>OY992532.1:110150436-112881666 GCA_963921185.1 Dasysyrphus tricinctus | reverse complement strand
GTATATCTGCGAGGCTTTCTTTCACTTTAGTTTTCTATCGTGATAGTTTTCTATCATGATAGTTTTCTATCACGATAGTTTCTATCACGATAGTTTTCTATCATGATAGTTTTCTATCACGATAGATTTCTATCATGATAGTTTTCTATCATGATAGTTTTCTATCATGATAGTTTTCTATCACGATATTTCTATCACGATAGTTTTCTATCATGATAGTTTTCTATCACGATAGTTTTCTATCATGAAAGTTTTCTATCGCGATAGTTTTCTATCATGATAGTTTTCTATCACGATATTTTTTTATCATAAAAGTTTTCTATCACGATAGTTTTCTATCACGATAGTTTTCTATCACGATAGTTTTCTATCATGAAAGTTTTCTATCACGATAGTTTTCTATCACGATAGTTTTCTATCACGGTAGTTTTTTATCACGATAGTTTTCTATCATGATAGTTTTCTATCATCATAGTTTTCTATCATGACATTTTTCTATCATGATAGTTTTCTATCACGATAGTTTTCTATCACGATATTTTTCTATCATGATAGTTTTATATCACGATAGTTTTCTATCATGATAGTTTTCTATCATGATAGTTTTCTATCATGATAGTTCTCTATCTTCGATCTTCGATCTGCGTATATTTGCTTAGGTCTGAGTAGATATGCGTATATTTGCGTAGTTTGGCGTATATCTGCGTACACCTGCGTTAAACTGCATAGCCAGGTAGTAATCTGCGTACATCAGCGTAGCTATTCGTATATAAGCGTCGACCTGCGTATGTCTGCGTAGATCTGCGTATATATGATTGGCTAATATCTGTGTATATCTGCGTACATCTGCGTATAACTACGTAGACCTGCGTATATGTGCGTATGTCCTGCGTATACCCACGTTTATCTGCGCAGATCTGCATATATCTGCGTAGACCTGCGTATACCTGTGCAGATCTGCGTATATCTGCGTAGACCTGCGTATACCTGCGAATACCTGCGTATATCTGCGTATATCTGATTGGCTAATATCTGTGTATATCTGCGTACATCTGCGTATAACCACGTAGACCTGCGTATATGTGCGTATGTCCTGCGTATACCCGCGTATACCTGCGCAGATCTGCATATATCTGCGTAGTCTTCTAATGATAGTTTTCTATCATGACGTTTTTCTATCATGGATAGTCTTCTATCATGATAGTTTTTCATCTTGAAAGTTTTTTTATCATGATAGTTTTCTATCATGATAGTTTTCTATCACGATAGTTTTCTATCACGGTAGTTTTCTATCACGATAGTTTTCTATCATAATAGTTTTCTATCACGATAGTTTTCTATCAAGATAGTTTTCTATCACGATAGTTTTCTATCACGATAGTTTTCTATCACGATAGTTTTCTATCATGATAGTTTTCTATCGCGATAGTTTTCTATCATGATAGTTTTCTATCATGATAGTTTTCTATCATGATAGTTTTCTATCACGATAGTTTTCTATCAAGATAGTTTTCTATCACGATAGTTTTCTATCATCATAGTTTTCTATCACTATATTTTTCTATCACGATAGTTTTCTATCACGATAGTTTTCTATCACGATAGTTTTTTATCATGATAGTTTTCTATCACGATAGTTTTCTAGCATGATAGTTTTCTATCATGATAGTTTTCTATAATGATAGTTTCTATCATGACGTTTTTCTATCTTGGATAGTCTTCTATCATGATAGTTTTTCATCTTGAAAGTTTTCTATCATGATAGTTTTCTATCATGATAGTTTTCTATCACGATAGTTTTCTGTCACGATAGTTTTCTATCACGATAGTTTTCTATCATGATAGTTTTCTATCATGATAGTTTTCTATCACGATAGTTTTCTATCATGATATTTTTCTATCATGATAGTTTTCTATCATGATAGTTCTCTATCTACGATCTTCGATCTGCGTTTATTTGCGTAGGTCTGCGTAGATATGCGTATATTTGCGTAGTTTGGCGTATATCTGCGTACACCTGCGTATAACTGCGTAGCCGGGAAATAATCTGCGTACATCAGCGTAGCTATTCGTATATAGGAGTTGACCTGCGTATTACTGCGTAGATCTGCGTATATCTGATTGGCTAATATCTATGTATATCTGCGTACATCTGCGTATAACTACGTAGACCTGCGTATATGTGCGCATGTCCTGCGTATACCCACGTATATCTGCGCTGATCTGCGTAGACCTGCGTATACCTGCGTATACCTTTGCCAATCTGCATATATCTGCGTAGACCTGCGTATACTTGCGAATACCTGCGTATATCTGCGTATATCTGCGAGGCTTTCTTTCACTTTAGTTTTCTATCGTGATAGTTTTCTATCATGATAGTTTTCTAACATGAATGTCTTCTCTCATGGTAGTTTTCTATCATGATAGTTTTCTATCATGATAGTTTTCTATCATGATAGTTTTCTATCATGATAGTTTTCTCTCATGACGTTTTTCTATCATGATAGTTTTCTATCACGATAGTTTTCTATCACGATAGTTTTCTATCATCATAGTTTTCTATCACGATAGTTTTCTATCATGATAGTTTTCTATCATGATAGTTTTCTATCATAATAGTTTTCTATCATGATAGTTTTCTATCACGATAATTTCTATCACGATAGTTTTCTATCATGATAGTTTTCTATCACGATAGTTTTCTATCACGATAGTTTTCTATCATGATAGTTTTCTATCGCGATAGTTTTCTATAATGATTGTTTTCTATCATGATAGTTTTCTATCATGATAGTTTTCTATCACGATAGTTTTCTATCACGGTAGTTTTCTATCACGATAGTTTTCTATCACGATAGTTTTCTATCACGATAGTTTTCTATCATGATAGTTTTCTATTGCGATAGTTTTCTATCATGATAGTTTTCTATCATGATAGTTTTCTATCATGATAGTTTTCTATCACGATAGTTTTCTATCACGATAGTTTTCTATCACGATAGTTTTCTATCATCATAGTTTTCTATCACGATAGTTTTCTATCACGATAGTTTTCTATCACGATAGTTTTCTATCACGATAGTTTTCTATCATGATAGTTTTCTATCACGATAGTTTTCTAGTATGATAGTTTTCTATCATGATAGTTTTCTATAATGATAGTTTTCTATCATGACGTTTTTCTATCATGGATAGTCTTCTATCATGATAGTTTTTCATCTTGAAAGTTTTCTATCATGAAAGTTTTCTATCATGATAGTTTTCTATCACGATAGTTTTCTATCATGATAGTTTTCTATCACGATAGTTTTCTATCATGATAGTTTTCTGTCACGATACTTTTCTATCACGATAGTTTTCTATCACGATAGTTTTCTATCACGATAGTTTTCTATCACGATAGTTTTCTATCATGATAGTTTTCTATCGCGATAGTTTTCTATCATGACATTTTTCTATCATGATAGTTTTCTATCACGATAGTTTTTTATCATGATAGTTTTCTATCATGATAGTTTTCTATCACGATAGTTTTCTATCACGATAGTTTTCTATCATGATAGTTTTCTATCGCGATAGTTTTCTATCATGATATTTTTCTATCATGATAGTTTTCTATCACGATAGTTTTCTATCACGATAGTTTTCTATCATGATAGTTTTCTATTGCGATAGTTTTCTATCATGATAGTTTTCTATCATGATAGTTTTCTATTGCGATAGTTTTCTATCATGATAGTTTTCTATCACGATAGTTTTCTATAATGATAGTTTTCTATCATGATAGTTTTCTATCATGGATAGTCTTCTATCATGACAGTTTTTCATTTTGAAAGTTTTCTATCATGATAGTTTTCTATCATGATAGTTTTCTATCACGATAGTTTTCTATCATGATAGTTTTCTATCACGATAGTTTTCTATCATGATAGTTTTCTTTCACGATAGTTTTCTATCACGATAGTTTTCTATCACGATAGTTTTCTATCACGATAGTTTTCTATCACGATAGTTTTCTATCATCATAGTTTTCTATCAAGATAGTTTTCTATCACGATAGTTTTCTATCACGATAACTTTCTATCATGATAGTTTTCTATCGCGATAGTTTTCTATCATGACATTTTTCTATCATGATAGTTTTCTATCACGATAGTTTTCTATCTCGATAGTTTTCTATCATGATAGTTTTATATCACGATAGTTTTCTATCATGATAGTTTTCTATCATGATAGTTTTCTATCATGATAGTTCTCTATCTTCGATCTTCGATCTGCGTATATTTGCTTAGGTCTGCGTAGATATGCGTATATTTGCGTAGTTTGGTGTATATCTGCGTACACCTGCGTATTACTGCATAGCCAGGTAGTAATCTGCGTACATCAGCGTAGCTATTCGTTTATATGCGTCGACCTGCGTATGTCTGCGTAGATCTGCGTATATATGATTGGCTATTATCTGTGTATATCTGCGTACATCTGCGTATAACCACGTAGACCTGCGTATATGTGCGTATGTCCTGCGTATACCCACGTATATCTGCGCAGATCTGCATATATCTGCGTAGACCTGCGTATACCTGCGAATACCTGCGTATATCTGCGTATATCTGACTGGCTAATATCTGTGTATATCTGCGTACATCTGCGTATAACCACGTAGACCTGCGTATATGTGCGTATGTCCTGCGTATACCCGCGTATATCTGCGCAGATGTGCATATATCTGCGTAGACCTGCGTATACCTGCGCAGATCTGCATATATCTGCGTAGAACTGTGGATACATGCGAATTTCTGCGTATATCTGCGTATATCTGCGAGGCTTTCTATCATGTTAGTTTTCTATCATGATAGTTTTCTATCATGATAGTTTTCTAACATGATAGTCTTCTCTCATGGTAGTTTTCTATCACGATAGTTTTCTATCATGATAGTTTTCTATCATGACGGTTTTCTATCATGCTAGTTTTCTATCATGATAGTTTTCTATCATGATAGTTTTCTATCATGACGTTTTTCTATCATGATAGTTTTCTATCACGATAGTTTTCTATCATGATAGTTATCTATCACGATAGTTTTCTATCATGATAGTTTTCTATCACGATAGTTTTCTATCACGATAGTTTTCTATCACGATAGTTTTCTATCACGATAGTTTTCTATCACGATTGTTTTCTATCATGATAGTTTTCTATCATGATAGTTTTCTATCATGATAGTTTTCTATCATGATAGTTTTCTATCACGATAGTTTTCTATCACGATAGTTTTCTATCACGATAGTTTTTATCACGATAGTTTTCTATCATGTTAGTTTTCTATTATGATAGTTTTCTATCATGATAGTTTTCTATCATGACGTTTTTCTATCATGATAGTTTTCAATCACAATAGCTTTCTATCACGATAGTTTTCTATCACGATAGTTTTCTATCATGATAGTTTTCCATCGCGATAATTTTCTATCATGACAGTTTTCTATCACGATAGTTTTCTATCACGATAGTTTTCTATTATGACGTTTTTCTATCATGGATAGTTTTCTATCATGATAGTTTTTCATCTTGAAAGTTTTCTATCATGATAGTTTTCTATCATGATAGTTTTCTATCACGATAGTTTTCTATCATGATAGTTTTCTATCACGATAGTTTTCTATCATGATAGTTTTCTATCACGATAGTTTTCTATCACGATAGTTTTCTATCACGATAGTTTTCTATCACGATAGTTTTCTATCACGATAGTTTTCTATCATCATAGTTTTCTATCACGATAGTTTTCTATCACGATAGTTTTCTATCACGATAGTTTTCTATCACGATAGTTTTCTATCATGATAGTTTTCTATCATGATAGTTTTCTATCATGATAGTGTTTGGGCTCGTATTAAGTGAACCCTTCGGTGGCACTTACAAGTTCGCTCAAAATTAGATCTCGTGGAGATATAATTCAAGAAGAAGGTTAGTATAAGAGGGTTTTAAAAAGGAAACTTACTTAAGTTAGATTGTTTTAATTGAAGCGACATCTTACTTGAAATATAAGTACTTATTAAAACAAGAATAATCTATAACAATTTTGGAGGGTTGACACACACTATGAATATTGTGTTCATACCTGAACATTGCCGCCCACCTTGCAACAATTTGTGCAAATGTAACAAAGTTAATTATAAGTCTCAGTATTTCAAAACTTAATTATTATGCTTCAGTTTCTCATAATTATAAAGTACACATTTGGGAACCATTGTTTTCGGAGGGGATCCACTCAATCCGTTTGGGAAGGAATTGTTAGTAGAGGAAACGATTTAAATATTTATCATAGCAAAAAAAAAATCATTTTAAATTTTATAAACTAATAACTGCAAAATTGAAATAATAGTTTTGAATTTGTGGTAACAAATCAATGAACCTCTCATTTACAATCAGTGCATTCAGATAAGAAAAAAAAATAGAAATTCTAAAGATCAAAAAATAAGAGGAAAGGTACTCATATACCTCCTTATTAATATTATATACACAACAAAAATTTAAACAAAATTGCTCATACGCCGTACCTTCACATCTTTTAACGATTATATATGTAGATATACTTTAGATTTTTTTTTTTTTTTTTTAATCATATGTCAGAACAACAAGTTTTACAATAGGTCTAGTACCCTGTTGAGTTCTGACATCCGCCACACGAACTCTCCCGTCGGGACCCGGATGGACATTTGAAATACGACCTAATCACCACTCATTTGGGGGGAGTCTCTCGTCACATATAACTACTAAGTCATTGATCTGTACATCTCTTTGCGGAAATTTCCATTTGTAACGTTTCTGTAGCTCCTTAAGATATTCATGTTTCCACCGCACACAGAACCTTTGGTGAAGTAACCTCAACTTCTCCCAGCGATTTATATAACTTAGAGACGTTAAGCAAAGGTCGGGTTCAGGAAGAGACAGAAGAGGGCCACCCCTTAAAAAATGTCCGGGTGTTAGAGGGAGTATATCTGTAGAGCTTTCTGAAATTGGAGATATGGGCCTAGAGTTCAAGCAAGCCTCAATTCGAGAAAGAAGAGTCGAAAACTCTTCAAAGGTAAATTTGTGATCTCCGGTAATCTATCGAAAGTGCAGTTTGAAGCTTTTCACAGCAGCTTCCCAAAGACCACCCATATGTGGGGCACCAGGTGGTATAAATTTCCATTCAAGACATAGATCCTTGTATCGCTCAGCAACCTCTGAAGGAAATGTTTTAAGAAAAGCTTTAAATTCATTGGAAATAACTCGACTTGCGCCTACTAAATTTGTTCCATTATCAGAGTAGAGGACCTTGGGTACCCCACGTCTAGCAATAAATCTATTGAGAGCAGCCATAAAGGATGATGTTGACAAGTCACTTGTCGCTTCCAAATGGATTGCCTTTGTTGCAAAACATACAAAAACACACGCATATCCCTTTGAAAGCTTATAATTCCTACCGCCAAAACTTTTAATAGAAAAAGGGCCAGCAAAATCTAGGCCTGTGTGGGTAAATGGTAACGAGAACGTAGTTCTCTCAGGTGGTAGGGCAGCCATAATCTGAGTCTGGAGTTGTCTTTTATGTATGCTACATACTTTGCACTGCCGAATGCATCTTTTCACTAGATTCTTGATTTTAGGTATCCAAAATTCACACCGCACCATTCGTATGACAAGTTGATTCTATCCGTGCATGGAAAGATTATGATAAAAATCCACCATAAGAGTAGAGATGTGAGCTGTAAGCAAGAGTTGAACAAGCTAATCGTCCATTGACGCGCATGATTCCATTGGCATCCATCATTGGATTGAGACATAAAATAGAACTTTTTGTTGATATCGGAACTTTGTTCTCTAAAGACGAGTATTCCTTTTCGTAAAAGAAAGACTGAGTTTGTCTAATAATCAATAATTTAGTTCGAGAAATCTCTTCGTGAGAAATAATATGCCCACGAAATTTGTATTTGTTCTTGTATTTCTTGCACGAATTATACATGAAGCGTAGGACATATGAAACTACACGAAGGGCTTTTGACCAACTCGAAAACCTTTTGATTATGTTTTCAAATCCTGGACAAAGGGTTGTTAGATTTGTTTTGACTATCCTTGGTTCTAAAAATTCTTCATTTGGGCTTTGAAAAAGGGGTTGAGGCCACAAAGATTGAGGTAATTGAAGCCATTGTGGGCCATTCCACCACAAACTGCTCACTTTGATATCCGTTGGATTCAGACCACGGGTTGCCAGATCTGCGGGGTTGTCCGCGGAACGTACGTGATGCCACTTACTTCTTGGTATATAAGATTGAATTTTAGAGACTCGATTGCCTATAAATGTCTTCCACGTATGTGGTGGTTTGTCGAGCCAAGCTAAAACAATGGAACTGTCTGACCAAAGGAAAAGCTCATAGTCAGAAATTTGTAACTGCTGAAGAATACTATTAATTAGTTTCGCTAAAAGCACTGCACCACACAGCTCAAACCTGGGCAAAGCAATTTGCTTTACTGGAGAGACTTTATTCTTAGCACATAAAAGATTTGTCGACCAGCTATCGGAACCATGTTGAACTCGGAGATATAAAGCAGCAGCATACGCTTGCTCAGAGGCATCACAGAAACCATGTATTTGAGTTTTATAAAAAGGTGCAAATTGCACCCAACGAGGGATTTGAATTGATTGTATATGAGTTAAGGAGTCAAAGAATGTCTTCCAGCGTTGACACGTGAGGGGCACAAGCGGGGTGTCCCAAGACGTCCCATCCCGCCATATTTGTTGCATAATGATTTTTGCAGAAACTATAACTGGTGCGAGCCAACCTGCCGGATCGAATAGTCGAGCAATAACCGATAAAACGGCTCGTTTAGTCATTTGATGGTCTCTTTCTTCAAAATTAGAAAAAAAATGAAAAGAATCCAACTTAGCATTCCATTGGATTCCAAGCGTTTTAGTAACGCTTGTATTTTCGAACTGTAGAAAATCTTCATTGTACCGGTAGGTCTTTGGAATGTGGTCCAGGAATTCCATACTATTGGATGTCCATTTTCGTAAGGTAAAACCGGCTGAACTTAAAGCAAGTGAAAGTTCTCTTTGTGCGTTTATTGCCTCTTCTAGATTATGTGTCCCAGACAAAACATCGTCAACATAAAAGTCATTCTTAAGAATAGATGAAGCCACAGGAAATTCATTTTGAACGTCATCTGCAAGCTGTTTCATTGTTCTTATAGCAAGATAAGGGGCACAGTTGACACCAAATGTCACTGTTTTCAACTCGTAATCAAGCAACTGCTTTGAGTCTAAGTCTCTAAATAAGATCCGTTGAAACGATGTTTGATCTGGATGCACCAAGATTTGTCGGTACATTTTCTCGACATCAGCACTAAAAACGTACCGATACAAACGCCACCGTAATACAAGTGCCATTAGATCATTCTGTAAGACAGGCCCAATGTGTAACATGTCATTCAAGCTGATTCCAGTGGTAGTTGGACATGAAGCATTGAAAACAACACGAACTTTAGTTGTGGTGCTCTCCGGCTTGATAACGGCATGATGCGGTAGATAATAAGATGAAACCTGATGATTTTGAACAGTTTCAATCGAAGAAACTACTTCCATATGACCTGATGTGATATGTTCTTGAAGCACTTCATTGTATTTAGCTTGAAGTTTGGGATTTTTGGAAAGGGATATTTCCATTCGCAAAAATTGTTTAAAAGCTCGATCTCGTGAGAGACCAAGATCAGGTAAAGGGTCTTTAAATGGGAGTCGAACAACATAACGACCGTTGCGATCCCGTGTTGTTGTTTCCGAAAATAAAGTTTCGCAAAACTCATCTTCTTGGGATCTAGGTTTTGAGTCAGGCAATTCTTCAATCATCCATAATTTTTCTAACTGCTCATCAAGGGACGTTTTAGACAAATATGATAAATTAGTTGAAAAAGAGTTGATACTGTTTTGCATTACAGGGCCAGACAGAACCCAGCCAAAGACTGTTTCTTGAGCAACAAGTGTATCAAAAACCTTCAATTTAACACCTTCTAATATGATGGAAGGATATAGATCAGCACCAATCACAAAATCAATGCCAGAGCTCTCATAAAAGAAGGGGTCTGCAAACTCTAAGTTTGGTTGGTTTGAAAGTTCCGTGGCAGTGATCAGACATGAGGGTAAATTTCCAGTTAAACGCTTAAGTACTATGGCATTGACGAATATAGAGAAGGATTTATCTTGTTTGGAACCTAAAAACAGGGAGCATAACTTTGAGGAGGAAGTTGTTACAACAGCATTAATTCCTGAAATATCTGCTTGAATTGATTGCACAGGTAAACGAAGCTTTTTTTGCATGGCTTCTGAAATAAAGCTTGCTTCGGAACCTGGATCCAGCAGAGCGCGCAAGGTATATCTCGAACCAAGACATTGAACCTCAATGAGAGCAGTTGCGAGAAGAAGTCTGTTGTTGTTTTGGGAAAAATAAGATTGAATATTGGAAGAGCTCAGTTTTTTAGTGGACTGTATATTATAGTTTTGAATGGGATTATCAGAAAATTGACCATCTTCATTACGAGAAGATGGTGGTTTTTTGTCTGAAGAATTATGTAAAAGGGTGTGGTGCCTTTGTCCACATTCCATACAGCAGTTGTCACTCCGGCAATCTTTCCCTAAATGTGACCACGATAAACCGTTTAGACATAAATTGAGAGAATTCACTTGAGTTATTCTATCGGCAGAAGACAGTTGTAGGAACTTTGGACAAATTCGTAGAGGGTGAGAACCTTTGCATAGACTACAAGTAGAAGACTTGGTTTGTAAATGAAATGAACGATGCTGTTGAAAATTTCGTGGAGGTTGAACAAACCGATTCTGTGAATCTTTGTAGTTCACATGTTTAATATCTGACACCGTTTCTAGGATTTGGTAGTGATTTGTCAAGAACGACTCCATTTCCTCCCAAGTGGGGAGTTCACGAGGCTTTTTAATAGTTTGTTCCCACCTCGATAAGGTTTCTTCTGGCAGTCGATTGGAGCATAAAAATACTAAAATCGGATCCCATGTGGATGTGTCTACGTTATATGCTTTTAAAATTGAGAGGCAATGGTTAATATCTCCTTGCAGTTTTTTTATACTCTTCCCACTTTCAAAATTAATAGTTGGTAAATTGAATAAAGTTTTTAATTGAGTATTTATCAAAATTCGTTTATTATCATAATGATCAGACAGTGCTGCCCAAGCAAGATCAAAACTAGCGTCGGTAAGGGGGAACTTGCAGACAATACTGTTTGCGTTTCCAGTAGTTTTGGAACGTAAATAATATAATTTCTGTACGGGGCACAGTTTCGGATGATTTTTATATATCGCAGTGAATAAATCTCTGAAAGTGGGCCACGACAGATAATCTCCACTAAATGAGTCCGTATCACATGGAGGTACCTTTATACACCAGAATGCGTTTCGCCCAGGCCACCACCATGCCTGGGCGAAACGCATTCTGGAGTAAAGGCCACAAATACCTTTTAATTGAATTTTATTCATAAACTCCACAAAAAATTAAGAAATAAATGGATTTATTGTTTATAGTCTTTGACTATAAATAATTTTTCTATTTATTTTCTTAAAAACTCTTCTTCTTAAGTACCTTTATACAGGTAGACATGTCTACGGAATCAATTGCACCTTTTCCACTTTGCACTTGGGAGTGGTTAATGGATTTTTTAGAATTTTCTGAATCAGATTTTATCAATTCAAGCTTTCTTATTGAATCGATAAGTTCACTAAGAAGAGTTATATAAACATTCGACGAATATTGATATTTGCCTTTAAGAGACTCCAGTTCTTCTGGTTTTGGAGATTCATTCGAACGGAGACAGAAAGTATATGATTTTTTAATCTCTAACCATAAGTCATTTAATTGAATTTTCGTAGCGTCTAAGGAACTCGGTGATTGATCCACTATTGGGATTTCTTGAAAACTTTTGCGAAATTCTGTAAGAAGATCGGTAGCGATGATAAACTCATCCATTCCAATCATATTGAAAAATTATGGAATTATGGTCTTTAACCTCGGTTTTTGGTTTTATTTGAGACGAACAAAAATATATTCTTATATTTTGAGAAAAAATGAGAAAACTCACCCTTTTTCCTTTTTTTTTTTTGTTTTTATAATCCAAAAGAACGGATAACTGGACGTGAAACTCGCACCAAATATGAAGTACCGTAGGCCTGTATGTATTTTTTACTATTTTCCACTTGATTGAATTGGTGTATACCGAACGATATGGTTTTTATAAACTATATTATTTATATATATTTTATATATATATTTTTTTTTTTTTTTGTAATTAATATATCAAATCAATGCAAATTTTCAGCAACAAATTTAATTCGATCATTGAAATCGATCACTAAATAATTTTGAATAAAACACTTAAGGTAAGGGCACTGAGCAACTTGTATACTTTAAATTTTATGAAAAAAGAACTTTTTGCGAAACTAAGGAGTAACTTTCACCCTTATATACTTTTTATATAATAAAAATATAATTTTAAGACTTTTCTTTAATAAAAGTAATACACCGATTGAAATAAAAGGCTCACGTACCTGTTAACCACTTACTACTGACTGCGGCGTGGTTTGGTCTAACCTATGATAATGCACCTTGAACGTTGGAAATGATAAATGATGATATTTTACAGTTGGGTATGAAGAGTAAATTGGATGCTAACAGAACTTGATTTGCTGATGGTAACGGGATGTTGATCTTGCGGGAATTTTGATGATTTAAGAGTGGGTGCTTTTAATCGGTTTATAGAAGAGAATATATCAATTTACAGGGTCCTCTCTCTTTTGATGATTTTGGAGGTCGTAGATGAACGTCTTAGTTGAGGAGATTTAAGATGATTTGCAAAATGTGGAGTTTAGTAATTTTGGCGGAGATTGATGATGCGATGTGTCGTGATATGATGAAGTATGATGTAGATAATTTTTTTTTTTTTTTTCAGAGATAGCTATAGGGATCTGCTGAATTATAATGCTGATATGAAGATGTTGAATTTGTAGATGTAGTGTAGGATATAGGGATCCTGCTGCACTTTTATGGCTTGATATAATTTTTGGAGAGCGAATGTAAAATCCGGTTTTAAGGACCAATAATTGGGCTCGTATTAAGTGAACCCTTCGGTGGCACTTACAAGTTCGCTCAAAATAAGATCTCGTGGAGATATAATTCAAGAAGAAGGTTAGTATAAGAGGGTTTTAAAAAGGAAACTTACTTAAGTTAGATTGTTTTAATTGAAGCGACATCTTACTTGAAATATAAGTACTTATTAAAACAAGAATAATCTATTACAATTTTGGAGGGTTGACACACACTATGAATATTGTGTTCATACCTGAACAATAGTTTTCTATCATGATAGTTTTCTATCCCGATAGTTTTCTATCACGATAGTTTTCTATCACGGTAGTTTTTTATCACGATAGTTTTCTATCATAATAGTTTTCTATCATGATAGTTTTCTATCATGACATTTTTCTATCATGATAGTTTTCTATCACGATAGTTTTCTATCACGATAGTTTTCTATCATGATAGTTTTATATCACGATAGTTTTCTATCATGATAGTTTTCTATCATGATAGTTTTCTATCATGATAGTTCTCTATCTTCGATCTTCGATCTGCGTATATTTGCTTAGGTCTGCGTAGATATGGGTATATTTGCGTAGTTTGGCGTATATCTGCATACACCTGCGTATTACTGCGTAGCCGGGTAGTAATCTGCGTACATCAGTGCAGCTATTCTTATATATGCGTTGACCTTCGTATGTCTGCGTAGATCTACGTATATCTGATTGGCTAATATCTGTGTATAACTGCGTACATCTGCGTATAACTACGTAGACCTGCGTATATGTGCGTATGTCCTGCGTATACCTGCGTATATTTGCGCAGATCTGCATATATCTGCTTAGACCTGCGTATACCTGCGTATACCTGCGCAGATCTGCATATATCTGCGTAGACCTGCGTATACCTGCGAATACCTGCGTATATCTGCGTATATCTGCGAGGCTTTCTATCACGTTAGTTTTCTATCATGATAGTTTTCTATCATGATAGTTTTCTTACATGATAGTCTTCTCTCATGGTAGTTTTCTATCATGATAGTTTTCTATCACAATAGTTTTCTATCACGATAGTTTTCTATCACGATATTTTTCTATCATGATAGTTTTCTTACATGATAGCAAAGACCGTATAATACCAAGATATTGCATCTAGTGTAAAAATTCGCAGTCAAAGCGCTAGTACTGTGACGACCCCAATGGTGACCCCATAGATGTGTGAGTGAGAACCCCGTCTATGTATAAGTTTTACAATCGTCGGTGGCGCGGTCGCTGAGTCGTGGGTCTGCGGCGAATAAATGCTTGCGTGTCTGTATGTGTTATGTGAGTTCGAATGTGAATGAGGATGTGATACAATACGTGGGAATGTTTCCCTTCCCCCGACCGACCGCATCTAGAGCTGATTTTTGGTGGTTGGTTGAGATGCGGTATCTTGGTATTATACGGTCTTTGATGATAGTCTTCTCTCATGGTAGTTTTCTATCACGATAGTTTTTGATCATGATAGTTTTTCTATCATGATAGTTTTCTATCATGAAAGTTTTCTATCATGATAGTTTTCTATCACGATAGTTTTCTATCACGATAGTTTTCTATCACGATAGTTTTCTATTACGATAGTTTTTTATCACGATAGTTTTCTATCATGATAGTTTTCTTACAGGATAGTCTTCTCTCATGGTAGTTTCCTATCACGATAGTTTTCGATCATGATAGTTTTCTATCGTGATAGTTTTCTATCATGATAGTTCTCTATCTGCGATCTTCGATCTGCGTATATTTTCGTAGGTCTGCGTAGATATGCGTATATTTGCGTAGTTTGGCGTATATCTGCGTACACCTGCGTATTACTGCGTAGCCGGGCAGTAATCTGCGTACATCAGCGTAACTATTCGTATATATGCGTCGACCTGCGTATGTCTGAGTAGATCTGCGTATATCTGATTGGCTTATATCTGTGTATATCTGCTTACATCTGCGTATAACTACGTAGACCTGCGTATATGTGCGTATGTCCTGCGTATACCCGCGTATATCTGCGCAGATCTGCATATATCTGCGTACACCTGCGTATACCCGCGTATACCTGCGCAGATCTGCATATATCTAAGTAGACCTGCGCATACCTGCGAATACCTGCGTATATCTGCGTATATCTGCGAGGCTTTCTATCACGTTAGTTTTCTATCATGATAGTTTTCTATCATGATAGTCTTCTATCATGATAGTTTTCTAACATGATAATCTTCTCTCATGGTAGTTTTCTATCACGATAGTTTTCTATCATGATAGTTTACTATCATGATAGTTTTCTATCATGATAGTTTTCTATCATGACAGTTTTCTATCATGCTTATTTTCTATCATGATAGTTTTCTATCATGACGTTTTTCTATCATGATAGTTTTCTATCACGATAGTTTTCTATCACGATAGTTTTCTATCATGATAGTTTTCTATCACGATAGTTTTCTATCATGATAGTTTTCTACCACGATAGTTTTCTATCATGATAGTTTTCTATCACGATAGTTTTCTATCATGATAGTTTTCTATCACGATAGTTTTCTATCACGATAGTTTTCTATCACGATAGTTTTCTATCACGATAGTTCTAATCATGATAGTTTTCTATCATGATAGTTTTCTATCATGACGTTTTTCTATCATGATAGTTTTCTATCACGATAGTTTTCTATCATGATAGTTTTCTATCATGATAGTTTTCTATCATGATAGTTTTCTATCATGATAGTTTTCTATCACGATAGTTTTCTATCACGATAGTTTTCTACCATGATAGTTTTCTATCACGATAGTTTTCTATCACGATAGTTTTCTATCATGAGAGTTTTCTATCACGATAGTTTTCTATCATGATAGTTTTCTATCACTATAGTTTTCTATCACGATAGTTTTCTACCACGATTGTTTTCCATCATGATAGTTTTCTATCACGATAGTTTTCTATCACGATAGTTTTCTATCACGATAGTTATCTATCACGATAGTTCTTCTCTCATGGTAGTTTTCTATCACGATAGTTTTCTATCATGATAGTTTACTATCATGATAGTTTTCTATCATGATAGTTTTCTATCATGACAGTTTTCTATCATGCTTATTTTCTATCATGATAGTTTTCTATCATGACGTTTTTCTATCATGATAGTTTTCTATCATGATAGTTTTCTATCATGATAGTTTTCTATCATGATAGTTTTCTATCACGATAGTTTTCTATCACGATAGTTTTTTATCACGATAGTTTTTTAACACGATAGTTTTCTGTCATGATAGTTTTCTATCATGATAGTTTTTTCTATCATGATAGTTTTCTATCACAATAGTTTTCTATCATGATAGTTTTCTATCACGATTGTTTTTTATCATGAAAGTTTTCTATCACGATAGTTTTCTATCATGATATTATTCTATCATGATAGTTCTCTATCTGCGATCTTCGATCTGCGTATATTTGCGTAGTTCTGCGTAGATATGCGTATGTTTGCGTAGTTTGGAGTTATCTGCGTACACCTGCGCATTACTGCGTAGCCGGGTAGTAATCTGCGTACATCAGCGTAGCTTTTCGTATATATGCGTTGACCTGCGTATGTCTGCGTATATCTGATTGGCTTATATCTGTGTATATCTGCGTATATCTGCGTATAACTACGAAGACCTGCGTATATATGCGTATGTCCTGCGTATACCCAGGTATATCTGCGCAGATCTGCATATATCTGCGTAGACCTGCGTATACCTGCGCAGATCTGCGTATATCTGCGTAGACCTGCGTATACCTGCGAATACCTGCGTATATCTGCAAGACTTTCTATCACGTTAGTTTTCTATCATGATAGTTTTCTATCATGATAGTTTTCTTACATGATAGTCTTCTCTCATGGTAGTTTTCTATCACGATAGTTTTCTATCACGATAGTTTTCTATCAGGATAGTTTTCTATAACGATAGTTTTCTATCACGATAGTTTTCTATCACGATAGTTTTCTATCATGATAGTTTTCTATCATCATAGTTTTCTATCACGATAGTTTTCTATCACGATAGTTTTCTATCATGATAGTTTTCTATCATGATAGTTTTCTATCACGATAGTTTTCTATCACGATAGTTTTCTATCACGATAGTTTTCTATCATGATAGTTTTCTATCATGATAGTTTTCTATCACGATAGTTTTCTATCACGATAGTTTTATATCAGGATAGTTTTCTATCACGATAGTTTTCTATCATGATAGTTTTCTATCATGATAGTTTTCTATCACGATAGTTTTCTATCACGATAGTTTTCTATCACGACAGTTTTCTATCACGATAGTTTTCTATCACGATAGTTTTCTATCACGATAGTTTTTTAACACGATAGTTTTCTGTCATGATAGTTTTTCAAAGCATGAAGCACTTCCTTTGACTTGTCTAACAAGCCCTTGATTGAATCTGAAGATTCTGTGCTGATTGTTGGCTGCTCAAAAAAACTTTTCAAATGAGTTGTGACCAAAATCCTTTTATGGTCGTAACGGGTTGTTAGAATTGACCATGCTTCATCATAATTATCGTTGTTGACTTCAAGGTAATCTAACAACGACGCAGCACTACCCTTAAGACACGATTTTAAGTATGTTAATTTCTCTATCTTCGACAGGGATGCATTGTTGTGAATCAAGGACACAAAAAGATCGTAAAATGGACGCCGATGTTGGAAGGAGCGTGTAAACCAGCCACAAAATGCTCCATGTAAACATGAGCATCATTACTCACCTTTAGTGTTCCTGTCATATTCTGCTGTCAACTTGTTAAATGTCAATTCTAAAATGTCATATTCTAATTTTGCTAAGTCATGTTTCAATTTCTTTTTGTTCATTGGTTTTATATTGTTAAATGTCATTTTCAAAGTCAAGTAAAGTAATTTCATATAAAATAAATTCATTATTATTGTATCAACCACCATCAAGAAAACATCGTCTTTCATTTTTGCTATTTTATTGGAATCAACATTTGGTCCTATCGAGCCGAATAAACTCGAACTATTAATTATACTGTGATATACATACTGTGATAAACATTTAATTGAGCTGTGATATAAATAATAAGTGAGTGTTGGATTAACATCGTCTTTTTGGAGTGCCGTCATCGTTGGAGTTTTCCTGTTTTTTGTATCCTGTACACCACCTATAGTTGGCCAGCAGAACATCAATCATCTGTCCAGAGGAGCACCTACAACAAATTGTAAAGATAAATGTGAGTAAAATTATACAAAATTAACATTGAAGTGCATAAACCGACACATACGTTTTTCTTTACGTCGATTGGAACGTTCATCACATTGGAGGATTGTGTCCAGTTATTGCCGCTATTGAGTGCCGTTGATTAGCTGTCGTCCTGTGCTATTACTTCAGTGTCCAGTTATTGCCGCTATTGAGTGCTGTTGAATAGCTGTCGTCCTGTGCTGTTACTTCGAACAGTTAATGTTGCAGTCATCTGTACCTAAGTGTTTTTTGTGGAGTCGCAGTACCTGAAACCTGAAACGACAAATAAATTAATCAAGGAGATCAAAGTGAGTGCAATAATTTTATTAAACTATATTTATACACATACCTATATTGAGTGCAATTCAGAACAATGAGTGAGTCATCGACATTTAAGATTTTTAAGAAAACCTGTGGTCAGGTGGAAAAATGTAGTGCAGGCTACCGAAAGTTGAGCGCAGAAAAGAAAACCAAGAATTATTTGATAGGTCGCTTGAATCTTCTGGAGGAAAACTTTCGAAAAATCTCCGATCTTCATGATGAGATTCAAGGCTCCGAAGAAGATGACGATTGTTTAGTAGAGTGTGAGGATATTTTCGATAGCATTATGGAAACTTGCCTTTCGTACAAAACGGACATTTTAGATGAGTTAGATAGGTTAGAGGGTTTGCATTTTGGTGAAAAATCGAAGGATGACAATACTAAATTCCAAGATAAGCGCGAGTCTTATTTAAATTGTGGTGGAAAATCTAATTCCCGTGAAATAAAACTTCCTGCTATAACTCCTCCAACGTTCTATGGGGATTATAACAATTGGCGTCCATTTTACGATCTTTTTGTGTCCTTGATTCACAACAATGCATCCCTGTCGAAGATAGAGAAATTAACATACTTAAAATCGTGTCTTAAGGGTAGTGCTGCGTCGTTGTTAGATTACCTTGAAGTCAACAACGATAATTATGATGAAGCATGGTCAATTCTAACAACCCGTTACGACCATAAAAGGATTTTGGTCACAACTCATTTGAAAAGTTTTTTTGAGCAGCCAACAATCAGCACAGAATCTTCAGATTCAATCAAGGGCTTGTTAGACAAGTCAAAGGAAGTGCTTCATGCTTTGAAAAACTTAAGCGTTCCGGTAGACAGTTGGGATGTTATAGTTGTCTTCACTCTGCTTCAAAAACTACCAACAAATACACAGCAATTGTGGGAAGAGAAGTTAGGTTTGAGTACAGAGCTACCTACCTTTAAAGATTTTTCGGTTTTTTTGGAAACTAGGTTTCGTTCTTTAGAAGTTGTCAGCCAGCAAGGTTCTAAATCCAAAATTAGTACGAACAGGGAACAATCTAAGTACAAACCTATGGTGTTGCATCTGAAATCGATGAGGAAGGAGAAGTATAGCTGCGCTGTTTGCCACAAGGGTCAGCATTCGCTTCGATCGTGCCACTCTTTTTTAAAGCTGGATGTATCTGCAAGGATGAAAACCATTAAACAACTCGGTGTTTGTGAAAATTGTTTAGCCTACAATCACAAAACGTTTCAATGTCCGAGTGAAAAACGCTGTTTTCAATGCAACCAAAAACATCACACGCTTCTGCACATTCCTCAACCTAATTCAAACAATCAAACATCATTCGTTCAAAATTCTCAACCTAATCATTCACACAATAGTCAAAATTCAATAGCTCAAAATTCTCAATCCAACCACTCACACTTTTCCAACTCAAACTCAGCTCATTCCAATACAAACAATAGAAATACAAATTCACAGTCTCTTATTCCTAATACCAATCAAAATACATACCAAGTTTCAACACAGATAAATCCAAACGCACCACCATTTAATCCAGTTTGTGAGCAAGCTTTGACAAATTCCATTGCTCATAACTATCACATCTCCAATCCGATAAATACAATGGTTTTGCTGGCAACAGCAGTCGTCCAAATACAATCATCAAACGGAGAGTTTATCAACATGAGAGCGCTGATAGATCCAGGTTCAGAAGCAACTTTCATCACCGAACGAGCTGCGCAACAACTTGGGTTGAAGAAATGTCGAACATTCGTCGAAGTCTCTGGATTTGGAAACAACAAAAATGGATCATGTCAAAGCTTTGTCAATATGAAACTTAAATCTTTACATACCTCTTTTGAAACTGAAGCTAGGGCGTTTGTTTTCAAAACTTTAACTGGTTTGCTTCCCAATAGGGAACTTCTTCCACAATGGAATCACATTCAGGGTTTGAATTTGGCTGATCCTTCATTTTATAAACCTTCTAGTGTTGACTTGCTCCTAGGTAGTGATGTCTTTTCTGAGGTCGTTTTGCCAGAAATAGTTAGAGGAAGTGAGCCTATAGCACCCATTGCTCAAAATACTCAACTTGGCTGGATCGTCTTTGGTAAGGCACCAATTCAAACTTGCCGTGTTCACCTGCAGCTTGTTGACATCGATACACAGCTTCGAAAATTTTGGGAAATCGAAGAATCTCCGTTTGAGGATCCCGAAACTGAAGAAAATATTGCCTGTGAAGATCACTTCCGGACACATACCAGGCGTTTAGCAGATGGACGTTTCGAAGTTTCGCTACCATTCAAGGAAGGTTTTCGCCCAGCACTAGGAGCAAGTCAGCAAGGAGCACTTCGAAGGTTTCTCCAGTTGGAAAGAAGATTCGACATCAATCCTGAATTACACAAACAATACTCTGCCTGCATTTCAGAGTATCTTCAGCTTGAACAGATGGAAGAAGTAGATGTCAGCCAAGGTGAAATTCTCAGATCACCATTCCATTATGTTGTGCCTCATCATGCTGTGTTCAAGGAGTCCAGTACAACCACGAAGCTTCGTGTAGTTTTCGATGCTGCTTTTAAAACTACAGATGGGACTTCCTTGAACGAGCATCTTTTGGTTGGACCTAAAACACAAGCAAACATTATGGACATAATTCTAAAATGGAGGAAATTTAGGATTACCTTGACAGCTGACATCGAAAAAATGTACCGGCAGATCCAGATGAGAAAAGCAGATTCTTTTTATCAGCTGATTTACTGGCGAGACAACGAAACGAGTCCTTTGAAGCTTTATCGGTTGAAGACGGTGACTTTTGGAACAGCATCCGCTCCCTACCTGGCTACTCGAACGTTGAACAAGCTTGCTGATGACGAGAAGGAAAAATATCCATTAGCAGCTCAGATGATACGTCAGGAAATGTACGTCGACGATTTGGTTAGTGGAGCAGACTCAGTTCAAGAGGCTCAACAAAAGGTTTCCGAAATCAATCAACTTCTTTCATCGGCTGGCTTCCACTTGCGCAAATGGGCAAGTAATTCTGAAGAAGCTCTAATCAATATTGCGCCTCAAGAACGTGAAGTCGATTTTCTTCTGCCCTTTGATTCTTCAGAGCATATCAAGACATTGGGTATAAAATGGCTTCCCTCCAGTGACTCTTTCTCTTTTCAGTGGGTACAGACCGAAGCAGTTGAAATCACCAAGAGAACCATTCTGTCGACAATTGCTAAGCTTTTTGATCCACTGGGTTGGATTTCTCCGTGCGTAATTTCGGCAAAAATAATTATGCAAAAACTGTGGTTGAAAGGCTTAGCATGGGATGTTCCTGTTCCGATGGATTTGCAGCGTGAATGGATTTCTCTACGGTCAGAACTACCACTACTTGAGCACATCCGGATACCTCGTTGGATTTTCACTGAAAAGAAAAATTTAGAGATAGAATTGCATGGCTTTAGTGACGCTTCCATGAAGGCATACGGGGCTGTAGTTTTTCTAAGGGTTTTAGATAGAAACAATCAAATTCACACTCACCTCGTCATGTCTAAAACCAGGGTCGCTCCTCTAAACACTGTTTCACTTCCTCGACTAGAGTTATGCGGTGCTGTTATGTTAGCTCGACTTCTTTGCTATGTAAAAAGCGTTTTGCAACTAGGCCAAATCAACACTTACGCGTGGACTGATTCCACCATCACATTATGTTGGATTGCTGCACCCCCATCGAAATGGAAAACATTCATCAGCAACAGAGTCGCAGAAATACAGAGGCTAACCAATGTCAACATATGGAAGCATGTACCGACGAAACAGAACCCTGCTGATTTGGCGTCAAGAGGAATTTCACCATCTGAACTGAAGGACAACACTCTTTGGTGGCGAGGTCCAGAGTATCTGCAATCCATTTGGAAGTTTCCATATCCCAGTTCACTATCAACTTTCGAAACTGAAGAAGAAATGCGGCCAGTAAAAATCCAGTTGCACCATGCGGTTGAAGCTGAAAACCAAGTAGCAAAATTATTTGAAAAAATTTCGGACTTGAAAAAACTGGTTCGAATCATCGCTTATTGCCGGAGGATTGTACGTGTCTGTCTCAAAAAACTTCCGATGAGCCAGTTAAAAGAGCCACTTACCCCTGAGGATATGCAAAATGCAACCTTTAATTGCATAAGAGCTGTCCAAAAGGAAATGTTTTCTTCAATAATCGAGGAGTTAATCAAGCAGCCAACATCATCAAAATATCTTGGATCTCTGCATCCATTTATCGATTGCCATGGTATTCTGCGAGTTGGAGGACGACTTCAAAATTCGAGCTTGAAGTATGAGCAACAGCATCCAATCGTCTTGAAACCAGATCACTGTTTTGCTAATTTGCTGATCCGTGAAGCTCACGAAAAAACGCTCCATGGTGGATTGCAGCAAATGGTCGGCTATCTACGCACCAAATATTGGATATTCAACATCAAGCGAAGCGTGAAAAAATATATCCACCGTTGTGTAATCTGCTACCGATTCAAGGCCAAACCTATGCAGCAGCTGATGGGGAATCTACCAGCCCCTCGAGTCAGAATCTCTCGCCCATTCACGCATACCGGAGTAGACTATGCAGGACCGATAGATGTGAAGGCTTGGAAAGGACGCGGAGGAAAAATGTACAAAGGATACTTCGCCATATTTGTGTGCTTAGCTACCAAAGCAATCCACCTGGAGGCAGTCAGTGATATGACTACTCAAGCATTTCTGGCAGCCTTTCGAAGATTCACTGCACGTCGAGGTGTCTGCGCTGAAATGTATAGTGATTGCGGAAAAAACTTTGTGGGAGCAAACACCGAGCTCCAAAAGATGCTGAAAACCGCAAACATCGATTGGAAACACATCGCAACCACAACAACAAACGTCGGAACAAAGTGGAACTTCATTCCTCCCGCTTCTCCCCACTTCGGAGGATTATGGGAAGCCGGAGTGAAATCCGTAAAGTTTCACCTGAAACGGGTCGTCAGAAATGAGACCCTTACATTTGAGGAACTCAGCACGCTTCTAACAGAAGTAGAAGCATGTTTAAATTCGAGGCCTCTATGTCCCTTAACCGACAACCTCGATGATTTTGCCATACTGACACCCGCACACTTCATCATGGGAACTTCAGCTCAGCTTATACCAGAAGCAGATTTGGCCATCGAAAAGGTTTCGCACCTGGATAGATGGAAGAAAATACAAATAGCTGTTCACGCATTTTGGAAGCAATGGAGTGGTGAATACCTAGCGCGTCTTCAACAACGACCGAAATGGTTAAAAACGGAGCAGCAACCTCAAATAGGAGATCTAGTCTTGCTTAAAGACGAACGACTACCACCTTCCAAATGGGCTCTCGCTCGCATCACTTCATTAATTAAAGGAGCAGATAACTTGACTCGTGTTGTCAACATAAAAACACAGTCAGGGGAGTTTAGAAGGCCAATCACAAAAATCTGCCTTCTACCTTCAAACAAAACAGCAGATGAAGATGCAACCATCTAACCATGGACGAATATCTAACATGCAGTCAACAAAAAACACTCACTCAAAACAAAATCAATCATTCAAACACAAATCCTCAGACCTGCAAACACTCACTCAATCAAATCGAAAAACAACATTCATACATCGTTAAAAAACTCATACAGTACTGAAAAGTTGTCTACAGAAAATCAAAATATTCAACATCAGTCACTCAATTTTTGCACTCACTCACTCACTCATAAAATGTCGCACACAGAAAATCAAAATATTCGACATATATTTACTAAAACCTCTCATACATTCAAAATATTTATAAGTATCACACTTCATTCAATAACTCACACTCACAGTATTGAATTCACTCACAATTTTCGCAAAATCATTCGATATCGCTCACATTCAATCATCTTTAAATCCCTTATTCGATATCACTCACTTTCAACAAGAATCATTCATTCACATTCATACGCACTCAAGCAAAAATCATACTCACACAAACGATGTAATCAACACAAAATTAAATCATATTTCAACAATTAAACACCATTAAATCAAAATCACAGAACCATAAAATCATCACATCAATCACAGTCAACAAATAGCCACGAAGGAAATTCATCTTTAAATTCAACTTTAACCCATCACCAAATAAAAATTTAATCACATAAATCATTTTAAAACAACATCAAAATAACATAAAAACATTTTAAATCAATTTCAAATTAATAATAAAAAATATAATTTTTAACCTAAAAAACGAAACACCCTTTAAATTTGAATCAAAACACACTTTTAATTAAATTTTAATCAATAAAATACAGTCCGCTTAAAATCACATTCAAAATAATTTTATTCAAAAAAAAAAAATATTTTTTTGCACACCTAAGAACCGAATCACCCTGTACAGAGATCAACAACAAGCAGCAATGGAAAATACCCAAGGTTATCAATGGATATAAAAAATACACACGCTCTTATGGGAAACACACGAACATGTGTATTTCTTATGGGTGACACACAAACACATATATTTCTTATGGAAGATGAATGAATTGAACAAATAAACACAGTTTAGAAACATAATCCAACAAAATAAAATACAGAATAACAATAAGAACTCACCTGATTTAATTAATACACAGCACAATGACATAATTTTACTATTATTTAACACTAAAACAATACAAATTAACTAATTTCATCAATTAACAAAAAAAAACACAACATTGAATTCGCAACTAGGAGCCAATTTACAACCGACGCCGATGTACGAGACGAAACGAGACAAACATATAAAAACCCGAATTCAGCAAAACAAATAATTATTTAAAGCTGTCATACAGCTAGATCTGTTTGTGTTCAAATTTTGTTTTGTCTCTGTGATCTAGTACCATGTTTTAATAAATGTACTAAATTTATATTTTTTATCGTTTCATGTATATTGAACATTGAAAGTAGATGAACCAGATGATTATTGCGAACTTCGTTCACAGCCGGGGAGGAATGTTGGAAGGAGCGTGTAAACCAGCCACAAAATGCTCCATGTAAACATGAGCATCATTACTCACCTTTAGTGTTCCTGTCATATTCTGCTGTCAACTTGTTAAATGTCAATTCTAAAATGTCATATTCTAATTTTGCTAAGTCATGTTTCAATTTCTTTTTGTTCATTGGTTTTATATTGTTAAATGTCATTTTCAAAGTCAAGTAAAGTAATTTCATATAAAATAAATTCATTATTATTGTATCAACCACCATCAAGAAAACATCGTCTTTCATTTTTGCTATTTTATTGGAATCAACAGTTTTCTATCATCATAGTTTTCTATCACGATAGTTTTCTATCACGATAGTTTTCTATCATGATAGTTTTCTATCATGATAGTTTTCTATCACGATAGTTTTCTATCACGATAGTTTTCTATCACGATAGTTTTCTATCATGATAGTTTTCTATCATGATAGTTTTCTATCACGATAGTTTTCTATCACGATAGTTTTATATCAGGATAGTTTTCTATCACGATAGTTTTCTATCATGATAGTTTTCTATCATGATAGTTTTCTATCACGATAGTTTTCTATCACGATAGTTTTCTATCACGACAGTTTTCTATCACGATAGTTTTCTATCACGATAGTTTTCTATCACGATAGTTTTTTAACACGATAGTTTTCTGTCATGATAGTTTTCTATCACGATAGTTTTCTATCAGGATAGTTTTCTATCACGATAGTTTTCTATCACGATAGTTTTCTATCACGATACTTTTCTATCATGATAGTTTTCTATCAAGATAGTTTTCTATTAAAAAAGCTTTCTATCATGATAGTTCTCTATCTGCGATCTTCGATCTGCGTAGATATGCGTATATTTGCGTAGTTTGGCGCATATCTGCGTACACCTGCGTATTACTGCGTATCCGGGTAGTAATCTGCGTACATCAGCGTAGCTATTCGTGTATATGCGTCGACCTGCGTATGTCTGCGTAGACCTGCGTATACCTGCGAATACCTGCGTATATCTGCGTATATCTGCGAGGCTTTCTATCACGTTAGTTTTCTATCATGATAGTTTTCTATCATGATAGTTTTCTATCATGATAGTTTTCTAACATGGTAGTCTTCTCTCATGGAAGTTTTCTATCACGATAGTTTTCGATCATGATAGTTTTCTATCAGGATAGTTTTCTATCACGATAGTTTTTTTTCATGATAGTTTTCTATCACGATAGTTTTCTATCACGATAGTTTTCTATCACGATAGTTTTCTATCATGATAGTTTTTTATCACGATAGTTTTCTAGCATGATATGTTGTGAGTCTGGGTTACCACGGGGGTGTACTTTGATGTGGAAAGCGGGCGCGGCACGCTTGCTCCTGCTCGACCTAGCTCGAAGGATGGGGGGTGGTTCTTGCTCCCCTTTCACACATCTCCCACTCAACAAACAAAAATTCGTGCCAGGGATCTGTATAAGGAATAGGAATAGGAACAGGATGAGGAAAGGAATCTGGATAATATTAAATAAGGATGGGAATAAAAAAAGCAAAGGATAAGCATAAAACAAGGTATCTATGCCACTGCCCAAATGGAAGGCCGGATTCTGAAATGAGTACCATTGAAAACTGATCCTAACCTTAGCTAAACCCTTAACTCCTACAGTTTATATCTGTTCAGATATAATAATTTTATATCAATATATTAAAACTAAAATGTATATCTATGGAGATATAATATGTTATTTTACCTCTTCTAGCCTATAACTAACCTAACAACTACACTCCGCTCGAAATCCAACGTCTCAATCGGACAGTGGTTCGCCAAGTCAGCAAATGGCCTTGACAGATGGAGTTGTCAAGTGTTGGCCTACCCACCCTTGTATCAAAGATACAACCTTTGCCACCTCCATGGCCGTGTAGTGTTGGAGGTGACCCCGAGCTCGACATCCAATCACAATCTTAAGTCAATCTGAGTCTACAATGTCAAAGCTCGTCCAAAGTTCGTCATGTCCTCCTACGTCACTGACTTATGGGTTCGTTTTTCCCAGACCGACGGCTTAGCCGGAACCCCACACACCATTGCAGCTAAATCTAGCAATCCATCACTAGGAACATTTTTTTAACACCCTTCATAAAATGAACACATGGCTTCAATCAAAATGGCCATTGGCCCTTTTAAACAATTTATTATCGAAAATTCAATTAAGGAAAAAAAATATTTAATTAAAAAAAAAAGATAAAAAAATCAAAGAATAAAAAAAAAGGTTAAAAGGAGATTTTACCAAATACTCAGAATTGTCCAAGGATAATTTATAGTGTTTTTTTGTCGTATATATATATAGGAGGATTTTTGTTCAAACCCCTATTAAAAAAAGTGTTTAACTCCGTTTCAACAGAATGTTTTTTTATATATATAAATCAAAATATACAGGTTTATAATATAATATGTTTAATCAAGACAAACTTACGATTTCCTCGTCCCACGAAGTTCTGCCGGCAGCACGTTCCTGGATGACGGTAAATATTACGCTCTCTACTAAGAGCCCTAATTCGCGCACTGAATTTAAGATATTTGGATAAATATATATATGTTCATTTGATTGAGTCCAGAGCTAAATTCACTTGATTTCACTTTAGAATTTTTATCTTTTAACTTTTTTTTTTTCTTTTTTTTTTTTTTTACAAACAAAATTATTTACTCTAGTTAAAGAAAAAGATTAAAATTAAATAAAAAAAATGAATCTTAAGGATTAAAATTTCAGTAAAAAAAAAATTAAGTTAAATTTAAAAGAAAATAAAAAACTTTAGTTTTCAGATGAGAAATCTTGACACAAAAAAAAAATGTTTTCACTGTCGAACAAAGAAGTATGTATGAGGGCTGGTTGCAGTTGCCCTTCGTATACCCTTGATCTTTAAGGTACCGGTTCAAGCGATGATGGCGATACGCCTTAAGGATCACTCTGTCACAATGTTCGTCTTAAGGTATCTCCCAAAAAATCTTAGCAGAGATTTAGGTCGGTCTTCCTCAACGTGCCAAAAAAGATCATCTATGCGTTTAATGTATCTCTATATGTAGGTAGATATATGTAGATGCATATGGCGATGAGACGGTGATATATATATAGATCTACAGGCCGTATATGTTGGAAGGAAAGTCTTAGATCCAACTCTAAACCTATGAAATTCGCACTCAGTTGTAATATGCTACGTATATCTAAGATATCTAGATTTTTATTTTACATACCTCTGCTTTGCAAAACTCTCAAAATAAAATCCTATGGATTCCTTTTCAGGCCACCTTGTGTATTCCTTATGGATACACTCCTTCACTCACAGCAAATTCTATTAATATTCGGAAAAATCCTTTTTTTTTTATATTATCTATATTTATAGGAAAGCTTATTACTTTGCAAACGACACTTACTTCAAATTTCAAACAAATTTAATATAGATTTTCCACAGTAAAATCATATAAAAACTAAAAGGAATTTTTTTTTTCTTTCTTCCTGGATATATGTATGTGCGTAGATAAGTACACTATACTCGTATATGAACTATGACGAATCGATCTTGCTCATAGAACGGAGAAAAAAATCGCGTGTACCGCACTGTCCAAGTTTCCGAAAAGTGATTTTCTGTACTTGCACTTGATTCCATCATATGGTTAAAAGCTACAGAAATGCATCTATAGTTCATTAACCTATTGCCCTATTTCTTATTTTCCCTTCTTCTTGGAAGTGTAAAGCTCATCTTCCCCGCTACTAACACTAATGTCATAAATTGCTCTCGTCACGTCTTTCTTTTTTTTTTCCTTCTTTCTTTCTTCCTTCTTTCGTTTGGTTGACACGTTCTTGCAGGGGTGTTAGTGTATGAGTGTAGTCAAATAATATTTAGTACTTTTAAATACCTACCTTGATTGCAATGAATATTTAATTCAAGTTATGACTTTTAATCTTTATTTATCATTTAAACTAACCTATCAGTCTCATTTTCTCTAAATCTATAACTTAAAACTAAATATTGCACAAGGTATAACAGTTGAACTCACATTTTGAATCCAACTGTTGCGATTTTTAACTTCCTTTCTTCTTTGCGTTCATTCTCATTGTGGGTACGAATATTCGCTACAAGGTGGAGAAAGATCGCGTTTTGCATTATGCATTGTTGTTGACGTTTCTCTTTTCTGTTGACGTTTGGCCTCATTCGTTTAATTTTGTGTTGAAGAAAAGTGTGTTCTCAATCGTAAAAATAAAATAAAAGGAAGAAATCCAAATAAAAAAAACAAGGATAAAAATAAATAAAGTTGATAAAAAGGTCCAAAAAGACAAATCTTTCAAATGTGAACCATAATAAAAATCTATCTGGGACTTATCATCAAGCAAACGACAAAATTCATGGATGAAGGAGATCGCCTGCAGAAGTGCCCATTTTTACCTCTTATAATGCTGGAAAAACTACAAATATTAATTTAAAAGATAAGTTTGACGCTGGGGAATGTTTCCTTAACATCCACTTTAAGAGTGTTTGTTTAAGAGACATCCCCAGAAACATTTCCTCATCCGTCAAATCTTCTAACAATTTGTTCTTTTCATTTCAGGTTTTTCGCGCCTTGACATCACTTGGTTCAATACAAAAACAAAACCTACCCCAGTCTTAGACAGAACCACCCACTGTATCTCTCTACTTAGGATGGATATGCTGATCGTGAGCGCTAAAGAAAATAATTATGTGAATCTGTGAGAGGACATTCCTAAGTGCTAGTGTATGTATCCTGCATTGACTCGTGTGTTTATTTGGCGTATGTAGCTATTAGATACTACATATTCAATGAATTATAATAAGGATAGATATTCGCATTTTATTGAGTGTTTTGTGTTAGTAGGGTTCGGATCTTGAATAGGAGTGGATTTAGATCTCTGACTTTCGCTTTCCTTTTTTTTTTTTTTTGTTGTGTGTCTAGCGACGGCCTACGTTACAAACACGGAATCAGTCGTCGAGTGGTCATGAGTAGACTGGATTCGTAAAATCCGTAGGTCGTTGAGTTCAAATGTTCGTATCATATAGTAGGTAAGTAGGTTGGTAAGAGGCATTAGGGTAGCTGATGTTATTGTTATAGGAAGCCGTTCGGACAACGTGTGGTACGTCCCACACCCTGAGATATGTAATTTTTGCTATCGCTCGACAAACTGCCAAATTATATTTCAAAGTTTGAACGAGATATGCTTTCAGATGAGACAATTGCGAATCTATTTTTTTTTTTTTTTTTTTTTTTTTTTTGACAGTTTTTTTGTTTCTCTAATCTGCCTGAAACCCTAGATCTTAAATCAGTCTGTGATTCACTAGATACCTACCTGATTGTGTAAAAAAAAAACAAAAATATAAATAAATTATAAATAATTTAATCAACCAATAAATAAATAAATAAATCAATAAATAAATAACAAAATAAATTAATAAATAAAACTCCATACGGACATGCAAAAAAAAAAAAAAATAACTATAGTAAATGAATAAATCTCTGTGTAAAAATAAATAAATATATCTATAGTAAATACTACTATAATAAATAAATAAATAAATAAAGTAAATAAATAAGTAAATAAATATAATCTCTATACATCACGTACATAAATATCACAGATCATCTGTCTACAAAAAAAACTTCTATCAATAATAAATAAATAAAATAATAAATAAATCTATATCACAGATCATTGGCCTAAAGAAAAACTTTTATCAATAATAAATAAATAAAATAATAAATAAATGTATATCACAGATCATTGGCCTAAAAAAAAAACTTCTATCAATAATAAATAAATAAAATAATATATAAATTTTTATCACAGGAGAACTACTACCTATATCACAGACTGAAAGCAATAGAAGCAACAGCAGCTGAGTGTGTCAAGAAAACAAAGCGTTATGTATGTAGGTCTTTTGCGTGAAAAACGCCTACTTTTTCACCCTTAAGATTCCCTATCTCGTATAGAGAGTTCCCAATGGGTTTAAGAATAATAGACTTAATGAATTTAGGCCCCAATTTTGCATTGTAATGGTCAGCAAGGTTGCTTTGCTTGAAGTTTCGTCTAAAGACGATTTGTCCAGACTTGTATGAAACATTTCTGCTTCTTAGGTTGTAGACCTTAGTTGATTTGTCGTGTGCTAGTTTTAAATTTTCGAAAATATTTTTGCGTATTAAGGCCAACTTGTCAGCCTTGCTGACAATCTCCACATTCGTATCTTTTAACATATCTAGCCTTCGTAGAAGCTCATAAGTATTTCCGTGTTGAACCATTTGTGTCCCAAACACGGCATAATATGGCTCATATGTTGTAGAATCATGAATTACACTCCTGAGCGAAAATGCTGTGTGGCTCACATGTGTATCCCAATTTCTTTGATCGCTATCAATGTAGGATCGAATTTTTGATAGTACGGAACGGTTCACTCTCTCCGAAGCGTTCGCTTGGGGAGAATAGAAAGCGGTTCGTACGTGTTTGATTCCATATTTATTTAAAAAGCTGGAAAACAATTCTGAGATGAATTGTTTTCCATTGTCAGAGTGAATATATTCTGGAACCCCAAACAAATGGAACACACCTTCTTCGAGGTATTTTACTACCTCAGCTGCTGTTGCTCTACGAATGGGCTTTAAAAATACATACTTACTAAAATGATCTAATACTATAAAAATGTGTGTGTGGCCAGTCTTAGTCCTTGGGTATGGTCCTAGGAAGTCGATGTATAGTCTTTGAAAAGGTCGTTCAGTTATTGTCTGTTGTCCCATGGGTGGCCGTAAAATTGCACTTGTCGCCTTATTGCACTTGCAAATATCACAGTTCGTTACGTAGTTTTTAACATCAATGGTCATGTTAGGCCAGAAATACTTCTGCCTTAATTTGGCTAAGGTCTTATGGATTCCTCCATGGCCAGCAGAAAAAGAGTCGTGTGCTGTTTCCAAAAGTCCCCTACACAACTCCTTCGGGACCCAGAGTTTCCAGGCTCTGTCCTCTTGGATCGGATCTCCTGTCCGTCTGTCCGTTCGTTTATATACGTACCCGTCTGAAATGCAAATGTCTGGTAGTTTGTCCTGGTTCTCGTTAATAGTCTTCTTCAACTCAACATACTCTTCTGATGAAAAGTATGGTGAATTGAAGTCAACCTCTGGCATTTCAGTATCGATCTCGTCCATATGAATTCTTGAGAGTGTATCCGGGACTACATTAAGGACACCTTTCCTATGCTCTATTGTAAAATCAAACCCTTGGAGTTTGAGACTCCAACGAGCTAACCGACCACTCAAGTCCTTCTGAGTCATCAGCCACTTAAGGCTTGCGTGATCAGTTATAATAGTAAAAGGTAATCCTTCAATATAGGCTCGGAATTTTTTGACAGATAAAACGGCCGCATAGCATTCAAGTTCCGTCACACTGTAATTCCGCTGAGCGGGATTCAGCTTCTGGGACATGAATGCTATGGGTCGTTCATTGTCGTCTTTGTCCATTTGGAAAAGAACGCTCCCTACACCAGAAGATGATGCGTCACATTGTATGTAAAATTGTTTAGTGAAGTCTGGGTTCGTTAGTATTGGTGCTGTTATTAAGGTCGTCTTTAAGTTTTCGAAAGCAGTTAGTGCTTCGCTTGTCATAGTAAATTCCTTTCCTTTTTTGAGGCAGTCCGTCATTGGGGCTGATATAGACGCAAAATTTGGTATAAAGCGTCTATACCATCCCGTCATCCCTAGAAACCGACGGAGTTGTTTAGGGGTCTTTGGAACAGGGAAGTCCTTTATCGCTGAAACCTTCTCGGGATCCGTTCTCAAACATCCATCACCGACGAAATAGCCTAAGTATTTAATCTCCTTGAAACAAAACTTACTCTTTTCCACGTTTATCGTCAACCCCGCTTCCCGCAAACATCTCGAGACCTCTTTTAGGACACTTATATGGGTTTCAAAGTCTGGAGAGCAAATCAAGAGATCATCTAAATAGACAAACACACTCTCCCTCAATCGAGCAGGAATGACTTTGTCCATCAGCTTGCACATTCTCTGGGCAGCGTTGCACAATCCAAACGGCATAACCGTGAACTGATACAACGGCCGTCCAGGGACTGTAAAAGCCGTCTTCTCTCTTGATTTCATCTCCAGAGGAATCTGCCAAAAGGCATCTTTCAAATCGATACTCGAGATGAAATGCGTATCGCGTAGGCGACTCAAAATCCCTTCAATGTGTGGGAGAGGGTACGCAAATTTTTTCGTGGCTGCGTTCACCTTCCGTGAATCCAAGCAAAGCCTGTTTTTGCCTGGCTTACGCACCAGCACGACTGGAGAGCTATAGGCGCTATTGCTCTCCTCGATTACTCCCAACTCGAGCATCCGATCGAGCTCAGCATACATTAGCTTCTGCACCACTGGAGATATCGGGTAATGTCGTTGTTTGATGGGAATTGTGTCGTCTTCCATCTCAATGACATGCTCTTCGACTGTCGTCTTACCCAATCCCAGTACCGCGAATGAAGGAAATGTATGCTTGACCCGCTCAAGCTCTTCAGCCTGTGCTGGTGTAAGCTGGCGCATGGGATTAACCTCTTGCGCTTCCGCCGATGATGGAATATCGAGAGCACTTATAACATTTGGAGCAACTTTAAACGTCCTCCAAAAATCTACCCCTAAATAGAGTTGCTGTTGTAAGCTCGGAACAACATACAATTCCATTTCTTGGGTTTTACCACCCCATGAGACTTGTGTTTTGAATCGTCCGTTGATCTTTTGATTTTTTCCGTCAGCAGTTCTAATGTCTATTGTCATCGTCTTAATGTTGATGTTATGTCTTTGGATAAAATCTATTGCCCCTTTCCCTAAACAGCTGATTGAAGCACCACTGTCCAACAATCCTAGCATCTCTTCTCCTCCAAGGACAACTTTCGCATACGGTCGATTATCATCAGATAACGATAGAACGGTAGCTTCAATTCTGTTTTTCCTAATCCTAATATTTGCACTTTTTTCCCTAAGCCTAGCTATTTTCTTATAACTCCTACTTTGTTTTACTTCTTGATTTTCATTTCCACAGATAATTTCCTCTCCAAATATTCGCTTACGTGCCTCTTCGTAATCCAGCATGCGTTGGTGGAGACTCTTGGGTGGCGACATCACTGGGTGAGAATTTTCTTGTTTTGATTCTCTTTTTAATATTCTTATTTCTCTAGGGTTTTCATCTCCGGGACAGGAATCTTTGCCGGCGGAGCTACCCCGGATGTGCTGCCGACCTTCGAGTTTCCCTCGCAAGCTGTACACCTGAACGAGATGCTCCCTTGACCACAGCTAAAACAAGTCATCGAATGGAAGGTCGATGGACATACTGGAACAGTCGTCGTTTTGTCTTTTGTAAGTTCATTCCTTTTGTCACGTTCGTTATATTTGTGTGTATTATTTCGTTTGTCTAATTTATTGTTAGTCTGAAGTCTGTCTGTTCGGTTGTACTGAACTGCAGCAATATTCCCATCTTCCTCGTCCTCAGAACTTTCAAATGGTGTTCTATGATGGGGAACATCTCGCTCTTCGACTTCACTAACTTGCTTCTTAAATTTAAATTCCCTAGTGGTTAAATGCTTCTCGGCTCGTCTGCACTCTTCCCTAAGGCTTTGGATGCTATTAATTGGGCAACCAAAAATAAGAGTTGCGACTCTGTCTCTTAAATTTTGCCTTATAATTGACACGAGATCCTTTTCATTTGGCCTAATTTGCATCTGCAAAGTCAGACCCCTGATTTCACCATAAAAGTCGTCAAAAGATTCATTAAGTTGTTGCCTGCGATCCATTATTAATCTCAAAATCTCATGATCCCTTTTATTGCTTCTAAACTGTCTCAATAGTTCGCTTTTCAGATCGAAATAGTTTAGCATATTGTCTCTCTGATTTTCTTCTAAAAATTGCCAGTACCACTTCTCCGCTGGCCCGGTCACCAAATGGTGGAAATTAGCAAGGAGCTGCTCATTGGTAGCCCCATTTGTCCTTTGGAGAGTTTCGATTCTAAAAATGAAGCTCTCCACTGACATCTTTTTCGGGTCTCCATCGAATTTAACGCCCCATTTGTGTATTTCAACACGTTTCCCAAATTCCAATCTTGATTGGTCGTTATTGGATATGGACGTTCGTTTTTTTGGAATGGGGTTCGAATTCTGACACCTATCTAACTTCTCTTGCTTATCGTATAACGACAAAGTAGATTTTTCGACGGTCTGAAGCCGTTGATTAATGGTCGATACATTATTTGTAATGACTTGCATCATTGTCTGCATGGTCTGCATGCTTTGCATCTGTTGGCTTATTAAAGACATCGTACTTTCGTGCGTTTCTAAAATGGATTTTGATACCGCACTCTCGATAGCCTTTTCAATTTTTTTAAAATTTGTCTTTTCTGCCTCTTTTTGTTTTTGTCGTTGTAAGTCGTTATGTATAGTTTGTAGTTCGTTTTGAAAGTCATGTGTCCGTCTTAGTACCCTGTCTCTATCCTCTTCTTCGTCCGATTCTAAATGAATCAACTCGGGTTGAACAATCCTACGCCCGGGAGTCAAACCTGCGGCGCCTTGTTCTTCTTCCTCAATTTGAGGCGAAACTTCATTGTCTGAGGATACATTATCACTTGAACCCAGGAATGTCCTTTCCAATAGAGATCTATTTATATCCTCCTCAGTAGGTACGGCGTTAGATACACCAGGTGGAGTGATTTGCCCATTCCTACCTGACCTGAGCTTATGAGGAACCCTACCATTACCTCTACCCCGTTGTGACAGAGTGGCCTTGGGCACTGCTCCCGTATTCTCTCGTACCATCTTTGTTCTCTGTTGAATATGTGTTCTTTTATGTTTTGCAGTGTTTTAAAAATATGAAATTCAATGATAAAAAAAAATAAAAATGGTTTCAAACAAACCTATGAATTTTGAAATTATTTTATGTAGAACTTGTAAAAGAAAATGCAAATACAATAAAAAAAAAAATCAAGTGTCTTGTAGTTTAAAAGTTCAATGCTGAAACAGATTTTAAAAAAAATCGATCGACTGAAAGTCTTTAAAATGTATATAAAAAAAATGTATATAAAAAAATGTATATAAAAAAATGTATATAAGAAAAAAAAAATTATAGCAAGATGAAATTCAAAAATGTAAGTAAAAAAAAGGAAAAAAAATATGTAATCCAAAAATATATGTAATTCAAAGTTCAAAATAACAATATTATAAAAAAAAATAAATTTTTAAATAAATCAAGAAAAAAAATCAATAAAAAAAAAAATGTAAATCGAAAAATGATTGAAAGTTTTATGTATGTATTTGTATTTATGTAAGAGTTTTTGTATTATTCTTATGTATGTTGCTTGGTGTGTGGAGCTCAAGCTGTAGTTTTCCAGAACAGTCTTGGAAAAGATATTGAGCCCATAAAGTCACTCGTCCTTTGTCATGTCAGTCATGATTGCGATTGTTGCCTTTGTGACTTGACGAGTGCTTTGGTTTATCTTTCATTCCCCTACCACATCGTACCATCTAGTGTATAACCTGATAGTAGGTTGGCTAGGGCTTCAAGATAAACCTCCACACGAATAGGCTTTCAAAGCTTTCCACTTGGGCCTCACTATAAGTCTGGCTGAGCCTGACTGTATGGAAAGCACCAAGTGGTCAACTTTTCATCCTATTCCGCTTTCTGACTTACGATAGCCTTCGGATTACCTCACGGAATCCCCTGGTGCTTGACCTGCAGGATCGGGCAGCTATCTTTCATCTATCGCATTCAGAAAGCATAAACGATACCCTATTTTATGCTTTAAGGGAAAGGAATTTTAAAAATTTAAAAAGTGATGAAAAAAATCTAAGTTCATTGCATGTCCAAGGGGATGACCTTCAAATTGAAAATCATCTCCTTGAAGTAGCAATAAAACTATTAGCCGTTCGTCGTTGGGCGCCATTGTTGTGAGTCTGGGTTACCACGGGGGTGTACTTTGATGTGGAAAGCGGGCGCGGCACGCTTGCTCCTGCTCGACCTAGCTCGAAGGATGGGGGGTGGTTCTTGCTCCCCTTTCACACATCTCCCACTCAACAAACAAAAATTCGTGCCAGGGATCTGTATAAGGAATAGGAATAGGAACAGGATGAGGAAAGGAATCTGGATAATATTAAATAAGGATGGGAATAAAAAAAGCAAAGGATAAGCATAAAACAAGGTATCTATGCCACTGCCCAAATGGAAGGCCGGATTCTGAAATGAGTACCATTGAAAACTGATCCTAACCTTAGCTAAACCCTTAACTCCTACAGTTTATATCTGTTCAGATATAATAATTTTATATCAATATATTAAAACTAAAATGTATATCTATGGAGATATAATATGTTATTTTACCTCTTCTAGCCTATAACTAACCTAACAACTACACTCCGCTCGAAATCCAACGTCTCAATCGGACAGTGGTTCGCCAAGTCAGCAAATGGCCTTGACAGATGGAGTTGTCAAGTGTTGGCCTACCCACCCTTGTATCAAAGATACAACCTTTGCCACCTCCATGGCCGTGTAGTGTTGGAGGTGACCCCGAGCTCGACATCCAATCACAATCTTAAGTCAATCTGAGTCTACAATGTCAAAGCTCGTCCAAAGTTCGTCATGTCCTCCTACGTCACTGACTTATGGGTTCGTTTTTCCCAGACCGACGGCTTAGCCGGAACCCCACACACCATTGCAGCTAAATCTAGCAATCCATCACTAGGAACATTTTTTTAACACCCTTCATAAAATGAACACATGGCTTCAATCAAAATGGCCATTGGCCCTTTTAAACAATTTATTATCGAAAATTCAATTAAGGAAAAAAAATATTTAATTAAAAAAAAAAGATAAAAAAATCAAAGAATAAAAAAAAAGGTTAAAAGGAGATTTTACCAAATACTCAGAATTGTCCAAGGATAATTTATAGTGTTTTTTTGTCGTATATATATATAGGAGGATTTTTGTTCAAACCCCTATTAAAAAAAGTGTTTAACTCCGTTTCAACAGAATGTTTTTTTATATATATAAATCAAAATATACAGGTTTATAATATAATATGTTTAATCAAGACAAACTTACGATTTCCTCGTCCCACGAAGTTCTGCCGGCAGCACGTTCCTGGATGACGGTAAATATTACGCTCTCTACTAAGAGCCCTAATTCGCGCACTGAATTTAAGATATTTGGATAAATATATATATGTTCATTTGATTGAGTCCAGAGCTAAATTCACTTGATTTCACTTTAGAATTTTTATCTTTTAACTTTTTTTTTTTCTTTTTTTTTTTTTTTACAAACAAAATTATTTACTCTAGTTAAAGAAAAAGATTAAAATTAAATAAAAAAAATGAATCTTAAGGATTAAAATTTCAGTAAAAAAAAATTAAGTTAAATTTAAAAGAAAATAAAAAACTTTAGTTTTCAGATGAGAAATCTTGACACAAAAAAAAAATGTTTTCACTGTCGAACAAAGAAGTATGTATGAGGGCTGGTTGCAGTTGCCCTTCGTATACCCTTGATCTTTAAGGTACCGGTTCAAGCGATGATGGCGATACGCCTTAAGGATCACTCTGTCACAATGTTCGTCTTAAGGTATCTCCCAAAAAATCTTAGCAGAGATTTAGGTCGGTCTTCCTCAACGTGCCAAAAAAGATCATCTATGCGTTTAATGTATCTCTATATGTAGGTAGATATATGTAGATGCATATGGCGATGAGACGGTGATATATATATAGATCTACAGGCCGTATATGTTGGAAGGAAAGTCTTAGATCCAACTCTAAACCTATGAAATTCGCACTCAGTTGTAATATGCTACGTATATCTAAGATATCTAGATTTTTATTTTACATACCTCTGCTTTGCAAAACTCTCAAAATAAAATCCTATGGATTCCTTTTCAGGCCACCTTGTGTATTCCTTATGGATACACTCCTTCACTCACAGCAAATTCTATTAATATTCGGAAAAATCCTTTTTTTTTTTATATTATCTATATTTATAGGAAAGCTTATTACTTTGCAAACGACACTTACTTCAAATTTCAAACAAATTTAATATAGATTTTCCACAGTAAAATCATATAAAAACTAAAAGGAATTTTTTTTTTCTTTCTTCCTGGATATATGTATGTGCGTAGATAAGTACACTATACTCGTATATGAACTATGACGAATCGATCTTGCTCATAGAACGGAGAAAAAAATCGCGTGTACCGCACTGTCCAAGTTTCCGAAAAGTGATTTTCTGTACTTGCACTTGATTCCATCATATGGTTAAAAGCTACAGAAATGCATCTATAGTTCATTAACCTATTGCCCTATTTCTTATTTTCCCTTCTTCTTGGAAGTGTAAAGCTCATCTTCCCCGCTACTAACACTAATGTCATAAATTGCTCTCGTCACGTCTTTCTTTTTTTTTTTCTTCTTTCTTTCTTCCTTCTTTCGTTTGGTTGACACGTTCTTGCAGGGGTGTTAGTGTATGAGTGTAGTCAAATAATATTTAGTACTTTTAAATACCTACCTTGATTGCAATGAATATTTAATTCAAGTTATGACTTTTAATCTTTATTTATCATTTAAACTAACCTATCAGTCTCATTTTCTCTAAATCTATAACTTAAAACTAAATATTGCACAAGGTATAACAGTTGAACTCACATTTTGAATCCAACTGTTGCGATTTTTAACTTCCTTTCTTCTTTGCGTTCATTCTCATTGTGGGTACGAATATTCGCTACAAGGTGGAGAAAGATCGCGTTTTGCATTATGCATTGTTGTTGACGTTTCTCTTTTCTGTTGACGTTTGGCCTCATTCGTTTAATTTTGTGTTGAAGAAAAGTGTGTTCTCAATCGTAAAAATAAAATAAAAGGAAGAAATCCAAATAAAAAAAACAAGGATAAAAATAAATAAAGTTGATAAAAAGGTCCAAAAAGACAAATCTTTCAAATGTGAACCATAATAAAAATCTATCTGGGACTTATCATCAAGCAAACGACAAAATTCATGGATGAAGGAGATCGCCTGCAGAAGTGCCCATTTTTACCTCTTATAATGCTGGAAAAACTACAAATATTAATTTAAAAGATAAGTTTGACGCTGGGGAATGTTTCCTTAACATCCACTTTAAGAGTGTTTGTTTAAGAGACATCCCCAGAAACATTTCCTCATCCGTCAAATCTTCTAACAATTTGTTCTTTTCATTTCAGGTTTTTCGCGCCTTGACATCACTTGGTTCAATACAAAAACAAAACCTACCCCAGTCTTAGACAGAACCACCCACTGTATCTCTCTACTTAGGATGGATATGCTGATCGTGAGCGCTAAAGAAAATAATTATGTGAATCTGTGAGAGGACATTCCTAAGTGCTAGTGTATGTATCCTGCATTGACTCGTGTGTTTATTTGGCGTATGTAGCTATTAGATACTACATATTCAATGAATTATAATAAGGATAGATATTCGCATTTTATTGAGTGTTTTGTGTTAGTAGGGTTCGGATCTTGAATAGGAGTGGATTTAGATCTCTGACTTTCGCTTTCCTTTTTTTTTTTTTTTGTTGTGTGTCTAGCGACGGCCTACGTTACAGATAGTTTTCTATCATGATAGTATTCTATTATGATAGTTTTCTATCATGACGTTTTTCTATCATGGATAGTCTTCTATCATGATAGTTTTTCATCTTGAAAGTTGTAACGGTTTGATGTCCCTACCCTATGAAAAGCGATGATCTGTCTCCCACCAACGCCAAGAAGGACAGGAACTCCTTTGGAATTAAATGGGTCATAGAGCAGGTTGTCCTGATAAGAGAGTGCGACAGGCATGCTTGCGAACGCTCGACGCTAGCTCGTCGGAGTCGTGGGAACTTGCACTGTTATCGGACACCGTACCTTCTAACATGCCTGAATTATTATATTAATTGAACACACAAAGATTTATACACTAATCCGCGAACGAGATTCCTAACAATTATTCCGAACAGAATCGGGAAACTATAAGATGGTTTCAGTTTCCCTAGTGTTACCCTCCCTCAGTCAAATCTAGACAAGATATGACCATCCTTGGCTACCGCTTCACACCTTTTTTTTTTTGGCGCTAGCCCCTTATTTAGATAAGAATGATTACTTAAAATTCACTCTCCTCCATTCGAATAGCACACCTCATTATACTTCCCCCTTATTACACCAAAGAGGATATCAAAACATTACGATCAACTTTCAGTTAAAAGACAAATAAAAGGTTCGAAAACTGGTAATTCAAGTCCATTATAAATTTTTATTTAATTCGAATCATTAAAAAAAATTGTAATTTCTGAAAGGGCTGATAAAACTACCTTATGAATAGATTTTTTTGGAAAAAAAATATGTACTTTGAAAATATAATAATTTCCCTTTAGTATAAGACGAAAGAGACGCAATGGTGTTGGCTATATATGATAATATGTTTTTTTTTTTTCTTAAATTCTCGTTTGAATGTCACCACGAAAAATTAAAAAAAAGAGAAAATAATCTTATCTAACATAGGAATGTATGGGTTTGAAGATTTTTTTAAAAGAGAATCTCAAACACACACACTCGTACGAAAGTAATTGAAATCTAAATGGAATTTGTGTTAACTCTCTTTACTTTCTCTCAATTAATTATTGATAAATTAGTTTTTTTTTTTTCTTGTTTACTATCTCTTTAAGATCTAGCCCAGCTTTTGATAAAAAAAATGATTCTCTTCACCCTTTTTTGTGATTCACTGTTAAAATATAACCTTTTGTTTAAATTGTGTCATCAATGTATCTTAATTTTCTTAGTTTGAGATATTCGTTCAAAGATTCAAAGACTAAAATTTTTACTTAATTCTTTTGACTCACCGAATTTCTTTACCACGGGTATTACTTTTTGTCGACTCTGTTTTATTTACTGTTCTGACGGCTCGTTCCTCCGATGAATAATGTGCACATCATACATAGAAGTAGGCTCGATCAAATTGCTAAACGCTATATGGAGTAGATAAAAATAATAATCATTGGACAGATGAACGAGTACTCATTAATCATTGCAAATACTTATCTTTTCCTTTTTTTTTTCTTTTTTTTTTTCTAAATCGGTGATTTAAAGTGAATCACAGAAAAGGTTCACAAAAAATAATTTTAGCCTTATAATGTAGATTATGAAATAAAATAGGTAGGTATAGTAATGATGTTCGGTCTATGTTTTCGTCGCTGTTGTTGGATAGTGTTTTGATAAGCTTCTGGGTACAGCTTGTTTCTGATAACTAACGGAGTTACCGATCGTGGGTATCCAATCAATTGATATGACGACGATGATGACGATGCTGTCGCCACAAAACAGTGTTGTTGGCGATTATCACGCTTCCAAGCTTGGAGTGATGAAACAACGTTTTGGACACTATCGTTCGAGTAGAAACCAATCACGATCGGAACACTGATGTAGAAGATGACGATGCTGCTATCAATGGACCATTAGGAGGAATGGGTGACTTAATTTGGGGCCACGCTCTTAAACCCTCTTTCCCCCTTATGATAGGATAAGTACTTTTGATGCCCTATCGTTGTCTTAAACTGTTGCGCAGAAGATTTTACGTCTAGTGGGGATCAGTACGATGTGTTTCGCTGAAAACACTAGTATGCAGCCTCACTGGTCTTTTGACTGGATTTTGGCGGGGTTTTTGGACGCTGCCTTCCCTGGTGAGATTGTGGGATTCTCTGCCAGATTTTCTGAGCTTACTGGGTATTGTTGGCGGTCAATAAATTCCAGATATAAACTGGTGAAATTTTTGGAAATTCTTCTATTTTATTCTGCCAGAAATCTCTTGTAAGACGTGCAAAAAGATGAAAACCAGTATCACCGAGCATGAAGTAAGCACTTTTTTCACACAGCACGTGTGGAGATGAATGCTTTTTCTTGCTGTGAAGTGTGTGTTGGTTGGCTACGAAAAGAAGTTCTATTTTAGTTTTTTTTTCTCTCTTTCCCTTGCGATTGCAGTTTTACACATTTATAATTTACCTTTTAGCGCACTTATATAAAATAAAATTTATAATATAAATATGTAAAATTTAATTTTACTTCCACACTCGGCCAGGCTTCAGAATAAAAAGATTGTATGATCTTTCGAAAAAATCTAGGTATCCTAATTTCTCAAGAATAACTACTATTTCCGCCCAATTTGACGAAGGGTACCCAGCTGAGCGCTATTGACATCCAAAGTGTGGATGTTCTCGCGGTCTTACAGGGTGATGCATGACATTAAATCATGTATAGGCGGTCACAACGCGGGCAGTGCACTTTCGAAGGCCTAATATATTATACTCGTACTTTCTATAATTTATTTCAAGGAGGTCCCACAAAGTTTTCTATCATGATAGTTTTCTATCATGATAGTTTTCTATCACGATAGTTTTCTAACATGATAGTTTTCTATCACGATAGTTTTCTATCATGATAGTTTTCTTTCACGATAGTTTTCTATCACGATAGTTTTCTATCACGATAGTTTTCTATCACGATAGTTTTCTATCACGATAGTTTTCTATCATGATAGTTTTCTATCATGATAGTTTTCTATCACGATAGTTTCTATCACGATAATTTTCTATCATGATAGTTTTCTATCACGATAGTTTTCTATCATGATAGTTTTCTATCATAATAGTTTTCTATCACGATAGTTTCTATCACGATAGTTTTCTATCATGATAGTTTTCTATCACGATAGTTTTCTATCACGATAGTTTTCTATCACGATAGTTTTCTATCACGATAGTTTTCTATCAGGATAGTTTTCTATAACGATAGTTTTCTATAACGATAGTTTTCTATCACGATAGTTTTCTATCACGATAGTTTTCTATCATGATAGTTTTCTATCATGATAGTTTTCTATCACGATAGTTTCTATCACGATAGTTTTCTATCATAATAGTTTTCTATCACGATAGTTTCTATCACGATAGTTTTCTATCATGATAGTTTTCTATCACGATAGTTTTCTATCAGGATAGTTTTCTATAACGATAGTTTTCTATAACGATAGTTTTCTATCACGATAGTTTTCTATCACGATAGTTTTCTATCATGATAGTTTTCTATCATGATAGTTTTCTATCACGATAGTTTCTATCACGATAGTTTTCTATCATGATAGTTTTCTATCACGATAGTTTTCTATCATGATAGTTTTCTATCATAATAGTTTTCTATCACGATAGTTTTCTATCACGATAGTTTTCTATCACGATAGTTTTCTATCACGATAGTTTTCTATCATGATAGTTTTCTATCGCGATAGTTTTCTATCACGATAGTTTTCTATCACGATAGTTTTCTATCATGATAGTTTTCTATCATGATAGTTTTTTAACATGATAGTCTTCTCTCATGGTAGTTTTCTATCACGACAGTTTTCTATCACGATAGTTTTCTATCACGATAGTTTTCTATCACGATAGTTTTTTAACACGATAGTTTTCTGTCATGATAGTTTTCTATCACGATAGTTTTCTATCAGGATAGTTTTCTATCACGATAGTTTTCTATCACGATAGTTTTCTATCACGATACTTTTCTATCATGATAGTTTTCTATCAAGATAGTTTTCTATTAAAAAAGCTTTCTATCATGATAGTTCTCTATCTGCGATCTTCGATCTGCGTAGATATGCGTATATTTGCGTAGTTTGGCGCATATCTGCGTACACCTGCGTATTACTGCGTATCCGGGTAGTAATCTGCGTACATCAGCGTAGCTATTCGTGTATATGCGTCGACCTGCGTATGTCTGCGTAGACCTGCGTATACCTGCGAATACCTGCGTATATCTGCGTATATCTGCGAGGCTTTCTATCACGTTAGTTTTCTATCATGATAGTTTTCTATCATGATAGTTTTCTATCATGATAGTTTTCTAACATGGTAGTCTTCTCTCATGGAAGTTTTCTATCACGATAGTTTTCGATCATGATAGTTTTCTATCAGGATAGTTTTCTATCACGATAGTTTTTTTTCATGATAGTTTTCTATCACGATAGTTTTCTATCACGATAGTTTTCTATCACGATAGTTTTCTATCATGATAGTTTTTTATCACGATAGTTTTCTAGCATGATAGTTTTCTATCATGATAGTATTCTATTATGATAGTTTTCTATCATGACGTTTTTCTATCATGGATAGTCTTCTATCATGATAGTTTTTCATCTTGAAAGTTTTCTATCATGATAGTTTTCTATCATGATAGTTTTCTATCACGATAGTTTTCTAACATAATAGTTTTCTATCACGATAGTTTTCTATCATGATAGTTTTCTTTCACGATAGTTTTCTATCACGATAGTTTTCTATCACGATAGTTTTCTATCACGATAGTTTTCTATCACGATAGTTTTCTATCACGATAGTTTTCTATCATCATAGTTTTCTATCAAGATAGTTTTCTATCACGATAGTTTTCTATCACGATAGTTTTCTATCATAACATTTCTCTATCATGATAGTTTTCTATCACGATAGTTTTCTATCACGATAGTTTTCTATCACGATAGTTTTCTATCATGATAGTTTTCTATCACGATAGTTTCTATCACGATAGTTTTCTATCTGATAGTTTTCTATCACGATAGTTTTCTATCATGATAGTTTTCTATCATAATAGTTTTCTATCACGATAGTTTTCTATCACGGTAGTTTTCTATCACGATAGTTTTCTATCACGATAGTTTTCTATCACGATAGTTTTCTATCATGATAGTTTTCTATCGCGATAGTTTTCAATCATGATAGTTTTCTATCATGATAGTTTTCTATCAAGATAGTTTTCTATCACGATAGTTTTCTATCACGATAGTTTTTTATCACGATATTTTTCTATCATGATAGTTTTCTATCATGATAGTTTTCTATCATGACATTTTTCTATCATGATAGTTTTCTATCACGATATTTTTCTATCACGATAGTTTTCTATCATTATAGTTTTATATCACGATAGTTTTCTATCATGATAGTTTTCTATCATGATAGTTTTCTATCATGATAGTTCTCTATCTTCGATCTTCAATCTGCGTATATTTGCTTAGGTCTGCGTAGATATGCGTATATTTGCGTAGTTTGGCGTATATCTGCGTACACCTGCGTATTACTGCATAGCCAGTTAGTAATCTGCGCACATCAGCGTAGCTATTCGTATATATGCGTCGACCTGCGTATGGCTGCGTAGATCTGCGTATATATGATTGGCTAATATCTGTGTATATCTGCGTACATCTGCGTATAACTACGTAGACCTGCGTATATGTGCGTATGTCCTGCGTATACCCACGTATATCTGCGCAGATCTGCATATATCTGCGTAGACCTGCGTATACCTGTGCAGATCTGCGTATATCTGCGTAGACCTGCGTATACCTGCGAATACCTGCGTATATCTGCGTATATCTGATTGGCGAATATCTGTGTATATCTGCGTACATCTGCGTATAACCACGTAGACCTGCGTATATGTGCGTATGTCCTGCGTATACCCGCGTATATCTGCGCAGATCTGCATATATCTGCGTAGACCTGCGTATACCTGCGTATACCTGCGCAGATCTGCATATATCTGCGTAGACCTGTGGATATCTGCGAATACCTGCGTATATCTGCGTATATCTGCGAGGCTTTCTATCATGTTAGTTTTCTATCATGATAGTTTTCTATCACGATAAATTTCTAACATGATAGTCTTCTCTCATGGTAGTTTTCTATCACGATAGTTTTCTATCATGATAGTTTTCTATCATGATAGTTTTCTATCATGACGGTTTTCTATCATGCTAGTTTTCTATCATAATAGTTTTCTATCATGATAGTTTTCTATCATGACGTTTTTCTATCATGATAGTTTTCTATAACGATAGTTTTCTATCACGATAGTTTTCTATCACGATAGTTTTCTATCATGATAGTTATCTATCACGATAGTTTTCTATCATGATAGTTTTCTATCACGATAGTTTTCTATCACGATAGTTTTCTATCACGATAGTTTTCTATCATGATAGTTTTCTATCATGATAGTTTTCTATCATGATAGTTTTCTATCATGATAGTTTTCTATCACGATAGTTTTCTATCACGATAGTTTTCTATCACGATAGTTTTTTATCATGATAGTTTTCTATCATGTAAGTTTTCTATTATGATAGTTTTCTATCATGATAGTTTTCTATCATGACGTTTTTCTATCATGATAGTTTTCAATCACAATAGTTTTCTATCACGATAGTTTTCTATCACGATAGTTTTCTATCATGATAGTTTTCTATCACGATATTTTTCTATCATGATAGTTTTCTATCACGATAGTTTTCTATCACGATAGTTTTCTATCATGACGTTTTTCTATCATGGATAGTTTTCTATCATGACAGTTTTTCATCTTGAAAGTTTTCTATCATGATAGTTTTCTATCATGATAGTTTTCTATCACGATAGTTTTCTATCATGATAGTTTTCTATCACGATAGTTTTCTATCATGATAGTTTTCTATCACGATAGTTTTCTATCACGATAGTTTTCTATCACGATAGTTTTCTATCACGATAGTTTTCTATCACGATAGTTTTCTATCATCATAGTTTTCTATCAAGATAGTTTTCTATCACGATAGTTTTCTATCACGATAGTTTTCTATCATGGTAGTTTTCTATCATGATAGTTTTCTATCATGATAGTTTTCTATCATGATAGTTTTCTATCATGATAGTTTTCTATCATGATAGTTTTCTATCACGATAGTTTTCTATCACGATAGTTTTCTATCACGGTAGTTTTTTATCACGATAGTTTTCTATCATGATAGTTTTCTATCATGATAGTTGTCTATCATGACATTTTTCTATCATGATAGTTTTCTATCACAATAGTTTTCTATCACGATAGTTTTCTATCATGATAATTTTATATCACGATAGTTTTCTATCATGATAGTTTTCTATCATGATAGTTTTCTATCATGATAGTTTTCTATCATGATAAATCTCTATCTTCGATCTTCGATCTGCGTATATTTGCTTAGGTCAGCGTAGATATGCGTATATTTGCGTAGTTTGGCGTATATCTGCATATCCCTGCGTATTACTGCGTAGCCGAGTAGTAATCTGCGTACATCAGCGCAGCTATTCTCATATATGCGTCGACCTGCGTATGTCTGCGTAGATCTACGTATATCTGATTGGCTAATATCTGTGTATAATTGCGTACATTTGCGTATAACTACGTAGACCTGCGTATATGTGCGTATGTCCTGCGTATACCCACGTATATCTGCGCAGATCTGCATATATCTGCGTAGACCTGCGTATACCTGTGCAGATCTGCGTATATCTGCGTAGACCTGCGTATACCTGCGAATACCTGCGTATATCTGCGTATATCTGATTGGCGAATATCTGTGTATATCTGCGTACATCTGCGTATAACCACGTAGAGCTGCGTATATGTGTGTATGTCCTGCGTATACCCGCTTATATCTGCGCAAATCTGCATATATCTGCGTAGACCTGCGTATACCTGCGTATACCTGCGCAGATCTGCATATATCTGCGTAGACCTGTGGATACCTGCGAATACCTGCGTATATCTGCGTATATCTGCGAGGCTTTGTATCATGTTAGTTTTCTATCATGATAGTTTTCTATCATGATAGTTTTCTAACATGATAGTCTTCTCTCATGGTAGTTTTCTATCACGATAGTTTTCTATCATGATAGTTTTCTATCATGATAGTTTTCTATCATGACGGTTTTCTATCATGCTGGTTTTCTATCATGATAGTTTTCTATCATGATAGTTTTCTATCATGACGTTTTTCTATCATGATAGTTTTCTATAACGATAGTTTTCTATCACGATAGTTTTCTATCATGATAGTTATCTATCACGATAGTTTTCTATCATGATAGTTTTCTATCACGATAGTTTTCTATCACGATAGTTTTCTATCACGATAGTTTTCTATCACGATAGTTTTCTATCATGATAGTTTTCTATCATGATAGTTTTCTATCATGATAGTTTTCTATCATGATAGTTTTCTATCATGATAGTTCTCTATCTTCGATCTGCGTATATTTGCTTAGGTCAGCGTAGATATGCGTATATTTGCGTAGTTTGGCGTATATCTGCATATTCCTGCGTATTACTGCGTTGCCGGGTAGTAATCTGCGTACATCAGCGCAGCTATTCTTATATATGCGTCGACCTGCGTATGTCTGCGTAGATCTACGTATATCTGATTGGCTAATATCTGTGTATAACTGCGTACATTTGCGTATAACTACGTAGACCTGCGTATATGTGCGTATGTCCTGCGTATACCTGCGTATATTTGAGCAGATCTGCATATATCTGCTAAGACCTGCGTATACCTGCGTATACCTGCGCAGATCTGCATATATCTGCGTAGACCTGCGTATACCTCCGAATACCCGCATATATCTGCGAGGCTTTCTATCACGTTAGTTTTCTATCATGATAGTTTTCTATCATGATAGTTTTCTATCATGATAGTTTTCTAACATGATAGTCTTCTCTCATGGTAGTTTTCCATCACGATAGTTTTCTATCACGATAGTTTTCTATCATGATAGTTTTCTATCATGACGGTTTTCTATCGTTCTAGTTTTCTATCATGATAGTTTTCTATTATGATAGTTTTCTATCATGACGTTTTTCTATCATGATAGTTTTCTATCACGATAGTTTTCTGTCACGATAGTTTTCTATGATGATAGTTTTCTATCACGATAGTTTTCTATCACGATAGTTTTCTATCATGATAGTTTTCTATCACGATAGTTTACTATCACGATAGTTTTCTATCACGATAGTTTTCTATCACGATATTTTTCTATCATGATAGTTTTCTATCATGATAGTTTTCTATCATGACATTTTTCTATCATGATAGTTTTCTATCACGATATTTTTCTAACACGATAGTTTTCTATCATTATAGTTTTATATCACGATAGTTTTCTATCACGATAGTTTTCTATCACGATATTTTTCTATCACCATAGTTTTCTTTCATGATAGTTTTCTATCACGATAATTTTCTATCACGATAGTTTTTTATCACGATAGTTTTCTATCATGATAGTTATCTATCATGATAGTTTTCTATCACGATAGTTTTCTATCACGATAGTTTTCTATCACGATATTTTTCTATCATGATAGTTTTCTATCACGATAGTTTTCTATCATGATAGTTTTTTATCACGATAGTTTTCTAGCATGATAGTTTTCTATCATGATAGTTTTCTATTTTGATAGTTTTCTATTATGATAGTTTTCTATCATGATAGTTTACTATCACGATAGTTTTCTATCACGATAGTTTTCTATCACGATATTTTTCTATCATGATAGTTTTCTATCATGATAGTTTTCTATCATGACATTTTTCTATCATGATAGTTTTCTATCACGTTAGTTTTCTATCATGATAGTTTTCTATCATGATAGTTTTCTATCACGATAGTTTTCTATCATGATAGTTTTCTATCATGACATTTTTCTATCATTATAGTTTTATATCACGATAGTTTTCTATCACGATATTTTTCTATCATGATAGTTTTCTATCACGATAGTTTTCTATCATGATAGTTTTTTATCACGATAGTTTTCTAGCATGATAGTTTTCTATCATGATAGTTTTCTATTTTGATAGTTTTCTATTATGATAGTTTTCTATCATGATAGTTTACTATCACGATAGTTTTCTATCACGATAGTTTTCTATCACGATATTTTTCTATCATGATAGTTTTCTATCATGATAGTTTTCTATCATGACATTTTTCTATCATGATAGTTTTCTATCACGATATTTTTCTAACACGATAGTTTTCTATCATTATAGTTTTATATCACGATAGTTTTCTATCACGATAGTTTTCTGTCACGATAGTTTTCTTTGATGATAGTTTTCTATCACGATAGTTTTCTATCACGATAGTTTTCTATCATGATAGTTTTCTATCATGATAGTTTACTATCACGATAGTTTTCTATCACGATAGTTTTCTATCACGATATTTTTCTATCATGATAGTTTTCTATCATGATAGTTTTCTATCATGACATTTTTCTATCATGATAGTTTTCTATCACGTTAGTTTTCTATCATGATAGTTTTCTATCATGATAGTTTTCTATCACGATAGTTTTCTATCACGATAGTTTTCTATCACGATATTTTTCTATCACCATAGTTTTCTTTCATGATAGTTTTCTATCACGATAATTTTCTATCACGATAGTTTTTTATCACGATAGTTTTCTATCATGATAGTTTTCTATCATGATAGTTTTCTATCACGATAGTTTTCTATCACGATAGTTTTCTATCATGATAGTTTTCTATCATGATAGTTTACTATCACGATAGTTTTCTATCATGATATTTTTCTATCATGATAGTTTTTTATCATGATAGTTCTCTATCTAAGACCTTCGATCTGCGTATATTTGCGTAGGTCTGCGTAGATATGCGTATATTTGCGTAGTTTGGCGTATATCTGCGTAGTTTTCTATCACGATAGTTTTCTATCACGATACTTTTCTATCATGATAGTTTTCTATCTGCGATCTTCGATCTGCGTAGATATGCGTATATTTGCGTAGTTTGGCGCATATCTGCGTACACCTGCGTATTACTGCGTAGCCGGGTAGTAATCTGCGTACATCAGCGTAGCTATTCGTGTATATGCGTCGACCTGCGTATGTCTGCGTAGATCTGCGTATATCTGCGTAGACCTGCGTATACCTGCGAATACCTGCCTATATCTGCGTATATCTGCAAGGCTTTCTATCACGTTAGTTTTCTATCATGATAGTTTTCTATCATGATAGTTTTCTATCATGATAGTTTTCTAACATGGTAGTCTTCTCTCATGGAAGTTTTCTATCACGATAGTTTTCGATCATGATAGTTTTCTATCAGGATAGTTTTCTATCACGATAGTTTTCTTTCATGATAGTTTTCTATCACGATAGTTTTCTATCACGATAGTTTTCTATCATGATAGTTTTTTATCACGATAGTTTTCTAGCATGATAGTTTTCTATCATGATAGTTTTCTATTTTGATAGTTTTCTATTATGATAGTTTTCTATCATGACGTTTTTCTATCATGGATAGTCTTCTATCATGATATTTTTTCATCTTGAAAGTTTTCTATCATGATAGTTTTCTATCATGATAGTTTTCTATCACGATAGTTTTCTAACATGATAGTTTTCTATCACGATAGTTTTCTATCATGATAGTTTTCTTTCACGATAGTTTTCTATCACGATAGTTTTCTATCACGATAGTTTTCTATCACGATAGTTTTCTATCACGATAGTTTTCTATCATCATAGTTTTCTATCATGATATGACACGATAGTTTTCTATCATGACATTTTTCTATCATGATAGTTTTCTATCACGATAGTTTTCTATCACGAAAGTTTTCTATCACGATAGTTTTCTATCATGATAGTTTTCTATCACGATAGTTTCTATCACGATAGTTTTCTATCATGACAGTTTTCTATCACGATAGATTTCTATCATGATAGTTTTCTATCATAATAGTTTTCTATCACGATAGTTTTCTATCACGATAGTTTTCTATCACGATAGTTTTTTATCACGATAGTTTTCTATCACGATAGTTTTCTATCATGATAGTTTTCTATCATGACGTTTTTCTATCATGATAGTTTTCAATCACAATAGTTTTCTATCACGATAGTTTTCTATCACGATAGTTTTCTATCATGATAGTTTGCTATCACGATATTTTTCTATCATGATAGTTTTCTATCACGATAGTTTTCTATCACGATAGTTTTCTATCATGACGTTTTTCTATCATGAATAGTTTTCTATCATGATAGTTTTTCATCTTGAAAGTTTTCAATCATGATAGTTTTCTATCATGATAGTTTTCTATCACAATAGTTTTCTATCATGATAGTTTTCTATCACGATAGTTTTCTATCATGATAGTTTTCTATCACGATAGTTTTCTATCACGATAGTTTTCTATCACGATAGTTTTCTATCACGATAGTTTTCTATCACGATTGTTTTCTATCATCATAGTTTTCTATCAAGATAGTCTTCTATCATGATAGTTTTCTATCACGATAGTTTTCTATCATGATAGTTTTCTATCATGATAGTTTTCCATCACGATAGCTTTCTATCACGATAGTTTTCTATCGTGATAATTTTCTATCACGATAGTTTTCTATCACGATAGTTTTCTATCACGATAGTTTTCTATCACGATAGTTTTCTATCACGGTAGTTTTTTTATCACGATAGTTTTCTATCATGATAGTTTTCTATCATGATAGTTATCTATCATGACATTTTTCTATCATGATAGTTTTCTATCACAATAATTTTCTATCACGATAGTTTTCTATCACGATAGTTTTCTATCATGATAGTTTTCTATCACGATAGTTTTCTATCATGATAGTTTTCTATCATGATAATTTTCTATCATGATAGTTCTCTATCTGCGATCTTCGATCTGCGTATATTTGCGTAGGTCTGCGTAGATATGCGTATATTTGCGTAGTTTGGCGTATATCTGCGTACACCTGCGTATTACTGCGTAGCCGGGTAGTAATCTGCGTACATCAGCGTAGCTATTCGTATATATGCATCGACTTGCGTAGGTCTGCGTAGATCTGCGTATATCTGATTGGCTAATATCTGTGTATATCTGCGTACATCTGCGTATAACTACGTAGACCTGCGTATATGTGCGTATGTCCTGCGTATACCCGCGTATATCTGCGCAGATCTGCATATATCTGCGTAGACCTGCGTATACCTGCGCTAATCTGCATATATCTGCGTAGGCCTGCGTATACCTGCGAATTCCTGCGTATATCTGCGTATATCTGCGAGGCATTCTATCACGTTAGTTTTCGAACTTGATAGTTTTCTATCATGATAGTTTTGATAGTTTTCTATCATGATAGTTTTCTATCATGATAGTTTTCTATCATGATAGTTTTCTATCACGATAGTTTTCTATCACGATAGTTTTTTATCACGATAGTTTTCTATCATGTTAGTTTTCTATCATGATAGTTTTCTATCATGATAGTGTTCTATCATGACGTTTTTCTATCATGATAGTTTTCTATCACGATAGTTTTCTATCACGATAGTTTTCTATCACGATAGTTTTCTATCATGAAAGTTTTCTATCGCGATAGTTTTTTATCACGGTAGTTTTCTATCATGGTAGTTTTCTATCACGATAGTTTTCGATCATGATAGTTTTCTATCACGATAGTTTTCTATCACGATAGTTTTCTATCACGATAGTTTTCTGTCACGATAGTTTTCTATCACGATAGTTTTCTATCATGATAGTTTTCTATCATGATAGTTTTCTATCATGATAGTTTTCTATCATGATAGTTTTCTATCACGATAGTTTTCTATCACGATAGTTTTCTATCACGATAGTTTCTTAACACGATAGTTTTCTGTCATGATAGTTTTCTATCATGATAGTTTTCTATCATGATAGTTTTCTATCATGATAGTTTTCTATCATGACGTTTTTCTATCATGATAGTTTTCTATCACAATAGTTTTCTATCACGATAGTTTTCTATCACGATTGTTTTCTGCCATGATAGTTTTCTATCACGATAGTTTTCTATCATGATAGTATTCTATCATGATAGTTCTCTATCTGCGATCTTCGATCTGCGTATATTTGCGTAGTTCTGCGTAGATATGCATATGTTTGCGTAGTTTGGAGTAATCTGCGTACACCTGCGCATTACTGCGTAGCCGGGTAGTAATCTGCGTACATCAGCGTAGCTATTCGTATATATGTGTTGACCTGCGTATGTCTGCGTAGATCTGCGTATATCTGATTGATTTACATCTGTGTATATCTGCGTACATCTGCGTATAACTACGTAGACCTGCGTATATATGCGTATGTCCTGCGTATACCCGTGTATATCTGCGCAAATCTGCATATATCTGCGTAGACCTGCGAATACCTGCGCAGATCTGCGTATATCTACGTAGACCTGCATATACCTGCGAATACCTGCGTATATCTGCGTATATCTGGAAGACTTTCTATCACGTTAGTTTTCTATCATGATCGTTTTCTATCATGATAGTTTTCTAACATGATAGTCTTCTCTCATGGTAGTTTTCTATCACGATAGTTTTCTATCATGATAGTTTTCTATCATGATAGTTTTCTATCATTATAGTTTTCTATCATGACGGTTTTCTATCATGCTAGTTTTCTATCATGACGTTTTTCTATCATGATAGTTTTCTATCACGATAGTTTTCTATCACGATAGTTTTCTATCAGGATAGTTTTCTATCACGATAGTTTTCTATCACGATAGTTTTCTATCACGATACTTTTCTATCATGATAGTTTTCTATCACGATAGTTTTCTATTATAATGGTTTTCTATCATGATAGTTCTCTACCTGCGATCTTCGATCTGCGTAGATATGCGTATATTTGCGCAGTTTGGCGCATATCTGCGTACACCTGCGTATTACTGCGTAGCCGGGTAGTAATCTGCGTACATCAGCGTAGCTATTCGTGTATATGCGTCGACCTGCGTATGTCTGCGTAGATCTGCGTATATCTGATTGGCTAATATCTCTGTATATCTGCGTACATCTGCGTATAACTACGTAGACCTTCGTTTATGTGCGTATGTCCTGCATATACCCTTGTATATCTGCGCAGATCTGCATATATCTGCGTAGACCTGCGTATACCTGCGAATACCTGCGTATATCTGCGTATATCTGGGAGGCTTTCTATCATGTTAGTTTTCTATCATGATAGTTTTCTATCATGATAGTTTTCTAACATGATAGTCTTCTCTCATGGTAGTTTTCTATCACGATATTTTTCGATCATGATAGTTTTCTATCATGATAGTTTTCTATCATGATAGTTTTCTATCATGATAGTTTTCTATCATGACGGTTTTCTATCATGATAGTTTTCTATCATGATAGTTTTCTATCATGACGTTTTTCTATCATGATAGTTTTCTATAACGATAGTTTTCTATCACGATAGTTTTCTATCATGATAGATTTCTATCACGATAGTTTTCTATCATGATAGTTTTCTATCACGATAGTTTTCTATCACGATAGTTTTCTATCATGATAGTTTTCTATCGTGATAGTTTTCTATCATAATAGTTTTCTATCATGATAGTTTTCTATCACGATAGTTTTCTATCACGATAGTTTTCTATCACGATAGTTTTCTATCACGATAGTTTTCTTTCATGTTAGTTTTCTATCATTATAGATTTCTATCATGATAGTTTTCTATCATGACGTTTTTCTATAATGATAGTTTTCGATCATGATAGTTTTCTATCACGATAGTTTTCTATCATGATAGTTTTCTATCATGATAGTTTTCTATCACGATAGTTTTCTATCCTGATAATTTTCTATCGCGATAGTTTTTTATCACGGTAATTTTCTATCATGATAGTTTTCTATCATGATAGTTTTCTATTACGACGTTTTTCTATCATGATAGTTTTCTATCACGATAGTTTTCTATCACGATAGTTTTCTATCACGATAGTTTTCAATCACGATAGTTTTGTATCATGATAGTTATCTATCACGATAGTTTTCTATCATGATAGTTTTCTATCACGATAGTTTTCTATCATGAAAGTTTTCTATCGGGATAGTTTTTTATCACGGTAATTTTCTATCATGACGGTTTTCTATCATGCTAGTTTTCTATCATGATAGTTTTCTATCATGACGTTTTTCTATCATGATAGTTTTCTATAACGATAGTTTTCTATCACGATAGTTTCTATCATGATAGTTATATATCACGATGGTTTTCTATCATGATAGTTTTCTATCACGATAGTTTTCTATCACAATAGTTTTCTATCACGATAGTTTTCTATCACGATAGTTTTCTATTATGATAGTTTTCTATTATGATAGTTTTCTATCATGATAGTTTTCTATCATGATAGTTTTGTATCATGATAGTTTTCTATCACGATAGTTTTCTATCACGATAGTTTTCTATCACGATAGTTTTTATCACGATAGTTTTCTATCATGTTAGTTTTTTATCATGATAGTTTTCTATCATGATAGTTTTCTATCATGACGTTTTTCTATCATGATAGTTTTCTATCACGATAGTTTTCTATTACGATAGTTTTCTATCACGATAGTTTTCTATCACGATAGTTTTCTATCATAAAAGTTTTCTATCGCGATAGTTTTTTATCACGGTAGTTTTCTATCATGGTAGTTTTCTATCACGATAGTTTTCGATCATGATAGTTTTCTATCATGATAGTTTTCTATCATGATAGTTTTCTATCATGACGGTTTTCTATCATGCTAGTTTTCTATCATGACGTTTTTTTATCATGATAGTTTTCTATCACGATAGTTTTCTATCACGAAAGTTTTCTATCAGGATAGTTTTCTATCACGATAGATTTCTATCACGATAGTTTTCTATCACGATAGTTTTCTATCATGATAGTTTTCTATCGTGATAGTTTTCTATCATAATAGTTTTCTATCACGATAGTTTTCTATCACGATAGTTTTCTATCACGATGGTTTTCTATCACGATATTTTTCTATCATGATAGTTTCTATCATGATAGTTTTCTATCATGATAGTTTTCTATCATGATAGTTTTCTATCACGATAGTTTTCTATCACGATAGTTTTCTATCACGATAGTTTTTTAACACGATTGTTTTCTGTCATGATAGTTTTCTATCATGATAGTTTTCTATCATGATAGTTTTCTATCATGACGTTTTTCTATCATGATAGTTTTCTATCACAATAGTTTTCTATCACGATAGTTTTCTATCACGATTGTTTTCTATCATGATAGTTTCTATCACGATAGTTTTCTATCATGATAGTATTCTATCATGATAGTTCTCTATCTGCGATCTTCGATCTGCGTATATTTGCGTAGTTCTGGTTTATATCTGTGTATATCTGCGTATATCTGCGTATAACTACGTAGACCTGCGTATATATGCGTATGTCCTGCGTATACCCGCGTATATCTGCGCAGATCTGCATATATCTGCGTAGACCTGCGTATACCTGCGCAGATCTGCGTATATCTGCGTGGACCTGCGTATACCTGCGAATACCTGCGTATATCTGCGTATATCTGCAAGACTTTCTATCTCGTTAATTTTCTATCATGATCGTTTTCTATCATGATAGTTTTCTTACATGATAGTTTTCTCTCATGGTAGTTTTCTATCACGATAGTTTTCTATCATGATAGTTTTCTATCACGATAGATTTCTATCACGATAGTTTTCTATCACGATACTTTTCTATCATGATAGTTTTCTATCACGATAGTTTTCTATTATAATAGTTTTCTATCATGATAGTTTTCTATCATGATAGTTTTCTATCACGATAGTTTTCTATCACGATAGTTTTCTATCAAGATAGTTTTTTATCACGATAGTTTTCTATCATGAAAGTTTTCTATCGCGATACTTTTTTATCACGGTAGTTTTCTATCATGATAGTTTTCTATCATGATAGTTTTCTAACATAATAGTCTTCTCTCATGGTAGTTTTCTATCACGATAGTTTTCGATCATGATAGTTTTCTATCATAATAGTTTTCTATCATGATAGTTTTCTATCATGATAGTTTTCTATCATGACGGTTTTCTATCATGCAAGTTTTCTATCATGATAGTTTTCTATCATGATAGTTTTCTATCATGACGTTTTCTATCATGGTAGTTTTCTATAACGATAGTTTTCTATCACGATAGTTTTCTATCATGATAGTTATCTATCACGATAGTTTTCTATCATGATAGTTTTCTATCACGATAGTTTTCTATCACGATAGTTTTCTATCACGATAGTTTTCTATCACGATAGTTTTATATCATGATAGTTTTCTATCATGATAGTTTTCTATCATGATAGTTTTCTATCATGATAGTTTTCTATCATGATAGTTTTCTATCACGATAGTTTTCTATCACGATAGTTTTCTATCAAGATAGTTTTTTATCACGATAGTTTTCTATCATGTTAGTTTTCTATCATGATAGTTTTCTATCATGATAGTTTTCTATCATGACGTTTTTCTATCATGATAGTTTTCTATCACCATAGTTTTCTATCACGATAGTTTTCTATCACGATAGTTTTCTATCACGGTAGTTTTCTATCATGAAAGTTTTCTATCGCGATACTTTTTTATCACGGTAGTTTTCTATCATGGTAGTTTTCTATCACGATAGTTTTCGATCATGATAGTTTTCTATCATGATAGTTTTCTATCATGATAGTTTTCTATCATGATAGTTTTCTATCACGATAGTTTTCTATCCTGATAGTTTTCTATCGCGATAGTTTTTTATCAAGGTAATTTTCTATCATGATAGTTTTCTATCATGATAGTTTTCTATTACGACGTTTTTCTGTCATGATAGTTTTCTATCAGGATAGTTTTCTATCACGATAGTTTTCTTTCATGATAGTTTTCTATCACGATAGTTTTCTATCACGATAGTTTTCTATCACGATAGTTTTCTATTATGAAAGTTTTCTATCACGATAGTTCTCTATCATGATAGGTTTCTATCACGATAGTTTTCTATCACGATAGCTTTCTATCACGATAGTTTCTTATCATGATAGTTTTCTATCATGATAGTTTTCTATCATGATAGTTTTCTTTCATGATAGTTTTCTATTATGATAGTTTTCTATCATGATAGTTTTCTATCACGATAGTTTTCTATCACGATAGTTTTCTATCACGATAGTTTTTTATCACGATAGTTTTCTATCATGATAGTTTTCTATCATGATAGTTTTCTATCATGACGTTCTTCTATCATGATAGTTTTCTATCATGATAGTTTTCTATCACGAAAGTTTTCTATCACGATAGTTTTCTATCATGATAGTTTTCTATCACGATAGTTTTCTATTATGATAGTTTCTTATCATGATAGTTTTCTATTATGGCAGTTCTCTATCTGCGTGTATTTGCGTAGGTCTGCGTAGATATGCGTATATTTGCGTAGTTTGGCGTATATCTGCGTACACCTGCGTATTACTGCGTAGCCGGGTAGTAATCTGCGTACATCAGCGTAGTTATTCGTATATATGCGTCGACTTTCAGTGCGAGAGGACCATGGTTCGAATTTCACAAGAACCTTGTAATTTTTATAACTTAAATAATATCTAATAAATTCTAAGATTGTATTTCAGATAAAAACTTTCAAATAACATATCAGCAAATTAATAAAATAAAATAAAAATATAAATAAATAAATAAAAATAAATAAATATAAATCAATTGTGAAATATTTTTTTATTTTTCCACCTTCTTCTATAAGACCTCTAAATTGAGTCCATTAAGTGTTTTTCGGGGCAACGGAATTTAGTCCATATAGGTCCAATAGGAGCTTAAAAAGTGCGCCCTTTCAATTTTATGGACTATTATATAATGCTTATATGATTGCAAAAGATGATTATGGGAAGCTTCTTTGGATGATTATAGGGGCAAATATGTCAATTTATCATGCTAGTTTTCTATCATGACGTTTTTCTATCATGATAGTTTTCTATCACGATAGTTTTCTATCACGATAGTTTTCTATCACGATAGTTTTCTATCAGGATAGTTTTCTATCAAGATAGATTTCTATCACGATAGTTTTCTATCACGATACTTTTCTATCATGATAGTTTTCTATCACGATAGTTTTCTATTATAATAGTTTTCTATCATGATAGTTTTCTATCATGATAGTTTTCTAACATGATAGTCTTCTCTCATGGTAGTTTTCTATCACGATAGTTTTCGATCATGATAGTTTTCTATCATGGTAGTTTTCTATCATGATAGTTTTCTATCATGATAGTTTTCTATCATGACGGTTTTCTATCATGCTAGTTTTCTATCATGATAGTTTTCTATCATGATAGTTTTCTATCATGATGTTTCTATCATGATAGTTTTCTATAACGATAGTTTTCTATCACGATAGTTTTCTATCATGATAGTTATCTATCACGATAGTTTTCTATCATGATAGTTTTCTATCACGATAGTTTTCTATAACGATAGTTTTCTATCACGATAGTTTTCTATCACGATAGTTTTCTATCATGATAGTTTTCTATCATGATAGTTTTCTATCATGTTAGTTTTCTATCATGATAGTTTTCTATCATGATAGTTTTCTATCATGACGTTTTTCTTTCATGATAGTTTCCTATCACGATAGTTTTCTATCACGATAGTTTTCTATCACGATAGTTTTCTATCACGGTAGTTTTCTATCATGAAAGTTTTCTATCGCGATAGTTTTTTATCACGGTAGTTTTCTATCATGGTAGTTTTCTATCACGATAGTTTTCGATCATGATAGTTTTCTATCACGATAGTTTTCTATCATGATAGTTTTCTATCATGATAGTTATCTATCACGATAGTTTTCTATCACGATAGTTTTCTATCATGATAGTTTTCTATCATGATAGTTTTCTATCATGAAAGTTTTCTATCACGGTAGTTTTCTATCATGATAGGTTTCTATCACGATAGTTTTCTATCATGATAGTTTTCTATCATGATAGTTTTCTATCATGATGTTTCTATCATGATAGTTTTCTATAACGATAGTTTTCTATCACGATAGTTTTCTATCATGATAGTTATCTATCACGATAGTTTTCTATCATGATAGTTTTCTATCGCGATAGTTTTCTATCACGATAGCTTTCTATCACGATAGCTTTCTATCACGATAGTTTTCTATCATGATAGTTTTCTATCATGATAGTTTTCTATCATGATAGTTTTCTTTCATGATATTTTTCTATCATGATAGTTTTCTATCATGATAGTTTTCTATCACGATAGTTTTCTATCACGATAGTTTTCTATCACGATAGTTTTTTATCAGGATAGTTTTCTATCATGATAGTTTTCTATCATGATAGTTTTCTATCATGACGTTCTTCTATCATGATAGTTTTCTATCATGATAGTTTTCTATTATGACGTTTTTCTATCATGATAGTTTCCTATCACGATAGTTTTCTATCACGATAGTTTTCTATCACGGTAGTTTTCTATCATGAAAGTTTTCTATCGCGATAGTTTTTTATCACGGTAGTTTTCTATCATGGTAGTTTTCTATCACGATAGTTTTCGATCATGATAGTTTTCTATCACGATAGTTTTCTATCATGATAGTTTTCTATCATGACAGTTTTCTATCACGATAGTTTTCTATCCTGATAGTTTTCTATCGCGATAATTTTTTATCACGGTAATTTTCTATCATGATAGTTTTCTATCATGATAGTTTTCTATTATGACGTTTTTCTATCATGATAGTTTTCTATCACGATAGTTTTCTATCACGATAGTTTTCTATCATGATAGTTTTCTATCATGATAGTTTTCTATCATGAATGTTTTCTATCACGGTAGTTTTCTATCATGATAGGTTTCTATCACGATAGTTTTCTATCATGATAGTTTTCTATCATGATAGTTTTCTATCATGATGTTTTTATCATGATAGTTTTCTATAACGATAGTTTTCTATCACGATAGTTTTCTATCATGATAGTTATCTATCACGATAGTTTTCTATCATGATAGTTTTCTATCACGATAGTTTTCTATCACGATAGTTTTCTATCACGATAGCTTTCTATCACGATAGTTTTCTATCATGATAGTTTTCTATCATGATAGTTTTCTATCATGATAGTTTTCTTTCATGATATTTTTCTATCATGATAGTTTTCTATCATGATAGTTTTCTATCACGATAGTTTTCTATCACGATAGTTTTCTATCACGATAGTTTTTTATCAGGATAGTTTTCTATCATGATAGTTTTCTATCATGATAGTTTTCTATCATGACGTTCTTCTATCATGATAGTTTTCTATCATGATAGTTTTCTATCACGAAAGTTTTCTATCACGATAGTTTTCTATCATGATAGCTTTCTATCACGATAGTTTTCTATTATGATAGTTTTTTATCATGATAGTTTTCTATCATGGCAGTTCTCTATCTGCGATCTTCGATCTGCGTATATTTGCTTAGGTCTGCGTAGATATGCGTATATTTGCGTAGTTTGGCGTATATCTGCGTACACCTGCATATTACTGCGTAGCCGGGTAGTAATCTGCGTACATTAGCGTAGCTATTCGTTTATATGCGTCGACCTGCGTATGTCTGCGTAGATCTGCGTATATCTGATTGGCTAATATCTGTGTACATCTGCGTACATCTGCGTATAACTACGTAGACCTGCGTATATGTGCGTATGTCTTGCGTATACCCACGTATATCTGCGAAGATCTGCATATATCTGCGTAGACCTGCGTATTCCTGCGCATGCCTGCGCAGATCTACGTATATCTGCGTAGACCTGCGTATACCTGCGAATACCTGCGTATATCTGCGTATATCTGCGAGACTTTCTATCACGTTAGTTTTTTATCATGATAGTTTTCTATCATGATAGTTTTCTAACATGAAAGTCTTCTCTCATGGTAGTTTTCTATCATGATAGTTTTCTATCATGATAGTTTTCTATCATGATAGTTTTCTATCACGATAGTTTTCTATCACGATAGTTTTTTATCGCGATAGTTTTCTATCATGTTAGTTTTCTATCATGATAGTTTTCTATCATGATAGTGTTCTATCATGACGTTTTTCTATCATGATAGTTTTCTATCACGATAGTTTTCTATCACGATAGTTTTCTATCACGATAGTTTTCTATCACGATAGTTTTCTATCATGAAAGTTTTCTATCGCGATAGTTTTTTATCACGGTAGTTTTCTATCATGGTAGTTTTCTATCACGATAGTTTTCGATCATGATAGTTTTCTATCACGATAGTTTTCTATCACGATAGTTTTCTATCACGATACTTTTCTGTCACGATAGTTTTCTATCACGATAGTTTTCTATCATAATAGTTTTCTATCATGATAGTTTTCTATCATGATAGTTTTCTATCATGATAGTTTTCTATCACGATAGTTTTCTATCACGATAGTTTTCTATCATGATAGTTTTCTATCATGATAGTTTTCTGTCATGATAGTTTTCTATCATGATAGTTTTCTATCATGATAGTTTTCTATCATGACGTTTTTCTATCATGATAGTTTTCTACCACAATAGTTTTCTATCACGATAGTTTTCTATCACGATTGTTTTCTTCCATGATAGTTTTCTATCACGATAGTTTTCTATCATGATAGTATTCTATCATGATAGTTCTCTATCTGCGATCTTCGATCTGCGTATATTTGCGTAGTTCTGCGTAGATATGCGTATGTTTGCGTAGTTTGGAGTAATCTGCGTACACCTGCGTATTACTGCGTAGCCGGGTAGTAATCTGCGTACATCAGCGTAGCTATTCGTATATATGCGTTGACCTGCGTATGTCTGCGTAGATCTGCGTATATCTGATTGGTTTATATCTGTGTATATCTGCGTATATCTGCGTATAACTACGTAGACCTGCGTATATATGCGTATGTCCTGCGTATACCCTTGTATATCTGCGCAGATCTGCATATATCTGCGTAGACCGGCGTATACCTGCGAATACCTGCGTATATCTGGGAGGCTTTCTATCATGTTAGTTTTCTATCATGATAGTTTTCTATCATGATAGTTTTCTAACATGATAGTCTTCTCTCATGGTAGTTTTCTATCACGATAGTTTTCTATCATGATAGTTTTCTATCATGATAGTTTTCTATCATGATAGTTTTCTAACATGATAGTCTTCTCTCATGGTAGTTTTCTATCACGATAGTTTTCTATCATGATAGTTTTCTATCATGATAGTTTTCTATCATTATAGTTTTCTATCATGACGGTTTTCTATCATGCTTGTTTTCTATCATGACGTTTTTCTATCATGATAGTTTTCTATCACGATAGTTTTCTATCACGATAGTTTTCTATCAGGATAGTTTTCTATCACGATAGTTTTCTATCACGATAGTTTTCTATCACGATACTTTTCTATCATGATAGTTTTCTATCACGATAGTTTTCTATTATAATTGTTTTCTATCATGATAGTTGTCTACCTGCGATCTTCGATCTGCGTAGATATGCGTATATTTGCGCAGATTGGCGCATATCTGCGTACACCTGCGTATTACTGCGTAGCCGGGTAGTAATCTGCGTTACATCAGCGTAGCTATTCGTGTATATGCGTCGACCTGCGTATGTCTGCGTAGATCTGCGTATATCTGATTGGCTAATATCTCTGTATATCTGCGTACATCTGCGTATAACTACGTAGACCTGCGTTTATGTGCGTATGTCCTGCATATACCCTTGTATATCTGCGCAGATCTGCATATATCTGCGTAGACCGGCGTATACCTGCGAATACCTGGGTATATCTGCGTATATCTGGGAGGCTTTCTATCATGTTAGTTTTCTATCATGATAGTTTTCTATCATGATAGTTTTCTAACATGATAGTCTTCTCTCATGGTAGTTTTCTATCACGATAGTTTTCGATCATGATAGTTTTCTATCACGATAGTTTTCTATCACGATAGTTTTCTATCATGATAGTTTTCTATCGTGATAGTTTTCTATCATAATAGTTTTCTATCATGATAGTTTTCTATCACGAAAGTTTTCTATCACGATAGTTTTCTATCACGATAGTTTTCTATCACGATAGTTTTCTATCATGTTAGTTTTCTATCATGACAGTTTTCTATCATGATAGTTTTCTATCATGACGTTTTTCTATAATGATAGTTTTCTATCATGACGTTTTTCTATAATGATAGTTTTCCATCACGATAGTTTTCTATCACGATAGTTTTCTATCACGATAGTTTTTTAACACGATAGTTTTCTGTCATGATAGTTTTCTATCATGATAGTTTTCTATCATGATAGTTTTCTATCATGACGTTTTTCTATCATGATAGTTTTCTATCACAATAGTTTTCTATCACGATAGTTTTCTATCACGATTGTTTTCTATCATGATAGTTTTCTATCAGGATAGTTTTCTATCATGATAGTATTCTATCATGATAGTTCTCTATCTGCGATCTTCGATTTGCGTTTATTTGCGTAGTTCTGCGTAGATATGCGTATGTTTGCGTAGTTTGGAGTAATCTGCGTACACCTGCGCATTACTGCGTAGCCGGGTAGTAATCTGCGTACATCAGCGTAGCTATTCGTATATATGCGTTGACCTGCGTATGTCTGCGTAGATCTGCGTATATCTGATTGGTTTATATCTGTGTATATCTGCGTATATCTGCGTATAACTACGTAGACCTGCGTATATATGCGTATGTCCTGCGTATACCCTTGTATATCTGCGCAGATCTGCATATATCTGCGTAGACCGGCGTATACCTGCGAATACCTGCGTATATCTGGGAGGCTTTCTATCATGTTAGTTTTCTATCATGATAGTTTTCTATCATGATAGTTTTCAAACATGATAGTCTTCTCTCATGGTAGTTTTCTATCACGATAGTTTTCTATCATGATAGTTTTCTATCATGATAGTTTTCTATCATGATAGTTTTCTATCATGATAGTTTTCTATCATGACGGTTTTCTATCATGATAGTTTTCTATCATGATAGTTTTCTATCATGACGGTTTTCTATCATGCTAGTTTTCTATCATGACGTTTTTCTATCATGATAGTTTTCTATCACGATAGTTTTCTATCACGATAGTTTTCTATCAGGATAGTTTTCTATCACGATAGTTTTCTATCACGATAGTTTTCTATCACGATACTTTTCTATCATGATAGTTTTCTATCACGATAGTTTTCTATTATAATAGTTTTCTATCATGATAGTTCTCTATCTGCGATCTTCGATCTGCGTAGATATGCGTATATTTGCGTAGTTTGGCGCATATATGCGTACACCTGCGTATTACTGCGTAGCCGGGTAGTAATCTGCGTACATCAGCGTAGCTATTCGTGTATATGCGTCAACCTGCGTATGTCTGCGTAGATCTGCGTATATCTGATTGGCTAATATCTCTGTTTATCTGCGAACATCTGCGTATAACTACGTAGACCTGCGTTTATGTGCGTATGTCCTGCATATACCCGCGTATACCTGCGCAGATCTGCATATATCTGCGTAGACCTGCGTATACCTGCGAATACCTGCGTATATCTGCGTATAACTGCAAGGCTTTCTATCACGTTAGTTTTCTATCATGATAGTTTTCTATCATGATAGTTTTCTAACATGATAGTCTTCTCTCATGGTAGTTTTCTATCACGATAGTTTTCGATCATGATAGTTTTCTATCATGATAGTTTTCTATCATGATAGTTTTCTATCATGATAGTTTTCTATCATGACGGTTTTCTATCTTGCTAGTTTTCTATCATGATAGTTTTCTATCATGATAGTTTTCTATCATGACGTTTCTATCATGATAGTTTTCTATAACGATAGTTTTCTATCACGATAGTTTTCTATCATGATAGTTATCTATCACGATAGTATTCTATCATGATAGTTTTCTATCACGATAGTTTTCTATCACGATAGTTTTCTATCACGATAGTTTTCTATCATGATAGTTTTCTATCATGTTAGTTTTCTATCATGATAGTTTTCTATCATGATAGTTTTCTATCATGACGTTTTTCTATCATGATAGTTTCCTATCACGATAGTTTTCTATCACGATAGTTTTCTATCACGATAGTTTTCTATCACGGTAGTTTTCTATCATGAAAGTTTTCTATCGCGATAGTTTTTTATCACGGTAGTTTTCTATCATGGTAGTTTTCTATCACGATAGTTTTCGATCATGATAGTTTTCTATCACGATAGTTTTCTATCACGATAGTTTTCTATCACGATAGTTTTCTGTCACGATAGTTTTCTATCACGATAGTTTTCTATCATAATAGTTTTCTATCATGATAGTTTTCTATCATGATAGTTTTCTATCATGATAGTTTTCTATCACGATAGTTTTCTATCACGATAGTTTTCTATCATGATAGTTTTCTATCATGATAGTTTTCTGTCATGATAGTTTTCTATCATGATAGTTTTCTATCATGATAGTTTTCTATCATGACGTTTTTCTATCATGATAGTTTTCTATCACAATAGTTTTCTATCACGATAGTTTTCTATCACGATTGTTTTCTTCCATGATAGTTTTCTATCACGATAGTTTTCTATCATGATAGTATTCTATCATGATAGTTCTCTATCTGCGATCTTCGATCTGCGTATATTTGCGTAGTTCTGCGTAGATATGCGTATGTTTGCGTAGTTTGGAGTAATCTGCGTACACCTGCGTATTACTGCGTAGCCGGGTAGTAATCTGCGTACATCAGCGTAGCTATTCGTATATATGCGTTGACCTGCGTATGTCTGCGTAGATCTGCGTATATCTGATTGGTTTATATCTGTGTATATCTGCGTATATCTGCGTATAACTACGTAGACCTGCGTATATATGCGTATGTCCTGCGTATACCCTTGTATATCTGCGCAGATCTGCATATATCTGCGTAGACCGGCGTATACCTGCGAATACCTGCGTATATCTGGGAGGCTTTCTATCATGTTAGTTTTCTATCATGATAGTTTTCTATCATGATAGTTTTCTAACATGATAGTCTTCTCTCATGGTAGTTTTCTATCACGATAGTTTTCTATCATGATAGTTTTCTATCATGATAGTTTTCTATCATGATAGTTTTCTAACATGATAGTCTTCTCTCATGGTAGTTTTCTATCACGATAGTTTTCTATCATGATAGTTTTCTATCATGATAGTTTTCTATCATTATAGTTTTCTATCATGACGGTTTTCTATCATGCTTGTTTTCTATCATGACGTTTTTCTATCATGATAGTTTTCTATCACGATAGTTTTCTATCACGATAGTTTTCTATCAGGATAGTTTTCTATCACGATAGTTTTCTATCACGATAGTTTTCTATCACGATACTTTTCTATCATGATAGTTTTCTATCACGATAGTTTTCTATTATAATTGTTTTCTATCATGATAGTTGTCTACCTGCGATCTTCGATCTGCGTAGATATGCGTATATTTGCGCAGATTGGCGCATATCTGCGTACACCTGCGTATTACTGCGTAGCCGGGTAGTAATCTGCGTTACATCAGCGTAGCTATTCGTGTATATGCGTCGACCTGCGTATGTCTGCGTAGAGCTGCGTATATCTGATTGGCTAATATCTCTGTATATCTGCGTACATCTGCGTATAACTACGTAGACCTGCGTTTATGTGCGTATGTCCTGCATATACCCTTGAATATCTGCGCAGATCTGCATATATCTGCGTAGACCGGCGTATACCTGCGAATACCTGGGTATATCTGCGTATATCTGGGAGGCTTTCTATCATGTTAGTTTTCTATCATGATAGTTTTCTATCATGATAGTTTTCTAACATGATAGTCTTCTCTCATGGTAGTTTTCTATCACGATAGTTTTCGATCATGATAGTTTTCTATCACGATAGTTTTCTATCACGATAGTTTTCTATCATGATAGTTTTCTATCGTGATAGTTTTCTATCATAATAGTTTTCTATCATGATAGTTTTCTATCACGAAAGTTTTCTATCACGATAGTTTTCTATCACGATAGTTTTCTATCACGATAGTTTTCTATCATGTTAGTTTTCTATCATGACAGTTTTCTATCATGATAGTTTTCTATCATGACGTTTTTCTATAATGATAGTTTTCTATCATGACGTTTTTCTATAATGATAGTTTTCCATCACGATAGTTTTCTATCACGATAGTTTTCTATCACGATAGTTTTTTAACACGATAGTTTTCTGTCATGATAGTTTTCTATCATGATAGTTTTCTATCATGATAGTTTTCTATCATGACGTTTTTCTATCATGATAGTTTTCTATCACAATAGTTTTCTATCACGATAGTTTTCTATCACGATTGTTTTCTATCATGATAGTTTTCTATCAGGATAGTTTTCTATCATGATAGTATTCTATCATGATAGTTCTCTATCTGCGATCTTCGATTTGCGTTTATTTGCGTAGTTCTGCGTAGATATGCGTATGTTTGCGTAGTTTGGAGTAATCTGCGTACACCTGCGCATTACTGCGTAGCCGGGTAGTAATCTGCGTACATCAGCGTAGCTATTCGTATATATGCGTTGACCTGCGTATGTCTGCGTAGATCTGCGTATATCTGATTGGTTTATATCTGTGTATATCTGCGTATATCTGCGTATAACTACGTAGACCTGCGTATATATGCGTATGTCCTGCGTATACCCTTGTATATCTGCGCAGATCTGCATATATCTGCGTAGACCGGCGTATACCTGCGAATACCTGCGTATATCTGGGAGGCTTTCTATCATGTTAGTTTTCTATCATGATAGTTTTCTATCATGATAGTTTTCAAACATGATAGTCTTCTCTCATGGTAGTTTTCTATCACGATAGTTTTCTATCATGATAGTTTTCTATCATGATAGTTTTCTATCATGATAGTTTTCTATCATGATAGTTTTCTATCATGACGGTTTTCTATCATGATAGTTTTCTATCATGATAGTTTTCTATCATGACGGTTTTCTATCATGCTAGTTTTCTATCATGACGTTTTTCTATCATGATAGTTTTCTATCACGATAGTTTTCTATCACGATAGTTTTCTATCAGGATAGTTTTCTATCACGATAGTTTTCTATCACGATAGTTTTCTATCACGATACTTTTCTATCATGATAGTTTTCTATCACGATAGTTTTCTATTATAATAGTTTTCTATCATGATAGTTCTCTATCTGCGATCTTCGATCTGCGTAGATATGCGTATATTTGCGTAGTTTGGCGCATATATGCGTACACCTGCGTATTACTGCGTAGCCGGGTAGTAATCTGCGTACATCAGCGTAGCTATTCGTGTATATGCGTCAACCTGCGTATGTCTGCGTAGATCTGCGTATATCTGATTGGCTAATATCTCTGTTTATCTGCGAACATCTGCGTATAACTACGTAGACCTGCGTTTATGTGCGTATGTCCTGCATATACCCGCGTATACCTGCGCAGATCTGCATATATCTGCGTAGACCTGCGTATACCTGCGAATACCTGCGTATATCTGCGTATAACTGCAAGGCTTTCTATCACGTTAGTTTTCTATCATGATAGTTTTCTATCATGATAGTTTTCTAACATGATAGTCTTCTCTCATGGTAGTTTTCTATCACGATAGTTTTCGATCATGATAGTTTTCTATCATGATAGTTTTCTATCATGATAGTTTTCTATCATGATAGTTTTCTATCATGACGGTTTTCTATCTTGCTAGTTTTCTATCATGATAGTTTTCTATCATGATAGTTTTCTATCATGACGTTTCTATCATGATAGTTTTCTATAACGATAGTTTTCTATCACGATAGTTTTCTATCATGATAGTTATCTATCACGATAGTATTCTATCATGATAGTTTTCTATCACGATAGTTTTCTATCACGATAGTTTTCTATCACGATAGTTTTCTATCATGATAGTTTTCTATCATGTTAGTTTTCTATCATGATAGTTTTCTATCATGATAGTTTTCTATCATGACGTTTTTCTATCATGATAGTTTCCTATCACGATAGTTTTCTATCACGATAGTTTTCTATCACGATAGTTTTCTATCACGGTAGTTTTCTATCATGAAAGTTTTCTATCGCGATAGTTTTTTATCACGGTAGTTTTCTATCATGGTAGTTTTCTATCACGATAGTTTTCGATCATGATAGTTTTCTATCACGATAGTTTTCTATCATGATAGTTTTCTATCATGATAGTTTTCTATCACGATAGTTTTCTATCCTGATAATTTTCTATCGCGATAGTTTTTTATCACGGTAATTTTCTATCATGATAGTTTTCTATCATGATAGTTTTCTATTACGACGTTTTTCTATCATGATAGTTTTCTATCACGATAGTTTTCTATCACGATAGTTTTCTATCACGATAGTTTTCTATCACGATAGTTTTCTATCACGATAGTTTTCTATCACGATAGTTTTCTATCATGATAGTTATATATGACGATAGTTTTCTATCATGATAGTTTTCTATCACGATAGTTTTCTATCAATAAAGTTTTCTATCGCGATAGTTTTTTATCACGGTAATTTTCTATCATGACGGTTTTCTATCATGCTAGTTCTCTATCATGATAGTTTTCTATCATGACGTTTTTCTATCATGATAGTTTTCTATAACGATAGTTTTCTATCACGATATCTATCATAAAATTTTTCTATCGCGATAGTTTTTTATCACGGTAGTTTTCTATCATGGTAGTTTTCTATCACGATAGTTTTCGATCATGATAGTTTTCTATCACGATAGTTTTCTATCACGATAGTTTTCTATCACGATAGTTTTCTATCACGATGGTTTTCTATCACGATAGTTTTCTATCATGATAGTTTCTATCATGATAGTTTTCTATCATGATAGTTTTCTATCATGATAGTTTTCTATCACGATAGTTTTCTATCACGATAGTTTTCTATCACGATAGTTTTTTAACACGATAGTTTTCTGTCATGATAGTTTTCTATCATGATAGTTTTCTATCATGATAGTTTTCTATCATGATAGTTTTCTATCATGACGTTTTTCTATCACGATAGTTTTCTATCATAAAAGTTTTCTATCGCGATAGATTTTTATCACGGTAGTTTTCTATCATGGTAGTTTTCTATCACGATAGTTTTCGATCATGATAGTTTTCTATCACGATAGTTTTCTATCACGATAGTTTTCTATCACGATAGTTTTCTATCACGATGGTTTTCTATCACGATAGTTTTCTATCATGATAGTTTCTATCATGATAGTTTTCTATCATGATAGTTTTCTATCATGATAGTTTTCTATCACGATAGTTTTCTATCACGATAGTTTTCTAGTTTTCTATCACGATAGTTTTCTATCACGATAGTTTTCTATCACGATAGTTTTCTATCATGATATTTTTCTATCACGATAGTTTTCTAGTTTTCTATCACGATAGTTTTCTATCACGATAGTTTTCTATCATGATAGTTTTCTATCATGATAGTTTTCTACCCAACTAACAATTTAACTTGTATTAGGTCCGATTTTTAAAATCTGATAAGCTATAGCTCACATAGAACTAATATAAGGCTTTGTTATACAATTCACCCATTTTCCAATATTTATTTTTGTTAAAAGCCTGTTTAATGCCTTTTATAATGAAATTGACAAGTTATACATAAGGCTTGTATGCTTAAGTATAAAAGCCTTGTTTAAGGCCTGCCCAAGTTGTTTTGCCTTATATTTATTATTAAGTAAATAAAACAATTCGTATACGGCTTTCTTAAATAAGCTATACAACACACAGCAGCAAGATTTGACATTTCTCTGGAGTTGAAAATATTCTGCAGCGGGTCTGGTCTGATATTCTAAAGTGTTCGTCATTCATTTGAAAAGATTAAAAACAAATATATTATTAAAAAATCTAATTGTCAAAAATAGTGCATAATTAATAAGAAGTTATCAAAATATCAATGAATTTCAAGTGCCCAAAGTCGTTTAACACTATGGAGCGCGCGCTCGCTGATGTGTTCCTCGATTGATGTGTTTCTTGATAGAATTTGTGTTTTTTTTTTTCTTAACTCTAATGAATGCATAACTTTTTTTGTTTAGTTTTGCAACTTTTCTCGTAAATATATTTGTTTTTAATCTAACAAAAAAATGAATGCACTTATGAATGCTTGTTCTGAATTTGTATGCGCATTGGTTTGTTTGCCTCAAATCTAGTGACAAATGGCACACACAATCCCAGAAAAAGAAACATTTAATTTTTACTAGTTCCATTCCGTTCTTAAATGGTTGTAAGGATTCCGGCATTAAATCACTTATAACTCCTATGCTTAGTTTTTCTGATTATCAATCAACAAGAAATTTTGTATACGTAATTATGTTATATTTGTTTGGAAAGATAAAATAAAATTTTTAAAGCAAACTTATTGAAATTATTGCCTTTTTTGGTGAGCTTTTTAGTTTTGTTTGTGACAGCTGTATCCCTACGTGAGGAAATATATAGTTTTTATAAAATGTTAGTAACAAACTTAATCAAATGATTGTCTTCTTTGGTGAGCTATTTCGTTTGGCTTGTGACAGCTGTGTTGCTGTGTACCTCCTTGAGGAAATGTATAGTTTTTATAAAACGTTTGTGAAGAACTTAATGAAATTATTGTCTCATTTCGTGAGCTATTTCAACTGTGCACATCTATGACGAAATATATAGTTTTTATAAAATGTTAGTAGCAAACTTATTGAAATGATTACCTTCTTCAGTAAGCTACCCTACCAGCGTACACATAAAATACACAAACGAGTCACACGTACCTACTTGCTGTTATAATTAAGTTTTTTCCTTAACGAGAAAATTTATTTTTCAAATTGTGATTTGATAGAAATAGAAGTATTAGGTGTGATCTTTTAAAAATAATTCACTCGTTTTACATTCAAATGGTTATGTAGCTTCACATAATAACTTAAAATTGCTTAAAAGGAAGTTTCTTTCATAAGAATGTATAGAGAAACAATTGTTCAAGATTTATATCTACATACATAATTATATAAACTCGTATGTTCTTGTATATTTCTTCTTTCAAACCCTTCAAGAATTAATTGATTCGCACTTTTTAAACTTAAAAAAAGTAACAAATATCAAGAAAATCGTATCATATCAGTATGATTTTGGCTAGATGATTCATCTACAAATATATAGTTGTAGATGTTCTCTGTCATCGTATTATTAGGATTAAGATCTGGAGTGAAATTTTTTTAAATCCAAAACGTGACCTTAACTACATGTATATTGCTGGTAAAATAGTACAGGCACAAGTATCAACTGATTAGAATTTTAACATGCATCTTCTGAATTGCGAATTGGCGTAGTGGGTAGCGTGCTGGATATGTGATTGGAGGGATGCGAGTTCAATCCTCGGAAGAGTCATCTAAGTAAGTAACATTTTTATAAATTAGATAATATTCTTATCATTTCAGAATATAAAAAAACGTAATCCAAGCTCCCGCAAGGAAAATAAAGTGACAAAATAAAAATAATAAAAATTAAATTAAATAACTCCAAGCAAGCAAATTTCTTTTATTACACAACTGCATTGAGTGGCTTTTATAAGGCCTAAATGTAAAAATTTGTATGGCCTTTTCAAGGCCTTATTATACAAGCCTTATTATAACTTGTTTAGTTGAGCAATATTTTGTCTTTTTAAGACCTTTTTACAATGTTGTTGGAAAGCTGTTTAATTGCATAGGACTTGTGACGAAAGGTTTTAAGGGAATCAAATAGCTTCTTAAATGTGCGCCAAAATGATTTGCATAAGGCTAATATTAGTTTCTAGACAAGTCAGAAAATAGCTTGTATTGACACTTAAACAACTTAAATTGTTAGTTGGGTATCACGGTAGTTTTCTATCATGATAGTTTTCTATCATGATAGTTTTCTATCACGATAGTTTTCTATCACGATAGTTTTCTATCATGATATTTTTCTATCACGATAGTTTTCTAGTTTTCTATCACGATAGTTTTCTATCACGATAGTTTTCTATCATGATAGTTTTCTATCATGATAGTTTTCTATCATGATAGTTTTCTATCATGATAGTTTTCTATCATGATAGTTTTCTATCACGATAGTTTTCTAACATGATAGTTTTCTATCACGATAGTTTTTTATCACGATAATTTTCTACCATGATAGTTTTCTATCATGATAGTTTTCTATCATGACGGTTTTCTATCATGATAGTTTTCTATCACAATAGTTTTCTATCACGATAGTTTTCTATCACGATAGTTTTCTATTATGAAAGTTTTCTATCACGATAGTTCTCTATCATGATAGGTTTCTATCACGATAGTTTTCTATCACGATAGCTTTCTATCACGATAGTTTTTTATCATGATAGTTTTCTATCATAGTTTTCTATCACGGTAGTTTTCTATCATGAAAGTTTTCTATCGCGATACTTTTTATCACGGTAGTTTTCTATCATGAAAGTTTTCTATCACGATAGTTTTCGATCATGATAGTTTTCTATCATGATAGTTTTCTATCATGATAGTTTTCTATCATGATAGTTTTCTATCACGATAGTTTTCTATCCTGATAGTTTTCTATCGCGATAGTTTTTTATCACGGTAATTTTCTATCATGATAGTTTTCTATCATGATAGTTTTCTATTACGACGTTTTTCTATCATGATAGTTTTCTATCACGATAGTTTTCTATCACGATAGTTTTCTTTCATGATAGTTTTCTATCACGATAGTTTTCTATCACGATAGTTTTCTATCACGATAGTTTTCTATTATGAAAGTTTTCTATCACGATAGTTCTCTATCATGATAGGTTTCTATCACGATAGTTTTCTATCACGATAGCTTTCTATTACGATAGTTTTTTATCATGATAGTTTTCTATCATGATAGTTTTCTATCATGATAGTTTTCTTTCATGATAGTTTTCTATTATGATAGTTTTCTATCATGATAGTTTTCTATCACGATAGTTTTCTATCACGATAGTTTTCTATCACGATAGTTTTTTATCACGATAGTTTTCTATCATGATAGTTTTCTATCATGATAGTTTTCCATCATGACATTCTTCTATCATGATAGTTTTCTATGATGATAGTTTTCTATCACGAAAGTTTTCTATCACGATAGTTTTCTATCATGATAGTTTTCTATCACGATAGTTTTCTATTATGATAGTTTCTTATCATGATAGTTTTCTATTATGGCAGTTCTCTATCTGCGTATATTTGCGTAGGTCTGCGTGGATATGCGTATATTTGCGTAGTTTGGCGTATATCTGCGTACACCTGCGTATTACTGCGTAGCCGGGTAGTAATCTGCGTACATCAGCGTAGTTATTCGTATATATGCGTCGACTTTCAGTGCGAGAGGACCATGGTTCGAATTTCACAAGAACCTTGTAATTTTTATAACTTAAATAATATCTAATAAATTCTAAGATTGTATTTCAGATAAAAACTTTCAAATAACATATCAGCAAATTAATAAAATAAAATAAAAATATAAATAAATAAATAAAAATAAATAAATATAAATCAATTGTGAAATATTTTTTTATTTTTCCACCTTCTTCTATAAGACCTCTAAATTGAGTCCATTAAGTGTTTTTCGGGGCAACGGAATTCAGTCCATATAGGTCCAATAGGAGCTTAAAAAGTGCGCCCTTTCAATTTTATGGACTATTATATAATGCTTATATGATTGCAAGAGATGATTATGGGAAGCTTCTTTGGATGATTATAGGGGCAAATATGTCAATTTATCATGCTAGTTTTCTATCATGACGTTTTTCTATCATGATAGTTTTCTATCACGATAGTTTTCTATCACGATAGTTTTCTATCACGATAGTTTTCTATCAGGATAGTTTTCTATCACGATAGATTTCTATCACGATAGTTTTCTATCACGATACTTTTCTATCATGATAGTTTTCTATCACGATAGTTTTCTATTATAATAGTTTTCTATCATGATAGTTCTCTATCTGCGATCTTCGATCTGCGTAGATATGCGTATATTTGCGTAGTTTGGCGCATATCTGCGTACACCTGCGTATTACTGCGTAGCCGGGTAGTAATCTGCGTACATCAGCGTAGCTATTCGTGTATATGCGTCGACCTCCGTATGTCTGCGTAGATCTGCGTATATCTGATTGGCTAATATCTCTGTATATCTGCGTACATCTGCGTATAACTACGTAGACCTGCGTTTATGTGCGCATGTCCTGCATATACCCGCGTATATCTGCGCAGATCTGCATATATCTGCGTAGACCTGCGTATACCTGCGAGTACCTGCGTTTATCTGCGTATATCTGCGAGGCTTTCTATCACGTTAGTTTTCTATCATGATAGTTTTCTATCATGATAGTTTTCTAACATGATAGTCTTCTCTCATGGTAGTTTTCTATCACGATAGTTTTCGATCATGATAGTTTTCTATCATGATAGTTTTCTATCATGATAGTTTTCTATCATGATAGTTTTCTATCATGACGGTTTTCTATCATGCTAGTTTTCTATCATGATAGTTTTCTATCATGATAGTTTTCTATCATGACGTTTCTATCATGATAGTTTTCTATAACGATAGTTTTCTATCACGATAGTTTTCTATAATGATAGTTATCTATCACGATAGTTTTCTATCATGATAGTTTTCTATCACGATAGTTTGTTACACTTTTATTTCGCGAAAACGAAGTTAAATACTTCTTAAAACGACAACAATAAAATACGCGACCGACGACCGACCAACAAACAAAATTAAACGTTTAGCAAAAAAAAGAACACGAAGCCGAACTGTCAAACAGTCGGCGAAGAAGGCGAGAAAAAAAAATGAGCGAAATAAAAAATGCAACAGGCAGCACAAAAAAAGTGCTGCCACCACGACTATGCTCAGAAGGGGGTGGGTTCGCGAAGCTATTTTTTATTGATGATAAAAAGAACGATTATGATTGATATACAAAAAAATAATGAAATAAATGGATTAATTGCACTTACTTTTATTAACACAGGAGCGTACCTAAAAGAAGTAAAATGGGCGCCAGTGATTTTTTTTGTGAAAAAGGAAATCACAAACCTTCGGAGCGAAACCGACGGTGAGAGGAAATAGAATTGAAATACTATTTTTATAATTCCGAATGGGAACTTGAAAAACTTTTTATTGAGAAATTGCTTGGGAAACCTTGCAATTAAGTAGGGCTAAAACCCAAGATCTTTTAAACAAAAGAAACAAAGAAAAGAAAATGAAAACTACAAGATGGACCGTTAACACCGGGTCCCGAAAGAACAAAGGTTTTTAGAAACGGGTCACGAGTTCCACTTTATGGGAAGATTACGGTAGCAAAACCCAAACGAAATTCTCAGACTACTTTAGTTTCAACAATATTCTTTTACGAAATTTAAAAAACTATCTTGAAAATATATAAAACACTGTACTTATCTTTCGTTCTGCCAACTCCTCCCTTCCTGATTTTGTTTCCAATTTTTCCCTCTTCCTGCTACTTAGTTTTTTTTTTCAAACTTCCTGCTTCTCCTTCAATTCTCCACAACTTAAAACTTTCCAAAACAGAAATCAATTAAAATAAAATCCGATGATTGAATTTCCTTTATTTTCCGAACTTTCGTTTTCTTGATTTTTAAGAACCTCTGGTTCACTCTACAAATGGGTAAGAAGTGCCCTTCCAAGCTTTGACATTGCCTGGATGACCTCTTCTTTTTTCCAATGCCCAATGCTTTCGGCCAATCAGTGACCGTGGATTTCGGTCGCGTCATCATTCAGCAACACTCAGCATACTTGCGTGAGTGAGCAAACGCAGTTGAAATCCAGCGGCCTTTCCTACTCGCACTTTAACCCCAGCTTTATGCACAGTCATCGCCATTGAATTCGCCGAACTCTGGTATGACTTCCAGTGGAAGGCAATCCAATGGGTGCATTCAGCCACCTATTCACCCCAACTCAATACGAAAAGAAAGTTGCAGAAAACTAAAAGGAAACTTAATTCTCTGTCGCGTGCATTTTTCCCCTCCAATTAATAGAACAAAAATAGTGGAAAATCGAGGAAAAGCCTGTTGCAATTATATTAAGTCGAAAAGGAAAGGTTGGCAATAATTTCTTACTTCGCGAATCTACTCTAGTTCGTTGGGATTTTGCGCAGATTTGGGGAATGGGGACTATCGGTTAACGTTCCATCTTTTACATTGGTATATAAATATTATAAAATAGGTTGGGCACGCAGCCATTCTCACATGAGTGACTTCAGCACTCGGGGACCAGGTGTCTCCCGTGCTTCTTTAAGTTTTGATTGAATTTTGATCAGACCGCCCGTCTGTCATTTTTGAATTTGTTCTCGGGGACCAACTGTCACCCAAACTTAAGATCAACACAGACCGCCCGTCTGTCGGTGAGTGGAACACATCCACTTTTACTGTCAGAATTGACTTATCGATTTCTATTTCTTCAAGATACTGAGAGAGTGAACCAATGGCTGATGGACCATGGCTGCCCTTCCCTCTCTCAGTAGGTTGAAAGAAATACCTGAAAAAAAAAGATTGGAAAGAAAGGAACCGAGGATCGGGAAACGAAAAAGATTGGTTTTTGTTGCGGTAAATTTTACCGTAACAAGTTTTCTATCACGATAGTTTTCTATCACGATAGTTTTCTGTCACGATAGTTTTCTATCATGATAGTTTTCTATCATGATAGTTTTCTATCATGTTAGTTTTCTATCATGATAGTTTTCTATCATGATAGTTTTCTATCATGACGTTTTTCTATCATGATAGTTTCCTATCACGATAGTTTTCTATCACGATAGTTTTCTATCACGATAGTTTTCTATCACGGTAGTTTTCTATCATGAAAGTTTTCTATCGCGATAGTTTTTTATCACGGTAGTTTTCTATCATGGTAGTTTTCTATCACGATAGTTTTCGATCATGATAGTTTTCTATCACGATAGTTTTCTATCATGATAGTTTTCTATCATGATAGTTTTCTATCACGATAGTTTTCTATCCTGATAGTTTTCTATCGCGATAGTTTTTTATCACGGTAATTTTCTATCATGATAGTTTTCTATCATGATAGTTTTCTATTACGACGTTTTTCTATCATGATAGTTTTCTATCACGATAGTTTTCTATCACGATAGTTTTCTATCATGATAGTTTTCTATCATGATAGTTTTCTATCATGAAAGTTTTCTATCACGGTAGTTTTCTATCATGATAGGTTTCTATCACGATAGTTTTCTATAACGATAGCTTTCTATCACGATAGTTTTCTATCATGATAGTTTTCTATCATGATAGTTTTCTATCATGATAGTTTTCTTTCATGATAGTTTTCTATCATGATAGTTTTCTATCATGATAGTTTTCTATCACGATAGTTTTCTATCACGTTAGTTTTCTATCACGATAGTTTTTTATCAGGATAGTTTTCTATCATGATAGTTTTCTATCATGATAGTTTTCTATCATGACGTTCTTCTATCATGATAGTTTTCTATCATGATAGTTTTCTATCACGAAAGTTTTCTATCACGATAGTTTTCTATCATGATAGTTTTCTATCACGATAGTTTTCTATTATGATAGTTTTTTATCATGATAGTTTTCTATCATGGCAGTTCTCTATCTGCGATCTTCGATCTGCGTATATTTGCTTAGGTCTGCGTAGATATGCGTATATTTGCGTAGTTTGGCGTTTATCTGCGTACACCTGCGTATTACTGCGTAGCCGGGTAGTAATCTGCGTACATTAGCGTAGCTATTCGTTTATATGCGTCGACCTACGTATGTCTGCGTAGATCTGCATATATCTGATTGGCTAATATCTGTGTACATCTGCGTACATCTGCGTATAACTACGTAGACCTGCGTATATGTGCGTATGTCTTGCGTATACCCGCGTATATCTGCGAAGATCTGCATATATCTGCGTAGACCTGCGTATACCTGCGCATGCCTGCGCAGATCTACTTATATCTGCGTAGACTTGCGTATACCTGCGAATACCTGCGTATATCTGCGTATATCTGCGAGACTTTCTATCACGTTAGTTTTTAATCATGATAGTTTTCTATCATGATAGTTTTCTAACATGAAAGTCTTCTCTCATGGTAGTTTTCTATCACGATAGTTTTCTATCACGATAGTTTTCTATCATGATAGTTTTCTATCACGGTAGTTTTCTATCATGATAGTTTTCTATCATGATAGTTTTCTATCACGATATTTTTCTATCACGATAGTTTTCTATCATGATATTTTTCTATCACGATAGTTTTCTAGTTTTCTATCACGATAGTTTTCTATCACGATAGTTTTCTATCATGATAGTTTTCTATCATGATAGTTTCTATCATGATAGTTTTCTATCATGATAGTTTTCTATCATGATAGTTTTCTATCACGATAGTTTTCTAACATGATAGTTTTCTATCACGATAGTTTTTTATCACGATAATTTTCTACCATGATAGTTTTCTATCGTGATAGTTTTCTATCATGACGGTTTTCTATCATGATAGTTTTCTATCACAATAGTTTTCTATCACGATAGTTTTCTATCACGAAAGTTTTCTATCATGATAGTTTTCTATCACGATAGTTTTCTATCATGATAGTTTTCTATCATGATAGTTTTCTATCATGATAGTTTTCTATCATGATAGTTCTCTATCTTCGATCTGCGTGTATTTGCGTAGTTCTGCGTAGATATGCCTATATTTGCGTAGTTTGGCGTATATCTGCGTACACCTGCGTATTACTGCATAGCCGGGTAGTAATCTGCGTACATCAGCTTAGCTATTCGTATATATGCGTCGACCTGCGTATGTCTGCGTATATCTGCGTATATCTGATTGGCTAGTATCTATGTATATTTGCGTATATCTTCGTATAACTACGTAGACCTGCGTATATGTGCGTATGTCCTGCGTATACCCCGCGTATATCTGCGCAGATCTGCATATATCTGCGTAGACCTGCCTATACCTATGAAAACCTGCGTATATCTGCGTATATCTGCGAGGCTTTCTATCACATTAGTTTTCTATCATGATAGTTTTCTATCATGATAGTTTTCTAACATGATAGTCTTCTCTCCTGGTAGTTTTCTATCACGATAGTTTTCTATCATGATAGTTTTCTTCCATGATAGTTTTCTATCATGAAAGTTTTCTATCATGAAGGTTTTCTATCATGCTAGTTTTCTATCATGATAGTTTTCTATCATGATAGTTTTCTATCATGACGTTTTTCTATCATTATAGTTTTCTATCCCAATAGTTTTCTATCACGATAGTTTTCTATCATGATAGTTTTCTATCACGATAGTTTTCTATCATGATAGTTTTCTATCATGATAGTTTTCTATCATGATAGTTTTCTATCACGATAGTTTTCTATCACGATAGTTTTCTATCATGATATTTTTCTATCACGATAGTTTTCTAGTTTTCTATCACGATAGTTTTCTATCACGATAGTTTTCTATCATGATAGTTTTCTATCATGATAGTTTTCTATCATGATAGTTTTCTATCATGATAGTTTTCTATCATGATAGTTTTCTATCACGATAGTTTTCTAACATGATAGTTTTCTATCACGATAGTTTTTTATCACGATAATTTTCTACCATGATAGTTTTCTATCATGATAGTTTTCTATCATGACGGTTTTCTATTATGATAGTTTTCTATCACAATAGTTTTCTATCACGATAGTTTTCTATCACGAAAGTTTTCTATCATGATAGTTTTCTATCACGATAGTTTTCTATCATGATAGTTTTCTATCATGATAGTTTTCTATCATGATAGTTTTCTATCATGATAGTTCTCTATCTTCGATCTGCGTGTATTTGCGTAGTTCTGCGTAGATATGCCTATATTTGCGTAGTTTGGCGTATATCTGCGTACACCTGCGTATTACTGCGTAGCCGGGTAGTAATCTGCGTACATCAGCGTAGCTATTCGTATATATGCGTCGACCTGCGTATGTCTGCGTATATCTGCGTATATCTGATTGGCTAGTATCTATGTATATTTGCGTTTATCTGCGTATAACTACGTTGACCTGCGTATATGTGCGTATGTCCTGCGTATACCCCGCGTATATCTGCGCAGATCTGCATATATCTGCGTAGACCTGCCTATACCTGCGAAAACCTGCGTATATCTGCGTATATCTACGAGGCTTTCTATCACATTAGTTTTCTATCATGATAGTTTTCTATCATGATAGTTTTCTAACATGATAGTCTTCTCTCATGGTAGTTTTCTATCACGATAGTTTTCTATCATGATAGTTTTCTTCCATGATAGTTTTCTATCATGATAGTTTTCTATCATGATGGTTTTCTATCATGACGTTCTTCTATCATGATAGTTTTCTATCACGATAGTTTTCTATCACGATAGTTTTCTATCATCATAGTTTTCAATCACGATAGTTTTCTATCATGATAGTTTTCTATTACGATAGTTTCTATCATGATAGTTTTCTATCATGATAGTTTTCTATCACGATAGTTTTCTATCATGATAGTTTTTTATCATGATAGTTTTCTATCATGACGTTTTTCTATCATGATAGTTTTCGATCACGATAGTTTTTTATCACCATAGTTTTCTTTTATGATAGTTTTTTATCATGATAGTTTTCTATCATGACGTTTTTCTATCATGATATTTTTCTATCACGATATTTTTCCATCACGATAGTTTTCTATCACGATAGTTTTTTATCATGATAGTTCTCTATCATGATAGTTTTATATCATGATAGTTTTCTATCATGATAGTTTTCTATCATGATAGTTTTCTATCATGATAGTTTTCTATCACGATAGTTTTCTATCACGATAGTTTTCTATCACGATAGTTTTCTTTCACGATAGTTTTTTATCACGATAGTTTTCTATCATGATAGTTTTCTATCATGATAGTTTTCTATCATGACGTTCTTCTATCATGATAGTTTTCTATCACAATAGTTTTCTATCACGATAGTTTTCTATCACGATAGTTTTCTATCATGATAGGTTTCTATTACGATAGTTTCTATCACGATAGTTTTCTATCATGATAGTTTTCTATCACGATAGTTTTCTATCATGATAGTTTTCTATCATGATAGTTTTCTATCATGATAGTTTTCGATCATGATAGTTTTCTATCATGCTAGTTTTCTAGCATAATGTATGATAGTTTTATATCATGATAGTTTTCTATCATGAAAGTTTTCTATCATCATAGTTTTCTATCATGATAGTTTTCTATCATGATAATTTTCTATCACGAAAGTTTTCTATCACGATAGTTTTCTATCACGATAGTTTTTTATCACGATTGTTTTCTATCATGATAGTTTTCTATCATGATAGTATTCTATCAAGACGTTCTTCTATCATGATAGTTTTCTATCACAATAGTTTTCTATCACGATAGTTTTCTATCACGATAGTTTTCTATTATGATAGTTTTCTATCACGATAGTTTTCTATCATGAAAGTTTTCTATCATGATAGTTTTCTATCATGATAGTTTTCTAACATGATAGTCTTCTCTCATGGTAGTTTTCTATCACGATAGTTTTCTATCATGATAGTTTTCTATCATAATAGTTTTCTATCACGCTAGTTTTCTATCATGTTAGTTTTCTATCATGATAGTTTTCTATCATGATAGTTTTCTATCATGAAAGTTTTCTATCATGATAGTTTTCTATCATGATTGTTATCTATTACGATAGTTTTCTATCACGATAGTTTTCTATCATGATAGTTTTCTATCACAATAGTTTTCTATCACGACAGTTTTCTATCATGATAGCTTTCTATCACGATATTTTTCTATCACTAAAGTTTTCTATCACGATATTTTTCTATCACGATAGTTTTCTATCATGATATTTTTCTATCACGATAGTTTTCTATCACGAAAGTTTTCTATCACAATAGTTTTCTATCACGATAGTTTTCTATCATGATAGTTTTCTATCATGATAGTTTTCTATCATGATAGTTTTCTATCATGATAGTTTTCTTTCATGAAAGTTTTCTATCACGATAGTTTTCTATCACGATATCTTTCTATCATGATAGTCTTCTATCACGATAGTTTTCTATCATGATAGTTTTCTATCTATTGATAGTTTTCTATCACGAAAGTTATTGATAGTTTTCTATCACGATAGTTTTCTATCATTATAGTTTGCTATCACGATAGTTTTCTATCACGATAGTTTTCTATCACGATAGTTTTCTATCACGGTAGTTTTCTATCATGATAGTTTTCTATCATGATAGTTTTCTATCATGATAGTTTTCTATCATGATAGTTTTCTATCACGATAGATTTCTATCACGATAGTTTCCTATCACGATAGTTTTCTATCATGCTAGTTTTCTATCATGATAGTTTTCTATCATGATAGTTTTCTATCATGACGTTTTTCTATCATGATAGTTTTCTATCACGATAGTTTTCTATCACGATAGTTTTCTATCACGATAGTTTTCTATCATGATAGTTTTCTATCATGATAGTTTTCTATCATGATAGTTTCTATCATGACGTTTTTCTATCGTGATAGTTTTCTATCACGATAGTTTTTTATCACGATAGTTTTATTTTATGATAGTTTTCTATCATGATAGTTTTCTATCATGACGTTTTTCTATCATGATAGTTTTCTATCACAATAGTTTCTATCACGATAGTTTTCTATCACGATAGTTTTCTATCACGATAGTTTTCTATCACGATAGTTTTCTATCATGATAGTTTTCTATCATGATAGTTTTCTATCATGATAGTTTTCTAACATGATAGTCTTCTCTCATGGTAGTTTTCTATCACGATAGTTTTCTATCATGATAATTTTCTATCATGATAGTTTTCTATCATGCTAGTTTTCTATCATGCCAGTTTTCTAACATGATAGTTTTCTATCATGATAGTTCCTATCATGACGATTTTCTATCGTGATAGTTTTCTATCACGATAGTTTTCTATCAAAATAGTTTTCTATCATGATAGTTCTCTATCTGCGATCTTCGATCTGCGTATATTTGCGTAGGTCTGCGTAGATATGCGTATATTTGCGTAGTTTGGCGTATATCTGCATACACCTGCGTATTACTGCGTAGCCGGGTAGTAATCTGCGTACATCAGCGTAGAGTATGTCTGCGTAGATCTGCGTATATCTGATTGGCTAATATCTGTGTATATCTGCGTTCATCTGCGTATATCTACGTAGACCTGCGTATATGTGCGTATGTCCTGCGTATACCCGCGTATATCTGCGCAGATCTGCATATATCTGCGTAGACCTGCGTATACCTACGCATACCTGCGCAGATCTGCATATATCTGCGTAAACCTGCGTATACCTGCGAATACCTGCGTATATCTGCGTATATCTGCGAGGCTTTCTATCACGTTAGTTTTCTATCATGATAGTTTTTAATCATGATAGTTTTCTATCATGATAGTTTTCTATCATGATAGTTTTCTATCATGATAGTTTTCGATCATGATAGTTTTCTATCATGCTAGTTTTCTATCATGATAGTTTATATCATGATAGTTTTCTATCATGATGTTTTTCTATCATGATAGTTTTCTATCATGATAGTTTTCTATCACGATAGTTTTCTATCACCATAGTTATCTATCACGATAGTTTTCTATCATGATAGTTTTCTATTACGATAGTTTATATCACGATAGTTTTCTATCATGATAGCTTTCTATCACGATAGTTTTCTATCATGATAGTTTTCTATCATGATAGTTTTCTAACACGATAGTTTTTATCATGATAGTTTTCTATCATGATAGTTTTCTATCATGACGTTTTTCTATCATGATAGTTTTCTATCACGATAGTTTTCTATCACGATAGTTTTCTATCACGATAGTTTTTATAACGATAGTTTTCTATCATGATAGTTTTCTATCATGATAGTTTTCTATCATGACGTTTTTCTATCATGATAGTTTTCTATCACAATAGTTTTCTATCACGATAGTTTACTTTCATGATAGTTTTCTATCATGATAGTTTTCAATCATGATAGTTTTCTATCATGACGTTTTTCTATCATGATAGTTTTCTATCATGATAGTTTTCTATCACGATAGTTTTCTATCATCATAGTTATCTATCACGATAGTTTTCTATCATGATAGTTTTCTATTACGATAGTTTATATCACGATAGTTTTCTATCATGATAGTTTTCTATCACGATAGTTTTCTATCATGATAGTTTTCTATCATGATAGTTTTCTAACACGATAGTTTTCTATCATGATAGTTTTTAATCATGATAGTTTTCTATCATGATAGTTTTCTATCATGATAGTTTTCTATCATGATAGTTTTCGATCATGATAGTTTTCTATCATGCTTGTTTTCTATCATGATAGTTTTTATCATGATAGTTTTCTATCATGATGTTTTTCTATCATGATAGTTTTCTATCATGATAGTTTTCTATCACGATAGTTTTCTATCATCATAGTTATCTATCACGATAGTTTTCTATCATGATAGTTTTCTATTACGATAGTTTATATCACGATAGTTTTCTATCATGATAGTTTTCTATCACGATAGTTTTCTATCATGATAGTTTTCTATCATGATAGTTTTCTAACACGATAGTTTTTATCATGATAGTTTTCTATCACGATAGTTTTCTATCATGATAGTTTTCTATCATGCTAGTTTTCTATCATGATAGTTTTCAATCATGATAGTTTTCTATCATGACGTTTTTCTATCATGATAGATTTCTATCACGATAGTTTTCTATCTTGATAGTTTTCTAGTTTTTCTAGTTTTCTATCATGACGGTTTTCTATCATGCTAGTTTTCTAGTTTTTCTAGTTTTCTATCATGATAGTTTTCTATCATGATGTTTTTCTATCATGATAGTTTTCTATCACGATAGTTTTCTATCACGATAGTTTTCTATCATGATAGTTTTCTATCACGATAGTTTTCTATCATGATAGTTTTCTATCACGATAGTTTTCTATCACGATAGTTTTCTATCACGATAGTTTTCTATCACGATAGTTTTCTATCATGATAGTTCTCTATCTGCGATCTTCGATCTGCGTATATTTGCGTAGGTCTGCGTAGATATGCGTATATTTGCGTAGTTTGGCGTATATCTGCGTACACCTGTGTATTACTGCGTAGCCGGGTATTAATCTGCGTACATCAGCGTAGCTATTTGTATATATGCGTCGACCTGCGTATGTCTGCGTAGATCTGCGTATATCTGATTGGCTAATATCTGTGTATATCTGCGTTTATCTGCGTATAACTACGTAGACCTGCGTATATGTTCGTATGTCCTGCGTATACCCGCGGTATCTGCGCAGATCTGCATATATCTGCGTAGACCTGCGTATACCTGCGTATACCTGCGTATTTCTGCGCAGATCTGCATATATCTGTGTAGACCTGCGTAAACCTGCGAATACCTGCGTATATCTGCGTATATCTGCGAGGCTTTCTATCACGTTAGTTTTCTATCATGATAGTTTTCTATCATGATAGTTTTCTATCATGATAGTTTTCTATCATGATAGTTTTCTATCATGCTTGCTTTCTATCATGATAGTTTTCTATCATGATAGTTTTCTATCATGACATTTTTCTATCATGATAGTTTTCTATCACGATAGTTTTCTATCACCATAGTTTTCTATCATCATAGTTTTCTATCACGATAGTTTACTTTCATGATAGTTTTCTATTACGATAGTTTCTATCACGATAGTTTTCTATCATGATAGTTTTCTATCACGATAGTTTTCTATCATGATAGTTTTCTATCATGATAGTTTTCTATCACGATAGTTTCTTATCACGATAGTTTTTTATCACGATAGTTTTCTATCATGATAGTTTTCTATCATGATAGTTTTCTATCATGACGGTTTTCTATCACGATATTTTTCTATCACGATAGATATCTATCATGATAGTTTTCTATCACGATAGTTTTCTATCACAATAGTTTTCTATCACGATAGTTTTCTATCATGATAGTTTTCTATCACGATAGTTTCTTATCACGATAGTTTGTTATCACGATAGTTTTTTTTCTATCACGATAGTTTTCTATCACCATAGTTTTCGATCATCATAGTTTTCTATCACGATAGTTTACTTTCATGATAGTTTTCTATTACGATAGTTTCTATCACGATAGTTTTCTATCATGATAGTTTTCTATCACGATAGTTTTCTATCATGATAGTTTTCTATCACGATAGTTTTCTATCACGATAGTTTCTTATCACGATAGTTTTTTATCACGATAGTTTTCTATCATGATAGTTTTCTATCATGATAGTTTTCTATCATGATAGTTTTCTATCATGACGGTTTTCTATCACGATATTTTTCTATCACGATAGATATCTATCATGATAGTTTTCTATCACGATAGTTTTCTATCACAATAGTTTTCTATCACGATAGTTTTCTATCACGATAGTTTCTTATCACGATAGTTTTTTATCACGATAGTTTTCTATCATGATAGTTTCCTATCATGATAGTAGTGTGTTTTGGGGGATTCTGGACCCACCCAACCGCCCAAGGCATTGGTCCATCATTCTGACACATTTGTATGGATAGTAAAGGCAATCTAGGTACTTTCATGGTTGCCAACGCAGGCATCTTTTTGGTCGGTGATTGTAAGTGGGTTTTGTCGTTGACTGGTACATCAGGAGCGCGCACCAAAGAGGATGGTAACATTTGTAGTGAATTTTTTGGGGTTGGAAGTGGCAGCCATAGATGTGTTACGGTGGATGGCGGCAGGCTTGTGTGGAGGTTTTGATGTTGGTGGCGGCGCGGCGTGGTGGCGCGCGGCTCGTTGGGTTCATAGTGTTGCTTGGGTGAGTGTGTGAGAAATGTATGAATGAATTAGAAAATAATATTTAATTTTTGAGGGAAATGATTAGATTAGAATATATTAAAATGATGGTGATCGCCGCCGTGGGGTCAGTGTAAGAGTTTATAAATATATGGTATTTTGATAAGAATATATTTGAGATGAGGGAAAAGTGCTTGTCGGGTGGGGGGATCGCGTCGTGGTCGTGGTGATCGTCATGAGTTGAGTATTTGAATAAAGTGCATTAAAAAAATGTGTCATGGTTTATGACATCATGTTTAAACATGTTTATTGAAACCTTTTCATGATAAAGATGATTTGTTTTGTGCGTAGAGAGACGTATGTATGTACATATTTATGTATTTTTGTATGTTTATTTATAGATTTGTAGTGCTATTAATAGTAGGGAGTTACATGGCTATGAATTCATGTTGTATCATGTTATACTTACTCGTATATGTATGTTGTGTTGAAAAGTATTGTGTAGGGGTGCTGGTTGCAGGAAATTTAGATTAAGATGGTTATAAGACTGTGAGTAGGGATTTTTGATAGGTATGTATGTTAGTGCTTAAGTGCAATACATGTACCTTTGTTAGTTTGTCGTCGCTTGGAGTTGCCAATACCGGGTGTTTTTGGGTGTTTTGTGAATGTTTAAGAAAAGGAGTATCAACCATTTAATACAATCTAGTACGCTGCTACCTTTATAGTTCTATATCTATTCTACGTTATGCTGCATTATGTACTACATTATACTACTTTTTAGATTGTGGTACAATTTTTCTTACTAATGTGGGTAACACTGATAGTTAATTTTCTTATAAAAACTCGATGCATGACGTCTTTTGCTGAGTTCTTTGTGAAATATTTGTGGATAGACATCAATTGTACGGTCTATTATATTATCATAAGATTGTTTAAATATTATAAATAAATTTATAAAAAAAAACACTATTACCCAGTTATTAAGTTCGCTAAAAGTGAATCTTTTTCAAGAATATTGTTTAAATATTATAAACATAATAAAAATAAAAACACTGTTTCCCAGTTATTTGAAAAGAAAAGTAAAAACTTTTCCAAGAATAATAACATTCAAGTATCTAATAAGTATTAAAATTTTGCAAACATTCTCTTGTAAAATCTGTGTCAACCTCTAAAACAATATGTTTACTTGCGAGCTCTGTCAAACCACGTTCACTAGACGGGATAGTCTTGCGCGTCATAGGCAGATGAACCATGATAAAAAAGTTTCAATTCTGTGTGATAAATGTGGTGCGGTTTTTGATAACGCTAGGAATTATAGCTATCACATGAAGAAAAATCATCATGAAATCGTTTCATACAACGCAATATCAAAAAAAAGGAAAAACTCTCAATCTGATGTTGAAAATAAACGGATTAAAATTGAAGGTGATTTGAATGATGAAATCAAACATTGCAATATTTGCAAGCTGGGTGTCATGAAATCAATGTTCCAAGGTCACCTAAAGAGTGATTTGCATAAAACAAATGCTTGTAGCAAGCATGATGGGTATGGAGGAAACGTTGAAGTTATATTTACGGCTTTCAAGAACCGTATAAAAAGCTATAGAGTTCGAGATTGTGATCGTCAAATTGGATATAAGGACTTTATGGAGAAGCAAGAAGCTATTATTATAGAACTTGTAAAGAAAACTATGGAGGTTGAAAGTGTTATAAAAGTCGCTTTTGAAATGTTCGGACTATATGTAAAAGATAATGCTAGTGAAAAAATGGTGACTGACATTAAATCTTTTAATACAAAATATAAAATCCTAAACCAATCAAGTGATTTAAAAGAAATTTATAACACTACTACTGGAGACATCATAGCTAAGAGTGAAGAATTTCAGGAGCGTGATAGTGGATGGGCCTTACAAGATGTACTTTACCTTGAAATCAACATTAATAAATACAACCCTATGCGTGGATCATCGTATACCGAATTACCAATGAATATACAATTGAAAAAAGCTATCATCAATGTTAAAAACAATGATAATGCATGCTTTGCCTGGGCTATTGTATCTGCACTACATCCTGCTAACCATCATGCTGATCGAGTTTCTTCATATCCTCATTATTCTGGAGTTCTAAATTTAAGCGGCGTAAAATTCCCGATGGATATAAAAAAAATTTCCCAATTTGAAAAACTTAATAATTTAAGTGTTAATGTGTATGGTTTAGAAAATAATACTATTGTAGGACCTGTGTTTTATAGTAGTGATAAAAAGGAAAAGCATATAAACTTATTATATGTAGAAAATGGTGAGAACAAACATTATTGTTGGATTAAAAACTTAAATAGACTAGTAAGCACCCAAATTTCTAAACATAAGTGTACAAAATGGTTATGTGATGGATGTTTAATATACTTCCGTTGTGAAGCTAGTCTTAATAAACATCTTAAACATGATTGCAATAAGGTGCATACAGTATTACCAACCGAAGTTAATAATATTTTAAAATTTAAAAACTTTAATAAAAAAATGCGTGTTCCATTTGTTATTTATGCTGATTTTGAAGCAGCTTTAAAACCAATCAATACTTGTTCACCAAATCCTTTAGCATCATTTTCGAGCAACGTTCAACTTCATGAACCTTTTAGCTTTGCGTATTATATTAAATGTAATTTTGATGATTCATTAAGTAAATTTGTATTGTACCGAGGTGATAGCTGCCCCAAGGTTTTTATGAATAACTTGATAGATGAAGCACAGCGTATTCAATTAATATTAAGAGAAGTGACTCCAATGAACAAATTAACTGATAAGGAAGAAGACAATTTTAAAAATTCTAAGACCTGTTTTATATGTTGTGATGTTTTAAATGAAAATCGGGTAAGAGATCATGATCATCTCACAGGAGAATTTCGAGGTGCTGCACATTCTGAATGTAATTTGAAATATCAAATACCCAATTTCATTCCAGTTATATTACATAATTTAAGTGGCTATGATTCACACTTTACTGTAAAAGAATTTGGTGATAATGATGAAAAAATCGATGTGATACCCGCAAACAAAGAACGATATATCTCATTTACTAAATACATTAAAGGGGATACTTTTAAAAGCAGCATTCAACTTAGATTTATAGATTCCTTAAGGTTTATGGCTTCTAGTATTGAGAAACTATCAAAGAATTTAAATTCAGAACAATTTATTGAAACTAAAAAGGCTTTCCCAGAGGAGGATATGTTTAATTTAGTTACTAAAAAAGGTATTTTTCCATATGAATATGTTACATCATCTCTAAAACTTGAAGAAACTCATCTTCCTCCAAAGTCAGCTTTTTATAGCACTTTAAATTCTTCAAATATAACTAATGATGATTATTTACATGCTCAAAGAGTATGGAATACCTTCAATATAAAGACATTAGGAGAATACAGCGATATTTATTTAAAAACCGATGTTATGCTTCTAGCAGATGTTTTTGAAAATTTCCGGAATGTTTGTATTAAAACGTATGATCTTGATCCCTGTCAGTATTATACAGCACCAGGTCTAAGCTGGGATGCAATGCTGAAAAGTACAAAAGTGGAATTAGAACTTTTTACAGATGTTGATATGACCCACTTTATACAAAAAGGTATAAGAGGAGGTTTAAGCCAATGCAGCGGAAGATATGCTAAGGCTAATAATAAATATATGGCAAACTTTGATGAGACTAAAAAATCATCTTTTTTGGGGTATTTCGATGCAAATAATTTGTATGGATGGGCAATGAGTCAATATCTTCCCATCAACAAGTTTCGATGGTTAAATGAAGAGGAATTTAAAAGTTTAAATATAGAATCAATACCTGATGATTCAAACAAAGGTTATATTTTATGTGTAGATTTAGATTATCCCGAGTTTTTGCATGATTTGCATAATGAACTACCATTTTGCCCTGAAAACATAAAACCTCCATATACAAATTCCAAAAACTCAAAATTAATTGCAAATCAATTTAATAAAACACGATATGTTATCCATTACCGAAACCTTAAACAATGTCTATCAAACGGATTAGTATTGAAAAAAGTACATAAAGTCCTAGAGTTCAATCAAAATACATGGTTAAAATCATATATCGATCTTAATACGCATTTAAGAACCCAATCAAATAATGATTTTGAGAAAGACTTTTATAAATTAATGAATAACAGTGTTTTTGGTAAAACTATGGAAAATGTAGAAAAAAGAGTTGATGTAAAACTAATTACAAAATGGGATAATAATGGTAAACGTATGGGGGCAAATTCTCTTATAAGTAAACCAAATTTTCATAGTTGTTCGATTATACATGAAAACTTAGTTGTCATTCAAATGAGTCGATTGAAGGTTAAGTATGATAAGCCTACATACGTTGGGTTTTCTATTCTGGACTTATCTAAGACCTTAATGTATGACTTTCATTACAATTTTATGAAAGATAAATATGGCGATAAGTTACAGCTATTATATACTGATACTGATTCACTTATTTATGAATTTGAAACACAATTAATAAATAAGATCAGTCTTACTGCTGATGATGATAAAAGATTTGTTATCCCTAATTCATCTAAAACTTTAGCGTGGGGTAGTAAGCGTATAGAAGACTATTACTTTATCTAAAATTAGTTTTAAGATATACCTACATAAAGTACTATATCAAAGAAATTTATGTGTTAATAAAATATTGATATTTATAATAAAATTAAGTTGATTTTTTAAACTTTAAGATATAATGTAATGAGTAAAGACAAAATTTTTGTATCATAAAATATGTATATTAAGTAGAAGAATATTCCAATTATGTATTATAAAAAAATTTTTTAATTTTGTAAACCGATGTAAGAGTATAGTAAAGCATAATTTGTGTTTATTTAAACAATTCTGCTGAATTTCAACGTAACATAATAATATGATAATGAACTAAAATAGAGACTTAACAAAAACAATAAATATAGATTTAGTAAGATATTACATACTTAAAAGATGTTAAACCTATAACTATAAGGATACTATTTAATAAATACAAATACAAAAATATTATAATTATAAATAGAAATAAGAATAATTAATTTCGTATTTCATTCTTGATTTCTCAAATGTTTATAAGAATATATACATACACATACATATACATAATAAAGTCAATTGAAAAAATGCCTAATGTTTTATTTTTTATTTTTATTTTCTAGCATTTTTTATGACAGCAGTTGATTACGAAATACAAAAGGGACGAACTAATTTGAAAATATAGGCAACAGCAATAAAGAGAATATATAAATATTAAATAACAAAAATACCCGAAAACATTTAATTTCATAATTCTACTTTGTTATGTGGATTGAAAGTTTTACATGGATGAAAAAATAGTGTGCAGATAAAAAAAATTATCAAGGTCACCGAAGCTATCAGTTAATGTTTTGTAGGAATAATAAAGTATGGATAAAGAAATCAACAACGTTACATTTGGTTAATATAGTGTCAGTAGCGTAGCTAGATGGGCGAGGGCCCTGGGGCAGAAAATAAAATGGGGCCCCTTAACAGAAATTGGTTTGGTTTTTGATTAACAAAAAAAAATGAGAAATTTTAGAAGAGGTATGTAATGTTATAGGAATTTTTAACAAAAACTGTCAGCCTAAGATATTTCTTAGGGATATAATTTTTAAAGCTTAGCATGCAGTTTGGTTACAATAGCAAAAAATTGGTGGTAAGAACAGAAAAGTTAGTGGAATGTTTCAAAAATCGTTACTGAGCCAATATATGTATTTGAGTGATCTTGATTTAAAAGTTCAGTTTGGCCGTAAAAATATTTTGATAAAAGATCGACAAAAAATTTTAGCCCCAAAAATTTTATTTTTGAGTCATTCCATATGAAAACGTCTATCAAAAAAGCATCAAGCACATCTCAGATTTTGCTCAAACTTTGTGAGATGCCCCTACCCCCTTTGAAACATTTGAAATTCCTATTTTGTTTCTATTTTGAGATGGTATTTTAAACTGAAGTATAGTAGTTTTTGAGAAAAAAAAAATAAATTCAGACAAAATAATAACAGGACCTGGTCAGAAGCAACGCTGGCAGATTTTTGCTGTTCAATTTTTCGTCAGACAATGGAAAATATGAAAAGAAAAAAGCTTCAAAATAATGGAAAAAAAAGTTATAGTAAATTGTTTATTATATTTTTGAATTTATTTTATTTTTTAAAACTACTTTTTTAAGGTGTCATTTGGTAGAATCGGTGTGTTTTTTATATTGTAAAATATTTTACCAGTTTTTTATACAGAACACTCAGTGAAATATACTAATGAGAAAAAAGTATTTGGGATTTTAAAACGCTTAGTGGTTTCTTTTTTTAAAGTCTTTTATTAAAATTTATTTAATATACTTATATAGGGAAATTCTATTATTTCCCAAAAAAATATGTTTTTTACAGCGTAAATTATAAAAACTACGAAATTTCAAATTTCTGTTGTTTTTTTTTTAAATAACGGTTGATGGATGATGACAAATCTGGTTTTATGTGAAAGCTTATATTATGTGGAGTAAGTCCTCCAAATTTGAGCGCAATACGCCCAATAGTTTTTTTTTACCAGGTCAACCAAGTCTTAGAGGGCTCTTTTTTACAAATCAATCATATTTTTCAAAAATCATTTAAAAAAAACTGGACGTGATAGAATTTTTCTGAAACCAGTTTTAGATTTTAAAAAGTCAAATCTATCTTAAAAAATTACTTGAAGGCGAAAAAAAACGTTGATTTTTGTAGACCAGTGTTATTATTATACCTTAATTCCTATATACAAATCACAGAAAGAAACGACAAAAACAAACCCAAATAAAACTACAAAGCCATTTTCTTCACATATGTATGTACATAATTAATAATTATCACCCCTACAACGGAATCCGATGAATGAGCTGCGGAGGGAATCAGACTCAATTCTGACATTTTTACTATAATCTGCTAGAATAACTAATCTCGGCCGTATTACAGAGTACCAAAAGCAAAGTCAAAAATGAAATTCATAGCAGTTAGCCATCATCTAGATAAAAGCTTTAACAGCTCCTTGGACCGGCAGATAGGCTATCTAAGATTTTATCAGTTTCTGTTGGATATTATTGTCAGAGATATTTGAGCCAAAAGTAGAAATTTATCTGGCAAAAAAGGTCCGGATATGCTATCCAAGACTTTATCCACAAGTCTTGTAACTGACCCATAATATTCAAAACAAACTGAGCCAAAACATTCTTAAAGATAAGAAGAACTTTTATTTTCGCTTTGAAAAATTGTTTCGTCAGGCTGTCTCTGGGGCCCCCAAACCTTCGGGGCCCTGGGGCGCCGCCCCAGTTTGCCCCTGGGTAGCTACGCCGCTGTATAGTGTTGCAATATATGTAATCGCTAAAATGTAACAGTAAAAATGATGTACTAGATCAGCAATTTATAATAAAAGTAAAATTTTGTTTTAACAAAGTTTTATAAGACCTTCCCATGAAGCGACTATAAAATTTTCCTCTTTTGAGCACACGTTTCGGCTTCATCTTCACATTTTGCTTTGGCATTTAAAGAGTAATGAACTCATGGTAGAGTATCATAAGAATCCGGTATGAGATATTTCTTGTTATCATAAGGACTAAGAGCAATTTTCGTTTCACATTTTGGTCAGTTGACAACTCCTTATAGTTCTCCAAACATCCAACATAATCCTCAAATGTTATCTTTGTTTTAAGAACTGATCGCTCCACACCCTTAGATTTTTAAGTGGGTCCAACGTTGCTTAGTTCCATGTTAATTGTATATTCCTTAATTTCTTCATTTCTGAATTTCTGACGGGATTCAGCTTTTTCTTCTGGTGTGGTTAAGACTTTCAAAGTACCTATATAATTTTGATATTTAACCTTTAAAATGGATCAGAGGGGTATTATTATTCTCATCCTTCATCATACCCAACACTTTTTTATTAACATATGGTATACTATAAACATTTGGTTCATGATATTACTGATATCATAATTTTTATGGCAATCTCTTTTTATTAGTTGATCAAGATCAAGGTTACGAATTTCGTAGATAATAGAATCGGTGCCCGTATGTGATGTATTTTTGTTGATATTAGCCCTATTTTTTATATGTATTTGTATATTCATTAAAAAAAAAGTAGAATGTCAAGTACAACAACAAAAACGACAACAACAACAAAAATACGGAGACGGTAGTATTGTCGACTCAAAAATCAGGACCAACCTACACGTTTTCAATTCTCAAAAAAACAAGTGATACGAAAAATATGTTTGTGCTTGTTCCACGATTACCATTTATTATAAACGGTGACTAAGGTCCAAAGTCCAACCGTTGTTGATAACGTTGTTAAGTCTTAGAATTCGTTCCTGAATCAGGTATTCAAACAGGTTTACAAACAGGTAAACAGGTGTACAAACAGGTAAGCAGTATGGAGCAGTTTGGATTATCTAACTTGGTATCTATGTCCATAGATATAGGTATGCATGTACCGGTTCCAATAGGGCAATTCAAAACAGGGAGTTCAATACAGGGTAGTTCAATACAGGGCAGTTCAAAACAGGGCAGTTCAAAACAGGGCAGTTCAATACAGGGCTGTTTAATCAGAACAATTCAATACAGGTAGTTTAAAACAATAACAGGAGAAAACAAATTTCAAACTGATTTTAAACAACAAAGTCTTACGTATTTAACCTCGTTATGTTGATTTTGTGAAACGTAACCATATGTTCTTAACCTCGTTCACAACGGGTTTTTATATTATGTTCTAAACCTTGTTAATAACGTGTTTTAGGTTTGTATATTATGTTCTAAACCTCGCTCACATAACATGTCTTGGGTTAGTGCATATATATTATAGGATCCCACATTGTAGGTATTTGATTAAATATCATTTGTAAGGATAAGAATGATTCACACTTTTTTCCACACGATGAATTAAAAAAAAAAAAATTGGGTGCCAAGTTTGGTGCAGAACTTACTAAACCATCGGTGCACACATCAATTTTGTATTAGTTGGAGTAGGAGTGACATAGATTTTGAATTGGGTGGATTAGGAGCTACCCAACCAAATAAGCAATATGCCAAATATTGAACTATCCTGTTATTGTTTTAAACTACCTGTATTGAATTGTTCTGATTAAACAGCCCTGTATTGAACTGCCCTGTTTTGAACTGCCCTGTTTTGAACTGCCCTGTATTGAACTACCCTGTATTGAACTCCCTGTTTTGAATTGCCCTATTGGAACCGGTACATGCATACCTATATCTATGGACATAGATACCAAGTTAGATAATCCAAACTGCTCCATACTGCTTACCTGTTTGTACACCTGTTTACCTGTTTGTAAACCTGTTTGAATACCTGATTCAGGAACGAATTCTAAGACTTAACAACGTTATCAACAACGGTTGGACTTTGGACCTTAGTCACCGTTTATAATAAATGGTAATCGTGGAACAAGCACAAACATATTTTTCGTATCACTTGTTTTTTTGAGAATTGAAAACGTGTAGGTTGGTCCTGATTTTTGAGTCGACAATACTACCGTCTCCGTATTTTTGTTGTTGTTGTCGTTTTTGTTGTTGTACTTGACATTCTACTTTTTTTTTAATGAATATACAAATACATATAAAAAATAGGGCTAATATCAACAAAAATACATCACATACGGGCACCGATTCTATTATCTACGAAATTCGTAACCTTGATCTTGATCAACTAATAAAAAGAGATTGCCATAAAAATTATGATATCAGTAATATCATGAACCAAATGTTTATAGTATACCATATGTTAATAAAAAAGTGTTGGGTATGATGAAGGATGAGAATAATAATACCCCTCTGATCCATTTTAAAGGTTAAATATCAAAATTATATAGGTACTTTGAAAGTCTTAACCACACCAGAAGAAAAAGCTGAATCCCGTCAGAAATTCAGAAATGAAGAAATTAAGGAATATACAATTAACATGGAACTAAGCAACGTTGGACCCACTTAAAAATCTAAGGGTGTGGAGCGATCAGTTCTTAAAACAAAGATAACATTTGAGGATTATGTTGGATGTTTGGAGAACTATAAGGAGTTGTCAACTGACCAAAATGTGAAACGAAAATTGCTCTTAGTCCTTATGATAACAAGAAATATCTCATACCGGATTCTTATGATACTCTACCATGAGTTCATTACTCTTTAAATGCCAAAGCAAAATGTGAAGATGAAGCCGAAACGTGTGCTCAAAAGAGGAAAATTTTATAGTCGCTTCATGGGAAGGTCTTATAAAACTTTGTTAAAACAAAATTTTACTTTTATTATAAATTGCTGATCTAGTACATCATTTTTACTGTTACATTTTAGCGATTACATATATTGCAACACTATATTAACCAAATGTAACGTTGTTGATTTCTTTATCCATACTTTATTATTCCTACAAAACATTAACTGATAGCTTCGGTGACCTTGATAATTTTTTTTATCTGCACACTATTTTTTCATCCATGTAAAACTTTCAATCCACATAACAAAGTAGAATTATGAAATTAAATGTTTTCGGGTATTTTTGTTATTTAATATTTATATATTCTCTTTATTGCTGTTGCCTATATTTTCAAAATTAGTTCGTCCCTTTTGTATTTCGTAATCAACTGCTGTCATAAAAAATGCTAGAAAATAAAAATAAAAAATAAAACATTAGGCATTTTTTCAATTGACTTTATTATGTATATGTATGTGTATGTATATATTCTTATAAACATTTGAGAAAATCAAGAATGAAATACGAAATTAATTATTCTTATTTCTATTTATAATTATAATATTTTTGTATTTGTATTTATTAAATAGTATCCTTATAGTTATAGGTTTAACATCTTTTAAGTATGTAATATCTTACTAAATCTATATTTATTGTTTTTGTTAAGTCTCTATTTTAGTTCATTATCATATTATTATGTTACGTTGAAATTCAGCAGAATTGTTTAAATAAACACAAATTATGCTTTACTATACTCTTACATCGGTTTACAAAATTAAAAAATTTTTATAATACATAATTGGAATATTCTTCTACTTAATATACATATTTTATGATACAAAAATTTTGTCTTTACTCATTACATTATATCTTAAAGTTTAAAAAATCAACTTAATTTTATTATAAATATCAATATTTTATTAACACATAAATTTCTTTGATATAGTACTTTATGTAGGTATATCTTAAAACTAATTTTAGATAAAGTAATAGTCTTCTATACGCTTACTACCCCACGCTAAAGTTTTAGATGAATTAGGGATAACAAATCTTTTATCATCATCAGCAGTAAGACTGATCTTATTTATTAATTGTGTTTCAAATTCATAAATAAGTGAATCAGTATCAGTATATAATAGCTGTAACTTATCGCCATATTTATCTTTCATAAAATTGTAATGAAAGTCATACATTAAGGTCTTAGATAAGTCCAGAATAGAAAACCCAACGTATGTAGGCTTATCATACTTAACCTTCAATCGACTCATTTGAATGACAACTAAGTTTTCATGTATAATCGAACAACTATGAAAATTTGGTTTACTTATAAGAGAATTTGCCCCCATACGTTTACCATTATTATCCCATTTTGTAATTAGTTTTACATCAACTCTTTTTTCTACATTTTCCATAGTTTTACCAAAAACACTGTTATTCATTAATTTATAAAAGTCTTTCTCAAAATCATTATTTGATTGGGTTCTTAAATGCGTATTAAGATCGATATATGATTTTAACCATGTATTTTGATTGAACTCTAGGACTTTATGTACTTTTTTCAATACTAATCCGTTTGATAGACATTGTTTAAGGTTTCGGTAATGGATAACATATCGTGTTTTATTAAATTGATTTGCAATTAATTTTGAGTTTTTGGAATTTGTATATGGAGGTTTTATGTTTTCAGGGCAAAATGGTAGTTCATTATGCAAATCATGCAAAAACTCGGGATAATCTAAATCTACACATAAAATATAACCTTTATTTGAATCATCAGGTATTGATTCTATATTTAAACTTTTAAATTCCTCTTCATTTAACCATCGAAACTTGTTGATGGGAAGATATTGACTCATTGCCCATCCATACAAATTATTTGCATCGAAATACCCCAAAAAAGATGATTTTTTAGTCTCATCAAAGTTTGCCATATATTTATTATTAGCCTTAGCATATCTTCCGCTGCATTGGCTTAAACCTCCTCTTATACCTTTTTGTATAAAGTGGGTCATATCAACATCTGTAAAAAGTTCTAATTCCACTTTTGTACTTTTCAGCATTGCATCCCAGCTTAGACCTGGTGCTGTATAATACTGACAGGGATCAAGATCATACGTTTTAATACAAACATTCCGGAAATTTTCAAAAACATCTGCTAGAAGCATAACATCGGTTTTTAAATAAATATCGCTGTATTCTCCTAATGTCTTTATATTGAAGGTATTCCATACTCTTTGAGCATGTAAATAATCATCATTAGTTATATTTGAAGAATTTAAAGTGCTATAAAAAGCTGACTTTGGAGGAAGATGAGTTTCTTCAAGTTTTAGAGATGATGTAACATATTCATATGGAAAAATACCTTTTTTAGTAACTAAATTAAACATATCCTCCTCTGGGAAAGCCTTTTTAGTTTCAATAAATTGTTCTGAATTTAAATTCTTTGATAGTTTCTCAATACTAGAAGCCATAAACCTTAAGGAATCTATAAATCTAAGTTGAATGCTGCTTTTAAAAGTATCCCCTTTAATGTATTTAGTAAATGAGATATATCGTTCTTTGTTTGCGGGTATCACATCGATTTTTTCATCATTATCACCAAATTCTTTTACAGTAAAGTGTGAATCATAGCCACTTAAATTATGTAATATAACTGGAATGAAATTGGGTATTTGATATTTCAAATTACATTCAGAATGTGCAGCACCTCGAAATTCTCCTGTGAGATGATCATGATCTCTTACCCGATTTTCATTTAAAACATCACAACATATAAAACAGGTCTTAGAATTTTTAAAATTGTCTTCTTCCTTATCAGTTAATTTGTTCATTGGAGTCACTTCTCTTAATATTAATTGAATACGCTGTGCTTCATCTATCAAGTTATTCATAAAAACCTTGGGGCAGCTATCACCTCGGTACAATACAAATTTACTTAATGAATCATCAAAATTACATTTAATATAATACGCAAAGCTAAAAGGTTCATGAAGTTGAACGTTGCTCGAAAATGATGCTAAAGGATTTGGTGAACAAGTATTGATTGGTTTTAAAGCTGCTTCAAAATCAGCATAAATAACAAATGGAACACGCATTTTTTTATTAAAGTTTTTAAATTTTAAAATATTATTAACTTCGGTTGGTAATACTGTATGCACCTTATTGCAATCATGTTTAAGATGTTTATTAAGACTAGCTTCACAACGGAAGTATATTAAACATCCATCACATAACCATTTTGTACACTTATGTTTAGAAATTTGGGTGCTTACTAGTCTATTTAAGTTTTTAATCCAACAATAATGTTTGTTCTCACCATTTTCTACATATAATAAGTTTATATGCTTTTCCTTTTTATCACTACTATAAAACACAGGTCCTACAATAGTATTATTTTCTAAACCATACACATTAACACTTAAATTATTAAGTTTTTCAAATTGGGAAATTTTTTTTATATCCATCGGGAATTTTACGCCGCTTAAATTTAGAACTCCAGAATAATGAGGATATGAAGAAACTCGATCAGCATGATGGTTAGCAGGATGTAGTGCAGATACAATAGCCCAGGCAAAGCATGCATTATCATTGTTTTTAACATTGATGATAGCTTTTTTCAATTGTATATTCATTGGTAATTCGGTATACGATGATCCACGCATAGGGTTGTATTTATTAATGTTGATTTCAAGGTAAAGTACATCTTGTAAGGCCCATCCACTATCACGCTCCTGAAATTCTTCACTCTTAGCTATGATGTCTCCAGTAGTAGTGTTATAAATTTCTTTTAAATCACTTGATTGGTTTAGGATTTTATATTTTGTATTAAAAGATTTAATGTCAGTCACCATTTTTTCACTAGCATTATCTTTTACATATAGTCCGAACATTTCAAAAGCGACTTTTATAACACTTTCAACCTCCATAGTTTTCTTTACAAGTTCTATAATAATAGCTTCTTGCTTCTCCATAAAGTCCTTATATCCAATTTGACGATCACAATCTCGAACTCTATAGCTTTTTATACGGTTCTTGAAAGCCGTAAATATAACTTCAACGTTTCCTCCATACCCATCATGCTTGCTACAAGCATTTGTTTTATGCAAATCACTCTTTAGGTGACCTTGGAACATTGATTTCATGACACCCAGCTTGCAAATATTGCAATGTTTGATTTCATCATTCAAATCACCTTCAATTTTAATCCGTTTATTTTCAACATCAGATTGAGAGTTTTTCCTTTTTTTTGATATTGCGTTGTATGAAACGATTTCATGATGATTTTTCTTCATGTGATAGCTATAATTCCTAGCGTTATCAAAAACCGCACCACATTTATCACACAGAATTGAAACTTTTTTATCATGGTTCATCTGCCTATGACGCGCAAGACTATCCCGTCTAGTGAACGTGGTTTGACAGAGCTCGCAAGTAAACATATTGTTTTAGAGGTTGACACAGATTTTACAAGAGAATGTTTGCAAAATTTTAATACTTATTAGATACTTGAATGTTATTATTCTTGGAAAAGTTTTTACTTTTCTTTTCAAATAACTGGGAAACAGTGTTTTTATTTTTATTATGTTTATAATATTTAAACAATATTCTTGAAAAAGATTCACTTTTAGCGAACTTAATAACTGGGTAATAGTGTTTTTTTTTATAAATTTATTTATAATATTTAAACAATCTTATGATAATATAATAGACCGTACAATTGATGTCTATCCACAAATATTTCACAAAGAACTCAGCAAAAGACGTCATGCATCGAGTTTTTATAAGAAAATTAACTATCAGTGTTACCCACATTAGTAAGAAAAATTGTACCACAATCTAAAAAGTAGTATAATGTAGTACATAATGCAGCATAACGTAGAATAGATATAGAACTATAAAGGTAGCAGCGTACTAGATTGTATTAAATGGTTGATACTCCTTTTCTTAAACATTCACAAAACACCCAAAAACACCCGGTATTGGCAACTCCAAGCGACGACAAACTAACAAAGGTACATGTATTGCACTTAAGCACTAACATACATACCTATCAAAAATCCCTACTCACAGTCTTATAACCATCTTAATCTAAATTTCCTGCAACCAGCACCCCTACACAATACTTTTCAACACAACATACATATACGAGTAAGTATAACATGATACAACATGAATTCATAGCCATGTAACTCCCTACTATTAATAGCACTACAAATCTATAAATAAACATACAAAAATACATAAATATGTACATACATACGTCTCTCTACGCACAAAACAAATCATCTTTATCATGAAAAGGTTTCAATAAACATGTTTAAACATGATGTCATAAACCATGACACATTTTTTTAATGCACTTTATTCAAATACTCAACTCATGACGATCACCACGACCACGACGCGATCCCCCCACCCGACAAGCACTTTTCCCTCATCTCAAATATATTCTTATCAAAATACCATATATTTATAAACTCTTACACTGACCCCACGGCGGCGATCACCATCATTTTAATATATTCTAATCTAATCATTTCCCTCAAAAATTAAATATTATTTTCTAATTCATTCATACATTTCTCACACACTCACCCAAGCAACACTATGAACCCAACGAGCCGCGCGCCACCACGCCGCGCCGCCACCAACATCAAAACCTCCACACAAGCCTGCCGCCATCCACCGTAACACATCTATGGCTGCCACTTCCAACCCCAAAAAATTCATTACAAATGTTACCATCCTCTTTGGTGCGCGCTCCTAACTGATGTACCAGTCAACGACAAAACCCACTTACAATCACCGACCAAAAAGATGCCTGCGTTGGCAACCATAAAAGTACCTAGATTGCCTTTACTATCCATACAAATGTGTCAGAATGATGGACCAATGCCTTGGGCGGTTGGGTGGGTCCAGAATCCCCCAAAACACACTACTCATGATAGTTTTCTATCATGACGTTTTTCTATCATGTTAGTTTTCTATCACAATAGTCTTCTATCATGAAAGTTTTCTATCACGATAGTTTTCTATCATGATAGTTTTCTATCATGACGGTTTTCTATCATGCTCGTTTTCTATCATGATAGTTTTCTATCATGATAGTTTTCTATCATGACGTTTTTCTTTCATGATAGTTTTCTATAACGATAGTTTTCTATCACGATAGTTTTCTATCATGATAGTTATCTATCACGATAGTTTTCTATCATGATAGTTTTCTATCACGATAGTTTTCTATCACGATAGTTTTCTATCACGATAGTTTTCTATCACGATAGTTTTCTATTATGATAGTTTTCTATCATGATAGTTTTCTATCATGATAGTTTTCTATCATGACGTTTTTCTATCATGATAGTTTTCTATCACGATAGTTTTCTATTGCGAAAGTTTTTATCACGATAGTTTTCTATCATGATAGTTTTCTATCATGATAGTTTTCTATCATGACGTTTTTCTATCATGATAGTTTTTTATCACGATAGTTTTCTATCATGATAGTTTTCTATCACGATAGTTTTCTATCATGATAGTTTTCTATCATGCTAGTTTTCTATCATGATAGTTTTCTATCATGATAGTTATCTATCACGATAGTTTTCTATCATGATAGTTTTCTATCACGATAGTTTTCTATCACGATAGTTTTCTATCACGATAGTTTTCTATCACGATAGTTTTCTATTATGATAGTTTTCTATCATGATAGTTTTCTATCATGATAGTTTTCTATCATGACGTTTTTCTATCATGATAGTTTTCTATCACGATAGTTTTCTATTGCGAAAGTTTTTATCACGATAGTTTTCTATCATGATAGTTTTCTATCATGATAGTTTTCTATCATGACGTTTTTCTATCATGATAGTTTTTTATCACGATAGTTTTCTATCATGATAGTTTTCTATCACGATAGTTTTCTATCATGATAGTTTTCTATCATGACGGTTTTCTATCATGCTCGTTTTCTATCATGATAGTTTTCTATCATGATAGTTTTCTATCATGACGTTTTTCTTTCATGATAGTTTTCTATAACGATAGTTTTCTATCACGATAGTTTTCTATCATGATAGTTATCTATCACGATAGTTTTCTATCATGATAGTTTTCTATCACGATAGTTTTCTATCACGATAGTTTTCTATCACGATAGTTTTCTATCACGATAGTTTTCTATTATGATAGTTTTCTATCATGATAGTTTTCTATCATGATAGTTTTCTATCATGACGTTTTTCTATCATGATAGTTTTCTATCACGATAGTTTTCTATTGCGAAAGTTTTTATCACGATAGTTTTCTATCATGATAGTTTTCTATCATGATAGTTTTCTATCATGACGTTTTTCTATCATGATAGTTTTTTATCACGATAGTTTTCTATCATGATAGTTTTCTATCACGATAGTTTTCTATCATGATAGTTTTCTATCATGCTAGTTTTCTATCATGATAGTTTTCTATCATGACGTTTTTCTATCATGATAGTTTTCTATCATGATAGTTTTCTATCATGATAGTTTTCTATCATGACGGTTTTCTATCATGCTAGTTTCTTATTATGATAGTTTTCTATCATGACGTTTTTCTGTCATGATAGTTTTCTATCACGATAGTTTTCTATCACGATAGTTTTCTATCATGATAGTTTTCTATCACGATAGTTTTCTATCATGATAAATTTCTATCACGATAGATTTCTATCAAGATAGTTTTCTATCACGATAGTTTTCTATCATGATAGTTCTCTATCTGCGATCTTCGATCTGCGTATATTTGCGTAGGTCTGCGTAGATATGCGTATATTTGCGTAGTTTGGCGTATATCTGCGTCCACCTGCGTATTACTGCGTAGCCGTTAAGTAATCTGCGTACATCAGCGTAGCTATTCGTATATACGCGTTGACCTTCGTATGTCTGCGTAGATCTGCGTATATCTGATTGGCAAATATCTGTGTATATCTGCGTTCATCTGCGTATAACTACGTAGACCTGCGTATATGTGCGAATGTCCTGCGTATACCCACGTATATCTGCGCACATCTGCATATATCTGCGTAGACCTGCGTATACCTGCGTATACCTGCGCAGATCTGCATATATCTGCGTAGACCTGCGTATACCTGCAAATACCTGCGTATATCTGCGTATATCTGCGAGGCTTTCTATCACTTTAGTTTTTTATCATCATAGTTTTCTATCATGACATTTTTCTATCAGATAGTTTTCTATCACAATAGTTTTCTATCACGATAGTTTTCTATCACGATAGTTTTCTATCATGATATGTTTCTATCATGCTAGTTTTCTATCATGATAGTTTTCTATCATGACGTTTTTCTATCATGATTGTTTTCTATCACGATAGTTTTCTATCACGATAGTTTTCTATCACGATAGTTTTCTATCACGATAGTTTTTATCACGATAGTTTTCTATCATGATAGTTTTCTATCATGACGTTTTTCTATCATGATTGTTTTCTATCACGATAGTTTTCTATCACGATAGTTTTCTATCACGATAGTTTTCTATCACGATAGTTTTTATCACGATAGTTTTCTATCATGATAGTTTTCTATCATGATAGTTTTCTATCATGACGTTTTTCTATCATGATAGTTTTCTATCACAATAGTTTTCTATCACGATAGTTTTCTATGACGATAGTTTTCTATCATGATATGTTTCTATCATGCTAGTTTTCTTTCATGATAGTTTTCTATCATGATAGTTTTCTATCATGATGTTTTTCTATCATGATAGTTTTCTACCACAATAGTTTCTATCACGATAGTTTTCTATCACGATAGTTTTCTATCATGATAGTTTTTTATCACGATAGTTTTCTATCATGATAGTTTTCTATCATGATAGTTTTCTTTCATGATAGTTCTCTATCTGCGATCTTCGATATGCGTATATTTGCGTAGTTTGGCGTATATCTGCGTACACCTGCGTATTACTGCGTAGCCGGGTAGTAATCTGCGTACATCAGCGTAGCTATTCGTATATATGCGTCGACCTGCGTATGTCTGCGTAGATCTGCGTATATCTGATTGGCTAATATCTGTGTATATCTGCATTCATCTGCGTATAACTACGTAGACCTGCGTATATGTGCATATGTCCTGCGTATATCCGCGTATATCTGCGCAGATCTGCATTTATCTGCGTAGACCTGCGTATACCTGCGAATACCTGCGTATATCTGCGTATATCTGCGAGACTTTCTATCACGTTAGTTTTCTAGTTTTCTAACATGATAGTCTTCTCTCATGGTAGTTTTCTATCACGATAGTTTTCTATCATGATAGTTTTCTATCATGACGGTTTTCTATCATGCTAGTTTTCTATCATGATAGTTTTCTATCATGAAGTTTTTCTACCATGATAGTTTTCTATCACGATAGTTTTCTATCATGATAGTTTTCTATCATGATAGTTTTCTATCATGATAGTTCTCTATTTGCGATCTTCGATCTGCGTATATTTGCGTAGGTCTGCGGAGATATGCATATATTTGCGTAGTTTAGCGTATATCTGCGTACACCTGCGTATTACTGCGTAGCCGTGTAGTAATCTGCGTACATCAGCGTAGCTATTCGTATATATGCATCGACCTGCGTATGTCTGCGTACATCTGCGTATAACTACGTTGACCTACGTATATGTGCGTATGTGCTGCGTATACCCGCGTATATCTGCGCAGATCTGCAAATATCTGCGTAGACCTGCGTATACCTGCGTATACTTGCGCAGATCTGCATATATCTGCGTAGACCTGCTTTCTATCACGTTAGTTTTCTATCATCATAGTTTTCTATCATAATAGTTTTCTAACATGATAGTCTTCTCTCATGGTAGTTTTCTATCACGATAGTTTTTTATCACAATAGTTTTCTATCACGATAGTTTTCTATCATGATAGTTTTCTATCACGATAGTTTTTTATCACGATAGTTTTTTATCACGATAGTTTTCTATCATGATAGTTTTCTATCATGATAGTTTTCTATCACGATAGTTTTCTATCATGAAAGTTTTCTATCGCGATAGTTTTTTATCACGGTAGTTTTCTATCATGGTAGTTTTCTATCACGATAGTTTTCGATCATGATAGTTTTCTATCAAGATAGTTTTCTATCATGTTAGTTTTCTTTCATGATAGTTTTCTATCATGATAGTTTTCTATCATGACGTTTTTCTATCATGATAGTTTTCTATCATGTTAGTTTTCTATCATGACGGTTTTCTATCATGCTCGTTTTCTATCATGATAGTTTTCTATCATGATAGTTTTCTATCATGACGTTTTTCTATCATGATAGTTTTCTATAACGATAGTTTTCTATCACGATAGTTTTCTATCATGATAGTTATCTATCACGATAGTTTTCTATCACGATAGTTTTCTATCATGATAGTTTTCTATCATGACGTTTTTCTATCATGATAGTTTTCTATCATGTTAGTTTTCTATCATGACGGTTTTCTATCATGCTCGTTTTCTATCATGATAGTTTTCTATCATGATAGTTTTCTATCACGATAGTTTTCTATCATGATAGTTTTCTATCACGATAGTTTTTTATCACGATAGTTTTTTATCACGATAGTTTTCTATCACGATAGTTTTCTATCATGATAGTTTTCTATCATGACGTTTTTCTATCATGATAGTTTTCTATCATGTTAGTTTTCTATCATGATAGTTTTCTATCATGACGTTTTTCTATCATGATAGTTTTCTATCACGATAGTTTTCTATCACGATAGTTTTCTATCATGACAGTTTTCTATCATGACGTTTTTCTATCATGATAGTTTTCTATCATGTTAGTTTTCTATCATGACGGTTTTCTATCATGCTCGTTTTCTATCATGATAGTTTTCTATCACGATAGTTTTCTATCATGATAGTTTTCTATCATGACGTTTTTCTATCATGATAGTTTTCTATCATGTTAGTTTTCTATCATGACGGTTTTCTATCATGCTCGTTTTCTATCATGATAGTTTTCTATCATGATAGTTTTCTATCACGATAGTTTTTTTGATTGATTGATTGATTGATTGTTTATTTATTATTTCTTTTTAAATTACTATACAACATTTTAAAATTAATACAAATGAGAACAGTGTAAGAAGTAAGTAATATTGAAAAAAAGAATAATTTTACCAAGTGTTCTACATAATACGTTCAATAAACATAGCAAAAAAAGAAATAAAGGAAACATTCTTTAGCCTAGCTAAGCCAGGACTAGTAGCGAATGCTCCATTAATAAATTTAAAATAAAAATGAAAATAAATAAATAAATAAATAAATAAATAAAGTAAATTTAGAGTGAGTGTTGTTGTTAGAGTATTCTACCTTTGAACTTTTAAAACATTTTCGATTTCCGTGTAATCAAGGTTAAAAAGCCATGATTTTATTGCATTAGAAAAGGTCGCAAAACATCTTAAACTTCTGATGGCAGCTGGAAGCTTATTAAAAACTGTGGGAGCAACAAATGAAAAGAAATGCCAGTAATGATTTTTTTTATAAATAGGAGTCTGTACATAATTCCTTGAATTTAATCTTAAGTTGTAATTAGCATTATCACGAATGGAAAGAAAACCACTTCTTAAGAAAAAAAGCCTTAAGACTTTATAGTAGTAAAGGTACCTTAGAGGAAGAATTTTTAACTGTCGAAATAAAACTAAACTACCTGAAAAACGATTTTGTTTGCAAATGATACGTATTAGATGTTTCTGTGCAACTAATATAGAATTAATTTTATTGAAGTATGTACCTCCCCAACATGTAACACCATACTGAATTTTAGAATGGACAATCCCATAATAAATCATAAGAAGCACTTTTTGAGAGCAAAAATTGCTCAAATTATAAAGTTGCCTAGTACAATTTAACAAATATTTTTTTAATGTTTCGGTATGTTCAAGCCAATTCATTCTACTATCCAGATGAATTCCAAGATACTTGAAAGAATGAACAATATCAATTGTGAAGCAGTTCACAGAGCATTTTTCGTTTGAATTATAAGGTCCAGAGGAAGATAATTCATCAATGAATATTTTTTGACAAAGGCAATCTGATGCATGATAGACAAAACTACAATCAGCAATTGCAGAATTACCTTGTAAGTTATAAAACATCAATTTGGTTTTATCACTTAAAATCATTTTATGAACAAAAAACCAACGTCTAAGGATATCAAGATCATAAAATATATCTGAAACTAGGTTGAGGTATGATTTTTCACCGTAAGAGCATGCAATATCATCCGCAAATGCCGTAAGTTTTCCTTTAAAGTGCTGTTTGAAGATCGAGTTGAAAAAAATTAAAAATAATAAAGGTCCAAGGACAGATCCTTGTGGAACTCCCGTGCTTATGTCATTTACGTTACTATAACTTTCATCAATTTTTACTTTTTGTTTTCGTTTATATAAATATGAAGCTAACCAATCATGAATAAAACCACGGAATCCGGCTGCACTTAATTTATCAAGAAGAATCTTATGATCAACGAGGTCAAAAGCCTTTGTCAAATCGATAAAAATCCCGGCAGTATTGAGATTGTTGTTGATACCTTCATAAATTTCACCACAAAACTTTAAAAGTGCATCTTCGGTTGATTTACCAGCTCGAAAACCGAATTGACTGTCATCAAAAAACTTATTTTTATTCAAAAATTCTAAAATCCTTCTTTTCATAGCTTTTTCGAAAATTTTGGAACAAGCTGGAAGTAAAGATATAGGTCTGTAATTATTCATATCCTTGTGATTTGATTTTTTATGAAGAGGTATAACTTCAGCAATCTTTAAACCATCAGGAAAAACACCTTCAAAAACACTTTTATTAAATATGTATGAGAGAACGTCAACAACATTATAGGCTATATTTTTTAACAAATTATTAGAACAAGAATCGTCGGTTTTTGAATTAGAGTTCTTGAGTGAATTAATGATTCGATGTAATTCATGCGAAGTAATCGGATCAAAAAATATACTTCTGTTAGAATGGTTCTGTTCAATAACTGAACTACTCACGCAACGAATCAAATCAAAATCATAGGAACTATTCACAATGTTATTGGCTATTGAAGTGAAAAAGTTATTGAAACCATTGGCGACAAGAACAGGTTTAGAAAGTAACAACCCATCTTTCTCAATAACAATTTGCTTCCTATCACATTTTTTTCGATTAAGAATGTTATTAATAACATTCCATTCCCCTCTTATATTACCTCTATTTTTATCCAACTCGGCTATGTAGAAATTCTCTTTACAAACTTTAACTTCAATAGAAATTTCTTTACACATTTTTTTACATTTGTCTCTTAATATGGAGTTATTTGGAAATTTTTTACATTTGTGACTTAATTTGTTTTTTACACATATTTTTCGTAAAAGAGAATCTGTAATCCAAGGCTTAAGACGTTTAGATTTACAATTTTGAGCCTTGAACGTACAACAACTTTCTATTAACGATTTTAGCGTAAAAATAAAGTTATCATAGGCTGAAGAAGGATCAGTTTCATTATAGACAGTATCCCAATACTCAAATCGAAGTCTAGAGTTTAATAAGACGAAGTCAATTTTTTGTATATATCTATTAGATGAAGCGCACTCATTTGGCTGTTTAACTCCTATGTAGTGAAGACTAGTCATGCAATGGTCTGAGATATGAAAATCTGCAATTGAACTTGAGATACATAATTTGCCAGTACGGCTACTTCTACAAAATATGTGGTCAATACAGGTTCTGGAATTATCTGTAATGCGTGTAGGCTGATCAATGCAACAATCAAGGCCCATAATTGCCAAAAGTTGTACATAGTCTTCAACTAGTTTTGATTTAGAAAGCAAATCAATATTAATATCCCCAAGAAACACCAAGTTTTTCGCTTTTTCAGGTATTAATAAATCTTGTAATTCTCCCAAAAAGACATCTTTACCACTACCATGAAGTCGATAGGCACAAAAAAAATAAAATTTCTCATTATTAAACTCCACAACAACTTTAAGAACGTCCATTGAAGTAAAATTGAATTTAAAAACATCACATGAGTAAACTTTTTTAAAAAAGACGGCAACACCACCAGAAGAGTAAGAATCATTACATGTGGCATGAAAATCATAACCAGGTATACTAAAATTATCAATTTCATCACTAAAAATCCAAATTTCAGAAAGAAATATAAAATCAGGCTTATTAACACAGGAATCAATATGAATCAGCAAAAGATCAAAATTTTTCCGAAGACTTTGTATGTTTTGATGAATAAAATAGAAATGTTTTTGATATACGGAATTGCTATGAAAAACACTTTGCAAAATTTCACAATCAAAATTACACAGAGAATTGTTATAGTCTAGAGAATATAAATTATCAAAAATTTCGAAAGACATTCTAAGTAAGTTTAAGTAAATCTTCTTTACAATTAATAATAATAGGTTTGTCACCTTCTTTTTTCCTCATAAACAATGAAGAATTTCTAAACCACAAATATTTATAGTTTTTAGTTTTTTTAGAGTCCGCAGCAGCTTTCCACAGTTCCCTTGTATATGATGAAAAACTTTCATTTAAATAAATTCTGTTGTTAGCAAATTCATTCCCAAACAGACTACCATTAAGACGATCGGTAAAAGTCTTTCTTTTCCTCATGAGATTTTCTTTTATTTGATGTGAGACAAATTTAACACAAACGATATTACATTTGCTATCATCCGTAACACCATCATTCGTAGGAGACGGCTTATGATTTGAAATGTTAACTTTTTTGACGTAAACTTTGTCAATTTGTTCTTCCGTAATATTAGTTTCAAGCCCAGATGAAAAAAGCTTAAGAGATTGCGATAAAGCATTGGTGTTGTTTATATTCGGAAGGCCAACAATTTCAATAATGTTTTCCCTTTGAGCTTGTTCCAGGATATTAACTCTTTTTTGCATCAAATCGAGTTGGATTTTCAAATCGGTTTTGGATTTCTGAAGTTCTTGAAGAGTAGACAAAACCAGGCTATTTTCTTTTCTCAACTCTAAGAGTTCCTTATAGATAATTGCAAGTGAAACCGTTTGTGTATTATCAATATTCTCTTGTTGAATGTGGTGAGCTGACGATGACCCACGGAGACCAACAGGTGGAGAGATGTTGTTTTTTTCGCCTACTACGATATGTGTGGATACTTCTGCAGCTTGTAGAAGAGGGGATTCTTCATATAGCGATCGACGACGAAGAGTTGTGCATGAATTGCAACGAAATGCTTTACCGCTTTTTTTGTAGAATTCAATATCCGCTTTAAGAACATTGACGCACTGTGCATGGAAATACAACAAGCACTCATCACACGTTATTTTAAGTTCATTCCTTTCGACTTTTAAGCCACAAACTTTACAATTGCAAGGCATAGTTGTCAGGTGTTGATTTCAGGAACCTAGTATCATATGCCCAAACCAATGGTTCGGTTTTTTGCTAAGTTGTAAATTAATCTACAATCCACAGGAGTTCCACTCAATGTCAATTGTCAGAAAGAGTGTTGTTTGTAGTAGTGTGTATGTGAATCATGAAAAGAGATCCAAAGAGATTTGTTCAGTAGTATACATAAACAGCTTGGCAGAACACTACTAAAAAAGACTCACCCATAAAGGCAAGACAGAAACACAAAATGTTTTTGTCAGTTGAGCCGGCTTGTAGGTTGTAGGCTATCAAGTCCAAGGTGTGTGGTCGGATTGTTGTTTGTTTCCACAAACCGCGATGTGAGAGCAGATCGTTAACACTCAATTGCAGCTTTGATGTAGGTGTAGCATGTAAAACGAAACAATGCAGATGTGTGTAGCCTCAATTTGCTTCAGAGGCAGAACAAATACTAAAATTTTTCACTCACCACACAGAAAAAAAGAACAAATTTAACGGGAGCAATGAGAAGAGATAGTTGGCAAGATAATCTTCACTCAATGTTGTTAAATGATTAGACTTTTTTGTTAAATTTTAAATTCAATATTTAAAGCCTGAACACACTTTTCTATCATGATAGTTTTCTATCATGACGTTTTTCTATCATGATAGTTTTCTATCATGTTAGTTTTCTATCATGACGGTTTTCTATCATGCTCGTTTTCTATCATGATAGTTTTCTATCATGATAGTTTTCTATCACGATAGTTTTCTATCATGATAGTTTTCTATCACGATAGTTTTCTATCATGATAGTTATCTATCACGATAGTTTTCTATCACGATAGTTTTCTATCATGTTAGTTTTCTATCATGATAGTTTTCTATCGTGATAGTTTTCTATCATGATAGTTTTCTATCATGTTAGTTTTCTATCATGACGGTTTTCTATCATGCTCGTTTTCTATCATGATAGTTTTCTATCATGATAGTTTTCTATCATGCTCGTTTTCTATCATGATAGTTTTCTATCACGATAGTTTTCTATCATGATAGTTTTCTATCATGACGTTTTTCTATCATGATAGTTTTCTATCATGTTAGTTTTCTATCATGACGGTTTTCTATCATGCTCGTTTTCTATCATGATAGTTTTCTATCATGATAGTTTTCTATCATGATAGTTTTCTATCATGATAGTTTTCTATCACGATAGTTTTCTATCATGATAGTTATCTATCACAATAGTTTTCTTTCACGATAGTTTTCTATCACGATAGTTTTCTATCATGATAGTTTGCTATCACGATAGTTTTCTATCACGATAGTTTTCTATCACGATAGTCTTCTATCACGATAGTTTTCTATCATGATAGTTTTCTATCATGATAGTTTTCTATCATGATAGTTTTCTATCACGATAGTTTTCTATCATGATAGTTATCTATCACGATAGTTTTCTATCACGATAGTTTTCTATCATGTTAGTTTTCTATCATGATAGTTTTCTATCATGATAGTTTTCTATCATGACGTTTTTCTATCATGATAGTTTTCTATCACGATAGTTTTCTATCACGATAGTTTTCTATCATGATAGTTTTCTATCATGACGTTTTTCTATCATGATAGTTTTCTATCATGTTAGTTTTCTATCATGACGGTTTTCTATCATGCTCGTTTTCTATCATGATAGTTTTCTATCATGATAGTTTTCTATCACGATAGTTTTCTATCATGATAGTTTTCTATCACGATAGTTTTTTATCACGATAGTTTTTTATCACGATAGTTTTCTATCATGATAGTTTTCTATCATGATAGTTTTCTATCATGACGTTTTTCTATCATGTTAGTTTTCTATCACAATAGTTTTCTATCATGAAAGTATTCTATCACGATAGTTTTCTATCATGATATTTCTCTATCTGCGATCTTCGATCTGCGTATATTTGCGTAGGTCTGCGTAGATATGCGTATATTTGCGTAGTTTGGCGTATATCTGCGTACACCTGCGTATTACTGCGTAGCCAGATAATAATCTGCGTACATCAACGTAGCTATTCGTATATATGCGTCGACCTGCGTATGTCTGCGTAGATCTGCGTATATCTGATTGGCTAATATCTGTGTATATCTGCGTTCATCTGCGTATAACTACGTAGACCTGCGTATATGTGCGTATGTGCTACGCATACCCGCGTATATCTGCACAGATCTGCATATATCTGCGTATACCTGCGTATATCTGCGTATATCTGCGAGGCTTTCTATCACGTTAGTTTTCTATCATGATAGTTTTCTATCATGATAGTTTTCTAACATGATAGTCTTCTCTCATGGTAGTTTTCTATCACGATAGTTTTCGATCATGATAGTTTTCTATCGTGATAGTTTTCTATCATGATAGTTTTCTATCATGATACTTTTCTATCATGACGGTTTTCTATCATGCTCGTTTTCTATCATGATAGTTTTCTATCATGATAGTTTTCTATCATGACGTTTTTCTATCATGATAGTTTTCTATAACGATAGTTTTCTATCACGATAGTTTTCTATCATGATAGTTATCTATCACGATAGTTTTCTATCATGATAGTTTTCTATCACGATAGTTTTCTATCACGATAGTTTTCTAACATGTTAGTTTTCTATCATGATAGTTTTCCATCATGATAGTTTTCTATCATGACGTTTTTCTATCATGATAGTTTTCTATCACGATAGTTTTCTATCACGATAGTTTTCTATCACGATAGTTTTCTATCACGATAGTTTTCTATCATGAAAGTTTTCTATCGCGATAGTTTTTTATCACGGTAGTTTTCTATCATGGTAGTTTTCTATCACGATAGTTTTCGATCATGATAGTTTTCTATCACGATAGTTTTCTATCATGTTAGTTTTCTATCATGATAGTTTTCTATCACGATAGTTTTCTATTATGATAGTTTTCTATCATGATAGTTTTCTATCATGATAGTTTTCTATCACGATAGTTTTCTATCACGATAGTTTTCTATCACCATAGTTTTTTATCACGATAGTTTTCTATCATGTTAGTTTTCTATCATGATAGTTTTCTATCATGATAGTTTTCTATCATGATAGTTTTCTATCATGACGTTTTTCTATCATGATAGTTTTCTATCACGATAGTTTTCTATCACGATAGTTTTCTATCACGATAGTTTTCTATCACGATAGTTTTCTATCACGATAGTTTTCTATCATGAAAGTTTTCTATCGCGATAGTTTTTTATCACGGTAGTTTTCTATCATCGTAGTTTTCTATCACGATAGTTTTCGATCATGATAGTTTTCTATCACGATAGTTTTCTATCACGATAGTTTTCTATCACGATAGTTTTCTATCACGATGGTTTTCTATCACGATAGTTTTCTATCATGATAGTTTTCTATCGTGATAGTTTTCTATCATGATAGTTTTCTATCACGATAGTTTTCGATCATGATAGTTTTCTATCACGATAGTTTTCTATCACGATAGTTTTCTATCACGATAGTTTTCTATCACGATGGTTTTCTATCACGATAGTTTTCTATCATGATAGTTTTCTATCATGATAGTTTTCTATCATGATAGTTTTCTATCACGATAGTTTTCTATCACGATAGTTTTCTAACATGTTAGTTTTCTATCATGATAGTTTTCCATCATGATAGTTTTCCATCATGATAGTTTTCTATCATGACGTTTTTCTATCGTTTACTATCGTGATAGAAAACTATCGGGTTCTATCACGATAGTATTCTATCACGATAGTTTTTTATCACGATAGTTTTTTTATCACGATAGTTTTCTATTATGATAGTTTTCTATCATGATAGTTTTCTATCATGAAAGTTTTCTATCGCGATAGTTTTTATCACGGTAGTTTTCTATTATGATAGTTTTCTATCGTGATAGTTTTCTATCATGATAGTTATCTATCACGATAGTTTTCTATCATGATAGTTTTCTATCACGATAGTTTTCTATCACGATAGTTTTCTAACATGTTAGTTTTCTATCATGATAGTTTTCCATCATGATAGTTGATGAAAGTTTTCTATCGCGATAGTTTTTATCACGGTAGTTTTCTATTATGATAGTTTTCTATCGTGATAGTTTTCTATCATGATAGTTATCTATCACGATAGTTTTCTATCATGATAGTTTTCTATCACGATAGTTTTCTATCACGATAGTTTTCTAACATGTTAGTTTTCTATCATGATAGTTTTCCATCATGATAGTTTTCCATCATGATAGTTTTCTATCATGACGTTTTTCTATCATGATAGTTTTCTATCACGATAGTTTTCTATCACGATAGTTTTCTATCACGATAGTTTTCTATCACGATAGTTTTCTATCATGAAAGTTTTCTATCGCGATAGTTTTTTATCACGGTAGTTTTCTATCATGGTAGTTTTCTATCACGATAGTTTTCGATCATGATAGTTTTCTATCGTGATAGTTTTCTATCATGATAGTTTTCTATCACGATAGTTTTCGATCATGATAGTTTTCTATCACGATAGTTTTCTATCACGATAGTTTTCTATCACGATAGTTTTCTATCACGATGGTTTTCTATCACGATAGTTTTCTATCATGATAGTTTTCTATCATGATAGTTTTCTATCATGATAGTTTTCTATCCCGATAGTTTTCTATCACGATAGTATTCTATCACGATAGTTTTTTATCACGATAGTTTTTTTATCACGATAGTTTTCTATTATGATAGTTTTCTATCATGATAGTTTTCTATCATGACGTTTTTCTATCATGATAGTTTTCTATCACAATAGTTTTCTATCACGATATTTTTCTATCACGATAGTTTTCTATCATGATAGTTTTCTATCACGATAGTTTTCTATTATGATAGTTTTCTATCATGATAGTTTTCTATCATGATATTTCTCTATCTGCGATCTTCGATCTGCGTATATTTGCGTAGGTCTGCGTAGATATGCGTATATTTGCGTAGTTTGGCGTATATCTGCGTACACCTGCGTATTACTGCGTAGCCGGGTAATAATCTGCGTACATCAGCGTAGCTATTCGTATATATGCATCGACCTGCGTATGTCTGCGTAGATCTGCGTATATCTGATTGGCTAATACCTGTGTATAGCTGCGTACATCTGCGTATAACTACGTTGACCTGCGTATATGTTCGTATGTGCTGCGTTTACCCGCATATATCTGCGCAGATCTGCATATATCTGCGTAGACCTGCGTATACCTGCGTATATCTGCGCAGATCTTTATATATCTGCGTAGACCTGCGTATACCTGCGAATACCTGCGTATATATGCGTATATCTGTGAGGCTTTCTATCACGTTAGTTTTCTATCATGATAGTTTTTTTCCGTCTTGTGGTTATTCTTAATTTAAAGAACAAAAATTTTATTTATTCTTACTTTATTAACTTTAACTTAACTTAATTTAATAGATTTACAGAGAATGAAAATGACCAATGCAGCCGCGAACAACCAGCCAATGCAATAGTTCTCGATCAAAGGAAATTAGCTTAAAAATGTTTTATCTGCCGGAAATGATGAGAGAGAGACGAGATGATGCATACCTCACATGTTGTCTCATTTATGATGCGCTCTGCAGTGCAATAATATTTATGGGTGCATTCAGCACTGCACATGAATGTCATCTACACATGACCACTTCATCACCCTCCCCCAGTGCAAACGTTCCAACCAAAACAGCATTGTCTTTATTCTACTATAAACTATTTAATTTTCAAAATTTTCTATCATATAAGCAGGCTTCAATCTATCAATCGAAATAGAAATGTTTTTATTTTTTATATTCAAAACAAAAAACTTTCTCGTGCGTCGGACAACTTTATATGGTCCCTCATATGGAGCTGTGAGACCGGTCTTGACTCTGTCCACTCTGACAAATACTGATTCACAGTCTTGTAAGGTGGCTGGAATGAAAACTGACCTACCAGGTTTCCGAGTATCCGTTGGAATTAAATTTCTCATTGAGGTACGTAGTTTTTCAACAAAAGTTTCTTCATTAACATCTGCATTTGTTTTTTTTATAAAAATTTCCCCCGGAAGCTTTAGACATTGACCGTATACCAATTCAGCTGGAGAACATTTCAAATCTTCTTTGATTGCGGAACGAATTCCAAGCAATATAATTGGTACCTCTGCACTCCAGTTAGTTGTGTTACCCCTAGCTTTCAAGGAGGCTTTCAGCTGTCTATGAAAGCGTTCTACCATCCCATTTGATTGAGGGTGGTATGGTGTGGTATGAATTCTATGTGATCCAAGAATTCTCGAGAGTTCATTGAATAGCTTGGATTCAAACTGGGTTCCCTGATCGGTTGTTACCCGAAGAGGAACTCCGAATCTACAAACATAGTTTTCGATTAAAACCTTCGCAACTGTAACTGCTGTAATATCCTTTAAGGGGAATGCTTCCGGCCACCTTGTGAAACGGTCTATAATAGTCAAAAGGTAGCAGAAACCGTTTGATTCTGGAAGGGGCCCTACTATGTCTAAATGATAATGCTCAAAACGTTCACTGGGGAGATCGAATTTACCAATAGGGGACTTTGTATGTCTGTGTATTTTAGATTGCTGGCACGCAAGGCAACCCCTAGCCCAATTGGATATGTCCTTGTTCATTGTGGGCCAAAAATAACGCTGGGTTATTAGTTCTCGTGAAGTTCGTATGCTTGGATGTGCGAGGTTATGCAATGAATCAAAAATTTTCCGCCGAGCTGAATGTGGTACGAAAGGTCTATTGGTTCCGGTGGAACCAATAAATCTCGAATTCCGGGAACTTAAATTTTTCAACTTTGAATTTTGATTTTTGGTTTTGGTTTTTTTTGTCTAGAATTTCTTTTAGCTCTATGTCGGATGATTGAAGTTGAGCCAATGCCTTACAGTCAAGGTGAAAACTATCGGCTGAAGAGATTTCCTTCTCGTCCATTCGAGACAAACTGTCTGCGACCACGTTATCTGGTCCTCTAACATACTCAATGTCAACCGTGAATTGGGAGATGTAGTCAAGTTGTCGAGTTTGTCGTGGACTTCTCTCTGCCTTTGATGCAATTGCGTATGCAAGAGGTTTGTGGTCAGTATACACCTTGAATTCTTGCCCTTCGACGAAGTATCTGAAGTGTTTAATGGATAGATAAATCGCAAGCAGTTCGCGGTCAAAGATGGAATACTTTGTTTCTCCTTGTGATAATTTCTTCGAGAAGAATGAAAGTGGTTCCCAAGCGTCATTTGTTTTTTGCTGTAAGACACCACCGACTGCAGTGCTTGAAGCGTCAGTGAATATAGAGAACTCTGAATTGATCTTTGGGTGAGCTAATAAGGTTACGTTGCACAACTTGAGTTTGGCTTCTTCAAATGCATCGTTTAGGTTTTTTGTCCAATCAAGAAGTTTCTTATTTTTTCGGCTAACATTTACGTTTCCTATCTGCGAGTAAAACGGTCCTACAATTTTTGCTAAATTCGGTATGAATCTGTTGTAGTAGCTTATCATTCCTAAAAACCGTTGCATCTGTTTGATGGAGGATGGTTTAGGAAATTGGAGTATGGCTTCAATGCGATCCTTTGATGGAAATATACCATCAGCATTGATTTTATGCCCAAGAAAATCTAACTCTGCCACACCAAAGGTGCATTTGGAAGTATTTATTGTTATTTTGTATTCGGCTAACCTCTTGAACAATGTTTGAAGATGCAACTTGTGTTCCTCTTCTGTTGTGCTCGACACTAGTATGTCATCGACATAGATAAAAGTAAAATCAAGACCTTGACAGACTGAATTTATGAAGCGTTGGAATGTCTGTGCGGCGTTCCTTAAGTCAAAAGGCATTCGCCGGAATTCAAACAACCCGAATGGTGTTGTGATCGCTGTTTTATAAACGTCTTCCGTTGCGACGGGTATTAAATGGTAGGCTCTTACTAGGTCTATTTTTGAAAATACCTTGCATCCGTTTATGTTCATGGTGAAGTTTTGGATGTGAGGGATAGGGTATCGATCCGGGATGGTGATGGCGTTCAGCCTGCGGTAATCTCCGCATGGTCTCCAATCAGAGTTACCTTTTTTTCTTACCATGTGTAGTGGCGAGCAGGTGGGTGAAGAGGAGGGTTGGCAAATACCCAACTCAGACATGTGTTCAAACTCTGTACGGGCAGCCTTATGACGGGAGGCGTCTAGCCTCCTCGGGCGAGCGAATGGTTGTGGGCCTTTTGTTAATATATGGTGAACGATTGGATGATTAACCGTAGCAAAGTAATTAGGTGCTTGCGTTAGTTCAGGAAATTCTTTCAGGATATTTCCGTAAACGTTGTCAATTTTATATTGAATAGGTAGAGGGATAGTGTCATTTCTGATGACTCCCTTAGATGTTATTTGGGTTTTAGGGTCAATAATGAGTTTATTGTGCAGATCGATTAATAAACCAAATTTATCTAAGAAGTCTGCTCCTATAATTGGTCGGCTAACCGATGCCAAAATGAACGGATGGGTGAAATTTCGTCTCAGACCGATGTTTAGTCTCAGTAATTTGGAGCCGAAGGTAGGAATTGCGGTACCATTAGCGGCTGAGAGCAGACCCGTTGGTTTGTTTCCAACATCGAATTTACTTGGAATGACTGACACATCCGCACCTGTATCAACCAGAAATGTTAAATTGTTATTATTGTCTTTAATGAAAAGGCGGCGAAAGGAAAACTGACTGTTTGCCGTGCTAACAGCAGTTTCATCTAGTTTGGGGAACCTGATGATTGGAAGTTTGTCGATTGTGACTGCGAATTTACAACATAGCTGCAAGGTTTATCGCATTTTTGAGCCCTTCGTCCAAACTTCTTATGATACCAGCACATTGCAGTCCCGCGACTAGAATTGGATCTGCTAGGAGTGCGATTGCGAAAACTCCTTCGATTTGGTCTTGAGCTGGATCTGTTTCTGGGATGCGATCGAAAATTGATTGACTCGATCATGGATTCAATTTTGGATAAACGCTGTTCCAAATTTGAACCTGGATCTGATGAAGATTCGTTTCCCTGTGAAGTAATGCTAAAGACACTAACGTTCTGAGATGCCTCATATATTTTGTCTGCTATAGACCCTAATTCCTCTACGCTTTTTGAACCGACCGAGAGAAGAGCGATATTGATAGCCTGAGGTAGACGGCGCATCCACAAATTTTTTATAACTTCCTCATTGAATGAGGTTCCTGCTAGTTGCTTCATGGAGCGAAAAACTTCGGATGGCTTTCTGTCGCCAATTTCGGCCATATTTAATAAAGCCTCTAATCTTTTGATCTCGGAAACCGAATGTCTTTCTATTAAAACATTTTTCAAAACGTTATATTTATCTCGCGCTGGTGGATCGGAAAGAACGTCAATGACAGATTCACAGGTTTCGATAGGAAGTGCCGCGACGGTGAGACAGTATTTTGTTTCCAGGCTTGTTATTTTGAAGACGTTAAATTGAGCCTCGGCTTGTATAAACCAGGTTTTCGGATTAGCTGCCCAAAAAGATGGGAGCCGGACGCGAATGGAGTTAATGCTGCTTTCGTCAGGGGTTTGCACTTGGGAGGCCGAATTTATCGGAAGATTCAGTGGGTCCTGAAACGGATTCTCAAGTGCAGTGCTGTCAGAATTATTTTGATTTGGAGCGTCGTGTGAAGTTTCACCCGTCTTTTTCTCACCCTCTGACATGATTATATAAATGAGGTATATACAATAATTATAATAATTATGATATTTTTTAATGGGTATATATGAAGAAAATATAAAATACTATTTGGCTGGAAGTTTACCTGCTTACAATTATTGTTTAATCGTGTACTGCTACAGATGATGGGGTTATGAAAATCCAATGATGTTATTCACTCTTGCGTGTTGGTGGTGTACAGAATGATTCCTTCTGCATTGATGATATGGCTCAGCCAAATGTTAAATTTGGTTTGCTTGTAGTGATGATGGAATTTCTTGCTGCGATGAAGGAGCGCTTTGTTTTTTGGCCTGACGGAGTGGTCGTTTTTTGTGGTGGCTTGGTGGTGGTAATAGCACGTGGTGTTCGATGGTTGTTGTGTAGGCAATGGTTACCAACTGATCGATGGATTGTGGTTGCCTTTTTCGATTGGGGTTGTTTGCCACTTGGTGGAGTGTTGAATATGTGTGGCTGTGATGTCGCTATGAGTTGGTTGGCGTCTGGTCGTTTCTCTGATTGCTGTTATATTAATAAATCAATTTTGTTGGCGGTAGTGATTGATTTTATATTTTCTGCCGCTGCTTTGTGGCGGAGATAGGGAAACGTCGACGTTGAAGCTTTTCGGTGTTTGTGTATTGCCTCTCCGTACAGGCTAACAATATAACTTTTTAGGCTTTCGCGGTTGTTAATAGACATAATAGATAATTATTTTTCGGATTAGCCGCGTAATAAAAGTTTAAAGAGTGCACTTTGGTACTCACCCCGAACGTTTCGCATCAAATTGCATTGAGCGTGGTCACCGGGAAACTGCTCTTGAAATGTTATAATGTATTAGATTGACTACGCAGGTTGTAGCTGTGCGTAGGTGGTTCTATCTCATGATGTTGTTGTTGTTGTTGTTGAGGTGCAGCTTGTTGGGAGCAAACAATGCTCACTACATCGGAGGGTGTTTTAAGTTTGAACTGGGATGCCGGTAAGGTGTTAATGACGGGATCCCAAGAACGTGAAAGCTTAAAACTGTCATCTCGATTGAAATTTTGGTTGCGTTTTATTTCGGTGTTTCTTTTTCAAGTCAAATCGGAGTGCAGTTGATGATGAGTTTTTGGGTAGTATTTGTTTCACGATATAGTAGACACCCTTAATTATCTTTTGACGTACACAAATTTTTGCACGTTGCACGTGTTTTTTACGAGTGCACGTCGGGGTCACCAATTTTCCGTCTTGTGGTTATTCTTAATTTAAAGAACGAAAATTTTATTTATTCTTACTTTATTAACTTTAACTTAACTTAATTTAATAGATTTACAGAGAATGAAAATGACCAATGCAGCCGCGAACAACCAGCCAATGCAATAGTTCTCGATCAAAGGAAATTAGCTTAAAAATGTTTTATCTGCCGGAAATTATGAGAGAGAGACGAGATGATGCATACCTCACATGTTGTCTCATTTATGATGCGCTCTGCAGTGCAATAATATTTATGGGTGCATTCAGCACTGCACATGAATGTCATCTACACATGACCACTTCAGTTTTCTATCATGATAGCTTTCTAACATGAAAGTCTTCTCTCATGGTAGTTTTCTATCACGATAGCTTTCTATCATGATGGTTTTCTATCATGATAGTTTTCTATCATGATAGTTTTCTATCATGACGGTTTTCTAGCATGCTAGTTTTCTATCATGATAGTTTTCTATCATGATAGTTTTCTATCATGACGTTTTTCTATCATGATAGTTTTCTATCACGATATCTTTCTATCACGATAGTTTTCTATCATGATAGTTTTCTATCACGATAGTTTTCTATCACGATAATTTTCTATCACGATAGTTTTCTATCACGATAGTTTTCTCTCATGATAGTTTTCTATCACGATAGTTTTCTATCACGATAGTTTTCTATCATGATAGTTTTCTATCATTATAGTTTTCTATCATGATAGTTTTCTATCATGATAGTTTTCTATCATGATAGTTTTCCATCACGATAGTTTTCTATCACGATAGTATTCTATCACGATAGTTTTTTATCACGATAGTTTTCTATCACGATAGTCACGACATAGTTTTCTATCACGATAGTCACGACGTTTTTCTATCATGATAGTTTTCTATCACGATAGTTTTCTATCACGATAGTTTTCTATCATGATAGTTTTCTATCACGATAGCTTTCTATCACGATAGTTTTCTATCACGATAGTTTTCTCTCATGATAGTTTTCTATCACGATAATTTTCTATCACGATAGTTTTCTATCACGATAGTTTTCTATCACGATAGTTTTCTATCATGATAGTTTTCTATAATGATAGTTTTTTATCATGATAGATTTCTATCATGATAGTTTTCTATCATGATAGTTTTCTATCACGATAGTTTTCTATCACGATAGTATTCTATCACGATAGTTTTTTATCACGATAGTTTTTTATCACGATAGTTTTCTATCATGATAGTTTTCTATCATGATATTTTTCTATCATGACGTTTTTCTATCATGATAGTTTTCTATCACAATAGTTTTCTATCATGATAGTTTTCTATCACGATAGTCTTCTATCAAGATAGTTTTCTATCACGATAGTTTTCCATCACGATAGTTTTTTATCACGAAAGTTTTCTATCATGATAGTTTTCTATCACGATAGTTTTCTATCACGATAGTTTTCTATCACGATAGATTTTTATCACGATAGTTTTTTATCACGATAGTTTTCTATCATGATAGTTTTCTATCATGATAGTTTTCTATCCTGACGTCTTTCTATCACGATAGTTTTCTATCACGATAGTTTTTTATCACGATAGTTTTCAATCACGATAGTTTTCTATCACGATAGTTTTTTATCACGATAGTTTTCTATCTTGATAGTTTTCTATCATGATTGTTTTCTATCGTGACGTTTTTCTATCATGATAGTTTTCTATCACAATAGTTTTCTATCACGAAAGTTTTCTAACATGATAGTCTTCTCTCATAGTACTTTTCTATCACGATAGTTTTCTATCATGATAGTTTTCTATCACGATGGTTTTATATCACGATAGTTTTCTATCATGATAGTTTTCTATCACAATAGTTTTCTATCACGATAGTTTTCTATCACGATAGTTTTCTATCATGATAGTTTTCTATCATGGTAGTTTTCTATCATGATAATTCTCTGTCTGCGATCTTCGATCTGCGTATATTTGCGTAGGTCTGCGTAGATATGCGTATATTTGTGTAGTTAGGCGTATATCTGCGTACACCTGCGTATTACTTCGTAGCCGGGTAGTAATCTACGTACATCAGCGTAGCTATTCATATATATGCGTCGAACTGCGTATGTCTGCGTAGATCTGCGTAATATCTGTGTTTATCTGCGTACATCTGCGTATAACTACGTAGACCTGAGTATATGTGCGTATGTCCCGCGTATACCCGCGTATATCTACGCAGATCTGCATATATCTGCGTAGACCTGCGTATACCTGCGTATACCTGCGAATACTTGCGTATATCTGTGAGGCCTTCTATCACGTTAGTTTTCTATCATGATAGTTTTCTATCATGATAGTTTTCTATCATGATAGTTTTCTAACATGATAGTCTTCTCTCATGGTAGCTTTCTATCACGATAGTTTTCTATCATGATAGTTTTCTATCATGATAGTTTTCTATCATGATAGTTTTCTATCATGACGGTTTTCTATCATGCTAGTTTTCTATCACAATAGTTTTCTATCACGATTATTTTTTATCACGATAGTTTTCTATCATGATAGTTTTCTATCATGATAGTTTTCTAACATGATAGTTTTCTCTCATGGTAGTTTTCTATCACGATAGTTTTCTATCACGATAGTTTTCTATCACGATAATTTTCTATCATGATAGTTTTCTTTCACGATAGTTTTCTATCATGACGTTTTTCTATCATGATAGTTTTCTATCACAATAGTTTTCTATCACGATAGTTTTCTAACATGATAGTCTTCTCTCATGGTAGTTTTCTATCACGATAGTTTGCTATCATGATAGTTTTCTATCATGATAGTTTTCTATCATGATAGTTTTGGTGCAGGGAATTAACTTCACGGGAACTACCTTCACGTGGGAATTAACTTCACCACTAATGGGAATTAATTTCACTTTTTTGAAGTGCAATTACTTCCCACTGAAAGTGAGTAATAATTTCACTTTATTGTGGGAATGAAATTCACTTTAATGTGCGTTTCTTTAATTCCAGATTCAAGAAAAAGAAAAAGAAACTTTGCATACACCCAGCCTCGCACCCATCCCAAATCCTATAATGGGCCCAAGCAGGGGGGCAGCATGCCCCCCCATACATATCTCACTGTTTATTCGCCGTAATGCTTGCTGCTAACACTGTATTTATGCTTACTGCTAGCACTGTATTTATGCTAGCAGCAAGCATTACGGCGAATAAACAGTGAGGTATGTTTGGGGGGGATGCTGCCCCCCTGCAACCCCCCTGCTTGGGGCTGGGTGTATGCAAATTTCTTTTGCATTTAAAGAATCGGGATTTAAGGAAACACAATTTTACATTTTTGTAATTTCTATCATATCATAGGTGGGAAATAACTTCACACAATTTTCGGATGAAATTATTTCCCACCTTTAGGGGGAAATTACTTCACAAAAAAAAGGTGAAATTAATTCCCACTACTGGTGAAGTAAATTCCCATGTGAAGATAGTTCCCGTGAAGTTAATTCCCTGCACCGATAGTTTTCTATCATGACGTTTTTCTATCATGATAGTTTTCTATCACGATAGTTTTTTATCACGATAGTTTTCTATCATGATAGTTTTCTATCACAATAGTTTTCTATCACGATAGTTTTCTGTCACGATAGTTTTCTATCACGATAGTTTTCTTTCACGATAGTTTTCTATCATGATAGTTTTCTATCACAATAGTTTTCTATCACGATAGTTTTCTATCACGATAGCTTTCTATCACGATAGTTTTCTATCACGATAGTTTTCTATCATGATAGCCTTCTCTCATGGTAGTTTTCTATCACGATAGTTTTATAGCATGATAGTTTTCTATCATGATAGTTTTCTATCATGACGGTTTTCTATCATGGTAGTTTTCTATCATGATAGTTTTCTATCATGATAGGTTTCTATCATGACGTTTTTCTATCATGATAGTTTTCTATCATGATAGTTTTCTATCACGATAGTTTTCTATCATAATAGTTTTCTATCATGATAGTTTTCTATCACGATAGTTTTCTATCATGATAGTTTTCTATCACGATAGTTTTCTATCATGATAGTTTTCTATCATGATAGTTTTCTATCATGAGAGTTCTCTATCTGCGATCTTCGATCTGCGTATATTTGCGTAGGTCTGCGTAGATATGCGTAAATATGCGTAATTTGGCGTATATCTGCGTACACCTGCGTATAACTGCGTAGCCGGGTAGTAATCTGCGTACATCAAAGTAGCTATTCGTATATATGCGTTGACCTGCGTATGTCTGCGTAGATCTGCGTATATCTGATTGGCTAATATCTGTTTATATCTGCGTATATCTGCGTATAACTACGTAGACCTGCGTATATGTTTGTATGTCCTGCGTATACCCGCGTTTATCTGCGCAGATCTGCATATGTCTGCGTAGACCTGCGTATACCTGCGCAGATCTGCATATATCTGCGTAAACCTGCGTATACCTGCGAATACCTGCGTATATCTGCGTATATCTGCGAGGCTTTCTATCACGTTAATTTTCTATCATGATAGTTTTCTATCATGATAGTTTTCAATCACGATAGTTTTCTATCACGATAGTTTTCTATCACGATAGTTTTCTATCATGATAGTTTTCTATCACGATAATTTTCTATCACGATAGTTTTCTATCATGATAGTTTTCTATCATGATAGTTTTCTATCATGATAGTTTTCTATCATGATAGTTTTCCATCATGATAGTTTTATATCACGATAGTTTTCTATCACGATAGTTTTCTATCACGATAGTTTTCTATCACGATAGTTTTCTATTATGATAGTTTTCTATCATGATAGTTTTCTATCATGATAGTTTTCTATCATGATAGTTTTCTATCACGATAGTTTTCTATCACGATAGTTTTCTATCATGATAGTTTTCTATCATGATAGTTTTCTATCATGATGGTTTTCTATCATGCTTGCTTTCTATCATGATAGTTTTCTATCATGATAGTTTTCTATCATGACGTTTTTCTATCATGATAGTTTTCTATAACGATAGTTTTCTATCACGATAGTTTTCTATCATGATAGTTATCTATCACGATAGTTTTCTATCATGATAGTTTTCTATCACGATAGTTTTCTATCACGATAGTTTTCTATCACGATAGTTTTCTATCACGATAGTTTTCTATTATGATAGTTTTCTATCATGATAGTTTTCTATCATGATAGTTTTCTATCACGATAGTTTTCTATCACGATAGTTTTCTATCACGATAGTTTTTTATCACGATAGTTTTCTATCATGTTAGTTTTCTATCATGATAGTTTTCTATCATGATAGTTTTCTATCATGACGTTTTTCTATCATGATAGTTTTCTATCACGATAGTTTTCTATCACGATAGTTTTCTATCACGATAGTTTTCTATCACGATAGTTTTCTATCATGATAGTTATCTATCACGATAGTTTTCTATCATGATAGTTTTCTATCACGATAGTTTTCTATCACGATAGTTTTCTATCACGATAGTTTTCTATCACGATTGTTTTCTATTATGATAGTTTTCTATCATGATAGTTTTCTATCATGATAGTTTTCTATCATGATAGTTTTCTATCACGATAGTTTTCTATCACGATAGTTTTCTATCACGATAGTTTTTTATCCTGATAGTTTTCTATCATGTTAGTTTTCTATCACGATAGTTTTCTATCACGATAGTTTTCTATCACGATAGTTTTCTATCACGATTGTTTTCTATTATGATAGTTTTCTATCATGATAGTTTTCTATCATGATAGTTTTCTATCATGATAGTTTTCTATCACGATAGTTTTCTATCACGATAGTTTTTTATCACGATAGTTTTCTATCATGTTAGTTTTCTATCATGATAGTTTTCTATCATGATAGTTTTCTATCATGACGTTTTTCTATCACGATAGTTTTCTATCACGATATTTTTCTATCATGAAAGTTTTCTATCGCGATTATTTCTTATCACGGTAGTTTTCTATCATGGTAGTTTTCTATCGCGATAGTTTTCGATCATGATAATTTTCTATCACGATAGTTTTCTATCACGATAGTTTTCTATCACGATAGTTTTCTATCACGATAGTTTTCTATCACGATGGTTTTCTATCACGATAGTTTTCTATCATGATAGTTTTCTATCATGACGTTTTTCTATCATGATAGTTTTCTATAACGATAGTTTTCTATCACGATAGTTTTCTATCATGATAGTTATCTATCACGATAGTTTTCTATCATGATAGTTTTCTATCACGATAGTTTTCTATCACGATAGTTTTCTATCACGATAGTTTTCTATCACGATTGTTTTCTATTATGATAGTTTTCTATCATGATAGTTTTCTATCATGATAGTTTTCTATCATGATAGTTTTCTATCACGATAGTTTTCTATCACGATAGTTTTCTATCACGATAGTTTTTTATCCCGATAGTTTTCTATCATGTTAGTTTTCTATCATGATAGTTTTCGATCATGATAGTTTTCTATCATGACGTTTTTCTATCATGATAGTTTTCTATCACGATAGTTTTCTATCACGATAGTTTTCTATCACGATAGTTTTCTATCACGATAGTTTTCTATCATGAAAGTTTTCTATCGCGATAGTTTTTTATCACGGTAGTTTTCTATCATGATAGTTTTCGATCATGATAGTTTTCTATCATGACGTTTTTCTATCATGATAGTTTTCTATCACGATAGTTTTCTATCACGATAGTTTTCTATCACGATAGTTTTCTATCACGATAGTTTTCTATCATGAAAGTTTTCTATCGCGATAGTTTTTTTATCACGGTAGTTTTCTATCACGATAGTTTTCTATCACGATGGTTTTCTATCACGATAGTTTTCTATCATGATAGTTTTCTATCATGACGTTTTTCTATCATGATAGTTTTCTATAACGATAGTTTTCTATCGCGATAGTTTTTTATCACGGTAGTTTTCTATCATGGTAGTTTTCTATCACGATAGTTTTCGATCATGATAATTTTCTATCACGATAGTTTTCTATCACGATAGTTTTCTATCACGATAGTTTTCTATCACGATAGTTTTCTATCACGATAGTTTTCTATCATGATAGTTTTCTATCACGATAGTTTTCTATCACGATAGTTTTCTATCACGATAGTTTTCTTTCACGATAGTTTTCTATTATGATAGTTTTCTATCATGATAGTTTTCTATCACGATAGTTTTCTATCACGATAGTTTTCTATCACGATAGTTTTTTATCACGGTAGTTTTCTATCACGATAGTTTTCTATCACGATGGTTTTCTATCACGATAGTTTTCTATCATGATAGTTTTCTATCATGACGTTTTTCTATCATGATAGTTTTCTATAACGATAGTTTTCTATCGCGATAGTTTTTTATCACGGTAGTTTTCTATCATGGTAGTTTTCTATCACGATAGTTTTCGATCATGATAATTTTCTATCACGATAGTTTTCTATCACGATAGTTTTCTATCACGATAGTTTTCTATCACGATAGTTTTCTATCACGATGGTTTTCTATCACGATAGTTTTCTATCATGATAGTTTTCTATCATGACGTTTTTCTATCATGATAGTTTTCTATAACGATAGTTTTCTATCACGATAGTTTTCTATCATGATAGTTATCAATCACGATAGTTTTCTATCATGATAGTTTTCTATCACGATAGTTTTCTATCACGATAGTTTTCTATCACGATAGTTTTTTATCACGATAGTTTTCTATCATGTTAGTTTTCTATCATGATAGTTTTCGATCATGATAGTTTTCTATCATGACGTTTTTCTATCATGATAGTTTTCTATCACGATAGTTTTCTATCACGATAGTTTTCTATCACGATAGTTTTCTATCACGATAGTTTTCTATCATGAAAGTTTTCTATCGCGATAGTTTTTTATTACGGTAGTTTTCTATCATGATAGTTTTCTATCACGATAGTTTTCGATCATGATAGTTTTCTATCACGATAGTTTTCTATCACGATAGTTTTCTATCACGATAGTTTTCTATCACGATGGTTTTCTATCACGATAGTTTTCTATCATGATAGTTTTCTATCATGATAGTTTTCTATCATGATAGTTTTCTATCCCGATAGTTTTCTATCATGATAGTATTCTATCACGATAGTTTTTTATCACGATAGTTTTTTATCACGATAGTTTTCTATTATGATAGTTTTCTATCATGATAGTTTTCTATCATGACGTTTTTCTATCATGATAGTTTTCTATCACAATAGTTTTCTATCACGATATTTTTCTATCACGATAGTTTTCTATCATGATAGTTTTCTATCACGATAGTTTTCTATCATGATAGTTTTCTATCATGATAGTTTTCTATCATGATATTTCTCTATCTGCGATCTTCGATCTGCGTATATTTGCGTAGGTCTGCGTAGATATGCGTATATTTGCGTAGTTTGGCGTATATCTGCGTACACCTGCGTATTACTGCGTAGCCGGGTAATAATCTGCGTACATCAGCGTAGCTATTCGTATATATGCATCGACCTGCGTATGTCTGCGTAGATCTGCGTATATCTGATTGGCTAATACCTATGTATATCTGCGTACATCTGCGTATAACTACGTTGACCTGCGTATATGTGCGTATGTGCTGCGTATACCCGCATATATCTGCGCAGATCTGCATATATCTGCGTAGACCTGCGTATACCTGCGTATACCTGCGCAGATCTTTATATTATTGCGTAGACCAGCGTATACCTGCGAATACCTGCGTATATATGCGTATATCTGTGAGGCTTTCTATCACGATAGTTTTCTCTCATGATAGTTTTCTATCATGATAGCTTTCTAACGTGAAAGTCTTCTCTCATGGTAGTTTTCTATCACGATAGCTTTCTATCATGATAGTTTTCTATCATGATAGTTTTTTATCATGATAGTTTTCTATCACGATAGTTTTCTATCATGATAGTTTTCTATCACGATAGTTTTCTATCACGATAGTATTCTATCACGATAGTTTTTTATCACGATAGTTTTTTATCACGATAGTTTTCTATCATGATAGTTTTCTATCATGATATTTTTCTATCATGACGTTTTTCTATCATGATAGTTTTCTATTACGATAGCTTTCTATCACGATAGTTTTCTATCACGATAGTTTTCTATCATGATAGTTTTCTATCATGATAGTTTTTTATCATGATAGTTTTCTATCACGATAGTTTTCTATCATGATAGTTTTCTATCACGATAGTTTTCTATCACGATAGTATTCTATCACGATAGTTTTTTATCACGATAGTTTTTTATCACGATAGTTTTCTATCATGATAGTTTTCTATCATGATATTTTTCTATCATGACGTTTTTCTATCATGATAGTTTTCTATCACAATAGTTTTCTATCATGATAGTTTTCTATCACGATAGTCTTCTATCACGATAGTTTTCTATCACGATAGTTTTCCATCACGATAGTTTTTTATCACGAAAGTTTTCTATCATGATAGTTTTCTATCACGATAGTTTTCTATCACGATAGTTTTCTATCACGATAGTTTTTTATCACGATAGTTTTTTATCACGATAGTTTTCTATCATGATAGTTTTCTATCATGATAGTTTTCTATCATGACGTCTTTCTATCACGATAGTTTTCTATCACGATAGTTTTTTATCACGATAGTTTTCTATCATGATAGTTTTCTTTCATGATAGTTTTCTATCATGATAGTTTTCTATCATGATAGTTTTCTATCATGATAGTTTTCTATCACGATAGTTTTCTATCACGATAGTTTTCTATCACGATAGTTTTTTATCACGACAGTTTTCTATCTTGATAGTTTTCTATCACGATAGTTTTCGATCATGATAATTTTCTATCACGATAGTTTTCTATCACGATAGTTTTCTATCACGATAGTTTTCTATCACGATAGTTTTCTATCACGATAGTTTTCTATCATGATAGTTTTCTATCACGATAGTTTTCTATCACGATAGTTTTCTATCACGATAGTTTTCTATCACGATAGTTTTCTATTATGATAGTTTTCTATCATGATAGTTTTCTATCACGATAGTTTTCTATTACGATAGTTTTCTATCACGATAGTTTTTTATCACGGTAGTTTTCTATCACGATAGTTTTCTATCACGATGGTTTTCTATCACGATAGTTTTCTATCATGATAGTTTTCTATCATGACGTTTTTCTATCATGATAGTTTTCTATAACGATAGTTTTCTATCGCGATAGTTTTTTATCACGGTAGTTTTCTATCATGGTAGTTTTCTATCACGATAGTTTTCGATCATGATAATTTTCTATCACGATAGTTTTCTATCACGATAGTTTTCTATCACGATAGTTTTCTATCACGATAGTTTTCTATCACGATGGTTTTCTATCACGATAGTTTTCTATCATGATAGTTTTCTATCATGACGTTTTTCTATCATGATAGTTTTCTATAACGATAGTTTTCTATCACGATAGTTTTCTATCATGATAGTTATCAATCACGATAGTTTTCTATCATGATAGTTTTCTATCACGATAGTTTTCTATCACGATAGTTTTCTATCACGATAGTTTTCTATCACGATAGTTTTCTATTATGATAGTTTTCTATCATGATAGTTTTCTATCATGATAGTTTTCTATCATGATAGTTTTCTATCACGATAGTTTTCTATCACGATAGTTTTCTATCACGATAGTTTTTTATCACGATAGTTTTCTATCATGTTAGTTTTCTATCATGATAGTTTTCGATCATGATAGTTTTCTATCATGACGTTTTTCTATCATGATAGTTTTCTATCACGATAATTTTCTATCACGATAGTTTTCTATCACGATAGTTTTCTATCATGAAAGTTTTCTATCGCGATAGTTTTTTATCACGGTAGTTTTCTATCATGATAGTTTTCTATCACGATAGTTTTCGATCATGATAGTTTTCTATCACGATAGTTTTCTATCACGATAGTTTTCTATCACGATAGTTTTCTATCACGATGGTTTTCTATCACGATAGTTTTCTATCATGATAGTTTTCTATCATGATAGTTTTCTATCATGATAGTTTTCTATCCCGATAGTTTTCTATCATGATAGTATTCTATCACGATAGTTTTTTATCACGATAGTTTTTTATCACGATAGTTTTCTATCATGATAGTTTTCTATCATGACGTTTTTCTATCATGATAGTTTTCTATCACAATAGTTTTCTATCACGATATTTTTCTATCACGATAGTTTTCTATCATGATAGTTTTCTATCACGATAGTTTTCTATCATGATAGTTTTCTATCATGATAGTTTTCTATCATGATATTTCTCTATCTGCGATCTTCGATCTGCGTATATTTGCGTAGGTCTGCGTAGATATGCGTATATTTGCGTAGTTTGGCGTATATCTGCGTACACCTGCGTATTACTGCGTAGCCAGGTAACAATCTGCGTACATCAGCGTAGCTATTTGTAAAACGGAGTCGACTTGCGTATTTCTGCGTAGATCTGCGTATATCTGATTGGCTAATATCTGTGTATATCTGCGTACATCTGCGTATAACTACGTTGACCTGCGTATATGTGCGTATGTGCTGCGTATACCCGCATATATCTGCGCAGATCTGCATATATCTGCGTAGACCTGCGTATACCTGCGTATACCTGCGCAGATCTTTATATATCTGCGTAGACCTGCGTATACCTGCGAATACCTGCGTATATATGCGTATATCTGTGAGGCTTTCTATCACGTTAGTTTTCTATCATGATAGTTTTCTATCATGATAGCTTTCTAACGTGAAAGTCTTCTCTCATGGTAGTTTTCTATCACGATAGCTTTCTATCATGATAGTTTTCTATCATGATAGTTTTCTATCATGATAGTTTTCTATCAAGACGGTTTTCTAGCATGCTAGTTTTCTATCATGATAGTTTTCTATCATGATAGCTTTCTAACGTGAAAGTCTTCTCTCATGGTAGTTTTCTATCACGATATCTTTCTATCACGATAGTTTTCTATCATGATAGTTTTCTATCACGATAGTTTTCTATCACGATAATTTTCTATCACGATAGTTTTCTATCACGATAGTTTTCTCTCATGATAGTTTTCTATCACGATAGTTTTCTATCACGATAGTTTTCTATCACGATAGTTTTCTATCACGATAGTTTTCTATCATGATAGTTTTCTATCATTATAGTTTTCTATCATGATAGTTTTCTATCATGATAGTTTTCTATCATGATAGTTTTCTATCACGATAGTTTTCTATCACGAAAGTATTCTATCACGATAGTTTTTTATCACGATAGTTTTCTATCACGATAGTCACGACATAGTTTTCTATCACGATAGTCGCGACGTTTTTCTATCATGATAGTTTTCTATCACGATAGTTTTCTATCACGATAGTTTTCTATCATGATAGTTTTCTATCACGATAGCTTTCTATCACGATAGTTTTCTATCACGATAGTTTTCTCTCATGATAGTTTTCTATCACGATAGTTTTCTATCACGATAGCTTTCTATCACGATAGTTTTCTATCACGATAGTTTTCTATCATGATAGTTTTCTATCATGATAGTTTTTTATCATGATAGTTTTCTATCACGATAGTTTTCTATCATGATAGTTTTCTATCACGATAGTTTTCTATCACGATAGTATTCTATCACGATAGTTTTTTATCACGATAGTTTTTTATCACGATAGTTTTCTATCATGATAGTTTTCTATCATGATATTTTTCTATCATGACGTTTTTCTATCATGATAGTTTTCTATCACAATAGTTTTCTATCATGATAGTTTTCTATCACGATAGTCTTCTATCACGATAGTTTTCTATCACGATAGTTTTCCATCACGATAGTTTTTTATCACGAAAGTTTTCTATCATGATAGTTTTCTATCACGATAGTTTTCTATCACGATAGTTTTCTATCACGATAGTTTTTTATCACGATAGTTTTTTATCACGATAGTTTTCTATCATGATAGTTTTCTATCATGATAGTTTTCTATCATGACGTTTTTCTATCACGATAGTTTTCTATCACGATAGTTTTTTATCACGATAGTTTTCTATCATGATAGTTTTCTTTCATGATAGTTTTCTATCATGATAGTTTTCTATCATGATAGTTTTCTATCATGATAGTTTTCTATCACGATAGTTTTCTATCACGATAGTTTTCTATCACGATAGTTTTTTATCACGACAGTTTTCTATCTTGATAGTTTTCTATCATGATGGTTTTCTATCGTGACGTTTTTCTATCATGATAGTTTTCTATCACAATAGTTTTCTATCACGAAAGTTTTCTAACATGATAGTCTTCTCTCATAGTACTTTTCTATCACGATAGTTTTCTATCATGATAGTTTTCTATCACGATGGTTTTATATCACGATAGTTTTCTATCATGATAGTTTTCTATCACAATAGTTTTCTATCACGATAGTTTTCTATCACGATAGTTTTCTATCATGATAGTTTTCTATCATGATAGTTTTCTATCATGATAATTCTCTGTCTGCGATCTTCGATCTGCGTATATTTGCGTAGGTCTGCGTAGATATGCGTATATTTGCGTAGTTTGGCGTATATCTGCGTACACCTGCGTATTACTTCGTAGCCGGGTAGTAATCTACGTACATCAGCGTAGCTATTCGTATATATGCGTCGAACTGCGTATGTCTGCGTAGATCTGCGTAATATCTGTGTTTATCTGCGTACATCTGCGTATAACTACGTAGACCTGAGTATATGTGCGTATGTCCCGCGTATACCCGCGTATATCCATGCAGATCTGCATTTATCTGCGTAGACCTGCGTATACTTGCGTATATCTGTGAGGCCTTCTATCACGTTAGTTTTCTATCATGATAGTTTTCTATCATGATAGTTTTCTATCATGATAGTTTTCTAACATAATAGTCTTCTCTCATGGTAGCTTTCTATCACGATAGTTTTCTATCATGATAGTTTTCTATCATGATAGTTTTCTATCATGATAGTTTTCTATCATGATAGTTTTCTATCATGACGGTTTTCTATCATGCTAGTTTTCTATCACAATAGTTTTCTATCACGATTATTTTTTATCACGATAGTTTTCTATCATGATAGTTTTCTATCATGATAGTTTTCTATCATGACGGTTTTCTATCATGCTAGTTTTCTATCACAATAGTTTTCTATCACGATTATTTTTTATCACGATAGTTTTCTATCATGATAGTTTTCTATCATGATAGTTTTCTAACATGATAGTTTTCTCTCATGGTAGTTTTCTATCACGATAGTTTTCTATCACGATAGTTTTCTATCACGATAATTTTCTATCATGATAGTTTTCTTTCACGATAGTTTTCTATCATGACGTTTTTCTATCATGATAGTTTTCTATCACAATAGTTTTCTATCACGATAGTTTTCTAACATGATAGTCTTCTCTCATGGTAGTTTTCTATCACGATAGTTTTCTATCATGATAGTTTTCTATCATGATAGTTTTCTATCATGATAGTTTTCTATCATGATAGTTTTCTATCATGATAGTTTTGGTGCAGGGAATTAACTTCACGGGAACTACCTTCACGTGGGAATTAACTTCACCACTAATGGGAATTAATTTCACTTTTTTGAAGTGCAATTACTTCCCACTGAAAGTGAGTAATAATTTCACTCTATTGTGGGAATGAATTTCACTTTAATGTGCGTTTCTTTAATTCCAGATTCAAGAAAAAGAAAAAGAAACTTTGCATACTCCCAGCCTCGCACCCACCCCAAATCCTATAATGGGCCCAAGCAGGGGGGTTGCAGGGGGGCAGCATGCCCCCGCATACATATCTCACTGTTTATTCGCCGTAATGCTTGCTGCTAACACTGTATTTATGCTTACTGCTAGCACTGTATTTATGCTAGCAGCAAGCATTACGGCGAATAAACAGTGAGGTATGTTTGTTGGGGCATGCTGCCCCCCTGCAACCCCCCTGCTTGGGGCTGGGTGTATGCAAATTTCTTTTGCATTTAAAGAATCGGGATTTAAGGAAACACAATTTTACATTTTTGTAATTTCTATCATATCATAGGTGGGAAATAACTTCACACAATTTTCAGATGAAATTATTTCCCACCTTTAGGGGGAAATTACTTCACAAAAAAAAGGTGAAATTAATTCCCACTACTGGTGAAGTAAATTCCCATGTGAAGATAGTTCCCGTGAAGTTAATTCCCTGCACCGATAGTTTTCTATCATGACGTTTTTCTATCATGATAGTTTTCTATCACGATAGTTTTTTATCACGATAGTTTTCTATCTTGATAGTTTTCTATCACAATAGTTTTCTATCACGATAGTTTTCTGTCACGATAGTTTTCTATCACGATAGTTTTCTTTCACGATAGTTTTCTATCATGATAGTTTTCTATCACAATAGTTTTCTATCACGATAGTTTTCTATCACGATAGTTTTCTATCACAATAGTTTTCTATCACGATAGTTTTCTATCATGATAGCCTTCTCTCATGGTAGTTTTCTATCACGATAGTTTTATAGCATGATAGTTTTCCATCATGATAGTTTTCTATCATGACGGTTTTCTATCATGCTAGTTTTCTATCATGATAGTTTTCTATCATGATAGTTTTCTATCATGACGTTTTTCTATCATGATAGTTTTCTAACATGATAGTTTTCTATCACGATAGTTTTCTATCATAATAGTTTTCTATCATGATAGTTTTCTATCACGATAGTTTTCTATCATGATAGTTTTCTATCACGATAGTTTTCTATCATGATAGTTTTCTATCATGATAGTTTTCTATCATGATAGTTCTCTATCTGCGATCTTCGATCTGCGTATATTTGCGTAGGTCTGCGTAGATATGCGTAAATATGCGTAATTTGGCGTATATCTGCGTACACCTGCGTATAACTGCGTAGCCGGGTAGTAATCTGCGTACATCAAAGTAGCTATTCGTATATATGCGTTGACCTGCGTATGTCTGCGTAGATCTGCGTATATCTGATTGGCTAATATCTGTTTATATCTGCGTACATCTGCGTATAACTACGTAGACCTGCGTATATGTTTGTATGTCCTGCGTATACCCTCGTTTATCTGCGCAGATCTGCATATGTGTAACGGAACTTGCTGTTCCTTCTCTACGATTTTGCGATGTTCTGCAGTATCACTCATCCTTTGGATCCACAGGATCCCCAAAAGATAAGCGATCGTAGAAGAAGGTTGTCCAGTCGGCTGAGTGCTAGTAGGCATGCTTGCAGTTACCAAATGCTTGCTCGTCGGTGGGGTGGGTTGTTGCAAACGCCACTGCACTGCCGTACAACTATAACATGCCTATCCTTAAATAACCAAAAACTCACACAGTAAAAACTTCTTTGGCTTACGTCATCACAAAACTTTAATCTAGGAACCGGAAGTTGGTATTGGTTCCGGAGTATAACCCTCCCTCCGTTCAATACACATCGTGTATGAACTCCTTGGTTACCACACTACTCCAATATATCTGCGGTAACCCCTAACGTAAAGACTATAACAAATCTAAGCTAAGAAATCGCCATCGAAACTAACCATCAAAGCTTTACTGAACTGAGCACCGTAAACGAAATTCTATTCCATAAACATTATTTATTATTCAAAAACAAAAAGCAAGGGATACATTACAGCAGCCGTTTTATTTAAAAAAAAGAAAATTAATGAATTCAACGATAATATGAGTAAGTATATACAAAATTATATATGTAGATATATTCACATAATATGTGTGTGTATCTAGTTGGTGTGTCGTCCTAAGGACGAACAAAAAGATAATATATTGTCACCCAACTTTGTAAATCGCGATAATTATTTTCGTTGTTATCGATATGAGGGTTCACTGACCTTAGACAAAATTTGACGTTATGACGTCATCAATCAATTAAAAGAGAAATTCAAAAGTTTAAAGCTAATCATACGGCACTTTCGAACTCACTCAAGGTTTCTTTTTAAAGAGAATGAAAGTAACTTAAATATTTTAATACCGTTGTTTAAGATCTCTTACACTCAATTGATCTTTTCTTTCTCATAGTATAGCATTTAATTATTTAACCAAACAAAAATGAATAATGAACTGACTCACCGAATTTACTCTCCTCCAAGGAAGTCGTGCGCACTACTTGTTGGTGGGAAGGATCCGGGGTTTATAAGTTTCTTATTGATGAACTCTTCGATGATTCTCTTGCTAGTTATTGGGGTTAAAAGAAATAATTAAAAGCTTACATGTAGGAATGAATGATCTTGATTGAGTTTAAAATACATAGTTATACTTAACTTGAGTGGTTTCGGTACAATTCAATGAGTGGATAATTAATAGTTAAAATAATATATTTGACATCAGCAATCAGCTGTTAGTTGCTGGTGGTTGGTTGATAAGCGCGGAGCGCTGTCGTAGATTGATAGGATGGGATGAGGGTTAGGATGAAAATGGTCCATATGTTGGGATGCTGGATGAAAATGGTCCATATGTTGGGATGCTGGATGCAAATGGTCGATGTTAAGTACTCTGACGAATCTGGTAAGTAGAGTTATTGATAGCTTTGAGGTTTAACTGTAGTTTTCCACATAGGTTTCAGGTATTAGTTAGGCCTCGAGTAGGTTGTTGTCTTTAACACTAGTTGCGCGTCGGCCGCGCTACGCCGCGCCACGCCGTGCGAGGATGTCTACACCCTTGACTTAATGAAGTGTACAGTCAGCTGGACCTTTTGGGTTTGAGATGTAGGTTTAGGTTTTGATAATAAAAAAAAACTATATATCTGCATTGAACAAAATAAAAAGAATGCAAAACGAATTATGATTAAGACTTATTACCACTAACAGGGCAAAGGTTTACCTGAGGTCTTTTTCCTCACAAGATGTGGAATGACGTAGAACCGTCAAGTTCACTTCACTTTGATAGCACAATGAGGTTGATAGCCTTATTGACGATGCTTGAATTTTTGTTTGTTGTCGGAAGCTCCTGATGGTCGTATATGAGCTCCGGTAAGCAAAACAAAATCTTCGTTCTTATCAGGAACACCTCTTTTAGGAGTCTAGGGCTTGTGTGCTGTTTTTACGATGATGGTTAGCACTCTGACAAACGATGAGTTCTAAGATCCTTATCGCTTTGGAAGATACCTTCCGCGTGGTCTTTGCTCAGCCCTTGCCAACCTAAATCACGTGGCTTTCGTCACTGGGTAACGAAATATAGAGCACCTTACAACAAAAACATTTTAGAGGTAAAAAATTCACTTTTCCTACAGGGAGCAGGAGTCGATTCCCGTCTCTAATAAATAATTACCTTGGCTCACAATATAAACTAGGCTCCCGTAAATTTGACCAAGAGTCCAATCCCTGTGCGTTTGGGGATACCCTGGCCGCAGAAAGTATCACAAAACGAGTGGATACCTTTTTATTTTTTTTTTTTTTTGTTTGATACGAAATAAAATAATTACGCAAGTTGGCGTACGTTTAAAAAGCTTTCGGGCGTAATTATAAAATTGCTTTATTAAAGACTTTTCTTCACACAAAAGTCAGATTTCTTTTTGTTCAATGCGTATGGGTTGAGCGTTGCGAAAGAAAAGAATCGGCAAAGCATTTAATGCTGCTATCGTTATCGAACCGATTCGCATTGTTATCAGTGGCAGCGTTCACTGATAAGATGTTGAATGAATAAGAATAAAAATAATTTGGGGTAGCACATTTCAATATGGCCCATACATATGTCTGCGTAGACCTGCGTATATCTGCGCAGATCTGCATATATCTGCGTAAACCTGCGTATACCTGCGAATACCTGCGTATATCTGCGTATATCTGCGAGGCTTTCTATCACGTTAATTTTCTATCATGATAGTTTTCTATCATGATAGTTTTCAATCACGATAGTTTTCTATCACGATAGTTTTCTATCACGATAGTTTTCTATCATGATAGTTTTCTATCACGATAATTTTCTATCACGATAGTTTTCTATCATGATAGTTTTCTATCATGATAGTTTTCTATCATGATAGTTTTCTATCATGATAGTTTCCCATCATGATAGTTTTCTATCACGATAGTTTTCTATCACGATAGTTTTCTATCACGATAGTTTTCTATCATGATAGTTTTCTATCAGGATAGTTTTCTATCATGACGGTTTTCTATCATGCTAGTTTTCTATCATGATAGTTTTCTATCATGACGTTTTTCTATCATGATAGTTTTCTATCACGATAGTTTTCTATCACGATAGCTTTCTATCATGATAGTTTTCTATCACAATAGTTTTCTATCACGATAGTTTTCTATCACGATAGTTTTCTATCATGATAGTTTTCTATCACGATAGTTTTCTATCACATAAGTTTTCTATCACGATAGTTTTTTATCACGATAGTTTTCTATCATGATAGTTTTCTATCACGATAGTTTTCTATCACAATAGTTTCCTATCACGATAGTTTTCTATCACGATAGTTTTCTATCATGATAGTTTTCTATCACAATAGTTTTCTATCATGATAGTTTTCTATCACGATAGTTTTCTATCACGTAAGTTTTCTATCACGATAGTTTTTTATCACGATAGTTTTCGATAGCGATAGCGTATATCTGATTGGCTTATATCTGTGTATATCTGCGTACATCTGCGTATAACTACGTAGACCTGCGTATATGTGCGTTTGTCCTGCTCATAGCCGCGTATATCTGCGTAAACCTGCGTATACCTGCGTATACTTGCGCAGATCTGCATATATCTGCGTAGACCTGCGTATACCTGCGAACACCTGCGTATATCTGCGTATATCTTTGAGGCTTTCTATCACGTTAGTTTTCTATCATGATAGTTTTCTATCATGATAGTTTTCTATCATGATAGTTTTCTATCATGACGTTTTTCTATCAGGATAGTTTTCTATCACAATAGTTTTCTATCACGATAGTTTTCTATCACGATAGTTTTCTATCATGATAGTTTTCTATCAGGATAGTTTTCTATCACGATAGTTTTCTATCACGATAGTTTTCTATCACGATAGTTTTCTATCATGATAGTTTTCTATCATGATAGTTTTCTATCATGACGGTTTTCTATCATGCTAGTTTTCTATCATGATAGTTTTCTATCATGACGTTTTTCTATCATGATAGTTTTCTATCACGATAGTTTTCTATCACGATAGCTTTCTATCATGATAGTTTTCTATCACAATAGTTTTCTATCACGATAGTTTTCTATCACGATAGTTTTCTATCATGATAGTTTTCTATCACGATAGTTTTCTATCACGTAAGTTTTCTATCACGATAGTTTTTTATCACGATAGTTTTCTATCATGATAGTTTTCTATCATGGTAGTTTTCTTTCATGATAGTTTTCTATCATGATAGTTTTCTATCATGATAGTTTTCTATCACGATAGTTTTGTATCACGATAGTTTTGTATCACGATAGTTTTCTATAACGTTAGTTTTCTATCACGATAGTTTTCTATCACGATAGTTTTCTATCATGATAGTTTTCTATCATGGTAGTTTTCTTTCATGATAGTTTTCTATCAAGATAGTTTTCTATCATGATAGTTTTCTATCACGATAGTTTTCTATCACGATAGTTTTCTATCACGAAATTTTTCTATCACGATAGTTTTCTATCATGATAGTTTTCTATCACGATAGTTTTCTATCATGATAGTTTTCTATCACGATAGTTTTCTATCACTATAGTTTTCTATCATGATAGTTTTCTATCATGATAGTTTTCTATCACAATAGTTTTCTATCACGATAGTTTTCTATCACGATAGTTTTCTATCATGATAGTTTTCTATCAGGATAGTTTTCTATCACGATAGTTTTGTATCACGATAGTTTTGTATCACGATAGTTTTCTATAACGTTAGTTTTCTATCATGATAGTTTTCTATCACGATAGTTTTCTATCATGATAGTTTTCTATCATGATAGTTTTCTATCATGGTAGTTTTCTTTCATGATAGTTTTCTATCATGATAGTTTTCTATCACGATAGTTTTCTATCACGATAGCTTTCTATCATGATAGTTTTCTATCACAATAGTTTTCTATAACGTTAGTTTTCTATCACGATAGTTTTCTATCACGATAGTTTTCTATCATGATAGTTTTCTATCGTGGTAGTTTTCTTTCATGATAGTTTTCTATCAAGATAGTTTTCTATCATGATAGTTTTCTATCACGATAGTTTTCTATCACGATAGTTTTCTATCACGAAATTTTTCTATCACGATAGTTTTCTATCATGATAGTTTTCTATCACGATAGTTTTCTATCATGATAGTTTTCTATCACGATAGTTTTCTATCACTATAGTTTTCTATCACGATAGTTTTCTATCATGATAGTTTTCTATCACGATAGTTATCTATCATGATAGTTTTCTATCAGGATAGTTTTCTATCACGATAGTTTTCTATCACGATAGTTTTCTATCATGATAGTTTTCTATCACGATAGTTTTCTATCACGATAGTTTTCTATCACGATAGTTTTCTATCATGATAGTTTTATATCATGATAGTTTTCTATCACAATAGTTTTCTATCACGATAGTTTTCTATCATGATAGTTTTCTATCATGATAGTTTTCTATCATGATAGTTTTCTATCACGATATTTTTCTATCATGATAGTTTTCTATCATGATAGTTTTCTATCATGATAGTTCTCTATCTGCGATCTTCGATCTGCGTATATTTGCGTAGATATGCGTATATTTGCGTAGTTTGGCGTATATCTGCGTACACCTGCGTATTACTGCGTAGCCGGGTAGTAATCTACGTACATCAGCGTAGCTATTCGTATATATGCGTTGACCTGCGTATGTCTGCGTGGATCTGCGTATATCTGATTGGCTAATATCTGTGTATATGTATATCTTTATACATCTGCGTATTACTACGTAGACCTGCGTATATGTGCGTATGTCCTGCGTATACCCGCGTATATCTACGCAGATCTGCATATATCTGCGTAGACCTGCGTATACCTGCGAATACCTGCGTATATCTGCGTATATCTGCGAGGCTTTCTATCACGTTAGTTTTCTATTATGATAGTTTTCTATCATGATAGTTTTCTAACATGATAGTCTTCTCTCATGGTAGTTTTCTATCACGATAGTTTTCTATCATGATAGTTTTCTATCATGATAGCTTTCTATCATGATAGTTTTCTATCATGATAGTTTTCTATCATGACGGTTTTCTATCATGCTAGTTTTCTATCACAATAGTTTTCTTTCACGATAGTTTTCTATCACGATAGTTTTCTATCATGATAGTTTGCTATCACGATAGTTTTCTATCACGATAGTTTTCTATCACGATTGTCTTCTATCACGATAGTTTTCTATCATGATAGTTTTCTATCATGATAGTTTTCTATCATGATAGTTTTCTATCATGATAGTTTTCTATCATGACGGTTTTCTATCATGCTAGTTTTCTATCATGATAGTTTTCTATCATGATAATTTTCTATCATGACGTTTTTCTATCATGATAGTTTTCTATCATGATAGTTTTCTATCATGATAGTTTTCTATCATGATAGTTTTCCTATCACGATAGTTTTCTATCACGATAGTTTTCTATCACGATAGTTTTCTATCACGATAGTTTTCTATCATGATAGTTTTCTATCACGATAGTTTTCTATCATGATAGTTTTCTATCATGATAGTTTTCTATCATGATAGTTTTCTATCACGATAGTTTTCTCTCACGATAGTTTTCTGTCACGATAGTTTTTTATCACGATAGTTTTCAATCATGATAGTTTTCTATCATGATAGTTTTCTATCATGACGTTTTTCTATCACAATAGTTTTCTATCACGATAGTTTTCTATCACGATAGTTTTCTATCATTATAGTTTTCTATCATGATAGTTTTCTAACATGATAGTCTTCTCTATTGCGATCTTCGATCTGCGTATATTTGCGTAGGTCTGCGTATATTTGCTTAGTTTGGCGTATATCTGCGTACACCTGCGTATTACTGCGTATTACGTAGCCGGGTAGTAATCTGCGTACATCAGCGTAGCTATTCGTATATATGCGTCGACCTGCGTATGTCTGCGTAGATCTGCGTATATCTGATTGGCTAATATCTGTGTATATCTGCGTACATCTGCGTATAACTACGTAGACCTGCGTTTATGTGCGTATGTCCTGCATATACCCGCGTATATCTGCATATATCTGCGTTGACCTGCGTATACCTGCGTATACCTGCGCAGATCTGGATATATCTGCGTAGACCTGCGTATAACTGCGAACACCTGCGTATATCTGCGTATATCTGCGAGGCTTTCTATCACGTTAGTTCTCTATCATGATAGTTTTCTATCATGATAGTTTTCTAACATGATAGTCTTCTCTCATGGTAGTTTTCTATCACGATAGTTTTCTATCATGATAGTTTTCTATTATGATAGTTTTCTATCATGATAGTTTTCTATCATGACGGTTTTCTATCATGCTAGTTTTCTATCATGATAGTTGTCTATCATGATATTTTTCTATCATGACGTTTTTCTATCATGGTAGTTTTCTATCACGATAGCTTTCTATCACGATAGTTTTTTGTCACGATAGTTTTCTATCATGATAGTTTTCTATCATGATAGTTTTCTATCATGACGTTTTTCTATCATGATAGTAGTGTGTTTTGGAGAGATCTGGACCCTCCCAACCTCCCAAGGTATTGGTCTATCAATCAGACACATTTGTATGGAGAATAAAGGCAATCTAGCTACTTTTAGGGTTACCAACGCTGGCATTTTTTGGTCGGTGATAGTAAGTTGGTTTTGCAGTTGACTAGTGCATCATCTGTGTTTAGTAACGCGCGCCAATGAGGATGGTAACCTTTGTAATGAATTTTTTGGGGTTGGAAGTGGCAGCCTTTGATGTGTTACGGTGGCGGATGGCTTGTGCGGGAGGTTTTGATGTTGGTGGCGGCGGCGGCGTGGCGGCGCGGTGCGTTGGGTTGATGGTGTTGTTTGGGTGAGTGAGTGAGAAATTTGGAATTAATTAGAAAATAATATTTAATGTTTGAGGGAAATGATAAGATAAGAATATTATTATAATGATGATGACCGTAGGGTCAGTGTAAGAGTTTATGTGGTATTTTGATTGGAATATAGGTTCAGATGAGGGAAAATTGTTTGTCTGTTTGGGGGTTGCGTGATAGTCGTGGTGATCGTCGTGAGTTGGGTATTAGAATATAGTGGATTAAAGAAATATGTCATGGTTTATCCCATCATGTTTCAACATGTTTATTGAAACCTTCTCATGATAATGATGATTCGTGTTGGGCATAGGGATACGCATGTAGGTATTTTCGTATCTACAGTGCGTCACCTGAGTTCTATCTTGTCCTATGTCCATTTTTCAAAATGTTGGGAAATCGATTTTTAAAGTTCAGATAGAAAACTTTTGTTTATTTTACCCAGTTTATCTTTTGAAGTGATGTTTTTCTGAAAACCTTAACAATTTTGTTTTAAAAACAATTAACAGATTTCTTTTTTCTTTTCTTCTGAAATAATTATAAATAAAAATCCACGCAGATGTCAATTTGGATATTGAACAAAGTTATATGGAGTGAAGATAAGTTGATAAAATTGGTGGATATTGAACAAAAAAACTTAATATTGAACAAGACAGAAATTAACAAGGGTAATATAGGAAACTAGAGGTATTTTGTACTAAATTGAACAAAAACATAAATTTTTCATTATTCAAATCAGATCGCAATAGTTTCGTTTTGCATTGAAATTTCCTTCGGGACTTCTGGTTTGGGGAAAGACAAATATTCGGTTGCCTCCATCAAGTAATATGATAAAAAAAAATGCGTCAAACTTCAATCCAATATTATTTTATTGGTAAGAGCTTGCGTGTTTTCAGAGTTCATTTTTTATAACAACGCATTGCACTTGCATTGACGTGCTTACTCGATGAGAGATCAGAACTGAATGAGCATTTTACTCCAGCCAGTCAAATTAGAGCTTCACCTCGGAATGAGAGATAATAAGCTGGAAACTCGTATACCCCTTCATTTTGGCGTTTTAAAAGTGGTCGAAAAATCTCATGAAATCTCGTGTCTGTAACGTAAGTTATTCAAGGTCAAATAGTCACAAAAATCGCTTTTTCGTGGTTATCTCGGTTTCTTTAGCTCCAGTGAAGTTAACATCTATTATCGAAATTATAGAGCATACAATTTTTGACAAACTGCCTTCCAATTATTTTTTAATGCACCCAACCGTTTTTTTCAGATAAATGGTGGAGAACTCAGCCAAACATACTGAAATGCAAGGTCAAACGTGAATCTCGGTTAATAATACCTTGTATAAAGCTACTAGATCATTAAAATACCATTAATAATGAATAATTTGCATTATTATTAGTTTATACATTGTATTTAATAACATTTTAAGCAGAAATAAAACGAGTTATTTCAATTTTAACTTTATTAAGCAGCTGTATACTATTATTTATAATTTAAATTGAAGTGAAGTGAACATTTACAAAACTATAATAATTTGAAAAGCGGCAAAGTATTAATTTTCTTCTTCAACGTCATCTATTTTGTGTTCGAACATTTCTGTTTCTTTGACATCATCTTCATTGTCCTGAATCATTGTTTCCAGGCCTTCTTGAATTTCCGGGTCAAATGCACTCTCTTCCCCGGGGTCACCTTGCAATGAAACAGCATGAGGCAAGCTTTGTCCATTTCTCTGGCCACAAGCTGAAGTGCGTTGAAACACCGATTATCTGCACCCGCAGCGTGGACTACATCCATTCTTACAACTACAAAATATAGTATACAGTTATTAATCTGGAGCTGGATGTAATTTTATTGTCATTGGACATAGAAATCCATTTTTGCAGCATTCAATCCGATTCCTGGGGTTCTAAATCATGCTCTTAACATTTTTGAACTTGGTAATACACATGAAGTTTTGTAGATTTAACGAACAGAGTATATCGAGGATGATATAAATTGTCTTCAGATGTAGGAGCATTGTATATCGGTACTAAGATGCATACTTCATTTTTGTTTAGTTGTTGTACAAATGTACAGGGCAATTTTCTTGTAGAAAAGCTTCAGCCGGTTGTTAAAAATTGGCAAGTTTTCTAGTAACTTGATGAATTTTCTTGCTTGATTTGAACATTCACCTATTTGGACTTCGATTCTCGAAGCGTTTTTTGTTCATACTGCTGTTCGGTATTTTCAACAAGATATCTACTATTTATGTGAAATGTTACTAAATACAATGTATTAACTAATAATCATGCTAATTATTCACCGTCAATGATATTTTTAATGATCTAATAACTTTATACAAGGTATTATTCACCGAGATTCACGTTTGACCTTACATTACAGTATATTTGGCTGAGCTCTGCGCGTTCTCCACCATCTATCTAAAAAACGGTTAAGTGTATTCAAAAATAATTGCAAGACAATCTATCGAAAATTGTATGCTCTACAATTTTGATAATAGATGTTAACTTCATTGGAGCTATAGAAACCGAGATAACCACGAAAACGTGATTTTTGTGACGTTTGACTTTAAATAACTTTCGTTAGGTACAGATACGAGAATTTATGAGACCTTTCAGACCACTTTTAAAACGCCAAAATGAAGGTGTATGTATACGAGTTTCTAGGTTATTATCTCTCATTCCCAGGTTGACCCTTATTTTTGCTTATTTGACTGGGCTATATATACAAATCAAGTGCAATAATGGAGATCTCGTATGATATTGAACAAAATAGAACTCTTGTTCTTACACAACCAAATTCATATCTTTTTGTTCAATAAGGTACAAATTGTAATAAAAATAATTTGGACATTGAACAAAATAGAAATGACTGAAGTATATAAGGATATTGAACAAAAAATCCATAAATGTGGATATTGAACAAGAAGGAAATAAGAAGGTATGATTTTAAAGATGTACTATGAATTGTTCAATATGATACAAAAAGAATGAATAGTGGTTTATTGAACAAAAGTAATACTCAAAATGGTCAGAAAAATGGTTAATTGAACAAAACAGTTATCCATAACTTGAAAACTAAATGAGATAGAACAAAATGGTTTGCGCCAATCGAAAGAGCACCCTCGAATTATAAAAACTGCATTTCTAACTCAATTTCGTCAAAAATGGTCTATTGAACAAGATAGAACTCAGGTGACGAGTGGGGAGCAAAAATGAGTACATGTTTGTAACTCGCGCACTTAGTGATGCATAACAACAGAAATAATAAAGCAAATTGAAAAATTTTTTTTGCCCTGTATTTTATGTTCAATTCTCACAAAACAGTATATAATACAAAACGGAAAGGAGCAAGTTCTAAGAATAAAACAAATAAAAGAAAAATAAATCGCATGTACTTAATTTTGCACCAAGCGTTTATCAGCAAAAATATCGAAATTTGCCGTTAGATTTGCAAGTTTTTGGTTTGTTTATGACTTCCTATATCTTTTTTTGTTTGTGATATGTTTAATTGCGCATGGTTAGAACTTTCACCAGCGTATTTTAATAAATAAAATAAATAATTATAAAAATTTCATTGCTCTTTAAGATTATGAGGAAACCATCATGACAGATTGAGGACAGTTTTGTAGTCATGACAAAGAGTGGCTTCTCGACACAACTGATAGCTAAGAAGCTTAAAACAAGCCAATCGGTGGTCATGAAAGTCCAGAAAATGTGAGTTATTGTTCCTAAAGCACAAGTCAAAGGCCGCAAAAAAAATTTGATGGATGCGGACGGCCCTCGCAGGATATAAGAAATGAAAAGGAACAAGTGTTTAACACCAAATCATGCTTTTTAAGCAATAAATAAGCCCGTTAGTCGAGAAACTGCAAGAAGAACCCCCAACGACATTGGTTATATCTCAGCGGTTAAAAGAAGAAAAGCCTGCATTGTCGGAAAAAATGCTAAGGTGTGGTTAAAGTTCGACAGAGAACACAGAAGAAAATAAAAGGGATTAAAAAAAATATTGTAGCAAACGAGATAACTATAAATGATTTTAGAGATTGTCTAAATAACCCGTCTACATCTTTATTAAAAAAGATGTACTGTTTTAGAAGTGATAAACATTTTATTTACACACAATTAATAAACAAGATCAGTCTTACTGCTGAAGATGATATAAGATTTGTTATCCCTATTTCATCTAAAACTTTAGCGTGGGGTAATAAGCGTATAGAAGACTATTATTTTATCTAAAAATATTTTTAAGATATACCTACATAAAATACTATATCAAATAAATGTATATGTTAATAAAATATTAATATTTATAATAAAATTAAGGTGATTTTGTTAAACTTTAATATATATTGTAATGAGTAAAGATAAAATTTTTGTATCACAAAATATGTATATTAATTAGAAGAATATTCCAATTATGTATTATAAAAATTATTTTATTTTGTAAATGGATGTAAGAGTATAGTAAAGCATAATTTTTTGTTTATTTAAACAAATCTGTTGAATTTCAACGTAACATTATAACATGATATGAACTAAAATAGAGACTTAACAAAAAACAATAAATATAGATCTAGTAAGATATTAAAAATAAATAAATAAATAAATTGGGTGGCGCAACAGCTCATGGAGAACCAGGGCCTAGTGACTTACAACTCACAACCATTCCTGTGTGCGTGTTTGTTGGCAGGAATGGAGGGGACCTACAGTTTTTTGCCGAGTCCAAACGGCTAAATTGAGAAGCACTTTTTCATGACAAGTATACTCTTGGAGGATTTGTCAGTTCCTCGCAAGAGGCAGTACCTCGAATAAAACATTTCTGTTTTTAGGTGGCACGGCTGGGAATCGAACCCACACCTTCGGCATGACAGTCCTACGCACTAACCATCAAGCCACGAGGTACTACTATAACTATGAATACTATTTAATAAATACAAATACAAATACAAAATATTATTATTATAAATAGAAATAAGAACAATTAATTTCGTATTTCATTCTTGATTTTCTCAAATATCTATAAAAATATATACATATACATACATATACTAACGAACCGAGCTTTCAAAATTGTTGCGGTCTTCAGTGCTGAATAGGAAATGAACACACCTTTCCAAAAATGTAAAAATTTCATCACAAATTTTTTTCATGAATTCCGAAAAAAAGCATGGACTACCCCCTTGCCGTTTTTTTTCAAAAAAAAATCACTTTTTTTAAAAAGTGAATGTAATAAATCATGTCGTACCTTTTTGGAAAGGTCTGTTCAAACCCAATCGATACATCCAAGCCAATTTTTTTTTTCATCATCTGATTAAGGAAATATTCGCATCCAAAGTGATTTTACTGATTTTCTGCCCCAAAACTACCTACCTTAATATCTTTGGATGGTGATAATTCCTAAACCAAATGTCCTAAAAAAAAAAAAATTTTTTTGGATAGTCAGTTTCTAGAGCTTTCCAAAACTGAAAACTAGAACCTTCTATGATATCTGGTTCTCAAAATATACGCTTCCAAAGTGATATTTTATTTTTGCGTTTTCTGATTTATTAGCATAAAAACGCCTTTGGATAGAGATATTTTCGCCATTAAGCCTTCCAAATGATTTCGGTTTTCAATTTCTGAATTTTGTGTTCAAAACCTATCGGTTACTGAAAACCAAACGCTTTTGCAACGTTTAGTTCATTAGATATTTGCACTGAAAGTAATTTTTATGCAGTTTCAACGCAATCCGTTATATGCGAATAACTAACGAACCGAGCTTTCAAAATTGTTGCGGTCTTCAATGCTGAATAGGAAATAAATACACCTTTCCAAAAATATAAGAATTTCATTACAAATTTTTTTCATGAATTCCGAAAAAAAGCATGGACAATTACAAAATGCGTTCTATTAAAAGGTTTTTTAAAAAGAATTAAACTTTATTGATCTAAGTACGAAAATAATATAACAGGAGATAAGTTGAGGTTGACCGCTGGCTGCTACGTTCTTGTGATGACTCTATGATGACTCGATGATGACTCTATGATGACTGTATCTTCACTTTATGAAAAGTATCTATTGTTGTGCGCTGTGGCGTCCTTTGTCAGCATTTTGTGATGGACTGTGGGTTTTTAAATGAAATGCCAATGTTATTCTTTCGTCTCTTATTACTGTTGCAGAAATATTCCAAATGATGGTTCTGCAATATTTGCTGCGGTGATCTTAATATGATCTTCTGGTTTTGTATTATCTTTGTGGGCTTCTTTGTGGGCTTTGTATGTAACTCCCCCCTCCTTAAAATTGTTGCTTCTCCTGGAGCAAATTTTGGCGAGTTTTTTCTTATTAATATATAATATGATAACTATTATTGACAATACTATTGGTACATGTAACATATAAGCTATGTTGGTATGGTTTTTAATATTTGATATTTTATCATGGATTTCATCTAAATTATTAATATCTTCAAATTTTATTTCTTTATATTCAAATATTTCTGACATGTTTTTATACAATATTGGATTGTTCATATAGATAGCTTGTTCAACTATTTCATTTTTATTTTCGTATAATATTTTGTCAATTTTTAAAACACAATTTTCAAAATTAATCAGCACATTATTTGTGATATCAATTTTATTTTTTTTCGTTACAAGTATTATTTAGTTGAAATTTTCCATTTTTTACTAACAATATACCTCTACTTAGTTCTGATATGATATTATTGTTTCTGTTTATTTGTTTCTTACAATTTTTTTTATATTCTATTTTTTCGTATAGAAATTCATTATCTTCTAATTGAATAATATAATCGTCTTTTATAATTAATTCTTCTTTATTAAAATTAGGCATACTTGTAATATAATATTTAGTAAACGCAACAATGTTTTCTGGAATGCTTATAATGAATATTATTTTCATCTTTGTATGATGCTACAGATAATCTAATTTTTATTTAATTTTTCAAAAGTTATATTATATTCATTTATTTCATAATTTGTTAATACCGAATTAACCATAACATTTATTTTGCTTGCCAGGATATTATTTTGAGTTTTTTCAATTATTTCTTTTACTTTATAAAGTTTTTCTCTTATTTCTAAAATAATTACTCTATGAACGAATAACATTCCTGTTAGATTAAAATTTAAAAACTTTGTATTTTTATATAAATCATCAAATTCTTTTTGAATTGATTTGATTCGTGTTTGGAATATGTCATTAATTTTGATTTGCTTATTTAAATTATTTATTATATTGTGATTATTTGTTTCACTATTTTCCAATCTTTTTTCAATTTTTATTCTATCTTCTTCGTCCATTGTTCCGAACAAAAATCTCAAAACACTTCCGCCCAAATTAAACAAACTCCTCTTATTTCGATGCTGTGTAACACTTTCTATTTCAGATTTAATCAATTTTATTTCTTCGAATATCTCATCGGGAAAATCTGCTTTTGTTAAATTGTTCATGTTATTTTCTATGTCTTTTAAAACATTTTTAATTTGAGTAATATTTATTCTATGTAAAATATGTATGTAACCTTCACTATTTTAACTTTATTAAGTTTTATTTTTGCATATCCCTCTTGGATATTAATGTTTTTTGTGGTTATTTCACTTCTAATTTTAGTAACCAATAAAACTACTAGGGTGAGAAAATATAAAATATACATGGTTAATATTTTCACTTTAACTGCGCGAGAGGAATATTTTCAGAATCTATACTTGACGAAGTATTTTGAGTCACTGAATCTGTTGCAGATGTAACACTCTTTCCTGATTTATTTGCTTGATCTTGATCGATCATGTCATTGTGGGATATTTGTTTGGTTCGTTTTCTCTTCCTCTGAATATTAATAGGGTGGACTCTTTTAGTCGTTTTATATTTGAATTTCGGTAATATTTTATCCCTTCTCCCTGGATTAACTACGTAATCATTATCTTCAGGTTTTTCCGTATCTTCTCTATTTTTATTTAACTGAGATATCTTTTTTTCTTTATGTTCAGCAAAAGTTTTGTATAATTGTTTTTTGTCAACTCTTCCTTCTTGAATTTCAAATGGTTTTTTCTTACTTATATTTTGAATAGCATTATTATAATAAAATACAGCTTTATAAGTGATATTAATTTTCTCTAGATCTGATAATTGTTTTCCGTTTTTTAGACATCTTATTTTATCTAATATTGAGCTATGTGCTCTTTCAATAGGGATATTCCCTGTGTGTGAGTGAGGGGTTGTGAAATGTCTTTCTATATTTAAATCATTAAATAAAGTATTAATAAGAATTTGGTCAAATTCATTGTCCATTACAAATTTAATTGGTTTCCCATGTTGTGAAATATACTGCACTAATGCTGTATGAATACTTTCTATATTTTTATTAGGGATTGAAGTAAATGTCACACGTTTACTAAATTTATCAATTGTGGATAAAAATGGTAGTTTATTTAAGAAAAATAAGTCTGCGTGTACAATTTGATTCACGTCGCTTGGGGTTTCTGTTAATTTAAACTTTGGCTTAACTGGATGCCTATCATATTTATTTAAACGACAGATGGCGCAATTATTAACTACTGTAGTAACTATATTTTTTAATTTTGGAAAAAAGATATATCTTTTTAATCCTGTGTAATTTTCTTCTATGCCAGAATGACTGGTCTCTAATTCATGGTACAGTTTAATTTGTTCAACAGTTTCTTCTTCTGTTTTCATTTCTTTAGCTAGATAGCTACATCTATGAAATGTCATAATGCTTTTATCAAAAAGTTTTATTAGTTTTTGTTGTAATATATTATATATATTATCATTTTCGCAATATATACCTGTTTGCTTTGGTTCTTATACTTTTTTTATTTTCCTCTCGAAACTTGGAGATTCTAATAAACTAGGAGAAAGTTCAACTAATTTTCTATTTCCATTTATGCGTCTTATTCCTATTTTTCTACCTTGATAATCGAGGTTTATTATTATTTGTTGCTTGTAAGAATTTACAGCTTTTTCGATAATTACAAAATGATCTAACAATTCTTCTTCTTTTGAATGTCGAGTTTCTAATTCTTGATCCTCATCTAAATGATTAATTTCATTTTCATTGTCTTTTATTTCTCTGCTTAGGTAATCAGCAACTGTGTTTTGTGAACCTTTTAAATAACTAATATCAAAATTATACTCTCCAAGGGAAAGTATCCATCTTTGTAATCTTCCTGAAATATCTTTACCTAGACTTTTTGTCTTTAACCATTTCAGAGGTTGGTGGTCTGACTTTAATTGAAATTTCTTTCCATAGAGATATGGCCTTAAATATTTAATTGACCAAACTATTGCCAATAATTCTTTTTCTGTAGTTGAATATTTTTTCTCGTGATCATTGAGGGTTCTACTTATGTATGTGATGGGGTGTTTGTCTTGCGTTAAGACAGCTCCAATTGCATAGTTCGATGCATCAGTTGTGAGTTCAAATTCTTTTGTAAAATCGGGGTATACTAGTACTGGGGGACTCATTATATTTTTCTTTAAAGTTTCAAATGATTGTATATACTTGGAGTCTTTAACATCTATTTTTGTTCCCTTTTTTAAATATTTTGTCATAGGTTGTGCTGTAGAAGCATAATCTTTAATAAACTTCCTATAGTATCCTGTAAGACCAAGGAATGATTTTATCTCTGTAACAGTTTTAGGAATTAATATTTTTTGAATTGCCTCTATCTTATCTTGGTTAGGTTTTAACCCGTCTTTAGTTATTAAATGTCCAAGGAATTTAGTTTCTCTTTTCAAAAGTTCACATTTATCTATTTGGACTTTCAAATTATATTGTCTTAAACGATCGAATATTTTATTTAAGTTGATTGTATGTTCTATTAAAGAAGTACTAAATACAAGGATGTCATCCATATAAACTACACAAATTTTATTAATTAATCCCTCGAGGATTTCATTCATCATGCACTGAAAACTAGAAGGTGCATTTTTCAACCCGAACGGCATTCTAAGGAACTCAAAATGTCCTTGTGGAACACTGAAAGCCGTTTTTTCTATGTCAGTTTCTTTCACTCTAATCTGGTGAAACCCTTTAGCTAAATCTAAAGTCGTAAAATATTGGGATCTCCCAAGCTTATCTAAAACATCGTCGATGTTTGGTAAAGGATACTTATATTCAATAATTTCCTCATTTAGCTTGCGGTAATCAATTACCATACGCCACTTGGAAATTCCCGAGTTATCTACTTTTTTTGGAACTATCCAAACGGGTGAATTATACGGACTAATACTTTTTCTTATAATTCCATTACTAAGCATTTCTTTTATTTGCTTATCTATTTCTAATTCATGAATTTTAGGATATCGATAGATTTTAGTGAAAATCAGCGTATCTGTTTTTGTTCTTATAGAATGAACGGTTTGCGTTGTGGAGCTTAATATTTCTCCATCTTTATAAAATATATCTTTATTCTTATTTAAGAATACTTTTAACATTCCTTTCTCTTCTTCATTTAAATCCTTATGTAGAAGTTGATTCATATCAGTTGAATTATCTTCTAGAATATGAATTTCGTCAAATTTAAATGGACATTGATCATTTACGTTGATGTGTTCATTTCCATTGACTTGAAAAGAAACAAAAGGAATTCTATTCCCGTTAATCTCTAAATATTTTTCTTTCATATTAATAATACCACCTATGGCATTTAAAAAGTTCGATCCTATGATCGCATCAAAATTCTTGTTCTCAAAATTCATTAACTTCCACTCCATTGTGGCATTTTCTATAAATTCTCTAGGAATTTTCGTTATAATTTGTTCCGATATATAAATATAAGAATTTACTGTGTTTACTCTAATTTCTTTTTCTAATTTGATTCTTTTATAGTATTGTAATTTTCTATTATCTAGAAGGGTCATAGTAGATCCTGTGTCTACTAAGACTTTTATTTTTTCATTTTGAACGTGAAGTTCTACGATGGGAAGTTTCGAAGGCCCCCTATTATAAAATTTACCTCATCACCATTTTTAATTTGTTCGTCAGTTAGATGATTAACTTCCATTGGTTCTTGTCTAACTTGTCTACTATTATTAGGATTTCTAAAGTAATTTTGACTCTGATAATTATTATTTTGACCTTGATAGCCATTATAATTATTGTGTTGAAATCCAAATTTATAATCTCTAAAAGGATTCTGCCTGTGGTTACCTAGAACCTGATTGTTATTAAACCTTATTTGGGCTGAACTCATTCCTAAATTATTATTTCTCTGAACGTTATTCGGATTTTTATAATTATTATTATATCTATTAGGAATGAAGTTATTTTGTTTAGGAGGGTAAGCATTGAGATTTTTATTCATATCGATGGGTTTCTTTACATGTTCATTATTGTACAACATTGAATTCGATTCTAGTAAATCGTATGCTTCCATCATAGTGGAACATTTACTTGCAATTACTATTGCTTTTTGACTAGAAGTCAAATTATTTTTGAAAGCTTCTAAGATTAAAGTTTCATTATTTCTTTGCGTGTAAATTAGATTAGGCTCGAGTTGTGCCTTTATTTGAATTTTTTGCAATAAACTATCTAATTTCTGATATAACTTAAAAGTATTTTTTTCTAATACCGTCCCTATTTCTTGTGCTATCTTTAAATAACTTTCTTTCACACTATAATGCCTTACCAAGCTGGTTTTTACATCCCTCCATGGCGCAAGATGTGGTAGAGCATTTATCACTCTTACTGCATCACCCTGTATCTTGTGGTGTACAGCGAACGTCGCCTTGACAATATTATGTTGTCCTTGAATTTTTGTCATCAAATATTCCACCGATGAGATGAAAAGAGCCAAATTGTCTTCCGAAGCACCTTTAAATGGTGGTATATGCTGGAGTTCTCTTAGAAGAAATTCCTGCTCTTTCTCCTCTGCCACATTTACGGGTAGTTCCTCATTAATTGACATTTTTTTATTTTTTGTGTTAATTTGTCTCAAGTTCAATATTCACTTTCACTTTCACAATATTCTTAATCTTTTCCTTTTCTTAATAGATAAAATCAATTAAACACTCTCTCTACTAGATTTCACAATATTTGTCCTTACGGATCTTGAATTGTAATGTTTTTCACTGATTTTTATATTTTTTTTTTTTCGTAGGTATGATGTCGCTTTTTCCAATATACGTTTGGTTCCGACTCACGTTAACGATCACTAGATAGGAGTTATTATTAATTTCCGTTTAATAATTTTTAAACCCTATCCTACCGACTGCGCCAATTACAAAATGCGTTCTATTAAAAGGTTTTTTAAAAAAGAATTAAACTTTATTGATCTAAGTACGAAAATAATATAACAGGAGATAAGTTGAGGTTGACCGCTGGCTGCTACGTTCTTGTGATGACTCTATGATGACTCGATGATGACTCTATGATGACTGTATCTTCACTTTATGAAAAGTATCTATTGTTGTGCGCTGTGGCGTCCTTTGTCAGCATTTTGTGATGGACTGTGGGTTTTTAAATGAAATGCCAATGTTATTCTTTCGTCTCTTATTACTGTTGCAGAAATATTCCAAATGATGGTTCTGCAATATTTGCTGCGGTGATCTTAATATGATCTTCTGGTTTTGTATTATCTTTGTGGGCTTCTTTGTGGGCTTTGTATGTAACTGGACTACCCCCTTGCCGTTTAAAAAAAAAAATCACTTTTTTTAAAAAGTGAATGAAATAAATCATGACGTACCTTTTTGGAAAAGTCTGTTCAAACCCAATCGATACATCCAAGCCAATTTTTTTTTCATCATCTGATTAAGGAAATATTCGCATCCAAAGTGATTTTACTGATTTTCTGCCCCAAAACTACCTACCTTAATGTCTTTGGATGGTGATAATTCCTAAACCAAATGTCCTAAGAAAAAAAAAATTTTGTTTGGATAGTCAGTTTCCAGAGCTTTCCAAAACTGAAAACTAGAACCTTCTATGATATCTGGTTCTCAAAATATACGCTTCCAAAGTGATATTTTATTTTTGCGTTTTCTGATTTATTAGCATAAAAACGCCTTTGGATAGAGATATTTTCGCCATTAAGCCTTCCAAATGGTTTCGGTTTTCAATTTCTGAATTTTGTGTTCAAAACCTATCGGTTACTGAAAACCAAACGCTTTTGCAACGTTTAGTTCATTAGATATTTGCACTGAAAGTAATATTTTTATGCAGTTTCAACGCAATCCGTTATATGCGAATAACTAACGAACCGAGCTTTCAAAATTGTTGCGGTCTTCAGTGCTGAATAGGAAATGAACACACCTTTCCAAAAATGTAAGAATTTCATCACAAATTTTTTTCATGAATTCCGAAAAAAAGCATGGACTACCCCCTTGCCGTCAAAACAAATCTGGCCAGTAATGGATTTAAAGCGATCTAAGTGTTTGATATCTCTAAGCAGATTGCACATCAGCTCCATGATTGGTGTTATAACCGGACACTGCCTCATAGGCAAGCACGCAACGCGTCTTGGCGTATTCGCTAACGATTTTTGCAGAAGCTGTATGGATGACGAAGAGATAGAATCGATCCCTCACCTTCTATGCACGTGCCCTGCTCTATCTCATAGACGAAGACTTCACCTTGGTGAGTTCTACTTCAATGATCCTAGTGATCTGATAAACTTAGACATTGGCAGTCTATTACGCTTCATAAGAAGCTCCAAATGGTTCACCGAGTAAGGAAAAGGGTTTCCTAGATTCATGTGGTATCACAATGGACCAACTCATGGTCTAAGTGTGTCAGTCTCCACGACTGGCAGCCACTTCAACCTAACCTAACCTAACCCAACCTAACCCCCTTGCCGTTTTAAAAAACAAAAATCACTTATTTTAAAAAGTGAATGAAATAAATCATGACGTACCTTTTTGGAAAGGTCTGTTCAAACCCAATCGATACATCCAAGCCAATTTTTTTTTCATCATCTGATTAAGGAAATATTCGCATCCAAAGCGATTTTACTGATTTTCTGCCCCAAAACTACCTATCTTAATGTCTTTGGATGGTGATAATTCCTAAACCAAATGTCCTAAAAAAAAAAAATTTTTTTTGGATAGTCAGTTTCCAGAGCTTTCCAAAACTGAAAACTAGAACCTTCTATGATATCTGATTCTCAAAATATACGCTTCTAAAGTGATGTCTTATTTTTTGCGTTTTCTGATTTATTAGCATTAAAACGCCTTTGGATAGAGATATTTTCGCCATTAAGCCTTCCAAATGGTTTCGGTTTTCAATTTCTGAATTTTGTGTTCAAAACCTATCCGTTACTGAAAACCAAAGGCTTTTGCAACGTTTAGTTCATTAGATATTTGCACTGAAAGTAATTTTTATGCAGTTTCAACGCAATCCGTTATATGCGAATAACTAACGAACCGAGCTTTCAAAATTGTTGCGGTCTTCAGTGCTGAATAGGAAATGAACACACCTTTCCAAAAATGTAAAAATTTCATCACAATTTTTTTTCATGAATTCCGAAAACAAGCATGGACTACCCCCTTACCGTTTTTTAAAAAAAAATCACTTTTTTTAAAAAGTGAATGAAATAAATCATGACGTACCTTTTTGGAAAGGTCTGTTTAAACCCAATCATACATCCAAGCCAATTTTGTTTTCATCATCTGATTAAGGAAATATTCGCATCCAAAGTGATTTTACTGATTTTCTGCCACAAAACTACCTACCTTAATGTCTTTGGATGGTGATAATTCCTAAACCAAATGTCCTAAGAAAAAAAAAATTTTGTTTGGATAGTCAGTTTCCAGAGCTTTCCAAAACTGAAAACTAGAACCTTCTACGATATCTGATTCTCAAAATATACGCTTCTAAAGTGATGTCTTATTTTTTGCGTTTTCTGATTTATTAGCATTAAAACGCCTTTGGATAGAGATATTTTCGCCATTAAGCCTTCCAAATGGTTTCGGTTTTAAAACTTATTCACCGTAACCACTCCAAATATTTTTCTTTCAAAATACGTGTTCCAGACTCAGTTTTCTATCTACTCAACTCCTCCTCGCTTTGGCTCAAGGGAATAATAATACACGAATTTGTTAGTAAACAAAACAATAGACTAAATGCGAATCAACATCCCTTTCATATGGCCCAGACAATGCTACATCATCGAAGATGCAGCTCCAACAGATACTGATTTACTATCAGAACGTTAAAGGACAAAGACCAACACGGTCTATAAAAACTTAAATAATCTTCCTCACGACGTCATTGTACTGATGGAAGCTCGGCTGAACAGTTCTTGTGAGCTCTTCAATGTGACTTATCAAATCTTCAGACACGAACGACACCACTCAAATAACTTGGACAGAGTAGGTGGAGGAATCATCATAGGAATTAAAAATTCACTTATATGCGCTTTGGTAGATGCGTTCCTCTTATCTGAAGTCGAAATTATCTGCGTAAAAATTGAAATGGATACTGCTCATCTTTACATTATAGCTTGTATGGGCCACAACCTCACCAAAATTTTTTGTATGCAACTTTAGTCGATGTTTCGTTCAATTATACATGCACGAACGCTGCCACTTATTGGTTTCATTTTGATTTTTTTTTTTGAGTAATCGAGTATCGTTTCGATCTCACTTCATACCAGATGACCATACCTAAGTATACATCACAAAAATTATTTCCTTTTCCACCAAAACCATCGTCACGTGAAGATCCTACTCCGTCACACATAGTATAGGAAGAAATTCATCGCGACCACCGCATCCAAGAAAGGAATTTGATTCAAAAATATTTAATTTATTGTAATAAATATTACCTAAATTAAAATTTCTAAAATAATTTATCGCATTGAAGCGAAACAGAGCTTTGTAAGCTCCAGAGTTTGGACCTCAAATCGTAAGATGGTTTAGATTTTAATTTTATTGAATTTGAGCTTTTATATTTTACATATTTCGTGCTAGGCATAGGATTATTAAATTTCCTAAGCTCCTTCTCCGTCCGTGTCCCGAAACTATAAAAAAGGTGCTTCGCACACACGTATTGGCGTAAGCCAATCCTATAAGATCAATTCCTCAGCCAAGAAAATCACGCTCTTAACCGCGCTTTTACGACTTATAAGCGAAATACCGCAGATCCAATCTGGTAAGGTAATCTTTATCAAAAATTCTCCTCTATATTTTTCTGACTAGTTTTTTTTTACATATGTGCTAACGTAGGAACAAGTGACATTCGAACGCACATTTTCCAAGTTCGAAAATACCTGCTGGCTGGTACTTTGCGAGTGTCGCCAAGGCCACGTGTGTCGTCGTCGGGGCATGGCCAGCCAGCGAGGCAAACACTATAGGGATCGCAAGGGTACCTTTGGATCCACGCAGATGTCCAACTAAGGCCAGCTTAAACATATAAGTTTAAAGTGCGAATCGTGTTTTAATTAAGGCATCATCGATTTTAAAATTGAGCAGACTACCGTGGGAGTTTCGACTCGACTATAGTAGCACAGCAGACAAAATATATATATGTATATTCTATGCATGTTTACTTACCTGCGATTACTCACCTCGTCATCCAATTTAAGCTGTCATCATCATAACCATTACTTACCTAACAACCATCACCATCGGAGTCCAGAAAGCAACTGATATTTGTTATTATATTTTTTTTTGAGTTAATATGAAAATGTATGGTACTCTCAAATGGTAGTCACTCAATGTTAAGAGATTTGCTAAAAGATAAGTATAAATTCCAACTCATTCATGATCACCTATACATACATATGATAAACATCCCAGTGGGAAATTTTCAAAAATTCACCAAGGAATCCCCTGCTATTTCCTCGAGGAATGGAAGCTACACCTAAGGAATTTGAGGTGAAATCATCGAGGAAATTAACATGGGGTTGTCATTGGCGTTCACCAAGTGACTTTCTTGGTGAATATTCAGTAGTGAAATCACTTAGGAGGTGTAACTTGTTTATTCCATAGTTAATTGCATTTGATGAAACATACCGTGAATATACATCAGTGATATCACAAGGTACGTGGAGTTGCTTTTTCACCAGGCCATTACTCTTAGCTGAAAAATGTTATGAATGTTCACCAAGGAAATCACTTTGTGAATAGAACTCACTTATTCATCTAGTGAAATTATCAACATCGGTAGTGTATTTTCTAATTTAAGATTAAAACGAACCAAAAAGCAGTTCTCATTTCAAATCAAAAGTTACATTTGTGTTTTAACAAACGCAATTTGAGATATGTTCCAGTTCATCTTACATTGATATTCTTACAGAAAGTCACAGTGAACTTTATCTAACAAGATGAAAACAAAAAATCACAAGCTCAGGACTCTGTCTATTACTATTCATCGTTGAAATCCTCGTGTTTCTCGAAGCATGATTTTTTGCAATGAAATTGTATACTGCATGGGAAGCATTGAATTCAGTTGAATTTTTGCACCAAGCAAAAGAAAGGGTGATGCCATGAAAATAATGAACTAATGAAAAAGGCAACACCTTTTTCTAATGAAATCATTACATACATGTTCATAGTAAAAAGTATTTCATGAATTCATTGTGCTATTCACCAACATTTTTCCTTGAGGACGAAATTTCCTACTGGGATATTTTTTTGTTTTAAATTTAGCTAATTAAAGTAAAAGAGTTTAGAAAGAAACTCATCCCTACACCCGTTACCCGCCAACAAGTTGTGCGCACTACTTCGCTGGAGGAGAGATTCGGTGAGTCCTATGTTAATAAGTTTTTAAGAGTATGCATTTTTTTGTTTTGTTTAACATGTGCATGAGGAGATTAAATGAGTTAAGAAAGAGTACATAATTAATCATTGAATGAAAATTAGAACTTCCAAAAAATAAACATAAAATTTAACAGACTATGATGATAAGAGTGCCAAAAGAACTGTAACTACTGTTGCATATTTTAAGTTTCATAATCGAAATCATAACCTACCTCAACAAATTACTGAGAGAACCATACAGAAGGTTAATGACCTTTTATTTCATTTTCTACGAGCTTAACGATTATTCCCATTTTATTTACAACCGTTTTTCTAAATGTAGATTATTTTTTTTTTAAGTATCATTATTTAGATATTAGATTTTATTAGAATTAAGAATTGGAATGAACTATGTTCAGAGTTAATATTATTTTTTTTTATGGAAAAACATAGAACAATAACCTAATCAAGAAAAAATATGAATTGACCACTGGGGCGTATACGCGTTTTTTTTTTTCTTTTTCCGGTTTTATTAAATTTATTGTTTGTTTAATTTCATGAAATCATAAATGAAATCTGAATGTATTATTAGGATTATACTATTTGAGTTAAATAAATATTATGAATTGTATTGATGGATGAAATTTTTAGAGTATTACTGTCATACACAATGATGAGTGTTTGAAATTCTTAAGTGAGCTTAGAGAAGTGGAATCAAGAAGGGTAGATTCGACGGTGGAGAGATAAGTCAGGCTTAATTTTACCTTGACTTCAATTTAGGGGTTATCGTGAGTGAATTTGGAGTGGTGCGGTAACCATGGAGTTTTTGCCTAGTGCAATAAACAGTGGGAGGGTTACACTCCGGAACTAAGTACACCTTAAGTTCCCAAAAGGAGGGTTATTAGATAAGACAGGTGATTTTTAGTAGTTTTTTAGTTTTTCTTGTATTCTTGATAATTATTCAGGCACGTTTAAAGTAAACGGCAGTCCAGTAGCGGGTGCAAGATCCCACCCCTCCGACGAGCAAGCCTAATGGCCTCTGCTACTATACTAGTAGAAGAAGATCATCATCATCCAGCAATAGATATTTGTCTGAACTTAAATGTTTGTACAAATTTTGAAAGCTCTAACGAATTTAATTTTAAAAAAATGTAACTACGAACAACTTTTTATTCTATTATGTAATGTCAATGGAACTAACTTTTTCTAAATTGTAGTATAGATGTTATATGTTTCAATTTCTATAATTTATTATTTGATTGTTTTTACAAAACAATTACTCTACGCAAATGTTGCAGTAAATTCAGTGTCCCACCATGGTTTGATTCACAGGTAAAAAATCTAAAAAATAAAAGAAATAAGGCATGGTTAAAATATAGCAAATCCAGAGCTGATGACGATTTCAGCAGCGGCGGATCCAGAGGGGGGGCTATAGGGGCTGAAGCCCCCCCCCCCCCCACGGCTGATTGAGAAGAGAGTTAGACAAACAAAACTAAGATTGTGGCTACAAAATTTACATGTGAGCTGTGTTTTTCCAAGCCCTAGGAAAATTGAACCATATTATAGACAAGCTGTGTTTTTATTGGGTGAAAAAAGACGATTATAATATAGTAGGGGAGCCCACGATCCTAAATGTGGATTTACTCGAGCGTCGTTGGGACCTAATGGATTTTGAAGATTTGATGATAGAGAGAAAAAAATGTAAGTAAAGTATACCGTTTCATCGATGGGGGGAGCATCTACAGGTGTACAAAATTGTTAAGAAAAACAGTCACATGGACATATTCGAGCGCGTCAGATATTGATAGTGTATATGGCCTGGGTCTTGCTAATAACGGTGGTATGTTAATCTGCCGGTTTGCGTGGTGGGGGTGGCTGTATGGGAGTGTTGAAATTGAAAAACAAATGGATTTTTTTTTTTTTTTTTTTTTATAATAAGCGCGCACTAAAGGGGTTTTTAGAACCCTTAAAATGAATTAACACAGTGCGAGCGTTAGGAAAATAGGGAAGGATTCAAGAGGAGATACCGATGCACATTAGTTTTGTAGTTCTGAATATCAAAATGAGAGGGAAATACAGAGCCAGGTAAAGCATTCCACATTCGGGTAGTGCGACTAAATAAAGAATCTCTATACTTGACAGTGCGTCCGAAATTGGGCTCAAGGGTATATTGATATGCATTCCTAGAAGTACGAGTATTACGGTGGAACTGCTTAAGGGAAGGAATGCAACTGGCTATTTCACTAGAACACTGTTTGTTAAAATACCGATAAAATAATGAAAGGCACGAAACATTGCGGCGGTGTTCGAGAGATGCTAATGTTTCCGTTATTGTTCTATCACCTATCATTTTCAACGCTCTATTTTGAATTCTATCCAACAGACTTAAATGGGTCTTAGGAGCACCTGCCCAGATATGGGAGTTGTACTCAAGCTTTGGACGAATGAAGGCTTTATAGATTACAGCCAGATCAGAAGGGGAGAAAAATTTCTTACTTCTTCGAAGAAAACCTAAACATTTCGCAGCATTTTTGGCGACGTCAAATATGTGATCATTCCACAGAAGGTGGTTTGTGATGCACATACCCAGAACTGAAAGCTGTTCGGTTTCCTAGATGCAAGTGCCACTCATGGATAGTGGCAATGGGGGTGGGTTTCGCTTTAACGACAGAAGACAGCATTGAGTTTTTGAAGCATTAAATTCTACGCGGTTTCTTATTCCCCATTGGACAATGCTGTTGAGATCAGAATTTAATGAGCTTATCATACGCTGCCGTTCAAGTTCCACATCCGAAGAACAAGGAAGTGAGTCTTGGAACGAATATGAAAAACTGAGGGTACTGTCGTCTGCAAAACAGTTTAATGGATTAGAAGTTTCAGACAGAAGATCATTTATAAAAATAAGGAAGAGAGACGGAGCCCTGGGGCACACCAGCATTTATTTTATGAATATCAGACTTGAAACCATCCAATACAACTTGTATTGAGCGGTCCGAAAGGTAATTTCTAATCCAACGAAGAAGAGATTCATCAATTCCAAATGCACGCATTTTCGATAAGAGAGCTTGATGCCAAACTCTATCAAACGCTTTTGAAATATCAAGCGCAATAATCTTACTTTCTCCAAAGCGATGTAAAGATTTGTTCCACTGCTCGGTGAGATATACCATCAGATCACCAGTGGACCTATTGCTACGAAAGCCATACTGCCGGTCATTAAGAAGCTTCCGTTCTTCGAGATATTTCTTAAGCCGATAATTTATCAGCGTTTCCATGACCTTGGAAAGAAGGGACGTAAGTGCACACTCGAGCGCGTCAGATTTTAAGAGGGGATGTTAAGTGACCCCCAAGGATGCTCACATTCAAAAGACTGACGATTCGGATGTGACGCAAGCTTGCAGCAGCTCCTTGAAAATGCAAACAAAAATCGCCATTTTGAAATACTCGAGCGCGTCAGATTTTGATATATATGGTTCAACTTGGTGTCCTACATGTGCTGAACCTTAATCTGACAATTATCTGGAGGGGTTTTCTTAATCTGACGATTTGAAAAGAAGAAAAAATTTTATTCAGGATTTTTTTTAATCACTGGGGAAAATTGAAAATGGATTTTTGTAGAAGGGTCAAATATGTACATGCATTTTTTACTATGGGAGGGGGGGTCTATGTTACCCCATTTAGGAGGTAAAGGTAATTTTCGAAAAAAAAAGACTTAAATGGAAAAATAAATATTTAAAATCAACAACAATACCTAAAATGCAAAACAATAACGGTTTTAAAGGCCAGAATTCTGTTCTTTAATCCTACATTTAAATTAAATTATTTGTATCAATAGTTTTCAAAATATTTGCATTTTTACTCAAAATGTTGTTAAAAAAACGCAAACAAAAATGTTTGGATCAGTTTTTCTCAAAATTGTGAAATGAAAACTGCATTTTCTCTTTTTTGTCAATCATCATCATCATCAAGTCCTGTAACCCCGGCTGGGGCATAGGGCGCCAACAAATCGTTTCCATCCTTCTCGGTCTGCAGATAGATATTTTAACTGTGGCCACGTCTTTCTCTGGGAGTCTGCTTCTGCTAGAACTGTTGATTTCCATGTTGTTCTTGGTCTTCCAACCCGCCGTGCACCCTGAGGATTCCATTCAAATGACTGCTTTGCAATTTCATCGTTTGGTTTCCTCAGTGTGTGACCAATCCATTGCCATTTACGCTTTCTTATGTCAACGTCCAGCCGCTCCTGGCTTGTCCTGCGCCACAATTCCTCGTTTGATATAATTTGTGGCCAGCGAATTTTTAGAATATGGCGTAGACAACGGTTCACAAAAGCCTGCAACTTCTTTGAGATGGTAGTCGTGACTTTCCAGGTTTCGCAAGCATATAAAAGCACGGATTTGACATTGGATTCGAAGAATCTCAACTTTGTGCGCAAGGAGATTTGACATGAGTTCCAAATTTGGGAGAGAGAACCGAAGGCTGCGCGAGCTTTATTTATTCTACTTTGAACGTCCAGATCAGTACCACCATTTGCTGAAACAATACTTCCAAGGTAGTTAAATTGTTCAACCTCTTCAACTGGCGTCTCCTGTATTAAAATACGCTGATGTGTGGAGCGGCCTGTGAGCATTATTTTTGTCTTTTTGCTATTTATTTTAAGACCACTCGCCTCTCCTTTTAACTTCAGAGCTTGACACATCCCGTTCAGCCCGCTGATGTTATTTGCCAAGAGACATATATCATCGGCATAGTCTAAGTGGCTAAGCCTTTCAAACGGTCTCCATTGAATGCCCTGCCTCTCTGATGTTCCAACGCTGGCCGTCAAGACATCGTCAATCGCCAGTAGAAAGAGAATTGGCGATAGAACATCTCCCTGTCTCACACCCTGCCGCACTTCGAAAGAGTCGGATAGCTGCCCATTGTGTAAAACAAAGCATCTTGCGTTGTTATAGGACTCTCTTATAATGGCAACAATTTTTGGGGGAATTCCTCTACCAAGAAGTGATCTCCATATACATTCACGGTTGACTCGGTCAAAGGCCTTCTCAAAATCCACGAACATGAGGTAAAGCGGTGATTGAAACTCCGCAGACTGCTCAAGAACGATACGCAGAGTGTTGATATGGTCGACACAAGACCGCCCACTGCGGAAACCAGCTTGATGCCTCTTGAGTGTAGACTCGATTCTAACCTTTATCCGCTCCAGAATGATGGTTGCCATTAATTTTGGAAAAACGGACAAAACTGTAATACCTCGCCAATTGTTGCAATTCTTAAGATCACCTTTCTTTGGCAACTTAACAATTACACCATCCTTCCAGTCGCTGGGATAGATTTCATTTTCCCACACAGCTTGTATCAACGGGTGTAGAATACTAGCCGTTCTGACAGGGTCAGCTTTCAGGAACTCGGCTGGTATACCATCAAGTCCAGCTGCTTTGTTGTTTTTGAGAAGATTTATCGAAGATTGAATTTCCAGTACTGTAGGGGGCTCGATGTCAATACCCCTATATGATCTACGCATCTCGTTAAGCTGGGGCACTTCAGCACTCTGCTCGACAGAATCCTCATTAAGCAAGGCACAAAAGTGCTCCTTCCACCTGCGCAGCTGATCCTCGATTGATACCAAAAGTGTACCATCCACATCCATTACAGGATGATTGGTGTTGGTTTTCTTCCCGACAACTTCCTTGGATATTTGGTACAATTCCCTCATGTCTCCTCTTCTTGCAGCGTTTTCCGCATTTTCTGCGAGACCGTCTAACCTCACCCTCTTGTCTCGTCTCACACAGCGATAGACCATCTTATGTGCTAAGCGATACTCTCTTCGCAATTCAGCCTTTCGTTGAGCATCTGCTTCGGCATTTATTTGCATCTTCAACGATTTGCGAAGCTCGATTTTATCCCAGGTGTCTTGGGATATCCAAGAGTCTCTAACTCTCGACTGCATCCAGCATCCATAAAAACACTTTTTATATCACCCCACATCTCATCAATTGTTGAATGTTGTACTCCATTTAATGACGAAGCTCTGTCGTTAAGGTTGGTGACATAGTTACGACATATGTTGGGATCACTTAAAGCATTTGTATTGAACTTCAAATTCCTTGCTGCACCCTGTGATTGACGTTGTACAGCTGCCGTTCGTAGCTTGAGACTCATGAGAACCAAATGATGGTCGCTTCCAATGTCGGCATTTCTTATGCTCCGAACATCGCACATTGACTTCCTCCATCGCTGCTGAATCATGATGTGGTCAATTTGGTTTTCAGTTTGACCATCCGGATGTACCCAGGTGATTTTGTTGCAAGTCTTATGTTTAAACACAGTTCCACCCAGTACAAGACGATTAGCGTTACAAAAATCGACCAGCAAATCGCCATTTTCATTTCGTGACCCCAAGCCATTTTTCCCCATGACGCGTTCCAGACCGTAGTTGTCTGATCCGACTTGGGCATTGAGATTTCCCATGACAATTATGATGTCGGCTCTTGGAACACCACTGTAAACTGAGTTAAGATGAGTGTAGAAAGCGGTTTTGTCTTCCTCGGTTGCTTCATTTGTGGGGGCGTAGCACTGAATTATTGTGACGTTGCGAATTTTTGAACGGAACCTTGCTGTCATTATTCTTGCAGAAATGGGCGCCCAGGATATAAGACTACGCCTTGCTTCTTCGTTCAACATAATTCCGACACCATGCAGCCTTTGGCCACCCTCTCTTTCATCCTCCCCGGAATACAGCATTCTCGTTTGCCCAGAGTCAGCTCTGTATTCGGCTCTTCCTCTCCACCTAGTTTCACTGATGTCCAGGATACTGATCTTAAGGTGAAGCATTTCACGCTCAACCTGCTCGTATCTACCTTCGCCGTACAAGGATCGAACGTTCCATGCTCCGATTTTCGTACGTATGCGGTAGCCAAAAGTATCATTTGCTCTTCTTAAAAGACTTCTTCTATTTGTTAACGATTCATTTATTGTTATGGCGTCTTGATTGATGCTGGTACACGAAAGATGCCGCACCCCCAAATCCGATGTGCGGTTTACAGCAGCCGAAGCTGCAGAAGGATTCTCCATAAAATGGTTACCTCTTGGGGACTCATTTCCAATTGTTGTCATATTTCATGTAATAGCATATATCCTTCCACCATGGTGTTTTCCGAGATACGATTAATAACATACATAAGCTCAGATTTGACAGGCACACCCGCCTTTTGTATGGTCAAACACATAACTGCTCGAGGCCGCCCACTATGGGAAAACAGACGCCTTTTGTAGCCGCCCAATATGGGTTACAGACGCTACCTGCTGCTGCCGTTGGCCTTTTAACAAAAACGCTCCTCCGCCACCAGACTATCATGCCGTTGACCGCCACCTGCAGTTCATCCGTCTTAAGGGGGCTTTTAACCATCCCAAGGACAAGTTTGTGCCCTGACCAGCAAAGCTGGGTTGTCTGCTTATCCCGGCATCCATTCGGTCCCCCTGCACGTTAGCGTTACCCACCCTCCACCACGCGGAGGTGTGCATAGGGATTTTCCTATCATTGAGTCTAGGGCCATATGGCGTCCTAGCACTCTCAAGTACTTTTGGAGGGCAAATGCTGTGGTTAATTTTGAATCGAATACAAAAAAACCAGAAGCTATTATGTCTTCTAGTTTTTGAGAAAATTGCAACTTACTGATACTACTTTTTTGAGATATTTGTAATTTGCTTGCATTGCCAGTATTACGGCTGCGTTTTAAAAGTGAGACATGTATGCAACCGCCCTTCCAGGGCTCACTATAGGACTTGAGGTATGTGCGAGGTTCGGTGTTTGTCAAATTTCGTTTGCATTTAAAGAACTTTGAATGTATTCTCTGCTTCTAATGTCAATAGCTACTATTGAGAACAGCTACATAATGATATAATATAAATATCTCATGAAAAAGTAGTATCAGTAATTTTCAATTTTCTTAGAAACTAGAAGACATAAAAGCTTCCGGTTTTTTGTGTTCGATTCAAAATTAATCTGAGCATTGACCACAAAAATAAAATTTAGTTTTTCGTTTCACAATTTTGAGAACAATTGATCCAAACATCTTTTTTTTGCATTTTTTAATCCAAATTTTGAGCTTAAATGCAAATATTTTGAAAACTATTAACATAAATAATTTAATTTAAATGTTGGATTAAAGAACAGATTTTTGGCTTTTAAAAAAGTTATTGTTTTATATTTGAAAATTTTTCGTTGTTTTTTAATATTTATTTTTCCATTTAAGTCGTTTTTTTTTTTTAATCGCTTCTACCTCCTAAGCGGGACGAGAAAAACGGCAGATTATACTTTTTCCGTTATCCTAGAATTATATACTTTACAATAACAAAAATTCAACCGCGCTCGAGAATGTCCAGGTGACGATTTTTTTTGCAAGTTTGTAACCCTCCCATTACCTTAGGTCACGCTCAAACCGTCAGATTATTGAAATACAGTCGATTCCGCTTAACTGGAACACGATAATTGCAGAATATTTGTATCAGTTAAGCGGAGTTTTCAATTAACCGAACTTTGGATAACTGAAACTTGTTTCAAATAAGCGGAATTTCGTCAAAATATATTAAATTTTATTCAACAAAAAATATATTACATTTATTTTGGTTTATTTTCCACAACATTGCACAATATTTTTTTAAGGTTACGTACCCTCCAGGGACGGATTGACAAGAAATGAGTTTTTGACATTCCAAATCCGAGGGGTGTGCTCGATTCAAGATTTAGTGGCAGCGTTCAATGGTAGTTTCACTAATTCGAAGTTGAATAAGTGCAAAATTAGCATTTGAGACGAAAATATTTGTTTCAACTATGCGAAGTTTTCATATTATCGGAGTTCAGTTATGCGAAGAAGTTTGTGTGAAAAATGCTCAAAAAGGCTCCATTATAAATTTCTTGTTTCAGATATGCGAGGTTTTCAGTTAAGCGGAGTGCAGTTAAGCGGAATTGAATGTACACACTTTTCAGCATGTAATTAACCTACCCTATCTTAATCTGACGCGCTCGAGTATTTCGAGCTATCGATTTTTTTTTACTAATCTGACAACCTGCCCTAGGCGCCCGGCCCTACATAGAGGACTGATATATGGTGGAGGTACTCAGCAGGGTGCAAGGTACCCCGCTTTATACTAATCTGACGCGCTCGAGTAAATCCCAAAATCCCTTAGTGGGCTCCCCTACTAATATGCGTATACGTATTTCAAGCCTTAAAAGTATAAGAAAAGTGTTAAGGCTTGGGGCTAAGCCTTTACGAAACGTTTTCCTAAGCGTGCAAGGGAATCAGATAAAAACTATAACACTGTTAGGGCTAACAAATTTGCATAATAAATGTGTTTTTTTCCAGGCATTAAAGAAATCCAACGTAAGTAAGAGGCAAGAGCTTAAAAATTTGCATGGAAGCTGTTGTTTTCCGAAGTCCAGGGAACAAATGGAGGTTGGGGCTCAACAATTTGTGTGTAAGATTTGGTTTTTCTAAGCCCCTAAGGAATCGGACTAATCAAATAACAAGTTTGGGGCTAGTAAGTATGCATACCTAAATACTGTGTTTTTTTTTTTCAAGCCCTTATAGTGAAACTAGTGAGGTTGACTTTCGTGCTATTATTTTTACCTAGATTTCCTTGGGTATCGATATTTCTAATAGATCAAAATAAGTTTGACAAAAGGAATGAATGTTAGCTTTTTCTTAAACTCCTCTTAATATTTTTATGGGACTTAGCTAAGCCCATATAATGGATTTGTATATTTCTCAGGAATATTCTTCACATCAAATAAAAACTCAATTGGGTTTCTGTAAATACAGTATTTGTTTCGTCAATACGAACTTTTTTTTAAAAATGAATGATACAAAAATTGAATCTTTGAATTATATAAAGTACTGAATTTAACTTGGAATTAAAATTATCATATCGTTAAAAATTTCACTATTGTGAACTAAAATTACTGGTATAAATTTCAAATTTCCCGCCCATCCGGCCATATTTTATTTAAAATTTAAAAATGAAAAAGAAGAAGGAAAAGAAAATGAAATAAAAACCATTCCACACGAAAGTACCGCACTTAAAACACGCATTTTTTATTTACTCTAATTTTCGCAAAAGTTTGATTTGTTACTTTTTTAAAGTATTAATTTTCACAGCTCAAGTAAGAGCTAATTTACAAAAAAGCTTGTAAATTTTTCATGGCGCCCGAACAGGGACAAATTTAATTTAATAATTTGTTCCGTTTTTAATAAAATTCGCGAAGTGTTAAAGATACCTACAATATACATGCATACATATATATTGAACATAATTTATAGGTAGTGTATACACGGCGCGTGTGAATTTTATTCAAACAATTAAAATCAATTCGGTGGAATCGAATCGTGCGTGAGTGCATAAAAAACACCCAACAAAAACCACCCCCATTGCTGCATACATCGCCTAAGCTAAAGGCAACAACAACCACACAGCAAATAAAGGAGCTCCAAAGTTACCCCAATGTCAGAGGACAAGAGCCCAAGGGAAGTCGACACAGAAACTGAGGTATGCACAAAAACTGAAAGTTCTAAAGTTTAATTTATTACAAACATTTGCAACACATTTGTTTAATAATTTATTAATTGAATTAATTGATTGCAAAAAACTGCAAAATTTATTGCATACTAAAACAACAACACAACTTTCAGTTTTTGTGATTCTTTGCAATACACATACACATACATATATTATATTTGGTGAAACAAACAAAAGTGCGGTTTTTTATTTTATTTAAAAATTTTATTGCCAATAAATTTATAAAAGTGATATTTAAACTAATAATTCACGACATTATTTCAATTTAATTAATTAAAGACCAAATTCAATTGGTTTCTCGATCTGCTGTTGCGCCGCCGCCGCTGTCACCGACCGTCGTACATGTCGATTATTGTTTTGCGTAAACACACTTACATTAACTTCGTGAAAATTGTTTGGAACTTTACGTTCATAAAATTGTATACGCGATTTGTTAATTAAACAATAATTTGCGAATTATTTATTTAATTTAATTAAATAAAACAATTTATGTAAATTGAACCGAAACTCATGTCAATAGTGAAATTTGTTTACAATTTGTTTTGACATTTCACTCGTTTGACAGTTCGTTCAGTTGGTACTCTCTTTCGTTAAGCTCTCAGTTGTCAAGAGTGGTCGTGTTCAGTGACGCAAAATAATTTCCAAATTTATTATACGAAGAGTGTGTTCAGCAAAACATTTATAAAAATATTTTTATTTTTTTTTGTTTCAAACAATTTCGATTTGAAGTAAACAACTTTCGGCAATTTGCACATAAATAGTTTTTGAAATTAATTTTGTTTTCGAGGAATTTCGTATAGAAATAAACTAATTTTCTAACGATTTTCCAATTTTAAACTGAAGTGCAAAGTGAATAGTTTTGGATAAACTAATTCCAAGAAATAAATTATTTTTTCGAAAGTTATTAAATAAAATAAATTAATTACAATGACGGGCAAGAAACGGCAGCCATCACCAAAAAAGAACGCAGATCTTGAACATTTAGTTCATCAGCGATTACAAATTAAAAATAATATAATTCGCATTAAAACGGGTCTTGAAGAAAAAACTTTATCGTTAAATCCAATCGAATTAGAATGTCGATTAGATATTTTAAATTCATACATTGACCAATTAATGAATTGTCAATCGGAAATAGAATCAGCTGATCGTACTGATGATTCCCGCGGTGAATTGGAAGACATTTGTGTTGGTGCAAAAGCACTACTTATTTCATTTGTAAATAAAAGACGAAAGTCGAGTGCAGTTGACTATTCCTTTAGTAACCCACACCATTCACGACTTCCAAAAATGTCTTTGCCTAAATTCAGCGGAAAATACTCAGAGTATAAAAATTTTATCAGCCTTTTCGAAAGTTTAGTGGACAACGATCCAATGCTTCCAGATATTGAAAAGTTCAATCATTTAATTTCCTGTTTATCAGGTGAAGCTTTAGGGACAGTTAAGGCGTTCCAAATTACCGAACAAAACTATCCAAAAGCACTGGCGAGTTTAAAGAAAGTCTACGATAATAATTGTTTAATATTTTTTGACAATGTTTCAACACTTTTTGAATTGAAAGAAATTTCCAAACCATCCGCGTCTTCATTGCGAAGCATGATCGATACAGTTTCTGCAATTTATGATTCGCTTCTTTCATTGGGTGATGAAAAGAACATAACAAACGCGATCATAATACATTTAGTTATGTCAAAGGTGGATGCAATCACAAGGTCTAAATGGGAAGAACAATTAGATTTTAATACTCTTCCTTTATGGAAAGATTGCGAAGAGGCACTTAATAAAAGATATCAGCATCTTTCTGCTGAAGAAGCTTCAAGTGCAAAGTTCAAATCTTCCGATAAGCAATCCAAACCTAAACAAGATTCAAATCGTTTTAAAAATTCAAGGTCTTCATTTGCTTGTGTAAACACGCAACAAAATAAATCGAAATGCATATACTGCAAATCAAACGACCATTACATAACGACATGTCAAAATTTTACTGCATTGCCTGTCCAGCAAAGATTCGATTACGCTAAAGGTGTTCCAATTTGCATTAACTGCCTTCGAAAAGGACACACAGTTTCGAAATGTAAAATGAGTCGATGCAGTGTTTGCAATCGATCTCACCACACATTACTGCACCAGTACGAAGCAACTTTTAATAATTTACCGGCACAAGCATCAACAAGTTTTCAAGCTATGCATGCCTCTGTTTCAACTGATAAAGTTATTCTTGCCACTGCAATTGTGCAAATAAAGGGCAGTTCTGGAGAATATATGCCAGCTCGAGCATTACTTGATTCTGGCTCTCAATTAAACTTCGTTACAGAAGAATTAGCCCAAATATTAAAACTTCGAAAGGAAGAAAAACCTTTGAATCTGCTAGGCATTGGAAAGGCAAGTACTACAGTAAATAGAAAAGTACATGCAGAAGTAAAATCAAGATTTAATGATCATTCGTTTTCTGCTGATTATTGGGTAATGAACTCAATATCGTCGTATCAGCCGGATCAAGCAATAAATACTTCGGATTGGAATATTCCTTCCAACATTCAACTAGCTGATCCATATTTCAATAAGCCACAAAAAATTGACCTACTTATTGGAGCAGACACATTTTTTGAATTGTTGTCCGTTGGTCAAATTAAACAAGGTCCCGAATTTCCAACTATTCAAAAGACACTTCTTGGTTGGATAATATCTGGGAAATACCCCAAGGGTACAAATAAGAATACCAAGCATTGCAATCTGGTATGTCAGTCTGAAGACTTATCAGATTTAGACGAAAAGATACCAAAACTTTGGTTATTAGAAGAAATTCCTGGAGAAACAAAAAAATATCTAACTCCAGAACAACAATTGTGCGAAAAACACTTTGTTGAAAATACAAAAATTTTGCCGATAGGTCGTTTTGAGGTAAAACTTCCCTTCAAATTATCCTCAAACTCGCTTGGATCATCATTTGAAACTGCCAAACGTAGATTTCTCGCACTTGAGCGAAAACTATCCAAAAATAGCGATTTGAGAGGAATGTATATGGATTTCATGAAGGAATACATTTCGTTGGGTCATATGTCACCAACAAATAATGAAATCCCAAAGGGCCCGCACTATTTCATTCCACATCAGTGTGTTTTGCGACCGCAAAGTACAAGTACTAAGTTGAGAGTTGTTTTCAACGCCTCAAGTCGAACATCTTCTCAACTATCACTGAATGACACCTTGATGGTTGGGCCAACCATTCAAGAGGAGCTATTTTCGACGTTGCTCCGTTTTCGTACACACAAATATGCCATTACGGCTGACATTACGAAAATGTACCGGCAAGTTCTTGTTGCTGAAGAGCACACGAAATACCAGCTCATAGTGTGGAGGCAGCATCCGTCCCAACCATTGCAAATCTTTCGATTAAACACTGTAACGTATGGTACTTCTCCGGCGCCGTTTTTAGCGATACGGTGTTTAAAGATGTTGGGCGATGCTAACGAGTCTTCTTTCCCCACGGGGTCAGATGTAATTCGAAGAGATTTTTACGTTGATGATCTCTTAACTGGTGCCGATAATCTCGAAACCCTTAAAATAATGAAATTTGAGATTCAAGAAATCCTCACAAAAGGAGGGTTTCAATTAGCCAAATGGTTTTCAAATCATCCAGAGTATCTAAATACGGAGAGTTCTGAAAAATCAATAAATTTTAATGATTCAGACTACACAAAAACTCTGGGAATTTGTTGGCATCCTAAAGAAGACACATTTAGCTTCAATTTGGACAATAATTTCCATGATCTACGAGCCACTAAGAGAAACATACTATCAGTTTCCGCTCGTCTTTTCGATCCTCTTGGTTTGTTATGCCCCATATTAACCAAAGCAAAAATCTTATTACAAGAGCTTTGGATTGCAAAAATTGATTGGGATGAGTCGATTCCATTGCGCCTTGATACAAGTTGGCAAAATTTCAAAACTAATTTATCTCAACTTGGCGAGATAAAACTACCAAGATTTGTCGAAACTCATTCGAACGCAAAAATTCAAGTTCATGGGTTTGCCGATGCTTCGACGAGAGCTTACGGTTGTTGTATTTACATCCGAAGCCAAAGCACGGCCGGTATCAAGTCGACGCTATTAACTGCAAAGTCTAGGGTGGCCCCTTTGAAAACGAAATCAATCCCTCGATTAGAACTTTGCGCAGCGCATACTCTTGCTAAGTTATGGACAAGAGTAGAGGCAATGTTGAGTCTTGACGTCGAACAAGTTATTTTCTGGACCGATTCCGAAATAACTTTGCATTGGATAAAAACACATCCATCTACGCTTACAACTTTTGTTGCAAATCGAGTGTCCGACATCCAAGAGTGGACACAAAAAGTATCATGGAGACATGTACCAACAAAACAAAATCCAGCAGACATTCTGTCAAGAGGCTGTAATGTTGAAGAAATCAATGCGTCAATTTGGTTCAAAGGTCCACAGTTCTTATTGAACGAACAATCATCGTGGCCGGTCAATTCGCATTTTGAGTTGTCTCCAGAAGATGAAGCTTTAGAGAAACGAAAAACAAACATGGCTCTAATAGCAGTAGAAAAACCTCGAACTAAACTTCTAGATTTCATAGAAGAAGAATTCTCATATACCGACCTTATTACTACGGTTGCTTATATAATGCGATTCTTTAAAATATCAAAAAACAAAACAGATGAAATATTTGAAGAATTGCCAACGGCAAAAGAGAGGAATTTGGCGTTTCTAAGAATAGTTGAAATCGTCCAAAGTTATGAATTCCCAGAAGAAATTGAAAAACTTCGTAAGAAAATTACTCTTAAAAATAGTATTCAAAAACTTAATCCGTTCATTCATGATTTTCAAGACAACAAATTTTCATTTTCGCTGATTCGTGTAGGAGGCCGTCTGTTGAACGCCCCAATTGAATACGATACAAAATTCCCACTTTTGTTAACGAAAAATTCACCGTTTGTAAAAACGTACTTAACGTATTTGCATCGAAAAAATTGCCATGCTGGACCTCAAGCTATGGTGGCATTGCTTCGTGAAAAGATTTGGCTAATAAATGCCAAAGAAGCTTGCCAAAAGGTTGTGCGACAATGTATAAATTGTTTTAAGTACAAACCAAAATTACTTACACAAATTATGGGTAATCTACCGGCGGATCGATTGCGAGCGCAACGACCGTTCTTAGTATGTGGCGTAGATTTCTGTGGCCCAGTAAATACCACTCTTAAAATTCGTGGCCGGCCGCCGAATAAGACTTATATTTGCGTTTTTGTTTGTTTCGCCTCCAAAGCTATACATATTGAATTAGCTTCTAATTTATCGTCTGAATGTTTTATTCTCGCCCTTAAAAGGTTTATCTGTCGCCGAGGACTTCCGAGGACGATCTACTGCGACAACGGGACGAATTTTGTCGGCGCTCAGACGATTCTGAAAGAAATTCGAGAGGAGTTGGAAGAAGGCGCAGAAGCTGTTCACCGATACGCAGCAGAGGAAGGCTTCAACTTCGCCTTGATACCGCCCAGGGCACCGCATTTCGGAGGTCTATGGGAAGCGGCGGTGAAAGCGGCGAAAACGTTGTTACAACGTACCGTGGGCAACGCACTGCTCACAACAGAAGAGCTGCTTACCGTGGTAATCGAGGTCGAGGGAATCCTCAATTCAAGGCCAATCGCGCCGCTAAGCGCCGACCCCAACGATGGAGAAGCCCTCACCCCAGCGCATCTTCTAATCGGCAGCAGCTTACGATCGCTGCCCCCAGAACCAGTGCCGGAACGGCAAACGGGCTGCTTGAAAAGATGGCAGCTTCTATGCTGGCTCAAGCAGCAGTTCTGGCTGAAGTGGTCGAAGGAGTATCTGCTTGGCCTACAAGCGCGATCCAAGTGGGTACAGGAGAAACCCAATCTCGTCGTGGGCAAACTCGTCCTTATTCACGAGGACAACTCACCTCCTCAGCGGTGGAAAACAGGACGAGTTATAGGGGTCGTCGAAGGGCAGGACGGCAAAGTCAGGGTCGCCGACGTCAAAACTCCCAGCGGCGTGCTAAGACGTCCAATTGTAAAACTGGCAATAATACCCGATGAAGACTCTTGAAGCCTACAGCCTTTCAACGTGGCCGGTGTTTCGTCAATACGAACTTTTTTTTAAAAATGAATGATACAAAAATTGAATCTTTGAATTATATAAAGTACTGAATTTAACTTGGAATTAAAATTATCATATCGTTAAAAATTTCACTATTGTGAACTAAAATTACTGGTATAAATTTCAAATTTCCCGCCCATCCGGCCATATTTTATTTAAAATTTAAAAATGAAAAAGAAGAAGGAAAAGAAAATGAAATAAAAACCATTCCACACGAAAGTACCGCACTTAAAACACGCATTTTTTATTTACTCTAATTTTCGCAAAAGTTTGATTTGTTACTTTTTTAAAGTATTAATTTTCACAGCTCAAGTAAGAGCTAATTTACAAAAAAGCTTGTAAATTTTTCAGTATTCATTTATTAACTCTTATTTAATTATATTTACACTATTAACATACCTGTAAATACAGAAACGACATTTAAAGTTTATTATTCTTTTTGTGTCATTCCCTTTTTACAAAATAACAAATATTTTAATTAATTAATATTTCTTAAATTTACACGTTTTTAATTTTGACAGACTAATCTGATCTATGTATAGTATATAGTTTCCCTGCTCTATAAAGTATATAGCTATCTACTTAATGATTACTCTGTTCTGTATAGCTATGTTTATCTACTTTACCAGGGCTCGGAAGAGCATGGCATAGTAAATTAAAGAAATACATTTTCTTTACATCTCCCCCCTTCGGGTAAAAATTTACAAAGTTTTTTTTTTGTTTTACTTTTTATCACCAAAACAAGATATCGGAATAAGTTTTGTAATATGGAAAAGGTTTGACTCTGTTTTTTTGTGGCCTGTATTTATTCTGTATATTGTATTGGAAATTTTTTTCACGATTTCGTATGGTCCAATTTTAAGTTCATCCAATTTCTTTCTGTTTATTTTATTTCCATTTTCTACATAAACTAGGTCTCCTTCGTTGAATTTATAATTTTTCCTGTTTTTATCGAATTGATTTTTGTTATAATTGTGTGATCTAATCGTATTTTCTAGTGCTATTTTTCTATCTACAATTAGACTATTTTGTGTTTTTCGTTTTAATTCACTTGGCAGAACTGTAGTATCTGTACCATTCAACAAGTATAGCGGAGCGAATCCAGTTACTGTATGTTCAGTTTCATTATAAATTTGTGCACATTCATGTGCTATAGTGGTCCATGCTGGCTTTTTCCTTTTTTCATTTAGCTTACATCTAATTTTGTTGACTAATGTCTGATTCAGTCGTTCATTTAAACCATTTGAGAATGGTGCATTTACTGCAGTAAATATAATCGGTATATTTTTCTCATCCAGAAAAATCTTAAATTCTTTTGAATTTATACCTGGATATTGATCCGTTAAAATCATACCAATTTCATTACTGTCCGTTACTTTTTCAACTAGTTTTATAAAATCATTTGAACTTTGAGTTTTCGACGTTAAAATATATGCGTACCTCGTAAAATGATCAACCAGGAGGTGCAAGTATTTTTTTGTAGATCGTAAACCTCCAAACCCACCAATTGTATCTATAGAAATTATTTCAAAGGGTTTCGTCGCAGGACCTAAATGTTGCATTAAACCGAGTTTGTCTTGTCCTCTTGACTTATTCTTAATACAAATTTCACAGCTTCTACATATTTGTCTTATATTATGTGTTAGATTTCTCGCTGTATAAAATGGGCTTATCTTCATCTGCATTTGCTGTATCCCAATATGACCGTAATGATGATGTACTTTTTTAATGAATTCCACACAAAATTCTTCCGACAGTATAATTTTTTCTTTTTTTCTCACCTTTTTGTAGTATACTTTATTTTTAAGTACTAGTTTATCCTTTTTCTTTTCCAACTCTTCATTTTTTTCTTGATCCAATAGAATATTTTCCAAGCTTATTAAATTTACCACTTTTAATTGTTCATTCTCATTTTCATTTGATTCCAACACTGGATTTCTGCTTAAACAATCTGCTTCTAAATTGTATTTTCCAGGAGCATATTTAATTTCAAAATCATACTGCGATAGGTAGTAGGTTAAATCGCCTAGTTCTTCATCGGTTCTTGCTTTTATATTCATTTTTTCCAGCGGTTTATGGTCAGAAAAAACTGTAAATTTTCGACCTATGAGCCAGTATTGCCAATATTTAACTGCTTCTTTGATTGCCAAACATTCCAAATATATGGCTTTTCTTCTTTTCTGAACATCGCTAAGTTTTTTTGAAAAGTACGCCACTGGTTTTTCTTCATTACTTGGTTGAGGTTGTTTGAACACGGCTCCTATGCCTTGTAAACTTGCATCTGTGTAAATATGTATTGGCCGATCTGGATCAAATATTGCTAAAACAGGTTGAGAACACAACAGTTCTTTCATTTTCTCAAAGGATTCTTGGCATTTACTTGTCCAAAAGAATTTTTGCCCTTTCCTTAATAAGTTATGTAATGGATCTAATGTTATTGCAATACTTGGAACATATTTATTATAAAAATTTATTTTCCTAAGAACTGCCGAACGTTTTTCTGTGTTTTTGGGATAGGAAAGTTTCTAATTGAAATTAAATTATCTTTCACTGGGCATATTGAATTATTTTTTATTATATGACCCAAATATTTAACTGAATCAGATGCAAAGGTACATTTCGATAGTTTTAATCTAAATCCTTCCTTCATGACTGCTTTCAATAATTGCGTTAAGTGATTGATATGTTCAGGAAAGGTTTTTGAAAAAATTAAGATGTCATCTATATAGTTTACCGTGAATTCTGTTAGCATATATTTTCTTATTATGTTACCCAATATTCTTTGAAAAATTGCTGGGGAGGTTTTTAACCCAAATGGTAAACAAGTCCATTGAAAATGTCCTTCCTGTGTCACAAATGCTGTTTTTTGTTTATCTTCAATCCGTAGAGGAATTGACCAAAATGCTGAATTAATGTCCAACGTCGAAAAAAATCTGCAATTTCTTGTTTTAACCATTAAGTCCTCAATTAACGGAAATGGCTGTGATTGAGGAACTACAATTTTATTTAAATCTCGAAAATCTATACATAATCTTGATTTCTTATTTTCTTCTTTTTTGTAGGCCAAGGTTACTGGGGCAGCAAACGGACTATATGACTCCTCGATCAAGTTTTTTTCCAATAGCTTTGAAATTTGTTTTTCTATTTCTTTTTTATCTTCTATAGTGCATCTGTATGGCCTTTTACTGCAATATTTATCAATTATTAAATCAATACGCGCTTCATAATCTTTAACTGTGCCTATGTCATATTTATCTTTGGCAAAAATTGATTTATATTTCTCGATTAGTTCGTTTATTTCAGATTTCTGCTGATAATCTAAATGATTTACTGAAATCTCAAAACAAAGTTCATTGAAGTGTTCATTAAAATTAACCATATATTTTTCAGTATTTTCATCTTTATTATTTTTATTTTTTACAGGCGTCTCTTGTGTAATTTCTAACTTTTCGTTTTGAATCAATTTAAATTGTCTTATCATATCTAATCCAATTAGAAAATCATAGTTAAAGTTTTCCTTATCAATTACAAATACCTTAACTTCTTTCGTTATCTCAAAAATCTTGATTTTTAAAGTAACCATTCCATTTGTTTTCTTCACACCATTAATCGTTTTCAAATTTGCAACTTGTGAATTATTCGTTTTTTCCGTTTTCAATTTCAATAATCTTGAATTGATCAAGGAAACATTTGAACCTGAATCATAAATCCCAAATGTTTGTAAAATGTCATTTAGAATTAGTTTTACTTTGATTAATGGTGGAACTATTAGTTTTTTTGATCCGTATCATTTAACTCCAACTCTAATTCAGAATTATTAACAAATTTAATTTGATTCTTTTTTTCGTTTTCATTTTCTTTTGTTCTGAACCAACATGAAGATTCAGAGTGAAAACGAACGCCTTTACTTAATTTTTCACAAATCCTGCAAGACTTTTTATTTTCGTTTGTTTTCATTGCAAAATCTGTTATCCTTTTTTTATCAAAATTTTTTTTGGTTACCACATGTTCAAGACTTCTGATTTCATTGAAAAGATCTTTGGTTTCTTTTAAGTTTTTCCTATCAATTTTGTCCGTTATAAAGCTAGGTAGTCCTACCGCAATGAGATCAATCAAGGTACATTTGTCGATTGACTTATTTACTTCCAATAATATTTTTTCCTTTTTTACAGCATATTCTAATAAGGAACCTGCTTTGTATTTGAATTCCATTGCATATCTTATTGGGGTCCATCCCTTATCTGCATAGGTTTCACAGAAATTATCTTTCCATTGCGTCCATTGCGAACTCAGTGTATGTTTCAGCAGCATTGAGCTGTACCAATCTAGACAGGATTTTTCCAAAAATAATCTAAAAATCTCTATCTTTTCTTCATCTTTTTGTATGTCAAAACGTCTACATTCGGTTTCAAAAATTTCCATCCATTGCATTACGTTTGAGTTTTTTCCTGAAAATTTTTCAATCATAAATTTTTCTGAAACTTTTCTTAAATTCGTTTGTTTTGATGTTTGTGGATTCATTCCTGCAAATTTTTCCAAAATTTTGGTTAGGGATTCTTCAGAAATATTTAATCCAAGAGAAGCAGGTTGGGTCTCATACGTCACTTCTTCTAAGAAAATGTCATTATATTGTACATTATCATCTTCATCCAAATAGACATTTTTAAGTTCTTTTGTTAAGGTAATTCACACACATCTTTTCTGGTGCCTTCTTTGTAATGAATTTCGAACTTTTTTATAGGTTTCAGTCTCTCTAAGTAATGTGTGATTTCCTAATGGCTGGTATTGTTCTGGCATTTTATAAATTTTTCCCTCAATGTTGGCTATTGAAGTTAATGATATGATGTTTGTTTTTCCATCCTCAGACCCTTTTACAGTAAACTCAAATTTTAATTTCTGCATGTTATTATGTTTTACTTTATGAATTGCAAACAAAAATGTCGTTTTATAATGGATTTGTATATTTCTCAGGAATATTCTTCACATCAAATAAAAACTCAATTGGGTTTCTGTAAATACAGTATTCATTTATTAACTCTTATTTAATTATATTTACACTATTAACATACCTGTAAATACAGAAACGACATTTAAAGTTTATTATTCTTTTTGTGTCATTCCCTTTTTACAAAATAACAAATATTTTAATTTATAAATATTTCTTAAATTTACACGTTTTTAATTTTGACAGACTAATCTGATCTATGTATAGTATATAGTTTCCCTGCTCTATAAAGTATATAGCTATCTACTTAATGATTACTCTGTTCTGTATAGCTATGTTTATCTACTTTGCCAGGGCTCGGAAGAGCATGGCATAATAAATTAAAGAAATACATTTTCTTTACACCCCTATTTTGGGGCTTAAGTTTAAAACTCAGTTTCCGGTGAAAAAAATCACCCTGATTACAGAATCCGACGAATGAGTCAGGCCCAATTTTGACATTTGGATCATAGTAAAAATGTCAACATTCAGTCTGATTCGCTCCGCAGTTCATTCGACGGATGCGATAGGTAGTCGTACTGAACAACTTTGATATGGATAGTTTACATGATAACATCAAAATATTGTTTTAGATATTGAAACTTATGTTTTTATTTCAGATTGTTTTCGTGTGCCGAAGGATATTTTGACGATTTCAAAGACTGCTTTAAGACGAAGCGATTTTTGATCTTAGTTTCTCTTTTGATTTCTTTTGTGCTCTAACGAAAGATTAGAGAGCTCTTTCCGGGAGCAATATTCATTAAATGAAAAGAGAAAGAATTAATATTAATTAAAATAATTAATAAAATTCAGCTGTAACGGTTAATTTTTTTTTCTTTAAAAAGTGTAATATACATTTTTGTTTTAATAACTATAAATAATTATAAATTGAAGGGCAGAAAAAATTTTAACTCTGATTTTTTTCAAATCTTCGTCAAACTATAAGATTTGAATTGACAAAAAATATGAATGGAATTCGCATTAAAATAGTTAATGATCGGAATGTTAAACACGAATTTGTATGTTCGAAATACCAATCCTTATGAACTAAAGTCATTTTAGGTGGAATAGGTACAGAACATCCAAATTCATTTTTTTCCTCAAATTAACAAACAAGTACTTTAGGATGAGGTTTTATAAATCCTACAAAAATATTCAAATTAAAAAAAGATACCTACCTACTTAAAGTTCCTTTAAAGTTCCTATAAACATATCCTAACAACTTTTTTATACGATGTGTCTTTGTATAGAAACTGGTCAAAGCGCCTTTTCAAAATAGCAGCTGAATCTTACTAACTACCCAGATGCTCCATTTCGAATCATAACATTTTGCAGAATTTTCCTATTAAGTACCTACCTATATTTTTGCACTATACAAAATCTTTTTTGGTTCAGCTGCCGACTAGCCTACTTTCTGAGAAAAGAAAATTTTGGGTTGGTAGGGTTATCGTATATGATTAAGAATTTTACAAAAGATGTGTCTAAGGGAATTCCAAACAGCCAAATCCTGGATTATTTATAGTTATACGAGTATTTCGTTTATATTAAAACAAAAATGTACCTATATTACACTTTTTAAAGAAAAAAAACATTAACCGTTACAGCTGATTTTTACATTTCGAAAACGAGTTCGAAGTGAATTCTTCCTTTCATTTAATGAATATTGCTCGCGGGAAGAGCTCTCGTTAGAGCACAAAGGAAATCACAAGAGAAACTAAGATCAAAAATCGTGTCATCTTAAAACAGTCTTTGAAATCGTCAAAATTTCCTTCGGCACACGAAAACAATCTGATATAAAAACATAAGTTTCAATTTCTTAAACAATATTTTGATGTTATCATGCAAACTATCCATATCAAAGATTACCTATAACATCTGTCGAATGAGCTGTGGAGCGAATCAGACTGAATTTTGACATTTTTACTATGAGCCAAATGTCAAAATTGAGCCTGACTCATTCGTCGGATTCTGTTATGAGGGTGATTTTTTACACCGGAAGCTGAGTTTTTAAACTAAAGCCCCAAAAGTTATCTGGGCTCAGCTAAGTCCGAAAAATACCAAGAGGAGTTGAAAAAAAAGGTTAAATTGATTTATTTTGTCACAACTTCATTTGATCTTTAAGTAATATCGATACCCAAGCAAATCTAGGTAACAATAATAGGATGAATGTCAACCTCACTAGTTTCAATATAAGGACTTGGATAAAACGCAGCAGTTAGGTATGCATACTTACTAGCCCCAAACTTGTTATTTCTTTAGTCCGATTCCCTAAGGGCTTGTAAAAAACAAAGCTCACATACAATTTGTTAAGCCTCCATTTTTCCCAACAACAGCTTTCATGCAAATTTTTTAGCTCTTGCCTCTTATTTTCGTCGGAGTTCTTTAATGCCTTTGTTACTATCAGTGTTATAGTTTTCATCAGATTCCCTTGTAGGCTAAGGAAAACGCTTCGTAAAGGTTTAGCCCCAAACCTTTTTCGTCTAATACCTTTAGGGCTTGAAATAAATTGAGTCATTTGATTTTTGAAATAATCGCCTTTTTTCATCCAATTCTCTTGGGGCCTCGAAAAAACACAGTTCAATATAATATGGTTCAGCCCAACAATTCGTTCAATTTCCCTAGGGCTTGGGAAAACACAGCTCACATATAAATTTTGTAGCCACAACCGTAGTTTTGTTTGTCTAACTCTCTTCTGAATCAGCCATGGGGGGGGGGGCTTCAGCCCCTATAGCCCCCCCTCTGGATCCGCCACTGATGGCTATCCCAACTCTATGTCCTTCAATAATATAATAAGCCATAATTCTGAGGAAATCTCTAGCATGTTTGCAATTTTTTTCAAAGATGCTTTCTAAGACCCCAATTATAATAAACCAATACCATTACCAACTTTTTTTTTTTTAATTATCCGATGGAAATCTTCAAAAGACACTCGGTAAGAATCGGTACCAAGTAGTGTGGGACTCATACCGCACTAAAACCACCGGTGAATCAGGACCAATCTATGAAAGATCGACAAATGATTTTTATTTCTTAATTCTTAAATCGCATTGGAGGAAGTTTAAAGTTATAACACTTTCCCATAGCTTTTAGACCATCAGCTCATGAGGCTTGGTTCTTCTTAATCTCCGAACATTGTTTCGTACATTTAGGACGGTCTCCATTTCAGAGTTTGTGTGACTTTGCAGTCGCTGATTGTGTGATACAGCGTGTTTTTTAAACACTTCTGTAACCATTTCAATTTGAAGGTCACGATGTAGATCGCTATTTCTTATATACCAAGGGGCATCAATTATTCCACGAAGGACCTTGCTTTGGAATTTTTCGATGGGTTCAGCATTTGTTTTCTTTGTACAGCCCCTTAGTTGGATTCCATATGTCCAAACGGGTTTCAATACTTGCTTATATAACATTAGTTTGTTCTGGATAGATAGGTCCGAGTTCTTTCCTAGTAACCAGTACATTTTTCTGTACTTCAAGTTTAGTTCTTCTCTTTTCTTTTTGATGTGCTCTTTCCATTTAAGCTTTGCATCCAAAGTCATTCCAAGGTATTTGGTGGTATTGGAGTAAGGTACTGCTGTACTGTTTATATAAATTGGAACATTATTTATGCAACTTGCTCACAAAATTATTCGCACCTCAGTTCAATCAATTTTGCTATTTCTGAGTTGAAAACATTTTAAAACTTGACTATTGTTTTAGTCCTGGCTCTGATAGCGTTCCATTCTGTGTGTTAAAAAAAAATGTGTATCTCATTTGTCTTACCCTCTATTTGTTCTTTTTAACAAATCTTTAACTATTTCAATTTTTCCAACGTTGTGGAAAAGTGCCTTTATAACACCAGTTCACAAAAAAGGATCTAAGAATAGTATAACAAATTACCGTCCTATCGCCACACTTTCTGTAATTCCAAAACTGTTTGAGTCTATTATTTGTAACGTCTTGTCTTTTAACTGCAGCTCTGTTCTATGTGACAATCAGCATGGTTTCGTAAAAAAAAGTCAACTGTTACTAATTTATTTTAGTTTACATCTTTTTTTCTGGATGCTTTTGAGGATCGAAAACAAGTTGACTGTATATTTACTGATTTTAGTAAAGCTTTTGACAAGTTTTGTCACAAAACATTAATTAATAAATTAAAAAATCTGGGATTTAATAAATCTTTTTTAATTTGGATATCGTCTTATTTAGAAAAAAGAAACTACTGTGTTACTTTTCTAACCAATTCAATGTTAACTCTGGTGTTCCTCAGGGCAGCTATTTATGTCCTTTATTGTTTATATTATTTATTAATGACTCAACTTTTTTCTTAAGACATTCCTCGGTTCTTATATATGCGCCGACGATATAAGACTTTATAAGAAAATAGCCTCTTTTGAGGATTGTCTGCTTCTACAAAAAGATTTAAATAGGTTTAGGGAATGGTGCAATATTAACCATCTTTTATTGAATATTGACAAATGTAAAACTATGAGCTTTATACGCAAAAAAACTTGTATAACTTTTAATTATACGTTAGATCCTTCTCCTCCTTGTAGATTGTCTGTATTCTCTGATCTGGGCATAATTCTCGACGCTAAATTGACATTAACTGAACACTTTAACTTAATCATTAAAAAAGCTAACAAATTATAAACGATTCTGTCGTGACTTCAAAGATCCTTATGTCCTCAAGCTTCTTTTTATATCTTTTGTGAGACCAATCCTCGAATACGAATGTGTCGTATGGGCACCAAACTACTCTGTGCACATCAATAGATTGGAGGCGGTTCAGAGGAGGTTTATGCTGTTCTGTCTTCGTTTTCTTCTGTGGTCCCAAAGAACGTCTCTACCCCCATATATTCATAGAATAGAGTTGATAAACCTGCCTTCGTTCTCGAAACATAGACAGTACTTACAACTTTGTTACGTTATTGAAATAGTGAACGGTTTAATAACATCTTCATCAGCTCTGTGTCAATTAAATTTCAGCTATAGTCAAGTAAGCATAAGAAGACAGCTACCTATATGTCCTATATTCAGTAGATCAAACTATGTCGTTAATAGTCCTCTAAATCAATTGATTTTAGTTTTCAAAAAAATATTACTTTTTGATTTCATCAATTAATGACAATTTTAAATAATGATTACTGATTAAAATTTGGTGGGTTCACTGGTCAAGTTTTCATAAACTTTAAATTAGTGATTAAGTAAGTAATTAAGAGAAAACTTGCCAAGCAAATCCACCAAATCTTAATCAGTAATCATTAAATATTCATGAACTTAAAACTTGGCATATATTTTAGATCTCATTACTTTTGTTGGTTGATTTTACGCACAGCTTTCTTGTACATATAAGATTTTGGCTCTTTTTTTAACATTTATGTTTTTGTTGTGATTTATTTTGCCAGGTGAAAATCAAGCCCTACCGCTCTATAAAGTTCCATAATTCTAAGACAACCGAAAGTGCTCCATATAAATAATAGCAATTCTGATAAAGTGGGTGGATGCCATTCCCCCTGAATGGAAAATTCCAAATTTTCGATTTTTTTCTTTCAAAGTACTTCAAGTCCTACCGAGCTATAAATGTTCATCGTTCTAAAACAATCGGAAGTGCTCCATATAGTTTATAAGAATTTTTAAGAATGTGGGTGGATGCCACGCCCCTGAAAGGAAAATTCCAAATTTTCAATTTTTTTCTTTCTAAGTACTTCAAGTCCTACCGACCTTCAAATTTGCATCGTTCTACAACAATCAAAAATGCTTCAAGAATTTTTGAGAAAGTGGGTAGATGCCACGCCCCCTGAACTGAAACTTCCAATTTTTGGATTTTTTTTTCTTTCAAAGTACTTCAAGCCCTACCGACCTACCAATTTTCATCGTTCTACAACAGTCAGAAGTGCTCCATATAATTTATAAGAATTTTTAATAAAATTCCAGATTTTCAATTTTTTCATTTGTATGCACCACAAGGCCTACTGTTGTGCGAAATTTCAAGTTTCTACGGTGTCGGAAAGTGCTCCATAATTTTGATGATCTGTCAGTGAGTCAGTCAGTCAGTTACGGTTTTTGCGATTTTTGAAGTCCTATATCTCGGGAATTACTAATGCTAAAGAGTTTAAATTTGGTGAGCCATCTGTGTTTGATCAGCTCAGGAAATACTGCGAATTTGAAGTTTCTGACTTTATTGGTAGTTGAATATCGCTTGAGTTTGTTCGGGTAAAAAGAGTGTAGTGTCGCGAACTTGGCTGGGCACTACCGTGCCTTTTGATTTATAACCTTTATGTAATGTATAAATTTGTAAGAGCTAAGCGTTAGTATTTAACGGATTAATAAACAATGAGGATGGCAAAAAATCTTACGGATTGCGTTGAGTACAAAAAATCGAGTAAATCGGTAAAAAACACTTTGCTTCGAATATTTCCTCAACCAGACCATGAAAAAAATATTGGCTTGGATGTGTCGATAGGGTTTGAATGACCTTTCCATTGACGTGCACCGCAATTATTTTATTGAAAATATAAAAAGTTTTCGCAAGACTGCGCATATCTACGCAGATCTACGCATTTCTACGCAATTCTACGCATATATACGCAGATCTACGCAAGTAACTTTGGATGCGTATAACTCGAGAACCAGATATCGTAGAAGGTTTTGGAAATCTCTTGAAAACCTCTCTTGAGTTTTGATTTTTCTTGCCCTCTACAAGGTTTGGTTCCGAAATATCACCATCCAAAGACCATAAGGTAGGTCGTTGGGGCAGAAAATCGGTAAAAACACTTTGCATGCGAATATTTTCTCAACCAGACCATGCAAAAAAATTGGTTTGCATGTGCTTATAGGGTTTGAATAGACCTTTCCAAAAACGTATAGCACGATTTATTTCATTAACTTTGAAAAAAAGTAATTTTTGTTTGACACAAAAAAAACGGCAAGGGTAGTCCATGTTTTTCTTCCAAAGCCATGCAAAATTTTCGTGATGAAATTTTTACATTTTTGGAAATGTGTGTTAATTTGCTCTTCTGCACTGAAAACTGCAATAGTTTTGAAGGCTCGGTTCGTTAGATATCTAACGGATTGCGTTGGGGGGGGGGGGGGGGGGGGAAGAGACCGGTAAAAAAAAAACACTTTTGATTCGAATATTTCCTCAACCAGACCATGAAAAAAAATTGGCTTGGATTTGTTGAACGGGTTTGAATAGACCTTTCTTTCCATTGACGTGCACTGCAATTTATTTTATTAAATATACAAAAAGTTTTCGCAAGTCTACGCATATCCAGTGATGTCTTTAGGCATGGGCCCGGTGGGCCAGGGCCCAGGGCCCCGTGATTTAGGGGGCCCCATGTACCACACCAGTATACCAACCAATGGTAATTTTTGAAAGTATGCGAAATTGAGATTGGATTTATCTGGCTCTAGTAAAATAAGTGATAGCAATAGTTTCTCATCCTTATCATGAAAGACTCTAAACACCTACTCTTAAAACTTTTTAAAATTTTTTCATAAACGAAAATATTTAAAGTTATTTAAAGATACCAAAAAAAATTAAATGAAATTCAAGAAAAGTTCTATTTTTAAATAAAATATTTACAATTGAATAAAATCACTATTGTTTGGATCCCTTAACACCGTACACTCAAGGATGAAAAAATGAAAGCAAAACAGAATGCATATCAGAAGAGAAAACAGAATTAAGCAAATATGGAAACACCAGGCTCCACAAAATACATTTGAATTCGCTGACAAGCTTATCAATTGAAATATTCACGGACTTGATATAAAGCTGTCCAAGTTGTATTGAATCTTGGATTTGGAGGAGTAGGAGTGTAAAACGATGTGCCTTTATTATGATTTTTGTTTACTTTGACATTTAATAAAAGTCTCCAAATATATTTGTTCGCAGTCTTTTCTTTTACATATTCGCTATTTTTTTATTGATCAAATTGTGGGGTAGTTTCGATTTTGTTGATGTCTAAAAACAATTTTTTGGGAAGTTTCCCAAAAAAAATTTTAATTTGAAAATGATTCAAAATATACTTTAATTATTATTTGACGTTCTGAATTCGAATCTGGCCTCAGAATTGCTCTAGCACTTCACGTTTTTGAGATATTCAAATCATTTTTTGGAAGATTTTGGGTTATATTATTTCTCGAGGTAGTTTCTTTTTTAATAAATTACTATGGTCATTGTGAAGTATACAAAATTCCCCTTCAAAACTCTATTTCAATCTTTCAAATAACTTCATTCGTCTTTAATAAATCATAGTTATTACCCTTCGTCTTAAACTACCTGATGGGGCTTTGCAGGGGCAGCAAAAATCCGCCAATATTCAAATAGAGGCTGAGCCCCATTTCGCATTTTTGCATTTTTTTCCGTTGGGTCACGAAACTTTAGTCGTAAAACTCAGATTCGAAAACATAATGAGGACAAAAATCGAAACTACCCAGCAATTCACATGGTTAAAATACAATATGACGAACTATTGTGGTAAGATAGCTATGTATGTAAATTTAAAATCAAAGAATTTAAAATTACAAAATTATGTCAATTCTTCTCAGCAAGACTAATCGATGATCTGATTGACATTTTTTTAAAAGAATATCCCTCACAATGATCATGGCTTAGCTTTCATGCAGTTTTCAATGTTTGTTTAATTTTAGTTGCATGCTCTGGGGTGGGGCAAATGCTCCCTTTCGGGACGTTATTTTTGCCATTGCTGATTTTCAGACATCGTTTGACAATCGACAAACAAAAGACTCAATACATATTTCTGCTTTGAAAGCGCACCAGGATGAATATATAAAACCGCACGTTTATATCATCGAAGAAAGAAGTATTGAGTGTCACGCGAAAAAATGCAGATTACATTCATTTAATTAAATTCGAATTTTAAAATATTCAAAATTAGCCTTAAACTGGAAAATAGTTTGTGTTCAAGACAAAAATGCGAAATATTTTAATAAATACTTAAAATTTACTTAAATGTATGGTAAAACTTATTATCTGAAATAGTATTCAATAAACTTTTTTTTCAAGGGGCCCCCAAATCCTTAATGGCCCAGGGCCCCCAATTGTCCAAAGACGCCCCTGCGCATATCTACGCTGTAGAATGCTTAAAAGATTAAAATTTCCTTTCATTCGACAGTAATCTATTTCTATATTAAAAGCGTATACCAACTTTTAGTCAGTTAAAACCGTTTTGGGGAATTTAAATAAAAGACAACAACAAATAAGCCAATTTTATGTTATGTACATGCAATACTAGAAATTTTGTATTTTTTTTCGCACTTTTATTTCAATTATATATTTTTTTTTTGTCTATAGCAATTCTTTAAATAAAAAAATTTAAACAAAAAATAAACAATTGTAAAAAAAAATTAATAGATAATAATAATAAATTTTGTGATCATCATTTTTTTTTTCTTTTATTGTTATTACAGGATTTAAATAGAAACTACACAACTTTTACACACGCTTTAAATAGTTATAAATAAATATATATGTATATTTATCTTTACATATATGTATCTATGTAATATATCCAAATATATGCATAATTATAGATATATATTTATTATATACCTAATATAAAAAGTATATAGCCATCTGAATCTAAAATGATTTTGTTTTTTGTTATTTTGTCTGTTCTATCATTTTCTTCTAAACACAATAGATGAGGAAAATTGGTTCTTAATATTTATACAAATAAAATTAATAGTAAATATATATATATATATAGTGTTGTGTTTATCCAGTTTAAATAACTATAACTCCTCATTTTAAATTCCTCCTAAAATAATTAATTTTTTTTGTTGCTTTGTCGTGGGTGTGTTTTATATAAGTGTTGTTGATTTTGTTAAATATTTTTTTTTTTTAATATAGTTTTCTGTGGTTTTAAATAGTTTTTGTTATAGTGTTTTTTTGTTTTCGTTTCTGTTGATAATTTTCTTCTTCTGTTTTGTTTTTTTCCTAACTAGATGCTGTTTTTAAGATATTTTTTTTATTCCAAAAGTAAAAATAAATTATATTTTATTATTATATATATAGAGATATATGTATGTATAAACAATTAATATATATTCAAGGGATAAATATATATAATATACAAAATAAAGAAGCAAATTAAGCGAAAATAAATGTCATCTTTATATTACAATGTCTACGTGTTACACAATTAACTTTTTGTTTGTTTTTTTTTTTTCTGTTTATTTGTTTAAATAATTTGATTGAATAAATTATTATTCTCGTCTATTGGATAACACAGCAGCCCTTTTTTTTGTTCTTTTTGTCGTCAATGACTACGTGACTAGCTGAAGTCGGACCTGGGACCACCTTGTTCGACACTTGGGTCTGAGTGGTGGTTCCATTTGTGTCGGACACACCGTTTGCTGGTGATGCTGATGTTGTGGTTGTTGTCGTCGTCGCTGGCCGTAATTGTGGTGAATGTGTACCATTTTGTGCTGACTGCGATTGCGCAACCTTAAGTTGGTAAATATAAACATAAAATGACAGTTGTTATTCATGTGTATATGGTTACAACAATATATTGTTGCTAAAATATTATGCTAATTTAAATATTGTTGCACCTGTATTTTTGTCGCTCCATCTACTACAGCCGTTCCATTTTCAATTGAATGACTTTCTTTTTGTGCACTTCCATTTGAAATTGCATGGTTAATATCACTGGTTGGTGTAATTGGTTTACCACCTGTGGAATAATACAAATAAATTAGCCAATTAATAAGAGTATTCATTTTTATTGTTGATAAGATAAGAGGTGTAGAAGTAGATATATGATGGTATAATTATATGCAAAGTCGATGGCCGCTGATTATTTTAATTATATTTTTTTTTTTTTACAAATTTGTGGTGTGCAAAGGAGATACAAAACATAATACATTAAATCTTAAATTAACATTGAAAAAATCAGTGGAAATAATAATTTAAAAAAAAATGCACTATTCTCTCCAGCAAAAAACTATTTAACTTTTTTTATAAACAAAAATGTTTCAAATTCATAAATCATTGTAATAATCTACGGTTATGGTCGGCTCAACAATTTCAAGTTTTAATTCAATTTGTTCTTGTTGATTCTCACATTTTCTGTTTAAGAAAAAAAGTATTTTTATTATAGGTTAGGTACCCGAGATTCAAGCATCATTTTGTTTCTTTTAAGAATTGTGCGTGTAAGGAGCAGTGGTAATGATATTATACTCTGGACTAAAATCACATGCGATAAAAGAGCCTACATCAACGGCTTCACCCTCCTCAAATCACTTAATGCTGTGAAGTCTGTGAAGAACGTTACATTAACTTTAACTTCTACCAGGCTCTTACCAGCTTAGAAGCGTTTATGTCAGAGAATATTCGTATTTTTCTGACGTTTATTAATCCATAGAGATCGTAGCCATCCTTCAAAGGAATTTGACAGTTGATTGTTTGAAAGATGGACAACAAACTACATTTTTACGTAAACATAATATTTCATCCAAATGTCACCCAAAAGCCATAAAATCACATAATTCCGGAACTGAAAATTAGATCTAGAAAATTGCGATTTTTAATATGAAAAATGTCGAATTTTTCAGAGGTTAAAAAACCATCCACCAAAATCGTAGCCATCCTTCAATGTAGTTTGATAGTTTATGTTTTGACAGATGAGTAAGAAATTATACATATTTCGACGTGAACTTAAAATTTTTCTCAGAGAATATTTGTAGGTGTGTAGACACATATATTTGTGCGTGTGCTTAAAATTTTTTTCAGTTTTACAAATATAAGGTCTGTTATGGCCGATTTCACGAAAGGCTTTTAATTATTTAAAAAGCCTTTTAGCCTTAAAATTATGTTTTTTGGTTTCACCAAATGCTTTTATATTTAAGAAGATTTTAAATGCCCTTGTAAACTAAAACCTCGTTTTTGTCTCATTAAATTTTAAAAGTCATTTTTGTGAAGCCATTCCAGTCAACAACAGCTGATATTTTGTTGTCAGAATAATTGTCCCTCATCCATAATGCCTTTTCACTTTTTCTCATAGTCTTCGCATGTGCGAGGGAAACAACCAATTTTTTTGAATCCAGGGATGTGAGCAAACTCAGTCAAATTAAAATATCCCTAAAATATCCCTTTTCTACATTGGTTAGACTGAAAAATTTTAAATGTCTGATAAAATTTAGAAGGAGTTTAGATAAAAGTAATTTTAGTGTTTGTTTATGAAATTGGTCATTATTGTGTTTATTTCCACTTGTGTCCTCAAGTGATACAAAAGACAAAGAAAATTTGACAAACACCTTTTTCAGTTCAATGGCAGCTCTTTCCATTTGCTTTTGCTTCGTCTTTTATGAACTGAAACTGATTGTCAATGAGCAAATTTTCACAGCTGTCAGTCATTATTATTTTTTGATTATTTTTATAGAACAACAAAGGTGTACATGAAACACCGAATACGAACAACGAAGAAATTCAAAGCCTTTTTGCGCTTTCGATGAACTTTGCTCATTGTTCCTTATTTTGATAACAAAATCGTCCAAATTTGATCAGCTGTCAAATTAGTGTCTTTCATTGATAAAAATTCAAACACGTTGCTAAAAAAAATGTCTTTATCAGTCAAAGACAAATTGACATTTCCACTTGTCTTTTCAAATTTGCTGCCTTTCATCGACAAACAGTGTTTGTCTGTTCAAAGACACCCAATTTTGGAGTATTTTCACTTGTCATATTGTGAAATGAAGCAAAAATGCGTTTTTCATCAGTTTATAAATGACAAGTGGAAATATCTAGCATTGCGAATCTTTCAATTTAAAGAGTGACAGCTATTATTTCAAATGCCATAGTGCAAAGCGAAAAAAAAATTCCACCACATATCCCGATATGACAGTACAACACAATGCTGATTTTGACGTTTGTTAATGAACGAGAGAGTGATATAATTTTATTGTTTGTTTGTTGTATTTGTTAAAGAGCTTTATTGAGTTATTTTTTTTTACCTGTCTCTTAAGATGTTTTTCATTGACAAACAGTATTTGTCATTTTGTGAAATGAAGCAGAATGCGTCTTTCGTCATTTGTTAAATGACAAGTGGAAACCTAGCATTAAGAGAGTTCTTTTTTATAAGAAAATAGAAAGAAAAAAAAAGAGTAAAACTCAAGCAGCTCTAGAGAATAAATGTCGCATATGGACACAGTCATGAAATTACCTCACAGAAGAATAAACAGCTATATTTGGGAGTCCCTTTTGAGAGATTTTGTAGTGAATATACTCTAAAATAGAAATACACTTTAAGACTTTTGGAGACTTTTGGAAAACTTAAATTATGATTCAAAACCTAAACAAGGTAGTAAATACTATGTAGAGTTATCTAAGATTTGAAAAAAGAACGAATTTGGGGTTTCTATTTAATGATGATGATATAAAGGGACAAAGAAAACAATAGAATGCGAAAAATGTAAAAGAATGCAAAAGAATGAATTAACTCTCAAAAGATTGCATTCAATTGGTTACTATCTTATCTAATGAGCGAGGAAAATTATGGCAATATTTTATATGTCAAAATGCATAGGATAGCATAGTTTGAAGTTGAAGACTCAAAGTGGAATTAGTAAATGCAACCTTTCAACTGAATTCGATCGATCATTTTTTAAGATTGCTTTCTTATAAATTCTGCTATAGACACACTACCATGGCTACTAACTATTACTACCTACACGTTAGATCTGCCCAAAACATCACCACTGCCCGTGAGAGTTCGTAGGAGAGTTCCTGGTAGTCAATTACGCACCACGTAAAATAACTCGGAGTTTTGCAGACTTAAACTTATGTCATTTTCGATTGGACGTTCGGAGTACGCTTTTTCTACTCCATTTTCACTCCATCTACTCCAAAAGCCTTCGATTGGCTGTTCGGAGTACTGTTTTCGTAGTATTTTTCTGTTCCCGATTTGAAGAAGGAGTATATTTGGAACACACCCATACACATACAGTTTTTCGTCGCACTACTTGTCAAAAGTGATGAATGCTTGAAGACGCCATTTTATAATATGGCATCATTCAGTATGGCAACCAGACCCGGAACGAAAATGGACTGATCTACGAGTATGCACCTGGAATGTAAGGACACTCTACACACCAGGTGCTACTCAAAAACTTGAATCTGTCCTCTCGCGGTACAAGGCAGACATTACCGCGATCCAGGAGATACGATGGATAGGATCAGGTATAACGAAAAGAAAAGATTGCGACATTTATTACAGCTGTCACCAAAGACTGCACATACTAGGCTGCGGATTCGTCGTGGGAAATCGACTCAGATCGAAAGTCATCGATTTTAAGCCGATAAGCGATCGCCTGGCTGTGATCCGCATCAAAGCTACCTTCTAAAACATCAGCCTAATATGTGCACACGCCCCTACCGATGAAGCTGAGGAGTCTAACAAGGAGGAGTTTTACGACCTCCTGGACGGAGCCTACGGAGCCTGTCCGGAGTACGATGTCAAAGTCGTGCTCGGAGACTTCAATGCTAAAGTCGGAAAGGAAAACATCTTTGGCGGATTAGTTGGAAAGCACAGCCTCCACGAAACGACAACAGACAACGGCTTCCGACTAATCGACTTTGCTGCAGCTCGTAATACGGTGATAAGTAGCACTAGGTTCCCCAGGCGAAGGATACACACAGCAACCTGGCGATCTCCAGATGGTCGAACGGCCAACCAAATCGACCACGTGCTAATTGGCGCAAGGTACGCATCAAACATCTTGGACGTGTGAACTTTCCGAGGTGCAAACGTGGACTCTGACCACTTTCTTGTTGTGACAAAGTTCAGAGCCCGACTGTCCAACGAAAAGAAAACGAAGACCGCCCAAAGAAAGAAGTTCAACATCGCATGCCTTAGCACATCTGAGAAAGCCAGAGACTACAGTGAGCAATTGACCGGGAAACTCTCTGCCGTACACCCAGCCACAAGCGTCAACAACCAGTGGAACCAGTATCGCGACATTATTAAGGCGACAGCCGAGACCACCATAGGCTATCAACCACCCAGAAAAAAGAACCCGTGGTATGATGATGAATGCGCGGTATTGAAGCAGGAGACGGAAAATGCACGAATGCAAATGCTTCAACGGAAAACAAGAGCAGCAAGAGAGGAGTACCGTGAAAAGAGAAGGAAAGAGAAAAAACCCTGCGTAGAAAGAAAAGAGCATCCGCAGCCTCTCAGCTCAAGTATCTCGAAGAGTCCAGCACCGCCACCAACACCCGCCGGTTCTACAAAACAGCCAAGCAACTGGCATCTGGTTATAGGACTGGCACGCAAGCTCTTCGAAACAGCGAAGGGAACCTAGTCACCGAAGCACAGGGAATTGTAAACGTGTTTAAGCAGCATTTCCAGCAGCTGCTTAATGGGCATTATGTAGAGGAGGCAATAGAGGAACAAAGAAGCATTAGACCAGTCAATGAAGATCCAGTCCCAGCACCCAGTACTGAAGAGGTTAAGAAAGCCATCCACAAGCTTAAGAACAACAAATCCGCCGGCTCGGATGGCCTACCAGCGGAACTCTTCAAGTATGGAGGAGATGTTCTGGTAGGGTGCATGCACCAGCTCATCAACCAAGTTTGGGAGGAGGAAAGTATGCCCGACGACTGGTCAAATAGCTCCATATGCCCAATCTACAAAAAAGGCGATCCTATGTCCTGCAAGAACTACAGAGGCATATCCCTGCTTAATGTTGCCTACAAGATCCTATCCAACGTACTATGTGAGCGTCTAAAACCTTTCTGCAACACTATGATCGGCACGTACCAGTGTGGCTTCAGGCCAGGCAGATCAACGATAGACCAAATCTTCACATTGAGGCAAATCCTGGAAAAGACCAACGAATTTCAAGTCGAGACCCACCACCTATTCATCGACTTCAAAGCCGCATATGATAGCATAAGTCGCCAAGAGCTTCTATTGGCGATGTCGGAACTCGGGATCCCGAAAAAACTGATCCAGCTATGCCGCATGACGTTACAAAATACGCGGTGCAACGTGCAAATGGGTAACAGCTCATCCGAGTTATTCCAGACGTGTACAGGGTTCAGACAAGGAGATGCGCTATCATGTGATTTCTTCAACCTAGTCCTGGAGCAGATAGTGCGCAAGAGTGGTGTTAACATGGAAGGCACTATCTTTAACAGGTCTTCTCAACTGCTTGGTTATGCGGACGACATCGACATCATCGGCCGTTCCAACAGAGCTGTACTTGAAGCATTCACAGCTATTGATGAACAGGCGAAACGCGTTGGTCTTGAAGTGAATGAGGACAAAACAAAGTATATGCTATCAACAAACAAAGCCTCATCGGTCCATCGCCTAGGACAAAACGTCACTGTTGGTAGCAGTAATTTCGAGGTAGTCAAGGAGTTCACCTACCTCGGAACAAACATCAATCCCACGAACGACACCTTAGTGGAAATCCGACGAAGAATCACCCTAGCGAACCGCTGCTACTTCGGTTTGGCCAAACAAATGGGTTCAAAACTCCTTTCTCGAAAGACAAAGTGCACGCTATACAAAACTCTAATTTTACCAGTTCTACTCTACGGCGCCGAGTGCTGGACGATAAGTAAAAAAGGGGAATTGATCCTGGGCACTTTCGAGAGAAAAATTCTACGGCGGATATTTGGTCCTATATGCGAAGAGGGCGATTGGAGGAGAAGATTCAATCGTGAACTGTACGAGCTGTACCAAGATGTGGATGTAGTCCAAAGAGCCAAAACACGTCGACTACATTGGCTCGGCCACATCGAGCGAATGGACAACAACGCTCCAGCCAAGAAAATCTTCGAATCCCAGCCCCCAGGTTCGAGACGACCAGGAAGACCGAACCTCCGCTATAGGGACCAGGCGGTCACAGACGCAAGAGCGCTTGGTCTCCACGACTGGAGGGAGCGTGCGAGGGACCGCAACCGATGGAAGACCGCAATATCTCAGGCAGAAACCCTTCATGGATCGGGAGCCGGATAAGGGAAGGGGGGATCATTCAGTACTGTGTGTGTAAATTTGACAACACGATGTTTTCATATTCTTTTGGAATCAAAAAGGAGCAGAACAGTCAGAAAATCTAATCGAAAACGACATTAGTTAATTTTGCGTCAGGACTCGGGTCTACATCTGAACAAAATCCAATTGATCCAATTATCAAAGGAAAATCATTATAGGCAATACCTCCGTGGGCTTATGTGAATGAAGTTACATAGCAGGACACTTTTGAAAATGTAGATTCAAAAATTAAACTTCAGTGGTTGCAGGTTAATTGCGAAAAATATGCTTTTGATTGTTAAAGGAACAAGTACGTCCAAGGGTTTTTACTATTGAATATGTTTGTTTGCGGTATAAGCGCATAAAACTAAAAATGCTACTAAATTCACTCTGGTGGTCACACTGATTACATTTCAAAATAATTTTTATAGCTCGGAAACTTGACTGAATTTGACAATTTTACACTTTAAGCTTTTTGTTAAAAATTAAATTTCCTATTTTGAAATTAAAAAATTGTGTAGAAAAATTTAAAAAGGAAAATTAACGAAAACCTACCAAAAAAGTAAATGTTTTTTACCAAATTGCGCATTATTTTTTTCCGAGCAAAAATACGCTCAAGATATCCTCAAACAAAAGAAAGTTATTTTAATTCAAAACTGACATACATAGATAAAACCATTCAATTTTAATTAGTTCTCTGTTGTCTCTGATGGACGTTTGGCAACTCATATATGGAAATTTTGCGAAAAAATAATGATATTTAATTCGACAGTAATTGGTCAGAAAAGGTCAACTAGTCCTAGAAATTGGTCAGCCTTAGATAACTTGTAATCAAGGCTTAAAGTTTCTCAAGGTCACCTTTTACCACCTTATTAATGGTACCTCGTGGCAAAATGGTTAATGCGATGGACTGTCATAGGTGTGGGTTTTATTCCCCGCCATGCCACCTAAGAACAAACATGTCTTATCCGAGGTACTGCCTTTTGCGAGGAACTGACAAATCCTTCAAGAGTATACTTGTCATGAATAAGTGTTTCTCATCTATAGCCGTTCGGACTTGGCACAAAACTGTAGCTCCCCTCCATTCCTCCCAACAACACGCAAACAGGAATGGTTGAGAGTTGTAAGTCACTAGGCCCTGGTTCTCCACGAGCTGTTGCGCCACCCTATTTATTTATTTATTTATTTAAGTATATCATCCGAAAGATCTATAGATCGTGATCAAAGGTCAATTATTTTCAGAAATTGGTCTGCCATAGATTTTTTTCCTACGAATTTTTACAGTTCGTTTAAAGATCACAAAAATAACTTAAATTTTTGGACCTCAATTGGGTCATTCATCATCATCATCATCAAGTCCTGTAACCCCGGTTGGGGCATAGGGCGCCAACAAATCGTTTCCATCCTTCTCGGTCTGCAGATAGATATTTTAACTGTGGCCACGTCTTTCTCTGGGAGTCTGCTTCTGCTAGAACTGTTGATTTCAAAAATTGGGTCATTCACAAAACAAAAATATGTCACTTCACGGTCGTAAAAGGTCAGCTTTTTCAGGAATTGGCCACCCATAAATTTTTTTTATGAAATTTTAGTGAATTAAAACAAAAATAAGATCAATCAAGGTCATAGCGATTGTAAGCACTTCATTTATGGGAAATTTGGAAAAAATTAATACCATCTGAAAGGCTATAAGATCATTATAAAACGTCAGCTTGTTTCAGTAATTGGTCAGCTGTAGATTCTTTTTTACGATTTTTTAAAGTTTTTTTTTTTAAGGTCATGAACGATTTTGGGCCTAAGGATAAAACAAATCAGTGGATGACCAATTATTGAAACTAACTGACCTATTATAATGACATAGTAACCTATCAGACAATTTTGTTGGTAAAATTGCCCAAATGAGTTGCCAAAAATCGTTCATGACCTTGAAAAAAAAAACTTTAAAAAATCGCTAAAAAGAATCTATAGCTGGCCAATTACTGAAACAAGCTGACCTTTTATAAAGATCTTAATGGCCTTTCAGGTAGTATTATATTTTTTTTTTTTTCAAATTTCCCATGAATGGAGGTGCCCAAAATCGTTATGACCTTGAAAAAATTAAAAAATTCATTAAAGAAAATCTATGGCTGACCAATTACGAAAACTTGCTGACCTTTTCTATAGTTCTCACGGCCTCTCAGGTGGTATTAATTTTTTGCCCATAAATGAGGGGCCCAAAAATTCGCTATGATCTTGAATTTTTTTTTGTAGTTCAAAAAATTTCATAAACAAATCTATGGGTGACCAATTACTGAAAATAGTTGACTTTTTTCACCGTAAAGTGACCTTTCAAAAATGGTATACTTATTTTAAATGACCCAAAATAAGGTGCCAAAAGTCTTTTTTGTGACCTTAAAACGAACTTTCAAAATTCATAGAAAAAAAATCTATGACTGACCAATTACTGAAAATAGTTAACCTTTCACTTCAGTGACTCAATTCTAATTCAATCGAAAGTCCAGTCGTGCAATTTATTTTGTCTCAGTTTGCCATTTACAGGTCTTCTCAAATGTATTCAGATAAAATTAAAATAACCAAGTATCAATGTGTGTGTTCCGGTGGTTATTAGAATTTTAGCTGTTCTTAACAAGGAATTACAATAACACAAATCTATCCAAATAGATTAAACATCGAAACGTGTCCGATAATAATTTAAAACACTTATCAACATTCATAAGTCCATACATTCAGTTTGAGATGACAGATACATATATGAATGTAAAATTTTTTCAAGCACTTAATGGACCTTTTTTTATGGCTTAGTAAAAATAGCTAACATGGACATTAACTGAACTGACCTACAAATTCATATACCATATCTAAATAAATGTATGTAATGTAATAAGTTCATACAAATTTCAGATTACATAATGTGAAATTCATTAAAGTGTAATTATAGCTATTGCTATAAATAACATTAGGTAATCACTGGCCTATTAAAAGACACGTGTTTCTAATTATTAATATTGAGTTACGCATGAAAAAAATTCAATTGAATCAGACAAAAATGATCTGTAACGATATTCTCTGTGTCTAAAATTAAGGGCAAACATTGCTTAACCTAATGCTCATGAGAGTGAAACCATTTTCAACACAATAAAGAACTTAGAGTTAGTTTACCCACTAAAATGTTTGGAATGTATGGATGGAGGAAGCATTAGAGGTGGAGAACTATCGATGGCACTATCGATTATAATCGATAGTTTTCACTATCAGAAACAATCGATAGTTTTTAACCACTATCGATTGTTTTCGATAGTCAATTAAACTTTACTCTTCATCAAAACTTTATCAACACTTTTTCAAATTGAGCTAACACGTCTAAATTCTACCTTGGTCGAAGATTCAACCCAAATCCAACTCAATCTTTCGATCCTACACATGAATGCATATCTGTGAATATGCTTGAGTTCTAATCAGAGAATATTAAATAAAGAAGCCAATAACTTGGAAATGCAATACTTCATAAACGGGATTTTTATTTTTTTTCCAAAACGTTGTTTAGTGTATATGAGGCGATGAGAACCAAAACTCTCCATATCCATGCCAGAAAAACTTGTCACTGCCAATGGTAATAGTTAAATATCTTTTTAACGAAACTTTTAATATAATTTTCCTTTAATCCATAACAAATAGATTTCAAAATCTATAATTAGAAATAAAAATGTTTTTCTAACTACTCTCATTTCAAAGTTATTAAACAATTAAATTTTGTTATGGAGAGAATTTCTGAATGGATATGGCGAGTTTTGGTTCTCATCACCTCATATGTATACTCAATATTGATACACCAACATTAGTTTTTTATTTTTATTTTATAGGTACCTACATAAAAACTCAGTTTTTAATCCTTTTACATATTATCATGAGCATCATTACTCACCTTTAGTGTTCCTGTCATATTCTGCTGTCAATTTGTAAATGTCAATTCTACTTAAATGTCATATTCTAATTTTTGCTAAGTCATGTTTCAATTTCTTTTTGTTCAATGGTTTTATATTGTTAAATGTCATTTGTAAAGTCAAGCAAGTAAATTTCATATAAAATAAAATCATTATTGTATCAACCATTTTATTTACTCAAGTAATCTATTGGCATTCTTGTTTTTGAGATCCAAAAATACCAACATGTTCAGAACAAGTCATTATTACTATTTTTCTTAAACACAATTATTTTTTTTTTTATCTATTTGTGGAAACAAAAAATTGTCGAAAACTATCGATAGTAATCGATAGTTATCGATAGTTTTAAATAACTATCGATTACTATCGATGGTGGCCACTATCGATAGTTCTCCACCACTAGGAAGCATCGTGTAAAAATGAAAAAGATATTTGCAAAATATTTCTGAGCGTTTTTGAGCTTAATGGCCAAATCACAATCTCGCGTTCGGTCGGTCGCGCTTTGACGGGTGTTTTATCGACTTTACGATAATCTGTGTCAAAAAGCGCGACCCTTAAATTTGCAAAATAGAATGTAGCTTCAAGCTTCGGGCTTTGACAAATTACGAATATGACAGAACCAAAGTTCTCTTCCTTTAAATTAACACAGTGAAAATTCTTCACAGAAAAGGGGGTCAAAAAGTCTCTCTTTTATTTATGAACAAAAGCAGCGGTGGGATCAGGAGCTAAATTTGAGCAATGAAAAATCAGGATCCCGAACATTTTTTTAAAATAACTAGTCGATTAATATTAGTATGAAACTATTTCACAATTTGTTTAAACAAGAGTATCGGGATAATCATTTTACAAACGTGTTTCAAATTTTGATCGGTGGCTCCGCTGTTTTAACCCACTGATTTCGGCGAAATAACTACGAAGTTACAATGGTTCAAGCACATACATGGCTTATACCACTTACTTGAACCTTAAACCATCATTGGACTACAATTAATCCGCCAAAATCAGCGAGTTGAAACTTGCTGAACCATGGATGTACAACTGGCCCTAAGAAAATCCAGTTTAAACGACTAAAACAGTGACAGTTCTTGCAAAAATTAACTTAACACACCTTTTTGACATTTGTAAATGTCAAAGTGTCATAATGAAGTTTGTACGATGCGAAAAAGATAAAAATTGGAAAAAGGATTTTAATACAACCACACCACTCCGCATCACATATATTCACCACATATCATAATCTGTACATATATGTTAATTATCATTAATTTTTACCACACAGAAATTCTCATTCCAAAAATGGTCCCATATTTCCAACACGGTTATAGACCCTTGTTACACGATGACTCTCTTTCTCTGACTCTTTTTGAAATTAGATGCGAAGGAAACAAAAGACCAAATTTCCCCTTCAAACTCATTCAGAAGGGATAAAAGAAATCATTCTATAAGGGGGGCTTAGATGGATCAACATTGTTGACCTTGACAACATTGCTTGATGGAATCGGAATAAGTTTTCAAAATATTTTGAAAACCATACAACTCGGTTGACAAATGGATCAAACATCAGTGGTTATCAACAATGTTGGGCATACTGTTGATCCATGTAAACCCCCCTATACGTAAGACAGAACTTTATTTTTAGTCCCGTTTGACATCTATTCATATTTCAATAAAATGTATGGATTTCATTTATTTAAAAATGCTCAACTTGCTTTATTTACTTTGGTACATAATAGTTGAGTGAAATTCCTTGGAACTTTTCACAAATTTTCACAATTTGCTATCAGAACCCTTAACAAACTAACCTTATGTGTGAACGTGAAGTTACCATATATGTCAACTGAAAAACTTTTATTGCTTTCGAAGAACGCAAACCAGTGCTCATGTTTTATAACATGCATTGACAAAATTCGTCGAGAGACTTTTAAAAATGGAACGAAACTCATGTGTTTTGTTTCAGCTTTCATCTTTACAGAACCTGGCACAGTGTACGTAACCACTTTCTCCGAAACTTAAATTGATTCAGGCAATCGAACATGCCCAAGAAAGAGAACAGTCAAACAGCTGTCAAATATTAAAAACAAATTTGGAGGTATTTGGAAATGGCAAAAAATTAAACAAAAACAATTAATTTCACAGGAATATTTGGTTTATTTATTTGGTTGGTTTTTGTTAACACTATCTCGTTTTATTCAATTGATGTGTAAATAAAAGGATTAAAGAAACACATAAATAAATTGCCATAGTTCTATTACATATATCCAATCTGCATATTGAACTGCAACAAAATCAGCTTCAAACATGTACAATGATTTGTAGTGCTGCTGTTATCGTTGTATTTATTAATAAAAACAAACACACAATCTTTAGTTTAACTATTTAAAGAATTACTAATCTCTTTTATATCTGAGATATAAAATTGAATTAAATATTTATCAAAGCACTTCCCGCACCAAAAAGTGAATAACACAAAAAAAAGAAAACGTCTATTTCAGCTGTCAAAGCGCCACCGAAATAGAAAATAGATCTATTCGGGCGTTTGGCTCAGGCTTACGATATTTACGATCTGAGGCAAGTTCGACGCCTGAGGTAACATTTAAGACTGCCCCATAAGATCCCATTGTTTCTATTCAATATGTCAAAGTCGGCGCGACCGAACGCTTGATTGTGGTTTAGCTATAAAAGTCTGATTCGAAAGGCTATGGATGTTTATTTTTTATACCTATAACTATTTAAGAGTTGACCAAATTTTGTGTTCAAAATATTTATAATAAGATAATAGCAACAAAATTATAGCGCTTGCTTTTGTATATTTTTTTTTCAAAATCTTGAAGAACTAACTTTTATGAGTCATTTGAAAATAAATTAAAAATATTTGTGTGTATTGAAAATTAATATTAGGGCAACCTCTCTTCGTGTAACTTATAATTATTATTTTGGATTTTTTTCAAATGTTCACTTAAATTCTATTAATTTATTAAATCCCAACAAATTATTTGAGTTCTTACATAATTTGGTTTGTTATTCAATTAATGTTTTAATGTTATAAATGTGAGCCAAGTAAAATTGAATCCAACAACCAAGGTTAAGAGCTTACCTATTTCATAAAATTAACAAACCTTTGAAACCTTTTATTGTTGTTATTAAAAATATGTACATATTTCTAGATCCAATCAAAAAGTAAAACATATAGATACAAAGCAGAGAAATAACAAATTTACAATGCATCAAAAAAAAAGAACATGAACAACTTATTTAGGTAAAAGTATAAATATTATTTTATTGAATATGTATATAAATAGGTATTATATGTACCTATTGCTTTATTGATGATTATAATTATAAATTGTGAATGATTAATAAACTTTTATTTATTTATATAAAACATATATTTTAAAGTTGAGTTAAAGTTTTAGAAATTAACATTTTAATTTGACACATAGATGTATAAATAAATATTCTTTTTATTATGGCAAATAGTGCAGGAAATTATAGTCATAGAATAAGTAAGCTATTTCCTTTTAAACATACCTTTTATCATATTTACAATTTCATCAGCTTCTCTCGATAAATCACCACCAGGTCTGAATGGATTATCCCAACCAGAGTCGGTACTGGAAATAAAAAAGAAGAATAATTTTATAACTTTAATGTAAGACCATAAAATAGTGTTAAAACTTTTTTACGTCCCATATTTGCATTTAAAACAGCAGCAATCAGCCCTTTGCATTTAATATATAACAACAAAAACATAAATGTTAAAAAAAGATCCAAGTTCTTATATGTACAAGAAACCTGTTCGTAGAAAGTCCGCCAAAAAAAGTAATGAGATTTAAAATATATGCCAAGTTTTAAGTTGATGAAGTTTAATATCAAATATCTTAAGAAGAGTAATATCGAAACAATTCCAAATCATGACAGAAATTTGGTAATTAATGATTACTGATTAAAATTTGGTGGGTTCACTGGTCAAGTTTTCATACATTTAAAATTTTTGATTAAGTAAGTATTTAAGACAAAACTTGCCAAGTAAATCCACCAAATTTTAATCAGTAATCATTAATTACCAAATTTCTGTCATGATTTGGAATTGTTTCGATGTTACTCTACTTAAGATATTTGATATTAAACTTCATGAACTTAAAACTTGGCATATATTTTAGATCTCATTACTTTTTTTGGTAGACTTTTTATGCACAGGTTTCTTGTACACATTATAAGAACTTGGCTCTTTTTTTAACATTTATGTTTTTGTCATGATTTCACTCCTTTTTGCAAAGATTTATTTTGCCAGGTGAAAATCAAGCCCTACCGCTCTACAAAGTTTCATAATTCTACGACAACTGAAAGTGCTCCATATTAATAAAAGCAATTCTGATAAAGTGGGTGGATGCCACGCCCCTGAATAGAAAATTCCAATTTTTCAATTTTTTTTTTCTTTCAAAGTACTTCAAGCCCTACTGACCTACCATCGTTCTCATCGTTCTACAACAATCAGAAGCGCTTCATATAGTTCATAAGAATTTTTGACAAAGTAGGTGGATGCCTCGCCCCTTGAACTGAAACTGTCATAGTGTCTTAACTGCGTTGACAGGGTGATAACACGGCCAATGAAAATAATCAACGATTAAGTTCGTGTCAACGCAGCCGTCAACGCATGAAGAGTATTCTGCGTTGACGATCACACGACAAGACAGCTTTGGGACAGAATTTTACGTCATTTTGACGTCAGAGTGTCAACGCGTTGACCGTATAATCATAAAACAACCAAATTTTTAAATGTGGAACAGTAGAGATATGTGTGAAAAATTGTGACATATGCCGTTTCGGTCAAGGCTTGGAAGAAAGCAAATATTAGTCAATAAAAAAGTACGTACACAACAACTCAAAACTACCTTCTTTATTTAATTTTTTTTATTTAAAAAAACAATGAACTTTGATAAAGAAGACGAATAAAGGCAAAATCTGAGAAGGCAAAAAACGCACTCACGAGTAATAAAGGAAAAAAGGAAAACTAAAATTTAAATTTTTGGAATCATAAAGACACTTGATATTGTATTCGATACTTTCATGCCTCCCTTCTTCTCCGTCTATCCAGAAACGGTGAGGATATTGTTCTGATCCAGGAACCCTGGATTGTTAAATCCATGGTTAAAGGACTCAGAACTCCTGGATACTACTTACTGTATGCATCTGGTAAGGGTGAACCTAGATCTTGCATACTAGTTAAAAGTACCACTAACGTATATTTACTCCCTGATCTCAGCGATAGAGATATCACCACTGCTAGACTGGAAACGGCCAATGGTGCGTACTGGCTAGTGTCGGCGTATCTGGGCCATGACAATCTCGGCCCTCTCCCCGGTTATACACTAGAGAGAATCATCGCACAGGCAGAACGACAGAAGATATGTCTCATTATTGGGAGTGATGCTAACTCCCATCATACAGTATGGGGAAGTACTGATATCAATGATAGAGGTGAATCTCTTTTTGATTATATTTTAAGTACTAACCTTATAGTAAGTAATGTGGGAAACGAACCTACCTTCATTACTAAAAACCGACAGGAAGTATTGGATATTACTCTTGTCTCAGATACAATTCATCACAAGATCTTGAATTGGAAAGTATCTGATAAACACTCGTTTTCTGATCACAGGTACATCCAATTCAGTCTAAATGATGAACCTCCTAGCCGCTTGGTATTTCGAAACCCTCGAAAAACCGATTGGCTTAAATATAGGATAACACTCAAAGGTCTATTAAAACCTGATCTTTTAAATCCTCCTTCAAATATAATTGAACTTGACTGCAAGGTCAGTGATCTCACATTAGCCCTTAACAAATCAATGGCTATTTCCTGTCCACTTACTCAAGTAAGGGGAAAAAAGAAGCCGTATTGGTGGGATTCAGGGCTTGAACCGCTCAGGAAAAATTGTCGTAAATGTTTTAATCGAGCTAAAAGTACCCGAGTAGCGTCGGATTGGGAATCCTATAAGGAAACCCTTAAATTATATAAGAAAGCTTTGAGGAAGTCTAAGAGATCCTCCTGGAGAATTTTCTGTGGAAATATAGAAAAAACTTCAGAGGCATCCAGGCTTAGAAAAATCCTCTCTTCAAATCCAGTGATGCCTAGCTGTTTGAAAAATGCTGATGGCTCATGGACCAACTCTTGCGAAGAATCGCTAAACCTGCTACTAGATACTCATTTCCCTGGAAGCTCCAAAAATATTAATAGCTTCGACCATAATAGGTCAGATAATGAGCCAAGATATCCACAAGGTCTTGTTACTAGGGAAAAGCTGCAATGGGCGCTCAACAGCTTCAAACCATACAAGTCTGCAGGACCCGACGGCATAGTACCAGCTGAACTCCAAATGAATTCTGACTTAATTCTGCCAATTCTGGAGATCATTCTTACTAGTTGTTTAAACCTGGTCCACATTCCCCTGTTATGGAGAGAAGTTAAGGTTGTGTTTATACCCAAAGCTGGCAAATGCTCCCAAGTAAACCCGAAAGATCTCAGACCTATTAGTCTATCATCATTCCTTCTTAAAATCTTTGAAAGATTGATCGATATCCACCTGCGAACAAGCATAGACACGCGACTTTTGTCTACTGCTCAACACGCTTATTGCAAAGGGAAATCGGTTGAAACTGCGTTACATACTCTAGTTCGAACTATAGAATATTCCCTCCATCATAAAGAGTACACCATGGTCGCTTTCTTGGATATAGAGGGCGCTTTTAACAATGTCGACACATATGCGATCGCATCTGCTCTGACATCCCTGAAGGTAGATGGTACGCTTGGTGAATTGATTAATCAAATGCTGACTAGCAGGGTTATCAATTCAAAACTGGGCAGCTTTTCCGCTAGAAGGTCTGTCAGTAGAGGTACGCCGCAAGGTGGTGTTCTATCTCCCCTTCTCTGGAACTTGGTAGTAAATGAGCTGCTGACATGCCTGGAAGCAGAGGGTTACAGAGTGATTGCATATGCGGACGATGTTGCTATTGCCGTATCAGGAAAGCATCCTACTGTCTTAAAAGAACTCTTACAAAATGCTTTAAATAAGCTTACCAACTGGGCTGACCGGTGTGGTCTGGGTGTCAACCCTCATAAAACAGAACTTGTTCTATTCTCAAGGAAATATAAAATCCCTCATATTGATCCTCCTTCTATCAAAGGTACTCCACTAACATTCACTGATCAAGCAAAATATTTGGGTCTTATTTTGGACAAAAAGTTAAGCTGGAAACCTAATATACAAGAAAGAGTCAAAAAAGCCACAGTGGCACTTTTCTCTTGCAAAAAAGCCGTTGGGAACAAATGGGGCCTTCAACCTCGAATCACTCACTGGCTATATACTTCGGTGATTAGACCGATCCTCACTTACGGAGTGACAGTATGGTGGACTGCTCTGGATAAAGCGGTAAATTGCGACAAATTGAGCAAAGTCCAACGCTCTGCTTGTTTGTGCATAAGTGGAGCACTTCGTACGACACCTTCCGCTGCTCTAGACGTTCTGCTCCATCTGACACCCCTCAATATTTTCAGCAAACAAGTGGCTGCAAACAAGTGGCTGCAAATGCAGCCATTCGCCTTAAAGCTTCCTCACAATGGACCAACAACAACTTTGGCCATTCCATCATTCTGAATTCATTCGGATCAATCACAAGTCGCACTGATTACACCATCCCAAAACTTCAGTTTGGCAAAAACTTTCAAGTCAGCATTCCTTCTAGAGTTCTCTGGGAGGATACGGCTCTCTTGGAAGATGAATCAATCCATATTTACACCGACGGATCGAAAACTGATGATGGGGTGGGTGGTGGTGTGTACTCAGAAAGACTAAAATTAAGTCTCTCCTTCCGTCTTCCTAATCATTGTAGCGTGTTCCAGGCGGAACTTATGGCGATCAAAGAAGCCTTATCTTGGCTGAAAGAAAACGTGTTATCAACTACAGATATCCGCATCTTCTCGGATAGTCAAGCAGCTATCAAATCTCTGGAATCGGTCTCTACCAACTCTTTAACAGCCCTAAATTGTCGTTCATCTCTGCTGGAGATGGCGCAGCAGTTTAACATTCACCTGTGTTGGGTGCCGGGGCATAGAGACATTCCAGGTTATTGTAAGGCCGACGAACTCGCTAAATATGGAACAACTCTACCTCTTCTACCTTGTAAGGCAGATATTGGTATTCCCATCGCTACATGTAAACTTATGCTGTAGCAAGATGCTTTAAGAGAACAAACCTTAGGTGGAACAATATCACCACTTGCTGGGCAACAAAACAAATCTGGCCAGTAATGGATTTTAAGCGATCTAAATGTTTGATATCTCCAAGCAGATTGCACATTAGCTCCATGATCGGTGTCATAACCGAACACTGTCTTATAGGCAAGCACGCAACGCGTCTTGGCGTATTCTCTAACGATTTTTGCAGAAGCTGTATGGACGAGGAAGAGGTAGAATCGATTCCTCATCTTCTATGCACTTGTCCTGCTCTATCTCATAGGCGAAGACTCCATCTTGGAGATTTCTACTTCAATGATCCTAGTGATTTAGTAAATGTTGACATAGGTAGTCTGTTACGCTTCATAAGAAGCTCCAAATGGTTCATCGAGTAGGGAAAAAGGCTTCCCAGATTCTTGTGGTATCACAATGGACCAACTTATGGTCTAAGTGTGTCAGTTTTCATGACTGACAGCCACTTCAACCTAACCTAACCAATGCCTTTACACATACAAAAGGGCAGAGTTAGGAAAATTCTTTCCCTGGTTATTATTTATTAATACATAGTTCGTTTGAGTAAACGGGTCACAGCTTCCAGGTTTTTAAAAAATACATAGCTTTTTACGATTCATTGAAAAAAAAAACGTTTCAAAGTTCCAAATGACGGTAATCAATTACTTAATTTTAAAATTGGTATCGTATTAAGCTACGCGTTTAACCAAGAACTTCCAAAAACAATTTTTTTAATTTTTCAATCAAAATTTAATAAATAAAATGTTATGTAACCTAAAAAAACCTAACCTTCCCTCAAAAACAATGTATGTAAAAGCAAGGAAAAATTCAAGTCACTCTACTTCGAGTTCGAGTGTCACTTTCATGTTCAAATAAATTAAATCTTCACAAAGAGTGAAGAAACAATGCAGGAAAAATAATAAAAAAAAAAAAACAATCAAGAGAACCCTTAAATGCTTTATATCCAATCCACCACCCTTTTTGACGAGGCATAAGCCAGTGCATCAATAAAGCAGGTCAAATGTTCTTTTAGTACTGTTTCCTATGAGCGAAAACAATAAGCAGACGGCAAACCATTTAAGTCATAAAAAAAATAAAAAAAAAACAAACACTTAAATATTAATGTGAATTTCCATTCTCACTCAACCATGCACTTTTAAAAGGAACTCACTTCAGCGTAATTAATTCACATATTTATATATATGCAGTTTTTTTGTTTTCTTTTTTAACACAATAACAATCTGCTGCATCTTTTCTTTAAGTTTTGCACTAAATAGAAAGAAAGGTTCAAGTTGAATTGCCATCACAATCGCAGCGCAACGGTCTGATGATTCGATGGACTCAAGAGGTTAAAACTTAAAAAAAACATACGAGTATACCTATTTCTGCGATATTCTTTCGAAATCACCTTGAATAACACCTTGACACTTTAGCTGATGTCACGCATGGTGAGTCATTTTTTTGTTGTATCTACATATCTATAAAAATATGTATGTTTAAACATTTAGACTGCACCAGAAGAGTGCATGCGGCATTTTAGCCCCATTTAAAAGAATCTTTCAAGCTCTAGGAAGGAAGGGTAGCAAAATATGTAGGTACCAGCGAAACGATGCAAATTTGTATTAAAATGTCATGTGTAGGTTAGGTTCATACACTGAAAGAAATAAGGAAAAAAATAAATCAATAATATTACTGTAAAAAATTGGCTTACTTTTGATTCTGATTAAAAACAATACAAAATGCGATTTGAAGAAATTTGCATGGATATCACTCTCACTCATGCATTTTGATGCTTAAAAATTGTTAGCAAGGTTTGCAAAGTCAAAGATTATAATTTGTGTTGCTTTATTAAACTTTGATGATTCGATCTTTAAAAATCAAGTTTTGAACTTCTAACTGGAATCATTTAAGTTTTTTTTATTGCAGGTCTTAGAACAGCTTTTTAAAAATTAAGATTACTGTTTTGTTTAGTCAAAATTGCATAAAAAATTCCCCTATCACCTATCGCCTATTGCAGACATTTTGTGGTAGGTGTAGGTATCTACCTATACATATATGTAGATGTATAACCTATTACTTTTTTTTAATTCCGAAACTTTAAACCAGTGAGGTGATTCCCAAAGTGGTCCAGGTGGACCCCCAGGGGTCCACGGGAGATTCGACAGGGGTCTACGTTGACATGAAATAAAAATGGGGGTTCACCCAGTTGTGAGTGGAGACCCACGATAATGTACGAGTATCTGGTTTCGAAAGTAAAGAACAAAAAGCTAGGCTTGGCCTTATCTGTCAATGAAGGCAGATATTACCTTTACCTCAAAAAAATTAAGGGAACAAAAAATTCCAAATTTTTCGGTGATTTTCGACAGGCTGTATTTTAGTGAATAATGGTCGCATTGCCACTTTAAAAAGAAGGGTTTTGAAGCTTAAAGAAATAAGATTCTAATTTTCAAAAATGATGAATGAATTTTAATATTCTAAAAATAATATTATTAATTTTTTGCTTTTGCTTTGGCCCGCGGGCTTGAACATTTTTTTCAGTTAGGCTGGCATATGGATCAGATAGCCTGTTTTTTTTAGCATTAATTCGCTTTTTTTAAAACCTCCCTTAATTTTTTTTGAGAAGTATATTTTAAAAAGATCAGCGACTGTTACTTGTAAAAACTTGCATAGATATCATCGGCTTTCTGTCAAAACCTCATAAATCTTAAAATGCAATTGCAATGTATTTCGGATCAAAACAAATAACAGAATTCAAATATCAATATTTCGTAACTATGTTGTGGTACCTTTTGGGGCTATCAACCAGTTTAAAAACCTTTAACGATCTAAGAATTCCATTTTATTACCTTTTAAATTTGATTTTTGTGTCTTCTTAGCAATTTTTCAAAACAGACTTACGTGGCTTTGACAGAAAGCCGAATTCAGTGCAACGCGTGTCAAAACTTGCAAAGTGGCGCCCGAATTTAGGGTTGGAACTCAGCTGCAACGCTGATTTCCATCTTTAGATCTAATCTCTGCATTTTTTGACGAGATTTGGGAATACGGTAAAAATGTTGCAGCAGGGGGTCTACCGAAACCAGGCTAATCTTGAAAGTGGTTTACGAGGAAATAAAGTTTGGGAACCTCTGCTTTAAACCAAAGTTTTATTTGAAAACCGAACATAAATAGATTTTTCCTCGATTGCATACAGCAAAATATGGATTGAATTTTGTTTCAATTTATAAATAAAACCCAGGCCTGTTCACTGTTTCGAGATTGTTCACTTTTTCGAGCAGGAATTTTCTAAGGCTTTCTAAAGATGAATTTGGCCCAAAATGCACATTTCGTTTAAAGTGATTGTTTTTAATTTTAATTAAGCATTAAACAAGGCTTTCATTCAAGTTTAAACAAAAAACAGAAACAATTTCTAAGAGCTGTCAAGCTATGTAAAATGCTTGTGCGACATTTTTATACAAAATACGTTCTTATATAAAACTTTGTGTGTTCGGGACAGGAGGGCACGAGCGTCAGCCGCCATCTTGGAAAACGAGTTTTATGAAACATACCATGAACTATATGTATAATCTTAGAAGTATTTACTATTTACCCTGTTATATTCGAAAAGAGGAAAATATTTAATAGTGTGAGAACATTTGTAGGCCTAAAGTGAAAAAAATGCAAATTTGTTAAAAAAAAAATGGGCATTTGCGTCCCTATTTCACATATTTGGTTCTGAGGGACTGAATAGGCTCTGAAATGAAAAAAGGGGGGCTGTCCCTCCAAAAGGGGAACGCATGGTAACCCTAGCGATATCCGATATCTATGTAACTCTTTTAACAGTGTCAGAACTGTACTACATATATGTCGGAGGGATACTTAAGTGGTTGTACAAAAACAAAGGGAAAGAACCATTATTATGTACCCAAAATTGCAAACTGTTACTTTTCCGTCTACTTAGGATCACTTGTATTTATTATTTTTATAATGTTTTATTATTTATGAGCAGTGCTACCGATCTTAACTTATGTACACTTGGTAAAATAGGAATACAAACAAATAATGGAAGGTGAAAGTTCCTTCTTTGACTATTCGGAAAGCCGTTTGTCCACTAGGCCCTCAGCCTCAAAATGCACGAATTTCGAATTAACGCATTCAACTTTAATGTACGACGCCTACAATTCAATTCAAACACGAGCCGGTTGCTCAACTACTTGCTCAACAAGTATACGGGCAGTGTTGTCACTTTACCTTTGTATATCCAATCTATAGTATTCTCATGAAACACGATTTTGTAGGTAGACATTTGGTCGATAGGTTCGCTGTGATCGCCTTACCGAGATCCCTTAACAAAAATTATAATTACATTTGGACGCATAGATGGCCACGAGCTTTTTTTCTTCATGAGAATACTATAGAATTTATATACAATGACTTTACCACAATTGTGGTAGATCTACTATTTTTCTTCAGATTTTTATAATCTACCACTTCTACCACTAAAGTCAAAGCTTCGGTAAAGGAATGGATTTAAAAGTAATAAAACAAAAGTTACTTAAATATTACACAAAAATGTGCAGTGAATACAAAAAAAAAAATGTCCAATTTTTCCAACATGCCCTTCAGATTTCTTCAATTTCTTTACCCAAAAGACATCCTGAAAGGCACAGAGCAAACAATTAAATTGCGAATGGGGATCACTCTTAATTTTCGACAAAATTAAAGTAAAAACATTTTAAAAGAAGTCACTGTGAGTGGTTGGTTCGAGTTGAGGAAAGAGATGAACTTATTATAATGAAGAACCTAGGTATGTTTTGAAACTTCCAAAAACAATTTTCTTTGATCTTATCAAACATATTAAATTAATATAATAAATTCTCTTTGTCAACTTCATTAAAAGTTTATGTGATACACAATACTTGATTTAAATTTTAACAATAAAAGTAAACCGACTTTTTTTAAATATTTTTTTTAAAGGAAGGTACATATGTACATATATTTCGATGAATAAAATGGTTCTCTTGGACTGAAATAAAATTTGAAAAAAATTTCTTATAAGGTTTTCCAATTTTTAATGCACATTTCGGTCTAAAAATAGATTTTTTTCGTTTGGAATGAAGTGCGATCTAAAATTGATTTTTTTTTTTTGCCAATGCATTGGTGTAATTTCCTGTCTATCTCATTATTCTTGAATATTTCAATCCATTGATGCACTTTTCGTAGAGAAATATCACCTTCGTGAATTTTTGGACTCAATTAAAACAAAAATTGATCTAATAGTAGAAGGAGAAAGAAGCAAACGGAAAGACAGGTCAATAAAACCCTATTAGACCATGTATCAGTTAGATTAATATTTCGTTGAAATTTGATTTGATTTTTACATTTCTACGTATAGATCAACCTTAAAAGCAGAGTTGGGTAGTAATCATTACAAAAGAAATCAATTACGATTACATGTAATTTGTAATTGAAAAAGTTCAATTACTGACTACACATAATTGTAATTGAAAATACAAATTACATGTAATTGAAAAAAAAGCAATTGCTTGATTTAATTACATGTAATTGAAAAAAAGTAATTGAACAAAAAAAAGTAATTGAAAAACCTGTAATGATTACTATTTTTGTAATCATGACACACAATTGTAATTGATTACAAAAAATATCAATTACATTTAAATATATGTGAAGAAAATCTTACCTCAACGATCAACGTCTATAAAATATAAGCACGATTTGTAGTTTGTTCACATCTGGGGGATAACCATTCATACGATCTTTAATTTTTGCCTATTCACTTATATGATCTTAATAAATGGTACGCAAAGATTTTTCCTTCACATTGTGTTAAATGCAATTGATATTTTGTGTAATCAATCACATTTGTGTGTAATGATTACCAGAAAAAGTAGTCATTACACGTTTTTTCAATTACTTTTTTGTCTTCAATTACTTTTTCCCAATTACATGTAAGTATTAATTGAAAATTTTCAATTACAAATTACAAGTAATTGTAATTGAAAATTTCCAATTACAATTACATGTAATTGTAATTGCAAAAAGTCAATTACTGATTACATGTAATTGTAGTTAACCCTGTAATCAATTACAAAATGTAATAATTACTACCCAACCCAAAATCAGCTAAAAAATTTTTTTTAGAATTAAAACTCTTCCATTTCAGGACATATTAATATTTACCCAATTTTAATACATTCAGGGACTTGATTGCCTTAAAATCTGACTAGGTTTATGCATACACAAGCTCAACCGGAAAAAGTAAATATAATACGGCCTAAAGCAAAGACATACATTTTAACATTTATTGCATTTTATGCATATCAAATAAAGCATCGACATCTATACTTAGGGGAAGCTGGAGCATAACAGGCACTCTAGGCATAATGATCCCCCTCCGTATATATCTTTAGAATAAAGTGACAACTTCGAAATTAAATATTTCTGCTTTAATTCATAGTTGGCAATTTGAAGATTTTTCATTGAGTTGAAGTTATTTTCAAATAAATTGGTTTTTTGCCATTTATTATCAAAGTAAGTAAGTAACTAAATTTCGCATATAAATTCAGTTAATTCAGTTCTACAGTTGGAGTTTAAAACAAAATTTTATAAATTTTCTGTAGAACAGGACATGGGGCAGAATGGGCATGGGTGTCCATTGTGCCCCATACATTTTATTCCCTTGTTGTTTATCCACTGATGTTGTCTTCAAACCCTGTTTTTGAAACAAATTGTCCTACGAAGTCTCCCTGAAAGTCCATTGATCAGGAACCAATAGATGCATCGATATTATCCCCAGACCCCAGAGCGTCATCAACTTCTTTCCAAAAATGTTCTACATCTCATATTGTAGCAGTTCTCAAAGCAAATAAGAATTTTTAAGCGCTAGGGCAAGACTGCAGGTATAACAAGCTCTCCGTCAAAACTGCCCTAACTAAGGGCAAGTTTTTCAGTGCAGAATTAACTCTTAGTTAAATCACAGTTATATAATCCTGAAAATAAATTAACCCCGCGTTAACTCAGAAACAGTTTTTCAGTTGAGCATTAACTTAATCTCACCAAATTAGGTGAGTTAAGTTAGGATTTACTGAAAAACACGCACGGAAAGAATTCAAGAAAAATGAGCTGCAAATCACGAAAAATGAATCCCGGTTTATACCTTGGCTCAGGATTTAGTAATTTACAACTATTTTTTTGCAATTTGCAAATCAAAGCAAAATTAAGATATTGATGTTCAAAAATCATGAATCAAAACTCTTTAGTATCAACTATTCGATTGAGAGAAAACAAAAATTGCAGCCAACAAATCGCAATCGCTCCAAATATTACTCAGTTGTATATTTGTTGATTTGCTAAAAAGGTTTGCGATCACCAATTTCATTCTGTGATTTGACATTTGAAAGAGCAATCTTGCTTAGAAAACCCTTCATTTTGGAAGTATACACGTTTTATTTTATTGATTTGAAATAAAAACTTTGCTTTCTCTACTTGGATTTGAACTCGCATCCCTCCAGTTACTGAGCGAGCACGCTACCACTAGGCCAATTCGCAATACAGAATACTGCTGTCAGAAATTAAAAAGTAGATACATGCCATGTTGTGGTGCTTTATTTCCTGCATAAGTAAATTGCCACAGGAAAGTCGTGATTTGGAAACAAATATTTTGTGATTTGCAACCATTCTAATGGAGTTTCAAATTGTGACACAGAAAACATGATTTGCTAGAGTTAATATTTGGTGGTTTGCAAATCAGTGATTGTGCAATGTAAATTACTAAAAAGTGATTGCAAATCAATTTTTAAGTTGATGCTATCGTGAGATCATTCTTTTGGAGAATAAATTACGCCAAAAAAGTTGTAATATGAACAATGCAAGCTTGAATCTTTGATTTCAATTGTAAATCTTGAAGAGACCAATTTTGAAATTTCCTATGTTTTTGACTGTAAATTTATAAGTTTTTGAATTAATCTGTCATAGAAACGCCATAATTTACTACTAAAACATGTTTTGAAAATTGCAACTGAAAATTTAGCATTTGGTGATTTTTCAATTCTCTCCGTGCGTTCTGGAGTTAACTTAGGTTAAACCCCGAACCTAGGATAACCTCGCACTGAAAATCTGACCCTAAGAAAAATAGCAAAAAAAATTGATGAGGAAGGAAAAGTTTTCAGAAAGCGAAGATGACGAAGAGTTTCTGTGCCAGTCTAAAGAAGGATAGGTTTCCTACAGATCCTGCGGTGAGGGGGCATACTGCTCATGTTCTGGAGGAGATAATGTTGACGGTGAGTCCATTCAAACATGTTTTTGTTGTAACGCAGCTTACACGGAAAGAATTCTTGGATCATATCACGAAAAATGAGCTGCAAATTACAAAAATGAATCCCGATTTATACCTTGGCTCCGGATTTCGTAAATTACGACTATTTGTTTGCAATTTGCAAAACTGAGCAAAATGAAGATATCGATACTCAAAAATCTTAAATCAACCCTCTTTAAGTATCAATTATTTTATCGAGAGAAAACAAAAATTACGAACAACAAATCGCAATTTGATCCAAATATTCCTCAATTGCACAATTTGTAAATTTGCAAAAAAGATTTGTGATCACCACTTTTATTTCGTGATACTAGCCGTTTTCCTTTGGAGGTGGCAAAGTACTTGTGAGTAGATAAAAACCCTAATCTAGTACTACCAACTGCACATGCTCTCATGTGCGAGTAGATACATTTTACAGGGGAAAGCAGTTTGATGTGTTCCATTGAAAAAAGCTAGCAAAGTACTTGCAAGTACTTCGCCACCTCCAAAGGAAAACGCCTATTGTAACTTGGAAAGATCAATCCTGCTCTACCCTTCATTTTGCAGGTATACACATTTAATTTAATTTATTTGAAATAAATACTTTATGCTTACTTTACTTGAATTTGAACTCGCAACCCTCCAGTTGCGGAGCGCGCATGCAACCACCAAGCCAATTTGCATTACAGATTGTTGGTGTGACACATTGATGATTAGATACCTGCAATGTCGTGGTGCTTTATTTCTTCGAGAAGTAAATTGCGACAAGAAAGTCGTGATTTAGGAATTTTTTGTTGGTGATTTGCAACTATTCTCATGGAGTTGCAAATTACGACAAAAAAAAACGTAATTCAGTGATTGTGCAATGTGAATTACTAAATATTTATCGCAAATCAATATTTTTAAATGCTGTTTGTGATATTATTCCTTTGGAGAGTAAATTACGCCAAAAAAGTTGTATTTTGCTATGAAGAGTACAAGCTTGAATCATGGATTTTAATTGCAAATCACGAAGAAACGAATATTGTAAATTGCTACGTTTTGAATGTGAAATTACCAGTTTTTGTATTAATTTGGGAACAAAATGCCTTGTTTTACGAATAAAACATGATTCGTAAATTGCAACCGCAAATTTTTCAATTGGTGAGTTTTCAATTCTTTCCGTGTAGATTTGTGCCCATCATGCCCCACCTATGCCCATTGTGCCCCCAGCATCGGGGTGTAATGGGAAAATTTAAACAATTTTCTTAACTAACATACCATAAAGAATAATTTATTGTTATCTATTTTTATTTTCCATGTTTATGTTTTAATTAATAAAATTGCCTTTCCAATACTTTTTTTTGGAGATTATAAGCTCATTTTTGCTGTTTTTATTAAAAAAAAAATCTTCAAAGGGCCTGTTATGCCCCGGCTTCCCCTACTTAGATATTCTATAGTAAAAGTATTAACTATATGTTTTATGCCTATATCACCCCATAAAATGCAGATTAAGAACAAAATACAATTTCATTATTCCACAACTTTTTTTAAGTACATACATGAATTATTTACTTTTTTATTAATGTTGCCCTTACCACCTTAATTTGGTATTAGAACTTTTAAACTTCTTAAAGTTTCTTATTTACACAATTTCTTAATATTTTGATTTATATGCCTACATTATATCCATGGCGGTGGTCGTGAAGAACCAGGTAACTCAAACACAACAAAATTTGGAAGGTCGGGATCAATGACAAAATTGACAAAATCTGACTTATGTCAAAACAAGTGTTAATCATGTATTTTCAAATATATAAGGAAAGTATTAGATGAAGTCAAAACTTTGTTAAACATTGTTAACTATTTATTTAAGAATTTTAAAAAAATAAAAATTCACTTCAGGTATCTCGACTTACCTGGTTATCCTCACGACGGCCATGGATATGTTGGATTGGGTTCCAATAGACTCTATTGCCAAAACTTTTCATAGTGAATTGCATTTAGTTTTATCTATTTCCAAAGATTTAGCAAAAATAATAAATGTCGACATATTTAATATTTTTACTTGCGATATACATACATAGGTACTATAAGGCAAGTTTTGGATTCGTGCAAAAAAAATTTGAGATAACAATCAAACATGATATTAAGATGATAGAGAAACAAAGTGGGTGGCACAATTCTGTCTGTCTGTTCGTCTACAGCCTAAACGGCTCGATCGATTTTCTTCAAACTTGGTACATACAAAGTGGTTTTTGGTGATTCTGCCAACACGTTTTTTTCATTTTTTTTTAGAACCAAAAATAACGGTACCTGCCATACAATTTTTCTTGTCAATTTTACATAATCGCTTTTTTCTCAAAAACGGCTCGATAACTTTTCTTAAAAAAAAGTCAGTATATTTATTTTAGTGAAGGCTTCCTTTGAGTGGAAAACAATTTTTCAAAAATGGTTGGTACCTCCCAAAGAACCATTTTTTTAATTTTTGATTTTCTTCAAAACGGTAAGACCGATTTCAATAATTTTTTTTTATACAGAAACTTCCAAAAATTATAAATAATTTTATGTAGTAAAATTTTTGAAAAATATATTTTGGATTTTTAAAAAATGTTTCAAATTTTTTTTCGTATTTCATGCTTCTCTACATTTTTCTCTCATAATTTCCATGTTTTTATGTACAATTTTCTTAAATCCGCAGTGTCTTGACATAAGAGCAATAATTACGTGCGACCCAGTCGTGCATTTTATTTTCCTTCGTGTTTTTCCTGTTTGACAGTATTTTTATTCTTTTCTTTTAAATTTATGAGTGAGTAGCTTTAAGGTGCCGTCACACCAGGCAAGTTTACTTGCCGCAAGTACTTGCAGAAAGTAAAATGATTGCTGCAAGTAAAACTTGCCTGGTGTGACTACCCGAAAAGTACTTGCAGCAAGTAATTGCTGCAAGTGATTTACTTGCGAGCAAGTACTTGCGGCAAGTAAAACTTGCCTGGTGTGACGACCCAAAAAAGTACTTGCAAGCAATTAATTGCTGCAAGTGATTTACTTGCTTGCAAGTACTTGCGCAAGCAATACTTGCATGGTGTGACTAGGTCCTGCAAGCGCTTGCAAGCAAGTAAATCACTTGAAATCACTTGCCACAAGTACTTGCCACTTGCAGGATTTGCTCAAGCAAGTTTTGTACTTGCTTGCAAGCGAACGTATGTTTTTCAATCAAAAATACAAAAAAATACGTAATTGCTCCTATGCTTCAACTTGCTTGGAACTTAAGATCTTTTAAATATATTCGATCAATTAAAGAAAAATGCAACGAAGCATGAGGCTCTTTCTTTCAATTGTAAAAACAACTCGCCGTATTTTGATTGAAATCGGTAGAGCAATTAATGAGAAAGTCGAAGAAAAAAAAATGTATGTGGAAGGTACCAGTTTTAGTAAATTTTGTATCAGAAAGTTCAACTCGCTTACAATCAAATCACTTGATGCAAGCAATCGCATGTTTTTTACTAATAATACTCTACAAGAATCAATTGCCTAGATTTCAACAAATCTTCATGTTCAAAGACCAATTCCTCGTAAAAAAATCTTCTTCCAAATCTGGATTATCCATTTAAATCTATTTCTGAAGAAACAAAAAACCAAATTGAACTGAGAATAGCAAAAACATACCGGTTTACACGTGCAAGTACTTTCAGAAACTAATTTCAGCAATTAATTTCAGCAATTACTTGCAGCAAGTACTTTCAGCAATTAATTTCAGCAAGTACTTGCTTGCTCGGTGTGACGCCCTAAAAAGTACTTGCAGCAAGTTTGTTTTGCAAGCAAGTAAAAAGCCGTTTCAGCAAGCAATTTACTTGCCTGGTGTGACTGCTCTCTGCAAGTACTTGCACGAATATTTCAAAATCGAAATTTTTGAAACAATTGCTGCAAGTACTTTACTTGCACGGTGTGACGGCACCTTTAGGTTTATTGTTTGTTTTTATTTAGGTATATTTATTTTACAAAAAAATATTTACCTTTCATATTGATCCCGAGGAACTTGTACAACATAATACAAAGTGCCTCCATGGCTTTGTGATGTTTTGACAGCCTCAGTTACCATTTTCAAAAAGTTTTTATTTTTGTTTTGTTTCGCTATCGATTTTTGTTTATTTATTTTTATATTTTATTTATTCCAAATTTTATTTTTAATTGAATTCAAATTTTCATAACTTTTTTTTTTTCTTAAAGAAAATCACAGTATTCTCAGTCGACCTTAATCATCACAAAAGATAAAAAAGAAAATGACAATAAATTGACAATGAACATTTTGTGAGCCTCTTGTTGGCAGTTTTTATTATAAAAAACACTTTTTTTTTTACTTGGTTGACCAATTAATTATATTAAATACGTAGTAAAAAAAAAATAATAATAAATTGCTTTGAGGTGAAAAAAACACGCGAATTTCATGGCGTATATTAAAATTATGAATCTAAATTTTTTAATCAATTTTAAATGGATTCTATCCGCCCAAATTAAAAGCCACTTAAAGGGAGATTCCAACTACAAACAAAATAAAATACACAAATTTAAAAAAAAATCACAAATATAACGAGTTTTTTTTATAAATATTAGAGGCTCCCTTAAAGTAGCCGAATCTGTTAGATACTTCATTGTGGTACTGGCACACAGTGGAATATCTAAACATGTTCTTTGTGTTTTTTTTTATTTGCGTTTCCGTAATGGTCGTAGTTCAAGGTTAGAATAATATATCATCTATACCTTTACGAGTATGTAGAATCGTATAGTAGTTATAAACACATCACACTCAGAATTCGATCAATAAAACAATTCCAAAAAATATTGGTCAGTATTTTTCTCTCACACTTCTTGAATAATAATCGTATGTCACGAATATCTATATGATTTCAACAACAACAACAAAAAAACCTAAAAATATAAATGATGCACTTTGGAGAGAGCTGTGATGATTATTTTGATGTAGATATCCAAAGGCGTAGTTAGGAACATCACCATTTGTTTTTTATCCATAAACAACATTCACTTTACAGATAATTCGATATCTGTTTTTGTTGTCGTATCGTCGCGGTAGGGGTTGGGGAGAGTGTACATCCGAGCAGGCATAAGGCCTAAACAAACTCAACCCTCTCATTTAATTGCAAACAAATTTATATGACCTTAATCATAGTTTATATTCCAAAAGATATAGATAATACCGTCATACTTTAAGAATTATATATGCAAAAAAAATATTAAAACGTATTTTTTTGATGAGTCATTAATGGAAAAATAAATATCTACACATACAAATTTAACTAGACAAGACACAAACTACTAAAAAGGATTGCTGCATGAGCTTGGAGGAAAACCCTATATAGGAATGTAGGGATACGCGGTGCCGGAACCCCGCAATGAAGTGGGTCATTAGGTCAGAACACTTGCACTCCCGTTTTTACGAAGCTTGCACTTCTATAGATACACTCGTGGGCTCTTGGGTACACTCAATAAAATCAGATGACGAAGCCGACCGCCCAAGTAACTTTGCCATGCCGATGATGAATTCGGGAAATGCACACAAAAAAGCTCTAAAAAGTATATCTATAGAGGGAGGAGGAGAAAAATTATTCTATGCCACAAAGTGTTTGTTTATATTTTATTTATAACTTTTTTTATAGAAAAAATATTTTTAGTAAAAAATGGAATTTTCAAAACGATTATACTTTATTTTAATTTCTTTTTTTTTTTTTCTTTTGAAAATTTGTATTTATTCTGCGAAAATGTTTTTCAATCTCAATGTTTTCATTTTCGTTCGAACTATTTTAAGGCGCGTACTCGACTGAAAGCTTTTTTCATCGAATATCTCAAACGAAGTAGAGACTCTCTGCGGTAAAATGTTTTGCCGTCCCCATAGCATCGTCGAATAATATTGTGAGTTGTACGCCTGTGCCATGCTATAGAGCAATGGAATTTCTATGAAGTCATCCCTCAGTTACACTGAAGCAACTAGCAGCAGTAGAAGTAGAAGCAGAAGCATCAGCAGCAGCATCATCTCTATGAAACTAGAGTCACTCGATACTATACATTACAACAGAATAGTCCATGTTAAAGATACTCTTTTTGTATGGTGTACTGTGCGGTTCAATTGAATAGGGACAATTTATTTTGATACAGTTGACAGAGCTTTGGAAAAAAAAATCAAATTCTTGATTGTGGAAAACTATTGCTTTCAAAACTCTTTGACCAGAGGCTTCTTCGTTATGATTTTGATTTGAGCTTTTAAAAGCCAAACAAGTATGACACAAAAAATGTAACGAGCTACAGTTCAGAATGGGCCGGGGCTTCAACAAGCTTTTTCCAGCTCCAGATTTTACATGTAGGGTATGGCGGGGCTACTTGGGACACTTTTTGCTGGAATTCTCATAACTTTTCACATATTCATCAAAATGAAAATGGGTCGAAAATAAAGAATGTAAAGTCTTTTTAACGTAATTTTAAAAATTGAAAATATGTAATAGCAGAAGAAAAAGATCACTTCCAATGCACCAAGTCTAAGTGGTCCAACTTGCCCGACTAGCGAACTAAGTTTAACCGGTAGATGGGGTAAGTTGTGGCCAATGCCTGAAAAATTGAAAAACCATAGCTCCATAAGGAAAAAACAGGACTTATCTTGATCCTTAGGAAAAATTTTATCGAAAACATAACTTAATAATCTTCATAAAGTTCTTTTGGTGTACTCTTAATTCAGTAACCACTTCTCTCAAAGATTTCTCTTTAGATAAAACAGTTCTTGCTGCTTAATTCTGACAAAACTTCTCTGACAGATTTCTTTTTAGATAAAGCAGTTCTTGCAGTTGTTTGTATAACCGCTCTTAAGACTCCCTATCTCTAACAGCTTTTCGGCTGTGCCTATTCTTAGAGGAATGCCAACTTAAATATAATATCAATCCAATATAAAACACGTATACTTTTGATTCAACCGGGCAAGTTGTTCCACCTGGTGCAACTTGCCCCACACCTACATAGATAGCTTGATAGAAATATTCCGTCATTAAAAATACTTAAAGATGCTCAATTCCACACACGGAATACTTAAATTCAATAATGGATTCACAAAAATAAAATGTGTCAATTTTCACCACAATAAAACAGAAAGAAACAAACTCGTTTTTTACCCAAAAAATACAAATCTGAGCATTGAACTCTTTCTACAGGCAAAATCCAACTGAAAACGTTTTGGCACTTGTGGGTTAGTATGCATGCTTCATTCGTGTAAGATCGTATTCACTAAACACTTGTGGTTTCTAAGTTATTGGCGTGGTCCAACTTGTCCAGTGTCCCAACTAGCCTCGGCCAACCCTATTGATTGTGAGTACATTTGAATTATTTACCCAGTGCAAGCCTGGCGTTGTGAAGTGAATACATAATAATATTTACTCAATAAATGTATGTAAGTATGCATCAGTTACAATGACAAATTTTATAAATACATAAAACCTGCCATCTAAGTACAAGACTGTGAAAACTCCAAGGTCTGTGCCAATTTCAACTACAGTGTAGTAAATACCAGCTACAGTGAAAAATAAAATGACATTCTTAAGCCCATCAGTTGAAAAGAATGCAATTAAGTGCGGAGTACATGCAATCTCGCATAGGTAATATAGACGATATGTAGTGATAATTTTAATGACTACATAAAACCTTTCATAAAAAAAGAAAATGCATTCATGTCAGCAAATTATGTATTGACTACAAGCAATGCAAATTGAGTCATATGTAATGAGAACACGTCTCACTTGGTCAAACTGTGCATACTGTAAGAACCTTGGTATCAACTCATTAATTTTTTGCACCAGTATTGACATGTAGTCAATACAGATGATATGTAGTCAGCTGGAAACCACGGACCAGCTTCTTTGAAAAATATAATGATATTCTAAGACTCTGCATCTGAATAGAAAAATGTATGAATCTCAGAAAGTTATGTGCTGAGTACAAGCAATGTCTCTCACGTAGACGATATGTATTTAATATGTAACTAAATACAGTCCTGTGAAGTTAGCAACAAAATTGTTTAAAATTAAATAAAAAATGAGAGTTCCCGGTAGCAAACAAAGAGTTCTAGAGTTCCTCATACTTTTTTTTAATAGTTCTGGCGAATGGAGTGTTAAAATTAAAAAAAAAGTTTTTTTTTTGCTAACTTCACGCAGCAAGGACTTTTTTGAGAAAAAGAGTTCTGAGCATGTTTTTCACCTTAAAATCAAGAGTTCTGGAGTTCCTGATGGGTTTTAGAAAGAGTTCTACAAAGTTGAAAAAGTTAGGGCAATTTAAGGTGCCCATTGACTTAGAACCAAAAATTTTCAAAATCCACAAAAATCGAAAAAAAGGAGTTCTGATTAGAGTTCCCGATAGCAAACAAAGAGTTCTGAACATTTTGTTAATAATTTTTTTTTCTAAAACTAATTTTTCAGAAGTTATTCGCAAATTTAGGTGCCCATTGACTTAGAACCAAAAATTTTCAAAATCCACAAAAATCGAAAAAAAGGAGTTCTGATTAGAGATCCCGATAGCAAACAAAGAGTTCTGAACATTTTGTTAACAACTTTTTTTTCTAAAACTAATTTTTCAAAAGTTATTCGCAAATTTAGATGCCCATTGACAGATTGTTTGCTATCGGGAACTCTAATCAGAACTCCTTTTTTTCGATTTTTGTGGATTTTGAAAATTTTTGGTTCTAAGTCAATGGGCACCTTAAATTGCCCTAACTTTTTCAACTTTGTAGAACTCTTTCTAAAACCCATCAGGAACTCCAGAACTCTTGATTTTAAGGTGAAAAACATGCTCAGAACTCTTTTTCTCAAAAAAGTCCTTGCTGCGTGAAGTTAGCAAAAAAAACTTTTTTTTTAATTTTAACACTCCATTCGCCAGAACTATTAAAAAAAAGTATGAGGAACTCTAGAACTCTTTGTTTGCTACCGGGAACTCTCATTTTTTATTTAATTTTAAACAATTTTTTTGCTAACTTCACAGGACTACTAAATACCAGTTGTTTTGATGAATGTAATGTCATGTGATGTAACATAAAAACCTGTCATAAGAGTAGAAAATGTATTCACATCAGCAAACTATGTATTGAGTAGATGCAATGTGAATTGAGTCAATTAAATATGTACTGAGAACACGTATTGCTTTAACAAATTGTGCATACTGTAAGATCTTCAGGAATCATTTCATTAATTTCTTGAACCAGTAACATGTTACATGTTGTCAATACAGATGATGTGTACTCAATAGAAAACTAAGGACCAGTTGCAATGAAAAATATAAAAATAAAGACCCGGCATCTGAATAGGAAAATGTATTAATCACAGAAAGTATGTGCTGATGTGCTGAGTACAAGCAATCTTGGGTATTTAATACAGACGATATATATTTAATACGTAACTAAAGAACAGCTGTTTCGATAAATGTAATGACTACATAAAACCTGCCATAAAAGTAGAAAATGTGTTCACACCAGTAACCTATGTATTGAGTACAAGTAATGTGAATTGAGTCAGTTAAATATCGTCGACTTTCAGTCAAAACCTCGTATGTCATTATATGACATTTTAGTATGTTTTCACTCAAAAAATTTCACTGAATTCAAATATCAATGCCCCGTAACATTTCATGGTTCCTTTTAAATCTATCAATCAGTTTTTAAACATTTAAGTAACTCAAAATTCAATTTTATTAATTTTTAAAGCGGGTTTTTTTGTCTCCTAATCGATTTTTTAATTTGGACTTACGAGGTTATTTGACAGAAAGCCGACATATGTACTGAGAACTTGAACAAATTGAGCATATTGTAAGAATCTTAGGTATCAACTCATTAATTTCTTGCGCCAGTATTTATGTGTTGCCAATTGACCTTGTCAGCATGCATGTCTAAGCTGGGTAAAATAAAGTTGATTTTTTTTTATCGAAAAGAATACATTTGTTACAATTATCTCTTTTTTCTTTTCTGGACTTTAAGCCAATATCGGGTTTCTTATAAAAGTAATGAAAAAAGGATTTAATTTTAATATTTTCAGAATAGAGAAAAAACCAAATGCTCTATAAGCAGCAAAGGTAACAGACAAAAACGATTCACATATTTATTATGTACATGAAGCTGTAATGCATGCACAGTACACATATTAAAGGTAATATATTGCGCATGTTGTCAAAAATCAGTTGTCAGATACTGAACAAAAAAAAACAAATTAATTCTCAGAGACCTTGTCAAATTGACAATGGGTACATTCAATGCCTCAATTTCAGAACTGAATCTTCAGATTACTGAATTCTGGCAAATCAGAGGCTTGGAAAATTGAGAAAGCTGAAAATCTAAATGTAAAATTTGGAAAGTGTTGTACATGCCACAGTACACAAACAATAAACTGACAGGGGTCTCTGAGATTTTGACACATGCGCGAACTTGAACGAAAATGAAAACTCGGAAGATATTACCTTTAATATGTGTACTGTGGTATGTATGTACGTATGGTTTACATATTTAAGCATACAGATTTTGATGAATGCAGTGTATGTGTATCCACTACATATTTATATCCTTAGGCTTTATCACAGCTAATGAATGTACGTACCCGGTACAGATTCCAATATGTAATCAGTACATAAATTATATATGAGTGCAGAAATCTATGAGATAAGTATATACACTTAGCGGCATGGAATCTTGGCCAAACTATTATGATCCGATGGCAAATATTTTGAGTGGTTATAACACATAAGGCATATGAAGGTAGGTCCGGAAAGTGTTTATCTCTTTTCTTTAAGTCCGTTATTTATTAAGTTTGAGTTCCATAAATTATTATTAAAGAAACTTAGTCGAATAGGATCATTCATGCAATCATAGTCACACTGACTAGAGTTGAGTTTCTACTAATAGTCCAGTAAATAGAGGTAAAAATAGGGGGGGGGGGGGGGTTCTAAATTTTTGATATGTTATATGGTATAGTTGGTAGATGAAAATTTCAAATTTCCACAACCACGCCCTCTCCGCCCCTTCAAAATCCTGGAAAAACTACAAAAAATCGGCACTTTTTTCAGTTTTTTGCTTATAACTTCTTTCCGGTATATTTCTACGGAAAAAAGTGTGAAAGAAATTTGTGGAATGAATAAAATTTCCTACAAATATGACCTAGAAAGTATTTTTGTACAACCAATACAATCGGCGCTATGAAGCTCCCAAAAAAGACTAAAATTTCGTATTTTGTAAGATTTTCAGTTTCTTCCCTCTTTACTTAAAATTTTTCATAATCAATCTTGTGTATAACTTAATTGGCTACCAATTTCATGCAACTACAGTCGACGCCCTCTAGGTCGAACTTTCCCTAAGTCGAATTTCCCTCTAACAAGAATTTTGTCAGCATGTTTGTTGTATACTCCTCTCAAATTTCCAAACTTATTTATATATACAAAATACCACCATAGGTGGCTCAATCTGAAGATTTATTCAACCAAGGATTGATACACAATTGCAGTATGCGTTGAAAAGCCAGGACACCAGTAGCTTCAATCACCGACTAGGCTGTGGGAGATGAAGATGCACATCGGCTTGGGATGACCGATTCATTTCACTAGAAATTTTAAGGAACCGCTTCTTCACCAACGTTGAGGTCCGCCAGTCGCTTTAAGTTGCAAGACAAGTCAACGTAAGTGAGCGTACGATAAGAAGACGCATGGAGAAAACCGATTTGAAAGCTCATAGGCCAGCATGTGGCCAAGAACTGCTCAGACGGATCCAAGTAGCCCAGCTCGATTTGCTAGAGACCATGCAAATTGAACTGTGAAGTAAACGTTGGTAAAACTACAGTAAGCCTTTGGATTTTCCTAAAAGTGTTAAAACAACAAAAATATGCATATTATCATCATCAACTACAATGAAACCGTAAAACAAAAAATATTTTATAGCGAGTTACAGCAAAAATCAAGAGTGGCCAAGTTTCCATGCCGGTGAGTACCTATATATCTTATTGTACTGAGAACACACTATTTGTCTCAGTTTTCAATTTTCATACTTTTAAAACAAATCCAATGATCTTACAACATTCCAAATCATGACAGAAATTTGGTATTTAATGATTACTGATTAAAATTTGGTGGTCCACTGGTTCTTTGTAGTAATTTCGATACTTTTGAACCGTTTCAAAGACAAAGTTTTTTCATGGACTTTTTTTCTTCCTTTGAAATAAATAAAATTATTCAGTCGCTTAAAAATTCCACGTCGTGTGATAATATTTATAGTAATATTCTCAAAAAAATATCTTATCTTGTTTCTGAAGTCTTAGCTCACATTTTCAACTTAAGTATACAGAAGGGTATCTTTCCAGATATACTAAAAACTGCTGTCGTTATACCCTTGCACAAAAAAGGCGATGCATCGAACGTAAACAACTATCGCCCTATATCCCTTCTATCAGTTTTCTCTAAAGTTTTTGAAAAAGGGGTTAAGTCAAAAATGCAGAGTTTTTTAGACAAAACTAATTTCTAAGGTAATGCCCAGTTTGGTTTTAGAAGCGGCAGATCTACCGAGGACGCTTTGTTAATGTTGTGCAGTGTAATTTATAGCAGCCTGAATGATTCTGGTATCCCAGCTACCTTATTCATTGACATCACCAAAGCTTCCGACATGGTGGATCATGATATTTTACTTAAAAAATTATTTAATGCTGGTTTCAGAGGTTTTATCCATGATTGGTTTGCATCTTATTTGCATAATCGAAGTCAAAGAGTAAAAATTAATAATATATTGAGTGCTAAAGATTTCATTAACGTAGGGGTTCCACAAGGCTTTTAAACAGTAATCATTAAATTTCAAATTTCTGTCATGATTTGGAATTGTTTTGATATTACTCTACTTAAGATACTTGATATTATACTTCATGAACTTAAAACTTGGCATATATTTTAGATCTCATTACTTTTTTTGGCTGACTTTTTACGCACAGGTTTTTTGTACATATAAGAACTTGGCTCTTTTTTTAATAATTATGTTTTTGTTGTGATTTCACTCCTTTTTGCAAAGATTTATTTTGCCAGGTGAAAATCAAGCCCTACCGCTCGCTCTACAAAGTCTCATAATTCTACGACAACCGTAAGTGCTCCATATAAATAAAAGCAATTTTGATAAAGTGGGTGGATGGCACGCCTCCTGAACAGAAAATTCCAAATTTTCGATTTTTTTCTTTCTAAATACTTCAAGCCCTACCAACCTACCAGTTTTCATCATTCTACAACATTCGGAAGTGGTCCATACAATTTATAAGAATTGTTAAGAATGTGGGTGGCTGCCACGCCCCCTGAATGGAAAATTCCAATTCTTTCATTTTTTTCTTTCTAAGTACCTCAAACCCTACCGACTTACCAATTTTCATCGGTCTACAACAATCGGAAGTGCTCCATATAATTTATAAGAATATTTAAGAAAGTGGGTGGATGCCACGCCCCCTGAATAGAAAATTGCAGATTTTCGATTTTTTCCTTTGTATGCACCACAAGGCCTACCATTGTGCGAAATTTCAAGTTTCTACGATGTCGGGAAGTGCTCCAAACTTTTGATGATCTGTCAGTGAGTCAGTCAGTCAGCGAGTCAGTGAGTCAGTGAGTCAATCAGTGAGTCAGTCAGTTACGGTTTTTGCGATTTTTGAAGTCCTATATCTCGGGAATTACTAATACTAAGGGGTTGAAATTTGGTGAGCCACCTGTGTTTGATCAGTTCAGCAAATACTGCGAATATGAAGTTTCTGACTTTATTGGTACTGAAGTTAGAGGGGGGTTGAAAATCGCCTGAGTTTGTGCCTGTAAAAAGGGTGTAGTGCCGCGAACTTGGCTGGGCACTACGTTTCCTTTGATTTCTGTGAAGCAATAAGCTAATTTTAAATGTAATTTTTTTTGTTGAAAACTTATATTTGACGTTTAAGCTTATGTCTAATTTACAGTGTTGCCAATGTAGAAAACAACCAATTTGTCAAAATTTAAGTCCAAAATCTGTTAAAGTTAATATAAAAATAATTGAAATATGTAAAAACTGGCAGTTTTGTTCAGTAGGTATGCGAACAGAACTATTTTGCAGTAGTAAATTCCCCTTCGAACAATTATTCGTATCATAAGGAAATCTCTGAGGAAGAAGGATTAGTTATAATATTTTTGATGGATATCAAAAATAGAATGAAGACATGTGCTTTGTAATGTGTCATCCGCTTGTGTACTGAAGTAGAGAGAAGTTCTGACTGATCCGGTGTGTGTTTCAGTCTAAATTTCAAAAAGTCTCCAACAGAAGCGGTTCAAATCTATTCAGTTAAAGGGTTCTGCGGCTGTCAATCAAATGCTCAGTGATGATTAATAGTCAACTTTAGTTGTTGATAACCATTAAAATTCATAAGTATAGATTCGAACAGAAAAACAAGTTCTAATTTACCTTATTCAAATGGTTTTTCATGGGAATGTTGCCTGGTAGACTGCCTCCAATAGAGCACTGTGTAGTTACTCAATTAGGATTAAAACCTGAACCGATATGCAAGCCAAATTGAATTTGTCGCTGGACTGGTAAGTTATTTTATAAACAAAAAATATTTTTGAGTGTTTCTAATCAATTGAACCGCACTGTACGGCAGATATGTTTCGCATATCTCTAGTATCATCACAGGCTATCCTTGTATCTATGAGCTATTTGGGAGTTTTGGGGCGCTCTTTTATTTTTATTTGTTATTTTATACAAAAAAAACTTAACAAGAGATATGCACGACCGACGCGAAGTATACATAAACATAAAGTATATATTTAAAAGAAGTATTTTAAAGTTTTTCATTTTTTCGTTGTTGTTGTTGTTTTGTTTTTGATGTTTTAAAATAGCAAAGATTTTCCAATCATTTAGTCGATTCGACAGATGCATTCCATTTCTAAAGAGAAATAAATTCCATAGAGATACTACATTGATGCACTAGGCAAGGCATCTTTCTAGACAGCTTGGGATGTGTAAATTGTTTTTTTTTTTTTTTTTATTAGTTGAGAATTGAGTCTATTGTGGTGAGTTGGTGTATACAAAATTAAAACACATTTAAATGGAATCTTAATAAGATAGAGAATTAGATTAAATGCGTCATATTAACAAGGTCTCTCTGGTTTGTCGTTTAGTTTGTTTTGACTCCGGTATGTCTCAAGGATGAATTAAATAAAAATTACATATATAGTAGGTGCATTATAATTGCTTTTTTTTTGTTGGTTTTAATTGATGCATTGTATTCTTGTTGTTGTAGATTTGTTTTTTGGAATGTAAACAAAAATATTAAAAAGAACTGTACTTCAAATTAATGAGGGTTTGAATGAAGCTTTGTAGCCTTATTAGGATGAAAAAAAAATCCCCTTTAAATTAATTCTGTTTATTTATAAAAAAATATAGGCAACAACATTGGGCATCTGTCAACTGTTTAAATTTTAAACTTTGAATTAATCTGAAGCATCATAGAGAAAGAATTTTTTAAGACAACAATATTTATCAAAATATTAACATGCGGTGATTAATAACAAAAATTTTTTAATAACAAACGTGTTTGCTTTACAAATTCTAACATTATGGAACGCAATATTCAATAACAAACGGCTGTTCTGTTCAAAAACAATTATTTATTGATTTTTTTAATTTCAAGGCCTTGCCAAATTTGTTAGTATACGAGTAACGTTTCTTTTTTAGCAATGAAATAGGCTATACCTACAAGGAAAGTGGATTGTCCTGCGTTTTGGAGGAAGAATTTTAGTAATAGACTGTGATAATCTCAGAAGGATTTTAATATTTTTTTTTTTTTTTTCAAACAAAAATTTTGGTACTTTTTGTGTTTTTTGAACATAAAATATGTTTCTTCAGTGTGAATTTTTCTTATATTTTTTTTTAAGATTTATTCAAAGTTTTATAGAAAAAAAAACATAGATATCCTCAAAATTGAAATCAAGATTAGAACTAGAAAGAAATAAGAACTCCAAGGTCATTGGAGTTTTTAACAATTATTAAAATATATGAAGTGATATTTTATAGTCACACAAATTGGGTTAAGATTCAAGGCTTGTTTTATGTCACCATATACAAAAATTAGGTACTACATACTATCATCTTGAAAATGTAAATCTAATAACTCTAGCAATAAGTATTTTTTTCACCATTTACATAAAGGTTCATCAGTAAATTGCTAATATAAAAAGAAAGGGTCTCTAAGTGACTTCCTTGAGGTATTCCCGATTTAGCAATGAAGTGATTCGAGAAAGAGCCTTGAAAATTTACCGATTTATATTTCTAATATCTAAATTACGAGTCTATCACGATGAAAGGCCTAAGAATATTCTGTATTCGTCTGGTAACGACGAATTTCACAAAGAACTTTACGATAACGATGTGGTGTTTTTACACCTCCTGTGGCTGAAGCCCTTTTATGAGCTGACTTTCGAACACTTGTTCAACAATAACTAATGTTGAATTCCTTACAACCATTTCAAATCGATTTTTTTTTTGGTTGTAAGGAATACACAAAAAATCAATTTTTTCCCGTGGGATTGTGTGTGTGTCATTTGACAGTAGCTTTGAGGCAAAAAAGTAAACAAACTAATGCGCAAACAAATTAATTACAAATATTCAAAAGTGCATTCAGTTTACTGCGTCCATTTGTTAAACTAAAAACATATATTTGCGAGAAAAGTTGCAAAAATAGACAAAAGAAGTTGTGCGGTCATTAAAGTGAAAAAAAAACCCAAATTTATTCAAGAAACACATCAATCAAGGAACACATTGGCGAGAGCGCGCTTTATATCTTTAAATCGGCTTTGGGCACTTTGCAACGAAGGAAATTGATTTTTTGATAACTTCTCATTAACTATTCACTTTTTTTTGATGAATTAAAATTTGTTTTAATAATATATTTGCTTTTAATTTATTTAAATGGACGACGAACACTTTAGAATATTTGTTTAACCCACCGCAGAATACTTTCAACTCCAGAGAAATGTCAAATCTTGCTAGTGTGTGTGAAATCGATTTGAAATCTGGCTGAAAATGCAAGATTTGTTTTTGACAGAATAAAATTTTAGAAAAAATCGATTTTGTTAAGAAAAAAATCGATTTCGGGGTTGTAAGGAATTCGACATAAGTAAATCCTATTTTGCAAACATTGAAAACAAACACAGGTTTAAGAACTGGCTACGATACTTAACCAAACGATACTTTTGCAACTGGTAAGTTTCACGGTTTCACGGTCACGGTTTCGTTAAAATTGAAAAAAAAAGTCAGTATCGTCTCGATATCGGTCTCGTATAACTCAGTATCGTCTCAGTCTCATACAATAACGTCTTGGGGCGAATTGTCGCTTCAATGACCAAGTCAGTGAGTGACACATCAGTGATCGAATCAAATCAAATTATGGTAGGTATACTACATTGCTCGAAACGTGAGCCGTTATATCAAAATTATATAATTCAATCACGTCCTTGTCTCGGTATCGGTACCACCGATCAGGGATGCCACTTTCTGGACTGGATTTGCCGTGAAAAATAAATCTACTGCCACTAAATCCAATCTACTGCACTTTTTTGTTTCATAAGTCTTCTCTCGAAAGAAGAAACTTTCAAAAATTTAGCCACTATAAGTTTTGATTTTAAAGATACAAAATAAAATTGCTGAAGTACATATATCAAAACTAAAGGTCGGTGATGATATGCTATGAATATAACCTACCTATTTTAGATACCGATATTGCAATAAAGAAAATTTTAAAAGTCAGTGGAGGTCCTTACTGGGGCACCAAGAACTTTTATGTAAATATTATTTTTTTAGACTGTTCATAATTTTGATTTAATTTACTCGATACAAAAAACGCTTTTGGGGAAAAAATATATGCAAGTCGTAGATACTTTGGGAGTATTTATGTTGATTTTGTGTTCACTCCCTCATAGAAGTGCTGCTGCAGAAGTTGCCGACTGTATGTCTAGTTAAAAAAAAATTACGAAACAAATTAAATGTAAATACTCTGGAAAAGGGAATTTTGTGTAAGGAAATGAATGTTAGCAACAGTTGTTAGACACTGTCAGAATCTTCTGGGCTTCGTCTTCTAAAGTTCCTTCAAAAATTTAAATTTGATTGATGTGTTTCATAAAAACTAATTAAGTGATTAATCAATAATATGTATTCACTAGTCGACGAAATTAAAGGAACAAGTTTTGTTTCAATTTTTCTTAGTGCTTTTTGAAGAGTTGTATCTTTAAGACGAGGGGTCGTATTGAGTTAAAACAAAAAGCAGCTTTATGTTTTTTTGTTTCGAGATTTGTTTGCAAACAATTTTTTTTTGAAGTACCGCTATTGTGTTATTGCAAAAAATGAGACGAGACAAAACAATAATTTTTTTTGAAGGTCCTCATTTCTATGGATAACTTTTTTTGAGTCAATCAAATGTAATGATCAGATACCTTGTTTATTCAGCTTTAATTACAATTTTTATTTGCATGGTTTATCTGACTTTGAATGAAAAAAGATGCTTTTAGCCTTGATTACCAATATCTCAGCAAATAATGACGTTATACAAAATTTAAATACAGTTTTGGAAATTTGAGAAAGTGTTTTACAAGATTTTTTAAGGCTTTTAAGAAATTATTTTTTTTTACCGTTCATCGTTAATTTAGATGCTTTAAAAGTCTAGAAATTTGCATACCAACGCAAGCTATGCAATCAATATTTGCAAAGAAAAATAAGATTTACGAAAAAGCACAAAAAGTTGGTTTTCAGTACTTTTTTTTTAAACTAACGGTGAACGGTAAGAAAAATAATTTCTTAATCTTAAAAAATCTTGTAAAACACTTTCTCAAATTTCCAAAAATAGGTATATAATTTTTTTATAACGTCATTACTTGCTGAGGTATTGGTAATCATATCAAGGCTAAAAGTATCTTTTTTCATTCAAAGTCAGATAAACCATGCAAACAAAAATTGTACGACAGCAAAAAATTTAATTGAAGCTGAATAAACAAGGTATCTGATCATTACATTTGATTGACTGAGTTTACCATAGAAATGAGAACCTTCAAAAAAATATTTAAAAATGTATTTTTCTGTCTCGTCTCATATTTTGCAATAACGCAATAACGGTACTTCAAACATTTTTTTTTCAAGCAAATCTCAAAACAAAAAAAAATAAAGCTGTAGAATGTGTTTCGACTCAATACGACCACTCGTCATAAAGATACTTCAAAAAACACTAACAAAAATTGAAACAAAATGTCTTCCTTTAATTTCGTTGACTAGTTAGTGTATTTTTTATTATAATTTAAAGAAAACAATTATTGTTTTTTTCTTGTTAAATAAAAAATCTACTGCGGAAAAATTAAATCTACTGCATTTTTTTCAAGAATGTACTGCGCTCCTCTTATTTTGAAGCGGTAACCCAGACCGATGCTCTTCAACAAGAGAAATTCAGAAAGCATAATGGAAGCAGTACAAAAGCTAGGTGCTCTGCCCGTAGCTGGCTCCTACCGCAAGGTTTTGGAGCCAGCCGCTGTTGTAGTAGAAACATGGTGAAGTGGAATATTGCGTTACCCCGTTCCTCACTACTAACTAGAGGGAACCATTGTCACCCAGAGCATATCACTGAAGACGTTAAAAAGCGAGGAACGATGGCAGCAAAGCAGCGCATACTTGGTCTACATGTCGAAAACTAAATAGAAAGACAAAAAGACGCAGAGCGGGATTCTGTTGAACTTTCTATTTTAACAAGGGCACCCCCTTGACATTATACCAACCATAAGGTTAAATGAAGGGCGAATAAAACTTACTGACATGAAATAAACCTAAAACGCGACCGAACAAAAAAATATTTCATATAATATAAGAGGATCATAAATGGAGAAAAATGTCAAGTTGGCATTTGACTGACGGAAATATGGCAATTCAAGTCACTTTCCAACGAACTAGAAGTTCGACTTGGGCTTTCTGCACTCTCTTTCCTGAAGTTTCTGTTATAAAAGTTTCGGTGGTTCTTATTTAAAAGTTTTTTATTTTAGATTATTTTACAGAGTTATTGAGTGTTTGAAAACCTATTTTTAAAATCTTAATTAGAACAAAACAGAAATAATTATTCAAATCATTTTTCCATCCATTAATTTTACAGCAATCAACTGAATGCAGTTTTTTGGGAATTCATGCATTTTTGCATTTATTTGCATTCCTTGCATGCATTTGCATTCCTTATATTTATTTACATTCTTATCCATTTTTGTAATATCTCTTGCATGCTTTTGAATTCTTTTGAATTCCCTTACAATTTTTTAAATCGTATCATTATTTTTCGTTTACTTCTTTCATTAATTGGCTTTTGATTCTTAGTTAATAATTTTTTTGTTCTTTCAACTCTCAAATACACTTTTGTCTCAAAGAGAAATAAACGCAAATTTAAAGATTGAATTTAGAAATAATCAGAACAATGACAAATAATGCAAATGAATGCAGTGAATGCAGTGAATGCAAATGCAAATGAGTGCATGGATTCCCAAAAGATTTCATTCAATTGAATGCTGTATAATGAATGGGGGACAGAATTATTGCAATCATTTTAATATCAATCAATTTCAATATCAAATGAATGGTGATTCCAGAATTTGAAGTCGATGGCTCAAATTGAAGTCATAATAAATGCAATCTTTAAATTCAAGTCATAAAAGATTGCATTCATAAAAGATTGCATTCTTTTATAAGGCTGGAGTCAAAGCTATACTTCCTTATAGCGCATAAAGTATTCCTCCCTTTTTCTTACCTATGGTATATCTAAAAAAAAAAAATTGGCATTGGTATCGGTAATGCTAACGGTATCGGTCTCGTCTGGTTTCAGTTTCTTTTCAAACCGAGATGCATACCTCTCATGGCGTCTTATTCAATCAAATTTCAAAGTTTAAGTTCTGTTACATATTTTATTATTCGTTCTTCTATTTCGTTGAAAACTTAAATGAAATTGATTAAAATAAAATGCACAACTGAATGGAAAGAACTTGCTTTTATAGCTCAAATTGTTTGGAGTTTTAGTGATATTATATTTTGTATGTTTGTACTGCAATAAAACATGCGAATATTTAGAGAAAAATGTTAAGAAGCATACAAACTCCTTTTTTTAAGTGAGACAACCCCTATAGTAAAACGAAGCCTAAACTCAAGAATACGCTTTGCTTTTACAGTCTAATACTCAGTCTAAGCTCTAAAATAAAACAATTTTTTAAATCAATTGAAACATAAGAGCAAATGGTGCGTATCTATTGTGTAATTGTAATTCAAAAAACTATTTTAAATATTTTTGTCTCTTATGAATAGATATTTCAAAATTCTATGCCACTTAAGTTACATGAGCCCAGTATACGTGTAATTCTATTGTTTATTTTATTAATTATTGCGCAAGCGTTTCTATAGGCCTTATATTGACATTTTGGTTACCGCGGCTGTCACAACAGCTTGAATGATATGCATTTGTTATGGCTTAGCTTCGTTAAAAATTATCTAAGTTATCATTTGCATTTCTACTCCAAATATGCGATTAAATTAATCTAATAATAATTTATCGCAAATGTTTAGTTATTTAAATGAATCTTACGATAAGAGTAACATTTTACTCAACACACCTACGAACAATCTTTACGAATAGTGAATAAATAAATAAAAAAGATAGATTTAATCCACGACAAATAATTATTTTATTATTCAATCAGATACCTTGTATCTCACAAAATAGAAAATCAGTGATCACAATATTATTTGCAACGTCAAAGCCATCAAACTCGAGTTAATCAGCTAACAGACCTCTCAAAAACGTGACAAGTTTCATTACACCGCACATTTTTAATAGCTATTCAAATTTTTATATACATACGTAAAGCATTGATATAACTTTGTACTCGTATAAGTACTATATCAAATTTAGTAAACACATTGCCTATTTTGTATTCAAACTTAGTATGGAAATTGCAACAAAAATTACATATTTGATTGGAGTGTGCAATCTGAACTCAATGTAGTTGAATCATGGTTGCCACTAGCTACACAAAACATTATCTAAGAAAATGTAAGGAAAAGTGTAATTATTCCTGGCTTCACGCAGCTAATAAACTCAGATGTGCAGCTGATTCTCGAATAATTATTTTTAGGCTATTGATTATGTCCTAAAAAACAGGGCAATAAGGAACTAAAACGTTCATGGGATTTTATTATAACAACCTTCAAAGGGGTCATTGAAGATGAGAAAACCGCGGAGAGCTATTTAATTAGATGGTGCATTTTGGAGCGGGGGGTTCAAAATCACCCTTTTTGGTTTTTTGCATATAACTCGAAAATGGATCAAAATTTCGAGATAATTCTAAAAAACCAGTTTTGTAGAGAATAAAATATACCTTCGAAATGGATTTTTGAAAAAAAAAAAATTTTATTTTAGTTAGCTAAATTTAAAAAAAATCGTTGCAAAAAATGGGAACAATCGTTTTTTTTTTACTTATTTGCTTATAACTTTTTTACCAGCTGAGATAGGTATAGGCATTGCTTTATATAAAAGAAAGATAATTAAATTTTCTGCAAAATAAAATATTCAAAAAACGGTTTGCATAAAACTCGACCGAGAAATAGTCGTTCAAATTAGGCTGATTTTAAGATTTTAAGGCTTTATAAATGGCATTTTTGGCTATTTTAATGGACTTGTTAGATTATGCGCTTAATCTTGGTGTATTAGTGAGCCATGGCCAGTCCAAAATAAAAGTCAAGTTTAAAATTTTTTGCAGTTTTAGGGTTGCCATCTAATTTTTTTTCACAATTTAGAATAATTGCCAAAATCAACACACTTGCTCTTACAAAGACGGGTTTTGAGCACATGTTAGCGTATACCTCTCGAACATGAAAAAAATTGTGTCAGACCAGTTTTACGGTTGAACGTCATTGCCAGACGAGCTCAACATTTTCTAAGTAGGTATTAAAGAAATAACTTTTTTATTTTGGAATACTTAACTCGTCTAGCACTATTTTGTCCATATAACGAAAGGCATAAGCTACCAAGTACCCCAGTTTGTGAAAGTAGATTTGTTAGTTTTGACGATAATTTAAAAAAATTAGAAAACAAAATGAAAAAAAAACAACTTTATAATATTTAGAGCCGTCTGGCATGCATTTTCGACAGCCAAACTCATCCAGCACTATTTTCTGTATTAAGGAGACATTAGCTAATATATTTTGAAACCCCAGCTTTGTAAAACAAAGTTTGACAATTATTTGAAATTACAAAAAAAAGTAATTTCTTATACCTACTTTGAAAATGTTGAGCTCATCTGGCAAGAAATCTTAACCGTTAAACTTGTCTGGCACTATTTTGTTTTCATGTTCGAGAAGGTATAAGCTAATATGTTTTCAAAACTCGGATTTGTAAGAGCAAGTGTGTTGATTTTGGCAATTATTCTAAATTTTGAAAAAAAAATTAGATGGCAACCCTAAAACTGTGAAAATTTGAAATTTGGCTTTTATTTTTGACTTAACTGGTCATGGCTCACTGATGCACCCAGTTTGAGCGTATAATCTAACAAGTCCATCGAAATAACCAAAAATGCCATTTATGAAGTTTTAAAAACTTAAAATCAGCCTAGTTTGAACGACTATTTTTTCTCGGTCGATTTCTATCCTAATAATTTTTTTGAATAATTCATTTTAAAGGAAATTTAATTATCTTTCTTTAATGTAAGACATTGCCTGTACTTATCTCTGCTGGTAAACAAGTTATAAGCAAATAAGTAAAAAACAACTAAGAAATTCGATTTTTCACAATTTTTTCAATGATTTTTTTTTGATTTAGCTAACTAAAAAATTTTCAATTTTTTTCAAAAATCTATTTCGATGGTAAATTTAATCCTCTACAAAAAAGATTTTAGAATTACGTGTCTCGAAATCTTGCTACGTTTTCGAGTTATATGCAAAAAACCAAAAATGCACCCTCCAATTTAATAGCATTCCGCGAAATGGGTAGTTCTCTAAAAGATGACCCAAAGGCATTTTGGAGGTTTGTTAATTCGAAAAAAACTCAGATGGTTATCCAGCAAACTTCATGTATGAAAATTGTTCGTTGCAGGAAACCATTGATATTTGTAATGCTTTTGCGAAAAATTTTCGTAATTCTTTTGTTGACAAGCCCTTAGATGTCGACGAAAATTATTTTAAGAATTTACATACTTATGCTCAAACAAGTTGCAACAATATCCCAGTGCCACCGAGTACTGTTTTAGACTTTCTCTCATCATTAAATGATGATTATCCATCTGGTCCAGATAGAATTCCGCCTATACTATTGAAAAAGTGTAAATTTATACTAGTTCAACCCCTTCAATTGTTGTTCGAGCTTTCTTTGAGGACAGGAGTATTTCCCAATTTATGGAAGAAATCGTTTCTAACACCATTCTTTAAAAAGGGTGACAAAACTGATATAATGAACTATAGGCCCATAGCAAAGCTCTCTTGTATTCCAAAGCTTTTTGAGCAAGTTGTATGTGAGAGCCTAGCATTTCATACTAAGAGTATTATATGTGATCAACAGCATGGATTTGTGAGAAGAAAATCAACGGTAACAAATCTCCTTACCTTTCTGCATAAATGTTCTAATGCATTAGAAAACGGGAATGAAGTTGATTGCATATACACTGACTTTTCAAAAGCATTCGATCAACTTAGTCATGAAATTATTGTATTCAAACTTAAAGCCTTTGGTTTTCCAACTTTTGTTACATCATGGATTAAGTCATACCTTGAAAAAAGATCTTACCAGGTAAAATTCAGAAATTGTCTTTCAAACCCATTTAGTGCTCACTCGGGTGTACCTCAGGGAAGCCATCTGGGCCCGTTTTTGTTCATTCTCGCTATAAATGATGTTACTTCATGTATCCGATGTAGTAATATTCTTATATATGCTGACGATATGAAAATTTTTAAAACAATACAATCAAATCATGACCATATTCTCCTGCAGGCTGATATTAACAATTTTAGCGTTTGGTGTGGGAAAAATGGTCTTTCTCTTAACCCAGTAAAATGTCAAACTATAACTTTCTCAAAAAAACGAGTAGTGAGTGCTTTTGACTATTCCATTTCACAGCACACACTCTGTCGTGTTTTTAGTTTCAAAGACCTGGGTGTTCACTTTAGTTCTGATCTAGATTTCATAGTACATATTAATTATATTGTAAATAAGGCGAGTTCCATGCTTGGATTTATAAAACGCTGGGCAAAGGAATTTAAAGACCCGTATGTTACTCTCTCTTTATACAATTGCTATGTAAGACCCCATCTTGAGTACGTCTCCCAAGTATGGACTCCCTTTTAAGAAATTCATAAAAGCCGTATTGAATCAATACAACATAACTTCATTCGTTTTGCCTTGAAAGGTCTTCCTTGGGCTGATCCGTATAACCTGCCACCTTATGAACATAGAATCATGCTTCTGCAACTTCAAACTTTATGTCAAAGGCGTGTTAATAATGATTTAATATTTTTTCACCAACTTATCAGTGGCGAAATTGATGCTCCTGACTTATTAGCCTGTATAGGTATAAACTACCGTGGGGGATCCCACCACCTTCGAAGATTTGAACTGTTTCACGTTCCTTTTCATAGAACCAATTATGGTATTCACGAACCTCTTAATCGTATGTGCAAACTTTTTAATTTGAACGCTGCCTCAGTTGATTTTAACATGAGTAAAGTAGGCTTAAAAACACTGTTGCGAACCAGTGTTCCACTCTCGTGAATTCCTATGTCTTGATTATACCTTAACTTATTTATGTATATGTTTTATATTATGTGTCTAATTTTGTAATTTGTTTAATTTTGTATATTTTTGTTTATTTATGTGCTTGTGTTAGCTCTGCTTAATCTACTAACCACTAACACATGCACTAGGGTGTTTCATTTTATAAGGCAAAAAATAAAGTGAAGAATTTTACCTGACTTTGCTCACGCCCCGAGTCTATGTGATGCAAAAGATATTTGTACCAAATTTCAAGAAGATTGGTTAACGTTTAGAGGTTGCGCATTTTGATCACTTTTGTAAAATTAGGCAAAAAATACGATTTTTCGATTTTATTTACTTTTACTAGAAAAAATAGAAGTTGGAAAATAAAAACAATATTTATGTTCTATTTATATATATTATATTTATATATATTATATTTATATATATTATATTTATATATATTATATTTATATATATTAGGGTGTTTCAAATTTCCAAAGTTGTGATATGACTTTGCTCACGCCCCAAGTTTCAGTGATGTAAAAAATATATACATATGCCAAATTTCAAGAAATTGGATTATATTTAGAGGTTATTGGTCACATTTATCTCAAACTAGTTAATTTTGTAAACATTCTTTTTACTCATGGGCTTCTCATGTATTTCGTTCACCTTATGCAAATTGTAGCGTGTCTACACGTTTAATCATAACCAATGTGTAAATTCGTTACATTCTTACCTTCTATAAGTTCAAACTGAACGAATATTCTTGCCAACGGTCGCCATATTATATCCGGCTAATTGATATACTAACGTGACCGCTGCAAGTTGCCATGATTTTTGTGTATTAATTTTTATAAAACTATATTAAACTTAATATCTAGTGAAATAAAATTTAAAATTAAAACATACTTTAAAAATAGTGTTATATTTTGATAAAATAAACTGTCTGACCATTAAAGGACCCAAAGGTAATTGAGGCGTGAAATGGGAACCAAAAGAGGAAATTTGGCTCCTAGGAAAAGTTCCTTGTAGTTTATTCTTGGGAGCTCGGCTCCCTTCAAAGAAACAAGTTCTTTTGGTTTTTATTTATCATCATAAAGAAATTAAAGAAACGCTTTCGGATGGTGCAAGGTCTACAAGTACAAAACTACAGGAAGTGTGGAGGAAAACCAATATCCCTGTTAAGACGGAGGAGAATATCCGTGTTGGCATTCGAAAACTGTACAAAGAATACCAAAATTTAAGTAAAGACAAAGCTAGACACACTGATAAAGCAAATATGAGCCGACAGATTTGGAAAGATGATCTCGTTGAGTTATTTGACATTTCCCGGCAAAATGTGATGGACATGACGAGCGTGTCAGAAGAAGATAAAGAGTTTCTTAGGTTGCAAAGAGAAGATCGTATGAGTTCTTCAATGAGTGGAATAGACAAGGTTTCAACCACAAAAATAAGAACAAAGTGCACAAAAGAAAACAAAAACTACTTATATAAAAATAGACATTATAAAGCTATTGCTGAAACCAATAAAACAGTTATACTGGAAGACTCATCCATATCATCATCGGCACCAAGTGACGAAGAGGCCGAGTTTTTGCCTCCAAGAAAGAAAAAATTAAGTTCATCTCCAAGAGTAAATCCTCTTGATCAGACACTCACGTCTACTTGGGATAGAGAACAGCTTTCTATTCGGCAAGCAAGTACTTCATTTATAGCAACTGCAAAGTGTCTTGGCCACGATGTTTCACAAATGTCCGTATCTCCAGCTACCGTTTACCGAGCTCGGGCGATAAATAGAAGTGAAATGGCAAAAAAAATCGAAGATTCTCTTTTTGAAAACCCTCCATATTTGGTGCTGCATTGGGATAGCAAATTGTTGCCCTCAGTTGGTAGAGGGAGTGTCAAAACTTTGGAGGATAGAGTTGCAGTTCTAGTAACTGGAAAAGATTTTGAAAATTTGATTGGCGTACCTGTTGCTATGAAAGGCACCGGTGAGAAGATGGCAGAAGTCATTATTCGAGAAGTTGACCGACTTGGGCTGCGTCACAATATCGATACCTTCCCGTAAGAATGTTAAGCGACATTTCAAAAATTTTAAAGGAATCGATAAAAACCTCTGGTCCGGTTATTAATTCAGGTATTTAAAAAAATAAAAAGATTTGGAACGGGATTTTCAACTCAATATGCATCTAGAAATCTGTTTATTACAACAAAATACCCAAATAAATAACTGACTAAGAAGTATTTTCAAAATTTAATTTTAAATTTTGAAAATGTTGCTTAATACATTCTTACGGGAAGGTATCGATATTGTCAATATGTCTTTTGATACTACAGCATCAAATACAGGACTGATTCAAGGGGCATGTATCAGAGTTGAAAGGGAACTCGGACGAACATTGTTGTGGTTAGCTTGCCGCCATCACACCCACGAGCTTATACTTAAAGGAGTGTTTGACGAGTGTTGTTGCACACCATCAAGTGGCCCTGATATTCAGATCTTTCAAAAGTTCCAAAATATGTGGGCTTCACTTGATAAAAAGTCATACACGACAATGCTTGATGAGGAAAGTTCTATTGAAAGCTTTCTAGAAGAACAAAGATCGAAAATGGTTGACTACATCCAAAATGTCCTAAAAGACGGAAGTCATCCAAGAGAAGACTACAAAGAGTTATTACAGCTTTCACTGTTGTATTTAGGAGGCTGGTCTCAAAACAACTTCAATTTTAGAATCCCAGGGGCTCTTCATCAAGCAAGGTGGATGGCAAAGGCAATATATGTGCTTAAAATTGTCCTCTTCATCAAACAGTTGAATATTCCCCAACGAGAACTGAAAGGTATATGAAAAAGGTTGCCAATTTTATCAGTCTCATATATGTTCGCTTTTGGCATGAGGCAATTGTTAGTCGATGGGCTCCGAAAAATGATTTGGATATGATACAGCTTCTGAGCAGTTACCCAGATGCAGACGTCAAAAAAAGTGCTCTCACAGTTGCTAAGAGACACCTTTGGTATCTGTCAGAAACAAACGTGGCATTGGCTTTTTTTGACGAACGTATTACTCAGGCTGACAAGGAGAAAATGACCAAAAATTTAGAAGACAATCCTCCGAAGAAACAGGAACTAAAACGATTAGATGGTAAAAACATAGATTTTGACGGAAAAGATATGAGTCATTTTGTTACCAAAAAAACCAAGACGTTCTTCGAAATATTTGGAGTCAACGATGTGACAGAATACTGCAGTGATTCTCTAAGAAGCAATGTAGATGCTATTAAGGTTGTAAATGATACCACAGATAGAGGAATTGCTTTAGTAAAAAAATTTAATGAATCAGTCAGGGATGAAGAACAAAAACAATTCTTGTTGAGGGTAGTTGATCACCACAGAAAAAAGAAGGAATTGCGTCGTTCAAAGTCGACTAATATTTATAAGACATGTGCAACAGTATTTACAACAACAAATGCTTATCATACCATCTATTCAGCTCTATTACGAATTCCATCGAAGTCAAAATTTTTACGAGCTCCAAAGAAACCTATCACCGAATGCATTCGTAATCGTATTTTAATGAGATTTTCCAATGGATGGATTCTGTGATAGTTTTTTTCGGTATTCGTAACAATTTCCGATTAGAATGAAATTCGTGATAGGGCTGATTATTTTACTGTCATATATATGTAAATAATAGCATATAAGTATTTATTTTATATTTCGAATCTAGTTTATCTATTAAAAGTAAATAAAATCGAAAAATCGTATTTTTTGCCTAATTTTACAAAAGTGATCAAAATGCGCAACCTCTAAACGTTAACCAATCTTCTTGAAATTTGGTACAAATATCTTTTGCATCACATAGACTCGGGGCGTGAGCAAAGTCACACAAAAATCAAAACTTTTGAAATTTGAAACACCCTAACATGCACTCATGATGAGCCTCTGATTGTAGAATGCAACTTGCTTTAAGCTCATTACAATACAGAATTCTGAAGTGTAAAAAAAAAAAAAAAAAAAAAAAAATCTTCAATGGGGTCATTGAATTTGATGTTTTTTTTTCAATTAAATCCCATAACAGTCTTAGTTCCTTTTTATATGACATAATCAATAGCCTATTTCCGCCAACCTATAAGGTTGAACAGTGTTTGAAATATAAAATCTAAATTCATCTAATTTTTACAAAGGACAATTTCTTGTGACATTTTTTCTTTAACGGTTCTGTATTTTTTTTTTTCTGTAGCTCTGTTATGTTGTGACACTTTTCCAAATTTATCTGCGGCAACCCTTGATAGAATGTAATCTAATAAACTAAACAGACATTTGTATTTTGTTGCTATAACTACTATTTTCGGTATTTTTGAATATTAATCCGTCAATTTTTGTAATTGGTTTCTCAGGAACGGCTCTAACGATATGGATGACATGTGCAATGAATTAAATTAGACCTGCCCACTGCCACGCCCAATGTTTCTGGTGCTTACTTTCTCTGGAACCAATGATTTGGATGAACTTTTAGACTTTGTTTTTATTTTATTTTTGTTTGCGACTGAGACCTGACCGAAACCAGACGAGACTGCTACCAATACCGATACTGATACTGAGACGAGACTTTGTTACAAGAGACAACGACGAGACTGAGCTATACGAGACCGATACCAATACCGAAACGATACTGAAAATTTTCGATTTTGACGATACCGAGACGATACTAACGAAAGTATCTTTCGTTTGGTATCGGAGCCAGCCCTACTTATTTGGTTTTGTTAATAATGTGGTGCAGCCACCAGCTATCAAAATAACTTAAACAAATTCGATCTTTTAGAGAATTATATAGCACTTCCAAGTAGTGTTGCCGTTTAGCCCCTTTAGTGGCCAAATGGATTCTTTTTTGCGTTCGGGACCCATGGCCCCCACTTTTTTTAAAATCAACCAATTGGCCCCTTTTTAAAAATTTATGTGATTTTCAATAAAAATTGGGTTTTTACATAAAAATAGTTCAACTTCACCAAGTTTCGTACTAAATTCTGAAAAATGACAGAAGAAGAATTAATTTTCAAATTTATTTAGAAGTTAAAAATAGTAACCTATCTACATTTTTGTTGAAATTTTAGTAATATTAATTTTATTTGTTATTATCTTATTATTAGAGTAAACTTTGCTTTAATTTTTAAATAAATGTTTATTAAATGCTTTGCACTAATAATATTTTTAGTATTCAACAACACTGCTTCCAAGTGATTCAGTAAAATCCCACTGTTATCGTTTAGCTTTCCTCCTTCGTTAAAGTTTCGTGTAAGCCACCCCTATAGGTAAAATATTATTTAACCTTAGCTGTGGTTTATATGAGCTTAGGCAGGAAGTGAACGTTTTGACTTGTAAGGAATGATGTTTTTAGCTATTTCCAGTCTTTTTGGTACTTTCAACTACCAAGTCTATCGTGTCGTAATAGGATATTGCTCCTCAAACTATAACGGAACCATTTCTGCTGTGATGACGGTTCAGATTGTTCTCCTCTCTTTCATCAGATTATGTACAAAGTAGTTATTGCTATCTGGTCCACCCATTAGTATTTAAAAAAAAAAATACATTTCACCAATCGTCTGAGCCTACTCTCTGTTGTACATTCCAGATCAAGTAGTTTTTCTAATAACAAAAGCTTTGCTGCCTCCTGGCATCATTTATATTGGTGTTTCTTTTAATACTCAATGACTTAAAGTAGTCAGTACTTCAAATTACTTAGAGAACAGTGGACTTTCCCTAACATTAGCTTAATCCATGATTTTTGCTGCGAAAATAGCCGAGTTGAATGCTATTTTAAGAGTTTTTTGCGATTCGATGGAAATTGGGGTGTTAAAAATTTACATACAATTTATAATTGTAAATTTTTGAATTTAACCTTCTATGAACGAAAAAGACTTAACCACTTCACAAAAATCTTTAGTACTTTGACTGCTTCTAATCTTAATGATCGATTTAATTTTATATATTTTGTACATAATAATTTGTAAATAGTATTCAAAGTCATGTCTCACTGGCAGTCTTAAAATTGTAGATTTAGTAGTTATAACACTAGTCTTTGTTCCTAAAAGTTTAATTTTTTTTGGATCAACCATGTAACGGAAATAATATCAGTTTAAAGTTTAACTCTTCCAAAACGCCTGCTTCTAACCTCTTAACTTGGAGTGTAGGTATACAAAAAATCTAAAAAGTTGTTTCACCCTATAAGCACCCTATACAGAGTAAAGGGAGGATGAAAAACTCAACCGACTACGACCCTGTTATTAGATTATTATAACTTTCCTCCTTAAATAACAAAGTGAAATTTTATTTATGTATGTTGTAAACGAACGAGTAAAGCTAGAAGGAGTAATTACATCTTGAAGTTGGCATGTACCTAATTGTTTGAAATACTAAACAAAGACTTCTTTTTTGTTCAATATAAAAATAGTACAGGATAAAAGTCTTTTAAGCTGTAGGTATAGGTATAGACAGATTAAAGTAATTTTGATATCAATCTATCGATTTATAGTCTATAAAAAATTGAGTGAATCGGCTGCAGGTTTACATGAAGAAAATCAGGTGAATAAACTCTTTATGTGGGTTAACCTATTAAGAAATACCTTCCAAGCTGTAATTGCCATTTTGTTGATTTTCTTTTCTTTATCCACGGATGTCAAAATGATTTATCGGAAAGGAACTTACGAATGGAAGAATATTATTTATAAAGCACTTTTTATACCTTTATATACAAACACTAATTGAATCGGAACCGTTCAGCAGTGCTTTATTTTGTATAAAGTTTAAAAGTAAAATAACTTCAAACCAGGAATGCGAATTTCAATACAAGTTTCAAGCTATTTGCTTTGGAGCATATCCCAATATCTATGTACCTACTTAGTAAAAACATCAAAAGTCCATTTTCCATGTAATCAACAAAAAGACTGAAACCTCAATAACATTTTTTTTAAGAAATAATTTTTCAATTTTTTTTTTAATTTTTGGAAGCACGGTTAGCAAAAACAACATGCAATTAAATATCTCAAAACTACTTAAACGGAGAGGCACTTTTTTTTCTTAGCTTTTTTCCTAAAACTTGGTTGCGAAGGTCTTTAATTGGTGATTTTTTAATATTAAAATAACATCGTACTTTTAGTTTCACAAACGTGGTTGTTTTTTTCAAGGACAAAGGGTTATTGTCGTATTAAATATTTAATTTTCAAGCTGTTGGGCTAACTCGACCACACTTCTGCCCCAAAAAATGCTGAACCTATGAAAAAAAATCCAAAACAAAGTCCTTCGTGGTATAATTAATGCCCCTTAGTATATAGTAAGTAGCGATCTACATCGTGACCCTCAAATTCAAATGGCTACAGAAGTGGTTAAAAAAAACACTGTATCACACAATTAGCGATTGCAAAGTCATACAAACTCCGAAATGAAGACCGAGAAGAGCCAAGCCTCGTCGTAAGCTGATGATCTAAAAGCTATGGGAAAGTGTTTTAACTTTAAACTTTCCCTAATGTTCTTTATAAATTAAGAAAGAAAAATCATCTGTCAATCTTTCATAGATTGGTCCTGATTCACCGGTGGTTTTAGTGCTGAAAGAGTCTCACACTACTCTTGGTACCGATTCTTACTAAGTAACTTTTGAAGATTTCCATCGGATAGAAACAAAACTTCTACGCCCATTTTTCCTTAACATACTTATTTGAATTTTAGTTTTATTTAACGTCGCTAGAAAGGCAAGTGCTTCATAATATTGATGATCTGTCAGTGAGTGAGTCAGCTGGTCTTAGCTAGTTCTAGAGATGAAATTTTGCGCGCTGACTGTGTTTACATTTAGATCAGCAAATACTGCAAGCTTTAAGTTCCTGACTTTATTGATACCTAATGAAGTTAAAGAGGGATCGATCGAGGTTTTTACGATTTCTGGCAAAAGTAGACTTCTGATCGAAAAAAGTTTTTTAGAAAGTTGTAGATAATCAAGAGACTTATAACCTCAAAAATATTGAGAAAAACACCAAAAACCAATCGTTTGTTTTTATTTCTATCTTCGACGAAAAAAATAATTCGATTTTTTATGAAATTTGGTGAAAACGTACATATTTGTGTTTGAAGCAAGCTGTAATTTTTTTGAAGCAAAATATAATTTTTTGGATTTATTGTGAATTTTGAATTTTGAAAAAATGACTCAATTCTCAATCAAAAAAACTGACGATTTTTTTTTTACTGATTTTTTTTATTAAAATCTCTAATCGTATTTGAAGATGGTGTAAAAAACTTACACTGTTATTGGGAAAAATGATAAAAACAAAAAAAAGAACGATTTTTTCCAGTCTGAAAATTTGTATATGCAATTTTATTAAATCTTATCTGAAATTTGTATATAAATAAAATGCACGACTGGGTCGCACGTACTTGCTCTTATGTTCAAGACATTGCGAGTTTAAGAAAATTGTATATGAAAACATGGAAATTATGAGAGAAAAATGTAGAGAATCATGAAATACGACATTTAAATTGGCTAAAACAACTCTTTTGACAGTTTGAGTTGGAAAAAAGAATGCCATCTTAATTCTTGAATATGATTGCATAGGAAAAAAAATATTAAAATCGTTGAAGCGGTTTTTTAAAAAAATAATTTTTTATATATAAGATTCTTTAAACATTTTTAAGAACAAATTTTGGTATGCAAATCTGAAATATATATTTATATGTATATACAAAAAATTTAAAAAAAAAAATTGTCAACCCGTTTTGGAGATATCGAATTTTCCAAAAAAAAAATTTGAAACTTTTTTAAAAATCCAAAAACTTTTTTTTGAAAATTTTGATATGCAATATTATTTAATCTTATCTGAAATTTGTACATAAAAAAAATCACCTTAATCCGTTTAGCCAAAAACGAGAAAATTCAAAATAAAAAAATACGTTCCATGACAGGTACTATTAATAATTGCTAAGTGTGAAAATTTTTAATTTTTGGTAGTAGATCGTACTAATTTAAGTATATGAAAAAAGTTTTATCAAAATCGTAGGGGTCGTTTGTAAGCAAAGAAATATTTTCCTTTGCGGTTTTTTAACTTTTGTATGGAAGGTACCGTTATTTTTTCATAAATGTAAATTTTTTTCTAAAAATATTGTAGAGAGTACTAAAAAACTCTTAACTATCGAGTTTCAAAAAAATCGATCATGTAGTTTTCGAAATATTTGATTTTCAAAAAAAATTTTTGAAACATTTTTAAAAATCCAAAAAATATTTTTTTCAAAAATTTTGGTAAGCAAAACTGTTTATATTTTTTAGAAGCTTCTGTATAAAAAATAATTGAAATCAGTCGTATTGTTTTGAAGAAAATCCAAAATTAAAAAAATGGTTCTTTGGGAGGTACCATTAATAACCATTTTTGAAAAATGGTTTTCCACTCAAAGGAAGCCTTTACTAATATAAATTTACTGAATTTTTTTTAAGAAAAGTTGTCGAGCCGTTTTTGAGAAAAACGCTATTATGTAAAATTGATAAAAAAAATTGTATGGCAGGTACCGTTATTTTTGGTTCTAAAAATAAAATGAAAAAAACGTGTCGGCATAATCACCAAAAACCACTACGTACCAAGTTTGAAGAAAACCGATCAAGCCGTTTAGGCTGTAGACGAACAGACAGACAGACAGAATTGTGCCACCCACTTTTTTGGTGTTCTCTATCATCTTAATATCATGTTTGATTGTTATCTCAATTTTTTTTTTGCACGAATCCAAAACTTGCCTTATAGTTACGGTGACCATCCGTCCAGCGTTTCCCGAGATCGTCTCGTATTTTTATAGCCTGTCCCGGCTTATTTTTTAAGAAATCCGCGACGTATTAGTGTTCCGTATTCAGATATTTGTCGATTATTTGTCCACTATTTGCACACTCTCTATTCAACGTTGCTTAAATCCTTTTAGCTAAAATGCTCTTGTGTCAAAAAGAATACGAAAAACATAAATCTCTTAGGCGCCAGTTATAGCGATCAGAAAAACCCATCCGAAAAACTTGAAACAGTATGAATTTCTGATGGTTGTTTATAGCAATCAGAAAAAATGTGTCAGAAAAACTAGATTCTTCGCAAAACAAACACACAGCCGCCAAGATTTTTTCTGATTGAAATGTCAGAAAAACTTTTTCGGATGGAGTTCTTTCAGTGGAACAGAAAAAAATTGGAACACAAATCAGTGGAATGATTTGTTCCTTTTTCTGTCAAAAAGCAATCTGCCGATACGAAAAATGAAATTTCATCCGAAAAACAAATTAATCCATTTAAAAAATAAAAAACTATTGTCTTGGCCATTTTTTTTCGCGAAAAAAATTCTACGCTGAATTATGCGTCGATTGATATATCATTTGGCTATCAAATCGAATTGAAAAGTAATAAAAACTTCAATAATTTTTTTTTCGGATGGTTTTTTCTGATCGCTATAACTGGCGCCTTACGTTTGGATGTCAAACAAAAACATCCTTATATAGTCACTATTCTACCTATAAACGCGTTTAGCTTGAAATGACTCTACTTAACGTTACATAAATTGTATGAATACCATTTTGGGGTTGGAGATAACTCCAAGCTAACTCGTCTAGTTTGATAAGTTGGCTCAGGGACCAAACTCTCCCACTGCTTCTGAAATAACTCAGGGTTGACTTATTTTCAGGTCTAGTAAACTCTGATTTAACTCAGAGTTAACTCTGCACTGAAAAACTGGCCCTTATTTTAAAAATGAAATGAAAAATGTTAGGTTGATTTTTTTTTAGAGTTTTTAGTTATGTTGTGAAGACATTATAATTTATGTTATGGTTCCTTTTTTTTCGTTAATTTTTCTTAAATTTTTATTTAAGATATTACATAAAAACTACTGAAAAGTCCCGGGTTTTGCTCCCAGAAATATGGTCACCGTACTTATAGTACCTATAATCGTTAGTAAAAATGTATCTAAATCCGTTTAGCCAATAATGAGAAGAAAAAAAAATAAAAAAAACGTTCAATGACAGGTACTATTAATAGTCGCTTAGTGTAAAATTTTATAATTTTAAGCAGTAGATCGTACTAATTTTAGTGTCTATATGGAAAAAGTTTAATCAAAATCGTAATTTTTGAGAAAAAAAAATATTTTCCTTTGCGGTTTTTTAACTTTTGTATGGAAGGAACCGTTAATTTTTCGTAAATGTGAATTTTTTTCTAAAAATATTTTAGAGAGTAGATACTAAAAATTTCTTTATCGAGTTTTTAAAAAAATCGAAATATTTGATTTTCAAAACAAAAAATTTAAAAATTTTTTAAAAATCCAAAAATTTTTTTTTTAATTTTGGTACACAAAACTATTTATGTATATATTTTTTGGAGGCTTCTGTATTGAAATCAGTCATACCGTTTTGAAGAAAATCGAAAATTAAAAAAATGGTTCTTTGGGAGGTACAATTAATAACTATTTTTTGAAAAATGGTTTTCCACCCAAATTAAGCCTTTTCTTGAAATATATATAAAGTTAGCAGGACACTTTTTGAAATTCAGGTTAAATAGTATCCTATAGAATTAGTTACGCAAAAAAAAAAATCTAATTGCATTTTTGGTTTGAGAAAAAATGGGTGTCCTGCTAACTTCATATGAACTTAGCAGGACAACTTTCTCAAAAAAGGAGATAATCGAACTGGAAAAAGTTGGCTATTGAGAACTAGTTAATTGCGAATTAGTTACGCAAAAAAATAATTTATTGCATTTTTGGTTTGCAAAAAAATGGATGTCGTGCTAAGTTCACATGAAGTTAGCAGGACACCCATTTTTTCGCAAACTAAAAATGCAATAATTTTTTTTTGTTGCGTAACTTATGCGCAATTAATTTGTTCTCAAAAACCAACTTTTTTCAAATCATTAATCTTCAATTTTGGGAAAGTTGTCCTGCTAAGTTCACATGAAGTTCGCAATACGCCTATTTTTCGCAAACGAACAGAAAAATCATTTTTTTCTGCGTAACTAATTCGCAATTAATTAGTTCTCAATAGCCAGTTCGATTATCTCCTTTTTTGAGAAAGTTGTACTGCTAGATTCATATGAAGTTAGCAGGACACCCATTTTTTTTGCAAACCAAAAATGCAATTAAATTTTTTTTTGCGTAACTAATTCAAAATTAAGTAGCAACTAATGATAGGATAGTTTTTAACCTGCATTTTCAAAAGTGTCCTGCTAACTTTATATACATTTTTTTAAAAGTATTTTATATGAATTTTTTTTTAAGAAAAGTTTTGGAGCCGTTTTTGACCAAAATACGATTATGTAAAGTTGTTAAAAAAAATTGTATGGCAGGTAGGTACCGTTATTTTTGGTTCTAAGAAAAAATAAAAAAAAACGTGTGGACAGAATCACCAAAAACCAATAGGTATGTAGCAAGTTTGAAGAAAATCGACTCACTTTTTTTGTGTTCTCTATCATCTTAATGTCATGTTTGATTGTTATCTGATTTTTTTTTGACGTACATAGGTATCCAAAACTTGCCTTATATGTATGTAGTACCTATATTGCAAGAAAAAGTCTATATTTTTGAGGTTATGTGAAAGAATGATTGAAGTAAAATAAAATTTTTCGATAAGAGGTCTACTTCGGCCAGATATCATTAAAAAAAAAAACTCGTTTTCATACCACGCCCACCAACCCCACTTCCGGTCATCTGTTGCGGGGCAATTTTTTTGTCCACTTTTATATAGGTATACCAATACTGCTAGTAATTTTTTTGTTTTCAAAAGTTATTGGCACTGGTCTACACGGTTTCACTTCAATAAACCTAGCCAGTGACTTTAGAAATTTAAAATTCATTCATAGCCTTTTACTCCAGCATTTTTATAATGGATGAATATGAAAAAGTGGGGAAACTAAATTGCAACCAAATTTATTATTCTCGGATTTTATACATATACCTACATATTTAAAAAAGAAATCAATTTCGTACAGAGCAGTATCCTTTTTGTTGAAGTAGGAATCCAGACATCTCATACCTATCAATTTTATGGGCTAAGCTCCTAGAGCTATACCTACCCTTTCAAGGAAATTACATTTTCAGTGAATGCAACAGTGCACGCCTACGGAATAGAATATTAAGTTTTAAAAAGAACTTTTTTCTTTTTTTTTTCTATTATGTAGGTACCTACGAGTAAAATCCTAGGGAGTGTAAACAAAACTGATTGCTTCCTCGTTATATTTCCTTAGATTAACTTCAAAATGCACAAAACTTTGAACTCGATAGTTATTTGCGTGGACAAGCTGATGTACATACATAGGAGGTACATATGTATATACACTTGCATTTAGGTGTATAATAAAATATGTATCTATGTACTTTCATTTGTATGCAGTCTATGACCTCATTTCAGCACCACATATGTTTGAATTTATTTTCATATCCGTTTGTTTAGTTTTTTTTTTTCTTCTTCTTGATCTATTTTAGAACTTAAGTTACATCACAGCTTAGTCTTTGCAAATGCAAAGAAGAACACTATGTACCCCGCCAGAAGCATGCATATAAGTTGAATGAACTGTACCGCAAAACAAAGGCGCTGATACATTACACCGTATAAAAAAGAGTTAGTAGGACACATGACTTGAAAGTATAAAAAAAATATATTGAAAAAAAATACGAGTATAGTAAATCCACCCGCCCATCATCATCTCACTCTTCTGTCACGTTTATTGTCTCGTATCCAATGAAAAGCAACGTTAAACGTCGATGAAGACAAGTCTAGTGGATGGGAGATCCGTTAAGGGCGATAGTGTAACTCAAAATGGGCTCATAATTTGAGTATCTGTTAATTCGAGAGCATATTATATGTGCCACTATATGCGCATTTGCAGGAGCGCATTTACAAAAAAGGGAGCTTTCAAGAAGAATATTAAAGGAATTTAGCTGAAAAATCGTATATTGACAGTCTTTGATATTGAAATCCAACAAAACACTAAAAAATTAAATAGAACATTTGTTCAGCCACTGGCAGACTGTAGATCATTTGTTAAAGTTATGTATTGACATCTTGCACTGACATCATAGTTCACGCAGTAATAAGCATCTTGACAAATTTTTCATTATCATTGAGAAAACAGCCTTAAATTTGTAATGAACCGTACGCATGTGTCCACCTTTAGACTGCGTATGCGTACTCCAGAATACGAAAAAAGGTGGGACCCACAATTCTGTCCGTCTGTTTGCCTGTAGGTACCTTGACCTATCTACAGCTTCAACCACTGAAGTGATCAGCTGTGATGAAAGACTGCACATATTTGGATTCGGATTCATCATGGGAAATCATGAGTGTCAAGTTAGCAAAGCAACTTTGACGAATCGAAAAATGGTCAGTTGGATTATTTGCCGCTAATTAGTTGTTAATTAGTTGTGACAATTTAGAATTTGTCATTCAATGTTTTCTATGTTTTTTTGGGTCGAAATCAGAAAAAACTTCTTATACCTGATGGTTTATGGCTTAATAATTTGCCGTTAATTAGTTGTGACAAATTCAATTTGATCGTGCAATGTTTTCTATGTTTTTTGGGTGCTTTACTAACTTGATATCAATCAATCATCGCACGTGCGATGTCACGAACAAATTTTATTTGTCGTAAGTAATTGACGACTAGAAAATGGCAAGTTATTATTAAGAATTAAAATGATAAGTTTTAGAAGTTTTAGCCATTTTTGGAAAAAAAAAAACATAGCAAACATAGAACGAAAAATTCGAAACAGTCAAAATTTATTAATGACTAATTAACCATTGAATATTTAGCCATAAGCTATTCGGTCCAAGCAGTTTTTACCTCTTTTCGAGGTGGTGCTATGCTAACTCGGTGTCAAGTTAGCAAGGAACCCAAAAAACGTAGAAAACATTGCACGAAAAATTCGAAACTTTCACAACTAATTTAAGACTAGTAAACGACAACTTATTAAGCCATAAACCATTCGATATTAGCAGGTTATGACATTTTTTAAGGGGGTGCTTCGCTTACTTGATATCAAGCTAGTAAAGGACCGAAAAAAACATAGAAAACATGGCACGATTGAAATAAATTTTTCACAACTTATTTGAGACTTACTAATGGCAAATTATCAAGCCATAAGACATTTAGTATAAAAAGTTTTCACCACCTTTGGAGTTAATTCAAGTAAGCAAAGCACCCAAAAAAACATAGAAAACATTGAACGACAAATTCGAAACTGTCATAACTAATTAATGACTAATTAATGGCAAATTATCCACATACCCATTTTTCGTTTCGTCAAAGTTACTTTGCTAACTTGACACTCATAGAAAACAAATAACCCAAAAACACATAGAAAATATCGCACGACAAAATTGTTTTTTATTTCACAACTAATTAACGACTAATTAATTGCAAATTATGAAGCACAAAAATATTAAATTTTAGAAGTGGTAAAACTTTTCAAAACAAAAAACATAAAAAACATAGAAAGACAAATTCGAAACTGTCATAATTAACTAGCGACTAATTAACAACTAATCATGCACCTATCGATTTTTCGATCCGTGAGAGTTGCACCCGAAAAACATAAAAAATATTGCACGATCAAATTGAATCTGTTACAACCAATTAACGGCAAATTATTAAGTCATAAACCATCAGGTAAAAGAAGTTTTTAGTGATTTTCGACAGGGATTTTCAACCCAAAAAAACATAGAAAACATTGAACGACAAATTAAAAATTATCACAACTAATTAACGACTAATTAACGGCAAATTATTCAACTTACCAATTTTCGATTCGTCAAAGTTGCTTTGCTAACTTGACACTCATTGGGAAATCAGTAAAGAAGCAAAGTTAGCGCATCAAAAACGGGTGGCAATGGTGCAGTGGAGGTAGTGCTTGACTGCTAACTTAGAGGTGTGGGTTCAAGCCCCATTCTAGGCAGCATTCTTTTCTATATTCTCCCAGCTTTACCGGACGCCACCCGTGAGATTTAATGAGATAATAAACACCTTGATCTCAATCCACTGTGCCAAATCTTTCCTATTCTCCTACTCCTTCTTACTAGTGCCGTGCAATTCAGGTTGCATTAAAAAAACCTAAGGTCTTAGAGGCATAAAGTTGGAATTATAAAAAAATAAAAACAGTTTTCAAAATTAAGGCTTATGCGTGCGCATGCCCCTTATAATGGAGTTGAAAGTGCTGTAAAGTATGAATTTTATGACATCCTGAACAGAGCTTACGGATCTTGCCCAGAATGGGATGTACAAATTTTTCTCGGGGACCTCAATGCCTAAATTGGTAAAAAAGACAACTTTGGCGGAATAGTTGGTAGACACAGCTTCTACAAAGAGACAAATAATAACGGCTTCCGATAAATGGATTTTTGAGAGGCTCATAATACAGTGATTATTAGTAAACTTGGTGCTTCCCAAATTGGCCATGCGCTAATCGACGGAAACGCTTCTAATATCTTAGACATGCGTACTTTTCGAGGAACAAACGTCGACTCTGACCATTTACTTGTTGCGGTAAGGTTTGGAGCTGGACTATCAAATGAAAAGAAACTATACAAACCGCCCTAGAGAAGGAATTCGACGTTGATCTCCTTAGCATACCAGGAGTCACCACAGCCTACAGTGAACATCTGAGTGAGTAGCTCTCCGCTGTGCATTCACCTGCACAAACACCAATAACCAGTGGTTTCAGTATCACAAAGGCTACCAACTACTCCATCCACTGCAGCGGAAAACAAAAGCAGTGTGGGAGGAGTATCTAGCAACGAAGAGAGAGAAGAAGTAGGCCCTGAGCAGAAAGACAAGATCGTACGCTAGCCTCCCCACTAGGAGAGATTGAACCAGTCTCGCGATCGAAACAACACCCGGAGGTTTAACAAAGAGCCAAGTATCTGCCGACTGGTCTTGAAACCAAAACGCAGAGTCTTCGAAAAAGCGAAGGTATCCTAGTCACTGAAGCACAAAAAATAGGAGATGTATTCAAGCTGCAAATCCAGCAGCTACCTAAATGCTTATGCCCATTTAGCAGCTGCTGGATTTGAGAAGAAGAGCGAGAAATTGAACAAGAAGATTACCCATCCCCAGTCAATAACGACCCAGTTCCACCATCCAGCATGGGTATACTTTGCTATAAAGAAGCTTAAGAACAACAAAGCCACAGGATCTAATGGTTTACCAGCTTAGCTCTTCAAGCATGGAAGAGATGTGTTGAAAATATGCATGTATCCAGTATCAACCAAGTTTATGTGAAGGAAGCATGCCCTATCACTGGTTTATCAACTCCATATGTCTCATCTACAAAAAAGGCAATCTATGCCCTGCAAAAACTATGGAAGCATATCCCTGGGAAAGACAAACGAGTTCCAAGTCAAGCCTCGCCATTGATTCATTGACTTCAAAGCCGCATATGATAGCCATTATCGTCAGGAGCTCTATATGCTGATGGCTGAACTTGGATTCCAGCGAAAACTGATCCCAGCTGTGATGCGTGACACTGGAAAATACGCGATGCCGTGATGCGCTATCGTGTGTGATTTCTTCAATCTCGTTTCGAAGCAAATAGTGCGTAGGGCAGGCGTTTACACTTAAGGCACTATTTTCAACAGATCTGTCCATGTTTTAGGGTATGCCAATGATATCGACATCATCGGCCGCTCCCAACATGAAGTTATACAGACTTTCACTGCAATTGGAGAACAGGTGAAGCTTGTTAGTCTTCAAGTAAACGAGGACAAAACCAAATATATGGGATCAATAAATAATGAAATATCTGTCAACCAACTAGGACAATATATAAATGTTGATAGCAACACCTTCGAAGTAGTTAATAAGTTCATCTTCCTTGGAGTAAACGAACAACATCTTAGTGGTAATCCGACAAAGTATTACCTTAGCAAATCGGTTCTACTTTGGTTTGCAACAACAAATGGGTTCAAAACTCTTCACAAGTAAGACGAAGTGCAAACTCTGTAAACTTTATACTGCCAGTGCCAGTCCTGCTTTATGGGGCCGAGTGTTGGGCGATAAGCAGAAAGGGAAAGCTCATCCTGGGCTCCTTCGAAGGAATTATTCTTCGACGAATATTTGATTGTGTGCTCAAGGAGGGCAGAAAGAGGAGAAGATACAACCATGAATGCGAACGAAGACGTAGATGTAGTCCAGAATATCAAAACGCGTTGACTACATTGAATCGGCAACATCGAGCGAAGAAAGAGAGAGTGTTTGAATCATAGCATCCAGGTCCGAGAGAACGACGAAGACCTAGCCTCCGGTTTAGAGACCAAGTCATCGTGGATGCCAACAGGCCATCGGAATCTTTTCCGAACAATGAATGATCAAATTGTAAGGTGGTGACTAGAGGAAATTGGTAGCAAAGAGACCTGCTCTTATACCGAAACTCACGGTAGAGCGCATAAGCTACGACGATTGGAATTGAATTTGCTAAAATTCACTAGGATTGGATCGAGACCGATTGCGGTAGAACTATGTTAACTCATAAGTCCAGGTTTTGCTTGCGCTCAGCGAATGTACTTAGCGCAGGGTGTGGAGAGTTTTGGTGAGAGATACTCGTTGATAACAGTTGCCCAACGAAAACATCTCTTGTGAGGTTCCATTAAACAGGGAGGCTGAATTTCCATGCGCGGAAAACCCAGTTTGTGCATCGTGGAAGGATCTAATATCTTCAGCATCCTGGAGTAGGAGTATGTGGTTCTATTCGCACCATTTATTGGGCAAAGCTTCTTGCTGATTTCAATACTAGACCACACGTTACCAGTAAAATTGCGTTACCGATTACTTATAAAAAGTGAAATTCGACGGACGCACGTGAAGGTTTGATCTGCTATAAACCCGGACATGAATCCCATTGAACACGTATATTTAACCTGTTTTGGAAAAAAAAATCAATAAAATTTTGCCGCCCTAAAGTTTAGTGCCCTTTTTTACAGCTTTAATGTTGTCAATTTGGCAAATCCACCGTTGGGCATGTACTATTCATATAGTGATTATGTTCAGCTTCAGTATCAGCAACATGAAAATGACGATGCATTTTCCAACATAATGCACATTTACGCTCAATGAGATTGTGACAGTCACAATCATAGGGACAGGGACATGAAGTGAGGATGTGGCTACATCAGACAATAGAGACTTATACTTTAGTTATATAGCTACATCCACACAAGAGTGTACTTGTTGTGATGTTAAGTACAAAGCTTTCTCCCCCTACGGAACTGCTCTTTCAATTATATGCAACCTCGATAATTTTTGTTTTGTCGAGTCTACTACACATACAACAACAACAAAAAAATGAAAAAGAACGGATATGGACCCACTTCTATGTGACACACGAAGATGCATACATATGATAGGCACCAGGACGTATTGTTAAGGTATGTTCAACAAAAGTTACAAAATTATCCTTTAAAAATGGAAAATAAGAAAAAGAAAACTTATATTTGTGGTGTGCAAGCCCAAGCGCATTTTTTTCTTTTTTTCCTGAAAAGTAGGACATTTATGCTTCAGATCGTCCATTTTTTTTGTATTCTCATCCATCAAAGTATGTATGTGCACTTTCAAGAGTGAAGTCGACGAACGAAAATTGAATGAAGGGCAGTGTATTGCAAAATTTAAAAAGAAAAAAAAAATCACTGAAAAGATTGCAAAAGTCTTGAATTGTCCTTGTTTAAGATGAGTTTTACTTGCTAATTTGATTGGTACGTATGAACATGTCTTCCAATGTACATATGCATTTGAGTGTTTTTCAAGAAGGCATATCTTCTTACCAAATAAACCAGTAAGTAGAGATGGTCATAGGTTGAAGGTTTTTTTTTTTTATTTTTATTGAAAATGGTTTAAATGAAAATATAATTTGGAATTGGTAAATTTCATTGTAATAAGGTGAAAGGGTTTTAATAGTTTTTGAGTAAGGTCAGTACTTACCACCAAGACTTACCACAGACCTACTATAATATTTGTAGGCACATTTTGTCGGTAATTTATGGCTGGGGTCGACAACAACAACTTCAATTTGCTCATTTTAATATAAAATCTAAATTTTGTGTTCACAAAGTTTCTTTTTTTCATGTCTCTACAATTCAAAATGTATGTAAGGGGTGTTTTATTTTCTTAGACGTATGGTTTTCAATCTGGCAATACTTTTGACAGCTGTCACTTGATTTATACTCAGTTCGGTTTGCCATTTCATAATTTATTATCAAAATAATGGTTCGGTTCACGTATCGCGCGCTGCGTCCAATATTCGGTCGACATAATCGCCCAGCAGAGTCGGTAATTCGAGCAACCATAGATCGGTTTCACATCACGTTTACTTTAGTGGATAATGCGCATCCTCAGAGACGCCCGTACAGTGCGCACCGAAGACGATATTGCTACTGTGGAGCAGAGTATCGAAGAAGACCCGAATGAGTCCATTCGCCATCGCGTCGAAATTTGGGTCTCTCGGCTGGAATTTATTATTCGAGCCAGCCGCGGGGGCCACTTGCCCGAAATAATTTTTAAAATATAATGGCAAACCCTTATCTTTATAATAAAGCTAGATTCTGGGCCGTAAGATTGAATTATATGCGTTTTATTTCTTCTTGAAAACCACACGTCTAAAAAACACACCCTTAATAAACAAAAACAATTATGAATAACGGTATGGTATTGAAGTAAGTTGGCACTCGATTTATTTTGAAGAAGTTAGGATATCTCTCAAATTTTTTTTGCAGTGCAACGAATAATTGTTTTTATCAAAACCTCGCAAATTCAATTCTCACGCGAGATTAAAATTTGCTGCGATTTGTCAGCTCTTGAGTTTTTAGTCTCGCATTCGAAATCTTGCAATCATAAAATCTTGCTTTTCATAATCTCGCACTTTAACAATCCGCAAACTCAAAACTCGCAAATAAAACCTTGCAATTTATGAGTTATTAGTTTGCGGAGTTTGTTAAATGCAGGAATTTGTAATTGCGAGATAATGAAAAGCATAAGATTTGTAATAGCGAGATTTCGTAATGTTGTGAGATTTTGAATACGAGATTTTAATTTGGGAGACTTAGTATCCAACCCAATTTGAAAAGTATTCTCAATAAGATATTATTTTGACGTTAATAGGTTATTAACAAGTGCGGTGTTTTGAATTGGTCATCTAGAAATTTTTTGAACTCTTCCGAAAAATAGGGAAAATGGATCTGATTTAAATATAGAAAAAGACTGGGCGACTAAATGAGAACGCCATTAGTTCGAACTGTCACTATGGAACAGGGTTCGTATACGGATCACAAACCTTAAAAAATATAAAATAGATGTTGGATCTATAAAAATAAAAATTGATAGTTCTCTCACGAATAAATCAAATACTTTTTTTTGTATTTCTCGTTTCTGAGAAATCAGAAAAATAAAATTCGGGTAGAATATGGTTCTTTCACGATAAGGATATGAAAAGATCCTTAAAACAAATAATTCTTCGTCATGTATCCATTCACTAGTTGTGAATTGATTTATTTGTTGAAATAATTTTTATGGAAATAAGGAAAATAAAAACATTTGAGTTGGTTAAATATTTTTGTTATGATGAGGAATCTTCGAATCAATTTCAATCGAAATTTTAGAACTGTTGCGTTATATTTGGATCGAAATACACTTTATCCGTCAAAATATAGTTTGAATAATTTCATGGATGGCTACGATATCGATGGATTAAAAGAACTCAAAAAATTAAGAAATAGTGGTTTAGTATCTGCCAAGCAATGAACTGTCAAATTCTTTTGACAGATTGCTGCTCCAGGAAAATGGTGATATTAGAGCAATTCGGTAGTATTTGGATCAAAATACACAATTTCTGTAAAAAAATATTATTCAACCATTTGCAAAAGATGGTTGAATAAAAATGCTCCCTCGTGAAGGATTAATTAACCTCCTTCATATAATAAATGCCGGCACGAAGTCCTCAAATAAAAATTAAGACAAGTTCTGCCTGAAAGACTTTATAATATTCTTAACGAATATCTAGAAAACAGACTTTTTTGTGTAAGACACGGAAATGAATATTCTAATTCAAATAAATAGTGGCTGGGGCACCACAAGGAAGTGTTTTAGGTCCAGTTCTGTACCTATACACGTGATATACCTAAAACGGAAGACACTACCATAGCCACGTTTGCTGGTTATACTGCAAAACGATAAACGAAGCTACAATTACATTACAAAATGCTCTTAATATTGTTAATGAGTGGGCAAAAACATGGCGAATAGCGCTCAATGAACTAAAGTCATTCCACGTGAACTTTACATATAAAAAATAAATAGATTACCAGTCTTTATTAATATTGGTCGTGTTCCAATTGCGAATGAGGCAAAATATCTGGGAATAACTCTAGACGCAAAATTATAGTGGAAGCCGCACGTAAAAAGAAATACAGTAGACGCTCGATATAGTGAAGTAATAAAAACCAGGCCTGTTTACTGTTTCGAGATTGATCACTTTTTCGAGCGGGAGTTTTCTAAGGCTTTATAAAGGCGAATTTGATCCAAAATGCCCATTTCGTTCGATGTGAATGTTTTTAATTTTAACTAAGAATTAAACAAGGCTTTCTCTCAGGTTTAAACAAAAAACAGAAACAATTTCTCAGAGCTCTCAAACTATGTAAAATGTTAGCGCGAAATTTGTATACATATAAGTTTTTTTATAAAATTGTGTGTGTTCACTACAGTGGATAGTTCACTATTTCGAGATCCACTAAATCGAGCGTCTGCTGTACGAATAATTAAAACTTTTATTAAAAGGTATGAACTGGCTACTTGGTAAATATTATAAGCTTAGTATTGATAATAAGTTGATTTTATACAGGCATGTACTTAAAACAGTTTGGACTTACTCTGGGGTTGTACCTGCGATACAAATCTAAATAACTTACAAACGTTTGAAAATAAATTATTTAGGTCATTTGTAAATGCACCATGGTATATGGGTGATTCTCTGCCAACTGTGATTCCTTTTTTTTTTTTTCAAAACTTAAACCTTATAGGAAACAACTTTTGTTTCGTTTTTGTGGCTTCATTTAGTCAGAGTATCAAATCTGTAAAAGAATTCTGCTACAACTTTTAAGGAACAAAAAATATGGTGAAATGTACTAAAACTGGAATAGACGATAATGAACTCCTTTACTTTTTCTTATTTGTATTTTGTTTTCTCTCTTTTTGACCATATTTTTGTTGAGATTCTAGATTCACTGTTATGTTGACATTTTTGCTTCCCTAATTTTCTTTTAATAAGTATAACTTTTTCGTTTTTGTATACTATTCTTCTGAATGGCAACCCTTTTCATTGTGCTGGGTTATTACTTTACTTAGTTTTTATTGCACGGAATAATTTTTGTTTGGTTATTACGAGGTATGGCTACAGTTTTAATAAAGAAGATTGGTAGAAAGTAAATATTATTGCGGTGCCACGGTACTGACATCCACGGTACTAACATTTAGACAGTTTATGTGACCTAACTTCTCTATGCTTATGAGAAAAATAATTTCCAGTACAATTTTAACATATGTCGTTAAAAGAAAGAAAAAATTCTGATATCAACAAAAAACATGTTGTAACTTAATTAAAAAATACTACCACGGTACTGACAAATTAATTTGTGACACACTTTCTTGGAATGAAAACATCTCACTCTTTAAGTACAAAAACGTTAAAAAAAATAAAACGACTGTTGTTATCTATACATAAATAGTCCCTCCTTTAGAAAGCCACCATACAAACGTCTTGAAACTAAAACAAAATGGCGGTTCAGCGAAAACTCTTTTGAATTCAAAAATAAAAGTAAATCCTCGGACAACATTCATTCATGACTATTTTATTCAGCAATAAGTATTTTGACTTAATTTTTGCATAATTTTGTCAACCAAAGTATTGCACTCAAACTTTTCTTAGGACATCATTTCTATTCAATGAAGTATTTCATTAGAAAAAGGTAGATTTAATCGGAAAAACAAGGAACAGACATGCCACGGTACTGACATTTTTACTACACTTTTCCAAGCCATGTGGAAGAAGTTTGGTCATGATATCGAATGTAGATTGTAGTAAATAGCCATTTACACAATTCAAACCAAAAATATTTACGAACATTTTACATTAAATAACAAAAAAAGCATCGGACACAAAGAATCACAGTTGGGACGGAATCACCCATATAAGAAACGAAGATCTTCACAAGGTTCTCGGGATTTCTACGGTTCAGGACATAACAAAGAGTTTCGCGCGAAAACATAGAAATCGGCTATTTGAACACGCTTATTCAATGATTTTTGACATTCTTGACGAGTCGAATTTAGTACACCGTCTGCGAAGAACAAAACCTTCCGACTTCGTGCTGTCAACAGAAAACCGCTTTAAAATCGCGAAAAAAGCAGGAACTTTGACCGGAAAGTTACCTGCAACATGTTTCTCACATCAAATAAATTGCTAGATAAGTTTCAACTTAGTTGCAATCGGGAAGCGGAGGTTATTTTACTGCAGTAAGTGTCTCACCCACCTATGAGCACGGGTTCTTCATCTTCAAACATATTACCTCTTTTTTTCATATTTCCACTTTTTTTGCTAGATTTTTTATCGTTTGTTATATTGTTTTTTTTATTGTTTAATGAAGAAATTTTACTGCACTCCCTATAAGCTTTCCAATAACATATGTTTTGTATAATAACATTTATAGCTATTCAAAACATAGCTCTCCAATTTCTTGAAAGAACATTTTAAATATCATTATGGTCTTTTTAGGTTTCCAAAACAAAAGGTCTGGAATTTTAGAGTTTCAATAACCAGATACGGTCCCTGAGGAAACTGAAAATAAAAAAAATACAAACTCAACTCATTCGCTTTGTTCGCAAAGAAAACAAAATTCTAGCTGCTAAAAACCTACGTTAATCTTCCATAATTACATAAAACTAGGCCTGAGCAATGAGTAAGCTTAATCGTTTCTTTTCGTATATAAAAACACAAATCGGTTTATGCAACTAAAACAAGGTCACAATGATGTCAAGTGATGATACCATTGTGATGTGATGTTGCGTGGAAAAAAAGCTCTGAAATAAAAAGAACAACTCAATTAAACTATTAAAAACCCCACGTCTTCAGAGAAAAAAAAATACAATAACACTGCGTATCATTGAATTGAAGCTGAAGAGAAAAGTATTTAAATTTTTGTGATAGCTTTTATGTGTATTTTAAATTTTGAATGCATTAATTTCTTACAATATCTTGTAAATACCTAACTTTAAAAATATTAATGTAAGTAAATGAATAAAGTATGTTGATAAAAAAAACATCAATCAAGCGAGGAAGAGAGTATATTCGCTCATTAAATAGAGCACCGTCATAACTCAAAAATTGACAGTTTTGAACTGAGTATAACATTGTATGCTTAATCTTTTTATCTTTACTTTTGTGAAAAAGTTACATCGATTTCTTCTCTCCATTTGCCATACGAACGTTTTGTTTGTTGCACTACAGTCGTTTTTTCATATATTTTTCACAAAAACGAAACTTTCAATCGCATTTATCGCAAAACAGCAAATTTTGACATATACGACGGTGTTCTTTTTAATGAGCGAATATATGAAGACAATTTGGTTGTAGATATTAAAAGAATCGTTATTTATTTGTGTTTGTTCGACAAGAACGATTTCAAATTCTATTATGTAAAATATATCCGAAAGGTCATCTTGGACCTGGTTTCGAGCTTGAAACTTCACTTTTTCTTGCCAGAAACAGATGAGTTCAAAGCCTTTAAGTTTTTTTTTAAAACTCCTATGTCTACATTCTACATAGGTTTGCAATGAAGAAAGAAAATACTGGAATTAATTTTGACTTTATTTTCCAAAGAGCAGAATTTTAAAAGAATGCAATCTTTTGTAAACGCAGTCATTGAATTCAATAAAAAGAATGCATTCATTGAATGGACTTCAGCTTATTTTATGAGACTAAAAGTCTTGGCAATTAATAATAATTTCAATTAAGGATAGATTCTTTGATAGGATTGAAAAAAAAATGCAATCTTAAATGATTTGAATTAAAGGATTTTGTATTCATTTCGAGATCTCGATTTCAAATTATGCAATCTAACTTCATTTGACATCAAAAACGTTTTAAACATTTTTCTTCCCATTAATTTTATAAAAGTCATTTGAATGCAATCTTTTCGGAAAATTCATTTGCCTTTCATGAACCTAAAATGCTTTGACTCTATTTATGGAAGACAAGCAAATAAAATGAAAGTATCGCATCTGGGCCTTTGGAAACCTAAGAGAAATAGAAGAACTTCTGCATAAAAACTATAGTAACAATAATAGTGCGATTTTCAGGCTGGTACATAGTGGTCTGTATGCTGAATTTTAGTGACAAAAATCATTTCCCACTCCAATTCCTGATATATATTATTGAAATTTGGGACATTTAATGATTTTGGGATGCCGAGTTCAGTACCTATCGGGGCTTTACAATTTAAGTCAGCACGTGGTCCAAAATTTCAAAATTAAAAAAAACACTGTCTATGTCAAAAAACTCAATCAAATTTATTTTTTTTAATGTTTTAAAATATGTGCTCAAATGTACATAATGTGCTTTTATATGAAAGAGATTCCAATACAGATTTGTACCAAATTTAGAAATGCTAGTCAAAACTGTTAAGAAATGTTTTCAAGGAATTTAAACTAATTTTTTAATTATTCTTTTGAAACTTTGTTATATATTTATTTTTACACATGTTTAGACCTAAGCTGATCAAATGTAAAAACTTATTCTTAAGGTGCCTAATTTTGACCAAAAATTTGGTTGGCATGTTCCAGCTGTCAAATTTATTTTAGATTTGATCAGATAAAGTCTAAGAAATAAAATTATTTCAATAGAATAGTACTAAAATTAGGTCTAGGCCCTTGAAAATATTGCTCTACATTTTGGACTAAATTTTCTAAATTTAGTACAAATCTGTATAGAAATCATTTTCATATGAAACATCCAAAACTTAAACTTGATTAAGTTTCAGACAGTCCTTTTTTTATTTTTTAATTTTGGACCATGTCCTGACCTAATTTGTGAAACCCTCACATCAAAGAAAAAGAACAAAACAGGTAGTTCTAATGAAGTCACATTAAATGTGCCAAATTTCAATGCTATTCATCAAGAGCTCGTGTCGGAAATAATATTTGTCACAAAAATTAAACAGACGGACCGTTGTGTGACGGTGTCATTTGTCATTTACATGCATAAATGGAAACAACGCTTGACAAAAATGGATAAATTTAAAATAACACTTCTTTTAATATACAGGGTGTCCCGGACCTGAGTGGAAGTATTTCAGGGGGTGGTTCTTTGGGTTATTCTAAGAAAAAAATTGTATGGGGGGAAAGTTGTATCTCCCCTCCCTGAGGCATGGGAGGGGCAGTTTCTGAAACATTGACCTCAAATGCAAAAAAAAAACATTAAAAATCAACGGAAACACATTTAATAATGTGCTATAATTTTTTTGAAAGCTAATACTCCATTCTTGTATTTGGTTTTTAAATCAAGTTGTTTAAGCGAATAGTTTTTGAAAAATTAAATTTCAAAGTCAAAATTTAGAAAAAAAAATTCTATTTTTTTTTCTTAAGTCGATATTTTTCAAAATTTTACGTAGTTAAGGGCATTTTTTGTGTTCAATATTCAATGCCCTCATTATTTTTTAGTCCATTAACGAAAACCAAATGTAAAAATCTTTCTTAGTTTTTGAGAAATTAAGAAAAAACAAAAGGTACTTTTCCCGAATAAGCCCGACAAAATGAATTTATTCATGAATTATCCATAATTTAACCCTTTTTCGGGCTTTTTTGGTAAAAGTACCTTTTGTTTTTTCTTAATTTCTCAAAAACTAAGAGAGATTTTTACATTTGGTTTTCGGTAATGGACTAAAAAATAATGAAGACATTGAATATTGAACACAAAAAATGCCCTTAATTACGTAAAATTTTGAAAAATATCGACTTAAGAAAAAAAAATTGCAATTTTTTTTTCTAAATTTTGACTTTGAAATTTCATTTCTCAAAAACTATTCGCTCAAACAACTTTATTTAAAAACCAAATACAAGAGAGGAGTATTAGCTTTCAAAAAAATTATAGCACATTATTAAATGTGTTTCCCTTGATTTTTAATGTTTTTTTTTGCATTTGAAGTCAATGTTTCAGAAACTGCCCCTCCCTGCCTCAGGGAGGGGAGATACAACTTTCCCCCCATACAATTTTTTTCTTAGAATAAACCAAAGAACCACCCCCTGAAATACTTCCACTCAGGTCCGGGACACCCTGTATAATGAAATTTGATAATAAAGTTTTAAAAAATCTTTTTTTCTTACCTTTGTTGTCTATCATAAGATGTAGGTGATGCTGTAACAGCTGTCATGATGTCGTTTTCAAAATCACTTGGCTCGGTGCTAAATGTATCTGATATTAGGAGGTAACTATTATCCTTGAAATGGGAGTAGCTTTCGGGCGGACTAACTTGTTGGGGTTGATTACTTTGGTAAATTGAAACTCGGACTTTGGAACGTTCTAACCTGAAACGAAAAAAAATAAATAATTGTTAGTGGTAATGTTTTTTGTAAGGTGAGTAATTTAATTTGACTTGTAGGCACGTAAAAAAAAGTATTAAAACAAATTTTTTAATAAGGTGGTCCTGGAAAACTTCTAAACTCAAACTCTTTTTATACAAAATCTATTGAACTAACAAAAAATTTAGCTTTCAGATTGAAGTGGCCCTAAACTCAGAACAATATCGTTTGCCTTTTTATCGATTTTTGTGTCTAGTGGTATTTTAAATTTACTTCAAAGGAGACTTCAATAAGAAAAATCTTTAAAGATTTAAAATTTGTTTGAAAGTAACATACTCAATATGATCTTTCGTAGAAATAATGAAAAAAAAATACTGTCAAGGTATTTTTGCTGTTGCTATCACTGCCATAATAATTAATTATTATTGTCTTTGTATTTTTGAATGTCAAAATTTTAACCTTGATAAGCTGTCGCGAACTAACATCATCTAAAAAGCTTGAACTTATTGGTCAAGGCCAATTTTAACTGACATAATACAATTGAAAAACAAATTCTTTAAATATTTCTGCCAAATCAATATTCAAATTTACATACATAAATACAAATTGTTCTTATCGTCTGGAGCAAGAAAAAGAACATCCATTTGTCCAGAAAAATTATTTTTTTTCTATTTTTGAAATTTGTTTACTCAAAAATAAATGCTCACATTTCCTTTGCCCATGATGGAATTCAACATTTCTATTGTTTATTTATCAATTTGGATATTGGCCAATGTTTATTGAAATATTTTACTTAAATCAAAAATCAAAGATAATTTATTGAATAAAATGCGATTTTGACTGACTGCTGTTTGCCACGTCTTTGATAAATCAAAAAATAACCTTAATAAAAAATAAATCAGAAATTGATTGCAAAAATATCTTTAGGTACAGCTGATGTGTCGGATGTTCTTGCTTCATTCTTGTCCTTCCTTTTTTTTCACAATCATGATGTTAAAGGAGAATAGGACAAAACGGTCTACAGGACCAATAACGAAGAGACATATGTCATTGGAAAGGTATTTTAATGAAGTACAATAGTTCCTATGAGGGCTTACTTCAAATCGCTGTGTGAAAAAAGTTATTCGCTAAACAGAATTGGGTTCTGGTGCATTCTAGTATTAAATTTATGAAAACTGGTCTAACAAAAATCAACCATATATGTATATGTCATTGGAAAGGTTTTTCCTATACCTACAATACCTTTAATAGCAGTTCAGTTAAAATTACTGTGTGAAAAAAGTTATTCGAAAACTAACGAACTATTGTGGTTCATTTTAGTGTGAAAAAATGCTTTTTTTTTAGCATGGGCAAAAAGGGTGAACGCAAGTTCAACCAATAACAACGGGACGTATGTCGTTGGAAAGGAAATTTTATGTACTACAATAGTTAATGAAGCAGCTTATTTCAAATCACTGTGTGAAAAAAGTTATTCGCTACTTGTTACCCATGCTCCATAAATTTTTTCTGTACCAAAATTCCCTTAAACAGCGAATAACTTGTTCCACACAGTGATTTTAAAAAAGTTGTTTTGGAAACTATTATTGTTCATAAAAATACATTTTCAACGACATACATATTATTGGTATTGGTAAGACCAGTTTATATAAATTTGTTCCACACTGAAATGTACCACAATAAAACCTTGGTTAGTAAATAACTTTTTTCACACAGTGATTTGAAACACCTTTCCAACGACATACGACTCGTTTTCATTGGTTCCTTGACCACCTTCCATACAGTTTTGCCGATCTTCCTTTAGTTTTAAACTCTATTAATATTTTCTTTTTTCACAAGAGAGAGCCTAGAGCCTGGAATAACATTTTTAACGAGGCCCTAGAAAGTTTAACATTGATGCTAACAAGGGCCTAGCAAGCGTAGCTACCGTCATTCTCCAAAACTAGCCATATTTCTATGCGGAAAGTTAAAAACATAGCTAGGGTTACCTACAGTTGAAAAGTGCTCCCTGACTAGATTTCCCCTTTTTAAAAACTTCCAGAGACTTGATTAAACTTGCCATTTTTTCTAGCCGGGAAGCTATAACATAGCATGGTATTTTACTATTTTATTGCTAAGTCTAATGAAAATCGATCCGTGTACTGAAGAAAGTGATAGTTTAAAATAATTGTTCTTCGGGAGCTTATAATTTTCAAAAATAAAAGAAGTCTTTAAAATAAGCTTTAATCAATGCTTAATGTCAAGACCATTGCAGCAATGCTCAGTAAAAAAGTTATTGGTGGAAACATTTTTTGGGACCTTTCAAAAATTTTAAAACACTACTAGTGAATGTTCAAAAAGGCCATAGAAACCAATTTTGTAGAAATAAGCCGTCTTCTAGGTTCAAGCATACAGAACTATGAGTCTCCTTTTTTATTTTGACGTTATAACAAAATTTCAATAAAATCTCATGATTTTTCTACGAATTCCAAAACTAAAGCCCTTATACCTCTTTGTTTGTAAATGCTATGTTCTAGTATTCGAAAATTATATTACGTTTGATTCTTATTCTTAAAATATTAATTTTCTCAGTTCCGGCACTCATTCTTCACTTATCATCACACATTCCCCTTGATTCCTTCCTACCAATACTTTGTATGCAGGTATTAGATTTTCATTGTTTTCTAGCTTTTTATAACTTATAGGTTGGTATTAAGAGGGAATGTATAGAATACTGAAGAAATAGGTACAAAAATAATATAAAAAAATAAATCTTTGTAAAAAACTTTGAAGTTATATAGGTATAAGGTTTATAGCTACTTCATATTGAATGGAGTGCGAATAGAGAGCAAGATCAAGAAAGTATAGCGACAGCGCAAGGTATTATAGTGAGCTGCTTGTGGCATTTATAGGTCGATGACATGAATTCAGTCGGTCTACTAAGTGTGCGTTTCGTGATAGAACAATGGAAAGGAAACTTAAATTACAATATAGCTAGCTCTGTAGACTAGCACACGCATAATTTACTTAGCACAATGTCTGTCTTTCGTACATTAGAATTAGATGACGTGTGTGCTTGATTGCTTTCGTTGGAAATTGATGGAAGTAATTTAGCTTAGCAGAATAAAAACAAAAAAGTGAAGAGGATTTTTGATCTAAATGAATGATCGCCACCGTCATTGCTTTGTTATTGCCAGAGCCGCATCGAGTATTAGTCGTGCCTGAGTGCCATAAAAATCGTCAAATTAAATTTAACTTTCAGTTTTCTACAATCAACTTATAAACACAAAATATGACTTTAAGTTGTAAAAATTTTGGATAAATTATTTAAAAGGTGCAAATATTTTATATCCAAAGAGAAATATTGATTTGATTTGTTATTGCTTAATTCGCAATTTTAATCACTTGGTGGTTTAGTAAGTACTTTATTGATAATTTAAATAATTTAGATTCCGAAATTCTATCCTCACCTTCTATTCCCTTTTACTAGTACCATGTAATCCGAGCAATCCAGGTTGTATTTAATAGAGGTTTGCTCTTATAGGTGTTTTTAGTTCGAGTTCAAATTTACTTAAATTTTATATCTTAAAATTGAATAATTAAATAATGCTTTAACCTCCAGTTAGTCTGGTTTGAACTTTGAACTGAGTTCAATTGTTCTACTGAACTAAATTTTAAGCCAAAAGTGGAGTTTAAACTTCCACTGTGAAACTGGGGGTAAGAGTTGCAAATTTTGAAATTCATTTCTCGTCTGCGAACTCGACTTGTTAAATGAATATTATTTCGGTAATTCTAAGTTCGTTAGGCCTTTAAACCTGCTGATGCGAAATGAAAAATCGCATACAAAAATGACATAGCGAAATCATAAACGAAACCAAATTTTGTTCTTCTTTATATTCTACAGTTCGCTGCTTGACAAGGGAAATTGATATGCAGATTATTAGGAAAAGTCTATAATCTATTTTTCGCACATAGGTAACTGCCCTAACCTTAAATAATTCAGTTTCGATTTTTCGCATTTGTATTTATTTTAATTTTTTGAATTGGTAAAACTATTGATGCATATATCTATTCCATTTACTTTGAATTGCTGTGATTTCTGTAAATTTCTGTGAATCTTACACCAAAATACTGTCACATTCATATAAAAAAGTAATTAACAGAATTTTGGTATACAAATCGGTGCAGGGAAATAACTTCACTGGGAAATAACTTCACATGGGAAAAAACTTCACCACTAGTGGAAAATAATTTCACTCTTTTGAAGTGAAGTTATTTCCCACTGAAGCTGAGGGATAATTTCACTTTTTTTGTGGGAATGAATTTCACTTTAATCGGCATTTCTTAAAATCCAGATTCATCAAATGCAAAAGAAATTTTGCACACTCCCAGCCTCGCACCTACCCCAAATCCTATAGTGTGCCCAAACAGGGGGGTTGCAGGGGGGCAGCATGCCAAAATGCCGTAATACTTTGCCTTACATAAATACAGTGCTAGCACCCAGCATTACGGCGAATAAACAGTGAGGTATGTATGCAACCCCCCTGGTTGGGCACACTATAGGTTTTGGGGTAGGTGCGAGACTGGGTGTATGCAAAGTTTCTTTGGCATTTAAAGAATCTGGATTTAAAGAAACGCAATTTTATATTTGGGTAATTTTTATCATATCATAGGTGGGAAATAACTTCACACAATTTTCAGATGAAATTATTACTCACCTTCAGTGGGAAATAAGGGAAATAACTTCACCAAAAAAGAGTGAAATTATTTCCCACTAGTGGTGAAGTAAATTCCCATGTGCAGTTATTTCCCGTGAAGTTATTTTCCTGCACCATACAAATCATACGAATTGAAAGTAAATGACCAGCCAAATTATTTTCTGCTCTGTTTCTGTTTTCGTAAGCATTTCGATGTCTTATTGGAAACCAACTTAATATTTCGTTAAGAGAGTCTAGGCATTCTGGGGGTCAATTCTCGATCTGTGAAACTGTGAAGTGATAAATATGATAACGCCTTTACGCCAATTTCGATTCTTGAAGTGTGAAAAAATGAAAACAAATGCCAAAATGTTTTCATAAGATGATAATTCGTTTATGACAATCATTTCACTCTGTGAAAACTTGTGAAAAGAAAAATAATAAACAGAAACAAATTGTGCTCATTTGATATACCCAAGCCACCATCTTGGTCTTTCTATGACGTCCAAATCATCTTTTTCTATGAGCAAGAGGTGGCTTTTTTCATTTTAGTATACACAGTTTGACAGATGTTTCTCATAATGAGTTCGGGAATCGCCTTCTTCGTGGTTGTGAAGTGATAAAATGATAAGACTCTGTGAAAACTGAAATGATAAGTTTGTTTTCATTTCTCAGTTTCACAGATCGAGAATTGACCCCCTGGTTGCAAAAAGGTAGTCTCCTGAAAAGTTTTGAAATTGTTTCATTGTCTAAATAAAGTTGGTGCACCCTCCTAATTTCTTCTTCATAAATAAAATTCCCGTTAAATTTTAACTCATTATTTTACCGGTAACCCGGCCCTCAAGACGAAAGATGTTTTATGTGGGAAAACCCATGTAAAATGTTCAATCAAACTTTGAAGTTTTATAACTTTGGCAAAAATGGGTAGAAAAATTTAAATCGAAACCAAAAGTTTCCTAAATTTTAAGCCCACTGTTAAGAAAGTTGAATTTTCCTTATGTCTATAAGTTAGGAAACAACTACTCTAAATTTTTTTCTAATACGCCATTTTTTAACCATATAATTGATTACATTTTTACCAAAATTTAAATTAGTTATACTAATTCTGAGCTTGATTGAACTTTTTACATGGATTTTCTCATATAAAACTGATTTCGTCTTGGGGGCTAGGTTAACTGTAAAATAATGAACATGAAGAAGAATGAAGAAAATATAATAATAGAGAATAATTTTTGTTTGTTTATGTTTTATGGACTATTAATTTGAATATGAAGAAGAAAAACACAAACAATGAGATAATTATTGTTTTTGTTTTTATTTTTGTTGACTTTATTGAATTTAATTCACTTTTAAAAATTTTTATGACCTTTATTTTTCACACCAAACCCCAAAACCAGTTTTCGGCGAAAACTTTTCAAAAACTCGAAAACTATTCACACTGAACATTACACGTTTTCGTTTGACATTCCAGTTTCTTTTTTACACAAACCACGCACAATTTTCTTTATTTTTTATTTTCTTCCATTTTTTTGGAAATAAAAACGGGGATTTATTATATAAACAGGATCCATATGAATAATTTGACTTACCACAAACACTTATTTATCAATTTTAAATAAATTAATTTATTTTGAGATTCGAATTTTATATTTGATAAGACAGAATTTCGTCAGCTGTTTTTTCAATTTCAATTGAAAGCATCCCATCAGTTTCGTTTTTGACACTTCAATAGGCGCTGAACTTATTAAAAGGTATGTTTGCTTTGTTCATCTCTGAATTCGAACATGTTTTCGACTGGTTTTATATAAAACTGGTGTTTTACGAAAACCTGAAGCTACAAAAAATTTATGAAAAAACCTGTGTTTTCGAAAACCGCGTTTTGGGTTCGGTGTGAAAAGGCTATTAGTATAATTACGTTTAACCCCGATAAGCCAGTTGGACTCATCAGTAAGATGCTGTCGTTACCCTTCTAAAGAGCAATATTTTGATCGATGCAAATTATATTCTTCTAGTGGAAATTTTGAATTTGATTGGTCTTATAAGGGTAACGACAGCATCTAACTGATGAGCCCAACTGACTTACCTGGGCGAAACGCACTTGGGCTAAAGGTCATAAAAATCTTTAAAATTTATGTAAAATAATGAGCCTCCAATTCACAAGATTTTTTTTACATTATTCAAAAATAAAAACCTATTGAAAGTAATTGTTCCCTTATCCCCCTCATTCAATAGCCTACTAGCCGAATCCTTGTGTGCCATGCGCGGCTGCCCAGATTATAAATGCGTTATGGAAATATATTCTTGATAGCTAGTAATTTCTTAAATTGCCACAACATTTTAAATTGTCAATTTTTCTTATTTTTGAAAAGTTTTATTCGATGAAATTATTTAATAAATCCACGTAATATATCAGATTTGACTTGTGTAGATTATTTCAGACACAGTTGTAGATTTTTGGATATATTACTTCTTTTCAACAATAATTTATATCATCACCACCATTTTGACAACATAATAATGTATGTGTTTGATCGATTTGAAATCAAGTCTAATGACTTAAAAAATTAATTATTGCTCGCTTTTCTATTTGCAGTGATTTTCCAGTTCTAAAGTGTTGATTAATAGTGCGTGTACGCCACAGTGTGCAAATTTAGTAAAAGCTTAATAGCTTTTTTTGTATTTATACAAAAGAGAACGGTTGTTCACATTTTCATTAAATGAATTGAAAATCTTTCCGAACCAAACGGATCGTGTGGCTGGGCCGTGTCGCTTTCCACTTTTCAGAACTTGTTTAAATTGATAAATTGAAAAATGATTAGTGATAAGTTTTTTTTATAGAGCCCTTGTTTTGCAAGTGTACCTCAAAACTTATACCACAACAAATTTTTGGAGTGAAGAACCCTTCAAGGCGATTTACCACAGTCTTATTTTTACATTTTACTTGTTATTTTTGTTCTATGCTGGAAAATAGGGCAAACAGTTTATAGAATCACAGTTAAAAGAGTTACATGAAAATCACATAAATTGCAAGCAAAAATGATTACTTTTCCAACAATCATTTTCTGCAAGGTGCAGGGAAATAACTTCAAGGGAACTTACTTCACATGGAAAATAATTTCACCTCAAGTTAGAAATAATAAGTATAATCCCACTGGATGTGGGAAATATCAAAAGTTTTTTGTGTGAAACTCTTTCACATTAATGGCCAATTTCATAAACAAACAATAAAATTGCTTTTATCTAAACTCCTTCTAAATTTTATCAGTTATTTAATATTTTTGAGTTTCACCTATGTAGAAAAGGGATATTTTAGGGATATTTTAATATGGTTGAGTTAGCTCACATCCTTGGATTAAAAAAAATAGGTTGTTTCCCTCGCACATGAGAAAGTCTATGAGAAAAAGTGAAAAAGCATTATGGATGAGGGACAATTATTCTGACAGCAAAATATCAGCTGTTGTTGACTGGAATGGCTTAACAAAAAAGACTTTTAAACTTACAAGGGCTTTTAGTTTACAAGGGCTTTTAAAATCTTCTTAAATATAAAATCATTTGGTGAAACCAAAAAAACATCATTTAAAGGCTTAAAAGTTTTTTAAATAATTAAAAGCCTTTCGTGAAATCGGCCATAAGACTATGCTCAGTTTTTATCATAAGTTTTCCTTATCAAAGTTTATGTACCGCTCCCATTCCGCTAGTTCCCGCTCGCTTCGCTTTGCTTGAATATGGAGCTTATATGGAACAACATGTTGTCAACACATTCTTGAAGGAAATGGAACAAGCTTTCAAAACATTTTGAAAACCATACAACATAGGTTGCCGATGGTTGTCAAGTCAACCTGTGTCGACAACATGTTCATAACATGTGATAAGGTGAAGCGAGCGGAAAAATGTTGTTTCTCAAGAGAAAGCCAATCCGGGATAAGAAAATACAATAAATGCGGGAGTTTTGTATTTTCACACCTCTAATTGGTTTTCTCTTGGGGAAACAAAATTTTTCCGCTAGCTGCGCCTTGCGCAAATGACAAGTATTTTTTTTAATTTCAAATAACTTCTTTCAAATAAAGTTATAAGTCGTAGTGAGCGCGAATTTTTTATTTTCACACCCTAAATTTGTTCTCTTTTGGGTAAAAAAAATTATCCGTTCTCTACGCTTTGCCCAAATGACGATAAAAAGTGTTTTTAAGTTTGCAATAAATCCTGTTTGCATTAGATTGTTATAGACATTGTCAGGTGAGAAAATACATGTGTTTGAATGAGTCATAATGGCCTTATGACCTTTTATTAAATTGACTCATTGTGATATGCTAAAAAATAGCCGCATGACACATTGCGGGAGCGTCATAAAGCCATCTTGAAAATATGACCTTATGTCACGGCATAGAATTTAGAACGTCATACAAAAACATCAACAAGCTAATCTCACGCTCATTTCCATAAAATATCATTCTCACTAAGCATTATTGTTCTGTTTTTTTTTTCTAGAAATTTTTCATATAATATATGAGAAATAACTGAACCCAATTTTCAGAGGAAATAATTTTCCACGTTTAGTGGAAAAACTTCACCATCAGTAATATGTGAAACTATATCCCACTAGCGGTGAAATTATTTCCCATGTGAAAATAGTTCCCGTGAAGTTAGTACCCTGCACTTTTATGCAAGCCCTTTTAGTTTTTCCTCTAAAGTCCAATATGTTTGCCGAAGTACTGATTGGTCATAGCCGAGAGCCTACACAGAACGTCGAGTTGTGGGGAGGGGGGGCAGACTCATTCAAACATTTGTATGAGTATAGAAATGTTGGCTTGAGTTAAATTCAAAATAAGACAAATTGTATGAAATTTATATTTTGATTAGGGACAGCATCCACCCCTCCCTGCCCCCCTTTTGTACGCCTTTGGTAATCGCAGATGAAATTTTTGTATTTATGTGTATATACCTTTATTACCAATACCACCATGTTTATTACATAGCCCTCATGGCATAATGGTCAGTGCGTTGGAATGTCATGCCGAAGGTGTGGGTTCGATTCCCAGCCTTGCCACCTTAAAACAGAAATGTTTTATCCGTGGTAATGCCTCTTGCGAGGAACTGACAAATCCTCCAAGAGTAAACTTGTTATGAATAAGTGCTTCTCATTTAGCCGTTCGGACTCGGCAAAAAACTGTAGGTCCCCTCAATTCCTGCGCACAACGCGCACACAGGAATGGTTGAGAGTTGTAAGTCACTAGGCCCTGGTTCTCCACGAGCTGTTGCGCCACCCAATTTATTTATTGATTATAAAGTCCATATAAACTTGATCAAAGTGGGATTTAGTGGTGTGTCCCACGATTGAAAAATAGCCATTTATTTAAGTGTAACTCATTAGAAAAAATAATTTAAAAATTCTCTGACTTTTCGTGGTAATTAGATATAATTTTAATTTTCCTGATTAACGCCTATACAAAACATACACTTTGCATAATGGTGCAATCTGACCCTGGCTCCTAGCAACTATAGCCTATTTAATCAGCAACACGAGGGAAATAGTTTTAAAGGTAGATGTATACCGGGTGGGAAGAAGATTTGAGCTTCTTGAACTTTTTTTTTTTTTTTTCTGATGATGAGAACGAACATTATTTGTGAGAAAAGAAACCTTTATGCAAGAATATTTCAAGTGCAAATGCACTAAGAACAATGTAAGAGAGTTCACGCTTCATTGCTTTTGATTGTTTGTTACGATAAAAAAAAAGTTGTGTGTTTTTCAAGCAATTTTTCTAGGAATAAGAATAATTTCATGAGAGTGATGATGATGTTGATGAATGGAAGCTGCTTTATCAAAGTACTCCATCTCGGATTATATATGTAACAGAGTAAAGGTTGTGTTGAATAAACATAAATAAGGTCAGGTTATTTTAATTCAAAAAAAAAATGGTAACAATTAGATATAAGAGTATGTATGTTGCTAGGTTTACCAACTTTCATTGTAGGAATAAATCTCTTGTTTTTTTTTATTAAATCATAGTGATGTTTGTGGTCTTTGTATACAGTAGTAAAAAAGGGCAGTAAGTTCTATTTTTTGTGATAGTTTCAGAGGCCTCAGACATGTAGGTTTTAGAAATTCTGATCAATCTCTGATCTGTGGGTATAAGAATGATGAAATTTATCTACATGAAAAGCAGGCATCTTTGGTTGAGGCTTAAATTTTTAAAAGTAAGTCAGGTATTTTGACATTGTAATTGAGAAATGGTGTAGAAAATTTGAATTATCATTTTCTTTTCTATAAATAAAACTTTTAACATGCATAAGCTATCTTCAAAGTCATATTATAAGAGAAATTTTATGCAATTGACTAATAGTTCTGAAAGCCAGTACCTACCAACACACAGAATGTGTTCAAAAGTGTTTTCGTATTTAAAACTCACTTGCATTTCTCAAATAATGCAATAAATTATTCGAAAATTGCCTTGCGACATTATAAATGTCAAAAATCTTTTCTTGGCAAATGGATTCACACTGCAATTTGATTTAAAAGTTTATACAAATAACACACCAGACAACAAGTTGCATGCTGAAGACACAATAACAATGGAATTGCCAACACAATCTATCTCATCACTTATTAACGCATTCAACCGATTCAATTAAGTACAAATAAGTTAGCGTTTTGTGTTGGAATGTTTCACAGACTTTCTATATCAAAGTATTGCTGTTGGCTTCTGTCGAGGTTTTGTAAGTTTATGTTTGGAATTACTTTTGGTTACATTTGTGTATTGCTCTTTTTTATACAATGAATTCTAAAAATTTAACTTTTATGGGTGAGAGTTGAAGAAACTTAAAAATTAAATGATTTTTGATGAAGAAGTGAAGATAGTACATTTATTATAGTCTTTACACTATGTTGGTTGCATTGAAATTAAACTTTTTCTTTTAATTGTTGAATTTATTGTTAAATTAAAAATAATTGTAATTGTATTTAAAGACCCTCAGAATAAAAAAAAATACTAGAGCCATAGATGTTCAAAGGGTAGACATGGTGCATTCAAGAGGACACAAGCGTCCACAAGCTTTTTTTCAAAGCGAACCTCTGTCTATCAACTCCTAGTCTCACCTCCAAGTGGTGAACATCGGGTGCCTAGTACCTTTAACTGAAGATGGGGTTCCAATCCCTGTGGACGGTTTTAGGGGGCAGCAAATGAGAGAGGGGGGGAGGAGTGTTCCCACTAAGGCACTTCTCCTGTATCCAGGCGGCAGCGGAAGAATTCTCCAGATGGAATCAACGGTGGCGTCTACAGTTCCAGTTAGGTTGAACTACTTAGTGAACACCTTATATGGGCTACTGCGACATATTCGTAGCTCAGGCCTATAAGGAGCGGTGTATCCGGCTCCTCACCCTTGGAGTTATACTAAGGGTCTGGTCCTCCAGGTTGGGGGTTGTGCGTCGGGGTAACTTCCCTACCACAGAAAAACAAACTGGTTCCGAAACGACCACAAGCCTTGGATATGGATGATTTTAATGTTGAAGACCCCAGCAAACGAAACAAGGACAATGAATTTCGGATCTGCACGTGGAATGTCCAGACCTTAAACAGGCCACGTGCAGCCGAACAACTAGTGGAGAGCCTGGATAGGCTAAGGGCTGACATTACAGCCATCCAGGAAGTGCGATGGGATGGAGAGGGCATACGAAGGATGAATTCGTGTGACATCTACTTCGGCGAGTGCTGCAAGGAGCAGGGTCAGCGGCTTTTTGGGTGTGGTTTTGTGGTGAGGGGAAGACTTAGGCAAGAAGTCTTAGGCTTCAGAAATGTAAGCAAGCGCCTGGCCACAATCCGCATCAAGGCGAAATTCAAAAACATGACGTTGATCTGTGCCCATGCCCCAACGGAAGAGAAGGATGACTCAACCAAGGAGGAATTCTACGATCTCCTTGAGAGAACGTATGATAGGTGCCCCAAGTACGACGTCAAGATTATTCTTGGCGACTTCAACGCCAAGATCGGAAAGGAGGGCATCTTTGGTTCGATAGTCGCAGGACACAGCCTGCACGACAACACTTCCGGTAACGGACTCAGGCTGATTGACTTTGCAGCGGGGTGAAATGTCATCATAGCAAGTACTCGATTCCCACACCTCAATATACACAAAGGGACCTGGCGGTCTCCGGATCAACGAACCGTCAACCAGATTGATCATGTTGCGATGGACGCAAGACATGCTTCCAGTATCCTTGATGTCCGAACGTTCCGAGGTGCCAACATAGACTCGGATCACTACTTGGTGGCAGCTCAAGTACGAATGCGGATATCCATGACGCCACAACAACGAGCGGATGCTGTGAAAAGATTTAACGTCGCGAAGTTAAAATCGCAAGAGGTCGCCAGGGCTTTTGCAGACCGCGTTTCTCTTTCTCTTAATCTCTCAACAAGCCCGCCACCAACATCATCTGCAGAGGACCAGTGGAAACACTGCCAAAATGCCATCAGGAGTGCGGCCACTGAAGTGCTGGGTTTCACTAGATCACCACAACGAAACCCCTGGTTCGATGAAGAATGCAGGCTGGCGCATGTAGCAAAGAATGAGGCCTACCAATCAATGCTGCAGACTAAAACCAGAGCTGCTGAGAGAGCAGCCCGGGAGCTCTACGGGCAAAAACGAAGGGAGGAACGCTGACTTCTCAGGAGGAAAAAGAGAGAGCATGCGAAGCGGGCGGTTGAATCTATTGAGGACTGTAACGAGAGGGGGGATGTTCGAAAGTTCTACCGAAGGGTAAGGCAATCTACCCAGGGCTACAAGGCTAGAACGGAAACCTGTCGTGATGAGAGTGGGAATATGGTGGTAGACACACATTCCGTGCTGAGGATTTGGAAGCAGCACTTCTCAAGACTGCTAAACGGTGAAGATGGCCAAAATTCCTCTTTAAGGCAGAGCACTCCATTCAACCTGGACGATGACGGTCAATATTTCCGTCCACCCGACCTAAATGAAGTGCGGTTAGCGATAGCCAAGCTGAAAGCGTGCAAGGCTGCTGGTGCGGATGGCCTGCCAGCCGAGCTATTTAAAGCAGGAGGAGATGACTTGGTAGGGAGTATACACCAACTTATCTCCAAAATTTGGTCGGATGAAAGTATGCCCGATGAATGGAACCTTGGTATAGTGTGTCCCATCCACAAGAAAGGAGATGCTCTGACCTGTACCAACTATAGAGGTATAAGTCTCCTCAACGTCGCATACAAAATCCTGTCATCTGTACTATGTGATCGCTTAAAACCGTTTGTCAACGATCTGATCGGCCCCTATCAGTGTGGTTTTAGGCCCGGCAAGTCAACCGTCGATCAAATGTTCACACTACGACAGATTTTGGAAAAAACCCAGGAGTTTCAAATTGATACACACCAGACACCACCTCTTTATCAATTTCAAAGTTGCATATGATAGCGTAGATAGAGAAGAACTATACAGAGCCATGTCGCATCTCGGCATCCCTGCCAAACTCGTCCGCTTGTGCAGGATGACGATGGAGAAGTCTCGCTGCTCCGTCAAAGTTGGTAAAAACACCACCGAACCCTTTGATGTCGAGAAAGATTTAAGGCAAGGCGACGCGTTATCATGCAACCTGTTTAACATCGTACTTGAAGCAATTGTACGCAACTCGCAAGTCAACAACAGAGGTACAATTTTTCAAAAATCCGTTCAACTACTTGCTTATGCAGATGATATTGACATCATAGGGAGAACGAAGAGAGCTGTTACCGGCGCGTTTGCAAGTATTGAATCGGAGGCGGCGAAAATGGGTTTGGCTGTTAATGAGGACAAGACTAAGTATATGCTATCATCGAGAAAGGAATCTCAACATCGTCGACTCGGGCAAAACGTCACGATGGATAGGTACAACTTCGAAGTCGTCAAGGACTTTGTCTACCTGGGCTCCACTATCACATCACAAAATGACATCAGTGCAGAGATCAAACCAAGAATTACTCTTGCCAACCGCTGTTTCTTCGGGCTAAGAAGGCATTTGAGTAGTAAAGCCCTCTCTCAAAGAACCAAGGAGACCTCATATAAGACCCTTATTATCCCGGTACTGCTGTATGGGGCAGAAGCATGGACCCTGTCAAAAACGGATGAAAATCTTCTGGGTGCATTGAAAGGAAAATTCTTCGGGTGATCTTCGGTCCAGTATGTATTGATGGAGTATGGAGGAGAAGATTTAACAACGAGCTTTACGGGCCTTACAGCGACGTCGACCTGGTCAAAAAGCTGAAAATACAGCGGCTGAGATGGCTGGGACACGTGGAGCGTATGGACACCGACGCACCAGCCCGACGAGTCTTCGAATCTACCCCTGATGGTCTGCGCAGCAGAGGAAGACCCCACCTTAGGTGGCGCACACAAGTGGAGAACGACCTCAACCAACTTGGAGTGCGTAACTGGAGGCAGCTAGCTAGGGACCGAGCTGGCTGGAGGGGCTTGTTGGTTGAGGCCGTAGTCCACCCTGGACTGTAAGCGCCATCTAAAGTCAGTAAGTAGAGCCATAGAAGGAAAAAATGCAACAAAAGTGCTGTCGTGAAAATGAACGCAGAACGATGAACGTATTTGTATGGCTTTTATGATTTACTCTACTCGAATTCAACGAAAAAAGCCTTTTTGGTTTTACAAAGTGATTTTTGTTTATTTCGACTTTTCACCGTTTTCTTTTTAACAAATACATACTCCTATACCTATATGTGATCGGCTAAGTTCAAAAAATTCAATATAGGTACTTCAATGTTTTTCTACGCAGCACAGGTTGATGCTGTTGAAAAGTTTATGCGAATTTTTATATCTCAAACGATTCGCTTGCCAACAAATACGCCAATTATTTGACCTTTTTAAAAAATAGAAGAAACAACACCTTGACTAGATCTATTTAAGAATGTCGACTCGATGTCTGGGGCAGATTGACATTGAGCATGCACTTCATTCTCAAATTAGCTCTCAGTTCTTACATGAAACTGCACAGAAATTCAATTAAAAAGACAAAAACCTTAACACACAAAATAGTAAAAAGGACAGATTTGAAACATCTGTTCTTCGAAAGCATAATATAGATTCACTGAAAAGGTATAAGCTTCAATGCAAATTCAATACCAACTACAGGCTATAGTCATCTGAACTAAATAATACCAGTTTTGAAATAATCAATATCTTTGAAAAGAATTCTTGCTAATCAAGATTTATTCATAGAACTTCTAAATAACATTTTTTTTTTGACATTAACTCGCAACCAATAAAGGAAGCCAACCAACCAACAAAATTCATCTCAGTACAGAATAGATAACTAATAGTTTTTGAGTCGTTTAACCCAAAATACCGAAAACTAGGTAAACTGGTTAGAAAAACCGTAACTCTGTCGAAAAATTTCTCTCACCAATTGTATAAGGGGACCCAGTTGGAATAAGGTAAAAAAAATATTTATTATTGATAACAAGAAAGCCAGGCACGAAGTTTATAATAGACAAGACCCGTAGATCACAGCTATCAATCGGACAATGAGAGTCGAGAATCAACAGTACCTGAACTGAACAATAAAATGTTAATCCATTACGAGAGTATTATAGTCTAAGGGCATGTTGCAAATTTTTGCGGTGAACCAAAGAAGGAGTAGGAGAGTCTGTTTTTGCTTCATCTTGGCATCGAAAACAAAAGTCTGGTAGGATTTTTTTGGGACCGGCGATCAAGACGAGATGTTGAAAATATCGTTTTAGGGATACATGCACTTCGATGCATTTATTAAAAATTAAAAACGATTCTCTATCATTTTCCTGAAGTCCACAGACTTTAATTTTAACGATCCGAAAAATCAAACTCAAGGTAGATGAGCTTTTAAAGCGAACCTTATCGGATTTATTTGGGAGACTTTTTTTTGTTGATTCTTTAATTCTATAAATATCTCTTGATATGGTGCACCTAAAATCAAATCTTTTGAGTTCTATTAATAGGATCGTTTAAATGTATTCTGTAGACTAAGAGAAAATGGCACAGCATTATTTCTCAGTCTTAATAAATTAAAAAAAGATTTGAATGAATATTGTAAAATGGTACACTGTGGCGTAAACGTGCCTTAACTCAAAACTATGAAAGTCGTCAAATCGCTGCAAAAAAAAAATCGAGATAATCAAACATGACATTACGATTATAGAGAACACAAAAAAAGTGAGTGGCACAGTTCTGTCTGTCTGTTTGTATCTGGATCTACAGCCTAAACCAATATATGCAATTTTCTTCAAATTTTGAACTTAAGGTTTTTTTGTAACTCTCCAGAGAGGAAATTGAAAAAAAAAATTAGCTCTAAAAACAACGGTACTTTGTATACAATCGTTAAGGAAAAGCTTATTTATCTCAAAAACGGCTCCAACGATTTTGATAAAAAAAAAATAGGTGTGTTATTCCGCTTCGATATCCCACAAACCAAAATCTCGGATGACGAAATCTCGCATTTTTTTAAAAATCTCGAATAAAGAAATCTCGCAAATTAAAAATCTCGTTTTTCATAATCTCGCAATTACAAAATCTCGCTTTTTATAATCTCGCATTTACATCTCGAACCTAAGAAACTCGCAAATTTCACCCAAAATCTCGCAATTGAAACTCTCGCAAATCAAAATCTCGCAAATTCAAGTTTCATCGCAACTGTACAATGTATGTTCAATTTGCACATGACACTTTACAACTGGATATACCATCTCTATGTTCTCTCTATTTTTTGTTCTTTTGACAACAATTATATTGAAAAATCAACAGTTCAAATTAATAAATAACAGTGTGATCTAAAAGTACTCAGCCATTGGATTATATATTTTGCAGTAGGTAGGATATCTCGCAAAATTGAATTGCATTGCATTTTTTTAATCAAAATCTCGCAAATTAATGAGAAGCGAGATTTTGTAATTGCGAGATTTCGTTATGCGAGATTTCGAATGCAAAATTTTAGTTTGCGGGATTTCGTTATTGTGAGATACTGATAATCGGGATTATGAAAAGCGAAATTTTGTAACTGCAAGATTTCGTTTTGCGAGAACTCAAATGCGAGATTTTGATTTGCGAGGTTTTTACTGTAGGCATGATATACATTTTGATAGAAAAAAAATTACCAGGAACTGGTATTAATGGTACATTCTATATAACGTTTTTTTTTTTATTTTTGATTTTCAAAATTAACGGCTTAGCGGATTTCAATCAAAATTTATATGAAAAAACTTATTTAAAATGTCAATAATATTGTATATCACAATTTTGAAAGAAATAAATTTTGAGCTTTTAACAAAATATTATTATTATTTCTTTTTTTTAATTCAATATTCCAGTGCAGTCGTGCAGTTTATTTTATTTAGATTTGGTTTTAGATCGATTTAAATAAAATAAACATCTGATCGCATGTACTTGCTCTTATGTTCAAGTATCTAAGATTGTACATATAAAAACATAAATATTATGAGAGGAAAATGTTTAAAAGTATGGAATTCGTTTTTTAAAATGTTAAAACAACAAAGGAATCGCCATCTGTTTTCTTGAACAAATATTAATTAATGCGAACAAATTTTGAAAATCGTTTCTTTTTTAATATTTTCATATAAAATTTTCAAAACAATTTTGGAGATAAATTTTAGTATACCAATTTTAAGTTTTTACTAAAGTAGGATAAAAATAAAATTTCAAAATTATCAACCTCATTTTCAAATATCGAAAATTCAAAAAACGTACGAGTCATTTTTGAGAAAAGTGAGATTTTCTTTTGCGAATTTTTAACAATTCATACAGAAATGTACCGTTACCTTTAAATCGTTTTCAAGAAAATTGAAAATCTGAAACTGGTTCTTTCGGAGGTATGAACCTACCATTAATAGCAATTTTTTGAGAAATGGTTTTCCACCTTTTACTAAAATAAGTTGTAGAATGGCTAAAATATATCGTATAGTTAGCACTGTAATTTTTGGTTTTTCAAAACACTTGTGGGGAGAGTGCCTTATTTCAATAAGACGCCAACGTAGTTTATTCCAATTTTTTTTTTGGAAAATCAATTGGACCCCTATATCAATATACTTGAAAATTCTTAAAAAACCTTTTCATATCAAAAAAGTATTGCTAAACCCGCTAATCGAGGAGAAAAAAGAACAATTATGTTTAAGGGCTAAGCATGATGCTTAAAAACAAAAATGCAACGTTTCTGTGAAAATGGAAACCCTGACTGGCCACTTTTCAATATGTTTGGTATAACTCAGAAACTATGTCGAATTGAACAATCTAAAATTTGTTTCATGCAGCACAGGCTTAAGGAAGATAACAGTAATTGAAAAGCTATGTGGCAGATTTTTACTTGCAATATGCTTGTCATTACGATGATAGGGAAGACAAAAAAAGTGGGTTTGTCTCTTCGGCTCCAGCCTAAGGCTGGATTGATTTTCTTCAAACTTGGTACCTACATAGTGGTTTTTGGTGATGCCCCCACAGTCCCATCACACTTTGTATAATTTTTTTTAGAACCAACAACAATGGTACCTGCCACACAATTTTTCATAGAAACTTTGCAAAATTTTATGTTTTTCAAAAATGGCTCTAAACCTTTTCTTAAAAAATGCAATAGTTTACTTTTAGTAAAGGCCACCTTTGAGCGGAAAATAATTTTTTAAACAAATATTATGAATGGTAATGGTTTTTGATTTTCGATTTTCTTGAAAACGGTTGGATTGATTTTAAACATTTTTCTTTCGCAGAAGCGCTCAAAAAGTTTAAATTGTGTTATGTCCAAAAATTTTCAAAAATTATTTCTTTGAATTAAAAAAAAAATCTAAAATTCGAAAATTACCTAGTCGATTTTTCAAATCGTAATTTAACGGGTTTTTAACAATTCTTACAATATCTAACAAGAAAATGTACATTTGTGCAAAATTTGCGACACCTACAGTGGTGGCCATAGAATTAAAAACAACAATTCTAAACACACTTTATCAACCATAATATTTTTTGTAAGCACCAGCGTGCGTGGCTTGTGTCGTTGGTCTTTGACAGGTGACATGTTTGTTCTAAATATGAGTTTCCTTGAACGCGAACAGTTTATAAAACACCGTTATTTTAGAAAATTCATTTATAGTCGACATTTTTGCTGGACACGAAATTAGAAACGACAAAAGAATTGGTAAATTTAAAAATAAAGAAAATTATTATCAATGTGAGTTGATTGTTTTCAGTTTTTTTTTGATTATTTTTATAATATTAATATTAATTAATTAAAAATACAGCGACGAAAATGGGCAAAAATAAGTCTTGTAGTCCAGAACTCCGGAAGCTCATACAAAACGAAAACGAGTCAATTGATTCCATAGCAACAAGATTTAGTTGCTCGAAAAAGATGGTATTTGATACTATTCAAGTCAATAAAAGGACTGGCAGCTTTGAAAACCCAAAAAGAAAACCAAAAGATCGAAAATCCACGCCAAAAGAGGACAGATTGATATGCCGAATTAGCAAAGCTGATTCTTTTTTGACTTCTGCAAAAATAAAAGAGGTTGTTTCGCCCCAATTGGGTCAAGAGCTATCAGCTAGAACCATAAGGCGCTGACTTCTAGAACATGGGCCACGTGGATGCATTGCCAGGAAAAAACCACATGTTTCCAAAAAGAATTTGAAGAGGCGTTTGATGTTTGCTAAGCTCCACGCAAATAAAGCCATGGGATTCTGGAAAAACATACTTTGGAGTGATGAATCCAAATTTAACTTGTTCGGTTCAGATGGTAAAGTGTATGTTAGATGCCCTCAGAAGAAGGAATTGGATCCTTAATATAATTTAAAGACCGTTAAGCATGGAGGAGGAAACATAACGGTTTGGGGTGCGTTTTCGTGGCATGGAGTTTGCCCAATAGTAAGAATAAATGGTCGAATGGACCAACATATTTATAAAGGCATCTTGGAAAATGTCATGGAGCCTTATGCCCATTAGTTATGTTTTCCAGCACGATAACGATCCAAAGCATACAGCACGGATTGTTAAGCAGTGGTTTTTTGATACAAAAACTAATGTTTTGGATTGGCCCGCCCAAAGTCCAGACTTGAATCCTATCGAGAACTTGTGGGCAGACGTGGAGAGAAGGCTAAAGTCCGAGAACCCAAAAAATTCTGTAGAACTTTTTGAAAATATAAAGGAGGTCTGGGAGAGTAATAAATAAATAAATAAATTGGGTGGCGCAACAGCTCATGGAGAACCAGGGCCTAGTGACTTACAACTCACAACCACTCCTGTGTGCGTGTTTGTGGGCAGGAATGGAGGGGACTTACAGTTTTTTTGCCGAGTCCGAACGGCTAAATGAGAAGCACTTTTTCATGACAAGTATACTCTTGGAGGATTTGTTAGATCCTCGCAAGAGGCAGTACCTCGAATAAAACATTTCTGTTTTTAGGTGGCACGGCTGGGACTCGAACCCACACCTTCGGCATGACAGTCCTACACACTAACCATCAAGCCACGAGGTACTGGTCTGGGAGAGTATACCCCCATCAAGATGCCGCGCCTTGGTAGAAAGTATGCAGGCAAGATAAGCTGCAGTGACAAAAAATAAGGGATTCCCTACAAAATATTAATTTTTCATCGAACATTTTTTATGAAATACCAATTTTTTCCTTGCGTTTTTAATTGTATAGCCAGGTGCGATTTGGGTTAAATAAATAATATTAATTTTCTACTGTTAGTGTCACGCTTTTATTTTTTATAAAATATTCAGAAGTGTACTATATGTCACTGTCTATTAAAAGAACCGCTAACCAACCTCAACAAATTTCCTAAAAAAAAGTTATTCAATTTAACATTGTTACAAAATTCTTGTTTCTAATTCTATGGCCACCACTGTATACCTTTCTAATAAAAATGTTAAAAAAACCGTTGAAGAAAATTTCCTTTTTTTCGAAAACGACTCCTACGATTTTGATAGAATTTGTTCAAAGTTCTAGAATAAGAAAAGTTTACTATAAATAATTTAAAAAAAAAGCACTTAGCAACTACCAACAGTACGCTATTCTACATTTGTTCATAATTGGCAGATCGGAATTAAATAAATCTAACTTGTTTTAACAAAAACTTTAAAAAACTATAAATAATATTGCATATCAAAATTTTACAAAAAAAATTGACGAAGAATATTCTAAATATTTTTTGAAAATTCGATATTTCAAAATTGACTTGGTAATTTGTTTGGAAAATAAATTTGTATCTGTATATTAATAAGAACTTACCCAGTAGGAAATTTCGTCCTCAAGGAAAAATTTCGGTGAATAGCACAATGAATTCATGAAATACTTTTTACGAGGAACAGGTATGTAATGATTTCATTAGAAAAAGGTTTTGCCTTTTTCACCAGTTCATTATTTTCATGACATCACCCTTTCGTTTACTTGGTGCAAAAGTTCAACTGAATTCAATGCTTCCCATGCAGTATACAATTTCATTGCAAGAAATCATGCTTCGAGAAACACGAGGTTTTCAACGATGAATAGTAATGGACAGAGTCCTGAGCTTGTGATTTTTTGGTTCTCATTTTGTAAGATAAAGTTCACAGTGACTTCCCGTAAGAAAATCAATGTAAGATGAACTGAACATAACTCAAATTGCGTTTGTTAAAACGTAAATATAACTTTTGATTTGAAACTAGAACTTCTTTTTGGTTCGTTTCAATCTTAAATTAGACAGTACACTACCGATGTTGATGACTTCACTAGATGATTAAGTAGGTTCCATTCACAAAGTGATTTCCTTGGTGAACATTCATGACATTTTTCATTTAAAAAAAGATAATGGCCGGGTGAAAAAGCAACTCCATGTACCTAGTGATATCACTGATGTATATTCACGGTATGTTTCATCAAATGCAATTAGTTATGGAATAAGAAAGTTACACCTTCTTAGTGATTTCACTACTGAATATTCACCAAGAAAATCATTTGGTGAACGCCAATGACAACCCCATGTTAATTTCCTCGATGTTTTCACCTCAAATTCCTTGGGTGTAGCTTCCATTCCTCGAGGAAATAGCAGGGGATTCCTTGGTGAAAATTTCCCACTTTGTAGCATTTACATACCAAAATGTTAATTGAATAAAAAAGCGAAAAATATAGAACTAATCATTTGTGCTGGAGCGGTAGATTCTTATTTTTTTATTTGATGACCATTAATATTTAATAATAAAATAAATAATATAATTATTTTCTGCATAAAAATGCTGCGTTTTTCTATTGATTTGAATTGACACTACTTGTAAGATATTACTGTATGTAGTGTAGATACATAAGAAACTTAACCTGATTGAAGAAAACTTATAAAAATTTTCTTGCGCAGTTTTTTTAAATAACTTAAACTTGAGCAACAAGAAAACTTTGACCATGAACTAGAAACATAATCAAATACGTGTTCTCATGTGTTCGGGTCATTATTTACTTGTATACCTAACCTATGCCTAATATAACTCAAACCTGTTATCTCCTTTACTTGTTCTTGAGACAAATCAAAACCAATGCCACCACTTTAAAGATATTATTTTTCTGTTCGATAAGACATAGATAGCAAGATAAATTTATAATAAATTTAAAACCATAATAAAACACCAACAACAAAAAACATTTAACAAACAAAAAAAAAACTCAAGATTTTCTTATCTGCGAAGTTACAGCTGATTAAAAATTTATCGCACGACAAGTTAATAATTCTAATTCAATATTTGCTTTTTTTCTCGTCAAATTTTAAATAGCAGGTTTATAGTTTACTTTTGCTTAAGTACTTTTCAAATATATAACATCAACAAAAGTATGTATGTATTTAAATTATGACAATCAATAATTGCATATTGACAGTTGTTGTTAACATCTATATCATATCATCGTTAAAAAAGGCGTGAATCAATATTGCAAATGCGTGTTATGCAATTTTACTTGGCATACAATCATTTGACCCAGAACGAGATCGAGAAAAAACCGCACTCAGATTGATTCATTTAAAATTCAATTAGTCTTTATCAAAATCGAGTTTAAATTTACGAGCACAGAAAAAGTGCCAAGAAATTAAAAAAAAAAAAACAATCGTGATGACATCATTTGCACACATGTCATCGTGTGCCCAACAAACGCATAGCCAGCAAATCAATAATCAAATCTATTGAATTGAAGACAATTAAATTACCCTACATCATTGACACCGCAGCAACAGCTATTGTGGTACACACCGTTTTCATATAATTTACCAGCGTCGGACTGACTGAGAGTAAGCTTTGACGCACTATTAGTTGCTTTTTTTCAGTGCCGCCCCACTATGGTCAGGTACCTTATCTAAAAAAAAGAGGGATTTTTAGTCAGAATGATAGTTCTGATGTTTGGTCAGTTTTTTTTTAAGATGTTGAATATTATTGAATACTCCAAGTTATTGACCACGACTGCCGAACACAATATTGTCAAAAATCCAACACATTGAAAAAAAACATGAAATTGTTTACCTTTACAGTTTTTAGTGAATTTAACTCTAAGGGATTAGTTTTGATTAGTTTTCAATAACTATAAGTTTATTGTAGTTTTTAAATACGAGCCAAAAACTGTTTCTATAGAGTTAATAGTTTAAAAAATACAGGTATTCAAAACGTATCAAATTTTTTTTTTCGAATTAAGACATTTTGAGTAGTATTGTTGGAACAAGATGTCTTTGTCTGGTCCTATGATTGCTGAGATCACCAAATCAATGTATCCTTATTAACTAATTCAGAATCCAAGCGTTGGAAATAAATCAACCAAATAGTTTGACCCCTACTTGCGATACAAATGCATATCAATCCCCTGCAGTAATTAAGAGTTAAACGATGCAGACTCCTTAAAGGCAAGTCTAGAACATGAGAAAAAATAGCAACATAAAAATAATGCTTCGTTGAAAATGATTTTCTGATTAAATAGCTCAAAGTCTTGGATGACCCTTTTAGATATTGAAAGAATTCAATACATAATCTCGTTGCTATAATTCCGGTATTGGGCTACTGGCAGTGGATATACAGCCTGCTATTTTAAGGTAAAGCAAGGGGAATGTGTCGTGGAGATTGAGAAATCAGCAATTACCTGGCTGTGATCCAAATCAAAGCTTCTTTTCAAAACAAACACGTATAAGCCTTACATTTATTGATTCATCCTCTTTTCAATGAATAACCAATCAAGGAAGAGTTTAGTGACCTCTTTAACAGATTCAAAGTTGTATTCATCAAAGACTCCAATGCCAAAGTCAAAAAGGAAGATATCTTCAGGGATTAGTTGGTGAATTTATCAGTCTCCACTTAATGGAAGTAGATAACGGCTTCCGACAAAAATTCTTTCGAGCGTCTCGTACTACGATGATAAATAGCTCTAGGTTTTCAAAGCTTAGGATCCACAAATCAACCATATGTTACAAATTAACCATATGCTACAAGGCAAAAAAGACGTTTCCAACATCTTGATGTACGTTGCTTAGTTCCGGAAAAATTTAGAGCTGGACTGTTGAACTAAAATAAACCGCAAACCACCCAAAAGTAGGAAGCCCACGTTCGACGCCTAAGCATACCTGGAATTGCCAGTGTATAAAGAGATCACCTGAGCAAGAAACTCTCCGCTGTTCATTCACCTACCATATGCAACAACAATCAGTGGCACCAACTACCAACCAAACCAGGGCAGAGATTGAGCCAGTGGTACTATAATGAAGGCATTCACATAAAACAGGCGAAAGAAGATGCACAATTGCACATGCTGCAGTGCAAAACATTAGTATCAACAGAAAATAATCGAGTAAAGAGAAGAGAGAAAATATTGCAACCTAGGTTTGGTTAGGTTAGAGTAGTACCTCATGGCATAATGGTTAGAATATCATGCCGAAGATATGGGTTCGACTCCAAGCCGCTACCACCTAAAACCAATGTTTCCGAATTACTGCGTCTTGCGAGGAACTGACAAATCTTCCAAAAGTATTTGTTGTCATGAATAAGTGCCTCTCATCGAGTCGTTCTGACTCGGCAAAAAATTGTAGGTCTCCTCCATTCCTGCCAACAACACACATACAAGAATTATTGAGAGTTGTAAGTCACTAGGTCCAGGATCTACATGAGCTGCCGCGACACCAATTTTTTGTATTATTATTATTTGGTTAGGTTAGAGGCAAGCCGTACCATCTCACTCGGATTTCAATGCCTTCTCCAGGACTAAGGAAGGTGTGAGGAAAAGGAGGGAGTGGATTGGGATATGGGACCACCTTAAGCATCCTGTATTCTAAATTAATGCTCTTTAGTGGCAAGGGAGAGAGATGTCTGAGGGCTGTTTTACTGCTTCAAACTAGACTGGGGCATTCACAAAGAAAGTTAAATGAGCCCTTCTCTACTTCTTTATCCTGACACCCTCTGCACAAGTCCGACGAGCTTACGCTCATTCTGGTCATGTAGGTTCCCACTGAGTTGTTACACATTAGTATTCCTTCCACGAAATATTTGGCCTTGAAACCTGACCATCTGACATCTACAGCCTCAAGGAAACTCTGTTGAATTTATTTTTTTTCTTGCTTCAGTGGCATAAGTACCAAGAAATCGGTTTGGCTTCGATCAAGAGGTGACCCGTTTTTGGCCAGTTCACTTGCCGTTTTGTTCACGTATACAAAGCATGATAAACCTTCCAGTTAAAAGAGATTGATGAGTCTCGAGATAGAAACAATACTCAGAGAGGCTCTTCAAATAAGCAAAGTTAAACTCAGTAACTGGAATAGAAGCAATAGAATGATAGAAGCAATAAAACAGCACCTTTTTAATGGGATTCATTCATAGTGGGTAGTAGGGAAAGAAGAGCACCTACAATCAATGAAGATCCTAGCCCGCCACCCAGTATGGAAGAATCAGATTAAGCTATAAAAAGCTTAATAACGACAAGGCCAACGGATCACCAGTGGAGATCTTCAAATACGGATGGGATGTGTAGAGGAAAGGTGCTTACATCAATTCACTATTCAACAAAAATGGTAAGAAGGAAACATTTCCGATGACTGGTCTATTAGTTCCATACATCCCATCTGCAAAATGGCAGTCTTTTGTCTTGTTTGTTCTGCAACACCCTAATCGGCAAGAACCGGTCTGGGTTCTGAGCCAGCAGATCAGTCCAAGACTAAAGGCAATCCTGGAAAAGTTGAATTTCAAAACGAGACTCGCCACTTATTCATCAACTTCAAAGCCGAATTACCATTCATCGTCAAGAACTTTGTATTTGTATGGCAATGGCTAGAGCTTGAGAACCTGGAAAAACTAATATGTGTGTTGCGTTACATTGAAAAATAAACAGTTCAATAAGCAATTAGGAAATAGTAACTCCCAAATATTTCAAACATGCAGAGGGTTTTGGCAAAGAGATTTCAAAAATGTCTTTATTGAGTAGATAGCGCACGGACAAGCGTTTGCACAAAAACCACTTTTTCCAACAAACCTGAGGGTATATTGACAACTTCTTACCGTTATAGTCATTCATTACGACTGAAGGATGGGCAAAACATGTTGGTGTAGATGTGTAGACTTTACGAACAACACCTTGGTGGAGATCCAACGAAGAATCACTCTAGGAAACCGATAAATTAGCAATTTGGTAAAATAAATAGGTTCAAAACCCCTTACGTTTAACACAAAGTACAAAAAGCCTTAATACCCCAAGTCCTGCTCTATGGCTTCGAGTGTTGCTTGATAAACAGGAAGGGAGATTTAATACTAGACATTCTTTGACTGATAGTTCGTCCTTTTCTCCTGTGGGCAAGAAGGGCGAATGCGGATACAAAACTATTGGTCGGCATGACTGATAGTAAACCGCGTCCAGGACCGAGGAAGATAGAAAGCTGCCACTTCTCATTGATTGAGATGCTTCACGAGAATTCTTCAGTTAGAAGGTGACTATAGATGCCACCCAGTTGATACTGATGTACTGTTCCATCTAAGCTAGTTTCAAGACCAGTTTTTCAGAGATCATCCTGGGCTTGGAGTTAAGCCTGAGTTAATTCCAGGAATGTGTTTTTCAGTCAGTTGAAATCCCCACTAAATTTGTTGAGGCAACCCAGAGAAGGAAGGTTGTTTCAGTTGTGGCGCCATCTTGATTTCGATAATCAAACTTAAAGAAATCTTTGAAAATTGCAATTTTCGTTGTGGTGCCATTTTTATTTTGGTAGTAAAAGGCGTAAAAGGGTGATATCTAAATTATCGCACATTGATTTCAATAGACTTCTGAAAACTCAAAGATAAAGTTCATTCTCAATTGAAAAACTTCTTCTGAGTGAACTCAGGGTTTACTTATTTTCAGGATTAGCTTACTCTGATTTTATTTAGGGCAAACTCAACACTGAAAAACTGGAGACCCTTGGATCTCAAGCGCCTTTGTAAAATACGTTGTTCGCGCCTTTGGAGTTACCAGCCCCAGAGTAAACTACCAGACAGTATTAGTGTTCTCTTACGAAACTTATTTGTCAACATTAAACAGGTTATTAAAAAAAAATTCTTATTTTATTAGTAGCTCTAGCCCACACGTCCCCAAGTAGCCATAGAGCACGAAATCATGGTTAACCTTGGTTAACTTATAACTTAACCTCGAGTTGACATTTTGTTTAAATAAAAAAAAAAACGAAACAAAATGTAACTTTTGTTTATTTCTACAAATTATAAATCTTCTTCATAAGTGCATGAGGCATGACTTAGTTTTGTATTTGATGTAATAATAAGGCTGCCGTCGCGGCGTTTATCAAAAGGCATTTTTTCTTTGCTTTATACCACTTTGTATGGTTGGACTTAACCGGCCCGGCACAAAAGCACTGCGTATAATAAATACTTTGCCCCATTAGCCACCACACTTGGGAGAGAGATGACGCCATCGCGTCACTGTCACAAGTCACTAAGTCAATTAATTAAACTGGTTGTTCGAGTTGTTTTGTATTTTGTTTTTTTTTTTTGTAATTTTTTTTTTGTTATTGTTGATATGGTGATGAGAGATGTTTCTAAATATGCAAGGTCACAATTACTTGTGTTCTTATCATTTAATAAAAAAAAACTTGAATTTTCGGTTTAAAAAAAGATTGTTGTTAAACATTTGACATGAAGTCTTTCTTTCCTTTCTTCTAGGTATAGGTACCTACTCCTATTTCGTGCGAATTTAATTTCCGCACAATTGTTGGAACTGAATAATCCGTGAGTTCGTTTAATTACTTTTTGGAAAACAAAACAAAACCAAACAAAAATTGTGATGATTTGTTTTATCCGTGAGATAGTTTATTTTTTTCTTTTTTTAATTAAAGTATGTTTTCACTTTTTGATGAACTCATTACGTAATGATTGTACGTGTTAGTTTGCTATTTATATAAATTTTAACGAGGGAAGCTTTAGTCAGAGAATGGCGGATGTTATATTCACCGTATGTATATGAATGTGGACAGCACTGCAAGTATTTAAATTTATGTGAGAGCAACAATTATTTTGCCATATGAATGACATACAGAGGCGCATCAGTGAAAGTATAATTATAGCGCATGGATGATAAGTTTTTCTGGATGAAAGAGGTTAAAGAGCAACCATTAGTAAAATTGGTCTATATAGGAATTATTGTGTATATATTGTATTTTTTTTTATTGTATTTCTCGAGGTCACCTTATTTTGGGTATTTAGGTGAGGCATCAATCGAATTTTTATACTATTTTTCCCTGAAACCATCAGGCTTCAAAGTATCCACGTCATCTATGGCATCTGTTTTTCGCTATAGGTTATTATTGTTTATATAGATGAAAGGTTGCGTGAATGAAATCGATTCGATTGAGATTAAATTGTCTAGCCATACCTATAAACCACACAGTGACTAGTTATCTACTAAGCCTTAAATTCTACAAATAACTCTGGAGGGCTATAACTATTTGCTAAATTTGTTTGGTATCAGGAGTAGATACTTTTATCACCGAGATAAAAAAAAATTAACAACAAACTCTTCATAAGAACCCAATATCAAATTTTCTATTGGATCTTATTTTTGTAGGATAGAGAAACTATCTTAAAAATAATCCATATTGGCACCCAAAGTTTTTATGAAATGAGAATGCTCGATAGATGAGAAAGCCCAAAGATTTATGAACATTTAATATAAAATTAATGCATTTAAAATTGGGAATAGCTAAATTATATTCCCAAACACAAAAATATCTGATTAAATTTGTTATATCGTCTGTTTAGCTAGAAATATAAATATAGTCCATACCCTGGCGCCATACGGTATGAGAAAATAGGTCTGATACTTTACTTTGGGTTTCTGTGATTTTTAGTCCAAACTTGTGTCAAAAAATTTTTGTATATGAACTTTGACAGAACTTTGGACTGAAATGCGCAGAAATGCATATAAAATCACAGAAATTCAAAGTAAAGGAACAGACCTAATGTATTTCATTTTTACTTCTTTGATTAAATAACAAAAATTACTAGTTTCAACGAATTTCAGAACAATCTTATTTTTTTTATAGGTATGCACTTTGACAGAATTTTGAGCTAAATTCATAGTTTTTGGAAGTATTTACGTTGAACGAAGAACCAAGGCATAGTCTTATTTCTTGGGCACACATTTCTGCGATATACATAAATGACACTAAAGTTTCGTTCAAAAATTCGTAGCATAACAATCATGCAGTGCTATGTCCCACAAATGAAGCGACCGAGGAAGACAAAACCGCTTTCTACAATCATCTTAACTCGGATTACAGGAGTGTTCCGAGAGCCAATATCATAATCGCCTCAATGCCTAAGTCAGATGAGACAACTACGGTCTGGAGCGCGTGCGATGAGAAATAAAGGCTTGGGATCACGGAACTAAAATGGCGATTTGCCTGTCAACTTTTGTAACGCAAATCGTCTTGTGCTAGGTTGGACTGTATTTAAGCATAAGACGTGCAAGAAAATCTCCTGGGTGCATCTGGACGGGTCAAACTGAAAGCCAAATCGACTTGACCATATCATGATTCAGCAGTGATGGAGAAGGGTCAATGTGTGATGTCCGAAGTATAAGAAATGTCGATGTGGGAATAGGCAGCGACCACCATTTGGTTCTTATGAGTCTCAAACTACGAACGGCAGCTGTACAACGACAACTACAGGGTGCAGCAAGGGGTTTGAAGTTCAAAACGAATGCTTTAAGTGATCCCACCATTATGTCGTAACTATGTCACCAATTTTAATGACAGAGCTTCTTTATTAAGCGGAATTCAACATTCAACAATTGATGAGATATGGGGTGATAAGTGGACATCCCAAGGCAAATGGGATAACATCGAGCTTCGCAAATCGTTCAACGAAAGGCTGAATCGCGAAGCGAGTATCGCCTGGCACATAAAGACGGTCTATCACTGTGTGAGACGTGACAGGAGGGTAAGGTTAGACGGCCTCGCAGAAAATGCGGAATATTCAAAGAATTTGTCGGGAAAGAAAGCAACACCACTCATCTTGTAATGGACGTGTTTGGTATCAATTGAGGATCAGCTACGCAGATGGAAGGACCATTTTTGAGCCCTGCTAAATGAGGATTCCGTTGAGCAGAGTGCTGAAGTGTCCCACCTTAACGAGGTGCGCAGGTCTAATAGGGGTATTGACAGCAAACCCTCTTCGGAAATTCAAACACCAATAAATCTCCTGAAAAACAACAAAGCAGCTGGACTTGACGGGATACCAGCTGAATTCCAAAAAGCCGATCAAATCATTTGGGAAAATGAAAGCTTTCCCAAAGGACTGGAAGGATGGTGTGGTTGTTAAGCTGCCAAAGAAAAGTGACCTTAAGAATTACAACAGTTGGCGTGGTATCACAGTTTTGTCCGTTTTCCCAAAACTAATGTTAACCATCATTCTCGAGCGGATGAAGGATAGAATCGAGTCTACACTTTAGAGGCATCAAGCTGGCTTCCGCAGTGGTTGATTGTGTGTTGACCATATAAACACTATAGGTATCGTCCTTGAACGGTCGATGGAATTTCAATCACCACTTTACCTCATTTTGTGGATTTTGAGAAGGCCTTCGATAGAGTTAACCGAGAATGTATATGGAGATCGTTGCTTGGTAGCCGAATTCCCCCAAAAATTGTTGCCATTATTAGGGAGTCTCAAACAACGCAAGGTTTTTTGTTTTATACAATGGGTAGCTATCCGACTCTTACGTAGTGCAGCAGGGTGTGAGACAAGGGGATATTCTATCACCTATTCTCTTCCTGCTGGCGATGGACCACGTATTGATGATCAGGAGATATGCCAGTGGAAGAAGTCGAACAGTTTAACCACCTTGGCATTTGGCAGTATTGATTCTGCAAATGGCGGTACGGATTTGGACGTTTAGAGTAAAATTAATAAGGCTCGTGTTACCTTCGGTACTCTGTCCCAAATTAGGAAATCCAATCAAATCCCCTTACGCACTAAGTTGAGATTCTTCGAATCAAATGTCAAATCTGTGCTGTTGCGAAACCTGAGAGTCACGTCTACTATTTCGAGGGAATTGCAGGCTTTTGTGAATCTCTGTCTACGCCACATCCTAGGGATTCGCTGACCACAAATTATATCAAATAAGGAACTGTGGCACAGGACAAGCCAAGAGCGGCTAGACGTCAACATATGAAAGCGTAAATGGCAATATGGATTGGTCCCACACTGAGGAAACCAAACGATGAAATTGCAAAACAGTCCTTTGATTGGAATCCTCAGGGTTCATGGTGGATTGGAAGACCAAGAACAACATAGAAATCAACTGTCTTAGAATCAGAATCCCAAAAAAAAAACATGGCCACATTTAAAATACCTTGCTACAGACTGTGAAGGATGTAGACGTTTTGTTGACGCACTATGCCCCTACTGGGGCACAATGACGATGAATCACAAAGTGAAGTCAATTAAATGCAGTCTTTTCATTGAAGAATTTTTTGAACTTATTTCAAATCACGATATATTTATACTTTAAGAAACTTTTTTAAACATTTACTAAGCAAGCAGACACATTTACTATTTCTGCAAAATAAATAAAAGGCACAGATTCTTTTCATTAACGAAATTGATTTCTTTAACAATTTTATTGAACTGCTTTTGGATTTACTATATTTTTTGTCTTTCCTTCTTTTGAAACAATAAACAAATTTGTTGGCTGTCCCACTCTTGAACATGGAACATATACATAATTAGCCATTTGAAAAGCATGGATTTTCTAGATTTATTCCACACACTTCAAGTGATTTAACTGGTGTCTTGTTGATGGTCATTGAAAAAGCAGGACGAACAGAGAATTGCAGTCGCTTGAAATCAAATAGCATGTCAGAAGGAATTATTGGAGTACGTGGAATCAGCACATCTTCTCCTTTCGATTTTCCATTCAAAATTGTTGCTTCGATTATATTTGGCATCAGTTTTTTAACAGCATGTCTGGTTTCATTGCCCAATCGAGGTGAACTAATATTTCTTAAAAGAATTATTGGTTCGCCAATTTTAAGCGATAATTTATGTGGTGGTAGGTACACCAGAAAAATCCAACGAATTTAAAAACTCTGTTGGATAGTTTAAAATTTCGTCCACATTCATGACACTGTCAATTGATTTGTAGTTTACAGTCTCACCTGAAATTTGTTCGTGGGCTGCGTAGTTAATTGCATTGACATCAGTGTTCCTGGCTGCTAAAATAGCACGTTCGCAAAGCCATTGATGATTTTTAAAATTGGTTTCAGTTTTTGAAAAGACTTTTTGAATTAGTTGTTCGATCGATGGAACAATAACACAAAAGTTTAATTGAAATTAAATACATTTCGTAATATAATCAACTAGTAATATTCCATTACCAATGTCCAAAAGCTGTTTTGAAAATATTGGTGATGAATTTCGACTACCCGCATATTCGTCTTCAATGTGAGTTTTTGAATATATCTCCAAAGATGTGATGCTCTGAGGCAGGCGTTAAGTTCATCAGCTGGTGTTGATTTTGTTTAACCGGTAAAGTCTGTCGATAGTCTCCTACTATTAAAATGAGAGCATCACCGGATAATTCTTCATTTGATCTTAGGTTCAAAGAGTTCGTTAAGTGCGTGAAGTGATTTCTTATACGCCATTGTACATTATAATTCTTAAACGATCTGCTTCGATTATCTCGGTCCGTTGCTCTTCTTTTCCTTGTGCACGTGATCTAACAACTCGTAATCGCTTACCTAAATTTCTTGCTGTGCGTTGTTCTTCTGTTTCTTCATCATCGACGGAAAACAAACTTAAATGGATAGAAGAAAATCTGATATATACAAACGTAACTTAAGACGGCAAATATCAAGTTTGCCCTATCCGTCCCTCTGCTTAATAGTTGAAGCAACAAACTCTGTTTTTGCTGCTGTGAGAGGTGAGACAGTCTGCATTTCATGTTGCATCTTTGAACACACCTTTACCTCTGTCTAAATGGTATGAAAATGATTGTAAGAAAAGTAGACAGAAATCCTTTACTTTTCTGAAACTCTTCAGGAAAACAAACAATCCGGTCTTCAAAAACTTCTATCTGCAGCAAAACAAAGCCTACAAAGCATTATGCGCACATAAAAAGGAATTTTACTTACAAAAAATCAGCTAGTAACCTCGTTGAATGTAAGAATTCAAAATCATGTTGGTATAATGTTTGAACTTTGAGTGGTCAAAATAGGACAATGTCTCTTACCATTAATGATGACTTGTTAGCAAGCTATTTCGAAAACCTCCTGCTGCCTGATCCCAATCAAAACACAATTAGCTTTGCTCTTCCAAACATTGTTATCTCAGATCTTGATTGTTCATTCTCTACGGTGGAATTAACATCTTCTTTGAATAAAGTGAAAAAGAACAAGGCCTCAGGTTTTGATTGTATGCCATTAGAGTTCTACAAAAATGCCCCAACAGAATTCCTGGAGTTTTTTTTAGTTTTTTTATTCAATAAGAAACTATTCCAAAAAATTTCTGCAATTTTTAAGAGAAGTAACCGGGATCTGCCAGAAAACTTCAGAGGCATTGCTGTACTCAATTCTCTTCGAAAAATGTTCACGCAACTTCTCTATAATAGACTCGTGACGTAAGTTGAGCAAAACAATATAATAAGTTGTTTTCAGGCTGGTTTTCGAGCCAATCTTTCAACAATTGATCAAATTTTTGTTCTTAATACTGCAGCAAGACGTTTCATAGAAAATAAGATGTGTTAGAATGTTTTTTTTTTTGTGAATCTGAAGGCAGCATTTGATACTATGAAGGTCTCTACTTTACAAACTTGCGAGAATCGGGCTTTCGACAAAATTTATAAAAGTCTACAAAAAACTCTTAGTAAGTCTGTCCGCATCAGTTCAGAACGGTAAACACTTATCCAAGTTTTTTAAATGCGAGCCCGGTGTCCCACAAGGTTGCGTTCTAGGTCCATTGATGTTTGAACTATTCATTAACGATTTCGAAAATCATATTCCAGGTGGGATTAGTTTTGGAGATATGATAATCAAAGTCCTGCTCTATGCAGACGACATGGTAATTCTATCGGACAATGCAATTACTTTACAACTTCAAATCAATATAAAAGCTAAAAAATTTTGGAACTTTTGGGATCTTGAAATTAATACTTGAAAAATTTCAAATGTTATGGTATTTAGATCCCAAAATCATTCTATTAGCTATATTCGCAATTGGACCTTAGATAGTGAGGTAATAGAAGTTGTTAAGGAATTTAAGTATTTAGGCAATGTGCTTACATAACAGTTTAGTTATTCGTGTACACATAAAAGAAAAAACAAATAAGGCATAATCTGCTATTAACAAGTTTATTGGTTCCATCAGCAGATAGATTAAATGGAGTTAATACAAAGATACTTTTGAAACGCATTTACAAGTTGCCGATTAATACCCCTAGTTACGATATTCATGGGGAGTCAGGCTTACCTCAAATAGTTTTAAGAAATTTGAAAGTAAATGCTGAGTAGGTATATTGTCCAGGCTATGAAACGAACTGATCGAAGCCTATAAAAACGAATACTTTTGGTTTGCTTCCAAAGAAGATATAGTCTAATAAGGAACTGGTATGACCTTGGCATCATTCATAACTTTCCTATGTCACTGTCAATGGAAAATGTTGAAGATTTTAAAAAATTCTTTGTAGATTAGAGATTAGATTAGATTTTTCCTTTATTTTAAAAACAGTATTACAATATTTCGATTAAGAATACGGACATGACAAAATTTGCCGTTTGCCGGATATGACATTTCATAAAAAAAGAAAATATAATGAAAAAGAAAGTAGATATAACAAAAACATTTGCTTATAAAGGAATAAACTATGAAAAAGATTGTACAATGTGTTGTGAATAGGCCCACGCACCATAATGCGTACAGGCATTAAAACAATAGGTCGTAGACATCTCTTGTGGCTACCAGCTCTCCGCTAAAAATATACCTCGTTGGCGGGATACACCTCTTTTTGGTTAGGTCGAATCCGTCTTTTCTAATTTGAACCTCAACCTAGTAATTTTTATATCAAATCTAAAATCTTATACTAATTTAGAAAACTTTAAAACTAAACTTAAACCGAGACATTGTAGATAAGTTCTTATAATATAAACAAAAAAATGAAATAATGAATTAAATAAATATTTCTTAGGATTTGTAATCCATTTACTTGAATCAAGTGTTTTCTTAAACGGATTAACAAAAGGTCTCGTGCTGCGACTAATCCGTCGCAACACAATGTATATAGTAATAGATAACGAATTTCTTAATTACCTATTAGGATTAATGCGAATTATCTGTAAAAATTTACAATTTTGATGATTTGCAACATAACATTTTTTTAATTTTGGATGATTTAAAACATAAAAGATTACAATTTTAGATGATTTGAAACATAAAAATTTATTTTAAAGAACTTTTTTTATAATATTTACTAATAGGTATAGCATACTTAATGATTTATAATAAATATTAAACTATTAAGTTACATACTCCAAAGGGAAACGAGAAACCTAAGGTTTTTTACAATTTTAATGATTTGCAACATAAACTCTTGTAATTTTAGATGATTTAAAACATAAAGGCTACCATTTTAAAATGATTGTATAATATCTGCCAACTCAAAAGCTATTACGATAGGTCAAAGCATGATTGCAAAAACTGAACAAACTGAACCAACCCCGAGAGCCATTTAAAATATCGTAGAGACTATTTAGCGTCAGAAAACTTTCCTGCAAATATAACCTTCGGATTTCTTGTAAAATAGGGCAAACTGCAATGAAATGGTAGATGTTCTCAGGTTCCCTTCTGTTGCATAGGTTACATGTTTGCTGAAGATCGGCTCTATGAGGTATAAAATTAAGATTTAAAAGCTCGACCCTGGCTTTAAAAATGGTGCTTATCACTTCAGATGAGTAGTCACTATTGAAATAACTTTCTTCAGTAGGCAATAGATGGTAAAGGCTTTTGTAGAATTGTCTATAGGTTGATGATGATGCTCTAGTTAAGTGCTGGTCATATATTTGTTCGTCCACTTTTACTATGATCATTGCAAATATATCCTTCCAGTTGCGAACGTTACTCTCGCAGATAACGAAAGGGTGATATCATGCGATAAGGCCAGTTGATTCCGTTCCCTGAAATGAAAAGCATTGGTTCGTAATAATCTTAGTACGATCGATCTATGGAGACTGTTTTCATTTCTCTTCAAAACTCTTATTAAATAGTCTGAATGAGCTTTCAGGTTTTGCAGATAAATGGGGGGTAAACCAGGTTCTATACATGTATTGCATAGGTTGGAGTGGAGTTCGGTAAACTGAGTAGCCGCTTAAAGAAATATCTTTGGACAGCTTCAAATTCTTCAATGGGACTAACCCCAAACGCCTGGGCTCCATAACACATACACGTTTTGACAGTTGCGTTAAAGACTTGATATTTAGAGGCAAGATCAATATTTGGATTTGCGAAGAATTTGGGCCACATCAAGTTAATCGCCAATTTAGCTTCACTGCTTTTTTGCTTCGCATGTTTGCCAAAGCTTAAGTTAGGTGATAACAATACACAGAGGTATTTGAATTCACTCACCAAATCTATCCTCTCGTTATTGAGTCGCCATGATTCTTCACGCAGTCTTCCTCTCTATCGATTCTGGAAGATCATGATTTTCGTTTTTAATACGTTAGTATGAAGATCCCAAGTCTCGCAGTACGTCTGTAATCGATTTATTTGAAGTTGAAGCGAAAAGGGGTCATCTGCCATCAGCAACAAGTCATCAGCATAGAGAAGCACCTTTATAAGATTTCCCACAAAGTTTACACCACCCGGAAGAATATCAGCTTCATCATCAATAAACAAGGCGAATAGAATTGGACTCAAAATACAGCCCTGTGGTACACCTGCAGACGTATCAAACCATCCTAACAACTTAGATCCATCCCATACAGCTGCACTTGTAGACTCCAGAAATTTCAAGTACAACATTAGAAACTTTATTGAAACTCCGATCGATGCCAGCTTGTTAATCAACGCCTGCCTATTAACAGTATCGAATGCAGCTTTAAAGTCCACAAAACACACATAGAGCTTCTTATTCTTCTCAATATATTTTCTAGCAATACTAGTTGTAGCAAAAATATGATCTATGGTTGAGAAGCCTGGCCGAAAACCAGCTTGGTATATACTGAGTATGTTGTTGTTTTCTATCCAAGCTGAAAGTCTTCCATACAGAATCGTAGAAAAGATCTTTCTAAGTGAGTTAAGAATAGAAATTCCCCTATAGTTTTTAACCTGGCTTGCATCTCCTTTTTTAAATATAGCAAATATAAGAGCTTTCGTAAAACTAGCTGGCACACAAGTATTGTTATAAATCAGATTGAAAAAATCCACAATGTATTGTTTGAGTTGTTCTGTTGCATTTTATAGAATTCAATGCCATCAATACCTGGAGTTTTGTTGTTCTTCATAACCAGAAAAGTAATTTCAAGTTCTCTCAAAGAAATTTGAGAGTCAAGTTCAGGCACATGCACATCCTGTAAAGCATAGCTAAAAGTATGAAGGTTCTCCTCCGCTGTCAATACAGTTTTAAAATGTGCTGCCATTGTTCAGCTTCAAGAGCATTCTTCACACCTTGGTAACGTCCCCCCAACTCACGTACGTTAGACCAAAACTCCTTAGAGTTCTTAGAATGTGTTAATTTTGTTGCAATATTTCTAAGATATAACATTTTTTTGTTGAAGCACAGTTGTTTATACTCTCTGTTAGAACGCAAGTACATATTTTTGAAAGCAATGGCGTTTGTAGATCTTAATAATTTCAAGTACCTGCATGAAAGTTTTCGAATGTTTCTACAATCTTTGACGAACCATTTGCATTTAGGTGTAAGTGTAGGGTTTCCATTTGCATGTGGAGCTTTTTATGATTGCATCTCTATCATAGATGATAAAATGTATCAACTCTGTCTTGAACGGGCCCGAGAAACAACCTCTCGACCCATTTATAAACAACTTAATCTATGCTTGGGTCAAAATATTTACTTTAGAGATGAGCTTTCAGCATTTGTAGTGGTTTTTTTATTCAAAATAAGGACTGAGATGTTCGAACTCAACTTTAGGGCACATAGAACTGATATATATCCTATTTGTTCACTGTGTAACCTTAGTGAGAACGAAGACGTCTTACATTTCTAAGCGTTGTGTCCGATTCTACAGGAGATCCGAAGGCTTCATTTCACAGATCTATAGTTTTCTTACCTTAGAAGTATGAATTCAAATTTTATTTATTAATTTAAATAATGTTTTGAAATTTATGAGTACCTACGCTTGTAAATTTAACAAGAGCATAATTTCAACTTAATGTTTTTTTTTAGTGTTGCAGCTTTGTATATCGGCTAAATGAAATTCCTCAATCTTACTAGTCAAATTGGAGATGGTATTCCATTACAACAAGGGTTTGCTTTGTCACACTATATAGCCCAGACAAGAATGTCTTCTCAATAGTCCCTCATATAACTGTCGCCACCTTTGAAGAATTATATATTTACAATGCATTCTTTATTCTTTATTATAAGCTGACTTTGAAAATTAGTAATCAGCACTAAAGAGTCTTTCCACGTAACGTAGGTACCTACTTTCTATAGTTTCTCGATTTTTCTTTTCTATTATTTTTGAAATGACAATTTGAACAAGCTGTAAGAAAACAACAAACAACCTTTTATTTGTTTGTAGTGGGTGGCCATTCCCATCTGGCGTCTATGAACTGACACTTTGTTTTTCCCTGTAAGCTAATTCCTAATCTTTCCATTTTTGAATTTGTTGTTTGATTGATTTTTCCTTTGTGACATCAACCATATCTCTCAAATTGTATCAACGATATGACTTATGACTGAGTGTTAAGTGCTTATAATATGCTTATCTTTCTTAAAGACTTGCCTTGATATAAATTTACCAATAAGTATGCAGTCCACTTTGTTTGAAAAAAAAAAAAATAAAATAAAAATAAAAATAAAAATTGTTCCACTTACGAGTAAAAAAAAAACAAAAAAAAAACACGACCTTCAATTAACTTAAGTTAAAGCCAATATCATTTGACCAGTTGAATTTATATGTTGTGTCTAGTCTATTTGGCTTAATGCCAAAATCTTCCGAATGAAATATTCTGGCTAAAGATTCCTCCTTGTGTACCTAGAAATCTCAGCCCGGTCGGTGCGGTGATGGTGTCGTAAACCACGAAACATGAGGATAAATTGCATGAGGTAGAATAAATCGTGTACAATGAACGTCCATGGAAAAAATCTCGTTTATCTGACACAAAATGTTAAAGGGCTTCATTTTTTTTATGAAATAAAAAAAAAAATCTTTTGGCAATGGCTATTTAAAAAATTTTCAACCGGAAATGGTGCCTAAGGTTGATGACACTTATTTTCTTTATTTTTTTTCATCTGTCCCAAAAAAAAGTAAGAAATGATAAAAACAAAACAAATCACTATTTTCCTCTAAACTTAAATTGTGATGAGAAAGAAAGGGCAATAACCTTCTTAAATGATGACCGAATACAATTATTCTCTAATAATAATTGACCTTTTATTCAAAATGTATTTCTTTATAGCCATATAAGATGATATTTCTATCATACAAGAGGTGAGTGGGCTTGCTGCGAAATGTGACCTTAAAAGAAACAAAACATCTTTTTTGCATTTAAAGACAAAGTCAATTTGTTTGTTAATTTCAGTTGGAGAAAAAAATATTTTATCACAAAAAAAAAAATACGAACTTGATTAATGAGTTTAAAAAAAATGCTATAAATCAAACACACTAGTTTGAGGTGAATTAAAAAAAATATATCTGAAATCAAAACCTTCTTCCTATAGCATATTCTCCTTCTTAGTCTTTCCCTGATTATTTTTCTCAAGATATTCTTCTATCAAGCTTGAAGGCAGATCAAATTACAATAGAAAAAGATATTTAATTTATGTGTGTATAATCTTAAAACACAGGTCAACCAACTATAGCTTCTGGTGGATTAGGAGAGGAAGATAAACTTATGTATTGGTAGGTAGTCAAATCATGATGGACACAAATGCGCTTTGTTGTTGACATAACGAATTAATGCCTATAATTTAGTAATCTTGATATACTGGCACGCTGGATGATGCCCGTTATTATTCATAGTTTTTTTCGTCTAAGATTGATTTCTTTTAAAATTAAAAGAACTTTTGCAAAAAACCTTTCGCATGTTTAAGAACCTCAATTCGTAACTAATCTTTTTTTTCATGTTGTTATTCAAGGCATTGATTATTATGTGTAGCTTTTGATACCGGATTTAATACCCAAAATTTAGATATTTAAAACTTTCATGCATGAAAGACATAAATTAGAACAAATTTACTAATATTTATTAAAGCTATATAAGAGCCCACGGTTTGCGGTATTCGCAAATTTTTGCGAGCACTCATGTCAGGAAAAAACTGACAATTTTGTGTGTACTTAAAAAGGATGGTTTCAAAAACCATAAAACAATAAGCACCAACAAACATATTTTCAAACCATTTAAATTTGTAAATTTGTGAGCATGACATATGTACATTAGGGTGGTCGGTATAATGTTTTTTTTTTAGTTTTAATATTTGAATGGGCCTAAATCAGCTCTAAATGAAAAAAAAAATTCCCTATTTTTTTAGATTTTTATTTTCATTCCCTATAGTCGCTGTAGGGGTAAGTTAAATTTCCCCTTTTTTTAGGAAATTCGCGTAAAAACTGCCGAAAAATTAATAGCATGTAGGTGAGAAGTAGACAAGAAAAAATCCTACCGGAAAAGGGTAATATCCCCCACTTCTTGGACGGGAGGGGCAATTTATAATATAATTAAATAATTGCATGAAATAAAAAAAATATTTAATGAACAACGGCAACACTTGCAGTAATATTTTGTAGCTTCTTTTGACGAATAGTTTTGGAAAAAAACTGTTTCAAACTCAACATTTTGAAGAAAAATTATTATTTTTTGTTTTAAATTATAGGTTTGAAAAAAATAATAATTTTTCTTCAAAATGTTGAGTTTGAAACAATTTTTTTCCAAAACTATTCATCAAAAAAAGCTACAAAACATTACTGTAAGTATTGCTGTTGTTTTTTAATTAATTTTTGCCTATTCTATGAAAATATTTTATTAATTTGCCCCTCCCGTCCAAGCGGTGGAAGATATTACCCCCCTCTGATAGGATTTTTTCTTGTCTAGTTGCCACCTACAATGCTCTGAGTTTTTTTGACAGATCTTATGGGAATTTTCTAGTATGCAAAAAAACGGGGGAAATTTTATTTACCCCTACAGCGACTATAGGGGATGAAAATAAAAATCTGAAAAAATTAGGGAATTTTTTTTTTTCATTTAGATGACCTTTTTTTTAACGACCTACCTAATGTACATACGAGTAAACCTTTTGACAAAAATACATAAGAGCATGTTTGCTGATAATAAACTATCTCTCTGACAAATTTCAAAGAGTCTCTTCTGGTGGAAAATGCTCTGCTCTTAAACCTGTTGAACAAGGAGTCCCACAGGGATCGATCCTGGGTCCGATCCTTTTTTCTATGTTCATGATCTGATCGCATGCTTCCACTTAAACGCTGATGATGTTAAAGTTCATATTGCCAGACCTTTTCATCAGCTTGGTGAACTTTCCCTTTCAATTACCGACGATATTAGTAAAATTAAAACTTGATCCATTGTCAACGGCCCACTCTTGAGTCCCTCAAAGTCTCATCTCAAATCATTCCAATTTCCTAGAAAAATTTTGATATCTCAAACGTTTTTGAAAACTGCTACTGAAAAGACTAGCGCTGTTGATGTTCAACTTCATCTTGCAAGACCTTTTCATAAGCTTGGTGAACTTTCCCTGTCTGTTAACGACGATCTTAGTAAAATTAATACCTGGTCCATTGCCAACGGCCTACTCTTGAGTGCCTCAAAGTCTCAAGTCATTCTAATTTCCAAGAAAAAATTTGATCTGTGCTCTACCTGACATGGCAAAAGTTTTTGAAAGACTGTTACTAAAGAGTCTTAGCAAAATAATAGAAGAAAGAAGACAAATTTCGAGCCATCAGTTTGAATTAAGAAATAAACATTCCACAATAGACCAAAAGCATCGAATAACGGATGTTGTGGAAAAGGCACTTGAAGAAAAACAAGTATGCTCGGCTGTATTCTTAGATGTTACTCAAAGCATTTGACAAGGTTTGGCACTTGGGGCTTGAGCTCAAACTGCATTAGGACCTTCCCAGGCAGTACTACGAAATACTGAAATCCTGTATTACGAACTGACTCTTTAGAGAACGGTACAACCAAAATTACTCGGAACTAAAGAAAATTGAGCCGGTGTACCACAAGGAAGTGTCCTAGGACCAACCCTATACCTGTTATATAAAAGGGATATTCCAGTGGGCATCAACGTCACCTATGCTGATGATACTGCAATATTTGTGCCAGACAAATCAGTTACGAAGGTTACAAGATAATTTCAAAATGCAGTCGATAAAGTAAGTATGATTGGATGCAAATATGCCGTTTCAAAGTAAACGAAACAATATCGACAAACAATAAAATAAACAATATTCCAATTTGTATAAACAGTGCAGCAGTGCCGTATTTTAACACCGCCAAATACCTTGGAATGACCTTGAATGCAAAGCTTAAATGGAAAGAGCACATCAAAAAGAAAAGAGAAGAATTAAACTTAAAGTACAGAAAAATGTACTGGTTACTAGAAAAGAGCTCTGCTCTGACCTATCTATCCAGAACAAACTAATCTTATAAAAGCAAATACTGAAACCCGTTTGGACATATGGCATCCATTTATGGGGCTGTTCAAAGGAAACAAATGCTGAAGCCATCCAAAAATTCTAAAGCAAAATCCTTCGCGGAATAATTAATGCCCCTTGGTATATAAGAAATAGCGTTCTACCTACATCATGACCTTTAAAAAGTGGTTAAAAAACACGTTGTATCACACAATCAGCGGCTGCAAAATCATACCAACTCCGAAATAGAGACCATTTTAAATGTACGAGAATGCTCGGAGATTAAGAAGAACCAGCCTAGAGAAGAGGACGACATTCAACTTGTGGATGAAGAACAACAACCCGGACATTGCACTCATCAGTGAGACCAACGTCACCAGACGCAACAACATTGACATGGTCGGCTTCAAAACCTTTCGGAAGGACAAGGATGAGGGCCGTAGAGGAACGGCTATCTACGTACAGAAGAAGATTTCCCCCAACACCACCGAAACCATCATCTCAGGTCTCACAACTAGCGAAGCCACCGCAATCACCATACAACTGGGAACAGAGACTCTTACTATCATCAGCGTGTACTTCAAATGCAAATCCAGCATGAGAAACATTCACAGCGATCTTCACATTCTCAACAGCATCCTTAGACGAAGCACTTATGGGCTCATCGGTGGTGATTTCAACGCAAGGCATCACCTTTGGCTGGATACTGCTGTCACCAACGAAGGAAAGGCTATTGCTGACTGGCTGGATACCAACAGCGATCAGCACTCATTGGTTGTTATTTTACAACCCAAACCAACCTTCCCCAGAACACCATCAACATTATATTTCTTCATTTCTTCATCTAATTTTGTTCATATTCTTCCAGAAATCAGCAACTTCACCTGCACAATAGTACCCAGTGACTCGGACCATGAAGCTGTCCAACTAAGCATCAAACTCCAGCAACCCATCTTCCTAGTGACAGAACCAATAGAAAACTACATCAACTACAGGAGACTGGATGTACACAGGCTACAAAGAGACGTTGAAGACACCATAATGCTACCACCCGAAAACAGGAATCTGGACAATATCGAAATTGACACAGCCATTGACTGTCTAGAACTCGCTGTTGCAAACGCATTGGATAACCAAAAGCAGCCCAAGACGTCAAAGGACAGATATCAGCACCTTCCCCAGTATATCCAAAGCCTTTATGCCCACAGGCAACGACTTAGGAAACGTCTTCAAAGGATCCACCAGCGAGAACTCAACACAGCTAACAGCAACTACCAGACAGTGTGGAGTGAACTTCAGTGTGTCAACATTATGTTCCGGAATTCCATCCAACACCACAACAACAACCAGTTCCAGAAGAGACTGCAGTCAATCAAACCTGGACCTGACGCCTTCAAGAATATAAACAGACTAATCGGCCAAAAACCACCAATGCCTGAGACGATCATCACCAACAATGGAGAAGCAACAACGATACAGGAAAAAGTTGAAGCCTTCGCTTCCCACTTTGAAGGAAGCTTCATGCCAAGTCCATCAGATGATCCAGTCTTCCTTGGCGAAATTGAGGCATCCATCCAGCAGACAATTATGCCCACCTTGGACAGAGCAATGTTTAGCGACACCAATCCTGCAAGTGATCCAGTCGACAGCCCAAACTTGAGCACCCCAGAGGAGATAGCTGAGATAATTCACAACTCCAAGCCAAAGAAGTCAGCTGGACCGGATGGGGTATCCAGCTTTGTTCTAAAAAGGCTTCCACAAATGGTGATGGTGTTGTTAGCCATCATATTCAACAACTGCATCAACAACAGTTACTTTCCCCAGAAGTGGAAAACTGCAAAAATCGTGGCTATTCCCAAGAAAGGTGAAAGGAATATGATCACCAACTACAGGCCGATATCCCTCCTCAGCAATATTAGTAAGCTCTTGGAAGAGCTGATACTCAGGAAGCTGAAGAAGTTCTGCAGTGAAAACAACATCATCCCAGACATGCAGTTCGGCTTCCGGGAAAAACATTCCACCCTGCATCCACTCCTGAAGTTTCATCACGACATCACCACAGCCTTAAACAGCAATCAAGTTACTGTCGGATGCTTCCTGGATGTCGAGAAAGCATTCGACAGTGTATGGATTGAAGCCCTTATTCATAAACTCCACATACTAGGCTTTCCCTTAGCGATAATCAAAATTATATTTTCTTTTCTTTCTTCCAGGAACTTTTTCGTGCAACTGGAAACCTGCAAATCGACAGTGAAGAGCATCAGGGCTGGAGTTGCCCAAGGGTCGAAACTTGGACCACTTCTTTATAACATCATGACCTCTGACCAACCAATTTCAAGTGAATGCGAGAACCTTCTCTTTGCTGATGACTCACTTACATATTGCTCATCCAACTCTCCATTGATAGCTGTCAGAGAAGTCGAGGCACATATCCGCAAACTCTTCCAATTTTACACCACATGGGGTATCCGGATCAACTCATCCAAATCGGAGCTTGTCTGCTTCAGAAAACCAGGGGGCAGACGTGGTCGCTCAGCTGGAAGCTGTAGAAACATCACCCTAGCACTCCCAGACGGAACTAGATTAGCAGCCAAACGTAGCGCCAAATACCTAGGCATCAACTTCAACGAGCTGCTGAGATTCAACCCACATTCACGGACTGTCCTCAAAAAAGCCAATTTTGCTTTCCACCGACTCTACCCGCTGATGAAGAAGAAAACTGGGCTAAGCCAACAGACAAAAGTTTTAATCTATAAGCAACTCCTGAGACCAGTCATCAGTTATAGCTTCCCAGTTTGGTTCACCATTTCCAAAACGGCTATGAAGGAACTACAAATATTCGAGAGGAAAATCCTGAGGATCTGCACTGGGCTGTACTTCGATCGTCAACGGCGTAAGCATTTCAAGAACGAGCAACTCTACTATGAGGCTAAGGTAGTCCCCCTGGACAAGTACTTATTACTATCTGCCGAAAAGCTGGTTAGAAACATCGCCAATCACCCTAATCAACTGATGAGAAGGATGACAAACCAACAACGACATCCAGCACCAAGGTACATAAGCGCTATAGAAATCCTGGATATAGCTTCAACAACCAACGATGAAGCAGTACCCTTCTACACTGACCCAGGGTCGGCACATTATCGTGGCTAAACGCCAACTCTACCCCCCACCCTAAATAAATATACCGCCACTGGACAACCGGGATTGAACAACCCGAGGACGACAAAGTCAAGCCGACTTTTATGTTAAGTTTTTACATATATTATAAATCTAATTTGTATTTTATATTGAATCAATGTATAGCGTCAGGCCCCTTATGTGCCAACAAAATCTTATTATTTGTCAATGTATCTTATAGTTATAAATTATCTTTTAAGCCAATTGTAAATAGAAATGTTCAATAAAACAAAAATTGAAAAATTGAATTAAGAAGAACCAATCCTCATGAGATGGTAGTACCTCGTGGCTTGATGGTTAGTGCGTAGGACTGTCATGCCGAAGGTGTGGGTTCGATTCCCAGCCGTGCCACCTAAAAACAGAAATGTTTTATTCGAGGTACTGCCTCTTGCGAGGAACTGACAAATTCTCCAAGAGTATACTTGTCATGAAAAAGTGCTTCTCATTTAGCCGTTCGGACTCGGCAAAAAACTGTAGGTCCCCTCCATTCCTGCCAACAACACGCACACAGGAATGGTTGTGAGTTGTAAGTCACTAGGCCCTGGTTCTCCACGAGCTGTTGCGCCACCCAATTTTAATCCTCATGAGATGACCTGATGGTCTAAAGGCTAGGGGAATGTGTTGTAATTTTAAACCTCCCCAATGTAGGTAATATATAAATTAAGAAATAATTAAGAAAAATGATTTGTCGATCTTTCATAAATTAGTCCTGATTCACCGGTGCCGGTGGTTTTGGCGCGTTAAGAGTCCCACGTCCCACAATACTTTGCTTCCGATTATTATAGACCAGGAAAAATAGCACAAATCGTATGGGGAACCTTGAAAAAATTAATTCATGAAATATTAAAATTGGAATCAATGCAGAATTGCAACCTCTATAACATATCCAAAGTCCCCCAAAATCCCCGCATTGGCTTTTTGTGTAGATGCATTTGAAGTGGTGCAGACGGGGAGAATTTGGAGGTCTATCAAACTAAAATATTTGTTTGGGTAAAACCTGATCATATGATACATGCTTTAAGGGTAGTTTTTAACGCTGAATCTAATGAAACCAAATTCAAAATGATACAACCACCAAAAAAGAAGTTATAGTCCTTTTTATGTAATTATGACTTTTTTTCGGGTACAACAGGTAAAATATTACCAAAAACACTTTGAAAATAACGGTATGTTAATGAAACTTGGAATGAATGTTTCATATGTCATAGGAACTAAGAATCAAGAGAGACCCTAAAAATATCCATGGTGAAAGGGTGTTTTTTTTAAGGGGGAGGGGCAACAAAGAATGTTAACCATAACACCCACGTAAAAACTCTTACTCTCATGAAACTCGCCAAAAATATTAAACTCTTCGTGGCAACCAAGAATCAAAATAGTCCATACAAATATCTTTGTTCTAATAGTGTTTTTGGTGACTGTTAACTTTTGACTTGTTCTACGGAAAATACGATTTCAAAAATTAATTTTTGCTTGAAAAGGGCCATAACTTTGTTAAAGGTGCTTGTATCATTTTAGTTTTGCTTTTATTAGATTCAGCGTTAAAAAATACCCTTAAATCATATACCATACTTTGTGTATATACCTCAATTACACCAAATCGCAATTTTGGCTCAAATCTTCCAACTTCTTCCCAGATTTTCCCTCTCTTTAATAAAAAACCCCAGAACAAATATATTTATGAGGACTATTTTGATTCTTGGTTGCCATGACAAATTCTATATTTTTGGCGAATTTCATGAGTGTAAGAGTTTTTTCGTGGGTGTTATGGTTAACATTCTACACTTGCCCCTCCCACTTAAAAAAAACACCCTTTCACCATGGATATTTTTAGGGACTCTCTTGATTCTTAGTTCCTATGACAAATGAAACATTCATTCCAAGTTTCATTAACATACCGTTATTTTCAAAGGGTTTTCGGTAATATTTTACCTGTTGTACCTGAAAAAAAGTCATCATTACATAAAAAGGACTATAACTTCTTTTTGGGTGGTTGTATCATTTTGAATTTGGTTTCTTTAGATTCAGCGTTAAAAACTACCCTTAAAGCATGTATCATATGATTAGATTTTACCCAAACAAATATTTTAGTTTGATAGACCTCCAAATTCTCCCCGTCTGCACCTCTTCAAATGCATCTACACAAAAAGCCAATGCGGGGATTTTGGGGGACTTTGGATATGTTATAGAGGTTGCAATTCTGCGTCGATTTCAATTTTAATATTTCATGAATTAATTTTTTCAACCTCGGAACCCATTTTTCCTGGCCTATTAGTGTCTATTGAAGATTTCCATCGGGAAAACAAAACAAACAAAAAACAAAAAAGTCGAATAACTTTTTCCTGATGGTGGACAAACAATTTTTGACACCAGTCTCCTAAAATTTCATTTGGGGGTGTTGGAGCACTTTTTTACCTGCAAAAAATAAAAGTTTTTTTTTTGGGGTGGACGAACGATTTTTGTTCATGGATTTTCATGTGGAGCCGGTGGACAAAGAACCCAATCTGTCCCAGACCCCTAAGATCATGAATTTCGACAGAAAAAACATGTAATTATTTGTCAAAAGTACAAAATAAAAAATATTTTGGAAGCGTGAAACTTTTCAGAGCCAAAGGGAAGACAAATGCCCCCCTTGCCTCATCCACCGGTCTCCTTAGTTTAATTATTATGTCAGCAATTAACCAAAAATTCTGGTTTATCTTTATTTGTTACTAATTTCCTCTTCAACTACATACACTCCCATTCAAATGAATAGGAACAAAATTTAAGGAAACGATTTAACGTTTAATAACTTACTGTCAATTTGAGTGAAGTGAATTAATGATTATTGAGAGAAAATATCCAATGTAAGCGAGAAGAAGAAGAACACAAACTTATCCTAACGCGTAACATTTCTTTTTAAGGAACAAGTTTTTTTTCGGTTTTATTTCGGCATTCTTTTGGTAAAACATAGAAAAGTGGGAAGACAGGATATTAAATTTTGGAAATAATTAATTGAAGCTCTTCTTTGATAGTGATTTGAGAAATAAATAAAAAGATGGCGTAAACATGAAATATGGATGCGAAAAACGTGTTTCATCTGATATCAATTACAAAAATAAGGAAACAAGTGAGGTAGAGTGAAAGAAAAAGTTAAAAAATAAAAAAGCTCTGAAAAGGTCTGACCTTCAGTTAAAATTTGGAGTGATCAAGTGATACCATGTCGCAGAATCTTCTTAAATGCAACTACTTCAATTAAAAATTCTTATAAGGGTAGAACAACATCTATAACTGATGAGCCCAACTGTTGTAGGTACAAACCTGTGCGAAATGCATTTGGACTATTAAAACTCATTAATAAAAGTTCCCAAATGTTAAATAATAGGTACATTTTCTATTATTTTCGTTTTTTTTTTTTTGTTTTTCTTGTAACTTCTGTTTAAATATGATTCTCCCGGTTGAATAAACCTACAGCTAAAATAGAACAGCTTATTATTTTTTAGAGTTCATGTCATTCATATGACAATCGGATATTCAAACGTAATAAAAGTATGCATTTAAGTATTGTATTATCATCTAATAAGCTTAACCACAATAAAATTTAATATGATGGTATAAAAATAGAATTTAATATTAATTTACAAAAACCCATCGGAACGTGGCAGGTATTGTGTAATGTTGTATTTTGTGTAGGTATTATCATCTATTTAATGCCAGACAGACAGTTAATGTAATTGATCAGAACAAGTTGTTTTATGTATAAGGTTTTGAATTTCGAAGCTCAGTAGGTCAATCAACACCAAAGAATATATGTATAACAACGAATTAGATACACATCACATGCAATTCTTGGGCTTTGAGTTTTAAATAGCATGCAAACATATTTTTTGACATTAATTAAAGGACAAGTTTTTTTTTGTCAGATTTGGAACGTTGAACATTTTTGAGAGTTGAAGGCTAAAATTGTTTTTAATCCAGGCGATTTGTCTTTATTAGCGAGCAAATTGTGGGGTGGTTTTGATTTTTCCATTGCTCAATGCTTTTGGGGGTGCTGAATCCGAATTTGAGGTTTGCGAAAATCCACTCGAAAACACTAAAAAATTACTTTGTGTGACAAAATTTGAATTTGTGTCTCTAACTTAAGCCATATTTTTTCGGAAAAGAATAAGAGTTTAAGAGTGTTCCGGACTGAAATTGTGATTTAATAATAATAATAATAATAATAATAATAATAATTTTTAACTATATGCCTTTAAGACCTTAGGTCTTTAAAATGCAACCTGGATTGCACGGCACTAGTAAGAAAGAGTAGAAGGATAGGAAAGATTTGGCACAGTGGATTGAGATCAAGGTGTTTATTATCTCATTAAATCCCACGATTGGCATCCAGTTAAGCTGGGGGAATATAGAAAAGTATGCTGCCTAGAATGGGGAAAAAGATTGCGAATCGTGTACTTGTCCGATCAAAACGATTAAGGTGCCAATGGACGGACAGATGAGCTTATTCTCTAGGAAAAAAAATAATTTTGTTTAGTTTTTGGTAAAAAAGTCTGTAAGAAAACGAGAAAATAGCGAAAATGGCTGTTATTCAAAGCAAATGTAGCTTTCACTATAGCATTTCTTGCAAAAAAATGTTAAATAAAATAAAATTCCATATTTTTAGTAGGGTAGGTATTGGAGAACATTTTTAATTTTGTACCTAATAAAATTTTAAATAATACAAACAAAAAATACTTGTAAATTAAAAAAAAACGCATTTTTGACAGTCAATTTTTTTTTTTACCTGACGGTATTTTTGTCGACAATTTTTTTTTTGCAGTGGATGTAAATTCAATTTATTTTTCACAATTTTCATTAATTATGTAATTACTAGTGACCAATTAGTAAAAATACAACGTTTTATAAAACAAAGTATCTGATGAAAGTGAAAAGCACCGGTCTTATAAATACAAACAAAAAAGTTAGCAAATGACTGGTTTTGTTCAGTTCGGCAGAGTTGGGTACTAATCATTACAAAAGAAATCAATTACGATTACAGTCAATTCCGCTTAACTGCACTCCGCTTAACTGAAAACCTCGCTTATCTGAAACAAGAAATTTATAACGGAGCCTTTTTGAGCATTTTTCACACAAACTACTTCGCATAACTGAACTCCGGTTATATGAAAACTTCGCATAATTGAAACAAATATTTTCGTCTCAAATGCTAATTTTGCACTTATTCAACTTCGCATTAGTGAAACTACCATTGAACGCTGCCACTAAATCTTGAATCGAGCACACCCCTCGGATTTGGAATGTCAAAAACTCATTTCTTGTCAATCCGTACCTGGAGGGTACGTAACCTTAAAAAAATATTGACCAATGTTGTGGAAAATAACCCAAAATAAATGTAATATATTTTTTGTTGAATGAAATTTATTATATTTTGACGGAATTCCGCTTATTTGAAACAAGTTTCAGTTATCCGAAGTTCGGTTAATTGAAAACTCTGCTTAACTGATACAAATATTCTGCAATTATCGTGTTCCAGTTAAGCGGAGTCGACGTACATGAATTTGTAATTGAAAAAGTTCAATTACTGATTACACGTTATTGTAATTGAAAATTTCAATTACAAATTACATGTAATTGAAAAAAAAAGTAATTACTTGATTTAATTACATGTAATTGAAAAAAAGTAATTGAACAAAAAAAGTAATTGAAAAATCCTGTAATGATTACTTTTTTTGTAATTATTAAACACAAATGTAATTGATTACAAAAAATATCAATTACATTTAAATATATGTGAAGAAAATCTTACCTCAACGCTCAACGTCTATAAAACAAGCACGATTTGTAGTTTGTTCACATCTGGGGGATAAACCATTCTTAAGCCTATTCACCTAATATGAACTTAATAAATGGTACACAAAGATTTTTCCTTCACATTGTGTTAAATGTAATTGATATTTTGTGTAATCAATTATATTTGTGTGTAATGATTGCAGAAAAAGTTGTCTTTACACGTTTTTTTTTTAATTACTTTTTTGTCTTTAATTACTTTTTCCCAATTACAAGTAATTGTAGTTGAAAATTTCCAATTACAATTACATGTAATTGTAATTGCAAAAAGTCAATTACTGATTACTTACTTACTTACTTACTTAAGGTGGCGCTACAGTCCGGGGTGGACCAGGGCCTCAACCAACAAGCTTCTTCCAGCCGGCTCGGTTTCTAGCTAGCTGTCTCCAGTTTCGCACGCCAAGTTGGTTGAGGTCCTCTTCCACTTGCGTGCGCCACCTTTTACGCTGTCCACCTCTACTGCGTTGTCCCACGGGGTTGGATTCAAAGACTTTCCGGGCCGGAGCATTGGTGTCCATTCGCTCTAGATGACCCAGCCATCTCAGTCGTTGGCTTTTCACTTTTGTGGCTAGGTCGGTGTCGCTGTACAGCCCATACAGTTCGTTGTTGTATCTTCTTCTCCATTCCCCATCTATGCAGACGGGACCAAAAATCACCCGGAGAATTTTCCTCTCAAAACAGCCTAACGCGTTCTCATCCACTGTTAGCAGTGTCCATGCCTCTGCACCATACATCAGGACCGGGATGATAAGCGTCTTATACAAGGACAGTTTAGTTGCTCGAGAGAGGGCTTTGCTTCTCAATTGCCTTCTTAGCCCAAAGAAACAGCGATTGGCAAGAGTAATTCTTCGTTTGATCTCAGCGCTGGTGTCGTTCGCTGAGTTTATAGCGGATCCTAGGTAGACAAAGTCTCTGACTACCTCAAAATTATAGCTGTCTATAGTGACGTTCTGTCCGAGACGTCGGTGTTGGGTGTCCTTTCTTGTGGACAGCATATATTTTGTTTTGCTTTCATTCACCGTTAAACCCATCTTCTTGGCTTCCTTCTCAATGATCACAAAAGCACCACTGACATCACGCTTTGTTCGTCCGATTATGTCAATGTCGTCAGCGTAAGCGAGTAATTGGACGGACTTTTGAAAGATTGTGCCTCTAGTGTTGACGTGAGAGTTTTGCACTATTCTTTCAAGAACGATGTTGAAGAAGTCGCATGACAGCGCGTCGCCTTGCCTAAAACCTTTTTTGACATCAAAGGTGTCGGTGAGGTCTTTGCCGACCTTGATGGAGCAGCGTGCATTCTCCATCGTCATCCTGCACAAACGGACGAGTTTGGCAGGGATGCCAAAACTAGACATTGCTCTATATAGCTCGTCTCTATAGATGCTGTCATACGCGGCCTTGAAATCGATAAAAAGGTGGTGGGTATCGATTTGGAACTCCTGGGTTTTCTCCAAGATCTGCCGTAGTGCGAATATTTGGTCGATGGTGGACTTCCCTGGCCTAAAGCCACACTGATATGGACCTATCAGGTTGTTGACGAATGGCTTCAGGCGTTCACAAAGTACGGCAGAGAAGATCTTGTAGGCGATATTAAGAAGACTGATGCCTCTGTAGTTGGTGCAGTCCAGAGGATCGCCTTTCTTGAGGATCGGGCAAACAATACTGAGGTTCCATTCATCGGGCATGCTTTCTTCCGACCATATTTTACAGATGAGCTGGTGCATACTCCTAACCAATTCATCGCCAGCCGCTTTGAATAGCTCAGCCGCAAGGCCATCAGCTCCAGCAGCTTTATTGGACTTAAGTTTAGATATGGCTATCCTCACTTCGTCAAGATCGGGTGGACGGAATTGTTGGCCTACGTCGCACAGTGGAACGATCAGTACAAATTTCTGGTCATGAGGTGATTTTTTTTTTTTGTGATATGAACATAGTTCTTATATGTGATATTTTGAAAACTGTCCACTCTTTCATAAGCTATAAAATTTTTGTTTGTAAACATAACGGTTTTCATGAAATAATGGCTTAAGTTGACACTTTTTTTCTAAGCCAAAAAAAATGTGATATTAGATATTTTTGGTTTTTCGAGTCTTTCATTCAATTTTTGAGATAACTCAATGAAATAAATTGTGTTCAACTAAGGAAGATTAGTTTAAAAAAATTAAATTAAAAAAAAAATCAAATTAAAGATTTGTCCATTCGAAAACACCTGTTTTTACAGTTGCTTTTAAAAAATAATATCTAGAACTTCCAACAAGCTTTTAAAAAAATGCTTGCATATGCCTGCTTTCTAATTCACCCTTAAGGAATTTTATGCTATCGGTGAGTAGTATTTAACAAGAATTGGATCCGACCGGATCCGACCCCGCTAACCTATGAGCTTTAAAAAATCTCTACCTTTTATACTGGTCATTGCTCGATATGTCTTCTTTTTTTTTGTAACAGAAACCAAAATATACTTTTACAGTATTTTTAGGTGTGCTGAACTCGAATCCGAAGTTAGAAAAATTCTATCCCGTCACGTTTCTGGGATATAACCGTTTGAAAATTGAAAATACCCGTTTTTCACTGTTTTCGTAACAGCGCTTTAACATAACCTATGTTAAAGCGTGAGGTTACTTGTTTGAACAAAATGTGTAACGGTTTCTAGAAGAACAAAATTTTTTCTTTCAAATTCCTTTCAAATCTTTGCGGTATCTCTTTTCTTTTCCGAGAAATCCATTAGATCCGAATGACGATATCGAGAGTGAAAATAGCATTTAAGGCTTATTTTTGATTTTGAATATTATTTTTTTGTTTTTAAATTTACTTGAACCTTTTTTTACATTTATCTATTACATGTCTTAATTTTCCACAATTTTCTTAAAGAAATTTTGTAAAACAAAATTAATGCTATTATATAATTCTGAGGCTCTTTATTTGGATTTAAAATTATTTATGTAAGTTTTCAGCAATTTGTATCGGGAAAAAATATTTGAAATTGATTGGTTTTTAATAGCGATATAGTGTTTATTTTACGTACATATGAACATAGATTTATGTAATACATAAATGCCACTTTTATAAATATTCTTAAGAGGGGTATTTGAAATGTTCTTAAGAGAAAAAATATCATTTTCTCTTATGTAACAGTTGAAGAAAAGCTGATTTTCAAAATTGTGCATCATTTTGATAAAAAATTTCTTAAATTCGAAGAAATAATCATAGTATTGGATACAATCATAAGTATCCACCTACCTTAACTATAGTTAAAACAGATAGAAAAATTGTTATAATATTTACTTTTATAGATTCAATTTTTGAAGATTTTTAAATTTATCGGTAATGGGTGTACGGATCTCAACAAAACAAATACAATTTTTTTTTACTTGATTATTTGAGGAACAATTTTTTAAAAAAAGATGTTAGTATTTATATTTAAATTAGTAGGTATAGGTATTGTACACTTTAAAATTCCATTTTTCTTATGTTTGTTTTTTTTTTTCAAATGCACTTTACTAGATATGGAATCGTATGCTTTATGAAATATTTTTCAATGTTTTATTAATCTATAGTATTTAACAAACACAATGGCGAAAAAATCATCAAAATCCATCCATTTATTCAAAAGTTACAGCACGATGTCCACTTTTTCAGCTTTTCGTTCCACTGTGCGTCGTCCAGGTTGAATGGTGCAATTTGCATGGTAGCGGAATTCGGTTCGTCATCGCCGTTATACAATTTGCAGAAATGATTTTTCCATATCCTCAGCACCGACTGCGTTTCCACCACGATGTTCCCCTGATCGTCCTTGCAGGCTTCGGTTCGGGGTTTGTAACCTTGGGAGGTTCTTTTTACTTTTTGGTAAAACTTCCGAACTTCATTCCTGCAGTGGCATCCCTCTAATTCCTCGATCGCGCGCTTCTCATGCTCTTTCTTTTTCTTTCTGAGAAGCTTGTGTTCCTCTTTCCTCTTCTGCTCGTAGAGCTCGCGAGCAGCTCTGGTCCTTCTATGCAGCGCCGCTTTGTATGCCTGTTGTTTGGCTGCATGTACTTGCCGGCATTCCTCGTCGAACCAGGGGTTTCGCTGTGGTGGTCGTGCGAAGCCCAGCACGTCAGAGGCGGCATCTCTGATGGCTTCCTGGCAGTTTTTCCACTGGTTCTCGATGTTTGCAGTTGGCGGCAAAGGACTAGTTAAGAGGGCGCGAGAGACTCGATCGGAAAAGGACCTGGCGATTTCTTGCGACTGTAGCCGTCCGACATTGAACTTCCTGACAGTATTTCCCTGTTTTGGCTTTGGTCTGGATATCCGTAGCATTACCTTTGCTACAACGAGGTAGTGGTCCGAGTCAACGTTGGCTCCTCGGAACGTTCGGACATCCTTGATACTGGAGGAGTGCCTTGCGTCGATCGCAATGTGGTCAATTTGGTTGGCGGTTGATTGACCAGGAATTCGCCATGTCCCCTTATGAATATCGAGATGCGGGAACTGCGTACTAGCTACCACAACGTTTCGCCCCGCAGCAAAGTCGATTAGCCTGAGTCCGTTATCGGAGGTGGTGTCGTGCAGGCTGTATCTTCCGATTGTGCCACCAAAGACGTCTTCTCTTCCTAGTTTGGCATTAAAATCACCCAAGACAATTTTAATGTCATAGCTAGGGCATTGCTCATATGTCTTGTCCAGGAGCTCGTAGAACTCGTCCTTGGTGTCGTCATCTTTCTCCTCTGTGGGGGCATGCGCGCATATCAGGCTGATGTTGGCGAATTTAGCCTTGATGCGAATTGTCGTGAGGCGCTCGTTCACATAATTGAAACTCAAGACCTCTTGCCTCAGTCTGCCTCTAACAACAAATCCACATCCAAAAAGACGCTGCCCTTGTGGTCGGTAACAGTCACCGTAGTATACATCGCAGTCTTTCAGTTTTCTTTTGCCCGGCCCATCCCATCGCACTTCTTGGATGGCGGTGATGTCTGCTTTGTAGCAGTCTAGGGCCTCCGCTAAATGTTCGGCTGCACGTGGTCTATAGAGAGACAGAACATTCCACGTGCAGATCCGAAGTTCGTTGTCCTTATTTCGTTTGCTAGGTTCGTCAACAGTAAATCCGTCCGTATCCGAGGCTTGTTGATGCTTCGCAACTAAAATAGCTTTACGTGGCCGGGAAGTCACCCCGACGGCACGACCCCCAACCTGGAGGACCAGACCCTATATATATAACTCCAAGGGCGGGGAGCCGGATTAACCGCTCCTTATAGGCCTGAGCTCCGAATATGTCGTAGTAGCCCGTATAAGGTGTTCACTAAGTAGTTCAGCCTAACTGGAACTGTAGACGCCACCGTTGATTCCATCTTGAGAATTCTTCCGCTGCCGCCTGGATGAAGGAGAAGTGCCTTAGTGGGAACACTCCTCCCCCCCTCTCTCGTTTGCTGCCCCCTAAAACCGTCCACAGGGATTGGAACCCCATCTTCAGTTAAAGGTACTAGGCACCCGATGTTCACCGCGGGGAGGTGAGAGTAGGAGTTGATAGACAGAGGTTCGCTTTGAAACAAAGCTTGTGGACGCTTGTGTCCTCTTGAATGCACATGTCTACCCTTTGAACATCCTGTAATGATTACTTTTTTTGTAATTATTAAACACAAATGTAATTGATTACAAAAAATATCAATTACATTTAAATATATGTGAAGAAAATCTTACCTCAACGCTCAACGTCTATAAAACAAGCACGATTTGTAGTTTGTTCACATCTGGGGGATAAACCATTCTTAAGCCTATTCACCTAATATGAACTTAATAAATGGTACACAAAGATTTTTCCTTCACATTGTGTTAAATGTAATTGATATTTTGTGTAATCAATTATATTTGTGTGTAATGATTGCAGAAAAAGTTGTCTTTACACGTTTTTTTTTTAATTACTTTTTTGTCTTTAATTACTTTTTCCCAATTACAAGTAATTGTAGTTGAAAATTTCCAATTACAATTACATGTAATTGTAATTGCAAAAAGTCAATTACTGATTACATGTAATTGTAATTAACCCTGTAATCAATTACAAAATGTAATAATTACTACCCAACTCTGCAGTACGGAACACTCTTAAGACAAAGGCAGAGAACTAAATAATGATTTCTCGAAGATGAATGGAGGTATTTGAAAGATTTTACTTTGACTTCACTATCTGTGAAGTATTTTTATGGATGAAATTTTGTTGATTGCACAAAAAACTATACTACTACCTTTATTTGTGTTTGTGTTAATCACCTCTATTACGATTGTCAATTATCAATTTGATAGTTGATAAACTTTAAATTCAATGTTTAAAAATCCATCTTATAAAAGTTTTGATAATTGAGAATGATGCAGACAGTTGCTTAAACCAATTTTCAAGGTTTATGAACTATCAAATAGATAATTGACAATCGTAATAGGGGTGAATAATACATATTTTTAATGAAATTTTCAATTCAAAATGTTGTCTAGAAAATTCTTCTTCATGTTGATGTCAGTTAGTATTAACCTATTGAATAGACCTTTAAAAAATGAACAATTACGTGCAAGAGTTTTTACTATTTAATATGTTTGTTTGGCCGCATGCATGAAACCAAAAATGCTACTATATTCTTATTCTACCATGCATTTTGGAGAGAATGGTCATACTGGCCACTTTTCACTATTTTTGGTATAACTCGGAAATTAAGCCAAATTTAACAATTTTACGCTCAAAACTTTTTGTTCAAAATTAAAGTTTCTATCAAAATTGATTGTTTAAAAAATTCTATAAAACAAAGCAGGAAAGGTTAACAAAAACCGGAACAAAGATACGCTCAAGGCATACTTTAACTAAGTAAAGTAGGGCTTAAGGGCTTAAAAAGCCATATTATTTGAAAACTGAAAGAGATATAGCCATTTAAACTTTACGATTTCTTAAAATTTTTCGCAGTTTTTGACCAAAAGCCTATTTTTTGCTACTTTATGTCAAATTTAGCACCTAGTAAAAATTTAATATTAGTCGGATCAGCGGTTCAGTCTGTAGGTCTGAAAGCATTCAAAAATAGCCAAATAACGAAACTGCGAACTACATGCTTTTAAATATTCTCTATATTAGTAATGTTATATTATGTCAAAATCTTGATTTTGAACATATTTACGAATGTGAAATTTACCATATTGTACCTTATCTTTTCTTTAAAAAAAAAAACAAATTAAGCACAATTTATTAAAAAAATTAGAAATCTTTGATTTTTTAATAATTTTTTAAACTATCAATTTTAATAGAAAATTCAATTTTAAATAAAAAGTTTCAAGTGTAAAATTGTCTAATTTGGCTTAGTTTTCGAGTTATACCAAAATATTGAAAAATGGTAAGTATAACCATTCTCTCCGAAACGCATGGGTAAATTTAGTAGCATTCGGTTTTAAGCATGCTTATGGGCCGAGCAAAAATATTCAATAATAAAAACCCTTGGCGTGTAATTTTTCCTTTATACCCCTCATTTTCCGGCCTTTTCAATAGAATAGACCATAAGGAGATATTTTTTTTTTTTTTAAGATAAAGTGGATAAAAGTAGAAAGTATGTTTATGTAACGGGTGATTTTTTAAGAGGTTTAGAACTTTAAAAAAAAAAAACACAAAAAATTCGAAAAAATGAATGAAATATTTATTTGAATCGATAGTTTGAACCTTGCAATTTAATGTTTAAAGATAATTTCATGCAAATGTTGACCGCGGCTGCGTCTCAGGTAGCCCATCCGCTGAGTCCAATTTTGGCATACTCTTTCACACATATCGGCCGGTATCTCACGAATGAATGCATGGATGTTGGCTTCCAGTGCGTCAATCGAAGCGGGCTTGTCCCTATAGACATTAGCCTTGACATACCCCCACAAAAAATAATCTAATGGTGTCAAATCGCACGATCTAGGCGGCCAATTGACCGGCCCGAAACGTGAAATTAACTGTTCACCAAACTCGCCTCGCAATTGCGCCATTGTTTCGCGTGCTGTGTGGCATGTGGCACCGTGTTGTTGAAACCACATATCATGCAAGTCAAGAACTTCCATTTCGGGCAAAAAAAAGTTTGTTATCATCGCTCGGTAGCGTTCACCATTGACAGTAACTGCTGGGAATGGCGCCGAATCGACATTTCACGGTCTTCTGTCACACTAGCTGATACGGCCGCAATATTTTCTTCACTACGCACAGTACGTAAACGTGTTGGTGGTTTAATGTCCAACAAAGTAAATTTGGTGCGAAATTTGGTCACAATCTTCCGAATAGACTGCTCAGAAGGTCGAGAATGCCGACCATAAAATGGAAGCAGCGCGCGATGAACATTTCGAACCGAGCACGAATTTTGATAGTAAAATTCAATAATTTGCAAGCGTTGTTCATTTGTAAGACGATCCATGGTTAAATTGCAAACCAAACTGAAGCTGTTTGACAGTGACACAAGGTACTAAACACACGTCAGCTGTCAAAACCAGTGTTGCCAAAACCAAACCAGCTAAAAAATCACCCGTTATTAGTAATTAAAAAACATTAATTTTTGTATAGCTTAGAGCTTAAGCAGCTGGTACAATTTTCTCAAATCCAAAATCACACAATCCACTGAAATAATAAGTCATTCCGAAATTCTTCGTGATTGTACATTAAATTAAAAAAAGAAAACCATTCTTTTTGATTTATTTTTGGAAACAACATTTCTAATAGAAAGCTTTTATTTATTTGAATTTCTATATTTAGTTTTATTTTGTATTATGTACATATGTATAAGATTGTGATACTGTTTAATTAATTCATTATGTTTCATACTCCTTTGTAAAACTCATTTTTAGTCAATAAGTGAAATGAAATATTGAAATATTTTCGTTTAAGCAAAAACAAAATACTAAAGAAAATGCAAATATACATACTTCCGCGAAAGGGGCAATGAACTTAGTGGGAGCTTACTTATAGTCACATAAAAGTTCAATATCATTTTGTGGGTGTAAAAATGTCTCCACAAGATTTATACAGATATTATTTTTTAATTTGACATTGAAACCTAAGGTCTAGTTTATGTGTCCGGTCCAGGTGTAGAAAAATAAAATTAAATTAAATGCAACTATTTTGTAGAGAAGGAACGAAACACAAATAACTTGATGGAAATGGACTATTGCAAACGAAACATAAGATGTTTGTTTTTTCTTTTCACTTTTGAATTCACTTCGATTTTGATTGCACGTTGATAGGTAGATACATTCCCAAATAGGCTTTGATTCAGGGGCGGAATGGGCCACAGGGCAACCGGGATTTTGCCCAAGAATCAAAAAGTTTATAAAAGTTCCGGCGTTCCTTTTCTGTTTTTTTTTTTTTAAGTAAAACTTTCTAAGAAAATTGGACTCACACTAGATTAAGAGTTTTGTTGATCAAAATAAGTATTTAGAGGCCTCCAGTACTCTGTTGGTGGCCTCTACAGATCTTTGGAGGCCCCCAGAACTCGGTTGGTGGCCTCTACGGATCTTTGGAGGCCCCCAGAACTCCATTGGTGGCCTCCACGGATATTTGGAGGCCTCCAGAACTGAATTGGTGGCTTCTGCGGATCTTTGGAGGCCATCAAATCTTGGTTCATAGCCTCAACGGATCTCTGGAGGCCTCCAGAACTCTGTTGGTGGCCTCTATAGATCTTTGGAGGCCCCCACAACTCCGTTGGTGGTCTCTACCGATTTTTGGAGGCACCCAGAACTCAATTGCCGGCCTCTACGGAGCTTTTGAGGCCCCCAGAAATCGGTTCGTGGCCTCTTTCAATCTTTGGAAACCCCTAGAACTAGAGCTGTGCCAATCGTTCATTTTGAAAGACCGAATCAATCATGGATTGATTTGACCAAAGATTCGATCTTTTCAATCAATCATTTTATCAATCGTTCCTTTGATTATGGCATATTAAAAAAAAAAATTCAATAGTATCTGCATAGCTACAGTATGTTTTCAATCCTTATTTAAGGAAGAATTTATATAGAAAAAATAATTTAAAATTTTCATGTGGGCATTATTTTTTTTTAAATAGGCCTCAATCCAAAACAAACACTTTCACCAAAATTTTTTTTTTCAAAGCTAAAAAGTGCTTACCTACTTAAAATAATTATTTACTATAATACTTTTCGCTAATTGCAAATGCATTGAAAATACGATTAATTAAGAAAGAACTGCATTTTTGTATGCAATTATATCTTTATTATAAACAAAGATCTATTCGTTCACAATGCCAATGAGATTGATTTGGTCTTGGTCCACAATGGATCTCAATTCCAATCAATCTCAAATGAACGATATGAACGAAATGAACGATATCGTTCAACTCAATCTCAATCTCTATCTCAATCAAATAATTCTCCAAAACCAAACATATTGTATTGCGCATAGTCGATAGAGACATAGACAAAATTCATAAAGAATGAAGACAAAATGAACACAAATACATACGAGAAAGAGAAAACCCGAAATAAAATGGAAATGAAGTGTAGCTAAGCTAATAGTAGATGTGGATATGTATATCAATTTATGTTCCTGTGGTGTGTTTTTTCATTCACGTAAATAGAGATTGAGATTGTATGTGTTTTTTGTTTCGTGCAGTATTCTGGTGTGGAAATGGATTGATTGAGAATGAGTGGAATGAACGAAACATATCGCGCTCTTTGAAAACTTAAATGATTGATATTGGGATCGATTGATTCGGTCTGCTGTGATTGCAATCAATCATTCTTTGTGAAGAACGGGTCACAAAGACCGAATCAATCACGATTGACACAGCTCTACCTAGAACTCGGTTGGTGGCCTCTACGGATCTCTGGAGGCCTCCAGACCTCGGTTGATGGCCTCTGCAGATCTCTGGAGGCCCCCAGAAATTGTTTGGTGGCCTCTATAAATCTTTGGAAACCCCTAGAACTTGGTTGGTGGCCTCTGCGGATCTCTAGAGACCCCAAGAACTCGGTTGGTGGTCTCTTCGGATCTCTGGAGGCCTCAAGAACTCCGGGAGCTCTATGAATCTTTGGATTCCTCCAAAACTCGTGTGGTGGCCTCTACGGATCTTAAAGTATTCAAAAGTTGATAGAAATATTTTACAATTTCAAAAAACTAAATATGCAAAATAAAAATAAATAAAAATGACTCTCAATGATGAGTACTTTAAAATGTCTGAAAGTTAGGTGTATAACCTGAATTCAAAATATGAGAATGAATAGCAGTATTTTATCTGATCCGGATCTGCCGGTGAGGCAGCCATATTGCTGTTTCCTTATACCTTGTAAATATATCAATCAATATTCTAATTAAAAACAAATAAATAAATATAAAATAGTGACTTTCGAGAAATGTCTGCAATATCAACTTTTTTTAACCATTTTGTGGCCCTTTTTCTAAAAGTCCCGGTAGGCCTTTTGACCCCCAGTCCGCCCCTGCTTTGATTAGAAAGTATCGTTTGAAACTAGAAGCAATATCAGAGTCATTGCAAAGATATTTCTTAAACAATTTTATGTTTGTGTCTTCGTCCTCAATGGGTTCACACATAGTAAATCCAATAGAGTTGAAATTAACAGAATTTTGTCCTAGTAGCAAAAGGAAGGTTTAGAGAGAAATTTTTATTAAATCAGGCCAATAACAACCGAGTAATATGCAGAATTTCAAATTAAAATGACAAATTGAAAAAAGTACGTACATATTTGTTCATAAAATGATTTCTAAAAGATCTACGAGCTTCTCAAACAAGTGAAGAAAAAAAAAACAGCAAACACTGAAGCCGGCTTAGGAAAATTCAAAAGCCAAACATCACGAATGTGCTGCGTAAATGGAAAAGTTATAAGTTTTCAAATTTGCATCCTCGATCTGAACCCCTATTGTTTCAGATTGTTTGCATCCCTGACCTGAACCTCTGTTTTTTAACTTTCGGGCAACTCAGCCTATTCGAAGCACTTTCTGGAGCAAAGTATGACTGGGTACTGCCACCCGCCGAAGATCGATGTGTTTAAAAACGTACATACATATTAGCCGCATTTAATTTTCGTTCATAACCCATATGGTTCACCTCTTGAAAATAAAACGATGCTGGTTATTGCAAAAACAGTGATTCAATTCAATTTAATTTGTTTTATTGAACATAATACGAGGGCGGATATAAGTCCCTGAAAATTTACACTTATCACCTTGAAATCTCAAATCCAAAAATCAGGCTGTCAAAAAAGAGATTTCATATGAATGCCCTGAAATTTTTGTTCAGAGTTCAGATCTGTCAAATAGTTTTGTTATTATAGCGGTTTTGTTCAGAAAGAGTTGAATTGTTTTTAAAAATTGAAAAATCCGAGTTTCGCGTGCTGATAAAACACTATTTCTTGCGCAAGAAATCCACTACGGAAACAAAACAAAAGCTCCTAAATTTGTATGGGGACTCTTCCCCATCTATTGGAACAATCCACAATTGGTTTACCCAATTTCGCTGCGGACACTCAAGCACAAACGACGCAGAACGCTCTGGTCGCCCGATTGAAGTTGCCACACCGGAAATGGTGGATAAAATCCACGGTCTTATATTGGAGGATTGGAAAGTGAGGGAACTCGAGGAGTCTACCAGGCATATCACACGGCTATGAAAATATGAGAAAGCTCTCAATCGATAACAAACGAAACCGTTTAAACATTTCAAAAGAGTTTATTTAATTCTTTTTATGTTGAACTTATTTATTTATTTAATGTTACCTTTTGTTTTGCTTCTTTGAAGTTCAAAAGGTAACATTAAATTTCAAAAGAGTGTTTGGCTATCTTCAACCGGAACCCATATAAGTTTCCGCGCCGATTTGTGACTGTGGATAAAACATGGATCACCAAACACCAGAGAATCCAATCCAAAGAAAGTAGGATTATCGGCAAACAAGGTGATGGCGACAGTTTTTTGGGATGCGCAAGGTGTCATCCATTTCGATTACCTTGAGAAAGGAAAGACGATTACCGGTGCTTATAATGCTGACCGGTTGGAGCCACAGTACACATATTAAAGGTAATATATTGCGCATGTTTTCAAAAATCGGGTGTCAGATGATGAACAAAAAAAACAAATTAATTCTCAGAGACCTTGTCAAATTGACAATGGGTACATTCAATGCTTCAATTTCAGTACTGAATCTTCAGATTTCTGAATTCTGGCCAATCAGAGGCTTGGAAAATTGAGAAAACTGAAAATCTAAATGTAAAATTTGGAAAGTGTTGAACATGTCACAGTACACACTCAATGAACTGACAGGGGTCTCTGAGATTTTGACATATGCGCGAACTTGAACGAAAATGAAAACTCGGAATATATTACCTTTAATATCGATACTTTCCCGTAAGAATGTATTAAGCGACATTTTAAAAATTTTAAATTAAATTTTTAAAATACCTCTTATTCAATTATTTATTTGGGTATTTTATTGTAGTAAACAGATTTTTCGAAGAATTTTGAGTTGAAATTCCCGTTCCAAATCTTTTTATTTTTTTAAATACATAAATAAAAAACTGCACCAGAGGTTTTTTTCAATACCTTTAAAATTTTTGAAATGTCGCTTAATACATTCTTACGGGAAGGTATCGATATGTGTACTGTGGGTTGCAGCGACTCAACACTGATTTAATGAAAAAAAGACCCCATTTGGCGAGGAAAAAAGTTCTTTTTCACCAAGACAACGCTCCTGCGCACAAATCGGCAGTAGCGATGGCAAAATTGCATGATTTAAGGAACGAATTACTCCCCCATCCAACTTATTCTCCAGATTTGGCCCCCTGTGACCAATTCTTGTTTCCCGATTTGAAGAAATGGCTGGGTGGAAAAAAATTTGGCTTGAATGCTGAGGTTAATCAAGAAACAAATAAAGTGAATATTTTGAGGCTTTCGAAAAAACCTATTTTTTGGAGGGAATTAAAAAATTAGAAAAACGTTGAATGAAGTGTATCCAGCTAAAAGGAGATTATTACGAAAAATATTTTTTTTTTCTTGAAAAGAGCGTTCCTTCTTTCAATTTTCGGGGACTTATTGACCCGTCCTCGGGTATACAATTTGGCTTACAACTAATAAGATTCATTGAAAATAATTGAATATGAAGAAAATTTGAAAAGAAATTCTTCTGTTTAAGTGGAGTGACCGAATATATAATTCAAAGTTAAAAGTTCAAGTGAATTATATATTCGGTCACTCCACTTAAACAGAAGAATTTCTTTTCAAATTTTCTTCATATTCAATTATTATAAAAAGCCTGAGCGCGGGCATTTGAAATTCTAAGTGTCTGAATTTAACCAAATTCCCTTAGAATAATAAAATTCATAGTATCTTAATGCTGTGATTTTTATATTAGTCGGTAAACATCGATACAAAATTGCGTCTTAGAAGGGTACGATAGTCATCTAACTGATGAGCCCAACTATCGTACCTGGGCGAAACGCAATCATGGAGTTGAGCTCACTTGAACTTTTAACTTTGAATTCATTGAAAAGTTAACATTTGTTGGCATATAGGAGGCCTATCAACGGACACTTAAAAGAAGTATACATATTTTCAGATATAGATTTCAAAAAAAGTTAAAAATATAAGAAGCATATACGCGGGTTATGAAGTTAAGAGAAAGGTACTAACATTATATCAGGCCGTGAGCGCAATAGTGGCCTAACTGTAATTTTATCGTAATTGAGTTTATAACGAAAATTGAATCTGTATGCATTGAACAACATTTCTGCGTTTTAATTTTTCAAATTGACGGCTTCATGCCATAGTTATAGGACTTTTGTACTTAGGCCAAACACAAAAAAATTAAAAGCTTAAGTGCAAGAGTGGCCTATCTTTCTTAAGGGCCGCTATTGCCCTCGCATATTTGATTTTATTGTTTGAAACTTTAAGTTAGGCCAATTATTTAACTATTTGCTCACAGGTGACATCAATGCAATGAACTAAACATAAGTCAGTACCCTGATAATCTCCCTCGATTAGCCATTCTCGCTCGGCGAGAAAAAAAAACCATTCAATCCCATAGAAATTACCAAAAAGCACTTCTTCTCCACTTTGAAATTGGATATTTCAAATATAATGACCTCTAGAGAAGGACTGAAGGTTAACTGACTCAAGATTCATGAGCTTCAATATTTTAAGACCGACCCTTCATATTGTTTAAACATTTTTTTGATTTTTTTTTTTCAACATGTTTGTTTTTCGAAAAAAATAAATATACCTAAGCCTAGACTAAGAGCCTAGAGCAGATTTTGGGTGTGATTGGTATAAAGAAAAGAAATATTGGAGTTGACAGCTTAAGTAAAACTTATTCAAGAAATCAAAATCTTGCGGTTCATAACCGGGGATTTAGTGACTAAACACTGAATCGAAAACAAACTATGAATACTATCTACTTCGAGAGTAATGATTTTGCTAACTAAAGTTGGTTTTCACCCCTTCCTGGGTAATGCTCCTCTGATCGCGGAAGCCGAGATCATTTGTTTTCACCCCTTCCTGGGTAATGCTCTTCTGATCGCGGAAGCCGAGATCATTTTTGTGTATAGTTCGCCCTGCCAGATCGTTTTAAATACCCGTTTTTCGCTTTGAATTTCTTAAACGATCTGGCAGGGCATACTATAGACTCAAATGGTCTCAGATTCCGTGATCTGTGATCATTATCTAGGGAGAGATGCATTCATATTTTGATTTCGATGCACTGTTAAACCCTAAAGCCCAGGTTGTGGACTGCCAAGATCTTAAATTCTTGAATACTCAAGCTGACAACTCTTATACTTCTGTTTTTGTATCATTCAGACTCTAAATCTGCTGTGGGCTCTCGTTCTACTAGCAAGCTTTAACTTTGATACTTTATATCCTAATACCCGCTAAAACATCATAGTTTTTACACCGATCACAGGAATGACAATTTACAAATACTACAAAAGCTTTTATGGATTCTAACATATCTGAAAGTGAATAAAAATGTTAAATTTCAACGTATTAAAAAAAAATAAGAAAAAACTCATAGAAATCAGTTTTATTTACTATTGATTGGCCTATCTTTACAGGATTTTATTTTTATATTTTTTCCTCTGTGCAATAGTGGCCTATCTGACTTTAAAAACAGTTATAAAACTATTTTGAAGGATCATGGATACAAAATCAAAAACCTTTTATTTTTTGATCATATTGCAAAAAGAAAATCAAGCCTATGTTTCTTTTTTTTTAAACAACAAGTGTTTGAAAATAACCTGTTTCTTATTTTTGCTCTACTGAAAATAATGAAAAATGCAGTTAGGCTACTATTGCGCTTATGGCCTCATATGTAAGATGAGTTTTATATGAAAAGTTCTTAAAAATGTTGGTTCTCAAAAAATAGAGGTACCAACTCATCTTGGTTTTACTGTAAACTCAATTACTCAAATTTTCAATGTAATTCGATTTAATTGATTGCAATTTGGCTTTCATACTCGTAAATAGCCTAAATTACATATTTGGAAATCCCCCGAAAAAAATTATCAAATATACAAACAATTTTCTTCCATTTTGGCATTTATTTATGGAATAAATTTTATTATGAAAATTCCTTTTTAATTTGTGGCATTGCTTGCAGATATTGGCTTTCCTTGGTAACGAAAAGACCTACAGCTGTTATACCGGTATAGAATGGTCGTTCTTTGTTCTTTTTGTTTTGAAGATGTAAATTAAAATATAATTAAATTTGGCTTAGGTCGTTTGATGTTTAATAATTCAATCCATGTCGATGTCCAAGGCCGAGATTTTTTGCACAATGTCTATAGGTTTATAATAATTATAATTAAATCACATTTCGATGGGCTTACCTAATTTGTTATTGAACGATATAAACTTACATACTATGAGAGCCTTCAACTAAAAGCTAATCACCCCGATTACAGAATCCAACGAGTGAGCTGCAGAGGAAGTCAGACTCAATTTTGATATTTTGTTCATAAAAGTAGTTAAAATGTCAAAATTAAGTCTGATTCCCTCCACAGCTCATTCATCGGATTCCGTAATCCGGGTGAAAAAAAAATAACCTGGGCCTTGTTAAATTCACGAGGTACAAAATCCCATATAAAGTTACAGACATTTCAAATATGTACCTGCTTTTAGTAACCTTTTATTTAGTGTAAAATCAACCTAGTGGACTTTCTTATCATATTCTGGTTGATTTAAGAAGATGACCTGTTACTTTTACACTAAATTCTTGTAAATAAGAAATTTTAACAAAAATAATAGTGTTAATCTTGCCGTGAGGATGGCAATCAAAAATAGAAATATTCAACATAGTAGATGGAAACGCAGACCATCTGTGGCTAACTGGACAGCATTCACAGCAGCCCGCAACCAAACAACAACTTTAATACGTACATCAAAAGCTAACTTTTACGCCTCCAAACTTAATACATCTTTAACCCCTAAAAAATTGTGGAGCAACCTCAGAAAAATTGGTGTTGGCAAAAATAAAGGATCTCAATGCCCTCTTGATCCTGATTTAATGAATGATTTTTTCATTGGTGATTCAGTTTCTGTTGATGACTATGAGGTGAGGACTGAAGGAATGAACTCTTCATCTATTCTGGTGCCTAGACTAGAGGATTTTGAAGTAGTTAATGAAGATGATGTTGTGAGCTGTGTGAAAGCCGTCAATTTTGACTCGATAGGAGAGGATGGAGTACCTATTCGTTTTGTGAAACTTATATTGCCACTAATTATCACTCATCTTACTCATATTATTAACTGGTGCATTATCACTGCTACTTTCCCTCTTTCTTGGAAAATTGCCAGAGTTCTCCCCATTGTCAAAAAACGTGACTGTACCTCTCCAGCAGATTTCAGACCAATCAGCAACCTACCTTGCCTCTCTAAGGTTTTCGAGAAGATAATTGAGAAGCAAATTATAAATCATCTTTCAAGCAATAATTTGTTATATGATAAACAATCGGGTTTCAGAGCTAATCACAGCTGCACTACTGCTATGGTCAATCTTCTAGAGGATATAAGAGTAGATTACGATAAGGGTTACATCAATCTGCTTTGCTTACTAGATTTCTCTAAAGCCTTCGATAAAGTTAATCACAACATTCTCAAGTGGAAATTGATAAACTTATTCGGCTTCAGTGATCGGGCATGCAGACTTATAGCAGATTACCTGGCTTGCAGATTGCAAAGAGTTGTTTCTGATGGAAAATGCTCGATTCTTAGACCAATACTGCAAGGAGTCCCGCAAGGATCTATCCTCGGTCCAATACTCTTTTGCATGTTCATTAATGATCTGCCATCTGCCCGCTTACTGTTCACATGCTTCTATTCATTTATACGCTGATGATGTTCAGCTCCATCTAGCAAAGCCTTTTCATCAGCTTGATGAATTGTTCTTATCTGTCAATGAGGATCTTAAGCAAATAAATTCTTGGTCTATCACCAATGGCCTGCTCCTGAACCCTATCAAATCCCAAGTCATTCCGATATCCAAAAAAAAGTTCGATCTCAACACTTTACCCGATTTATGGCTAAGTGATAGTAAAATGAAAGCAGTTGATCATTGCACAAGCCTTGGGTTTGTTTTAGACCGCCATCTATTAGGGTATAATCACACCAATGTTGTCATTGGTCGTATATACGGGTGTCTTAGAAAACAATGGCCCTTAGCTTACTTTACCCCTGTTGAAACTCGACGTAAACTCATACTGTCTTTGGTTTTGCCCTTAGTATCCTACGGTGAGATAGTGTATAGTGATATCGATTCACTATCCCAACGTAAATTACAAGTTGCTTTCAATGATGCTGTTCGTTACGTCTACGGGTTACGAAGACATGACCATGTCTCTGATTACGCCAAGAATCTGCTGGGTTGTACCTTGCAGCAGCATATCAATGCAAGAAACTGTGTTTTCTTACACAAATTAATTTATCTTAGGACTCCGTCATATTTATTCAACAGGCTCTCATTCAGTCGGTCCCCAAGAAGTATCAATATTATTCCTCATATCAGTAATTACCTGAACTCGTCCCGTTTATTTTTCATCCGCGCTGTTAAACTTTGGAACTCACTTCCGTCTTCAACAAAATCAATAGTTAACTTCAATGAATTCAAACAGCTATCTTTCTTCACTTTTCGTCCCTTGCAATCCAACCATAACCCTTTCCCTTTCATTGTCAAAAATAGTTAAATATTAAATTAAATTAAAATCAAATTTAAAAATATTATATTGAATTAAACTCTAACTTATTTATTATAAAATACTGTGTAATATCTAAGCATGTCATACCTAAGTACTATAAAAGATGTTATCTTACTGTACAAACCATTACTGTTAAATAAATGAATGAATGAATGAATGAATGAATCTTAACCAAGGTCTTGTTTTTTAACCCTGTATGTTATGAAGTTCTGTTTTACCACAGGTTGAATTAACGTTTAATGTGGTTATTTTTACAATTTTTACCTGTTGTATTTTACCTGGCCTCATGTTGAAAAAGCACTCTGACAGTTCATTTCAACGTGACACCAGTGCTGAAACGCACACACACAGACCATTCAAGTAAAACGATTTCAATTTAACCTGGCCTCATGTTAAGGAAGCACTCTGCCAGTTCATTTAAACGTGTCACTAGTGTTAAAACACACACCCAAGCCATGAAATTAGTTTCAAGTTTCAACTTAGGTATTCATATTTGGCACCAGTTTTTTGTGTAGTGAATTGGCCCAGTAGATGAGTGCTATCTCCGTGTATGAAAGGTTCCCAGTCCAAAACTCAAGTAAGTATTACAAATTATTCTTAAATTTAAATAAATACATATATAATTAATTTCTATATGTACTTTCAGAATAATTCTCAACGAGTTGAGCGATAAGCAGCGTAAGAGACGGCTATTAGACGTATAGAATCATACATACAGGGTTGATTCAACATTTAAACCTGTTAAATTAACTAAAGTTTTTCATTTTAAATTAACCAGATTTTCATGTTAAATTAAAAGGACATTAAATATTAAGTCATGTTAAATTAACTATATTTGCAGGTAAATTGTGCAGGATTTATAAGGGTGTCGAGCAGATTTTACCTGCAACCATCGTTGATTTAACATGACATTAAAATCTGGTATCTGGTTCAACAGTTAAAAATTGGTTAGTTATAGGTACGGTGACCATATTTTAGAAAGCTGAATAATGAACAAAAGAAAAAAGAAACAAAATTCAATAAATTTTCAATCATTTATTCCATTTAATAATAAATATATATTTTCCGAGGAAAAATGGCTCAACTTCAAATAGAATAAACTCTAATCAATTCAGTCTTTGCTTTAAGCTTAGTACGCTGCTGATGCAAAACGAAACATCCCATACAAAAATGACAACAAAATCATAAACTATAAATTTAGTTCTACTTTTCGTTCTGCAGTACGCTGTTCGATGAGCGAAATTGATAGTTTTAGCAGATTATTTGGAGAGGTCTACACTCTTTTTTCGCACACAATTAATTACCTAGACCATAATTGAGTGAAAAAATGAAATTTGTGTTTTTTCGTGTTTATTTTTGTTGTTTCTTTCATTACAGCATGGCTGCTTGTAATTTTTTTGCATTTGCATTGGTTTTAGTTTTTTGAATTTGTGCAACTGTCAATGAATATTTGTCCGCTTCGTTTTCGTAAGCATTTCGTAGTCTCGTTTCGTATCAGCATCGTATTAGGCTTTACATACATATATACAAACTTAGAAATAAAAAAAACTAAAAAACTTAGGTCAAGAACTTGTACTGGTTTTTCAATTCTTTATTGAATACACACTTCCTCCTGAGTGGCATCAGGGTAAGATAAAATAATTTTCAATATTGAATTGCTTTTTTTATAAATAAATTCAAATAAAACTTACAAATCTCAATCCTTCAGCGCAGACGCAGACAACACATAGTTCACAGACAGCTGACGTGTTCATGAAATGAATAGTTTTTGACTTGCACATGACAGATAGAGGGCGGCAAGGAAAAATAAATTTGTACTAGATTTATTAGGCTAGTTCGGGAAAATGAGATCTCAGAGGGCTCAGTGTCAAAAACTGAGTAAGTGAATCCAATATTTTCTTTCCTCAGTGATTTGACAGCAAAATGTCTGAGGAATCCTGTTCAAGAGAATGAGATTGCTGAGGGCTCTAAAATCTCATTTTCAAGAACACGCCTATTATTTCTTCGTTCACTAGCTAAGGGCACGTTAGCATCATCAGTTTCTTTCATTAAATTTTTACGTTCCCAATGTGTGCGTTATTGTTTTTGAACAATATTAAAGAAATATAGAACAAATAATGAACAACTAATAAAATACAGAACATTTATATGTTTTCGTGTACAAAATAAATAATAATGAACAACATCTTCAAATACAGAACAGTTCATTATTATAATGAACGGATAGTCACCGTAGTTATAGGTACCTGGTATTTTCTCTGAGTATAGTTTGATTTGGCTTTAGCTTGTGTGATTAAAAAAGAACTTAAAGCCTAGTACGCTGCTGATGCCAAACGAAACTTTAAGTTGGTCTCCAACACTCACGAAACGAAGCGGAAAAATATTCATTGACAGTTGCACAAATTTCAAAAATTAAAACAAATGTAAAAGCAAAAAAATCACAAGCAGCCATGGTGTAATTAAAGAAACAACAAAAATAAACACGAAAAAAACACAAATGTCATTTTTTCGCACACAAATTCATAAATGGTCTGGGTAATTATCTGTATGCGAAAAAAAAGTGGAGACTTCTCCAAATAAACTGGTACAATTATCAATAATTTCGCTCATCGAACAGCGTACTGCCGAATGAAAAGTAGAACTAAATTTTTAGTTATGATTTCGTTGTGTAATTTTTGTATGGGATTTTTCGTTTCGCATCAGCAGCGTACTAGGCTTTAAGCTAGAATATTACCTATAGTAAAAGCTACATACAAGTTAAAGCAATACAAACTTAACTTTGAGGTAAGAGTTGATCATTGAAAGATGTACTGACTCAAGTCATTGGACTTCGTGTCACACAGCTGTTTGCAGAATGTATAATGCAAACGAAAGCATATGGGACGAGATCTTAAATCATAAAAAATCAGATGTCGGGAATGTACATGCTACCCAACCCATCAATAAGCTGCGGCAAACCGGTGACGTTATATTCCATACATAATGCTATCCTATAGGAAACAAGATGTTCTTTCTGGTAATCATTTTTTTTACTTGAAAATCGCACTTCATTAATGTAAAACTCTATGATGATACCAAAAAGTAATATGCCAGACAATTTGTTTTAAATAAGAATGTAAAAGTTACATATACGTATTTAATATTTCATCAATCAATAAATGACAAAGAATAGGTAAAAGCTTTTTTATAAATTATACCTACATACCTTCATCAAGTAAAATAACTGATTAAAATAATCAATAAATAAACAAAAACTTTGTGCTTTGTAATGCTCGTATACCTGAATATCAAAAGATAAGAAAGATTGTAGGATGTAGGTAGGTACCTAATTAATTGAAAGCTAATTATACAAATTTGTCTATTTTCAACAAGTTTCATTCAACCCTTATTACAAGCTCTATTGCCAGTATTGTTCTAATCAGAAACACTTTAAGGTAGGCATAGGCACAACGGAACGTATCAAAAACAACAATTGAACAAAACAACAACATTACATGTAATCCAAAGAGAACACGATATCGAACGGAACAATAGAGAATATTTGTTTCCTTTTAATACTTAATGAGTACAAATGTCAAATTGATCACATACAAAACATGGCATCGCCCAACTCATGTTTCTTTACCCTATTTTACCTTAACCAGTATAGGAAGTACAGCTCTACAACGACATAAAGCACACAATATAAACTCGCGAATAATCTGGCAACTCTATTCCCTTGCCAAACCAAAACGAGACCCTCTTGTGGATTCAATGTGCAAACACAAAATGCTCCAAATGCAAATTATATTGACGTAAATAGAAGGAATTTGCGTCGAATCTTTTTTTTAAAAGATACATTCGACCAAATCTTTAAGCTATGTATTTTCTTAATTTTTTTTTTTTGAGTAAAACAATAAAATCGAAAGTAAAAAGGAATTTAAGATTAAATTGACCTTGTACTCAGCTTCAGTACAAACAATTAGATTGAGTGCTTTGTTTTTTCTTCCTACGGATTAGTTCACATAAATTGCACATTTTCAAGAAACAAAAAAGCAATACTTACTATAGAATTAAGATTCCAATCCAATTTGTATATAAATTAACACCTTTTTTCGCACTTCCTAGATTTCACACTTGGAATTTTTTTCGAGCGCACTTTTGCGTAGATTCGTTTAATCCACTTTATATAATTATTATATTTCCTTTTGATTTACGAACCAAAACATTTATTCACTTTTTTTTCAATTTATCTTTGAAATGTTTGCTTTTTCCTTGATTGGATAGAAGACTATTGCAACAAGGTGTTCGTTCAATTAGATTTAGATCCGGAGCACAGAAAAAAAAATAATAAATATGGTCAATTGGTTTTGAAATGTCAAAGGACACGCGCGAACAATCACAGGGATAAGGAATCAGGACGAATATCGGACAAGGTCTAGAAAAACAACAGAGTTTTCCTTTTCAAAAACAATTCATTTTCACGTTCTATTCTACGGAGTATGTTTTTATTTTCGGTTTCGTTTTATGTATTTATATTTATCTTCGTTTTTTTTTTGTATTATTTGCCACTATGACATCACCCTGGAATGGAGGAAACAGGAATCGAAAGATCTGTGTTAGTTTGATGTTTTTGTGGAATTGGAATCAAAATCGCACAACGCACACACTACATCCACAACTCTATGGAACGAATATTGCCAAAAGTATAAAATAATTGACGACACTTTAAATGGCGAACATTGGAGTGGAGATTATATTGAACGAAGAAGAAGACGAAGTACGAATTACGAAGCCCACGACGAATTGGAATCATGCGCGTTGGAATAGGCAGGCGATGACAATGATGACAGCATACACGTTACGGATACGGTGAACGGTACAGATAGCACTCTGCGGCGAGAATGAAAATACAAACAGAAAACACAACAAACTGTCAGATAGTTTGGCTAGTTTACCGCTGCTGCCACTACACTCTATGCCACAGATACCGTTCCATCGTGTCATGTGTATGTATCTATTACTGGAAGTCTTTTTCCGGCGAAAAATGAGACAGCAAAGGTATCTTCTAATTGGAGTGAAGAACAAGTTTATTGCTGCACACATAGACTTCCTTTATCTGTGTATTAGTTAATCTGACAGACAAACAGAATAAAAAAAACTTTGTTTATTTTCCTCTCTGTTGCAAAAGTGTGGAAGTGGATTATAAAGATAAAAGATTAGAAGCAAAGAGAATCCATATATCGAAGAGAGAACTAACAAGAGAAAAGAGTTTAATTTTGTATTTGATTGTATTTGTGTGTTACTATCTCTCTTATATTACCGTTACCCCAACTGGCAGTAACTGCATTTGAATTTAAGAGAATTTTAAGTTTATTATGTGCAAATGTAATCGGTAAAACACCCCTAGTCCCATCCCAATTAAAACATATGATCAATTGTTTGCGAAAAATATAGGGTAAGTTAGAAGAAGTTTGTTTTAAAATGATTCGAAGAAGTTTTCGATATCTTATGTGCGCATTTTTGCACGTATCTCCATCACTTAAGAAAAAATAGTTTTCATGGTAAACAGAACAGAATTACCGTTAAATATGTGTCTATAAACATCTCCGCTTACTATTTAAGCGGATATGAAAACAAAGTTATAGATATTAAAACTGTTATAGGTAGGTACTTCATGGGGTTTCCGTTAATGGCATTTTCGGGCTTTTAAGTGGGTACAAAAAACCTACATACCTGTGTATATAGGTTATAATTATAAAATCTCAAAACAATCAACGAACTCGCATAGTTTAGGTGGTATCAAAAATATTTTAGCAATATAAATATGATAAGCTGACACAAAAAGTATGCTGGCCTGCCTGCCGGAAGTAAAGGTCAAACGTAGGCAGCAGATATGGATTATAAAGTTCTATTTTTAAACGATGCTAAATTTTTTTAACTAGAAAAATTTCTGTTTAATCAAAAAGTACCTAGGTAATTTGATTCCACTGAGCCTGAAATTTTGCAATTTCAAGAACTAAAAAAAGAAAATTGTGCAATTTCGTCCTTTAAATAACATTGTAAAAGGTGTTTTTTTTTTTTGAAGGTGTGGAGGAGATGACATGTGATATCTATGATAACTTTTCTAAAGAAAAACCACCCATGATCAACAGGTTGAAGTGGCGTAGATTTTTCCCTACAATCATGCAATCAAAAAGCGGAAGAATTAAATCGATTTCTTACCGAAAGAAAATTTCAAAACCAATTATTTATTTCGACTATATTTTTCTTATAATTATTTCGAATTCAGTCAGAATGAGAGTAGTTCTTTGTTCTGCTAGTCGACAGAGGCAAAAAGATTTTATTTAGGTAATGCCAAATTGGGGTGGTTTTGAGTGTAATCAAAAAAACGACGCAGTTGTTAGTGTTGTTCATCAGCCACTTTTTTGAAAAACTTTCTTAAACCAATATCTCGGGAACGATTCACTGCACAAAAACTTTTTTGTTAAAATATTTTCTTATAGAGTAAATACTTCAGAGTTAAAACGCTTGAAAGTATTCTTTTTTAAGTTTTTGCCTCATATCTCCGGTTACTGTTGTGGACAAAATATGTATCAAAAAAATGTAGAAAACTTGATTTTCCAAAAGTTTTGTACACATATTTACTCTCCTACGGCAATGCACGTATGGGTATGGTTTGAAAATGGAATTTCCTGGTTCAAGCTTAAATCATTTTTTCATCACCTATAAGAAGTACGTACTCAGACGAAATACTCAATCGCTTAAATCTCCCATCAACGAAGTTGATTCAGACAAATTAACATAATGCAGACGCTGCCTTACGTGTCATACAACTTTGTGTCAACTTTTTTTCACAACAGTAGAAGATATAAGGCAAAAATTATAAAGTTCTTTTTGAATGAACAAAGGTTTTGGTATGCAAATATAATTGTTTTCCATTTTAAGGCTTAGGTTAGGTTAATCGGGGTGATAATACACGAAGGTCGCATCACCTCACTCGGATCTCAATGGATCCATTGTGCTTCCCTGGGTTTCGTGTAGGAAAAGTTAAGGTAGGTATAAAGAGGGGGAAGGAAATTGATTAGGGGAAACTTAGGTATGGGGGGCTTCCCTAAACCATCCTGAGCTCTGAGTGAATTTAAGGATATTTCTTAGTGGCAAACACGAGACGTCAACACCCAGTTCGCCGAAAAAGTATTCTTCGAGGGCTACCTTTCTAGTTCTGGCTAGGCCGGGGCATTCACAGAGGAAGTGAAATGAGTCCTCCTCTGCCTCTTCATCCTGACACACTCTATATAAGTCAGATGAGCCTATGCCCATTCTGCTTAAGTGAGTTCCCATTGTATTGTGACCTGTTACATAGGATTCCAACCAATATTATAGGGAGAGTTGAGGCCTGCTTAGCTTGAGTAAATACTCGGTTTTATAATCTTTGAAATATCCGGCCATAAGTTCCTCGAAATACGACAGGGTTATCGATTGTTGACAATGTGTCGTTGGCAACTTTGAGGAAACTCTGGCAAATTCATCTTTTTTCCTTTTCTAGTGGCATGCGAACAGAGCAGTCGGTTTGGCTCGGATCAAGAGATGATCCGTTTTTGGCCAGTTCATCTGCCATTTCGTTCCCGTATTTATGTCACGATGTGCTAGGACCCATCAAAGGGTAACTGTATTTGATGCGCTGAGTAATTTCAACTCATCACGACAACGAACAAGCAAATTTGACTTTGTAACAAATGAGGGAATGGCTTTTATTGCCGCCTTGCTGTCAGTAAAAATGTCAATATTTTTGTTAACTATAACTCACGTCTGTTAAGACTCTTTGCAGCCTCACAAACTGTAAGCACTTCCGCTTGAAAGACACTCCAGAAATCTGGAACATTTATTGATTTATCTAAGGGTGGGTAAACTGAAAAGATGCCTGACTCTACCTCTTCGTTTGTTTTGGAGCCGTCCGTGAAGACCGAAACATGATTACTGTTTATAATGTTTATGACCCGGTTTTCCGTCCAGAGTGTCCTTGTGAGAATGTCTGTTAGCGCTACCGGACTAAAATCAATGTGCGGTAGTGGGTAGTCTGTCTGAATGTTTATGTTGGTAAATCTCATAATTGTTCTATGACCGCAACGGCCCTTTTTCCAATTTATGCATTGTTAAAGTCCCAGAGCACTTTTGGCCGCCATCTCTTTCGTAAAAAGATCGAGTGGGGCTAGTGAAAGGAATGTTTCCAGGGCTGCAGTTGCTCATGGCACTGGTTGTACCGATACATGTTAGTCTTTGAATGTTAGTCATGGTTCTAAGATTGATCAATCCACCAAACCAAACATGCGTAATAATTGAATATGAAGAAAATTTGAAAAGAAATTCTTCTGTTTAAGTGGAGTGACCGAATATATAATTCAAAGTTAAAAGTTCAAGTGAGCTCAACTCCATAATTGCGTTTCGCCCAGGTACGATAGTTGGGCTCATCAGTTAGATGACTATCGTACCTGGGCGAAACGCAATTATGGAGTTGAGCTCACTTGAACTTTTAACTTTGAATTATACAATCATGCGTAAGTCAGGATTGGCCTTATTATGGCCGTGTACATCCAATGAATGGTTTTAGGGCTTGGACCCCATCTTTTAATGAAGATTCTACTGCAAGTATAGAATGCTATTGATACTTTCTTTTCTCTTTCCTTTATGTTTTCTTTCCAGTTGAGCTTACGATCAATAAAAATCAGACCAATATATTTTGCCGTACTGGTTATATGGAGCGGTGTCCCCATTAATAGTGGGGGGATTTTTAGACTTCTGGTTTATTAATTAAGGGAAAGTTTGACTCAATGGGTGTCTTAGGCCATGGAAAAACTTTTTTTGCCTTGAATTATGTAATATAATATTATACCAATAAGTCGATATGTCAAGATGAGATTTCAAATTTTCGGCTTTTTAATTAGTCATGTAAAAATGAAGCCTAGGTGTCTAGGTATATTTTAACTTTCAGATAAAATAACGACATTTTAACCATTTAACATTTTTTTGTTGGTGGCCATTCGTACTTATCCCTTCAATTTTCGATGTATACGTTGGTACTCAAACACCGAATATCGAACAACGTTCATCGAATGAATGAAAAAATTACTTTAAATGCAAACAAAACTATTAAAAATCAACGAAAAAGTGCCACAACTTTTTACAAGCTAATACACCATTCTTTTAATAGTTTTCTATATCACGCTCAGTTGTTCACGTGAAAAGTTAATAGTTTTTGAGAAATTAAATTTCAAAGTCAAATTTTTGAAAAAAAAAAAAATCAAATTGATATTTTTTCAAAATTTTGCGTGCCCTTATCCATACAAAGCTCTCTTTTTAACATTTATCTTTTTTTTTTATATTTTTTTCTAAAAAAGGTATCGAAAAGTAAAAAAAAAACAAATAGTTTACTTACTCTTCTTGCAGTTCAATTCCACTGTCATCTAATGATGAGTTTATTCTACTACAAGCTGAATTTATGTTATTATTACACATCGAATGCACGCCCGTGTTGATTGAATTTTCAATTGAAAATCCAAACTCACGTTCGGCATGTTCTGGGAGGGGAGTTGGAGTCTCAAAAACTAATGTTTCTACCATGGAACCTTTTGATGAGCCAAACGAAACTCTGAAAAGAAAAGAAGAAAAGAAGACATAAAATAGCTATCTTCGGAAAAATTCTCAATCCAATTATGTTATTCTTTATATGTAAATTTATTATAATGTAGGAAATCATAGTATTATTATAAACATTTTATTTTTGATAACAATTATTTTTTGTTGGCAAAGATGGCAAATTATATATGTATACCTACAAAAGAACGCAGACAAATTTCCTTAACTTTGTCTCATTCCAAATAAAATTACAAGTGTTTAAAATTAAGAAGCTTTAAAGGGGGCCATACACGACCGAGCCAGCCGATCCATGTTGGCCCGGTTGAACTTCAGATTGGCTAAAAATTCAAATAGATGGGTGACTGATCTACTTCACACACGATAGCGGAATACGACGGGGAAAATATAAACAAAAACAATTTTATATCTGAAGTTTGTTAAAATCTACACCACGAAAAGGCACTATCTTATATTGTCCAAGGACGTAAAACAGGTAAAAAACAGAATCAATTTTTTGTTGTGATAAAGAACATACCTACCTATGGCTTTCATATTTTGAAAGCTGTTTTTAAAAACTAAGCCCCGCGAACACAAAATCTCGGTAGAAACAAATGTCACGAAAGAAAGCTTAACGAAAAAGAAAATTGATATAAGGTGATACGAGTACCTACTTTCAACTAAATATAAAAGGAAAATGATGATCGGAAGGAACTTTTATTAATGGTGATGAAAAAAACCATCATCTCACATTAAGTCAAGGTCAAGCACTGAATAAAGGAATTTTTGGTTTTGGCTTTTGACTGTTTTTTTTTTTTTTTTTTTTTTTTGATGCAAATACTCCTATCTGCGGTGCGACATGGGGCCATTTGGCTCATTGGCTCTCTCGTGTATGGCTAGCTTAGGTATTCTTTATCAAAGCATAATACACATAAATTATATCAATACACAACGCACACATGGTGAAGTAAACTATTACGTCGTCCAGTTTCTCACCGAACACGGGTATTTGAACGCCTTCTACTATAGTATCGGGAAATTGAACAGCCCAGCCTGCTACCAATACGGAGACTCTGCAATAGACAGTAGTGTAGCTAGGGGGGGCGAAGGGGGTGGTCGCCCCGGGCGCCAAGATTTAGGGGCGGCAAATGGGAAAATCATCTTCGTTGTTCATGGGATGTTGTAAACCAATTACAAAAGTTTTTTTAGTGAAAATTTTATAAAATTTTTTACTATAAAACATAAAATTTTTATAGTACATATTCAAAATTGTAGGGGCGGCAAAATCATCCTCGTTGTTCATGAGAAGTTGGAAATAAACACAAGCTTAATTTTTGTTTAGTAAATTTTTAATAAATTGAAATCAATAGGGGCGCAAAATCATCATCGTTTGTTTATTATAAAGGGTCCGCCAAATAACTTTTTTTTTTGAAAATGCTACTACTACATATAGTGTAGCTTCAGCTGTGTGGCACGTAGCGCCCGTCCTGTTGAAACCAAATGTTGCCAATATCCTCCTCTTCAATTTTTGTGAACAAAAATTCGTTCAACATGGCCCGATAACGATCACCATTGACTGTAACGGCCACTCGAAGAAAAATGGCCCAATTATGCCTCTGGACCAAAATCCGCACCAAACAGTGACTCGTTTTGGGTGAATCGGCTTTTCAATGGCGTGCGGGTTTTCTGTGCCCCAAATGCGACAATTTTGCTTGTTTACATACCCGCCAAGATCAAAAGAGCTTCATCTGAAAAGATAATTTTTTTGGCAAAATCGGCATCTCTAAGTCGATCGCAGGCCCACTTAGCGAAGCAGCCATTTGAATGAAATTATTTTCCATTAATAACCGGAAGGATTGTTATTTCAAATAAAAAAGAAATTTGAGTAGTTTTTTTTTATAGTTTTTTTTTATAGCATTTTCAAAAAAAAGAAAGTTATTTGGCGGACCCTTTAGAAGTTGGTAATAAACACAAAAGTTAATTTTTTTTTAAATTAACAATTCTTTCAATTTTTGAAACAAAATGATGGCTTTCGTAATGACCATTCTTCAGACGGGTTGACCTTTCTCAGAAATTTTTTCGCGTTAGATTTGAAAATAAAATGCTGTAGATTGAATATTTTCGCAGATGATTTGTTTTTGTTTTTTTCAAAAATTATTTAAAAAAAGCTGATAAATGAATAAATATAAATGAAACATAAGATTAGTTTTTTTTTAAACATAAAACCAGCAAACAAAAAAAGCTCTAAATTATACATATGACAAAGAATTTAAAAAAAAAGTTGAAGAAGATTGATTTTTTTTTTCATAAAATGAAGTGCAGTTTGTAGATTTTGCAGCTGATTTATTTTGAGAAAAATGCATAAGATCAACAATCTACTGCAATTTCAGTGAAGTTACAACTCTGTAGTCAGACACTCAGTAGTGACTTAGCCGTGGCTTTGATCCTTTCATATGGTTCATGATCATTAGATCTGAGAAATATGAACAGTAGGCAATCTCTCAGTTTTTCTGTCAAGTACTGATGAAACAATAGGCGTGTCTCACCAAGTAAAATCTCACCGAGCGCTCAATATCAAGTTGACGTAGGTGGAGTGTGTTCAATCGTACTGAAATTATAGAAACAAAATTTTAACTTTGTTTTAATTATTTAAATGTTAAAGCACAAAACTTTATGAAATGAATGAAAAATAATACTAAGATCAATTTATTTTTCCTGCTTATCAACATTCAACCTCTATTTTGTATCAATTTCGTATTTGCACATCACCGAAAAATTGCAATTTGGCTGTTAAATGAACAGTTTAAGCTGAGAAAGAACATTGAGATATGAATCCAAAAAATTTTCGTCTCAGTCATCTCTGAAGAAAATCTCAGTGCTCAGGTGAGATTTTTTGTCCCACTGTAAAAATCTCTGAGCTCTCAGAGATTTTATTTGGTGAGACACGCCTAATGAACAATTATGAACTTCACTATTTTTGGACGAAAGCAAACATTAAAAAAATTTCAAGTCTCATGTGCCTATAGATATTATATACAGTCGGTTTAAAGTTAAATCTCATTAGGTCAGAAACAAAAAAAATTCATTCAGCACTTCAGCAGATATTGCGGGAATGTGGCGTGTATCAATATTTCGCAGAATGTAATTCCTTGTATTTATAAAAAAAAAATTTTAATCAAAATTTTGTCTGCAACTTTAAGACCGATGATATGAAGGTACCTATGACAAATTTTTTTTTATTAAGTATTGTTAGACCAAAGGGGCGGCAAATTATTGTTTTGCCCCGGGCAGAAAATATCCTTGCTACGCCACTGGCAATAGACTATACTCAACACACGTTAATCGCCTGCAGGAGATGGGAAGCCGAATGTCGAGAACAAGTGAGCAGCATTGGTGACATCATGCCAGAAAACATAGAACAGAAGATGTTAAACAACGACAAAAACTAGCCTTAAACCTGTACGTTTAAAGAACATATTCTCGGAATGAAGAAATGAGAAGAAAATTATCGGGAAACAGTAGAGCCTGCAAGTTGATCCCGCAAAGAAAACATGAGAACCCCTTTAAGTAATGCCAAGAGCGGTCCCGCTTCCCTTAAAGGAATACAAAAAATACACAACCTGTTATAGGGTCAATTTTTCCCGGAGTTTTTGGACCCAGTTGAGTTGTTCTTACGCAAAATCGACTTTATTCATGTCCGCTTCTTTCGCTTTTTTTAAATTTGTAAATCCATAATTCTGTGACATCCATACTAAAACTGATTCCAAAGAATTTTGATTCTGTGGCCATAAATTGGTCAATCATCTCATCATCATCAAAAGTCAAAAAATAATCTATTAACAAAATTTAATTTAAATTTTTAACCAACTGACACATCGTCTTAAGTTTTGTACAAATTTGGTTATTTCACGAGTGTGTAGTTGTTTTAAAATGTATAGGTAGCTTTGAATTTTGAACATTTTTTATCATAGGTGAAACTCTTTGAAGTTTGGCTTTTTTTTCTTCAAATTTTGATTTTAGTAAGAAAAACCTAATAAAACAATGCATTTAAAATTAAAAACTTGTAGGCCTTAAAAAAATAATATTAGTGACTCACAGTGCAATTCCGTTGTGGCGTTATCTCTATTTTGAAACGTGAAAGGTGTAGAAGGGTGATATCCATAGTGTCGCACATCGATGACAATAGATTTTTGACAACTGAAAGATAAAGTTAATCCTCAACTGCAAAACTGTTCCTAAGTTAGTTAATTTATTTTCAGGATAAGCTAACTCAGAGTTAACCCTGAACTCACTAAAAAACAAGCCCTTAGAGACCTCAACTTCAACCGCTCAAAACCGTTCCCAGTAAGAATTTTGCATTAGGTGCCAGTTATAGCTATCATTGAAACTCATCATTGAAAATTTTAATGATTGATTTTGAGACGTTTAGGAAGTAAAATCATTTATTCTTTTGATGGAAAAATAAAGCTAAAGACCTAATTAATATTTTTAGCCAAACAAACTTTTCAAATAGGCCCAACTTTCCACATAAAAAGACTTTTCTTATTTCAATGATTGAACTACCTTACCAATGATCATTGAAAAATTGAAAGTCAATTTTTGTGGAAAGTTGGGCTTATTTGAATTTTTTTTTTTGACTAGAAATATTAATTTAGTCCTAAGCTTTGATCGTCCATCAAAATAATAAATGATTTTGCCTCCTTAACGTCTCAAAATCAATCATTAAAATTTTCAATGATGAGTTTCAATGATAGCTATAACTGGCGCCTTAATTGTATCATTTAAGGCGGGATAGCCCTTGCACTGAAATTTTTGTGAAATTTGTCACAACGAATATTATTCTGTGATAGTTTTTCAAGATGTAAAAATTTCAACCTGGGTGTGCTTTAGGCAAATACAATCATCAAAAGCCTAAAGTTAATTTAAAAACGTTGATTTATTGTCATAGCAATAAAGCTAATAACTTAAACGTTGGTAGGATGACTCAATTCAAATTTAAAAATAGCTTCTCTAAGTTCATATATAATATGTATATTTGTGCTTTCTTTCTTGCTGATATATCAAATATGAGATAATGTATTTGAATTTGTAGCTAAAGGTACTTTGACGTCAGTTTGAAGTTCAAAACATGTATACTTTGCTTCATAACAAAATAATTCTTTTGTCCCTTTAATTAAATAATATTTTTTACTGCCTTTCTTTCTTATTTAAACACAAAAGCCCTTTTTTAAATAAGATATCTTATTTTTCGAGTGGATATGACTAAAGGCTTCATGTTATGATAAATCTTTATATAAATAATTTATAACTACCCTTAGGAAAGACTCATAAGATAAATGCCACTCTTTATAAATTTAATTATCTATTTACTCTATTATTACAACATTCTACATGTTTTGAGTATTTGAAGAAAAAAAAAAACATTTGATGATACCGAAACTATTTAAAAGGGCTATAATTTAATTTTCAGCTGTACCTACACACCATTCAATTGCACTTAGCATATCGAGTGTAAGGTCACAAAATTATAATACGTTGTAATTGTTTTGACCTAATTTAAATTCGTTGTAGGTAGGTACTATCGGGGAATTTAATTAACAAAAAAATAAAGCCGCCAATAATAAATTGTCGTTTGTGGTTTGTTTGATCATAACACTTTTGTTTATATCCAATTCAAACCACACACAAATCTACGCTCTGATTGCTGGGGAAAATATGACGAATTCCGACACTTGAAAACAATTACACAAAAGCAATCTTATAGTTATTTAACTGACATTGATACTGTGAATATAAGATTTTTTGTAAATTCAAAAGGTTCTGGGAAAATATTGGTATGTAAGATGCACATAACAGTGTACAAAATTTGAGCTGAAAACTATAGGAAGTACAAAAAATAATCACATTTTCACAAATCTTACAGCCATATTATTCACTCAATTAATCCGGTTTTAAAGTTACAAGTTGGTTAAAAGTGAGTTAAGTCTCAAAAGTTTAATTTTGAACAATCAAATTTGAAATACAACAACAAGAAATTATTGACACCCCGTGTGTTTAAAATCAGTGAATAGTCAAGTTTAAACAATTTTACATCCGGTTTTAAGGTTTATTAAATCCATCGAGTTTAATGCGCGTTTTGAGTGAATATTATGAACAGAAGTTAAAATTGAAAAGTTCAAAATATGCGGATTAATAAGACAGGTTTAAAATTCACTCAAACCTTATTTACGCCTGGTGTGAATAATATGGGTCTTAGTGTTCAATAAGCTAAACCCGTCACTGTTAGCTGTTGTATCAGCTTACTTACTTATTCGGCTCCCAATAATGGAAGGGTTGCAGCCTGAGACACGGTGGCTTTTTATCCTCTATGAACCCGAGCACCAATGCTTCCAGTCATCTAGAGCAATACTTATGGCATCCATGATGGCTTGGTCTTTAAACCGGAGGAGGTTCGCGGTGTTCTGCGTTCTCTTGAACCTGTGGCATGGATTCAAAAAATCTTTGGGCTGGAGAATTACTGTCTATTTGCTCTATGTGGCCGAGCCAATGTGGTCGACGTGTTTTCATTTTCTGCACTTATATCCACATCTAGAGTTCACGGTGGTATCAAGTCTTCCATTCGCCCTCCTCGAACAAATATCCGTAGAAGAATTTTTCTTTCGAAAGAGCCCAGTATCAGCTCGCCTTTTCAGCTTATCGCCCAATTCTCGGTGCCATAAAGCAGGATTGGCGTCATAAGGGTTTTATAGAGCGTTCTTACGTCTTTAGTGTAAGGAGTTTTAAGCCTTGGTAATTGTTCGTCGGATTTCCACCGAGAGGTGGTTCCTTGGATTAATGTCTACGCCGAGGTAGATGAACTCTTTAACTATGTACTTCGAAGTTGACGCCATCAATAATGACGTTTTATCCTACCTGGTTGACAGATCTTTCATTATTTGTTGATAGCATTTGTAATTGCCCTCGTTTACTTCAAGGCCAACAAGCTTCAGCTGCTCCTTAATTGCCGTGTAAGACTTTATAACGGCATGTTGGGAGTGTTCTATTTACTCTAGAACGAGATTGAAGAAATCACATGATAGCGCATCTCCTTGACTTTAAGCATGTACATGTTTCAAATAGTTCGTAAAAGCTTAGGTATACCTACTTAGTTGCACATTACATCTCATATTTTCTAATGTCACGCAACACAATTGGATTAGTTTCCTCCGGGATCCCAAACTCAGTCATCGCCATACAAAGAGCTCTTGAAGGCGAATGCTATCATATGTGGGTTTGAAGTCGATGAATAGATGGTGAGTCTCGACTTGAAATTCATTGGTCTCTATCACAAATTGCCACAGAAACCCGCTCACATATTGCGTTGGATAGGATCTTGTATGCGACGTTTATCTGGAATATGCCCTGATAGTTCTTGCAGGACATAGGATCGCCTTTTTTGTAGATAAGACATATGAAACTGATAGACCAGTCATCTCATCGAGCATGCTTCCATCCACCGAAACTTATTTGATGAGTTGATGCATGCACGTGGTGGTAAAACTGAGTCCTTATTGAGTGGAAGTTGGTTCTTTCCTTGTCTGAAATGCTGAATACATATACTTTTTCAGGTGACATGTCGACGTTCACTGTTTCGAAGAGCTTGTGTTCCGTTTTTTAAGGCAGCAGCCAGGTCCGTGTATTGAATTGAATTGAATTGAATTGAATTGAATTGAATTGAATTGAATTGAATTGAATTGAATTGAATTGAATTGAATTGAATTGAATTGAATTGAATTGAATTGAATTGAATTGAATTGAATTGAATTGAATTGAATTGAATTGAATTGAATTGAATTGAATTGAATTGAATTGAATTGAATTGAATTGAATTGAATTGAATTGAATTGAATTGAATTGAATTGAATTGAATTGAATTGAATTGAATTGAATTGAATTGAATTGAATTGAATTGAATTGAATTGAATTGAATTGAATTGAATTGAATTGAATTGAATTGAATTGAATTGAATTGAATTAAATTGAATGGAGCTAAATTGTATTGTGTTGAATTCAATTATTATTAGCTTTTTTTGATATTGTTGAATTTTTGCAACACATGACATTTTTTAGATTTTCTTTTATCCAAGAAAAAAACAGTTAACAGAAAAATGTTCACTTATCCGAAATTCGTGAATACAAGCTTGTGACCAATTTCAGTATTAATTAAGCGGAGTTGATTGTGTCCTTATATTTATAAACCTAAATCCCTTATGATTTTAAATTATTTCATAAAGATAATAGCTTTGCAAAATGCAACACACTTAGTAATTTTTCAAATACCTACGAATTGATTTTCTAAATAAACAGTTTTTTGACATTTCTATGGCTAAAGGAATCAATGTGAAAATCCAGTGTCGTTAAGGAATACAAATTACAACACTTTAAAACTGTTGCTTTTGCATTATAAAGTTATTAATCGTTCTTTTCCGAAGTTAAATACAAATATGCCCTTAAGTTAAGTTGTTGAAGTCTAGGTACTAGGAAAGCCACCTGCATAGTTTTTGTTTACTTTATCGTGTGCATCTAGTAAATTATTACTTATGATAATGGCAGATAAATTGCTTGCTAAGTGATTCTGTTTGTCATGATATTAAAATGAATGACAATCTAATTGCTAACATCAATACAAAAACTCCTAGGCAATTAAAGTTTATAATTTTCTTAAACTGACTTTTATCTTACAAATTATTATAACGGCATGCGGCGGCTAAGTAATGTAGCATTTACGAGTACATATTTTTGTAGCCAAATATTCGTATTAATGTCAAATACCTTTTAAATTATTTATGTTTCGAAATTGCATACAAATATTAAAATGTGGGTTAAACTGAACTCTGAGGTTTAAAAGAATAGCAAGAGGCAGGAGCTCTACGAGTTTGTAACTTGTAAGCAAGTTTAATCAAATATCAAAATTATTAAGGCCGCTAAGGGGAGAATCTATCCAAAAGTCTCACCGTAAAAGCATGAGAAGTTCATTGAACTCAAGCTTCATTAAAAAAACAAAAATCATTTCTTTATCTGAACTTTGTACATGATCAAACTTTACCTATTTATTTGAGAAATTTTGTGAAAAAAAGGGAAAAAAATGTTAAAACAGAGAATTTGATTCACACCCATCTTTATTACTGACATTGTAAATTATTGCTATTAACCTAAAAACAAAAGCAATCTCAATCTCAATTTTGCTGTACGGTAAGCTCAGATATTCAAAGTCTTATCTATACCTCTTTTAATATTTACCAGGTTAACAATAATAAAGTCATTCGCATGATGTACCTGCAATACATAAAATGCAAAAAAAAAAGAAGAAACCGACAAGAAAAATAAAGATTTCTCAGAATGTTTAAGCGGCCTACGTAAGCAACTCACCTACGTTTTCTGCATACTAAATAAAGACTTTACCAAAGGAATATTATATGGAGAGCAACAAAATAAACAGCAACATGATGTACATGTACCTATTTTATTTAATTTCGCTTATCTACTTTATATATTTTTTTTTTAAGGAACTGGTGGGTCTTTCTTATTGCCTGTGAGGTATTTTAACTCTGAATTGAAATAGATAGAATGTAATGAATATTGTATGAGATTTTCTTGTTGCAAATATTAGCTTATGATAATTAAATCATAGGATAGACCACCGCAAGAAAATAAATAGATAAATGCGAGATGGGTGATTCATTCCCCTCACTTTTCGATCAAAGGTTATAATTTTTTTTTTTTTGACTATTATCATCATAAAATCGTTTTTCAAAATAAATCCTTAGGTTCAACGCACATGAAAATAATTTAGGTTCTGATCATAATCTGCAAAGAGCTAACTCCAAAAGCTCGAGCTCTACTCCGTTTGTTCAATTTTTGATTAAAAAACTGCAAGTTGATCTGTAAACGGTTAAGGACCACCGATAAATTTTATCGGTATTGCGGAGTATAACAAGTTGTAAACCATATTAAAGGCATTACTACCGTCGGCTTTTAAAGTTATTTCGCTGAATTACAACAAATGAAAAATACATACATATGTGTGAAAGACCCCGAAAGTTATCGTCTTCAGTCGCGAAAACTAAAAGAAAAAGTAGAGTGGTATACCTATGAAAATATGTCGGGACGACTTTTAAGTGTTGTGGCAAGAGGTCTACACGCATCAGTGAAAGTCCACCGACGTGCATTAATTGTAATGGAAATGATCAAGCAAACTATAGAGCCTGCGAAGTAGCTAAAGGATTACAAAAGCGGCGATCTGCAAAAACACAAAGAAACCCACTAATGCAAATAGAAACCGTAATTCCCAAGACTTCCAAATCTATTATAGCTCCAATACCTTATATCCGTAAGGAAAGGAAAACAGTGTCAATACCTTTGGCGAAAATATCAAATGCAGTAACATATTCCCAAATAGTGGCTAAAAATATACCCGTAAACAACGACACTGAAACAGACCCGGTTTCAAAAGTCTTTTTAATAATTCTGTCGAGAATTGATGAAAAATGTGACACAAATAAACTTATCTTTGATAGGTTAAGTAAGCTCGAAAATTGTTTTCGACCCAAATCTCTTTTAAATAAAATGCACGACTGGATCGCACGTACTTGCTCTTATGTTCAAGTTGTGTGGCTTAAGAACTTTAAAAAATATTTAAGTAATTATAGAAAAAGTATAAAAAGCATATTTAAATCGTTCTTTTAATTGTATAAACAGTCTGATAAATAACTTAGAGCTCAAAAAAAAGTATGCCATTTCATTACTTGAAAAAATATGAATATATGCAAAAAAAAAAATTTAAAATCGTTGGAGCCGTTTTCTAAAAAAATAATTTTTTATATATAAAATTTTTGCAACATTTTTCAAAAAAAAATTTGGTATGCCAATTTTGAGTATATATTACTGTACATTTAAAACTGAAATTTCAAAATAATTCATCAACCCGATTTTGAAATATTGAATTTTCAAAAAAAAATTTTGAATCTTTTTTTAAAAATCCAAAATTTATTTTTTCAAAAATTTTGGTACGCAGTAATATTAATTTTCTAACAAAGCTTTTGTGAAAATTTTTTTTATTGAAATCGGATGAGTGGTTAATGAGAAAACCAAAAATCAAAAAAACCGTTATATGGCAGGTACCGTTAATAAATGTTTTTGGTGATTTTTTTTTCTTACTAAAAGGTACACCATATCTACAATAATAGACTGATTTTTTTTTATCAAAATCGCCGTTTTTGAGATAATTAAGCTTTTCCTTAACGGTTGTATGGCAAGTACCGTTATTTTTTGAGCTAAAAAAAAAATTTCAATTTCCCCTCTGGAGAGTTACAAAAAAACCTTAAGTTCAAAATTTGAAGAAAATCGCTTCAGTAGTTTAGGCTGTAGGTTGAGGTACATACAGACAGACAGACAGACAGACAGACAGAATTGTGCCACCCACTTTTTTCGTGTTATCTATCATCGTAATGTCATGTTTGATTGTTATCTCGAAATTTTTTTTTTGCACGAATCCAAAACTTGCCCTATAGTACCTATATCGCAAGTAAAAATACGTGATGGAAAAGTTTTAAATTCTTACATGGAATACCAACGGATTATGGCAAAAACTTTTAGAATTAAAAATGTGTTTGCAGTAAAATGATATCGACATATGTTTGAAACGCATGCCAAAAATGAATCAAATTTTAAAATCCACGGGTTTCTTGACTACCACGCTGTTCATCTGTCAAATAAAGCAAGGGGTGGATCATCGTTATATATAAAAGAGTGCATTGAATACTCGATAGGCCTGAAAATAAAAGTACAATCGATCTAATTGAGTAGTGTTCAGGTTAGAACTTAAAATATTCTTCTCAATGTATCTTCCATATATTGCCCTCCACGTTGCAAAATCGGTAAGAGTGAATTTAAGACATTGATAAAGTCGCTTAGCCCAAACTTAATTGTTGGTGGCGACTTTAATGCAAAGCACATCTTTTGGGCTTCAAGATGCGTAAATTAAAAGGGTCGAATGCTATATGAGGCCAGGAATGGAAAATAATTGCGATTTTCATTCGACTGGCAAGCTGATTCGTCAAAGATACCTGACTTAATTGATTTATTTATGGATCATTCTGCAGTCATACTCACTATGAGCAAAAGCCTTGTCAAAATTGAAAAACCACCCATGTTAACGAACGGTAAAACCAACTGGGACTGGGATGGATTTAAGAAAGATATCGAGGACAACGTTGAATTGAGGGTATCATTACAAACGCCTCTTGAGCTTGAAGACGCAGAAGATGCAGTAGATATAATAATAATAGTTTGTTTATATAATACAAAAGGCAGCATAGAATAACACACCTTTTCAAAGGATAATGCTGCGCAATAAAGATATAAAATATCTGCAGGAAATAAAAGATTTAATAAAAGAGAAACGAAAAGCATTTAAGAAATGGCAGCGAACCCGAGATCCTTAACGCAAAGCTCATTTAAATCGCTTGTGTAAAATGCTAAAAACGGCGATATCCGATTTTAAAAAACTTTTAAAAAAGTTGAAAGCGGATGGTCTTTTTGGATGTGTCGCAAGCGTTTGACGAGGTGTAGCCGAATGCCTCAAATTTAAATTACGACAGCTTCTGCCTGAATGACTTTATAAAATTCTAAACGAATAACTAGAAAACAGACTTTTTCGGAAATGAATATTCTAATTTCAAATACAAAGTGTCTGGGGTACCACAGGGAAGTGTTTTAGGTCCAGTTCTGCACCTTTTATTTACACGTGATATACCTCAAATAGAAGACACTATCGTAGTCACGTTTGCTGATGATACTGCAATACTAGCAGTAGGCAAAACGATTAACGAAGTTACAATTAAATTACAAAATGCTCTTAATAATGTTAATGAGTGGACAAAAACATGGCGAATATCGCTCAATGAACTAAAGTCAGTCCACGTGGACTTTACGTATAAAAAAATAAATAGATTGCCCGTCTTTCTTAATACCGGTCGTGTACCATTTGCGAATGAGGCAAAATATCTGGGAATGACTCTAGACGCGAAATTAAAATGGAAGCCGCACGTAAAAAAGAAATGCGAAGAATTAAAAAGTAAATTAAGAGATATGAACTGGCTACTCGGTAAATATTCCAAGCTTAGTATTGATAATAAGTTGATTTTATACAGGCAGGTACTTAAACCTGTCTGGACTTATGGTATACAACTCTGGGGTTGTACCTGCGATACAAATTTAAATATCTTACAAACGTTTGAAAATAAATTGCTTAGGTAATTTTAAATGCACCATGGTGTATAAAAAACGAAGATCTTCACAAGGATCTCGGAATTCTTACGGTTCGAGACGAAATGAAGAGTTTCGCGCAAAAACATAGAAATCGGTTATTAGAACACGCTAATGAAACAATTATTGACATTCTCAACGAGTCGAATTTAGTACACTACCTACGAAGAACAAAACCTTCGCGGAATAAGCAGGAACTTTCACCGGAAAGTTCCCTGCAACACGTTACTTAACTTCGTTAAAAATAAATTGCTAGATAAGTTTCAACTTAGTTGCAATCGGAAAGTGGAGGCAGTTTTAGTGCAGTAAGAGTCTCACAATGACTTTTGGAGACCTATTCTGCTAAGTGGTTCCAACTGCGAAATAAGCGGTGATAAAATAAATTACTAATAATTATACTTTTAAAATAAAATATGCAATCTTTTAAAATCGCCTAACGTTATATTTTCAACTACAAGTCATACTTTGTAATTTTTTGTAAAGGGTCGTTTTGTATGGAATCACCCATATTCAACACTAAATAAACATACAGCTTCGATATCTTTTTAAAATAAGTGTCGAAAAATCTAATTTTCTAGTGGTTTTAATCTATCGACATCAGAGCCATCCTTCCATAGATTTTGACAGTTGATAGCTTGACAGATGGGAGGTTTACTATACATTTTGAGGAGAAAAGTGTATTTCGATTCGAATGACAACGATTTGCCCTAAACTCACCTTTGCAGAGAAGTAAGAAAAATGAAAATTTGTTATTTTTTAGATGTTTTTAATCCATCGATATCGTAGCCATTCTTCAGATGGGAGACAAATTATTTTTTGGCAGTTTTCCAGCTTTTCCACAATTAAGAAAATATTAGCAAATTCAAATGTCTTTATTCCCCATTTTAATAGTTCACAAAATACATCACTTCACAGCCGTAGTGAATGGATTCTTGATGAGGAATGATTCGTTTTAAAGATGTTTTCAGATCGTTATCGTGCGAAAACCAAATTCTATCTGAATGTATTTTTTACTTGCGATTATAGGTACTAAAGGGTGATTTTTTAAGAGGTTTAGAACTTTAAAAAAAAAAAAAACACAAAAAATTCGAAAAAATGAATGAAATATTTATTTGAATCGATAGTTTGAACCTTGCAATTTAATGTTTAAAGATAATTTCATGCAAATGTTGACCGCGGCTGCGTCTCAGGTAGCCCATCCGCTGAGTCCAATTTTGGCATACTCTTTCACACATATCGGCCGGTATCTCACGAATGAATGCATGGATGTTGGCTTCCAGTGCGTCAATCGAAGCGGGCTTGTCCCTATAGACATTAGCCTTGACATACCCCCACAAAAAATAATCTAATGGTGTCAAATCGCACGATCTAGGCGGCCAATTGACCGGCCCGAAACGTGAAATTAACTGTTCACCAAACTCGCCTCGCAATTGCACCATTGTTTCGCGTGCTGTGTGGCATGTGGCACCGTCTTGTTGAAACCACATACCATGCAAGTCAAGAACTTCCATTTCGGGCAAAAAAAAGTTTGTTATCATCGCTCGGTAGCGTTCACCATTGACAGTAACGCTGCGATTCGCGCCGAATCGACATTTCGCGGTCTTCTGTCACACTAGCTGATACGGCCGCAATATTTTCTTCACTACGCACAGTACGTAAACGTGTTGGTGGTTTAATGTCCAACAAAGTAAATTTGGTGTGAAATTTGGTCACAATCTTCCGAATAGACTGCTCAGAAGGTCGAGAATGCCGACCATAAAATGGAAGCAGCGCGCGATGAACATTTCGAACCGAGAACGAATTTTGATCGTAAAATTCAATAATTTGCAAGCGTTGTTCATTTGTAAGACGATCCATGGTTAAATTGCAAACCAAACTGAAGCTGTTTGACAGTGACACAAGGTACTAAACACACGTCAGCTGTCAAAACCAGTGTTGCCAAAACCAAACCAGCTAAAAAATCACCCGTTATAAGGCAAGTTTTGGATTCGTGCAAAAAAAAAAATTTGAGATAACAATCAAACATGATATTACGATGATAGAGAACACCAAAAAAGTGGGTGGCACAATTCTGTCTGTCTGTCTGTCTGTCTGTCTGTCTGTTCGTCTACAGCCTAAACGGCTCCATCGATTTTCTTCAAACTTGGTACTTAGTAGTTTTTCGTGATTCTGCCGACACGTTTTTTTCATTTTTTTTTTAGAATCAAAAATAACGGTACCTGTCATACATTTTTTTTTGGCAAATTTACATAATCGTATTTTTCTCAAAAACGGCTCGACAACTTTTCTTAAAAAAAATTCAATAAATTTATTTTAGTAAAGTCTTCCTTTGGATGGAAAACCATCCGCAACAAGAATAAAAAATGGAAACAAATGCAGTCTTTGAGGTGTTTTCACTTATGACTTGAAAACTATCAATTATTTGTATATTTCACCAAAGTACAATAATTGAGTTCCAAAAAATCTCTGTTTAAGGTTTTTTCGCAACAACAAATATGGACTCAAGAGTAAGTTGAAAATTGACGTATTTTAACTGTTTCCGAAAATCCACTCGAAAACACTAAGAACAAAAAAACAAAATTCAAACTTTTGCCTCAGGCATGAACGAAATTACATTTTTACTTGCGATATATGTAGGTACTATAGGGCAAGTTTTGGATTCGTGCAAAAAAAAAATTCGAGATAACAATCAAACATGACATTACGATGATAGAGAACACGAAAAAAGTGGGTGGCAAAATTCTGTCTCTCTGTCTGTCCGCACCTCAACCTACAGCCTAAACCACTAAAGCGATTTTCTTCAAATTTTGAACTTGAGGTTTTTTTGTAACTCTCCAGAGGGGAAATTGAAATTTTTTTTTAGCTCAAAAAATAACGGTACTTGCCATACAACCGTTAAGGAAAAGCTTATTTATCTCAAGAACGGCTCCAACGATTTTGATACAAAAAAATCAGTGTATTATTGTAGATATGATGTACCTTTGAGTAAGAAAAAAAATAACAAAAAACATTTATTAACGGAACCTGCCATATAACGGTTTTTTTTATTTTTGATTTTCTCATTAACCGCTCATCCGATTTCAATGAAATTTTTTGCACAAAAGCTTTGTTGGAATATAAATAGTATTGCATACCAAAATTTTTGAAAAAATAAATTTTGGATTTTTAAAAAAAGATTAAAATTTTTTTTTTTGAAAATTCAATATTTCAAAATCGATGAATTGTTTTGAAATTTCAGTTTTAAATGTATATTAATATATACTCAAAATTGGCATACCTAATTTGTTTTTAAAATGTTACAAACATTTTATATATAAAAAATTAATTTTTAAGAAAACGGCTCCAACGATTTAAAATTTTTTTTTGCATATATTCATATTTTTCAAGTAATCAGATGGCATACTTTTTTTTGAGCTCTTAGTTATTTATCAGGCTGTCTATACAATTAAAAGAACGATTTAAATGGCTTTTTATGCTTTTTTCTATAATTACTTGAATATTTTTTAAAGTTCTTAAGCCCCACACAACTTGAACATAAGAGCAAGTACGTGCGATCCAGTCGTGCATTTTATTTTTGATGCGCTGAGTCCGAATCTGGCCTCATAACTGTTGTTTGTAGCATGTCATGTATTCGGGATATTCCAATCTAAAAATTTGATAATTTTGTGGTTTTATTTGCAAATTCGAGGTTACATTGTTTCCCGGGGTAAATTTTTAAAATACATTTTAAAACGGCTTGATCCCAATGATGAGCGTCAATGATAACTTGACCCATGATAATTTGAATGTTTGTCAGGCTTTTTTGGTCATTTATTTCCCAAAACATCCTAGTCAATCCTTTTAATAGAATCAAACTGATTGAGACTTGGAACACTCCATTTGCATTCCGCGGTTGATTTTATGATATGGGACTTCTATGTGCACCACGTAAAATAATCTTCACTTTAATAAAATTTGCATCAAGTAAAAACTAAATTAATCCATGTAGGCACTCAAGTCTCAAGTTTTATTACTTGATAACTTTAGGCAATGTAACTTTCTTCGTATTAGGCACGGTAAGCTAGAAATTCAAACTTTTCACCAAAAATCCAAAGCATAGCCACCATCTCTAAAACCATCCCTTTAAATTTAAATGATAAAATCAAAAACCACAAACATTTAAATAAATTATGAATAATTTCTAATAATTTACGCTTTTCTATACAAACAGGAAAGAAAAATTTAACTCATTTCCTTCCTATTCACCGCTTACCTAAGATGTACAAAAACAAATAAATTTGGTGGCGCGACAATTCGTGGAGAACCAGGGCCTAATGACTTTCAACTCTCAACTAATCTTGTCTGCGTGCTTCTAGTTGACATAATTAGACTAAGATGTAACACATCAAAAACTGACGCACACTCTTGGTAATGATTTTATACTGAAAAAAAATCAATACATAGTAATTAAGATTCATTTGCTGATAGCTTTAATATTTCAGTTCAACTTTAACGTTTATGTGTTAGTCTTTCCTTTGTGTAAGCTTTCACATGAGTAAGTCTATATTTAAAACTTAAGACTTAGACAAAGGTGGTTCAAATTTTGATCCATGTTTTACCAATTTTAAATCTCCGATATCGGTGGATTAACTGCATGTAATTAGCTGCTACGTCTATCACATACTTGAACGTTGAATCATTATTGTAACTCAGTCGTACAAATATTTAACTTTTGGTTCAGCAATTATAACTCAACGACTTCGACAAATGTACTGAGGTACAAAGATGGTTCAAGCTTTAAATTGGCTACTATAACATTCTTGAACCTTAAACCATCGTTTAGCCATAGAAATTCCGCCGAAATAAGCCAGTAAAATTGGTGAACAACGGATCAAAATTTTAACAATAAGTCTGTACAACTATAGCTCTTGATGTTCAAATTTTGTTAAGGTCTTGTTGGTACTATTTTTGACATGTACTATCTGTCTTTTTCAATATTTTGTTTCTCTAAATGTAGCGATAACTTTCACAAACATTTTCTGAAATGACTATTTCTGGCTTAATGATGCCTGTTTGCGAAACTTTCAATTTGCTGCCCTCACTTTCCCAAAATTAACTGCTTGTTGAATATTATAAATTTCAGCCAACAACAGACAAATAAAAAATGTGTTATAAATTAGATTTATATTGCACTCAAGTGGTATCAGTCAGTCTTGTTTGTGTTAGAAGAAATATAGCCTATTTTATCACTTTGAAGAATATACACATAATTGTTCATCTGTGTGTTTTTGTTTCGGGTTAAAGAAGGTCTGTAATAGAATCCATTATGTACCAACTTAAATTTTCTAACTGTCCAATAATTTCCCGATAAAATAGAAAAAACTCCTCCGCTGCATTTTACCCGCAAGACCAAAAAGAAAGAATGAAAGAACCTCATTAGCTGTATACGAGAAATTAAATGCAATAAATTAAGATTAAGGACTTTTTGATGTTTCGTGTTTTGTCTATCTTACCAAAAATTATTTCTTCAAAAGAGTTCGGCGCAAATTAACGAGACAGACATAACTTGCTGCCCATTCGCTCATTTATACCATGAACATTATTATTCTTATCCCAAATATACTGCAGGTCGTGCTCAAATGTATATAAAGGAATATAAACAAAGGAACAAAAAAAAACAACCATAAAATGCTGAAAATCTATATTTAACATAGTATCTATGACCCACCACCATCATAACCCAAACTGCAACTGCAACTGTACAAATGAATATTTTAGTTCAAAAAACACAAATCAAAAATGTATAAGAAAATCGCCAAGCAAATATGTGCTCACTATAATAATGTTTAAACGAAAAAAAAAAACTTATTTCATTTGATGTGCACACAAAAAGCCGCATCATATTAATGTACTTTTTCTATTTTCAAAAAAAAAAATATTATCCAAGCCTAATCAATTCAATTTCCCGTTTTTATTAGAGGCTAGGTGCAGATACTTCTGATGCAAAGCAGACAGATAGAGAAGACACTCCCGCGCAATAGAATTTATAGAACGAAATTTTTGAAAAAATAACAACTCAAGTCCCATTACGATGTCAAAGAATTATCAGAGCAATAAAAACACGATAAACAGGGGTGGATTTAAGCATTCCTAGACCCGACATATACAGCTGACTTGGGAATTATTTGTATTGTATATGTTACCGGCCAAACTTGTTTATCCTACGCAAAACTAGTTTGGGCTATGGGCATTACGATAAACTAGTCTTTCCTAGGCTAAACTAGTTCGTGATAATACATTTAGGGCCAATTTTTCCGTTCAGGGTTAACTTGGAGTTATGCAAATCATAATAATTATGTTAGCTAATCCTGAAACAAAAATTAACGCCGAGTTAACTCAGGAACAGTTTTTCAATTGAGGATTAACTTAATCTTACAGTTGTCAAAAATTTACTGTCATCGATGTGCGACACTATGGATATCACCCTTCTACACCTTTCACGCATCAAAATAGAGATGGCGCAACAACGGAATTGCACTGTGAATAGCTTTCTCTATCAACGGCACAGCTGAAAAAGCCTTCAATTTGGTCCCTGAGTTAACTTAAGATTTTAATTGACACGCTTCTGGAGTTAACTCAAGTTTAACTCTGCGACTAAGGGCCAGTTTTTCAGTTAAGGGTTAAATCTGATTCAAACCAGAGTAAGCTAATCCTGAAAATAAATTAACGTCGAGTTAACTCAGGGGCAGTTATTCAATTGTGGATTAACTTTATCTATCAGTTGCCAAAAATTTATTGTCATCGATGTGCGACACTATGGATATCACCCTTCTATGCCTTTCACGCATCAAAATAGAGATTGCACCACAACGGAATTGCACTGTGAATAAATATCACTATCAAGATCGAGATGGCGCACAGCTGACAAGGCCCTTAATTTGGTCCCAGAGTTAACTCACCAAATTAGGTGAGTTAGCTCCGAGTTAACTTAAGATTCAATTGACACACGCTTATGGAGTTAACTCAGGTTTAACCTCGAGACTAAAAAGCTGGCCCTTAGGATAAACTAGTTTTGTCAAATTGGAAATAAGACACCAACACTACATTGGTGCAGGGAACTAAGTCCCCGGGAACCAAGTCCACCGAGGGCCTTAGTTCTCATTTAATGGGAACTATATCCACTTTAACGAAGTGGACTTAGTTCCCAAATAAGGTGAGAAAGTAGTCCACTTCTTTATGAGAACTAAGTACACATTTTGAAATATGAAGAGGGAACTAACTTTCAACGATAAAAACTACAAGCATTCAAAATTGCGTGAAAGCCTTTGCATTCACCCAGCCTCGCACTTATCCCAAATCCTATAATGAGTCCAAGCAGGGGGGTTGCAGGGGGGCAGCATCCCCCCCCCATACATACTTCACTGTTTATTCGCCGTAATGCTGGGTGCTAGCACTGTATTGTGGTAAGACAAAGCCTTACGGCGAATAAACAGTGAGGTATGTATGGGGGGGCATGCTGCAACCCCCCTGCTTGGGCTCACTATAGGATTTGGGGTATGTGTGAGGCTGGGTGTATGCAAAGTTTCTTTTGCATTTAGAGAATCTGGATTTAAAGAAACTTTGAATTTATCCTATATATATCCAACAATATTGTGAAAAGTATTTCTGTTTTATTAATAAGATTGATTTTTTTACTTGGAAGTGGGAACTTAATTCACATTTAAAGGGAAGTAAAACCACTCAGTTTTTTAGGAATTTAGTTCCCACCTTCTATGAGAACTAAGTTCACTTTGCTGAAGTGGACTTAGTTCCCATTAAATGAGAACTAAGTCCCTCGGTGGACTTGGTTCCCGGGGACTTAGTTCCCTGCACCTTTACATTTGGGGCGATATTTCATTTGCATGATTCACCTACGCTACCTGAGGACCCACAGCTATTAAAATGCCGCTTTTGTTGATACATCTGTTAATTTCCGATGGTTTTCAAGACGTTCCTTAAATTAAAAAGCATCAGTAGATAAGTAACCGAGTAGCTGACGAAAATCGTGCGATACATTTTGAGCTTCCCTTCAAAAGATATTTTTGTTCCCAAAACATTGTGGTCGTTTATATATATCTTTAATCTCTTAACATGGTTGAAGTTCTAATATTTTTGATTCGAATGTCAAGACGAGCTAATAACTTAAGTAATGAATGAACTGAAGGAAAGACTATATTTACTCTGTAGAAAGACTTAAAGTGGAATTGCAAGATGTTTAAGTACTGAAAAAACTCGGTTACACAGTAACACAATACATACTTTATGGACTCAGTACACTCCTCGATTTCTCGTATGTGCAGTGAATACTGACGATATGTACTCAGCACATTGGCGCTGGGACATAAGGTCCAGGGACATAACGCCCAATTTTTAATTTTGGGGCTCATGTCCCACTTGAGTGGGTCATAAGGCCGAAATTGAATTTGTGACTTAAGTGCCGCACAAGTGAGACCCAAGCCCCAAATATGTTTGCTTAAAAATGGGACATATCCCACATTTTGTTTAGAGCCACAGAAGAATAAATAGTTTTCGATAATTTTTGTGTTTTTCAAAAATTCTTTAAATGTAGGTGCTGTAAATGGAAAAGAAACTTTGCATACACCCAACCTCGCACCCACCCCAAATCCTATAGTGTGCCCAAGCAGGGCGGTTACATGACCTCACTGTTTAGTTGTCGTAATGCTGGGTGCTAGCACTGATCTTATTTACACTTGCCTTGCCTTATATAAATACAGTACTGGCACCCAGCGTTACGGCGAATAAACAGTAAGGTATGTAAGGCAACCCCCCTGCTTGGGCACACTATAGGATTTGAGGTGAGTGCGAGGTTGGGTGTATGCAAAGTTTCTTTTACATTTTAAGAATCTGAATTTAAAAAATCTTTGAATTTATCCTGTATACCAATCCATTTTATTCAATGGGTCTTCTTTCCATTTGGTGACTCTTATTTGGTGGGACATTAACCCCAACATTTTTATTTTGGGCTTGAGTCTCACTTGAGTGGGACTTAAGCCCCAAATTCAATTTCAGCTTTCTGACCCACTCAAGTGGGTCATAAGCCCCAAAATAAAAATTGGGCGTTATGTCCCTGGACCTTGTCCCCGCACCCAGCACATTACTATATTTTAATGTGTATTCAGTACAAAAATTATATAGACAGCCAACTATGCGATGAGTACGTATGAACATTTAAGTACTGACACTGAGTGCATACATTATTTGACCGACATAAGTGTAGCCCTATCAAAATTAAAAGTGGAGTTGTTCGCAAACTCCTGGACCGATCTTGATAAAACTTTACTTCGCTCTCTCGGGCCAACACGGAAGATTCCCTAAAAGTTCGACCTCAATCAATTGGGAGATCGGAAGTCTTGGAGTCCACAGTCATAGTGAATATAAAAACATTCAGTGAGTTAGCATTTATTTCTTATTTGTTTTAATTTTTCATTAGAATTTTTAATTGATGCTCTAATTCAATATTTAAAACAAGAAAATTTGACCGACTTTTAATTTTTTTTTTTTGTCGTCGTGACAAGTAAACAATGTCTCGTCTAGTTCAGGGGCCCCTCCCATCCCGCCGTTAGTTGTTTTCTTGTGTAATTCCACCACTGATCTTTATCATAGATTTAGTACTGGCGCTGATGTAGCTGCTCATATACGATCATCGGGGCCCATCGGTATTTAATTAAATAATTAAACTTTCCGCCATGACATTCGTAGTTCGGATATTATACATATATGAAGAGGATCCGGGCTGGGCTGCAGATACAAAACGAATACCATTTGTGTGTCACAATCAATTGTTTTGTTCCTTTTGATTGGACATAATTTACCAGCAAATTTTCTTAGCGCGTATTATTATTTTCAATTTAAGTGCGGTTCAATGACCTAGGTGAATGAATTCATCGTCGCTGAGTGTGTGGTATTTTTGGAGAGTGAAGGAGTCAATGTATTTGGGAATGGGAATATGGGGATGGAAGCCCAAGCTGATGGTAGCTAACAGCACAGCCCAGTGCCCAGTTTTATGACTCGCTGCTGGTCGCAGCCGACAATAAAGACGAAAACAGGCAGCGGCGGCGGTGGCGACGAGTGTCATTAAATGGTTCTTTTTTTTTGTTTGGTTTGAATTAAATCGCCATCCCGTGACTTCCTTGTTGCAAAATATATTTACGGGCCAGTCCCGTATAGGCATCGGCATTTTGTCGACGTCACCCGGCCAATATTTGTGCACACCCAACCCAACCCAAACAAAATCATGTCTACTTGCAGATTAGAATAACCCAGGGAAAGAGTCGAAGAAAATTTAAGTTTCCTGGCTGGGCAGTATATTTTCTTCTATATTTAGCATTCCAGCCACATTTGCGAAAGCAAATTCAATGTTTTGTTAAATATATAATTTAATTTGTACCTACACTCTGCCCAGTCCCAGTCCCAGCCCAGTGATGGACGAGTAGCTTCTGGTTTTTGCAGAGCAGAGGTGAAACTGAAAATTGCAATTGGCCGATGGCCAATGCAATATTGTTCTTTCTTTCTGATTGAGCTTGAGGGGGAAAGTTTGGGGCAAGACGAAGAATTTATTATTATTATTTATTTTATTTTTTTTTTTTGTTGAAGGTAGGTGAATGTTTTGCGTTCTATGGAATTTATAATTAAATCTTTTGTATTTTCATTTTAATTTATCACATTTTTCCAATGCGCCTCAAGTTTATTTAAGAAATTTTTGAATGCCATATGCCCACCATACCAACTGCCGCCCACTTAACCAGCTTATATGATGGAAAATGTTGTCGAAAGCTGCTTACACGGTGGTAATGAATGCAATTGAAGGAATTATTGTATTTTTGCACTTCTGTATTATATGCATATGTATGAACTTTACTATAATATCATTTTGTTTAAAAATGTTAAACGTTACAAAGTAGGTATGTGATGTGAGTTTTGTTTGTTTTAGTGAACATGACTTACAACACGGCAAGTGACAAGCTGTCGTAAATTCAGTTTGATGTTTTTTTTTTGTATAGCCAATTAAAATAACAAGGTTCTATTTCATAAAATTGACAAATGTTGATAATAGAGGAGACAGCTATAAGTTTATAATTTGATATCTTGATAATTAGGTATAAATGATCTATTCCATAAAATGTTTTATAATTTTTTCTTAAATGTCAAACATTTTTCTAGATTGTCAAAATATATCAATCCAATACAATAAATCAAAATTAGCCGAAATATCAGTGTACAAAAATAAATTACCTTCTGTGTCAAAATTTGTGTTTGGTGTTGAGAAGAATATCCCTTGGAGAATAAAATAAAATAAATAAACAAACTTCGAACAAGATAAATGTTTTTTTTTTATAGGAAAAAAATATTTTCTAAATATGTATGTATGTACCTACTTATATGTATTTTGGTGGCGAACATTATTCTCTGATCACTTGAAGGCTATGGTAAACCAAATAGTCGGACATTTGATATTTAGATAGTGGTTAAAGGTTATCCAGACCAAAAAAGCATTTTAGAAACGAAGAAATATTTCTGATTTTTTTTTAAATGTGTGTCATATGTGTCATATATGTACCTATGTATGTATGTACATAAGGGTGGTCCTTATAAAGGTCATTGTAAGGGGTTAATTCAAGTTGGTGGTCCCCTAATTTTTTTCTTTCAAATAAAAAAAAAAAAAAACCTGTAAAAGGTTAGCTGTTTTATTTGGGGAAACCCATGAATTTTTATAACTTTGGTAATAATTGATAGAAAACATTTAATTTATAAGGGTATTCATGCAACAGCGTAAACTCGTCGTAATCGTTGTAAAGTTTTAAACTTCGTAAATCTGTCAAATTTTCCATACAAATTGTGACAGAATTACGAAGTTTTAAACTTTACAACGATTACGACGAGTTTACGCTGTTGCATGAATAATTGAATACCCATGATGTATAAATTTAGTCATTTAGATGATTAATAAAATGGCGTATTAGAAAAAAAATTACGGCAGTTCTAAGACAAGGAAATTTGGAATTTTTTAAACTTTCCTCTTTTTTGTTTCGATTTGAATGAGTTTTGTACCGAATTTTATATGTAGTCATGTGCTCAAAAATTTAATTTTTTCTACTCAACCCAATATTACCAGATTTATAAGAATTCAGATTTTGATTGAACATTTTACAAATATGGATTTACTCATATAAAAACAGTTTCGTCTTGGGGCCATGTTAACGGTAAGATAATAAGTTAAAATTGTACAGGATTTTTGTTTGTATTTACAGTAAACGCTCGATTTAGTGAATATCAAAATAGTGAACTATCCCACAGTAGTAAAATTTTTATAAAAATGTATTTTGTATAAAAACGTCTTGCAAGCATTTGAGATCGCTTGAGAAGACCAGGGAATTGTGTCTGCTCTGTTTTTTTTAAGCCTGAAAGAAAGCTTTGTTTAACGCTTAACTAAATATGAAAACATTCACATCGAACAAAATGCGCATTTTGGATTAAATTCACCGTTAGAAAGCCTTTTAAAACTCCCACTCGAAAAAGTGAACAATCTTGAAAGAGTGAACAAGCCTCGTTTTTATTACTTCAGTTTATCGAACGTCTACTGTATTTAAAAGAAATAAGGGGGGCGCACCAGCTTAAATCAAACAATGACCTAATTAAGGACCACGCTATTGTACATGCGTATAGTGAAATAAAATGCACGACTGGATCGCACGTACTTGCTATTATGTTCAAGTTGTGTGGGGCTTAAGAACTTAAAAAAATATTCAAGTAATTATAGAAAAAGTATAAAAAGCATTTAAATCGTTCTTTTAATTGTATAAACAGCCTGATAAATAACTTAGAGCTCAAAAAAAAAAATATGCCATTTCATTACTTGAAAAAATATGAATATACGCAAAAACAAAATTTAAAATCGTTGGAGCCGTTTTCTTAAAAATTAATTTTTTATTTATATAAAATTTTTGTAACATTTTTCAAAAAAAAATTTGGTATGCCAATATTGAGTATATAATAATATACATTTAAAACTGAAATTTCAAAACAATTCATCAACCCGTTTTGTGAAATATTGAATTTTCAAAAAAAAATTTTTAATCTTTTTTTAAAAATCCAAAATTTATTTTTTCAAAAATGTTGGTATGCAGTATTATTTATATTCCAACAAAGCTTTTGTGCAAAAATTTCATTGAAATCGGATGAGCGGTTAATGAGAAAATCAAAAATCAAAAAAACCGTTATATGGCAGGTACCGTTAATAAATGTTTTTGGTGATTTTTTTTTTCTTACCAGAAAGTACACCACATCTACAATAATACACTGATTTTTTTTATCAAAATCGTTAGAGCCGTTCTTGAGATAAATAAGCTTTTCCTTAATGGTTGTATGGCAAGTACCGTTATTTTTTGAGCTAGAAAAAAAATTTCAATTTCCCCTCTGGAGAGTTACAAAAAAACCTTAAGTTCAAAATTTGAAGAAAATCGCTTCAGTGGTTTAGGCTGTAGGTAGAACTATAATAGTCGGAAGGGCACTGAAGCTTATGTCAAAAACCAACGAAAAGTAGCTTTCCGTACCGAAAAAAGGGGAACACACACATAATGTAATTATAATCTATCTCTTTTTGGCACTCCTATTTCACCAAATGTCGGTTTTACTTAAGTGAGGTGCGCTCCGGAGCGCACCTCACTTCCGTAACCAAAGTTGAACGAAGCTTGACGAAACGCTCCACTCCGCAATTATAGTCATCGTCATATGCTTTCCGTGTATCCGCTTGTTTTCTTCCGACCACTTAAGTGCCCCTCCGAGCATTATAGTTCTAGCATGTAGGTTGAGGTACGGACAGACAGACAGAATTTTGCCACCCACTTTTTTCGTGTTCTCTATCATCGTAATATCATGTTTGATTGTTATCTCAAAATTTTTTTTTTGCACGAAACCAAAACTTGCCCTAGTACCTATATCGCAAGTAAAAACGAAAACAAAGAAGAAAAAGTTAAAAAACATTTGATATAGCATGACAAAATTGTCAATATCCAGTTTTTCGGTTTTTCATTAGCAAAAGAATTGCACTTAGGTTTAAGCACTATTAAATTAATTTGACCATGTTATGAAATTGGGTGGTATAGTAAGGTATACATATGAAGGGTCCAAGTGGACTTATTAAGTCGTTTTTCCTCTGGACCCTTCATATGATTCTGAAAGTTTATTTATTTATCTAAGGGTGTTTCCATCGTTACGGTGTGACAGTGAGACTCCACTTATTCACATACTATTCCCAATTTATAAATAAAAGCTTTATTAATCTACAGGACACCTGAAGCCCTTTTAAAAAACTAGTATACAAAAGTGTAAAAAATTTGTGATTCAGTTATAGGATTCAATTTAGTTGCGTTACGGGTGTGACCTAAGAAAACTGGTTATTTGCGATTAAGATATCAAATTTTTATGTGGTTTAAAATAATGCACGGCCATTCCAAAGTAACGGAGAAGACAATCGGACACTTGTAGTAAGGTTTTTCTTGTTAAGAAATTAATATTTTTTTATGAAACTCAGTGGTTTTTAAGATTTCATCACAAAGTACACGACACAGAAGTTTCACCAAAAAATTATTAAATTAAGTAAGTTTATTAAAAAAAAAATAGACGGTAACGGAGAAGACACGTACGATTTAGAGATTTCCGACCATTGCCTTGAAGTTTAAAATTCTGCGCCGTCCATTAAGATATGAAGTTGATTTTTTTTGCACACTTTCATAAAACCAACATTTATCAAAAACCATCCTTGGTTTAATGCCAAGTTTCATTTTACTAACAGAAAAAATATGAAAGATGGTAACGGAGAAGACAGCTAATGGTAACGGAGAAGACACGTACGATTAAAGATTTCTTTTTTGTTCAGTTATATTGAAATTCGTATTTTTAAATTATTCTCATCAATAATAAAAGTGATTCAGGCAATTGAAAAAATGTGTGTAAAATTTCATTGAAATCGGTTAACGTTAACACGTGCTAGCGAGCACTTGAAATTTTTCATTAAAAACACATGGGGTTTTCACAGTTTTCACTCAAAATATCAGCAAAATTGTAAAAGTTGATGGAAAATCTTTAAACTTGGCACATAAATTAACTACTGTTAGGAGTATCAAAAAAAAATATTTTCAATAGTTTTGCATAATATTAACCCCATCAAAAAATTTAACTAAAAATCGTTGTTTTTGTGCATTTGTTGCTATTTTAAATGGAGTAACTGTTGTTTACAAAAATAAAAAAAATATATTTGTATACTCCTTATGGTATTTAGCATATTTGCCAAGTTTAAAGTTTTTCCATCAACGTTTACACTTTTACGGGCCCTTTGAGTAAAAGACTGTCAAAACACCATGTTTTTTATATGAAAAACTTCAAATGTTCGCTAGCACGTGTAAACGTCAACCGATTTCAATGAAATTTAACACATATTTTTTTTTTGTTACCTTGATCCATTTTAAGCAAGGGGATCAAATAAATTCAGACTTTAAAAAAAAAAAGTGCCTGTGAGTCGTTGAAATTTGGATGAGAAAGTGCATAGTGCAATTTTGTCTTCTCCGTTACCCTGTTTTAGACAGTAAGACATGATTTAAAAATCTATAAAAAATCCACCATAATCCTTTTTCAAGTCTTGCTTTGTATGCGGAATAATTTTACAAACACTAATATAGTTCACCATTTATACCAACTTTAGTCATTTTTCGGCAACGGAGAAGACAAGAAATGTTCAGTCATTTTGAGGTGTAATACTATTTTTAAAGCACTCCTATCAGAAAAATAGTTCCGAATTTAAGTAGTGTATTGAAAACACTTATAAAAACCTAACTGCACATCGCCATTTGCATCACAATTTATAGAGAACTGATAGCGGCAAAAATGCCGAAAAATGCCCAGATACGAAAGATAAAGTATGAGCTTTTTTGATCACTTGCCTATTTTACAACAACAAGTAAAATTTTTTATTTACAATTTTTTCGTTAACTCTAATATACATACATATATTGTAAATATTGGCATATTTAAATATATTTGTTTCCTTAATTTGAAATTGAGTTGCTTGGTTTCGAAATTTTTGGAATGGCCGTGCATGAAGAGTTTGTAGCATTATTTTGCAAATACTAACGCAGATAATTGATTTTCAGTTTCAGTTAAGAAATGAGAAGCAAAGCTACGAAAAACATTACAAAATTTTTATTTGAAAACGTTACGGGTGTGGCAGGTCACCGTTACGGGTGTGACCAACTATGATTTGTATTCATGAAAACAATATATTAAAAGATATTTTGACGGGGAATTGTTGTCATAGATGTTGTATAATCATTTCTCACATGATGTGAAAAACACTTTCTCTAGAAAAATGCAGTTTTTCTCACTGTAAAGTGAATATATTTCTCAGTTCAATGAGATTTTTTCCATTTTCTTTTAAAACAGTGAAAGCTTTCACTTAAGGCCGATTAAATTTATACTTAAAGTCGATTTTTTCAGAATTGTATCTCTATGGCACGAATTTCATATCTAGAAGAAGCAACAAAACTAAAATTGAGTTGAAAAACAGAAAGAATATGTTTTGAAATGTCGACCTGTTACGGGTGTGACTTAAAATTTTTGATACGAGCTCAGTTTTAATTTCAAATTCCTGAATTTTTCTCCTTTTTTCCCCAAATTATCAGATTGATACAAATTTTTACTGGCGATATGGCGATTATATAATGTACGTACTATAGGGCAAGTTTTGGATTCGTGCAGAAAAAAATTTTGAGATAACAATCAAACATAACATTACGATAAGAGAGAATATGAAAAAAGTGGGTGGCGCAATTATGTCTGTCTGTTTGTATCTGGATCTACAGCCTAAACCAATGATGCGATTTTCTTCAAATTTTGAACTTAAGGTTTTTTATAACTTTCCAGAGTGGAAATTGAATTTTTTTGTTAGCTATAAAAATAACGGTACTCGCCATACAACCGTTAAGGAAAAGCTAGTTTATTTTAAAAACGGCTCCAACGATTTTGATAAAAAAAAATCAGTGTATTATTGTAGATATGGTGTACTTTCTGGTAAGAAGAAAAAATTACCAAAAACATTTATTAACGGTACCTACCTGCCATATAACGGTTTTTTTGATTTTCGGTTTTCTCATTAACCGCTCATCCAATTTCAATAAAATTGTTTGCACAAAAGGCTCCAAAGAATATAAATAATACTGCATACCAACATTTAAGAAAAAATAAATTTTGGATTTTTAAAAAAATATTCAATTTTTTTTTTTTTTGGAAATTCAGTATTTCAAAAATGGGTTGATGAATTATTTTGAAATTTCAATTTAAAATGTATATTAATATATACTCAAAATTGGCATAATACCATTTTTTTCTATATTTTTTTTTTTTTTGGAAAAATGTTACAAAAATTTTATATATAAAAAATTAATTTTTAAGAAAACGGCTCCAACGATTAAAAATTGTTTTTTTTTTGCTTATAGTCATATTGTTTCAAGTAATCAAATGATTTAAATGCTTGTTTATACTTTTCTAAAGTTCGACACAACTTAAACAGAAGAGCGAGTACGTGCGATCCAGTTGTGCATTTTATTTTATTTAGTAATGAGACACATATTTTTTTTTGTTACGGGCCTGACACTAACCTTTTCATGAATCAACTGCCCAAAAACTCAAATTGTTTTTATTATTGAATAATTAAATGACACAAAAACGTGCTTAGAATTCTAATAAGGCCAAATAACCACCGGTTCTCAAATTGAGAAACAGTTAGTTATTGAAAATATGGTTTTGAACTTCTGATAACAATAAGTGACTTTTGGAGACCTATTCTGCTAAGTGGTTCGAACTGCGCAATAAGCGGCGATAGAAAAAATTATGACAGTTTCACTTTTAAATTAAAGAATACAATCTTTTAAAATCGTTTATCGGTACTTTTTTCAATTCGAAGTCATATTTTGTGATTTGTCGGTCGTTATGTATGGAATCACCCCTAATCAGCCTGTATTTAGATTTATTTTGAGATACATACCTACATAATTTTAATTTTAATATTTTTAGTCTCTTGGAAATCAAAAATTTTACAATTCTGAGGTAAAATTTTGTATACTATAAAATCATCATACAAATAAAAACTAAAGGTTTTATTACAACAACGTGAAGCCGTCGTAAACGTAGTAAAGTTTAAACTTCATAATTCTGTCAAAGTTTGTATTGAAAATGTGACAGATTTACGCAGTTAACAACTTTACCACGTATATGACGACCTTACGCTTTTGAATGGACACCCTTATTTTATTTTTGTATAGTACCTAATATTTATGAAGAGTAAAATAAAATTTACGACTGTTTAGCGCGTTCTTGCTCTTATGTATGTTCAAATATCTTAGAATTAGATTTTGAGAGACAAATGTTTAAAAGCGAATGGAATTGTTCTTCAAAGTACTAAAAAAAACTCTTTCAATAGTTTGAGCTGAAAAAAAGGTAGCTATGTCAACTGAATTCTTGAATAAATGAGAATTAATTTAAAAATAAAAATTGAAAATCATTGAAACGGGTCTTAAGAAAACATATTTATATGTTTATATAAAATTTTCAGAGGAACAATTTTGGCATGCAAATTTTAAGTTTTAAGTTATATTTAGATCAAAATGAAACTATCAAGCTTATCTTAAAATATCGAATTTTGGAAAAAATATTTTGAAATTTTGTATATTCAAAATATTTTATTTTGAAAACTTTGATTTAATTTTTGACATTAATTTAATCCAAGTAGCCAATAATTCAAAATTCAAAATCAAAAATAGAGTTTTTGGGGAGGTACTGTTAATATTTGCTTAGTGTATTTTTTTTATATTTTATAATAAAACGTTGTTATTTCAGCTCATAGAAAAAATCTTATCAAAATTGTTGGAGCCGTGTTCGAGAAATATTAGATTTTCTTCAACGATTTTTAAACATTTTTATGGAAAGTACCTACTTACCATTATTTTTGCAGAAAAGTAAAATATTTTCGGAATTATTTTAAAAGAAAAAATTATTAATAGTTAAAAACAATCAATAATAATTCCCAAATATATTCTTTTTGTGGATTTTCATGAATAAGATTCAATAAAAAAGGTTATTGTGTGAGTGTTATTCATCTAACTGATGAGCCCACTACCATGTCTGGGTGAAATACATTCACTGGAGTAAAGGCCAAAATAATCTTTGCTGTAAAATATTTTCGTTTTAATATTTTAAAGAATATTAAATAACCGTTAAGTACTAAGTTTCAAACAAATTGACCTATCATTTTGAAACCAAAAAATTAAATTACATAACTTAAAATCCAAAAAATATCTCTTTTTTGAAAATTTTCGAAGAAAATACAATTGAAAATAGAGCTTGTGCATTTAAAAAAAATATGAGAATCGGTTACACCGTTTTCAAGAAATTCTGAAATAAAAGAAATGGTTATTTGGTTTTTCGAAAAAAGTTTTTTTTTCCATTTTCTTAAAACTATCTTAAGGCTAGACAAAAATTCATAAAAACTAGCCTACTTATCAATATCTTATAACTAACTTACCGGCCCCAATCGGGCACTCTAAGTTAAACTATAATAACTAAATGCTTATGCCTTTCAGCCTAAGAACTATCTTAAAACTAGATTCCATATCAGTTTTATTTTTCACCGAGAAGAATTTAAAAAAAACGTACAAACTACATACAAATAAATTAAAGCTAATTAAAACTACTATAAAACTACATATTAAACTACGTAAAACTACTTACAACTACTTATAATCTACTTACAAGCTTCTTACAAACTAAAGCAGCCACAGCAAGCAATTTTCGAGCTTTTATCATTTTTTTTTTTTTTGTTTTTTTGGTTGTTTTTTTTTTGTGTTTTTTTTTTGTGTTTTTTTTTTTCTGTGCCACCCTGACTGTCCCTGCTTATGCTTGAAACTAACTACCTAAACCTATCTAAGTCGGCCATGGCATAGAAAAATGCAGTCAACTTTTAAATATCCGAAGGAACTTCATGTTCAGGTTTCAACCACCAGAACTGGTTCTCTTGCTTTACCCTATCTCTTCGGTCCCGATCGGACACAGTCGTACTGAACCGAAGGTGCTCAACTCCGTCTTGTGCGAGGGCGTCTCGACCGTAAAGGAGCCCCCGATCTACAGTTCTACGGCCGACACGACGTGGTAGATAAGCGGAACCGCCGCTCTATCCTGAATCAGCACTCGACTGTCTAAATAGAGGAATGCATCGGGCGGAATAAAGCCGCTTAGACGCACACTCTCGTAGTAATCGTTCTTAGGGTAATATGCCCCAAAATTAAGCTGTTGGTCGAGGAAATCGCTCTCGCAATGTGACCTCGAATAAGCTTCCACAAGAAATTATCTCTCCTGTTTATGTTGAACCAAACCGGGCACCCATAGGCAATCATCGGCTGGATGAGGGTCATGTAGCAAATCACCTTCACTCTGCTGTCAAGCCGGCTGCTATAAAACAACCGTTTCGTCAGGGCAAAAGCTCCCCTAGCCCTGGTCAGAGCAGCATTTATATGTCTGTCGAAATATAAATACTGATCCATCCAGATGCAAAGGTACTTTACTACACTTTTACTCGCCAGTTGCTGTCAATTTGGCCCTACGATCACTAGGTTACGCCAGTTCTTTCTCGTATCCCTTGTGGCTCCACGCAATGGAGTCCTAAACAAGATAGTTTCTGATTTCTGAAAGTTGATTTTGAACTTCCAGGCATCGCAATATTGCTGAATCTTCTCGAATTCACGCTGCAAAAGAATTCTGAAGACCTTGACTTTTGGAGCTGTTCTGTACGCAATTAGATCATCAAGGTTTTCCACACAAAGGTAGCCTTTACTAAGTGTCATTTTTAAGAAAAAGTAATATTTTGTTGAAATTCTAAAAGAAAATGTATGTATATGTACCTATTTTTTTGGCTCTAAAAACTAAGAGGCTGGTTGCGATATATAAAGAAGAAGATTAGTTCTTTCAGATTAAGTTGAAAAAAAAAAATTTCTCTCGATGATACAAGGTCTCATAAATAGCAAAAACACGATATTTGTTTATTTGCTGCAGGAATTTCTTAAAAACGGATGACGGATTTGAATTCAGAATCCAAAAGCATACTAAAAAATAAATCTTCACTGCATGCCTTTTTAATATTGTTTTTTCCCTATAAGTTTTTCAAATACAATTTTTATTTTCAAAACTAATTATGAATCTGACTCACGAATATATCAATCAATTATGAATCTGACTTATGTAAAGTTTTTTGGAAGCTCGTCTTGATACCATTATAATATATTTTTTCGATTTCTGCAAAAATATTGCCAAAAAAAAGAAAGTAATCAAAAAACAAAAAAAAAATAAAATAAAACAATTTTCCTAGAACATTACTTTTAAATTTTGCAACATTTCGCAGGCGGGGAAAAATTAAAAAGCTAAAATATGAATATCTCATCTCAAGGCTCGGTAAAGTGATTAATTTTATTTCATTACGAAAATAAAGGTTTATATACATATTATGCATATTTCTGTTAACATCAAAACCCTATAAATACTGAGAAAATTATCAACTTTTGAATCTTAAACGAAACTATTCTTTCTTCCCCTCTTGATTTTTTTTAAACTAGGGCTATCAATGTTAGGCTATAAAAATAACGACTTGGTTGATGGAAAACGACTATAATGAGTCAAAAGTTCTTATAAAGTTGTACGATAATGTGCCACACTAGCTCTTCTAAAGTCCTCAAAAAGTTTTTTTTTTCTATCATTATTTAACCTCCAAGCTCCAACTAAGACATTTTCATGTGAATCATGAATATCATTAAACATCACAATGACCAAAAACGAATGGATTTGTATAATAAAAATAATAGACCCATTTCAGGCCTTCTCGTCATTTCATTTTGAATTTTTTCAGCTAAATCATTCATCCAAAAATATCTTACAAATTAATAACGACAAAAAAATAAAATCTCACATAAATTTGACTTTATTTGTCTTTAATTTTATTTTTAAGTTGAAGTAGAAATAGTTTGTGTTATGTCGGAGCAACGATTAAAACCCAAATTATATTTCACATAACTTCGTTTAGCATAAGTTTCCATTCATAAATTCATTAAAATAAAAGAAGCAACTTTGTGGACGTATTAACCATTAAATTTTTGTTTCTTATAAATTACTTTAAACTTTAAAGCCAATTAGAATATAATACCTTGAAAAGGTACTGAATTTAAATTAATTAAAAGAAAAGAAAAAAAAACTATTCACCTATAAAATTGGCTACATGGAGAAAAGGATGATAAGTAATAATAATTAACTTGACGATTTATTTTACAATTGGGTGTTGTTGTCATTAAATGTGTTTTAAAATCATAAAACTTTTAATTACTTCTCAAGAGTGAGTCATCAATAGTGTGATGTTTTACTCGTAGAGCTTCATATTATTCTATTCGACACACCTCCGACCTCACGTCGTCGCGTCGAGTTGGTGAGTTAATTTACCACGCAAATTGTCTTCACATATTACATTCATACATCTAAATACAAAAAAATGTGCAAACTAGACTTTTAGAAGTCATAAAGCCTCGTTAAAGCTATTTAGTATGCTAATAGTTTTGAGCCTTCGTTTATGCATTATAGTTTGATAGATAGCGTTGCATTTTGGAGTAATTATTTTATGGTGGTTGTTCTGATATTCGGTCGAATTGAATCCGTTCAGATTAAAAACGGCCAACAAAAAGATACCAATATTGAAAACGTCAACAACTGCTGAATTGTGGAATGTGGATCCTTTCGTTTTGCCGAACATCTTTATGATTCATAGACGTTCGGCAAAACGAACGGATACACAATCGTCCATTTTTTTGACGTTTTCAATTGGGATATCTTCTTCTTTTCCGTTTTAAATCCGTACTGTGTCTTTTCAGAACCTTCTCAGAAATTTGTATTTTCATTTCCCAGCAGGAAATGCTGCTTTTTCTTCTTTTTTCCTAATTTCACAGTAAAATGCACTATTAGAAATTAACAACCTCTGCTATCCGCTTCCTATGCAAATCCTTTATGACCAGTCTAAACATTTCAATATCTTCAAAATACGGTTCACATTCACAACTGGCACATAACGTCACAGAAAAACCAACACAATTGATATTTTATGTTTATCTTCACGAAATTATAGTAATCCTGATCTTTTGACTTTGGCCACACACGAGTCAAGTCGTTTTGGTTACTTAGCTTTGATAGTGATAAGAGTTTTGTATGAAAGACCAATTTAGTTAGGAAAGAAATAGAGAGATTGTTCAGCTATTTCTTGCTAAGGCCTCGACCTCCAGGCCTCGAAGGCAAACGTCTTGCTGATCTACCAGAGCAAAAGCCCACCTTTTTGAGTTCCCAAAGGATCTAGTACCTGTTGGTAAGTGCCATCAGGGGTTGATCTTGCTGTCAGTCCCATGAGGTCTTAAAGACCTTCAGGAGGTCTTTCAGAAGGGTCTTCTTCAGGATGACCCTTACAAGGCCGACGAGCGTGAATAATACCTGTGTTTTGGTGAATATAGGCTAACTATTGCTATTGTTAAGAGCTTTCGTTCCAGTCTTAAAACCTCAGGTTTTTGTTTCAATCATTAAGACTCTTTGATCTACCTGAGATGGAAGGTTGCGTACGGCACCATCTTCTATTACGCAGAGTCTTTTTTTCCTCTCTGACACATACACTTGCTCGATATTCCTCTATTGCTGGTCTTGTTTTGCGTTGCAGCATATTCGTATGTGCATTTTCTATCATCCGTTTCAATTGTACACTTTCATCATCATAATTCATAACACGGGTTCTTTTCCTTCTTCTTTTTGTTGGTAGCCTAAGGCCGCGGCCACGCAGTAAGCGGCTGAGCGGCTGAGCGGAAAAAAAAATATAAAACATATGAAATCACATAGAAGCGGCCACGCTATGAGCGAGCGGCGAAACAAAATTCTGAGCGGCTAAGCGGCGCCGCTCAGCAACCAAACCTGTTTTAATTTTTAGTAATGTTCTGAGCGGCAAGAAGTAAAGATGGCCAAAGTAAACATTGAGTTGTATATTTCGTTCTTGACAACGGCATTTTAACTACTAATCGCTCAAAAGCAGTCACTCAGTGCCTGGCCATACGTCGCTTAGAGCTGCCACTCAGCCGCTAGCCGCTCAGCCGCTTAGCCGCTCAGCCGCTTACTGCGTGGCCGAGGCCTAAGGTGGTTTCGGCTATACTATACCACTCTTTAATGGCGTCTGTGAACTGCACATAGCGCAGATCTTCTCGCTTGGGATCTCCCTTTTGGCTGTATATACTCGCCAGTGTTGCCACATTACTGCAATTGCAGTAGATCTACTGCTTTTTTTCTCAAAATCAATCTACTGCCTTAAAACAAAATCTACTGCACTTGATTTGCGAACATAATTACCCTTCACGCCCTTAATAATAATTTGATATGTTTAATTTATAGCTAGTTTGTTTGTTCTTTTTATGTTTTGAAGAAAACAAATATTATATTTTATTTATTTATCAGTTTGGTCGAATGACATATTGAGTTTTTTGAAAAAAATAAATAAAAAAAGATATCTACTGCGAAAAATTTTCTGAGAAGTGGCAACCCTGACTCGCTGGTAACTCCAGGTGGTATGCCAAAGCTTCCAGTGTCGAATTTCTTCTTCAAGGCCGCTCGCAGTTTCTGTTTGTTGAGCTCTGAATTAACAAGGAAATGTTCAAATTCGAATTTGCCCTCGAAATGTACGCATAACTTAGCTGTTATATTCGTGACTTGTGTTAAATAGCACATGGTCGATCTGGAAGGCGATTCGACCATCTGCCGATTGCAGGGCTAGGTTCTTTTGAGGATCCTTAGCATAGGAAACTTATGGCCAGTTTCACAGTGGGAGTTTAAACCTAAGTTCAACTGAACCTGAAGTTCAGTTTTATTTTTAAGTTGAACTTTTTCGGTTTCACAATGTAAACTGAACTTCAGATCAATTAAGCGAAGTTTAATAAGATTCTGTGAACGCAACTTGGCAGCATTGAAGTTTTGAAATTCAAATTAGAGTATTTTCAGATGATTTTTATGTAAACTTCCTGAAATAAATAGTTTAAAATTTGAAAAAAGTAATTAGAATATGGAAACAAATTTAAATAAAAGAGCTGTGCAAAAGAAAAGAAGCTCTAATTTTTCCACCGCAGACGTGAATTTGTCGATGGACTCGGTTCTGAGGCACAAAAATATTACAGAAAATAAAAAAAAAACGATAAAGTGCAGTGGAAAGAAAAAAACAGTGATGGTATGGGAATCAATCGAAAAGGAATTTAATTCAAAAAGTTGCTCCCATTATTATAGTTCTACAGATGTGACGAAGTAAACAAAAGTTTGATAATTAAAAAAAAAACATCAGCAAAATAATTTTTTTCTAGCGAAAAGCGAAATCTTTATGAAACTGGTGGTGGTCCGCAAGAAGTTACAATGGATTCAATAGACAAAACCACTTTGGACATTCTGGGTGATCATGCGCAGAGACTTGGATCGGTTTAAAATGCCGAAATTTTAGTTCCAAGAACCAGCAAGTAAAAGTGATACACAAAATGTGTTTTTTCTTTTCTCTTTTTAATAAAGTCATAAAATATTTGTTCAACAATTTTCGCTAAAAACATTCATAAAATGAATTAATGAAATAAAGAAATTCACGTCCAAAAACAAGATTTCGTATTTACTTAAATAAAGACTTCTAAAATAATCATTCTATTATATTTAAGATTGATTGCGTTCAAGGATTCCATACGTTGAACTACAGTTTAAATGGCAGAATATTATCGTTTAACTTAAACTACAGAATGAACTCAGTTCAAGGTGTGAACGAACATTGTGAAACCGAATATGTTGTTGAACTTCAGTTTAAACCAAAATCAGAGTTTAAACTCTCACTGTGAAACTGGCCATTAGTGCTTCTTTTCAACTTACAACTTACAACTGGAAAATTTGACAGATTTACGAAGTTTAAGACTTTACCACGTTTACGCCGACTTTACGCTGATGTTGCATGAATACACTTATTATATCTTTAAAATTAATTTGAAAGCAGGCTTGATTGATTTTCCGTTGAAACTTGATTGATTTGCTTTATTTATAATAAAATGCTGAAGTAATTTGTTACAACACAGTTTTTTATTTGATAACGTGGAAAAAAAAAGTATCATGTTACCTGCCTCACTACCTTATACGTAGTCCTCAACATCAAATTTCATTCAAATCTTTTCAGTCATTTGAGTCTGATTGAGTGATAAACTTCCAACCAAATTATAGATTCCCATTTTTAATGACAGTAAGATGAACCTTTTGAATGTATTATGAATGACACTGATATTTTAAAGTATTTCATTTACCTACAAAATATAAAAATTGTTATTTGCAACACTTACATTCAGACTATTACTTTCATTTAAAAACGACATAATTTATAAAAAAAAAAAAGTTATGCAAAATAGATTTGCAAATCTAGAAACGAGACCAGCAGACTTGCAGTGATGTTATACGTTATGGTGCTATAATAAAATAACTTTAACCGTTTAAATTAGACAAGTCGGTCATGGTCAATGTTTACAATGTAAATACATAAATGCGGGGTGATTGTTTTTGAAAATAAATTAGAAATTAAATTAAGTGCAGTAAATTGTTGGATTTGGCTTATGTTTTGTTCTATTCTGAGAAGTGCTAAAATTGTTCATCTTTTATTGGCATATTTCAATTTTACATTATATTCTTCTATGTATGATTAATCTTGGATTAAACTAATTTAGGATATAAAACTTTTTCGTGAAGAAGCAATAAAACTTGAGTTAGGAGGATCTAATCTCTCAAGGTATAACAACCAAGGAACAAAACGGGCGGAAACCTTAAAGGTGAACCTTATCCAATGAGCTTCTTGAAACTGGAAGTTTATATGGAAATCCCTTTAAAACTTCTATGTATCTAGAAAGCCTATATACTGTTTGCCCTACCTTACTAGTGTGCCGAATCTAAAAAGAACATTTTTTAAAAAAAAAAGTTAGATTGAGCTCTGCATTAAGCCATGTCTATCGGTCACCGAAGCAACTAGTGAAAGGTCTTGCTACGGCCCGATTTTTTGGAGGAAAAAAATTTGAACAGCCTGATTTTTGATTTATAGCTAATCAGAGAAAAGTTCTCAACTATCTGGTGATCACTATAGGTTTGAAAGAATGGGTCAAAAGACACCAAAATCGATTTTTCCAAATATATCGAACACAGTATCAGAAGATAAAAAAATTCTGAAAACAGCTAGTTGCTGAAGTAATTATCCATAAGAATCTTTCTTTGAATTTTTATCGGTAACATTAGCCGTTAATAACTTAAGACACTTCAAACTATAATTAAAAAGGCATGTGGCACTCAACCTCTGAGTTGCAGTGGAAGAAAATGCATACTTTTGAAAAATACTTTTTGGAGTAATTTTGTTTTTAAATATACCGTTTTTTTTTATTGTGCGTGATCTTTGACCCTTCACCATGGACTTAATGGTCAAAGGAAAGCTGAGGACTTTTATCAGACTATATAAGTTACATAAATACCAAACGTGCTTACCTTCCAAAAATTACACTGTTAATTTTTTTCCTTTCTATGGCTTTTTTTTTTTTTGTCTATTCTTACTGGGCTATTAAATAACTAGGAACAAACGAAAATGTTGAAAACATGAGATTTAAGTACATTTTCTGATATTGATGCCAAGATAATGAAAACTAAGACCGACTGTTCTCTCTCAATTTCTACAAAGCGCGTCTTTTTAGTTTCAAAAAGAATTTTCAATTTTATTTTCCTTAAAAATATACACAAAAAATATACCTAACTTAAGATTATGCACGTAGTTGCATATTTTCCTTGAAATTTCTTGTTATAGGTACCCTTCTCGTTTTGCAATTTAAACAGCACACAATGAATCACTTAACTGCGCAATGTTTTCACATGATATCCCTTCACTTGGCGAAGTAGTAGTAGGTTTCTTTGAAATTCATAAACTAATTTAATTTCACCCTTATAATGGCTCCTACACAGAAATGTCAAGATAAGGAAAAGCAAAGAGCATATCGTCGCCCTTAAAGAAGACCGGCATAACTCAAAAAACTTGATTCTTCAGAAAACGGGTTTAAAGTTTTTGAGTCATACGATTTTTCATAATAATTATTTTTTTTAATATTAAGAATTTTTTGAATTTTTTTAAATAAATTAGGCTAGCTACTTCTATATTTTGTTTATTTAAATTCAGCAAAAAAAAAATTAAAAAATGTACGACAAAGGTGAAAAAAAAAGATTTCCCAGACCCTCTCCGAATTATGTCATTTTTCCGGAAAAAAATTATGATATTCAGATAAGCTTTTTTTTTATTTTGGAGTTAGTTCACCATATAATTAAAAAATAAAAAACGATTTGTTGGGAGAAATTTCATTTTAATGCATTTTTATAAAATATTTGGAAAATATATTTATAAAACAGTTATAAAAAAAATTAAATTTTTCTTTTGAGAACAAAGTCTTAGACTTTACAACGAGTTTATTATTTAAAAGTAAAATTAATTCACAGATTTTTGTTCTTGCCTTAAGGCCTTAAAATTAAAGTGGCTTAGAAATTATTATCTTACCTTAAAGATTTAGGTACATATTGTTTTATTCATAAAGCCATTTCGTTACATTGTTGCAGTCTTGAAGATCTCCCATTTCCCAATAAGTTGAAAAAAATAGTTTTCTGTCATTCTCTGTGAATTTTTTTGAACATTCTAGCCTACATTTCTCGTCACATGGTGGTCCCATTTCTCTTCCACGTATAAATCTTTGGGACTTCGAATTTGATTGATAAGACTTACCGGAATTTCTTAATCTTTTTGCCATGTTCTTTTTCCAGTGCTTTGGATTAGCTTTCCGCTTTGGTGTTTGTTGAGATAACACGTCTCTGACTAGAGCTTCAGCTAGAACTTCAGATCGACTTTCAGTTAGACCTTCAGATGGATCTGCAGCTAGACCTTCAGCTCGACTTTCAGCTATACCTTCAGATGGATCTTCAGCTAGACCTTCGGCTGGACCTACAGCTAGCCATTGAGCTGGACCTGCAGCTATGCTTGAGTTGTCACTGCTTATGCTTGAGTTGGAACTTAAGTTCTCCTGGTCACCAAAGTTAGGGTCAGCATCAATATCGTCGTCTGAAAAATCGCCAGATTCACTAGTAGAAAATGTCTCAGTTTCCAAATCTTCAGCTCGAGAAGTGCACGGGACGGGTTGATTTTCGATCTGCATTGAGGTAGTTTGGGGCGAATCCACAACAGCAGGCATGTCCACAGGTGTCAAAATTACATCAGTTTCTAAGATTTCAATAGATTTTTTTTTTTCAAAATGCAATAGAAAAAATATAAAGACATAGGAACATACCTGTTTGGGACATTGTGGGTGCATTTGCATGACGAATAGTAAACGAATTTGAGGTAGAATAACTTCTAGATTCACATTCATTATTTTTCTTAGCTCTAGCCAATTTAAGAAGCAGTTGTGAACGCTGCATCTTGATGTTGAAGTATCTGCACCTAAAAAAAACACGAATAACTTAAATTAATCATTCATTCTAGAATAAAATTGAAAAATTACTGATACCAAACTTTAAAAAAAAATTATGATAAGTGACAAATTTAGTTTTATTTCAAAAATGAAATTAAAAATTGTAGATTACAAGAAAAACAAGTTATAGTAAAGTGACATAATTTGATAAAAGAAATTGACGAAAATTTTTTTTCATATGATTAGTCAAAAAAATTATAAAGAAAAACGGCATAAGTGTTAAAAGTGTCACTGTAAAACTATGTTTTTTTAAATTTATCAGGAAAAGTGGCACATTTTGTTTTAAAACATAAAATAAATTAAAAACTGGTACTTACTTTATCGAGAAAACTGGCACAACACAAGTTAGTTCGTTTTTGCACTAAATTTACCGACAAATCCTTGGCACAAAACGAACTTATGCCACTGTTTCACAAAATAAATAGGTCCGATGACCTCGAGCAACTGGCAGATACTAAATTATGTCAATGTTGATCATAAGCAAACAAGGAAAAGGAACAATGTGACATTTGGAACAAAGTCCATCCAGCGGGATTCAGAAGAGCTTCAGTTATGCCAGTTTGACAGAAAGATAGAGAATTTTTTTTTTATTCGATTGGCATCATTAACTCAAAACTCGAGTTTTTTGAGTTATGCCGGTCTTCTTAAACAGCGACGATATACAAAACAAAGACAAAGACTTACATATATATCGTAGTTAATAGACCACTGCATGCGAAATAGAACCATACAATCTTACAGTCACTTCACTTAGAAACTTAAAATCAATATTTAAAATGACGTTAAAATTCTTAAATTATTAAATAGTTACACTTATAGCTTTAGGGCAGCTATACTCAACCTGCGGTTTCATAGAAAAACTGAATAACATAAATTAAAAATAACAGCCGTTTTTAAAAGCGCCTAAATCAATTTGGCAATAACAACCAAACAACAACCATTTTGGATGATATTTCCTGATTTCTTCAATTTCTTTTATAAAATGAAACAATGTCCGAAATAATAAATCAAATGGAAAAAAAAACCAAAATAGGAAATATTTCCAAACAAAGATTATTGTCAGTGAAAAACATCAATTTTTAAAGTAAAAGTGGAAAATTTGGATAATCGAAATGTCACTTTGTCTTTTCGTTTTCTCGAATGACTGATAGCGTTTTGTTTGGTCCTCCCGTAGCAAGCCGACATTGTCAAATGTTATTTGTTATTTAATTTTGGAATTGACATTGTGAATTTTCAGAAGGTATACTAAAATTTGGTATTAAAAGGATACAAGTATGAAAAACATGGATAGGCCAAACATTTCATCCTCTCCATTATGGTCATATTTAGAGAACAGCTGTGTGAACGTTTCACCACCCAAAAGCAACAACTAAGTGCACAACCAAATCCAAACTTCAGAATCTAGAAAAGGGTTGCAACTTGTTCGTTTGGCGTTCTGGAATCTGGATCGGAGAGCTTCGGAGGGTTCTCCCAGATTATCAAACGAAAACGCTACGACAAAGCAAACATTTTGCTTATGTGGGAAAGACAGTGATTTTGTAGCTGTTTAAACTCAAATCGCGAGTAATCTTTAGAAGTTTGACTGGATTTGCTCTCAAAAGTGAACCACATGAGTGACCACAACATAAATTTTCCACCTTTCCTGACAGAAAAAATAGTCAGAAAGTCGACCCTGGATTGAAAAATTAACTTCTTTGATCCACTTGGGAATCATCGTTTTCAATCCTACAAAAAATGTGTAAAGAAATAAACGAATTAGGTTAGCATGCAGGAACAAGCCAGATCTTGAAAAAGCGCCCTAAATTTCAAAAATCAAATTAATGTTTATATTAAAATGAATAGACCATTCAATCATGCTGCGGCCCGAGGCAACATAGCTAAAACGTCTTTGTGGCCCTTATGAAAAATAGGTTGAGTATGGCTGCTTTAGGGTGTAACTCACAATCAGTGGCGAAGCACAGATTTCTATTGGGGAGAGATTTTATTTATGTTATTATAATATAAAAATGAATAAATTAAAATTATAATTAGATAGTCATCTTAACCTTTAGTACTTTTGACAAAAAATAAATAAAGAAGAATTTTTTTTAAAGAAACATACAGAAAATTATTTATTAAAAATATAAATGTGTTAATATATGTATCAGCATCTACCTACCAATAAACTGGGACAAAATAAAATTTCAGTTTTTATACACAATTTTTCTTTTTATAGTATTAAATTTTTTAATCGCTTCCTAATCATCATGCCACGAGGTACTACAGAAGGACAAAATACAACCTTTTAAATTGTTAAAAGGTTGTATTTTGTCCTTCTGTAGTAATTGTTAAAAGGTTGTATTTTGTCCTTCTGTAGTACCTCGTGGCATGATGGTTAGTGCGTAGGACTGTCATGCCGAAGGTGTGGGTTCGATTCCCAGCCGTGCCACCTAAAAACAGAAATGTTAGGTACTGCCTCTTGCGAGGAACTGACAAATCCTCCAAGAGTATACTTGTCATGAATAAGTGCTGCTCATTTAGCCGTTCGGACTCGGCAAAAAACTGTAGGTCCCCTCCATTCCTGCCAATACAAGCACACAGGAATGGTTGAGAGTTGAAAGTCACTAGGCCCTGGTTCTCCATGAGCTGTTGCGCCACCCAATTTATTTTATTTTTTCCTTCTACAAGAATCTGTTGTTACCTGGGTACCTATGCATGATAAATGTACATTAGGGTGGTCCTTAAAAAAAGGTCATCACGGATGGGCCTAAACCGGCTCTTAATGAAGAAAAAAAAATTCACTAATTTTTTCAGATTTTTATTTTCATCCCCTATAGTCGCCTAAGTAAATTAATTTTCCCCTTTTTTTTGCATACTGGAAATTCACAATGAAGCTACCAAACAAATCAGAGCATGTAAGTGGAACTAGACAAGAAAAAAATCCTACGGGAGATGTGGGTGATATCTCCCCCCGCTTGGACGGGAGGGGCAATTTAATAAAATAATTACATAAAATAGAAAAAAATAACTTAAAAAACAACGGCAACACTTGCCATACCATTCCTACGGTTTGTTTTCAATTAAGTTTTTTTTATGAACATTTTTGGCAAAAATTGTTTCAAACTCAACATTTTGAAGGAAGTAATTTTTTTTTCAAAATTTTAGGTTTAAAAGCAGTTTTTGCTGTTGTTTATTCAAAGAATTTTTTTTGAATATTAACTATAAAGTTCTGGTTTTCCAAAAAGCTAAAAAACATAACTGCGAGTGTTGCCATTCTTTTGCAATTCATTTTTTTTTTTTTTCATTTTATGCAAATATTTTATTAAATTGCCCCTCCTGTCCAAGCGGGGGGAGATATAACCCCCTCTCGTAGTACTTTTTCTTGTATACTTCCCACCTAGGTACATGCTCTGAATATTTTTGACAGATTTTACGCGAATTTCTAAAAACAAGGTGAAATTTAATTTACTCCTACAGCGATTATAGGGAATGAAAATAAAAATCTGAAAAAAATAGGGAATTTGTTTTTCTTCATTTAGAGCAGATTTAGCCCCATCCAAATATAAAAAATTAAAAAAAAACATTATAACGACCACCCTAATATACGTACATAGACCTGCAGGTCAAGTTTTAATTAAAAAAAAAATGGCAATCAACTAAATTTTAATCAGTAATCATTAAATACCAAATTTCTGTCATAACTTGGAGTTGTTTCGTTATTAATCTACTTAAGATGTTTGATATTAAACTTCATGAACTAAGGTGTTGGACATATATTTAAGATCGCTTCGTTTCATGGCTACTTTTATTTGCGATATATGTATATTAGGGTGGTCGTGAAAAAAAACGTCATCCCGGATGAGCCCAAATCGGCTCTAAATGAAGAAAAAAAATATCCTAATTTTTTTCAAATTTTTATTTTCATCCCCTATAGTCGCTGTAGGGGTGAATTAAGTTTCCCCATATTTTTTGCATACTAGAAAATTCGCGTAAGATCTGTCAAAAAAAATTCAGAGCATGTAGGTGGGAACTAGAAAAAAAAAATCTTATGGGAGGGTGGTAATATTCCCCCCGCTTGGATGGGAGGGGCAATTTAATAAAATATTTACACAAAATATAAATTAATTAATTAAAAAACAACGGCAATACTTACAGTAATGTTTAGTAACTTTTTGGAAAGCCAGAAGTCCATTCTTGCGGCTTGTTTTTAAATTAAGTTCTTTTGATGAACATACTTTTGGCAAAAAATTGTTCCAAACTCAACATTTTGAAGAAAAATTAATATTTTTTTTTTATTATAGGTTTGAAAACAGATTTTGCTGAAACTGTTTATTCAAAGAACTTTATTTAATAATTAATTATTAAAATGGACCTCTGGCTTTCCAAAAAGCTACAAAAAATTACTGTGAGTGTTGCCGTTGTTTTTAATTATTTTTTTTCTATTTTATGCAATTATTTTATTAAATTGCCCCTCCCGTCCAAGCGGTGGGAGGTATTACCACCCTCAAATAGGATTTTTTCTTGTCTACTTCTCACTTACATGCTCTGACTTTTTCGGCAGATTTTACGTGAATTTCCAAAAAAAGGGGAAATTTAGTTTACCCCTGCAGCGACTATAGGGGATGAAAATAAAAATCTGAAAAAAATTAGGGAATTTGGTTTTCTTCATTTAGAGCTGATTTAGGCCCATCCAAATAATAAAACTAAAAACAAAACATTATAACGACCACCCTAATGTATATGTAGGCAAGTTATGCATTCGTAAGAAACTTTTAACTTGAGATTTTGATCAGACTCGTCATTTCGATGATAGGGAAGACGAAAAAAGGCCAAAACGGCTGGATCAATTTTCTTAAAACTTTGTACACATGTACATAGTAGTTTTTGGTGATTCTCCTCACATTTTTTTTTTATTTTTTCAAAACCTTCCCATGCGAGTTTCTCAACAATTTTACAAAATCTTATTTTTTCAAAATTTGCTCCGCAACTTTTCTTAAAAAAAAAATCAATAAATATTTTTTAGTAAGGTGCCAGTTATAACTATCATTGTAACTCATCATTAAAATTTTAATGATTGATTTTGAGACGTTTAGTAACCGAAATCATTTATTTTTTAGATGAAAAAACAAATCTCAAGATTTAACTAACATTTTTAGTCAAAAAAAACTCAAATATGCCCAACTTTCCACAAAAAAATGACTTTTAATTTTTCGATTTTCTTCAAAACAGTAGCTATTTCTGATGTCAACAATACCCGTGTTTTATTGGCAAAGCTATCCGTAGTACAGTATGATTTTACACGAATAACAAAAACAATATCGGCAGTAGGAGTACTGCCGATAAAAGCTAAAGTATAATCCTACTGCCGATAAAATTTTGACGTTTGTTCGAGTATCGAACTAGACTGAAAGAATTTTTGTGTTTCGTTATTGGTACGATTGATAATTTTTGTATCTCGAACTCCCGAAGGCTATGTTCGTAGAGTAAGGTTATGTTGAGTGATTTGGACCTATTTAGATTGTTACTTTTGGCTTCGTCATGACGATGGTTTAGTAGTTGAAATCAGTGAGGATAAACTCATCGGCATGGGGCGTAGTGAGCAATCACAGTCTAAACAGGGTCTATCATAGGCGCATGGTTGTTAAATTAGTGCAAACTGTAAAATTAAGCATTTTATACAATATAGGTGACCATTAAGATATATTCTGCGAACTGTCAAACGTAAATTCACAATCCACAATATCAGGGGCCCAATTCCGCAAAGGGTGAATGATTTTCTGTGTACACATTATATTCACACCGAAAACAAGTGTGAATGAAGTTGACTTAAAATGAATGATGAAAATGAAGAATGAAAACTTAAAACTCACTCTTGCGGAATTGCAAAAATCGATGTGTACTCGAATTTTTGTGTACAAAACTCACTCTTGCGGAGTGAAAATTCGCTCGAATTTAATTTCATATTTTTTTAGCACCTATTTTACAGGGTTTTTTTATGGCAATTCGCATCTATTGGCAATCAAACAAATTACTCATGCAATTCCCAATTCACTATTCGCAGCTTTTTAACGTAAGTGATAATAAAAAATATCTGATTTTACGTCGCACTCATTTGATTTCAAAAGAAATTTGACTAAAAAGTCCTCGTGTAATAGCAGACTAAATGACGACTTTTTTACTTTGACCATAGTCTACCAACAAGCCCCTACAATCAATTTTCGAATCTGAAAATGGGAAACAACGAAGAAAGGGACACAAACATTAACTTTAAATCATAGATTATAATAAATATCTAGTTATATTTCGTATTTTACGTCAACATAAGTTAGTTTTTGTTAATTGTTTTGGTTTATTTCTACTTTTAACTTTCATAAAATTATCATTTTTGTGTTGCGACAGCTATTCATATTTGAAATACAAAAATATATTCAGCTGCCGATGCGTTTTATTGGGAATTTATCACTGTACTATATATAAAATCCCAAAAAAATACGGGTTATAATAGTAGTAGTAGTAAATAGTATACCTTTCAAAGAACGTTTTTTTTTTTTTTTATTTTGAATATTCTCATTATAGGCTGAACGGATTTATGTAGATATTTTTTTTTTAATTTTAAATAAGATTAAATAATATTGCATACCTATAACAATTTTCAAAAAAAAAAAAAAATATTTTAAAATTTTAAAAAAGTTTCATTTTTTTTTCAATTCGATATCTCAAAAACAGGTTGACAATATTTTTTTGAAATTTTATTTTTTATTCACATAAATAAATACTTAAGATTTGAAAACCTTATTTTTGCTTAAAAATGATTTAAGATTTTGATATATAAAAATATTTTTTTTAAGAAACCGCTCCAACGGCTTAAAATGTTTGTTTGGTCAGTTCTGCAAATACTGCGAATAAATTGGTACAGAAGTTAGAGGGGGGGCGGTTGAAAATCGCCTGAGTTTGTTCCTGTTCAAAGGATGTAGGTAGCACCTTGAACTTTGATAGACCTGAGTTGTTTTCCGTTGTAGACTGAGAGCTAACGACATAAAAAGAAAACTGATTTGCTTTTGAGGTGTTGAACCAATAACCGTTTGTCTGCCTACCTAAACCGTGTCGAACAGGTGTAAAATTTGACGTAAGAATGCCTTTAATACAAAATTTGTTAAAATCATAATCAATTGATATTTTGAGAAACTCTCAACAAGTTTGTATATCTAGATGCATATAAAGCTTTATGATCTCGTAAGTTTGCTTAAATGAATAAAATTATGTATCTATTTATCTATCTTGTAACTGGTAAGATCCTAACGAGCATTTTACATATTTTCCTCTTCTGTCGTCTAGAATTTTTCTTTTGAATAGCTTGCTTGGGCCTTGAATAAGCTTACCAAAAACTCATACATTTATAGAAAAAGTATTTTTTGTTATTTTACCTCCAAAATTGTATATCTTTTTATTCGTTAAATCATATAAAATTTCTTGCAGGTAGATACAGCTGGATTATCTTGTCATCCTATTAATTCTTATTCCTAAATTTTTTTTTTTGAAATTGTTGATAAAATAAAGGACTCCACTTTCCTCTATCTATCTCTATATTCTAGAATTTGTCAACAAGCTGAATCTGTTGCAACTTACACCTGCTAAGAGTACAACTTTTCATACTCTGTCTAAAATAAAATAAATGCTATAATCAAATGAGTAAATTCCTCTACAAGTTAACTTTTAGTCTACTCTGAAATAGTCAATTGGTGCCAATGTATTTTATAAATAAAAAAGTCCATTACACACTGAAAAAGAATTCAACCACTTTTTTATATTTATAGTGTTTGACTTAAAAATGGATAAGAGTTTTTACATGTTACACTACTGAAATGATACAAGGCAACCCCTTCATCTTTTAGTGTTCTAATTCCCCCTTTTTTAGATCACAACATCTCCAGTCACCCACCCCAACATAAATGCCTGTCAGACAAGAGGCAATAATCACAATGTCCCACATTATAATATGAAATGATGATCTGCTCCATTTACTTTCTGATGATAACACATCAGCACTTTTAAGAAAACTACTTTTTTTTTCTTCTATTTCTGTAGAAGTATAGAAAAAAAAATTAAAACAAAAACAAATAATGAGCCTAAAAATAGAATAAAAACAAAGGGAAGAGAAGGGTAGGTGAAAAAACTAATAAGTGCCTAGATGTATCTCAAAAAAAAAAAAAAGATATAGATATAATGCAATAGATACGTTATTTTGTGACATGAAAGAATGTTGTGGCAACCAAGTTCCAGGTAGGTATATATGCAGTAATTGAATTGCTGACAGAAAGATGCACTGGAAAGATATGACAAACAGCTGGTGTATAAATATTTATCTTAGCTTTTTCCAGCCTCTTTTGGTCTGGTGAGTTGCAAACAAGACTAATTAGCTTGTCAGAAGCAACTACAAACGGTAGATGAAAAAAACAGTGTAATAATTATAAAAAACATGTCGTGAAAGCATCATTCCATAAAGAGGTCACGAAGCATCACACATCATATTGAAAGGGAGGCAATAAAGGTTACACAAGGCCGGAGGATGTTTGCAGAGTTCGTGACTTGTGTGATGGAGCAATATGGTGTCCTGTCACATACTTGTATGGAAAATAAATTATGCTCTTATTCATAAAATGGGTTACTTACTTTGATCTTACATCTGTGTTGTCAATGTATGCCTAGACATACACAGTGTTGTTTATTTACAGAATTTTTGTCAATGTTTTCCTAATTCCTACAGTACATACATATTAAACAAAACAAACATATCCTTGATTGCGCGTTTGTTTTCCATAACATCAGGTGGTCAGAAGTTGCTCCGCTAAAGGTTATGGTCCCAAAGGAATGAATATTTCTGACATAATGCTGTATGTGTTAGCAAAGTCGTCACTTTTATGGTAATAACTTTTTCCCAAAAGAAATTTTTACATCTTTAAGCTCAACCAACAAACATACACAGGTGAACAACAAGAACATAGAGCTTTAAGTGGTAATAGAATAAACCTGCATCATCTTCAATGAATAGAAAATACAGTTTTGTGATTTGTATTTTTTTTTTTTTCAATTTGGGTTTTCAATACATAGAAATCCGGCAGCCGTCTCCGTGGTGAACATCGGGTGCCTAATACCTCAGTTGAAGATGGGGTTGATAATTGACAGCAAACGAGAGAGGGGGTAGAAGAGCTTCCACAAAGGCACTTCTCCATTAATCGAGGTGGCATGCAGTGGAAGAATTCCCCAGATGGAACCAACGGTGGCGTCTACAGTTCCGGTCAGGTTAAACTACTAAGTGAACGCCTTATACTTCCTTGGAGTTATACTAATGGTCTGGTCCTCCAGGTTGGGAATCGTGCCGTGCGTCGTCGCGTCGCTCGGCGGGGTGACTTCACAGCCAGGTAAGGTTATTTAGTTGTCAAGCAAAATCAAGCCTCGAATACGGACGGATTATAACTGTTGACGAACCTAGCAAGTGAAATGTCCTTATTTCCGAACTTCAGATCAGCAAGTGAAAGGTACTGTGTCTCTATAGAACACGTGCAGCCAAATATTTAGCGGAGGCCCTAGACTGCTACAAAGCAGACATCACCGCCATCCAAGAAGTACGATGAGATGAGCTGGACAAAAGACTACTACGGCGACTGTTACCGACAACTAACGCGGCATCTTTTTGGGTGTGAATTCGTCGTTCGAGGCAGACTTGGACTAGAAGTAGTTTCAAATATGTGAACAAGCACCCCACGACAACTCGCATCAAGGCTGAGTTCGCCAACATTAGCCTCACATGCGCGCATGCCCCGCACAGAGGAGAAAGGTGGTGGCAACGAGGAGGTCCTGGACAAGTTTATGAGCAATGCCCTAGCTATGGCATTAAAATGGTTTTGGGTGTTTTTAATGCCAAACTAGGAAGAGAAAACGTCTTTGGTGGCATATCCGAAGATATGGCATATGCATGACGCCACCTCCGATAACGGCCCCAGGTTAATCAGCTATGCTGCAGGGCGAAACGTTGTGGTAGCTAGTACACAATTCCAACATTTCGATATCCACTAGGGGAAATGGCGATATCCTGGTCAATCAACCGCCATTCATATTCACAACATATAGCGATGGATGCAAGGCACTCCTCCAGTATCAAGGATGCCTAAACGTTCCGAAGAGCCAACGTTTACTCGGACCACTTCTCGTTGTAGTCAAGGTAATGCTATGGATATCCCAGGCCAAAACCAAAACAGGAAAATATTGTAAGGAAGTTCGACGTTGGACGGCTACAGTCGCATGAAATCGCCAGGTCCTTTTCCAATCGGGATTCTCGATCCCCTTTAATAGTCCTTTGCTGCCAACTTCAAGCATCGGGAGCCAGTGGAAGAATTGCCAAAAAGCCATCAGAGATGCCGGCTCTGACGTGCTTGGCGTTATACGACCACCACAGCGAAACCCCTGGTTCGACGAAGAATGCCAGCAAGTAAATGCATCCATAACCAAACAACAGGCATAAAAACGGCACTGCATAGAAGGACCAGAGCTGCTCGCAAGCTCTGCAAGCAGAAGAAGCAAGAAGAACACCGGCTTCTCAAAAGGAAAAAGAAAGCATGAGAGGCACGCGATCGAGGAAATAGAAGGATGCCATTGCTGGTATCAAGTTCGGAAGTTTAACCAAAAAGTAAAAAGAACCACCCAGGGCTACCAAGGCCCGACCCAAAGCTTGAAAGGATGATCAGGGGAACATCGAGTTAGAATCGCAGTCTGGGCTGAGGATATAGAAGAATCATTCCCACAAACTGTATAACGGCGATGACGAATCGAGTTTCACTACCATGCAGATTTCACCATTCAACCTGGACGACACCGACGTAGTCCAAAAACTCCGTGGGACGGTGAGGAAGAGGTGGACAGCATAGCAGGTGGTACACGCAAGTGGAAGAGGACCTTCACAAACTTGGCGTGCTAGTTTGGAGACTGGAAGAAGCGTGTTGGTTGCGGCCCAGGTCCACCCCTGACCTTAGCACCACCTTAGGTAAGTAAGTAAGAAAGTGATAAAGGCACCCGCACCCGAAAGAAGGCCAAATCTTTCAGGGTGACAAGTATTTGTCAGAAGTTCAAAGTAAAAAATTCCCATCAGAGCACTGCTAGTTTATTAGACGTGTAAATCCAGCACTAGCCGTTTGGGCTTGACAGAAGATTGTAGATTACTCCTTTCCTCTCGATAACACGCACACAGAATTGATTGACTGTTTAAAGTCACTTTACCCTGACTTGGGACAAAGCTGTCGCACCACCAAATTTATTTTGTATTAAAATCTTAAGAAAATTGCAATTTACCTCTCTGCTGCTTATTTAGTGAAAATCCAAACCTCTGTATTTTGCAGTGCTTTGCGTGCTTAAATCTATTTTTAACTTTTACAAGTAGTGTCCTCGAACTATCCCCTATTTCAGCGTATAATTATTTTGGAAATCCCTGTAAACTAGGTTATCCATATTTGCCACGCATTACTGCTCCAAATATCAATCTTATACACATAAGCACTCCTCTTCTAGGACATACATTATGTAGGTTTGTATCTTGTTGTTGCTGATAGGGAGACAATTTATGTATTAGTTTTCGACTTTTCCATGTCAGTCATGTCGTAGATACATAATATAAACTCTAGATAGCAATTTATATACAAAATATATAACAAGCTTCAAGCAAAAGCTGAGGATTGGAAATTTCTTTTTAATTAATATTTTTCATTCCATTTCCTTGACCCCATTACTTTGACCATTTAAAATTGATTTTTTTGGTTTTCTTTAAACCAAGCGTGAAATTGGAATTATATACCCTGGGTAGATAGGTTTGCAGTGATATAACTATTCAAGCAGACACCATCAGCTGATGTTTTCGTGCGTCAAAGTGGTATTTTGTATTATTATTTCGTTACCAATGGGACAAAAGGTCATCTTCCCATGTATATGGCTCTTTCTAAGCTTATGATTTTTATACGAAATAGGGACGAAATGGTGATATTCAGTCATAATTATATACTTTAAAATCAACACTACCTTTTGGACTATTGAAAAAGAAGAAGGTAAAGTAAGCGGAAGTTCCTTCGTCAACTAGGTTTATATCACAAAAAAGGGTTGACCTTCCTAAATAGACAAATTATTTGTTAAAAATTTTTTAAACTGTCCTTTCACTGAACTTCTTATTTAGGACAAAACATATACATTCTTCTTGACTATATACATATATACCATGATGCCTGTACACTTAACGTGCATCAAGGGCAAACTTCCGTTTAGCATTTTTTTTTTCTCTTTCGTTTTTAAATAAGGTGAGTTTCAACTTTCAACTAGTATCTAACGAAGAAGAAAAAAAATGTTACCAAGCCCATTTTTTTTTTAATGAAACGACTAAAACCTAATCAAAGGGAAAAACTAAAGTTATGATGAAACATAAATGATTGAGGCTATCAGTGCCGCCTTCCTTTTAAACGAATCAAATGAAAAATTTAGAGGGAAAGTTGAATTTTATATATTCAAACACAGTGATACGTGCCTAAGTGAATTTAAGTGAGTTCTATAGCAGAATACACGCATGGTGTTCATATTATCTACGTTGAAGAATTAGACAATTAGGTTTAAGAAAAAGAAGCGAAATTCTTACAACAAAGGGAAAGCAGGCACCAATTGCTATAGGTACTATCGATTAATCTGAGGTAATTTAGAATTCATTACTGCAGATATAGCTTTCTACTTATTTGGAATCGAGTTGCTATAGTGAGCCCCTTGAGATTATATTCACAGATAAATCAATTTTACATTTAATATTACCAAATTAAAGTTCAGTTAATGAGATAATGAATGAATTTAAAGGTTTATCTATGCCCATAAATTAAATTCTAGAGAGTCTGATGTCTGTATAATTTTGAAATAACGAAATTAAGGAACCGTGAAAATATATGATAATGATGAAGTGCGTTCGTTTGCTCTTAAAAATGAAATATTGTTAACTTTCATCGTTTCCTTATTGGAAAATATTATATTGTGTAACATTATGACGTCATAAGATTGTTCTTATGTGTCTCAATGTCAACTATGTCAGAATATAATTCATTTTGTAACAATTCATTTCATTGATAAATATTCAAGTTAATCTGTCAAAAACAGCTGAATTTGGAAATGTTATCATTTTCTGGTTATCTTTTGTTTATACCTACGCTTCGTTCTTTCAGCTCTGGAATTATTTTCTTTTTTTATAATTATTTCATTTTCGTTTCAAATGTTTTTTTTTCGATTTGTATTCTTGGATTTGTTCAGCTTTTTACTATTTTAAAATTTTTTTATCATTTCATTCGTATTCTGATAGGTACCTATAAATTTTGCTTAGTGATTTCATTTTGTGGTTCAATACAAATAATTTGAATATTAATTTGCAAATTGTATGAAATTTTCAAATTGCTAGTAAAAATGTTTCCAATTAATTTAATAAGCTTAAAATCATTATATTCATTCTTAAAATGTATTGCACGTTTTTTTTCGAATTGAATTTGTTTATCAGCAATTTTTGTGTTGTGTATTGCTGCTGGTTCTTAAAAAGACTGTTGACAGAAGACGTATGTACAGTATGCAGACCGGCAGTACGGCTTTCGTAGCAATAGGTCCACTGGTGATCTGATGGTATATCTCACCGAGCAGTGGAACAAATCTTTACATCGTTTTGGAGAAAGTAAGATTGTTGCACTTGATATTTCAAAAGCATTTGATAGAGTTTGGCATCAGGCTCTCTTATCGAAAATGCGTGCATTTGGTATCGATGAATCTCTTCTTCGCTGGATTAGAAACTACCTTTCGGACCGCTCAATACAAGTTGTATTGGATGGTTTCAGGTCTGATATTCATAAAATAAATGCTGGTGTGCCCCAGGGCTCCGTTTTGTCTCCGACTCTCTTTCTTATTTTCATCAACGATCTCTTGTCTGAAACTTCTAATCCATTAAATTGTTTTGCTGACGACAGTTCCCTCAGCTTTTCATATTCGTTTTCAGATTCACATCCTTGTCCTTCGGATGTGGAACTTGAACGGCAGCGTATGATTAGCTCATTAAATTCTGATCTCGACAGCATTGTTCAATGGGGAATCAAAAATCGCGTAGAATTTAATGCTTCAAAAACTCAATGCTGTCTCTTTTCGTTAAAGTGGAACCCACCCCCTATGCCGCTATCCATGAGCGGCACTTGCATCGAAGAAACCGAACAGCTTTCAGTCCTCGGTATGTGCATCTCAGATCACCTTCTGTGGAGTGACCACATATTCGACGTCGCCAAAAACGCTGCTAAGTGTTTGGGTTTCCTTCGACGATGCAAGAAATTTGTCTCTCCTTCTGATCTGGCTACAATCTATAAAGCCTTCGTCCGACCTAAGCTTGAGTACAACTCTCACATCTGGGCAGGTGCTCCTATAACTCACTTGAATCTCTTGGATAGAATCCAAAATAGAGCCTTAAAAATGATAGGTGATTCATCAATAACGCAATCAATAACATCTTTGAAACACCGTCGCAGTGTTTCATGTCTCTCATTATTCTATCGCTATTTTTGCATTCCTCCCCTAAAACAATTCAACCGTAATACTCGCACTTTTGGGAATGCTCATCAGTTTACCCTTGAGCCCAACTTCGGACGTACTGTAAAGTTCAGAGATTCTTTCTTCAGCCGCACAACAAGAATGTGGAATGCATTACCAGGCTCCATTTTTCCCCACCATTTTAATATTCAAAGCTTCAAAACGAATGTGCATCGTTATCTCCTGTTAAATCCTTCCTCATTTTCCTAACGCTCGTACTGTGTATTATAATCATCTTAAGGGTAGTCATAACCCCTTTAGTGCGCGCAAAATATAAAAAAAAAAAATGCAGACGTATGCACATTATAATATTGGAGTTATACATACGATATTCAAGACACGAAACTTTACACAGTGAATTCAATAGTAGAGATTCTCAAACGAAAGTTGTATCTTAGTTAATCCAATATTCGGAAAACCTCTCTGTTGTTCAAATCTGTAACGCGGCTTGACATTGAAGATGCTCCGCTTATGGATCATTAATGTAATGATATTGTTAACCAAGAAATTGTAAACAGAAATAATCAAAACTACAGTATACGCTCGATATAGTGAAGTAATAAAAACCAGGCATGTTCACTCTTTCCAGATTGTTCACTATTTCGAGCGGGAGTTTTCTGAGGCTTTCTAAAGGTCAATTTGATCCAAAATGCACGATGTGATTTTTTTTTAAATTTAATTAAGCATTAAACAAGGCTTTCACTCAGGTAAATCACTTCCGCAGGGATCACAGGCTATGTAAAATAGTTGCGCGACATTTGTATATACAAAATACGTTTTTATATAAAATTTCGTGTTTCACTAAATCAAGCGTCTACTGTATATACTAAAAATATGGATTAACGTCTTCTTCATGCCGAAAGCTTGCAAGCCCACCCACACTGAGTCGAAAAACTTCAGACCATTATTAGTATATCCTCCATTCTTCTAAAGACCTTAAAAAAGCTTATAGGAACGCCTAAACTAAAGGTCTCTTACCCAGTTAAATAAATTAAATTAAATTGGGTGGCGCAACAGCTCGTGGAGAACCAGGGCCTAGTGACTTACAACTCTCAACCATTCCTGTGTGCGTGTTGTTTGCAGGAATGGAGGGGACCTACAGTTTTTTGCCGAGTCTGAACGGCTAAATGAGAAGCACTTTTTCATGACAAAGTATACTCTTGGAGGATTTGTCAGTTACTCGCAAGAGGCAGTACCTCGGATAAAACATTTCTGTTTTTAGGTGGCAAGGCTGGGAATCGAACACCTTCGGCATGACAGTCCTACGCACTAACCATCATGCCACGAGGTACTACCTCTTGCCCAGTTAAATATAGCCGTAAAACCCCTCTTCCATGGTGGAATGAAGACCTGTCCAGTCTGAGAAAAATGACTTGAAAAATCTTTAATACATGTACAGTCGACTCCCTTTAAGTCGAACTTTCACGGGATATCAAAATCAGTTCGAGTTAGAGAGAGTTTTGCAAAAATTTGAGTTAGAGAGAAATATTATATGGTTCAAAATTTGAGGGGAATAAAAGTTAGGGCCAAAAAGTTCGAGTTAGAGGGAAATTCGACTTAGAGGGAGTTCGACTTAGAGGGAGCCGACTGTATATGCCACAAACATAAGTTTTACCAACCCTTTAAAGACTGTTTGAAAGTTTACAAGCGTGCTCTAGCATCAGCTCTATTGAGAGCTTAAAAGATTCCGCAAAGCTTAGCAAAGTTCTTTCAAAGGAACATTGTAATCCTTCTTTCTTGAATAGGCCTAATGGATCTTGGACAGTAGCCTGGGTTATTAATACTTTCTCCCCATACAAGTATCTAGGCCGAGACGGAATTCTGTCAATTATGCTCCAAAAGCTGCAAGATGTGTTAATCCCCCCTGCTAGGGATGATTTTCGAAGGATGCCATGTGCCAGAGTCCTGGAGACATGTAAGTGTGGTATTCATCCGGAAGGGGAGGGCACGAATCCGCGAAGGATTTTCGAACAATTAGCCTAACCTCTTTTGTGCTAAAAACTCTTTTGTGAGACATGTTTGTGGAGTGACCCTTCGTTAACTCTCAACATGAATATCTCAAAGGTAAGTCCATGGAGACGGCCCTTCATGAGGTAGTGCCTATACAATTCAGAAAACCTTCAACTTCAAAGAATATACCCTCGCCTTCAACAACGTGCTAACCGAATCTATTCTTGAGGCACTCGTTGACTTTGGAGTAGAGGACTACATTAGGGAATGGATAATATTCATGCTCAACGACAGAAGGATTCATGGCACCTAAGGTAATTCAAACTCGACGAAACACGTCAGTAGAGGAACACCATAGGGCGGTGTTCTGTCACCACTTCTATGGCTTTTAGTCATGGACATAATCCTCGTTAAACTGGAGAGATTTGGTGTGAAGGCAGTTGCTTATGTCGACGACTTGGTAGTATTGGTGTGAGGAAAGTTTACTCCTGTGATAAGTGAAATTACAGAGATGGCTTTGAGAAAAGTTAGCAACTGGGCTGCGAGCTTTAGTGTAGGAGTTAACCAGAGCAAGACTAAGATACAACCCTTCACTCCACCCCGACCTAACGGCCAACCACTCTCACTATCAACCAGCGCAAAATACCTATCTAGACGTCATCCTTGACCCAAGGTTAAACTGGAAAATAGAGAACGGGTCTGGAAGGCCTGTATAGCTTTCTACGCCTGTAGTAAAACCTTAGGTAAAAACTGGGGCCTTCAATCAAAGATGATCTTGTGGACGTAAACAGCCGTGGTACGGCAGATTCTTACTTATGGTTCGATTTTCTAGTGGCCGACACTTAAAAAAGCATAAGTATAACATCGATAAACTCAAAAAAGTTCAAAGAACAGCTAGCGTTAGCAGCACCACAGGGGCTCTTCGATGCTGCCCAACGGATGTCTTAAGCGTTTTTCTGCACCTTTTACCACTTAACCTCCACATTAAATATCTAGTCTGTAGTGCTCTAAGACTCAAAGAATCAGGAATATCACAAACTTGATTCCCACTGAAATTTTTTCAACTCCTACTGACTACTGCACTCCTACAATAAGCTTCAGTAAAGATTTTAAAAATAAATTCCCATCCAGAGAGGACTGGGATGATGACGTGCGCCGTGACGAGAGGACTTCGACACAACAACTATGTATACTGATGGCTCAAAGATGGAGGGTGGTGTTGGTTCAGCAATATTTTCTGAGTCTCTTAACATCTCTAGGTCCTTTCGGCTTTTTGCTAGAGTATTTCAAGCAGTATTACTGGCAATTAGGGAGGTATGCAAGATACTTAAACTAGATCCAAACCAAATGCAGCTATCTTTACAGACAGTCAGGCAACTGTTAAAGCCATTGATTCGGCTACATCATCCTCTAAATTGGTCCAGCAGTGCCGAGATGAGCTCGCAAGCCTAAATATTAACCTCATGGTCACCCTTATCTGGATTCCTGGCCACAGTGGCATTGAGGGAAATGAACGGGCAGATGAACTAGCCAAGCAAGGATCAGCCCTTCACATCTCACTCGCGGAAAGAGTCAACATTCCTCTTGGAGTTGTGAAGTTCAATATTGTCAATCTTCCTTCGTGAATCCAATCGTAGGTGGAACAGCTTAACCAATTGCAAAATATCCAGAAAGATCTGGCCCGCCTATAATAAATCCTGAACAATTGATCTGATACACAGACCCAGGCGAGACATAGCCAGGGTCGTTGCAACCTGTACTGGACACTGACTAGAAGGGGAACATGCGGCGAGGCGTGATGGTATTCCTTACAATACTCCCTGCCGTAGCTATGGAGACCAGCAAGAAAAGGAAACAATCCTTCATTTATTTGTAAATGTCCTGGTGGGATTTTTATTTGGAATCCGATGGGATTCTAGAATTGTCATCTGGCATCACTGCGTTGGACTTTCATGCCGAAGGTGTGGGTTCGATTCCCACCCGAATCACCTAAAAACAGAAATGTTTTATTCGAGGTATTGCCTCTTGCGAGGAACTGACAAATCGCAAGGGTATACTTGTCATGAATAATGGCTTCTCATCTAGCCGTTCGGACTCGACAAAAAACTGTAGCTCTCCTCCATTCCTGCCAACAACACGCACACAGGAATTATTGAGAGTTGAAAGCCACTAAGCCCTGGTTCTCCACGAGAACCACCCAATTTTTAAATAATTGTTTTTGAAAAAAAAAAAAACGAAATGGTTTAGACTTTAGACTCAAATAGCTTACTGCCTGAACAGAATAGAGTGCCGCAACTGGAACTGGATCTGCAGCTGGAATAGCTTTCAAGCTGTCAAAATATGTCATACGTATTTTTTTTTTTTCATTTTCAAACTTGGTGACGCTAAGGGCAGTAGGTATTTAAGAAGATTGTCAATTTTTGTGTTGTTTTAATATTACCTGTCCAGACTTTTAATAAAATTTTACCGACAGGATACTTAAATTTACATAAATATTATGTAGGTTGTAGGTACCTACATATATGATTTTTCGATTGAAGGTTGGTATCTAGGAACTCTTTTTTCAGTAAAATTTGAATTTTATTTTATTTCAAAGTTATTTAAATAAGTTCTGTTTTTTTTTTATTTTGGGTTTCAATTTCAGCATCCTCTATACCTACACTACATGTTGCTTGCTTCCCTTTGTATATACATTTTATTATTTTTATTTTGTTGAACTTAATGCAAACAGACTGGCCGAGTTTTCATTTCATGTGTCTAGCTTTTGCGTTTTAAATTAGCTATATAGCACTAGTGAACCAATAACAGTTGTTGTATGAAAATATATTGTTTATTTGCTGTAACCAGGCACTATGATTTATTGCGACGCATATTTGTATCAGCTGCTCTATAGCCGATGCCGACGATGAACAAAAAGTCGGATTTGTTGACTCCCCCATCAGCGTTGTTCTGCACCACTTGTCAACAACCAACCCTTGTTATACATATAAACGTTTTTATCTAGTATCTATATGAGCATTATATAGTTTCAGAAAATGCTCTCCCCTTGCTTGAGATGTACACATATTTGGTTTGGGAATGGAATGGATTTCATATGGTAGGTAGCTTATTTTCTCCCTGGCTGGTTGATAAACCAATATTAAAATATTTCCATTTTTGTATAGGTTTGGTATATGTATAACTCCTGCTGTTTTATTACTGGTTAGGTATTTGAACCCTTGAATTTAACTCTTAAACTGTATAAACAGTTAAAGGTTAGTTTCTTGAACTTTAATCGGGATCGAAACCTTTCTGTTGGTCTTTCATTTTGAAAATTGTATATTGAAGAACTGAACGAACTATATGCATTTTCAAATATTTCAGACCTTTAGAAAAACAAAGAAGAATTTGTGAGATCTGTTTTCTGCTTCAACAATAGAGATAACATAGCCTGAATAGGGAAGTGTAAGATTCTTTCAATATAAGAACTGCAACAAAACAACCATAATTTATGAACGACTTTAAGACAATAATAATAATGGCTCAAAAAGGGCAAGAAATATTCAAGGCCAGAAAATGATTTACAAGAGAAAATATACTAGCGCTAATAAAAATAATAGAATAGCAGTTCTCCTACTAGTGTAAAGCTTTTAAAAAAAAAACACCCATAATAATGATAAAAGGGCTCCCAGCAATTTAGAAATTAGTGGGGCGTTTAAAGAAAACTTTCAAAAAGGGAAAGCGGTCAACCAAGATGAAATATTCTATGAGTTCTTATTTGCTTTAAGACTTACTGGAGGTTAGCGTTGATTGTTATCTTAAGAATATTATTAATGGATTTAAGCTTTGAACTATGGTCTTGTTCCTAAATGATTTAGCTACTTTATCCTGTGTTTATAAAACTGCAATAATCAATGACCGCTTTAAGATGGAAGTTTAAAAAAGAGGGACTTCACGTCGCATGCCACGATGGAAACTCTGAACTAACGATTTGAGGGAATGGTTATCTAGATGTTGGTTGCCTTTGCATATCTACAGCAATCAGAGCCTAAAGTGAGCACTTGAGCAAGAAACTTTCCGCTGTGCATTTGCCCGCAAACAACCAGTAGTCCCAGTATCGCGATTTCTTCAAACAGGCAGCCGATACCACAATATGCTACCAACTCCCACGAAAAAGAACCCGTGGTATGATAATGAATGCGTTCAGCTGAAAAAGGTGACAGAAGATGCACATGCAAATATTCTACAGCGTAAAACAAGAGTATCGAACAAAGAGAAGGGAGGAGGAGAAGACCCTGCATAGAAAGAAGAGGGCGTATGCAGCTTCACTTCGTCTCAGCTAAAAGAGATCGAAGAGTCTCCGCATCGACGACACAAGTTTTATAAAAAGATGGGTGCTGGTCTTAAAACCAGAACGTATGCTCTTCGAAACAGCGAAGGCAGCATATCTTCCCACATGTTGAACACATAGGACAAGAAGAGAACCCACCCTCATTCAATAAAGACCCAGTCCCACCATCCAGTTTAGAAGAAGTAGACTTTGCTTAAGGCGTTTTTCTTTTTTAATTCAGGTAAGAGCTCTGAACAGAGTCCGAGCATGTTGAGCATGTTCTGAACATCATCTGAACAAGTTTTGTTCTGAGCACTCTGAACTATTTTTGAAACACACCTGGGGGTCAATTCTTGATCTGTGAAACTGTGAAGTGATAAATATGATAATGCCTTCATGCCAAATGCGATTCTAGAAGTGTGAAAAAATGAAAAAAAAATGCCAAAATGTTTTCATTATGATAATTCATTTATCACAATAATTTCATTCTGTGAAAACCTGTGAAAAGAAAAATGATAAACAGAAACAAATTGTGCTCATTTGATACACCCAAGTCGTCATCTTGGTCTTTCTATGACGTCACAATCATCTTTTTCTATTAGCAAGTGATAGATTTTTTCATGTTAGTACTTTTTAGTACATACTCACTTTGACAACTGTTTTTCATAAAGAGTTCGGGAATCGCCTTGCGCGTGTTTGTGAAGTGATAAAATGATAAAACTCTGTGAAAACTGAAATGATAACTTTGTTTGTTTTTTCATTGACCCCCTGAACACTAGCTGTCAAATACTATGTGTTCTGCATTTAACTCTGTCTGCTCAGTTTTTTTATTCTGAGCTCATGGAGCGCACTCTGAACAAACCCAGAACACGCTCAGAGCGAAAATAGAAATACAAATTTTTAGCTTTGTACGTTCAGGGCTAAAAAAGAAACACAGCTTTTTGTTTGACAGTCAGGATCTGGTCCAAAATGGCTTCCGGCCCGGCATATCGATCATATACCAAATATTCACTCTCGGGTAAATTCTGGATAAGACCAACAGGAAGTTCAAGTCGAGACCCACTATTAATTCATCGACTTCAAAGCTGCTTATGATAGCATTCATAGTCAGGAGATCTATATATGGCGATGGCTGAACTTGGGATCACGGACGAAACTAATCCAGTTGTGTTGCGTGACATTGAATATACACGATGAAATGTGCAACTAGAGAAACACTCTTCCGAACTATTGCAAACATGCACCATGGTACCGGCAAGCAGATGCTCCATCATGTCATTTCTTCAATCTTGTTCTGGAGTTAATAGTGCGCAGGGTAGGCTTTAACGCTTAAGGTACTATTTTCAACAGATCTGTGCACCTTCGCTATAGGGTATACCGATTATATTGACATCATCAGCCACTCCCAACAGACCATTAAAGATACTTCCATGGCATTTGAAGAACAGGCGAAACTTATTGATTGTTAATCAAAACGAAGACAAGACCAAAAACATGCTATCAACAAACAATGAAAGGCTAGGACAAATCGTCACTGTTGATAGCAACAACTTGGGAGTAGTAAAGGAGCTTTTCTAACTCGGAGTAAACATTAGTCCTATGAAGAATTACCCTAGTGAACCGGTGATACTTCGGTTTTGAGCAACAAATGGCTTCAAAACTTCTCACACGTAAGATGAAGTGCACGCTCTATAAATGCTTTGCCTGCTTCATGGCCCCGAGTGTTGGGAGATAAGTAGAAAGGGAGAGCTGATACTGAGCTCTTTTGAAAAAAAAAAGTCTCCTACGGAAACGGATATTTGGTCCTGTTTGCAAGGAGGGCGAATGGAGGAAAAGATACAACCGTGAACTGTATGAGCTGCATCAAGATGTGGATGTAGTCTAGAAAATCAAAACACGTCAGATACATTGGCTTAGCCACATCGAGCGAATACAAAATAATGCTCCAGCCAATAGAATCTTTGAATCCAAGTCCCCAGGTTCGAGAGAACGAAGAAGACCAAGGCTCTGGTTTAAAGACCAAGCCATAGCGTATTCCAGAAAGCTTAGTCTAGATGACTGGAAGCAGCGTGCTCGGGATCGTAGAGGATAGGAGGGTGTGATTCATGCTGTGACCCTTCATGGATTGGTAGCCGGATAAGCAAGTATCTTGCTTGGAGGCAACGGGAACTAGCCACTATGTAGCTATTTTACTCATTTAGACTCTTTCTTTTGGTCCATAAGAATAAACCCTTAACAATTCATGATGCCATCAAAGTCAACATAACGAAGTCAACATAGCCAAGCTTATGCTTCAAATCCATCGAAAATCAGACTTTCCGAATGCGTGCCACCAAGCAAAGCTTCATTGGACATTTGAACCACGACGACGTATACCGTCCATATTAATGCCAAACATTTTTTGTTTTTAACTTACTGTATAATAAATGTTAAAATCTATCGCCCTTACTGTATTGGCGGATGGTGTCGTTGTCAGAAAAAGCAGTTGTTTTTTACTCAAATCAATTGATATGAAAGTAAGCAATTGCTGCTAATCTTTTTAAGTATAAGCAATTACTTGAGTAAGTATTTACAACCAATAAGACAACGACCAATGATGTCATACGCTGATATCTATGGAAGTTTAAAGTTGTTTTTATATCTTTTTAGCTAACTTTGGATAGGTATACCTTATGTTCAACAACAGCTGAATTTAAATGATGATTCATATTCCAAATAAAATTTTTCGAACTTCTTTGGTTTTAATATTGATATACAATAATGAAATATACCATATACGAGTACATACTCCCTGCATAATTAATTTTGTCGTTTACATATTTATTTGACTATAATTCAAAAAATTCGCCGATTAAGTATTTTGCGACTCAACGACCCCTGGTTTAATACATAAATGCCAATGCCATGGCTATTCGTTTTGTCTTTTGTTTTATTTTATTTTATATCTATTTTTTTTTTTTTTTTTCAGTTTATTTAATGATGATTTTTTTTAGCTTTCCAATTCAGTATGAGTAACAGTTCGTGATATATTTAAAAATAAAAAAGCCTTCTTTCTTCATTAATTTGGTATTAAATTGTCTGCAAAATTACTCGTAATGAATTTGTTTGAGCAAATGTGATAAATTGATTATTTTTAATTTGTATTTTTGTTGGATTAAGATGCCCAGCTGTGGAAGAGTTTAGAATAAAATATGGGGATTTGCGTTTTACGATTTTTTTTTTTTTTATTTCTTCAAAATTTGTGGGTCAGTAAATTAATTGTACTTCACACCTCAGTAAATGTGCTAAGCTCTTAACAAAACTGCAAGTATTTGGGATGAAACATAATTGTCAGGAGGTTATACCAACAAAAAAAAATAGCAATTTAATTACCTCTTCCAAGTTTAAGACCATAAGCAATTATCACTTACTTCTTCAGCAGCTGGCCGCATGATAATTAGTTGTAAATATCTAATTACATTTTTACTTGCAATATAATATAAGTACAATATGGCAAGAAATGCATTCGTAAAAAAATTAAACTACTTGTCACTACGATTATAGGGAAGACGGAAAAAGTGAGGCTCTTAATCATGTCTGTCTGTTCGGCTACAGCCTCAACGACTCGATCAATTTTCTTTAAACTTGGTACCTCAGTGCATAATGGTCTTAGGTGATTCTCCCCACAGGTTTTTTGTTCACGCAGAAGGTCTCAGAAAGTTAAAATTGTATTGTTTACCAAAACTTTCAAAAAAAGTACTTTTACTATTTTTATTTTTACTTTATGCAAAAATAACGGTATCTTCCATACAAATGTTAAAAAAACGTTGAAAATAATCTCATTTTTCTCGAAAACGGCTCCTACGATTTTGATAAAATTTTGTCAGTGTTCTTAAACTAGAACGATTTTTTATAAATATAATAAAAAAATGTGCACATAGCAACTATTAACAGTAGGTATACCTGCCAAAGAACGCTATTTTTAAACTTGATTTTTTTCATTATTGGCTGATCGGCTTTAAATTATTTTAAAATAAACTCATAAACTTTCAATAAGTATAAATAATATTGCATATTCAATTTTTGTATTTAAGAGTGTTCCGGACTGAAATGGTGATTTCATGAAAAAGATTTTGAAGCGTGTACCTGTCCGATCAAAACGATTAAGGTGTTTATGGACAGATAAACTTATTTTCTAGGACATCATTGGAAAAAATTTTTAATTTTGTGCTCTTGTTTTTGGTAAAAGCCTCTAAGAAAACGAGAAAATGGCAAAAATGGCTGTTTTTCAAAGCAAATGTAGCTTACACTGTAGCATTTTTTGCAAAACAAAGTTTAATATCATAAAATTCCATATTTTTACTATGCCACTATTGGAGAACATTTTTAATTTTGTGCTTAATAAAAATTTTAGTAATACAAAATAAAAATGCTTGTAGATTTTTAAAAAACGCATTTTTGACAGTCAATGTTTTATACCTAACGGTATTTTTTTGACAAATTTTTTTGCAGTGGATATAAATTCAATTTATTTTTCACGATTTTCATTAATTATATAATCATAATTGTATCATCTGATATTGAAATTTTTAATTCTTAAAAGCCACTTTTTGACAGAAATTTTTTGTAAATTTGGAAGTTAAAATCCGTTACATTTACAAAATGCTTTTTTTAGTACAATAAAACGCCTACTAGTGACCAATTAGTGAAAATGAAAAGTTATCAAGGTATCTGATAAAAATTTAAAAAAACCAGTCTTATATACGCAAAAAAAAAGTTAGCAAATGACGGGTTTTGTTCAGTTCGGAACACTCTTAAATTACAACCACCAGGTTACATACTGAGAATTTGACTGGTACTTTATCTTGAAAGTCAACAGGTTTGATCCCATTTAGTAACCAGTGAACCAAAGTTATCAAAATGAGCGGTGGAGGTGATCACTTAGACACATGGGCGTACGTAAGGGGGGCAGAGAAGGGAGCTTGACCCCTAATCAAAATATTTTTCATACATTTTACACTATTTCTTGTTTTGAATGTATCTATCAAAGCTAGATTTCTATACTCATACTAATTTTTGAATGAATTTGCCCCCCTGATCACTATCCTGTGTACATCCTTGCTTTGACATAGTCTTCGAGAGATAGAGGAGTAGTTTTAAGGCCCACAGTGTGCGTCAGTCTCACATGCTTTCCTCTTATACATTTTTGAATGAATAGTTCTTAAATCTATTATCAATACTAGAATAAGTATGTATGCATGACCCCACTGTACTAATAAAAGTACATCTAACTTTCGTCCCTCTTACCTCAGAATATGAATAAATTATTTATTTTAGGTTTATTTATTCCTAAACTTAATATTTATTTTTGATGCATTTTGCACAAAAAAAAAATAAAATACCTTTTTGATTGCACTTTTTTTATTTAGCTTTAATGATAAGGAACTCTTATCTTCTAAGGGCCAGTTTTTCAGTTCAGGCTTTACTCTGAGTTAAATCAGAGCTAGCTAATCCTGAAAATAAATTAACCCTGAGTTAACTCTGGAACAGTTTTCAAGTTGAGGATTAACTTTATCTTTCAGCTGTCAAGATTCTGAGGCCAACGATGTGCGACACTATGGATATCACCCTTCTACGCCTTTTACGCATAGGAATAGAGATGGCGCCACAACAAATTGCACTGGCAATAACTTTCAATATCGAAATCGAGGTGGCACCACAATTAAAAAGACCCTCAATTTGGTGCCTGAGTTAACTCACCAAATTAGACGAGTTAACTCGGAGTTAACTTTCGATTTTAATTGACTGCAAAACACGTTTTTGGAGTTGACTCCGGTTTAACCCCGAGACTAGGATGATCTCGCACTGAAAAACTGGCCCTAAGATATAGTTCACAGTAGTTTTTTTGCCAAATAATCCATGTGCATACATACATAAGTTAAACTTATCATAATAAAAATTTGATATGACAAAGGCTCTCACTTGTAGCTGGTGATTTTGTTCAATAAATCTACGACTTTTTTAATTATTTATTTTAAAGCATTTTGGATAGGATTATGGTTTTCAAATGTTTTCAAAACAAGCAGTACTTTGGTCGTATTGGCAGTACGGCAGTACGGAGTTTCAAAAAGCAGTACAAATACTTCAATTGCAGTACTTCGACAGCCCTGGTGCTGGTGTTAAAACCAGAACGTATGCTCTTCGAAACAGTGAAGGTAACCTAGTCACCGCACCACATGGAATAGTATGTCATATATATAGAGCATATATAGAGCGAGAAATAGGACAAGACGAGAACCCACCCCCATTCAATAAAGACCCAGTCCCACCATCCAGTTTAGGAGAAGTAGACTTTGCTAAAAAGAAGCTCTTAAGAATAGCAAAGCCACTGGATCTGATAGTTTACCAGTGGAACTCAGCACACAGAGGGGATATATTTTAAAAGGGTTCATGCATCAACTTATCAACCAAGTTTGGGTGGAAGGAAGCATGTCCAATGACTGGTCTATCAGCTCCAGTGTGGCTTCCGGCCAGGCATATCGACCATATACCAAATATTCCCTCGCGGGTAAATTCTTGATAAGACCAAGGAAGTTCAAGTCGAGACCCACCATTAATTCATCGGCTTCAAAACCGCTTATGATAGCATGCATAGTCAGGAGATCTATATACGGCGATGGCTGAAATTGGGATCGCAAACTTGGGAAATTAATCCAGTTGTGTTTCGTTACATTGAATATACACGATGCAATGTGGAACTAGAGAAACACTCTTTCGAACTATTTCAAACATACATCAGGGTACTGACAAGGAGATGCGCTATCATGTGGTGATTTCTACTGAGATCGCCTGGACGAAACGCCAACTTGTATGGGCTAAAGGTCAGTTTTTTTGTTAGAGATCATCCTAGTCTCGGGGTTAAACCAGAGTTAACTCCATAAACTAGTTTTTCAGTCAATTAAAATCCTAAGTTAACTTTTCTAATTTGGTGAGTTAGCTCAGGGACCAAATTGAGGAACATTTCAGCTGTGGCGACATCTCGATTATGATAGAGAAAGTTATTCACAATGTAATTCCGGTTTGGCGCCATCTCTAGTTTGATATGTGAAAGGCGTAGAAGGGTTATATCCATAGTGTCGCACATCGATGACAGTAGATTTTTGTTAACTGAAAGATAAAGTTAATCCTAAACTGAAAAACTATTCTTGAATTAACTCGGGGTTAATTTATTTTCAGGATTAGGTAGCTTTGATTTAACTCAGAGTTAACCCTGAACTAAAATCTTAAAAACTCTCAGCCGCTAAATCTATACTGTGCTTTTTATATTCCAGACCCTGGGGATGATTTTCCAAAATATTTGTGTCACTCTGAGTGTATTTTGCTCTTGACCTGTTAGTAATGCTGACCATCACCATCTACTTTTTATCGTTCCTGAAAGAATGCATACAATTTGTATCGCTAGTGTTTTAGCACAGGTCAATTATCGCGTAGTTCTTATATAATCACAATACAGTTATTCAAATTTGGAAGGTTCAGCCTTTTTGCGTTTAAGATACAAACAATCAGCATGTAAGTTATTTAAATCATGATATGAATGATGCTTCTAACTCCTCCATTTCATGGATTGATGAAGATGTGATTTTTCGCCCTTGGTCCTGATACTTTCTAGGCAGCCCTTGAATTACATGGATATGGAATCTAAATCTAAACCAAAACGAATCATTGGGATTAAGAACGAAACTTTCGATTTTGCTTACGAATTCGCATCGCGCTAGTATTTTTGCTTTCATTTATTACAATGTAAATAAATTTTGACAAGCGAAAATTTCGTTTACGTTCTGATTATTTCGCGTTGGTTTGGAAGAGACTTAAAACTTCTTAAAATGTTGATATGTAATCTTATCGGAAATCGATGAAGACAAATTAGAACTAACTTATATTTTATTAATCATTTCCTACTTGTTTGCGGAAAGAAATAATCTCCTCTTTGGAAGCATCCCAAAAAGTAAAAAGCACTACTGGTACTGATGGCTTAGGTAAAATAAGATGTGATGAACAAAAACTAGAAATCACAAAAGAAAATGTCTGAAAAACTGTTTTTCTGTTAAATACCAAACTAGAACAATAAGCAGCAACATTTCCAAAAATCCTTCTTTTAATTGGAAAAGTTTTTGAAAAATGACACAGTTGTAAAGCACGTGTTTCAATACTTTGATTTCAGAACATGTTTACTACTTGTTGATTTCCAACAAATTGCATTTTGACATTATGTATTTTCCATGATTGTGTATGTAATCTATACGTTCTAAAGGGCAAAGAGGTTAAGGGGTAACTGATTTAGAATTAATTCACTTCATTTTCCAGGATTCCAGTAGTTCAGCCACCATTTTGAAAAACGCATTTCAACTAATTTCTTGAGAACAACTCATCCTTAAGGTGCATACCGTTATTTTTTAAAGCAACATTTTCTTTAAGAATTTATTTTTAGGCCTTACATCTAATTTCTTAAAAGAGTTCTTACTTTAGTAAAAATGATGCTCAAATCAGTACCTCTCACTTCTTCATACACATAGGTGTAATTAAATGAGAAATACTAATTGCTACTTTAGGCCCAGCACCGATGCTAACGTTAGGACTCTGTAAAGAAATCGACTGTTTGAGACGTGATATATTTTAATCTTTTTCTTTGTTGCCCTTTGCCCCTTTAATTAACCATTCCAATACTTTAATACTTTGTCGAAAATGCGTGGCAGAAGTCTGTCGCAGATCTCTTATCAGAAATAGGATGTTCAGCGGATGAATTCCAAATATTGAATCAAGGAGCTACTCTTGCCCACGTTGTGCTAGGAATAGTAAAGATGTTCAAGACTAGCCAGACCACCAAGACTCTCGTCTCATAATATTTTATTGCACTTGTCATGGTTTTCCGAGGCTTTTCTGGTTTCGTGACCAGTCCTGGATTAACTTTCTTCCAACATAAAAATGTTCGGTTGAGAGAGAAACACGACCATTGTGGATGCAAGAGCTGCTTTTTTGGATATCTAGAAGCAGCGTTTTTCGAATGAGACGTTTACCGGTAGCCCATTAACTAAGTTAATCATGAAAAATCATTTTTGTCTATGCGATCTTCCTTCAACCATATCTTATCTACCAATAATATCTATTTTGGGTGCCAGATCTTAGAACAGAGATTTGACTTAAACTTTAGACTAGTGATGAAGTAAGAAAGTAAGGTGTAAGTTTTGGAATTAATTGAACAGAACTTAAACAACCCCATAATACTTATACTAATACAACAATAACTATATAACCTACGTTGGGCGCCATTTTTTACTTCGATAGAAATAATAAATTTGTTCATCGACAAGAACAAGGATCTCAAATAAATTTTAACATCAGAAGGGATAAGTGAAGCAAAGGATTAATTATAAAAATAATTAAGAAATCTTGTGTTGGGTGCCAATTAACTATAAATATCTAAAAATTCAAGTTACTATCAAACTTATAAATGAGTTTAAGTTTTCTTGATACCTCATTATATGTTTCAGCTATGAATACTTAGTAAGAAGTTGATTTATCTAACATATAAAGTTAAAAAGCCTCATGTTGGGCGCCAGTTTTCAATGTTTTGACACGAACGTAAGTAGATCTTAAATAGATTTTTGAACAATGATTGCAGCAAAAATTCAAGTAGGTTTTAAACTGATAAATGATTTATAGTTTTCTTGACCTCAATATATGTTTCGGCTATGAAAACTTAATAAAAAGTTAATTTATCTAACACAAAAATTAAAAAGTCTCATTTTGGGCGCCAGTTTTCAATGTTTTGAAACGAACATAGATCTTAATACCAAAATTTATATTTTTCTACTCATTATAACCAAAGTTATAAGAATTCGGAGCTTTGATGAACATTTTACATGGGTTTTCTCATAAAAAACTCGTTTCGTCTTGGGTGCTGGGTTGACGGCGAAATAATGAGCTAAAATTTTACAGGATTTTTTTAATTTATTTGGAAAAAACCAACTTAAATTAAACACTAACCTTTTTAATATACATACATATAAGCAAGAATTTAAAAAATCTCATGTTGGGCGCCATTTAACTATCAACTTCTTATTAATTCATTACTGAATAAGCAAAGAGGTTTCAATTTTTGTTGAGTGGACAAATTATTTTTTTGAAATGATGAAAAGTCATATACAAACATCTACCTTGCCCAAAATTGTTTGTGATTAAATCGAGAGAATACAATTATAATAAATCATTTAAGCTGCAAAAAAAATTTACTTTGTGGGTAGGTAAGGTATATATGAAACTCACCTTTTCAACGTGACACTCTTGGTTGCACCTATCTTGCTTAGTTTGACTTTCTTGAGTTGCTTACGTCTATCACCGTCACTTGTACCTCCAGTCTCTGTATCCTCATCACAAGTATCTCCAACCTCTTCCTCTTCAATACAATCATGACAACCACTATTGCCGCCCCCCTTCAAACTGCTGCTAATACTATTAGTATTATTATTATTCCCGTTACTATTACTTCTTATCGCTGTCTTATTGCTATTGTGGTTACTGCCATGCAGACAATTGGCTGACGTGTCGGCAGCGGAAGCAACAGCGGCTGAAACGCAGGCTAAAGTTTTTCCATTTGCACAAATCTTTTCGCTTGCATCGAGTAGTTTTGTGTTCTCATCACAGTTGTCAAAGCTGTGGCATCCATCATCGTCATTGTCATCGCTGGCAATGCTGCTGTTGCTGTTCATCGCTGATGATGTGGTGGTGTTCTTTTCAATTATCGCAGATAGAAGCGTATTACCGCTTTGATTTAGTTTATTGCTAAGATTTAAGTTTAAATTTAAATTTCGACCTCCTACATTCATCATTGTTGTTTGTGATGGGTATTGTTGCTGCTGATGTTGTTGTTTTTGTTGTGATTGTTGTTGGCTGGTGGGTGCGGTTGATCCTTTGACAATTGAAACAGGTGTCTTTTGGACTTGGAGGCTTTGTATTGCACCAACAGCATCGACTTTCAAAGAAGGGGGCGACACTGTCATAGCGGTTGTCGTCGGCGCTGTTGTTGTTGTCGTCTCTGATGGCTTCTCTTCTACTGGTAGCATATAAGAGAGCATAGCGAACAAAACAATCCTGCTGCTAGCTGTTGTTGGTATCAAAATTCCAAAGATTAAATTACCACAATATTCGAGAGTGCAATTTAAATTATTTTAACTTATAAATTGATAAAACAAAATATTATTCACAAAATGAGATTTATTGATGGGGTGGACTTGAATATTCGATTCACTTTTACATCACAAAACAAAATTGTCATAGACGCCGTTTAGCTCCTTGCAAAGGCACGTACAAAAAGATGCCCATGCAAATTTATGAAACAAAAAACAACACTATTTTCAGTTAGGTAAGGAATAAATAAAAAGAAGAAAACCTTGGAGATATCCCAAGCAGTGGAATACCAATGCAATTTAACAGACGGAAAAAATGCTTTTTACAATAACTACTGACTTTGTATACACTTCTTATTGATTTTCCCTTTTCGTATCTTTTAATCGAATTAAGCACTTTTTCGAATAACGACGAATTGCATTTAACGGTGTTACGGTAATAATTGCCTGCTACCGGAACCGTCTCTATTACCTATCACATTAAACGAAATAACTATAATTACAAAATAATAGGGGAAGCGCACAGTAGTTGTTGCAGGTAGGAAGTAAACTCGTAGGTAAGTTAGCGAGTTAAAATCTATTTGCACAAAACAAAAATGACGACGACGACAACGGCGAACGTCTATCTCAGACAAGGTGTCAGATAGTTAACTATGGTGTCCGTAGGTGGGTATGCAATATTGATATCAACAATTTGACAAGCAATATTCTCGTATTATGTGAACTTAGAGAGAAAACAATTTGTTTTTATTTTTTTTTTTGCAAAAATAATAATGAAAATTAAATTGCACTCAAATTGAACACAATTCACGTCACGGCGTCGACCGACAAAAATTTATGAAGTAAATAAAATAATTTATAATTATTTTTTTTTTTTATTTTTATTTTGTGTATCTCGAACCTTGTGTACGATTTGGTGTACGGTGTACCGAGCTGTGCGCTGTTTTTGCCGTGGTTCGCCCTCGATATAGTTTTGTATATGCGGCGAATAGATTTGACGCGGCGCGCACCAACCACACCGGAATTCACTTGGTTCGTTTCGATTTTTATGATACGCTTTGTCGTTTTGTTTTCTTTTCATATACAATTGCACTCTTGCTGGTCTGGTGCTGCTGTTAGCTGCTACTGATGGTATGGAAGAGAAAAATAATAAATAAATTAGATAGGACTAGGGATGGGTTTCTCTTATACTCAAAATTTTGTTTCTATGTGAAGGGTTGCCATCGTCACAATAATCAATTCAGTTGCTCTTTTTTTTTATCAAACTAAAACTCGTATGTATTTCTAGCTCTATAGTTAGTTTACTAATGAGTGTTCAAATAAAGTTTTCATATCAATTTGAAAGAAATTTGTAGAAAAAATCACAAAAAACTGTCATTAACCAAAAATTTATAATTTATGTTCGTTTTCTGACTGCAGTACCAAATTACCCACTTTCTTATTAAACATATCTTAAAAGACTGAGGTCCTTTATTTCATTTGGCTGTAAACTACCAGCCGTATTCATTAGACTTTGCTAAAACATCTTTCAATAGGTGAATAGTTAAGCAGTTTATAAGCCCTTATTAAGGCTCTATTCAACGTTGCTCAAATCCTTATTCATAAAACCCTAAATAAATAAAATTGGATGGCGCAACATCTCGTGGAAAACCAGGGCTTAGTGATCTACAACTCTCAATTAACCATACCTGTGTGCTTGTTGTTGGCAGGAATGGAGGGGACCTCCATTTTTTTCCCGAGTCCGAACGGCTAGGTGAGAAGCACTTTTTCATGACAAGTATACTCTTGGAGGATTTGTCAGTTCCTCGCAAGAGGCAGTACCACGGATAAAACATTTTTTTTTTAGGTGACATGGCTAGGAATCTAACCCACATCTTCGGCATGACAATCCTGCGCACTAACCATCATGCTACGAGGTATTTCTACGACCCTAGTCAACCTCTAAAGGCGTTTAGCTTAAAATGGCTCTATTCAACGTCACATAACGTTTACGCAGCCTCTAAACTGCATTTGTGAATTAGGCTATATACCTTTGCCTTTAACTACAGCGCAGACCAGAAAAAGCTTAAGTACCTAGTACATACAACGTAAACATTTTTTAAGTAAGTTGTTAAACAAGGGAAATTTTATCTGAAGGTTTTATATAATTTGTTTAAAGGTAGGAACTCTTAAGTATGTTTTTCAAGGTATTTCATGGAATGGACAACTAAGAGGATTTTTTTTTCAATCTGAGTCCAAGACACAAATATTATTCAATGCTTGATTATCTAAATTTCAGGATTAAACTTGAGTTATCTCAAGAAACCTGTTTACAGTCAATTAAAAACATTCTGAAACTCTCGCATCAATAAAATACATGAGCCTTGTTCCAATATTTTTGATGCCAGAGTAAAAGAACGTCTGCACTGGATTCACTGAGATTGATTTTTGACAAATTTTGTAATAGTACTTTAAAACAACGGTGAACACAGATTTTGTCACAGAAACCAGTTCGGGTCTGTCCTCAGATTTACTCCATCACGTCAGATTTTCGAGATATTTTTGCCTAAAATGCTTAAACAACTGGCATTTTATAGTTAAACGTAAAAACAAAAACAAGCTTTGTACGCGATTTCCACTAATTTTGCTTTATTATTTGATAGAATATTTTATGGCATGAATTATGGAATAAATTAAAGGTAGGTCAAATTTCCAACGTAAATTTACTGGGTCATAAGAAAATGATTATTTTGCACACCCTCTTCAACGCTATAGCCTTCCGTGGTGATTTGCCTTTAACTATCAAACAATTCAAAACGAATTTCAGAGATTTTTAATTGAGGTTATGTTTCATTTCGCAACCATTTTATTTTTTTTTTCAAAAAAAAAAAACTTGTTACAGCATTTCAACTTTTCCTTCAAATTTATTTGAATATTTTCTCAATCATCACTTCCTTCTTCGAAAAATGTTCAGTTTTTTTTTGATCTTCTTACTTTCTTCATCATAACTTTTTTATTACGGTGAATAAAGAAAAAATGGCGTACGGCAATTTTGTCGTGACAAATCGGTTGCCGCTACATATTTGAAAATCGATTAATTCATACAGCAACGCTGGTGTCCAAAAACTTTCAAATCTTTTTTTCGACACCTGGTATCGAGATTTTGTTGTAACGAATCGATTGTCTTTTTTTTAGGTAAGAATATCCCAAAAGATAGACCTGATGGAGCAGTTCCGACATCGGATTTGAGTTAGGGTAATATAAAATCCTGTAACAAAAAAGATACGTTTCATTTAATGAAGTCTGGTTAATCTTAGGAGCTGAGCTATAATGAAACTGGTCTTGATATTTGGTCATACTAGTTGGATTCAAATAAGTTTTAGCTTTTGCTATTTGCCTGGAATAAAATGTAAATTAAAGAACATGAGCGATTAATATCTTTTTTTGGTAGGACGTTTGAAGCACTAACTCATTATTTTCCATATTCCGTAGCAATTGAACAGAATAAAAATCCACTAAAAAATGACAAAAGGAGAACTTCATATTACTTTCTTATAATACAGTCAAATGATTTGTTGACGGTGCTAGAATTATCGTGAACATCATTATTTGAATAGCAACAAGCAATTTAAAAATTCGTTGTTTTTCTTTTAATTTAGGTTTACCCTTGCATCTCTTTTAATAGTTGGCAACCCTGTCTTTTGAAAAACTCTTTCGCTTTTTTCAGTTGTTTATTGATGTTTTAAACTATTATTTACCAACTCTCTACACCCGCCCCACACATTTAACTTAAATCGAGTTTTGTCTCATGTTTTATTTTGTATTACTCTTAATTTTTCTGCTCCCCAAAACATTCACTTCACAACACAACCAGCGTTGCCCCCCTACTTCAATTGTAGTGTTTTTACTACACTATTTTTCCAAAAGCACACACTACGCACGCTCCTCCAAACACTACACTTTTTTTTACATCAGAAATTTTGTATTCTTAAAAATTAATAGTGTGTTTGTAGCTTTAAATCTTAACCAATACTTTCTGTGTAGACCCAGAACACAACATCCTCAATTCCACAATCCACTTCCGGAATGGAATCCACAGTTTGACAGATCATATTGGTTTTGTCTTTCTAAAATAAATGTATATTTTTCATACTTCTACTTCAGTTTCAAAATGTACCGTTTTGAAATTGCAATGTGAACTGTTTTTTTTTTTAATTAATCTCGAATGTTTGATGGAGTTGCACAAAATCGTGTGCTAATTTAATATTTTATTTTGTGAATTTCTATTGCCAGGAGTACCATATGAAAAAATATTTTTCAGCTATAAAAAAATATAAATATATATGCATATGTATTATGCTTTAAGTGATCTATTAATCCTTAAAAGTATATTTTTGGTTTGTTAAAATGTAAATACATAGTTTATTTATTATTATATAAGAATATTTTATGAGTTGTGTATGCATAATAGTTTATGTTACCTATGTATGTTTAAAAGTGAATAAAAGGATTGCAAATTTTGTTAAATTATTTTGTTCTTTTTTTACTACGTTTTTACTACACTTTTTTTCCTAAACACTTCACTTTCAATCAGTTGGGGGGGCAACACTGAACACAACCCATCAAAAAAAAAAATCTAGTTAAGTGAAGCGGCAAAATAAATATTAATTACGTACGTAGGTATTTCTCTGTTTGCATAATCGAATAGATTTTATGAACAATTTTAAATTATTTTGCTGGTTTTTGATTGTTGACTCACTAAGAGAATCATTTTGGTATTTGTTCAAGTGGGAAAGAAAATTTATGAAAAAATAGCATTTGCCATCATTTTTGATTTTGCCACATGCGCACAACAACAAGCAGGTACGAAATTTATTTTTTGCGTTTCAAGAAATATTTCTAAAAGTTGATTGTTCAAAAAAAATTAATGTTCATATCTACTACCTACGTAGGAATCATTACTCAGAGAGATACAATTTGTCTCTCTTCGGGTTTTTCTTTTTTTTTTTATTCTAAGGGCTTTGTTTTTGTATACACATTCATCACTTTAGTATTAGTGAAAGGGATTGATTCTCTTAAGCTGCCTTTTTTTTTGTTAGGGAATGTGTTTATAATGAAAATAAGAAATGACATTATAAAATAGGAAACCTGTTATAACAGTGGGGAGTAAAATTAAAATGTTGAAAAAAAAAATTAATTACTTCTTTTTCTATTACGCTAGTTTATATAGAAATGTCAAAAGTGTTGCCTATTCACCCAGAATCATAAGATCTGTGTTAACCGTTAAAATTTGTTTACGAAGAAATTGGGGTATAGCCGGCGTCTTTCGTTAGCAGGACACCTCCGACACCCATGGCTATTTTTGCGAAATGACCTTTAAAAATTCTAAAAAAACTGGTCATAGTAGGATTTTCTATAATAGTTGTGTAAATTTTTAATCCGTGTCGAAAAGAAAAACATTTTTGAGTCCTATTTACTATAATTTTCGGGGGAAGTTCCTTAAAATATTGTGTTTTTATTTTTAAACTTATCCTTAACCAAAGTATGAGTATGAGTATGAGTATGCAATGTGAAGATAACTTTTACTAAGGCAAATTAAGAATATCTATGTACAACAATTTGTAGAAAGTGATAAGTAAAAATGTGCAAGGTTAGGCCACTATGTTACTCGCGGTCTCGAATATGATGAAATGCGGTTCTTCTTGATAATTCTCTTATCACAATAGATTCATTCTGTGAAAATCTGTGAAAAGATTTCCGATAAACAGAAACAAGGTATGTTCATTAATCATTAGATGCACCATGCACCCAAGTCACCGTCTTGGGGCTTCTGTGACGTCAAAATCATCTTTTCTATGAGTGAGTGGTGAAATTCTTCATTTTAGTACTTTTTAGTACTCAATTTATCAGCTGTTTTTCATAACGATTTTGGGATTCACCTTGCGCGCGTTTGTGAAGTTATAAAATGATAAGACTATGTGAAAACTGAAATGATAACATTTTTTTAATTTCACAGTATGACAGATCGAGAATTGAGCCCCAGCTCGAGTTTTTGTAATATTCCTACATTGTATATCCAATCTATAGTACCTATTCTCATGAAACACGATTTTGTAGGTAGACATTTGGTCGATAGGTTCGCTGTGGTCGCCTTACCGAGATCCCTTAACAAAAATTAGTATTACATTTGGACGCATAGATGGCCACGAGCTTTTTTTCTTCATGAGAATACTATAGAATTTATATACAATGATTCCTATTAGAAACTGTCAAAAAACATTTCTCCACAATTTGAGAGGTTTTGTAGCAACGGATATATATTTTGAGGGACTCCTCAAATTGGGGAGTTTTTGCATTTTGAAATAGGCCCCGAGTTGGAAGATGGAATAAATCCCCAAACATGAAATTTGTCCCCAAACCAAAAATGAAATAAGTTCCCAAGATTTCCTTGGGCAATTGACTGTGCCTGGAATCCCATATTATATTCAGAACATATTTTAAGATGCCTGAACACGCACACAAATGAAATTAATCACTCCCCGCCGCGTGCCACGAGACCACCATCCCTCCGGCCACTCGCAGTAACCCCAAGGCATCCCCATGCAGTTGCTTTGAATTTTATTTTTCTGTAATAGTATGGGGTAGTTAGATTTCATTATATGGAGCTCTGGGAAATAATTCAAACATGCAGATTGACTTCGATACTCGAAAGGGTATAAGTACACGAGCCGAAAACCACATTTTTCACAACTGCACCTAGTCATTTGGCCACCATTTTGTTTTTAACGGTTTTTTTTGTAATCAGACGTAACTCACGCGTTTTTGACGCTACGAAAAAAAATTTTAAAGCAAACTTTTAGAAAATTTAATGGTCTACAAAATATGTTAAGTAACTTTTTTCGATAAGTGCCTTTTTTAAAAAGTTATACTGCATTTTCTAAAAAACAAGTAGGGGTTGATTTTGGTATATTCAGCATATCTTATTTTTTTGTTCTAAAAAAAAAATGTCAAAATAAAATTTATAGTCCATTCAATAATCTATATTTTTTGCCTCAACAGTTTTGCTATGCGGCTTACGGTTCTCGCCCTGTAGCGAATATTAGTAGTAGAGAACAGGGCTGTCGAAGTACTGCAATTGAAGTATTTGTACTGCTTTTTGAAACTCCGTACTGCTACAACGACCAAAGTACTGTTTTTTTGAAAATTTCACTCAACATTTGCAAATCATAATCCTATCCAAAAATTGTTAGTCCTTTTTATCTAATGTTGACTTTTATATATTAAACAAATAAAATTGTATAGAATACGCTCACAATGTATGTTGAAGATGTATTGAAAAAAATCTCGAACTCCATTTTTTACGACTGCACAGTTTGCCGCATATAGGCATTGCCTGTATATCGCAAGTAAAAAATTCTAAATTCAAGAATTTTCTTTCCTGATCCGAAAAAGGAAGTTTATGGACTTTTTGATGCCATTTGGAACAAATTATTCCAAACACGTCAAAATGTAGTTTTTCACCCATCTGTCAAGCAATGTTAAATTATATTAATGGATCTCTAGCCTAGGAAATTAAGACTTTTACGTACTTTGACTGAAGAACGAATTTTTGGAGGAGTAAAAGGGTGTAAAATTATTTTTTTTTTGCTAATTTCACGAAAACTATCAACTTTTTGAAATGAAATGTAAAGCAAAATTGTTGCGTATTCAATTCTATACAAACAAAATTATCATGTTATTTTTTCATACAACCAATAGATTAAGAGTAAATCATGCAGGAACTTTATATAGAGTAGGAAATTTAGTAAAAAAATTTACTAAAATTGCATTAATCAATCAGCAATATTTTTTGTACTATATGCGTTAGGCTACAACGTGCACAAACGTCACGAGAGCTTTTTATGTAATAAAATCTTTTCAATACCACCATTGAAGTGCACTAGAGCTAAATAGGTGATGGGCGCGAATATGATAATTTTTAATGAACAATAATGACATAGACCCCCCCTCCCATAGTAAAAAATGCTTGTACATATTTGACCCTTCTACAAAAATCCGTTTTCAATTTTTGGCGCCCAAGTTATTATACTCTCCCCAGTGATTAAAAAACAATCCTGAATAAAAATTGTTCTTCTTTTAAAATCGCCAGATTAAGGAAAACCCTCCAGATAACTGTCAGATTAAGGTTCAGCACATATAGGTCATCAAGTTGAACCATATATATCAAAATCTGACGCGCTCGAGTATTTCAAAATGGCAATTTTTTTGCATTTTCAAGGAGCTGCCGCAAGCTTGCGTCACATCCGAATCGTCAGTCTTTTGAATGTGAGCATCCTTGGGAGTCACTTAACATCCCCTCTTAAAATCTGACGCGCTCGAGTAAATCCATTTGTTTTCCAATTTCCAATTCTTTTTTACAATATTGACTTAAGTTCAACTCAGGGGAAGATGTTTCGACATTTATTTTTTATGATAAATTGAAAAGAAATATTTTTTTTTAACAAAATGCAGTACAATTTTAAAAAAGTACTTATCAAAAAAAGTTACAAGAAACATTTTGTAGGAAATTAAATGTTCTACAAGTTCGTTCTACAACTTTTTTGTCTGGCATAAACAAAAAGTAAGTTCAGTGTTAAGATATAAAAACGTTAAAAACAAAATGTTGGCTAAATAACTCTAGGGGCAGTTGTGAAGAATGATGTTTTCGGCTCGAGTACTAATTTACTTTCGAACCTCGAGGTTTCTAATTACCAGCAGAAGTCAAGTAGTTAAAAATATATGATTCTATACAGTTCTCTACTACTAATATGCGCTACAGGACGAGAACCGTAAGCCGCATAGCAAAACTGTTGAGGCAAAAAATATAGATGATTGAAGGGACTATAAATTTTATTTTGACATTTTTTTTTAGAACAAAAAAATAAGATATGCTGAATATACCAAAATCAACCCCTACTTGTTTTAAGAAAATGCAGTATAACTTTTTAAAAAAAGCACTTATCGAAAAAAGTTACTTAACATTTTTTTTTTAGACAGTTAAATTTTCTACAAGTTTGTTTCACACTTTTTTTTCGTAGTGTCAAAAATGCGTGAGTTACGTCTGATTACAAAAAAACCGTTAAAAACAAAATGGCGGCCAAATGACTCTAGGTGCAATTGTGAAAAATGTGGTTTTCGGCTCGTGTACTTATACCCTTTCGAATATCGAAGTCAAACTGCATGTTTGAATTATTTCCCAGCAAAAGTCTAACTACCCCGTACTATAATCCTGATTTAATATTTTTCTGTTGTTTCTTTATATTGATGACGCACAAATCGAAGATAAATTTAATAAATTGAGCAAAACATCTTTGGGAACTTTTTTCGTTGCATATTTTGGGGACTTATTTCATCATCCTCAATTTTGGAGAGTATCTACTTTCATTTGAAAAAAATTCCCAACTCCTTACTAATTTTGGAGAATTATTTCATTTTTAGTTGGGGAATTTTTTATATACTTGATTATTACTGAACATACACAAAGTAGGATTTTGAATTTTGAGGCCTGGCGCTGGAGTTATGGGCTTGTAAGATTTCGGTAAGGATTCTAAGGTTAGATTAAAGAAACCGAGATAATCACATTAATGCATTTTCAAAATCATACTTTTTCATTCTTGAATATTTAAACATTTATTCTTACTTGAGCAATGCTGGTGACGAGTTTTAAGAAATGAAGAGCAATGCATACTTTAAAAAGATAACATTTCGTTTCATGGTATGAACTATAATGTTAATTTTAGATTCTGTTGCTTCATTGTGTTTGCCTTTTTTGTATCCTACCCTCTGTCGATATGCCCTAAGGCTTACCCAGTGTGCCTGCAATAATATACCTGTCATGAATAAGTGCTTCTCATCTAGCCCTTCGGACTCAGCAAAAAACTGTAGATCCCCTACATTCCTGCCAACAACACGCACACAGAAATGGTCGAGTGTTATAAGTACGGTGACCATATTTTAGAAAGCTGAATAATGAACAAAAGAAAAAGAAACAAAATTCAACTCAATCTTCAATCATTTAATAATAAATATATCCTCTGAGGAAAAATGGGTCAACTTAAAATAGAATACAAATATTATAAAGCTCTAATCAATTCAGTCTTTGTTTTAAGCTTAGTACGCTGCTGAGTGCTGATGCGAAACGAAAAGTCCCATACAAAAATGACAACGAAATCATAAACTATAAATTCAGCTCTACTTTTCGTTCTGCAGTACGCTGTTCGATGAGTGAAATTGATAGTTGTAGCAGATTATTTGAAAAAGTCTACACTCTTTTTTCGCACACAATTAATTACCCAGAACATAATTGTGTGCGAAAAAATGAAATTTGTGTTTTTTCGTGTTTATTTTTGTTGTTTCTTTCATTACAGCATGGCTGCTTGTAATTTTGTTTGCATTTGCATTTGTTTTAATTTTTTGAATTTGTGCAACTGTCAATGAATATTTTTCCGCTTCGTTTTCGTAAGCATTTCGTTGTCTTATTACAACTAAAAATTTCGTTTCGCATCAGCATTGTATTAGGCTTTACATACAAACTTGGAATTAAAATATACTTAAAAACTTAGGTCAAGAATTTGTACTGGTTTTTCAATTCTTTTTTAATTACACACTTCCTCCTAAGTAGCATGAGGGAGAGATAAAATAATTTTCAATATTGAATTGCTTTTTTATAAATAATTTCAAATGAAACTTACAAATCTCAATTCTTCAGCGCAAACGCAGACAGCACACAGTTCACAAACAGCTGATGTGTTCATGAAATGAATAGTTTTTGACTTGAACATGACAGATGATGTCAAAAGCGATAGAGGGCGGCAAGGAAAAATAAATTTGTACTAGATTTATTATTTCTTCGTTCACTAAGTAAGGGCACGTTAGCATCATCAGTTTCTTTTATTAAATTTTTACGTTCCCAATGTGTGCGTTATTGTTTTTTGAACAAAATTAAAGAAATACAGAACAAATAATGAACATCTAATAAAATACAGAACATTCATATGTTTTCGTGTACAAAATAATTAATAATGAACAACATCTTCAAATACAGAACAGTTCATTATTATAATGAACGGATGGTCACCGTAGTTATAAGTCACTAGGCCCTGGTTCTCCACGAGCTGTTGCGCCACCCAATATATTTATTTATTTAGTACAGAACCAGAAACCCAAGTACCTATTTTTTAAATTATATCCTTTTTCGTGACCTTTTTAATTGTAAATTATGTAGGTACCTACATATACCTATCGTGGGCTTTAGGTCTTTTTTGTTTTTATTTTTTTACTGTTACGTTTCGGTCGTGATTACACCCTTGTTGAGACAATTCTTATAAAAAGTTATTATGCGCAAATTATTTAAATTTTTGAATTAGCAAAACAATTTTTGAACACCCTTGTTGAGACAATTCTTATAAAAAGTAATTATGCGCAAATTATTTAAATTTTTGAATTAGCAAAACAATTTTTGAACTGTCTTCTTAAAGATTTTCAAAAAATTAATAACAGATTCAAGCAACAAACATACAGTACATTTTTGCATGATAACTTTGTATAAAAATTGTCTGAAGAATGGTGCAACCACGCCCGAAACATAACAATTTGTTTATAAGAACAAAAAAGACCAGGTCTTTGGTACTTATCAAATTTTTAAATTTTCAAAACATTAATTGTTTTTAATTCTGATTAAACAAACCATTTTTTTATGATAATAAACGAATTTTCTGCATATCGTCTTTTCCTCCAACTTAAAATGTGTGCATTTCAAGTTGAATCCTGTATAAAAGAAACTTACATATATGTACATAAACATATATTATAATATTTTAAATTTCATTATTACATAGCTGCATAAAGAATAAGTAACCAATAAACCCTGATAATAAATTTTAAATTGTTCAAATCAATGCATTCAATACATTTTAATATAAATAGATATAAGTACAGATTCTGATTTACAGGTGATATGTGATATTCGAACCGTACGCCAAAGGAAAAGTAGACTTGGGTTCCATTTCCAAATTGTTTATAAGCCCCATGGATGAAACTATTTGTACAAACTTGCTGGACTGGACTGGATGTTGCGCTTCTTATATAATACATTATGTATATAAATAAAAACACAATTATACTTTATATAAATTATTATTTAATTTTGTTCACAAAGAAACAAAAAAGTCTAATAACATTTCTATTTATAAAAATGTGAACTACCTTTTATAAAATAATAAAACACCTGCAACATCTAAGAAAACGTTTGAAAAAATGTTCCACATACGCCACCTCACACCGCCAATAAGCTTCAGAAAAAGCTATTGGTACTGATTATTTAATCCGAAGAGAGTTGCATTAAGCATTGGATTATATTTGTATGTAGTTCTAAAAATTTAGCTCTCACAACTCACATGCATTTCGGTTTCCATAACTAGGACCGATAATATAATTTTGGGGAAAACCTAAGGCATAATCAATAGATATTTGACGAAAAATGAAAAGTGTCATGAAAACTTAACACCTTAAATTTACGCCATTACTTTTTGTGAGCAAACCTTAGGAGTGGAAGTTTTTTTGTGTTTTCATGATATATTTACGGCAATTAATTGGCAATTATGGCTGATTTATTTCAGTAGCATATAGAATTTGTCTTATAAAACCTTCTTATATAGAAACTATGCCTGGCCCGGGCAATATATGTGGGATATAGTTTACAGTGGATTTTCGTTGAAAAATTCATGTAAGTTGAACTAAACTTGGTGCAAATTGTGTATGACAAAGCCTTCACTATGTATGACAAAGCCTTCATTATGTCACTGATGAGTAAGCGGGACGAAACGCCAATTTGAAGGACTAAAGGCCATAAAAAGCCATTTTGAATCAATTATTCAAAAGCTATTTTTTAGAAAATTGGCGTGCTAATTTTACGCGGCTTCAGTAGCCCTGCTTTTGCCTTTTCTTTTAAAATACGATCAGATTCATTGAACGAAAACCGAAAGGAAACCAGAGTAAAATAAGACTACTATGACACAACTTATCGAAGGCTATACTGAAGTCTGTAGATATGGGTACATATTATAGATAAAATTAATTTTATGGCATTTTCAGTAAATCCTGATGTAGTAATGACAGAAATATTTTGAAAATTACAATTCTATTTTTACTTGCGATATAGGTACTATAGGGCAAGTTTTGGATTCGTGCAAAAAAAAAAAATTTGAGATAACAATCAAACATGATATTACGATGATAGAGAACACGAAAAAAGTGGGTGGCAAAGTTCTGTCTGTCTGTCAGTCCGTACCTCAACCTACAGCCTAAACCACTGAAGCGATTTTCTTCAAATTTTGAATCTAAGGTTTTTTTGTAACTCTCCAGAGGGGAAATTGAAATTTTTTTCTTAGCTCAAAAAATAACGGTACTTGCCATACAACCGTTAAGGAAAAGCTTATTTTTCTCAAGAACGACTCCAACGATTTTGATAAAAAAAAATCAGTGTATTATTGCAGATATGATATACCTTTTAGTAAGAAAAAAAATCACCAAAAACATTTATTAACGGTACCTGCCATATAACGGTTTTTTTGATTTTTGATTTTCTCATTAACCGCTCATCCGATTTCAATTAAATTTTTTGCAAAAAAGCTTTGTTAGAATATAAATAAAACTGCATACCAAAATTTTTTAAAAAATAAATTTTGGATTTTTAAAAACAGATTCAAATTTTTTTTTTGAAAATTCAATATTTCAAAAACGGGTTGATGAATTGTTTTGAAATTTCAGTTTTATATGTATATTAATATATACTCAAAATTGGCATACCAAATTTTTTTTTTTTAAATGTTACAAAAATTTTATATATAAAAAATTAATTTTTAAGAAAACGGCTCCAACGATTTTAAATTTTTTTTTTTGCATATATTCATATTTTTTCAAGTAATGAAATGGCATACTTTTTTTTGAGCTCTAAGTTATTTATCAGGCTGTTAATACAATTAAAAGAACGATTTAAATGCTTTTTATACTTTTTCTATAATTACTTGAATATTTTTTAAAGTTCTTAAGCCCCACACAACTTGAACATAAGTGCAAGTACGTACGATCCAGTCGTGCATTTCATTTTAATAGTCTTTAATGAAGCTTTCGACGCCTATACTTCTTCTTTTGCTATCGTTCACACCCAAAATCTGCTGTGGGCTCTTAGTTTATATAATATTGTGTTTAATTTAAGATTATTTTCTGTTAAATTATTGTGCAGAATAACTTTCCAAGTGAAACCTGTTTTTAATTCAATATGGTTGATTGATTATAGTTTTGCGACCTTTCCAAAATGCTAGCTTAAGTTAAAGTGTATAGGTAGTGCTGCCATTTTGTGGAACCTAGTGATGAAACTTTTTCCCAATTGTAGTTTTTCTATACATTTTAGATAAAGCCTTGCAAAAAGCATTTCTTTTTGGATAGTAAATAAAATAACTACAACTTGTAGTAAAATCTTTACAAATTGTTTTTGCAAAGTGATTTAATTTTGTCTCGCAGCTGTGAATCTGTCCTAACCAATCGTAAAATCAGATTGACCTATGATCAGAATCACATTATCAATGTTTACCTGTGGAGGATTTATTTTTCATAACGCTACAGTTTGCACTCAATCTCAATTAGATCAAATCACAGTTGCAAAAAGTCTTACTATTGAACTGAATTCGGTACTATTGGACTTTCCCGAGTACGCAAGTACCACTTTTCAATTTTCAGTACTATTTGTAACTATTTTTAATTTTTGCAACGGTCAACTTTCGTAAATCTCTAAAATCAAACAAATAGGTATGTTCAGTCAGACTTCACCACATCTTCACAACAAGAAAAGCAATGGTCCATTAAATTGTTTGTGGTAATAGGCTGCGATTGACCGTATTCTTCAGCAATGGGGCCCTCTGTGTTACTACTTTGGACTGGGAGATCTCGAAACTAATAACAAAAAACAAAACATCAATTTTATATCTTTTAGTCTTAAAGACAATACAATTAAACTATATTTCATATTTTTATCTTATGTCCTTAAAATAATTAACGATGTTTACGTCGAGATGCAGTCAGAACAGATTCGAGTTCATATTTTAGTTCCAAGAATGGAATTTATTTTTAAACAATTCTGTAAAAGAAATTTTCGTAAGGAAGCTCTTAATGAAAGACCCATATTGTCAATAAACTTACTGGAAAACCACCTTCCCGTTCGAGGAAATCTATTGCGGGACCGAAAGAGAAGTTTTTTACACTTCTAAAAATTTAACTGAAATCGAAATTTATATCTTTAAAAGTCATGCACGGATGTTCTGTATACCTATCCTCGAAGATGTGAAAAAAGATTTAATTTTGAAGAAATTTTTTTGAACTCTTTGCAACATTTTTTAAAAATTTAAATTTTAGATGGCCAATTCAATAGTTTAATTTGTTTTTAAGATTTTTTCCTGATGAACAAAAAAAAACACTGAACTCATTAATAAAGAATATCGAGCTCTAGCTGACTGCCAATACTTAAAAAAATTTAGAAATGCTTCTATTTCTGAGTTCTGGGCTGAAACTGGCCTTGTGAAAAATGTTTTTTTATTTTTTTTAATAAAATATTTATTTCAATTGCTTGCGTTGTTTTATAATTTAAAAAAGTTCAGTACTATTTGGTCTTTTTCAGTACAATTTTTTTTCAGTTTTCAGTACAATCGACAAAAGTCAATTTTCATCACTGGATCAAATACAAAACATCTATACAAATATCCCTTTTGATGAAGAAAAATGTGTCAAAATGTGGTTTTCATTCGTTTTAGCATCCTCTCCTTTCCACAAAGTCCATTCAATTAATGTTTTGATTTGTATAGAAATAGAGGGCTGTGGTTTTGTATTTCCAGTCAAATGATGTGCAAAAATCTTCACAACCTACAAAACAATAAACCCGGATGAAAACCGACTATTGACTTATATCTTCAAATTTATTGATGAGCCTAAATGATTAAGCAATAAAGAACTTTAAGAACATCACGTGATTAATATATAAATAATTATGTGAGTTATAATTAAAGCATTCGTTTTGGTCACGCTTTGCCTAAGACGTTCTCTTACACAAAAAAAGAACAACAACTGCAAAAAAAATACTCCCAACTGGCTAACACAATATACCGGATATTGTCAACAGAAGGAATGATTGTATGATCGATGTATCGGATTCCACAGTCATTGTCCAATATTATATACGACTTCGAGAAAATGTGTTCCCTTTCTATTTCAGATAGGTACATCGATGTAATACCCTTTCTAGAAACGTTGAGATTGGGATACGGCTGAGTGCATCATGTTGATTAATTTTTATTTTCTCTTTGGTAAAACTGTCAATCGAGAAATCACTCGTGGATTTCTGTTCGATCATTGATCTTTACGCCAATGAAAGATATAGAACTGATACTATTGCAAAGTATTGCATTGCATCCTACAGGTTTTTTTTTTTTTTTGTTCTGTTTGCTAAGGTAAACTCCAATCACACTTTGTTGAACCCATAAGATTGATGCAAAATATTCTAAAGAAGCAAGCTTCTCGGATTGATGCTGGTGCTTGAATGTCTTCTTGTGTAAGAAGTCGTTCTTTGCCTTTGCTGGTTAAGTGCAACGGATTAATTATCCATCGGATGTCGGAGAGTTTTATGATGTTTAATATGCTCTACATATGTACATTTATAAAAAAAAAAACAAAGTAATTATATGTGGAACCAGAATCTGATTCTATTTTAAGCCGGAAGTTTGCAACACTTTGAGTAGAGAGATATCACGCAAGTTCTTGAAAATATGATGGGAGTTTCTTGGTGAGACATTTCGCTAGTCACTAAACAGTTATTCTTATTCGTGTAAAATCAAACATGCAGTTAAACAACAATTTAATGGTAATACTCTACTTTTTTATTTCATCCCAAGTCGAATTTAATTGCATTTAGTTAAATTGAAATTTCAAAACATGCATTCAAAATGAGCAGATTTCGTGGTGTAATGATTTCAATGATATGTCACGTAAGGCTTAACACTTTCTCCCCAAAACTATCAGCAGTATTAATAAAAAACTGGTATCCGCTCTCTAACACACGTGTTAACTGGCACACGGATAGACAACTTGTCCGCTTGTTAACTTTTCTTATTAAAAAAGATATGATATCTTTTCAGTATTTATCACTTCACCAAATTCACCACTTCATCAAATTATGGTGATTTTCTAATACATGTGTCACATGCATGCACTGCCTTACGAAGTGTATACTAGTAGTAGTAAACGGTGCTATCATACGCGTGCGTGTATGTGTTAAGAAGTTATCCGTTCATTATACGCGGAATCTGGCTAGTTAAAGTTATCCGTACGTTAACACACGTTGCTGACTATTATACGCATGTATTAATAAGAATTTTGCAAAGCAGTCCTTTGAATGGAATCCTCAGGGTGCACGGCGGGTTGGAAGACCAAGAACCAGTGGCGCAGCTAGGATATTTGCCGCCCGGGGCCAGGGCCGGCCCGAGCTAAATTAGCGCTCTGCGCAAGCTTCATAATTAAAAATAAAATAATGTGAATCGAGCCCAGACTTTCGGCATAACAGTCCAACGCACTTACCATTACCTATGCCATGAGGTACTACTTCATCAATCTTCATTAGCGCCCCCAATAGCGGTTATTGGTGGAAGAATTCATGTTCTCATTACCCATGGTGTAGACTTAAATATGCGTTTTTTTGATCGAAGAAAAGAACAAAATCGTGCACTTGCACTTTGCAAAGATTTTGAATAGGAAGCTAGATATCGACTTAATTTAGGAAAAGTAGATATCTGTCGTTAAATTCAGAATAAGAATGGATATCAATATTGGTGTGAACTATTAAAAACAATTGAAAATTAGAAAAAGTAAAGGCAGGTAGTGGTAGTGGCTTTCTTGATACTTGCTCAAGGCGCCCATTGGGTTCAGCGCCCTGCGCATTTGCACCTTTTGCACGTATAGCTTGTCCGGCCCTGCCCGGGGCAAATCAATAATTTGCCGCCCCTTCGGTCTAACAATACTTAATAATAAAATCGGTCTTAGAGTTGCAGGCAAAATTTTACCTTAAATATTTTTTTTTATAAATGCAAGGAATTACATTCTGCGAAATATTGATACACGCCACTTTGCCGCAATATCTGCTGAATGAAAATTTTTTGTTTCTGACCTACTGGGATTTAACTTTAAGCCGACTGTAATAATATAGGCACATGAGACTTGAATTTTTTTGTAATGTTTTCTTTCCTTCAAAAATAGTAAAGTTCATAATTGTTCATTAGGCGTGTCTCACCAAATAAAATCTCTGAGAGCTCAGAAATTTTAAAAGTGGGGCAAAAATCTCACCTGAGCACTAAGATTTTTTTCAGAGATTACTGAGTCGAAAATTTGTTGGGTTTATTTCTCAATGTTCTTTTTCAGCTAAAACTGTTCATTTGACAGCCAAATTGCAATTTATCGGTGATCTGCAAATACGAAATCGATACAAAAATACAGAATAGAGGTTGAGTGTTGATAAAAAGGAAAAATAAATTGATCTTAGTATTATTTTTCATTCATTTCATAAAGTTTTGTGCTTTAAAATTTAAATATTTAAAGCAGAGTTAAAATTTTGTTTCCATAATTTCAGTACGATTGAACAGAGTATCTTTGTTTCACCAAAACATTCCGCCTACGTCAACTTGATATTAAGCGCTCGGTGAGATTTTACTTGGTGAGACACGCCTATTGTTTCATCAGTACTCGACAGCGAAACTGAGAAATTGCATACTGTTCATATTTCTCAGATCTAATGATCATGAACCATGAAAGGGTCAAAGCAACGGCTAACTGGCTGAACAGAATGCAAAACGGAGCTAGAATAGATGTCAAAAATGCTGCAGCCGGAGCTGCAAGAGTTGAACAAATTTTAACTTTTACTGCAGCATTTTTGACATCTACTGCAGCTTTTTTGACATCTATTCCAGTTGCGTCTTGTATTCTGTTCAGCCAGTAAGTCACTACTTAGTGTCTGATTACAGAGTTGTTACTTCACTGAAATTGCAGTAGATTGCTGATCTAATACATTTTTTCTCAAAATAAATCTGCTGAAAAATCTTCATACTACACTTCATTTTACGAACAAAAATTAATCTTTAAGCTTTCGCAAAATAAATCACATTTTTTAAAAATTCTTTGTGTTGAATGCAGCCATATGTATAGTTTAGAGCTTTTTTTGTTTGCTGGTTTTATGGTTGAAAAAAACTATTGTTATGTCTTATTTATTTTTATTCATTTATCAGTTTTGTATAAATAATATTTTTATTTTTGATTTTTGAAAAAAAAAACAATTATCTGCGAAAATATTCAATGGAAAGCATTTTTGTTTTTTTTTTTTCAAATCTAACGTGACACATTCTTTAAGAAAAGTCAAACCCTCTGAACTAAATTGAGAGAATTAACAAACACATAATGTAAAGCTACAAAAAAGAATGGTCATTACGAAAGCCATTTTGTTTAAAAATTTGAAAGAATTTTTAATTTAAAAAAATTAACTTTTGTGTTTATTACCAACTTCTATAATGAGCAACGGTCATGATTCTGCCGCCCCTAGTGATTTGAAGATAATGAAAAATTATACGTTCTTATACCTACCAATGTTATAGAATTTTTAACTTAAAAAATAATACTTTTGATGTGTATCTACACATCTTAGCACTCGGTATGGGTAAGATTAAAAATCGGCTGTAACGGATATGGGCTCACGGTTCCGTTTGGAACCATTTTGTTTGTTGTAGGTAAGTAGAACTCTGTAAACTCGAATAGGTAAGGTAGTTTTCATTTTATACCTAATGGTTTTGGTATTTGCTAAGTGGAGTGAATTCCTTACACCCCGACTCCACAGTAGATAATTTCTCTCAGAATGTTTGTCTTGACATTAAATATCTAATGGAGTCACTCATATCTTGATAGGATGTCAAGATGCAATCATATCTTGACAGAGATAACTGACGTACATTTTGCCAGGTGAAGATTTTGTTGCTTTTTTTTCTAGAAATTTAATTTTTATTTCATTATTTTGTATCCATATGCTGCTTTTGATGTTAATCTGTGCAATCGCGGGTCGCAATTTCGGTTTGTGATATTAAGTGTTATTTGCAATTTCTTGATTTGAAATGTCATAACATGATTTGCCAAGTGGCGCATTCTTTTCTGTTTCTCTAGTTGGCTGTGGTTAATGTGTCAAAAAGAAGTGTTGTTATGTCATATTTAAAAAAGTTACTTTGAGTTACTTTTCTTTTAGGAACGACAAAAGCTAAAAATATGGCTGATCTGTCAAACAAATTGGGTGAAAAAAAGTCGAAATAAATTTGGAATTAAAAATCAAGAAATTGTGATTTCATTATTGAAAAGAACTTTTATCAGTACTTCGAAAATGCATACATTTTTCAAATTAAATTTCATTTAACTTAATACTAGCACAAAATTGAATATTTAAGCAAAAATATTTCCATTTTTTTTTATCATTCATTACTTGCACAAATTTCTTTACTACAAATCGATCAAATCAGATAAAAAAATGCCGCAAAATCTGGAAACAATTTTCAAACTCACTATCGACGGTAAAATCAATAAAAATAAAAATATATTAGCTTAATATTTTCCCCCAGATCTGATCTCGATTGTATTATGCATACATGTATTACAAAAACAACACAAAATCCGACCTTGCTTTTGGATTTCGATTTGCAAATTAATTCTGACCATACACCCTTTGTACTTTTTTGCAAAAATGAGTTTTTTCTCTCACAGGTAGATGGCTTTTTGTGTTGAAGATAGGGAGAAAATAGAGAATAGAGTAGAAAGAAAATACAGAGACAAAATGATAAACGGGGATCGGATAGGTATATAACACTTGTCGCACTGGGATCCTGTTTGTTTTATTATGATAATCTAATCCGGATCAGATCTGGGGGATAATAAAATTAAACTATTACATATTACAAAAATGAGATCAATTCCAAACCGAACGATCGAGAAGCAAACAAAAGATAACTCAAAATGAAAACATCGTGATTTCAGCTGCTTTTGACGGATTAACCATTTCAACTCAATATCAAAGAGATAAGTTGGAAAAATTTACTCAAAGTTGCTTTTTGACACTTTAACTTTGAATCCAGGAACAACTTTGTGACGTCATAAAGTTAATTGAAGTAGCTTAATTTGTGATGGTTTATTTGCGGAGCCCTTACCTTCAGGTGAAAACGAATGTTTACACATCTTCCACGCGAGTCCCGGTACTCACACATTTTTTTTTGTTTATTTCCAACTTCTGCAATAAACAACGATGATGATTTTGCGCCCCTATTGATTTCAATTTAATAAAAATTGATTTAATTTATTTACTACTCAAAAATTAAACTTGTGTTTATTTCCAACTTCTCATGAAGCTCGAGGAAGATTTTGCCGCCCCCACAAATTTGAATACTATTAAAATTGTGCGTTTTCTAATAAAAATTTAATAAAATTTTCAATAAAAAAACTTCTGCAATTGGTTTACATTACATCCCATAAACAATGAAGATGATTTTCCCATTTGCCGCCCCTAACTCCTGGTGCCCGGGGCGACCGCCCCCTTCGCCCCCCCCCCTAGCTACGCTAATGCCAAGAACAACATGGAAATCAACTGTCTTAGCGGAAGCAGAATCCCAGAGAAAGACGTGGCCACAGCTAAAGTACCTTGCAGCAGACCGTGAAGGATGGAGACGTTTTGTTGACGCCCTAACGCTAGCACGTTGTTATCCGCCGTTTATTAATATGGGGGTATATTTATTATATTTTAATAACAAGAGAGATAGTTTCCATCAACATTTTTTTATTTCATTTGAAAATCAGTTAGTGTTTAGTCAATTCTTCTACAAAAAAAAAACTACAAAACGTGGTCTTATTAATTTTTTTTTTTTGTACTGTACCTACAACAAATTAGTTTAAAAACGTTTAGTTAAACAAATATTGGGTCTTCCAAGAAGAAGGGGTTTCACTTTAAAGTCGATTTTTAACTGGCAACACCAAACTGCTATGCGGGTGATTCGCTGCCAACTGTGGTTCTTTATGTCCAGTGCTGTTTTTGTTATTTAATAAAAAGATGTTCTTATAAAATTCCGGTTTGTTTTGGATACTTTTATTGGTTACATTAGTTATTGGTCACTTTTACATTTATTGGTTATACTTTTAATTGTTACTTCTAGTGATTACTTTAGTTATTGGTTACTTTTACTGGTTACATTTATTTGTTCCTTTTATTGCTTTCTTTTATTGGTTACTTTTATTCCTTACTTTTATTGGTTACTCTCATTGATTGGTTAATTTGATTGATTACTTCAGCTTGTTAGATACATATATTGGCTATTTACTACAATCTACATTCGGGATCATGCCAGAATTTGCTACTTATGCCACATGGCTTGAAAAAGTTTACTCCGCATGTTAGTTCCTTGTTTTTCCAATAAAATCTAGTATTTTATTAAGAAATATTTCATGGCATAGACAAATATTGTTCTTAAACAAGTTTGAGAACAATACTTGCTTGACAAAATCACATCAAAATTTTGTATGCCTGAATAAACTAATCATGAATGAATGTTGATTTTATTTCATTTTTGAATTCAAAAGATTTTCCGCTGAGCTGCTTTTTTGTTTTAGTTTTACGACATTTTAATGGTGGTGTTCTAAAAGAGACACTTTTTCCTTATACTTATGTACAGTCAATTAATTTGTTGTACCCAGTTGTACTATAAGAGTTATTTATGTGTTTTCTTTCGAAGAAAAAGTATCACAAACGTTTTTTTGCCAGTACCACGTCGTAGTATTTTCTAAGAATATAATAACATGTTTTTGGTCTATTATTAGAATTTAGGCAAAGTTAAAATTTTCTTGGGAATTATTTTTATTATTTTGAGAAGTGAGGATACATAATCTTAATGTCAGTACCATATAGATGTCAGATGTCAGTACCATGGCCTAATAAGAATGGCAGGAACACTTCGGACAAACCAAACAAAATTATTATTATGTATAGTATATACCTACATATATGCAAAAAAACAATAAGTCTTAGTTCACATGGCAATGCAACGCACGTTTTTCGCAGTATAAATCCATGCGAATGAGCAGTGGGAGTGGCGTATTCTACATAGAACCTTTTACATGACTTTTAAACAAGGGCGTATACAGCTTTCCTTGCTGGGGGGGGGGGGGGGGGATCATACTGACAATTAAGTTGCACCGACCCCAAAAATACTAACAATTTTTTTTTAAGATTTTGAAGTTGAATTTTGACAAAATCAGAATCTTTATTTCAAAATTCAGCTTTCCAAATTCTGATTTTCAAAATTTTGCCCACATAATTCTGTCAACAATAAAAAGAAGAGTTGGCAAATATTATAGGCAGGGAGCCGGTGCATATATCATTGGAAAGGTAAATTTATGTACTGGTATGCCAGGCCCTAGCCTGCCGAAAGTATCTATAATACCTGTTTGAACGATACGTCCTCTGTTTTTTTTTTTATAAAATTCATTGTGCCTTTCTAAATGGTGTTTTTTTAGACGTGTGGTATTCAAGAAGAAATAAAACGCATATAATTTAATGTTATGGCCAAGAATTTAGCTTTATTATAAAGATAAGGTTTTGCCATTATGTTTCAAAAATGATTTCGGGCAAGTGGCTGCCTTGGCTGGTTCGAATAAATACCAGCCGAGAGGACTAATTTTCGACAACCAACCACGCGATGGCGGATGGACTCATTCGGGTCTTCTTCGATACTCTGCTCCACAGCAGCAATAGCATCTTCGGTGCACTCTGTACGGCAGCGTGTTGAAAGTGCAACTTTTTTCGTGTTTTTTTTTTTAATTTCTAGGAAACCACTTGAAACATTTATATCTCAAATGAAAGGTCTTGACTCCCTGAGCACGAATATGTACGTGACAGATGTCTAAGTGGCCCCGAAACCGCTGACAGACGTGATTTAAGTCACTGGGCTTTTATATTTGTGAATAACTGGATGTTACTCCTAGAAATATATCGGAATCGATAGCTCTTGACTACCAGCGCATACGTAAATTTATATAACAAAAACACGTTTTGAGTTCCATCCAACTGTGCAAAACGCGATAAAAATCGCGTATTTTTAAATGTTATTTTCTTTAGTATTATGTTAGAGGAAACCACTAAAAATGTATGGCCATTGAAAGGTTCAACTGACATAAAAATGCAAGCAACAGACATTAAAACGGACCCAAACCAGAGTTGTAGAAATGAATTTAAAATAAAATGCACGACTGGGTCGCACGTACTTGCTCTTATGTTCAAGACCCTGTGGATTTGGAAAAATTTGTATATAAAAACATGGAAATTATGAGAGAAAAATGTAGAGAAGCATGAAATACGACATTTAAATTGGCTAAAACCACTCTTTTGATAGTTTGAGGTGAAAAAGAAGAATGCCATCTTAATTCCTGATTGAATATGATTGTATAAAAAAAAATTTAAAATCGTTGGAGCGGTTTTTAAAAAAAATTAATTTTTTATATATAAAATTCTTAAAACATTTTTAAGAACAAATCTTGGTATGCAAATCGAAAGTATATATTTATGTGTATATGAAAACAAAATTTGAAAAAAAATTGTCAACCCGTTTTTGAGATATCGAATTTTCAAAAAAAAAATTTGAAACTTTTTTTAAAAATCCAAAAACTTTTTTTTGAAAATTTTGATATGCAATATTATTTGATCTTATCAGAATTTTGCACATAAAAATATTCATCTAAATCCGTTTAGCTGATAACGAGAAAATTCAAAATAAAAAAAATACTTTCTATGTGTTTAGAAACCATCCACTTGAACACCAAACGCAGCGAATAACACCCTACATTAAACATAAATTTTCAAACTGCAATTAAAAACAGTAAACTATTTTAACTCAATCATTCATTTGCTCACTCACTCAATTTTACTTCACTCAATTTGTATAGCTTAAATCTAATCTATAACATGTCAATTTTCAATTATCATTCAGACGTTGAGCAGTTAAGATCATTTTGCCTAATCCTAAATTAAAACATTCATTTTGGTACAGTCACACACTTACACTTGAATTAATATACATTTAAACAATTATATTACACAATTTAAGTTAATTAAAATCAAACACCTACACTTTACATATACAACAGTGAATTAAACATTAAATTAAAACACACAATTTCATTTTTTATTAATTATTAAAAAACACACAACACACACACACAATCCTATCCATCTCCTAAATCAAACCCAATCATAATGGTCCTTCGTCGTCGGATGCGTGAATCAGCGTGCATTTGAATTTTTATGGATGGTTTCAGGAGGTTGCTACCAGGAGTGTACCTATCATTGCAGAAACAATAAAAAATATACAGGTGAAACAATTAAAATCTGTAAGTATATGGACAAGTGCATTATATGAAGCAGCAATAATTTGATAAATGTGCATCAGTTACTAGTTTGTCATAAGGTGATAGATTTTGGCATTAGATTATAAAAACAAGCGGTTTTTTGTGGAAAAAGTTGTATACCTCTAAACACGTGATTTGGTCAGTATAGGCATATTAACCACGTTCCTTTGGGCATATGAACAGTTATCGACAATTGCGGTACATATATAACGGTCGAACGGTATACAATCGAACAATTAAGCTTCTCAAAGCCAATCGATTATTTGCTTTTAATTTTTGTACGTGACTTACCAAAAGAAAAACTATAATTTTTATGAACATGAATAAAATTATTGCCAAACGTGGTCGCGCAAAAGGGTGCATTACGCTAGCTTCCTCGTTTGTACAGGGCATTGATAGCTCAACGTCTCTTTATACGTTAGAATTTCGTCTTAACAAACTCGAAGAATCGTGGCAAGAATTTGTTAGCTTACAAAATGATTTGTTAGAGCATATCGAAACGGAAGGGTATGTTGATCGGGAACCCGAGTATGTAGAGTATGAGGAAAAATACTTTCGCACCCATGCTGCTATAACAGATGCTATCTTCGAGCGTAAGAAAGAACCTACCGAAAAGAAAGCGACCCCTCCGCTTGCACAGGGTTTGCTTCACAATGATAACCGCGAGGTTCCTTCAAACGTGGTGTCTGTTGCCAATCAAACCACAGAACAGGATATCCCTGAGGAACATATGCATGCTCCTATTCGGCCGTTGTATAATAATTCAATTCAGTTACCTAAGATAACAATTGAACCCTTTTCTGGGGATTATAAGGACTGGCCCACCTTTCGCGACATGTTTTTAGGAACCGTTGACTCTAATACTACATTATCACCTGTTCAAAAGCTTCATTTTTTGAAATCGTTCCTTCGTGGAAGCGCCGCGGACTTGATCAGTCATGTTAAGTGCTCTGAAGCAAATTATATCGAGACGTGGGATAGATTAGAGAGACGATATGACCAAAGACACTTAATCGTTAAATCATTCATTGATTCATTTCTTTCCCTTCCAAATTGTTCAAATGGAAGCATTGGCTTATTGAATAAGATCGCCGACGGAGCAGAAGAAGTTGTTAGAGGACTGAACGCACTTGACTGTAACAGTAGGGACCCTTGGCTCATTTACATTTTGTACGAAAAGTTGGACTATGAAACCAAAAAGGTATGGGCAGCAGAATCAGGTTCAAGGGATGACCAGACCATAGATGAGTTCTTAGATTTTCTACAGGGTCGTTGTCGATGTTTAGAATCTTGCCAACCAATAACTCGCGTTAGCCAAGGGCGTGCTGTAAAGGCTTCTAAGGCAGTTCATTCGCATGTGGTGGAAAGTCGTCTAGTCTGTCCAAAATGCAAAAAGGATCATATACTTTCACAATGTTCAGAGTTTAAGGCTCTCTCGGTAGCTGCACGTCGTGAATTTACCAAAAACACATCGCTGTGTTTTAATTGCTTAAAGCAAGGTCATTCGTCTAGGAGATGTCGTTCAAATTCTCGTTGTAGCTTATGCAATTCTAGGCACCATGTTTTAGTGCACTCTTCGGAAAATCAACCGTCATCATCGTCAGTTACATCGTCTTTTGATACGTCAATTCAGAAACCTGCTTCATCTAATCAAACCCCTGACGAACCTGTCATTGCTAATCATTCAGTTGAAAATTCGCATCAAGCCACTTCTATTTTACCTACTGCTGTTGCTCGGATTAAGGATAAATCTGGAAATTATCAGGACGTTCGTGTTCTCCTCGATTCGGGATCCCAAGTATCTTTTATAACTGAAGGAACAGTTCGGCGTTTAGGGCTTACTCGTAAACGTTCTTGTATCCCTATCATTGGAATAGGTTCTTCCTCTGCAGGCGTTACTAATGGATTAGTATCTTTGAATCTACTCTCTCTATATAGCGCTGAATCTATCAATGTCAATTGTTACGTATTGCCAAAGTTGACTTCAAACTTACCTGCATTTTCTCTGACTCATACTCCTGAAAGCTTCATTAGAATTGAACTTGCCGATCCAACCTATTACACGCCTGGTCCTATTGACGTTTTAATAGGCGCTGATAAATTCTTTAGCTTGATAAAGGGACGATCAACGCAAGTTCCCAATTCAAACTTGGTTTCAATTCCAACCATATTTGGTTGTGTTATCGCAGGAGGAACATCGAAACTGTTTGATGGTAGTAAGGTTGAATCGTTCTGCTGCAGTTTAAATCATAGTCAAGAATTTGACCTTGAACGTTTTTGGAAACTTGAGGAGGTTTCAAGTGAAATTCCCTTGTCATTGGAAGAAAAATTGGCTGAAGAAATTTTCCTTAAAAATCAAACTCGTCGTGCGGATGGTAGATATGAAGTCGCCCTACCCTTTAAACCTTCAAAGCCACTTGAATTTGGAAACTCTCTTGGCATTGCGATTAGTCGATTTCAATCGATTGAAAGAAGGTTTAAGGATAACAAGGACTTAAAGTTGCAGTACTCTACCTTTATTAATGAATACCTAGCTCTTGGGCACATGGAAGAGGTTCCACAAAATGAAATTTTAAAAACTAACAATATTTTCTATCTTCCTCATCATGCTATTTTTAAAGGTGATAGCACAACAACGAAGATCAGAGTCGTCTTTGATGCATCGGCTAGATCCAATAATTGCATTTCGTTAAATGATTCTCTTCTTGTTGGACCCACTATACAGCGCGACATATTTTCGATTTGTCTTCGCTATCGACGACATTTATTTGTCATATCAGGGGACATAGAGAAGATGTATAGGCAAATTTGGATTGCTAGAAACCATACTGACTTTCAGCGTATTGTCTGGAGGGAGAATCCAGACGAACCACTGAGACACTATCGGCTACTCACTGTCACGTACGGAACAGCATCGGCTCCATTTTCTGCAGTTCGCGTATTGAAGCAGCTCGCCATTGATTCTGCTTCAACGCACCCTGTCGCATCCAAGTCCCTTTTGAATGATTTTTATGTCGACGACGTTGTAACAGGCACTGATAATGTTGAGGACCTTTTTGCTCTGCAATCAGAATTAGTAGACTTGTTAGGTTCAGCAGGATTTAACCTTCGGAAATGGACCACCAACTGTCATCCTCTTTTGATGAATTTGCCAGAAGATCAACGCGAACTTTCTCCAGTGGATTTTGAGAATTCCAGCTCGGTCAAAATTCTTGGGTTGCAGTGGTGTCCATCAAAAGATTGTTTCTCTTATAAAGTAAAGCTTAGCGGTAGTACTGCTTGTACGAAACGTCGCATACTTTCGGACGCATCGCGGTTGTTTGATCCGTTGGGATTTCTTGCACCGGTTATCGTTGGCGTTAAAATTCTCTTCCAAGAGCTCTGGAGAAGAAAGCTAAATTGGGATGAAGATGTACCAGAGGATTTGGCTCTTCAGTGGACTTCTGTAAGAGATGAACTTCCTATCCTGGAATCGCTATCTATTCCAAGGCTGATGGTAAAAAATAAATCAAATTGGGAGCTACATGGGTTCTGTGATGCATCATTGGATGCATATGCTGCAGCCGTCTACTGCCGGAGTATTTCAGATGATGGCATGATTTCGGTAGAACTAGTTGCAGCCAAATCAAAGGTTGCTCCTATAAAAGTCTTATCTCTCCCTCGGCTCGAGTTATGTGGAGCTGTATTACTTACTCGTCTAATTAACAAAATAAAGCTATCTTTGCAGGAACCTGATATGAAGATTTTCGCCTGGACAGATTCTTCCATTGTGCTGCATTGGTTATCAGCCCCTCCCAAGAAGTGGTCAGTTTTTGTCGCCAATCGAACATCAGAGATTTTGACCTCTATTCACTTCAAGCTATGGAACCATGTACGAACAGCTTCAAATCCTGCAGACCTAGCAACCCGAGGTATCTCGCCCTCATCTCTATCGTCAGCAATTTTGTGGTGGAAGGGACCTAACTGGCTGAGCAAGGAAGTAGCTCAGTGGCCCGTGTCAAATAGATTGGAGGAAAGTATCAACATGGAACACCTAGAAGAGCGAAAAGTAACTTTGGCACAGGTATTCGTATCTAATACATCTTCTTGTAACTTTGTAGAAACATTAATACAAAATGCGTCTAATTGGATTCGTTTGGTGCGCGTGGTTGCATATGTAATTCGTTTCATAGACAATTATCCATTAAAACAAGCTAATCGTAATTTGAATCCATTATCATCTGAAGAACTTAATTTTGTAAAAAGCAAATTAATCAAATGCGCTCAGATGACGTTGTTTCGTAAAGAAATTGAACTTTTGAAGGCGGGAAAAAATCTACCCTCCAAAAATAAACTCCTTTCTTTGAGTCCTTTCATTGATTCGGTTGGTGTGCTTCGCGTTGGTGGCCGGTTAAAAAATTCAGAACTCTCGTACTCGGAAAAACACCCTATAATATTGTGCAAATCACATCCAATATCAAAACTTCTAGTGAATCATCTTCATGATAAACATTTACACCCTGGTGTGTCGCTTTTGTTCGCCTTGAGTAAGCAAAATTACTACATACTAGGAGGTCGAAATCTCGCGCGTAAAATTGTGCATGATTGCCTCAAATGTTTTCGCGAACGTTTAGCAACAACAAAGCAACTTATGGGAGATCTTCCTGTCGAGCGAATTCGTTACTCCAGGCCCTTTAGTAAAGTGGGATGTGACTACGCAGGTCCCATTACATTACGTTTAAGCCGAGGGAGAAATCCGAAATTCGTTAAAGCGTACATAGCACTTTTCGTATGTTTTGTGACCAAGGCTATTCACATTGAACTTGTGGGAGACTTGTCGTCAGTGGCTTTTTTACTTGCGTTGGATCGTTTTGTCGCGCGTCGTGGTAAACCTTACGAGATTTGGAGCGATAACGGTACTAATTTTCGTGGTGCTAAACGTCTGCTGGATGAAATGCACAAACTGCTCTGGAGCCAACATCACAATACAATCGTCGCTGATCATCTTGCTAACGACGGTATCAATTGGAAGTTTATACCACCTTCAGCACCTCATTTTGGAGGTTTGTGGGAGGCTGGTGTTAAATCTGTAAAACTTCATTTAAAACGAGTCATAGGTGAATCGAAACTCACTTATGAAGAGATGTATACACTGCTAGTTAAAATAGAATCTTAACTTAATTCTCGCCCTATGTGGACAACAACAGATTCCGAACCAGTGGCTCTAAGTCCATCGCATTTTTTAATAGGAGAACGCTTGACAAGTGTTCCACAACCACCTATACCCAATTCGATTTTTTCTATAACCACTAATTGGTCTCTTTTACAGGCAATGCTACAAGGTTTTTGGAGTCGTTGGCATCGCGAATATTTAACATCACTGCAGCAGCGACCCAAGTGGCAGATTCCAAAGCCAAATCTTCGAGTGAATGACGTCGTCCTATTGAAAGAGCCCAATTTACCCCCATCTAAATGGATCATTGGAAGAATTATAAACACACACCCAGGAGAAGACGGAAGAGTCAGAGTGGTGACGATCAAAACCAAGTTCGGAGAATTTGTTCGACCAGCTGTGAAGGTGTCCCCACTGCCTTTTTCTGAAAGACCCTAATCTTTCAGGGGGGGCTGGATGTTTAGAAACCATCCACTTGAACACCAAACGCAGCGAATAACACCCTACATTAAACATAAATTTTCAAACTGCAATTAAAAACAGTAAACTATTTTAACTCAATCATTCATTTGCTCACTCACTCAATTTTACTTCACTCAATTTGTATAGCTTAAATCTAATCTATAACATGTCAATTTTCAATTATCATTCAGACGTTGAGCAGTTAAGATCATTTTGCCTAATCCTAAATTAAAACATTCATTTTGGTACAGTCACACACTTACACTTGAATTAATATACATTTAAACAATTATATTACACAATTTAAGTTAATTAAAATCAAACACCTACACTTTACATATACAACAGTGAATTAAACATTAAATTAAAACACACAATTTCATTTTTTATTAATTATTAAAAAACACACAACACACACACACAATCCTATCCATCTCCTAAATCAAACCCAATCACTATGACAGGTACTACTAATAGTTGCTATGTGTAAAATTTTATAATTTTTGATGGTTCATCGTACTACTTTTAGTATATGAAAAAAGTTTAATCAAAATCGTAGGAGTCGTTTTCAAGCAAAAAAATATTTTCCTTTGCGGTTTTTTCACTTTTGTATGGAAGGTACCGTTATTTTTTCATAAATGTAAAATTTTTTCTGAAACTATTTTAGAGAGTACTAAAAAAGTCTTAAATATCGAGTTTAAAAAAAATCTATGATGCCGTATTCGAAATATTTGATTTTCCAAAAAAAAATTTGAAATATTTTTTAAAAATCCAAAAAATATTTTTTCAAAAATGTTGGTACACAAAACTATTAACATTTTTTGGAAGCTTCTGTATGAAAAAAATAATTGAAATCGGTCATACCATTTTGAAGAAAATCAAAAAATAAAAAAATGGTTCCTTGGGAGGTACCATTAATAACCATTTTTGAAAAATGGTTTTCCACCCAAAGAAAGCCTTTAAAAGCCTAAAATAAATTTATTAATTTTTTTTTAAGAAAAGTTGTCGAGCCGTTTTTGAGAAAAATACGATTATGTAAATTTGCCAAAAAAAAATGTATGGCAGGTACCGATATTTTTGGTTCTAAAAAAAAAATGAAAAAAAGGTGTCGGCAGAATCACCAAAAACCACTATGTACCAAGTTTGAAGAAAATCGATCGGGCCGTTTAGGCTGTAGACGAACAGACAGATAGACAGACAGACAGACAGACAGAATTTTGCCACCCACTTTTTTGGTGTTCTCTATCGTCGTAATATCATGTTTGACTGTTATCTCAAAATTTTTTTTTTGCACGAATCCAAAACTTGCCTTATAGTACCTATAATCGCAAGTAAAAATTAAAAGGCACGACTGGGTCGCACGTTCTTGCTCAAAAAGTTCAATTTGCTTGGAAATTAAGAATTTTTAAAAATATTGGAGTAAATATACAAACATTTTTAGAATTTTTATCGAAATCGTTTGAGCTGTTCTTAAGATAAAAGAGAATTTTCATAACGGTTGTATAGCAAGTACCGTTATTTTTGGAGCTAAAAAAGTATTAAGCTCATTGCGGCACGTGTTAACGTGATTTAAAAAATAAAAAAAAAAGGATAGTGTTTTAAGATTTCAATGAACACAAAAACGGGTGCTCAAAAGTTTTTAAAATAAGGACCGCCCTAATTTACATACATCAGACCTTCCTTCAGATCCGGTAGTTCTGATTTTTTGCAACTCGTTTGTGATGTTGGCCTAATAAATAATCCAAATTTTCGACCCCGAGCGCCGAGCGCATATGATTAAAAATTCAAAAAACCACAAATGAGGGGATGCATATCTCCCCATTCAGGTGGGAGGAGCAATTATCTAAAAAAGTGGCCTAAAACAGAAAATCAATTATTAAAGAACATCTGGAAAAAATCCCTTAGGCCAGAAATCCGTTCTTCAATATTCTTTTCAAATAAGGTCGTTTTTGAAATATAATTTTCCAACACAAAATTTCAAAAATGAAAAAAAAATATTTTTGTTAACTATTGCTATGCTCTTATCAATTCTAAGTTAAATTCTGGGAACCATAATGCTAAAATGCCTCAGTTTTTAAGAAAAATAAAAATAAGCAAATCTACTTCACTATTTAGTATTCAGGTGTACAGTGTGGGTACCTTCTTGGAAAAAGTATAGGAGCGCCTAACCCAAAATTGTCAACAATCTAAAATACCTATTTTTTCATGCTTTTTTTCAGTTATTGAGTATTTTCTCCCTCAAGGATTTGTTTTAGACTACAATTATTGCGTATTGCGATTTAAGACTACTAAATTGGCTTCAATTTGAGCCTTAAGTCATTGAAAACTATGAAAAAAGAAAAGAAAGCCAAAAAGTATCGGATTATTTTATTTATCGCTCAGAAAACAGTCCCTTTCTGTCAAGCCATAACCTGTCAAATTCAGCAAAGGATGGCTACGATGACAATAGATTAAAAACTTTTAAAAAAATACGAACAAATTGAGATCTTGTGTTGACCACAAAAAGAGAAAAATTTCGAACTTTCCAGTTCTTTATTTTGAACAAAATACTCTGTGTGCATCAAAGAAGAATAGTTCTTCTATTTTTAAAATCATAAACTGTCAAATTTCACAAACGGATGGCTGCAATGTCAAGGGATTAAACAAACTCTTTAAAAATATGAAAATATAGTCATTTTATTTAATGCTTCGGAAAAGGGTAATTTTAGGGCTTTGGGTGAAACGTGAAACTCTTTCTGCGTCAAAGAATAATTATTCGTCCATGAAAACTGTCAATTTATACCCAAAGATGGCGATGGATTAAAAAAACCTCAAAAGAATAGAAAAATTTAAAATGTTATTATTATCTCCGGAAAAGAGCAATTTTAGGGATTTTGGGTGACATTTAAAAAAAAATACTTTTTGGGTGTCAAAGTAGAGTCTGTCTTCTATTCGCTAGACTATTAACTGAAAAATTCCATCAAATGATGCCCACGATATCGATGAATTAATAAGCTTAAACAATATAAACATATATCAAGTTTCACTCAAATCTCAGATATCAAATTTACACTATTATTCCAAATTTTCAATGCATAGCGCATAGAAAATATAGTAGAGTAAAACAACCCAAAACTATACCAGAAAGAGCAAGAATGCGAATGAAATTAATGAAAATAGTAACAGTAATATCTGACTAACAAGAACAACACAAAAAAAGTAATATACAAACGTTCAGTGATACTATCGGTCAAAAAAGTAATCGAACGAAAAGCCAATGAACTTGCACATGCAACTTGCACATGCAACTTGCACATGCAACATGTGCAAGTTGCATGCATTTTCATTTGCAAGTTGCATGTGCAAGTGTCATGTGCAGTTGCATGTGCAAGTGTCATGTGCAAGTTGCATATGCAAGTTGCATGTGCAAGTTGCATGTGCATGTTGCATGCTGCATGTCCATGTTGCATGTGCATGTTGCATGTGCATGTTGCATGAGCAAGTTGCATGTGCATGTTGCATGTGCAAGTTGCATGTGCAAGTTTAATGTGCACATGTGCAACTTCCATATGCAACATGCATATGCAACTTGCCCATGCAACTTGCACATGCAACTTGCACATGCAACTTGCACATGCAACTTGCACATGCAACTTGCACATGCAACTTGCAACATGCACATGCAACTTGCAAAATGCACATGCATCTTACACATGCAACTTGCACATGCAACTTGCACATGCAACTTTCACATGCAAAATGCACATGCAAAATGCACGTGCAACTTCCACATGCAACTTGAACATGCAACTTGCACATGCAACTTGCACATGCAACTTGCACATGCATTTTGCACATTCATCATGCAACATGCACATGCAACTTGCACATGCAACTTGCACATGAAAAATGCACGTGCAACTTCCACATGCAACTTGCATATTCAACATGCATATGCAACTTGCACATGCAACTTGCACATGCAACATGCACATGCAACTTGCACATGCAACTTGCACATGCAACTTGCTCATGCAACATGCAACATGCACATGCAACTTGCCCATGCAACTTGCACATGCAACTTGCACATGCAACATGCAACATGCACATGTAACTTGCAAATGCAACTTGCACACGCAACTTGAACATGCAACTTGAACATGCAACTTGCACATGCAACTTGCACATGCAACTCACACATGCAACTTGCACATGCAACTTGCACATGCAACTTGCACATGCAACTTGCACATGCAACATGCAACATGCTCATGCAACTTGCACATGCAACTTGCACATGAAACTTGCACATGCAACTTGCACATGCAACATGCATATGCAACTTGAATATGCAACTTGCCACATGACACTTGCACATGCAACTTGCACATGCAACTTGCACATGCAACTTGCACATGCAACTTGCACATGCAACTTGCACATGAAACTTGCACATGCAACCTGCACATGCAACATGCATATGCAACTTGCATATGCAACTTGCGCATGACACTTGCACATGCAACTTGCACATGCAACTTGCATATTTAACTTGAACATGCAACTTGCACATGCAACTTGCACATGCAACTTGAACATGCAACTTGCACATGCAACTTGCACATGCAACTTGCACATGCAACTTGCACATGCAACTTGCACTTCAACTTGCACATGCAACTTGCACATGCAACATGCACATGCAACTTGCACATGCAACTTGCACATGCAACTTGCACATGCAACTTGCACTTCAAATTGCACATGCAACTTGCACATGCAACATGCACATGCAACTTGCACATGCAACTTGCACATGCAACTTGCACATGCAACTCACACATGCAACTTGCACATGCAACTTGCACATGCAACTTGCACATGCAACTTGCACATGCAACTTGCACATGCAACTTGCACATGTAACTTGCACATGCAACTTGCACATGCAACTTGAACATGCAACTTGCACATGCAACTTGCACATGCAACTTGCACATGCAACTTGCACTTCAACTTGCACATGCAACTTGCGCATGCAACATGCACATGCAACTTGCACATGCAACTTGCACATGCAACTTGCACATGCAACTTGCACTTCAACTTGCACATGCAACTTGCACATGCAACATGCACATGCAACTTGCACATGCAACTTGCACATGCAACTCACATATGCAACTTGCACATGCAACTTGCACATGCAACTTGCACATGCAACTTGCACATGCAACATGCAACATGCACATGCAATTTGCACATGCAACTTGCACATGAAACTTGCACATGCAACTTGCACATGCAACATGCATATGCAAGTTGCATATGCATGTTGCATGTGCAAGTTTCATGTGCAAGTTGCATGTGCAAGTTGCATGTGCAAATTGCATGTGCAAGTTGCATGTGCAAGTTGCATGTGCAAGTTGCATGTGCATGTTGCATGTGCAAGTTGCATGTGCAAGTTGCATGTGCAAGTTGCATGTGCAAGTTGCATGTGCAAGTTGCATGTGCAAGTTGCATGTGCAAGTTGCATGTTCAAGTTGCATGTGCAAGTTGCATGTGCAAGTTGCATGTGCAAGTGTCATGCGCAAGTTGCATATGCAAGTTGCATATGCATGTTGCATGTCCTGGTTGCATGTGCAAGTTTCATGTGCAAGTTGCATGTGCAAGTTGCATGTGCAATTTGCATGTGCAAGTTGCATGTGCAAGTTGCATGTGCAAGTTGCATGTGCATGTTGCATGTGCAAGTTGCATGTGCAAGTTGCATGTGCAAGTTGCATGTGCGTGTTGCATGTTGCATGTTGCATGTGCAAGTTGCATGTGCAAGTTGCATGTGCAAGTTGCATGTGCAAGTTGCATGTGCAAGTTGCTTGTGCATGTTGCATGTTGCATGTGCAAGTTGCATGTGCAAGTAGCTAAATGTTCATTTATTCGATAGTATTTAGTTATACACTCGTTCATTCAGTAATGCAATTTTCGTTCAATCGCTTTTTCACTCGATATTAACTTTGAACGAATTAAGTATACTTTCTCACTCGACTACTACTACTTTTACTAGTTCCGATTCTGGAATCGTTCATTGGCTTTTCGTTCGATTACTTTTTTGACCGATAGTATTACTGAACGATTTTATATTACTTTTTTTGTGTTGTTCTTGTTAGTCAGGTATTACTGTTACTATTTTCATTAATTTCATTCGCATTCTTGCTCTTTCTGGTATAGTTTTGGGTTGTTTTACTCTACTATATTTTCTATGCGCTATGCATTGAAAATTTGGAATAATAGTGTAAATTTGATATCTGAGATTTGAGTGAAACTTGATATATGTTTATATTGTTTAAGCTTATTAATTCATCGATATCGTGGGCATCATTTGATGGAATTTGTCAGTTCTTAGTCTAGCAAGTAGAAGACAGACTCTACTTTGACACCCAAAAAGTATTTTTTTTTTTTTAAATGTCACCCAAAATCCCTTAAATTGCTCTTTTCCGGAGATAATAATAAAATTTTAAATTTTTCGATTCTTTTGAGGTTTTTTTTAATCCATCGCCATCTTTGGGTATAAATTGACAGTTTTCATGGACAAATAATTATTATTTGACGCAGAAAGAGTTTCCCGTTTCATCCAAAGCCCTAAAATTGCCTTTTTCCGGAGCAATAAATAAAATCACTATATTTTCATATTTTTAAAGAGTTTGTTAATTCATTGACATTGCAGCCATCCGTTTGTGAAATTTGACAGTTAATGATTTTAAAAATAGAAGAACTATTCTTCTTTGACGCACACAGAGTATTTTGTTCAAAATAATACCAGGAAAGTTCGAAAATTTCTCTTTTGTTCGTATTTTTTAAAAGTTTTTAATCTATTGTCATCGTAGCCATCCTTTGCTGAATTTGACAGGTTATGGCCTGACAGAAAGGGACTGTTTTCTGAGCGATAAATAAAATAATCCGATACTTTTTGGCTTTCTTTTCTTTTTTCATAGTTTTCAATTTTCTTTTAAATTGTAAAAAAATATTCTTACGACTAACTCCGGTCGTATTTTAGTTTAAAAACGTATCTACAAGTATCATTTTCCTAAAAACAATCAACATCTTACTCTATTTCAACCGAATAAATGAATGAATGAATTCGTTCGATAGTTGAAATCATTCAGTTAGTCCCCTATTACACGATGATTCTTTGTGTCTGACTCTTGTCAAAAATCCAATGAGTGCGAAGGTGAAATCCGATGCTTTTTTTCCTTCGCACTCATGAAAATTCGAAAAGAGTCAGACGCAAAGAATCATCGTGTAAAAGAGGTCTTACTAACTATCGATAGTTCAAATCATTCGATAGTTCCCATCACTAGACAACTTGTCCGCTTAATAACTTTTCTTATTAAAAAAGATATGATATCTTTCCAGTATTTATCACTTCACCAAATTCACCACTTCATCAAATTATGGTGATTTTCTAATACATGTGTCACATGCATGCACTGCTACAATGATTAGGAAGACGGAATGAGAGACTTAATTTTAGTCTTTCTGAGTACACACCGCCACCCACCCCTTCAACAGTTTTCGATCCATCCGTGTAGATATGAACCGATTCATCATCCAAGAAAGCCATATCCTCCCAGAGGGTTCTAGAAGGAATGGTGACTTGAAAGTTTAAACCGAATTGTGGTTTTGGGATGGTGTAGTCAATGTGACTAGGTAGTGACCTGAATGAATTCAGAATGATGGAATGGCCAATATTATTGTTGTACCATTGTGAGGAAGCTTGTAGGCGTATGGCTGTATTTACCTTTCATACGAGGAAACAAATCTCCCGGCAATTTTTGAAATTTCCTTTGAAAGTCTACTGCCTGAACACACCTAAGCCTAGATGTGAAAGGAAATGTCAAAAAATCTTCTCAAATCCTCGACCGGGGAGATTCTGTTCGCCCCTCTTTCCTCCTGCCCTTCTTACCAAGGAACTAAAAGTTGCTGGCAGCTCAGTTTCCTCGTGTGAAAGGGCACATACACTATGCAGTGTATTATAGAGATCAGTGAGCGGCCTATATTTTTGTATTTGCAATATGGTACTCCTGAACAGCTGTCACGACACAAAACTGAATTTTGTGAAAGTTAAAAGTAGAAATAAACCAAAATTATTCGCAAAAACTAACTTATTTGCAAGTAAAATGGGAAATATAATTATATATTTATATAATTAATGTTTTCAATCAAATGTTTGTGTCCCTTTTTTCTTTATTTGCCATTTTCAGATACGAAAATTGATTTTGCAGCTGTAAAACAAAAGAAAAAGGGTAGGGGTATGTTGGTTGACTATGGTCGAAGTAAAAAAATCATGATGATGCTATTACACGAAGACTTTTTAGTTGACTTTTTTCGAAATGAAATATTGTGAAAGTGAAATCAAATTTTTTTTTTCAAATTTGCACTCATTTAATTTTGAAAAAAGTCATGACTCAAAAGTCATCGTATAATAGCAGACTCATTACACAATGAGTAGATGACTTTAGCCGTTTTCCTTTGAAGGTGGCAAAGTACTTTTGAGTAGATGAAACCCCTAATCTAGGACTACCAACTGCACATGGTCTCATTTAATATAGGAAAGCAGTTTGATGTGTTCCATTGAAAAAAGCTAGTGACTACTTGCAAGTTCTTCGCCACCTCCAAAGGAAAACGCCTTTTATTAGCGATCATTTTATAATAATTACAATAAGGACATGTTTGTATGGCTTATTTTAATGCATTTACCTAGTTTTTCATTGGAAATTTTTTAACTCGCCAACTTTATCGGATTAAATGAGGTTAGACGATAGTTCAAGTACGTTAGTAGACAAATATGCTTGAACCCTCCTTGAACATCAGTTAGTTTCAGCTGTACTAACTGGTTAAAAATTTGATCCATGGTTCAGCTTTTGTGACGCATCGATTTCATTAGATCTACTGAAGTACAACGATGATTCAAGGTTCAAGTATGTTGTAATAACAATTTCAAGCTTGACCATTGTTGAACCTCAGTTAAGCTGCCGAAATCAGTGAGCTAAAATAATTGAACCACGCATCAAAACTTGAACCACGTTTGTACAAGTAGCCTTTAATCCACCAAAAGCAGTGACAAAAAATTGCTGAGCATCGGATCAAAATTTAAACCAAGTCTGTACAAACTGGCCCGCCTTGCAGGAGCTTAAGGCCCCCTTCAAAGTTTTCGAGAAGTTTAGAATTGACGTCACTATTCATAACAGGATTTTTTCGCAAAGAAATTTAAGTACCGTATTTGCATTTTATACATCAATGGAACTTCTTCAAAATTGTTTCTGAAATTGGTCCTTCATTTAAACCAAATTTTCGTTGAGATTCTTAAAATTGAGAACACTTGCCCATTTGATATTCCATGATTAAACAAAAAAAAACAGTTTAGTTCCAGAGATTTTTGGCAAAAATTGTCAGCCTGGCAAATTTTGATGAATTTTTGATTTTGTTTGTATGTCACTGACATCTGACCTTTGTCAACTTGGTATTTGACAGACCTAAGAATTTCTGCCCAAGGAAATTTTCCGGACAGAATTTATCAGGAAGGGCAAATATTATACTCAATAACAACCCAATTTTTGAAGTGTGGAACAGGGATTAAACGAAATTGGTGACTAACTGGCTGAACAGAATGGAGACGGAGCTGCAACTGGAGCTGCAACTGGAATAGCTGTCAAAATGTTGAATAACCACAAATTCAATGATGCGAACAGAACACGACGCAACTGCAGACGGAGCTGCAGATGCAACTGGACAAGTTGGCCAACTTTTAACTTTTGCTTGCAGCTTTTTTGACGTTTTGAAATTGTGAGCAAAACAGAGTGTTTACATGTGGGTTAAAGTAATTTTTAAAATCTTTTCAATGTCTCATAAAGACGTAAAGCAATTTAAGCTTCTTTTTCATCATTATTAATTTTTATTTTTGTTTTCATTTTTATTTTCGATACTAAAATGTCAGAAAGCTGTACAGCTGCATTGTGGGCGCGTAAGAAAAATCACGTACGACACTTTTTGACAGCTATTCCAGTTGCAGCTGCAGCTCCAGTTGCAGCACTCTATTCTCTTCAGCCAGTAATGCTATGTTTCCACCAAAGATTCATCTCAGTTCTGATTAAATAAATCTATTTGGTGTTTCCACCGCTCGAAAAGATTTAAAAAGATTTACTTTGACAGTGCCTTTAAAAATGCAAATGGTGTTTCAATTTTTCTTATGGAGAAGAAGTGAGATAGAATGTTTCCTTTGTGAAGAAGTGAATTCAGCCATGAATGAATCTTTCAGCGCCATACACGAATAGGCTAGTTCGATTTGTAAAAGTATTTGTCCAAGGAAGATTTAACAAGATTAATTTCTGATCTTCCAGATTTACGATATATATTTGTATGGTAAATCTTCGAGATTTAAGGAAGAGTTAAGGTAAATTTTATTAAATCTCAGATTAGCGTTAGGTGGAAATGTAGCATAATAGTAACACTGGTCGTTTTTGTTAATCATTGGAACTAAGCAAATGTTAGTTGATAAAAAGTACGTAGGTACACAGATACTTAAAACTCTTTCTTTTTTTAATATTTTTATCTTATGCTACATTTCCACCTAACGCTAATCTGAGACTTAATAAGATTTACCTCAAATTTTCTTTAAACCTCGAAGATTAAACATACAAATATATTTTCGTAAATCTAGAAGATTAGAAATTAATCTTGTTAAATCTTCCTAGGACAAATACTTTTACAAATTGAACTTGCCTATTCGTGTATGGCGTTAAAGGATTCATTCGTGGCTGAATTCAGTGCCGCGATTCAGCTATTTCAGCGAGTGAGATAAGATGACTCGCCTTACTCGCCTAATCATCTCACTTCGACTTCACTCGCTGAAAGACAGATGAGTAAGTTCGAATTTTGTTTCGAACATGAGACAAAGAATAAAATAGAGCCTCAGTTGCATGCCAGTTGCACAGCGAGCATTCAGTAACTTGGTCAGTTCGGTGGGGCATATAGTTGAGGTGCAGGAGCTCTCCTCTCGCTTTGAAGATAATGAAAATTGTATCTTTACTGTTATTGTCGCTGAAATAGTTGTTTGTTAGATTGTGATCCAGCGATCGATAAAGGTTCCTGGATTCACTTTGCCTTGCTTTATTGTATTCCATAGGGTATCTAGCGATTTTCTCCATGTTTCGGGATTGTCGCTGATGAGTTGCACGTTGTGTTCCATCCTCAATCTTGACCACTCCCCAAAGAATCGAGACTTACGTTGTATGATGATATGTGAGGCCACAATCCTAGGAAGCCTTTGAGGGTTGTACTCCATGACCTTTCTGATATAGCTGAAATGTAGCTTTGGAGTGCAAAAGTAGAGAGTAGGAAGTCCAGTTTCAAGGTGGAGCATGAACGTTGGCATGTTTTCTGGCAGACGAAAAATTTTCTTCAACAAATATCTTAGCAGTTTATCTACATCATCATTCTGGAAAACTCCCCAGACCTGAGCTGCATAACACATTATGGTTTTTACCACTGCTTCAAACAATTTGTACTTCACGCTTGTTGCGACGTTCTTTTTGCCAACGAGTCCTTTCCAGTTGCAGTTGATTGCCATTTTAGCATTCTGGAGTTTTGCACGGGAGTGTTTTTCGAGGGAAAGTTTGGGAGTAAATTACTCCTAGATACTTATATTCTTTTACCTTTTCTAGTTCTTCGCCTTCTCACGTCCATTTCTCCTCCCTAGCGTATCGGCCGGAGCCGTTTCTGAAGATCATTATTTTGGATTTATTAGTGTTAACCTTTAAACTCCATTTGCAGCAGTATTGCTGTAATTTTTTAGCCATGAGTTGCATCATATTCGGTGTTTCTGCCGGTAGCACGATGTCGTTGGCTTACACATTAAGCTCTTGATATTAAGCCCATTAAAAATTATTCCTCCTGGGATAAAAGAAGTGATGTTATCCAGGAATAGTGAAAAGAGTAAAGGACTCAGTAAGCGTCCTTGCTTGACGCCCATTCCGGTATCGAACCCGTGAGATATTTCTTTTCCATCCCAAACTGCAGCCTGGTTTTTTTCATACATACTTTGTATTACCTTCAAAAACTTAGTGCCCTTTCACACGAGGAAACTGAGTTGCCAGCAACTTTTAGTTTCATGGTGAGAAGGGCAGGAGGAAAGAGGGGCGAACAAAATCTCCCCGGTCGAGGATTTGAGGAGATTTTTTTGACATTCCCTCTCACATCTAGGTTTAGGTGTGTTGAACCAATAGACTTTCAAAGGAAATTTCAAAAATTGCCTGGAGATTTGTTTCCTCGTATGAAAGGTACAAGAGATTTTTAAGGAGAAAACGTTAAAAGAAAACGTCAAAAAAATCTCCAGCAACTTGTTTCTTCGTGTGAAAGGGGACTTAGTTGACACTCCTATGTTGCTAAGTTTGAGGAAAAGAGAATTTCTATCGATAGAGTCGATGGCAGTCTTAAAATCCACGAAAAAAGCGTATAATTTCTTTCCATTGCCTAGATATGACTTTGCTATGTTTGTTAGTGTGAAAATGTTATCCACGGTCGAATACACTTTGCGAAAGCCTGCTTGGAATTCACTAAGGAGCCTGTTATCTGTAACCCACTTCATTAAGCGATTGTGGAGTAGTGCAGAGAAAATTTTCATTACAGTGTTTAAAAAAGATATTCCCTGGTAGTTGCTGGTGACTTCTGCATTTCCTTTCTTAAAGATTGGAAAGATAATGCTTTTCCTGAAGTTGTCATGCACCGCTCCTTCGTCAAAAATTCGGTTAAAGCATTCAGTCAGGCGTTTCAAAAATTTCTCTGTGGAATAATTATAGAATTCGTAGGGTATACGGTCTACTCCTGGTGCTTGTTTAGCTTACAAGCGTAAACTACATTTGTTACCTCAAGAAGTGTGATCATTTCATCTAGCTCCGTATTTTCTATATAGGGAAAAGCGGATTTGAGATGGGGGTGGGGTTTAACCATTTTTTGAAATAGTCCGCTAAAACATCTGCATTGACTTGTATTTGAGAGCATTTAACGATATCTTTGTTGTTTAATCTTCTAGCTAATTTCCAGAAATCACGGCTGTCCCTAACTTCAGTTATTTCCAGTGTAAGATTTTGCCAATATTGTCTTTGATTTTCGTTGCATATCCTTTTATATTTGCTATTTGCTTGTTGATAAGCTATTTTGGCAGCCGAGGTTGCTATTCTTTTTGCCACACGTAGGCAAGCAAAAGATTTGTTTCTCGCGCATAAACAATCTGCGTCATACCATGGTTGTATTTTATCAACTTCCCACTTACATCTGCTTGAATGGGTTTCGCGGCAATAGCGATGCAAGACGTCAAGATATCTATCCCCTGGCTCGTTTGTTGTTCGGCGACGTCAATAGTGTCAAGCGCTTGATCAAGCTCCGTCTGGTAACGTTGAGCAAATTTTTCTTTCCAGATTAACTTGGGCAGTAGCTGTCTTTCAGGCCCTATATTTATCTTTTGAGTGTGGAAGATGCACGAGACCAATAGCGGAAGATGATCAGAGAATGGATATTCGCCTATCTCAAGATCAATCACGCAGTTTAACCTCTTCTCTCGCCAGGCAGTAGTCTATTGCTGAAGAAGCATTTCCTCTGAAAAAAAGTAAGAGAGCCATTTCAATCGCTTTTTGTTCGACCATTCAGAAGTGACAGGTAATTCGATTTACACATTTCGATAAATTTTCTACCATTGCTATCGATTGCTTTGTCCATTGCGTTCCTGGGAGTATAAGCCGTATCATCTGTGAAATCTGGATGAAACAGCCACAATTGCGTGTTTCCAACCCTCGCATTGCAGTCTCCTATTTCCAATACATTTTGTTTCTTAAATTCCAGCAAGAAATTGTACAGGGCAGTAAATTCTTGGAGCCAAAAACTGCAGTTAATATAACCGGGATGATAAAGAAGTTTTGTCCATTATTTGTGACTTGTGAGATTAACAAAAGTTCTGTCTAATTCATGCACGAAGCAACATTGAAAGATTTTCTTAATGCTCTTTTTAATCCATAAAGGGATCCCCCGCTGACTCTTCCTGGGTCGATGTTCTTGATGCAAAGGTCCAGTGCAATTCATAAATTTCAAAGAAATAAGCAAAGACGTCTTCGTTCGATTCAATGAAGGTTTCGTACAAGAAAAATATATCAAATTGGTTGATTAACTCAAAAATTCCTTAAACTGTAATTTGTTACGTAGCCCTGCAATATTATATGATACTTTTTTTTAATTACAAATATTTTTATTAAGATTAATTTTTAAATTGCTACATTTATTTATTCTAAAATTATTTGAAAGGCTGATGGCTGTATTACTAAAAACTGTGTTTATGAACGCTGCCCTCTGTTTGAGAAGCTCTGGCACCAGCTGTCAAAGTTGAACTGTCACCAATTATGTGCCGCAAAAACGTCATCCCGTCAACGTCTTCACATGTTAAATTGTTCTTGGCGTCCAAATGATAAATAATGATAATAAAATAAGATTTTTCAATCAATAAAAGAGTAGTTGTTTTTATCTACATTGTTGTTTTTTTATTTCATTTCCTATCCATGAATAGGAATTCTTGAGAAAAGCACACATACCTATCCAAAACTGGAAATTTACCAACACATACACCAAGTCACTGCGGAAATATCTACTGGCCAGTAATCTGACATTTCATTTCACTCGCTCACTCACTCCCTTTTGCTAACTGAATCGATTTTCGACGAAAAGTGACTCATCTCACTCACTCCCTGCCGCTTTGAATTATCTGAATCTCAGCACAGTTCTTCACAAATGAAACATTCTATCTCACTTCCTCTTCATAAGAAAAAATGAAACACCATTTGCATTTTAAAGGTGCTGTCAAAGTAAATCTTTTTTAAATCTTTTTGTGCGGTGGAAACACCTAATAGATTTGTTAAATGTGAACTTTGATAAACCTTTGGTGAAAACATAGCATTAAATAACAATGAAATTTTAAACAAAAAAAAAGGCCAAAAAGGCATTAACGGGTAAAAAGGCTAAATAAAATATATATTTTGGAATCAGGAGGACGTGAAACGTATTTGTATAAGGTCGATACATTCATACGATAACGCACCAAAAAAAGGCAAAGTTAGCATAATCCTACCCAACTAACAATTTTGCCCCTATAATCATCCAAAGAAACTTCCCATAATCATCTCTTGCAATCATATAAGCATTATATAATAGTCCATAGAATTGAAAGGGCGCACTTTTTATGCTCCTACTGGACCCTTATGGACTAAATTCAGTTGCCCCGGAAAGCACTTACTGGACTCAATTTAGAGGTCTTATAGAAGAAGGTGGAAAAATAAATAAAAAAATATTTCACAATTGATTTATATTTATTTGTTTATATTTTTATTTTATTTTATTAATTTTCTGATATTTTATTTGAAAGTTTTTTCTGAAATACAATCTTAGAATTTATTAGATATTATTTAAGTTATAAAAATTACAAAGTTTCTGTGAGATTCGAACCATGGTCCTCTCGCACTGAAAGTCCACCACGCTAACCGCTCGGCCATGGAAGAATATAATTACGATGAAAAAAAACGTATTCACTTTCTCCACACTGCTGGTTTGTGTCTATACTCTTTAGTATACCAGAAGTGGTTTGTGTTTTTACTAGTACAGCAGAAATGGTTTGTGCCGGAACTTAGCAAGTAACAGAAACTAACATAGAGATCGTATAATAATTTTATAGGATGACTATAGAACAAAAGCTCCGTCGTCATTTCATAAAAGCAATAAAGAGAGATTATAGAAACATTGGTATATCGCTTCTATCAACCTGATAAAATTTGCACCAAAAAATAGTCAAGGAAGCAGTATTACTCCAATAAGGTATTTACTTCACGTCAGAGGGTAATAGGCGTTCTATAGAAACAAATAACACTATAATGTCTGAAAAGCGAAGCAATTTTGTTAGTTGGGTATCCCTGGTTATAAGGAATTATTTAATTTATTTTTTACTTTTGGATCAACATAATATTTAAAATACCTACACATAATATATTTTGAATGAGCGTCAAAGGCCATATTTCAAAACATTGTCCATAGCACGCAAGGCATCTACATCTACGAATGAATTTCATGCTCATTTCTATTCAAAAAATAAAATTCTCAAGAATTGAGCGCTGATTAAAGTTTTATTTCTTGGGACACGCCTTTTGTATAACCATCATAAATTTCCGTTTTCATTTTTCAACACTCATTGAACACACCTCTTCTTTTATTTTTCTTCAATCGAATCTACTACAATTTATAACAATCGAGACTCGAGTATCGAATGCAATAAACAATCGTCGTTTCTTTCTTACGTATATAATTTTAGAAGTTGTTTCTTTTTCACATTTTCTCCAGCCTATCCCACTTTTATCTTTTGTCACACACAAAGAAGAAGAAGTCTTCTTCTATGGTCACACACAAAGAAAAACCAACTGACAAAATGTCATAAATTATTTGACGTTCACCATAGTACGTAGTGAAAAAATTTGCCGTAAAAAGAAAAGTTAACAAATTCGATCGCAGGAGCGAAATACAATAAATTATTATAAATTTTCTCAAGATATAAATTAACAAATAAGGTAAGTTCAATATAATGACTTCATTTAAGAAATTATTTGAAGCTTTTCTCGAAATATTTATTCATAAATTCATTCTTTTTTGTGCAAACATAACATTCTGCAATTCTCTCTCTGTGAATCATGTTATCATCTTTATCTGAGCAATTAATCAATTCCATTCATTAAATTATCAATTTAAACAAATAAAATTCTTAAAGTTATTGCAAATTTCTATTTTTACTCCTAACATTCTATTATGAAACACGCATATATGGCATAATAATTTATGTCGATTGCGGTCAATCAATTGCAAATGCATTACAAGATGAAAAAAAAATGTTTTGCTTCCATTTATGGTTACAAAAAGATCTCGTAATCAGTACCAGTCCCCTTCCAACTAGATTTGCTTCTGAATATGGTATTTTCATCGCGTACCCAAAAAAAAATAAAATTAAAAAAGCTATCAATGCAGTTTGAAAGATGATTTACCTCTGAGTCATCTATGCTTGATGGCTGCTGGCGCTATGGACAGAAATCTTCATCGAAAGTTAATTCGTAAGCAATTTATATTGACGAATAATTTTATTTGGGGCTTACCTACAAACTTCTTGGAAGATTCCTTTGTAAAAATATTTTTTGGTTAATTTCTGTGGTGAATCACGATTGTATGTTATATGAGTTGAATTGAGGTTCATAAATACCTAAAAAGATTGAGAAATTTTGCATGGACGATGAACCCTGCTGGCAAAGCGATTTTAAATGTTGTTTAACTTTATATGAGTCATTATTTATTTATCATGTTTGAATGTGTAGTATTTTTTGTTTGTAACTGTCGTTTGCTTTTCAAATTTACTTATTTTTTGTACATATTTTGAGTTAATTCGAAGGTAGTTTATCAATAAGCACATTTCAACCGATTTCTAACTTTTTTGGTTGCAATAACTAATATCCGATATCAAGTTGGCATTTGTTGGTATATTTAGATAAAATCTAGAGAAGTCCTCTTTTCAGTTTTTTTTTAAGCAACGGCCTAAATTCGTGCCTTCAGGGCAATTTTTAAAGAACTATTTATAGTCTTGAAATAACCAGAGTTTGAATCAGAAATCTTATTTTCTGTACACGGTGAATTAAATATTTGAAATTGCTTTAGTGGTTATAGCTGTAGGTCGAGAAAGCAAATAAAATCCTAGAACCATCTACCTATTTTCAACCTTTCTATCATCGAAGTTTACATAAGTGCAAAACTTGCCCTGTAGTGCCTTCATAAGTACAAACAAAAAGAAAATATTGTTCAAAGAAGCTCATATAGTTGAAGGTTTTTCATTGACTTAAAGTCATTAACGTATTTCGTGTTTATTTTTACAGTCTGCAATTTTGACAATTTTGCTGACTTTTGTAACTTGGTATAAACACTACTGATGGATTTGTTTTTGGTTTTATTCTTTGTATGCAAAGTCAAGGAGATATTTCAAACACATGTTAAAAAGTTGATAAAGCCTTAACTGTTCTTAATTGTAATTTTAAATGAGAAGATGTTAGCTTTGTTGTGTGGATGTTGTGCTTCCTTGCGAAATAAGATGTGTTTAAGACGATCTCTGTATAGAATTATTTTTATATTATATGCTTACTTTTCCGGCTCCCAATCCATGAAAGGTAACAGCCTGAGACACGTCGGCTTTCCATCCTCTAAAATACATAGCACGCTGCTTAAAGTCATCTAGATCTAGATCAAGCATTTTGGCATCCGTGACGGCTTGGTCTTTAAATCGGAGGTTCGTTCTTTTCCGTGGTATCGAAACTGAGTGCTGGAATTAAAAGACTTACCTGGAGCATTTTTGTTCATTCGCTCGACGTGGCCGAGCAAATGTAGTCGACGTGTTTTGAATTTCTGGACTACACCCACATCTTGGTACAGCTCATAGAGTTCGCGGTTATATCTTCTCCTCGCTCTGCAAAATATACATAAGTCGAAGTCGTTTGCTTATCGCATAACACTTGGCACCATAAAGCAAGACTAGCAGTATAAGGGTTTTATGGAGCGCGGAATTTTGGGCCCCTCTTTAGCGCCAAACGGAAGTAGCACCCGTTTGCTTCAACTCATTAACTACTTCGAAGTTGTTTGTTGTTGCTATCAGGGGCCCTACTTTGTAATTTATTCTACTTTCGAATCCATTCGAAAGTTGTTTTCAATGTTTATTGTAAGACGTTATAAGTATGAAAGTGAGATGAAATTTTAGTGCTTTCGACTTCTTGCCACAGAATCTTCATTTAACGCTGTTCTATTCCCGTTTATAAGCGCTTGCTAAAGAGTTAGCGAGCTGAGATTTTGCGAATTCGAACGTTTTTATTGTAGGATCGAGTTACATAGTTGGGCACCAGGAGTGAGTCTCGACTTGAAATTCGTTGGATTTGCTTGAGAGTGAAAATTTCGTATATGGTCGAACTGCCTGGCCAGCAGCCATAATGGTACATGTCGAGTTCCAGAAAGGAATAAATTGCTCACACAGTACATTGGATCTTGTGACGTTTATCTGAGATATGCTTGAAGAGCTCCGCTGGTAAACCATTAGATTCGTTGAACTTGTAGTTCTTAAGCTTCTTTATAGCAAATTCTACCTCTTCTATACTGAATTGTGGAACTGGGTTTTCATTGACTGGGGGTGGGTTCTTTTTTGTGTTATTATCATCTGTTGCTTCGTGTAGCCTACCAACTAATTTGATGAAGGTGTCTTCCTTTCCAATTTGAGCATTGAGGTCCTCGAACAAAATTTTTACATCCGGGCAGGCTCCGGAATATCTGTCAAGGAGGTCATAAAACTCATCCTTTAAAAGCCTTTCAATTCCATTATGAATTGCGTGTTTACATTAGGGTGGTCCTTCAAAAGGTCACTGTTTAATTTAATGGCCTTTTCTATTGGCAATTCGGAAGAACTCTCCGATCCGGAACATCAATAAAACAAACAAGCACATGTAGTTTGATTCTGAAGTATTCGTATCCCTGTATTTGTGCAACTTCACATGCGGATGCCGAAATAGTTCTTCACATTTAGAAACTTGGCGGACACAAATATGAACGAGTATAATAATTTTCAATAAAGAAAATGGGAAAATAATATTCTAAACGGAAAATAATTGTTCTTAAAAACAGTAAAAAGTGTGAAATTTACTTATTTCTAGCTAACAACTTACTTTTTGCAATATTTGACAACTCTTTGACAACTATGTGTTTGAATGTGTGAGTAGTTCTGGTTTCGATTCTGAAATGAGATCCAGAATCGTTTTCTGTTGTTTTCAGGAGATGAACTGTCATTTTGAATGCCAATAGAACACTTTCAGAAGGGCTTACACGCATTCCGAACGCTTCTGGATTGTCAATCGGAAAGGCCATAAGTTGGTGCGCCTCCCTAATTTCTTCCAGTGAAAAAGTATTATGGACAATTTCAACTAATTTCTATTCGTCTAGTCATCCTGAATACAGATCCATGCGTTAGACCTATAGTTCAGTTTTTTTAGATTCAACTGTTAGTTTAGTTACATGCTCCTTTGGCTCACACTTTGGTTTGCAGAGTTTACATAAGATGCATCAAAATAATCGGGCGTGTGTGTACAAATTATATTTTTTAACTTTATTTCATTTTTGTGAAAAAAGCTTTAAAAATCATTTTTTCAAAAACGTGACTGATTTATTCTTTTCATGTGATTTTCGAATTCAGGTCATCAAAAATTATGAGAAAAGTTGCTTTGCATCAACAATACCGTTAAAAAGAAGTGTAATCAAACAAAAAAATTCTTTAAAATGTTAGCTCATTATTTTACCGTTAAACCGGCTGCCAGACGAATCAAGTTTTATATGTATGGTAAAACGGGAGTAAAATGTTGAATAAAATTTGAATTCTTATAACTTTGGTAATAATTGATTGAAAAATTGAAATTTCGGTTCAAATGCAGTCTTAGTCTTTCATGACCACATATAAGATTCAATACAAAACTTATAAAAATCGATACCAAAAATTTCCTCAATTTTGGCCATAGAGGAAAATTGAAAAAAAAAGTCGAAAGTTAACGGTAAAATAATGAGTAAAATTTAACAGGATTTTTTATTTATTTGGAAGAAATTAGGGGGCACACTTACTTATATTACGGACCACCCTAGTGCACAGCTCATATTAGGCTTAAATGTTGGAGGGCTCTCACGTTCCAAGTACATACTCTCAAGTTGCGATTTGAGGGTTATCATATCCGGGGCTGCTCAAGTCTCTCTCATAACCGAAATTTATTTTTGTATTTATTTGGAAGAAATTAGGGGGCACACTTACTTATATTACGGACCACCCTAGTGCACAGCTCATATTAGGCTTAAATGTTGGAAAGTGGCTTTGGTGCGGATCACAGCCTGGAGATCACTTATCGATTTTAAATCTTTTCTTTTCATCATACCTATCTTAAAGGGTTCTCACGTTCCAAGTACATACTCTCAAGTTGCGATTTGAGGGTTATCATATCCGGGGCTCCTCAAGTCTCTCTCATAACCGAAATTTTATACGTAGTGTTAACCCGAAGACACAAGCCCTTAACCCGGAGGGTCAGGTACTTGTTAAGCCTTAGAACCAGCCAATTCTTTAATTAATGAGCAGTTATAAAAATATCGTAAATTTCTCGAAAAAAAATACCTGGCATTAATCTAGTGGCACGAAGTGTATTTTGAACAAAAATGGTTTCTTCCGTTCTTCGTTTTGTTTGTGAAGCTTAAAATGCGAATGCTTATCTTTGAAAACAGACAAAAATGTTTTATTCATTCAAATTAAATATGTATACTATTTACATATCTTCTTAAAGTTCCACTTCTGTGATACTAATTTTTTTTTTTGTTTTTTTTTTCAATTTTTCTTTCTCTGAACTTTATGAATGAATAAGAACATACACAAACACAATGAAATTTCGGGCCGTTATACAAGACCAGCATGTCATGAAGGAATTACTTAACATCATCCTAGCGCTTTCAAAACTAACAAAGAAATGCATTATGAAAATAAGCTCACAAACAATTCACTTCATTGTGAACGAAGACACAGGAAACACTTCGCCTTTAGTTTGGGCAGAAGTAAACACTGAACAAAATTTCACTGAATATCTAATGGAAGGTGTTAATGATCAGCATCAAGACATAATGCTCTCTTTCAATCCAATACATCTAGCCCGAGCCATATCAGTGTTGCGGACTGGTGCAAAATATTGTAAAATAAAACTAACAAATGTCCAATATCCTTGCCTCACAATTGACATGGAAGTTCAATCGAGCATTTCAGATCGTTATCGACAGATTGTACATGATGTGCCAGTTGATGTTATACCCAGAGTCGATTGGAGTTCCTTTCCGCTGCCTGAAGTTCCGAACACCGATATTTTTCTTACACTTTCATCAAATCGAACAATTCGAAGTTATATTGATAAACTAAAAAATCACTCACCATCGATTACGTTTTATGCGAAAAGTAATGGCGAAATGAGTGTTGCAACAGAAACTGAATTAATGACCATCACAACTCGCTATAGAAATCTTGATGTGAATAAAATAAAAGCATCTGGAAAAAGGCGTGATTCTGGAAATTTCGAGGCTTCATGCACTGTTAGTTGTAAGAAAATGGCAATTTTCTTTTCATCGCTACAATTTTCAACAGTGGAATGGTCGTGTGGCATATCAGCAGATAATTTGGTTCATTTGCAAATTGATGTGAACAATGGATTGACATTTCATTCAATTATTCCTGCTATTTATTTTTAAGTAATAGGAATAACTATTGATTTGATTGTTTAAAAATTTTAAAGTAATAAAGTTAGCTTTCTATATATGTAAATCGAATAAACTAATTTTGTTACATCTAAGTTATTGTCGAAAACGAACTAGTTTTAACAGTAGTTAACATTCATTAATGCTTTGTTAGAAAAAGGAAAACCTGGAGAACAGGACTTAAAATAAAAATACAAAACAATTGGGATTTGAATTTAACTGAAACGATGAATGAATTTCATGTTTTTTTTATAGAATAACGAATTTGTAACGAACTCGTTTGGTGGACATTATGTCCACTCGACCAATCAGAAGGGAGCGAATTCCAAACTAAAATCCAACTAGGCTGCAGGTGCAGAACATACCAACTTACTATCTGTGTTTTTAGGATTTGTTCGTTATCTGATCAATGGAGTATATGTTTTGAAGGGTACTTATAAAATCTTTTCGGCTATACTGTGTGAACGACAAAAATCCTTATGCCAACTTCGACCATTGTCGAGTATTAGAAGGTTTTTATAGTACAATTTATTTGACGACCAATGCGAACTATTCCAACAAGATTAGAATTCCTAAATATTAGTACCAGGTCAGGAAAATCAACTCTGATTGTACTAATCAGATTCTTACACACCGATAGATTTTGGAGAGAGTAACATACAAATTTCCAATCGATGTATCTGCATGTTTCGTCAAAACCATTTGATGTAGAGGAACGTCTTTGAGGTGACGCTCTTTCATGTTTCCGTTTTAAGATGGCCCCTAAACCCATTGACAATTATTCTGAAACGCTCCTTAGAACTGTGGTGTATATTTTCAAAAGAAGTATATATGTAAATGCTTAGGTAGTCATTTTTTAGAAGATCCAAAAAATAAAACGCAAAACTTATGAATTTCCATTTTGATTTAATTTTGAAGTCAAATTTGCAGTGTCGTCTTTTTTATTGACTCGACGATATTAACCTTTTCGAAACCCACTTCTTAATTCTGTTCGATGCTTTAATTTTCCTTTTTCTAACTTATTTTCAAAAAATATTTAAACATTTTCAATCGTGGTCTAAAGTTCTCTAACATAATCTCAAGAGTCTTTATTCTTTTCGAGTCTTTCGCACTCATTTATCTTCGAAAAGGGTAATGACTCTTGATGCTTGGTGTAATAACTGACTAAGGGTGCATTTATGTTGAAACTGCGATACATTATTCGACCAACGATGGAATCGTAGATTAAGTCGTAGGCCTTGTGTGGTGTTTGTGTTGGAGCTTTAATAAGCACTGTGTGAATGCTTAAAAATGAATATATTGCTAAAACAATTTATTTCTAAAACATCATGGCTTTTTTAATTTCCTTAACATATCGTCGGTTCAAAGGTAAAACTCACTAACTAACAAATTACGGTTTTGAAGAAAATTAGAATGAAACATACCTTTTTAAGCTGAAAAGTCACTTTCCGCAAATTTTTAAATAAAGTTCCCGGGCATACCTTTCAATATCTTTATAAAAACAGTGAAAATGGGACTTTTACGATTTAAAAAATTAATTTCATTCTCATTTTCTTGAAGATTTGTTCTACACTTATTGAGTTTTACCTTTAAGCCGACCATATTATGTATGTTTGAAAATATATGCATATCATAACCAATCATCATTTCAAATATTATTAACTTCATTCTTAACACATTTAATGGTCCTTTAAAGCAACACAAAACTAGTTTGGTCAGCACGACGGACGGTTTTTGTTTTATCTGTATATCATAGCACTTAATAGCACTCTCACCCCTGCATGCATGTAAATTTTCACTAACATTTTCCAACGCCCTGATGCATAATACAACTAATAAGCTTTTTTCATACTCTTACAAGATTAAACGTCTAATTATTTTTTTTTTTTTTGTAAAAATTTATTGCAGCAAAATGTCTTCCCGTAAAACTGCCGGCCGTCGTGCTACCACCAAAAAACGCGCCCAACGCGCCACTTCAAATGTATTTGCCATGTTCGATCAGGCACAGATTGCCGAGTTCAAAGAAGCCTTCAATATGATCGATCAAAACCGTGATGGTTTTGTCGAGAAAGAAGATTTGCACGATATGCTTGCTTCTCTTGGCAAAAATCCAACCGATGATTACCTGGAGGCAATGATGAACGAAGCCCCAGGACCAATCAATTTCACTATGTTCCTGACATTGTTCGGAGAACGTTTGCAGGGAACTGATCCTGAGGATGTCATCAAAAATGCCTTTGGGTGCTTTGATGAAGAGAACAATGGTGTTTTGCCAGAAGATCGTCTTCGGGAGTTGCTGACCACCATGGGTGATCGATTCACTGATGAAGATGTTAGTACTAAAAAACACATGATTTTAACTTGAAACTCTTATTATATGGTTTTTTTTTTTGTATTATACACTCTTCAGGTTGATGAAATGTACCGCGAAGCACCTATTAAACACGGTCTATTCGACTATATTGAGTTCACACGAATCCTTAAGCACGGTGCCAAGGACAAGGATGAACAATAATTCCTTTAAAATATTTATTTTATGCAGCTGATTCTTGCTGTTGTTGGACGAATATTGGTTATTTAAAAAAATGCATTTTATTTACTTAATTTAAAAATCATTTATTATTTATGTTTTCAAATATAAATAGTATTTCTTTTGTTATTCTCGCAAACAACGTATGCGATCCTTAAAGTAATAATAATATAATATATATACAAACATATGATTAAATAAACATTGATTGGTGCCCTGTCCTCAGCGAAACAAATATCAATATTAACATCTACGATTTCTAGTATTATTGTATTAATGCAAATTGTTTAGGACATTTGCAAATAAACATAAATATAACTAACATCTACTTGTGTCCTAATGTTTTTGTCAAATATTTTCCATTTTTTACATAAAATAAATTTCATATTTAAATAAATACCTTTTATACAAAACGACATGATGTTGTTTTCACGTAACTAAAATATTTTTTAATTATGTTATTAATTCCATTAACAAAAAAAAAACAATTTTAAAAGAATTTAGAACTTCCAAAAAAATATACTTAACTCTAAAAATATGCCCAGGCAACATTTCCCATAATATTATTCATTAACTTTGAAACACCCCGAATTATCGTATTATCTAGTTATTTGTGATCAAAAAATATTTCAGAGATAGTCTAAGAGCTGTCAAAAAAAATTTCAAGTAAACTAAAACGGACGATATTAATATTTGAAGTAGTCTCGGTGAAGGTAGAAGGTACTAAGTGGGTAAGTGGTCATAAAAACCCCGACAGTCATCCTCGAAAATAAAACTTTTTTCGGTGTTTTAGAAGTTTTAGGAAACTCCTTGAAATATACATATTTCATATGAAAGGTCTTGACTCCCTGAGTACGAATATGTACGTGACAGACGTCTAAGTGGCCCCAAAACCCCCGACAGACGCGATTGAAATCGCGGTGCTTTTATAATTTGGTTAAGATAACTGATGTCACCCCTAGAAATGTATCGGAGTTGATATCTCTTGACTACCTGAGCATAAATATACACTGCACGTCACTTGTTTGAAGCCATAATTTCCGCAATAGTTTTTTCTCGATAAATGAGAAATATTTTTCCTGTAAATGTATACATATACTTATTGTCCAATAAAAAAGGATACCGTTAAAGGGGTAACTTGAAAAATTCATAGGAATTTAACAAATTATATGCATGAACTGCTAAAAATGGTATCAAAAATTGCGTCACTTGATTGAGGCCACACAACAAATATTTCAAAAAAATTACAAAAATAGGTACCAAAATGTTACCTTTTTTGTTTTAAACATTTACCTATTATTATGTTTTTTGTCAATAAGGAATGAGAACGCCCACTGTTTTTTGTAATTAGAGATTTTTGACGGTTTGGAATTGAATCATCTTTTTTTTTTTAAATCAAGCAAAATCTTGCTCCAGGCATCTCAGATAGCTTCGAACGTCATTTCCTCAAACTATCTACCAGCTTCATATAATATTCGATAAAGCCAGGTCCAAAACTTTTCGATGATATTTAGGTCCGGTCTCAATACCTTTGGCAAACGTTTGCCTGTATCGTCGATGTTGAATTGTAATTCTTGGTGACTGAACAAAATCGCAGTTTTTTTTTTTTTATGTCGAACGTTCGAGTCGATTCGAACAATGCAGTGGTTTAGGAGCTTTAATACTCGCAAATAAATTTTTTTTTTTGAAATTCGACTTATATAAAATAATTCATTCATATTTTGAGATATCTAGAATCTCACACAACCATATTAAATAAAATGCAAAAATGCATCTGAAATGGAAAACGACTGGAAATGTAATAAATAAATATAAATTAATAAGGTGCGACTATTTTTACAAAATTGAAATTCGGGCTAGGATTAAAAGGTAAGTGATGAAACGAATAGATTCAAATAACAGCAAGGTTATAGTGGTCATAGATTTTATAAGAACATTAATATATTCCCTTACAAATTACAGTTTTATTCATTTAATTATAAGAGCAAGTATGTACGTGCAATGCAAATCATTCGTGAGTTTTATTCAGATGAGGTAAATCAAACTGTTTGTGAAGATTTTATCTTTTCAAGGTAGCATTTTGTATAACCATACAATTGTCACAAATTCCTGTTTGTTAACTCAAAAAAGTTGCGAAGAGAGAGCGCAATGAGAGGGCAAATAATTTCCCCTCCGTTGGAAAACTTCCGAATTTCTGCTACACAAATTTCTGTGAACACGAAATGCTACAACTACTGTCAAAAATCGTGGTGGTAAGTTTCTGTCACAGCGTTGCCACTAGTCGGAAAATTTTCCGAAGTATGTTTTCAAAAAAAAAAGCAGTAGGTATACAGTTTTCTTACAGAAGATCTGTATATTCCAATTTTTACTTTCATTAAAAAAAAAAGAAGAAGAAGAGAAATAAAAAAATAACATAATAAGGGTATTCATGCAACAGCGTAAAGTCGTCGTAAAGTGGTAAAGTTTTAAACTTCGTAAATTTGTCAAATTTTCCATAAAAATTGTGACAGAATTACGAAATTTTAAAGCTTACAACGTTTACGACGACCTTACGCTGTTGCATGAATACCCATAATATAATTTATGCTGTCACGATTGTTATCAAAGCAAGCCAATAGCCGTAAGAATAGAATTTAAAATTAGGGGAATGAATTTTGATGGATGATAATTTACTTTTCCGAAAAATAAAAGTGCAGTAGGCTCGATTTAAAAAGTAGATTTGTTTTACGAAGAGAGTGTATTAAATTTATTGAAATAACGACAAAGTGGCAACGTTGTTTATATACAAAAATGACGCTTCTTAACTATACTCTGTCCAACAAAAATTGTCAGTACAGGGAAGATAGGACGTTTGCCTCTCAGTCTGGTTGCATTAGCTTGCATACATCTGTCTCAAGTTAAAGCTCTCACAGGGTTTCCATACTTTGAATTGTAAACTGCCGCAAACCGAAGAACAATGTGCATATGGTTACCATGGATACCATTTCAAACATATTAAAAAAAGATCCATTTATCTTTTTTTACCACACCACACCTGTTCAAATGAATTTGATCATGTAACGCTTTGTGAATGTTTGAAAACTTAGCGCAAATATCTTTTTTCTTCTAAAAGACTAAAATCGTACAGATTTTAACTGCATTTTAAAGGTTTATTCAGAAATAAAAACAAATAATAGGGGGACAATCAGAACGACAACACTTTTGGCTCTCACCTTTATTATTTTTGTTCTCAAAAGCTTCAAAATCGAAAGTTCTTTCACAACAACCACTGAAAAATCTCTGTTGTATTGTTGCGACTTGGCAAAGGCAATAGGCAACTCTGTTGGAATGTGATTTTTTATTTTATTTCACACAAAGAGAAAGAAGCTAGAAGCGAAAGTGAGTCAGTATACGATCCAGAGAATATCAAATAAAGAAGCCAATCCTTCGTACGTTTCACCCCCCAAAACCCATTTGTTTACATTGTTGTATTTGTAATTTCATTTCGTGTCGAAGAAATAGATGTGAATTGCAACAACAACAAGACCTGTGCTGAATGATGTGCTGAATGACTAGTTGATTCTATGTGTGCGTTTTGCACTGCTTTTCACTAATACTTTGCAAATCTAATACATCAGCTGTTCGCTTCCAGCTTGTAGGCAAATCAAATTGACAGCTGAGGATTGACTTCTTTATTTCATATTCTCTGATACGATCAGAATGCTTTTGGCATTGAAAGACGACGGTCATGTTGGAGCGTACGAAATGTTTCTAATAATTATAATAACAGTTTCAGTATGTTTATCAGTGGCTTAGTATCTTTTTCAGTGGCAGATTTGTTATTTTAGTGTTGTGATGGTATACACAGGCACCACAGTTTTGAAAAAAGCTCGCCCATAAGCTCTTTACTGACAATTTTTGCTGGACAGACTATAAAAGTGGTGCAGTTCATGGTTTAATGCGTTTGTTAACTTTTTCAATATTTCCCCAACTCTGATAGAATTGTCCCCTCTTTTCAGAATTTGACAGGTTTTACACATTTTTTTTTTGTAAAAAGATACCAAACAAACCTAAAATTTTGGTGTGAAAATGGATGGAAAATCTTTAAACTTAAACAAAAAAATTATTTTCAATTTGTTTAAACAATATTTACCACGTTCTAAACAACAACAACTACACAAAAACAATGATATTTACTGTTATTTTTAACAGGGTAAATATTGCTTAAGAAAATTGAAAATAATTTTGTTGTATACTTAATATACAGTGCTGTGCAAAGCTTTTGCAACTTAAGCCAGCAGATCTCCTCTTGGTCTCCTTATATGTTTCCTTCAATCCGATCCGTGTATATTGTTAAATGGCTATTCCCCTATTTAGAAACCACGCAATCCGGCCTGTAGTGCTCGTAGTGTTATTGTTGATGAGAAAATTAATAATTTTCCCGTCTTCTTTGGCTGTTGTTCTACGTGGTCTAACAGAGGTTCCTTAACTTTTTTTTGTCGTAAACCACTCGTCAAAAAATGTGAAGATTAGATCTACCGAAACGATAGAATTTTGCGTCGTGACTGGGTTCCAACCCTAAATTTAGAGTGGTAAAAATAAAAAGAAAAATAGTATGTTTTCTTTGGTCTGTTTGTTATCTCACAAATTCCTGTTTGTCAACTCAAAAAAGTTGCATCGAGAGCAGGGCTGTCGTTTTACTTTTTCAGAAAGCAGTACATCGAGGAAAAAAATAGCAGTGGCCTGATTATGGAATACGAAGCGAATCGTTTTCAATTCGATATTTACTTTTCGACTCGCTTCGATTTGAGCAATTATCGAATACGAAGCGAGTCGTAAATTCTACTTCCAAGATTTCCAGACAATTGACAGCTGATTTCCAGAGAATATTTGTGTTTTTTTAATTAAAATCATTTGGCAAGAAGCAAATATTTACAATTTTTTGTCATTTGCTTAGAATAAAATTAAAATATGTATTATTTAAATTAAAAATAGACCCATAATGTTGTTTATATTTTCCTTAAACTTTCAAGAAAGTTATTAAAAAGTGCTTCTTCACCTCTTGATCTCCTTTGCTTAGAGTGAGTGTTTTTGTGTAAAGTGTTTTCATCTTAAATTTGCTTTATTCTATAAAAAAAATAGGTTCAATAAGCTGTTTCTGCTTTCAAAAGAAGGTTTCCTATTAAGGTGCATTGAGTGCTCCTTTGGCTATCCCTTCATATTCCCTCAAAAATTCAATGAGCGCTGAAAGTTGTTGCTGGTTCGTGTGTTGCTGTTTTACGTTTATTATACAAAAAATAAATTATAATTCTTTCTTTAGTTTTATTTTATAAAAGAAAGTAGCAATTACATCACATTTTTATTTATTTTAATGAAATCAATTAATACATTCACTTTCGCCCGTCGATGCACCAATCCGCCAAGCAAAACTTATCGGAAATCTAATTTCACATTCGCTTTCGATTTCGAAAATAGGGCGAATGTCAAACGAAAAAGGCGAAAGCTAAAGCAATAATAGCAAACCTAATTTTCGCCATCTAAAACGATCCGCTTCGTATTCCCTAATCAGGCCACAGTATACAGTAGTACGGCAGTAAAATATATATACAGTAGACGCTCGATATAGTAATAAAAACCAGGCCTGTTCACTCTTTCCAGATTGTTCACTTTTCGAGCGGGAGTTTTATAAGGCTTTTTGAAGATTAAATGCAGTTTTTGATCGATGTGAATGTTTTTACATTTATTTAACCGTTAATCAAAGCTTTTAATCAGGTTTCTTAAAAAAACAGAAACAATTCCTCCGAGTTCTTAAGCAATGTTAACTGCTTGCGAGACATTTTTATACAAAATACATTTTTATATAAAATTTTGTGTTTTCACTATTTTGGATAGTTCACTATTTCGAGATTCACTAAATCGAGCGTCTACTATACAAACATAATTGTTGATGCATTTAATGTTGTTTAACATAAAAAACTATTGTTATGTTTGTGCACGTTTTTCTCAAAATCTGTTGCTTTTTCGAACAAAGCTAATATTTTTGGGTAGAATTTTATGAGCTACATACAATATTAATTATTTTTATTATTTTTTTTTCTTCTTTCCCTGCGTTAATAGACCAACTTTGACCTGCTTAATAAGTGCATAAGTACCTATAGGCTTCGATAATTTTACAGTCTAAAAGTAAATTTTCGTCATTTTGTTGTCAATAAAAATTCCATACAGTTATTATCATCAGCGTCCGCTCAGCGTCCGCTCAGCGTCCGCTCGGCCTCCGCTCGGCGTCCGCTCAGTGTCCGCTCGGCCCCCGCTCAGCGTCCGCTCGGCCTCCGTTCAGCGTCCGCTCAGCGTCCGCTCGGCCTCCGCTCAGCGTCCGCTCGGCCTCCGCTCGGCCTCCGCTCAGCGTCCCCTCGGCCTCCGCTCAGCGTCCGCTCGGCCTCCGCTCAGCGTCCGCTTGGCCTCCGCTCAGCGTCCGCTCGGCCTCCGCTCAGCGTCCGCTCGGCGTCCGCTCAGTGTCCGCTCGGCCTCCGCTCAGCGTCCGCTCGGCCTCCGTTCAGCGTCCGCTCAGCGTCCGCTCGGCATCCGCTCGGCGTCCGCTCAGCGTCCGCTCCGCCTCCGCTTAGCGTCCGCTCGGCGTCCGCTCAGCGTTTGCTCAGCGTGCGCTTGGCCTCCGCTCGGCGTCCGCTCAGCGTCCGCTCGGCCTCCGCTCGGCCTCCGCTCGGCATCCGCTCGGCGTCCGCTCAGCGTCCGCTCGGTCTCCGCTCAGCGTCCGCTCGGCCTCCGCTCAGCGTTTGCTCAGCATGCGCTCGGGCTCCGTTCGGCGTCCGCTCGGGCTCCGTTCGGCGTCCGCTCGGCCTCCGCTCAGCATCCGCTCAGCGTCCGCTCGGCGTCCGCCCGGCGTCCGCTCGGCGTCCGCTCAGCGTCCGCTCGGCCTCCGCTCAGCGTCCGCTCGGGTCTAAAACTCGGCCTCCACTCAGCGTCCGCTCGGCCTCCGCTTAGCGTCCGCTCGGCGTCCGCTCAGCGTTTGCTCAGCGTGCGCTTGGCCTCCGCTCGGCCTCCGCTCGGCATCCGCTCGGCGTCCGCTCAGCGTCCGCTCGGTCTCCGCTCAGCGTCCGCTCGGCCTCCGCTCAGCGTTTGCTCAGCGTGCGCTCGGGCTCCGTTCGGCGTCCGCTCGGCCTCCGCTCAGCATCCGCTCAGCGTCCGCTCGGCGTCCGCCCAGCGTCCGCTCGGCGTCCGCTCAGCGTCCGCTCGGGTCTAAAACTCGGCCTCCACTCAGCGTCCGCTCGGCCTCCGCTCAGCGTCCGCTCGGCGTCCGCTCTGCGTCCGCTCGGCTTCCGCTCAGCGTCCGCTCGGCCTCCGCTCAGCGTCGCTCAGCCTCCGCTCGGCATCTGCTCGGCGTCCGCTCAGCGTCCGCTCGGTCTCCGCTCAGCATCGCTCAGCGTCCGCTCAGCGTCCGCTCGGCCTCCGCTCAGCGTCCGCTCGGCCTCCGCTCAGCGTCCGCTCGGCCTCCGCTCAGCGTCCGCTCGTCGTCCGCTCAGGGTCCGCTCAGCCTCCGCTCGGCCTCCGCTCGGCCTCCGCTTGGCCTCCGCTCAGCCTCCGCTCAGCGTCCGCTTGGTCTCCGCTCAGCGTCCGCTCAGCCTCCGCTCGGCGTCCGCTCAGCGTCTGCTCCGCTCAGCGTCCGCTCAGCGTCCGCTCGGCCTCCACTCGGCATCCGCTCGGCGTCCGCTCAGCCTCCGCTCGGCCTCCGCTCAGCCTCCGCTCGGCGTCCGCTCAGCGTCCGCTCGGCCTCCGCTCAGCCTCCGCTCAGCCTCCGCTCAGCCTCCGCTCAGCGTCCGCTTGCCTCCACTCGTCGTCCGCTCAGGGTCCGCTCGGCCTCCGCTCGGCCTCCGCTCAGCCTCCGCTCAGCCTCCGCTCAGCGTCCGCTTGGTCTCCGCTCAGCGTCCGCTCAGCCTCCGCTCGGCGTCCGCTCAGCGTCTGCTCCGCTCAGCGTCCGCTCAGCGTCCGCCCGGCCTCCACTCGGCATCCGCTCGGCGTCCGCTCAGCCTCCGCTCGGCCTCCGCTCAGCCTCCGCTCGGCGTCCGCTCAGCGTCCGCTCGGCCTCCGCTCAGCCTCCGCTCAGCCTCCGCTCAGCCTCCACTCAGCGTCCGCTCGGCCTCCGCTCAGCGTCCACTCGGTCTCCGCTCAGCGTCCGCTCAGCCTCCGCTCAGCGTCCGCTCTGCCTCTGCTCAGTGTCCGCTCAGCGTCCGCTTGGCCTCCGCTCAGCACAATTTATTTTTGAAGACAAATTTTAAACATGAAAAAAAATCATTAATTAGTTTTTGGCCTTAGAGTTGCAAATATGCCAATTTTTGTGTACCTCTTCGGCGCGTGGCAGCACAAACTAAGCACATACCTTTCATCATAAAATTTGCGATTTTTTTAAATCTATGGCACATGGCGGGATAAGTTAAGCACAATACAGTACCTACAACTTGTTTTTGAGGAATCAAAATTTCATTCGTAAAATTTGCAAATTTGCGATTTTTTTTATATTAACGGCAAAAGGCAGCACAATACAGCTCAACTTTTTTTTTTTTTGAAAATCAAAAATGCCGATGCTTACTTCACGCTATAAAAATGAGTACCCTATAAGAACTATACCCTTAGTACAATTTTTTTTAAATACGACACATGGTAGCACAAGTGGGGCACAACCTATTTTTGTTTGAAACTCGAAAATGGTGGTTCTAACTTCACGCACTTCAGCGTATGACCGATCTTAGCCTTTTTCGCTTTTTTATGTCGACGTCCAGCGGCTCTTGACTCATTCTGCGCATTCTGGTTTGATATAATTTGTGGCCAGGGAATATTTAGGATGTGACGTAGGTACACAACGATTTACAAACGCCCGTTATTTCCTCGAGATGGTAGCCGTTACTTTCCAGATTTCGCAATCATATAATAGCACGGATTTGACATTCGATTTGAAGAATCTCAACTTAGTGCGTAAGGAGATTTTACTGGATTTCCGAATTGGGGACAAAGTACCGAAGGCACGAAATTTATTAAATCTACTTTGAACGTCCAGATCCGTACCGCTATTTGACGAAACAATACTGCTTAGGTTCTAATGGCCGATTTCACGAAAGGCTTTTAATTATTTAAAAAGCCTTTTAGCCTTTATATGATGTTTTTCGGTTTCACCAAATGGTTTTATATTAAAGAAGATTTTAAATGACTTTGTAAACTAAAAGCTCGTTTTTGTCTCATTACATTTTAAAAGTCTTTTTTGTTAAGCCATTCCAGTCAACAACAGCTGATTTTTTGCTGTCAGAATAATTGTACCTCATCCATAATGCTTTTTCACTTTTTCTCATAGACTTCGCTTGTGCGAGGGAAACAACCTCTTTTTTTTTAATCCAGGGATGTGAGCAAACTCAGTCAAATTAAAATATCCCTAAAATATCCTTTTTCTTCATTGGTGAAACTGTAAAATTTTAAATGTCTGATAAAACTTAGAAGGAGTTTAGATAAAAGTAATTTTAGTGTTTGTTTATGAAATTGGCCATAAGGTAGTTAAAGGATTCGACTTCTTCAACTGGTGTCTCCTCTAGAAATATACGCTGATGTGTGGAGCGGCCTGTCAGCATTATGTTTGTCTTTTTGCTATTTATTTTAAGACCGCTCGACTCACCCTTCTCTTCTTCTTCTCTTGAAGTGTTTGGCACATCGCGTTCTGTCTGTCCTAGAATAATCCCGGAGAAAGACGTGGCCACACTTAATACACTTGCTGCAAACCGTGAAGTATGGAGACAATTTGTTAGCACCCTGTGCCGTACGATAAAAGAAATTTTTAAAAAAAAGTTTGTCCTTCAGTTTCGGATATTGCTTGAAATTTGTTAAATCCAAAAATCGATTTTTTGGAAATGTCGGTGTTTGGAGTAGAGACAAAAACAAAATGCAAAATCTTTATACAATAGTCGGAAAAAGTGTTTTGACAAAAAAAATAGTTCGCATTTTTCTTTATATCTTTCGTTTTATTGATAGACAAAATCTGAAAAAAATAAATATATTATAATGGAATCAATATGAGCTTCCAAAGTGAGGATTGGTTTTTAGTATATTTTTGGGTGCTGAATTCAAATCCGTCATCCGTTTTTGGCTATCAGCTCGGGTTTTTAAGAAATTCCCATTAGAAAATGACCAAAAATCGTTTTTTTGCTATTTTTGAAACCTTTAAACATATAGAAATAATTATTTTTTAAAAAGTTTTGGAAAACTATCTGAAAGCACTAATCTTCTTCTTCAAATATCAGTTTAAATCTTTTCAATATCTCACTTACTTTCCGAGAAATTCTTAGCAAGATATTAGTCTTAACTCGATATTTCTTCATGTAAAATAAACCGTGTGTGGTAAAATATGCCAAACACATACATTTCAACAAAGGATTGATCAGGGAGGAAAGAAGATAATATTGGAAAGATATAAACCGATATTTGAAGAAGAAGATTAGTACTTTCAGATAGTTTCACAAAACTTTTTAAAAAATAATTATTTCTATATTAGACCAGGAAAAATAGCACAAATCGTATGGGGAACCTTGAAAAAATTAATTCATGAAATACTAAAATTGGAATCGACGCAGAATTGCAACCTCTATAACACATCCAAAGTCCCCTAAAATCCCCACATTGGCTTTTTGTGTAGATGCATTTGAAGACGTGCAGACGGGGAGAATTTGGAGGTCTATCTAACTAAAATATTTGTTTTGGTACAACTTTATCATATGATACATTCTTTAAGGGTAGTTTTTAACGCTGAATCTAATGAAACCAAATTCAAAATGATACAACTACCCAAACAAAAGTTATAGTCCTTTTTATTTAATGATGACTTTTTTTCAGGTACAACAGGTAAAATATTACCGAAAACCCTTTGAAAATAAAGGTATGTTAATGAAACTTGGAATAAATGTACCATTTGTCATACGTACTAGGAATCAAGAAAGTCCCTAAAAATATTCATGGCGGAAGGGTGTTTTTTTTAAGGAGGAGGGGCAAGTGTAGAATGTTGACCATAACACCCACGAAAAAACTCTTAGACTCATGAAACTCCCCAAAAATATTAAATTTGTCATGGCAACCAGATTCCTTAAATGCAAAAGATACTTTTCAAGCACCCAAGCAGGGGGGTTGCATATATACCTCATTTTTTATTCGCCGTAATTCTGGGTACCAGCACTGTGTTAATGTAAGCAAAGCAAGTGTTAATAAGATCAGTGCTAATAAGATCAGTGCTAGACGGCGAAAAAACAGTGAGGTATGCCCACTGCTTGGGCACACTATAGGATTTGGGGTGGGTGCGAGGTTGGGTGTATGCAAAGTTTCTTTTGCATTTAAAGAATCTGGATTTAAAGAGACTTTGAATTTATCCAATATATCCAACAATAATAAGTAGCTGTATCATTTCATACAATTCCTATTGCTGCTTAGGAAATGTATAGAATTCCTAGAAAATATGTATAGAAAAAATTAATTGACACATTTCCTGTCGAATTTTGGCATTGTATACATTTCCTAGGAATTAACGGGTGATTTTTTAGCTGGTTTGGTTTTGGCAACACTGGTTTTGACAGCTGACGTGTGTTTAGTACCTTGTGTCACTGTCAAACAGCTTCAGTTTGGTTTGCAATTTAACCATGGATCGTCTTACAAATGAACAACGCTTGCAAATTATTGAATTTTACTATCAAAATTCGTGCTCGGTTCGAAATGTTCATCGCGCGCTGCTTCCATGAGCGATGAGGCTCATTTTTGGTTGAATGGGTACGTAAATAAGCATAATTGCCGCATTTGGAGTGAAGATCAGCCAGAAGCATTGCAACAGCTACCAATGCATCCCGAAAAAGCCACTGTTTGGTGCGGTTTATGGGCCAGCGGCATTATTGGGCCATATTTCTTCAAAGATGATGCGAATCGCAGCGTTACTGTCAATGGTGAACGCTACCGAGCGATGATAACAAACTTTTTTTTGCCCGAAATGGAAGTTCTTGACTTGCATGATATGTGGTTTCAACAAGACGGTGCCACATGCCACACAGCACGCGAAACAATGGCGCAATTGCGAGGCGAGTTTGGTGAACAGTTAATTTCACGTTTCGGGCCGGTCAATTGGCCGCCTAGATCGTGCGATTTGACACCATTAGATTATTTTTTGTGGGGGTATGTCAAGGCTAATGTCTATAGGGACAAGCCCGCTTCGATTGACGCACTGGAAGCCAACATCCATGCATTCATTCGTGAGATACCGGCCGATATGTGTAAAAGAGTATGCCAAAATTGGACTCAGCGGATGGGCTACCTGAGACGCAGCCGCGGTCAACATTTGCATGAAATTATCTTTAAACATTAAATTGCAAGGTTCAAACTATCGATTCAAATAAATATTTCATTCATTTTTTCGAATTTTTTGTGTTTTTTTTTTTTTAAGTTCTAAACCTCTTAAAAAATCACCCGTTATATATAATGACGGATTACATACATTCCCGGTAACATATATTTACATAATATTCCATGGGAATCTTTCGTGATTTTTAAATTACTACTGAGAGTGAGAATTCATAGCACCGTTGTCTTAAAGCTTCCCACCCTAGTTTTCATAAAATTAATATTTATTTTATCTACCTATGCATTTATTTATTTATTCAGAATAAATAAATAAATAAATAAAAAGAATTTTATGCAGGGCCTACCCCTACATTTGATACATTCTAACATAATCTATGGACTTTTTTGATAACAGTCACGCATATAGGTATTATAATTAAACCAAGGTTATAATGGCTTTGCAGCTCCTTTCATTTTTAGAAAACCAATAACCAACTTATTTAAAAATATTATACCTATATAATACTATATGTCGCCCCCTCATGCCAAAGGAATTAATGTGCCAATTTTGTTTTTTTTTTAAGCTTTAGATTTTTGATTTGATTAATGTTCAGTATTCCATGTTTCCCCAAGACTATTAATATGCAGGCATCGAAGAAAATAGAATATTAATTTAATAAAATGGAAATTCGATTTTAAAATATTTTCATTTTTGTCCTTTTATGTTTCTGGCATGAGATACGAGTCGATATTCAGAGTATTTTTGCACAAGATGCGATAACATGAAAGAGTGTATAGGTTAGGTCAATACAAGAAAGAGGGGAAATTTTCTAACAAAAAAAAAAAAAAATACTAAAAATAGAAAACAAATTATCAAAAAAACTGCAACACTAAAAATGTCATGCTTTAAATTTTTTTAAGCAAAAAGTTCATTCTAAATTATTTTTAAATCAAGATGTTATTAACAATTTTGGTATGCAAAAATTAAATATGAATATATGTATACGTACATTAGGGTGATCGTTGTAATGGGTTCTTTTGAGTTTTTTTTTATTTGGACTGGCCTATCAGCTCTAAATGAAGAAAAAAAAATCCTTAATTTTTTCAGATTTTTATTTTCATCCCCTATAGTCGCTGTAGGGGTAAATTAAATTTCCTCTTTTTTTGGAAATTCGCGTAAAATCTGCCGAAAAATTCAGAGCATGTAGGTGAGAAGTAGACAAGAAAAAAATCCTCCCGGTGGGGGTAATATGTCCCACCACTTGGAAGGGAGGGGCAATTTAATAAAATAATTGCATTAAATAGACAAAAATTAATTAAAACACAACGGCAAAACTTGCAGTAATGTTTTGTAGCTTTTTAGAAAGCCAGAAGTCCATTTTAATAGTTGATTATTAAATAAAGTTCGTTGAGCAATTTCAGCAAAATCTGTTTTCAAACCAATAATTAAAAAAAAAAATAATATTTTTTCTTCAAAATGTTGAGTTTAAAACAATTTTTTGCCAAAACTGTTCATCAAAAAAACTTAACTAAAAAACCAGCCATAAGAATGGACTTCTGGCTTTCCAAAAAGCTACAAAACATTATTGCAAGTATTGCCGTTGTTTTTTAATTATTTTTTTTTTATATTTTATGCAAATATTTTATTTTATTGCTCCTCCCGTCCAAGCGGGGGGAGATATTACCACCCTCCTGTAGGATTTTTTTTTTCTTGTTTAGTTCCCACCTACATGCTCTGAATTTGTTTGGCAGATCTTACGCGAATTTTCTAGTATGTAAAAAAAGGGGAAATTTAATTTACCCCTACAGCGACTGTAAGGGATGAAAATAAAAATCTGAAAAAAGTAGGGACTTTTTTATCTTCATTTAGAGTCGATTTGGACCCACCGTAGGTGTCATTATTTTTTGACGAAAGTAACATGTTCAAACCAGAACCAAATCGAAGAGAGAGCAGTGTATATTTTCCTATTTACCATATACACGTACATACATAGCATATGGATAAGACCTATATACATAACGCACAGTGCGAAGAGAAGACAACTAGCCAGTTAGACAGCAACATTCATAGCAACCAAAGCTCATCTTATCAAATAAATTAAAGTTACTTTTTTTGTATAATCTGGAAATTCAAACTTAAAAGTTGAAATAATAAAATAAATGATTATAACGTTCATCATCAAATTGTAGTTGAAGAGATTCTCATTTTTTGTTACTTTTCATCATTGCACAACGTGCACAAACATTTGGTGCCTCCTGTGAGGAATCTCTTTACTACAGTTTAACAAATCGTCATAATCAAAGTCAAATCGGACATCAAACGGCACATCCAGAGCTAGAGAACTCTCCGAGTACCTAAATTAACCAGTTCTACCTACATAGAGGTTCACCGTTTGATATCATTTCTACATAGAGGATCACCTTTTGATATCATTTTGGATTGCGGGACTAGTTCACATTCAGTTCCCTATTGTGAAGATTTTCTGGCCTTTCTCATCACGTGATTGCAGTCATCTGGAACAAGTGTACAATAACCTTGGACATCATAGCAAGAAATTAAAAGGCAGGTGAGTGTGTGACTTTCATTTGTAGATTAGAGTTTTTTTTTGGTTTTAATTGCAAAAATGACTGAGGTTGAGGTATCGAAAGAGCCAGAAGAAATTGTCAAGGTGCAACGTGATTTGTTACACAAAGTGTCGAAAGCTCTTCGTAATTTCAAAAAAGACCCTGCTGATCGTCGTACGAAGACTTATTTTGAGGTTCGAAGACTTAATTTAGAAAAAATATATTCCGAATTCATAAAAAACCATAAAAAACTAGTTCAATCTTCATTGAACCGGGAAAATAAGTACTTTACTGAAGACATATCCGATGTATTTGAAGAGGAGTATATCAAGGTGTTTTCCACGATCAACGAAGCCTACAATTTAAAGTTTCCTGCACCTTCTATTGACGATAGTAAGCAATTAAATAATTCAGAGTCTTTCAATACGGACGATGATAATGGCCAAAAGACAAGTAACACAAACTCCGTTCGGCTGCCTAGGATTCCACCACCTGTATTTTCCGGAAAATACATAGATTGGCCAGCCTTTTATGATTCCTTTGTTCGATTAATTCATTCTAACACGTCACTTGCAAACATCGAAAAGTTCCATTTTCTAAAACAATCGTTGCCTAGTGATTTTGACAGTGATATACGTGACATTCCCTTGACCGCTGTAAACTACGTTACAGCTTGGGAAACATTAGAAAAAAGGTACAATAACAAGCGTGTTTTGTTCACCCATTATATGAATCTTCTATCCTCTCAACCATGCATTCAAAAAGAAAGCGCTTCTGATATTAAACATTTACTGGATACTTCTCGTTCGTGTGTGAGCGCTTTACGAAACTTAAAAATTGGAATCGATCAATGTGACCAAATAATTGTCCATTTCTTAGTCGTCAAATTGCCACGAGAAACTCATCATTTGTGGGAACAAGAACTCGGTAAGTCAGCTGATATTCCTACCTTCCAGCAGTTCACAGATTATCTAGACATTAGGTATCGCATTTTAGAAGCCATGGAATTCCAACAAAACTTGGTCAAGCCAGCACCTGATAAATCGCTCACATCCACCACAGTTAATACAAAGCCAGTAAGCAAAACCAGCAACAAATTCTTCCCTCGTCGTGAAACTAAAATCCATCACATAGCTTCTTCACAAACAAATCAAAATACGGCCTGTTTAGCTTGCAAGGAGCCCCACATTCTACGTCGTTGTCCTAAATTTCTTGCAATGGATTGTTTCGAACGCAAGGTCATGGTCGATCAGGCCAAGCTTTGCATCAATTGTTTGTGTGCAAATCATTTGGCGTCTTCGTGTTTCAGCACTAGGAACTGCCAACAATGTGGTAAGCGACACCACACGTTATTGCACTTTCCCACCAACAACAACAACTGTCATACCAACAACAACAATTCATTTGCATCACATCAAACAACAACCTCGAACCGAAACCCTGCTACGGACAAGAATACAAACAGCATAGTAAACCACGTCACCCAATCATCAGCAGCAGATTTAGAAACTTCTAGATTTTTGTCTAGATCACAAGTTTTACTTCCCACGGCAGTTGTCAATGTCATTACAACAGATGGCCAAACTTTTCTTCTCCGTGCTTTGATTGACCAAGGGTCAACTGGTGCTCTTATTAGTGAAAGGGCGGCCCAATCTTTAAATCTCGAGCGATTACCAATTATTTCATCTATCCAGCTTCCAAACGGTCAGCGAACATCTGGGAAATCAGTGGCAAACCTTATGATTCAATCTCGCATAGACGATCAATGCACATTTTGCGTTTTTGCCTCAATAGTAAAAAGTGTTACGGACAATTTGCCATCAACAAGTGTCAAGTGTCATGATTGGCCACATATAAGAGGATTAGAGTTGGCAGATCCAGAATTTTATAATTCTTCATCTATAGATTTACTTCTAGGTGCTGATATTTTGGCGAAAGTTTTGATGGGAGGTCTGCGGAAAGGTGATACGAATGAACCTGTAGCCCAGCAAACCAAATTCGGATGGATCGTATCTGGCGAAGCATTTGAACCCGCTACTGAGATCCCATTATCTTCAACAATCACCTGTTCGCATGTTTCACTTGAGCAGCTCGACTCTCTTGTCAAGAAATTTTATACACTCGAAAGCATTCCTACGGAGCAGCAATACACTACAGAAGAAAAATGGTGTGAAGAGTTCTTCAAGAGAACTCACAAACGCCAAGATAATGGCAAGTATTTGGTTCATTTACCTTTTAAACATTTATTTGATTCGAAGGTGACGCTGGGTAGATCAAAACAAATGGCTTTAAATCGATTTTATTCAACTGAGCGGAAACTGAACAACAATCAACATTTACAAGATCAATATGCTAGGTCCATACAGGAATATTTTGACCTTAACCAAATCGCTCCCGTGGAAACAACAGAAAACCAGCATCGTCAGCTCAACTCCAACAACCTTCCTACATATACATGTTGCGTTCTTCCACATCATGCCGTTATTAAAACAGACAGCCTGACTACACAGTGCCGTGTCGTTTTCGATGCTTCGTCCAAGACTTCTAATGGAATATCTCTCAACGATATATTGTGCAATGGACCCGCACTTCAAAATGATTTGGCAGCGGTTTTGCTTAATTGGCGTCTGCACAAATTCGTCATCACAGCAGATGTAAAAAAGATGTATCGCTGCATCGATGTGTCTGAAGAAGATTCCCAGTATCAACGTATTCTTTGGCGAAACGAACATAGTCAAATTCAAGAATTCCGTTTAACAACTGTCACCTTTGGAACTGCTTCAGCTCCGTACACCGCCATTCGAGTCATGCACCAATTGGCTGATGATGAACGCGAACGATTTCCTTTGGCCTACAGCGTACTTAAGGAACAAATGTATGTTGATGACGTTTTCACTGGAGGAGACACAATAGACGAGGTTATGGAAATTCGCAATCAAAGTTTGAACGCTCTACGCTCCGGAGGTTTCGAATTGCATAAATGGGCTTCAAATACAACCGAACTACTTGATTCTATCCCACTCGAACAACAAAGCAGTGCTTCTGCTCTGGAATTAAATAGCGATGAAGTTATCAAAACATTAGGTATGAATTGGCAGCCTGGTCTCGATCTATTTCGGTACAAAATCAATTTTGAGCTTCATCAAGATACAGTCACTAAACGAAATGTTCTATCTACGATAGCTAAATTGTTTGATCCTTTAGGATTCATCAACCCCATAATCGTTTCAGCGAAGATATTTCTGAAGAGGCTGTGGTCATTGAATCTCAGCTGGGATGAGCCACTTTTAGGTGATCTTTTGGATGATTGGAACCAAATTTTGCAAGATTTGCCTCAAATCAACCAGATTCAAATCCCGCGCTGGCTTCACTTTTCACATCAGTCAATAAGAAAAGTGGAGATTCATGCCTTTTGTGATGGATCATCTCAAGCTTATGCCTCTGTCGTTTATTTACGTATACAAGATAACTACAATGGGTTTCATACCAATATAATTACAGCAAAAAGCAAGGTAACCCCAAAACCACAAATAAGCATTCCGAAAATTGAATTGTGTGCTGCTGTTTTAGGCATAAAGCTGGTACAATGGGTAACCAAACACATACAATTGCCCACTGCTGCAATTTCAATTTTTTACTGGACTGATGCAACCATAGTTCTTTCCTGGATTCGTGGAGATGCTAATAGATGGCCTGTATTCGTGGCAAATAGAGTTGGAATAATTCATGCAGCATCAAACGTAAATCAATGGCATCACGTCGCAACTCATGAAAATCCAGCTGATCTTTCTTCTCGCGGTACAACAGCACTTCAATTAAAAAATTCCGATCTATACTGGCATGGACCAAAATGGTTAAGAGAATCCCAAGAATCTTGGCCAACATCCAACTGGACGTTTCTAGAAACCGAACAGATTGTTAACGCTCTTCTTGATTTACCTTCAGAATCATTTCTGCAAAACTACTCAGCTTTTTCACACTTGTGTCGAATCATGGCCTGGGTGCTTCGCTTTGTGCACAATTGCCGCTGCAAAAAGAAACTAGATGAAACACATAAACGCAAAAAAGGAACTCTCAAGGTTGAGGAACTGGACCTCAGTCTTATAAGGTTGGTACGTCTTGTTCAAACTGAATGTTTTTCTTCCGATTTACAGGCATTATCGAAAAAAGGAGCCGTTTCGAACAGAAGTCAGTTGGTAGGGTTAGCACCTTTTCTAGACAACGACAAAGTACTAAGAGTAGGAGGACGTTTACAACGCTCTGCACTTTCATATAACGAAAAACATCCAATGATTCTTCCAAAAGATCATCATTTTACAAACCTTATCATCAGTTACGGTCATAAAACTACTCTTCATGGTGGAATTCAACTCACAGCATCTTTCCTTCGGAAGAAATTTTGGATACTCAGCGCTAGGAAAGGAATTCAGGATGAGATAAGATCATGCCTTACTTGCTTCAAAGAAAAACCACGAGTGGCACAGCAACTGATGGGCAGCTTACCTGCAGCCAGGGTTAATCCATCTTTTCGACCATTCTTAGCAGTAGGTGTTGATTATACTGGTGCGATAGATCTTAAAGCTTCCAGATACCGAGGTAACACCACATACAAAGGGTATATTGCAATCTTCATTTGCCTCGCAACCAAGGCAATCCATTTGGAAGCTGTTACAGGAATGACGACAGATCAGTTTTTGTGTGCGCTATACCGTTTTATTGGAAGACGGGGATTATGCCATGACATATACAGTGACTGTGGCACTAATTTTATCGGTGCAAACACTGTTCTCAAAACGAATACAAAAAGGTTTATGGAATCGATTGATCGAGAAATTGTTCCCCAACTAGCTGAAAAAGGCATTCAGTGGCATTTTAATCCACCACATTCCCCGAATTTTGGTGGATTGTGGGAGGCAAACGTTAAATCGGTTAAATATCATCTTAAACGAATCACAACTGGGACGCCGCTCACCTATGAAGATTTATCCACCATTCTTGTGAGAATAGAGGCCTGTCTTAATTCTCGGCCATTGTGTCCGCTCACCTCAGATCCCAACGACTTGGCTGTGCTTACTCCGGGTCATTTCCTAATTGGAGATTCACTGCTAGCGCCACCAGAACCACCGGCTCCCGAAACCACACTCAGACGTCAATACTTACAACTCCAACGGATGTTTCAACAATTTTGGTCACGATGGTCAGCAGATTGGCTATCACACCTACAGTCAAGACCCAAATGGTGTCAACAGCATGAAAATCTTCAGGTCAATGATCTTGTTATAATCAAGGACGATAGACTTCCACCCAACCAGTGGCTCTTGGGTCGCATCATTGAAACCCATCCCGGTGAAGATCAATTAGTACGGGTAGTCACAGTACGCACAAAGAATGGAAACTACAAACGTTGCGTCTCAAAAATATGCAAGTTACCAATTAAAAACACTCTTAATCTTTCGTGAATAATCACATACTCACCTATTTTTAAGAACTCTTCTTTTAAATTTTATTAAAAAAAAAAAAAAAAAAAAATACACAAAAACATCGCTTTAAAATCTCTTTTTTTTAAGATTACACATGACATTGAGCTTTGCTTCCATCAGTCTCCTCACAAATCTCTCTTGGATATCCATAAAACCACCATCCAACAACTACAGCAACCTTTAAGATGGGATTTGTATGCCATGGGAGGCATGGCATAGGGGGGCGGCATGTTCAAACCAGAACCAAATCGAAGAGAGAGCAGTGTATATTTTCCTATTTACCATATACACGTACATACATAGCATATGGATAAGACCTATATACATAACGCACAGTGCGAAGACAAGACAACTAGCCAGTTAGACAGCAACATTCATAGCAACCAAAGCTCATCTTATCAAATAAATTAAAGTTACTTTTTTGTATAATCTGGAAATTCAAACTTAAAAGTTGAAATAATAAAATAAATGATTATAACGTTCATCATCAAATTGTAGTTGAAGAGATTCTCATTTTTTGTTACTTTTCATCATTGCACAACGTGCACAAACATAACAATTTTGTCTCCAAATTTTATAGAAAGGATATAAAACCGATTTAAAAATAAAAATTGACCATGTCTTTTTTAAATATGAAATTGAGGTTTCATAAACAAAATTGAAATATTTCTTAAAAATATTATTATGAAAATTTTGGTGTACAGTACCTACCGTAAAGCTTCTGCATAAACAAAATTATCAGAATTAGTTAGAAGCAATTCCGCTATAGATGATTTTCGACATCAATTTATAAATTGCAATATTTTTTACTTATTTTCATAACAGTGTTAAGTAGAATGACTGTATCTATTAACAAAAAAAAAAAAAAATGATGTAGCTAACCACCCAGGTTAACAAACGGTAAAACCAACTGGGAAGGATTTAAGAAAGATATCGAGGACAACGTTGAATTGAGGGTATCATTACAAACGCCTCTTGAGCTTGAAGACGCAGTAGATACCTTTGTTGATATAATATTTACAAAAGACAGCATGGAATGACACAACATATCAAAGGATAAGGCCGCGCTATAAAGATATAAAATATCCGTAGGAAATAAAAGATTTTTTATAAGAGAAACGAAAAGCACGTAAGAAATGGCAGCGAACCCATTTTCCTCAACACAAAGCTCTTTAAATCGCTTGTGTAATATGCTAGAAACGGCGATATCAGATTTCACCGTGAAGTTGAAAATTACCTTAAAAGCTTGACAGCAGGGAAAGAATCCAACTACTCAATTTGGCTAAAAAAACAACGAGAAAACCAAAGCTTCCAAAGCCCCCTACTAAGAACAGCCAACACGAATGGGCTAAAAGTAACAAAGAGAAAGCGACGGCATTCGCCGATTACCTGAAAGAAACATATAAACCTTCTGATAGGCAAGCACTCAATGGAAATATTAATATGAGTTTAAGTTCAAGTGAAAACTACACAACTAGAAATGCTACGCTTGCCGAATTGAATAGAAAAATAAAGAAGCTAAAGTCTAATATAGCTCCGGGGTATGACTTAATAACAGCAGAAATATTAAAAATGCTTCCTCATAAAAGATTAATTAAGTTCCTTTATTTATAATAAATGCCGCTCTAAGACTAGAATCCAAGCCAATGGAAAGTTGCGGAAGTCATAATGGTTTTTAAACCTGGAAACCATCGGTGTTACCGACCGATTTCGCTTCTTTATATAATGTAGAAAGTTTTTGAAAGGAAACTTCTCCTGCGCCTGCAGCCGATAATAGAAGAGAAGTGATTAATACTTGAGCATCAGTTCGGATTTAGAAGCAAGCATTTGACAATTGATCAAGTGCATAGAATAACTGACTTAATTGAGAGAGCTCTGAAGAAAAGAAAATTTGTTCGACGGTCTTTTTGGATCTGTCGCAAGCGTTTGACAAAGGTGTGGCACGAATGCCTCAAATTCAAATTATGACAAGCTCTGCATGAAGGACTTTATAAAATTCTGAACGAATACCTTGAAAACAGACATTTTCGTGTAAGACACGGAAGTTAATATTCTAATATCAAAGAAATAGGTGCTAGGGTACCTCATGAAAGTATTTTAGGTCCAGTTCTGTACCTTTTATTTCCACGTGATATACCTCAAACAGAAGACATTATCGTAGCCACGTTTTTTGATAATACTGCAATACTAGCAGTAGGCAAAACTATTAACGAAGCTACAATTATATCACAAAATGCTCTTAATAATGTAAATGAGTGGACAACAACTTGGCGAATAGCGCCCAATGAACAAAAGTCAGTCCACGAGGACTTTACGTATAAAAAAATAAATAGACTGCCCGTCTTTCTTAATACCGGTCGTGCTCCATTTGCGAATGGGGCAAAATATCTGGGAATGACTCTAGACGTGAAATTAAAATGGAAGCCGCACGTAAAAATGAAATGCGAAGAATTAAGAACTAGTATGCACTGGCTACTCGGTATATATTCTAAGCTTAGTATTGATAATAAGTTGATTTTATACAGCCAGTAGCCCAGGAAAAATGTACAAATAAATTGCCAATCTGCGGAAAAATTCCAAGTGAAGATTTTTGAATGCAATTATCTTTATTTGTGCCTAAGGAATACGCATGCAAAAGTCTACAAACGAAACTGGCTTGCGTTAAAAGTTATTCAAGGTTAAATGTCGAAAATACCGGTTTTCCACGTATAACTTTGAAATGGTACATGGTATTAAAAAGTAATGCATGCAAAACTTGTAGATAATATGATTATCTACAAGAAATGTTAAAACACTTTTTTTTCTCTGACAGATGGTTAAGAAGATATCGGCGTTTCAAAAAACAGCTATATCTAGGAAAAATGCATTACCACTTCGGGAAAATTCCAAGTTAAAATTTTTAAGTGCAATTATCTTTAAATTACCATAAGAAAATACTCGTGCAAAAGTCTACACATGAATTGCGCTAAAAGTTATTCAAGGTCAAACGCCAGCAGAATCTTCTTTTAGACCATAACCTTTTTTTTGGATAGTATCAAGGAAAAAATTCATTTCCACTTGAGGAAAATTCCAAGTTAGCCAGATTCGTGTGTAGACTTTTGCACGAGTATTTTCTTATGGTAATTTAAAGATAATTGCACTTAAAAATTTTAACTTGGAATTTTCCCGAAGTGGTAATGCATTTTTCCTAGATATAGCTACTACCAAAAAACATATAATAAAAAAATAATTTTATTAGTTTACAATTTTCTCGAAACCTAGATGGCATAAAACCATCTGGTTCTCAGTGTTCATTTAAAAATTACAGGAAAAGTGTATAATAGAAACTAACATAATTCCTGATTTCATATTTTGAAAAAACAACAGCACCTATATAATTTGTTTCAGTTTTTTTTTTAATGTTGGGGTTGAAGGTATTTTTTTCGAAAACTATTGGCAGGTATAACTTATTTTGAAAAAATAATTAAAGAACGAACTTGAAAATCTCAAAAAAAATATAGTACTTTATTTTAAGTGTTGCCATTTGTTTAATTTTTTTTTTTAATAGTACTATTTTCAGAAAATTGCTCCTCCCGGGTAATTGGGGGGAGATAGACCCCCCCCTCGGTATGAAAAAATGTTTATACTATGTCTCTCTAAGAAACCCTATTATTATTTTATGTCACTGGGCGAATCATTTTGGGCCGGAAAAACCAGCATTTTCGAAAATTGATACTTTTTGAAGTCTCAATATCTTTTTATTGGGGCCTTATATCGAAAAAGTCTTCATAAGAGTTCTTATTGAAAATATTATTGTTTATACAAAAAGTAAAAATTATTTTTCAAAAACTTCACCATTTAAGAGAAAACCGCAAAATACCGTTATTTTTGACTTTTGTGCATTTTATATAAAATATTATATCTTTTAAATAACCGCAAACAAAAAATTTTTTTTATTTTCTTGTAGAAGGGTAATTAACCTACAAACTGTGTAAAAATAAAATTTCTAACATATACCGTTTAAGAGTGGTAAGCGAAAAATCCTTATTTTCAATACTTAACCTTTTTGAAGTAGCAATATCTTGTTACTGGTCACTCGTGTGAAAAAAAGTGTGTAAATATTTTTTGTAGATTACATTATAGTCTATAAGCTGAACATAAATTATTTTATAAAAATTTAAGATTTAAAAGCAAAAGTCTGGAATTTCAGGTTTTTGACGAAATTTTTCAAATAATTATATCTTTAAAATTATTACTCTTAGAAAAAATTGATTTTTTTTTTAATAGAAGGTAACATAGTATACAAACTTTGCCTATAAATGTTTTCAATAACATTCACCATTTCTGAGTTATACGCAAAAAAGGGATATTTTCGTCAATTTAAGTTTTTTGAAACGCCGATATCTTCTTAACCATCTGTCAGAGAAAAAAAAGTGTTTTAACATTTCTTGTAGATAATCATATTATCTACAAGTTTTGCATGCATTACTTTTTAATACCATGTACCATTTCAAAGTTATACGTGGAAAACCGGTATTTTCGACATTTAACCTTGAATAACTTTTAACGCAAGCCAGTTTCGTTTGTAGACTTTCGCATGCGTATTCCTTAGGCACAAATAAAGATAATTGCATTCAAAAATCTTCACTTGGAATTTTTCCGCAGCGAAAGTACATTTTTCCTGGGCTACAGGTACTTAAACCTGTTTGGAATTACGGTTTACAACTCTGGGGTTGTACCTGCGATACAAATTTAAGTAACTTATGTATATACGTTCGAAAATAACTTAATTAGGTCATTTGTAAATGCACCATGGTATATAAGAAACGAATATCTTCACAGGGATCTCGGGACTCCTACGACTCGAGACGAAATAAAGAGTTTCGCGCGAAAACATAAAAATCTGTTACTAGAACACGCTTACTCAACGATTATTGACATTCTTGACGAGTCGAATTCAGTACGCCGCCACACAGTGGAACGATCAGTTTCATTTCTGGTCATGCGGTGATTTTTTTTTTGTGATATGAACATAGTTCTTATGTGTGATGTTTTGAAAACTGTCCACTCTTTCATAAGCTTTAAAATTTTTGTTTGTAAACATAACGGTTTTCATGAAATAATGGCTTAAGTTAACACTTTTTTTCCAAGCCGAAAAAATGTGATATTAGATATTTTTGTTTTTTCGAGTCTTTCCTTCAAATTTTGAGATAACTCAATGAAACCAATTTTTTTTCGACTGAGGAAGAATAGTTTAAAAAAAATAAATTAAAGATTTGTCCATTCGAAAACACCTGTTTTTACAGTTGCTTTTAAAAAATAATATCTAGAACTTCCAACAAGGTTTTAAAAAAATGCTTACATATGCCTGCTTTCTAATTCACCTTTAGGGAATTTTATACTATCGGTGAGTAATATTTAACAAGAATTGGATCCGACCGGATCCGACCCCGCTAACCTATGAGCTTTAAAAAATCTCTACCTTTTATGCTGGTCATTGCTCAACTGTCTTTTTTTTTGTAACAGAAACCAAAATATACTTTTACAGTATTTTTAGGTGTGCTGAACAGGTGAACTCGAATCCGAAGTCAGAAAAATTCTATCACGTCACGTTTTTGGGATTTAACCGTTTGAAAATTGAAAATACCCGTTTTTCGCTGTTTTCGCTTTAACATAACCTATGTTAAAGCGTGAGGTTACTTGTTTGAAGAAAATGTGTAACGGTTTCTAGAAGAACAAAATTTTTTCTTTTAAATTCCTTTCTTTCCGGTATCTCTTTTCTTCTCCGAGAAATCCATCAGATCCCAATGACGATATCGAGAGTGAAAATAGCATTTAAAGCTTATTTTGGATTTTGAATACTATTCTTTTGTTTTTAAATTTACTTGAACCTTTTTTCATTTATCTTGTTGAGAAATCAATTTTAAGTATTTCGTATTTTCAATTCCATTTATTGAATAACAAAAAAAAATAATAATAATAAAAAGTGAAATTAATAATAAAAAAATTCAAGGAAGAAAAGAAAAATAAATAGTACTAAAATTAAAGTGATTTCTTCGACAGTGTTTTCTCAAAGCATAAGTGTCTTTCAGCAAATAGCCATCAGTAACATTTCTCCCCTCCGGTGATTCTACTGCTTTCTGTTGTTGAGTCACCATCATGTTGAACTTTGCTGACATCTAGAACCGCCAACCTTGCTACAGGTCTATCGTACAACCCTGAAGCTGTTCTTACAGTTGCTTTTCGAATCGCACCATCCTTCGCTGTAATAGTCACTGTAACGATTCCTTTCGGCCAAGATCCCCGAGGTAAATTTTCATCTATTACTATTACAATGTCCCCTTCTTCGATGTTCTTAACTTTCTGGAACCATTTCGTCCTTCTGGTAAGCGTAGGAAGAAACTCACGTACCCAGCGTTTCCAAAACAAGTCTGCCATTTGTTGACATCTTCGCCATTGTTTATGGAGTAATAGATCTCTTTCGCAAAATCGTCCTGCTGGTTTATATCCACTTGATGAGCCAAGCAAAAAATTGTTCGGGGTTAAGGCTTCCATGCCATGAGAATCAACTGGTACATACGTAAGTGGTGAGTATTGATTGTCATTTCAACCTCGATCAACATTGACATCAACGACTCATCTGTCAGTCGCTGATTTTTCAGCACCTGCTGTAATACTTGCTTTACTGATCCAACAAGTCGCTCCCATGCACCTCCCATATGCGGACTTGCTGATGGGTTGAAGAACCATTTCGTTTCTGAAGTCGTAAATGTCTCTTCTATTTTGTCAAACTTTAGATCATAAAAGGCTTCCCGCAGCTCTCTCTGTGTACCTCTTAGATTCGTCCCATTGTCTGAATAGATTTCTTTTGTAACCCCTCGTCTAGACATAAAATTCTTGATGCTCATGATGCATGAGTCCGCTGATAGGGTATGAGCCACTTCCAAATGAACAGTTCTAACAGTGAGGCACGTAAAGAGCACTCCCCATCGTTTTTCTGCCCGTCTTCCAACTTTGACTATTATTGGGCCAAAAGAATCGACACCGACATAAGAAAATGGACGTGTGTATGCTGCTAGCCTTGCCTCTGGAAGTGGACCATCTCTGGGGCAATCGGTTCAGCTTTCCTTTGACGACAATGGTTACACTTCCTACGTACAGTTTTCACCAATGGACGAAGCTTAGGTACCCAGAATTTTTGCTTAACTTCGTTTACAACTGTCTCCTGGCACTGATGTTGGAATTTCTCGTGATAGTGTTTGACAAGTAAAAACGTAAAATAATGCTCTTTTGGAAGTATAATTGGTCGTTTTGTATCTTCATCGACGTACCATGCACTGTCAATTCTCTTTTAATCGCAGAATTCCACTTTCGTCAATGTACGGTGAAAGCTTATACAGTTGACTTGTCTTCAAAATTGTTTTACCAGCTGTTTATAACACCATCTCATCACTGAAATTATGGTTTTGTGCCATTCGGAAAAGCAGTTGCTCAGCTTTGTATAACTCTTCGGTTGATAGTAGCAATCTTCGATACATTGGTTGCCCCTTTGCTTTCCTTCTTAAGTTGTTGAAGTATCTTATTAGTTATTACCCACGCCATCGTCCGTTTCAATCGAGCCCAAGAAGAAAATCGCTCACACTCCACCAAAACACTTTGGTGGAGTGTGAGTGATCGAGTTTTCTGCAATATATCCGAAATTCGAAACATTACAAATTGCTTATACCTTTTAGCATCAGATTTCAGCCAATGGATAACATTTCTAGAGTCAGTCCACAAAAATCGCTTCTCGATGGTCAACTTTATCATCTTCGATATCGAACTAGGCAATCTAGCACCCATCACCGCTGCCTGCAGTTCCAGCCTTGGAATTGACAAGGGCCTAAGAGGCGCAACCTTGTTTTTGGCTCAAATGAGAGAGCATCCAATTGAGTCTCCTTCTTGAAATCGAAGATATCCTACTGCAGCCATAGTATCTTCGCTGGCGTCAACGAAAATATGCAGTTGTACCTTGGCTTCCTTGCTAAAGTTCTTTGGAAAATAGCACCTTGGAATCTGCACCTCTCGAACATCCTTCAGTAGACAACGCCAGCTTTCCCATTTTCGTTGTAGCTCCTCAGATATTACATCGTCCCAGCCTATTGCAGTTCTCCAAAATTCCTGCATTAGGACCTTTAGCTTCACAAGGTAGAATGCAAGAAATCCAAGTGGGTCAAATATGGACATCAGAACTTTAATCCGAGAATAATATTATTTTGTACTTTTCCGAACTTCAGCGAAAATCCAAAACAGTCTTTATCAAAGTCCCACCAGAGTCCCAAGATTTTCATAGTGCAGTTGTTTGTGTTAAAGTTATCTAGAATTGTAAGATGTTGGTCTTTGTTTTCAGACTCACCAATAGCTCGCAAGACATCTTCTGAATTCGACAGCCATTTCCGAATATTAAAACCTCCTCTGGAATGAATGTATTTAACCTCTTTTACCAACTGAATAGCTTCTTCGATGGTATCGACACTATCAAGATAGTCGTCCACATAATGTCGGTTGATAATGGCTTCGGCAGCTTCAGGAAACTCATCGGCAAAGTCCATTGCATTTCGGTTTTTGACGTATTGGACAATACTTGAAGAACATGTTGCACCATAAGTCAATACCTTCATAATGTAAACATCGGGCTCCAAACTTGATATTCCATCGCGCCATAAAAATCTCTGGCAGTGTTGATCAGCTTCACAGACTTCTACTTGGTGGAACATTTCTTGTATGTCCCAAGCAATTGCAATTATCTTCATTCGAAATCCAGAAAGTACATCTGTCAGAGCTCTTAATTCGTCCGGTCCTTTAAAGAGCATATCGTTTAGTGAAACTCCTTGTGTGGATGCCGCTGCGTCCCATACCATACGGACTTTTTCTGGCTTATGCGGGTTCCTTACCAAGAAAGTGGGTAAATACCAGACTCGTGTCCTTTCCTCTGCTAGCTCTGACTTACTTAGCTTTCTCGCGTAGTTTTTGTCCAACAGATTCTTCACTTGATTATTGACTGATTCCAAAAGTGAAGCATCACATTGAACTTTTTTCTCCAAACACTGAAGCCTCTTCAGCGCCATCGCATAACTGTTTGTAGTACCATCATCTTTTTTCCAGAGAAGACCACTAACAAACCTGCTTCCATTTCGACATACTGTCTCTTCCAGTATCGTTTTTGCTCGGATCTCTTCAGCAGTCTCACAGATAATATTTTCGTTACATTCTGTCTCAAGCGTATATTGCATTCGAACCATCTCGTCAAGTTCCGCGTCACACTCGCAAGCTTTGTAAGTGTGATACAGGCCACAGCTCCGCATACCATTCACCAAGCACCAACCAGGTCTTGTCTCAATTGCAACTGGATCGTTCCATCCTCCTTCTTTCGTTTTCATAGAGAAAGTTAGTTTTTGGTTATTGAGCCCAATTAGAATTCCACAAGAAGAGTTCTTGAAAGATGGTAATGGAATTCCACGAAGATACGGATATCGTTGTTGAAGCACATCGGCCAAAACCGTCTGCTTAGGTAGCGCCAAAGATTGAACGGTATGAACATCCTGAAGGCAGAACTTTTCAGAGAACTCCAGCGCCAGAAATCTCTAAAAATACGACTTTCGAATCCTTTTCATACCTCACTGTCTCTGCTGTCCACTTCAAGCACAATGGCTTAGCAATGCCGTTGAGCCCCAATGAATCTGAAATCCTCTGCTCAACCAAAGTTAAGGAAGATCCGCTGTCTAAGAAAGCAAAAGTGTTCAAGGACTTTCCGTTTCCATATGACTACTGGTACAATCCTGAATATAGTATTTCTGTCTTCGTTTTGCTGATGAGCGTTACATGGTCTCAGATTAACGTGGTGACTGTCCTCTTTCTTGGACTGAAGCAGAAAATGATATTTTTCTTGACCTCGGCTTCGACATCTAAAACGTTTCTGGTGAGATAGACAAACTTCCCAGACTTCCTTTCTGTTCACCAGTTCCCTTCGTTTTTCAATGGAGAGATCCTTGAATCTGCTGCAGTACGGCATAATAGAAATTTTTTTGAAACTCAATATTTAAGACTTTTTTAGTACTTTCTAAAATATTTTAAGAAAAAATTTTACATTTATGAAAAAATAACGGTACCTTCCATACAAAAGTGAAAAAACCGCAAAGAAAAATATTTTTTTGCTTGAAAACGACTCCTACGATTTTGATTAAACTTTTTTCATATACTAAAATTAGTACGATCTACCATCAAAATTTATAAAATTTTACACATAGCAACTATTAGTATATAGTACCTGTCATAGAACGTATTTTTTTATATTTTTTTATTTTGAGTTTTCTCGTTATCAGCTTGACTTTAAATTATTTTTTTATATACAAATTTCAGATAAGATTAAATAATATTGCATATCACAATTTTCAAAAAAAAAGTTTTTGGATTTTTAAAAAAAGTTTCAAACTTTTTTTTTTGAAAATTCGATATCTCAAAAACGGGTTGACAATTTTTTTTTTCAAATTTTGTTTTTATATACACATAAATATATAGTTTAAATCTGCATACCAAAATTTGTTCTTAAAAATGTTTTAAGAATTTTATATATAAAAAATTAATTTAAAAAAAAACCGCTCCAACGATTTTAAAATTTTTTCTCCCATACAATCATATTCTTTCATGAATTAAGATGGCATACTTTTTTTTCACCTCAAACTGTCAAAAGAGTTGTCTTAGCTAATTTAAATGTCGTATTTCATGCTTCCCTACATTTTCTCTCATAATTTCCATGTTTGTATAGGTATACAATTTTCTTAAACTCGCAGGGTCTTGAATATAAGAGCAAGTACGTGCGACCCAGTCGTGCATTTTATTTTTTTTTACTTGACTATTTGAACAATTTTTTAAATAAAGAAGTATTTAGAATTTTAATGAATACCTATATGGCAAACTTTAAAATTCCATTTTTTTTATGTTGGTTATTTTTTTTTCAAATGCAATTTTTATTGATACGAACTCGTATACTAAAACTATACGTTCGGTGCCCGAATAAATTCTGTTGTATCTGCTCCTTCTGTTTCGGGACAATCCCGCCTCATTAAAAAACAAAGACTGTGCGTTTACGATGTTTTAGTGAGCCAGAAGATGAATCTCCAACAACGTCTCTTAAAGCCCCCATTGTGCACTTTACCCAGCATAGGTACGCACTGAAACCCGTACTATTTTCACTGCATAAGTCTTGCCAATAGACATTTGGGCAGGTTTGTAATCTCCTACAGGAACCCTGCAAGTTCGACAGGTTTGGGCAGGTTTGTAATTTCCTACAGGAACCCTGCAAGTTCGACAAAAAAATTACCCCATGGTTACGTGGGGTTGTGTCTGAGCGATATGGATGGAAGTGGAGACGTTAAGTTACAATTTCTGAAGACAAATGACAGCCGACGCGACGTTTCACTGACAGCAGATATGCAATTTGAAGAAATTATCGTAAAATTGGAAGCACCAGTAAAAAAGATTGATACCTATAATACATTTATACAGGGTGTCCTGTAAATAATGGATAACCTTATGACCTTACTTATGACCTTTCCTGAAAAGAATATAAAAAAAATATTTCCCCAGTGGTTACTTTGTTATGATGTTTTTTCCAAAAATTGTTAACAAGTACTACTTTCCTCAAATACGTGAACGCTGCGACCACGGATGAACAATTTTTAATATTTTTTTATTTCTGTAATTTTCTAGAATAACTTTTGTAATAGATAGGTGGTACGATTTAATAGTAGTTATTGCATTTTTTTTATTATAATTTTTTTTAAATATTTTTTTCAGTACAAACATTTATTTTTAAAAAAGTTTGACCACCTCTAATAGATTAAAATTGTATGAGAACATGAATGGCCAGTTACTTAAAAAAGTTGTCTATTTAATGCACTTTCCAAAAAGGTATAACACATGCTTGTGTATTAACAAAATAACCAAGAAAATTTGTCAATCATCTAATAAAGCAGCTTTTAACATTTTCGCAAAATGTCTATTAAAATTTTACAATAACCTCCAAATTTGGGTTGGGCAAAGATTTTCTCTTTTGATGTGTAAGGGGGTTCAGTGCAAGTATAAAACTCGAATTAAGGTGTTGAAAGCCCCACCATTAGGCCACCATATTGAAAAACGAGTTCAAAAAAGTTTTTCGTGTCAACTTAAATTTTATTGGTCTTAGAAAAAAATTTGGCACAAATTTGTAGCAAATTCAATTCTCTTCAATTTATGTTAAAACACCTTTTACCCTAAAACTGTAAATACAAAATTATATATAATTATAAATTGGGTGGCGCAACAGCTCGTGGAAAACCAGGGCCTAGTGACTTACAACTCACAACCATTCCTGTGTGCGTGTTTGTTGGCAGGTATGGACAAAATTATATCAAAAACATATGAATTTTGTTCAATTTTAAAAATTTGATTATAACTTTTTTATTTATAACTCTAGGGTAAAAAGTGTGTTAACATAAATTGAAGAGAATTTAATTTTCTACAAATTTGTACCAAAGTTTTTTTTCTAAGACTTTTTTAATTTAAGTTTTTATACTTGCACTAAGCCCCTTTACACATTAAAAGAGAAAATCTTTGTCCAACCCAAATTTTGAGGTTATTGTAACAATTTAATAGACATTTTGCGAAAATTTTAAAAGCTGCTTTATTAGATATTGACAAATTGTCTTGGTTATTTTGTTAATACACAAGCATGTGTTATACCATTTTGGGAAGTGCATTAAATAGACAACTTTTTTAAGTAACTGGCCGCCATTCATGTTCTCATACAATTTTAATCTATTAGAGGTGGTCAAACTTTTTTAAAAATAAATGTTTGTACTGAAAAAAATATTTTAAGAAATTATAATAAAAAAAATTCAATAACTACTATTAAATCGTACCACCTATCTATTACAACAGTTATTCTAGAAAATTACAGAAATAAAAAAATATTAAAAATTGTTCATCCGTGGTCGTAGCGTTCACGTATTTGAGGAAAGTAGTACTTGTTAACAACTTTTGGAAAAAACATCATAACAAAGTAACCACTGGGAAAATATTTTTTATATTTTTTTCTGAAAAGGTCATTAGGCCTGCTATAACCAGTTGCAAGGTTATCCATTATTTACAGGACACCCTGTATTAACAGTATTTTCGAAAAATATTGATGCATTTGAAAAAAACTAACTAAAGTTTTATAGAAATGGGTACTGACAATATATGTTATTTGATCTCTTAAATAATTCCTTTTTATCATACTTTTGATATAAATATTCAATGAAGTAAGATGCGTTGCACCTGCGATAATTTGTTGTTGCACCCGCGCGATAGCTTTTAACATTAAAAATTCATTCTTTATTTTCTTTTTCTAACTTTATTTTATTTCCTTACTATATTGAAACAACGTCGTTCAAAATAATATAAAAAGAATATAATAAATATTTCAAAATCAACAGATTTTTGTGATGTTCGTACTAGGATCTAGAAAGGTGAGGCAGATTTGTTGCACCCGCGATCACACTTTGAAACCTTTTTTCTAACGATTTATTTATTTCAATGTTTATAAATGTACCCAAAGTGAATAGGTGAAAATGTAACCCTTGAATGAATGACTTTATTTTATTCATGAAATGCTATATACATTAAGACAGATTGTCTTATAAGTTAGATATAAGCTTAGACTTAAAACAATATTTAAATATGAAAGTAAGAAATATAACATTTTCAAAGAAGAGATTAAAGGAAAGTTTTATATAATGCAACAAGGAATATTATGCTCAAATATGAAACATTAATTATAAAGAAGAAAGAAAAGAGCAAGTGCGGGAAATGTTGGATGTGTAATTATATTGAGTATTGTCTATAATAGAGAAAAATGAGATTTTATTTTGTCGTTCAATTTTGCAGCGTCATTCATATGATATCTCTTATATTTTGCGGTAGGGTATTCCAGAAACGAGTAGAATATACAAAGAACTGTCGTTCAGATGTAAGAGTAGCATAGCGGGGTTGAATCAGCATTCTAGTTTTTTGCGAGGATGCCATACTGATCATGCCCTTCAGATACACGGGCTGGTTGTTCAGAAGGATGTTAGTGAGCATAGTTAGGGCGCGACACCTTAGAAAATTTTCGAAAGTCATATTGAGGATACACTTAGAAAAATTTGAAATGCTATCGTATCTACGTAGTCCAAAAATGTAGCGTATTAGACAATTAAAAGTTACATTAAGTTTTCTCCTACTAGCAGAGTCGCAATGCGAATTAATTTCACAGCCATAAATCAGAGTTGGTACGATCAGCGTTTTCACCAATAGCATGCAAACTCTCAGAGGGATAAAGAACTGTGTTGCCCACGAAGTTCGAAGAATACCATAAGTTTTACCCACTAAAGTGCAGTTGAAAATAACACCAAGATTTCTAGCAGTCTCAACATACTTCACCTGTGTGTTTTGCAGGATCACAGGGGGTAAATAGGAAACATCGACAGCTTTTTTAGAAAGCCTAATAGAAACTGTTTTTTTGGGATTTAACACAAGACTATTTAGCTAGGACCAAAGCAAAATAAGTTCGAGATCTTCATTAACACAATAGAAACCGTGCTCTATAAGCCCTAATGGGCAACTTAAATATAATTGCACGTCATTAGCGTACATTTGTAAAGAGCAATGTTTGACTACAGGTGGCAGTTCGTTAACGTAAAGAAAGGACAAAAGAGGGCTGAGGATAGAACCTTGTGGTACATCACGCGATAACGGAAGATCAGATGGAACATTGTTTAACTGGACAGACTGTTTTTGTCCAGAGAGTTAGGAAGATAAAAGCTTAACAGGACAAGTCGAAAAATTAAAGAAACGGAGAAGTTTTTCACATAAATTCGTGTGGTCAACCATATCAAAGGCTTTGGAGAAATGTAAAAGGATTAGAAGACTGAAATATTCTTTGTCCAAAGCTTGAGGAATATCTTCAGTAACTTTCAGCAAAGTTGTCATACAACTTTGTTCTTTTCGAAACCCGGATTGCTTAGGTGTAAGAAGATTGGAGGTATTAAGATATGCGGTCATTTGACTTTGCAAAATTCTTTCAAATAATTTAGAGAGAAATGGCAAGATGACGATGGGTCTGAACTCATCATTCTTTGAGTTTTTGGGAACTGGTATTATTTTTGCTAGTTTCCATTGCATTGGAAATTCTCCTGTAGTTAAAATGGTATTAAAAATATGAGTTATGTACGGTAGAACTATAGGTAATATAATCTTGAGGAATTTAGGTATCATCTAATTCAGTCCAATGGTGTCATTAAAATATTTTTGTATTTAATTATAAAATATACTTGAAATGAGTCTTACTGTTTCACCCGCGTAAATGGAATCGCCCTTAGGGCCTTAGGTAAACCGTTTTTAAGAAAATCGAATTTAAAAAATGGTTCTATGAAAAGTACCATTAAGAACTAGGTGCTAGTTATAGCTTTCATTGAAAATTTTGTTTTTTTTTTTTCAGTTTTGAGACGTTTATAAAGCAAAATCAATGATTACTTTGATAATAAATATGACATTTTGATAATAAATGAGACAAAATTTCAAAATTCATAAGAGAAGAAGACATTTTTCTTATTAGTCAAGTATATCTATGGTTCGACCCCGGACAAATTGAAACAAAAAAAAAAAATTGTGCGAAAAGACTCAGACCACTGGTACTTAAGACATATACTAAATTAGCCAAAATCAGCCCATGGGAACATTGGTATTTAGTCGTTTCCAATATCGCATATGACAAAATGTATTCAGTTATAAACTTGTGATACATCTATTTATAATGATTTTTCACGCTGATTCGAACTCGAGATCAGTTTTTACCAAAATTAATCTTTAAATAAATAAAAAAAAAGAATCAGAAATAATATCTCTCAGATCTTTACTTATGAGTAGGATCTCTGAATAGAGTTTTTTTTGTCATTTCATCAATTAAGTTTTTCCATATTTTTAAGAGTAGGTACTAAGTTGGTCTAGTTATTTGTTTATATCTTGAAAAATAAAAGTCCTAGGACCATTTGCTTTTGGTGTTTGACTAAAAATTGACAAAAGCATTGAATATTTAAGTCAAAAATAGTACTTAATAACATAAAATTTGTAGAATAAATCAGTTTGAAAGATTTATTTTATATTATGTTTTCAAAATTTTGAGTTTGAAGATCAAAGGGCACGGTAGTGCCCAGCCAAGTTCGCGGCACTACACCCTTTTTACAGGAGCAAACTCAGGCGATTTTCAACCCCCCTCTAACTTCAGTACCAATAAAGTCAGAAACTTCAAATTCGCAGTATTTGCTAGGCTGATCAAACACAGGTGGCTCACCAAATTTCAACTCCATAGCACTAGTAGTTCCCAAGATATAGGACTTCAAAAATCGCAAAAACCGTAACTGACTGACTGATTCACTGACTCACTGACTCACTGACAGATCATCAAAATTATGGAGCACTTCCCGACATCGTATAAATTTGAAATTTCGAACAACGGTAGGCCTTGATGTACATACAAAGGAAAAAATCGAAAATATGCAATTTTCTATTCAGGGGGCGTGGCATCCACCCACTTTCTTAAATATTCTATAAATTATATGGAGCTTTTCCGATTGTTCTAGAACAATGAAAATTGGTACGTTGGTAGAGTTTGAGGTACTTAGAAAGAAAAAAAATTGAAAAATAGGAATTTTCCATACAGGGGCGTGGCATGCACCCACATTCTTAAAAATTCTTATAAATTATATGGAGCACTTCCGGTTGTTGTAGAACGATGAAAATTGGTAGGTCGGTAGGGCTTAAGGTACTTAGAAAGAAAAAAATTGAAAAATTGGAATTTTGCATTTAGGGGGCGTGGCATCCACCCACATTCTTTAAAATTCTTATAAATTATATGGAGCACTTCCGATTGTTGTAGAACGATGATAATTGGTAGGTCGGTGGGACTTGAAGTACTTAGAAAGGAAAAAATCGAAAATTTGGAACTGTCCATTCAGGGGGGGGTGCCATCCAACCACTTTATCAGAATTGCTATTATTTGTATAGAGCATTTTCGGTTGTCGTAGAATTATGAAACTTGTAGAGCGGTAGGGCTTGACTTTCACCTGGAAAATAAGTCTTTGGAAAAAGGAGTGAAATCACAACAAAAACATAAATGTTAAAAAAGGAGCCAAGTTCTTATGTGCACAAGAAACCTGTGCGTAAACAATTCTAAATCATGACAGAAATTTGGTAATTAATGATTACTGATTAAAATTTGGTGGATTTACTTGGCAAGTTTTCTCTTAAATACTTACTTAATCACAAATTTAAAATGTATGAAAACTTGACCAGTGAACCCACCAAATTTTAATCAGTAATCATTAATTACTAAATTTCTGTCATGATTTGGAATTGTTTCGATATTACTCTACTTAAGATATTTGATATTGAACTTCATGAACTTAAAACTTGGCATATATTTTAGATCTCATTACTTTTTTTGGCTGACTTTTTACGCACAGGTTTCTTGTGCACATAAGAACTTGGCTCCTTTTTTAACATTTATGTTTTTGTTGTGATTAATTTTTCAAAAACTATTCACGTAATAAACTTAATTTAAAAAAAAAAAAATATTTAGGAATGTATTTTTGGCTTTACAAAAAATTATAGTATAATATTGTACGTAATGACATTGGGTTTTAATATGGTTATAAAAATGTAGGTAAAATTTTGTATCACTAAGTTGGTTTAGGACTTTAGGTCTTTGCTTATATTTTGAAAAATAAAAGTCCCAGAAACATTTGGTCTTATGCGTTTGACTAAAAACAGACTAAGACATTGAATGTTAAAGACAAAAATAGTACTTAATAACACAAAATTAAAAAAAAATCAATTTGAACAATTTGTTTTTAATTATGTTTTCAAAATTTTGAGTTTGAAGGTTAATTTTTCAAAAACTATTCTCTTAAACAACTTAATTTAAAAATAAAATTAAGGAATGTATTTCTGACTTTCCAAAAACCTATAGCATGATATAATAAGTGTTGCCATTGTTATTCAATTTGTTTTTTTCTAATTTAAGTGATTTTTTTGTAAATTGCCCCTCCCACTCAAACGTGGGGCAGTAAAACCCCACTTTAAAATGACTTCTTTCTTTTTTCGGTACAACCTACATTCTCTCATCATTAATTGTATCGTATGCAAAATGCCTTGCACATGCATAAATGCATTCAAATTAAAGCCACTTCCCAGTGGTAGACTGTGGCTAATTTTGGATTTATGTTTTGGTATGTGTCATTGAACCTAACTGCAAATGAATTTTTGTTACAATTTGTCCAGGGTTAGCCCTATATTTTCCGTAGATTTTCCTGATTATATTTCTGTTTATTTATTTCATAATATACAGGGTGTCCTGTAAATAATGGATAACCTTGAGGTTATTGTAACATTTTAATAGACATTTTGGAAAAATGTTAAAAGCTGCATTATTAGATGATTGACAAATTTTCTTGGTTATTTTGTTAATACACAAGCATGTGTTATACCATTTTGGAAAGTGCTTTAAATAAACAGCTTTTTTAAGTAACTGGCCACTCATGTTCTCATACAATTTTAATTAATTATAGGTGGTCAAACTTTTTTGAAAATTAATTTGTGTACTGAAAAAAATATTAAAAAAAATTATTATAAAAAAAATGCAATAACTACTACTAAATTTAACCATCTATCTATTTATTACAACAGTCATTCTAGAATATTAAAAAAATAAAAAAATAGCAAAAATTGTTCATCCATGGTCGTAGCGTTCACGTATTTGAGGAAAGTAGTACTTGTTAACAACAACTTTTGGAAAAAACATCATAACATAGTAACCACTGGGAAATGTTTTTTTTTATATTTTTTTCTAGAAAGGTCATAAGGCCTGCTTTAACCAGTTGCAAGGTTATCCATTATTTACAGGACACCCTGTATAAGGATATTACATCCTACTAATATTATAAATGCGAAAGTGAGTTTGTTTGTTTGTTTGTTTGTTACGCTTTCACCCCTAAACCGCTGAATCAAATATGATAAATTTTGATATAGAGATAGATGGGACTCTGGAAGCGTCAAAAGGATACTTTTTTTTAACATATGAGACAAAAAAAGAAAACAAAATATTTGGTACCAAAATAACTTCATTTTATATGTGAACAAAAATAAATCAATTAAGTTCGAAAAAAAAATCAATCAATTTTGATATTTCGTTTGAGCGATAGTTTGTTTTTTATTATGTTAAGGTTTTCATACCATTTGCTTCGGAAATGTTCATTGGTTTAAATTAAACAGGAGCTCATCGCAAGCCCTGCAGTAAAATTTGCTCGATTAAAAAGAAATCCATTCATGCCGAATTAGGGAGGCTGTCTTGAGAACTAATGATGATGATGAGGAGACACTTTCTCAAAGAAAGTTTTTGAGTTTGATTCGCGTGTACCCATATGCCCAGTGCCCAGAATTTGCATGTTAACGCCAAATGGTAGGACATACATTATAACGGGTGATTTTTTAGCTGGTTTGGTTTTGGCAACACTGGTTTTGACAGCTGACGTGTGTTTAGTACCTTGTGTCACTGTCAAACAGCTTCAGTTTGGTTTGCAATTTAACCATGGATCGTCTTACAAATGAACAACGCTTGCAAATTATTGAATTTTACTATCAAAATTCGTGCTCGGTTCGAAATGTTGTGTTCAGAAAATTGTGTTCAGCGATGAGGCTCATTTTTGGTTGAATGGGTACGTAAATAAGCATAATTGCCGCATTTGGAGTGAAGATCAGCCAGAAGCATTGCAACAGCTACCAATGCATCCCGAAAAAGCCACTGTTTGGTGCGGTTTATGGGCCGGCGGCATTATTGGCCCATATTTCTTCAAAGATGATGCGAATCGCAGCGTTACTGTCAATGGTGAACGCTACCGAGCGATGATAACAAACTTTTTTTTGCCCGAAATGGAAGTTCTTGACTTGCATGATATGTGGTTTCAACAAGACGGTGCCACATGCCACACAGCACGCGAAACAATGGCGCAGTTTGGTGAACAGTTAATTTCACGTTTCGGGCCGGTCAATTGGCCGCCTAGATCGTGCAATATGACACCATTAGATTATTTTTTGTGGGGATATGTCAAGGCTAATTTCTATAGGGACAAGCCCGCTTCGATTGACGCACTGGAAGCCAACATCCATGCATTCATTCGTGAGATACCGGCCGATATGTGTGAAAGAGTATGCCAAAATTGGACTCAGCGGATGGGCTACCTGAGACGCAGCCGCGGTCAACACTTGCATGAAATTATCCTTAAACATTAAATTGCAAGGTTCAAACTATCGATTCAAATAAATATTTCATTCATTTTTTCGAATTTTTTGTGTTTTTTTTTCTTTTTAAAGTTCTAAACCTCTTAAAAAATCACCCGTTATAAGTAGTATACAGCAGCATCCTCACATATAGTTTAAGATTCGGAAAAAAATGCTGTGGGTGAACGCATAGCCAAAATATGAGTAGATGAGGGTTTGTAGGTTCATGAATCTTGTTATCGAATGCAATAGGGAAATTGTGGTCTGTGATTTTTTCTAAGTCCACAAACTTTAATTTTGTGATCTGAGTAATAGAACTCAAGATATGAGTCTCTAACGGCCAATTTCTTCACAGAGTCCTAATGTTAGTACCGGTATTATTCCTAAAGTTAGTACCCAAATCAGTATTTCTCACTTTTTCAAACACGCAAGTATGAATAAATCAGTAGACTTGAGTATCAACCTTAGGACTAGTACCAGTATTAACGTTAGTACTCTGTGAACAAATTGGCTGTAAAGCAAAGCTTATCGGTCCTAAAATGGTTATATCTCAAGTTCTATTAATCATATTAATCGTCAAAATTAAAGTCAATGGACTTAAAGAAAATAACAGAGGATCATTTCCGGTTTTTCGAAAGTGAATTGATGTGTTTGTAACCCTGTCACAAAAATTGGAAAATAGCAATTTTTACCCGTCCCAACCATCAACACGGGTGTCAAAAAATCCGGCCCAACAAATATACAACTTAAATATGGCAAACTTGCCATATAAATACGGTCCAAAAGTCACATATAAATGTGATAGATACAGTTTTTTGAAAGAATGTATATTATAAAGTACCTATATGGTATCATGTACGCATATTCTTTCTTATATACCACGCTTATATGTCACTTGTGGATCGTATTTATATGGCAAGTTTGCCATATATATATGGTAGTGTAATACTGCCTTAATTTATTTTCAACTTTGTGTCGGTGCCATCGAGTAGAAGGGAGATTTACGGGTAGGGTATGATTTTGTACGAAAAGTAAGAAAAAATTGTTATTTGATTTATTTGAAGCACTTTCTTTCTTCTAAAGGGTATTTTTTTTAGACGTGTGGTTCTCAAGAAGAAATAAAACGCATATAATTTAATATTATGGCCAAGAATTTAGCTTTATTATAAAGATAAGGGCTTGCCATTATGTTTCAAAAATGATTTCGGGCAAGTGGCCGCCGCGGCTGGATCGAATAAATTCCAGACGAGAGGCCCAATTTTCGACCAGAAATTTTCGACGCGATGGCGAATGGACTCATTCGGGTCTTCTTTGACGTTGTTCAGGAGTAAGTCTATTCATTATGAAACGTCAAACCAAACTGAGCATAAATCAAGTGACAGCTGTCAAAAAGACCAACTCCGGATTGAAAACCACACGTCTAAAAAAACACCCTTTAGTATTGTTTTTTAACAGATAATTGAGAGATTTAATAAAATAAAGCCCCTGAAAAAGTTAGTAGGTAATTCTTTCATATCTATTGACCTATAATAAGATCGAGAATACGTAGATTTGGTGTACACCCCATAAATCGTGAAAGGGCAAATTATGGTGAATTTCACCATTTATATCAAAATCTTCGCAGATCTCCAGATTGATTTTGGGAATATTGTAGTATGTTGGTACCATCTTTTGATTTGCTGCTGGAAAAAGTTCGACCAAAATTAACAAAACAAAAGAAAGCAGTTAGTCCAGAACAACGGCTGGTTTTATGTTTAAGGTTATTTTTTTTTTTTTTTTTATTTTTTTTAAATCTTTAATTTTATTCTTAAGTTTTGCACTGGACGGCTTTGGACAACTAAAATTAAACTTTCTCAGTTGTATTTATTAGATTTTCTTAGAACACGCTTGGGCAGCTGTCCAGCTAGTCAATGCCCAAATAGTTTAGGCAACTTGTTATTTATAAACGCATTCCAACGATTGCCCAAATGTGACCTCATTTATTCAGTGACATGCCTGTATTTATTCATTTTTGAATGAATTAATGAATTTTAGTACGCTTTGGGACACGTTCAACTAGCTTTTCATTCATTTCAAAACTAGAAAATTAGAAAACCAGAAATATTTGCCTACCTTATTCATTAAACGTGTCTTCTTTGAAATAAGATTTGGACAACCAATTTCAGTGGCTAAGTAAGCCAATCGGTGCTAAATGTTTATAAATAACATTTTGGAGTTAGACAGGTGTCTAAAGTTAGACATTGCTTGGAATGGGTTTATAAATACCACTGTCTGTGTTTATTTTGTCCATCTTATTACTTCGTCGCTCAGCGATCGACTGAAAAATTAAAACAGATTTTATTGCTGAGCGACGTCGCTCTGTCGCTTAAAAAATCGCTCAGTCGCTCAGAGTTTATGTGGCCACCTCCATACGATATCATGTGTTTTAATTTTTTTGCGTCGATCTGCGACTCGTCGCTCATTGCGTGGCTGGAGCCTATAAGAGTCATAGTGGCCTAACTGCAATTTTATCGAAATTGAGTTTATTACAAAAATTTAATCTGTATGTATTCAACAATATATCTGGAGTTAAATGTTTTGAATTGATAGCTCCATGCCATTCTTATAGGACTTTTTGCATTAAGAGGCAACCCATAAGAAAATTCAGAGCTTGAGTGCTATAGTGGCTTATCTGATCAAATAAAACGGTATTTTGAAGAATCATTAATATGTAACCAAAAACCTTTTATTTTGTATCATATTGCAAATAAAAATAAAAAATTATGTTCATTTATTTAAAAGTTACAATTTTTTATTTTTTTTTTAAGTACAAGTAGGTATTTAAAAATAATCTGCTTCTCATTTTTGCTCTACTGAAAATAATGAAAAATGCAGCTAGGCCACTATGGGTCTCACTGCCTCATATGAAAACACCCCTGTGCCACCGTTTTTGTCGAAAAAGAAAACCATAAGAGTTCTTACGTTTGAATTAATTTACAATAAGTCTTAATTTTCTATTTGGTTTAAAGTCGTTGTATCTACCCGCATATTCAAAGTGGGGAATTTTCCTTTTATTCCTTTTATAAAAGCGAATTAATAAATTAGGGCTGTGAAAATAAGGCTTCATTATAACAAATAATATATCAACATTAATCTAAGTGTAAATTTAATTATCTTACCAAAAGAAAATCAAAATCGTCATCCATAAAAATATTCCGACAAGAAAGCCCCTTTTATGCTTCATTTGGATATACCTATATTATACCCAACCCACACAAAATTATACGAAAATATCTGAGCAAAAGTTTAGGTAGCGTCTTTAATTACATCCGGGATAAAAATATTCCCTCCGGAATGGCTGAATCATAGAGTTCTTTTAGATACAGGAGGAAGTAATTTTTTGTTCGATATGTAGGTAGATATGCATTTATTTTCAAAAAAGCTGTAGGTGTATATATTTTTTCAAAGGCAAGTACATACATACATAAATACAAGACTACATAAAAGTTTCGTCAGAAAAAAGAATCCACCTCTCTAATCTGTATTTTCCCTTTATTATAACTCATTATAATAAATTCAAAACTACAATATTGGGATCATAAGGGTTTGCAACAGCAATGAAACCCTTTAGCTTAAGCTCTAGCTAAATTGTTAACCCAATTAAACTTGGGGTAGATACTTAAAAGGCTTTCAAAAATAAAGGTTAGCAATAATTTCTTTTAAATTTTTGTTATGTAATGTTCTTGTACCCAAACCCATACTTAAATTTAATATACATTTTAAGTAAAATTTAAATTCTATTTTTTATTTGGCTCGTTTGATTGCCAAAAATAAAAATGGAACAATGACTCCGAACGAAATGAATTCTGATGATATTATTTTTTTTTAATAAGTTTTCAGTCTGATACCCTACAATATCATAGAAACGCACGTTTAAAGACCATAAATATCAAAAATCTTTTATACGTACTATAGATTTTATTATATGCTAAAACTTTAATGTTCATTTGGCAGTATAAAACTTTTGCCAGAAGTATCAGCCTTGTGTGCAGCCAAATTCATAAAAGACCCGCCCCATACCATTTTAGTCACTCACTCGAATAACCCGGAATGTGTTCAGCTGCCAGGCCAAAATTGATTCCCAACTTCAGATATACAGTGGGTGTTATATTTCATTCCAGTATCTGTATCTATCCATCTATGTGCATACCATCTACCTACTCTACCTCTGAGTATCTTTATACTTATATACAAACCGACGTCGACATAGCAGCCATAAAGTGCTCTTGGGAATAAGGAGAAATGCAAAAAAAAAAAACCGGAATATCGATCCAATGCTCGTGAGGTTGTTCTTGCGAGTCCGTACTTTTATATCTGTGATGCTCTGCTCATATTCTGGGAAATAGCATGGTGTGGATTGTACAAAAAGTTCCTAAAAGGAACCTTTTGTAGATACTTTACACATAAAAGTGCTGCAAGCTACAAGCCGCCATGTACCTAAATCCCCCAAAGTTAACGATAATCGTACTAGGGTGCTATGTAAATGGCTTCTAGGTTGTTCCATTTTGCTTTTTGTTCGTATTTCTCATTGCCATTTTGGATCAAGTACATAAAATGTACATAGTTTGAAGCTGTATAACAAAACCTGTCTAGCTTATCCATCACCCTATCTATTATTAAAGCAATTCAAATAAATTTAAAGCCCACAACCAGCTTGATATTTGTGTTGAACGTATGATCTAATATCGCTCGTAAAGTAAGCAAGTTAGCCGATTCCAAAGTGGCGCAGAATTAAACATCATTGTCAGAGGAAAAAGTAAAAAAAGATACAACAAAACAACTCTACACAAAAGAGGTGGAATTTTGTGGTGAGGCGAAGTGCGCGTGCTTGGAATTTTTAATTAAATTCAGACATGCTAGTGTTTGGTCATCCCAACTTGGAATCCAATGTGCCATATACTATACTCCTACGGTTGCCACTCGAAGAGAAATATTTCAAGAATAAAATATCGCAAACCAATTTTTCTTTAAAAATGTGGATTGTTTAATTCGTCCAGTAATAGATACTTTGATAGGCATGTATCTGCCAATGTTAAAAGTGACAACCATTACTTTGTTTAGATTGACAGATGGTTTCTTATCCTTAAAGAAGTTTCTCCTAAAAAGAAGAGATTGGATTCAGAATCGAAACCAAAAGCGTTCACACGAATCGAATGGGTCTTCTGGGATGCCAACCGAAAAGGCCATAAGATCACGAATAAATTTACCAAATCTAATGAGAATATAAAAATGGACTGAAAACTTCTGACAGATGCGTGTCATGGCAATTTCGATAGTAATGCCATCTCGATTTTGATAGTGAAAGGGCAGTTTCCATTGTGTAACAATTTGATTATGATTTCAAGTAAAAGTTTATTTTCCACTGAAAAACTGCTCTGAGTTAATTCGGGCTCAATTTACTCTGAGTTCAGTCAGAACTGAAAAACTGGCCCTTGCTAGAGTTGAGTCAAGGCATGGAACCTAAGCGCTTTGAAGTGAAGACAATTCGGGTTCATTGATATAGAGATTGATAGAGGGAAGTGTGCTTCATTAGCTTATCAATTATTTTTTCCAGTGGCTTATGCATGTTCTGCAAATAAATAAATAGAATTAACGTCAATTCAAATACTTAAATAAATAATAAGAACTTACTTTTGAACATAACCATTTTTTATTAGCCTTCTCCTGGCCAGCTCCATGAACTTAAGTCAACGTCACATGGGCTTTTTTGCATCAGGGTGGATTGGTGTACTCTCATATCGATTTTTCGGAGTAGGTACTCACTAATTTATTTTATCTAATGTCGTTTTCGATTAAATTTTCTGACTTTTACTCTCCTTTTGATTCCAATAGAATATGAACATCGTTTGTCAAGTTTTCAAAAACACAACTGAATGACGCCATTTTACAAAATGGCTTCTTGGAGCATTTATCACTTTTGACAAGTAGTCCGGCGAAAAATTGTATATGTACATATAAGTGTGTTCCAAATCCACTCCTTCCTGAAATCGGAAAAAAAAATACTTCTCCTCCGAACATCTAATCCAAAACGACATTAAACGTAGCTTAGAAAACTGTCACTCTAGAGCCTTTTTACTTTGCCTCAACCTAATGACGTTTCTCATGTTGTTATCGATTAGATTTTCTAATTGTTACTTTCCCATAGAAAGTAAAACATTGTCTTGACAAATTTTCACACAAACTACCGAGTTCCGCCAGTCAACAAATTGGTTTCTTCAAGTACTTATCACATATCGTTGACTTTCTTTCAAATACTCGTTAGTCGGTTTGGAGACACAAAACACAGCTTTTTTACATAATACAAGGTTTAAAAATTGGTTCGTAGATTTTAAAGGAACCATTAAATAGTTACGAGGTATTGATATTTGAATTCAGTGATATTTTTTTATCTAACACCCCTGTTCTGATTTCCGATCAGAATCAAATCCGTTTACGAAAGATTTCCGTAGGATTCAAAAATCATGTTCTGAATTTAGTACAAATTCACTTCCGCAATAGTCGATATTCAAACCTATTTTTTTTTTTCGAAATCCGTAAAAAGAAAATTCTAAACGTCAAAAAAATCTGTATAAATAAATTAAATTTAAAAATAACATCAAAAATGCATTTGATATCGTGGTCCGTGGCTTTTTAGTGGTGTGTCTGCCCGTATTTGCAACAAAAATTAAGTTTTTTAAATTATTTAAATTCAAGAAAAAAATAAACTTCAAATTAATTCAAAATGTCAAGCTAGTTTTCAATTCACCTGAAAATCAAAACGCAATCATTCCGAAAGTATTGAAAACGAAAGGATTTTTTAAGTAATCGGAATTCAGAACAGGGGTGTAAAACACATTTAAAAGTCAGATAAGGACGACCGATGTTTTGAAAGAAAGTCGACCGTCGACGATATGTATAATTTCTGAAATCGAAAAAGAAAAAAAAAATCGAAAAGATTACAAATGGAAGACATGGTTTGTTGTCTGTCAAAATCCATTTGTGGCATATTTTAAAATTCGTATCTGGCATCACCATTCCTGTGTTCTATTTTGTTCTGTATTAGGCGTTTTTCTTTTTTAGCTCAGAGCAGAGCCTGGACTGTCAAAAAAAATGTGTTTCTTTTTTAGCTCTGAACGTTCAGAGCTTCAAATTTTTTTTTTTTTTTAGCTCTGAACATGTTCAGAGCGCGCCCGATGAGCTCAGAATAATTTAAAAGAGTAAACGGAGTAAAATGCTGAGCACACAGGATTTGAAATTTTGACAGGTGGAAATTAAAAAAAAAAACATGCCAAAAACAATTAAAATGGTAGATGAAACCATTCGCGCTGATGCAGAAGGTGAAATATTAAAAGAAATTAAAAATTAAATGTTTTTTTTTTTCAAAATATACATAGTCTGCTCAGAGCTCAGCTCAGAGCTTAAAAAGAAAAACACCTATTGTGTGTTTGCTTCTCTGGGAAGTTCCGGAGGCCACACGAGTGAGTTGGCTACATACATTAATTGTGAAATCATTCGCTGCTCTAATCGCTTCTCAACTGAACAAGGCAAGCCAGTTGACTAGCGGGTAGGACAAATTTCGATGTACCTATAAGTAACTGTGTGGTCTCAGGGTATGGCGTTTTTCTTTTTCGATCTTCGAAAATTTCTTTCTTTTTTCGTTCAGCGTGTTCAGATTGCGCTCCATGAACTCAGAATAAAATAACAGAGCATCAGACAGAAACAGAGTTAAATGGTGAACAAAAAATTTGATAATGAAATGTCAAATGGTGGCAGCTAAGTGTTCCGAAATGTAAAAAAAAAAAAATTTAAAGTTCTCTTAAAAAAAAAACTTAAGTACAACATTTTTAAGAAAATCAATTTCTAATTTTTGGCAAAAATAACAAAAGAACATTTAACTTAATTCATCATTAGTTCGGTGAATTATAGTTGGTTAACATTAACAAACCTGAATTTTATTTTATTGATACAAATTCGCACTTAACTTACTAACAAATATAATTCATGTCTGATTGGCATTTATTTATACGGGTATGGTTAGTAATGGCTATTCTGCCATATAATAAAAATATCTTTACAGTGAATCCAAATTTAATTCACGAAATTTGGTGAGATAAGTGTAAGTAACCTTGTAATTTAAGTTCCCTATAAAATTTGTGTTCAAAAGTTAACTGGAGTTTTACCTCAAAACGTGAATGATTTTGGACTGAATCTGGGCCTGAGAAGCTAAATCTCAATTAAATTGAAAGGGGGGAGGGGTAGTAGTGTTTTTTAATGTGTCACACTTGGAACAAAAATATATAAATATTTTGGTATCTACTACAAAAAATAAAAGAAGGAAGTGATGAATATTGCGATCTACCACCAGAGAAAACTATAGGTACTGAGCCAGAATTTTAATTTTTAAAGTTGTGTCACACCCGTAACAGTATTGCATTTAGTAACTTAATCAATCTGTTTGTCAACTTATGTTAAGCTTTCTTCATAGAATAGATATGGAATCTACGGTGTAGGAAAATTATTCCACGGAAATATCCTCAATATTTAAATGTACCAAATCCACTTTTGATGTGAAGGGTAAATGGGAACAAACTTAAATTATAACACTTCAATGTGACTCCTATTTCTTATTCGTAACATTAACTTGTCACACCCGTAACAATTCTAAACTGTTCTTCACAGTACTGTTTCTCATTTCAAAACAAGTAAATGGTTGAACAAACATGAGGCAATTTACATGTAATATTTTACACCACATGAATATTGAATCCCTCATTTAATTCAATTTAATTCGATTTTGTAAGGTCACACGGATGTAAAAACGGACTCTTACTAGACAAAGCACTTGCTTTAACCTCAGCATACTAATTTATTCAAAAGAGAAGATGTATCTTCAAGTTTCATTAAAATATGTTCTGTGTGTTTTTTTGTATAAAACAAAACACCGAGTAACAGTGTCAAACCCGTAGCAATGGAAACACCCCTATGAACATTTATTCAATTGAAACTCATCAATTAAAATTAAAAATATCATGGTTGCTTTTTGCCAATGAGATTTCAACGAAACTATAACTACTGTATGTGTGGCACACATTTTTTTTTCTCACCAACAAGATTAAATTAATTAATTCACCATCTATAGATTCGCTTGGCAAGTAACATGTGTACAAAAAAAAAATGAATACCAGCACAGCTTGTTAGAAATACCCGCCAACATGGTAACCGTAACCATTAGCACTACAGTTTTCGCCTTGCATCTGTTGCCCCATGCCACAACACTTAACTATAAAAAACGGGCAGAATGTGTAGATTGTAGACATATGAACCTAAGCACGAATGACGGTTTTTTTTTGGAGAGTTTCGGTTTAGTAAGTTTCTGTTTTACGATGCGACAATAACCCATACATTTGCCAGAGTGTATGCCAGTCGTATTTTGCTTCATTCTGATTTCTGAACGTTCGTTGTTCGTTCGTTGGTTGTTTCAAACGTTTAGTATTAAGTTGTGTTGTGCGCATTTAATATTCTTTGAGTTTTTAGAGAGTGAATATTATTCAAGAGTCGGTTATCTCTCATTGTTGCTCGTATAATTTGTGCTAAAGGCAAAGGGGGGGTTGATTTTAATTCGAATAATCAAAACAGAGATATTCTCAGACATTGTGTGTGTTTATTTATTTTTGTTTTTTTTATTTTCATTCGCAATGGGGTTTTGTATTGTTCGCGGGTGTAAATCGCGATCAGACTGTAATAACCGTGGAACAAAATTTCATGTTATGCCAAGGATTATTGAAATAAGAGAGAAGTGGATTGCGGCAATTGGTCGTTCCACAATACCAAAAAGTGGAAGTGTGTGTAGTAAACATTTTTTGCCAGAAGATTACCAGATGTCACGCTCAGGTTGAAAATAATTTATTTACATTTCTATTTTGGTTTTATATTAAAGAGAAATTATAAGGAAAGGGAATTGTAACATTTATGTGAAACAGTATTTATGCTTGATTAACTTTGGGGGATTATGAATAGTATAATGTATGTTTATTTGGAGTGCACCTGTACATCGATTTTATCTAAGATATGCTTGTCAAATTTGGGGAAGAGTTCAATAATTGTGTCGGTTTGTTGGATTTCAAGTTCCAACGGCAAACATATTGGATTGATTTGTATGTAACTTTATAGGCATGATTAGATAGATATTAGTTATTTCGATGGTATGCAAATGTAACAGGTATAAATAGCTCGGATAGAAAACAAAAATTTGTGTTTTGCCATCAATAAAAAAGACCCCTATTAATAAACTCAAATCAAATATTAATTATTAGTGAGTGAACAAAGTTCGAAATCTTACGAATAAAACAAAACACACATGGGGCATTTCACGTGAAGCGGACAACGAAAAAAAAGTCAAGTCTTGAAATTCGTTCAATTTTCGGTCACTTGTACTTCTTTTGATACTCAACATAAATGCAGAAGGATTTTGAATTTTGAGGCCTGTTGCTGGAGTTATGAGCTTGTAAAGTTTCGGCAAGCCATGGGATAAAGTTTGAAAGAAAAATGTTTATAAATTAAATGAAGGGATAGGAAAATTATTTTAATACTGTAATAAATGGTAAATTAGATGCTCTTTTCATTAATGAAATCTAAACCGGAAATCGATTTTTTTTTGTAGGTAGAAAACCGAAAGTTAACATTTCGAATCAAATTTTAAGAAACTTCGACCACTTTAATTTTGTTTGTTAAGGTCTCAAAATTTAGCTCATAAAATATAGAAACTACATGCCAAGTTTCAGAGTGGCATCTCAATTCGTTTAGAAGATACATAGCTTTTAGTGCGTGGCTCTCATTAAAAAAACTGATTTTTTGTATAGAAAACCGGAAATATAGGCCAGGAGCCGAGTATTTTTGTTTTGAATTTTCTACTGAACTGATTTTCTTGTTGCAATATGTTCAGGGGTGTCCTCCACATGTAAATCCAAGTTGGCGGAACAGGGCGTTGCAAACGTCAGCCGCCATCTTGGAAAACACGTTTTATCATTTCATTAATGAAAAGAGCATCTAATTTACCATTTATTAAAGTATTAAAATAATTTTCCTATCCCTTCATTTAATTTATAAACATTTTCCTTTCAAACAAGCCCTTTTACAAGCCCATAACTCCAGCAACAGGCCTCAACATTCAAAATCCTTCTGCATTTATGTTGAGTATCAAAAGAAGCACAAGTGACCGAAAATTGAACGAATTTCAAGACCTGATTCTTTTTTCGTTGTCCGCTCCACGTGAAATGCCCCACATGTTATTTACAAGTTCAAATGAGAGAATGTTTATGCAAAAGTCCACCTTTACTTTGGTGAGAAAATGTATTTACAGTTCAATAAATACGTTTAACTAGCAACAGTTGTTGTTGATTGTAGTAGGTTGTGATAGAGAGTTGTTACTTAACTTGAGGTAGTTATTTTTATTATCAATAAGAAATTTTAATTCGTGAACTAACTTTTGACCAACGTTTTATTCTTTCCTTATTGCAAATGTGTTGTTTTGAGTTGTTCTTAAGTTTAAGTAAAAATAATGTTTGTGTCTACTCTCCGTAAGGGTTTATTGTGCCCCGTTTTCGGTGATGGACGAAATCATTGAGCCTAAATGGAAGACACTTATGCTAGGTTTCCACTTGTCTTTGAATTGACACAGTCTGACAGATAACGATTTGGTCTTTGAACGACACAATTGCCAGTTCATTTCCACTTTTATCATTAATTGACACAAAATCGTTGGTCTTTTCAAAGACCAAAAAATTTTGACATACGCCTTTGTCAGTTCATTGACATCTATTTCCATTTGCTTTGTCTTTCATGAAACGACACTCATTGTCAATGAGCAAATTTTCACAGCTGTCAGTCATCTTGAATGAAAATTGTTTAAGTGCGAAGAAGAAAAGTTTATTTTATGGTTCTGCTCAGTAAAAAGGTAAATAATTTTGAATTGTTGTGTTAAAATAAAATTAAAATATCTTGTTTAGGTTTAATTATGTCTATAAGAAAACAAATATTGCTCTTGCCTCATTTGAGGTGCTTGTTGGCACGGAAATGAAGCTCCAGGAACAAGAAGAAGGCAAAAAAACAAAAAAAAACCTGATTATTGGGTACAAAATCTGTTTCTGGGCCTGTGTTGTAAGGAACCGAGATTTTAAAAGGAAAATGCGCATGACTAGAGCTGATTTCAATTTTGTTTTTGCAATACAATTTCACTTCTGAAAATTCCCAGCGCCTTCGAAATCGATTCCCACAACTTATTATTCATATCTCTATTTTTATAGTACTTATTGCCTGAGTCCCAAATATTATCGAATTACTGGACCGTTTGTATCAGGAAATGGTTCATTTCTGTTACCTATACACTCCACAGTTGATTTTCTGATTCTGTTTATTTTTTTCAGGGACATTATCATTACGGTGACCATCCGTTCATTATAATAATGAACTGTTCTGTATTTGAAGATGTTGTTCATTATTAATTATTTTGTACGCGAAAGCATATAAATGTTCTGTATATTATTAGTTGCTCATTATTTGTTCTGTATTTCTTTAATTTTGTTAATAACGCACACATTGGGAACGTAAAAATTTAATGAAAGAAACTGATGATGCTAACGTGCCCTTAGTTAGTGAATGAAGAAATAATAAATCTAGTACGAAATAATTTTTCCTTGCCGCCCTCTATCGCTTTTGGCCTCATTTGTCATGTGCAAGTCAAAACCTATTCATTTCACGAACACATCAGCTGTCTGTGAACTATGTGCTGTTTGCGTCTGCGCTGAAGAATTGAGATTTGTAAGTTTTATTTGAAATTATTTATAAAAAAGCAATTCAATATTGAAAATTATTTTAGCTTACCCTGATGCCATTCAGGGGGAAGTGTGTATTTAATAAAGAATTGAAAAACCAGTACAAGTTCTTGACCTAAGTTTTTAAGTCTTTTTTTATTCCTAAGTCGGTATGTAAAGCCTAATACGATGCTGATGCGAAACGAAATTTTTAGTTGTTCTCCAATAAGACAGCGAAATGCTTACGAAAACGAAGCGGAAAAATATTCATTGACAGTTGCACAGATTCAAAAAATTAAAACAAATGCAAGTGCAAAAAAATACAAGCAGCCATGCTGTAATGAAAGAAACAACAAAAATAAACACGAAAAAACACAAATTTCATTTTTTCGCAGACAATTATGGTCTGGGTAGTTAATTGTGTGCGAAAAAAGAGTGTAGACTTCTCCAAATAATCTGCTACAACTATCAATTTCGCTCATCGAACAGCGTACTGCAGAACGAAAAGTAGAACTAAATTTATAGTTTATTATTTCGTTGTCATTTTTGTATGGGATTTTTCTTTTCGCATCAGTAGCGTACTAAGCTTAAAGCAAAGACTGAATTGATTAGAGTTTATTCTATTTTAAGTTGAGCCATTTTTCCTCAGAGAATATATATTTATTATTAAATGGAATAAATGATTGAAAATTGAGTTGAATTTTGTTTCTTTTTTCTTTTGTTCATTATTCAGCTTTCTAAAATATGGTCACCGTAATTATCATCCTCTAAAGTGGATGGAGTGTTGCTCGCATTTACGTCACTCATTGGGGGCTATATCGTGGATAAAATATCCCACGGAATTTCTCTAATCTGCTAAAATTGGTAATGCCAACAATATTCCAATCTTCCATGCAGGTTCAAATTTGGTCGATCAAAATGGTAGCCCAGTGGCCATGCAATATTCATTTTCGATGACAATAAATTCCGAGAGAAAATGCAACCACAATTCACGTTCCCAGTTTTCGACGATGGGAAAAATTCCGTGGGAAATTTTATGCACGATAGCCCCCATTATTTTAATTAGGAGTTTTCTATTTATTTTTATCACTTCAATTTCACTTTTTGAAATCACATTCAAATTGGATTATTAATAAAGCAGCTGTCAAATGTGTGTCTTTCATTGACAAAGAATTAAAACACGTTGCCAATTAATTTTCTTTGTCAGTTAAAGACAAAGTGACATTTCGTTTGTCAATTGAGCTATTTCCACTTTTCTTTCAAATTTGTTGTCTTTCATTGACAAACAGTGTTTGTCAGTTCAAAGACCACCAATTTTGGAGTATTTCCACTTGTCATTTTGTTAAATGAGGCAAAAATGCGTCTTTGGTCAGTTGGTAAATGACAAATGGAAACCTAGCATTAAAATGTAGTAGTTTGAAATAAAATAAGGTGAGGATGGGAGAAGGGGAGGAGTATTCTTATCAAGAAGCCTTTCTTAAGAAAGTTTAAAGCTGTCAATGATTGATTCTATAGAAGAAAAATAGTTTTCCAGTGCATATACAATACATAAGTGTAGGCAAGGAGCCAAACTTGGAGTCTATTGGACACATTTCCTTATCAAGCGGAAAAGCAATTATACAGAAAGCAAAGAAATAAAAGACTTTAAATGAAAAGGGTGTGGACTAAGTTAGTTGTTGTTTTATTTGGATGTGATGGAACCGCCAGGGGTGGAATCGGCTAAAGTTGTTTACAATATATGTAAATAAATTATTTATATTGGCATTGAAAATAGCTATCTCTTTAATATCTATAGAGAAATATAGAGAGTTACTGTCAAACCGAAAATTGTTTTGTCGAGTGATCGCTTTGGTCTAACGTAATACGGGTCCAGAATTTAAAGAAAGTGTAATTAAAGACCTAGACCATTGCAGTCGTTCATCTACCAACTATTGGTGAACGAACTAACACTACGACACTTATTCGAGAACCTTGATGGAGAATGGCTCAAAGGAATGGTTTTTGGGCATCTGCAAAACATAGTAATTACACAAATTAATTCAGAAATATTGCACTTCTGAAGAAATTTTCTTATCACACTCAAGCAACGGAAAGATGTGTCATAATTGTAACCAAAGCCTCTGCTGCTGTATGAGATCTTACCAGAAGAGCTGGGTTTAATATTACCAAAGATGTGAAGGTTCTATCCTTTGACATCTAAATCAAATTATGTTCCCGAAAAGTGGCAGAACTGAAATTTAACCCAAAGTTGCGCCTACTCAACGCGTATCATCATCATCATGTCCAATAACACCGGTTGGGGCATAGGGCGCCAACAAATCATTTCCATCCTTCACGGTCTGCAGCTAAATATTTTAATTGTGGCCAAGTCTTTCTCTGGTAGATCTGTTGATTTCCATATTGTTCTTGGTCTTCCAACCTGGCGTGCACCCTGAAGATTCCATTCAAATGACTGCTTTGCCATTTCATCGTTTGGTTTCCTCAGTGTGTGACAAATCCATTTCCATTTACGCTTTATTATATCGACGTCCAGCCGCTCTTGACTTGACCTGCGCTACGATTCCCTATTTAATATAATCTTTGCCAGTGAATCGTAGACAGCGGTTCACAAAAGCCTGCAATTTCCTAAAAATATTCAAAAATATCTACCAAAAAAGTGAAAATCCCAAACTTTGACACCAAATAAAGTATGTTCCCGAAAAGTGGCAACACTGAAATTTTAACCGAAGCTGTTTCTACTCAACACATATCTTTTAACACGTCAACTGCTAATTTCCAAACATGCATTTGGCATCTGGAAGTATTACCGCAACTTTTTTCACGTTAAAAGTATTAAAAATTATCAAAAAAGTGGAGGTTCTACTCGTTGACAAGAAAGCCTCGAAAAGTGGCTACACCTACATACTGAACACTTACTTAAGACATCAAACGTAATTTTGATACAACACTCATTTGGCGTCTGGAGGCGTTTCTATAACTTTGTTGATGTCAAAAATATTAAGGTATGGCAACCCTGCTGCGAAAGTGAAAAGTTGAATTTAAATATCGCTCCCGTAAATTTATTTGAAAAGCTAATTAAACCGTGTAAATTATATTCAAAAAAAGTGAAACCCTTACACTTATTAGTTTAATCACGAAAATATAATCCGATTTACCAGGTAAAACAAAACTAAACCACTTAAAAACAAAATAAATCTGATTTACATTTGATCACATGACTGATAATAAAAGGAAAATCTGTCAAACTTCACCAGAAGACTCTACCCATCAAGTCATTGATTCAAATAACAGAAATTCAAAAATTTATAAAACACACACTGCAATGTCCATCTCAGCATCAGATTTACTCAAAATTAAATCAATTGTTGATAGTTCCCTTCAAGCAGAACTTCTCAAGGCAACTTCAAATCTAGCTACCAAGGATGATCTTAATAACCTTAGCATCGAAATCAATCTTCTACGGCAACAAAATGAAGATTTAACCCGAAAAGTTGAACAATTTGAAATCCGATGTAGCCTACTGGAGGAAGAACTTGAGACGCAAAGTAGGGAAGTAAAAGGAAAGAATATTATTATTTCAATTCCAAATGACGCCGACACAGAACCAGAAGAAAAGATACGATGTGTCACTCAGCTCCTTCTTGGAAATGAAAGCACGGAAAGTTTTCCACAACCCATAAAAATAAGTGAAAACAACACTACAGTAAAATTGAAAATAAATACTGGTTCCTCTGAAATAGCCACAAGAATGCTTAAGAACTCAGCCAAACTTAAGGGCACAGGTGTTTATTTACAAAGAGATCTCACAAAGCAAATGCAACTAAAACGAAGAATCCTGCTCGAATACAGAAGATTACTTAAAACAATTAAACCAAAAATCATGGTACAAATGAAAAGTAATGCTTTTTTAATAGAAAATAAAACTTTTTATTTAGATAATAATAATAAATTAAAATTTAATGAAAACGATGGCGAAATTGAACTGCAACAAATGTATGGTCAATTAAACTTTGATACTGTCAAAAACATTGTGCTGTCAACTAGCCGTCAAAGCAAATGGACTAGATCAACAACATCTACTAGTTCACCAGGGATGCCACTTTATCAAAATGGACCAAGTGTTAGTACTATATTGAGAAATTGAGAATTAGGTGCCGTCAGCTCATTAAATAATAATAATTGTAAAATTGTAGCATATAATATATCTGGTCTCAAAAATAAGCTATTATTTGTAGATTTTTTTAATTTTATTAAAACGTATGAAATTTTTTTCCTCTTTGAAACTTATGTGACTAATGAAAATATAAGTAAATTTACTCAATACTTTAATGGATTTAAACTTTATTGGATACCTGCAACTAAAACATCGCTAAAAGGGCGTGCAAGCGGAGGATGTCTATATGGAATAAAACTATCACAATTGAAATATTACGATTTTGCTGAATTTCAGGAAACTGTTGTAGTGAAAGTGCTAGAAAAAAGGAATTTATTTATTCTCCCGCTTTACATAAATTGTAATAAATGGTCTGAAGATTTTGAAAACCTGAGCAGTATTTTGTCTTTGCTAGCAAACAAGAGTGTTTTAATGATCGGTGACTTCAACGCCCGAATAAGCTGTAATCAAATTACGTCACTTAGGAATAATAATAATAAATTTGTAAACCCTAGTAACAGAATATCCAAAGACAATGTCTGCAATCAAAATGGAAAGAATTTGCTTGAACTGCTGCAAATGTATGACAGTATTGTCTTAAACGGTTGCGTGGAAGGAGACATCGAGGGACATTATACCTTTATTGGAGGACAGGGAAAATCCGTGATCGATTATTGTACTGTTAACAATGAGTGGATCAATTCTATCTCCAAATTTGAAGTTTTATCCAAAAATTTTTCCGACCATATGCCAATAGTTGTTGAATGGAGAATTGAAACCGAGTTGCAGCAGAGGAATCTAAACCTGGTCCCACGCCTAAAATGGAAAAACGAAAATATTGAATCCTACCATAACACTTTGGATGTTTTTCTTTCTAGAATATCTAAAATTCCCGAGACCACAGACGCTTTCTCAGAACAAATCACAGAATGCTTGAGGAATTCTTCAAACAATGGAGGCGCAAATGCAATTAAAACATTCAAACAAAAATGGTTCGACAGGGAGTGTATGAATGCTAGACAAAAATCATTTGCCCTTCTAAATGCAATGCGTCGTAATTGCTATAATGATGAACTTCGTAAATGGTACATCCAATCAAATATCAGTTACAAAAATCTCTGTTTACAGAAAAAAATAAACTTTGAAACAAATCAGGCCTTATCCTTAGGACACACTAAAAATACAAAGGAGTTCTGGAAGAAAGCAAAAGAAATAAATGGTTCGAATCACATTATTGGTTCAGGAGTATCTGCACATGACCTTTCTGTTTATTTCAAGAACCTTCTTTTGAACAAATCCCATTTGACCTTTTCATACGCGGAACCACTTATTTGCAATGATATACTAGATGTCACAATATCTGTTGATGAAATACAAACAGTTCTTCGAAAGGCAAAAAATGGGAAAGCTCCAGGAGAAGATGGGATACCCTATGAATTTTTTAAAAATGCATCTCCAACCTTTTATAACAATTTGGCAACATTTTTCAATAGAATTTTTACGAACGCGGAAGTTCCTGCTTCGTTTAAAACATCAGTTATTTTCCCAATTCATAAAAAAGGCGCCTTGAATGATGTTGAAAACTATCGTGGCATTTCGTTCATGAATGTCATAGCGAAAATATTTTGTGGAATACTTGTTGGCAGATTAGAAAGATGGGTAGAAGAAAATAATATTCTATCGGACCTCCAAGCAGGATTTAGGAAGAATTACTCCACAGTCGATCAAATATTTTGTCTTACATCTATAGTTAAAGCGTTTCAAGCCCGAAATAAGAAAGTCTACGCATTTTTCGTCGATTTTAAAGCTGCGTTTGATCTGGTGAATAGGAATGCTATGTTATATAAGCTCTCACAGCTGGGTATTTCAACAAGATTTCTTCGAATAATCCGCACCATGTATACGGACACGAGATCAACAGTCTGGGATGGAACCGTGTTTTCAGAATGGTTCGAAACAGAAACTGGTGTTAAGCAGGGATGCCTTCTCAGTGCTCTCCTCTTCTCCCTTTTTATAAATGACATTGTAAACCATATTCCCGGAGGTATTCGAATGGCAGGTGTTCTCATAAATGTATTACTGTACGCCGATGACCTAGTTTTATTGTCAGAATCACCAGAAAATTTACAACTCATGATAAATCGTCTTTCGGAATACTGTGAAAAATGGGGACTTGTGATCAATACTGAAAAGTCTGAAGTTATGGTTTTCTCACGATCGAACCGAAGTGAAGTGAGAAACTCTTGGATATTTAATCAAAATCGTTTGGAAGTAGCAAAAGTATATAAATATTTAGGAGTTAAACTCAACCCAACACTGGATTTCAATTTACACCTTACAGAAAAAGCTAATTCTTCTCTCAGTTTGATTAATTTAACATGGAGTAAAGTCTTTTCAAACCAAAACATAAATCTGGCCATAAAATATAAAATTTTCGATTCCGTTGTAAAATCTACACTTTGTTATGCTGCTCAGATTTGGGGGATACAAGAGTATGAAGAAATTGAGAAACTGCAAAGAAACTTTTTGAAAAAGCTGTTTTATCTTCCAATCAAAACTCCAAATTATGCAATCTACTTAGAAACAGGTCTACCAAAACTGTTTACCTATACACTCAAACTTCAAGCTGATTATATAATGAAAGTTCTGGGATACCACGACTCTCGGTTGAGTAGAAAACTGCTGCTTTATGAAGTAAGAAATAAAGATTGGTGGATGGAGAAATGGCAAAACATTGGTTCTACTTATGGCGAAGAAGTGCATATGGACCCCAGCAACCTACAGCTTTTTAAAGTTCAACTATATAGCGTCATACAAAAGCAAGAAAACTCCGTACGAAATCTCTGGATACAAAAAGCCTGTCGATCGGAAAGCAGAATACTTTACAGCCAATTAGATTATAATCTTGGTGATAAAAATTATTTTAGTGATTCCCTTAGCTTCAAAGAAATCTCCTCAATATTCAAAGCTAGATGTGAAATCTTATGTCTTAATGGATGTCCCTACAATGGAAGTTTTAATCAGTTCTGTACTTTATGTAACATGAAAGAAAAAGAAGACTGCTTTCATCTAATAAGCATATGTCCAATCTTTAGACAATATAGACTTTCGTATTTTGGCAAGGGAATTCTATCAATGGTGGAGACTATACAAATCTTGAATGGATCGAACTGGAAAGGACTTGCACTTTTTTTGAAGGATACCTACACTTTTAGAATGCTGCTATTAACAGAATATGCGTAGCCATCTTTATTAAATAATTATAATGGTTAAAAATAGAAAATCAAATCAAAGACACTATCAAATCAAATACATTTTTATATTATAAATATGTATATAATATATTTTACTCTTTTTTAAATTTTAAAATGTTGCCAGTCGAGCTGACGGCAAAGCCAAAGCTTATAAAATTCGTAAAATCTATGCCAATGTAACAAACATAAATTGTCAATAAATGAATTCTTTTACTTACTTACTTACTTACTTACTTATTAAGGTATGAATTATTATTTCCCAATTCACTTTTCGCAGCTGTAGGCATTTCCGCAACTTTGTTCATATTCTATTAATTAAAAACTCAAAAAATTTGGTGATTCCACCCGTTGAAATAAGGAAAAGTGTGTTCCTCAAAAGTGGCAACACTGAAATTTTACCCGAAGGTGCTTCTACTCAACACTTTTCTTTTAAGACATCAATCGTTATTTTGATTATGGAAATTTTCCAAGTAATTTAAGAGTTTTTTTTTTATTTTACCATTTCCCACAGGTTGATTGCGCTTTTTCATCTCAAAAGTATGGAATAAGTATTTATTTATTTATTAATACATTTACTTCTTTTAAAACAGAACGAGCTCTCGAGTTTTTTTTTAAATTCATTTATAAGACGAGAAAATTACGATTGACGATGAAAATATCTCGATGGGCCTGGTAGATCTGGAAAAATGTTCGTTGATTTAGGCTCCAATTAGACTAATAGATGGTGGTTGGAAAATAAACGACGAGCAAACATGCAACATTTTAAGAAACTTTGCGGTGGCGCAGGTGTTGGAAAATTGCAATATTATCATCTAGGATGAATGCGGTGCTTGATAGAACATTGAACGATTTGTGAAAAAATGGTAGACGCTTTGGAATGATACAAGTGGCCGGTGATTTCCGTCAAATTTACCGATCATCACACGATCAACGTCTGCAGATAAACTCAACGTCTACCTGAAATCATCGTATTTCTGGCGATACGTAAAGAATCTTCAGTTCACGAAGAAAATGCGACACCCAAAAAAATAATTGGTGTATTTAACCAAAAAGTTCGTATATCTTACGAAACTTTCGTGGTGCAAAACCACGAATACAATTTGTATTGCATTCGTTAATACTACGAAACTTTCGTATACTGTGAACAAAACTTTAGTTGAATTAACGAAATATTTTTCAAAAATTTAGTAGAATATACGAAATGCTTTTGAAAATTTTGTACACTCTACGAAATCTTTGGACTATAAATCTAGTACAAATTATTTGTACGAATATAAATGTATTAGTGTGGGCTTACGCACGGCTAGTGGAGAACCAGAGACCAGACATAAGCAAATATTTTCTAAGCTTAACTGATGTGAAGTAAGTTGGCAAATAATACAGGGGTCCTACAGTTCTGAGAGGACTACTTTTTGGATGATTTGTCACTTTCCACAAGAGGAAGCATAAGCTGGAATTTGATCCTGGAAACTAAACAAAATAATAACAGATCAAAAAATTTGTATAAATTATTATTTTCAAAATTACTTACTTCCATTGTCTTTTGTCACCTCCAAACTCCATCACGGTGGAAACACAAATGATAAAAATGTCTACCCGTAATCATCTCTTAGTAAAGTAAGTCTTTCATATATTAAACATATTTTGAGTAACGAAAATAACATTCGTACTATTTACGAAAGATTTTTATAATTACTTGTCGGTTGTTTTGATGAATTTACAAATGTTTTGTTATATTAAGAAATCATTTAGCATTTCCCCTATTTCATCCATATTTAGTAAAAAGAACGAAATGATGTGTACATGTAACTAAAATTCGTTCAAAAGAAATTAACGAAATGCTCTTCGTTTATTGTACAAATTGTTTGTAACACAAAATTTTCGTATTCAATTTTTCCTACGAAATATTTGTTCAATTAACAAAACTTTGTAGAATGCACGATAAAAAGATTTACGAAATTATTTTGTAGTGATTTTACGAAATATTTTTTTGGGTGGAGTTGCATTGCAGAACGATCCAGTATCCGATAATTTCTCAAACCAATTGTTGGCAATTATTGGAAATGGTCAAATTAAGGTTGTTACTGCAAATAGCCTGATTTCGTTTCTGTCGAATTTTTACATCATAATAAGGAAGAACTCTTAAGAGAAATGTTCCCAAAAATTTGTCGCAACTATTTAAATTTGAGTTTCATTATTCAAAATCAATTCACAGCCAAACTGAATTCGTTGTAATCGGTTGATGATGACGAAGCAACAAACTATCCAATTGAATTTTTGAGTTCGTTGAATGTGTGTGGTCTACCACCGTGAATTTTGCAATTCAAAGTCTGCTTTGTCGTTTTAATGTTGTGCAAACTGAACCAACTGAAACTGTGCATTAAAACTAGGTTGACGGCAAGAAACTTATAAACAACGCCTTCGCAAAGTCAGCAATCAAAGGCGAGAAAGTTTTCCTTCCAAAAACTCCGATGATACCGACCAACTTTCGAGTTTAAGCGTTCGAGTCGTATTCGCAATGACAATCAATAAATCGCAATGCAAATGTTGCAAAAATGTGTGCCTTACTGGCGAATTTGATTGTACGTGGCGTGTTGGCGACCGAAAAAGTATGAAATCTAAAAATAATAAATAAATAAAATAAATTGGGTGGCGCAACAGCTCGTGGAGAGCCAGGGCCTAGTGACTTAAAACTCTCAACCATTCCTGTGTGCGTGTTGTTGGCAGGAATGGAAGGAGACCTACAGTTTTTTGCCGAGTCCGAACGGCTAAGTGAGAAGCACTTTTTCATGACACGTATACTCTTGGAGGATTTGTCAGTTCCTCGCAAGAGACAGTACCTCGGATAAAACATTTCTGTTTTCAGGTGGCACGGCTGGGAATCGAACCCACACCTTCGGCATGACAGCCCTACGCACTAACCATCATACCACGAGGTACTACATGTATGAAGTCTATTTTCCGTTTTGAATTAATTTAAATTCAAAAAGAGTTTCGACTTTCGAAAGGAAAATTAATAAATTTTGAGCGGAACGAAGTTCGCCGGGTCAGTTAGGTTCGGTTAGGTTAGGTTGATGGGCTGACGGTGGATCTTGTTCCCGTCACACTTAGATCAATGCGTTGATCCATTGTGGTACCCTGATGGATTGGACCATTCCTTTAAAAATGTAACCTATGAAACCTTATGGGGCATCGAACCATTTAGAGGCGTTGATGAAGTTCATTAAATTTGAGATGTTATTGCCTGTTGACTTCGAGATTTCTGCTAGATCATTGAAGAAATAGCTACCCAAACATTTGTTCCTTATATTAAAAGAGTGCCGGACATTGACCTAGGAAGTGAAGGGTGTCCTCCTCTACTTCTACGTCACCGCAACCTCTGCATAGGTCTTCAGTACTTAGTCTCATCTTCTTCTTGTGGTACCCTAAGAGATTATGTCCCGTGATAATTCCTATTAAAAGATCCAGGGATCTCTTTTTCAGGTTTATGATATGGTGCGTTTTTTTCTTATTGTAGCTAGGCCACAAATTCTTTGTAGTGGTACAAGTTGTGAGTGAGTTCCATCTGTCATTGGAAAGTTCCACTATCTTCTTACCAATTTTCTGTTTAATGGCACAGGATAGAATCTTAACACCGAAGTCCGTTAGGCTTTGATCTAACGATGAACCAGTCCCTGCCAGTTCGTTTTCTTTTTCATTTCCTAAAATTCCACAGTGCTCAGGAACCCAACAGAGTCTGATGTTGTGCTGTGTGGCAAGAACCTTTAGATCTTCGCGACAGCATGAAAACAGCTTGGATTTTATTCCTGTTGCAGAGATAGCTTTAATCGCTGCCTGGCTGTCAATGTAAAAGGTGATATCAGCCCGTGGTATCGCCAACATTCCTTAATTCCAGCCTTAATCACTGCCAGAACTTCCGCTTGGAAGACACTGCTATAATCAGGGAGTCTATAAGAGTTGGCTAAATTGAGGGATTCTGAGAAGAAACCCGCACCTACTACTGTATCCATCTTTGATCCGTCGGTGTAAATTTCTACCATCGGTGTATCTGATTGTTGAAAAACAGTTTCCCATTGTTTTCTTGTGGGGATGGAGACAAAAAACGGTTTTTCAAAATTTGTACGGGGTGTTGTGTAGTCTGTGCATACATACCCCTCCGTAAATTTGTTCATAATTTGTGCATGACCTACGGAGTTCTTTTTCCAGCTATGGGTCTGGCTTAGTCTTAGAGTACCGTAGGCTGCAGTTTATTGTACGAATAGATCTAAGGGTCTTAGATTGAGTATGGTTTCCATTCCCGCAGTGGGAGTGGACCTCATTGCCCCTGTGATTCCTATGCACGCTAGTCTTTGAACTTTGTTAAGCGTTTTATAATTACATTCTTTATCCATCGGGCTCCACCAAACCAGGCTACCATATGTGAGGATCGGTCTTATAATGGCCGTGTACACTGTACATCCACATTATGACTATAGGGTTTGGACCCCAGGTCTTACCAAAGATCCTTTTGCAGGAGTAAAAAGCGATCATGGCCTTCTTGGCTCTTTCTTTGATTTTCATACCCCGATTTAGCTTTATGTCAAGAAATACGCCTAAATATAGTTAGTAAAAAGAACCAGTTCGGTTTTTTGTGGGTTTACCGAAAGTTCACATTTCCTCGTCCAGGTACAGACTTTTGACAAAACGTAATTAATCTGTTCGCTGGTTGTTGAAATAAATTTTCCGGTCGCTAACAGCGCCAGGTGGTCTGCGTAGGCTACTACTTTGACACCGCTATTATTCAGGTCAATCAGGATTTCGTTCATAACTACACTAGTCAACGAAATTAAAGGAACAAATTTTTCTTTCAATTTTTGTTAGCATTTTTTGAAGAGCTGTATCAATTTAGAAATTTTTTTTTTCAATTTTTTTTAGCATTTTTTTCTCCTCCTTTCATCTCAAAACCTTAGAAAGATTAATTGAAACTCATATTCGCCTTAATCTGAATGATAGTGTGCTCTCACAGGCCCAACATGCATACATGAAGGGCAAATCTGTTGAGACAGCGCTGCATGAAGTTGTAGGCACAATCGAAAAATCAATCCATTTCAAAGAATTCACTCTGGCAGCATTCCTTGATATAGAAGGGGCCTTTAATAATGTTGATAACAGTGCAATTCGACAAGCCCTTAGCTACGCCAGCATCGATCCGATACTGATGAAATGGATTGACTCCAAACGAGGCTAATAAATGTAGAAATGGGTGATAGCAAGTTAAAAGTTAGGGCGTGTAGGGGTACTCCACCAGGGTGGAGTCTTATCTCCTTTGCTTTGGCTCCTAGTTGTCAACCAGATTTAAGTCAAACTAAGTCTGAGTGGTATCAAGGTCAATGCATATGTCGATGACATCGTGTTAATGGCCTCAGGAAAATTTGTCTCTACTTTGTGCGAGCTCGTACAAACGGGTTGGCTACGAAATCTCGCAAATCAAAATCTCGCATTCGAAATCTCACATAACGAAATCTCGCAATTACAAAATCTCGCTTATCATAATCCCGCAATTACAAAATCCCGCTTTTCATAATCTCGCAATAACGAAATCCCGCAAACTAAAATCTCGTATATCAAAATCTCGCAAAATTGAATTGCATTGCAACAAATACATTTTTTTAATCAAAATCTCGCAAATTGAAATCTCGCGCGAGATTTTAATTTGCGAGATTTTGATTAAAAAAATGTATTTGTTGCAATGCAATTCAATTTTGCGAGATATCCTACCTACTGCAAAATCTATAATCCAGTGTCTGGGTACTTTTAAATTAATAAACAACAGTGTGGTCTGTTATTTATTAATTTTCGCTTTTGATCTTTCAATATTATTGTTCTCAAAAGAACAAGAAGGAGAGAGAACATAGAGATCGTATATCCAGTTGTAAAGTGTTATGTGCAAATCGCATTACTGGTATTTGGCCTTGAACTAGAAAATACTTTTAGTTCCATTATAAACGCGTAAAAGACAACCAAAATGATTATAGAGGTTATTAACAGTAATAAAGGATGTACAATTTTTTTTTATTGACGGGTATAGTTATTAGTTGGAAAGAAAAATTATCCAAAATGCTCTTGTTCTCAAAAAAAAAAAACAAATTTTTCTAAAAGCCGTGTGCGATTCGTTGCTGTGAAATTTGAAGTTGCGAGATTTTGATTTGCGAGATTTTAAATTGCGAGATTTTGGTTGAAATTTGCGAGATTTTTAGGTTCAAGATGTAAATGCGAGATTGTAAAAAACGAGATTTTGTAATTGCGAGATTATGAAAAAAAAGATTTTTAATTTGCGAGATTTCGTTATTCGAGATTTTTAAAAAAATGCGAGATTTCGTTATTCGAGATTTTGGTTTGCGGGATATCGTAGCGCTCCCCGTACAAACAGCTGTTGACAAGCTCAGCAATTGGGCCTGTAGCTGTGGACTCAACGTTAACCCAATGAAAACAGAATTGGTATTGTTTACGAGGAAACACAATATTCCCAACATTGATCCACCAACCATTACTCCGCTACATGTTTAGGGTACTGCCAAATATCTTGGCGTTGTACTTGATCGTAAACTAAACTGGAAAGAAAATATAAAAGAAAGAGAGAAAAAAGCCTCAATTGCATTCTACACGTGTAGTAGAATTTTTGGTAAAAGATGGGGTCCCAGCCCCAGGACTATTCATTGGATGTACACAGCCATAATAAGGCTGTAACGTACGCTTGCATGGTCTGGTGGCCAGCCTTAGATAAGGAAACCAATCTTAAGACCATGACCAAAATTCAAAGACTAGCGTGTATTGGCACTACCAGTGCTATAAGAACTACACCTACAGCAGCCCTAGAAACTTTCCTTTCACTAGCTCCGCTTGATCTGTTTACGAAAGAGCTGGCGGCCAAAAGTGCTTTTAGACTTAAACAGTGCAATAATTGGAAAAAGGGCCACTTCGGTCACAGAACCATAATGAAATTCACTGACATAGACATTCAAACAGATTACGTCACACCGCACATAGATTTTAACCCAGTGCCGATGACAGATATCCCTAGTAGGGAATTCTGGAATGAAAACAGGGTCATCAATACAAATCATGTTTCGGTGTTCCAAAACAGACGAAGGGGTAGGGTCAGGTATCTACTCGGAAAACCCACCTGTAAACAGATCAATAAAGCTTCCAAACTTTTGCAGTATTCCAAGCGGAGGTGCTTGCAGTTTGCGAAGCCGCGAAATATCTTGCCTTTCATGAAATAGTCAATAGCAACATCTTCGTAGATAGCCAGGCGGCAATTAAAGCTATTTCTTCAATCAGTATTAAGTCCAAATCGCTGTCGAACTGAACTTATATCTTTAGGCGCAACAAACACAGTAACCCTTATATGGGTCCCTGGACATCGTGATATTCTCGGGAATGAAATGGCAGATGAACTGGCCAGAAACGGATCATCTCTTGATCCTAGCCAAATCGAATTTTCGGTACTTATGCCACTGGAGCAGGAAAAAAATAGAATCCACCAGAATTTCCTTGAAGCTGCAGACATCAGATGGTCATCACTTGACACTTGTCGGGTTTCAAGAAATTTATGGCCGAACATATCAAAGAAAAAAACTGAATATTTACTCAAGTTAAGCAGGTCTCAATTATCGCTCCTAGTGGGAGTCCTAACGGGCCACAACTCATTGGGAACCCACATGAGCAGAATGGGCATCAACCCATCTGACTTATGTAGGGGGTGTCAAGATGAAGAGGCGGAGGAGGGCTCATCCCATTTCCTTTGTGAATGCCCCAGTCTGGCCATAACTAGAAAAGAGGCCCTCGGAGAATACTTTTTCGACGAAATGGGCGACATCTCTACCCTGCCACTAAAGAATATCCTGAAATTCACTCAGAAGTCAGGGTGGTTCAAGGAGGCATCCCATTCCTAAACTTGTCCTCAGTCCCACACCCATCCCCTCCTCACACCTACCTACCTTTATCCTGGGGAGCGCAATGGATCCACGGAGATCCGAGTGGGATGAGGCTTCTTGCCGTATCATCACCCCTTCTAACCTAACCTAACCTAAGAGCTGTATCTTTGTGACGAGTAGTTGTATTGAGTTGAAATAAAAAGCATTTTACAGCTTTATGTTTTTTTTTTTTTTTTTTTTGCAAAAATTTTTTCAAGTACCGTTATTGCGTTATTGCAAAAAATGAGACGAGACAACAAAATAATTTTTTTATCAGATACCTTGTTTATTCAGCTTCAATTCAATTTTTTTGTTGTTTTCGTACGATTTTTTTGACATGGTTTATCTGACTTTGAATGGAAAAAGATACTTTTAGCCTTGATTATCAATATCTCAGCAAATAATGACATTATAAAAAACTCAAAGACAGTTTTGGAAATTTGAGAAAGCGTTTTACAAGATTTTTTAAGATTTTGTAGAAACTATTTTTTTTTACCCTTCACCGTTAGTTTAAAAAAGTACTTAAAACCGACGTTTTGTGGTCTTTTCGTAAATCTTTTTTTTTTCTTTGCAAATATTGATTGCATGACTGGCGTTGGTATGCACATTTATAGACTTTTAAATCATCAATATTCTTGTAAATTTTCAAATTGATTCATCTAACCGTTTTTCCTCACCAAAACTTCAAATTCTCACAAACCAGGTAAAAGGAACAAATTGTGTTGTTCCTAAACAATGCATAGTCGTCATCAAAATGACAAGAAAACCGCAATTCCAGTTGATTTTTTTCACAGTTTTGCATTAGTTAGATAATTTTTTGAATTGAAATTAATAAAAGTACATTTTTCCAAAAAAAAAAATTTAAATCAAGTTTTTTTGTTTGAAAAATTTTTGAAATTAATTTTTTTTTTTTTAATGTACTTTTTATTTAATTTCAATTCAAAAAATTATCTAACTAATGCAAAACTGTGAAAAAAATCCACTGGAATAGCCCCTAGATGTGGCTACTTTGATCCGTGCGTGCCCTAGTTCTGAGTTAATCCGTCTGTGTTTTAACATACAGATAATCCAGTTTACGAGGGAATTATCCATTTCAAGGCCTACAAGTGCTCTTTTTACCGCATCATTTTGTACATTATTGAAGGCGCCTTCAATATCCAGAAAAGCTGCTAGAGTGTACTCTTTGTCCTTGAATGATTTTTCTACTATACTAACTAAGTATGAAGTGCTGTTAGTCATTCATAAATCTTCACTCCCGCTTCAAAAATGTATTTGTACGACAGTTGATGAAATTGGAAAATTTCTCTGTTAAAATAGTTACATGAGTTTTCTTGAAATAAATTCATTTCAACATTTTGGAAAACAACTGGTCTATGTAAAAAAGGGTGTTCAGCGGGAATTTCTCAACTTTAAATTGCGGTTATCGAAATACTAGCGGGTTGAGGTAAGCAGGAGGGGTATTATTCAAAGCGCAGGATTTGCGGAGTTTTTAGTCGCGATGATTCACTGGTCGAGAGCGAACCGCGCGTTTGCGGTGGAGCAATATTTGAAGTGCGGTGAATCATTGGTACGTGCGCTTCGCGCTATTTGTACTCATTTTAATATTCAACGGCGAACAGAATGGTGTAGCTGTAGTTGTCGCGTATAGCACTGTCAAAGTAGAAAGATACAAAAATAGTATACAGTGCCACAATGAGAAGCTGTAAATGTAGCAAGGAATGTATGGTGTAGTAGAAGTTAAACAAAATTCAACTCTTGCTACAAGCTGCAGCTACATTCATTCTGTTCAAGGGGTAAGTGATGGGCCGAGCACGGAACTTATCTGGTCGTGGGTACAAAGATTCAGGCAAGAAGGCACAATGGTCAATAGACCTATTCCTGGACCATCAACGTCAACAACAACGCCAGAACATGTGAAATTATTCGAAGTCCACGTAAATCGATTAGGAAGATTGCGGCCTCCACAAGAATACAAAAAATCAACAGTGCATGTTATTTTGAAAAAAAAAAATTAAAGCTCCACCCGTACAAAATGCAAATTGTTAGTATCTCAACGAAAGTGACTATCCTTTGCGAGAATCCTTCGCAAGAACAAAGCTGGAACGTTTTCGGACAGCACTTACGCTTGGAAACATTTTATACAATGATGAAGCACATTTCCATATTGATGGATATGTTACCAAACAAAATATGCGATACTAGTGCCCCAACAACCCTAGAGAACGCCATCAAAAACGTTTACATTGTTAAAAAAAACGACAGTTTAGTGTGCCATTTCAGTGAGCGAGCGGGGAGGTCGCAAATGTAAGGATTCGACTGCAAGAGTGCATTGAAAAAAAACGGCCATCATTTGGATGTTGTAGTTTTTTATATTGAATTTTAAAATTGAAAATATTCCGCTGGACACATTTACTATTGACAGCGATATAATCCACATACTGGCCAAAAGACTTTTCGATTGAATAAATTATTGTTGAGTTTTCTGGTATTAACTTTGTTTGCAGCAACCTTTACAGCAAAATTAAACTCACATATTTCACGTTATTCTGGCTCCTTTATATCATTCAATTGAACATGAGAAATAGCCCAGTTTGATTTATGTTTTAATCAGAAAATTTTATTTTATTTATGTATGCGATAAAATGAACATGTGCCTTAAAAATGTGGTGCAGAGTCGTTAATTTTGCTCCAGAAAAATGAGTGTAATTTATGATCTTTACACACAAGGTGAAAAATGACCAAATCATCGTTGGAAGTGTGTTCTCTTTAAATCCGGCCTATTACCACAAAAATTGATAAAGAATTTTATTTTTGAATATCTCGAAGAGAATTGTTAGAAGAATAAACAACTACTCTCAGCTGTATAAAACATTACTATCCTATCTGAAACAAAAATATCATTTGACATTTCGTGGCTAAGAGTAAAAACCGGCTATGAAATTCAAAAATATTTAAAGGTCTCTTCAATTCCATTGAATTATATACTAAGGAATATGTTTATTAATAAAAACTATAATTTTTGAAATAGCTTTAATTCAAGTATACATTTGGTGCTTACACACTCAGATTCTTGTTGTTGTTGTTTCAATTACACCTTCAACCTTTTGGTTTTATAAAGCCACCTCCTCATCTGGTCTCCTCCTCAAATACAAAATAAGCAGCCATATATGTATATACACTCCTTTGATTTTCCAACCTGGCCATCTCATAGTAAATGAAACCTTTCTGCCAAATTTAATGAGGGTAAGAGGTTTTATGTTTAACATAATGCCCCAACTAATAACCTTGTAGCATACCTACAAAAGGTCGGGTGGTTCTTAATTTTTGATATGTTATATGGTATGGTTGGTAGATGAAAATTCCACAACCACGCCCCCTCCGCCCCCTTCAAAATCCTGGAAAAACTACAAAAAATCGGCACTTTTCTCAGTTTTTTGCTTATAACTTCTTTCTGGTATATATTTTTGGAAAAAAATATGAAAAACATTTGTATACAATAAAATTTCCTACAAATATGACTCGGAAAGTATCTTTGTACAACCACTACAAACGGTGCTATGGAGCTCCCAAAAAAGGCTAAAATTTTATATTTTGTAAGATTTTCAGTTTCTTCCCTCTTTACAACACAATAACTCTTTAACCGTCAAGTTTAGGGCAAAATTTTTCATAATCAATCTTGTAGATAATTTAATTAGCTACCAATTTCATGTAACTACAGTCGACGCACTTTAAGTCGAACTCCCTCTAAGTCGGACTTCCATCTAACAAGAATTTTTTCACCATGTTTATTGTATACTCCTCTCAAATTTCGAAACTTATTTATTTCTCTCTAAATCGAATTTTTGCAGAACTCTCTCTAACTCGAAATAATTTTGATATCCCTTGAGAGTTTGACTTAGAGGGAGTCGACTGTATTTTCATTTTGTGACCAATACAATCGGGAATCGGGTGAATTTTGAGAAAGTGTTTTTTATTCAAACGTTCTCACTTTCTTTTCTGTCTGTTTTATACAGTGTACTGGAGTCCCATAGAAATTTTATTACCAATTTTTCTTACCACCAGAATCGATTGAAGTATACATAGGAGAGTCAGAAAACTTGGACAGACATCACGATATTCTGAACCCGGTGTTTTAGTCGCTATTTTTTTGAGGTAGTGCACAAAATTCCATAAAAACTAAACCACTATTGGTACCAGTTTTGATGAAATGTATAGATATGATAATGATCAGATGAAAAACCAATACAATTAATTTCCACCCACTGCCGCCCCACTTTCTGAAAACATAATATTTTCGGAAAAAATTATAAAAATTCGGGTGTTGTTCAGATGACCGATGAAGGGCCGAGACCACAAGTGCTCTGGTGATGGCCTACCCTCTTCTTTATTGCCCTCAACTTGGGATTCAGAAACTCAAAAGGCTGGAGCATTGTTTCCCATTCGCACAATCTAGCTTAGCCAAGTCGATGTTTGGACTACATTGTCTTTGAACAGCTCATTGAACTCACATTTGTGCCTTCTCCTCCAAAAATCCGTCGAATAATACGAGTAATATTTGCAAAAGAGTCCAGTATCAGTTTTCATTTCTGATTTTCATCTTACCGAGAGTAGGAGTGTCTTGAGCGTAAGAAGAGTGTTGAACGTTATTGTTTGACAAACTGATTAATTGCAGTGGTTTCCAAAAATATTTTTTCGTTGAATATACACATAGGTGTCATCCGTGGAGTAAATACGAGTATTGACTCCAAGGTAAATGAAATTCTAAACAACTTCGAAGCTGGGGGTCAATTCCCGATCTGTGAAACTGTGAAATGAAAACAAAGTTGTTATTTCAGTTTCCACAGAGTTTTATCATTTTATCACTTCACAAACACGCGCAAGGTGATTCCCGAACTCGTTATGAAACACAGCTGTCAAAGTGAGTACTAAAAAGTACTAACATGAAAAATGCTACCACTTGCTCATAAAAAAAGATGATTGTGACGTCATAGAAAGACCAAGATGGCGACTTGGGTGTTTCAAATGAGGACAATTTGTTTGTGTTTATCATTTTTCTTTTCACAGGTATGCACAGAATGAAATGTGATAAACGAATTATCATATGAAAACATTTTGGCATTTGTTTTCATTTTTTCACACTTCGAGAATCGCATTTGGCTTGAAGGCGTTATCATATTTATCACTTCACAGTTTCACAGATCGAGAATTGACCCCCTGGTGCTGACAAAAAGATGTTTTGGCCTAGATTGTAAACATAATGCTTTTTTCTTGACAGCAGTTAGTTGGACTTTTACCCGTTTACTTCAAAACCAATCTATTTCATCTGTTCTTCAATCACCATGAAGAACTCTATAAAGACACAATGGAACACAAGATAGGGCATTCTATATTAACAGCTGATCTATTCACTATCTGTTCCAGAAAGAGATTCAAAAAGACAAAAATGTTATGGCATTTCCTCGCCGAGTGCACTGTGCATGTTTTTGAACAGTTCGGAGAAACTATATTTTCTCTAGTTGCACATTGCAATTGGCATATTGCACCTTTTGTTTTATAATGTCACGAGATACAGCTAGATCTTTTTTCTCGAGATCCCGAGCTCGCATATAGAGCTCTCTACGATGAATATGCTTCCATAAGTAAGAGGCCTTGAAGCCAATGCAGAAACCTTGTGTCTCAACTCAGGGTTTAGATTTTTGATCTTTTACTGGCATTCGTTTAAATTTGAATGTCCTTTATCATAACTACCTACAATTCTTATTCCAATGAGTAAGATGGATGACAAGACTTGCTCCCTATACAAACAATGTGGACAAAATATGCATAAATGTACCGATTGTATTTCTCACAATATGAAAATACAGTCGACTCCCTCTAAGTCGAACTCTCACGGGATATCAAAATTATTTCGAGTTAGAGAGAGTTTTGCAAAATTGGATTTAGAGAAATAAATAAATTTTTTAAATTTGAGAGGATTATACAACAAACATGGTGACAAAAATTCTTGTAAGGGGGAAATTTGACTTAGGGGAAGTTTGACTTAGAGTGCGTCGACTGTAGTTGCATGAAATTGGTAGCCAATTAAACTATCTACAAGATTGATTATGAAAAATGTTGCCCTAAACTTGACAGTTAAGGAGTTATTGTGCTGTAAAGAGGGAAGAAACTGAAAATCTTACAAAATACGAAATTTTAGCCTTTTTTGGGAGCTCCATAGCACCGTTTGTAGTGGTTTTACAAAAATACTTTCCGAGTCATATTTGTAGGAAATTTTATTGTCTACAAATGTCTCTCATACTTTTTTCCGTAAATATATACCGGAAAGAATAAATAAGCAAAAAACTGAAAAAAGTGCCGATTTTTTGTAGATTTTTCAGGATTTTGAAGGGGGCGGAGGGGGCGTGGTTGTGGAATTTTGGAATTTTCATCTACCAACCATACCATATAACATATCAAAAATTTAGAACTACCCGACCTTTTGTAGGGTAAAACCTCTCTATTTACTGGACTAATAATAGACAATATTTCTTTTTAAAAAAAAGTGACGTCACCGTCAACCGTTAGTCCACTCGGGCGTATACGTACTATTTTTTTCTTTAAATAATTTCAACATTTTTTCAGGTTTTTGCACCGGATGCTTCAATTTGAAAAAAGTTGTGGGAACTATTCGAGTCAATAGGAAAACAAAAAACCCTAACTTATTTTCAAGTTTATTGCAAAATGTTTGTTTAGGTACATGTAGTATTTAAAATTTGTTTATTATTTATAACATTACAAATAAAGATTTCGATGAAAAAAAATTATTTTTCACAACACATAGTCCGGTCAGGAAACTAAATCCTATGTGCTTTTTGGCGGGGACCTTTTTCTATGATTAGAATTCATTCGTTACACAATAAGGATGAAATTAAGCTTGGAAGTCACTTTTGAAGTCCTGTCGCTTGGACGCCATTTTCAAAAATGGAGGCCAATCTGTGGAAAATGGTAAAGTAAAAAATAAACTCGTAAATTACTTGGAAAATCGTCATGATCAGAATGACGATTGAGGTCTTAAAAGATAGGTTTTGAGTAGACTCATCTTCGAATAAAATTTCAGTTATGCCACTTTTCGGGAACATACCTTGTTTAAGTTAACTCCAGTTTTTTGATAATTTTTAATACTTTGCATATGAAAAAAGCTGTGGAAACGCCTCCAGATGCCAAACGCGTATGGGGAAATAATAATTGATACCTTAAAAACATGCGTTGAGTAAACGCAACTGCGGTCAAATTGTCAATATTGCCACTTTTCGGGAACATAGTTTTTTTTTATCAAAGTGTGCGAACTCCACTTTTTTTGATCGAAAGCAAATAAGGGAATGAAATGTTTGCTTTAAAAATAGATATAGCATGACGTTGTAAAAGTTGCCATTGTTTTTTAATATAATTTTTTTCTAATCAGTCGTTTTATCAGAAAATTGCCCCTCACTGAAATAACGGGAAATAGACTCGCTCTAAAGATTCTGTGTATGGACGCAACCTATTACATGCTCTTTTGTCACACGCAATGCAAAATACCCTCCATAAAAACAAACAATTTCACAAAAAAAAAAATGTTTTAAAATAAAAATGAGCTTCACTTTAACCGCTTTTTTAGAAGATTCTGCTAGTGAGTTAATAAAATATTTTCCTACCCATTATAGTAAATCTTTTACGATTTACTTCCAAAACTGATAAAAAAAACCCTCATCACTCATCAGCTGCTTGTGAAAAATCAATAAATCAAAGAGTTATTATCAAGAAGATTTTTAACTTATATTTTTACTTGCGATATATGTACATAGGTACTATGTATAAGGCAAGTTTTGGATTCGTGCAAAAAAAAAATTCGAGATAACAATCAAACATGACATTACGATGATAGAGAACACCAAAAAAGTGGGTGACACAATTCTGTCTGTCTGTTCGTTTACAGCAGTGATTCCCAAAGTGGTCCAGGTGCACCCCCAAGGGTCCACGGGAGATTCGTCGCGGGTCTGCGTTGGCATGAACAAAAAATGGGGGTTCACCAGTTGTAAAAGTGGGGGTTCACGAAAATCTATCTGGTTTTGATAGTAAAGAACAAAAATGTAGGCTTGGCTTTATCTGTCAATGTAGGCAATAACTACCTACATTAATCAAAACAATTAAGGGAACAAATAAAATTCTAAATTTGTTGGTGATTTTGATAGGCTGTATTTCGGTAAATAACGGTCGTATTGTTTAAAAAAGCATTTAGAAGCTTTAAAAATTAAAATTCTAATTTTCCGATTTTTTGGCTAAATTTGTTTAGGAGCTTCTCATGCAATCCTATAAATAACATTAAGCATAAAAATAATATTTTAATTTTTTTACTTTGTTTTTGGTAAACGGGCTTAAAAAAATGCTTAGTTAGGCTGGCATAAGCCTGATTTTTAAGCATTCCCTTTTTTAAAACCTCCCTTAATTTTGTTGAGTAGTCTATTTTAAGAAGATCAATGACTGTTTCTTGTAAGAACTTGCATATTCGATATTTAGTGCAACACGCCGCCGCGCCGTGTCGAGACTTGGAAAGTACCGCCCACCCGCACAGGGACGAAATGCGACTTGTGTTGTACTTGCAATCTTGCATGAACTTTTTTGATTCCTCACCAATATAAATACGAATGCTGCCAAATACAAACGTTTCCCATTTGTTTCCGGAATTTTGAAAAGGGAATGTCAGTGTTTGCCATTGCCGATGTCAGTGGTTGCAGGCAGAAATACACGAAAAATATCCTGGACTGTGGGAAATTGCGAGAAAGCTTTCATACCTTGTCGAAAAAAGTTTTAGTGTCGTAACAAACGTAGTCACAAAAAAGGAGAAGAATGAACATCACAGAACGGACAGATTTGCTGTTATTTCTCATAAAACTGAAGCCAAATACTAATAATTTGCTGTCAATTCATCAAGTAACATCCATTAAAATTATGATTTTTTGTATTGTTTATTTGCATTATTGAAGTTACGATACGTTATAAATGTATAATTTTAGTTCTATGAAGTCTGTAATTGTATTGTTTTTATTAGAAGAACATAAGAAAACATACTATTTTTCTTTTTATTTTTACCACTCCGAGTTTAGGGTTGGAACTCACCTGCGACGCAAAATTCTATCGTTAGATCTAGTCTTCACATTTTTTGACGAGTTTTAGGAGTATTATAAACATTTTCCAGCAGGGGGTCGAGAATAAAAAAGTTTGGGAACCTCTGGTTTACAGCCTAAACAGCTCGATTGATTTTCTTCAAACTTGGTACATAGTGTTTTTTCGTGATTCTGCCTACACGTTTTTTTCATTTTTTGTTTAGAACCAAAAATAACGGTACCTACCGTAAATTTTTTTTTATCAATTTTACATAATCGCTTTTTTCTCAAAAAAGGCTCGACAACTTTTCTTAAACAAAATTCAATAAATTTTCTTAAGTAAAGGCTACCTTTGAGTGGAAAACCATTTTTCAAAAAAATGGTTATTAATGGTACCGCCCAAGGAACCTTTTTTTAAATTTTCGATTTTCTTTAAAACGGTAAGACTGATTTCAATTTTTTTTTATATATAGAAGCTTTCAAAAAATATAAGTACCTAATAGATACTATGTAGGAAAGTTTTGAAAGAATATTTTTGGATTTTTAAGGAATGTTTCAATTTTTTTTTTGAAAATCACATATTTCGAAAACGACGTGATCGATTTTTTTGAAACTCGATGATTATGAGTTGTTTAGTACTTTCTAAAATATTTTCAGAAAAATGTTTACATTTGTGAAAAATTAACGGTACCTTCCATAAAAAAGTTAAAAAACCGCAAAGGAATTTTTTTTGTCAAAAACGACTTCTACGATTTTGATTAAAAAGTTAAAAATATTGTTATACCCGCTATCTCCATTTAAAAACCCAAAATTTTATTCCCCTGCCGTGTCCCCAGGCCTACTTACCACACTGCAATGAATTTCAGCAATGAAACTAAAAACGATACAAAAAATCTAATGATGCAGTCTTTTTAACAATATATGCAACCTCACTAAAGAATGGTTAGTTTATTTTTAAATGTTTTACTTTGTTAAATAGGAGCAATGAATTACGTGTCCCCCATACAATGATTATTTCTATCCCACCAATGGAAATAAAAAAAAATATATGGACTCAAAATAGAAAACAGATTTTTTTTTTGTTTAACGGGACAGGATTGATCCTTATGAAAATTGAAGTAAGAGTTGGAAATAGCTTGGTTGTCTTTTATATTTCAAGTTAAGGCAACGATTTTGTTTTTCGTCTATCGAATTTGTTATTCCTCGCGTGTTTTTTACTAAACCAAGTGGTGTACAAATTAGATAAGTTTGCTCGTCTGTGACTTTTACAAGGACTTACATAAAAAACATAAAACATCAAATTTTCTAATAACTTCGATTTAATTCTCATAAAACACCCTTCGGAGTCACTCCCCTAACATAATTTTTGTGTCATTCCCCTGACTTTCAAGTTTTCGCTTTAAAACATATTTTTGCATTCAAACATGTTTGCAGTATATTTTTAGTAGTTTTGAATTTTTTCCCATTTTCTCGTTCAAAACATCATAAAATAATACACTACTCAACAATATTAAAGGAACAAATTTTTTTTCAATTTTTGTTAGCGTTTTTTGAAGAGCTGTATCTTTGTGACGAGTGGTCGTATTGAGTTGAAATAAAAAGCATTTTACAGCTTTATGTTTTTTGTTTCGAGATTTGTTTGCAAACCAATTTTTTTGAAGTACCGTTATTGCGTTATTGCAAAAAATGAGACGAGACAACTAAATTATTTTTTTTTTATTTTTTTTGAATGTCCTCATTTCTCTGGATAATTTTTTTTGAGTCAATTAAATGTCATGATCAGATACCTTGTTTATTCAGCTTCAATTCAGTTTTTTTGTTGTTGTCGTACGATTTTTTTTGACATGGTTTATCTGACTTTGAATGAAAAAAGATACTTTTAGCCTTGATTACCAATATCTCAGCAAATAATGACGTTATAAAAATTTCAAAGACAGTTTTGGAAATTTGAAAAAGCGTTTTAAAAGATTTTTTTATGATTTTGTAGAAATTATTTTTTTTTACCGTTCACCGTTAGCTTAAAAAAAGTACTAAAAACTGACGTTTTGTGGTCTTTTCGTAAATCTTTTTTTTTTCGTTGCAAATATTGATTGCATGGCTTGCGTTGGTATGCAAATTTATAGACTTTTAAATCATCAATATTCTTGTAAATTTTCAAATTGATTCATCGAACAGTTTTTCCTCACCAAAACTTCAAAGTCTTACAAACCAGGTAAAGGAACAAATTGTGTTATTCCTAAACAGTGCGTAGTCGTCATCAAAATGACAAGAAAACTGTAATTCCAGTGGATTTTTTTCACAGTTTTGCATTAATTAGATATTTTTTTGAATTGAAATGAAATAAAAAGTACATTTTCAAAAAAAAAAATTAAAAAAAAAAATCAAGTTTTTTTGTTTGAAAAATTTTTGAAATTATTTTTTTTTTTTTGGAAAAATGTACTTTTTATTTCATTTCAATTCAAAAAAATATCTAACTAATGCAAAACTGTGAAAAAAATCCACTGGAATTACAGTTTTCTTGTCATTTTGATGACGACTACGCACTGTTTAGGAATAACACAATTTGTTCCTTTACCTGGTTTGTAAGACTTTGAAGTTTTGGTGAGGAAAAACTGTTCGATGAATCAATTTGAAAATTTACAAGAATATTGATGATTTAAAAGTCTATAAATTTGCATACCAACGCAAGCCATGCAATCAATATTTGCAACGAAAAAAAAAAGATTTACGAAAAGACCACAAAACGTCAGTTTTTAGTACTTTTTTTAAGCTAACGGTGAACGGTAAAAAAAAATAATTTCTACAAAATCATAAAAAAATCTTTTAAAACGCTTTTTCAAATTTCCAAAACTGTCTTTGAAATTTTTATAACGTCATTATTTGCTGAGATATTGGTAATCAAGGCTAAAAGTATCTTTTTTCATTCAAAGTCAGATAAACCATGTCAAAAAAAATCGTACGACAACAACAAAAAAACTGAATTGAAGCTGAATAAACAAGGTATCTGATCATGACATTTAATTGACTCAAAAAAAATTATCCAGAGAAATGAGGACATTCAAAAAAAATAAAAAAAAAATAATTTAGTTGTCTCGTCTCATTTTTTGCAATAACGCAATAACGGTACTTCAAAAAAATTTGTTTGCAAACAACTCCGAAACAAAAAACATAAAGCTGTAAAATGCTTTTTATTTCAACTCAATACGACCACTCGTCACAAAGATACAGCTCTTCAAAAAACGCTAACAAAAATTGAAAAAAAATTTGTTCCTTTAATATTGTTGAGTAGTGTATGATTATTACTAGAAAATGTTGGATTGGGTACGATATCTCGACTTTTAAAATATCGACTCCATAAGATCGACTTTTAAAATCTCGACAGAAAAAATCTCGACTGGTTAAAAGACCGACAGATCAAAATATAGACACAAATTTGACCGACTTTCTAAAATATCGAGTTTTCAAAATGTCGATTCTCAAAATGTCGACAGTGATCGAGATTTTATGAATCGAGATTTTAACAGTCGATATTTTAAAAGTCGACATTTTGAAAGTCGACATTTTGATCAGATCATAGTTTAGGGAATGATGTTTACAAGCGCGCGCTTGTAAACATCGTTCCCTAAACTATGATCTGATCATTATTATCTAATATCGCATTGTCATTGTTCAATAAATCGCATTTTTTGTAATTTAATTTTTGTTGTCTATATATTATTTTAATTGCCCAGTATTGAGGGTCTCTAATGTGTTTTAATATTAATACAATAATAAAACATCCAGAAAATGAGGCAGTTAAAAGTTCGAAATATAAGGTATAATGTAGGTAGGCAACAAAAATGCGTTCTATTGAACTTTCTTGAAGCTAAACAAAAGGTACCTAAATAAGTTAATTATTATTAGAATCAAATAAGAATTTGTGTCTTAAACATAGTCTTAAATTTTCCACAGCATCAAAAAACTGTTAAGTTCCTGTTAAAAAATCAGAAAAGAATTTATGATTCTTGAGTTTATAGTTGTTCCATGCAAACATTTAAGGCAGAGCTTTGTTCTTTAGGTTACTTTCAAATGACTGACACACAAAATATCGACAAGTCAAAATGTCGACTGGTTAAAATGTCGATTTATATTTTATATCGACTTTTCTGTATGGGAAAAACTCCGACAAGTCGATATTTTTCTCGACTTCTATCAGGGTAGTCGACTTTTTGTCAAATCGACATTTCAAACTGTCGACATTTTAATAAGTCGGCAAAAACAAAGTCGGCATTTTAACTTTCAAAAAAGTCGATAAAAGTCGACATTTTAACCAGTCGACATTTTTTTTGTCGGTCATTCGTACGTAACCCGAAAATGTTTGGTCACGCAAAATCCTTGAACCACAAGAGCAAGTTCGTGCGACATAGTCGGAAATGCTATTTTGCATGTTAGTATTTGTTGTATTTTTTCTTTATCCTCCTGAAACCATCCACAAAATTAAATATCCATCTAATCACCGCAGAAAATTTAAATTTTTGTCATTCCCCTGATACAAATGACATTTGCCTGACTTAAAAACCGTTAGATTTAATCAAATACCCTTATAGTGGTTATTATATAGTTATTAAAAGATATAATTGTTATTCTTGCAATTTGCAAAATGCGTTGTTTCGAACGAGGATTCAATTTGGAGTGAAAAATATTAATGTTGTGAAATATTGACCCATATATTCCTTGATTATTAATTCAAGTTTTTAAGGGTGTCCGAGGTAAGGCAGCCATCTTGTGAAAAATCAAACTCAAACTAATTTTAGTTTACAAAAAAAAAACACGAACTTTTATTTAGACACGTGAAATTATCAAAAAAAAGAGAATTAAAAAATTCTGTAAGTTTTTAATGTTGAAGTCATACCGTGTCAAAGTTGGCCTTCTGATTTTGTACTGTAAAAGGGACAAAGTTCAGTATTTTGTAAATATCTCCAAAACCGTCAACATTTCAAAAAAAAAAATGTTGGTCAGTTAATATTATAATATTCTACACTTCTTTTCGTAGGAGTAAAACAATTTGAGAAAAACGTGCACAGACGTTATATTAAGAGCTTTTTACTGTAATTAAATCTTTTCAGCATCACGCTTAGGTAAAATAGTTACTAGTTGTTCTATTTTTTTTTTCTATTCTATTTTTGTGTTTGAAAGAAAACATTTTGTTTTTATTTTCATTCAAAACCTTTTATTTTCGTTAATGTATGTGCACGTTTATTTATTCTCTATGATTATTGATCATTTTATGTCTTTAAATTTTGTTTAATTGAAATTCTAATCTGTTTTTATGACTATTAGATTCGTGACCAAATCGACAGTATAATTTAAGTGCGAACCATAAAATTAGTTTTTGGGGTGTTAAAGTAATTGATTAAAAGTAGACATTTCTTGAATATTATTAATGGTTTATACAAAAATTTATGATACGCTGTTTTAGTACCTACCAGAATTGGAATATGGCAGGTACTTAAACAGACACTTTTGGTGTGCTTATATTGGTTATTGGAGTTGAGATTGGAGAAACCAACTTTATAACTCGCACTGGGTGCCGCCTTTGTTGACCAAAACCAAAATGGCGCATGCAACTATCAACTTTTAGAACGCAATTTTGAATTTAGATTTCCCGAATAAAAATATCAAGTGATGTGACATTTTTCTCAGTTTATATGTACACTAGTCAAAAAAATTAAAGGTACAAGATTTTTTTTTTGAAGAGCTGCGGTCGTATTGAGTTGAAACAGCAAGCATTTTACAGATTTATATTTTTGTTTGGAGATTTGTTTGAAAATATTTAATTTTTAAGTACCGTTATTGTATTATTGCAATAAATGACGCGTGACACATATTATTTTTTTTGTTTATTTTTGTAGTCGTCATTTTATGGCAAATTTTATTTGAGTCAAACAAATGTAACTTGTTTATTCAGCTTTAATTCAATTTTTGTTGTTGTTGTGCAATTTCATTTTGCATGGTATTTCTGACTTTTAATGAAAAAAAGATACTTTAATAACGTCATAACAATTAACAAATTCAAGGATAGCTTTATTTGAATAAGATTTTACACGATTTTTTCTCTGACCCTTCGGCTTAAGTTTAAAAATTTACTTAAAAATTACTTTTGTGATCTTTCAGTAAATATTTTATTTCTTTACAAATTTTGATTGAAATACTTGCATTAATGTGCAGATTTGTAGACTTTTATGGCATCAATATTCCTGTAAATTATTAAATTTATTCACCGGTTTTCCTCACCAAATTTTCCGTCTTACAAATAAACTAAAGGAACAAATTGTGTTAATCCTAAACATTGCGTAGTCATCATCAAAATGAAAATAAAAAAAATAGTTTCTGTTGACTTTTTTTAATTTTTTCGATGGTTCCGTACTCTTTTGACTTGAAATGATATAAAAAATATATTTTTCAAAAAAAAAAATTTTTTTAAGTTTTATTTTTTTTTTATTTTTGGAGAATGTATTATTTTTATTTTCTTTTCAAGGCATAATAGTAAGTTTGAAATTTTCTTTTAAATTCATTTTTTTCAAAATTTTGAATTTGAAAATTAATTTTTCAAAAACCTATTGACTCAAACATCATTTTTTTTAAAATTAAAATAAAAGAATAGATTTTTGGCTTTACAAAAAGATAAAGCATGGCTTTGTGGGTATTAGGTACCGTTGTTTTTTAATAACTTTTTTTCTGTTTTAAGTCAACTTTTTAGAAAATTGCCCCTCCCGGCTAAACGGCGGATAGTAGAACCCCCAATACGATTTTTTTTTCTCTCAGCCCACCTACACGCTTTTGGCACATTTTATGCGAATCACCCTTTATAAACGAAATGCGATGTTACCTGACCATCGACTCCGTATATGATTTATGTAGTGGAGTCCGAATCGATGGGGAACTTTCCCAAAACCTTTAAATAAATCAATCCCTGTATAATCTACTTACTCTATAACATCCCTAAATTGCTGTCTCTGCTGGAGATGACGCAGCAAATTTTACATTCACCTGTGTTGTGTGCCGGGGCATAGAGACATTCAAGTAATAGTCCGGGAGCCAGCGACCGTTTTCAGTGACCAATAGTAAAAAAGCCTATATTTGTATATTTGGTTCATTTGATATCACTGATTACTTAATAGAAGCTCTTCTCGCGCACTAGCGGTGGGTGTGTCTGTGGCAGCCGCCCAAACATGTAAAAAAAACTGATTTCAGAAAAGGTGAGCTTTTGCGGATACGATTATGAGGTCGTAGACAAACGAAAAAACGCAGTCAGCTTAACTTTGAGTGGGGGGATGTACGTCCGCTTCTCATGTAAACATTGCAAAAAATGCGAAAAAAAAAACCGATTTCAGAAAAGATGAGCTTTGGTGTAGTGATAGCTATTACGAATATATACACAAAAATACCCGTCCGCTTAACTTTCAGCGGGGGGACACACCGCAGCGTTTAATTTGAAATGCAGCGCTGCACCATGAGCCCGAGTACGTAGCAATTTTTTTTTTTTGAAGAAAACGGGAACCAGGAAAGCTGAAATTTAGTACAGTGATAGCTAATATAAACTTTTATACAAAAAAAAAATTAGCTTTAAAATTTTTGCAGCGGAAAAATGCTTGGTTTTCGTTTTAAGGGCGCAGTGCATCAAATACAAGGCAAGTGTGTGTTGCTTCTTTTTTTTGTAGAAAATAAATATCAGGACAACTGAAAACTCGTACAATAATACCTTACATAACCAGTTATAAGAAACCAGCAGTCAGCTGAGCTTGAAGAGATTAAAAAGCCGTCCGCTTTGGAGTTGAAAATGTACTGCATCACATTTCAATAGATTTTAACATACAAAGGCGTTTATTTTTTTCTTATACAAAATTGATTTCAGCTAACTTGATCATTGGCATAGTGGTACCTTACATAAACCGTTATAAGAAAAAAATAATACCATGAACTTACAGCGGTGGAAAAGCCGTCCGCTTTGGAGTTGAAAATGCGCTGCATCGCATTTCGAGTGCTTTTTACATACAATCGCGTTTATTTTTTTTTTTTTTTTTTTCATACAAAACTGATGTCAGCAAACTTGATAACTGGCATAGTGGTACCTTACATATGCAGAAAACAGGAAAAAATAACACCATGAACTTCCAACGGTGGAAAAGCCGTCCGCTTTTCATTCGAAATGGTGGAAAAGCCGTCCGCTTTTCATTCGAAATGCGATGCAGCGCATTTTAAACTCCAAAGCGGTATTATTTTTTTCTTATACTGGTTTATGTAAGGTACCACTATGCCCGCGATCAAGTTTGCTAACATCAGTTTTGTATGAAAAAAAAATATACGCGATTGTATGTAAAAAGCACTCGAAATGCGATGCAGCGCATTTTCAACTCCAAAGCGGACGGCTTTTCCACTCTGTAAGTTCATGGTATTATTTTTTTCTTATAACGGTTTATGTAAGGTACCACTATGCCAATGATCAAGTTTGCTGAAATCAATTTTTGTATAAGAAAAAAAAATGCACGACTGGATCGCACGTACTTGCTCTTATGTTCAAGTTGTGTGGAACTTAAGAACTTTAAAAAATATTCAAGTAATTATAGAAAAAGTATAAAAAAGCATTTAAATCGTTCTTTTAATTGTTTAAACAGCCTGATAAATAACTTAGAGCGCAAAAAAAAGTATGCCATCTGATCACTTAAAAAAAAATCAATATATGCAAAAAAAAAAATTTAAAATCGTTGGAGCCGTTTTCTTAAAAAATAATTTTTTATATATAAAATTATTGTAACATTTTTCAAAAAAAAATTTGGTATGCCAATTTTGAGTATATATTAATATACATTTAAAACTGAAATTTCAAAACAATTCATCAACCCGTTTTTTAAATATTGAATTTTCAAAAAAAAATTTTGAATCTTTTTTTAAAAATCCAAAATGTATTTTTTCAAAAAATTTGGTATGCAGTATTATTTATATTCTAGCAAAGCTTTTGTGTAAAAATTTTTATTGAAATTGGATGAGCGATTAATGAGAAAACCAAAAATCAAAAAAACCGTTATATGACAGGTACCGTTAATAAATGTTTTTGGTGATTTTTTTTCTTACTAAAAGGTATATCATATCTACAATAATACACTGATTTTTTTTTATCAAAATCGTTGGAGCCGTTTTTGAGATAAATAAGCTTTTCCTTAACGGTTGTATGGCAAGTACCGTTATTTTTTGAGCTAAAAAAAAAATTTCAATTTCCCCTCTGGAGAGTTACAAAAAAACCTTAAGTTCAAAATTTGAAGAAAATCGCTTCAGTGGTTTAGGCTGTAGGTTGAGGTACGGACAGACAGACAGACAGACAGACAGAATTGTGCCACCCACTTTTTTCGTGTTCTCTATCATCGTAATGTCATGTTTGATTGTTATCTCGAAATTTTTTTTTTGCACGAATCCAAAACTTGCCCTATAGTACCTATATCGCAAGTAAAAATAAACGCCTTTGTATGTTAAAATCTATTGAAATGTGATGCAGTACATTTTCAACTCCAAAGCGGACGGCTTTTTAATCTCTTCAAGCTCAGCTGACTGCTGGTTTCTTATAACTGGTTATGTAAGCTATTATTGTACGAATTTTCAGTTGTCCTGATATTTATTTTCTACAAAAAAAAGAGGCAACACACACTTGCCTGGTATTTGATGCACTGCGCCCTTAAAACGAAAACCAAGCATTTTTCCGCTGCAAAAATTTTAAAGCTAAATTTTTTTTTGTATAATAGTTTATATTAGCTATCACTGTACTAAATTTCAGCTTTCCTGGTTCCCGTTTTCTTCAAAAAAAAAAAAAATTGCTACGTACTCGGGCTCATGGTGCAGCGCTGCATTTCAAATTAAACGCTGCGGGCTTTCCCCCCGCTGAAAGTTAAGCGGACGGGTATTTTTGTGTATATATTCGTAATAGCTATCACTACACCAAAGCTCATCTTTTCTGAAATCGGTTTTTTTTTCCACATTTTTTGCAATGTTTACATGAGAAGCGGACGTAAAATTTAATTTAATTTAATTTAAAACGGTCGCTGGCTCCCGGACTATAATTGTAAGGAAAATGAACTCGCTTTAAGTAGAACAACTCTATCTTTTCTACCTAGTTAGGCAGATACACATAGGTATTCCCATCGTTATATACAAACTTTTGCTGGAGCAAGATGCTGCAGAGCAGAGAGAAAATACCTTAGGTAAAACAATATCACCACTTGCTTGGCAACAAAACACATCTGGCAAGTTATAGATTTGAAGCGATCTAAGTGTTGCAGATTGTGCACATTAGCTCCATGAAAGGTGTCATAAACTAGTACCTCCTGGCATGATGGTTAGCGCGTAGGACTGTCGATTCCTAGCCTTGCCACCTAAAAACAGAAATGCTTCATCCGAAGTACTGCCTCTTGCGAGGAACTGACAAATCCTCCAAGAATATTAGACCGAAAGCCCACAGCAGATTTTGGGTGTATATGATAGCAAAAAAAAGTAGTACATATAGGCGTCGAAAGCTGCATTAAATGCTACTCAAAAAATCAAAGTCAAAATAAAAAAAAAAAAAATATGAATGCAACTTCTAGGGTAATCATGTTAGCCAAAATTGGTTTTCACCCTTCCCGAAGCTCCTTGGATCACATATCACCGAACCCGAGACCGAGTGTATAGTTCGCCCTGCAAGACCGTTTAAAAATTTCAAAATTCTAAGTGAAAAAATGTTTTTTTAAACAGTCTGGCAGGGTGAACTATACACTCAAATGATCTCAGATTCCGTGATATGGAATCCGCGGAGCTTATCTAGGAAGGAGTGAAAACCAATTTCGGCTAACACGATTACCCTCGAAGTTGCATTACGAAGCCTATACTCATTTTTTTGCTATCACTCACACCCAAAATCTGCTGTGGGCTCTTGGTCTAGATATACTTGGCATGAAAAAGTGCTTCTCATTTAGCCGTTTAGACGCACACAGGTATGGTTGAGAGTTATAAGTCACTAGGCCCTGGTTCTCTACGAGCTGTTGCGCCACCCAATTTATTTATTTATGTATAGGTGTCATAACCGGACACTGTCTTTTAGGCAAGCACGCAACGGAAATTTTCTAAGCTAGAACCTAGTCGTTCACATTTTCTGTGTAAGAGTTACCGTCCGGGAGATAATTAAATTAAAACCGTGTGGGGGGCCATTGACCCCCCATTAAATTGTTTGCGGTACGCATATCGATTGGGACCTTTTTACAATTTCCTTAAAATTCAGCTTGCAGCCATTTTTTCCGAAGCAAGAAGCTTTAATGACTAGACACTATAACCGAGCTTCAAATATAATAGGGTGTCCCAAAATTAACGCAAGATCATTGTATATCCAATCTATAGTATTCTCATGAAACACGATTTTGTAGGTAGACATTTGGTCGATAGGTTCGCTGTGATCGCCTTACCGAGATCCCTTAACAAAAATTAGTATTACATTTGGACGCATAGATGGCCACGATCTTTTTTTCTTCATGAGAATACTATAGAATTTATATACAATGGCAAGATTCAAATTTGCCGCCATTTGTGTAGTTAACTATTGGCAACCCCAAACAATTAAATTATTTGACAGCTGAAAGGTGAGGTTTAGTAAAAGAGGAAGGAGCATATGTATATATTAAAAAAAAAAAAATAAAAATGGTCATTTAATAATGACAAATTTCAACGTGTTGAGAATGCCATGGAGGTAAGTTTTCGGATGTGCTATTCTATATACTCGACTGTGTTATATTATTTAATAATTTATATCTTGCGTACCTACATTTGGGGACACCATTTCGATCTGAAATGAAATGAAATTATGTTCAACAACGAAAACACGTTACTATCTCGTACCTTGCTGACGCGAAAAGAAAATTTTAGTTGGTCTTCAACAAGACAACGAAATGCTCACGAAAACGAAGCGAAAAAATATTCATTGACAGTTGCACAAATTAAAATACTTGCTCTTATGTTCAAGTTGTGTGGGACTTAAGAACTTTAAAAAATATTCCAGTAATTATAGAAAAAGTATAAAAAGCATTTAAATCGTTCTTTTAATTGTAAAAACAGTCTGATAAATAACTTAGAGTTCAAAAAAAAGTATGCCATTTGATTACTTGAACAAATATAAATTAAGCAAAAAAAAAAATTTTAAAACGTTGGAGCCGTTATCTTAAAAATAATTTTTTTATATAATTTAATTTAATTTAATTTTTTTTTTTAGCTTAATTCAAGCATATGACTTAAAAATAAGTAACAAAAAATCTTAAAACTATGAACTAAAATAACTTAATGATAATTAAAAAGAAATTAAGGATGGAATGTGGGAGAGGAAAAGATATAATTACTGGAGAGCATTCTTAAGGGTGATTTTAGAGCTGTTTAGTGTTTAGGTCAAATATACTTGAATTGTTGGCTTTTCTTAGCATTCTTGTGAGCGGTTCATTTTGGCCATACTCGGTTCGGTGAAAGGGTATATGGAACAAAGGTAAGACAGCGATGATTTACATTGAATTTAATTTTGTTAAGTAAGTCAACACAGTCAATACCTCCAGTTATTAACTGATGTAGAAAAAGTAGGTCAGCATTATCACGACGTTTGCTGAGGGTTTGCAAATTGATCAGTTTAAGACGATTCTCGTAGGGGGCAGAATGAATGGATCGTCCCATCGAAGGCCCCTCAGAGCAAATCTAACAAATCTGCGTTGGACGGATTCAATTCTCTGAATGTGGACATGATGATAGGGTGAACAGACCTGAGACGCGTACTCTAGCAGAGGCCTAACAAAGGTTATATATAGAGATTTTGTGACGTAGGGATCTGAGAATTCCTTGGACCAGCGTTTAATGAATCCTAAGGTTGAGTTAGCTCTGTTAATAATAGAATCATAATGAGCTCGGAAGTTCAGCGGACTATCACAAAGAACCCCCAAGTCGCGAATGGAAGTAACAACAGAAATTTGGTCATTATTCATAAAGTAACAACGTTGAGGAAGAGGAGAGCGTTTGCGGGAGTAAGTAATAGATTGACATTTACTAATATTTAGCTCAAGGAAATTGTGGCGACACCAGGTATAGAAGTTATTTCAGTCTTCTTGTAGTATCTGAGAATCTTCCGTGCTTTTAATCAGTTTGGAGATGCGAATGTCATCCGCGTAAATCTCCAGATTAGATCCTACTAAAGTAAGGTCAACGTGCGTCGTTAATACTTAACAAGAAAAGCAGAGGGCCGAGGTGACTCCCTTGCGGGACGCCTGATTGTGAGTATATAGGGTTGGAGGTGTTAGCCCTAAACAAAACTGTGTATATCCTATCATCCAAATAAGACTGGAACCAAGATATAAAAAGAGGTGGGAATCCATACGATTTTAATTTGAAGATTATTATACTGTGGGAAATTTTATCGAATGCTTTGCTAAAATCGATTGCAATTGCATCGACTTCATAACCTGATTCCATGGCACAAATACTATTTGATATAAATTCAGTAAGATTAGAAGTTGTCGATCTTCCTTTGAGAAATGAGATATATAAAATGTTTGTAACATTTTTCAAAAAAAAAATTGGTATGCCAATTTTGAGTATATATTAATATACATTTAAAACTGAAATTTCAAAATAGTTCATCAACCCGTTTTTGAAATATTGAATTTTCAAAAAAAAAATTTGAATCTTTTTTATAAATCCAAAATTTATTTTTTTCAAAATTTTGGTATGCAGTATTATTTATATTTGAACAAAACTTTTGTGCAAAAAATTTAATTGAAATGGAATGAGCGGTTAATGAGAAAACCGAAAATCAAAAAACCGTTATGTGGCAGGTACCGTTAATAAATGTTTTTGGTGATTTTTTTTCTTACCAGAAGGCACATCATATCTACAGTAATACACTGATTTTTTTTTTATCAAAATCGTTGGACCCGTTTTTGAGATAAATAAGCTTTTCCTTAACGGTTGTATGGCAAGTACCGATATATTTTGAGCTAAAAAAAAAATTTCAATTTCCCCTCTGGAGAGTTACAAAAAAACCTTAAGTTCAAAATTTTAAAAAATTGCTTCAGTGGTTTAGGCTGTAGGTTGAGGTACGGACAGACAGACAGACAGAATTGTGCCACCCACTTTTTTCGTGTTCTCTATCATCGTAATGTTATGTTTGATTGTTATCTCTAAATTTTTTTTTTGCACGAGTCCAAAACTTGCCCTATACTATAGTACCTATATCGCAAGTGAAAATTCAAACAAAAGCAAATTCACAATAATCACAGGCAGCCATGATGTAATGAAAGAAACAACAAACAAAAAACACAAATGACTGTTTTCCGTCCACAGTAAATAGTCTGGGTGATAAATTGTATGCGAGAAAAGAGTGTAGACTTTTCCAAATAATCTACTACAATAATCAATTTCGCTCGTCGAACAGCGTAGACGAATTGTAGACCAAATTTTTTGTTTAGAACTTCGTTGTGTCATTTTTGTATTTGATTTTTCATTTAGTATCAGCAGCTCATTAGGCTTAATGCTCCATTTTTATTAAGCCAAAACAGTCAGCTGTCATTTTTTTTGTTGACTACCAACGTAATGTAGTAAATAAATGGTTGCAAATTCAATTCTGACGTTAATTTTGGAATAGCTTTTATAATGATATCAAATATAACTAAGTTAATAAATCAGACTTTATTATTTTGCAGGCTGTTCTGAAAGTCTTCTAAAAACTGCGATTCCGTCTCAACACTTGATACCAATAATTGATATTGAAGATGACGATGAAAATGAAGAAGAATTTTACGTTGATGAACTTAATGACACTGGTGTAGATGGATACGTGAGTAATGTTTAAATTATTTTAAATAATGTACATTATACCTTCGTTCGTTTACTTCCCAAAACTGGCGCATTTCTATGAATTTTAGTCCCAAGTTCTGTCAAAGTTCATATAAAAAAAAGTATAGCTAGACTAAAATTGGTAGACATTGGTGTTTTTGGGATGTAATTAAACAGACTGTATAAATAATAAAAGTTCTTAGTGCATGGGTCATTCAATAAGTAAACGGATAAACACAGCTTAAGTCTTACTGGTATATAAAATGTGAAATCGTATGAATAAAGAATGCTTTGAATTTATGTCTTAGATGTTCATTTATCTCTATACTTCACAGTATAGAGTTTCCTCAATTAAACTACGGCGGTAATTCTCCAATTAACTTTAAAGTGTGGGACTACAATTGAACGAGGGCACACACTTTGAACAGTGCAGTGATTTTGTGTCGGAAAGTGTACGGTAAATCTATATCAGTTAATTTGTGCAAAGTACGATCATTAAGTCTTTTTTTTTTGTTCGGTGTATCAATTCGAAAAAGTGTAGTGATGCAATTGCGTAGTGGTATGCCAATCAAAATGTGTCCGCTCCTCCTTAACTCTAAATGAAGATTTGAAAAAGTGAGTCAGTGCTGAAGAAATATGGGGGAAATTATGTGCCAGTGTTAGTACATACAATCCATAATGGCTTTAGTTTCAACAAAACGGGTGCGCGATGGTTACCGAAATAAAACCTCTCGCAGTGCTGGGCTAGTTGGAAATGCTAAAGTAAATAGGTTTAGAAGCTCCTGCCGCACCGTCCAAACACTAATTTTGTCTCGTGAGATTTCGCCCTCTCTTTGAAAAATGTGTAACGAGGCAACATTTTTCAAAACAACAAAGAAGCGAAAAACGCTGTTTCGGGACAGGAAATTCAAAAGACTTGTAAGAAGATGAGAGTATTCAATTAGAATTATGCATCAATGATGAAAATATGTACATAATTTTTTATTTTTCGGCTCACTTATTGAATGACTTTCGTAGTTATATTCGTAGACAAGGTTATTTTTGTATCTACCAAATGCTCATAATATATTTCTTTATAATCCAGCTAATTAAATTAGTATTTAACACATCCAATTAGTATTATTCTTTTTGCATTGAAAAGAAAAGCAATTGTATAAATTAATAATTTTATACCGACATATACATATGTATTTATGTATGTTTCTAAATAAATAAAATAAAATTGTATCTGTCAGCATTTTATTCAAGGGTAAAAAACTCGAAGTGCTATAAATAATAATGCTTAACCTGTAAATTTATTTTTGTATTCAAGGTATTTTTTTTAAGAGTATTTATTCACTTGACCTGGATTGAGAAATCTTACAGTTTAGTGTAATTAGAAACAAATGCTTACAAGTGACTGCTTCACAATTGTCAAAGAAAAAATCACGAGTACATATGAATATACACATATCTCCTCATAGATTAAGTTATTTAGACAGTTAAGTAACAGTTGAAACAAAAAGAATATAAAAATTGCTAAAATAAAATTAAATTGTGAAAGTTTAAATATTTGCCCTTCAATCACGAAAGAACGGCTGGATGAACACCAATGATATTTCGCATACGAAACGACTGAAAAAATTGAAATTGTTTTCTAAGGAAATTTTTTTTAAAATACATTTTATTAACTAACTAGCTGGCCCGCCCCGGCTTCGCACGGGCATACAATTTTTTAGTTACGTAGAGAAATTAAATTAATTATCAATGATACTACCTACAATAATAGGTATATATCTATATTATATATATAATGAATTTGTTTGATTGGTTATTAATATCGTTTTCGATGTGATTTTGGAATTGTTTTATTCCTATCGAATATTGAAATTTAAACTTTTGGATAAAATATAAATTTTCGTTTTTTCATCTTTTGCATTGACATGTAAATCCGATGACTTCAACGTCTTGAACATTTCTAGATACATAATACTGTCCTATTGCGAAGCATGGATTTTTTAGTGCCAGCCCACACACCTTTTGATTATAATCATTTCAAAGGCAAGTCATATCAGGAATTGTAAACTCTTCAATATAAAAGGCGTTTCTTGTTACCATTGGACTGTGTGATAGTAACATATTATTTTTCTCCTTTGAAATCGCCATTTGAAATCGTTGCACTGATTACGTTATTCATCAATCTTTTCACAACCTCACACACATGTTGTTTTATGTCATTTCTACATCGACCACTAATCATTGGAAAACCCTTTATACAGAACAACACGGATATAAGAATTAAGAAAGTCTGAATATCTGAATGTCTCCTAAATCCGAGTTTTTCTTTTCTTCAAATAACTGAAATAAGCAAAGAAAAATTCCGTGTATTAGATTGCGTTTCTTATATGTATAAATGCCTGACAAAGTGCGTAAACATCCCCGATCATTTGCAAAATTAAAAACAAAAACAAAAAGTTGTTAATATAAGAAAAGTCACAAAATCGAATAATTTATTTTGGTCATATCATATGTAGTTACATATTATGTCAGATGTAATGCATATTCGTTTGTGTCTAATGCACCAGTTATAGCTATGTATGTATCATTGAAACTCATCATTGTATATTGTAATGATTGCGTTTAGAAAGTAAGATCAGTTGTTATTTTAATGCCAAAACAAAGCATTTGTCCTAATTATTAATTCTGGCAAAAAATCATTTTGATCCAGCCTTTCACATGAAATGAGTTTTATTATTTCAAGGATTAAACTACTTTACCAACGATCATTTAAATATTCAAAGTCTTTTTATCTGGAAGAAGTTGGGTCTATTTGAAATTCGTTTGGCTAAAAATATTAAGTAAGTCTTGAGCTTTATTTCTCCATCAATATAATAATTGATTTTGCATTCTAAATGCCTCAAAAATGAAGAAGAAAATTTGTCAAGTTGAGTTCCTCTGAAAACTATGACTTGCACCTAACAGAGAAATTACTAAAAAACTTGCTTTTTTTCTTAAAAAAAAATAATGAATGATTAGAAACGGTATTTATTTCATAGTTTGAGATGAGATAGGACAATCAAGACTAAAATGTATTGTCCCGTTTTTTCATACAATTAACTCATATGTACGATGCATCCTCAAGTGTCGTATTCCAATTTGCAATAGTTGGCAATCTTCTCCATATGTGCCCAGTTTCCCAAAACTTGTTCTTGATTGTTGGCCTATGAAGGCCAATATACAAATCGCAAATAGATTTATTCTTCACTATTTGGTAGTCGGTGTATAACCAAAATAAATTCACATAAAACCTTCAACAACTTTACCCGTTTTCTCTTTTGCCTTTTCATTTTTCCAGTATAAGACACACGCTGACCGTCAAAAACTGTTGAAGGATTGGAGATGGAGACATGGAGATGGAAGACCCCAAGCTTCTTGTATAATAATTTGTCTTAGCCAGCCATAACATTTTCTTAATTTATATGTTTGCAAATGTTTGACAACGACAATACACAAAAAAACTAAACTTTTTCAGTCTGAGCAATAATTATTATATTATTACTGACAGAATAGGTCTGTTTCTTTACTCGCCCGCGGGATCCCAAAGTATCCCAAATCTACCCAAAACGTGTTTCTTTACTATTTTCTGGCACGAAAATGCCAGAGCTTTTGACTTTTTTTCATTTCCCCTCCAGCAAGAATCTACCCGAACATTTTAGTTACTGCACTTTCTTGCTTGTCAAACAAGAAATCAGCTGATCGAAAAATTTGAAATAAAATTGTTTAAGTAGCGAACATAAAATGGTTTAATTTAATTAAATTAAATGAAAATGATACAATGGAGACAAATATAAAGTAAAATGTTTCTCCTTGTTCTTGAATTGAAAATGATAAGTGCATATAAAAAGAATTGAAATTGCATAATTTTGTATGTGGTGAGCCTACAAGCAATGAAGTTAAATATGTGCTTAGGTAATTTTAACCGCAACAAACCAGAAACATCCCAAATGCGTTTCTTTACTTTTCATTTTTGGTTAAACATTACAACAACAACAGCAAAAAGCTCAATCCCAAACTTTTTCCCGAACCTTTTCCCAAACTTTATCCCAAAAGTAAAGAAACAGACCTAATATACAGAGCTAGTCTTTGAAATAAGCTTTATTTTTTCGCATACAAATATTGTTTGTGATTTTAGTGACAAATGCACAAGTCCCTTGGCAACTCCGACAGAACTCAGTGAAGACACCCGTCCTGCTCACACTTGAATGATGCTGTCTCGTTTTCCTTTTGTGAAATTCATAACTTCCATTTTCGTATTATATAAACTCTCGTTACTCGCTCATTGCTCTTCTCTTATAGATGTTGTCTGACTAGTAATAGTTTTTTTTATATTGTTAAAATAAAGCTTATAATTCTAAAAGTTTTCAGTTTTTTATTCTTACAAGTGAAAGTAAGATAATATAATAGTTTGGTTAGTTTGATTCCTCTGAGTGTGTGAAATATAGGAAAATTTCATACATTTTTTGGTGCCTCCTGTGAGGAATATACGACCTGTTAACTTGTGGCGTCATAACGGTACCCTTTGCGGTGAACATTCTAAGAAGTTCTATTAGAACACAGTTGTATCTATTACGAAGATGGCTGAGCTCAACAAGCGTACATCTGCATCTCGTGCAATCAAGCGCATTGCCGCGAAAATAGAAGCAGATGATTTTACTGGCGACGAGTTTGGCCTTCGACAAGAGATGAATTCCTTGCAGCTACATTTTGATCGTTTTGTGACTACTCATGACATCCTTATGGCTGCAGCCAAACCTACTGAGGTTGAAGCACATGCGGTGCTTTGGGATGACATGGAAGAACTGTACAATACTTCCATTGCTAAAATTAATCGACTGGTTTCCTTGGCGCAAAAAAACCCGAATCCAGACATTGATGATACGGCCAAACAACCCGCAGCATCATCTACCACAATGGATTTGAAGTTGGACCCGTTGCCGGTTCCGAGTTTTGATGGCACATTGCAAAACTGGTTGGCCTTCAAAGATGCTTTTGAAACGCTGGTACATTTGCCGGATTTTCCAGAGGCATACAAACTAGGAAAACTCCGCGAAGCAGTCAAAGGCGATGCAAGAGCATTGGTCGGTGGAATGTATACTGGTGGTTATAATGATGTCTGGAAGGCATTAAAGACTCGCTACGATAACAAGAAGCAATTGGCAGAGATTCATGTCTCACGATTTATTGGCTTGAACAGAGAACCAACTGAATCGACATCGGCATTGCTCAATTTGGTGGATACGGTGAGGGAGTCATTTCGCGCATTAACTGTAATGCAGTTGCCCGTTGATCAATGGGATGCATTAGCAGTGCCTATTATCACATCGAAGCTTCCCACAGCAACCCAACAGGCTTGGGGTATGAGCCGAACATCAAATGAAATTCCCAAACTAGATGACTTGCTTGGCTTTGTCGAGAAACGCGCTCATAGTTTGGCATGCGATGTGCTGCGATGGAATGCAGTCGACTGCAATAACAAACGTGTTGATAGGACGAATGCAAACATCCCGAAGCATTCACCTCGCTTTGGTAAAATCCAATTTGGCTGCCACTACACCTGGCAATTGTGAATTTTGCAATGGAACCTCCCACCGCATCAGTCGATGCTCTCAACTTTTGGCTTTTCCAGTGGCTGAGCGCTTCCAGAGGCTGAAGGGTTCTAATCTATGCTTCAATTGTCTTAAGCCTGGTCATGCAACCAAGGAGTGTGGCTCTCAGAATTGCCGTCAGTGTAATGGAAGGCATCACACTCTGCTTTGCCGTCGTTCATCACCGCATTTGGCATCGCAACCGCCAAACAGCTCAACTGCTACGACCACCACAACGACGACACCTGCTGTTTCAACACCGCCAATGGGTCAAGCTCCTCGTAATTATATCTGACTAGATGGCCCCATCAAAACATTTGCAGTTTTCAATGATCGTCTCATTCTTTTGGCAACGGCGTATGCACGCATAACAGATGGCTTTGGCGAGGAGCATCAGTGTCGTTTACTTGGGCTCCCAGGTTAGTTTTATGACTTTACGCTTTTTTAACAATTTGTCTCTTCGCAGGAATAAATGCGAAATACAAGTAGAAGGTGTAGGAAACTGTCTATCAACATACACTCGAGGCAAAGCAGTTGTACAACTGTCTTCTAACTTTAATCACCACTTTGCTATGAGTGTTGAAGTCTACCTCATAGAAACTATCACTTCACCCATACCTGCATCTAGAATTATGGATGATTGCTGGCAACATTTACGTAATTTGCAATTGGCAGACCCCTCATTTGGCACTACTGGACGAATTGATGCATTGCTTGGCGCTGACGTTTGGGGTCAAATAATCACAAATGGCATAGTTCGTGGTTGTGATGGAGAACCATTTGCGCAATCAACTCATCTTGGCTGGGTAGTATTTGGACCTGCCGCAGTTCAATCTCATGCAGCACCCACATTAAGGTCATTGGCAGCGTGTTCTAAACATGACCAACGGGTTGATGATTGGCTACGTACATTTTTTGAGACCGAGAACCAGCACTCGACTTCTAATGCTACTTTGCAATCTGATCTATGTGAACACATAGATATGGCTACACATACCCGCGAATTAGATGGCCGTTACAGCGTACAAATACCATTTAGGATGGATGCACCAGCACTTGGCAACTCACACAATTTAGCACTACGACAATTTTATCAACTCGAACGCAGACTAGCTTCAAACCCGGATCTTCGGGAGAGATACATTGCCTTTATGAGGGAATATATTATGCTTGGCCATATGAATGCAATTTCGGAGCAACCATGCAATCCATCACAGTCATACTATATTCCTCATCACGCTGTCACCATCAAGTTTCGTGTGGTTTTTAATGCCTCAGCGCAGACATCAACCGGCATCTCTCTGAACGACACACAATTGGCTGGCCCGCTCATTCAAGAGTTATTAATAAATATAATCCATCGATTTCGACGTTTTGCAGTTGCTCTATCTGCGAATGTAGAGAAAATGTTCAGGCAAGTGCTAATCGACAAACGACATAGGCAATGGCAACAGATTTTATGGCGAGAAGATCCCACTGAACCATTGCGCATCTTCCAATTGAACACTGTTACCTACGGTACTGCGAGTGGACCTTATTTGGCAGTTCGTGCGATGCAACAGTGTGGAATGGATAATTCTTCTTCGTTACCAACGGATGACCGGGCAAATACCGCTCGGACAAGCATATTGCGGGACTTCTACATTGACGACTACCTCTGTAGTGCTCCATCAACAAAGGCAGCAATTGAATTAGCAAGGGATGTTGATTTCGTGCTCAAACAAGGACACTTCTGCCTAAGCAAATGGCGATCAAATGATGCAGAGGTTTTGGCTCATCTCACAAATACACCATTCACGGACGAAATTGAATTGCAAGCCTCGGAGACAACTGTTCTTGGGTTGAATTGGGATCCAATAGCAGACGAACTATTCTACAAGGTTAAATTGGCAGCGGATTCAGCATCTACTACGAAACGCCAAGTTCTAAGTGACACAGCGAGGCTCTATGACCCACTTGGCATGTTGGCACCTGTTATCATCGTGGCTAAACTTTTCATTCAGCGCCTTTGGCAGGCAGGATTGGCGTGAGATACACCACTTCCAACGGATTTGCTTGATGAGTGGCTCACATTTCGTGGCGATTTGCATAAATTGGAGAAAATTCGCGTACCTCGCTGGCTTGGCACACAAGTTGATACAACTCCTCACCTACATGGCTATTGTGATGCAAGTTTAAAGGCATATGCGGCTGTCATATATCTCAGCACAGTCGATAACGAAGGACATCGCAAATCAACACTTATCACATCTAAGACAAAGGTGGCTCCTAGCAAGGCTGTAACAATTCCACGGTTGGAACTGTGCGCTGCCCATCTTCTAACTACGACAATGATAACTATCAGACAGGCTTTGGATCTCAATAACGTTCCATATACAATGTGGAGTGACTCTAGCATTGTCCTCAGCTGGCTTCGCAAGCCATCAACACAATTTAAGCCCTATGTGGCTAACCGCGTTGGCTATATTCAAGAGAATTCTGAGATTAGCAACTGGTATCACATCCGTACACATTATAATCCAGCAGATTGTGCAAGCAGAGGCATAAGTGTTGATGCACTCATATCACACCCGCTATGGTGGAATGGCCCAACGATTGGCGACGAACTATTTTCTGTCGAAGACACTACACTCAAGGAGGATGAAACTTTGGAAATAGAAATGGAATTAAAACCAATCAAGGCACATATGGCCAGTCCATTGAAAAGGCTGGTAATTGAAACTCGTTATAGGAAGGACACAGAAACTATAATCATTCCATTACTTGAGCGCTTCAGTAAACTTGGGAAAATGCTTCGTACAACAGCTTACATCCTGCGGTGGTTGAAATCACATCGCAAATATAGATCACAATCTTTTGTCACAGTCGAGGAAATGGAAAAGGCTCTTTGCTGGCATATAAGGGCGGTACAGCATACATTCTTTGCGGCAGAGATTATTCAACTCCAAAAAGGCAACAACGTGGCTACGTCTAGCAAGCTGACTGCATTGACTCCATATCTGGATAATGAAATGAATATTCTCCGTGTATCTGGCCGATTGGAAAACGCAAGGCTTAGCGACTTCCAACGACACCCAATCATCCTTCCCAAGGAAAGCATTTTGGCAAGGCTAATTGTGGAGAAAGCACATGATGAAACGCTCCATGGTGGCATACAACTCATGATACAGACGATCCGAGAAAAATATTGGATACTTCATGTACGTATTCTTGTAAAACATGTTATTCATTTTTGCCCTATTTGCAGAAGGCATCGACATACAATGGCTAAGCAACGTATGGCATCGTTACCTTCATCTCGAGTTATGGCTTCACCACCATTTTCAATCGCAGGTGTTGATTACTTTGGCCCATACAATGTTCGCATAGGTTCCAAAAACGTTCGCACGGTGAAAAAGACCTATGCTGCTATTTTCGTATGCATGGCCTCGAAGGCTGTTTACATTGAACTGGCCGAAGATCTCTCAGCAGAAGCATTCATCAACGTGTTCACTCGATTTGTGAACCGCCGTGGTCCATGTCATCACTTGTTCAGTGATAATGGAACTGCATTTGTTGGAGCAAATCGGCTTTTGCAGGAAGACCTCAAGGAATGGCAAGGTGCTTATGCACTGCAGCGTTTGGCCAACCAGGGAACCCAGTGGCACTTCATAGCACCGAGCGCACCACATCAAGGTGGTCTTTGGGAGGCGGCAGTCAAATCTGCCAAGAAACATTTGCGTCGAGTTATTGGAACTCAGTCAATTTACTATGATCAGCTGCATACCTTACTTGTACATACCGAGGCATGCTTGAACTCTCGTCCGATAGTGGTTTTGCACGATGACGTAGACGATCGATTGGCCCTCACACCAGCAGACTTTCTGATTGGTCGATCTATTATTGCTGTACCAGATAAACCCGTTTTGAAAGTACCCACACAGCGTCTGAGCTATTGGCGACAGTTGAGGCAAATGCAACAACATTTTTGGAGACGATGGCAGGATGAGTACTTGCAAACATTGCAATCACGTTCCAAGTGGCATGAAGCAACTGAAGATATCAACATAGGCGATGTTGTTATCATAAAGAACGAAAATCTACCAGCAACACAATGGCCACTTGGTCGGATCATAAAACTACACCCTGGCAAGGATGGCCTAACCAGAGTCGTTACAATCAAGCATCAAAAGGGTGAATACATCAGACCGATACAGAAACTGTGCAAGATATTGGATGATCCTGAACGTAACCGTCCAGCCGGGCAGGATGTTTGTGATTTTAGTGACAAATGCACAAGTCCCTTCGCAACTCCGACAGAACTCAGTGAAGACACCCGTCCTGCTCACACTTGAATGATGCTGTCTCGTTTTCCTTTTGTGAAATTCATAACTTCCATTTTCGTATTATATAAACTCTCGTTACTCGCTCATTGCTCTTCTCTTATAGATGTTGTCTGACTAGTAATAGTTTTTTTTTATATTGTTAAAATAAAGCTTATAATTCTAAAAGTTTTCAGTTTTTTATTCTTACAAGTGAAAGTAAGATAATATAATAGTTTGGTTAGTTTGATTCCTCTGAGTGTGTGAAATATTGGAAAATTTCATACAAATATCAATTTTTCTTTTTTATGATAAAAGTGCAGCGCCACTTATTGAAAATTTCTCAAATAACTTTTTAAACCTTGCCAGTCATTTTTTGAATATAACCCATAAATTTGAGCTCAATCTGACGTCTAGTTCTTGAGTCTATAGGTCATACACAGACAAACATTCATTTTTATATATATAGAAGATTTATAACTAAAACCGACACTGACACTGACAGATCTTGCACAATTGACAAAAACTCAGTATTTCTGCAATACGAAATGGATTGGTATATGCTTGAAGAACGTTGGGTAATAGCACCAAGTTACTTCCAAAGTAAATACTGTGTTGCCAAAACAAGGTGAATTTTGAAAAGAAAGTTTGGTCAAAATAAGGAACTCACGTTAGCTGATGTACGCAAGTTTGTGAAGTAAATACGTGAGACTGTGGGCTCAACGAAGAATATTTAATTGCAGATGTTACTGCGATAATGTTGCGCCTAAGCTCGAAAATATCAACATGGCAAAGATATCAGCTACTAAAAATTTATCCCCCCACTAGCTTGAGAAAACGTTAAAACGACCTAGCATATTTTAACCGTCCACACCAAGGCGAAAACAAACTCTTTCAGAAGTACTGAACAGTGTTTTTTGTAGGTAGTATAATCTTTCTGAAAATAAACCAACAGATGTTACACTCTTTAGTTATATTCTGGGTATCGCATCGAGTTTTAAACACAAGCTATTTTACAAAGAAATCATTGGTATCAAAAATGTCAACAAATATCCATTGTTTTTTCTTTATAGACCGAAAATAAAATATTGCTACAATGTAGTTGACACTGGGACATATGCATAAACGGTTGTACATGCTTTCACTGGTAAATTTTGATAGTATTTACTAATATGCATATGCATAAAACCAAAGTAAATATTGAACAAAAATTTCAATTCAATTCAACTTTGCTTTATGAAACATTTCTATTTTCAATTGGCTTAAAAATAGTTTATGACTATTAGATACTTTTATTGATAAATATTAAAATTTTGTTGGCACATAAGGGGCCTAAGGTGCCAGTTATAGCTATCATTGAAACTCATCATTGAAAACTTTAATGATTGATTTTGAGGCGTTAAGAAAGCAAAATCATCTATTATTTTGATGGACGATTAATGCACAAGACATAATTAATATTTCTAGCCAAAAAAAAGTTTCAAATAGGTCCAACTTTTCACTAAAAATGGCTTTCAATTTTTCAATGATCATTGGTAAGGTAGTTCAATCATTGAAATAAGAAAAGTCTTTTTATGTGGAAAGTTGGGCCAATTTGAATAATTTTTTTGGCTAGAAATATTAATTAGGTCTTAACCTTTATTTCTATATCAAAATAATAAATGATTTTACTTCCTAAAAGACTCAAAATCAATCATTAAAATTTTCAATGATGAGTTTCAATGATAGCTATAACTGGCACCTAAGGCGCCAGTTATAGCTATCATTGAAACTCATCATTGAAAATTTTAATGACTGATTTTGAGAGGTTTAGAAACCAAAATGATTTATTTTTTTGATGGACAAATAAGGCTCAAGACCTAGTTAATATTTCTAGTCAAAAAAAAATTTCAAATAGGCCCAATTTTCCACAAAAAAGACTTACTTTTGGTAAGGTAGTTCAATCATTGAAATAAGAAAAGTCTTTTTATGTGGAAAGTTGGGCTTATTTGAATTTTTTTTGGCTAGAAATATTAACTAAGTTTTAAGCTTTATTTGTTCATCAAAATAATAAATAATTTTGCTCTCTCAACATCTCAAAATCAATCATTAAATCAATGATGAGTTTTAATGATACCTATAACTGGCACCTAACGGTACATATTGTAGTAAAATTTAGAATACAAATAAGATTTATAATATGTGAAAATTTAATATAAAAGTCGGTTTGACTTTGTTGACCTCAGGTTGTTCAGTCCCGGTTTTACTGTGGCGGTGCATTTATATAGGGGGGGGGATAGAGTTTGGCGTTTAGCTACGGTAATGGGCTGACCCTGGGTCAGAGTAGAAGTGTACTACTTCATCGTTGGTTGTTGTAGTTATATCGAGAATTTCCTTGGGGCCTAGGTTCCTTGGTTCCGGATCTCGTTGTTGGTTTATCATCCTTCTCATCAGTTGATTAGGATGGTTGGCGATGTTTCTAACCAGTTTCTCTGCAGATAGCAATAAGTACTTGTTCAGGGGGACTACCTTGGCTTCAGAGTAGAGTTGCCCGTTCTTAAAATGTTTGCGCCGCTGACGATCGAAATGAAACCCAGTGCATATCCTCAGAATTTTCTTTTCGAATATTTGCAGTTCCTTCATGGCTGTTTTGGAGATAGTGAACTGGAAAACTGTAACTGATGACTGGTCTCAGAAGTTGCTTGTACATTAGAACTTTTTTCTGCTGGCTTAGTCAATTTTTTTTTTCTTTATCAGCGGGTGATGGAAGGTAAAATTTGTTTTTTTAAGGACAGTCCGTGAATGTGGGTTAAATCTCAGCAGCTCGTTGAGGTGCATGCCTAGGTACTTGGCGCTGCGCTTGGCTGGTAATCTAGTTCCGTCTAGGAGTACTAGGGTGATGCTTCTGCAGCTTCCAGTTGAGCGGCCTTGTCTGCCTCCTAGTCTTCTGAAGCAGACAAGCTCCGATTTAGATTAGTTAATCCGGATACCCCATTTGGTGTAAAACTCGAAGAGTTTGCGGATGTGGGCCTCGCATTCACGTGAAGTTAGTGAGGTCATGATGTTGTATATAAATGGTCCAAGCTTTGGCCCTTTGTCGATTTGCAGTTCTCCAGTTGCACGAAAAAGTTCCTGAAAGAAAGAAAAGAAAAAATAATTTGTATTAGTGCTGAAGGAAAGCCTAGTTCGTTGAGTTTATGGATAAGGGCTTCAATCCATACACTGTCGAATGCTTTTTCGACGCATCCGATGGTAACTCGATGGTTGTTTAAGCTGTGGTGATGTCATAGGCACCCGCAGGATTTTTTCCAGGGGGGGGGGGGGGGGGTGGTCAGACACCAACCGAATTTTATGTTGGTATGTTTTTTATGTTGAATATTATATGCAATAATATTTGATTTGTTGGAATTTTTGTATAAATAATTTTATCCTAACCCGTTAACCACTCATGATAAAATTAAAAATCCAAAATAACGTTCGATGGGAGTTGATAGTTATCCAGCAGAAAATTATTTTATATTTAATGGTAGACCGTACTTATTTTAGTACACAGACAATTTTTCATAATTTTTGAGCAAAATGAGATTTTTTCCTAGGGTTTTTAACATTAATTTCTATTTTTGTTTTTAAATATTTTGAAGAATGTTGCAAATTCGTTATAAACCAAGTTTCAAAAATTGTGTTTGAATATATTGAGTTCTCAAAAAAATTTTGTAATAATTTTTAAAACCAAAAAAAAAACTTACCAAGACCTCCTTCACCGTTTTCGACAACATCGAAAGTCATTAAATTTTTTCTTTCCGAGATACTATTAATTTTTTTAATTTAATTTCTGTTGTTGTTATTTAGAATGTTGAATTGACATAGATACGTAACGCTAAAACTAAATTTGGTTCTAACAAAACTAAGTTCAAAATTCAAATTTGTATAGAAGAAGCAGCTATGTATTTTTTGAAAATAAAAAAATCTGAATTGAATTGGATTTCGAGAAAATTATTTAAACAATTTGGAAACTCTACACAAAAAAAAATCGAATTTCTTGTTTAAAATGATCCAAGATTTTCTTTAAAATTAAGGCATATAATTTTCGGAAAATCTAAAAGCTTTATTTATTTCTAAAAATTAAATACCTATTTTTAGGAATATGGCTTTTCACTACGCCATGACGATGAGTTTACTGGGCAAGCTCGTCGCCATGGCGGGCGTAGTGAAAACTTGCAATCTTAACAGGCTCTATTGATTGTTTCGTCACACAAAAAATGAGATAGCTAGCTACATTGTACAATGTACATACATTGTTACTGCTTATAGATAAGAGAATGAACCGGTGCAGCTACCTTTACAACTATGTATAAGTTTGTGTTGTTAAAATCTCTTGTGAAAAAATAGTTGATACAAAAGCAATTCAAGGTATCTGAAATTTAATGAAATTTTCAAGTAAGCTAGATAGTTTTGAAGATAGAATACTCGAACGCAAGGAATGGTTATTTAATGCGAATACTTTCTTATGGAAGATCTTTTTAGGCAAACAACAATCCGCATTTTATCTGTTCATTTTCTTGAGAAACAATATCCGTCTCATACATATTTGAGTTTACGTGAAACTTTTCAAAATAACCTATAGGTTCCTTTTTATATTGGCAAATGCAAGAGAGGGCAAACCATGATCATCGAAAGAAGATGTCAAGAAAATAGCTTCATATATTTTAAAAAGCATATCGAAATTAAGGATTTTCATATATATATATTCGGCCTGATCCAGAGGCAGAGTGGGGCAAACCATGAACTCCGCCAAAAAAAGAATTATTTGTTGAAATTCATACTAAAATATATATATAAATATGTATGTAAATAGCGTGGTATTTCCCAGAGCCAGGGTGGCAACTACCCCCCTTGCCCTCCACTCCGGGCGCCTAGGGGCGATGTCATGATGGAACTTCAAGAGCGGATGCAGAGTGGAATGCTTTTCCCGAAAACCGAACTGCATGTCTGGCATGATTTAGTTCTCGCCGCAGAACTTCTTGAGCTTCCTGAGTATCAGCTTTTCCAAGGTCTTACTTAGGTTATTGAGGAGGGATATCGGCCTGTAATTGGTAACCATATTCCTCGTACCTTTCTTGGAAATCGCCATGAGTTTTTCAGATTTCCATTTCTGGGGGAAATAACTGTTGCTGAGGATGATGGCCAACTTACTGTTTGTGGAAGTTTCTTTAGGATGAAGTTGGATACCCCATCCGGCCCAGCTGAATAAATACTGAACAAGTGAATTAGTAGTATTTACTTGGATGAATTCAGTATTTACTACCAGTATGTGGTTACCAGTATAAACTTTATTTTATGCATACCAAATGCAGTAAATACTTAAGTTTCAGCTTCTACTATTAGTACTAGTATTTACTGTAACCTTTTACTGGTAGTAAGTCCTTCAATTTTATGCATTATGGCCCATTGCAAAGAAATCTTTGTTTGTTTGTATGTAAATCATTTAATTAAGAATGGTCACATACTAATAAAATCATAAGAGCAGGGTAAATTCTAAACAGATAATTAAGTACCGTTTTTTTAGCAATAAAAAAATTAGAAAATCATAAACCATTATACAAAATTCAATACAAAAAAGTACGTATACGCCCGAGTGTATAATTCGTTTCCAAAGCCACCTTCTTGATAAAAAATTGTTTGCCATTTTGAGAAGGGACGCGATTCAAAGTTATCCTATCCGTCTCCATCGTCTCCCATGCGTCTTTGATCCGTCAAATCCGTCTTCGATCCGCCTCCGATTTCCTTAGTATTTGTATTCATTTCTTTTTTGAATTTGTGCCAGTCGCCATAAGACCGTTTGAACTTAATATTTCATGGTTAAATAAAATATGGTAGAATAAATTATTTCTTTTTAGTTTTTTTTATTTGCTCCAATGTTAAGCAGTAGATATAATACATTCGGTGAAGGTTAACACTGTAGTCATTTCATTACCAAGCAAAATTTCTCTCAGCTGCTTACTAGTTTATTGTTTAGAACATGTTCTTTCTATTACTAGGTTGGGAGTGTAATTTGTTTATAATTTATTCATCTGGGATCAACTATAAAAACAAATTGTAAAAAATAATATGACAATTATACAAGGAAAACTGAATCGCGTGCCATATAGTTCAAAGAAAAGCTAGAATCAAGTCATGCATTGAAAATAAGGCTGTTCGTGTACTCACACAAAACAGACAATTTTTACTCAATTCTGACAAAATTAAGCCCAAAGCTTTTTGCTTACGCAAAAAATATGTAGTTTTTCGCAGAAGAGAACGCGTAAAAGTGAAAGACAGTTTTTGTCATATTCTGATTCAGAAATTAGTTTGGGCCGAAATTGTCAGCTCTGTGTTCTGTCAGTTGAGAACAACAACAAAATGGCTATTGTTACCTTTTAGTTTTTTTAGTTTTTATTGAAAAAGTAATTTCTTTTCTAATGAATTTTTTTTTTATACTAAATAATTTTGTTGAATTATTTTTAAGGAAGAAAATGCGAGTAAATTGTGAATGTCTTGTGTTTTGTTTACAGTGCAGTGCTTTTTAATAAAAAAAAAAACGATATTAAAATATAATCAGCCTCAAAAAAAAATAAGTGACAATTTAAGCTCTTAATTACGAAACATTTAGCCCTAAATGTGTACCTACTCGCAAAAAAGAGAAATTTTCGTTCGGCGACAATATAGTGCAGGCTTTTTACACATTTAAAAAAAAAAATTGTTAACAGCAGTTTAACGATTGAATATGGTGAAGGGGGTTATAAGGAATGTTAAAAAAATCTATTTCCCAGAAGCGGAGTTGGAGGGGGGATTTGGGGGGTGAAAAAGAGGGGGGAAATTGTATTTTTCCGTTTTCCGACTAAAGTTGACCCCAAAATGAAAAGTGTTTAATAGATTTGTTGTAGATCTGACAAAAATCTACAACTTTCATATACATCACTTTTTAACTTAACCCCAAAATTTCCGAGATATTGGCAAAAAAACGTATTTTTTTCTGGTTTTTGTTTTTTATTTTTCATTTTTCCAAAAATATTTGAATTTAAATGAAACTTTGTGAAAATATATCTTGTTGTGTCCTTAATTAAGACAATTTTTTTCAAGCATTACCATTGATCAGTTTTTGAGATATTCAATTTTGTTTGGAAAAAAATACTTTTTTTTCAAATGAAAAATGTACTTCAGAAAATCATCGTACCGAGTTCATTTAAGGATTATTAGTTTTGTTTTTAGATTAACTTTTGTATAAAATAATCAATTATTACAGTATACACAACTCAAGATAACCATTTTATGCGGACCATATCACCCCTTTTTTCAAATATTTCAAACAAAAATCAATAAAATAAAGTCTCAAAAAAAAAGCCGATAAGGTTTGCTTGAAAAGCTTATATCATGGATTCTATTTTTTTGGAGCATCAAGGTTAAAGTCTACAGACTAAGGAAAAATGACAGAGCATCATTCCCTATTTTTTTTAAAGTGCATTGAAGAGTTATTGACCATTAAATTTTAATAGGAAACCAAGCTGGTTTTGAACCCCCATCCCCACCAAAGGCTGAGAAAAAAAACCTGCCTAACTTTGGTATTTGATATCATAATACATGTACCTATAAACCTTCATACTCAGATTCTGGTTATATATCGTCGGTTCAAAGGTAAAACTCAATAACTAACATTTTACACTTTTGAAGGAAATTAAATTGAAACATACTTTTTGAAGCTGAAAATTCAATTTTCAAAATTTTTTAAATAGAGTTCCCGGGTATACCTTTCAATGTCCTTATAAAAAACGTGCGAAATGAGGCTTTTTGCATTCAAAAAATGCATTTCATTCTCATTTTCTCGAACTTTTTTTTCTGCACTTAGTGAGTTTTACATTTGAACCGACGATATCCTCTCCAAAAATTTGGTGTCGGCTCTTGTACTTTTATTTTTGTTTTTCATTTAAAACTGTGTGTACTGAAATGAATATTTCTCGCAATATCGTTCGGTATCGGCAGAACTTTTGTCTCGGGTCAAATAATAAAACACTATTTTATGTGTATTTTTTCCTTAGAACTCCATGGTGTGATTAGTTTTTGCATTTTCCAAAAATTTTGAACAATTTATCAACCATTATTAAAAAATTACTTGATGTAAAATGATTTTTTTTGCTTTTTTCGCATTTTTGCATGTGGTTACTATATGTTTTCATTATTTCATATAAAAGTAAATATAAAAACAAAACTAATAATCCTTAAATGAACTTGGTACGAAGATTTTCTGAAGTACATTTTTCATTTGAAAAAAAGTATTTTTTTCCAAACAAAATAGAATATCTCAAAAACTAATCAATGGTTATGCTTGGAAAAAATTATCCTAATTAAGGACACAACAAGATATATTTTCACAAAGTTTCATTTAAATTCAACTATTTTTGGAAAAATGAAAAATAAAAAACAAAAACCAGAAAAAAATACGGTTTTTTGCCAATATCTCGGAAATTTTGAGGTTAAGTTAAAAAGTGATGTATATGAAAGTTGTAGATTTTTGCGAGATCTACAACATTTCTATTAAACACTTTTCATTTTGGGGTCAACTTTAGACGGAAAACGCAAAAATACAATTTCCCCCCTCTTTTTCACCCCCCAAATCCCCCCACCAACTCCGCTTCTGGGAAATAGATTTTTTTAACATTCCTTATAACCCCCTTCACCATATTCAATCGTTAAACTGCTGTTAACAATTTTTCTTTTTTTCGATTAAAAATATGTTAATTAGCCTGCACTAATAGGCGAAAAGTGAATGTTGTTCACGAGCAAATCCTAATAAGGGTGAATAAAAAAAAAATAATGATAATTTTTTTTTTTTTTTTTTCTTAGTGTTGTTTTTTATCTGCTTTTTGTTGACGTCTAAAAAGTGATTAAAATTGTTGGTTCAATGGGTACGTGTACTTTTGCACTTTTTTCTGAGAGATCTCCATTCCTCAAAATTTGACAGACTGTCTAATTTAGCCCAGAAAGTACACAAGCAAACCTAATATTTGGTTATTGAAAAGAATTGTCAAAAGTGGTTGTTACAAAAAGATTAAGATAATATTTGGTTATTGAAAAGAATTGTCAAAAGTGGTTGTTACAAAAAGATTAAGATAATATTTTTTCCACAAAACTAAATAGAAAAAGAAAAGCATTCTTGAGGTAGTAAGGGTCGAGAAAATCGAATTGACACCTTATTCATACCAAAATTGAACCTAATCTGGATAAACTCCACGATATCTAATTTGAATTCCAAATACTTTCCAAAAATACTCGGGTTGTCAATCTTGCCTATACTTAAAGCACTGTCTGGTTGAAAATTAAATGTATTTGTGCTTGAACAGAAGTTGAAATTTGTGCAGTGTTGCCGTGTTTTAGTGATGAAAAGTGTGAAGATTTTCCATTGAATCCATTGCAAGAACTTTAATGATAGCTTGGAATCAGTTATTTAATTGTGTTTGGCTCTTTATTGGTGCCCCCTCTGGCGTGATGCTCTAGGCCTAGGCCTTGTTAAATCCAAATACTTCTCTAACTTATTTCGATGCGCAACTAAAATAAATATTTTTGGTATGCATGTACGGCGCTGCTGTGATCAGGGTCAATCACAAAAAAGTTTTTTCGTTATTATTAATTTATTTCTCTAAATTTAAATACATTAATTATGCAACATAGAAACATTTGTTTAGAAGTGTCTATACAATTATTTTATAAGTATAGAAGCACTTAATTCCAATGTTTTCATTCTCCATAACATTTAAAGTTTCCGTTAAAAATGAGAAATTTATAAAAAAAGGTATATGGAACTACAAGCAGGTATTTTTTTACCAATCACTTGATGCTATGGACACCTGAGATGAGGCAAATCTTGACATTAATACACTAAGAACTCGAATTTCAACAGGCGTAATTCTCACTTCACTGAAACTTTTGAACATTTCTCGATTTTTTCTTTTTTTTAAACAAATATTGAAGCGTTTGTGATTTTTCATTTCTTACATAAAATTATTCCAAATGATGAGTCCGAAGTGGAAAAATCTCTCCATATATAGGGTCCGCCAAATAACTTTTTTTTTTTTGAAAATGCTATAAAAAAAAACTACCGAATATTTTCTCAAATTTCTTTTTTATTTGAAAGTACAATCCTTCCTTAATAATGGAAAATAATTTCATTCAAATGGCTGCTTCGCTAAGTGGGCCTGCGATCGACTTAGAAAAGATGCCGATTTTGCCAAAAAAATCATCTTTTCAGATGAAGCTCATTTTGATCTTGGCGGGTATGTAAACAAGCAAAATTGTTGCATTTGGGGCACAGAAAACCCGCACGCCATTGAAAAGCCGATACACCCAAAACGAGTCACTGTTTGGTGCAGATTTTGGTCCAGAGGCATAATTGGGCCATTTTTCTTCAAATGGCCGTTACAGTCAATGGTGATCGTTATCGGGCCATGTTGAACGAATTTTTGTTCACAAAAATTAAAGAGGAGGATATTGGAAACACTTGGTTTCAACAGGACGGCGCTACGTGCCACACAGCCGAAGCTACACTCCATGTAGTAGTACCTAGCATTTAAAAAAAAAAGTTATTTGGCGGACCCTTTACAACGAGTCACAGGATTTTAAGCTGAATCTGATGCTTTGGACATGGTAGACGTTTATTTCCAGCAGGACAGCTGGAAGTGGCACATGCCACATAACTCGATTGCCTGACAAATTTTCTAACCGCAGCCGTTGCCCGATATCGTGTGATTTAACCACATTAGACTTTTTCCTTTGAGGCTATGTTTAAGATAAAGTTAAAGTATATACACTCAAAGCAAAAAACTTGATACATGTTGGCGTTGGGGTTAGAGTTAGATTTATTTCACAAAAGAAAAAAATCACAGGCAGCCATACTGCGATAAAAGAAACAACAAAAAAACACAAATTTCCGCTCACAATAAATAGTCTGTGTTATTAATTTTATCTGAAAAAAAGTGTAGACTTCTCCGAATAATCCTCTAATCAATTTCGTAAATGACTTCGTTGTGTCATTTTTGTATGGGATTTTTCGTTTGTCATCAACAGCGTACTAGGCAGTACAGTAAGCCTAGTGATTATTTGTTCATTTTTAAATGATAATGGGCCATATTTTTACTTGCGATATACATAGATACTATAAAACAAGTTTTGGATTCGTGTAAAAAAAAAAATTTGAGATAACAATCAAACATGATATTACGATAATAGAGAACACCAACAAAGTGGGTGGCACAATTCTGTCGGTCTGTCTGTCTGTTCGTCTACAGCCTAAACGACTCGATCGATTTTCTTCAAACTTGGTACATAGTGGTTTTTGGTGATTATGCCCACACGTTTTTTCATTTTTTTTAAGAACCAAAAATAACGGTACCTGCCATACAATTTTGTTTAGCAATTTTAAATAATCGTATTTTTCTCAAAAACGGCTCGACAACTTTTCTTTAAAAAATTCAATAAATTTATTTTAGTGAAAGCTTCCTTTGGGCGGAAAACCATTTTTCAAAAATGGTTATTAATGGTACCTCCCAAAGAACCATTTTTTTAATTTTTGATTTTTTTCAAAACGATACGATCGATTCCAGTTATATTTTTGTACTGAAGCTTCCAAAAAATATAAATAGTTTTGTATACCAAAATTTTTGAAAAAATATTTTTTGGATTTTTAAAAAATGTTTCAATTTTTTTTTTTTTGGGAAATCAAATATTTCGAGAACGACATGATTGATTTTTTTTTTAAACTCGATATTTAAGAGTTTTTAAGTACCTACTCTCTAAAATATTTTTAGAAAAAATTTACATTTATGAAAAAATAACGGTACCTTCCATACCAAAGTTAAAAAAACCGCAAAGGAAAATTATTTTTGTTGCTTTAAAATGATTCCAGCGTTTTTGATTAAACTTTTTTCATATGCTATAAAATAAGTACGATCTACTACCAAAAATTATAAAATTTTGCACTTAGCAACTATTAATAGTACCTGTCATAGAACGTATTTTTTTATTTTGAATTTTCTCGTTATCGGCTAAACAAATTTAGATGAATTTTTTTTATATACAAATTTCAGATAAGATTTAATAATATTGCATATCAAAATTTTCAAGAAAAAAGGTTTTGGATTTTTAAAAAAAGTTTCAATTTTTTTTTTTGAAAATTCGATATCTCAAAAACGGGTCGAACATTTTTTTTCGAAATTTGTTTTTACATACACTTAAATATATACTTCAGATTTACATACCAAAATTTGTTCTTAATAATGTTTTAAAAATTGTATAAATAAAAAATTATTTAAAAAAAAAACCGCTCCAACGATTTTAAATTTTTTTTTCCCATACAATCATATTCAATCAAGAATTAAGATGGCATCCTTTTTTTCCACCTCAAACTGTCAAAAGAGTTGTTTCCGCCAACTTAAATGTCGTATTTCATGCTTCTCTTCATTTTTCTCTCATAATTTCCATGTTTTAATATACAATTTTCTTAAACCTGCAGTGTCTTGGCCATAAAAGCAAGTATGTGCATTTTATTTAGATTTGTTTAAGCCCCTTTTTAGCAAAACTGGATCTTATGCTGTTGAAATTTTATAAGGTAAACTCTAGTTTTGCCTAGCAACAGCTTAAACAACATCTTTGAAAATGCCACAACAAGTCCTGTACGTCGTATACCTTATATAACCTTAACCATAAAAATATATTTGATCATTCCTGGGACATGAGTGTAACTTAGTATAGCAGAATGGAAAACACATAAGCAAGCATTAAACATTATTTTATTCACTTCCTCCAAAAAAATAATCTAATCCTCTTTTCTCGTTTCAAATTACAAGATTCAAGTAACAGCCCTATTCTGCTATCTAAATGGGGAAAATTTTCTTCAAAAACTCACTAAATCGCTATCCTGCTGTCATGCGTAGTTAATCTGGCCCACGTGTCGGTAATGTTGGTTATATTGTGAGGTATTGTAATGTCCACTTGGACTATACAATCCAGATTGGTATATATACCAAATGGTGCGGATCTGTATTATATACTTTTTGGTTGTTGGTCGTAAAATAAAATTAGTAAAAATTTGTTTGGTTAATTTGAATTCATACTACTTTAAAAGGTTGAACCGCAAATAGAAACCAATTCATTGTTTTGTTTTTAAATTTTTTGTTTGCTGTTAATTGATTTAAGACAATAATTTTTCAATTTAAATATGATTGCAGTCAAAAAACCATGATTTCATCTTTTTTTAAGGAAAAATGACAAATTGCATACATATTCCATTCCTCGAAAAGGGAAAGGTAATCTATTTAAAACTGAGGAAGTCACTATTGAAAATAATCTTCTAAAGTGGATTTTATTATAAGATAGGATAAAACCAAATTACTTGAGTTTACTCTCAAATTAATGAAGTATTTGGGCTCTGGACCATATGCACCTCATATATGGGATATTCGCAAAAAAAGCATATGCCATCTAATTTGTCAGTAATTGGTCAAAAAAAGTCAACCAGTCCTAGAAATTGGTCAGCCCTAGAAAACTTGTAATCAAAGCATAAAGTTTCTCAAGGTCACACAAGGTCATCGCCGATTTTTGGCACCTCATTTGTGGGATACTCGCAAAAAATTTTTACTATCCGGAAGATCTCTGGATCGTGATAAAGGGTCAACTATTTTCAGTAATAGGCCAGTCATAGATTTTTTTATGAATTTTTAGAGTTCGTTTCAAGGTCACAAAAACAAACTTTTGGCACCGCATTGGGGTCATTAAACGAAATAAAAGTGTGCCATTTGAATGGCCAGCTAACGGCCATAGAAGATCACCTTTTTTCAGTAATTGGTCAGCCATAGATTTTTTTTGTATTAATTTTTAAATAATTTAAAAAATATCAAGGTCAAAGCGATTTTTGGCACCTCATTTATGGGATATTCACAAAAAAAGTATGCCAGCTGAAAGGTATCTAGCTCTATATAAAAGGTCAGGTAGTTTCAGTAATTGATCAGCTAAAGAGTTTTTTAAAGAATTTTTTAAAAGAGCTGACCAATTACTGAAACTAGCTTACCTTTTATGGCCGTTATGGAGCCATTCAAAGGGCATCCTTTTTTAACCTTAATGACCCAAATAAGGTGCCAAAAGTTTTTTTGTGACCTTGAAAAAAACTTCAAAAATTCATTAAAAAAATCTTTGGCTCACGATTAGGGTTCCCAACACTTTTTCGACAAATTATAGTATTTTTCAGAATCAGCTATACAAAAATATAGTACACTTCAAAAAATATAGTATTTTGTGAATAGAGTAAAAATTAAACCAAGCATTTTTTTACGATAAATGAGTTTCTGCTTTATTACATTTTTCTATTAAAATATTAGGCTATTGAATAGAGCTTAAACAAAAACAATAACGTGCAAGGGCTTTTATTATTGAATATATTTGTTAGGCCCGTAAGCATACTTATAAAACCGAAAATACTACTTAATTTACTAAAGCAGTTTTAGAGAATGGTCACGCTGGCCACTTTTCAACATTTTTAGGATTACTTGGAAACTTTTTATTCAAAATCAAATTCTAATTCAATAGAAATGAATATTTAAACCAAAGTTATTAAAAAGCAAAAAAAAAAAATGACGAAAACCAACATACAAAATCAAAAAATTAAAGATTTTTAATTTTTTTTTTTCGTTGATAACTTTTTTCGGAGCAATGTTCGACTAGGCATGTTCAAAAAGTGTTTTTATTCAAAATTGGCGAAGATAAAGCCTTTAAAAACTTTATCATTTCTTATCATTTTTTGGTCAAAACTCCGTGTTACCTACTTTTTCAATATTCTCAATATTGTCATATTTCATCAAAATCTTGAGTTCGAATTTTTTGCGAATTTGATATTTGCCATGTTGTACCGAAAAAGTGGATTCCGGGCCAATAGTGCGAAAAATTATAACAAAAATTAATAATCACTTTTTTTTTATAAAATAAGAACTTCTCCGACTGTCTCGCAGTTGTAGAATGGAGCATAGTTTTTCAAATTTATTTTTTAGATTTTGCATACACAAATAATTTTGTCGAAATTGAACTATTTACTTACAATCACATTTTGCAGGAATTTATCAACGAACATTTTTCATTCGATTCTCTTTATTTGTATCACTTTCTTTTTGAGATTTATTTTTTTAGGAATTGCAGCAATTTTATGGTTTTTACTAAAGAAACAGTCTTTTAATTGTTGTTTAAGTGCCCATTTTGAAATATAGTATTTTACGTACTTATTTCTTTAACAGTATATAGTACGAATAGTTGAAATATAGTACAATACTATATATTATAGTACGGTTGGGAACCCTACTCACGATCCAGAGATCTTCCGGATATCAAAAATTTTTTGCGAATATCCCACAAATGAGGTGCCAAAAATCGCAGGTGACCTTGAGAAACGCTAACCATTGATTACAAGGTCTCTAGGGCTGACCAATTTCTAGACCTAGTTGACCTTTTTTGACCAATTACTGACCAATTAGATGGCATACTGTTTTTTGCGAATATCCCATATATGAGATGTCAATGGTCCGGAACCAAATATTTCCTCTGATAAAATGTATTTTTAAAAACTTTAAAATAGTTCAGAAGTCTTAGTCCAAAAATATTTTATATCTGAAACAAAATTAAGAAATTTGAAAATCAGCAATATGAATATCAGGAGTCAAGTGAGTCGGAGATTTACAACCCTTATGTATAGACCTTATCATCAGGGACAGCTGCAATTTTGCTGTGAAACTCTGGTATACTAACTTACTTACTTATGTAGGTCCGCGGACCTGTTACGTCGGTGAGGTTTCCCTTGCGGGGCATAGGGCCTCCACTAGTCCTACGCGACATCGTCTATGGTTTCTAGAGATGTACCTCAGCTTTCTCCAACTCTTCCCTAGTTGTGCTGACTCCTCTTCGACCGTTCTTCGCCAAGTACTGCTAGGTCGACCAACTCGTATGTCTCGCTGCGTGAGAGGGTTCCATTGCATCGCTTGAGGACTCGCAATGCACTTGTGACATTTTCGAAGCGTATGTCCAATCCATTGTCACTTAAATTTTTGTATTATAGAGGCGAAGATTTCCTGACCTGTCCTCGAATGAAGGCCAGAAAATCCTCAAAATGCTTCGCAGACATCTATTCAAATATTTGCATCTTTCTGTGACTGTTAGTCTTTTTTTCCAGGTGCTGCACTCTTAAAGAAGCACGTATTCAACATTAAGGAGAACAGTCCTTGCTAGGTCCTAAGGCTTATAAAGAGGTTTCTCCATACTTTGGACAGTATTCCGAACGTAGCCTTTGCTTTCCAGATGCAGTGGATGTAGTGCTTGACTGCTGACTTAGAGGTGTGGGTTCGAGCCCCATTCTAGGCAGCATTCTTTTCTTGATCTCCCAGCTTAACTGGACGCCATCCGTGAGATTTAATGAGATAATAAACACCTTGATCTCAATCCATTGTGCAAAATCTTTCCTATCCTCCTACTCTTTCTAACTAGTGCCGTGCAATTCAGGTTGCATTTAAATGACCTAAGGTCTTACAGGCATATAATTAAAATTATTAAAATTATTTATTGAAGTTTATCTATTGAAGTTTAGTTCGGTCCAGCCGTCAATAGAGACAATACTCCCAAGATATTGAAAACTTCCTTTTAATCTTTAATATCTACTGGTTGTCCAAAAATATCTACTTGCGTAGATGAGGTAGTTCCAAGGCTGATCCTTTTTGTTTTTAGCCGTATTGATCTTAAGCCTTACGATTTCAGCTTCTCTCTCCACCCTTGTTATCATTTGATGGAGATCATTGATCGTATGAGAGAATAAGCATACCTCGCGCTGTCCGCGTAGTCCAGATGTTCGAAGTGTGATTGAAGATTCCACTGAATTCCTCCATTTGCAATCAACACAGCTGCGTGCAGCACATCACTTAACATCAACAGAACAGTATTTGTGATAGTATACAATCCTGTCTAAACCTACTCTAGATTTCAAACTCCTCTGACAAGCAGTGAAGTGGTAATCGACATTCGATGATGATCCGCAATGTGTTGATGTGGTCCGCATAGGAAGATCTAGCGGTATCCTGCTTGGTCGGCATCAAGCATTCCTTCGAGATCGTCTTTTATTCGTTCCATGACAATTTTTGCTATTATTTTGGCTACGGCAGGCAGCACGCAAACTCCTCTTCAGTTTTCGGTCTGCGTGAGTCTCCTTTCTTTGGGAGCTTGACAATCATTCCCTTTTCCACTCCTCAGGAAAACTCTCTGTTTCCCAAGTTCTCTCAATGAGTGGGTTCTGGTTCTGGGTGCAAGAGCTCACTCGATCTTGTTGGCGCTGCTCGTACGAGCTACGCGAGAATACCGTCAAGTTCAACCACTTTGTTGTTCTTCAGTGATCCAATTGCGGTTAAGATATCTTCTCTGCTGACGGACACAGTGCCTAATCTGGAATTTGTTACTACGATAGGGTCATTAGGTGTTGGGTTCACTTCACTGGTGAAAACGCGGTTTAAAACTGCAGAAAAGTGCTCCCTCACCCTTTGAGCTAGTCCTCATCCGAAACTAGCAGTGATCCGTATTTGTCTTTTACCAGGTGTTGTGTAGAGCTTTGGACACTTGTAAGCTCTTTGGTTATTCCTTAGACGGTCCTACTGTCACACCTACTTGCGGCCTCTTCTGCTTCCGTTGCCAATGTGTTGATATAGTTACACTAATCACGTGCAATGCTACGGTGAGTTTCTCTATTTTCATGCAAAACGCAGACTCTAGCTCATTTCACCCTGCTGCTGGAGTAGCTGCAATGCGAGCTTTGAGCTGTTTTCTTTCTTCGGGCTAGGAGCCCAAATTTTTTCGGAAATCACATGCACCATTTCTTCCTTGTGACCGACTGACTATAATTTCAGCTCCAGATGCGAAAGCATTTTTCACAGCACACCAGTGGTTTTCGATGGAGGTGGGTTCCGTGCTCTTGATTGCTCTTCATCATTGTGTAAGGTGGTCCCCTAGTTGTTGGCGGACAGCGGCCTCCTCAAAACTATTGGTATTGAACTTGGGCATTCGGATGTTTTCTTGGGGTCTCCGATTTGCAGCTGTGCCATTGTATATCCAATCTATAGTATTCTCATGAAACACGATTTTGTAGGTAGACATTTGGTCGATAGGTTCGCTGTGATTGCCTTACCGAGATCCCTTAACAAAAATTAGTATGACATTTGGACGCATAGATGGCCACGAGCTTTTTTTCTTCATGAGAATACTATAGAATTTATATACAATGGCTGTGCGTAATCTTATGGTAGCGACCATCATATGGTGATCCCTAGCCATTCCAGTATTTACACCCCTTTTGTTTCGAATGTCCTAATGACTGCAATTTGGTTGGAAGTTGCTTGGCTGTCTGTTGACACCCAACTGATTTTGTGGCATGTCTTGTGCTCAAACATGGTCCCTCCTATTACAAGGCGGTTGGCGTTACAAAAATCGACAAAATGTTCGCCAATGTCGTTGCGGTCACCAACTCCATGGTTTCCCATTCTGGGATTTTGTATGAAGGTTATTAATTAAAAGAATCTAAAAAAAATCAGAGGACCCAAAACTGAACCTTGTGGAACTTCAAAACTAATTGCTGTAATTACTTAAGTTGTTGTAATTACTTAAGTTGCCATTTATTTTTACTATTTGATTTCAAATTGCTAAATATGTATTTATTCAAGTATATTCTATAAATGCTGGCATTTCTGCATCGTATACTTTTTTTGTTTTGAAAATACCAATTTTTATTTCAAAACTCCAAAATTCTCCTTTTCATCACTTAAACCAAAAAAAAAAATACAACAAATAGGTAGCAAATATATGGGCATGTAGATTAGACTTTTCGTATAGAGGAACGATCTCTTGAGCGCTCTTAGACACCTCCATAAACACTTCAAATGAACATTTGGGCAATTACCTGCACAATTTAATGGTCTCAATTATTTTCCTAGAGTGGCCTTTTCACCTTTTTAAATCAATTATTTTTCGTAGGATTTGACATTTGTCTGATATCGTTACCTTGTAAGTTTAACCATCTGTCAGTTTCCCCTCATGTTCACTCCTACATAAGAATTGCATTTAAATGTATTCTATTGACGGTGTTAAACTTAATATCGCGTGTAGGTATTTCTTTTCGTTATAAATTACTCAACATGAAAAAATCGACATTTATCAAATAAAGGTCATCTAAATGTCAAACACACCCTCAAATGTAAATAAGCAAAAAATTACCAATATGTAGGTACCTATATAAAACCGTTTTCTACTCTAAAGATAACAATGCCAAATATGGTTTGTAGATTAAATATCACTTTTTGTTTGATCTTTAACAATCGCATTTAAGGTGATAGGTTATCTTGAAAATATCCTTTTAAAAGATTGCAGGGTTATTTTTTTTAACCTTATAAACAAAATTTTCGTTAGTAATTGTTTATATTTATAATTCAAATTAAAATTGCCAAATTTGGCATTTACTCGAAGTTGCTTTCTAAAACATTTGTCATAGATTTTTCCTAAAAATCTTGTTTGTCTGTTTGCCAAAATTTTCCCTAAAAAATTGTCTAATTGCCAAATCGATTTTACAAAAATATACGGAAATACCATATTCTGTAAAACTTTCCACAAGCATTCCCTGTTTTTCCCGCACTATAGAGTAAAACATCAATCATGATTTAGGGTGTGAGAAATTGGGGATCCATCGTCACGATGGCCATTTTTGTTTTTGGCTTTTATTTCAGAACAACGCGCATGTACCAACTTTAAATAAAACCTCCTAAAATAACAATTTTTCATGTTTATTTATGACAAAAAAAAATAAAAATAAAATTGTTTATAAATATAAATTAGATCAAGGCATATATCAACCACACCTACCCAAAATTCGACAGGCGAAATTACGAAGAGTCAATAAATAATTTATTCATGAATTCGAAAATAACCATAAAAAGTCTCCGCTCAACCTTAAAAAAAAATTGAAAAAAAAAGGAAATGAAAATGTTGAGAAACTGTTTGCCACAGCAACAAAGACTGTACATACCTACAATACACAAGTGGAGACTCAACAAAGCTGCTATAACCGGCTCTATATAGAGATACAGCAAACAAGTGTATAGTATCCACCACCAATTTTCAAACAAGGCAAAATGCCAACAACCTCATATTCGATACGCTATATAGCTAAAAGCTTGCTTGTGTGCCATGAAATTTGACGGGAACTCAGCTCCCAGCAACGACAACGACTACCAACGACCCACATGAACGATGAACGAACGAACATTTCGATGGAAAACTAGAATCGTGATTCGTCCGACCCCACTGCACTGCCATTCGAAGTACCTACTATATAGTGAAGCAGCAGAAACCATGCCAATTCGAAATCATGCTATTCGTCCAGATATACAGCTATACCTACAGACACAGTGCTATAAGCTACAGAAAGCAAATATTATATCAAGTATCATCGTTGTATATATTAAGTACGTTATGTAGAAATGTACTCGCATATAACTTGGCTTGCTGAACTCGTGCTGACTTTCGTTTTGAGTGCGGCTGACGTTGATATTTGTTTGTCGTTAATTTTTGTTTTTTTTTTTTTATTGTTGATGTGTTGAATTTTAACGACGCAGTTTTGCTTGTTTGGCATGTTGGCCGAGCCACTCTGATATTTATGGCATTCATTACTATACAAAAAATTTAAAATGTCAACTGGTTTGACCTGAAATTTTTTACAAATACTTTTACCACATTATATATAGAAAAGCTTCAAGGTAGACTACATTATGTATTATTTAAATGATTATTGTGTTTTTAGTTTTTAATAACTTTTGGAATAACTTTCTTCTATGAGAAATTTTTTCTCCATTAAAAATATGGGCGTGGCCATATTAAAAAAAATAATAACAAAAATCTTCTTCACAAAAAAACAAGTTTTTGGAAAAAAAAACGTTTTTGGACAAAAACAATAAAGTATCAAAAGTCAAGGCCTTTCTAAATAAAATTGTTTAACACTTTTATTACTAAAACTCCACGATAGGTAGGAAAATTCTAGTTTAAGCAATATTTTTGACTATTTCTATCGATATTTTGAGGTTTTGATCAATCCATAGTCTTAGCCTCAAACTTAAGAAAAATATTCAGAAACTTTCTATTAAGAAACTTATCATTTCTTGTAGTTTTAATAGCTGTTTCTGAACTACTACTTCTACTACGTTACGTACAATGCCATCGGTCTTTGAATTGTCATTCTTTATTCCACAAAACTTTTAAACCTAACTTTCCTCCAACAGTGATTGGGAAATGTCATCCTCATTTCAGCAAATACAAGAACCTTCAAGAATTAAAAGTGAGAACCTTTGAGAAAATCATAGAACCATTTCATCGCTGGCCACGAGTAAAGAACAGTTTGAATTTGAAATTGATAGAATAATGTTCGTAGTGAACAGCTAGTGGGCAGTGATTTTGTGTTTCATAACATTAAGCTTATTGAGCTTCTTGAAGAGGATAAGGAACAAAGTGGTCGGAACCCTCTTAGGAGCACCTTGTCCAATGAGCTTCTAGAGGAGTAACCCAAAGGAACAAAACGATTGTCCCTGGCACAAAACCCAGGGAAAGAAACGGGCGGAGCTCTCAAAGGAGAACCTTGTCCAATGAGCTTCTTGAAGAGGAACTCAGAGGAACAAAACAGGGTCGGGAATCCTTATCGGAAGCCTTATGTCCTCAGCAAATAAGGAACAAAGCGGTCGGAACCCTCGTAGGAGAACCTGGTCCAATGAGCTTCTAGAGGAGTAGCCCAAAACCAGGAAAGAAACGGTCGGAACTCTCGAAGAAGAACCTTATTCAGTGAACTTCTTGAAGAGGAGTCCAAAGGAACAAAAGGGTTGTCCTTGGCACACAACCCAGGGAAAGAAACGGGTGGAACTCTCGAAGGAGAACCTTGTCCAATGAGCTTCTTGACGAGGAGCTCAGAGGAAAGAAACGGTCGGAGCTTCGTATGGAAATCCCTTATAACTTATACTTTATACCTATATATGTATTGTATATATGCCTAAAAAGTTAGCAATGCCTATCTGTTACCGAAACGCCTTATGAAAGGTCTATGTAACGGCCCGATCTTTAATTCTATATACTTTAGATTGGTATCCACCACTGGACGAGAAAAAAAGACAATTTTGACATTTTTCTTCTTCAGCTTATTACATTTGCAGGAGTAAGCCAATGTGAATCGTAAGAATGAAATTCAAATTTATACGTGTTTTCATGATTTTTATTTTTGTTCATGATATGTATGAATTAACTAAAGGCAGGTGTCATACGATGTATGCACGAAATGATAGGAGTATATGATATAATAATTAGGGTACTGTAGGAGTTGAAACGCTTCGTTACAATATTAGAAATGATTTGGAGTTTATAAAGTGTGATTTTTTTTTTTGTGAAATAATTACGTAACTACGACTGAACCCTGCTTAAATATGTGAGGATATAGAAAAGTCATTTCTGCAAATCTTGCCGGGCAGATTTTATCAATCAAACTTGATTATGTAGAGGAAGTAATCAACAATTCCATCGATCCAAACCTGATGATGTGAAAAATACGTTACCAAAGGTAACGGCCTTACTGTCGAGCTTTTCCAAGTTGCAGCCGATGACTTTGTTAGAAGTATGCTTCAAGAAAAATGAAAGCGACCCTCTTAGCTGCACCAACTGTAGAGGCATCAGCATCAGTCTGCTTAACTTCGCCTACGAAATCTTTTCTAACGTATTATGTGAATGTCTAAAGCCGTTTGTCATAAACCTGGTGCGTTCATATCAGTGTGATATAAAGCCAGGAAAGCCCCATCAACCGAATATTCACATTACGGCAGATCTTTGAAAAAATACCTCATATCGATATCCACCACCTTTTCATCGATTTCGAGAACATGTATGATAGCAGCAGTAGAAACGACCTTTAAATAGAAATGTAGTTTTAAGATCCCTGCCAAATGTTTCCCTTTGTTATGAGTTATGAATAACGATTGAAAACCAACACTGTTATCAAGGTTGGCAAAGACCCCTTCTTTGATCTGTAGAATGGTGTTAAAGATAATGAAATGCCCTGACCTCACAATCTTTCAAGAATCCTTCTAATTACTGGCATACGTCGACGATATTGAAATAAATGGAAGAAAAAAGCATGATTTTAGCGGCGTCCTTATAAGTATTGAAAAGGAAGCAGAAATAGGGTTTGACGGTCAATGAGGGCCAAGGACCAAGGGAATCAAGAGAGAACATCTAACACCGACGTGATATCTTCGACAGATCGTTAGCATAGATAGCTTTAGATTCCAAGTAGTTAGAGATTTTGTCTACCTAGCTATGCTCCTATATGGAATCCGCACTTAAAGATCTATCTTCTTGGGCAACACAAAACGGTCTCGGGGTTAACCCTACAAAAACCGAACTAGTTCTGTTCACGAATAAAAAGAAATTAGGGGATTTTACTCCTCCCAAGCTTAATGACATTCCTCTGAAACTCTCCAAGAAAGCTAAATATCTTGGAGTTATCCTTGATTCCAAGCTAACATGGAAACGTAACACAGAGGAAAGAATGAAAAAAGCACTATGCGCTTTCTACACATGAAAAAGACCTTTGGTACACGGTGGGGTATGCGACCGCAGGTTATCCAGTGGCTGCACACGACGATAGTTCGCCCCATACTTACCTATGGTTCTATAGTATGGTGGAAGGCTGTTGAAAAAGAAAGCTATCTCAAAAACCTGAATAAGGTACAGAGACTAGCCTGTATAGGAATAACGGGGGCACAGAGGTCTACGCCACAGGCAGGTTTGGAAATTATTTTAAATCTTCCAGCCCTAGACGAGTACACTAGATGCACAGCAGCCAAAAGCGCATTTCGACTTAAGGAACTGGGCTCTTGGAAGCACAGCACCTATGGTCATGGGTCTATCCTACAAAGGTATGACACAGTGGCTGGACTTGATGTGAAGACTGATTATATTCCACCCTTAATGGATTTTAACAAACACTTCTCTATTTCAATACCCGAAAGACATGGATGGGAACCCAACTCACTAATTAGTGAACAGGGTATCCCCTTCTATACTGACGGGTCAAAAATGGAAGAAGGAACAGGTGCGGGGGTGTTCTGTGAAGCCCTTAATGTAGTGTCTTTCAGGCTGAGATTTATACTATTCATAAAGCGGCAGAATTGGTAAACAAGTAAAAACTGATCTCGTCGGAGATCACATTTTTCGTGGACAGCCAAGCTGCGATCAAAGCAATAGCCAGTGAGACCATAAGATCCAAAACAGTGGCAAAATGTCGAGGCATACTGAACAAAATTTGCAACACTAACCGAGTCAAACTCTGCTGGGTTCCTGGACATAGCAATATAGAAGGGAATGATATAGCAGATGAACTGGCAAGGAAGGGGTCATTGTCAAATGGAAACAGTAGTAGCCAATTAGACACGGAACTAGACATCCCGATCGGCGTAATTAAAACGAAAATGGACCTAATAGTGAAAGAGCAAATCAATAAAACCTGGATTCAGGAACAATTGCGCTATCTCTAGAAGTTTATGGCCTAGAATTAATGAAAAGGAAACTCAGTATATTCTATCGCTGAGTAAAAAGAACATTAGAATCTTGATCTTGACCATTAAACACCTGCTCTGCGATTGTCCAAACCTCCAAACAAGCCGCCTCCGCTACTTGGGAAACGGGTTTGTTGGAGAACTGGACGATCTAGCGCAGGTCTCAATGGTAAATATGAGGAAATTCATAGATAGCACAGGCTGATTCGTAAATGAGCCAGTCTATCTGAATCATTAGCTTAGGAGCATCTTTGCTTTCTTTTTCTAAGGGGATCACAATGGACCGACAGGCCCCCGTGTACGCAACAGCCTCTGTGCTGTGCACACTCCTCCTAACCTAACCTAGCTATGCTCCACTATAAAATCAAACAACAATACTCGTACCAACGTGGGCTAAGAAGTTTAAGCTTAAACTACTATCAGTTTTTAACTTTTAAGTTGTTCCTCTCCAACTATATAGATAGGTGAACTTAATTTAATTCTAAAGTGGCATTTCTAACTAAATTCTTGTCAACTCAAGAGTTTACCTGAATTGTCGACCAATTTTTCAAGTTTTATCTCACAACTTAACTTGCTCCTCTTATTGTATGTTATTTTCAATAATTCTGTTTAGTGTTGTAGTTGCATTTTGCCCTATTATGCATGATTTACCAAAAAGGGAGGCAGGGATGGGCTCTTGCTTCCCCCTAATCATTTTGTTTTACAAAATTTCATGTTGGCTAAAAGAGATGAGTGCAGCATTGCTGCAATGAGGCTGCGCAGCTAATTTAGAAAGAGAAACTGCACACCTTTTGAATGCATCTCAAAGCTAGATATCTATAAAAAACAAACTTGTTTTTTAAATGGCACTTAAAGTGGAACATAACATCGCATTGGTTTATTTGCATAAGTCCATGGTCTAAGATACCCCCAAAGGGACAAGTCTTAAGGCATGGCCGGGATCACTTTGCCGCTCCGTGAGATAACCATACCTTTAACCGGTCCTGCAGAATGTCCATCTTTGCATACGATGTGTCGCACGTATTGCTGTCTTATGTTAGCCACATGGCGTCGGTATCCACACCATCTAGTTAAGGTCACAAGAAATTGCTTATCATCGATCTGTAACGCTTGCTGTTGATTATTATAACAATGCCAGTTTCGTTTTGATAGAAGTACGGACTGATGATTGCACGTTCCACCAACAAAAAAAATCGACACCAAACATTAATTTCCTTGGGGTGCATTAACTGCTGGTGTATCTTATGTGCATTGGTACTGTCCAAATTGCGCATCCGAAGTTGGACCTATAGTAACACCTTAGTAACATCTTGTCTAATGTTTTGTATTTGTTTTATTTCATTTATTAATGATTTGCACACTTTGTTTAACGCTTCATTCAAACTTCCATATTGATTTACTAATAAAATATTGACAGATATAATAAAAACACTCTACTACAGTTTTAAGTCCTAGTACATCTGCTATTACACCACTTCTTTTGAGTCATGACTTTTTTTTAAATTACATGAGTGCGAAGGTGAAATCAAATCAGATTTTTTTCTGGTTCATGCTTATTAATTTCGAAACAAAGTCGTGACTCAAAAGTCGTCACGTAGGTAATAGCAGACTTGCTAGACAAAACTGAAGTTTACCTGTTGAAGTTTTAATAAGATAAACTCCAGTGTTGCCTATCAACACCTTGGAAAATGTGTATAAATACTTGAACATTTCTCGCGAAAGGTAAGATCCGATGTTTTTTCTCGCTCGGATTCTAGTCCAGTCATATTGTGTTTTTGCAATGCAAATTGTGTGGTAGTTTTGTTTGTTCTCTGCTTCATGTTTTCGGGGAGGCTGAATCCGAATCTAAGGCTTGCGACTTAAAATTCGTGACACAACATGGAAAAAATGCAAAAGATGATGCAAAAATTCATTTTTTTTTTTTAGTTTTTCACTTATGGCTCGAAAACTAAAATATTTGTAAATTTCTTCAAGATTCAGTTAAAAGTACCTACCTATACACAATTTCCAAAAAATATTTGTCTTACGTTTTTTTCTGCGACAACACATTTGGACTCAAGCCGAATATTGACGTATTAACTCATTTCCGCCTAACGTTGCGAAAACGCAACGTCATACGTGTGGACGTATAGAACTTTACTGATGATAAATTTGAATGAGCTGATTAGTGATTTTGAAAGTTAATTTAATTATCTAATCGACCTGTTTTTGGATTTTTTTCTAAAAAATTTTTTTTCATGGTTTTCTTGCACCTCCAAAATCGGAAATTTTTGAAACTTTTAGGTAAAATTTTTGAACCACTCAAAAATATCTTCAAAATTATAGTTTTTCAATATAAAGTCAACGGCATGTAAAGAAGGGTTCAAATTATATTCTAAAATAAAGTTGACGCAATTTATATGAGTTGAACCTAAAAACAATATTTGCACTTCGTTGCGTTTTCAAATCAGAATAAACGGTTTTTTCTCGGAATATTGTGTTTTTATGATTAAATTGCACGAATTTTTGAAATAGTGTCAATTTTTGTTGCATCCTGTCAAACAAAAGGATGCGTATTCTAATTCTGAGAAAAGAAAAAACAATTCATTCAGTGCTATATTGGAAAAACCCTTTTTACCATCCACGCAACCTTATTCTTTGAAGTAATTATACAGTAACTCCTGCGTATAGGAAACCTCAAAGCACAGGTCATTTTTCTAATGAGCGTAGTCCCTATAAGAGAACTCTACTGTACTCAGGTACGGTACTGATGGGAGTGCAAGTGCATATTCCAATTCCCAGAAAAAAATTAAACCAATTGCTAAACGCGTGCTGTTTTGGAAAACCCAATCACGTATAGGTATAAGTTTTTTGCATTCGATTTATTTTTTACTTATAAGTGAGTTGTGCGGTCAAGTTGTGTAGTTAAAAAATATATCTGTGTTAAAAAAAAAATTATGTATCGCAGAAAGTTTTTATCAGCTAGAGAACTCGAAGAGTTATTGATGAACCCGAGTTCTGACGAAGAAGACGAATTTAATTTGAATTTAGATGCAGCAGTTGAAACAAATGTTATAATTTTGCCTCCAAAAATTGATGCTGTAAGCGATAATGAGGAGATTGATGATAATGTGCAGCTTTTGGAAGATAGAAACGTGTTCCCAAATGAATTAGCGAGTGAAATTGAGATTGAATGTACATTCGACGATTTGAATTCTCCAAAAAAATAGCACGAACCGGAAGTCGATGTTGTATCAAATGATTTGAGCAATCCATCAACATCCCAATACATCGCTTCAACATCCAATAAATCATCAACATCTCTCCATAACGAGTTGCCAAAGTGGTCAAAAAGCCATCGAGTTGGTTTTTCAAAGACTCCAGTAGACGTATCAAGTGAAATAAAAACGAAAAATTAATGAAAAAATCGCTAAGTTTATAATATACTATTATTCAGAATATATCCTTTCTTGAAGAAGTATAAGAGATGACCCTTTCTTTTCTTCTCTCAGGTAATTTGAATCCTCTGCAAATGTTGGAATTATTTCTTGATAATGACATAATTAATTTTATTGTTGAAAGTACAAATGTGTATGCTAATGTGGACAAAAATAATCCCACGTTCAAAACTGATTGGAACGAAATTCGTAGATTCATTGGAATATTGTATTTTTCTGGTATACATACAGTGCCTTATTGCATTTGTGTTGGTCTAATAGTCCAATATTCCGATGCGATATAGTAAAAGATGCAATGAGTCGAGATCGTTTCAAAATTATCAAATCGTATTTACATGTTTGTAATAACAGTACAATCGATCCCAGCGAGAAGTTTGCGAAAGTTACAATGCTCAACGATATGCTCAATGAAAGATTTATGCAGTTTGGTTGGAGCATTCTCCCACCATCTTTCAATAGATGAACAAATGATACCCTACTACGGACGTCATTCCGCTTAAATGTTCATTAGAGGAAAACCCATTCGTTTATAAGTATTGGAACTTGAGCTCACATGATGGATACTTGTTTCAATTTATTCCGTATGGTGGAGCAAGCAATGAGAACTCCTCTGAGTTCGATTTGGGAGAAAATGTTGTACTGAGATTACTTTCGAAAATCGATATACCAAGCCAACACACTGTTACTTTTGACAACTTTTTACGTCGCACAAACTTATCTATCGCATTTCAAAATTGAATTACTTCGCAACTGGTAATTTTTATTTATTCTTAATTTTTAAAGTGAAATATCAACCGTTCTAATATTTACAGTTCGTGAAAATAGAAGTGGTAAAGCAATGTTGACGGATCCAAAACAAATGAAGAAAAAAAGTCGTGGTTCTATTGATTTTGCATTCCACAAGGAAAATGAAATTGCAGCTGTGCGTTGGAACGACAATTCCATTGTAATATTTTTTTTCAAATCATTTGAAAGAAAAAGAGGAAACACGTAAACATTCAAATGCCAAATGCAGTTCGCGAATACAACATAACGATGGGAGGAGTTGATTTGTTCGACAACGCTACAAGCAACTATCGTATACGAATTCGAGGAAAGAAGTGGTACTGGCCACTTTTATCAAATGCACTCGATGCAGCATTGGTAAATGCATTGAAGTTACACTGTATTTGCAAAAAAAATGCTAAGGAAACAGCAATGACACAACTAGAACTTAGGACGTTTGTTGTAGAGTCCTTGTTGCGATCGGAGTCAAATGTTCAACATGTGCAACGAAAAGAAGGAAACCCCAATGAAGTGGTTCGTTTCGATGACATCAAGCATACAGTCAACAAAACAGAAAGGCGTCTTCGATGTCGCAAGTGCTCCAGCCAAACCGTATTTTCCTGCAAGAAATGTAATACAGTCAAACTTCTTTATAACGAACTTCCCTATAACGAATATCTCTATATTGCGAACTGCCACTCTGTGCCCGTCCCCTAAAAAATATTCTATACAGATGTGTCTCCATATAACGAATTTCTCTATAACGAAATTCTCTTTATATAGAGAAATAATTCTTGAAACCCATCATCATTTCTGTTTCTTTATAACGAAATTTTAATACACAATTTTTATGAAATTTCTCGCTCCTAAGAAAAAGTTTTTTTTTACAACTTTCTGCAAATAAAATCATTTTGGTATTAGGGAATTCCCGATTTTGTACAAGATGTTTGCTGGTAAGTGCGCCTTTCATTAAAATTGTACTAAAAAAAATTGTACATTTATAAAAATAAAAAAATGTTTGTTGTTCATCATTTTCATAAACATGGGAACATTGCCTGAATATCTGTATGAAAAAAAAATAATATTTTCAATAATTTAAGAAATTTTCCTTATAGCGAATTTTGCCTTAAATTTCTCTATAACGAACCAATTTTTTGGCCCCTTGAGGGTTCGTTATAAAGAAGTTTTGACTGTATCCCGCTTCATCCAAAATGCTTCCACGCATACCACACAAAAACCCAGTCTTTATAAGCATATCTTGATATAGTGTATACTTTCTTATAAATTTCTTCATTGTAACTTTTAATTTATACCTATTTATTACATTTTTCATAAAATTCTCAAATAAATTTCATTCATGTTCCATCTTAAAAAAAAAAACAAATTAATAATTTTGCTACCTCTTTCGCCGAAAGTTGCGAAAACGCAACGTGAATTTTCCGGGAAACTATAAGCTTTTCCAAAAATTTTTTTGGGATTTCCCTTAGTTAGACCAAAAATAGACAGTGTATGAAATTTCACGTTTCTAACTCAACTGGAACTGGTAGCCGTCTTAAATGGGTTAATGTTTGGGAAAATCCACTCGAAAACACTAATTCATTTCTTTGTTTGATAAAATTTGAATACCTAATTAGAAAATATGCCAAATTCATAAATCTTAAATGAGGACTTCTTAGAGAGAAATAGAGTGGATTGTTGGAGAAAAAAACATTAAACTAAAATAAGTTGGAAATTGTTTATGCTTTCAATATTGCACTTTGATGTTATCTGTGAGAAACCAATAGTTTTTGAGTTATAAGCAAAAAAAAATCCATAACGAAATTTTAGTCGCAAACCTCAGATTCGGATTCTGCACCTTCGAAAACATCAAGCAGGAAAAAAAATCAAAACCACCCCCCAATTGGCTCACTAATAAGGTCCCTTTTGAGCACCAATTGACTAGAATAAGGCAGTCTAAAATGAGGGCGGCTAACAACTAAACAATCATTTTTCGAAGAAGAAAAATGTTCATACTTCAAAATGACCATACAAATTTATTTGAAAAAGAATTTCGAGAAGAAATAAAAAAAAATTCGAATTCAGCGACCCTGAAAGCATAAATTAGAGAAAATCACGTTTTATGAGTAAACTCGGGTTTAACCCTAAAACTAGAATGATATTACACTGAAAAACTGGCGTTTCTGTGAAGTTGAAGCTATTCCAACGTTCAATCGTTTTTATTCAGGTTCCTCAAAAGCCATCTTACTTTGCTGAACCTTATTTCCATCAGCCCGATAAGAGTTGAAGGGTCGCTGGGAATAACCGATTTTCTCGATTTTGCAGAATTCAAACTTTCAATTTTCAACCTTTGAACTCGGGTTAAATAATTATATTATTCTAGTCCCCGAGCCGACCGTGAGATTACCTATCTCATTGTGGCCACGCAAAAAAGGATGCCAACCGATAGCTTTAGTTCAAAAATTTATAGAACTACTGGTCTGACACGCTTTATCTGGTTGCAATAGTTAGAAAATGCACTTTTCAGGTTGCATTTTCCGCTAAGTGTTCCTATTAGCAACTTCTACAAATGGGATATCAAATGAAAGCCTAGACTGTCCTCGACACGATACTAATGTAAGGATAAACTTTTTTTAGTTGTTGTCGACCAATTTAGTTAAATCAGAGATTGTGTTAATACTTTTATGAAAATGAAAAAAAGTGACAATTCTTGGGGCTAATAAGAAAACCTGGGTCAACCCTGGGTAAAAATCAAAAAACGAAGCTATTATGAATCGATATACGCTCGCATAACGTATTGATATTCATTAAAAAAAAATTGTGAAAATATCGCGGAAACATTTACTAAAGTTCGTACTGCTAAATTTAACGAACATTTTAGAAGTTATTGAGAAATAGGCCCCCATATGCGGTTTTGCCTCGGGGCCCCCGCAGTTCAAGCTACGGCTTTGTACATAATAGTGAATTTAAACAATAAATTTAGATTTTTCGGTCAGCTTATAGATATGAAAGTGTTCTTCGTGCAAGGTCAGATGCAAATATTGTGAGATGATGATCTCTGGAATTGGGGCCATTTGATATAACTATGCACAATGCACCACATTTTTGTCTGAAATTTATTCTGTCATTTGATAAATATTGTACTCCAATACTAACCGCAGATTTCGAAATTTAGATACAAATAAAAATGACACCACTTTTCAAAAACAATGTTTGTGTTGTTTGAATGATTTAAATTGAAACCTCTTGTTGTAACACCCTATATTGCAACTGTGCTAAAGGAGGTGCAATTTTGCTGTCAGACAGCGTGGAGTTTGCCAAAAATTGTGCTGCAATTAAAAGTGAGCCATGCTGTGGATGATTTGATTGATTTTTTATTGTTATTGGAAAGGAATCAAAAATTCTTCCTACGCTTGATACATTTATTTTGTACTCACTTTTTTGACATACAGGAATCTGACTAGTCAAATCATTATATATTTCAAGACCTCCTTACTTGTTGGTATGTAAAGCAATTTCCCTCAGACTGGTCAGATATAAATCGACGAAAGCTTATTACTCTCACCCTGGGATAGGATCTTTACATTTCGAGTTTTACCTTGATTTTTCCTTTAGTTTCATGCTCTTTGTCCTATATCCAAGATAAGAGTCTTCATATCAAGACCAAACTTTTGCACCACATCGAGCAGCACCGGCACAATAAACTTTAATAGTTCCAGTGGCCTGGAATTCTTAATTAATTTACTATTTTTGCCTGTAGAATCAGGCTCTATTGCATAGGAGGTTTGGTCTATGTTCAAAAGGAAATTATTGTTCCACTTAATTCCGTTGCTGTTCAAATCTTTCCTTAATTATTTATTCACCCGCCCTATTTAAGGAAGAAAATAATTGTCTTTTCAGCTCATTTTCGTGAGACAAAGTTGCATATTTATATTTGCGTCACCAAAAAGTAATAGTTAAAGTCGTAAACACAGCTGAAAGCTTATATTTGTTTGTAATTGAACACTTGCATTTTCTTTTGTTATAATTGACACAACTTCATCCCTATAAATGATTTCAATTAATGCTTTGCACTAAAAGAATAATATAAGTAAATAGAAAACAGGGGCCCAACTATATTACTCGATTCTACAATAAAAACATTCGAATTCTCAAATAATAATTAGAAAGAAAAATAAAACTGCGCTAATTACTACAAGAGCCAGAGCAAAAAAAGTAGTTTTATAATGCAATTTATTACTGAGCTGATTTTCTTGATGGAATATATTTAGGGTTGACCCCCGAATGTAAATCCAAGTTGGCGGGACTGGGAGCCGCTAACGGCAGTCACCATCTTGGGAAACGTGGAAAAATGGAATATAAACAGTGCTGAATATTTTCCAGTTTAAAATTAATTTTTGCAAGGAAACATGCTAGAGCCCAGAGCTGATATTTGCGAGGATCTTGGCAAGATTACTTTCCGAGTACTAATTTTGATATCGGTACATGAGCACAAAATCAAATTATAATGAAAACTCAGCCTACGACATCAAGCATTGAGGAAAATGTATCTCTGATAGATCTGCAGAGTTTTTTAACATTAAAATACATTTTTGTATTTTCTAATCTTAATAAAGTTCGAAATTGGGTGCTCCCCAGATCTTCTAATACAGCTTTGGGGCATACAACTTAACTTTAAAACAATTTATTAATCAAACAATGAAACTGTTTCATTCTTTGCACTAGGAAAAAAGTGAGATGTGCTCCCGAGTGCACCTCACTTAATTAAAACTGACATTTAGTGAAATAGGAATGCCAAAAAGAGATAGATGATATTTACATTATGGGTGTGTTCCCCTTTTGACGGCGCGGAAAGCTACTTTTCGTTGGTATTTGACATTAGTTTCAGTGGCCATCCGACCATTAAAATTCTACCTTGGGGTTCCAAAATATATTTTCACCTTGTTTAGGGTTCCAGAGCTCAATAAGTTTGGAAACCGCTGCCCTAGTGTACAGGCAGTTGTCAGATGTCTTGCAATTTCATTGTCTGACAATGACGTTTCTGAAAATATTGGGTACGCTCAGAAGACCCGAGAGAGAGAGACTAGAAACAGAAAGTGAGGGAAGTTTCAAGTCTCTGATTAGTCAACTGTCAAAATATTGTTTTCCAAATAAGGAAACTTTATTTGAAAGTTGACTGAAAAGATACAGTCAAGAAAAATCTCCCTTATCAGGTCAAGTGCACTTGTATTAGTACAACAAAAAATTGAACTTCATTGTTTTGTGATTTGTTTATGTTTTTCCACAGTCGTTTTACCATTTTTTTGCAAGGAGTTCTATATCAAATAAGAAATATCGTAAAGTTCTCAGTTTGACATTTCCAGAAACCATTGTCAGACAAGATTGTAAGTTGAGACTGTTTTCAGACATTTAGGACAGCTTTTTCGCTGCCAGCGAAAGCTGTCATGGATTCACGTATTCCACTTCTTTTGTACTGGTCATAGCCGCGGGCTTACTAACTTATTCTCTTATGAAGTGAAAAAAAAAAAACGATTTCAAAACTTTTCCGTAAGCCTGAGAAACTTGTCGTTTTCGATTGGGTGTTCGGAAGTAGTCTTTTTCTGTTCCCGATTTCAAGACATAGTAAATTCAGAACGAGGGCCGTGTATAGCGGTGGGGCAATGGGGCATATCTTCCAGGCACCTTGCCGTGAAAAGCACCTTCGTACCGCGAGTGGAACTTGCGATCATAAAAAGACGCCACCATGCCAATGTCGGGATGTGTTACAAGTGCCGAACGTGTGTAGGAAACTGCAAATTTCAATTCAAAAATTATTAATGCTATTATATTAATCAACTGAAAAGGATTGGGTCCGATACATTTCATCTTTATACATTTTTTTTTGGTATTAATACGGTGCAAGTGACGAACTGTTTCCTCGGTACTACTATTTTATTTTTTTGTTAATTAATTCTGTACTAGTATCCGCCCTGCTGTCGAAACTAGACCATTTAGTTTAGAGCAGAGGTTCAGAGGTCTCAAACTCCCTCTGGAGTTCTCTCTCCCCATTGTGCAAGTGTGTCGCTTGGGCACAGTGTAAAAATCTAAGGTAATATACTCCGCATGTTGTCAAAATTGTATTTGTCAGTGAGACACGTAAACGCAACACCAAATTTTAACACATATTTTGATAGATGCGCAGAACGGAACAAAAATTGAAACATAATGTACTTTGGTTACACAGGATCCTACAACAACATTAGGTAGTTACTTCCTATCTACCTTGGGTGGCCCTCCTCAGATTGTTGCCTTATCAGTTCTTCTGGCTTTGGTCGTTCATGCAAGAATAAAAGCAAAATAAAGTACTAAAACAAAAAAATATTTGATTATAGCTTTAAAAGCGAAGCATACTGTACAAAAAACATGTATTTCTTTTATATGAGTTATATTTGAACAAAAATTAGAATTTCCATTTTTTCACCAAAAATCCCAATCAATAATCTTCATCATCTCCCAAAATTGCATAGTTCTAAACACAACCCTTTAAGGGTAGATAAAATTCCATAACCTCAAAAAAATTAAAATAACCATTACCAAGCTTAACGGCTACATGGACAAATAATTTTTAAATTCTGCACATCTGTGGGATAAAACCTTTCCAACAGTACTTAATTCATCCTTTTGCGTTGGGTATTAACGGAGAAAAGTGTACTGAAAGAATTTCCATACATTTTGCTAAGGGTATTAATGTATACAATACATAGATTAAAATGTTTATACCAAAAAAAGCGGTTTCACTAAGGTTGCCCCAGGTGCTCTAAGAGCTAGGAACGTCACTGATCAGAACACACGCAAATATATACAATAGGGTGGTCGTTATAATGTTTTTTTTTTTTTTTTGACACAACGGTAACACTTGCAGTAATGTTTTGTAGCTTTTTGGAAAGCCAGAAGTCCATTTTAATAGTTGATTATTGAATAAAGTTCTTTGAATAAACAATTTCCGCAAAATCTGTTTTCAATTTAATTAATAATTTAACTTGAAAAAAATTATGATTTTTCTTCAAAATGTTGAGTCAAACTCAACAATGTTTTGGCAAAACTGTTCATCAAAAAAACTTAATTTAAAAACAAGCCGTAAAAATGGACTTCTGGCTTTCCAAAAAGCTACAAAACATTACTGTTAGTATTGCCGTTGTTTTTTAATTATTTTTTTTCTATTTTATGCAAATATTTTATTAAATTGCCGGATATTATTATTATTGGATATTACCGCCCTCATATACAGACTAAGAGCCCACAGCAGATTTTGGGTGTGAACGATAGCAAAAAAAAGAAGTATAGGCGTCGAAAGCTTCATTAAAGACTATTAAAAAAATCAAAGTCTTGCAGTCCACAACTGGGGCCTTTGCGAGAAACAGTGCATCGATTGTAACTTCGAGGATAATCGTGTTAGCCGAAATTGGTTTTCACTCCTTCCTTGAGAAGCTCCTCGGATCACATATCATGGAATCTGAGACCATTTGAGTGTATAGTTCGCTCTACCGGACCGTTTAAAAAATTCAAAATTCTAAGTGAAAAACGGTTTTTTTAAACAGTCTGGCAGGGCGAATCAAACACTCAAATGATCTCAATTTCTGCGGAGCTTATCTAGGGAGGGGTGAAAACCAATTTCGGCTAACACGATTTTCTTCGAAGTTGCACTCATATTTTTTTTTCGATGCACTGTTTCTCGCAAAGGCCCCAGTAGCCTATTGAATAGACCGGAAAATTAGAGGTATAAAAGAACAATTACGTGCAAGGGTTTTTATTATTGAATATGTTTGTTTGGCCCATAAGCATGCTTAAAACCAAAAATGCTACTAAATTCACCCATGCGTTTCTGAGAGAATGGTCACACTGGCCACTTTTCAGTATTTTTGGTATAACTCGAAAACTAAGCGGAATTTGACAATTTTACTTATAATACTTTTTGTTCAAAATTAAATTTTCTATTGGAATGGATAGTTCAAAAAATGTTACAAGAAAATTTAAGCAGGAAAAGTTAACAAAAACCAACTTTAAAAAAATCAAAAAATCGAGGATATCTAATTTTTTTAATAAATTGTGCATAACTTTTTTTGAAGCAAAGATAGGGTCAAGACATGCACAGACAAAACAAAGTAGAGACTAAAGGCCTTAATATGGCATGTTCCAAAATTAATATTTTTTCAAAATTGACAGAGATATTCTCATTCAAACCTTATCATTTTTTATAATTTTTCGCAGTTTTGGCCCGAAAGTCCCTTTTTCGGTACAATATGGCAAATTTCACTTTCGTAAAAATGTTTGAAATAAAAATTTCGATATAATATGACATTAGAACTATAGAGAATTTATAAAAAGGATAAAAGTTCGCAATTTCGTTTTTCGGCTGTTCTTTAATGCTTTCAGACCTGCAGACCGATCGGCTGGTCCGATTAACATAAGATTTGGTACTAGTTGCTAGGAACGTTAAATTTGTCACAAAGTACCAAAAAATAGGCTTTCGGGCAAAAACTGTGGAAAATGATAAGAAATGGTAAAGTTTGTATGGCTATATCTCTGTCAATTTTTAAATAATATGGCTTTTTTAACATGTCATATTAAAGCCATAAAACTCCAGTTAACTTTGTTTATAAATGTCTTGAGCGTATTTTTGCTCCTAAAAGAAGTTATGCGCAATTTAGAAAAAAACTTTAAAATCTTTGATTTTTCGATTTTTTTTATGTTGGTATTTGTTTACTTTTCCTGCTTAAATTTTTTTAAGAAATTTTCCAAACTATCCATTTCGATAGAAAATTTAATTTTGAACAAAAAGTATTATAAGTAAAATTGTCAAATTCGGCTTAGTTTTCGAGTTATACCAACAATACTGAAAAGTGGCCAGTGTGACCATTCTCTCAGAAACGCATGGGTGAATTTAGTAGCATTTTCGGTTTTAAGCATGCCTATGGGCCAAACAAACATATTCAATAATAAAAACCCTTGCACGTAATTGTTCCTTTTTAAAAGGTCTATTCAATAGGCTACAGTTGTGGACTGCAAGACTTTGATTTTTTTTAATAGTCTTTAATGAAGCTTTCGACGCCCATACTTCTTTTTTTGCTATCGTTCACACCCAAAATCTGCTGTGGGCTCTCGGTCTAATAGGATTTTGTTCCTGTCTAGTTCCTACTACATGCTCTGAATTTTTTTGGCAGATCTTACGCGAATTTTCTAGTATGCAAAAAAAAAGGGGAAATTTAATCTACCCCTACAGAATAGGGGATGAAAATAAAAATCTGAAAAAATTAGAGAATTTTTTTTCTTCATTAAGAGTCGATTTGGACCCATCCAGGATGACCTTTTTTTAACGACCACCCTAATGTACAATTTTCCGTCGGATTTCTTATTAAATGCGATAAGTACTTAAAGAAGCCATTTTGTTAAAAGTGTTCATTCGGTAGTGTATGTTTACTTGACAAAACGCTGTTTTCATATTCAATTTGGATGAAAAAGGAGTAGAAAATTCAGGAAATGCAATCGAAAAAGAAATTAGTTTCACTTTTAAAATAATTGTCCAATGACTTATCTTACAGATTAAATTGTCCTTCAATTAAGAATATAAATAATAATTCAATTGATATTTCGAATTTGTCTGCTATATTGAGACATTGAAGTAAGATAAGTGGCTCACTCATGCGAACAAGACAACACTTCTTGCGCTATACCGACAACGCTATTTACGAGAAAATTATTTCTGAATGACCAAAACAATATACACTGCGTTACTTATTCGATAAAGAGATTTATACATAGAATACAAATTTATCGAATGACAAATTATTTCGGTAGGTATGCGAAAAAAAATCAAGTACCTACAATGGGTTTTACCGCATGTACTCTATGTGAACAGAGATATTAATACAAAACTCAATGCCTACGGCTACTTCGCAAAATGGTATACGGCAAGAATATCTCCTTATGAACAAGGTCTTACTATTTTCATCAATATTGAAACAGACTCTTAAAATGATTATAAAAATTTTAAGATAAATTCGTCTTACCTTGCTCTATATTCGATAAAACTTGATTTCATTATAAGTTGCACAACGCAATAAATACAAAACTTTAAATGATTGTAAACGTGAATAAACATAATACACTTATGTATCTAACAATGCCGCAATTGACTACTTCCACACGCAATTTGCCCCATTACAAATAGCCTCACTGCGTGATTGAAATGTGAGTAATAGATGTGGGAAGAGCTCAACAAAAAAATTATTATAAAACATTTATAACGGTACTCATTTTAAAATTTTGGGAATGACTTTGGTATAGCGGATCCCAGTGTGTGGCGCCCAAAAGACGAAATCGCCAATACATTTTAATTTTCTGAAAAAGAACACACATTTGAAACAAAATTGGAAAGTAACTTTCCTATAGTTTGAAAGATTGTTATTCAGCTTTCTTTTAAGGAAATGTTACAATAAATTGGAGTCACAAATTTCCCGTTATCGCTCGTAGGATTTTATTCGCTCCCCATTAATAACACTCCATAGCCTACTTCCATAGTAGGCAGATAAATAGCTCTGTTTGATTTATGTATGCTTTATTGCGGAAAGAAGTTCTATGTTTGTATGGTACATGCGATTAATTGAACATGCGCTTTAAAGATACGAGCAAAGACGTCCATTGTACGGAGAAAAAAAATAATGTTATTTATGAGCCTAACACAAAAGGTAATAATTCCCACAAATAGCCAAATTAGTTAACTATATGCAGTAAATATATTACAATGCTGCTTATTTGGTGACGTGAAATAACACCAAACGAAATAGGAAAAAATTTCCAGAATTTGTCATTACAAATTGAAGCATCCAGGTAAAAACCAGATAACTCCACTTTTCGACGAAATATGTTTTTTGATGCAGACATATCAAACAAAAAATCCTGCATCGTTTGGTGCAATGGAAACACCGTTGACTCTAAATTAGAAAAAGGAAAGTTTGTACTGGAGTTCTCTTGTTTTTGCACCAAACGTGAAAAACTAGCGTTTCAGCACTGTTTCCCTAAAAATCCACTGTGCATTTTTATAGTTTTCGAACCTACCACCAAGTTCGAACATGGAGAATTTTGAATGGGGTTAGAGTCGGACATCCCGAAGACCCAACTTTTAACACCGCACCACCTGCGGCACCTTCTTTGCCGAAACTTATTTGATGCATGTAAATGTAAGACTGTAATGATTGCCGTCCGATCAACTTTCAACAGCATTCAACGCAATTTATTAAATGATGCAGATGAAATTGAGCAGCTTTGTGTTTGTGTAAGTTCAAAAGATTCTGCTGAAATTAAAGATTTATTTTTTATTGTTAGTTATATCCGCCCTACGAGTGGCATTGATCTATATACAAATCATATTTCTAATGCTCAAGCAATAGTGTATGAATTAACGATGAACCAATCTCCATGTATACTTGGCGATTTCAACGCTGGTGCTACATGGAAGACGATCAAGCTTTGATCCCTTTTAATGTGAAAAGTGATATAAAGGGTGCCGTGACTTAAGGCTAAGTGACATAAGGCCAAATTTGAATATTTGGCCTTATGTCACTTAACAAAAGTGACATAAAGCCAAATTTTAAGAGTTGGCCTTGTGTCGCTTTTACAAAGTGACATAAGGCCAATTTGGCCTTGTGTCACTTTTAATACTAGCGTGCCTGTTATTTTTTTTCATTTTTCCTTGAAAAATTTAATTAAATCCAGTTTCTTAAATATGCATAAGAATCTTTGCATACACCCGAATTTGCACCCACCCCAAATCCTATCGTGAGCCCAAGCAGGGGGGTTGCATACCTCACTGTTCATTTGAAAATTTTTATATTTCACAAACCAAATAAAGGAGAGGTTTTATAAGGTTTGTGAAATTTAAAAATTCGCAATAAACAGTGAGGTATGTATGGGGGGGGGGCATGCTGCCCCCCTGCAACCCCCCCTGCTTGGGCTCACTATAGGATTTGGGGTGGGTGCAAATTCGGGTGTATGCAATGTTTCTTTTCCAAAAACTACTGTTTTTTTTACAAACAATTTTACGTTTGGCCTTAAGTCACAAACAAATTTGGCCTTATGTCACTTTGTAAAAGCTCAAAGTATTTATACAAAAAAAAAAAAAAAAAATCCATAAACATACAAACATAAGTATTTGTATGCAGACCATTACAATCCACACATTTTCAGAGACCCTCTGATTTTCGTAGCACACTTTCAATAAATTTAAAGGATGTTAAAAGTCATCAGAAATAAAAATCAAATAGGATCAACACTATATTTCTGTAAGGATAGATGTCAACAATTAAAATTTACGATTATGATATTTGCATTGGTATATCAAAACCCTGATGCATCGATAGCATCATGTCAATCATCGGACTAATAGAACTTGACCCCTCTATCTGATGCTTTAGAATTTTTGAATGGAATACATTTTGAGGATGTTTAAAGTCAACGGAAATAAAAATATTTTAAAAATATTTAAATAGGGTTAGCACTATATTTCTATAAGGATGAATGCCGGCAATTAAAATTTACGATTATAATACGTGCATTGATATATCAAGACCCTGATACATCGCTACCATCATGTCACTCATCTGACTAATAGGACTTGACCATCTATATCTATTGCTTTAGGATTTTTCCTGGATTGAGGTAATAATTAGTGTAACAAAAGCCTAATACCTCACAATCATCATATCATTCATTTGTCTAATAGAGCTATACCTCTTTTATCTATTGCTTTGCTAGCATCATGTCAATCATATTACTAAACCCTGTCCCTTATCATTAAAATCCTGAAAAATGGTCCAAGGGTTATTTTTATTGCGGAATACAAATGTATGTCAATAAGGTCAACACATTATTTTATCTATAGGGATGGATGCCGACAGTTAAAATATGCATTCATGATGATCGCAATACATAAATTTATCCAACTGCTTCCTTATTTACACCGATGATATCCCAAGTGTCAACAATACAAATTTATGATAAGGTTAACTGCATGAATGAATGCGGGGAAAAACTCTATTGTTCTACTATTAGCAATCAATATGATATAAGCATGCATTATTACCCCCATACTTCTTTTCATTAGTTACTTTTCACCCCAAAGAAACCTTTTGCAATGTGTAATACGACAGTTAGATGCTGTCGTTACCCTTCTAAGACGCAATTTTTTTTGTCGATGATTATCAACACTAATAAAACGTGCAGCACAAAACCACTGCAAATTATATTCTTCTAGGAGAATTTGGTTAAATTCATGCACCTAGAAATGAATAGAGAGCCCGTGGTCTGGCTAGTGTACGAATATGAAGAAAAAAAAACACAAACAATAAGAAATTATTTTTTTTTTTTTTTGTTTTTTGTGGACTTTATTGAAATTAATTCAGTTTTAAAGGTTTTTATGACCTTTAGTCCAAATATGCGTTTCGCCCAGGCAAGACAGTTGGGCTCATCCTTAGAAAATTCTGTTAACAACTTGGTCAGGTGGATTGTATTCAATAATCCGATCATGAAGCATGAGGCAATAAGCTAAAGTATTTGCAGGAATGTTTTTTGATGTTCTCATCTCCAAGCGTATATCGATAGGTCCTGTTTTCAAAGTCTCATTTTGATGTCTGCAGTCTATAACAAAAATTGGAGCACGGGATTTAAATAGATCCCAAGAAAGCAAAGGTTCAGTGTTGGTTTTATTGTAGTAAGTTCTTTGAAAATCCGTATACATTTTGTAGAACAAGCTATATCTATTTCTTTCGAAAGAAATATTAAGATTAAGTTCAGTTTCCTATGGTGATTTTTGCGTTCCGAACGTGAATTTTACGTTTTAACGTGAACGTGAATTTTACGTTTTTGCGTTTTAACGTGAACGTGAATTTTACGTTTTAACGTGAATTTTACGTTTTTGCGTTTTAACGTGAACGTGAATTTTACGTTTTAACGTGAATTTTACGTTTTTGCGTTTTAACGTGAACGTGAATTTTACGTTTTAACGCGAATTTTACGTTTTTGCGTTTCAACGTGAACGTGAATTTTACGTTTTTGCGTTCTAACGTTTGCTAAGCATGGTCTAGAACCCCAAAATAATACCGGTATTTAGCATAGCATAGATCAGAACCCATACCGGTGATACCGGTGTCCTAGAACCCTCTAGTTTATACTACTGATAAAAAATAGTCACCTAGTTTTAGAAATTGGTCAGTCCTAGAAAATTTGTAATCAAGGTTTTCTGAAAGTCACGATTTTTGGCACCTCACTGGTGGAATAATCGCAAAAAATTATGCCATCCAAAGAACCTAGAGTTCTTGATAAGAGGTCAACTATTTTCAGTAATTAATTTCTTATATTAATTTTTGAGGTATTTTTTCAAGATCACATAATAAGTTTTTGGCATCTCATTTGGGTCATTTAAAAAAAGTGTTTTTCATAAGAGGTCAGTTAGTTTCTGTATTTGGTAAGCCATAGGTATTTTTTAATGAGTTTTTTCATGGTCATACCTCATACAGCTTTATTTAAGTTTTTTCCAGGTCACGTACGATTTTTGGCACATCATTTGTGAGATAATCGCAAAAAAGTATATCATCTGAAAGGCCGTATAATAGCCATAAAAGCTCAACTATAGATTTAATAATTATTCAGCCATAGATTATTTTTAAAGAATTTTACACCGAACTTGAATAAAACTTTACAAATTCATAAAAAAAAAGCTATGGCTGACCAATTCCTGAAAAAAGTTAAAACTATCCAATGATATTTCGGATGCTAAACATTTTAAGTGAATATCCCACAAATGACCAGCCAAATATCGCGTTGACCTTTCGTAACCTTGAGATTATCAAGCCTTGATTACAAGTTTTCTTGGGCTGACAAATTTCTTAATTTAGTTGACTGTGTTGACCAATTACTGACCAATTGGTGCCAAGATTCAAGATCCAAAATGTATTTATTTAAATGGAGTTCATTAAACCTTAAACCAAAAAAAAAACTCAACTTCCATTTTCCAAAGCCCTGTACTTGAAGGTATTCATAACCGATTGCTTTGAAAATGAAAAATAATAACCGCACGAATAAAAAAAAAGTGACGACTATACCTATGAACTATTAATTGTAATGACTAAATGTAATGCCTTTTAAATCAAACATAACTCCTTGGGATAAATAAATGTAATAGTAGTTTATTTTATTAGATGTCATCTAAACAAAATGTTCAATCAGGAAAAAGTGAAGGAGTTCAACGAATTTTTAAAAATTTGATACAAAAAAAAAATCGCTACCCGAATTCCCTGACATTCCCTGACTTTCCTTGACCAAAATTATGTTCCCGACTATCCCTAACTTTCCCTGTCTTTCCAGTTTAGCGGACACCATGGGGCATATTCATAGATGTTGTTTAAGCTGTTGCTATAGAAAACTGGAGTTTACCTGATGGAGTTTCAATATGATTAATTCCAGATTTGTGTAGCAACAGCTTATACAACATCTATGAATATGCCCCAATGTATTTAGTAATTAACATTGCACAATCACTTATTTACTTTTTTTTGTCGCAATTTGCAACTCCATGAAAATAGTTGCAAATCACCAACAAAAAATTCCTAAATCACGACTTTCTTGTCGTAATTTATTTCTCGATGAGATAAAGCACCACAACATGGCATGTATCTAATCATTAATGTGTGACACCAGCTATCTGTAATGCACATTGGCTTAGTGGTTGCATGCTCGCTCCGCAACTGAGGGTTGCGAGTTCAAATCCAAGTAGAGTTAAGCGTAAAGTATTCATTTAAAATAATAAATCAAAATAAATGCGTATACCTGCAAAATGAAGGGAAGAGCAAGATTGATTTTCAAGTGGCAATATCACGAAATGAAAGTGGTGATCACAAATCTCTTTTGAAAATTTACAAATTGTGCAATTGAAGAATATTTGGATCAAATTGCGATTTGTTGTTCGCAATTTTTGTCTTCTCTTGATAGAATTATTGATACTTAAAGAGTGTTGATTTACGATTTCTGAGTATCAATATCTTCATTTTACTCAGTTTCGCAAATTGCAAACAAATAGTCGTAAATTACGAAATCCCGAGCCAATGTTTAAATCGGGATTCATTAATTTGCAGCTCATTTTTCGTGATCTGATCCAAGAATTCTTTCCGTGTTAGTACTTTTAAACGGTAAATTATTCTATTGAAAAGATTTTCATTCTAACCTTGTAGATCATGCAATTTTCTATAAAAAAAAATAATGCACTTTCTTCCTCCGACTGATCGCTTAGGAGATATCGCCATTTAAAAAAACCTAATTTGACGAAAATGTCTACTTTTCTTTTTCGCCTGTAACACATGAACAGTGATTCCTATCGAAAACAATTTTATGCAAAGTTGGTACACTATGTACAAGAAGACAAATATTTTTGTTTTCTATAGGAGTGATAATCCCAAAGAAATCACTATATTAAAAACTTCGTCAAAAGTTGAAAAATCTGGTTTTTGCTTTTACTCTTAAATGACGAAGTTGTCAAAGATAAATGTATGCTTAATTACATGTTATTATATTGTCTACAAAAAATATTATAAGACTTTTTTCATAGGAGTGATCAGTTAGAAGATATTAATACCTATGTACTTCAAAAAGGTCAAGCGTTCAAAACATGGGTTTTTCGTCTACAACTATTAAACATTAAATGTTGTTAAAAATGTTTGTACACAATTTGAAAATTAGATAGATAGATAGATAGATCATCATCATCGTGTCCTGTATCCCCGGCTGGGGCATAGGGCGTCAACAAAACGTCTCCATCCTTCACGGTCTGCTGCAAGGTACTTAAGCTGTGGCCACGTCTTTCTCTGGGATTCTGCTTCCGCTAAGACAGTTGATTTCCATGTTGTTCTTGGTCTTCCAACCCGCCGTGCACCCTGAGGATTCCATTCAAAGGACTGCTTTGCAATTTCATCGTTTGGTTTCCTCAGTGTGTGACCAATCCAACGCCATTTACGCTTTCTTATGTCGACGTCCAGCCGCTCTTGACTTGTCCTGCGCCACAATTCCTCATTTGATATTATTTGTGGCCAGCGAATCTTTAGGATGTGGCGAAGACAGCGATTCACAAAAGCCTGCAATTTCTTCGAAATGGTAGACGTGACTTTCCAGGTTTCACAAGCATATAACAGCACGGATTTGACATTGGATTCGAAGAATCTCAACTTAGTGCGTAAGGAGATTTGACTGGATTTCCAAATTGGGGACAGAGTACCGAAGGCAGCACGAGCTTTATTTATTCTACTTTTAACGTCCAGATCCGTACCACCGTTTGCAGAAACAATACTGCCAAGGTAGTTAAATTGTTCCACTACTTCAACTGGCGTCTCCTGTAAAATAATACGCTGCTGTGTGGAGCGGCCTGTGAGCATTATTTTTGTCTTTTTGCTGTTAATTCTTAGACCACTCGACTCTCCCTTCACTTGCAGTGCTTGGCACATCCCGTTCAGCCCACTGATGTTATTTGCCAGTAGACATATGTCATCGGCATAGTCTAAATGACTGAGCCTTTCGAACGGTCTCCATTGAATGCCCTGTCGCTCAGCTGTACCAACACTGGCCGTCAATACGTCGTCCATCGCCAGCAGGAAGAGAATTGGCGATAGAACATCCCCTTGTCTCACACCCTGTTGCACTACGAAGGAGTCGGATAGCTGCCCATTGTGCAAAACAAAACACCTCGCGTTGTTGTAGGACTCTTTAATAATGGCAACAATTTTTGGTGGAATTCCTCTACCAAGCAACGATCTCCATATACATTCTCGGTTAACTCGATCAAAGGCCTTTTCAAAATCCACGAACATGAGGTAAAGCGGTGATTGATATTCCATCGACTGCTCGAGGACGATACGCAGGGTGTTGATATGGTCGACACACGATCGACCACTGCGGAAGCCAGCTTGATGCCTCTTGAGTGTAGACTCGATTCTATCCCTTATTCGCTCGAGTATGATTGTTGCCATTAGTTTTGGGAAAACGGACAAAACGGTGATACCACGCCAATTGTTGCAATTCTTTAAGTCACCTTTCTTTGGCAACTTAACAATCACACCATCCTTCCAGTCCCTGGGATAGCTTTCGTTTTCCCAAATGTTTTGTATCAGCGGATGTAAAATACTAGCCGCTGCTACGGGATCGGCTTTCAGGAATTCAGCTGGTATTCCGTCCAGTCCAGCTGCCTTGTTGTTTTTGAGGAGATTTATTGATGTACGAATTTCCGATTCTGACGGGGGTTCGATGTCAATACCCCTATAGGACCTGCGCATCTCGTTTAGTTGGGGCACTTCAGCACTCTGCTCAACTGAATCCTCATTTAGCAGGGCACAAAAATGGTCCTTCCATCTACGAAGCTGATCCTCAATTGATACCAAAAGTGTGCCATCCACATCCATTACAGGATGATTGGTGTTGCTTTTTTTCCCGATAACATCTTTGGCTATTTGGTACAATTCCCGGATATCTCCTCTTCTGGCAGCGCTTTCCGCATTATCTGCGAGTCCATCCAACTTCACCCTCTTGTCACGTCTCACACAGCGGTAGACCATCTTATGTGCAATGTGGTACTCTCTTCGCAAGTCAGCCTTTCGTTGAACATCAGCTTCGGCATTTATTTGGATTTTCAACGATTTGCGAAGTTCGATCTTATCCCAGGTGTCTTGGGATATCCAAGAGTCTCTACGTCTCGTTCGCTTGGGTACAGTTTCGGATCCAGCCTCCATAAAAACACTTTTAATTTCACCCCACATCTCATCAATTGTTGAATTCTGGATTCCATTTAATGACGAGGCTCTGTCGTTAAGGGTGGTGACATAGTTTCGACATATGTTGGGGTCATTTAAAGCATTAGTAATGAATTTTGTGCTCCTTGCTGCATCCTGCGCTGGTTTTTGTACGGCAGCGGTTCGTAGTTTGAGACTCATCAGAACCAAATGGTGGTCGCTTCCCACATCGGCATTTCTTATACTCCGGACATCACACATAGACTTCCTCCATCGCTGCTGAATCATGATATGATCAATTTGGTTTTCGGTTTGACCATCCGGATGCACCCAGGTAATTTTGTTGCACGTCTTATGCTTAAATACAGTCCCACCTATCACAAGACGATTCGCGTTACAAAAGTCGACAAGCAAGTCACCATTTTCATTCCGTGACCCCACGCCATTTCTTCCCATCACGCGTTCCAGTCCGTAATTGTCTGAACCGACTTGGGCATTAAGGTCTCCCATAACGACTATGATGTCGGCTCTCGGAACACTACTGTAAACCGAGTTAAGATGAGTGTAGAACGCGGTTTTGTCTTCCTCGGTCGCTTCATTTGTGGGGGCGTAGCACTGAATAATTGTGACGTTACGAATTTTTGAACGAAACCTTGCTGTCATTAATCTCGCAGAAATGGGCGCCCATGAGATCAAACTACGCCTCGCTTCTTCGTTCAACATAATTCCGACACCATGCAGTCTTTGGCCACCCTCTCTTTCATCTTCGCCGGAATACAGCATTCTCGTCTGTCCAGTGTCTGATCTGTATTCAGCTCTTCCTCTCCACTTAGTTTCGCTTATGCCCAGGATACTGATCTTTAGGCGAAGCATTTCACGCTCAACCTGCTCGTATCTACCATCGCTGTACAAGGATCGAACGTTCCATGCTCCGATTTTCGTACGTATGCGGTAGCCAAAAGTAACATTTGCGCTTCTTGAAACAAAATTAAATAAAGATAGATAGATAGATATATTTTATTCATCTGATATCGTTTACAGTTAACAATTGCGTACATTATTGAATAAATTAAGGCATGACATTAATGTCGTCTGCCTGAATGGCATCATACTAATATAATTTTTTAACAGAATTTCAATTGATAATTAATTTTTCTTAATTTTTTGTTATATAAACATATTTGGATGCTTAACTTAGATTGCTTAGTTTTTAATACATATATTATTTTTCTTGAAACAAAGGCAATTTTTGAACTTTTAGTTTAGTTAAAACAAATTAGAAGGCAAATGTGTAACTTTTAGTTTAGTTAAAACAAATTAGAAAGCAAGTGTGTAACTTTTAGTTTTGTTAAAACAAATTAGAAAGCAAGTGTGTAACTTTTAGTTTAGTTGAAACAGAAGAGCAAATATGGGAGGAACTTTTAGTTTAGTTAAAACAAAATAGCAAATAAATATGAAATTTGTTTTTTTTTTTTAATAAAGCAAATTAGTTGTAAGATTCTTTTAAAGGCTTTCACTGTTTATTTTCTCTCTGTAGTTTATTGCTTCCGTGGTGTATTTGAAGAGCATGAGCCAATTTTCACCATTCAAATAGTTAAACAATTCGTCTTCCGCGAGTACATTCTTCCCCAAGTATTCTCCTAATTTCCTTAAGTACAGGGCAGACTGCAATAAAGTGTAAAATATCTTCCTTCTCTCGAAGATTGCAAAGGCAACAAACTGAAGATCCTTCTGTTCGATGTGGTACATAATTTAATCTTAACAGCTCTCCTCTTATTTTGAAAATTGTACCTATTATGAAGCACGAATAGGAACTATTGAAGTAATTACGCTCATTCAGATTATATATACTTTTGGCATAAAATTTTCTTTCGGTCGATGCACGCGCTTTTTCGTTGAAGGAATACCTCTCGTTTTCATCTGTTAGCGCAATCACCTCGTACAAAGACCTTCTCCAATTATCCACGTTCATTTCCGCCAAATTTAGTGTTATGCCACAGTTGGCAGCTAGATTTATCCATTCTTTAAACACTAATTTTTTATTGAGTACAGCATACTGAAGAATGCGTTTTGGGAGCCTAGAATCGTCCATCTTTAGCACTTTTATCAAATAATCCGCATTTAGTTTAAGTGTGGAAATAAAAAGAGTTGGAAGCCCGGTTTCAAGGTAGTACATATATTTTGGGGTACTAACTGGGAGGTAGAAAATTTTCCTCAGGAAGAAACGCAGAAGATATTCCACAGGTTCAAATTTATGAATCCCCCACACTTGGGCACCGTAAAATAAAATTGATTGCGCAGTGGCATTGAATACTCTATACTTAATGTCGACTGAAATTATTTTGTTACAGAAGATTCTTCTCCAATTTGCGCAAATAGCTGACTTTGCTTTATTTAATTTTGTTTTAAGATGCGTATCCATATTTAAATTGTATGAAATCTCCATTCCCAGGTAATTATACTTTTTTACCACCTCCAGGTCTTTTCCGTTATACTTCCATTTCTCATTGGATGCCAACCTTCCTGAGCCATTTTTAAAAACCATAACTTTTGATTTATCTGTGTTAACTTCCAATCCCCAAAGTCTGCAGTAGTCAAGTAGTTTGTTGATCATCAATTGAAGGGATGAAGGAGACTCAGCTAATATGACTATGTCATCCGCATACATAATAGTCTTTATCCTTAGATTACCTATTTCTACCCCGCAAGTAAGACTATCAACTAGATCGTCGAGGAAAAGAGCAAAAAGCAAAGGGCTAAGGTTACATTCCTGCCTTACCCCATGTAGAATTTCAAATTTATCTGAGAGATCATTGCCGTTGTAAATTCTTGCTTCTGTGTTTTGATACAGTTTTTGAACTGCTCGAATAAAATTGCTTGAAATTCCAAGGTTATGAAGCTTGTAAAATAGTGCATTTCTGTTAATCATATCGAATGCTGCTCTGAAGTCGACGAAAAACGCATACAAATTTTTATTTGGTCAAGTTTCCATTGCGCAACCGATTTGAGCACAAAAAGATTATCTATTGTGGAGTACCCTTGCCTGAATCCCGATTGAAATTCACTTAATTTGTTGTGAACTTGAGTCCACTTGCTGAGCCGGCTATAAAGTAGTGAAGTATATATTTTTAAAGCTGCATTCAAAAAAGAGATTCCCCGATAATTATTAGGTTCCTTAGGATCTCCTTTCTTAAAAATTGGCAATATCCAAGCCTCACAAAAATGTTCCGGTATGGTTCCAAAATTGAAAATTATATTCAACGCTTCCGATAATTTATCCTTGAAAATATCTGCGCTGTACTTATAAAATTCTGCAGGTATACCGTTGGATCCCGCTACTTTTCCATCTTTCATGGTTTTCAGCACAGCGTCAACTTCATTCGTAGTTATTTGACCATCAAGTAAATTGTCACGCCGCGCCAGACAGGTTGAGCATAGCTCAATAATATCTCTTTAGATGATGAAAAAAAATTAGAGAAGTGAATCTGCAGATCATGCACTGTTAGATATGAGTTTCCTTTCTTTTTCCAATTATCGTTTAATTTTTTCGTTAGTTCCCAAAACTCCGCTGAATCCCTGCACTGAGTCAAGGCAACAGCCAATTTCTCTTCATTAGCTTTCTTCTTTTCGTTACAGACTCGTTTATATTGTTTCTTCGCTTCTACGTAGTCTGCTTTAAGAGTAGCTAAATCATACTGCCTCACGAGGTTAAGAAGCGCCAAGGATTTCTTTCGTAGCTTTTCGCATGTGTGGTCATACCATTCATTTTTTCGGTATAATTTAGGCGACTTTTGTATGTAACTCGCAGCCTCTTCTATTATAGCTTCTAGTTCCCATATTGGTACAAAGTTTGCCATTGTTTTATTCATTCTCATCAACGTTAGATTTTTGGTTTTTTCTTTAAACTCGTTCCTAGCTGAGGTTCTCCATTTTAGTTTATTTTTGTTCGATATTTCTTTCTTCTATAACAAGATCTTGGTTATCATCCTCTTTAATGGTTAAATTTATTAGTAGATGATCAGAAAACGTTGCTTCTTCAACCTTAAAGTCTTTTAGGATACAGTGCCACTCTCCACCTAAAAGACAATAATCTATTAGAGAGCTGCCCTGTTTTCCAATAAAAGTAAGTTCTCCACGTAAATCTCCCGCCACGCTTCCATTTAAAATACTTAAACCAAAATCATTGCAGAGCTCCATTACTTTCCTACCTTCCAGGTTTATTTTTAAATCTTTACTTTCTCGTTCATTTAAATTAAATGCACTCTCCGATTGTAAGTTCCCAGTTCTTGCATTAAGATCACCCATAATCATTATATTATCAGATTTCAGTGAGCATAACATATCATACAAATTATCGTAGTCCTGCTGCCATTTATTACAGTTAAGATAAATGGGAATAATGTATAAAGTAGATCCACAATTTTTAAGGGCTATATAGGCCATTTCATCTCTAAGTTTAAGTTCACATTTTGCATATTTTGTTTTTTTTTTATCGCAATCAGCATTCCTTCACTTGCTCTTCCTCTGCATGCTGTTTTCTTCGCTGGAATCCAACAACACTCATACGCAGAAAAATATTTGTCAAAGTTCATAAACTTCCCTTCAATTAAATGTGTTTCCAACAAAAATATAAAATCATATCTATTCAATTATTTTAAAAATTCTGGAAAAATTGATTTATTACTTAGTCCTCCAACATTATAAGCTACAAAACTACATTCGCCAACAAAAAATTTCTTCTCTAATTCCTCATTGACATCCCTGGTTTACTTCATTAATCATTTCCAAGTTCCGAACTCTGCCGCTGCCACTTGGAATGACAGCTTCCGTCAAAGTGATTTCACAAACATCTGCTGCATCTCTTCGAGGTTGAATTTTTTTTAAAGAAATCGTCCGGGAAATTGATAGATTTGCACAGTTTATTAAATCCACACTGCTTACCATGTTTTAAACCGAGTGATTCAATTCAATTCAATTTCTTTTATTGAATATAATATATACAATCTGGCTTATAACTAATATGATACTATGATAAATTTACATTTGTTGGCACATAGGGGGCCTAACGTTACACAATGTCTTAAGTTTAACAAATTATAGATATATAAATTACATGTCAAAAAATTTAAATTAAAAGTCGGCTGACTTAATCGTCCTCAGGGTGTTCATTCTCGGTTGTCAATGGTGTTTTTGGTGTAGGTTGGTAAAAAAAACCGAGTGATTCATCCCATCAATAAAAAGTTTATCTTCTCTTAAAACAGCTTTTACATTTTGTCGTTCTTTCTTGATCATGTTTCGAACGTGTAGCAGTTGAGCTCTTCTCTTTCTCATTCTTAAAGGATAATCTTTTTGGATCGAGATATTGGTGTTTTTCAATTTTCCAGTATTTTTCAGAATGGAATAAATGTGATTCTTATTTGTGAGCTTAACGATAAAATTTTTATACTCTGGGTTCCAGCATTTGACCTCCTTTATTTCCTCGATGCCTATGGTGCTTGTATCGTTGGATAATTGCATGCAGAACTCCTCTACCTGTTGTTTTTGTTCAATGTTTTCATTGGCCTTAACTCTGACAACGAGATTTTTTTCAGTAGATTGCATTTCAATCCGCTCAATCTGGTTCTCTAGCATTTCTATTTTAGATTGCAAGGAATACACATGGCATCTGAGTTCCTCATTTTTACGTTTCAATCCATTAATATCTAGTCGGACTTCTTCAATATCAGATTTCGTGGCGAGATGTTTCTGCTTAGAATCAAATAATCGCTCAAGATTTTCGATGGTCATATTTGAAACTAGATCTGCTGATTGTTTACCTTTTTTATTGGATGAACTCATTTTTACCGGGGAAATTTCAGAATTCAAACGTTTGTGCATTCCTTATTGTATGATCAGTGACAGTTCGGTTTCTTTGTTTTAATCGGTGGATTTTTGATTGATTTATGTATATTAAATTATAGCAAAAAAAAATGACTTGCCTTGTTGTTCCAATTAATATACAAGTTTCTTATGTTGTTTGTCTTTCGTTTAATAATATTTGTCTGTATTTAAAACTTTTTCGGAAGGAAAATTAATATATTTTTGCTATGCGTAAATTTGTGCACGTCTATTCACTTTACCACCAGTGTTGCCACTCAATTTGAAAATTATATAACCCTCTACAAGAAAAGATTTCCATATATTTTGTAAAAGCTATCATTTAAAATATATCACTATTTCTAAAATTGTTCAAAAGCCAAAAATACCGTTTTTTTCGTCTTTTCTTTTGAATAACGAAGTAATCAAAAAATAATTTATATTCATTGTATAGATAATCATATTTCCAACAAAAAGTATTTTGATACCTTTTTTATACGAGTGCTCAGTTACGAGATATTGCTGTTTTAAAAATGTTCGAATTTCGAAAATACAGATATGTACACCAAAAAACCTGTATTTTCGAAAGTTTTCCGTTTTCGAATTATGTTGGTACATTTTTCTAGGGCTATATTGTGAACGTCAAATATTTATAAGCAAGTATAAACATAAATACTCTTATGTGTGGGAACAAATTATGATTTTGAATTTGTTTCTGAGGTTTAACCTCAGGACTCGAATATTTGTACTGCACATGTTTTCATTTTCCACATTTCATATTGGTTAAAATAATTCCACAATACATTCAATTTTTTTTTAACCTCAGGAAATCAAAAAGGTCCAGTTTAAATTTTTATAACAGCAAAATAGCTGTCACAAGAAAAAGTCATAAGTCATGTGTCATTAGACAACATGAACCAAAATATTCTTCTCTGATGATTTTTGATGCATCGAATCTGACCTCAGAATTGCTCTAACACGTCACGTTTTTGAGATATTCGAATCTAAAATTTGAAAAAATGCGTTTGCAGGCAAATTTGTCGTTAAAAAGTGTATTTTTTAAGAGGTTTAGAACTTTGAAATGGAATAAAACAAAAATGATTTCCTTAAATTGATATTAAATTTACTTTATTCGAAAGATAATCTTCTGGTATTATAATTTAAATATGATTTCTGGCATATAACCGTCACGGCTGGCTCGGACGTAATCTAATCTGGAGGTCCAATTTTCGATGACTTTTTCCAACATTTGTGGTCGTATATCGGCAATAACGCGGCGAATGTTGTCCTCCAAGAGGTCAATTGTTTCGAGCTTATCGGCGTAGACTAGCGACTTCACATATCCCCACAGAAAATAGTCAAGCGGCGTTAAATCGCACGATCTTGGAGGCTAATTCAACGTTTCCTTCAATAAATCAACTGTGGCACGAGCTGTGTGACATGTTGCGCCGCGCGCCGCCGCCGGCGCCGTTTTGTTGAAACCACAGCTCCTGCACATCATGGTTATTCAACTGACGAACGAAAGAGTGAGTAATCATGGATCTATAGCGGTCACCATTGACTGTAACGTTCTGGTCAGCATCGTTTTTAAACCAAACAGTCAGTTTTTTGGATGTAACGGTGTCTCAACATACACTTGAGGATTATCATCACTTGAAATACGGCACTTTTATTTATGGACGTATCCATTCAATCAAAAGTGAGCTTCATCGCTAAACAAAATTCGCTTATGAAAATTGGGATCAACGGCAATCTTGTTTTGGGCCCATTCGCCGAATTTGGAAGCGTTGTTCAGGCGTCAGTCTATTCGGAAATGCCAAACCAAACTTAAAATAAATAACTTGACAGCTGATAAAATGGCCGCCAGTTTAAGTAGTGTTGCCAACTTAAAGTTCTATATCTCTAAAACAAAACACCCTTTATTATTTCTCGAGGTATTTTATTCTAAAAAAAAATTATCATCTTTCTGAAGTATATAAACATTTTTCTTTGAAATACTCTCTGAATGTTTTAAATAACCGCATTTACCTTCCAGAAATCACTAATTAGCTGCTAGCCTTTGCCTTAAACTACCTTTAATATAATATATGTAATTCCAAAATATGCTAAACTCATATAAGGGGCATTTCACGTGAAGCGGACAACGAAAAAAAGGTCGGGTCTTGAAATTCGTTCAATTTTGGGTCACTTGTACTTCTTTTGATACTTAACATAAATGCAAAAGGATTTTGAGTTTTGAGGCCTGGTGATGGAGTTATGGGCTTGAAAGCTTTCGGCAAGCCATGGGGTAAGGTTTGAAAGAAAAATGTTTATAAATTAAATGAAGGGATAGGAAAATTATTTGAGTACTGGAGTAAATGGTAAATCAGATGTTCTTTTCATTAATGAAATCTAAACCGGAAATCGATTTTTTTCTTAGGTAGAAAACCGGAAGTTAACACTTCAAATCAGATTTCAAGAAACTTCGACCATTTTAATTTTTTTTGTTAAGGTCTCAAAATTTAGCTTATACAATATAGAAACTACATGCCAAGTTTCAGAGTGGGATCTCAATTCGTTTAGGAGATACATAATTTTTAGTGCGTGGCTCTCATTCAAAAAACTGATTTTTTGTATAGAAAACCGGAAATATAGGCCAGGAGCCGAGTATTTTTTGTCTTCACTTTTCTACTGAACTGATATTCTTGTTGCAATGTGTTCAGGGGGGGCCTCCATACGTAAATCCAAGTTGGCGGACCGGGGTGGTGCAAGCGTCAGCCGCCATCTTGAAAAACACGTTTTATCAAATATGTCGTGAACCGTACATAGGACGAATGTAGTAGTAAACTTTTTCGAAAGCTTATATTCCATTCTCTTATTTACTTTTTAAATCAAGTTGTTTTAGTGAAAACTTTTTGAGCAATTAAATTTTAAAGTCATTATTTGTGAAATTTTTTGTTTTAATATGATTTTTTTCAAAATTTTGCCTTGTTTAGCATCAATTTTCTATTTAGTATTCAATGCTCTCATTAATTCTATGTCAAATACTGAAAACCAATGTAAAAATATTTCTTAGATTTTGAGAAATTAAAAAAACAAAAGGTACTTTTTCTTATTTCTTGTTTGTCTATGTGGCAAAAAAAAGTACCATTGATAAATTGAACTTTTGTTTTTTTTTTTTATTTCTCAAAATCTAAGAAATATTTTTACATTGGTTTTCAGTATTTGACATAGAATTAATGAGAGCATTGAATACTAAATAGAAAATTGATGCTAAACAAGGCAAAATTTTGAAAAAAATCATATTAAAACAAAAAATTTCACAAATAATGACTTTAAAATTTAATTGCTCAAAAAGTTTTCACTAAAACAACTTGATTTAAAAAGTAAATAAGAGAATGGAATATAAGCTTTCGAAAAAGTTTACTACTACATTCGTCCTATGTACGGTTCACGACATATTTGATAAAACGTGTTTTTCAAGATGGCGGCTGACGCTTGCACCACCCCGGTCCGCCAACTTGGATTTACGTATGGAGGCCCCCCCTGAACACATTGCAACAAGAATATCAGTTCAGTAGAAAAGTGAAGACAAAAAATACTCGGCTCCTGGCCTATATTTCCGGTTTTCTATACAAAAAATCAGTTTTTTGAATGAGAGCCACGCACTAAAAATTATGTATCTCCTAAACGAATTGAGATCCCACTCTGAAACTTGGCATGTAGTTTCTATATTGTATAAGCTAAATTTTGAGACCTTAACAAAAAAAATTAAAATGGTCGAAGTTTCTTGAAATCTGATTTGAAGTGTTAACTTCCGGTTTTCTACCTAAGAAAAAAATCGATTTCCGGTTTAGATTTCATTAATGAAAAGAACATCTGATTTACCATTTACTCCAGTACTCAAATAATTTTCCTATCCCTTCATTTAATTTATAAACATTTTTCTTTCAAACCTTACCCCATGGCTTGCCGAAAGCTTTCAAGCCCATAACTCCATCACCAGGCCTCAAAACTCAAAATCCTTTTGCATTTATGTTAAGTATCAAAAGAAGTACAAGTGACCCAAAATTGAACGAATTTCAAGACCCGACCTTTTTTTCGTTGTCCGCTTCACGTGAAATGCCCCATAAGTAGGAGAGTGGGCAAATTAGTATGAAACATGGCCGTAAGCGACCAAAAATGATTTTGTTATTTTTAGATGTGGTTTATTCCTACAATCACCGTGCAGAATCTTTTTCACTGTGGTGTACTTCGAAAATGAAAAGAATACATTTTTGTTTTAACACTGCAAAAATGTATTACTAAGTATTCTTGCTTCTGACCAATGTAAAAATAGACAAAGGGAGTGCAGTAAGAAATCTAAACGGTCTCAAGGATATTTTATACACAAAAATGACCAGAAAAACAAAATTAATTTACCGTAATACGAGTATCGTAAATCTTATATTTAAAAAAATGTTTGGCACGTATGTACATATGTATAAACAAAGTTCATAACAGGAATTTATCTATATATCTATTTATTTATTTATCATCATTTAGAGTTAACAATTTACTCAATCAGACTAACGAAATTTATATATAAAAATAATATCAAACAAGAAGAGACAAAATAAATACATTAAGGTGCCAGTTAGGCGCCAGTTATATAGCTATCATTGAAACTCATCATTGAAAACTTAAATGATTGATTTTAAGACGTTTAGAAAGCAAATTCTATTATTATTTTGATAGACGATAAAAGTTCAAGACTTAAATAATATTTCTAGTCCAAAAAAAAATTCAAGTAGGCCCAACTTTTCACAAAAATTGACTTTTAATTTTTCAATGATCATTGGTAAGGTAGTTCAATCATTGAAATAAAAAAAGTCTTTTTATGTGGAAATTTGGGCCTATTTGAATTATTTTTTTGGCTAGAAATATTAATTAGATCTAAGGCTTTATATGTCCATCAAAATAATAAACGATTTACTTTCTAAACGTCTCAAAATCAATCATTAAAATTGTCAATGATGAGTTGCAATGATAGCTATAACTGGCACCTAATACAGTAATTTAATAATTGCTTACATTTATTAAGGTGCCAGATATAGCTATCATTGAAACTCATCATTGAACATTTTAATGATTGATTTTGAGTGGTTTAGGAAGTAAGATCATTTATTATTTTGGTGGACAAATAAAGCTCAAGACTTAATAAATATTTCTAGTCAAAAAAACTTTCTTCAAAAAATTACTTTTAATTATTTAATGATCATTGGTAAGGTAGTTCAATCATTGAAATAAGAAAAGTGTTTTTTATGTTAGGCCTTTTTGAATTTTTTTTTTTTTGGCTAGAAATATTAATTAAGTCTTAGCCTTTATTTTTTTTCATCAAAATAATAAATGATTTTATTATGATTTTACTTCCTAAACGTCTCAAAATCAATCATTAAAATTTTCAATGATGAGTTTCACTGATAGCTATAACTGGCACCTAACATGTCAAAAAGTATAAGCTTAACATATTTTAAATGAGTCTCTGCTTAAGTGAAAGTTGAAATCTATAGTGTTTGTAGCGTAATTAGTCTCTCTGACACATCGAGTTATAGGCTGGTTAAAGGCATAATTCACCCTATGGGTTTTCTCATGAAACATGGTTCGAATTCTAAGATCTCGAGAAGGAGCATATTGAGGGTGTCCCGGATCTGAGTGGAAGTATTTAAGGGGGTGGTTCTTGGGGTTATTCTAAGAAAAAAATTGTATGGGGAGAAAGTTGTATCTCCCTGAGGCAGGGTGGGCAGTTTCTGAAACATTGACTTTAAATGCAAAAAAAAAACATTACAAATCAACGAAAACACATCTAATAATGTGCTATAGTTTTTTTTAAAAGCTAATACTCCATTCTTGCATTTGGTTTTAAGATCAAGTTGTTAAAGCGAATAGTTTTTGAGAACTTAAATTCCAAATTCAAAATTTAAAAAAAAATTGTGATTTTTTTCTCTTAAGTCGATATTTTTCAAAATTTTACGTAATTAAGTGCTTTTTTTGTGTTCAATATTCAATACCCACATTATTTTTTAGTCCATTACCGAAAACCAAATGTAAAAATCTTTCTTAGTTTTTGAGAAATTGAGAAAAAACAAAAGGTACTTTTACCAATAAAAGCCCGAAAAAGGGTTAAATTATGGATAATTCATGAATAAATTCATTTTTTCGGGCTTATAAGAATTTCGGAAGATAAAACCGAGCATCGAATCAACCTTATTTACAATAAATTCGATATGCTTCACAAAATTAAATTTGTAATCAAAAATAACTCCAAGATCTTTTTTTGATAATACTTCCTCAAGAATATTATTCTCAATATTATAATTATGATTGAAAGGAAATAAGCGACCAGAAAAAGAAAAACACTGATATTTTGCGATGTTTAGACTTAATTGGTTGTGACTGCCACATTCGGGAAGATTCATGATGTCATCTTGAAGAATCAATTAGTCGTTCAAACTTTTTACACGTCTAAAAATGTTTAATTCATCAGCAAACAACAGACTCATTGAATTTAAAAGCACGGTAAGTCATTTATAAATAAAAGGAACAAAATTGGACCTAAATGGCTTCCTTGAGGAACACCAGAAGAGACTAAATTAGGATTTGAGATAATTGATTTGATTATCAAACATACTGAATGCGTCCTTTAAGATACGACATGAACCACTTAAGCATGTTTGAGTGAAAACCAATTTTTTCTAATTTAGATATTGGGATCCCGTAAAGCACCCAATCGGATGTCTTGGCAAAATCTGTGTAGATTACCTACATCAACTTGGTAACCCTTTTCTAATGAATTGAGCTTATAATTAGTAAAAGTGGTGAGGTTTGTGAACGTTGATCTACCTTGCACAAAACCATGTTGAAAAGGGAAATTTTTTTCTTTTAATAAAAAATTAAGCTTATCACTTACTACTTATTCAAATAGCTTGGGTATTGCAGATAATTTGCAAATTGGACGGTAGTTTGAAATGTCCTGCTTCGTGCCACTCTTATGAATGGGAGTGACGAAGTATATTTTCCATTCAGGTATAAATTCACTAAGCTGAAGTGAATTATCAAAAATGAGACACAAAACTCTAGAAGGAACGGTGGCGCACTTCTTTAAAAAGATAGGTGCTATTCCATCTGGTCCAGGATTTGATGTTCCAGAAAGGTAGTCATGAAAGTAAGAGGTATCTAAGTACTTCGATTTGAAAAACTCAGCAAAGGCATTACAAATGCAAGGTAGACTCGTATATTGCATACTTTTGGGGATTCCATTTGAGTTGTTTTTATTTTTTATGAAGCTCCAAAAACATTTACTGTTTATTTTCAATTTACATTCCATAGAATAAATGTAGCCCTTGTAAAGAAATTTACTAAGAATCTTGAAACTTTTTTCAAGCTTGATATATTTGTCACGCAAACTGGCATCCGAATTTGATTTTCGCAACAATTTGTAAACCTTGTTCTTTTTATTATTTAAATTAATAATTAATTGTATATAAATCAAATAGTTTTATCATCAGACAAAATTTTGTCTCGACTCTTTCACAAACCAGATGGCGTATGATCGCTTTTCAGAGAAAGGGAAATTGAAAATTCCCTTACTCAGAGAAAAAACCAACTAAGCAAACGAGTCGTTAACAAATGGCAGATAAAAACAAGAAAAACTGGTTCCAAACAACAACAAACGACAGACAAAAACAGGAAAAACTGGTTCCTTTTTCGATTTTCTTGTATTTAGAAATAAGGAAAAATAATAGGACAGGAACATTGTAGTATGTAGCATATAGGTATATCTACTAACGGCAACGGTTTTTTTATAACTCAATGTAAAAAAAACTGAAAGTATGAGCAGAGCACACAAAAAATGACAGAGAAATAAAACTTGTTTGTGGTTTCGGGTTTGATTCGGGTTTGATCGGTCTCTCTTGTCTGAACTCTAGTTGTTTGTTTTTAAGTAAGAAAAAGTATAAATACATGAGAAAAAGACTAAAATAGGGATAGAGAAACTTTTATTCGTAGGTAGTTTGAGTTTGGTTTTCTTGTACCAGAAGTTTTTCAATTAATTTGTTTTCAATATTTCAAGCTACTTTCCATGAACTCTAAAAAGAGTAAGGTATCTGCCTGCCTATAATTGGAGTTTGGAGTGATTTCTTTCCTGAAATGTGATGTCAATTAATATAATTTTTAGCTATTGATGTGGGTGGAAAGTTATTTTTCTTTGAAAACATGAACATTATTTCATCTTAAAATTGTCAGGGTTTGGAGTATTTTAATATTTACAAATTTAAATCTTCGTTTGGGTCACTATTTTTTTTTTACTTGATTGTTATATTTTTTTTTGTAGGAAGTTAAGTAGGTACCTACTCCTGTGTTTCTCGTCTTAAACGATCAAGTTAAAATAAGAGGAACTCCAAAATATCAATACAACCGTTGCATTATGAAGCATTCTGTTCATCCCAACTAGATTTTTGAATTAAAAAGAAATTAGATAAATAAAATAGATAAAAGTATCATCTTTAAATTCTGAGCACTTTGTCATAGTAAAAACTTTCAGCAGGAGCCCTATTATGAATTACGAAACGAACGGCAGAAAGTACGAAACCCAACGAAACGATATTAGAACGATTATAAGAAACGAATATTGAATCAGGAAAATAAATATCTTATTTTATATATTTTTCACAATAATTGTGAGTAAGGGCTAGTAATAAATATAATTATTATATTTATTACTAGCCCTTAACCGCAACTTCGTCCGAGAAAAATACAAAAAGTTTGTATAGTTGTAACAATTATTCCCTTTACATATTTTTATTTTATTCAAAATTCTGACGTAACGGTCAAGAATTATACAATTTCTATGGCCAATTTCATAAATAAACACTAAAATTACTTTCGGACTGATTAACGACGTCGGTCGTCGGAGCAAATAACGACGTTTTTAGCTCCCGTGTTCGTTATTTCTGTAGCGTGCGCTTCTATGGAGTAAATAGAGAAGTACATAGTTATAGAACGCCAGATGTTTCAGAAACAACTACAAGTCATGTGCCATTGTCAGTTTTTGATCCATCTGTGTACAGAATATGCCATAGATTACTTCTGTATTTGTCTATGATACCGTGGAATAGTTGCGAATAGGTTTCTTTATTTGTAGAATCCTTTTTGAAAGATGATAGGTAGGTGTTCAACGAGTTTGTTGGTATTTTCCATCTTCCATGGAGGGGTGTTTCCGGGCGTCAGTTTGTTGATTGTTGGAGGGATGTCAATGTTTGCAGAAGACTTTAGTGCAATGTACAGGTGGATGGGAATTTCGGAGTTTTTAACGCAGTAAAATCTTTTTGTCATCTTCAATTATTGGAGACTTGTAAGACTGGCAGATTTTTGGTGCAAGGCGAGCTGTTAAGAGGTCTATGCGGTATTCAATGGACGGAAGGCCAGCTTCCGTGAACATGTTTTTTATTAGTGTGATAGCAAGGGCTTTCAAACTGCTTCTGACTGCGGAGTGATAGGAGGGTTTGACAGTTTTTCCTAACCGGGGCAAAAACTTCATTTTGCGCCCCTTCAGTTATTCGATTAAATGAACAAAAAATGACATACCTACTAAGTTTGATATTTTGTAACCGGGAGAATAAGTCTTTATAAATAATTTTGTACTTGATATAACCTACTCAGCAACTTTCTAACTTTATTTATGTTAAGTTATTCAATAGACAATGCTTGACACTTTTTACAAAGACTATAATCATTATGTTTCGTCATAGGCGTAGGAAGGAATTTTTTCTAAGGTGGGCAGCCAATCAGTGTTTGAAATCATCAAACGATTTTCATTTAAAAAAATCGCGTTCTCTTCTTCTTTAATAACTTTATATTTAACTTTGTTCAAAAGATAACTAATAAATTAAGCCACGGTTACAATGCAGCAAATTAACTCTCATTAGAAATGCCACCAAACTCAACTCTACAGCAATGTCTTACGATATATCTTAATTATAAACTTTGACGGAAAAAGAACATATAATTCGATTCAAATGTCACCCAATTGCCCCCCTACAATCACTTTTTTCCAGAGCAGTAAAAAAAAACTTCAAAAATGTTTGACCTTTAAACGTTTTTAATTCGTCGGCATCGGAGCCACTCAATAAGAGTTTGACAGTTGTTGATGGCTCGGCAAATGGAACTAACGATATTTTGACGTAGAAAGTGTAGCTGTGTAGGTATTTCGATCCGAAAGTCAATCAATTTACCTAAAATCACCTTTTTGCCGAAGCAGTTAAATTTCTGATTTTTTTGAAGTTTTTTAATCCATCCACATAAGATATATTAAACCCCATTAAACGCAGGCGTTAGGTGAAGACAACTCGCTTAAGGCTTTTATTAGTTTCCAATTATTTGGTTTGGTTCGACTGTTAGGGCGTACTTTTAGCCCGAGCCGATGCCAAATCGAGTTGATACATACTGAAACGGAACCGCATGCATTAATTTTTAACAAAAAGAACTGAATTACATTCCGGTCCATGTTCCGGGCTTTTCACATGTAGTGACATGCTAAACAGACGGTTTGAAATTTCATTTGACGACACGAAAATCCGTTCCCCAAAAAAGGCGAGTTTTTTTTTAGCTTTTGGCGATTTAATTTATTTTAGTTAAGAAATCCGTCTATTTTCTAGTTTTCACTGAAATTTTACATTTTTTTAATAGATTTTTGCTGAATGGCCTCATAGAAACTGATTCTAAGCGCACACAAAAACTGAAAATCTCTTTCCCATCCTTTACTTAAGATTTCTATAATTTTTTAATTCAGTTATTCATGGAGTGGACATTTTTTAAATATTTTTTGTTGAAATAAATTACCATATGATTTAACGTTCGGTGAATCCTTTTTTAAACCCTGCAATGTTCAACGTTTGAGAAAAATCTAAACCATTCACTTAGGTTTTTTCTTGACTAGATTTAAGAAACCAAGTTGACACATCAATAATATAAGAAGCTTCACGGATACCGGATACGAGTGTAATTGGTAAAAACAAACAAAATGAAGAGGGGCAAAAATTGGTTTAATGTGACGACCACCTGTAACTGTAGACAAAATATAAATTTTAGTGTCTGAATCTTCCAAAGTTGTTCAATCTTACTTCTTCGGTGGAACCAGGAAAGTCTTACTGTCGATTTTTTTAAGGTGGGCAATTCATTGCCCACCTCTGCCCCTCTTCCTACGCCTATTAGTTTCGTCAATTTTTTCGGATTTTTTAATAGAAAGGAAGCCCCAATTAGAAAAATGCTGTAGCCGAAAATAGACCCAAATTAAAGATGTTGCACAAAAATGAGCAAACAGAAATTATTCTGAGTGCAGAAAGTTTGAAATAATTTTTAGTTCAAATGGTGAAATGGTAGAAAAAACTAGCTTAAGGCTGAAGGAGAAATACCATTTGAAATTCCATTTCCGCATATCATTTCATTAAGTGTCGGCAATTCTTTATACCTATTGTTCTTAAAGCACATGGATTTGGCGCCCCTGGAGCTGCCGCCCGGGGCACAGGCCCCGGTTTGCCCCCCCATAGATCCGGGGCTGGGGTTTGATAACACTAGTTTACAAAATTTTGGGTCATGGTAGGGCCCTTAGAGAAAATATATTTTCTAGACTAATTTTGGGTCACTAAACACGAAAATCTAAATTATTTTTTTTTTCCAAAGAAGCGTTTTCGAGATATGTGCAAAAATCATTTTCTCAGCTATTTTTTCAGATATTACCATAAATCTCGCTAAGGTATTTTTATGAACTACAATAGGTACTAAAAGAGTTGAATTCAAATCTCTATGTGAAAAAAGTTATTCGCTGGTCAAAATTGTGTTTAAGTGAATTTTGGTGTGAAAAAACTATCCTTAACTAGCGAATAACTTTTTGCACGCAGAGATTTGAATTCAACTCTTTTAGAACCTATTGTAGTTCATAAAAATACTTTTCCAACGATATTATATCACGTCATTATTGGTCTTGGATTTTGGTGTGTCCAATTCTCCTTTGTATGGAAAAGAGAATGGCCTAAGAGGCACCGATTTATCACCTAAGACAAAAATTTTTTGGTCAAAAACTTTATTTTAGGGCATATTATTTTGATTTTACGGGGTTTCTGATTTAAAAAAATTATTTTGGGAAATAACAGACACCCTAATTTGCATTTACCTAAATGACTTTTATTGAACAAAATTAAATTGCCTTCTTTCACTAATTATTTAATAACTTCTACATTTATTGTCCGATTTTGAAAAACTTTGGCTCAAATCTTTGTTAAAGAGATTGCTTTTTACTTGTGTCATTCAAATTATTTTAAATATTTTTTTTATCCATATGCAGCAACCAAAAACTAGAAATTTTTCAAAAATACTCGTTTTTGAAACTTTGAATGCCTGTAACCTATACAATTTCAGTCCGACTTATACAAGCAGTACATCGTCCGAAGGAGACAGATCACATCATTCAGAAAATACACATGTTATGTAAATTAGCTAAGCCGTTAGCGAGATTTATGGCAATATCTGAAAAAATAGCTGAGAAAATGATTTTTGCGCATATCTCGAAAACGCTTCTTTGGAAAAAAAAAATAATTTTGATTTTCGTGTTCAGTGACCCAAAATTAGTCTAGCAAATATATTTTCTGTAAGGACCCTACCATGACCCTAAATTTTGTAAACTAGTGTAATTTCTAGTATTGTTTTTGAGCATTTTCCGTAGATAACCAATCCATAGTCAATCTTTCATAATATAATATTTCTTGTAACATGAATTAGTGTGCTGGGGTGGACATAGCTAATTTTTTTTGAGAACTGAAACGTGACCGTTAAAACTTAAAATTTTATCAAAAGTAATACCTAAAATATTTAAGATGTTGACGTTTGGTATTTGATAAGTAGATAGATTGATGTTGAATATATTAGTTTTTTTTTTCAAATATGTAAATGTTTACTTTTAACAGGTGAGATGATGCACCCTGAGTGGGAGCACCATTCGTTTAAATCTGTCAAAAATTTCCTTAGTACGGCTTTTCTGGTTACATTTAGATAATAAATTTAAGTCGTCAGCGTAAAGGACGTGATTTAAGTTTTTATATTTTAAAATATAATCTCGCTTATATCGTTATATGGGTGATTCTCTGCCAACTGTGATTCCTTTTTTAGAAATTTTTCAAAAATTAAAACTTCTTGGAAACAATTTTTGTTTTGTGTTTGTGGCTTCATTTAGTCAGAGTATCATATCCGTAAAAGCATTTAGCTACAACTTTTAAAGAACAAAAAATATAGTGAAGTGTACTAAAACTAGTGTAGACGATAATGACACTCTTCTTCTTTATTTTCTTTTTAATTTGTTCTCCCTCTTTTTGACCATATTTTTGTTGAGATTCTTAATTTTCTAATACGTTTTGACCTCTTGACATTTCTACTTCCCTTTTTTTCTTTAAAAAATTATCTCTTTTTCGTTTTTGAAGTCTGTTCTTCTTAATGGCAAACCTTTTCCTTGTGCTGGGTTATTACTTAGTTTTTATTGCAAGGAATGATTTTTGTTTGGCTCTTTTGAGGTTTTGCTACCGTACTCACAAAGAAAATTGGTAGAAAAAAATATTATTGCAAGAAATTATTTAATTATATTTAATTAAAGTTAAAAAAGCATTTAAATGCCACGGTACTGACATGAACGGTACTGACATTTAGACAATTTATGTGACCTAACTTATCTATGCTAATGAGAAAAATAATTTCCAGGACAATTTTAACATATGCCGTTAAAAGGAATACAAAATTCTTATAACCAGCCAAAAACATGTTATAACATGCTTTAAGAATACTACCACGGTACTGACAAATAAATTTGTGACATACTTTCATCCCATGAAAATAAATCACTCTTAAAGTACAACAACGTACACAAATTAAAATGACTGTTGTTAACTATACATAATTAGTTTATCTTTTAGAAAACCACAATACATACGTGTTAAAGCTAAAACAAAATGGCGGTTGAGCGGGAAATCTTTTCAATTCAAAAATAAAACTAAAACCTCGGACAACATTCATTCATGATTATTTTATTCAGCAATAAATATTTCGACTTAAATTTTATTTATTTTGTCAAGCAAGTATTGCACTCAAAATTTTCTATGGACAACATTTCTATTCAATGAAGTATTTCATTAGAAAAAAACAGATTTAATCGGAAAAACAAGGAACGGACATGCCACGGTACTGACATTTTTACTACACTTTCCCAAGCCATGTGGAAGAAGTAGCAAATTGGGTCATGATATCGAATGTAGATTGTAGTAAATAGCCATTAACACAATTCAAACTAAAAATATATACGAACATTTTACATTAAATAACAAAAAAAGCACTGGACACAAAGAATCACAGTTGGGACGGAATCACCCATATGCTATGATGAACCAGGTCCCGTTTTCTAATTAAAATATAGTTGAGTAGAAATTATTTGATTTGATTTTGAACTGTCTGTTTGACTATTTCTTAAAAAAGTAATAGTTAAATAGTAATATTTATGAAAGTGCAACTACATTATATGAGGTTTCATTCTTATTCTAGTTGGAAATTTTGTGAAAACCCGATTATTTTGTGATGTAACAAAATTTTCAAAATCTTGCATAATATCTCTCGATATCTCGCAATTGAAAAACCCGCTTTTCATAAACTCGCAATAACGAAATCCCGCAAACTAATATCCTGAAAATCAAAATCTCTCAAAATTAAATTGCATTGCAAATACATTTTTTTATCAAATCAAATCTCGCGCGAGATTTTAATTTGCGAAATTTTCATCACAAAAATGTAACGGGAAAAAGCGGTCAGGTCCAAAAATTCAGAAAAAAATTCTGTGTATTGTAATATTTTTTTAAAATTTAATTGAAGAAAATAAGATTTGATTAAATAAACAAAATTGTACTTCAAGTTAAAAGTTCAAGTGAGCTCAACTCCATAATTGCGTTTCCCCAGGTACGATAGTTGGGCTCATCATCATTTGGGGACGTTAAAAGTAGAATTGATAAGGCTCGTGCTGCCTTCGGTACTCTGTCCCCAATTTGGAAATCCCAGTCAAATCTTCCTACGTACTTAGTTGAGATTCTCTCGAGTCAAATGTCAAATCCGTGCTGTTATTATGCTTGTGAAACCTGGAAAGTCACGTCTACCATTTGTTTGTGTCATGTCAAAGAAACCATGATATAAGACCCAACAATAGTTTTAAAAGGTCTGACCTTCAACTACATAGTTCAAAGCAAAAGTGATGATAAAGGTGGTGTACCTATTGAAATGAACGAAAAAAACCTACGATTTCCACATGAATTCAAAGAAATGATAATAATTAAGATTGTGTCTTTTCTTATTCCCTCCTAAATTGGATGTTTTCCCAAATGAAATTAACAAAAATTCATTTAGTACGCTCAGTTCGGAGTTATAACGGTTAATCGCACTCGAAAATGTTGTACCTTTTCAAATGAACGGGAGTGTATATGAATCAGAAAACCATATTGCTTCAGTAAGTGGAGTTTTTGACCTTCAATAATTACAAAAATCGTTGTTGCCAGAGAATTGCCCCCTCATTTCTTCGCTTTCTTACATTCGATGATGATTCTGGACTCAAAACATTCTTTGCATCACTTTGAAGTTCGATAAGTTCTTCTATCATTCTATGGGAAATATCCAGAGGTCGAAAATTAAACGCAACCTTTTGAAAAATCTTTAAAATTTCGCTTGCCTGTCGAGATTTTTAAAAATGGTCACTTTTTTAACCATTAGACTTAAAAATAACTTTTTTCGATTTCTCTCAGTGAGAAACTTTTTATTTTTTTTTTTTTTTTGTTTTTGGTTTCGGTTAACCACTGACCACTTATCCCTGAGAGAAAAAAATAAATCTCATTTGGAGATTTTTACTGCTTTTGGATTTTCAAAGAATTGTTTGAACATTCATTGTTTAATACTCTTCAATAAAAGTTTAGTGGAAGTGCTGATCGTATTTGACTCTTTTTGGTCTTTGAGCTGACACGCGTCTATGAGGGTTGTGGTGAAAATCTCGCACCTTAAAATCGTGCAAGTCGAAATACAACAACACCGACGATGACGGAAACAATAACGACAACGACGACTGCGCGATGGTGATAGTGACTCATTTCTTGGCGTCATCTTGCCGATTAAGTTTGCACGTAGTTTTGTGTATTGATGTCCTATGGCATACGCCTCGCCATGGACGTTTATAAGTTGTTTTTCATTTGTAGCCATGGTGTTCAAATCTTCTCGCCGCATGCATTTAGGTACACGTGCACGAGGTTATCTCGCTTACGGTTATAATTTAATCTCGTTATAGTCTTATTTGAAAAATTAGTTTAAAGAGATCTTTTAAGGTTAGTCAACAGTTGTCTTGAACGATTGTGCACGGGTTCTCATCTGGATTTTGACTCCTTCTTTGAGGCCTCTGTGCCACTCACGCAACTACGGTATGTATGTTCAGTCGGCAGTAGGTGTCAATTGTCATTGTTAACAGTTTTCTTTTGCGATTCAGGCACCGTTGTCATCAGCTTGAAAAAATATAGCTAAAATGATATTGTAATTGCTATAATAGTCGGACTTTGGTAACATAAAAGCGAGACCACAGCGAGACGATGATAAGACGTGAACAATGACAAAAACCACGAGTAAATGTCATGGCGTGACTATAGCGAGACTACTATGAGAAATCCACGATACAGGTAGCCGTGTAAATGAAACATAAACCACGTTTGGAATTTTTAACCACGGTTTAGCTAATTGTAACCTATTTGAAAAATAGTTTTGAAAAGAAGAGTTTTGGCGAGACTATAAGCAAAACCAAAGCGATATGATGGAAAAACATTTTAAATGACAAAAACCACGTGTAAATATCATGGCGAGACAAAAGCGAGACCATAACGAGAAAACAACGACACAGATATCCATGTGAACGGGCACCACGAGAAAAAAGCGAGGTTAATACAATGACCATAAAACATAAACTATGTTTGAAATATTAACCCACGTTTTTAGCTTATTGTAAACTTTTTGAAAAAAGAAATAATTAAAAAAAAAAAAGTTTTGGCGAGACTATAGCGAGACCAAACATTCTAAATGCCAAAAACCACGTGTAAATATCACGGCGAGACCATAGCGATAAAACCACTACACAGATAGCCGTGTAAACGGGTACGGCGAGACAAAAGCGAGATTAACACAATGACCAGAATGGCACTGAAAGCCACGTTAAGACGGTATCTGCGTCGTCGTTATCGTAATACCTCTTCTTTTATAAATGTTGATGACGATTTGAGTCTACTGAGTTCTGAATTATCTGAAATATTTCAAACAACACAGATTTTATATCTACGTCTCCTTAGAGATAAAATACCATTTTTGATTTATTTTCCATGGATACAGTTTTAGGTTAATTGTTTCCCTTTATTTTTTAGAAAAAAGGTCAACAGATAAGAGTTTTTTTAAAAATAAATCTCAAACTGAGACCAAAATACAATTTGAGGAATTAAATATCTCTCAGTGAGAAACCAATTGAAAATAAAGGTCAACTGTTATTTTCAATCTCTGGAAATTTCAATCGCCATCATATAATGAAGGGTTTCGAATCATTTGTCAAATATTATCATACTCTGCTTTGCTGAACTCCTAATAGTAATACACGAGTTCGGCTTTGACTGCATTAAATAGCAATAATCTTCTGTTAAGCCCTTGATTTAAAGTTTTCTTCTGTATTGTGTAAAACTTTTTCCAAAGGTTTGTAGTTCTCTCTTTCAACCTTTTCTCTGCCTATAAATTGAATTTTGCAGATGAATGCACCCAAAAATGGAAATTTTTGCTGAATCTTTTAGCTTTGTATTTGCCGAATCCATGAAATTGCAAATTGAGTTGATTCAAATATGCAAAAACATCAAAAAAGTATGCCAGTTGCAATTCAACTTCTGGAGCAGTATTTTTATCTCTTGCAAAAACATTTTAACTTCCTCTTTCAACTCAATTAAATCTGCAAACATATACAGCGTTTTGATAACCTGCTGGTCGATCTGGAATTCTGGACTGAACCAACAATCACCGGAAGAATTTTTCTTTGAAAACAGCCCTTTGTAATATCCACCTTTGACCCTCTGTACCATATAGAAAGACTGGGATGGATAAGTATGTGCTATACACACATGCTTAAGTTGCTCCAGAGAAGGTTTTGCCTTCTGAGCCCAAAGAAGAGGCGATTGGATCAATTTTTCGATATTCACATCTGACTTCACTAAAATAGTGGGAGTGAGATGAGAATACTGAATCTTATTTTTTTTTTTTTTTTTTTTTTTTTTGACATAAATGAGACTTTCCATCTAACTTTTATTTCAGAACAAATAAAATGCAAGACTGAGTCGCACTTACTTGCTCCTATGCGGTTAATAATAAGACGAAATTTTATTATTTTTATCCTCTTGTGTCCTTTCACTAATCCCTGTTTGTATGTCCTCATGGCTTTCCTTCGTGTTAATCTTTTTGATTAAGACTTTTATTCTAAAGCAGATTTTTTTTTATAGTAGCGGAAGATCGAAATAGAAGTGCAACAAGGACGTTATACGACGGACCGATGCATGCCGACAATTATGAGAAAACGTGATAAATTTCATTAAAAGAATCACGAAAATATTGTATCTGAATTAGAGTAATATCGAAACAACTCCAAATTATGACAGAAATTGGTGTTTGATAATAACTGATCAAAATTTGGTGGGCTCTCTGGTCAAGTTTTCATACCTATTAAAGTTGTGATTAAGTAAGTAATTAAGAGAAAACTTCCCAAGTAAATCTACCAAATTTTAACAACTGAGAAAGTGGGTGGATGCCACGCCCCTTGAATGGAAAATCTCAATTTTTTATTTTTCTATTTGTATGCTCTTCAAGTCAATTTCGTTCTACCAATTTTAATCGTTCTACAACAACTGGAAGTGCTCCATATAGTTTATAAGATTTTTTAAGAAAGTGGGTGGATGCCACGCCCCTGGAGGGATAACTCCAAATTTTCGATTTTTTTTATTTTTAAGTAGTTCAAGCCTTACCGATCTACCAATTTTCATCGTTCTACAACAATCAGAAGTGCTCCATATAATTTATAAGAATTTTTAATAAAGTCGGTGGATGCCACGCCCCCTGAACGGAAAATTCCAATTTTTCGATTTTTGTCTTTCTAATCAATACCAAATTTTACCAATTTTAATCGTTCTACAACAACCGGAAGTGCTCCATATAATTAATAAGCATTTTTAATAAAAGTGGGTGTATGCCACACCCCCTGAATAGAAAATTGCAGATTTTCGATTTTTTCCTTTGTATGTACCCCAAGGCCTACCGTCGTGTGAAGTTTCAAGTTTCTACGATATCGGGAAGTGCTCCATAATTTTGATGATCTGTCAGTGAGTCAGTCAGTTACGGTTTTTGCGATTTTTGAAGTCCTATATCTCGGGAATTACTAATGCTAAAGAGTTGACATTCGCTGAGCCACCTGTGTTTCATCAGCACAGAAATTACTGTAAATTTGAAGTATCTGATTTTATTGGTACTGAAGTTAGGGGGAGTTGGAAATCGCCTGAGTTTGTTCCTGTAGAAAGGGTGTAGTGCCGCGAACTTGGCTGGGCACTACCATGCCCTTTGATTTTATAATAGGCGTTTTGCAAGTACTTTGCCAGCTTTTTTCAATGGAACACATCAAACTGCTTTCCCATGTAAAATGTATCTACTCGCGCATGAGACCATGTGCAGTTGGTAGAACTAGATTAGGGTTTTCATCTACTCGTAAGTACTTCGCCACCTCCAAAGGAAAACGGCTAATATGTAATACGAGTATCTGCCGAATGACCGCCTCGGCTCTAGCTGCAAATTGTGATTCTTTTGATGGAATTTATTACGTTTTCGCATAATTGTTGCTGTATTTTACGAATAACAGCTGTGATGTTTGTCTTAAATGCATAAATTGCTGGTGGATTATAGGAGTAGACTTTATCTTTGACATAATTCCAAATAAATAAAAAACTAGTTGAGTTATATCGTACGATCTAGGCGGCCAGTTAAAATCTCTTGTTTTTCACAGCTATCTCTCCAGCTCCAACCCTACTTTTAAAAAAAAACAACACCAGATGTTTCGATGTTTATTCAATAAGATAGACGCTAGGAGGGTTGGTATTTATGGATTAGAAACACAAAGAGATATTAAAAAAAAAAAAAAAAATCTATCATGCAGCTGTTACAAGACATAAAAACTTCTGTGCCATAATAGGGTAAGATTATCGAAGATAATGCTTGCACTGAAAAGAATTTTGAAATTGTTGCAGTCTCTGAGTCATATTTATTTCAAAATTGATAAATGTCCGATTATTAATTTTAAAAAAGAACTATAATCCCAATGATGTATGTTTTTTCTTATGCTAGCGTAGGAAAATGGTGCTTTGAATGGGGAAAACAAGCCAAGTTAGGTGAGTGATTTTTATTTGATAATATCTAAATGTCAGTTTTTCACGATTCGATTTTTTCCCGTTGGGCGAGGCCAACTTAGGCATAGCCTAAGAGAATTCAGTCACAAGCCTCAAAATAATCCAACAGCCAACTTTTACTGTGCAGCGCCCATAGGGAATTTGTCTTGTTGATTTATGTTGTTGGAATATTTAACTGATATTTTTATTTTTTTTTTTTTTTCAATTAAATCAGAGGCGTGTTAAGTCACATGGGTACATTATGTAAATGAAAGATAAAATTGCACTAAAAACAAATATACCAGTATATACATAATGTAGAGTTAACACTTTTAAAATAGTCACATGTACATTAGGGTGGTCATTAAAAAAAAGATCATCGTAAATAAGCCTAAATCGGCTCTAAATAAAGAAAAAAAAATTTCCTAATTTTTTCAGATTTTTATTTTCATCCCCTATAACCGCTGTAAATGTTAAATGTTCCCCCTTTTTATTTGCATGCTAGGAAATTCGCGTAAAATCTGCAAAAAAAATCAGAGCATGTAGTTGAGAAGTGGATAAGAAAAAATCCTTTAGTAGGAAGGGGTTAATATCTCCCCCCGCTTGGACCTCCCGTCCAATTTAATAAAATAATTTAATAAAATTGTTTCTCTCAATGGGCGAAATGCAAGGACAGCAACTCAAAGTTGATCAGTGTCATGACTTTATGAGCAACTAAGTTCCGTGAGGAAGAAATAGTTGCCGATAACTTAGTTTCATATTGAACGCTCTCTCATATGACAAAATTTACTTAAATCGGGAGCGACTAAAAGTTTCTTTGGTGAGAGGGGGGATGGGTACGGACGTGCGCTTGCCAACCAATCAAGATCCAAGATATATTCGATACATTTCATATATAGTGTGTCGTCTTTTCTTTCTCAAAGCTAGATTTCTAGGCTAATAATACTATATTTTGAATGAGTCTGCCCCTTCAGGTCAACATCCTGAGTACACCCTTGAGTGCCAGGCCTAAAATAACGGTACCAGTAGACTAAAAGCTGTGAACTCTGTGCTCCATGTAGGTGTGTGTGTGTTAGGCGAAATCAATTTATTCAACAAAATTGTGCTCTTTTGTCCCGCGGCATTTTTGAATAAATTAAAAGGCCCGATAACGACTCCAGCCGTAATGTAGTATTTTTGAGTGGGTTTCATGGCTCTTCGTGGATTAAACATGATTTTCGTTGCCTCAGAAGCGATAATTCTCCATATCCATGGAGATTGAAATGGGCCTCGTCGCTCATGATGATTTTCGATAAAAAGTTATCTCCCTCGTGATGGTCGAGATACAGATGGCGTGAGCTTATAGGTTACACACGTGCGGGTGCGGTGTAAAACCCCGTTTTCACTTTAAACTGTAAATTTGTAAACAGTTTGACAGGGTGAACTACACAAAAGTCAATTTGTGCTCAAAAGGGCAAATTGTGGGATTTTTCGAATTAGGTTGTTTAAGACGAAAACTAACGATTTCTCGTAGAAAATTGGAGGTATTTGAAAGATTCCAAAAGAATTTTGAAGTAAAATATTCATACTTTAGAATGACCATAAACATTTTTTGAATAAAATTACCTCGAAAAAATATAACCCCAAACTTTTATAAAAAATGCAATTTTTTAAAATCTTAAGATTCGAATATCTCAAAATCGTGACATGCTAGAGCAATTCCAAGGCCAGATTCAAACTCAGCACATCAAAGACCATCAGAAAAGTATACTATGGTTCATGTTACAGACAAAAATTCAAATTTTGTCACAAAAAGTAATAAGTAAAATCCAAAGCTTTCGAGTGGATTTTCGAAAACAGTAAAAATACGTCAATTTTCGACTAGCGCTTGAGTCCAAATGGGTTGTCGCAGATAGGGATTTATTGGAAATTGTGTATACTTTCAATGGTACTTTGATGTAATTTTCGAATAGTTGGTAGTTTTCGAGCCATTGGTCATGGTAAAAATACAATATGACTGGACTATGAGATAATATGTATAAAGCAATATTTTTCGTTAAATTTTAGAGTCAAGTAAAATAATCAAGTGCCTTTATATATTTAATAAAATATTTGGCACCAAAACGCAAAGACCAATACCAATTTATTGAATGGATTTCATCTCACTTCAGACCCGTTTTTATATCAAACATCAGTTCTCTAGAAAAAAAAAGAAAACAAAACAATATTTGTATTCAACTAAGTAAGCTAAGCTCGCTTAAATTTTGAAATAGGTACACACATTTCCTATGATGTCGTGGTTTCGGTGGGAGTGATTTTTACTCGCGTGATCCATGGACATAGTTTCCGTTCATATTTTGGTCTTATTATATTCTTTTTGAATAGAAATAAAGTCCCATGGACACTATGAGGAAAACATAATGTCCATGGATCTTGTGTCCGTTTGTACGGAATTAATATACATGGACATTATGTCAGTTAAATACAAAATGAACGGATACATTGTTTATTCTAACATTAACTAATTTAGCAGCTTCAACATTTTTATTTAAGTTTGTTTTTATTGAAACGGACTTAATATCCATTTGGACATAACTTCACTTTCAAATGGTCTTTATGTCTGTTTTCAAGAGAAATGATGCCCAAATGAACATTTCGTCATTTTTAAATAGAAAATGTGTCTAAATCAGCTATACTTACGGTGACCATCCGTTCATTATAATAATGAACTGTTCTGTATTTGAAGATGTTGTTCATTATTAATTATTTTGTACACGAAAACACATAAATGTTCTGTATTTTATTAGTTGTTCATTATTTGTTCTGTATTTCCTTAAATTTGTTCAAAAACAAAGCAATTCAATATTGAAAATTATTTGAGCTTACCGTGATGCCACTCAGGAGGAAGTGTGTATTTAATAAAGAATTGAAAAACCAGTACAAATTTTTGACAAAAGTTTTTAAGTTTTTTTTTATTTTTAAGTTTGTATGTAAAGCCTAATACGATGCTAATGCGAAACGAAGTTTTAAGTTGTTCTCCAAAAAGACAACGAAATGCTTTCGAACACGAAGCGGAAAAATATTCATTGACAGTTGCACAAATTCAAAAATTTAAAACAAATGCAAGTGCAAAAACAAAATTACAAGCAGCCATGCTGTAATGAAAGAAACAACAAAAATAAACACGAAAAAACAAAAATTTCATTTTTTTCGCAAATAATTATGGTGTGCGAAATTAATTGTGTGCGAAAAAAGAGTATAGACTTCTCCAAATAATCTGCTACAACTAATTTCGCTCATCGAACAGCGTACTGCAGAACGAAGAGTAGAACTAAATTTATAATTTATGATTTCGTTGTCATTTTTGTATGGGATTTTTCGTTTCGCATCAGCAGGGTACGAAGCTTAAAGCAAAGACTGAATTGATTAGAGCTTTATAATATGTTTATTATTCTATTTTAAGTTGAGCTATTTTTCCTCAGAAGATATATTTATTGTTAAATGGAATAAATGATTGAAGATTGAGTTGAATTTTGTTTCTTTTTTCTTTTGTTCATTATTCAGCTTTCTTAAATATGGTCACCGTAGCTATACTCAACCTGCGGCCCGTGGGCCGCATGTGGCCCGTCGAGTATTTTAAGTGGCCCATCTGGCATACTTACATAAGTATGCGATTGCATAGAAAAACTGAATACCATGATATTTCCTAATTTTGTCGCTTTCTGTTATAAAATGAAATAATGCCCGAAATAATAAATCAAATGGGAAATAAATCGAAAAATAGGAATCATTTCCAAGCAAAGAGTGTTGTCAGTGAAAGACATAACATTTGAAAGACAAGTGGAAATAGCTCCATCGACAAACGAAAAGTTGCTTTGTCTTTTCGTTTTAGTGAGTGGCTGGTAGGGTTTTCGTTTGGTCCTCCCGTAGCGTCCGGGCGCATTTCAAATGCTTCTGGAACAGTTCATTTGGCACTAGATGACAGTTCTTCTTCTGAAAAGAAGAGAGCAATGATTCTGGATTTGAAGAAAGAATCAAGACAAGAAGCACGAATACATGCACTCAAGCGTCAAAATTGTCAAATGTTATTTGTTATTTAATTTAGGAATTTCCAATGTGCATTTTCATTATACATACTAAAATTTGGAGTTAAAATGAAACAATTATGAAAAAATGGATAGGCCAAACATTTCATCCCCTCCGTTATCGTCATCTTCATACCTTGCAGTAGAATTTTTGCTTAGGTAAGGAGTTTACTCAAAATAAAAACCCAAGGGGCAGAAATCCGTTGCAGTTATTAAGGAATATCCATATTCAGAGAACAGCTCTGTGAACAGTTCATCACCCAAATGCAACAACCAAGTGCACAAATACAACCAAACTTCAGAGTCAATAAAAGGGTTGCAACTTGTTCGTTTGGAATTCTGGAATCTGTAATGGAGAGCTTCGAAGAGTTCTTCCGGATTACCAAACGAAAACGTTATGACAAAGCAAATATTTTGCGGACGTGTGAAAGGCAGCTGCAGCTAATTCAAATCAAATCGCAAGTAATTTTGAGAAGTTTGAACGGTTTCGCTCCTTAAAGTGAAGGCACAAACTAAAAAAAAAACTACTTCAGGTAATAGATAATGTTCCTGACAGAAAAAAAATCAGAAATTCGACGCTGGATTGAAAAATCAATACATATCTTGGATCTACATACGCTTGGGAATGATTGTTTTCTATACTACAAAATGTTTTTAAAGAGATAAACGAATAAGGCTAGCATACAGAAACAAGCCAGATCTTGAAAAAGTGTTCTAAATTTCAGAAATCAAATTAATTTTTGTAGTAAAATGAATAATAAACAATTCAATTTAAAGCACTTAACACCTAAGTGCAGCAAATATTTCATAATGCGGCCTGAGGCCACATAGCTAAAACGTCTTTGTGGCCCTTATGAAAAAAAAGGTTGAGTATGGCTGGTCTAAATGAACATTTTTGGACCGTTTCACAGTGTCGTTTAAACCTTGAACTGAGTTCAGTTGTTCTGCTGAAATAAAGTTTAAACCGAAAGTGGAGTTGAAACACTGTGAAACTGCGAGAGAAACTGGATAAAGCTTGTCAATTTTCTCAGAGTTAGCTTCTACTATAGAATGCTTCTAATGTCAGAATTTTCATAAAGGGCCCTGGAGACGCTCGAACTTGGTGCGAGTAAACATGGTTCAAGTACTATGTTCGAGTTGATTTTATTTGTCTGCGGGCTGGTTCGAGTATAAAATATGTGGTGCCACTAAACAAAAATTTGGTCTCACCAAAATCACAAGAAGTTTGATATTTTTTGATGTTCGAGGGCGGGGCTAATTGTTTGTCGTACCAGATTCGACTGTTTGCGGACCGGTTTCGTATGTTTACTCGAACATTTCGGTTTAATTTTGAGTTCTATATTAAAAATAAAAAGAAAAATTTCAAATAACCTGCAAAAAAAATTAAATATATGTGACAGTGAATATTGTGAATGACATATAAGTCGTAAGAATAATGAAGTTCGAGTAGTTTGGTTTCTGTGTCTGCGTAGTTTAGTCGAACCATGTTCGAGCGTCTCCAGGGCCCTTAACTTAGATAAATAAAATGTATACAAACTAATAATTTTACTTTTTATTTTGTTCAATAATAAGAGAACTGATATTTATTTTTTATTATAAAGTTACCAGTCGAGTTGACGGCTAAGCCAATGCTTAAAAATTCATAAAACACTTTTGTAAATGTAACGGAAACTTGCAATAAATGAATCTTAGAATTGAATTTGAATTGAATTGAAACACTGTGAAAGTGGGGGTATGTCTTTTTTGAATGGACATAATGTCCAAATGTTCGACGAACGCACAGTAGGTGTATTTGCACTTTGATCTGGTCATAATATCCATGGACTAAATGACCGTTTGATATCGGACGTTATTTTTCGACATGTCAATGGACCTTATATACATTTGTCTGGAATTAATATCCATGTACTTTATGTCATCCCACCACGGCAATAATTTCAATCGTTACAAAGGTAAGATATTACAAAAGATTAGCGATTACTTTTGATTTGCTCGTTTGTTTATTTGCTTTAATCCCATTTTCTGCTAACGGATCAGAATATTTTCTTCTCAATATTTACCGTTCTATACCATGTACCGTTACATTTCATTTTCAGCTGCATTTTTTCTCTAAATGTATTTTTTTTTTTGTACTACAAATCAATTTATGGAATTAATTTTATCTTTTGGAGATTAAATCATATGAATTCCTTTTCTTCTGCTTCGCAATTTTTTTTTAGAATTGCATATGTATTAGTATTATACTTGAAATATAATGGTAGAACAACGTCAATATCTTAAATTGAGAAAGATGATATAATTTATGGAATTTTTTATTGGTTGGGATTAGAAATAAGTTGGTTCGAGTTCATTGAAAGTGAAAAATCACTTCAATCAATTAAAGTTTATTTCTCGTTTTTTTTTTTTGTGGTTTTAGAATAACGTTTTTTTTTTTGCTTTTTAAATTTATTTTTAGATTTCCTACACAAATATATTTATTCACAAATATTGGCTAAGATGTTTAAGTTTGTTTTTTTTTTCTTTTTTCTAAGCATTTTCTATTTTTTGAAATAATATAATACGATAGATCATTTCTTTTAGAATTTATTAAAAATGTTTGCGACTTCTCCAAAGCAAATCTTTAACAAAAATATCATAATTATCTTTTTGAATAATTAATTAGTTAACTTTTTTCATTTCCTATCATCATAGTAATTTAACTAAATCGATAAACAATTTTTGAAATTTGTTTTTATTATTGTAATCAAAAATTCCCTTCAGTTTTGATAACCCCTGCTGAGATGCTTTTTAAAGAGTGTACACTTTTTTTATAATTTTCGATTGCTTCCCCTCCTCATTTCTTATATCTGGGGTATTTTTGAATATTGTATGATTGATGAACTGCTTGTTTTTTCAAAACAAACCTTCACATCATCAGTCATCACGTTATACACAAATGGAATCCACAGAGCTCGAGTCGAAACTCCTTGTTCTTCTTATCATCAACTGACATTATGTCAGTCAATTTGACTGACAGGGACTTAATGAATGTTTTCAGATCCCAAACTCTCTCATAGTTACTCGTATCTTAAGTCGTAAATTGTGTGAGTAGATTTAATATTTTCCGAAACTGCAGATAAGTACACGAGTACGAGAATTAAATTTCCTTCATTTCTAAATTCATATACATATAGATACACGATATATGCATACATACATATGTACGCTTGTACGAGTTAATTAAAATTTAGTATCCCACAGCTGAAAGAAAATATATTATATACGTATGTATCATCCAAGAATAAACGACCTAAAAAAAAAATAAAAAGTTTTCTTCGATCTCACCTCGCTTGCAGCATAAAACTTTGTTCGTCAAGCAGAAACCTACCTTTCTGTATAATTGTATACTTACAACTTTATTGTCTCTTTTGTAGAGAAATTCGTTTTTAGCCTTGGTTCGCGACGAGGCGAGGCTTTTTATATGTTATGTCCAAATTGGGTAATATATAAAGAAGCACGTAAATTTTTGTACACAAAAAAGGTATAAGAAAGTTTCGGAATAAAAATCTCAACGTGAGTCTTTGTTGTAACTCGTTTTACCTAATAAATTCTCAGAAATGTTTGTGGTCTTTTGGTACACTTTTTGCTACTTTGGTAATATTTATTGTAATATCACAAAAAGTATGTACCTACGTACGTAGTACCTCGTGGCATAATGGTTAGTGCGTTGTGTCTTAAGCCTAGTTTACAGTTCCCGTGTGCAAAAAAAACCTACGCAAATACTCTCACATGTCAAAAATAATTGAGGTGAAAGGCAAAATTAATTTTTGCATGATTAGTGTACAGTTTCATGCAAAAAAAACATTGCTGTCATGGAATGTCATGCAAAACAATGGACCGGCAATTGTTTTGCATGCGAAAAAAGTGTGGTGAATAAAATATATTTTTTTGGATGGTCGGCTTACACTTCCAAAAAAAATTTTTTTTTCACCACAAGGCTTTATTAGCATGCAAATAGTTTTTGCATCCAAAAATAATTATTTTCCAATTTAAGACCTATAGTTTATTAATTAAGGGTAAATTAATGACTCAATGGGTGGCTTAGGCCAAGGCAAACGTTTTTTGCCCTGAATATTATTCAATTTGGTGCAGAGAATAGATGGAAAATCGTTTTGAAAATTTTGATAATTTTTTCGCATGGAAACTGTAAACTATGCTTTAAGCTCCAGAGAACGACAGATAACAAAGACGTACTTCTGACAGCAGGAATTGATCCAGAGGAAGCCGTCTTGGACGATGACCTCTTTATTGTCGAAGATCCGCAAGAGAAATTGGAGGCTGTGGGGGCTGCTTTCCAGCAAGTGTGCAAGGTGAATGCATGAATTCGCCCGAACCATGATCTGGAAAACAGAGCCTTGCTCCACCACTTCTACCTTCGGAATGACATAACGCAATAGCGATCAGAGAACCTCGATTTCACCGGGTTCAATGAAGATCATTTTGCAAACGCCATAATCGCCAAGCGAAATGGGCCCAGTTCCTTGTTAATTAAATTAAAGAAGAAGTAAGCAGGAGTCGATGGCATATCCAATGTTGTACTTCGACACTTACCGCATGAAGCAGTAGACATTTATACCACACTGTTTAACAACGCTCTGAATAATGCATATTGTCCAGTGCGGTGGAAGACGGCTGTGGTGCATCCTATCCCGAAAAAGGGAAAGGACAACTCCAATCCGGCGAATCTCCGGTCGATTAGTCTTCTTCCGAGTATCAGCAAGGTATTCGAAAAAGTTTTCAATAGAGCTCTGTCTAAGTGGGCAGAGGACAATAATATCATACCGGATAATCATTTCGGTTTTAAGGCGGGACATGACACCATTCATGCCGCGTCTAAACTCGTTTCTGATGTCCAAAGGAACAAATCTAAAAAGCAGTGTACGGGTGCCTGTCTGGTTGATTTGGAGAAGGCCTTCGACACCGTATGGCTAGATGGTCTTTATCTAACGCTGACCAGACTTGGCATTAGTAAACCACTTTTATATATGCTTTATGATATGCTCAATGGTAGAAAGTTTGTTGTCAAGAGTGGCAATGTGACTTCTGCCACAACCTTTAATATTAAAAATGGTCTTCAGCAGGGAGCGGTCAACTCACCGATTCTATTCAGCATTTACACAAACGATCTGATAAGTGGTCTAACTCAGGCAATTGCGTATGCCGACGATCTAATTGTGTACAGAACAACTCCAAAAGTCGAGGTCATCAGAATTCTTTTGCAGCGTGACTTCGAGAAGATTCAGCGATATTGCGATGACTGGAAGTTAAAAATTAACTTTCAGAAATCAAAAACTATCTTGTTTAGGACTCCGTTGCGTGGAGCCACAAGGGATACGAGAAAGAATTAGTGTAAGCTGGTGATCGTATGGCCAAATTGACAGCCACTGGCGAGTAAAAGTGTAGTAAAGTACCTTGGCATCTGGATGGATCAGTATTTGTATTTCGACAGACATATAAATGCTGCTCTGTCCAGGGCCAGGGTAGCTTTTGCCCTGACGAAACGGTTGTTTTATAGCAGCCGGCTTGACAGCAGGGTGAAGTTGATTTGCTACATGGCCCTCATACGGCCGATGATTGCCTATGGGTGCCCGGTTTGGTTCAACGTTGCTCCATCTCAAATGTAAAAGATTCGGGTGTTTGAGAGGCCAGTGTCTTAGACGTTGCCTTGGATTACACAAAACACAAGAGTCGGAGTACAAACATTATTATTCCAACCTGGTTCCATACAACGCCAACGGCGCCAACATAAACAGGATAGATAATTTATTGTTGAAGCGAGAGCGATGTCTTCGACCAATAGCTTAATTTTTGGGGCTTATTACCCGAAGAACAGCGGTTGCTGAACAATAAACAATAGGGGACAGAGAGAATTTTTGTGGATGCCGACGGCGATGGTGTATTGACGTTGGAAGTGGGTACAGACATTTAATTGCATCGTTTTTAAGTACCTGTGCCGGAAGGTAGGATGTCATGTGTTTATAATATGTTTGTATTTTATGAAGGGAATAACACGACTGTTCTCGTTTTATTTAAAATGACTGTGTTCAAAATATCAATGTTGATCCAGTAATAAACTCTTAACTTGAGTTCTAATTGTCGGATCTTCAAGATAGGCTACATTTGAATCTAAAAGTACCAAACAAAAATTGTCCTATCATTTTTCTAAAAATCTGAAAAAAGAGGTAACAGGAAAAGTAGGTAAGATTTTATACTGTTCGAAAAAAGACCATTCTACTTTAGAAAAGACAGTGGGCATGATTTCATAAGCAAATTTGTGTTCAAACAAATACCGATCTTTTAGATAATCATTGAAACCAGTCAATATAATTTTTCTATTAAAAAAATTTACGTATGTAAATTTTTCTATTAAAAAAATGTACCTACATATGTAAATAAGGTATGCAAATGAAAATTCTGAGACGTAGGTTAGTGTAATTTAGAAAAAGATGACGTTTTTGTTTCCGCATGTTGATTGACAAATGAAAAAGGTTGGCATTATGAAATTTCATAAGTAAACAAGTTTTATAAACACATATTTCCATAGGAGCTTTAATAATGGCAAATTAAAAAAATTATTTTTTTAAATTGGACCGAGGTTATATAAAATCATGTACATATTGATATTTTGAGATATCAAATATATCTTGGAGAAGCTCATATAATCACCTAAAAAATGCAAAAATGCATCTAAAATAGAAAACTACTGAAAATTTGTATTTCTATAACTAAATGTAGAAAAAAGACGTACAAATGTACCATTTTTTGTAAAAACACTGAGATAAGTTTCTAAAGTTTGCAGATAATAAATTTTTCGCTTCGTCTTCCCTTTTCGAAATATTCACGCCACGCCACTGTGCCAGTAAGTTAGTTGTAAGATATGGATAGGCTAGTTTTTATGAATTTTTGTCTAGCTTTAAGATAGTTTTAAGATGAATGAAAAATAAAAATGAATACAAAAAAAAATAGTGCGTTGGACTGTCATGTCGAAGGTGTGGGCTCGATTCCCCGCCATGCCACCTTAAAAAGACAGAAATTTTTTATCCGAGATACTGCCTTTTGCGAGGAACTGACAAATCCTCCAATAGTATACTTGTCATGAATAAGTGCTTCTCATCTAGCCATTCGGACTCGGCAAAAAACTGTAGGTCCTGTACCTATGTACCAATGCAAAACTATATGAAAAGTCGACGGAAATTGTTGTTTTTATTTTCATTTTGATGTTTAAGAACAACACAACTTGTTCCTTTAATTTGATTGTAAGACTTTGATTGGATTTTATGAGAAAAAACGGTTAAGTAGATCAATTTGAAACTGTACCAGGAATACTACTTACTTACTTACTTAGTTATCCGGCTCGCGATCCATGAAGGATCTCTGTCTAAGATACTGTGGTCTTCCATCAGTTGTGGTCCCTCGCACGCTCCCTCCAAACGTCGAGACCAATCGCTCTTGCGTCTGTGACCGCCTGGTCACTGCGGAGGTTCGGTCTTCCTGGTCGTCTCGAACCTGGGGGCTGGGATTCGAAGATTTTTTTGGCTGGAGCGTTGTCGTCCATTCGCTCGATGTTGCCGAGCCAGTGTAGTCGACGTGTTTTGGCTCTTTGGACTACATCCACATCTTGGTACAGCTCGTACAATTCACGATTGAATCTTCTCCTCCAATCGCCCTCTTCGCATGTAAGACCATATATCCACCGAAGAATTTTTCTCTCGAAAGTGCCCAGTATCAGTTCTCCTTTTGTACTTATCATCCAGCACTCGGCGCCGCCGCCGTAGAGTAGAACTGGTAAAATTAGAGTTTTGTATAGCGTGCACTTTTTCTTTCGAGAAAGGAGTTTTGAACCCATTTTGTTTGGCCAAACCGAAGTAGCAGCGGTTCGCTAGGGTAATTCTTCGTCGGATTTCCACTAAGGTGTCGTTCGTAGAATTGATGTTTGTACCGAGGTAGGTGAACTCTTTGACTAAGTCGAAATTACTGCTACCAACAGTGACGTTCTGTGCTAGGCGATGGACAGATGAGACTTTGTTTTGTTGATAGCATATACACTTTGTTTTGTCCTCATTCACTTCAAGACCAAAGCGTTTCGCCTGTTCATCAATATGTAGCTGTGAATGCTTCAAGTACAGCTCTCTTGGAGCGGCCGATGATGTCGATGTCATATCGTCCGCATAGCCAAGCAGTTGAGAAGACCTGTTTAAGATAGTGCCTTCCATGTTAACACCACTCATGCGCACTCCCTGCTCCAGGACTAGGTTGAAGAAATCACATGATAGCGTATCTCCTTGTCTGAACCCTGTACACATCTGGAATAACTCGGATGAGCTTTTACCCATTTGCACGTTGCACCGCGTATTTTGTAATGTCATGCGGCATAACTGGATTAGTCTTTTTGGGATCCCGAGTTCCGACATCGCCAATAGAAGCTCTTGGCGACTTATGCTATCATATGCGGCTTTGAAATCGATGAATAAATGGTGGGTCTCGACTTGAAATTCGTTGGTCTTTTCCAGGATTTGCCTCAATGTGAAGATTTGGTCTATCGTTGATCTACCTGCCCTGAAGCTACACTGGTACGTGCCGATCATATAATGTTGCAGGAGGGTTTTAGACGCTCATATAGTACGTTGGATAGGATCTTGTAGGCAACATTAAGCAGGGATATGCATCTGTAGTTCTTGCAGGACATAGGATCGTTTTTTTGTAGATTGGGTATATAGAGCTAATTGACCAGTCGTTGGGCATACTTTCCTCATCCCACACTTTGTTGATGAGCTTTCGCATGCACCCTAGCAGGACATCTCCTCCATACTTGAAGAGTTCCGCAGGTAGACCATCCGAGCCGGCGGATTTGTTGTTCTTAAGCTTGTGGATGGCTTTCTTAACGTCTTTAGTACTGGGCGCTGGGACTGGATCTTCATTGACTGGTCTCATGATTCTTTGTTCCCCTGTCATAATACATAAATCCCATTAAGCAGTTGCTGGAAATGCTGCTTAAACACGCCTACAATTCCCTGTGGTTCGGTGACTAGGTTACCTTCGCTGTTTCGAAGAGCTTGCGTGCTAGTCCTATAACCAGATGCCAGTTGCTTGGCTGTTTTGTAGAAATGGCGGTTGTTGGTGGCGGTGCGAGACTCTTCGAGATACTTGAGCTGTCTTTTCTTTCTGCGCATAGTTTTTTCTCTTTCCTTCTCTTTTCACGGTACTCCTCTCTTGCTGCTCTTGTTTTCCGTTGCAGCATTTGCGTTCGTGCATTTTCCGTCTCCTGCTTCAATACCGCGCATTCATCGTCATACCACGGGTTCTTTTTTCTGGGTAGTTGATAGCCTATGGTGGTCTCGGCTGTCTCCTTAATGATGTCGCGATACTGGTTCCACTGGTTGTTGACGCTTTTGGCTGGGTGTACGGCAGAGAGTTTTCCGGTCAATTGCTCACAGTAGTCTCTGGCTTTCCCAGATGTGCTAAGGCATGCAATGTTGAATTTCTTCCTTAGGGCGGTCTTCGTTTTCTTTTCGTTAGACAGTCGGGCTCTGAACTTTGTCACAACAAGAAAGTGGTCAGAGTCCACGTTTGCACCTCGGAAAGTTCGCACGTCCAAGATGCTCAATGCGTTCCTTGCGCCAATTAGCACGTTGGCGTTGTCGATCTGGTTGGCGGTTCAGCCATCTGGAGATCGCCAGGTTGCTGTGTGTATCCTTCGCCTGGGGAACCTAGTGCTACTTATCACCGTATTACGAGCTGCAGCAAAGTCGATTAGTCAAAGATGTTTTGCTTTCCGACTTTAGCATTGAAGTCTCCGAGCACGACTTTGACATCGTACTCCGGACAGGCTCCGTAGGCTCCGTCCAGGAGGTCGTAAAACTCCTTCTTGTTAGACTCCTCTGCTTCATCGGTAGGGGCGTGTGCACATATTAGACTGATGTTTTGGAAGGTAGCTTTGATGCGGATCACAGCCAGGCGATCGCTGATCGGCTTAAAGTCGATGACTTTCGATCTGAGCCGATTTCCCACGACGAATCCGAATCCTAGCATGTGCAGTCTTTGATGACAGCTGTGATAATTTTCGCAATCTTTTCTTTTCGTTATTCCTGATCCTATATCCATCGTATCTCCTGGATCGCGGTATTATCTGCCTTGTACCCCGAGAGGACAGATTCAAGTTTTTGAGTAGCACCTGGCGTATAGAGTGTCCTTAAATTCCAGGTGCATACTCGTAGGTCATAGTCCATTTTCGTTCCGGGTCTGGTTGCCATTTGAGGGGGGTCGTTATCCGAGGCTTCAAGCGTCTCTCTCATAACATTTGTTTTTTTTACTGTGGTCGGGTCGTTAGCCCAACGCACTAACCTCCATTATGTAGGGCCATTGGTTTAATGTTGCAATCATTGAATAACTACAAATAGAAGGGACACCGGGCAAAACGTCCACTAGGTGGCCTGGTTTGGCAGGCTGTCGCTGCAATCGCTCTATCAAATACAACACCCCTTTAATAAATTTGTTCCTTAAAAGTTTGTTCCTTTTGGGAAATTTCCTTAATTGCCGAAGAAGAAAGGGAAGAAATGTTTTTTTTTTTTCACAGAGCATGAAAATGAACAACAACAACGAATTGAACAGCCGTTTTAGTTTTGCTTTTGAGGTATTTTTTTCAATGCCATTCGAGGACTCAAGATTAATGAAAATATGGGGTAGAGATAAAAATTATATTTTCTTTTCTGGGTTGTGTGTGTTATGTCCAGTAAATGAAATTTGTTGTTAGTGTTTTGTTGAAATTTGAGATGTTAACGATGATGGCTTTGTTTTGTTTTTTATATCTTGAGATCCATAGGCAAGGAATGATAATATTTTTTTTTAATTTGAAAACATTAGTCTCAAGTGGTACATACACACAACACAAGTGTGCACTCTTTGATTTTTGGTGTGGTGGGTCGATCGGTGGTATATGTGTGGCGGAGTGTGTGCACACTTATGTGCTGTGAATGGGTCGTTTTATAGGTATATGCAGGAAGGTACCTGTTCCATCTTCTTTTAAATTTTTCGTCGATTTTTACGGATCCTTATCAATTAATATAGATTATCAAGTAGGTACTCAATTTTCAATTCGTACCTATTTATTACATAAGTACCTGCCATCTGTCACATAAAAATAATTAAATAATGGTTTATAATTTGTTCTCATTTATTGTTTTTTCAACGATGTTGGTATAATTGTAGGTACATACATACATTGTTATTTTTAAGATTAGAAAAATAAAAATTATAAGTATTATTATGTACTTAATAAATCAAAAAAGAAACTAAAGCAACCAGTGATAGTAAAGATGTAGTTTTTTTTAATTAAAGTTTTGTTTTCACTGTACCCAAATGAAAAATGTTTGAAATTTAAAACTAAAACCGTGAAACAGGGTGTAGAACACATTTGAAGGTATGTAGGTATGTAACTCCCTTTTTTTAGTAACTAAGCGATAAAAATCTTATGTTTTTCTTTTAAATAGAAGGATACACTTTAAGTGGACTTTTGAGAGGTAGATATTCTGATTTGAATTTGGCCATAATTTAATTTAAATTAAAAAATCGCATGTATGTACACTAGTTAAGAAAAATTCTAGGAACAAGATTTTGAATTTTTTTGTCAGTGGTTTTTGTTGTATGTGTGAGATGAGACAGAAAGCTTTTTTTTAATTTTTAAAGGTTGTAATTTTCTCGGAACTCTTATAAGTCAATCAAATCTATCGGTTATGACTTTATTCAACTATAAGTTACTAACCTTTTTGTTGTTGCCGTTGTTGTAAAATTTTGTTCTGTCTGCGATATCTGACTTTTAATCGAAAAACTTTGTTTTGATCACCAAAATCACACCTAATAATAAAAAAAAACGACTTTTTGTGATCCCTTTGTAGGTACATATACATATGTATATCTGTTGCTTCTTTGCAAATATTAATTGCATGGTAAATATTAGTATGCAAATTTGTAGATTAACACATTCTTAACATTGCTGAACATTTTTATATTGAAAAATATTAAAAAAAAAACTTTAGGTCTTTTTTCTTGTCCAAGTAGTGCGTGACCAATAGAAAATTGTAAATAGTTGAGAGAATTCGTTATTTTTGTTTTCATTTCGATGGTGATTACACAAATGTTTAGTAAAAACACAATTTGTTATTTTCAAAAATGTTAAGAATATGTTAGTCTTCAAATCTGCATACTTATATTAACCATGCAATAAATATTTGGAAGGAAGCAAAAGATATATATACATACCTACAAAGAGATCACAAAAAGTCGTTTGAACTTTTTTCTAAAATAACGGTGAAAAGCCACAAAAACAAATAGTCTCAACAAAGTCTAAAATGATCATTATAAGTTGGGATATTGGTGATAAAAAAATATTAATCAATGAAGCTTGAAGATCACATATCTCAGGTAAAACTAAATATTACAACAAAAACAAGGTGACTTAAAGCTGAATACACAAGTCACCTAACTAAAGTTCCGAACAAAAAGTTCGGAGATTTTCTCACTTTGACAACCTTCAAAAATAAAAAAATGCTTCGTGTTTCATCTTATACCACAACTTAGTACCATGAATACAAAACTAAAAACAAACATTTTGTTTTCCTTAAATTTGTTTAAATGGTTGAAGTTTGACGTCTGAGTCCGAACATTAGAATTGTACTTATTTAATTAATTAAAAACAAAAAGTAGTTTTTAAATTATTTTATAGATTTAAAAGTTTAGTCTACACATATAATAAAAAAAATAAAGAATACTTTTTGAAAGTGAGCGGTAGTTTGTTGTTAAGCTTAATTCAAACAACAAATACAAGAAATTATTTAAATCTTAGTATAGATAATATACAGGGTGTTCCGGACCTGAGTGGAAGTATTTTAGGATGTGGTTTTTGGGGTTATTCTAAGAAAAAAAATGTTTGGGGGGAAAGTTGTATCTCCCCTCCCTGAGGCAGGCAAAAAAAACATTAAAAGTCAACGAAAACACATCTAATAATGTGCTATAGTTTTTTTTTAAAGATAATACTCCATTCTTGCATTTGGATTTCAAATCAAGTTTTTTAAGCGAATAGGTTTCGAAAAATTAAATTTAAAAAAAAAAAGTGATTTTTTTTCTTAAGTCGATATTTTTCAAAATTTTACGTAATAAAGTGCTTTTTTGTGTTCAATATTCAATGCCCTCATCATTTATTTAGTCCTTTACCGAAAACCAAATGCAAAAATCTTTCTTAGTTTTGAGAAATTAAGAAAAAACAAAAGGTACTTTTACCAAAAAAACCCGAAAAAATTAATTCATTCATGAATTATCCATAATTTAACCCTTTTTCGGCCTTTTTTGGTAAAAATACCTTTTGTTTTTTCTTAATTTCTTATAAGCCAAGAAAGATAATTACATTAAGTTTTCGGTAATGGACTAAAAAATAATGAGGACATTGAATATTGAACACAAACTTAAGTACGTAAAATTTTGAAAAATATCGAGTTAAGATAAAAAAATCACATTTATAATATCGTTTTATTAAAAAAAAAACAGACCTTTTATTTGTAGGCAAAAATTTGCTTGGATGATTAGATTATCTATGCAGGAAAAAGTTTGGCTCTTTTAATTTTAATTGGATGTCAGGATAATTACTGTAAATAAGTTTAATTTTTAACACCACTGGGAGTGAGAAATTAAAACTCACCTGCTGATAATGGAATAAAATTAAAATTAAATAAAAGAGAAACCGTTTTGCATCTTTTTGTTGCTGTATGGCGGTGAGACGGACACCAAACACCAATATATTCAAAATGCACCTATGTGTACCTACATGTGCGTTCATTCACAAAAGAAAATCAAAGCACAAATTGAAGAAAAAAATATGTATCCTTTCTTCGCTGTATCTATGTACATATCTACTCGTATGTATCTATATCTCTAAGAAAAATACAAAAGGATTTATTTGAGACTCACTTAGCCGAGAAGAAAACCAATTATTGTGTGAAAAGGAAATTATAGCTTCATGAGCGGCCACTGGATTTGATTGGTGCGACTGTCGTTTGAGCAATGTCCGGTGTCCCCTTCTATTTGTAATTATTCAATGGTTGCAATTCTTTCCTTGATAAACATTCGCACTTACAAGCTTAGCAAGTCATGGCATAAAGCCAAGACCAGTATCCGGCGGCTACCAGCTTGGAGGTATTGTAAGCATTTTATGTGTAGGAAAAGAGGCCCCCAGTTACTTAGACATCCAACCACCTCATTTCCAACAAATCTGCATCATTAATTTTGGGATCCATTATAGTGAAACCTGCCGAATTATCGAATTTTGTATGAACATTTTTCACTCGCACTAACATTTATTTATACTGCAACAAATTTTTTTTTTATTTTTCGTATGCAAAAAAATTTCATATTGCATTTAAATTTTTATTTTTTTTTGTTTTCGTATGCAAAAAAATTTCATATTGCATTTAAATTTTTTTTTATGCAAACAATTTTTATATTGCATTAACTTTTTTTTTATAATGCAGAAAATTTTCACATTTACATTTTTTTAGTGAAAAATGCATTTTTTTGCATTGAAATTTTTACAACTCTGCTCCTGACTACAAAAGCAAACTTTTTCAAACTAGAATATGTTTTATTTTATTAGTAAGAAATAAGATAATCATATACATATACAGAATCCAGGCACAAAATTTGTGTTGACAAGTGTTAATCATTAGTTCATTATTTACTCAAAGCGCTGCAATGGGGGTTTTTATGAGAATGGGGACCATAAAATTAGCAGAACATCCCGTGTAGCATACAACAATGAACATTTAAATTGAAATTTTCGACGCTGCGCTGGTCAAGAACTATGTATGTGTATGTACATTATGTAGTTTTAAGTTATAGGTTTTTCAACTAAAAATAAGTATACGAGACTAAGCACCAACAACGGAGTCTAATAGCCTTTTCACACCGAACCCAAAACGCGGTTTTCGCGAAAATATCGGTTTTGGAGAAAAACTTAATCGAAAACACAAGTTTTATCATACATTTTTTGTAGCTTCAGGTTTTCGTAAAACACAAGTTTTATATAAAACCAGTCGAAAACATGTTGGAATTCAGAGATAAACAAAACAAACATACCTTTAAATAAGTTCAGCGCCTATTGAAGTGTCAAAAAAGAAACTGATGGGATGCTTTCAAAAGAAATTGAAAACAGCTGACGGAATTCTGTCATATTAAATATAAAATTCGAATTTTAGTCCAGGCAATATATGATTTAACATGGGCAAAATTGCAACAGAAGCTTTTTAAATTAATTTATGACCAGTTACCACTACTGAAAGACATATCCAAAATCGGACAAAATCCCTCCATGGGAACACCCCGAAAAACGGTTTTCAAAATGGCGGATTTATTGGTTTGTTGTGTTTGGTTGTTATTTTTACTACGCTGTGATTTTTCCTTTTAATTATGTTTAATTATCACTGGTGGATCCACTATGACGTTCCCGAGTCATAACCCCCTCCCCCAGTCATGACCCTTCCCCATTTATTACCCCCCACTCCCTTCAGAGCCCAAGAGAATATGAAAGACGCGACCAATCTTCACGGGTATTGAAAGAAGCACTCCCCATTTATGATCCCCCGCATTAATGACCCCCCAATACATTTATTGACATATATACCATATCTACCATAAAAATAATATATTTTATCTAAATATACGTTAAATCACAAGAGAAAAGAAAAGTATTTATTCAGTCCAGGCAAACTAAGCTAAAAATACCGTGAACATGGGCTAAATAGCAACAGAAGCTTTTTTAACTGATTTTTCATCTGTTACCATTACTAAACAATATATCCTAAATCGGACAAAATCCGACCATGGGAACATTCCGAAAAACTGATTTCAAAATGGTGGATTTACTGGGATGTTGTTTTAAGTTGTTATTACATAATTATATCCATTACGCAGTGATTTTAACTGTTTTTGTGTGTTGAAATCAATTGCGGATAGTTGATCATGAAATACCCCAGTCATGGTATCCTCTGTCACGACCCCCTCCCAGTTATGACCCATCTGCTCTCAAATCTTAATTTTCCCATAAAAAAAACTGATGACAAAAAAAAAAAAAAAAACCAAACACACCCTATTCACGACCCCCCCCCCAAGTCATGTCCTCCTCCCAGCAAATGATAAACACGACCAATCTTCAGTAATGATCCTAGAAAATAAAGACATAAATACATAAATAAGCCCATTGTAAGCTTTTGGCACGCTTACATAGACACATATAGGGCTTGAACCGTTTCTTAAAATTCTTTCATTAAATAGCTTTGCTAGCCCTGAAAAATATAGGCCATAAAGTTTTCGAAGAACCCAAAAAGAAAAAGTTTATTTGAAATTAAAGAACTAATTATATTTTTGGTAAATGTAATAATTTATTATTTATTTATAATTAAAAAAAAAAAATAGTAACAGTATTCAGAAATAACTCTCAAAAAAATTAGAGTTGTATAAGGTAATATTGAGTATACACATGTAATTGAAGTTATTTTGTGAATACGCATACAAGCCCCATTGCCTGAAAAAATTCTGGTTGTGATATCGCAGCCCGTGAAAGCAAATAGAAAGAGAAGCAAGTTGCGACTTTCATGACCTAATAGAGATTACATTTTAAACTACGATGATTTAGTTTGATCTCATTGTCCTTTGCATGGTAAAAAAGCAAAATCAGAAGATCAATGTCTTTCTCTATCACATTGGTATGAACACGTTCTGAAGATATGTTGCGGTACAAACAATGTCCACATCAGCATCCCCATTTGCGTTACTTACAGAAGATCCTTGTTTCTTCACCTGTTAACCAAACAAGGCAATTATTAAAGGTTGCTTGTAATTTCGATAGGCTTGAAACTCTTCTATTTGCCGACTAACTTCATGACTAAGTCCGGGATGCGACTGTAAGTTTAGGTACATATCTATCGTAGCTTTTGAAAAACAGGAAACCAACCGGTAGATTTTGTCCAAAAATTTACAAAACCATGGATTGGGCTAGCTTTTTCAGTAAGCTCTAGTAAAAAAAACCACTTAAAAGGTTAGGTTTGGTTAGGTTAGAAGGGGTAACGATGCGACAAGCCGTATCACCTCACTCGGATCTCAATGGATCCATTGTGCTCCCCAGGATGTGGATAATGCAGGATTAGGAGGGGTAAGAGGAGGGATTTAGTGGAAGTTTTGGGAATGGGGTGCCTCCTTGAGCCATCCTGAGCTCTGAATGAAGTTCAGGATGTTCCTTAGTGGCAAACGAGAGACGTCGCCCAGTTCGTCGTAAAAATATTCTCCGAGGGCTGTTTTCCTTGTTCTGGCTAGGCTCGGGCATTCACAAAAGAATTGAAAAGAGCCCTCCTCCGCCTCTTCGTCCTGGCACCCTCTGCATAAGTAAAAAAAAGGTTGCATAAGTATTATTATGGGGTACCAAATTGAAGCTAAGACTGTCGATATACGATATTGATGTTTGGAGACCTTTATTGGTTGTCTTGACTCGAAATACTTTAAAAAAAAAGCTCAAATTTAATAAATCTACTGGTCTTTTTGTACCGTGAGTCGCGTCATTCTTGATATACGTCCTTTACTGTAGAGGTCCACGCTTAATTGTAATAAGACGCTGCAATTTTAAGAAGCGCTTGGGAGCGCATGACTGGTGGGGGGAGGGGCTAGTTGACTGCGTGTATTTTTCTTCAGTATTTGTTGACTATAGAAGAATATTTTGTCGTGTCTTTAATTTTCTCTTGGGCTCTAATGAGATCATTGTTGAGAGGAGAACATGGCTGGAGGGGGTTTTAAAGGAGGGGGGTTTTGAAAGAGGGGGGGTTGTAAATGGGAGGGGGTGTCTTTTTTCCTCAGTTTCTTAGACTTAAAGTGAATAGTCGAAGTATCCATTATTTCCTCTGGGGGTCGGATATGGAGGAGGGGTTATGACTAGGGGAGGGGGTGACTGGGAATATCATGACTGGTAAGTTTAATGGCCCTCTCCTAAGATAAGCAACTGATTTCTGCACAAAAAACAGTAAAAAAACTGCGTAGTAAAAATAACAACCTAAAACAGCAACCAAATCAATCCGCCATTTTGAAATCCGTTTTTGAGGGTGTTCCCATGGACGGATTTTGTCCGATTTTGGATATGTTGTTCAGTAATGGATACTGAACAAAATTCCATCAAAAAAGCTTCTGTTGCAATTTTGCCCATGTTTGGGGTATTTTTAGCTTAGATTGCCTGGACTATTTCAAAATAAATAATTTCATTTAAAATTGATAAATAATTGTTTGTGGCAAGTCAAATTGTTCATATGTATCCTGTTTATAAAATATATCACCGTTTTTATTTCAAAAAAATGGAAGACAATAAAAAAAAATTGTGCGTGGTTTGTGTAAAAAAAACTGGAATGTCAAACGAAAACGTGTAATGTTGAGTGTGAATGGTTTTCGCGTTTTAGAAAAGTTTTCGCCGAAAATCGAGTTGGCACAAGTGAAGCCCAAGCCTATAAAATTTATTGGTGGTCGCCCAATCAAGTTATTGCTGTTTCATTTAAAATGTTCAGATGGTTTTTCGTTTATGGTAAATTTACACGATTGTTCGCATTTCTGTGGGAAAATGGTCAAAATAGTGAAGTAAATAAATTCTTAGAGCCATATTATTCACACCAGATGCAAATAAGGTTTAAGTGAATTTTAAACCTGTCTTATTAATCCGCTTATTTTAAACTTCTCAATTTTAATTTTTGCTAATTATATTCACTCAAAACGCGCATCAAACTCGCTGGATTTAAAATACATTAAATCCGGGTGTAAAATTGCTTAAACTTGACTATACACCAATTTTAAACACACGTAGTGTTAATAGTTTGACATTTTCCAGTATGTATTTTCTTTTTCTTTGTTTTTTGTTGTTGTATTCCAAATTTGATTGCTCAAAATTAAAAAAAATCAAGTTACTCTAGCTATTGCTACTCTAGCTTTTTGTGTTTGAAATCAAAACTGAAATTATTTGTAAAAACTTCAAATGTGATTTTGCGTGGCTAAAATGAGTGAATGTACTAAAAATTTAGTTTAGACCCGGGTTGAACTACTTCAACAGGTCCCTGGAAGGCAGTTAAAATTGAATCGGATTAAACACGACAAGGTTTAATAAATAGGGTTTATTGGCGGGTTTAACGAGTTAATATTGTGTGCTTCGGTGAAATTTTTGAGACTTAACTCACTTTTAACCAACTTGTAACTTTAAAACCGAATTAATTGAGTGAATAATATGGCTGTTAATGTCAGGCCTACTTTTTTACACAAAATTAAAATTAAAAATGGCATTCTTAATATACTGCTTATGGGGAATTCCAGTGTCACGTACCCGACTTTCATGCGTAGTTTTCAATTTATTTATTAAATTTAAAACAAACAAAGCACAAAAACTTAGGTTATTGCTTTACATCTTAAGATGGTTTGAATTCATTGCTTTAATTTGACATTTATAAGTCAAAGTTCAAGAATCTACTATCTTTACGTAGAGTATTTTGTATCACGTGCCCCACATTCAAATAACTAAGGTTTTTAGCTTTATTTATTCTTAGTTTATTTTTGCTATGTTTTGAATATTAACATAACAAAATAGCTTGTTCTACAAAATAATAATTGACTAAAAATTTACTGAACACAAAAAATAAAATGCACGACGGGGTCGCACGTACTTGCTCTTATGTACAAGACACTGCGGGCTTAAGAAAATTGTATATAAAACATGGAAATTATGAGAGAAAAATGTAGAGAAGCATGAAATACGACATTTAAATTGGCTAAAACAACTCTTTTGACAGTTTGATGTGAAAAAAAGAATGCCATCTTAATTCTTGATTGAATATAATTGTATGGGAAAAAAAAGTTTAAAATCGTTGGAGCGGTTTATTAAAAAAAAATAATTTCTTATATATAAAATTCTTAAATTCTTATTTTTAAGAACAAATTTTGATATGCAAAAAGTATATATTTATGTGTACAGTAGGGAGCAAAAATGAGTACATGTTTGTAACTCGCGCACTTATTGATGCATAACAACAGAAATAATAAAGCAAATTGAAAAATTTTTTTTGCTCTGTATTTTGTGTTCAATTCTCAACAAAATGGTATATAATACATAATGGAAAGGAGCGAGTTCTAAGAAAAAAACAAGTAAAACAAAAATAAATCGCATGTACTCAATTTTGCACCAAGCGTTAATCAGCAAAAATATCGAAGTTTACTGTTAGATTTGCAAGTTTTTGGTTTGTTTATGACTTCCTTTATCTTTTGTAGTTTGAGATATGTTTAATTGCGTATGGTTAGAACTTTCACCAGCGTATTTTAATAAATGAAATAAATAATTATAAAAATGTCATTGCTCTTAAAAATGATGAGGAAACTATCACGACAGATTGAGGACAGTATTGTAGTCATGACAAAGAGTGGCTTCTCGACGCAAATGATAGCTAAGAAGCTTAAAATAAGCCAATCGGTGGTCATAAAAGTCCAGAAAAGGCGAGTTATTGTTCCTAAAGCACAAGTCAAAGGCCGCAAACATTTTTTGACGGATGCGGACGGCCCTCGCAGGATATTAGAAATGAAAAGGAACAAGTGTTGAACACCAAATCATGCTTCTTTAGAAATAAATAAGCCCCTTAGCCGATGGACTGCAAGAAGAACCCTCAACGACATTGGTTATATCTCGGCGGTTAAAAGAACAAAAGCCTGAACTGTCGGAAAAAATGCTTAGGTGTGGTTAAAGTTCGACAGAGAACACAGAAATTGGACAGCAAGTATTTGGAAACGTGTAGTGTGGTCATATGTCCAATTTCTATGTTCTCTGTCGAACTTTAACCACACCTTAGCATTTTTTTCGACAGTTCAGGCTTTTGTTCTTTTAACCGCTGAGATATAACCAATGTCGTTGAGGGTTCTTCTTGCAGTCCATCGGCTAAGGGGCTTATTTATTGCTAAAGAAGCATGATTTGGTGTTCAACACTTGTTCCTTTTCATTTCTAATATCCTGCGAGGGCCGTCCGCATCCGTCAAAAAATGTTTGCGGCCTTTGACTTGTGCTTTAGGAACAATAACTCGCCTTTTCTGGACTTTTATGACCACCGATTGGCTTATTTTAAGCTTCTTAGCTATCATTTGCGTCGAGAAGCCACTCTTTGTCATGACTACAATACTGTCCTCAATCTGTCGTGATAGTTTCCTCATCATTTTTAAGAGCAATGACATTTTTATAATTATTTATTTCATTTATTAAAATACGCTGGTGAAAGTTCTAACCATACGCAATTAAACATATCTCAAACTACAAAAGATAAAGGAAGTCATAAACAAACCAAAAACTTGCAAATCTAACAGTAAACTTCGATATTTTTGCTGATTAACGCTTGGTGCAAAATTGAGTACATGCGATTTATTTTTGTTTTACTTGTTTTTTTCTTAGAACTCGCTCCTTTCCATTATGTATTATATACCATTTTGTTGAGAATTGAACACAAAATACAGAGCAAAAAAAATTTTTCAATTTGCTTTATTATTTCTGTTGTTATGCATCAATAAGTGCGCGAGTTACAAACATGTACTCATTTTTGCTCCCTACTGTACATACCTATATGAAAAAAAATTGTCTACCCGTTTTTGTGATATCGAATTTTCAAAAAAAAATTTGAAATTTTTTTAAAAATCCGATAACAAGAAAATTCAAAATAAAAAAATACGTTCTATGACAGGTACTATTAATAGTTGCTTCGTACTAATTTTAGTATACGAAAAAAGTTAAATCAAAATCGTAGGAATCGTTTTCAAGCAAAAAAATATTTTTCTTTGCGGTTTTTTAACTTTTGTATGGAAGGAAACGTTATTTTTTCATAAATGTAAAATTTTTTCTAAAAATATTTTGGAGAGTACTAAAAAACTCTTAAATATCGAGTTTCAACAAAATCGATCATATCGTTTTCGAAATATTTTGAAGAAAATCAAAAATTAAAAAAATTGTTCTTTGAGAGGTACCATTAATAACCATTTTTGAAAAATGGTTTTCCACCCAAAGGAAGCCTGTTGTCGAGCCGTTTTTGAGAAAAATACGATTATGTAAAATTACTAAAAAAAAATTGTATGGCAGGTACCGTTATTTTTTGTTCAAAAAAAAAATGAAAAAACGTGTGGGCATAATCACCAAAAACCACTATGTACCAAGTTTGAAGAAAATCGATCGAGCCGTTTAGGCTGTAGACGAACAGACAGACAGACAGAATTGTGCCACCCACTTTTTTGGTGTTCTCTATCATCGTAATATCATGTTTGATTGTTATCTCAAAATTTTTTTTTTGCACGAATCCAAAACTTGCTTTATAGTACTTAACTATATCGCAAGTTACAATTGTTGAAAACAAAATTTGTGCATAATAGCTGGCGTCACGTGCCCGAAACTTTTGTCAAGTGCCCGATATGTACGAAATAAGAAACCAAAGGAATGTGTTGCAAAAAGTAGTGTTTTTTCTGTAAATCGTGTATTTTAGTGTGGGCATGATATTACCTACCATCATGTTGCAGCACACGATATCGCGAAATACCTGAAATATGATCGACTTTATCGCATTAAGTTTTACTTCAATTTGAGCATTGATTGTATTGGGAACCAAACTGGCAGCTAAGCTCATATAATCTTCAGCACTCTGAATATCAACACCTTTGCCTTGAGATTTTGTTTAAATATCACAATCTATTTTCGAACTCTGACGAATTTTTTTTTTTTTGTATTTTCTTAGAAGAGCAATTGAATTTTTTTGGAGCTCCAAAAATTTTTCTTTTCATCTCAAAAACGGCTCTAACGATTTTGATACAAAAAAAAAAAACAGTTTGAATTCAGTAAACATAATGAAACTAAGAAGAATCCGGAATCCGTTCATTTTAGTAGCCGGTTGATTTATCCAGTTTTGTTTTTTGCTGTTTTTACTATGAATTAGGTTTCATTATTTTTTAATCTTTAAAAATTTAAAGTCCTAGAGATCCACCCAGTTTTCAGTGTTTGATTAAGTATTGATAAGAGAATTCAATTTTAATAACGAAAGTAAATGGTACTTAAATTTAAATTTAAAAAAATAGCTTGAAATTTAGAACAAAAAAAACAATTTTTTTTAATTTTAAGTTTGAAAATACTTTTTTCAAAAAATAATCCCTAAAACGCCTTTATTTAGAAATAAAATTAAAGAAAGAATTGGTGGCTTTACAAAAAAGTAAATAAATATGTCGTTTTAAGTGTTGTCGTTATTTTTTAATAATTTTATTTTCAGCTTTTGATCAATATTTTACAAACGTAGGGGGAAGACCACCCATACGATTTGTTTACTTTCTCGACTTAGTCTACGCGTTCTATCTTTTTCATGCCAAAACTAGACGAAATCATCTATTTTCGTTATTTAAAGGTCTTACAAAAATGCGTCACATGCCCGACATAGTATTAATCAGTGTCTTTTACCTGAGGCCTATAACACGGAACAACAAGTCAACAATTACTTACACAATCAAAATTTAAACAGTTGTAAATAGAAAGAATTTCCTTCGACTTGTTGCACCAGCTGAACAAGTTAGAAATTGTTAGACATGAGTAGTAAAGTTTCCGATGAAAAAAAACTTTTTGTATTAAATTATCGCTTTATTATTGGGCGAACATTATTTCTGGGATAGACTTTCAGTAGGATATCAACGAATTATATGCCGCGACGGACAACAGATGGGGCTCTATTCCACAGATAATTATCTCTTTGAATCCTTTTTTTATTTTGTATTCTCATTATCAATGTTCGATTCAGAATTGCTTGCATCCTTACCAGGATACATTAACATGGCATAGTGTTACTTCAACACTTCTATCCTGTGTAGTTTGCCAGAACTAATGTCAAATTTATTCCATGGCATTGCTTGGTTTGCACCTCAACCAGGTTACTGCAACTTTAACTATGCTTATGTCCAATTTCATAAAGAAACACTAAAATTGCTTTTATCTAAACTCCTTCTAAACTTTATCAATCATATTTAAAATTTTTCAGTTTCACTAATGTAGAAAAGGGATATTTTAATTTAACTGAGTTGTCCTCACATCCCTGGATACAAAAAAACAGGTTGTTTCCCTCGCACATGCGAAGTGTATGAGAAAAGTGAAAAAGCATGGATGAGAGACAATTATTCAGACAGCAAAATATCAGCTGTTGTTGACTGAAATGGCTTAACAAAAAAGACTTAAAATTTAATGAGACAAAACGAGCTTTTAGTTTACAAAGGCGTTTAAAATCTTCTTAAATATAGAAGCATTTGGTGAAACCAAAAAACAAAATAAAAAGGCTTAATGGATTTTTAAATAATTAAAAGCTTTTTGTGAAATTGGCCATTAGTGTAGTCTACGTTAATCTATGTTTAATTTGCTTTATGAAAATGTTATTCTTGCACGTGTACCCAGTTTGAATAAACATTGCACAACAAAAGCATACACGTAGAACCTATTGATCTTTACTTTTATTGTATTTGTATTTATTGTATTGTATTTATTGTATTTGTATAATATTTACATGATACAGAAAGATTAAAATCTTTTAATGGTATCTAATAAATATAAGCTTAGCAAGTCTAGCAGATTTACAATAATTCACTTATAATAATTGGAATTCAAAGTTAAAGGCAAAAAAAAATTAAAACTAAAACTAATTATTGTACATTACATTTGTGTTGTATGTACTTTCAAACATACCTTAATATTTAATAATAAATAATTATAAATATATAATTAAATAAAATCTCAATTGATTTTAAGCTTAAAAAATAAAAAATGTATTCATAAACTAATTTTGAGTTATAAAATACAAGATTATCTTCTTCTTAAAAATAGTTGGTGAGCTTATTCTCTGGAATTCGGTTGGAAGACCGTTCCACACTTGAATAGCGGCAATAAAAAAAAGATCGCTCCGCAACTATATGCGTAAAACGCGGCACAATCAAACGCAAACCCCCAGGTGACTGGGCATATTGAAGTAATTCGCCTTAATACTCTGGGCACCTGTTGTGGATTATGTGGTGAAGAAAAATAACATTTCGAAGACTTAAGAACTTGTTTAAGGTCAGCCCCCACAATGAAGAACTTAAATTTGATACTTTTACATGTCTTGGGATATTGTGGATGAAACGCAAGCAGTCATTAAACGCTACATTTAGTTTACGTTTGCATTCATAATCAAGGACAGGATAGACAGAAGAGTTAAAAGTAAAAAGACTTTATTAGATGTTCCTTCATAATAATATCCAGTAAGTGTGATGAAGGCCTTAAGGAGCGAAGATCAAAATAAATTCGCCTAATTGATTCAGAAACTGCGTCACAGCAGCTTAATCTGTCATCAATTTGAAAGCCTAAATACTTTACTCTGCCAACGTATTTAACAATTTTTCCGTTCAAAACTTCGAGAACAAACCATACTTAACGTTTTCAACGGATTAAGGTTGAGTTTATTAGAGTCAGCCCATTTATGTATGTTAAGTAGATCTTCATTAATTTCTATCACGCAGTCTTCCATCAAACCCAATTTACGAAACATATAAATCAAAGGGCACGGTAGTGCCCAGCCAAGTTCGCGGCATTATCCGCAAACATACACTCCTCGTCAACTGAATACGCACAAACATTTTTTAATATACTTTATCCATTTTTTCCAAACAGTGATGGTTATTATGCCATCTGTTGATGCTAACTATTCCCTTAAGATGTTAAGCAGATAATTCCGAAAGAATTCTCCAAAAACAACCGTGAGTTTTTCTTCAACCACTTGCAAAGTGTTTTATATGCAAAGTAGGAGTTTTTTTTTTAGTCAACTGAATAGGTACAACGCCATTTTCTTCGTTGTTTATTAGTTTTTTGGAGTGCTTGACAGTTTAAATTAACGATTTTAGTGTTTTCAGTAAAATTTAATTCTTGATTTCAAATTTTAAGAAAAATGGGTAGATCTACGTGTCTTAACAGTGTTGAAAAAGCTAAAATCGATTTACTTAGAGACCAAGGCCTAACTGGACGTGCAATAGCTGATAAAGTTGGCCGAAGTTTTAATGTAGTTTATTCTTACTTGAAAAATAAAGATGCATACGGCAAAAACATGAAGGGAGGTAAGAAAACAGCAACAACAGCAGCTGAAAGACGAAGAATTTTAAGATATGCATCAAATTCTTCTGATTCTGTGGCAAAAATAAAACAAAAAGTCGCCGTAAACGCAAGTTGCTCAACAGTATTAAGAGTAATCAACAACTCAAGCCATCTTAAACGAATGAAACTGAAGAAAAAACCACCACTTGACGAGAGACGGAAAATGTTGCGATTAGATTTTTCAAGACTTCACATGAGTTGGAAAAAAGAATGGTATATCACGTGGTTTTTTCAGATGAAAAAAAGTTTAATTTCGATGGCCCTGATGGGTTTAACTTCTATTTTCACGACTTAAGAAAAGAAACAAGATTTGTAAAGCGCCATCATAGTCGTGAAGGAGGTGTCATGATATGGGGAGCAGTCAGTTATTATGGAACAGTAGAGCTCGAGGTTTTTTTTTTTTTTTTTTTATAATGAGCGCGCACTAAAGGGGTTTTGACTACCCTTAAGACTTAACATTAAGAATGACAGCAGCTGGGTATAAAGTAATTTTGGAAAGAAATTTTCCTAAATTTTCTAACATCTTTGGACCCATAAACTGGACCTACCAACATGATAATGCGCCTATTCACTCAGCGCGCATAATAAAAACATGGATAGAGGAGCAACAAGTGCAGTTGCTTCAATGGCCGCCTTACTCACCTGATCTAAACATCATAGAAAATGTCTGGGGATGGTTAGTACGCAAAGTTTATGAGGGTGGTCGTCAGTTCGAAGACAAAGAAACCTTAATTTCTGCAATCAAATTAGCGTGGAGCGAAACTTCGTTAGATAACATTAAAAAGCTATACGATTCCATGCCGGATCGAATTTACGAAGTAATTAAAAATAAAGGTGGAAGTACCCACTACTAAACTTAAACAAAAACTTGTTTCATTCCATTCCAATACCAATTTTAATTTTTGTACCTATTCAGTTGACTCAAAAAAAAACTTCTACTTTACATAAGTTACACTTTGGAAGTGGTTGAAGGAAAAACTCACGGTTGTTTTTGGATAAAACTTTGAAATTCTGTTATTTATATGTTACGAAAATTGTTACCATCAACAGATGGCATAATAACCATCACTGTTTGGAAAAAAATGGATAAAATATATTCAAAAATGTTTGTGCGTATTCAGTTGACGAGGAGTGTATGTATGAGGCAGTTTTTAACAATCTCAGGAAGATCGTTTATGAATAACGAAATAAGAAGGGGTCCAAGAACAGATCCTTGTGGAACACCGCAATTAACAATAGATGAAGTTGAAGTACCCAGCTCAGTTGTATAATCCTTTGATTAATTTCCTTCGCAATAATTTAAGAGCTGTTCTTGAAAAATTAAAGTTATTACTTAATTTTGAAATCAAAATTTGGTCGTCAATACAGTCAAAGGCTTTGGAAGAATCCCAGAGAACCATAATACCCAACTGATTTTCATCAAGAGCACCACGAAAATCTGATGTAACTTTAACAACAGTAGATTCACAAATGTGTTTGTTACTTGTTTGAATAAAGTCCAGAATTTGATCAGACATCAGCCTTCCAAAAACTTTACCAAAATATGGCAGTAAGCTTATTGGTCTAAAATCATATGGTTCCGAGGGACTATTTTTTTTTTGGAATCGGTATTATTGATGCGCTTTTCTATTGTTCAGAAAATTTACTACTATAGATGCAAGTATTCAAAATATGTATCAGTGGCGGAAGCATAATAGGTAAAATAAGTCGAATAAATTTTGGCGTAATTTTATCGGAGCCGATTGCATTGGGTTTTATTTATCTAATAGCCGTCATTCTCAGGAGCAATTATTGTTAACATTGCATTAGATTGTGGTGAGGCATAAAACGACTTCATTATCATTGGGTTCAAAGAGCATGTGGACATGTTTTTACCTCCAGTGACACCAAATTCATTCAGATTTTCCCAAAGCACTTTGGAACCCAATGAAATGTCGAGTTTTTGAAGGAAGTAAGTTCTCCTACACGAACGTATAAGAACAGTAACTTTATTGCGAGCAAAAATATATTGGCGTTTGTTGTACTCCGAAGGATTTCTTTTATATTTTCTAAAAAATCGCTCTCTCTCCCTAATTAGTGCTGCAATTTCATTACTGTACCAAGGACTGAACTTTGAACTCCTTACTTGTTTGGTGACGATTGGAACATATTCATCGTAAAGTCTGTCTCTTAAATACTGAAACTTTATTGTTAACATCCATTGTATATAAAATTTCTTTCCAGTTATTATTTCCAACGTTATTTTGTAAGTCAGAACAATTGAGAGAACAAAATGATCTATAACTAAAAGTTTTGGGAGCACGTGAGTCACACGCCCCAGACAACACATTGAAGACAGATCTTATATTGTCAGGATTTGAACCAGAGATAATTACTAATTAAATTTTTGCAGCTCACCCACCATTTTGAAGAAGAAATCTTAGTATAGTTATATTAACTACTTAATAATAAAAATGTAAACCAAAATAAAGTTACAGCAACCTCAATATATGTAAACCAAGTCCCAGTTTCACAGTGGAAGTCTAAAATCCACTTTTGGTTAAAAATTTAGTCCAGCAGATAAATTGAACTCAGTTCAAGGTTTTAAGCCGAACAAAAATTTCAATTTTTAAGTACAAAAATAAAATCAAAACACACATATTATAAAAAAACACACATATATAAAACAAAATATAGTATTTTCTTTGTTCGTGTGTTGAAATGAGTAGTACATAAAATGTGTAAGGGAGAGACCAGGGTTACTACCGGATTTTAAGTATAGAAATTGGAATTCTTCGATAAGGCAACAGATAACGCAATAGAAAACTGGCTCCATTGTATGGAAGGGATAGGCTGTTTGATGTATTACAATAAATATGTTTAGATAAGAAGTTTCTATTAAGCAAACCAACTTTGTAATCAGTTTTGTTCACCCGAAGCAAAACGGTTAACAATTGGAAAGGGCCTAGCAAGTTTCGATTGCCCCTTGTTAGTTATCTATGCGAAACTGTATTGTCCCGTCGAATTCTAGATTGATTTTTTAAATTGGGAGAAATGTTAAATTTTGCTGCGTTAATTTTAACACTTCCTTTGTTATATTGAGCATAGTTTGTTGTTGTATACCTATAATTTGATGTAATTAAATCAATGAAACAATTTATGTTGCAAAACTCCTGATGGAAGCGCTCTCCATGTAGAAACGTTAAATATGGAAGTTGACAGGTATCATGAAAACCTAAAATAATAAATGATTTTGGCATATCACTGTTTATTTAGCAGAAATCAGTCTAAATTATTTCGGATACTTTTTCTCTATAGACCACAGGCAAATCAAAATTGTACGTGTTTATTCAATATTGTACTAAAAACAAATAATTTCTATTCATATTTCAAAATAAATTTTAAGATGGCTTTAAATAATCCTTCAATGCGGTAAATGTTGTTGGAGTAGCTTAAATGTAAAAATTAATATTACAAATACCGATTTTACGAACTCTGTTTGTTGAATAATTGAAATTATGGGATTCACCATCCCCAAGTAAGAAGAATTTCTCTTTCTCAACCATTTTTCTTAGAATTTTTTTTCTCGGCAATATAATTTTCTGAGAAGTGTGACCTTTTAATTCACAGAATTATCGTGATATTGTAGTCTAGAATTGTTTTGTTATTAACTGTATATATTACAACATAGTCATCTCATAACTCGTAAGTTACTAGTTCGTTCTTTATAATAAAACAAATCTTATTATTTAACTCTGAGACAGCAGGGTCTTTTAATTCAAATTACACCCAGAGATATCACAAGCAATTATATTACAACTTGATATAACACGTGCAACGAAACCAAAACGTGATATAGCATGCGGAATTTAACTCCAAAGTGCCTTTTAACTTTAACTCAACCTACTATATTGTGTCTTATAAAGTTTAGACAAAGTAAAGAGACACCTAAAGGATCCTTCATTAAGAACGCTGACGTTTGTGTCATACTGTGCGAATACTGCTGAAAAATACAAAAATTCCGGGTTTTCAGTCCAAGTGAACACCGTACATATGAGTTCATCATGTACATTTAATTTTGACGTCTTCATACAAAAGTTTTTTTTTTTTGCTTTGGGTCTGTTCGTATATCAGCTATAACACGGCGACTTTTTGAGTCATAGTTTCTTTTTCTCGAAATTAAATGAGTACAAAGGTGAGATCAGATGTTTTTTCTTGATTCGCACTCCAAAAACCGTCTTGACTGAAAAGTCATCGTCAGCTGTTCTAACTCCATTTCCAACTAAATTTAGTGCAAAATTGGTCGGAAATATCTCATTTCGAAATATGAATTTGCATGGACAATTTGATGATTTGGCCTAATGGTAGTAGTCATCTGTCAAAGCGGCTGGCGATGAATTGGTTGAAGTATATACCACAGCTCATCAGCAAAATATGGTCGGAGGAAAGCTCCCCCAATGAATGGAACCTCACCATTGTTTGCCCGATCCTGAAGAAAGGTGATCATCTGGACTGCACCAACTACAGAGGCGTCATTCTCCTTAAAGGCGCATACAAGATCTTTTTTGTCGTGCTTTGTGAACGCCTGAAGCCATTCGTCAACAACCTGATAGGTCCATATCAGGAAAGTCCACCCTCGATCAAAAATTTTCAATACGGCAGATCTTGGAAGCAAACTTCAGGAGTTTCAAATCGATACCAGCCACCTTGTTGTCGATTTCAATACCGCGTATGAGAGCATCTATAGAGACGAGCTATATCGATAGAGACGAGTTTCAAATCGATACCAGCCACCTTGTTGTCGATTTCAATACCGCGTATGAGAGCATCTGTAGAGACGAGCTATATAGAGTGTTTTCTAGTTTTGGCATCCTTCTCAAACTCATCCGTTTGTGCAGGATGACGATGGAGTATGCACGTTGCTCCATCAAGGTCGGCAAATACCTCACCCATGCCTTTGATGTCAAAAAAAGTTTTAGACAAGGCGTCATTCTTAAAAGAATAATGCAGTGATTCCCAAAGTGATCCACGGGAGATTTGACGGGGGTCTACATTGACATGAAATAAAAATGGGGGTTCACCAGTTGTAAGTGGGGGTCCACAATAATGTACGAGTATCTGGTTCAAAAGTAAAGAACAAAAATCTAGGCTTGGCCTTATCTGTCAATGAAGGCAGATATTACCTACACTCATCAAAAAAATTAAGGGAACAAACAAATTCCAAAAGTTTCGGTGATTTTTGACAGGTTGTATTTCAGTGAATAATGGTCTAGTTGCGACTTTAAAAAAAAGGGTTTTGAAGCTTAAAGAAATAAGATTCTAATTTTCAAAAATGTTGCTAAAATTTTAATATTCTAAAAATAATATTATTAATTTTTATATAGAATAATTTTGAATGAACAACAACAACTTGCGTGTGTTACCACCAAGTATATAGGCTGGAGTTATAGCTATTTCACGAGAGCCCACTCGATCATCAGACTCCTTTTAGTGGTGCTTAGTCTGGTTATGCTCGTATTAATTGAAAAACTCTTTGCCGTCATCTGGGAGCGAACCATTATTAATTATTATTATTAATTTTTTTGCTTTGGTCCGCCGGCTTGAAATTTTTTTTTAGTTAGGCTGGCATATGGATCTGATAGCCTGTTTATTTAGCATATGAATTCGCTTTTTTTAAAACCTCCCTTAATTTTTTTGAGAAGTATATTTTAAGAAGATTAGCGACTGTTACTTGTAAAAACTTGCATATAATCGGCTTTATGTCAAAACCTCATAAATCTTAAAATGCCATTTCAATGTATTTCAGATCAAAACAATTCACAGAATTCAAATACCTATCAATACCTCGTAACTATGTTTTATGGTATCTTTTTGGGCTATCAACCAGTTTAAAAACCTCTAACGATCTAAGAATTCCATTTTATTATCTTTTAAATTTGGTTTTGTGTCTTCTAAGCAATTTTTCAAAACAGACTTACGAAACTTTGACAGAAAGCCGACGATATTCGATATTCAGTGCAACACGTGTCAAGACTTGCAAAGCGGCACCCGAATTTAGGGTTGGAACTCAGCTGCGACGCAGACTTCCATCTTTAGATCTAATCTTCGCATTTTTTGACGAGTTTTGGGAATATGGTGAAAATGTTGCAGCAGGGGGTCTTCCGAAACCAGGTTATTCTTGAAAGTGGAAAAAAAGTTTGGGAACCTCTGAGTGCAACACTCTCAGTCTCACGTCAACACTAGAGGCTTAATCTTTCAAAAGTCTGTCCAATTACTCGCTTAAGTCGACGATATTGACATAGGTAATCGGAGGAACAAAGCGTGATGTCAGTGGTACTTTCGTGAGTATTGAGGAAGAAGCCAAGAAGATGAGTTTAACGGTGAATGAAGGCAAGACAAAAAATATGCTGTCAACAAGAAAGGACAGCCAACACCGATATTTCGGACAGAACGCCACTTTATACAGCTATAATTTTTATTTTGAGGTGGTCAGAGACTTTGTCTACCCAGGATCCGCTATCAAATCAGCAAACGATACCAGTGCTGCGATGAAATGGAGAATTACTCTTGTCAATCGTTGTTTCTTTGGGCTAAGAAGACAGAAGACAATATTGAGAAGCTAAGCTCTCTTTCGAGCAACTGGTATGGTGCAGAGGGATGGACGCCATTAACGGTGGATAAGAACACTTTAGGCTGTTTTGGGAGGAAATTCTCCGGGTGATTTTCTTGTCGCGTCTGCATAGATGGGGAATGGAAAGAAGAACTGTACGGGCTGAATAGCGATACTGACCTAGCCACAAAAGTGAAAAGCCACCGACTGAGATAACTGGGTCACCTAGAGCGAATGGACATCACCATCAATGCTCCGGCCCGGAAAGTCTTTGAATCCTACCCCGGTTGACGGCGCAGATGCTGTAGAGGAGGACAGCGTAACAGGTGGCGCACGCAAATGGAATGTGGTCTCAACCGATTTGGCGTTAAAACTGGAGCACAGCTAGCTAGAAACTGAGTCGGCTAGAAGAAGCTTGTTGGTTGAGGGCCTGGCCCACCTTAAGTAAGTAAGTAAGACATCTGTCACATTTGTTGTGAATTGCTCAGTAGAATGTGTGGCTAATCACCATGGTAGATTATAGCACTGAACAACGTGTGCAAAGGGCGCCTTACTGCCATAAAACTTACATTTAAATGTAGGACAAACATTTCTTACATACAACTTGTTTTATTCAAATTTGAAAATTGTGCGATCTTTTTGAAAGACCCTTTCCAACAGACATAACGTTTCAAGACAAAAAAAAATAAAAAATTAAATGAGAAATATGTGGGGTCTAGGGTCTCTAGACTATAGAGAAAACCCATACTTCTATCATATTTACTGGACAAAAAAACCTTTCTTTGAATAGATGATCCCAGGTTTCATCAAAATATATTCCCTAAGTCAACATCAAAAGAAACACAATGGGCTTCACCTATAACCAATCACTAGACAAGCATTAAAGTAAACGTCATGTTATAGTCTGGTCAGGAGTCCGAAACCCATGTGCTGTTTGAGGGTACCTTTTTTTTATAATTAACTCATTTTTGAAACACTTAGGGCCAGTTTTTCAATTCAGGGTTGGCTCTGATTTAAATAAGAGTTAGCTAATCCTGAAAATAAATCAACCCTGAGTTAACTCAGGAACAGTTTTTCAGTAGAGGACTAACTCTATCTTTCAGTTGTCAAAAATCTAGGGTCAACGATGTGCGAAACTATGGATATCACCTTTCAACGCCTTTCACGCATCGGAATAGAGATGGGGCCACAACGAAATTGCCCTGACAAATCTTTATTGAAATCGAGATGGCGCGACAACTGAAAAGCCCTTCAATTTGGTCCCTGAGTTAACTCACCAAATTATACGAGTTAGCTCGGAGTTAACTTTCGATTTCAATTGACTGAAAAACACGTTTCGGAGTTAACCCCGGTTTAACCCCGAGACTAGGATGATCTCGCACTGAAAAACTGGCCCTGAAAAACACGTTTATGGATACATTTGGGTAGGTTCTCAATCGCTCTTCATGCTCTAAGTTGCAAAGGCGAACGCAAGTTGGTGCAGGGAAGTGCGCTTGTCCCTCTTATCAAGATTATAATTTGTCTTCTTTTGAACACAACTCAAAGCTAAATTGCTATACTTATACTAATTTTTGAATGAGTCTGATGACTTTGTCTTTGTCCCTGAATCTTCTGAAATTCCATAAGTGCGAAAATATTTTTTTCTGCTTCGCACTCATTAAATTATATTTTGACAGAGAGTGAAAGAGACAAAAGCGATCAATAATTAATGCCGTCTTCCGCTGGTCACTTTTTTTTTATTTCAATCCTTTTGAACTTCCATTACTTACGAAGCCTTTCTTTGGCTTTTCGGAGTGATTTTTTTGTTTTTTGGAGAGTTTTTTTTTTCCTCAGAATTTCAACACATTTTACTAGATCTTTTCGTCGGATCAGTTGTCAAAGTGATAAATGCTTAAGGAACAGTGGCGTAGCGAGGGTTCGAGACGTGGGGGGGTGACTTTCATTAAAATGCCGACTTATTTTAGGAATTTGCCGACTTATTTTAAAAATTTGCTGACTGTATAGATTTAGCATTTTTCGGGTGAAACTCAAAATAAGGGAAAAGAAAAAAGGGATTTTTTCCGAGTGGAATGACATTCGGGCGAAACTCCTGATAGGGCTGATTGATTTTAGCTCAAATCTTCACTTCGCCACATACACTTTTGAGATTTCAAAATGCGAGATTTTTCAATGAAACCGCCTTCAGCTGATGTAAGAGATTTAAAAAACTTAGGAGCAATGATTTTCCATGAAACAATTTTAAAATGTTGGGAACTATTATTTGGTAGAAAAATAAGATATCAATTATTTTTGGAATTATGTATTTATTTATATATAAATAATTAATAATGGAACAATGGAATAAATAAATTAAGATTATTATTGCAACGATTAATCTAAATAAGAAATAATTTATAATAATAAAATACATTAATTTATTAATATTACAGCAGTTTATTTATTTAAAATAAACAATTTTTAATAATATAGCTAATTATTTAAAATAAATTTATTTTAATAATAAAATTTATTAATTTTTATTTATTATTATTTTACTGCAGCAACTTCATAAGTTGTAATGAAAATTTAATATTTAAATGAATCAAGAAGAATTTGCAACTCAGAAAGCAAACACTCTAGATCTTCTTTAAAAAATAGGGGCTCCAATCTCATTATGGATTCCACTGATTCTATTGTGACATTGCCTCTGTCGACTGGAATTTCAAAAATCTTTTGAAAAGGTTCGAAAGATGAAAAATTATCTTTTAAATTATCGTTTATACACGTCGTAAAAACTTGCAAACCCGTTCTAAATTCTTTTCGATAAAATGTTTGGAAATCGAAGTCGAAAGCTGTTTCTGGTTTTTCATCGATTCTTCTTGGTACACGGCATGTTCTATGATGTTTCAGAAAATTATTGTCTGGATTTATTTTTAATTTCTCAGCGAATGAAGATGAACTTTTTATTAATGCATCGATTTGGTCGTCATCGTCATTAATTTGTTGAAATGATATTGATGTGCTTCGAATCAACAATACAGCATCAATGACATTCAACTCTTCAGCTTCTAAATTTTCTGTCAAATTTTTTACTTTAAACATGACGTTTTTACAAAAATAAAACGAGCTTATAAAATCAAAATCCATGATTTTTTTCAGCAGACCAGAAGCGGAGGTAAGAGTACCTATTATTATCAACAGAACTTACATCGGTTTTTATTTTTTCGAAACCATGTACAATGCCTTCGAAAGATATCCAAACAGCCTTTACTGTCTCAGCTCTAGCTGTCCATCGAGTTTTTGACAAATTTTTCAGTTGCAATGAATTTTCAATGCTTTTGAATTCCTCACGCATAAATTGAAAACATTTTGTGCTGCCATAGAAGAAAACATATAATCACAGATACTATAGTTACTCTAGAATCTGTGATATAATGCTTCCAAAACATTGAAAAACTCTTTAATCAACACACTCGAATTACATGCATGCTGTTTCAACGAATATATTGATACGATGCGCTTGGCATGGAATGTAAGGCTAGTCGCGCACATGCAACTGCTACTGCAACAAAACAGTTTAGTCACAAGTTGACCGATGAGCGCGCACATGAGCAACTCCACAAGCAATCGCAACGAACCTAACCAACACACCGTCAATGTTTATTAAAATTTTCTATCCCATACATACAAAGAAAAATATTATCGCCTTTGTCCTATTCTTTTGCTCAGCAAATAAAAGAAAAGATAAATTTGTTCTCTTTCGCACAGAGAACATCAGTCACTTTGGAAAGAACAAAATTCAACGATGTGGTTAAATATCTGCAACTATTTGGTTGCATGTGCGCGCAGTTACATATTATTCTATGACACAAATTGAAAAACCGATTTCAGGCAATCGTCCAGTTTGTGGCAAAACACAAACTGAAAAGTTGCTCGAATCGACGACTGAATAGTTTCTGCATGTGCGCGCTGTCCCATATGAGTCAATAGGATTCATTTTTGCAACCAAACCGTTCCGAAATTGAAAATTGCATGTGCGCGACTAGCCTAAGGGATTATCTTACCGCATTTTTCCGATAGTTTCTGCTGCGTACCGTTATACTTTCCGGACATGATTTTGGCGAAGTCATAAGATTGAAAAGCAATGTTTATAATGGAAATTCCTACTGACTGAAGGGTCACTATTATTTTTTGGGCAAATTCTTCTCCCGTTTTTTTCGTAAGGACGACGTCCATTTTCAGAAGACGTTCAATAGGAATAAGTCTCTCGTTTGCTTTCACTACGTATCGAACATTAATAGCAAGTCGTCTTGATGTGATGAGTCTGGAGTTGTGTCAACCCTTACAGAAAAAATGCCAGCTTTATTGATTTCATTTACAATGGCTTTTCGAGATCCGGTTCCCAAGAGATCAATGAATTATTTGGCATATTTGCGAAATTCGCAATCAGCAAAAATGCTCGTTTTATTAAATTTTTTTTTCAAATTAAGAATCGTTGATTTGCCGACTCTTGAATTAGTCGGCATATTTGCGAAATTCGCAATCGGCAAAAATACTCGTTTTATTAGATTTTTTTTTCAAATTAAGCTTCGTTGATTTGCCGACTCTTGAATTAGTCGGCATAGTTGCGAAATTCGCAATCGGCAAAAATGCTCTTTTTATTAGATCTTTTTTCAAATTTAGCTTCGTTGATTTGCCGACTCTTGAATTAGTCGGCACATTTGCAAAATCCGCAATCAGTAAAAATGCTCTTTTTATTTTTTTTTTAAATGAAGCTTCGTTGATATGCCGACTTTTGAATTAGTCGGCAAATTTCCGACATCCGCAATCGGCAAAAATGCTTAGGCTCGTTTTATTCATAATTGTTTGCAAATGAAGCTTCGTTGATTTGCCGACTCTTTAATTATTCGGCATATTTCCAAAATCTGCAATCGGCAAAAATCTCGATTTGCATAGGTACATTTAAAAAATTAAAAACCTAAATATAATGAAAATACAATACTTTTTTTTTACTTTTTCCGAAAAATATTGTAAAATTTCTGGTTTTATTATTTTTTTTTTTAATTGCTTGAATTATTAAATCTAGCATCCTGAATTTGCCGACTCTTGAAAATCGTGGGGGGGTGGTACACCCCCCTCTCACTACGCCACTGCTAAGGAAATCTTTTTTTTAAATAGTGACGCTTAATAGAAGATGTTAATTTAGAAAGACGAAGTTTCGTATTCCATTGGAACCGAAAAGAAGTGAAATACTCCAAAAACTCAATGAGAAATTACATAAATCTATTACATTAGTTGTCAAATAGACAGCAGCTGCAAAAATGGCATTTGTGTTGTCTTGAAAAACAAATACAGTTTGCATTGAAAATATCTTTTAAATAATGACTTTCGACGATCAAGACATAGGCTGAGTTCCAAAATGCAGTGCATCATATTTTTAATTGGCATATTCTGAGATAAATGTACGTTAAAAAAATGCGCTCTAATTAAGTGTTGTGGTTTTTTAATGCATTGCAACAGTTAATGTTGAATTGAATTAAGAAAGTAAAAATATAAAAAATTTTAAGAAATCATGATGCGCTGTAGTACTGCATTTTGGAAAACAGCCATAATTGACGACCTTAAAATTTTGGATGATCTGGTGCTTTTCGAAGCTGCATTAATTTGCACAAATTTGGCATTTAGAGTGCTCATTTTACAACTGGGCTAAAATTTAAAAAAAAAATAGAACAACCACAAATTATTTTTTGCTGATTCAAATAAAAAAAGCAATTTTTGTATTTTACAAAATTTGCTCGTGTTAGTACGCACTCAAGAAATATTATGGTTACGCTTTAATATGTTTTAGCAAAGCACGAGGAGTTAGGAGGGTTGAAGGGGATTTAAAAGAACAAAAAACTGATGAACGTGGGCTTGGAATTCCTTTAAATTGAAATGGGTGGTAACTAAATATTGAGCTTGTACTGAAATCTGAATCTCTATATTTTACTGTCATACGCAGTTACGCTGAGATGGGTGAATTTAAAAGCATTCCTTGCAAGAAAATTGTTTTAAGGGAGGATTACAGCTGGTTCTTTCACAAAAAGACTGTTTAAGAAAAATCGATAAAAGAGCTAAATACAGAAAACATTTCAACAGGGAAGATTGGATGAAGTGTGTCCATGGTTTCAACTATTAAGCTAATGCCTATTAATCTTAATTTGTGTTCTATTGAGTAGATCCAGATGTGTTATGTTACAGTTGTACTCACGCTTTTGGCGGGAAAGAAGAGACGCTGATGTTAGTGCAATTGGTTTTGGACACGGGAAAGCTAAAATCATTCGAAAGCTAATTTTTTTGGTGCTGAATTCAAATCCGTTAACAGTTTTCTGCTATCAGCTCAGGGTTTCGATATAATCCTGTAAGAAATGACAAAAAAAAAGTTTTTCTGCAATTTTTGAAGCAAAAGAGTTATTGGAAGGATTTAAGCTGAATTTTGGAGAAGAGAAAAAGATTAATATTTTTGGGAATTGTTGCCAAATTTGTTGAAAAAAATTATTATTAGGTATATAATTATTTGGCGCTAACGTAACCTCAAAAATAGTGAAAAAGATGAAAACTTCAATTAAACTACAGATTTCTCCGAGAATATAAAAGATATAATAAAGATTCACAATAGATTTTGAATAAGAAGATCAGTGCTTACGTCACAAAGCCTCACAAGTTACCATTCTGAATTTCTGATCGTTTATTTTTCGTCGCCCATTACTCGTCTCTCACAAAAAATTAAATATAAGCGGAATGTTATTTTGGTAGAGGGGGTATAATTCCCCTGTTTGGGTGAAAAGGTATCTTTTCAAAAGTGATTTAAAATTTAAAAAATAGCAGTTTTCGTAGATTTATTCATTTACGTATGGGTTTTAAGTGTTCGATTAAGAATAATTGATAGGGAAAATACCACTCTCAATCATTCCTGATGTTTACAAGTTTTTGCCGAATCCGAAAAACTAAGGTTAGATATATTCTTGGAGGATTTTGTCATTTGTCACAAGATACAGTGCCCCTGAAAAAAAGTATTATTTAATGTGGAATCAGATAGACTTGAACTCGAACCTAGACAAACGGTGTGATAGTCCAATGCGAACGCACTAAAAAATCAAAGATTCACAACCGCAGTGCTCTAAAATCACATTGAAGATTAGCAGTTCACAAATCACGAAAAGAACTGTGGTCGTGATTCATTTTACTCTGTGTAATCACGACCAGAATAAAAACCTCACATCAAGAATGTGTGAAGAATGGGAACTAAGAACGGTGAAGTCGTGCTCGTGATTTTCTTCACTTTTTGTGGAATGATATTTTGAAAGATTTTGTTTTCCGATTTGCTAGACATTTGACCTGAAGATACTGAAGTTGACAGGAAGGCAAGTGCTTACTTTTTGACATCCATCCACAGCCACGCCTTCTTTTCTTATATTTAAGTTTTCTGCTTAATCCGTTGCTCTGAGAGCATTTTGTAAATAAGCTGTTCAGAACCTAAGAAACAACATATCTCATTTTTGAAAATCCACCCCTGCCACGCCTTCTTTTCTTATATTTAAGATTTCTCCTTAAACCGTTGCTCAAGAGTCTAGAGAGCTGAAATTTTGTAAATAAGATACAACTTAAAACACAACAAATAAAATTCTTGAAAATACACCCCCTGTCACGCCCTCTTTTCTTATATTTGAGTTTTCTCCTTAATCCGTTGCTCTAGGGAGCTGAAATTTTGTAAGTAAGCTGTCTAGAACCTAAAGAACAACATATTTATTGTATTTTTGAAAACCCACCCACTGCCGGCCACGCCTTCTTTTCTTACATTTGAGTTTTCTCCTTTATTCATTGCTCTAGAAGAGAGCTGAAATTGTAAATATGCTGTCTAGAACCTAAGGCACTTCATATTTCTACAATTTTTATAAATCCAACTATTGCCACGCTTTTCTTTCTTATCTTTGAGTTTTCTCTCCTAAGACTGTTGCTCTAGGGAGCTGAAATTTTGTAAATAAGCTGTCTAAGACCTAAGGCACAACATAAACAATTTTTGAAAATCCACCCACTGCCACGCCTACTCGTCTCTACATATTTCAGTTTCCTCCTTAATTTTTTACTCTATAGAGCTGATATTTTGAAAGTAGCTGCTTAGATATTAGCATTCCACATTCGTGTTGTTCGGCGAAAGAAAGTATCTTTGTATTTGACAGCTCTTCTGAAATCGGGCTGAAGAGTAAACTGATGTGCATTCCTGAAAGTTTGAGTTTTACAGTGAAATTGTTTTAGGTTGAGTATACCTAGGTACTTGCATTTATTGACGATCGGTCAACACACAATTTATTTGAATTTTTTGTGCAAAGATTTTTGTTAGTTCTGTTATAGCTATGGAGAAAATAGAACTGAGTACTCTTATCCGCTGGGGCAATCTTACCCCAGATTACTCTAACAACTTTAACCTAATAAGTAGACCAAATCTTTAATGAGGGTTTACTTATCTATTCTTAATTCCTTCTTATATTCCATTTATTTTAGGGTAGGTAGTTATATAATATAATATGATAACATACTTTTTCTTTTCTACTGAAAATTCTCTAAACCTTCAAAATGTCAATCACAACACTGAAATCCACAAATTTCGAGATAGGACTCTCTTATCAAGTTTAACAACAACAGACCTTCTGTCACTCTATCAGTGAATTTGATTGACATGGCCTTAATGAATTGAATGTATCTATGCATGTTTCCTAGATAGATTGTATAGGTATTATATTCAAATTTTGTCTGACAGATATTTTTCATATACCTAACGTGGCATGACTAAAACTATACCTATCTCCTTTATACTATATACCTACCATGGTTTAGAAGTAAAATTCGGAATAATATTTTCGTCTTGTCTGAAAACCTTTAAATTGAAATTAAGTACTCCTCCTATGTATCTTCAAGCTAAAAGCATCTAGGTAGATAGATAGATACTTTATACTATTATTCATCATCAGAATATAATAAAAAAATACGACCTGACAAAACTTTTCTTCGATCTCGCTCATTTTCTTTCGACATAAAAACTTTCGTTACCATACAGTTTCAGATACAATTCGTAGGTACCTACCTACCTACCTTTTTATCTCTTTTGTCTCTCATCATAATAAATTCTTTATCATTAAAAGATCCTTTCCAATTTCAATTCCAATGCTCGTTCACATTCTACTTTATATACACATTTCCCATTCCCATCTATGTGCCACTTTAAATGTAAATAAATACAATACTGAAGTACATACCCACACATATACCTACATACATTTAGATAATACCCCTATGCCCTGCATCTCTGTTGTTATACCGAAAACGAAAACTCTTGTTGAAAGTCGTTTTGTTCGTCGACTTCCTCTGGGTATACTTTTGTATACTTTCCACATTTTTGTAGAGATTGTTTCATTGTTTTTTTTGTGTTTCGTATATCTTCCATAATCTCTACCCAACAAGCGACCGTATAAGGCAAATAGGGCAAACAGGTTCTACACAAATTATGACTTTCCCCTTGGTTTTCTTTTGTTGTTGTATGACATAACCTAACTGATTTTTATATACAAGTTAGGTAGGTACCCGTTATAAATCGTATCTATATTTATTCAGATAAGATACCAGGCTTGGGCTTTAAAAGGTAAATATTTTAGATTAGATATCTACAAACCAGCCAATCTTTCTCCAAAAAAAAAGGAATGAAAATACCAATTAAAAGAAAAAATATCCCATAAATTTGAAACCTGGCATTTTAATTACATAAAACACCAATCAACCATATTAACATCTATACAACATATCCATATACTTTGGCAATGTTGAGAACTTTTATAGAGTCATAAAAATGTGAGGGTTAGCAGCTTGTGTATAGATTTCGCCTTAAAATACCAAAACCAATTTCCATTTGGACTATTTTTGTACTTTGTTTTTTTTTTGCTTTCGTTTTTTTTTTACTTCTGGTGTAGAGTTTTGGTTGTAGAATTTTTTTTTCTCATCTCTTTCGCCTTCACTTCGCTCGCACTCATAAAAAATGCGGGTTTCTGTTGCTTTTTCATGCCGTGCAGTTGCCTCATCGGTCTCCACTTCTGTGTACACAATTTTATCTAGTCTACACACCCAGCCCTGGGTATATTGCGCCGATGGTGGAGTGGTTTTCTGGTTTTTCATTTTATACAAACTCGCACAACGAACTGAAACCGACGGCGACGACAGACATAGACGTTCCTATCGGTTGTGTTCATCTGGCAACCGGAGCTGATTTCGAGTTTAGGTTCAACTTTGTTCGAAGATTGTTGTTGTGAAAAAAAGACACTTGCGTTGTGAAGAAGAAATATAAAATCCAGATACAGATACAGATTTTTTTTTTTTGATTTTTATTATGAAAAATTCGCAAATGAGAACAATCTTAAAGTTTTTTTTTTGTATATTGTTATGAAAGTAAAATTTGCCGCTATGTTTACACAATGTGCGTTCGAGTAATTTAACATTTTTTGTATGGTGCATGTGTGTACCTAGCTAATTAGTAATTACCTACGTATATGCCTAGTGTTTGGAGTGACATTTTCAAAAGAGTGCCAATTTATATTTAGATGATTTACCTGAGCACTCAACGTGCTACAGTCTATCCTGGGAAAATAATTATAAATTCAAATCGGGAAATGAAAGTAAGTTGGAGGAGGATTCTATTTTGTTTATAAATGTTTTTTTTTTTTTTAAGAAAAAAATTGTTGCTAAAGAGTGTTGGTGAAATTCGTTTACGCTCTTGTTTTTTAATGAATTTACCTTTCTTTCTCTAAAATATTATTAAAACGTGCTCAACAGAATAATTACACATGTTTATTGTAATGACAGTGAGAATGAGGGAATTATTGATGAAATTTATGGTGATGTGGTTTCGTTTAATGTAGGTATAAAAAAACATACTGTGTCTCTTTCTAAAGTGCATTCCTGCTCGAATATTTACAAAGATTATTTTGAAAACAAATTGTAGAAGTAAATACCTAGGTAGATTGGTTAATGTTAACTATTTGGTTAAAAATGCACTTGTTTTGAAAAAGAGTAAAAGGCTTTAAAGAAAACTGGTTGTAGGTGCACCTGTATTTAAAATTATGTTCTTAAATCATTAAATGTGGAAATAATAATGTGTTGACAGTAGTTATTGTTGTTGTTCAATTACCTACCTTTTACCTATTTTTATTGATGAATGAAATGAGAGGAGTTTTTTTATAGAAATACCAATCCTGTACCTATGTCTTATGGAAAGAGGAACATTGGTAAAACTGGACACTCAAACAAAATGCCTTTGCATCTATTAGTAGCTACCACCATCTACCTACTTGCAAAGAGTTTTCCATAAAGCAGTTGTAATATTTAAATAAATTGTGTATCGTACCTAGTTTGATTTTGTTTCTGAGCTGCTGTAATACTATTGACTTGTTGGCATAGACTAGACCAACGACTTAACGTAACTCCATGCAAAGAAATTCAACAGCGTTAAATCGGATGATCGAGCATTCGACCGGCACCGGACCACTTCTCGAGATACGATTACGGTAGTAGTTTTTAATAATTTCCAAACAGAGTTGGGAAATAGATTCAATTACAATTTACTTGTAATTGAAATCTCCAAACACCTTTTCAATTATTTTTAAATGTAATTGATGAAAAATTCAAGTGAGCTCAACTCCACTTAAACAGAAGAATTTCTTTCAAATTTTCTTCATATTCTATTATTGAAATTGATGAAATTCAATTCATAATTACATGCTATTGAAAAGTTTTTATTTATTTCAATTCAATTCAATTAATGTATGTAATTGAAAACAAAATTAGGTAGTCATCAGACAGAGTTGGGAAACAATGATTACTTTTTGTAATTTATTTCAACTTTCATTTCAATTACCTACTATTAATTAGTAATTGAACTTTTTCCATTACAATTGCAAGTAATTGTAATTAAAGAAAACATAAATTTCCATTACTTGTAATTGTAATTGAAAACATTTCATGTAGGTAACAGTTGAAGACTGTAATAGTTTGTTGAAAGTAATTTTAAGGAAAGCACTGTGTTAATTACATTTAATGTCATTGATTTCTGGAATTGTAATTGATTACATGTTTTAAATAATATAAAATCACGTTAAATGTTATTGACAAAATCATAACATATTTATAACATTTTTGTGTAATGATTACCTAAAATAGTAATCATTACTGCTTTTTTGATGATTACTTTTGTTTTCAATTACATTAACCTAATTGAATTGCAAGTAATTGATACTTTTCAATTACATGTATGTAATTAGTACCTATTTGAATTTAATGAATTACATTTAAAAGTAATTAAAAAAAGGAGTTGGAGATTTTAACTATAAGTATGTACTTGTAATTGATTTTTTTTTGTATCACTATTTCCCAACTGTCATCAAAATAGTAGTAATGATTCCTTTTTTAAGTAAGTGATGGCGCTAGTAGTCAGCTCTTTAAATTTAATTTTGATGTTAAACTGGGCTTTAGAAATCCTATATTCAAATTGTTGAATAGAGTGTTTACGTTATCTGATGGTTTGGAATATGTAGGTTATTAAATTATAGGTGTTTTTAGTAAATTTGTTGACATAAATAAGTTATTAACAAAAATTGAGCTGTTAGCAGCGTCTCTGTTTGGCCCCTTTAGTGGCCAAATGACCCCTTTTTTGCGTTCGGGACCCGTGGCCCCCACTTTTTTTTTAAATCAACCAATTGGCCATTTTTTTAAATTTATGTGATTTTTATTAAGAATTGGATTTTTACATAAAAATAGTTGAACTTCACCAAGGTTCGTACTAAATTCTGCAAAATGACTGAAGAAAGGGATAAAATAATATTAATTTTCGAATTTACATATTTAGAAAGTAAAAATAGTTACTTATCTACATTTTTGTTTTAATTTTAGTAAAATAAATTTTATTGGTTATTATTAGAGTAAATTTTGCTTTAGTTTTTAATAAATAATTATTAAATACTTTACTCCCTTATGTACTAATAATATTTTTTGTATTCTCTCCTTTATGGAAATTTCTTAAAAAGGCCCCTTTTTCGTCCCGGGTCCCATTTTGGCACCCCTTTTGATTTTTTTCAACGGCAACACTGACTGTAAGTATGATTCTTTTGAGGTCGGCCACCTTAGATCCAGAAGTCGGCCACCTTAGGTCGCCAGTAAACAGGCGGCTTACTACTGGAAATAGAGATTTTTGTAAAATAATTTTAACAGAAATCAAGAGAAAATAAAAGATCCATTAAATTTTAATACTCAGTTTAATAAAAAATAAAAAAGTGTAGTCTTCAGGGGGCGAGCTAAAAAGAATTGAACGAAATTTGTCTCCTATTTCATTTTTTCTTCAAAAAACAAGTAAAATAGACTTTAAAGAACACAAAAACTATAACGTAATGGACCTCTCTTCAGTATTTTAGTTGTTTGAGACCTTTACAAAAGGCACTTCCACTAACTTATTTTTTTGTAAAACCGTTACATTCAAATATTTTGAAAACTTGAAGCAAACTTTAATTTTTTAACAGAAAACCATCAGCCGCGTTCAACCAGAATTTTGCACATATAGAATAATAGTAAGGCTTTTAAAAAAAAAAAATTTCCGAAAGTAAGACAAAGCCATTTTATGCTGTTTTTTATAAGGAGGTGGCTGACTACCAGAGAAGGCTGACCCAACAAAACATAACCTAATCATTGCACAAAAAATACAATGATTTCATTGATATTTTTCAAAATTCCATTTTACGTTTGAATCATTTAATGGGTCATGGAAGATGAGAAAACAGTAGATGCTATTATATCAAATTAGAAGGTGCATTTTTGTGTTTTTATAACTCGAAAACTAAGTAAAATTTCGAAATAATGCTGAAAGCCTTTTTTTTGGTAGAGAATGAAATTTACCATCGAAATGTATTATTCAATCACAATTTTTGTTTTTTTTTTTTTTTTTTCTTATCTGCCTATAACCCTTTTACCAGCCGAGATAGGTATATGTTTTGTCAAAGATAATTAAATTTATATAAAATGACTTATTCCAGACATGTTTTGGTTAAAAATCGACCCAGAAATAATCGCTCAAACTAAAATGATTTTAAAAAGCCGGTTTTTAAAAATGTTGAGCTCTCCTGGCAAGTACTTTCGATCGAAGGCACTAATTTATTCATGCTCAAGAAGGTATAAGTTAACATGTGTTAAAAAAACGGCTTTGTAAGAAGAAGTGTTTTGATGTTGGCAATCATGCATTTTAAATTAAAAAAAAAATTGTTGGCAACCATTAAAAAGCGAAAAAATTGAAATTTGACTATTATTTTTTACTTAGCTGGTCATGAATGAATCATACATCCAATGTGAGCGTATTATCTAACAAGTTTTTCAAAATAGCCAAAAATGCCATTTAATAAACTTTAAATATCAGCTTAGTAGTTTGAGCGACTGTTTCTCGGTCGATTTATTGAATCAATGCATTCCTATTTCTGGTGGTAAAAAAAGTTATAAGGAAATAAGTAAAAACTCACGATTTTTTTTTTATAATTTTTTTTATTTTTTTTAGTACCTAATCTACTTTTATGGTAAATTTTATAGTCTGCAAAAAAGATGCAGAGCACTATCTCGAAATTTTGCTTCGTTTACGAGTAATATGCAAACAACCAAAAGGGTGCTTGTGCACACCCTCGCCACTCTCCCTCCAAAATGCACCCTCTAATTTAATAGCACTCCACTGTTTGCTTCAATGACCCATTTGATGATTTTTACAATAAAAACCCATGAACGTCTTGGTTCCTTTTTATATGACAATAGTGAACACACAAAATTACTATTATAAAATATTATTATTATTATTAAATTATATACTTACAATGATCACTGATTCTGTAACGCTGGTTGCGAAATCGCTTCCAGGTTCCAAACGCGTATTGGGAAAATAACGGTCGATTTGTCAAAAGGCGCACGACGATGTTGAGTCGACGCATCATCGCATCGGCTAAAATCTCAATGTCGCCATGTTTGGGAAAATACTTTTGTATGTCAAAGGAAATGACTTCCAGTTTTTTGTTAGTTTTTAGTATTTTGAACATGAATAGAATTTCGGAAATGCCCACAGATGCCAAACGGATGTTGGAAAAATAACGGTTGCTTTCTCAAAAGATCGTAGTTGAGTAGACGCATCTTCAAGTAAAATGTCAGTGTTGCCACTTTTCGGTAAAAAATATTTTGTATGCTAAATGGTGGAATTTACATTTTTTGGTAGTTATTAATATTTTGAACACGAAAAAAAAGTTGCGTAAACGCCTCAAGATACCAACCGCGTGTTGGGAAAATAACGGTTGATGTCCCAAAAGATAGGTGAATTTGCGGAAACGCTTCAAACTGTGGGTCACGACCCCCTAGGGGGTCGCCAAGAATAACTAGGGGTGTCGCGGTCGCAAGCCAGTAGATTCAAGGTACTAAAAAAGTTTTCTTTTATTAAATGTTCAAAACTTGGTTGTATCTTTGAGGTGTTAACAATTGAAGCATTTTCCTATTGAAAGAAGATATCGTGAGTTCACATATAGATATGAAGAGGTGAATGGCACTAACAATTTTAAAACCTCTTTTGCCAGCTCTAGATATTTTCCTCTTCTCTTGTCTTTATCCAGAAATGATCAATGGTTTTTACATTGAATTCAGAGCATACCATCTGCAGCTAAATCTATAAGATTTTCTATCATCTTTACCTACCGATGGAAAATCGGCCAGATGGAATGATATATTCAAAAAAGGATTGGGTATCTATGTCTGTCCATTTCCACCTTCAAAATAGAGTTCTGGAAAGTCACTTTATAGGTTTTTCTCCTAATTATGCAAACTCTCATGAGAGAAATGTAAGCGCTTGCTGTCATGGCATGGATTCATCTGATGAAATTTCGTCGAGAATTTTCTGAACCCAGGGAAAAGAATTATACATTTTTGTTTGGAAATTTTCTGAACACAAACGAAGTTTTTCGAGGAGTCCTCTGATTTTGTCTTTTGCAGTAATAATATTTTCTTGTCTCCCTTGGAGTTGTATCAAGATGTTTAAGTGGGCAAAAAGATCAGCGAGAAAAGATAGGTAATTTTAAAAGCTGAGTAGGGACAGAAAAATGATTCGATTATCCCGATTTTGAATCTTGTCAATTATTCAGCTTTTAATTCCAGAACTCGTGTCCAGTAGACCGAGAGCTCACAGCAGATTTCGGGTATGAGTGATAGCAAAAAATGAAGTTTGAATGCAATTTCGAGGGTAATCGTGTTAGCCGAAGTTGGTTTTCACCCTTCCCAAGATAAGCTCCTACTCGGATCACATATCACGGAATCCGAGACCATTTAAGTGTTTAGATCGCCCTTCCAGACAGTTTAAAAAATTCATATTCAAAATTCTAGGTGAAAAACGTTTTTTTTTTTAACAGTCTGGCAGGGTGAACTATATACTCAAATGATCTCAGATTCCGTGATATGGGATCCGAAGAGCTTATCTATGTAGGGATGAAGTTCATTTCGGATCACACGATTACCCTCGAAGTTGCATTCATATTTTTTTTCGATTTACTGTTTTATCACTAAGGCCCCCGTTGTGGACAACAAGATTTCGATTTTTTGAAAAGCCTTTAATGAAGCTTTCGATGCCTATACTTCTATTTTTGTTATCAATCACACCCAAAATCTGCTGTGGGCTCTAAATCTAAGAAAACCTTGACAAAGATTTTGATGGGCTTGATTCATTTCGCTTTTCAAATAAGTGACAAAGTATTATTATGAATGTGGGGGTCGTCAGAATGTTTTTACTAACAAAGGGGTCGCGTACTCAAAAAGTTTGAAAAACACTGTTTTAGAAGATAAATATCTGAATAATAGATGTCTGAAAAGATAAGTGTTGAAGAATGTAAAAACATTCACATCGAACAAAATGTGATCGAAAAAGTGAACAATCTCAAAAGAGTGAACAGGCCTGGTTTTTATTAGTTCACTATATCGAGTGTCTACTGTACTTGCAAAAACCCGTTAGGTACTATGTATTTTCAATTACATACATGTTATTTATAAGTGAATTTTTTTTTTAATTCTCATGAAAATCAATCGTTGTGCGTTCCTGCAAAGGCTCAACATTCAACAATGACTAAGCCGATTTGGATGACTCTTTTCAGAAAATGTTTGGTATGAACCGTTGCCATTGGGTGTTTGAATAAAGTTTGGTCTAAATCGGTCTTTGCGGTTTGCCAGCAACGTGCAAAAACGCAATCTGAGTGCCTGTTTTATATAAAAAAAATGAATCAACTGAATTTGAAAACAAATCAATCAATTATGAAATTTTTCTCAGAAAAAATAAAATAAGAAAAAATTATACTACAGTCGAATCTCCATTATCCGAAACTCCATTAATCGAGGACCGGAATTGGGAGGTATTTATGTTTTTATGAAAGGAACACATTGATGAGTCAGAGGCAGACCTGTAAACTTTCAAGTATAAGTAACATTTAAGTACCCAGTATCTTGTACTTGTACTTGTACTTGAAAAAAACAAGTACAATGTACTTGGTACTTGAAAAAAACCAAGTGCACGTACTTATGCACGCCTATTTTATAGAATTTTTTGTTTAATATATAGAACAAGTCCATTTCATGTGATTTGTTGCTTTTACAACCGCGCTTATACAACGTCTTCGCGCCGCGATAGTGTAAAGTCTGTGATAACTTTATTTTTAGTTTTATTGATTTATTTTCTGATTATGACAATCGAATTGTCGAAATGCGTTAAAATCTAAATACTTAACAAATGAAGTCAAACGGCGGATTTATAAAAAAGGTAAAAAAAATTTAATCAAGTCCATTTCCTTTACAACCTTTAAATTTGACGGGATGGTAGGGCTTGTTGTTAATGCAAAGGGAAAATATTTTAATTCAAGATTTTGCATTCAGGAAGCGTAGCATGAACCCACTTTCTCAAAATTGTTATCAATTATTGTATGCAGCACTTCAAACAACTTGTACTTTAAGAGCAACTACGTGCGACCCGGTCGGGCATTTTATTTTTGAGTTGAAAAAGTCATTAATCGAAAGCTCAACCAGACCACTCAATGAATTGTATACTTGAAAAGTACTTGTACTTGAATTGGACTTGTACTTGAAAAGTCCTTGAACTGGACTTGTACTTGAAAATGTACTTGGCAATAATAAAGTACCTAGTACGTGTACTTGGAACAAAGTTCTTGTACTTGGTGTTTTTCAAGTACCAAGTACATTGTACAAATGTACTTAAGTACAAATGTACTTACAACTCTGGCAGAGGTTAGTTAGGTAAAGTTTTTCTTGATGGGAAAAATTAAACTATGTTCTTAGATTTTACCAAAACAAGCAAATTGTGTTATAATATTCAAAGCAGTGCTGATTCGACTAATAATAAATAAATAAATAATTATAATTAGTCTTAAAGGTCGGAATCGACAAATAGAGAGTATTATACTCCGCAGGTTGTAAAAATTGAAAGTGATAGAAATAAAAAAATTAATGTGAATGTGAGGACGTATTCCCATAATAAACACACGTAAACACAACAAAAAATTAAGATTGAAACTGTCAGAAATACAAAATGGCTGTGAAAGTTAGGAAAAAATACAAGTTAACAAAAAACAAATATTGACTGAACAAAAGACACAACTCTGATGATATTGTGGGACTCAACAGATAAAGGTTCATATAATTTGTTTTGTTTTTTTTCGAAAAGTAAAACTAAGAAGAATAAGCAAAAAAAATGCACAATGGGAAGCGAAACGATGCTTTAGCTTGCAGGTAGCTCGAGTCTCGATTTTCTGCCATTCTGCCAGAATACCAAACGAGATGTTAGAGTGCGGTCTATTTTATACCCTACCCATAAAAAATTACTAAGGGCTAGGATCGGTTTGGTATAATATGAATCAATTGTTGATACAGAACATTTTTTATAATCCAAGATGGTTCTTGTGGGAACAAAAACTCCATTTTGAGTTAAATTTCGGCGCATGATGCAAAATTAGAAAAAAATTAAAAAATGTAAATCATTGAATTACAAAACTGTAGGAAGTGAAAAATCAATAGCCATTTTGATTATCATACAAACCCAATCGAAGAGGTCATGTCTTCTTATTTCACCAACAGTTTCAAGCGACCTTTTGTATATTGGTCTGAAACTTTTGTTGTGAACCGGCAACGGGTTAGGTAACTTCTTACTTTGTTTGCTTATTTCTTTCTTGATCTCAGAAACTTTCTGTCCGATTCTTAAAATTAATGTTTGTGTTTTATGTTAAAAAATGGCTATTTTTAGGGTGAAGTGATGCTAAACAAAGAAAATTATTTTGTTTGGTTTGAAAAGTAATACATACTTGGAAGACGGCCCTAGGGCTTTTCCAAAAGTTAAACGCTCAGTCAAATATCATTAAAGCATAAATAGCAGGTATTCCTATTCCTAAGACTCTGAAGTCTGGTACAGGCCTATTTTAAAAAAATATTCAATTGCAAAGTACCGTACAAGGTAAGGTTACCACGATCTATACTGAAAAAGAAAAAAACAAATCTTTGGTAGTGTAGTCGTCGTGAGTGTAGTTTGTTCCGAATTGGATTCGCAGTTTGCCAACAACTGCATTTTTTAAGACGATACAAAGTTTGCTGGGCTTCGCCTATGAAGAGATAAACTTACATTTTTTAAATGAACTTGTGGTGGAACGAAGTTCACCGGTCATCTTGTATTTTAAAAAACTTTGTACTCGTTTTATAAATTTTAGTTTTTCAAACCTAGCTGACACATAGAATGATCTTTGAGTCTACAACCTTGTCAAAAAGTTTCATAGTTTCAACAGGAAGTAAATATTAAAGCCGCTGTCACCTAAAAACAGAAATATTTTTTCCGAGGTAGTGCCTTTTTAGTCCAGTCATCACGTCGTGAAAAAGGGCCTGACCTTGCGCGCAGAGGCACTGTCTGATTTTTTTTCATGGATCGATAGAGGCTCATTTAAAAAGCTTAAATCCAAATTTGCACCACCTGAAAACTTTTTTTACCCAAGTTATTGGTAAAAATGTGTTTTTTGCCATTTTTTCGTCTTTTGTGAATATCTTGGCTGCAGTATGTCGCACAGAAAAAAATAAAGTATGGATTTATTGATAATAAGATTTGCTATTATATTATAAAAAAATTAATTTGTTTAAACAAATAAAAAAAAAGTTATAGTAAGTTGAAGTAAGTTTTTATTGTTTGAAAATCACTCTTTCTTGATTATTAAGAAAAAAGCTCATTTAACGATGAGGTTTTTATTTTTTACTTTTAAAGACTTTGTAATTACCTACAATTTAATAAAAAATTCAGCCCTTAACTACTAACACAAGCCGAGAAATAAATTTATGAACATAGGTAAGTCGGCGCCCCCACGCAATTTTATGTTTTTAGGTTTTATTTTATATCTCAGCCCAAGTATGTCGCAAAGTTAAAATTAAAAAAATTTATTGTTTATAATAATTCTTTCTATCAACTTGCGTTAGATTCAATTTGTTTAAACAAATAGAAAAAAAGTTGCAGTCTATTAATAGGTTTTTTTGTCTTCAATTTATACCTTTTTTCATAACTATTGAGAAAAAAAACTGTATTTAACGGTACTTTTTTTCAGGTTTACTTTTTTTTGTAGTCCTATAAATTTTCTATAAATAAAAAAAAAATAGTCCATTACGACAAACAGGAGCCAAGTTATTCATGAATTAAAAATGACGCGTCAGTTTCCTAACGCATAACAATATTCTTTCTTTTTTTTTTTGTGAATATCTCGATCTCTGTGTATGCATGGTATGGAATGAAACTGTATTATTTTTAAAAATATTCATTATGGACTTAAAGGAATTTTATTTTCTCCAAGTAGATATCTACATACTTACAAAAGTTAAAGTTAGTTGAGTTAATTTTTTCTTATTCCGCCCCCGCTAACTCTTTTCCACACCATTAATCCACTGCAAAGATCAATAATTAAATTGGTCTTATTCTCAACCGTTTTGGGCGTGAGTGCATTTTGTATTATAAAGATGTCTGCATCTTCTAAGGCCTGGGAGACTGAAAAGCCACGATTTCGAATCAAAGGGCACGGTAGTGCCCAGCCAAGTTCGCGGCACTACACCCTTTTTACAGGAACAAACTCAGGCGATTTTCAACCCCCCTCTAACTTCAGTACCAATAAAGTCAGAAACTTCAAATTCGGAGTATTTGCTGAACTGATCAAACACAGGTGGCTCACCAAATTTCAACTCTTTAGCATTAGTAGTTCCCAAGATATAGGACTTCAAAAATCGCAAAAACCGTAACTGACTGACTCACTGACTCACTGACTGACTGACTCACTGACTCACTGACTGACTGACTCACTGACAGATCATCAAAATTATGGAGCACTTCCCGACATCGTAAAAACTTGAAATTTCGCACAACGGTAGGCCTTGTGGTGCATACAAAGGAAAAAATCGAAAATCTGCAATATTCTATTCAGGGGGCGTGGCATCCACCCACTTTCCTAAAAACTCTTATAAATTATATGGAGCACTTTCGATTGTTGTAGAACAATGAAAATTGGTAATTTGGTAGGATTTGAGGTACTTAGAAAGAAAAAAAAATTAAAAATTGGAATTTTGCATTCAGGGGGCGTGGCATCCACCCACATTCTTAAAAATTCTTATAAATTATATGGAGCACTTCCGATTGTTGTAGAACGATGAAAATTGGTAGGTCGGTAGGACTTGAAGTATTTAGAAAGCAAAAAAATCGAAAATTTGGAATTTTCCATTCAAGGGGGGGGGGGGGGGAGTGCCATCCACCCACTTTATCAGAATTGCTATTACTTTCACCTGGCAAAATAAATCTTTGCAAAAAGGAGTGAAATCACAACAAAAACATAAATGTTAAAAAAGAAGCCAAGTTCTTATGTGTACAAGAAACCTGTGCGTAAAAAGTCAACCAAAAAAAGTAATGAGATCTTAAATATATGCCAAGTTTTAAGTTCATGAAGTTTAATATCAAATATCTTAAGTAGAGTAATATCGAAACAATTCCAAATCATGACAGAAATTGGGTAATTAATGAATACTGGTTAAAATTTGGTGGATTTTCTTGGCAAGTTTTCTACTACTTACTTAATCACAAATTTAAAATGTATGAAAACTTGACCAGTGAACCCACCAAATTTTAACCAGTATTCATTAATTACCAAATTTCTGCCATGATTTGGAATTGTTTCGATATTACTCTACTTAAGATATTTGATATTAAACTTCATGAACTTAAAACTTGGCATATATTTAAGATCTCATTACTTTTTTTGGTTGACTTTTTACGCACAGGTTTCTTGTACACATAAGAACTTGGCTTCTTTTTTAACATTTATGTTTTTGTTGTGATATATTTTTCAAGAAGAACGATAAAGGTATACAGTATTCCCCGTTTGATTGCACCTCGCTTATTTGATTTTCCCGCTTAATTGATTTCAAAAAAACCATAGCTAAGTAACTAAAAACATGTTAATGTTTCGGTCAATTGAACTGCCTGGTTAATAGATCAAAAAATTAGACAAAATGGTCGGTGCAATTTCCCCTTTTTTTCTGCATACGCGTAAGATCTGCCAAAAAAATTCAGAGCATGTAGGTGGGAACCATACAAGAAAAAAATCCGATGGGGTATTATCTCCCCCCGCTTGGGCAGGAGGGGTAATTTAATAAAATATTTGCATATAATAGAAAAAAAATAATTAAAAAACAACGGCAATACTTACAGTAATGATTTGTAACTTTTTGGAAAGCCAGAAGTCCATTCTTACGACTTGTTTTTAAATTAAGTTTTTTTTGATGAACAGTTTTGGCAAAAAAAAAATACCCTATCGGATTTATTTCTTGTATGGTTCCCACCTACATGCTCTGAATTTTTTTGGCAGATCTTACACGTATGCAGAAAAAAAGGGGAAATTTAATTTACCCCTACAGGACTATAGGGGATGAAAATAAAAATCAGAAAAAATCAGGGAATTTTCTTTTCTTCATTTAGAGCCGATATGGGTCCATCTGGGATAACCTTTTTTTAACGACCACTCTAATGTACATATGTATGTTCTTTTATGGATTGCTCGACTCTCATGAATCTTACTTACAAGGCTCAATTTTTGGTAGATAGAAGGTAGAGTACTCCCCGCTAAATTGCACCGACCATTTTGTCTAATTTTTTGATCAATTAACCAGGCAGTTCAATTGACCGAAACATTAACATGTTTTTAGTTACTTAGCTATGGTTTTTTTGAAATCAATTAAGCGGGAAAATCAAATAAGCGAGGTGCAATCAAACGGGGAATACTGTATACCTTTATCGTTCTTCTTGAAAAATATATTCGAAATCGTGGCTTTTCAGTCTCCCAGGCCTTAGAAGATGCAGACATCTTTATAATACAAAATGCACTCACGCCCAAAACGGTTGAGAATAAGACCAATTTAATTATTGATCTTTGCAGTGGATTAATGGTGTGGAAAAGAGTTAGCGGGGGCGGAATAAGAAAAAATTAACTCAACTAACTTTAACTTTTGTAAGTATGTAGATATCTACTTGGAGAAAATAAAATTCCTTTAAGTCCATAATGAATATTTTTAAAAATAATACAGTTTCATTCCATACCATGCATACACAGAGGTCGAGATATTCACAAAAAAAAAAAGAAAGAATATTGTTATGCGTTAGGAAACTGACGCGTCATTTTTAATTCATGAATAACTTGGCTCCTGTTTGTCGTAATGGACTATTTTTTTTTAATTTATAGAAAATTTATAGGACTACAAAAAAAAGTAAACCTGAAAAAAAGTACCGTTAAATACAGTTTTTTTCTCAATAGTTATGAAAAAAGGTATAAATTCAACACAAAAAAACCTATTAATGGACTGCAACTTTTTTTCTATTTGTTTAAACAAATTGAATTTAACGCAAGTTGATAGAAAGAATTATTATAAACAATATTTTTTTTTAATTTTAACTTTGCGACATACTGGGGCTGAGATATAAAATAAAACCTAAAAACATAAAACTGCGTGGGGGCGCCGACTTACCTATGTTCATAAATTTATTTCTCGGCTTGTGTTAGTAGTTAAGGGCTGAATTTTTTATTAAATTGTAGGTAATTACAAAGTCTTTAAAAGTAAAAAATAAAAACCTCATCGTTAAATGAGCTTTTTTCTTAATAATCAAGAAAGAGTGATTTTCAAACAATAAAAACTTACTTCAACTTACTATAACTTTTTTTTTATTTGTTTAAACAAATTAATTTTTTTATAATATAATAGCAAATCTTATTATCAATAAATCCACACTTTATTTTTTTCTGTGCGACATACTGCAGCCGAGATATTCACAAAAGACGAAAAAATGGCAAAAAACACATTTTTACCAATAACTTTGGTAAAAAAAGTTGTCAGGTGGTGCAAATTTGGATTTAAGCTTTTTAAATGAGCCTCTATCGATCCATGAAAAAAAATCAGACAGTGCCTCTGCGCGCAAGGTCAAATGACCTAATGACTGGACTATTTGCAAAGAACTGACAAATCCTCCAACAGTATACTTGTCATGAATAAGTGTTTCTCACTTAGCCGTTCGGACTCGGCAAACAATTGTAGGTCCCCTCCATTCCTGCCATACCGGCACACAGGAATGGTTGAGAGATGTAAGTCACTAGGCCCTGGTTCTCTACGAGCTGTTGCGCCACCAAATTTAATTTATAAATATAATAAAAAATGATGTACCTATGCAGTAACGTTAGAAATATATTTTTATCAAAGAAATTAGTATTTAGTGTTGCCACCTTTCGCTTTTATTTATAACTTCATAATCTTACTTGCTTAAAGTTAAGATTACGTCGGTTCATAGGTAAAACTCACTAACTAGCATATTAAACTTTTGAAGGAAATAAGATTGAAACATACTTTTTGAAGTTGAAAAGTCACGTTGCGCAAATTTTTAAATAAAGTTCCCGGGCATACGTTTCAATGTCATTATAAAAACCGTTCAAAATGAGACTTTTTGGATTAAAAAAATGCATTTCACTCTCATTTTCTTGAACATTTTTTTCTGCACTTAGTGAGTTTTACCTTTGGACCGACGATTTAGACGGTCAACGTAAATGGTCAACGCATCGACTCCTTGAAGCCATAAGAAAAATCGTCAATATATGAGTACTGTCAACGCAAACTTGACGTTCACACGAATGACGGCGCACTCCGTCAATGCTGTCCCAAAATGAGTTGACGTGTTATTTTTGCTATCGCGAATGGTACCCTTTGGTGTCAACGTATTTACGCGTGAAACGTTGACGATTACACTACTTGGCCACATCCAAACACTATGGAAGTTGACGCGGAATTGACAAGAACAAAATCAAATAATTTTTTATGTTGACGATCACACGACATTGACTGTAGTGTTATCGAACAATACAATGTGTATTGATTCAAAAAAAACCTCTTAAAAGTCAGACATTTTTGAGGTTTTTTTTACTGCTACGGAAAAAGGTGATTTTAGGGCAAAATACAGTTCATCCACCATCTGTGAAGCCATCAACTGCCAAGTTCAATTGAAGAATGACTTCGATGTCATTGAGTAAAAAAACGCAAATCATAAATTTTCAAAGTATTTTTACTTCTCCTGATTAAAGTGATTTAAGGGCAATTGGGTGACATTTGTATCGCAATACCTTTGCCGCCAAAAACTAGTTTGTCAGCCATCTATTGCATAGTGAAGCAATAAGAAGGGCAATAATTTAGATTGAAATACACTTTTTCCGTCAAAATACAGTTTATCCCCATCTGTCAAGCCATCCACTATCAAATTCCATTGAAGGATGGCATCGATGTCATTGGATTAACCTCTAAGAAAATCAGAAATTTTTTAATTTTCGGGTGACGTTTAGATCGAAATATACCTTTGCTGTCAAAATATAGTTCGTCCTCGAAGCTATAAACTATCGATGTATTAAAAATCCTTAAAAAAATGCAAAACTTTTGAGATTGATATGAAGGACAACGCAGACTAGGTTGAAATTGCAGAAAATTCTGCTTGTCAACGTAAGAGTACAGTCAACGCTTTGGTTAGCAGCCTGTTAACGAACCTTACTTCTCTGACAGAGTGATAACACGGAAAACGAAAATAATCATCGAACTGACTCTTAAATTCGTGTCAACGAGTGTCGACGCATGATCAGTATTCTGCGTTGACGATCACAAAACAAGACAATTTTGGGCAGAATTTGACGCCACTTTGACGTCAGAGAGTCAACGCGTTGACCGTTTAACCATAGTTTAAGACGTTCAGTATGTTACAGGAACACAAGATTTGCGTAGAAGATGGCAATTCTGTATGTTTTCTATCATTTTCTTGCATCCCTTCGACCACCACAAAAGAACATTTTCCCAACTCCTTCCACAACTATGCAGCTCAAGATCATAACGCTTTCACCTCCGTGTGTAACACTTGGTACCATCTTTTCTGGTCTGTATTTTTCACCAACTCCTCCCCATCCCACACAAAGACCTACACCTGTATTACCAAACAACTGTATTTGTTTGTTTTGATGGTTTCTTTTGTGATAAACAGGTGTTTTAGTCTTCTGAAACTGATTTATAGAGCTTTGTACGGCATAGCGCATTTCATTTCACTTTTTTTAAATATTTAGATCGAAAATTGAGGGTGCCTAATACTTTTGCTCAAGGCTGTAACTTTAACCTATGTAGAAGGCCCGAAGATAATTAAACAAAAAATACCGTAATTGGAGCTAAAAAATGCTCATGTTACCTATGTATGTATATTTCAAAAGCCCTAGGGAAGGGAAATTTTACGATAAACACAAGGTTGAGAATGAACAATTTGCATAGAATTAGTAATTTTTTCCAATCCCCAAGGGTTTTGGACGAATAAATAGGAGGCTAAACATTTTTCGCCTAAGATATGTTTTTTCCAAGCCCTAAGGGAATTATGTATATGAAAGAACGACGCTGAGGCTAGCATATTTACATATGTAGGCTGTGTTCTTTTTCCCAGTTCTAAGAGAATTTGATGAAAAAACAAGGTTGGGGCTATATAATTTCACATGTAAGTTGTTGTTTTCCAAATTCCCAAAAATACTGCTAACGATGGATTAAGAAACTTTTAAACAGAATTTGGAAATAATTAAGATTTTATTAATTGTTCCGGAAAAGGATTATTTTACGAATTTTGGTGACATTTAGAACGAAGTACTCTATGAATGTCAAAATAGAATTTGCCCTCTATTCGTCAGATCATAAACTGACAAATTTAATCAACTGATGCCTACAATATCGATGGATTAAAAAAACCTCTAAAAAGTCTTAAATACGAGTCTTACTTAGACGTCAGCTTTTCTTTTAAATTATATTACAAGTCTGAAATGAGTTTATTTAACAAGAGTTCTATTAGGGTTGGTTTTATGGGATACATACGCCGTTCATTATTTCTTATTTTGCTAAAGACTGATAAACAAAGGATATACGTATCAAAGAAGCATGTGCTATTATTTTGGTGGAAGGCCATAATCATCTTCAAGCAAAAAAAAAAAAATAATAATGGACTCACTTGGGTGGGTGTAATTTGGGAAAACAAAAATCAAGTTAAATAAAAGAGTAGGTGTTGGTAATTAAAATATTTCTTTATTAAAAAATTAAGATGATTTTTACAAAACTCAATTTAGGGATTTCTTTTTTTTCAGAGATATTTAAAAGTCATTTCATGGCTCTTGTCTTTAGTTATACATTTTCCCTTTTTTATATAATATGCGTTGTGTGAACGTTTGCGTGCATATGCTCTCCCCCCCCCCCTTGAAAAAATAAAATATGTAGAACGTCCAGAGAGATAAAACACCTAGTTTTCGATAAAATTAATAATTTCTTTCCTTTTTGAACTCATTTTCAAAATTTTTAATTCATTATAATTTATTTATAAACCAGCAGGTATTCAAATTCACTAAACATTTTTGAATGTCAACCACAAGCTTAAATATCTACAACGTTTTATATGTATATTCTTTAACGTTAAATCGAACAAAAATTAGGTTTATCTATATTTCTTTTGTATTAATTATTTGAATTGTATAATTAAATGATTAATTTAATTAAATCAATAAATGTAATTTAAATCTATCGCTTGTAGGTATTCGCTGTTTTGGAAATCATTGTTATGATAACCGGAAATGAACTTTTACTTTGGTTATTCTATCCTAATCTTCATAACATGTGTTTTTTTAATCTTGGAATAGAAAAATAAATTTTTGAAAATGGAAAAATATTCCACATACGCCATAGTCACCATTTACATAATAATCTCTTTTGTTTGTGTTTTTTAATAAGACCCTAAAGTAATCAATTTTTACTGCCGATATTCATTCAATATTTATGATTAGAAATGTTATGTTAGCTCAAACAAATTGGATTAGCTGTAAATGGTCTGCTTTATCCACCATTTTGAAAAACATGTTTTAAACAATATCTTTGCTCGTACAAAAAATTTGAAAGTATTTTTTTATAGGAAATTTAATTACCTTTTTACTTTTTTTTTTAATTTCTGCCGCTTGTCGACTCTGTAAATGCCACGATTTTCTTGTTCGATGTGCCATTTTTGAAATATTAGTTAAAATATATTTTTCAAAATAGCAGCTTAAGCGCAAGAACACCAATTACAGCTGCTCTATGTCCAATGAAAAAATTTGTCAGCAGGTATATTTTTTCACAAGAAAGGAAACTATGATGAGTAGATAGATATGGTATATGATTGAGACTTTTTTAAATGACTCTTTTTAACCAGGAGCACCAAGCTCTTGCAGCACTCATTCACTTTCAATGTCAAAAACACAATTTTATGCCATTGCCCTTTTTTTTAAAAGCGAAAAATCTGAGTAAAGCTCAACGAACGATGATTTTATTTATTTACAGGGTTTTTAAAGGTTTCTTAATTTGTCTGAGGAGATTTTTTTTATATTGCAACATTATGCTCACTTCAGCCATTTTAAAAACGAAACTTTCAGTTTTACATTCTCCTAGAGTTAATTTACTTTTGTTTTCTTTTTAAGTGTATATTGGCAAATAGTAGCACAAAGCACATAAAATGTTATGATACCAATATTAAAACTTTTCCATCTTCATTTAAGACCTTTTGAAATTCGTGTCCGAATGTTTACGATTTGGTATAAAAGATTTTCCATAATATTTTTGATATTTCATTTACGATGTCGTAAACTTTTCTCGACGTTTGCAACGTTTATGATGTTTTTACGACGTTGCACATGAATACTTTTAATATTTTTTGTTGCATTTGCATCGTTCTTGCAAATTCACATGTATACATACATACATACATTTTGTATGTAGGTATGTATGATGAATTAAGAAATACGCAACAAAACACAGAGACGGAAACTAAATGCAGGACAAAAGCGGTTTATTTTTAATGGTTGATTATACGAAATTAAGTTAATTATGGCTATACGCGGAATACTTTTGCAAACATACATTAAATTTTGCTCTGGCTTTTATCATTAGCTCATTTTTGCTTATGACTATTATAGTTGAAACTTTAGTCTTGCTTGCGACAACTTTAGATCCAATCAAAGAACATTTAAAAAATTTTATTACATATATGTACATATGTAATAAAAAAATACCGTTTTAATGAATGAACATTCTTATATATGGTAAATTATTTTTCAAATATTTTTTTGTTTCAATTTTGTATTCTCAAACACATACATACATATGTACATAACATATTGTACACTAGGCGCAGTGTTGGCATTAGTGCAGATTTATCTGCATTTTGCAGATTTTCATCCCATCCACAGACTTTTGAAAATCAAAAATCTGCACCGCAGATTATGTCTGCACTCGTACCCACTTTAATAATTTGTCCTTTTTTTTTCTCTTTAAAAAATCTTCAATAATATTGCTGTATGTTGTCATCTTTATATAAAGTTCTATTCCATAAAATTAAATCATTACAATTGCACTGGCTTTAAAGTAAAATATAAAATGCTTAAAGCATTTAGGTAACTCTTCTATGCACGAGTACATAAAATAAGAAGAAATGTTATGTTTATTAATTGAATTAATTTATGTTATTTTATTTTAATACTTTTATAAAAATTTCTATTTATGAAGACATATTTTTGCTTTACAATTCTTTAGAAATCTGCATTGCAGATTTTTTTCGTCATTATTGCAGATTTCTGAAAAAAAAATGAATGGCAACACTGACTAGGGGTGTCGGAATTTTTTTTATTTTTTATATTAAAAATGGGTATGGTGGATCTTGTAAAGGGCTTAGAAAGACGAAATTTTTGTTCTGGGACATTTGCCAAAATAGAGTTTTGAGACTGCGGTCGTTTTTAGGTAAAAAAACAGCACAATTAGAAAAAGTGGTCAGGAAAACCAATTAAATTTGCGTCGATATGTGCCCAAAATTACTTATAATGTTTTATGTTGGCTTTCTTTTCTCATTTGTATTGACCGAACGTCAATTTAAAAATGCTGTATAGTGTTAAGAAAGCAAGTTTCAACCAATTCGAGCATTCCATTTAGAAAAATAAACGAAAACATCAAGAAAATCGATCTATTTTTCGGGGGGATTTAATGTAAAAAGTTATGTCATGATATTTTGACAAGCAGATTTTAATGCTATTTTCTTAGCAACAGGTTACAAAAGCAAAAAAATCATTATTAGTTACTGTGACCTCATATAATAATGGTTTTTCAGAGCGCTTTTTCAAATTGACGGTTTTTAACCTAAAAACGGCGGGGTCTCAAAATTTACTTTTTAAAAAAAGTGCTCAAATCAGTATCTCATATTTCTTCATATGCAAGCACAAGTGTGAATAAATAAGAAAGACATACATCTTTTTTCCCGTTTTTGACTTTAAAGCATTCATACCTCGATTCATATATTTTACGTAGTATGACTTTAATATATTTTCAAGATTTATCGATTACAGATAAAACCTCTCTCTACCTTTCCCCGTTCAGAAAATAGTCAAAACCGAGTTCAGTCTTTAAATCAAGATGGTGGAAACTCCGCAGAAGATTGATAGTCGAAAACTTGAATTAAAGCTTCCTATAAAGAACTCTAACGATAGCAACAAAAAATATCTTCCAACTTCATACTGAATTCCCATGGGAGCTATGCTATGGCTATGTTTCCAATTTAAAAAAAAAAAACCTTTTTTTTTTTAATAACAAAATAAAATTATTTAAGTGTAAAAAAAAAAAAACAAACAAAAAGTATAAAGTGTAGAATTTATTATGAATATGAATCATTAATACGTGTATACACGAAATCGTAGGTACAGCTTTACATAGTTAGTCAGTTGAATAGTCATTGATTGACTCAGGCAGTGAGTCAGCGATGAGCGTAAATATATATATAATTTATGATCAATCGTGTTAAAAAATAACACCCTGATAACTACGGTTAGTTTCTGTATTAGTTTTACTGTTACATTATGTTTTCCCTAAAGTGTGTGCTTATGTCCTACCCAATGCAATAATTGTACGTCTACAGGGTTTAAGTGCCTATTTTATTATTAAGAGATATACGAAAAATCATAATAAAAACAAACATTTCAATTAAATGATTATTTAATTTTATTTAAATCAATTCAAGACATATCTTATAAATACAGGACATCGTAAGAAATTGAGAAACATAAGAATCAAAGTAATTAATTCAAAATAAAAATTTTATATTTAAAATGTCTTAAATGTCTTAGCCTTCTCATGTAATTTAGCCTTACACCCCCACCACAACTTTATTTGTGTGTGGGTAAAAACAAAAGGTACTTTTCCCGAATAAGCCCGAAAAAATAAATTTATTCATGAATTATCCATAATTTAACCCTTTTTCGGGCTTTTTTGGTAAAAGTACCTTTTGTTTTTTCTTAATTTCTCAAAAACTAAGAGAGATTTTTACATTTGGTTTTTGGTAATGGGCTAAGAAATAATGAGGGCATTGAATATTGAACACAAAAAATGCCCTTAATTACGTAAAATTTTTAAAAATATCGACTTAAGAAAAAAAAATTGCAATTTTGTTTCTAAATTTTGACTTTGAAATTTAATTTCTCAAAAACTGTTTGCTTAAACAACTTGATTTAAAAACCAAATACAAGAGTGGAGTATTAGCTTTCAAAAAAATTATAGCACATTATTAAATGTGTTTCTCTTGATTTTTAATGTTTTTTTTTGCATTTAAAGTCAATGTTTCAGAAACTGCCCCTCCCTGCCTCAGGAAGGGGAGATACAACTTTCCCCCTATACAATTTTTTTCTTAAAATAGCCCAAAGAACCACCCCCTGAAATACTTCCACTCAGGTCCGGAACACCCTGTATAGTTGACTTATCAAGTAACGGCAACAAAATAATCTATCAGAGAAAATCCTGGAAACCCAAATCAAAAACCCAAAATCCAAAAAACTTAAAAACTAAGAAACCCAAAATCTTGAAAAAAACAAGATTTCAAAATTGTATAAAATATGTAAGTTGTGCAAATTTAGCTTTTTTATAATTTTTCATTATTCGTTTTGGGATTTCGTAATTTTGGACTTTCGGGGCTTTCGAATTCCATCCGACTTTCAAAGATAATATTGCTGACGATACTTTCTCTAAAGTTTCAAAATGTATACAAGTTAAAAAGCTTTTTTTTGTTTTTAAGTACGTTTTAAGTATACATAATCAGTTAAATATACTTTTTACTTAATATAAATAAACTATAGGGTCAATATTTCAAAACATTAATGTTTTTCATTCCAAATTGCAACCTCGCTCAAAACAACCTATTTTACTAGAATAACAATTATATCTCTCAATAACTATTATAACAACTTTAAAACAAGGGGTCATATGGAGATGGACCAGGAAAAATGGGTTCAGAGGTTGAAAGAATTAATTCATGAAATATTCAAACTAGAATCGATTTAGAATTGCAACCTATATAAAAATATCCAAAGTCCCCCAAAATCATCGCATTGGTTTCTTGTGTAGATGCATTTGAAGAGGTGCAGACGGAGAGAATTTGGAGGTCTATCAAACTAAAATATTTGTTTTGGTACAATCTAATCATATGATACATGCTTTAAGGGTAGTTTTTAACGCTGAATCTAATGAAACCAAATTCAAAATGATACAACCACCAAAAAAAAAATGATAGTCCTTTTTATGTAATTATGACTCCCTCTTAAAAAACACCCTCTCACAATTGATATTTTTGAGGGACTCCCTCCATTCTTGGTACATATGACAAATAGAACATTTATTCCAAGTTTCATTAACATACCATTATATCATTACATAAAAAGGACTATAACTTTTTTTTTTTGGTGGTTGTATAATTTTGAATTTTGTTTCATTAGATTCAGCGTTAAAAACTACCCTTAAAGCATGTATCATATGATTAGGTTGTACCAAAAAAAATATTTTAGTTTGGTAGACCTCCAAATTCATCCCGTCTGCACCTCTTTAAATGCATCTACACAAAAAGCCAATGCGGGAATTTCGGGGGACTTTGGATATGTTAAAGAGGTTGCAATTCTGCGTCGATTCAAATTTGAATATTTCATGAATTAACTTTTTCCTAGGTTTCCCATACGATTTGTGCTATTTTTCCGTGTCTAATAGTATTTGATTAAATTTAACGTTTTTTTACGTCAGGGAAATGACATTTGTATTAGGGGAATGACAAAAATGGTGGGATGACATAATGTCCGCGGCCATAATGTCCATGGACCTTAAGTCCGTACAAACGGACATAAAGTCCATGGACATTATGTCTTTTCCATAAAGTCCATGGACTTTATATCTTTCTAAAAAGAAAAAAAATTACAGAAAACTCCTCGGACTTTATGTCCATTAGGGGTGTCGGATTTTTTTTTTATTTTTTATATTCAAAATGGGTATTGTGGATCTTGTAAAGGGTTTAGAAAGAAGTAATTTTTGTTCTGGGATTTTTGGAAAAATTGAATTTTGAGACCCCGCGGCCGTTTTTAGGTTAAAAAAACCTCAATTCGTAAAAGCGGTCTGAAAAACCAATATTATATGAGGTCACAGTAACTTATAATAATTTGTTTTTGGTTTTGTAACCTGTTGGTAAGAAAATAGCATTAAAATCAGCTTGTCAAAATATTAAAACATAACTTTTTACATTAAATCCCCCCGACAAATAGATCGATTTTCTAGATGTTTTCGATTATTTTTTCTTAATGGAATGCTCGAATTGGTTGAAACTTGCTTTCTTAACACTATACAGCATTTTTAAATTGATGTTTGGTCAATACAAATGAGAAAAGAAAGCCAAAATAAAGCATTATAAGTAATTTTGAGCACATAAGCCGCTCCGTTAAAACAGACATAATGTCCACCAGGTCTATGTATGCTCAAATATAAGAAAACTGTTATCCTTTTTTATCAAAATTCATTTAAGTTTCTTTTAATTCATCATAAATACGTATCTTACAAAAGGATAAGCAAACATTTAAAGAAAAACTTTGGTGGAGTTTGTTTGCAGATGAAGATGTTTTAAAAAGTTTTGGGACCTCAAAATATGCAATTGGGGAAAAGTTTTATGCGGGAGCAATAATTGAAACAAAGTTTTCATATACAGTATTCGTTTCACCCACCATATCAAAACTCATAACGACTTCTCCTCAAATGTCAGAAGGAACTATGTGCTCGATGGTACCTTCTCCGTTGTGCCTGCTTGTGGATATAAGCAGCTTTTGATTATAAATATAATATAAAGATCATGTAAGTATCTTATCATAAAAGTTCAGTTTCATAGCTGCATTTGTTACTCGCGATTTGAAGTAGATATATAGAAATAAAGTATAAATTTGATAGACAATTTAGTGATGCGTGATAGCCGCGGGGGGGGGGAGTGCGCGGCGGCGGGGGCCAGCGCGGTAGCGAGCATGACAACGAACGCGGCGCGGTAGAGTTTGGCGCAGCGTGGCGGCCCTTGCATCGCGCCGCGTCGCACCACGCCGCGACCCGCCGCGAACCCGTCGCGGTGGTTAGATGGATATTTAATTTTGCGGATGGTTTTAGGAGTGTAAAGAAAATAGAGAACAAATGAAAAACAACATGCACGACTATGTCGCACGAACTTGCTCTTGTGGTTCAAGGAATTTGCGTGACTAAACCTTTTTAAAGTAATATGTAATAATATTTTTTTATGATATTTTGAACGAAAAAATGTGAACAAATTCAAAACTACTAAAAATACTCTAAATATATTTAAGTGCAATATTATTGATTCTTCTAGAAGTACCAAAACGCATTCAATTATTATAATGAAAATTTGAAAGTCAGGGGAATGACACAAAAAACGATGTTAGGGGAATGATGCCGAAGTGTGTTTTATATTATTTATCATGTAGGTACTTGTAAAAGACACAAACAAGTAAACTTTATACCACACGGCTTAGTAAAAAAACACAGGTTAGGGGAAAGACAGATTCGCTGGACGAAAAACTAAATCGTTGCCTTAACTTAAGATATAAAAGACAACAAAGTTATTTTTAAACTCTTACTTTCATTTTTATAAAGAACAATCCTGTCCCGTTAAACAAAAATAATCAATGTTCTATTTTGAGCCCATATATAGTTTTTTTAATTTCCATTGGTGGGATAGAAATGATCATTTTATGGGGGACACTTACTTAATAGCTCCCATTTAACAAAGTAAAGTAAATACAATTAAACTAACCGTTCCTTAGTGAGGATGCATATATTATTAAAAAGACTGCATCATTAGATTTTTTGAATCGTTTTAAGTTTTGATGCTAAAATTCATTGCATTGTGGTAAGTAGGCCTTGGGACACGTCAGGGGATGAAATTTTGGGTGTTTAAATGGAGATAACGGTATGATATTTTTTTTTTACTTTTTTCTTAGAGCAAATGTTAGAAGCAGTTTGTTTTTAAGTTTTAAGAAACTTATATTATAATTTTTTATTTCAGTTCAAAAATAAAAGAGACTACAATATTAATATTTCGAAATATTGACCACAAATCATTTTTTTTAATAAAAAAAAAATAACCTAGTATTTTAAATCATCGCGGATGTATTGTAGCTTAAGTCAAAAGCTAATTTAAAGTTTCATTTAAACCATAATTTTCATATATTTATTTCGTTTTATACATAATGGTGTTTATTAGTAGATGATGTTTTTTAAGCTGTTGCAAGACAAAACTGGAGTTTATTTGATTGAAATTTCATAAGATAAACTTCAGTTTTGCCTAGCAACAGCTTAGACAACATCTACCTATGTGTGAATATACCCAATATGTGCAGTCACTACCTCGCTGTAATGGATATAAACACCAAATATTTTAACCTTTCAGTTTTTATGAATTTAGACCAGTAGAATTTTGTAAATAATCACCCTCGAATAAATTCTTCCCCATTTTCTCATCAGATAAGAAGAAAAAACACGATATCTAAGGGGAAAGCCCTTAAAATGGCATAGATATATTTAGGTAACCCTGATTCACTTTTGTCGGTTAATATTTATAAGTTACAAACAAGTTGTACAAGTTTGTTTGTATATTTTGAAAACAAATTCCGAGAAAAAGAATAAATTAAACAAAAGTTGGTTGTTGCTAAGCGACAGTAGGTAGGAAGTAAATTTTTGTCATAATCACAAAACAACTGTTATTATATAAAACTTTCTTATGAATTGTCCAACAATTTTAAGCCCCTTTTTTTCGAATAACTAGTTTAGAATTGCTCTTTTTTTTTTTTTGAGAAATGGAACTCTACTTGACAGCTGATATCAGCTATCAGCTGAGTTTTGCTTAATATGTATGTAAACTTAGGTATAATTAAGAATTAAATAAATTGTTATAAGCACGTTTAGATTTGTATCCAAAGCTAAATGGATAGGCTGATTTCCAAAATGCAGTATTGCAGCGCATCATGATTTCTTAAATTTTTTATATTTTTACTTTCTTAATACAATTCAACATTAACTATGTTGCAATGTATTAAAAAAACACAACTCTAAATAAAAGCGCATTTTTTTACGTAAATTTATCTCAGAATATGACTATTAAAAATGTGGTGCACTGCAGTACTGCATTTTGGAAATCAGCGATAGCTTTGCGTTTTTGTATTGTTATCCCTTGTGAGAAAACAACTCAAGGTATCAAAATTTTTTTGGGATAAATAGACCGCATAGATAAATAGTAAACCACTTCACAAATGTATTTTTATTTATCTTCACTATTATAATGAACGACACAAATATCATTTTCTTTTTAAATTAATGAAGCAATACACATTAAAAAGAGTTTGCAGCAATTTTCTATTAAACTATTCTTATTAATTACATTATTTTTTTATTTATCTGTTTACCACCTACTAATGGTACATTTTTTTTTTACTATATTTTTAGTATTCAACAATGGATTTTGAAAATGAATCTACTTTTGATGAATTTACGGATACAATTAACAATCTGGAATTGGAGAAAGAAAAAGGTAATAAAATAAAAAAGACTTAGGTACATATTACAATAACACCAAACAATTAGTACTCGAACCAGCCCGCAGACATTGAAAATCAGATTTAACCTAATTCTCAAACCATGTTCACTCGCACCATGTTCGAGCGTCTCCAGAGCCCTTTTCAGTTTGGTGAGACCAAATCTTTGTTTATTGACACCAAATATTTGGTACTCTGAAGACGCTCGAACATGGTGCGAGTGAACATGGTTCGAGTACCATGTTCGAGTTGATTTTACTTGTCTGCGGACTGGTTCGCGTACCAATTATTTGGTGTCACTAAACAAAAATTTGGTCTCACCTAAATCAAAAGGAGTTTGATATTTTTCGATCTTCGAGGGCGGGGCTAATCGTTTGTCGTACAAGATTCGACTGTTTGCGGACAGGTTACGTACATATGTATGTTTAGTCGAACATTTCGGTTTAATTTTGAGTTCAATATTAAAAATAATATGGGTATTCATACAACAGCGTAAACTCATCGTAAACGTTGTAAAGATTTAAACTTCGCAATTCTTTCACAATTTGTATGGAAAATTTGACAGATTTACGAAGTTTAAAACTTTACCACGTTTACGACGACTTTACGCTGTTTCATGAATACCCTTAATATGAAAAATGTCTAAAAATCTGAATAAAAATAAAATAAATGTGACAGTGAATATTGAGAATGACATATAAGTCGTAAGAATAATGAAGTTCGAGTAGTTTGGTTTCTGCTTGGTTTCAGTGTCTGCGGAGTTTAGTCGAACTATGTTCACTCGCACCATGTTCGAGCGTCTCCAGGGCCCTTTAGAAAAGTAAATTCAACCAGAACATAGTACTCGAACCATGTTCGAGGGTCTACAGGGCCCTTTACGTACTTCATGTTCCACAAGATATTTGTCATAAAGGACAAAATATGTACATACACTCCTCGTCAACTGAATACGCACAAACATTTTTTAATATACTTTATCCATTTTTTCCAAACAGTGATGGTTATTATGCCATCTGTTGATGCTAACTATTCCCTTAAGATGTTAAGCAGATAATTCCGAAAGAATTATCCAAAAACAACCGTGAGTTTTTCTTCAACCACTTGCAAAGTGTTTTATATGCAAAGTAGGAGTTTTTTTTTTAGTCAACTGAATAGGTACAACGCCATTTTCTTCGTTGTTTATAAGTTTTTTGGAGTGCTTGACAGTTTAAATTAACGATTTTAGTGTTTTCAGTAAAATTTAATTCTTGATTTCAAATTTTAAGAAAAATGGGTAGATCTACGTGTCTTAACAGTGTTGAAAAAGCTAAAATCGATTTACTTAGAGACCAAGGCCTAACTGGACGTGCAATAGCTGATAAAGTTGGCCGAAGTTTTAATGTAGTTTATTCTTACTTGAAAAATAAAGATGCATACGGCAAAAACATGAAGGGAGGTAAGAAAACAGCAACAACAGCAGCTGAGAGACGAAGAATTTTAAGATATGCATCAAATTCTTCTGATTCTGTGGCAAAAATAAAACAAAAAGTCGGCGTAAACGCAAGTTGCTCAACAGTATTAAGAGTAATCAACAACTCAAGCCATCTTAAACGAATGAAACTTAAGAAAAAACCACCACTTGACGAGAGACGGAAAATGTTGCGATTAGATTTTTCAAGACTTCACATGAGTTGGAAAAAAGAATGGTATCACGTGGTTTTTTCAGATGAAAAAAAGTTTAATTTCGATGGCCCTGATGGGTTCAACTTCTATTTTCACCACTTAAGAAAAGAAAAAAGATTTTTAAAGCGCCATCATAGTCGTGAAGGAGGTGTCATGATATGGGGAGCAGTCAGTTATTATGGAACAGTTGAGCTCGAGGTTGTAACATCAAGAATGACAGCAGCTGGGTATAAAGTAATTTTGGAAAGAAATTTTCCTAAATTTTCTAACATCTTTGGACCCATAAACTGGACCTACCAACATGATAATGCGCCTATTCAATTCACTAAGCGCGCATAATAAAAACATGGATAGAGGAGCAACAAGTGCAGTTGCTTCAATGGCCGCCGTACTCACCTGATCTAAACATCATAGAAAATGTCTGGGGATGGTTAGTACGCAAAGTTTATGAGGGTGGTCGTCAGTTCGAAGACAAAGAAACCTTAATATCTGCAATCAAATTAGCGTGGAGCGAAATTTCGTTAAATTACATTAAAAAGCTATACGATTCCATGCCGGATCGAATTTACGAAGTAATTAAAAATAAAGGTGGAAGTACCCACTACTAAACTTAAACAAAAACTTGTTTCATTCCATTCCAATACCAATTTTAATTTTTGTACCTATTCAGTTGACTCAAAAAAAAACTTCTACTTTGCATAAGTTACACTTTGGAAGTGGTTGAAGGAAAAACTCACGGTTGTTTTTGGATAAAACTTTGAAATTCTGTTATTTATATGTTACGAAAATGTTTACCATCAACAGATGGCATAATAACCATCACTGTTTGGAAAAAATGGATAAAATATATTCAAAAATGTTTGTGCGTATTCAGTTGACGAGGAGTGTATGTACATATATCGGAAAGTTGAATTTTGAAGAAGAAACGTCTTCGACTCACTGATTATACGAATATGGTCATGTCAGACGTCTGATAAAATATAAATAATAAATTAAGGGGTACGACATTTCGTGGAGAACCAGGGCCTAGTGACTTACAACTCATAACCATTCCTGTGAGCATGTTGTTGGCAGGAATGAAGGGGACCTACAATTTATTGCCGAGACCGAACGGCTAGATGAAAAGCACTTATTCATGACAACAGATACTGTTGGAGAATTTTTCAGTTCCTCCAAAAAAAAGCATTTCCTCAGAGAAAAACATTCTTTATATTTAAGTGGTAGCGGCTAGGAATCGAACCCATACCTTTTTATGCCAAGCGATAACTACCACGATAGAAGTCTAAGTGGCCCCTCAAAACCACTGACAGGCGTCACCGAAAATGCATTTTTTGTTTTGCGTTTTTAGACTTTTAGGAAACCACTGGAATCATATCTGAAACGAAAGGTCTTTAATCCCAGAAGTCCCCGCAAATGCAATTTGTATTTTGTTTTTGGAATTCCACGAAATATATGTACATATTTCAAATGAAAGGTTTTGAATCCCTGAGTGCGAATATTAACATATGTATATGACAGACGTTTAAGTGGCTCCAAAACCACCGACAGGCGTCACCACAAATGCAATTGTTTTTGTGGTTTTGGAATTTCAGGAAAGCACTTTATATACATATATGTATATAATATATCTTAAATGAAAGGTCTTGACTCTCTGAGTTTGAATAAGTACATGACAGACATCTAAGTGGCCCCAAAACCCTAGACAGACACGATTTAAATCGCTTTGCTTTTATAAAATTAACTGATAACCCCTCGAAATATATCAAAATCGATAGCTCCTGACATCAGAGCACAAATATATAACATAAACGCTTTTCAAGTTGAAAATTTTGGTTTTTCTCAAATGTATTTTTTTTTTTAGTGGAATGTTGGAAGAATCCACTTGAAATGTATATCAATTGAAAAGGTTTGACTCCATTGGAATACAAATGCAAACCACAGACGTTAAAGCGGTCCCAAACTCATGAAAACCGCAATTTAAGTATTGGATAAAATTATTTCTTATCAAATCCCGGTATAAATATAAACAAAAAACAATAGAACTAGCGTTAAACCAGGTCATTAACCCCATTTTTCTCTTACATTATGTACATACCTACATATTTATTCAAAGCATTCCACCAGTCTCGTTCTACATTTATCTTTGGCAAATCTTTTGGAAGCATTTTTCGCACGATACTACCATCAATAATTTATTATAAATTATGATTCATGCTTAATGTTGATACACCATTCCTTTACTGTAGGTATACATAAATCCAAGCATGCAACAAAGCAAAATTTGTACATATACAAGCTTAGGTAGAGCTGGAGCGGGTAATTATTATATGTAGGTACCTACTGCATTGCATGTTCCATGAAGCTTCCTATATTTTTACATATTTTAAAAGAGGAATATGAATAACCTTTGTGCTAAAAGCATTTATAACAGAATATCAGTTACATAAAGCACAATCATTAACCAATATTTTTAAATAGGAAAAACGGGAAAAAATAGGGACTAGGTAGATACCGTTTTATGATTAAGGTATAACAATTTTATTTTTGTACTCATTATAACCATTCACTACCTTAAGTTATAAAATGGACAAGATTAGAATATCAGGTAATATTTTTAATATTCGCAATTAAGTATTCCATCTTATTGGTCAGTAATTGGTCAAAAAAGGTCAAATAGTTTAAGAAATTGGTCAGCCGAAGAAAACTTGTTATGAAGGCTTGAGAAACTCAAGGTTACCCGCGATTTTTGGCACCTAACTTCGAAAAAAAAATGCATACCATCCTAATGATCACTAGATCGTGATAAAAGTTCAAATATTTTCAGTAATTGGTGAGCCATAGATTTTTTTTATGAATTTTTAAAGTTTTTTTTCAAGGTCAAAGAAAAAAATGTTGACACCTCATTAGGGTCATTCAAATAAAAAGTAATTGGTCAGTAATTTTTCATAAAATTCAGCTAGTTCCAGTTTAGTGAATGTTTTAAGTTCCAGTAATTGGTCATGGTCAGCCATGGACTTTTTTTTACATATTTGTTTAAAGTTTTTATTTCTAGGCCACGAACGATTATTGCCACCTCATTTGTGGGATATTCGCAAAAAAATATATTCTACCTGAAGTTTCAGTTATTGGTCAACAATACATTTTTTATGAGTTTCTAAAAGAAAATTTACCTAGAAAAACAATTTTAGAAATTTGAGAAACTTTAAGCCTTGATTACTAAAGCTAAGAGCAGACGGCATATAAAAGCCGCAAACGTTTGCGACTGTGACGTCATTTTTATGTCATCATTTGCTACTTTGACCGCATATCGTTTGAACACCCTTTTGGGGCAGTCCCCACATGCTCGCAAACAATTTGCGAAGCATGTGCGACACCCAGATCGCATATTAGTTTGCGGCTTTTTTGCATATCGTGTGAACACCCTAGCATATTATTTGTGACAGTTTGCGGTAATGTGCGAGCATTTGCGACCGTTCCAGGCATTTGCGATGGACTGAAAAAAAGACATTGCATATCTCACACATTTGCGAACATTTATGAGAATTTTCAAACGGTTATATTGTTTCTCAAGCTAATTTTCTCAAACAAATTTGTGCTATTCTGAAGTATTTTCGTTCTCCACATTTTCTTCAAAATTATTTTTGAATCCTTCAAATACATTTGTACTTCTTTCAGTGCCTTCGTGTATAACTACCTAGTTTGAAAATATGCAAAATTCATAAAATTCAAATGAAGATTGTACAATTATTGAACTCGTGGTTCAGCAATTTTAACTCACCGACTTCGGAGAATGGTTCAACGATAGTTCGGCATTTAATTGACGACTTTAACATACTTGAGTCTTGAACCATCGTTGAACCTCAGTTATTCCGCCAAAATCAGCCAGTAAAGTATTTGAACCACGGATCAAAATATGAACCACGTTTGTACAACGGGTCCTTAAGAGGAATAGGTATGGATTGTAGGGTGGAGTCCATCAAGTCTTGTTTTTTTTAATGATGTTGAACCGATGATTTTGAACAAACAAATTTAAGTTTTTTTTCGCAATTTAGTATTTAAAATTTAATTTTTCTAAACTATTCGGAAAAACAACTTGATTTAAAAAGGAAATTAAAGATTGGAATGAGACCCTAAGAACCAGAAGACTTTTTGTCTTTTTGTTATGAAAAAAGGAAGAACTGAAATCTTACATTTTTCTCTTTATTTTATTTTATAAAGAAAATATGTGTTCGCAAACGTGCATATGATTGGAATTGGGTGATATGCGGATTTTGTAGCACATCGTCTGAACACCTCGCATATAGACCACAACATTTGCGATCATATTTGCGGACACATGATGTGCGAGCACCTTGATCGCAAATGCATTTGCAACTTTTGGGACAGTTTTTGCACATCGTGTGAACACCATATGTGTAAGTTTGCGGACACTGACGTAGAAACAGAATTTGCGACATATTTGCGACTTTTTACGTGACGTCAGAGTCGCAAGCGTTTGCGGCTTTTTATATGCCGTCTGCTCTTAGCTTAAGACTAGTTGACCTTTTTGACCAATTAGATGGCATATTTTTTCCGAATATCCCATTGAATGAGATGCTAAGATCCTAATGCCGAATTCCGTACTTAACTTGTATACTACTCGAATAAATTTCAACGGAATATCTAAATATATTTTGTGGTTCATATAAATACACAATTTATTGAAATACATACATAGCTGCTAAGTCTTTGTTGAAAAAAACCTTTTACTTTTACTTTGCAAATTTTATGATCAAACAAAGCTGCTCGCTATTTTCTCTTGACTCGTTGTGTAAATTGGCATTTTTTTCTGAATACGCTACAGACCTAAAGTATGAACTTGTACAATCACTTAACTGATCTGTATATGTACATTTAAAATTCTAACTAATTTTGTTTTTATTTAAAATTTTGCGCTTTTCTTATAGAAATTAGGAATTCTTTTTGCTCCATTGCTTTTTTGTTGGGATGGGAGCAAGAAATGTATAAAAAGTTTATTATGGGAATTTTGTTATAAGGAAATAAGTAGGCAACTGGATCCCAAGAATTTACTTCTACATAAAGAATTTCGTTAAAAAGAAATTTCTCCTTAAATAGACTCATTCATATTTTTACATAATTTACGAGCAAGATATTTGTTTAAGGGAAAGAGAACAATATGGGATTTCGCAATAAAGCTAATTTGGTTATTAGAAACTTCCTTATAAAAATGTTTAAATGTAAAATTTTACTACATACATAATGTACTAGATACCTACCTTAATTGAAAAAAAAACTCGTAACCAACAATTTAAAACTAAAAATATCTTTTTCTAAAATCTGTACAACTATCTAATTTTTAAAGTCAAATCTTCTATCCAATTGATTTCAGGGGTAGTTTTTTGAAGTTCTGAATGCATACTTACATAATTGCTTGAGATTAAAAAAGATTTAAAACATAATTAAAGTAGTTTTAAGAAAAACTGTCTTCTTTTGTTATTGCTGTTTTGTTTAATAAGTTGAAAAATTTGTGGAATCTTCATTAGCTTATTTGTAACACTTGATAAAAATTTAACATGAAACAAGTGCATGGTGTTTTTAAACATTATTGGAATAAAAACTTAACAAAAAAGTAGAGGGAATCGCAAAAATTCACTCTTTGACCGAATATTGCGATTGCGAACCATCAAGTTCGGTTGCATGAAAATAAAAATGGATCGGCTAGAGCGGCGGCCACCCATCCACCCCATGCACGATGGATTTAGGATCAACGCGGGGCTATGTGCCTCGTTGGCTCTGTCGTATATGGTTAGCTTTAAAGCCTTAGATATGATAGAAATACTAGTCTTATGGTCGGTTTGGGTGGTGTTTTACTTTGTTAACTTTTTTTTACGATATGTGCATCTGAATACCCCCTCCGGTGTTGTTTTCTTCTAGTCTGAAAGTAAATACATACATACAAATAAATGTACGATGATAAAACTTTTCATATCCTTTCAGAATCATCCAATTACATTAAAGAATTATATAATTTATAAATTATGTAATGAAAATTCAGATTAAAAATTTATAATTACTGGCGGACCGGCTAATATTTTATTTATTTATTTTGTATGAAAATAATATAAGTACAAATGAAACAATTGCATAAATTCGCTTTTGCCCATTTTGTACTGCCTGGAAGTAAAAACCTGTTTCACTTTGACTTAATAAAAATTTCTTAATGATCGTGTACATACATACAACATAGAATTTAACATTTAAAAAAGTAGTTTTTATTTATCCATTACATCTTCATAGATTTTCTTGAAAAATTCTTCATAATTTAACCAGTAATGGGAAGAGCTAAATACCTACTGCACACCGGAACAGCGTGCCCTAATTAGAAGACTTATTTGGAAGGTAAAACCTTTGAGGAGGTTCAAAGCATGGTTGGATGGGGAGGTATTAGATAATACTCCGAAATATAACCACGTTCCATTGTTCAGTGAATAAATACAAAAGTTGGATGCTCACCAATAATGGTAAGAAATACCATTATTTACTTCCCAAACGAATTTTTGGTACAGTTTAATGTACATACATAATATGTATGTACGTACATATATTAGAAACGATATAAACAAAGTACAAGAAGAACAAAAACAACTTTTTTTCCTAATTTCACAACAGGGGTGATTGTGTAGGTACATGTCCAGTGTTTAGAAGGTACACGATTACACATGGACAAACTAACGATTATATAAAGGAATTAGTTGCTAATTGATTTCTAATTAGTTACGAATAAAAGTGATTATGTAGTTGCTTTGCGAAAAAAAGACGTTTCGCTAGGTTGACGTCATTTTAGCGAAATAACTTACTAAGAAAAATAAATAGATAAACGATCCGAGAATGGTTAGACATTTAAAACCAATTGATTGCTTATTACATAATTTACTAGACTTTTTTCAAATATATTTTTACCTAGGTTTATTATGTTCAATGTACTTATACAGTACATATAATAATGATGTTGGCAAATATTAATTTTTTCTTCCACAGTAGGGATATACATATGTTGAGAAATAAAACGTGAAATCATTATTGTTCATCGTCAACCTAATGCCAGAAGCATGAATGTGAAAAATTCAAATTTTTCAATGTTCTACTATATAGAAGAGAAGTGATGACCTAATTAATATTTTTAAATACTTCATATTATTATTTTCTTTTATATATGCACATTGACATGGGTCGACGTGGAATACTGAAAGATTTATGTTGTCAACTCAAAACATTTATGTATTTTGTTGTTCGCAAAAAGGGGACTATTTGATGTGGTTTTCATTTCTTGAACCGATAATTTCAATCTTTTCCGTATGTGTTTTGTATCTGTTTTCTATTCTAGTATCTATAGTCTAGTGCCCTTGTCGTCTTATTGGAGCGAGACCTTCCGTCAGATCCGGTAGTTATAATTTTGTAAGTTGTTTATGATGTTGGCTTAGTGATTAATTCAAGTTTCGAATCTCGATTGTCGAACGAAACAATGGTACAGATCCAAAAACCCGCGAAATATCGGGGTCAAAAACTTGGATAATTCATTAGACCTACATTATAAGTAAATCAGCAACACCGGATCTGATGCACGGTCTGATGTATGTACATGAAGAGGTAACAGCTCTTTAAATTTGAAGAAAAAAAAAAAATTTTAGCAACAAGTAGGTATGATGACTGGAAAAATCTTCATCATGCAGCTGAACAAAACCGAAATTCTTCCACTTAACGATCCTTATCACATCCTGCACTTGTTTTCTATTCGCTCCTCACACTACTGTATTCACAGCCTTAGCCAAGGCTTTAATCTTAATCTTTATAGGCATCTAAGAGAAGTTTTTAATTTTGATACCATCCGAATAATTTTCTCCAAAATTCTTACCAAAAAGCCTTCTTCTAGTGAAAGCTGAAGAGTTTATTTTATTAAATCTGATGCGCTATTATCTCTTGCATATTTCTTCTTTAAGCTGGATTTACACCTTCGTTGTTATCGTCCGTGTACGTTGTTCGTTTTTGCCCGTACGCGGGACAACGAAGGTGTAAATGATAACACCGAACACGAACAACGAAGAAATTCAAAGCCGTTTTGAATTTTGGATGAATTTTACTCGTTGTTCGTTGTTTGTGGAACAACGTTCACCGAATGAAGAACGAAGGTGTAAATCCAGCTTTAAATAGCAAACCCATAATAATTATTGTAAAGACAGTATTATAACCTTCTTTCAAATACATAATATTATAATTCATTTATTTTTACATTCAATAATTTTGTATTTTTATTTCTATTCTAGACTTGCCAGCACTGACTTGCGTCGACCTGTTTCCAGACCCACCACATTTAGCGGATGCAGCACCAGCTAAACCCGATGAAGAAGGTAGTTTAGCCGATGAAGATGAGTTCCCAGGTTTCAAATCGGCTGAAATTAAGCCGGATGAAAACCAGAGTGAAAACACAAGCGATAGCACCCAGCTACCTTCTGATTCACACGGAGATAAGACCCCTCCAATAGAAACTTCCAACGAGCAACCTGCAGAAGAACAATTAAAAAGCTCAGCTATAAGTACTGAAGAACCATTAAAAAGTTCAGCCATAAGTACTATAAGCATTGCAAGTGCACCAATTTCGCCCAATGCATATTTCTCATCTGCTGAAAGTGTTGCTTCATCCGGCTCCTCATCGAAAAAATCCAAAAAGCGTTACTGCCGTCAATGTGATCAACATTTCCGAAAAACACGTGAACTACACGAACACCTTAAAAAGCATGTTAGTATGCCAGAGATTCGAATAGAAAGACTTAGTGATGACCATGAAAAAGTTAAAGAATATCTAAGCTCACTGAGTTCCAAAGAAAACTCAACGAACGGAAGTCTTAAATTAAAATTTAAATTGCTGAGTTCGCAAAATTTCGAAGTTGTTTCGTCTCAAAAAGATGCAAAGCCACAGGGAGAAGAGGCTCGTATACGAGTTTTGAAGGCTTCAGACATCAGATGTAAACCGGAGTTGAATGATGGCACTCCTCTAGATCCCTTCCATCAGAATATGAGCCCTAAATTGCCCAATTCGTTTCTTACTCCAGAAAACAAATATTTTGAGTGCCCGACATTCGATGGTCTCGATAGTTTTACTGATGAAATGAACAATACCAACGAAGCTACAGATGACTTATTGAAAAAACTATTAGAAAACAAGGAACAACAGCCGTTCCCTAGAGAAGGAGAATGGCCTGCCTCTGCCAATGAGTTCATATCCATAGATAGCCTAGCGCCGAGGTGTAATGTATGTAACATGAATTTCTCACACCCAAAATATTTGTATGAGCACAAACAACTGACTGGCCACGATTTCCATAATAGATTACCCGAAAATCATCCTGCAGCGAATTCCCAACCGGACTACAGGCACCATGCACAAAACAATTTTATGCATGGTGTGCCTCCGCATTCTGCTCAAAACATGCCTCCTTTGTTTCAGCTCGCTCAAATGCGTGGAAATTTCCACAATTATGGGCCAAGAATGAATGTGAGGCAAGTAATGCATCATCATCCACAGCCGTCTCCGCCACCAGGATTTCATCCTTCACAGTGCATTATGACACGAACCCCGCCACCCCTTTACCGTGTTAATGGTAATCCTGTAAACTACCCCCCAGCTCATTTCATTGAAAAACGACCTGAGCTATACGGTCCAGGCGCTGGTCCTGGACATGGTGCAGGACCTGGACCACAATTTCATAACAGTAACCAACCGCAACATCATCAACAACAACAACATCATCCGCATCCGCAACAGCATCCACAGCAGCATCAGCAACAGCATCAACAACAGCATCAGCAGCAGCATCAGCAGCAGCATCCACAACAGCATCAACAACAGCATCAACAACAGCATCCACAACAGCATCAACAACAACATCAACAACAACATCAACAACAGCATCAACAACAGCATCAGCAACAGCATCAACAACAGCATCAGCAACAGCACCAGCAACAACAGCATCAACAGCAGCAGCATCAACAACAGCATCAACAACAGCAGCATCCCCAGCAACAGCAGAGTCCAGATATGATGCGCCAGCCCATTTTTTTGAAATCTCGGCTGCAGAAAGCGATTCGAGGACGAGCACAGGGGCCAGCGAATGAAAGTCCAACATCTCCAGGGATTCTTACAGAACAAACTGCAATCAGGCCGAGATTCTTGGGACCATCATCCCAAGGGCCTGGCCAGCTGCAATTTCAAAGAGCTCCTGGTGGACCCCCTCCTAGACATCAGGGAGAGCCGCCAGTTAAAAGAGTTAAAATCGAGCAGGGGCCTCAGTTCACATCTTCTTCGTCTTCATCTCCAAATGGTATATCTTCTCCTGGAATCAGCAATTCTCCGGGGATGCCAATAATCCAAAGCGTTCATAGCGGTGTGAATGCAAGCTATTTCCCTCCATTAAATGAAAAACCTAAGGCAGCAGCATCCAGCGATTCTATTAGCCCATCGGCTAAGGGCGCTGTTAAGAATCCAAAAGACGTTGCTAACATACTCGCAACTAGAGGAATAACAGTTACTCATAAAGGGAAGGCATCTATTGTGCCAACAGCACACAAAGGTATAAGTTCGGCAACTGCTGCACAAGAAGCTGTTCAAAAACTTCAGGCTAACAATTCAGTTAGCATTATTTCCAAAAAGAAACCCATCGAAATTAATGTGACAAAGGTGCCTGCTACGGGTCCTGATAGCAATGTAAACCGCATCCCAGCAAGATTTCTTTCTTGTCCTGTTATTACTTGTAAGGAAAAGTTCCTAACTATCGAAGGTGTGAATCGTCATGCCTTTCGGTGGCACGGCATCCCAATGCCGAACGCAGATCGGAATCAAAAGCGCTCCGTTCGATGCAGAGAATGTAATCACTTGTGTGCTACACCCGAAATTCTACAGGACCACATGCGACGTGAACATGAGCCAAGTATTAATGAGATTGGTATACCTATCGTCGACTTACGGAATGATGAAGTCAAAAGAAAACTCGCAGGATTGGGTATTTTTAATTACGTACCGTTAACAGCTGCTGGAGCCAGCACAAGTTCACTGGCGTTCCCAATAGTATCCGTGCAAGGCGCATCGAATTCAAGTATTTGTAATCTATTAGGACTAGGTGCTAACTCGGTACTTTCACTAGGACCTATTAAGTCTATAGCGATACGGAAGACAAATAATAATGAAAAAAAGTGAAAACTCAAAAGGGACAAATCATTTAAGCACATTTGTTAACTACATACCTAGATTAAGTTTTTTTTTCTATTTATAAAAATAAAACTAAGATATATTAATAGTAAAAAAATGAACTTACCATTGTTTTCATTTATGTATTGTATGTTAATAACTACCGTTATTCTGCGAGAACGTTTTTCTTTTTCTTGGAAAACTGAAGCTCAACAACACAAACCCATTATGCACAGTGATAGTAGTAGTAGTAGTGACAGTAGATAGAGTATACCCTTCAAGCAAATTTACTGACCCAACTTTTTCGGTGCTGCTTGGATCCTTAAAAAATGAGCTCTCACGGGGATTTTATTTTTTTCCACCACTTTTTTTTTTTTTTAGTTTACTTTTGCAAGTCGTGCGGTGAAGATCATTTCTTGTTTTAATTCGTTTTGTTGTGAAAACTTAAACACATTTTCGGTCAAAAATACAAACTAATGCAATTGGAATTTGTTTAATCTTTGCTAGTGCAAATAAGTTTGTTTTTGTTAATATTTGTATAAATTCCAAATAAATGTGCTTTGAAAGGAAAAAAATTCGTCTTGTTTTTTGTTTGTCCTTTGTCTGTGGTTGTTGGTTGTTGCTTGTAGGAAATTTAGAACTTGATAAGGGAATTTTCTCTTCATACCTACTGGTTTCGGTACTTGCTAACTATGGTGAATTTTGTATCTCACAACGCATGCGCAAGTGGGTCCGCGGTGATTCTAATTTCCATACTAATCTGAGCCGTAAAACGCAGTTTTGAGGATCCACATTTGGAATCGAAAACGTAGTCGTTCATACGTTGTTCACTACGTTTGCGGATCCAAAACGGACTCCTTTGCTTGAAGGGTACCCTTCAAGCAAATTTACTGACCCAACTTTTTCGGTGCTGCTTGGATCCTTAAAAAATGAGCTCTCACGGGGATTTTATTTTTTTCCACCACTTTTTTTTTTTTTTAGTTTACTTTTGCAAGTCGTGCGGTGAAGATCTTTCTTGTTTTAATTCGTTTTGTTGTGAAAACTTAAACACATTTTCGGTCAAAAATACAAACTAATGCAATTGGAATTTGTTTAATCTTTGCTAGTGCAAATAAGTTTGTTTTTGTTAATATTTGTATAAATTCCAAATAAATGTGCTTTGAAAGGAAAAAAATTCGTCTTGTTGTTTGTTTGTCCTTTGTCTGTGGTTGTTGGTTGTTGCTTGTAGGAAATTTAGAACTCTATTAGGGAATTTTCTCTGCATACCTACTGGTTTCGGTACTTGCTAACTATGGTGAATTTTGTATCTCACAACGCATGCGCAAGTGGGTCCGCGGTGATTCTAATTTCCATACTAATCTGAGCCGTAAAACGCAGTTTTGAGGATCCACATTTGGAATCGAAAACGTAGTCGTTCATACGTTGTTCACTACGTTTGCGGATCCAAAACGGACTCCTTTGCTTGAAGGGTAATTTCAATTCAATTCTTGCTCACAGTCATGGTAAAGATAACGGTAAACATGGCGTTTATCTCTCAACACATTGTAGGGGGGTTTACATAGGCCAACATGCTCGACAGCATGGCTCGATGGAAAAAATAACTGTACAGCCAACTTTGCGTTTACATGGATACTGATGTTGTCGAGCATCATAGACCGAGAGCCCACAGCAGATTTTGGGTGTGAACGATAGCAAAAAAAGAAGTATAGGCGTCGAAAGCTTCATTAAAAGCTATTAAAAAAATCAAAGTCTTGCAGTCCACAACTGGGGCCTTTGCGAGAAACAGTGCATCGAAAAAAAAATATGAATGCAACTTCGAGGATTATCGTGTTAGCCGAAATTGGTTTTCACTCCTCCCTAGAGAAGCTCCTCGGATCACATATCACGGAATCTGAGACCATTTGAGTGTATAGTTCGCTCTACCTGACCGTTTAAAAAATTCAAAATTCTAAGTGAAAAACGTTTTTTTTAAACAGTCTGACAGGGTGAATTAAACACTCAAATAATCTCAGACTCCGTGATATGTGATCCGCCGAGCTTATCTAGAGAGGGGTGCAAACCAATTTCGGCTAACACAATTATCCTCGAAGTTGCATTCATACTTTTTTTTTGATGCACTGTTTCTCGCAAACGCCCCAGTTAAGGACTGCAAGACTTTGATTTTTTCAATAGCCTTTAATGAAGCTTTCGACGCCTATACTTCTTTTTTTGCTATCGTTCACACCCAAAATCTGCTGTGGGCTCTTAGTCTATCATTATTTTTCATTTTTCGGAACAAGCGCACGCAGTATGGCTTGCAAATTTTTTTTTATAAAATTCGCTTTTTATTTCCCAAACCTCTCTAAAGTCTCTTAAAGTACGAAAAACTGTCTCCACAACTCATTATTTGTTGCTGTTGCCATTTTTTCCCGTCACCGTGGCTAAATAATGCAAAAACATATACCGATGTTGTCAAGCATCTGTTTACACAAGTTGGCTGGTTGAACGAGCCAGCAAGTTTTCCAAAAATTTTGAAATCCTTCGAGCATGTTGGTCCAGCAGTTGTTTTCGCGTTTAAATGATCGAGCATGGCTCGACAACTCCCATGCTGTCGAGCATGTTGGTCCATGTAAACCCCCCTACTTAGGACTGTTTATTAACATGACACCAAGGTTCCCAAATTTGTGTTTTTCTCCTTTGACAGCAAATTTTGAAAGTTAGTGCCCTTTCACACGATGAAACTGAGTTGCCAGCAACTTTTAGTTCCTTGGTGAGAAGGGCAGGAAGAAAGAGGGGCGAAGAAAATCTTAACGGTCGAGGATTTGAGGAGATTTTTTGACATATCCTTTCACACTTAGGTTTAGATGTGTTCAACCAATAGATTTTCAAACGAAATTTCAAAAATTGCCTCGTGTGAAAGGTACAAGAGTGCCGATCAGTCTCCCGTCGAGTGCACATGTCATGTGAAAGTCTTCCGTGTTGAAATTGAAAGTAAAGTTCGTCTCGTTGTTCCATATCTGTTGTCTTCGTACCAGTGTGTCTCAAGCCTCAATCAATATAGCCCAACAAATAAAATAACAGTGCAAATAATTTCCCTTATCAAAATATCAACCAAAAATTCAATAGTCCCAAATAGTGAAATAAAAAAAATAAAAAAAAACTCTCGCGTCGCATACCCATCAAATTTAAATCAGTGCAAGTGCATAAAATAACAACAACAAATCCATTGTCACCTATAATGTGCAAAAAAAAATATTCATCGCAACACAACGAGTGGTAATCCTTTGTTCCTTTCCTCTCATCTTTCGCAGTCGATTTGGCTTAGTCCCCTATTACACGATGATTTTTTGCGTCTGACTCTTGTCAAAATCCAATGAGTGCGAAGGTGAAATCCGATGCTTTTTCTCCTTCGCACTCATGAAAATTCGAAAAGAGTCAGACGCAAGGAATCATCGTGAAATAGAGGTCTTATGCCCGTCGTCCACTTGTGCCCAACGCGTTCAATTTCAAGTTCAACACATTCAACTCTAGTGTACGGTGGTCTCAATTCCATTCAACCGTCGCGTTTACTGCGGTTGGAGTTCGTTCCTCAACGCGTTGTTCAACAGATGTACGGGAAGTGAATGAGCTCGTGTTGCTCGTTGCCCATACTTGGGCATCGCGTTGAGCAACAAATTCACGATAATGTGCTGCACATTATCTGTTCAACACGTTGAACAAGTTTTGGATTTTTGTTTGGTGTGAGTTGCGTTCGATACGATGAAATTTGTGTGCGGATACAAATTGAACCGTTGTGTTTCATGTTTACAAACTCACAGCTGTAGGTAGGTATATAATTTTGCTTATGTTTTTGTGTTTTTTGGATCTGGACAATGTTTTTTGGATCTGGACAAAGGTGGGTCTACATTCTGGACAGAGGTGGGAGTTTTTTTTTCGGTTTTGGTGATGGGGAACGGTAGTCTAAAAGAAGCCAGAGGTGGATCTGGATTCTGGACACAGGTGGGATTTTTTTTTCGAAAAAAATTATATAGAAATATAAACTTTTTTGACATTTTTTTTTGAAAATATAAAAAAAAAAGATTTTTTGAAGAAAATTTCAATGACAAATTAAACTTTTCTCAATTTTTCTTCGAAATATGAATGAAAATATTTTTTTTGAAAATTTCAATCAAAAATTAAACTATGAGTGATAGGTACTGTTGCTCAAGAAAACTTGACATTGGCGCTCAATTGATGCATTGCATTATACGAAAATTCGACTTATATCTTTAAACGCGATTTGCGGCTAAACTAAGCGTCATAGAGGCATCAAAGTTGACACTTTTAAACTTGATTTGCGGATAAACTAAGCGTCCTAGCGACTTACAAATCCAGATTCTTTAAATGCAAAAGGAACTTTGCATAATACAGCCAACCTCGCACCCACCCCAAATCCTATAATGGGCCCAAGCAGGGGGGTTGCAGGGGGGCAGCATGCCCCCCATACACACCTCGCTGTTTATTCGCGTTTATTTGTCATTTAAGGTACTCTTGCTCAAGAGAACTCAATTAATGCATAGCATTATACGAAAAATCAACTTTTATCTTTAAACGCGATTTGTGGCTAAACTAAGCGACCTAGAGGCATCAAAGTTTACATCTTTAAACTTGATTTGCGGCTTAACCAAGCGTCCTAGCGACTTATAAAATGCATATTCGTGATCTTGGAATGTGCCCGTTCCCAAAAATCAAAATAAAATTGGTAAAAAGTTTTTTCCAAAACTTTCAAAAAAATATTTTCAGTTTTTTCGGCTAAACTTTAGCAATTTTTGTTGTCTTTTTTATTTTTTTTTTTAATTATGTGTGAATAATAATTTTTTCTTTAAATGCAAAAGGAACTTTGCATACACCCAACCTCACACCCACCCCAAATCCTATAATGGCATGCCTATAATGGCATGCCCCCTCATACACACCTCGGTGTTTATTCGTGTGTATTTGCCATCCTCAACTAATGCATCGCATTATACGAAAAAATCGACTTCAATCTTTAAACGCAATTTGCAAATTGCATAGGAAAGAAAAATATTAATGAGCTGTCGCATAGTAATAGAAACGGCGGGATTTTGATCTGCGGGATTTTAATCGGCGGGATTTCGATTTTCGGGAATTTGATTTCCGGGATTTTGATACGCGGGATTTCGACATACGGGATTTTGATTCGCGGGATTTCGACCCCAACCCTTTGTTCTATTGTTTGTATTTCGTCTCCAATTAAAGGATTGATGTTTGTGGTGAGCTTATTAATTTTCATTCACCCTTGTAACAGATTCAGTAATAACAATTTAGTACCACCATTGCCGAAAAGGAAGCTTCACAGATGCTCAAAAAAAAATCATCGACCCAGAAGCACCTCGTTGTTTTCTTTTTTCTCCTGCGCTCCATATCTAAAAGAACCAACGCTGCAGCAACTTTTCTTTTTCTTTGAAGTGAAATCATTAATTTTTTTTTATTTTTTAACTGAATAAAACACAATACAAAATAGCTTGCAAATAAAGTCTTTGTTCTTTGATGAGAAATAATTTTAGAAATGTGAGTAGCTGTCAACTGATGAGTGCATTCAACGTGTTGATCAACGAGTGTTGCTTGGTTAAGTGAACGGGCATATGAACTCGTTCACCAACATGTTGTGCAACCACACCAGAAACTCTGTTGATCAACTCGAGGAACCTATTTTTTGTCCAAAATCAGACAAGTTTATCAACTAATGTACGGGGTTGGTCAACAATTGAGTGAGTTGATCAACTTGGTGTACGGGGGTATCCAACAGTTGAAAGAGTTGACCAACTAGGTGTACGGGATTATTCAACGTTGGAGTGAGTTGGTCAGCTAGTGTACGGGGCTTTCAACGCGTTGAACAACTAAATTGTAAAGTTTCGTTGCTCAACAAGAGCAACGTGAGTTGGGCAACTAGTGTAAAGGGACAATAATTTGTTTATCCAATTATGGAGTTGAATAAACAGTTGAACGCAGTTCGTTGATCTAGTTGCGCACAAGTGGACGACGGGCATTAGTTATTGTTGCATTGCATGGGGACTCTCACTCAATGTACATTGATTAAGCCAAACTGATGCTCGGGCGGATAGCTGTTTATCTCTTATGTAACCAGGGGCGGATCAGAACATTTTATTGCTTAGGCATAATAGAGTAAGATCCCAAAATAACTTTGATATTGAACCGTATGAAACACGATTATTTTGAAAACTTTTAGGTGTAGGTGTCTGATAGCTTGGGGAATATCTTGGATACTTTTAAATGTGTATATGTCTGGCTGATATTAGGTGCCACTGTTGTGGGTGTTTGGCAGGGAAATATCTTAAAACACTAGAAAAAAATAGAAAAATTAGCTTTGATACAATAACGCGATTTAATGATTTGTTGATACCTTAAAAATTGTGTCTGGCAGGCATTGGGTCCCCATGTAGGTGTCTGGCAGCTTGGGAAATATCTTGAAACAGTTGCCCAAAGAACATATATAAAATTCAGCTCTGATACTATAACGTAAATTTGACGATTTTTTTGACACCTTTAAACGTATCTGGCTGGCATTGGGTCCCCACGCAGGTGTCTGGCAAGTGTCAAAATAAGCTTATCATAACTTTCTTTGAAACATATACAAAAATCAGCTCTGATAAAATAACGTAATTTTGCATCATTTTATGCACTTTTAGCACGCAATACCTCCGAAACGCACCCGGGTTCAAGGTTCGTAGTATCCATTCGTTAATACCTACCATAGGGTTCATTCACAGAAAAAAAATCAGCTATGATAAAATGACGTATGTCTGGCGGCCCTGGGATCTTATTGGTCTATAACACTAGTAATAAATTGTTCTGTGAAGTCAGATTGGGACATAATTGACACTCATCTTAGAAACTCGTCTGAGTTGGTTTTGCTGAGTTTTGAATATCTCAAAAGATGGTAGGAAATTTTAGGGTCGACTTTAGCAACATTCGTGGGCTAAGGAAAAATTTCTATGCTGCGTATGTTTATACTGCGTTAAACAGGCCAGCTGTTTTGGCATTAGGTGAAACCCAGGTAGGTGATAATACCGATCATACGGAATTCAATCTACATGGGTATAACCTAGTGCCATTATTCTTTCCTCATCATGGTCTCGCCGTTTATATAAGAAATGATGTTGCGTACCAACTTCAACCTCAATATGGTTTGTGCTCAAACACAAACTTCAATTTCATGTGGTTTAAATTCACGGTTAATAAGCGCATCATCCATACCTGTTTTATTTATCGGAGCCCTAACCTGGACAGGGCTTCAACTTCTAACGAATTTGATTGTCTGTCCGACTCCATTCAAAGAATTGTTGCCCATTATCCTCACACTGAAATCGTCATTGCGGGCGATTTCAATGTACACAATTCCTCGTGGCTTCGCTTTTCTGGCCAGACAACACCCGAAGGAAGGTATATTGAGATCTTTGCTGAGTTAAACCACCTAACTCAGCTCGTTGACGAGCGAACGCGAATCCCTGACGTTGCAGGTCAATCCACCAACCCACTAGACTTGTTTCTTACCTCGGACCCTGATAAATACACTTTATGTGTATTATCGCCTCTAGGCACATCAGACCATTGTGTCATATCTGTCAATTTTTCGTGCCAAAAAAACTCAGTTAAAGAGAAAACTCCTAAGAGAACCGTTTGGCAATACGAGAAAGCCAACTGGGACGGTCTCAATGAATTCTTCAGGAACTTTAACTGGTCACTATTCTTCCTCGATAGTGACGTAGCTCCAGTGCAGATATGATATCAAACTTGATTCTTTACGGAATGAGAAAATTTATCCCTCACAGGATAAAATCTATCAAACTGAAAGAAAACTCATGGTTTGATTTGAGCTGTAAAGAGGCTATCAAGAGAAGTAAGCTCTGGAAGCAGAGACTAGAACGTTCTCCTTATTTCGAGAGTTTGGAAAACAAGTATAAAAGGCACATGTTTGAACGGCAGCGACACAGTTTGTTTTTAATCGTGAATGAATAAAGTTGGTTGTAATAAAAGTGAAAGTAAAGTTTGTGAACTAATTCAGTGCTGAATAATAAATCGTTTTGTTTGTAGTAAGAAAAGTAAAGTGCTTTATTTTGCGAAATAAATAAGTGTACGTTTTGAATAAAGTAAATAAGTTTTATTAACGAACCTGAGAAAATATTACATTGGTGTTAGAAGTGGAATAAAACTTAATTTATCTGTGCACTCAGTAAATTTATTGTGTGAAAAGTAAAAAAAAAAAAGACAATGGGTAAATCTTTGAATGATTTAAATGTAGTGGAACTCAAGGCAGAACTGAATAAGCGAGATCTTCCTACTGCTGGAACAAAGAATGATCTTATAATTCGTCTGCAAGAAGATTTAAGAAGATGTGGAAAAAACCCGGACACTTTTATATTCGATATTGAAATGGAAGAACAGCAAGAACAAGTAAGTACATCGGGCATGACCAATATGCTGTCTCAGCTGCTCGCAAAATTTGAAGAACAAAAGAATCTTCTAGAACATCAAAGCCAAGAACAAAAGAATCTTCTAGAACAGCAAAGCCAAGAACAACGTAATGAACAAAAGAATCTTCTCGAACGTTTCGAACAACAAAGTCAAGAGCAGAAGAATCTTCTAGAACAACAAAGCCAAGAACAACAGAATGAACAAAAGAATCTTCTCGAACGATTTGAACAACAAGGCCAAGAGCAACGTAGTGAACAAAAGAATCTTCTAGAACGATTCGAGCAACAAAGCCAAGAACAAAAGTGTCTACTGGAAAAAACAGACAAATATGCTAGAATGTAAGTTAGATGCCTTTGACAATAGAATTATTGCCCTTGACGAGCGTGTCGATAAACAATTTTCTTGTATCGATAAACAATTGTTAACTGTCGATCAACAATTATCTAATGTCGATAAGCAATTGTCGACAGTAGAATCAAAGTTCGAAAAAGTGGAAGATAAAATCGAATCCATTACTAAGGAATTGGACAGAGTAAGGAAAATGAAGGTTCGAGAAAGTTCTGGTGACTGTCCTAGGAGAAAGGAGATGCATCCACCAACCTTCGATGGACAAACTTCTTGGTCAATCTACAAGAAGCAGTTTGAGGCAGCCGCAGCAACAAATGGCTGGGATGAGGAGGACAAATACATAGCTCTGACGCTTGCCCTCAGAGGAACTGCTGCTGAACTGCTGCAAACCATACCAGCAGATAAGAGTGGCAACTTCAGTGCTCTTGTTCAGGCCATTGACAAACGCTTTGGAGATGGCCATATGCAAGAAGTCTTCCGTGTTCAACTCAATACTAGAATCCAGAAAAGGGGAGAAACTCTGCAACAGCTTCAAGCAGACATCGGACGATTGGCACATCTGGCATATCCAGCTGCAGGAGATGAAATCATCAACCAACTCGCAACAGAAGCCTTTGTTCGTGCTGTATCTGACATCAACCTTCAGCGAGCAATTCGAACTGCTGGCAAACGCACGCTTCCTGAAGCACTAGCATTCGCCCTCACAAGCAGCAGAACAGGCTTCTCAAGGAGTTCATCGGTTGAGAGAACTAGGAGTTGAGGAGTGTTCTTGCAAGAGAACTGCGTTCCAAAGAAACCAGCGAGATGGACTTGCTCGATGCTGGAACTGTAACAAGATCGGACATCTTCAACGCCAGTGCAGACTGCCACCTAGAAGACCATGGAAACCAGACTACAAGCATTGCACGCATGAAAAAGAAAAGGAAGTTGTTTCCATCCAGCGACTGAGAGCCTATCCCATTTACGATTGGAATAAAAGGAAAATGAGGCCTGCGCAAAAAGATGGCTCGGGAAGCGATATATATCGCCCAAAAGTGACTCCGCTGCAGTTAACTCCTACTCGGCGAAAGGGTGACGAGCGTGATACCAGAGAAAACTACAAAATTGGAGCGGACGGATTTCAAGTGTGCATGGATGTCAGCCATTTCAAGCCAAAAAACTGGTTGGCAACAGCGTGGTAGTGGAAGGTAATCATGAACGTGAAGATGAACATGGCTACATAAGTCGTCAGTTTGTACGGAAGTACCAGCTACCGCAAAGGGGTACGATGCCAAAGATGTCATCTCAACGGTTTCAATGGACGGTATCCTGACAATCAAAACTCAGCAGAAGGCATTGAAGAACAACGAAAGGATAGTGCAAATTCAACAGACTGGCCCCATGAATCGGAGTGATAAGGGAAATGAAGAAGAAAGGCTGAGTGACGTTCATGAAAGAACAAGGGCAAATATGAAGCCATCAAGTGGTCGGATGAAAAAGCGATACGACACAAAAGCAACAAAGACAGGATTCCAAGCGGGAGACCTTGTTTGGTTTTATAATTCCCAGCGTCGGAGGGGAATGTCACTGAAACTTCAACAAAATTGGGAAGGCCCTTATACTGTTGTAACACGAGTAAACGATGGCGTCTACCGCATTCGGAGAGGATTAAGAGGCAAAATAAAAGTAGTTCACATCGACCATTTACATCGTTGTAATGGTGAAGGAAGTGATGGATTTGCTCGGGACGATCAATCCTAAGAGGGGGGCAGTGTAATGACTTTCCAAATTTGAACTATAACGACTCCGAAAAGCAAACAAACGAACACAATAAAGCTTACGGTCGCAGTGCAAACATACCCTTAGTAGCTATAATTATAGCAACTCTCAAACGAAGGAAGCGCCATCTGCCGGATTATAGCAGATTTACCAGCTGTCAAATAAGAGCTTTTTGAAGGTAAATTATTGGGAAATTTCCCCTATGGAAAGCTCTGGAAGCAGAGACTAGAACGTTCTCCTTATTTCGAGAGTTTGGAAAACAAGTATAAAAGGCACATGTTTGAACGGCAGCGACACAGTTTGTTTTTAATCGTGAATGAATAAAGTTGGTTGTAATAAAAGTGAAAAGTAAAGTTTGTGAATTAATTTAGTGGTGAATAATAAATCGTTTTGTTTGTAGTAAGAAAAGTAATGTGTTTTATTTTGCGAAATAAATAAGTGGGCGTTTTGAATAAAGTAAATAAGTTTTATTAACGAACCTGAGAAAATATTACAATATAAAGCCAACCCTTCTGAGGAATACCGGGAAAAGTTCAAACAAGCTAGAAAGACTTGTAACGTTCATATTCGTCGAACCAAATTTTTGCATGACCAAAAATTACGGCAAAAAATTCTACAATGTCCCAGAGGTAGTACAAATTTTTGGTAATTTGTAAAAAATATTCGAAACTCCACTCCGTCTTCGGTTCCAACGCTCGTCTCCAATAACACTCCCTTTGTCAGCTCACTAGAGAAAGCCAATTTGCTTGCAGCACAGTTTGCTGTTAATTCGACGGTGCCAGAGAGTGTTATGACTCCTCCTGTACTTGAGAGCGGTAATGATTTCATGGGACAAATCTTCTTTCGCACTCGTGCAGTTGCAAGAGTCTTGAAAGATCTTGATATACACAAATCCGCTGGCCCGGATAGTATCCCCACCCATTGTTCTGAAGAGGTGTTCTTCAATGCTGGTAAAGCCACTGCGTAAGCTTTTCCATCTGTCCTACTCTATACTGGTCTCTTTCCGAGTGGATGAAAGACAGCATTTGTCCAGCCTGTCCCTAAAAAAGGCGCATCTTCTTCTCCCTCTAATTATCGTCCAATTGCACTTACATCCCTTCTCTCCAAGGTCATGGAAACGCTGATAAATTATCAGCTCAAGAAATATCTTGAAGAACGAAAGCTTCTTAATGACCGGCATTATGGCTTTCGTAGCAATAGGTCCACTGGTGATCTGATGGCATATCTCACCGAACAGTGGAACAAATCTTTACATCGTTTTGGAGAAAGTAAGATTGTTGCACTTGATATTTCAAAAGCATTTGATAGAGTTTGGCACCAAGCTGTCTTATCGAAAATGCGTGCATTTGGTTTCGATCAATCTTTTCTTCGTTGGATTAGAAATTACCTCTCTGGCCGTTCAACACAAGTTGTATTGGACGGTTTCAAGTCTGATATTCATAAAATAAATGCTGGTGTGCCCCAGGGCTCCGTTTTGTCTCCGACTCTCTTCCTCATTTTCATTAATAATCTTATATCTGAAACTTCTAATCCACTAAATTGTTTTGCAGATGACAGCACCCTCAGCTTTTTATATTCGTTTCAAGATTCACTTCCCAGTTCTTCGGATGTGGAACTTGAACGGCAGTGTATGATAAGCTCATTAAATTCTGATCTAGACAGCATTGTCCAGTGGGAAAATAAAAATCGTGTAGAATTTAATGCTTCAAAAACCCAATGCTGTCTGCTGTCACTAAATCAAAATCCACCCCCAATGCCGCTATCCATGAGCGGAGCTTGCATCGAAGAAAATGAACAACTTAAAGTTCTGGGTATGTGCATCACAGATCACCTTTTATGGAATGATAAAATGAATGATATAAAAGTAGTATCATCATTTTTCTTTTTTTTCTTTTCATTTTTTGAAATGTGTTTTGTATGCAAATTTTTCGAAATATAAGTTTGAATTGTCACGGTAAAATTTGCCGTGACAAAATTTGTTCTTTGAGTTACCCGAATCCTTTTCCCCGCATTTCCGTTTCTTATTCTTCCCTACAGGTGTTTCTCTCAACATGCTGAGAGAGAGAAGGGCAGCCTTGGTCCATCAGCCATCGGTTCGTTCTCTCAGTATGTTGAAGAAAACAATATGGTTGATATACGAGTGGAGGAGTTTTCCTCTCACTAGTTGACAGACGGGCGGTCTGCTACAACACCGTGGGGTGACAGTTGGTCCCCTAATCCAAAATGAATGACCGATTGATAGATAGATGGTCTGCTTAACAAAAGCGTGGGTGACACTTGGTCCCCTAAAGCGGATATCACTAATTTTGAAAATGGCCGAGGGCCCAACATAAATCCATAAATCGTCATAGTTCATGCAAAATGTAAAAAATGGAACGTTATTTGCCAATCCCTAACTCTTCCCCAAATCTAACAAAAGCCCATCGACGTAGTTTTCTTTTTTTTTTTAAATCGCGTATTAGAAAATAACTGACAACTTTTCCTTCGAAAAACATAGTCAAAAATCATCGGTTACTCTGCTGCCATAAATTTCTCCTTATTTTCGTTCGATTTAGTACGCGAAATTTGGAGGGGACAAATGTATTCAGTAGGTCAGAATTGAACTTCGGAATCATTGACATTTTGTTTTTTTGGTTTGACTTTCTCAAAAAAAAAAAAAAACAGTGGGAAAATGGCTGAATGCGTTCATTGTATTCGCCGCTCCTGGAAGTGAAACCAGCGATCGGCGAATTCTACTATGACTGTGCATAACCCGGAGGCCACACGAGCGAGTACTTGCTTGCGAGTTGGGTACATACATTAATTGTCAAATCACTCGCTGCTCTACTCGCTTCTCAACTGGCTTCAAAAAAGGCAAGCTAGTTGGCTAGCGAGTAGGAAAAGCTTCGATGTATTAGCAACTCGCTAACGATTACTCGCTCGTGTGGCTTCAGGGTAAAGCCAGGGATATGTGTGAGTAAGTAGGACCGCTGGATTTCGTCAACGGTAGCGCTCTTCAGCAACTTAGCTGAGAGTAGCTTACAAATGACGTGATAAAAGTCCGCGGCTTCCGATTGGCTGAAAGCACGTGGGTTGAGTGCAAGATGTTGTTCGAAAAGACATTAAAAAATCTGGACGGACACTTCTTGACAGAAGAGCGTATTGAAGAGTTGATTTTGATAAGAGAGAGTTGAAGCGAAGAAAGAAATTGCCAAGAATTTAGAAATTTAATTTTGGATAGTGAAAATTAAAAACGAAAAGTTAAATTTTTAAGAAGTTGAAGAAAAGGTGAAAATTAAAGTGAGGTTGGATAGCGAAAATAAGGAGAAATTGGTGGAAAAGGTGGCAGAAAATTCTAAGAAGAATCGAAGCAGAGGGAATTGTTGACAGAAACTAAAAAAAGATAAGTAGAGTGATTGATGGTATCATTATTATTGTAGTTCATTTTTCGTTTTTGTACATTTTAAATTTGATAGTTAGTTTCATAAATCGGTTGGCTTTTGTTCCGCAACATTTTTTTTCTTCTCGAAATTGCGAGACGCGTGCCCCCTTAAAATTTGTCCGTTTGGTTCTTTCGGGACACGATGATAACGGTCCATTTTGTTCTTTAAATTCTTGTTATATTTTTTTTCAAAAGATCTTGGGTTTTAATCCTACTTGTAAGGTTTCCCAAGCAATTCAAAAGCATTAAAAATCCCTATTATATTATATAATACAAATTCTTTCTTTTTTTTGTATTCGATATTTGCTTTCACCGTCGGTTCCGCTCCGAAGGTTTGCAATTTCCTTTCTCTCAAAAAAATTGCTGGTGCACTTTTTATTTTACAGGTATTACGCCCCTGTGGCAACCTTATCATTTGATTTGATTTTGATCAAATCAAAAACATCTCAATCGACATTTGATTAATTCAATTGGTGAACCCACCCCTTAATTTTATCTAGCCGTGGTGGTAGCATCCAAGTGCTACCTCTTGTTGCACTTTATTTAGTTCGAATTCGAACTTGTTGCATATTTTCTTTTGGTTGACAATCGTCTAACCAAAAGTCGTGGTCATTTCGTTCGTGCCGGTCGTGTTGTTAATTCGTCGTCGTTTTGTTTGTTTGTTTGTTAAAGTTATTAAATATTATTAATTTGTTCGGTCTCGGTTCGGTTCGGTTCGTCGCGTCATAGAAAAAGTGCAACAGAATTGAAAATGGTTTTAAGAACCATTTAAAGGACCATTCAAACTCAGAAACGTTCCAATCATCCAAAAGGAGCAAATATTTTGGAAATGAGAGCTTGGTCTATGCATCAATTTCAAGAAATACGTAGAAATTTCTTGATATTAATAGATGGACCAAGCTCCCATTTCCAAACTATTTGCTTTATTTGAATGATTGGAATGCTTTTAAGTCTCTATTTAAGTACTCTAACTAGTATCAAAAACCATTTTCAATTCGAAAAAGGATTTCAAAAAATCTATAACGGGAACTGCAAGTGTTTAGTTTTCATGTTTGACTATATGCAAGATAGGTTGTATCCAATCTTTGTTCACTTCAATAGGGCTGTCCAAGAAAACAAGTATATCCCCTGTGGAATTTCTAGCTTCAATTTTACGCTCTCTAATCAGTCTCTCTCTCATTATATTTCTTAATAATCTGACTTTGAGGTCTGTATCGAATTTACGTATTTCGTCTACGAGTCCAGTTATGAAATCTGAAACATCACTAAAGTCATCGACTAGAATAGTTTCCTTAAGCCTGAGGCCACACGAGCCAGTACTGGCTAGCCAGTCGCAATACACTCACTTTTTTACTAACACATACAAACCTGAGCAACTGGCTCGTCAACTGGCTTGCCTTTTTCGTAGCCAGTTGGGAAGCCAGTAGAGCAGCCAGTAACAGGGTTCGGCAGTACTATTTCGTAGCATATTTGGAAAAATAGTAATGGTATTCATGAATGTTCGAATATGAATAAAGCCAGAACCACACATGTCTCATCTGGTTTTGTTGTAGGGTCTTATTTTCGTTCAAGAAGAAAGCCAAAAAAACTGGCGAGTGAATTTATTAAAGGCTCTCCCTAACCGACGCAAAACGTTCGCCGACGACAGTTTATTGTTGTTGTTTACCATTGTGTATCTGTCATATTTTGTATCACTGCGCACGAAAAATAAAACAACAGCTCTTACGATAAACATTATTTTGTGATAGAAATAAGTTTTGAGGCTCTCCAAAACCAACGCGAAACTTTCGTAATGACAACGAAACTTTGGATTTTGTTGTTTTTTGCTAGTGAAGTGATGTTGCATGGCGTCAGTGCATTTGTTTTTAGTGCATTTTTATCTGCACATAAAAAGAAGCAGCATGTTAAATACAACATCAATCCGATATAGTTCCATATTGTTGTTGTATTTTACATGCTTCTTTTTTTGTAAGCGAAGATAAAAATGTACTAAAGGATAAGGCTAACAACAATACGGAATTATACAAAATTGTTGTTGCATTTTAACATGCTACTTTTTTAAGCGAAGATAAAAATGAACTTAATACAACGGCTAAAGACAGACAGACACCACACAGACGATAGATTGAAATGGTTCCATCTTCAGTCTTGAAAAAGTGGAAAATCGTAGTAGTTCAATTTCTTTCCTTAAAATCGGAGTAGATTTACTCCATTTGGAGTAAGATCCGAACGCTGGCCAGTAATGAAGCCAGTTTGGCATGCCGCCTACGTCAGAGCATATACACGAATAGGAATTTGGCAGTTAGTATGTGTAGCAAACTGGCTAGCCAGTACTGGCTCGTGTGGCCTCAGGGTAAGATATTTCATAGGCGTTCTATCCAATATGGATTTTATGGAACGCAATAAAGTCATCTTGTGTTCGTTGTAATAGCACATAACAATTGAAGCGCTTGGAAGTTCTTCATCATAGATTTGTTTCTGGCATCTGAAAGGGTAGGTTTTAATAGTATTTAGGTATCACACAAAAATTACATATATACCATAAAGAATATAAGAGACACATAAATCTAGATAGGACGATTACCCTGGCTACTTCTAATATTAGGCGTGTTTTATTGGAAAAAACTATAGCTAGCACAGTAAAATTTCCCTCGGTAAACAACAAAAACCCCAAAAGTGTCGATAAATAAGAAAGTATAAAAGTGAATATAAAAGTTGAGATAAAGTTTCGTAAAGTTGAAACTAAGGTGGCGCTGAACTAAGTTATAAACAAATATTCATTACTTGAAGGTTGGTAGCCTTTGCTTTTATGTAAAGATTTGTTCGAATTTTTAATGGCGAATAGTTTTGACATTAAGTGGCATTTCTGCCAACCTTCAGAAAAAATACAAAGTGAATATAAAAGTGAGTAAAGCGTTTACGGTCATACGGTATAACAAAAAAAAAATAGGCAGCGCCACTTATAACAGTTTTTCAAATGGAGTCAAATTTTTTGTATGGATACGCTTACGCTATCCAGCTATATCGTTGACTTATGTCGTTTTCGATAGGATTTTCTGCCTGTCCTACTCCTTTTTGACTCCAGTCGAACATAAAAATATCGTATTGTCAAATTTACACACATACTACTGAATGACGCCATTTTAGAAAATGGCTTCTTCAAGCATTTATCGCTTTTGACAAGTAGTCCGACGAAAAACTGTATATGTATGCGTGTGTTCCAAATCTACTCCATCTTGAAATCGGGAACAGAAAAAGACTCCGAAAACATTGCTCGGAACAGCCAATCGAAGGCTTTTGGAGTAGTAGGAGTTAAAATGGAGTGTAAAAGGAGTACTCCGAACGTCCAATCAAAAACGACATTAGTAAGTCAACGAGTTATATATAGAGATCAGTGAGTCTTGTGTGTTCAGTGTTGACCAGCGTTGGCACTAACGGAAAATTTTCCTAACCCTGAGGCCACACGAGCAAGTACTTGCAAGCATGTTGGCTACATACACTGCCTGTCAAATTCGTAATTTGCATTCCGCTTGCCTCGCACTTGCTTTCCACTTGCATTATCCACTTGCTTGTCTCCCAACTTGCTTCTCAACTTGCTTCACTACTGGCTTCAAAACTTGCATGCCAGTTGATAAGCAAGTTGCTTGGGTTTATGTTTTTGTTAGTAAACATATGTGTACCTATGATGTATTGCAATTTGCTTGCAAGTACTTGCTCGTGTGGCCTCGGAGTAAGTTGATCCACAAACAAAATGCAGTAAGTAGGTATATTTATTTTTCTTTTTCACAGTAGATATGCATTTTTAAATTTGTATTTGTATTTTCGAAAAAGAAATTAATAATACATAAAAGATAATTGATTAAAAATACATACCTCAAACATTACTTAAGATCTGCGACTGCGAATAAATTTGTTTGGGAAATTCCAAACGCAAATATCAACTAATTCTGGCTTACGTTTTTCGACAAAGTAAAAAAACGATGCTATCAACATTTTTAAAAAGAAAACATGGCCTTGAATTTGTTTAAATTGTAAAATTATGCATTTTATATTTTCTACGCAACCGATAAGCTATTTTTTGAGAACCGTCAAGCACTAATTATTTGCAGTCCCCAGTGTCAGGTCAGGACGCATTTCACAAAGCAGATAATGACAAAATTCGCTCAAATTTAAACGTTTTTAGCACCTGTTTACTTGTTTATTTTTATGAAAATTCAAGTCGTTTGACAACCAAGCAAATTAAGCATTTGAAAGAAGTTGTCAGAATTCACGATCATTTGTAATTTTCAGTTTGCAACACGGCTCATATGCAAGGCACTAAAAGGGTGGGTTTCAGGAGGAATAACAATAACAATGATGATGAAATTATTTGTGGTTTTAATTTTTTTTTTCGTAAAACCAAAAAATATTGTATTGGCAGCAGATTTTTACGAAAGAAAATGTAATAGGCCACGCTGGTCCTAATACGTCATCTACCTCTGAATGCAAAATAAAAAGGACAGCAATAAAGTATGAAGAGGATAGGGACACAAATCTGACTGACTCCATTTTGGGAAAAATCGAACTGGAAAAATCGAATGGTGTAACTGCCGACTATCCTAGATAGGCTATCCATTGAAACTTCAACGCGACCATTCTTATGGGGTTTTCCAATGGTAAATTCAGATTTCGATCTAAAAATTGATTTTTTTCGTTGCCAAAGGAATGCGATTTCAAATTGATTTTTTTTTCTAATGTATTTGTGTAATTTCACGCGTATCTCATTATTCGTAACAATTAGCATCCCTTGGGCCACTTTTGGTAGAGTAATATTAGCTGTGTTTTTTTGCATGTCCAAATAAAATTGTGTGAAAAAACGACAACAAAGCAAAACAATTTACATGTTAAATACAACTACAACTATGTCCATATAGAGTTAGCTAAGTCCAGATAATTATCTGGAGTTAACTTTTGTCTCGATAAAAACGATATTGCCAGACTACCATTGTCGTTGTGTTATCGATAATTTGTATAGAAATGTCAAATGTTTGTTGGTAGGATAGTTCAGAACAAAATGGCAGACCAAGGCATAAATGTTGAAATGTCCCGATGTCGTTTTTTTTTCACCAAACTCCATATGGACATACAAAAAAACGCAGCTATTAGCTTCATAAATGTACTGAATAATTTAAAACAGCTTCCTTTTTCTATTAAAAATTATTTTCTTCGCATTTTAAGCACAATTTTCACAACCGAAACAAAATAATCACATCAAAAACCACATAAGCAAAGTGACAGCTCAAAATTATTTTGGTATTAGTGCAGGGAGGGGTAAATTTGCCGAAAAATTTAGATCTGCAAAATTGATTTTAAATCAAAAAAGAAATCCATTTGTTTGCCCAATGGAACACAAAAATTGATTTGGATCTGTCAAAATGCTGATTTTGGCAGATCTAAATCAAAAATAAATTGCTTTATCTTACCAATGGAAAACCCCATTAATTCCCTCCTAGAGATCTCTACCAAATTGTCAAAGTCAAAGTGACAGCTAACAATTCGGCACGTTTGACAGACGCAATTACCAAATACCAAAAAAAAAATATCCAAACATTTACACTCCACTTCAAATGAATAAGGACACAAATTTTCAAAGGTACTTTTTCCATTTTTTCTTAACCCCGAGGCCACACGAGCAAGTACACAAACAAACCCAAGCAACTTGCTTAGTCGGCATTTACACCACCCGATTTTTCCTCAGACGATCTTTTGTTCATTGATGAAGGGAGTAGAAAGCGAGGGGTAAGGACCAAATCGTCCGTTCCTGGCAAACTCACACGATTTTTCCAGTATGTTTGCGTTCTCTTTTATACTTTTCCCAGAGTCTTGTGTGTTCAGCGTTGCCACTAATCGGAGAATTTTCCGAAGCTGATCCAAAAAGATAGATTTATTTTTTTTTCGCAGTAGATATGCATTTCCAAATTTGTATTTGTATTTTCGAAGAAGAAATTAGTAATACATATAAGTGATTGAAAATACATACATAGTTTGCTACACAGCTCATATGCAAGGCACTTAAAGGTTGGGTTTCAGGAGAAAAAACAACAACAATGATGATGAAATTATTTGTGGGTTTAATTTTGTTGAATTAAATTTTTTTTTCGTAAAACCAAAAAGTATTTGATTGCCAGTAGATGTGTTTTACGAAAAAAAAATGCAATAGGCAACGCTGGTCCTAAATGCCATCTACCTCTGAATGCAAAATGAAAGAGACAGCAATAAAGTATGAAGAGGACAGGAATAGAAATCGGACTGGAAAAATCGTTTCATATCGTTTCATGTAAACATTTCACACGATTTTGGGAAAAATCGTACTGGAAAAATCGGGTAATGTAAATGCCGACTTATCAACTGGCATGCAAGTTTTGAAGCCAGTAGTGAAGCAAGTTGAGAAGCAAGTTGGGAGACAAGCAAGTGGAAAGCAAGTGGAATGCAAATTACGAATTTGACAGGCAGTGTATGTAGCCAACTTGCTTGCAAGTACTTGCTCGTTTGGCCTTAGGGTAACATTGTGCATTAATGAATCATTTGATTATCCTTATTGTTTGTTTAGGATGTTGGGAAAAGAAAACAGAAAGATTAATTCAAAAAACACTGCTATTTTTCCTCCGGCACTCTTTCCATAACCCCGAGGCCACACGAGCAAGTACTTGCAGGCAAGTTGCAATACATACACATTTGTTTACTAACACAAACAAACCCAAGCAACTTGCTCAACTGGCATGCAAGTTTTGAAGCCAGTAGTGAAGCAAGTTGAGAAGCAAGTTGGGAGACAAGCAAGTGGAATGCAAGTGGAAAGCAAGTGGGAGGCAAGTGGAATGCAAATTACGAATTTGAGAAAGGCAGTGTATGAAGCCAACTTGCTTGCAAGTACTTGCTCATGTGGCCTCAGGGTAAGGAAAAATCTTTTTGTGTCAGCTGAATAAGCTCAAATATTGAAACTGCTAATAAAAGTTAATGGATGGAAGTAAAACAATTTTTTTTGAAATAGTTTTTTATGTTTCTATTTATTCTCGGACAATGCACAATGTTTAAACAAAAATTGACAAACCATTTGTGCCGAGGTCCCGAGTTTGACATTTTAGAAATGAACATTGGTGTTTGCTAAAAACCCCTATGTGCCCTTTCACACGAGGAAACTGAAAAAAAAAACTAAAAGGCAGGAGGAAAGAGGGGCGAACAGAATCTCCCCGGTCGAGGATTTGACCTCTATTACACGATGATTCTTTGCGTCTGAATCTTTTCGAGTTTTCATGAGCGCGAAGGAGAAAAAGCATCGGATTTCACCTTCGCACTCATTGAATTTTGACAAGAGTCAGACGCAAGGAATCATCGTATAATAGGGGACTTTGAGGAGATATTTTGACATTTCCTTTTACATCTAGGTTTAAGTGTGTTCAACCAATATACTTTCAAAGGAAATTTAAAAAATTGCCTGGAGATTTGTTTCCTCGTATGAAAGGCACAAAATATTTTTAAGGAAATTAAAAGAAAGCGTCAAAAAATCTCCAGCAACTTGTTTCTTCGAGTGAAAGGGGGCTTTTCCCTTCTCCAACAAAAACAACAAAACAAAAATCGGACTGGAAGAATGGGGCAATGTGACTGCCAACTTTAAAGAATAAAATACGTCTCGTCTGTGTTGAACGTACCTATTAATTTCCCTCGATGTGCCAACTCTAATCTGGTTCTTATAACTATTCTGTGGCTTGTGTCATTTCAGAGCTTTGAAATATTTTCATTTTACCATTAATGCAAATGCATCAATCATAAAATCATAATAAATACCAAATATTCGATACAAATTTCCTTTTTAAATATTTGATAAGCAATAAAACTGAATAATTATGACTGCTCCACTGGAAAATCTTGAGACTCAACTCGAAATGTTTATTGAAAACGTTCGTCAAATACGCATTATTGTAAGTGATTTTCAGCCACAGGGCCAGAATGTCCTAAACCAAAAAATGTAAGTAAAATACTGTACGTCTTTTTTGTTGCAGCGATCTCATTTTGTATTTTATTTTTTCTATTTTCAATAGTCAAAGCTTAGTTACTGGATTACAAGAAATTGACAAACTAAAAACCCAAGTGCAAGACGTTATGGTTCCTTTTGAGGTGTTCGATTACATCGATCAGGACCGAAACCCTCAGTTGTATACAAAAGACTGTGTGGAGAAAGCATTGGCCAAAAATGAAGAAGTCAAAGGAAAAATTGATGCGTACCGCAAGTTCAAGTCGAATATACTTCTCGAACTATGCAAAACATTTCCCAACGAGCTCAATATGTATCGAGCCATAAGACCAGATTCTTGAATACATAGAAATATCACAAGAAAAATGAGGTCGAAACGAAGAATGACTTGGATTGGTAATTAAGTATAACACATTATTTACTACATTATTGAATCACTTATTAATAAAGAAATACAATTTATAAATTCAAAAAATTCTCACTGAGAACTAATATTTTAGTCTGAGATGGATAAAGAACTACTTACATTATGCACGGCTTCTAGATATACATTTTTCATTCGCAGAATGTCCAAGTTTATGCCTGCTACAACATTTACATAATTTAGTAAGAAATATATCCATGGCGGTCGTGAAGAACCAGGTACCCTTGGTAAATACTTTCATTCTTATGTATCTGAAAATAAATTATAACTTTTTCCACATCAATAAGGTTTTGTGAATGATATTAAACACAAACCCCGACCTTCTAAATTTTTAATAGTTCTACTTGCCTGGTTCTTCAAGACCGCCACGGATATCGCTCTAATCGAAAAAGATTTGGACGAGCTGTAATAGGATCATCCTCATGCATGGTCTGATAGTGTGGTGGTACATTATCAATAAACTCAAGAAGGTTCCAAGGACAGCTTGAGTTGGCATCGCAGGGGCTCTATGATTTTGTTCAATACATGCATAACTGCTGGAACACAACAGGGGTGACTCAGGACCTTACATCAACGGTGAACTACACCGGCTACAATAAACCCAACGCGTGACTATAGTTTGGTTTCCATGTATTTGTTTGTTTCATACGACCACTTAAGTGCCTCCTCGACAAAAAAGCAGAAACAAAAATTTTGATGTGCACAGGGTTTTCTGTTTGTCAGTCAGTTTCCCAAACTTCATGCAAGATTTGAATTTTGCGCAACTTCGGAAGTGTTGTAAAACACAGTTTTATAGCCTATCAGTAGAACTCAAAGTTAAAAGTTCAAGTGAGCTCAACTCCATGATTGCGTTTCGCCCAGGTACGATAGTTGGGCTCATCAGTTAGTATCATTAGTATCTTAATGCTGTGATTTTTATATCAGTCGGTAAACATCGATACAAAATTGCGTCTTAGAAGGGTACGATAGTCATCTAACTGATGAGCCCAACTATCGTACCTGGGCGAAACGCAATCATGGAGTTGAGCTCACTTGAACTTTTAACTTTGAATTATATATTCGGTCACTCCACTTAAACAGAAGAATTTCTTTTCAAATTTTCTTCATATTCAATTATTATAAAAAGCCTGAGCGCGGGCATTTGAAAGTCTAAGTGTCTGAATTTAACCAAATTCCCTTAGAATAATAAAATTCATAGTATCTTAATGCTGTGATTTTTATATTAGTCGGTAAACATCGATACAAAATTGCGTCTTAGAAGGGTACGATAGTCATCTAACTGATGAGCCCAACTATCGTACCTGGGCGAAACGCAATCATGGAGTTGAGCTCACTTGAACTTTTAACTTTGAATTATATATTCGGTCACTCCACTTAAACAGAAGAATTTCTTTTCAAATTTTCTTCATATTCAATTACTATCAGTAGAACTACACAATTTTGTTTGCAAGAAAACAAATAGCATTTTTTTTATTTGAAAAAGTAGGAACCAGCTTGTTTTATGTGAAAACATTTTCTAAGAAATCATTATACTTCGTCTTCTTTAACTAAAAATCAAATAATGTGTAAAAAACAAGTTCCATTTTTATTTCATGATCGTATACAAAGAAATTTATATTAATAAAATTGTAGGTATCACTTTAACATTATGAGAATGGATCTGCAGGTTTCCCTCTCATATCTCTCTCTCTGTCAATTAAGTCTACGAACAAATTCCCCATAAAAATTGATAAATTTTCTCAAAAACATGCCTCGGTTCTTTAAATGATTCCATTTTTGTTTGTTCACCAAGGAGTTTCGTGTTTTAATTTGCAATATTAACATCATCCTCTTCTGGAACTTCCAACACATCATTGTTTTCATCCGCTGATGTCTCTAATTTCAATAAGCTATTTTCCAAAGATGCAAGAAATGAACTATCCTTGTATTCAGGCCAACTACGAAATTGACAAAATAGCGTTAGCATTTGATTGGGTGTTAAGTCTCCGAATTCTGTATGTATGTTCATGTTTGGATAGAAGCTTTTACTACTAATTTCGACACAATTTGTTGAGTACTTTGGTAAGAATTTAGAATTATCTTCTGGATAAATCTGTTGTTGCGGTGAAGAGTTAGTTGATTGAGTTATTAGCCTTGCACCACAGCCAGGGACATATTTTTCCAAGTTGGGTATAATTCGATTTCGTCGACTTACACAATTCTGTTTGACAAAATACCAGAGTGCTTGGACATCCTCTGGAGGGCATAAGTCATAGAAATTACGCCTCGGAACAATCTTCACCAAATATAGTACATCTGGATTGATTGAGTTGACTTTATTGAGTTTGCTACTCTTCTTCCATTTGTATTCGGTTTGTTGGGGCAGGAAGTATTCTCTGGGCATTTTTGTTATGAACCGATGTTCGAACATCATTTGGAAGAGCATTGTCGACGATCTGTATATCATGTATCCAATGTCATTGCTGCAAGTCAAATGGACATATATAGCTGGCGGCATAACCAAATAGAGTTCGCTTCGGCCATACGAAAAGAGGCTATTTTGAAACACAATTGAGTTAATCAAATGCTTAAAAAATATGTACGAACCAACAGCTCCAAAGACTACCATGTTCGTGTCGTCAGAATATGATTTCTTGGGCACATCTTCAAGAAGTTTAGCCACACGTGTTCCATCGTCAATTTTATCTTGATAAACAATTTTCCAGAGATTTACAAAATCTCCTTTCTTAATCGAGCACAATTGGTTGTTTTGTTGGCACATATTAAGAAGTTTTTCTTTATTAAGCGTCGTTTGTTCGATCAGAATTATATTCCTAAATAATTTCCAATCGATGAATTTTTGTGTCACAAGTCCAATGCCCGGATTAAATTCGAGGAGGGTATCTTTTGGAGAAATGTGTGGTTTAAGGGCATCAGCTATCATATCGGCGCCTTTTTGGTTGGTCAGATAGAATGCTTCAGGTGTTTTTTGTCTTTTTTTGTGAATTTTTGAGGGAAGTAATTCGGAAATTGTCTCTTCATGTTTTACGAACTCTCCGTTGGTACTGTTTTGTATAAATCTTTTTGAATGCCGACATATTAAAAGGGTGAAACTTCTTTTAAACATTTTTTAAGAACAAAGTTGAAATTTGTGCAAGATGAAAAGTCAAAACAAGTAGAGAAACGTCAAATCACAAAAAGTTGTTTTGACATTTTTTGGGTCAGTTCACGTACTTCTCAGACTATAATAAAAAGTCTGTTCCGTACCCAGTCTCAAACTGAGAGATTTGGTAATTTTAAGCTTGATTCACACTATAGTTCTAATACTGATACAGTCTCAGTATGTGCTCACTACATTAAAATATTCTTAAACGAGAAACAATAGGTCTGATCCTTTACTTTGGGTTTCTGTGATTTTTAGTCCAAACTTGTGTCAAAATATTTTTTTTAATATGAACTTTGACACAACTTTGGATTGAAATGCGCAGAAATGCACAGAAAATCACAGAAATTCAAAGTAAAGGAACAGACCTAACACAATCGTTATCGCTCCAAAAACGATACGCTCTCGCTCCGATTTCGATTTGTTTGAAAGAATATTTTATCGAAGTGAGAACTCATTTTTCAATTTTCTATTTATTTTGATGTGACAAATCGATGACAAAAAAAAAATTAATTTGAAAATAATATATGAAAAAAAGAATGCAAAAAGATATGGGAGCTGTATCAAAAAGCCCGAAAAAGGGTAAAATTATGGATAATTCATGAATAAATTCATTTTTTCAGGCTTATTCGGGAAAAGTACCTTTTGTTTTTTCTTAATTTCTCAAAAACTAAGAAAGGTTTTTACATTTGGTTTTCGGTAATGGACTAAAAAATAATGAGGGCATTGAATATTGAACTCAAAAAATGCCCTTAATTACGTAAAATTTTGAAAAATATCGACTTGAGAAAAAAAAATCACAATTTTTTTTTTTAATTTTGACTTTAAAATTTAATTTCTCAAAAGCTATTCGCTTAAACAACTTGATTTAAAAACCAAATACAAGAGTGGAGTATTATATTGCGTTTTCATTAGGCCAAATGAGGTAATTTCGTTGAAAATTTGCAAATTAGATACGAAATTAGCTCATTTCCCATACAAATTCACATTTCGAAATGAGATGATTTCAACCAAATTTGCACGAAATTAGGTTGGAAATTAGGTTGAACCAAATCGAACAAATCTAAATTGAATACTATTGTGAATAAAAATTCACAATCGAGTAATTTCTGACTTGAAATGTCAAATTTAAATTAATGCGAAACGAGAGGACAGATAAAGTGAAGAAAATTGTTCCAAATAAATCAGGTAAATTATAATTAAAACATAAATTATCCTTTTAATATTTTTATTCTTTTATATTAAGAGAAACTTCCTGGCTAAAAATTTTTCAATGAATATAAGAAGCAAGCAACAGTCAACAAGGGCGAGCATGGCGCTTTTCTTGCAGAGCATCAACAGGAACAACAGCTTGGCTCCTCATCATTAGAAAAGCTAGTACGCGAATCTTACCCAAATACCTACCATCTAATGAACATTTCAAACGAGGACATTCCACAAGTATGTCGCAGAGTTTCAAGGACAATTCATCCTCTGATGTTAGCCTGCTCCAAGTAATGTTGATGATTTCTCTATCATTGCCTCCGGAACGAATTTATATCCTACCTGGAACACGAGCATGCGGAATGAAAATGCTCAAGAACATGGGGTCAAACAACGACATTGCGATGGGACGGGATAAAATGTGAACCTGAAGAAAAGTTCTGGCAGGTCTGGCAGGAAGGAGCTGGATTTTATTATGTCGATACCTTCCCGTAAGAATGTATTAAGCGACATTTCAAAAATTTTAAAGGCATCGAAAAAAAACCTCTGGTCCACTTACTTATTTATGTATTTAAGAAAATAAAAAGATTTGGAACGGGATTTTCAACTCAAAATGCTTCGAAAAATCTGTTTACTACAACAAAATACCCAAATAAATAATTGAATAAGAGGTATTTTAAAAATTTAATTTAAAATTTTTAAAATGTCGCTTAATACATTCTTACGGGAAGGTATCGATGTGAAGATTGTAAAAACATGAAAAAATGAAGTGTTTTTAAATATAATTTCAATCGTCACCTTTTTACGATTGCGAAAACATAAACAAATGATGGTGGTTATTCCATTTATTTTTTAGGTACATATGTAAGTATTCATAAAAAAGAAATCAGGTTTTAGTTTTGAAGTTGGATTGCAATGGATGTGTTACAATCACATGTAAATCCTTTGCCTTAATAGCTCTTAAGCTGGCCATATACGAACAAGTCACAAGATTGCCTTGGTTGAATTTCAGATTGACTGAAAATCCAAATGGATCGGTGAACGATCGAATTTTGAATTGGTACGGGGCCATTTGGCTCGTTGATGGCTCTGTCCATGTGCTGGTCCTTCTTGGACAGTGGTAGATGCAATCATGCTCGCCCATGCATCTTATATATTGCCGTAAGTGCATCAGAACACCTTATGTAAAACAGCCATCCCATCGGTTTCTGGATCAACATCGATGAAGTTCAACTGCACGGAAGGATTATCTTTAGCGTGGGCGTGGATGATACTTTAATCTGTTACTGGCAGAGCATTTTCGTTTGCATTCAAAGTCAACACATAAATAAATTTTGTATTTGATATTTATAAGCAGTGACAGTCAATGATGAAGTTAAAAAAAAATCAACAGGGCTGTCAAACGAAATGAGGTAATTAGATGAAAACACTTTTTTGTAATTTGTGAAATTACCTCATTTCGCCTCTAATGAAAACGTAGTATTAGCTTTCAAAAAAATTATAGCACATTATTAAATGTGTTTCCGTTGATTTTTAATATTTTTTTTGCATTTGAAGTCAATGTGTCAGAAACAATAATAACAATTTTTTTCTTAAAATAACCCAAAGAATCACCCCCTGAAATACTTCCACTCAGGTCCGGGACACCCTGTATAAAGAGGATCCATTATGAATAATTTGACATGCCACAAACAATAATTTATCAATTTTAAATAAATTAATTTATTTTGAGATTCGAATTTTATATTTGACTAGATGACCCAGTGAACTTCGTTCCACCATAAATTAATATAAAAATGTGAGTGTAACTCTCCATAGGCTAAACCCAGTCAACGTTGTATCGCCATATGCTATGTTCCCACCAAAATGAAATCCGAGATTTCTGTTGAGATCCTTCAATATTTTGAACCGTTGGAACTAGTTTTCATAGAAATTTCAATGAAATCTCAATAAAATCTCGGGATTTCAACGAAATCTCAATGAAATTCTGCTCCAACAAATTGAAATCTCGAATTTTTTAAGCTGAAATCTCGGATTTCGCTTTGGTGGGGAATTAATTTTAGAAACTGCAGTTGCTGGCAAGCTCCAAATATAATTTTGAACAACTCCACTCCCGATGGCCACACTACCAAACATTTTTGTTTTTCTTGTTCATATATTAGGTATAGTAGATCGTGGTCACCTCACTTTGTAATAGAATATTTTTTAAATAGGCTTATAAAGAACTTCTGAGTCTAGAAACACTCGGTAGCCTGATGGTACAGTTAAAGCTTCAATAAGCGAACACTCATCGTCCCCTCTTTTTTATCCAGTTATCAGAGCTGTCCGGTTAAGAGAAAGATTGACGAATGGCAACCTGCTCTTTTTGGCATCGCAAAATGAAATGACTTCGAAAATAAGAGCTGTAAAACATTTACAATGCCGAATAGCGGTGGAGAAATAGGAATCACACACTCTCAACTAATACTGCGTTTTCATTAGGCCAATGAGGTAATTTCGTTGAAAATTTCCAAATGCGATACGGTTGGAAATTAAGTCAAAACCTAACGAACACACCTTATTAGCCACAGTTTGTTGAGCTCTGAATTGGTTTTGTCTGAAAATGTCAAAGTGCAATGGAAGGAGACAAAAGAATACAACAACAAAAAGCGATTAACAGCCAGTTGAAATTCAAAAATGAAGTGACCTGTCAAACGAAATTACCAAATTACAAATGAAAACACTTTTTCTGTGATTTGCGAAACTACCTCATTTCAGCTCTAATGAAAACGTAGTATAAAGTTAACTCATAGCTAACCCGGAGGCCACACGAGCGAGTAGTCGCTAGCGAGTTGGGTGCATACATTAATTGTCAAATCGCTCGCCGCTCTACTCGCTTCTCAACTGGCTTTGAAAAAGGCAAGCCAGTTGACTAGCGAGTAGGAAAAGTTTCGATGTATTAGTAACTGGCTAGCGATTACTCGCTCGTGTGGCTTCAGGGTAAATGGGAGATCCCGTACTAAGCTCTCAAAGTAACAGTGATCTGTTTGGTTATAGAGATTTGCTTTTGAATTGAAAACAAAAATTCGAAACTGTGAAAACAGATCCTTTGCTTCTTTCATTGTGTCCGTTTATTGTGACGTTTTCTATTTGAAATGAGCAAAAATAAGTGCCCGAGTTCGTTTAAAGGAGTGTCCGTATATAGGATCGCAATTTGTATGAGAAATTCGAGAAAAGAGTAGTTGGCTCGCAAAAATATGTCTGTTTAAAGGAATTTTCCGATTATCCTAGGTATAGGTATTTGCAAATAGAGCTTTCACTGTATTTATGCCTTGTTGAAATTTGGTGGAGTGATAATTTTTTTTTATTTAACATCATTTGAAAAAAGCTAGATATTTAAAGATGCGCATTTCTTAAAGCCATTTTATAACTTCAACCCTGCAAGCACAAATATCAATTTTTAGAATCGGACCGGAAGTCTCTGAGATTAAAAAAAGCAAACAAAGTAGATACCCGACCCAGTTGCTGGTTCACAAAACCAATATCTTACCAATTCCGAAGGTCACTTGAAACTGTTAAAAAGGATAAGGCTGTTGATGGAAATAAGAAGACATGGCCTTTTCGATTGGAGTCAGAATGACAGATCTTCTTCCTTTTCTAGTCAAGGTCTTCCTTCAAAAAGGCCATTCATTTTTCATTGTCTTCAATATTTTGAAGTTCAATGGTTTATCATTTTTTATTTTTTGCTAAATTTGTATAATGCGCTGAGATTTCAAAATCAAATTTTTGTCCCCACGAACTATCTTGGACTATAAAAAATATTCTGTATTAATAATTTATTTACATTAGTTATACCAAACCGATCCCAATCCTTAGTAATTTTATATGGTAAGTGAATGAAATAGACCGCACTTAAAAATCTCGTTTTGATATTCTGGCCCTTGCGATCAAGATTCGACCTACCTTCAAGCTATACCATTCTTTCGCTTCTCAGAGTGCATCTCGCTTACTTTTGTTGGTGTATACATACGTACTCATGCCGCTATTTTTCTAGCTTATTCTTCTTATTTTTAATTTTCAAAAGGAAAAACACAAACGAAACAAATTATATGCATATAGACCTTCATCCCTTGATTCTGACATTTTAGACTAATTCCATCACCAATCCGCGTTTAGCACCTGAGAACATAGTTTAAATTTTCTCATCAAGTAAAACTTTATATATCCGGTGGCGGTCGTGAAGAACCAGGTAAGTCAAGATATCTGAAGTGAATTATTAAGGCTCCCCCAAACCAACGCGAAACATTCGCCGACGACTGTTTTTTGTTGTTGTTTGGCGTTGTGTTTTTGTCATATTTTGTGCTATTGTGAATGATTCGCTGCAAATTCGCGTTGGTTTGGGAGAGCCTTTATGGGTATTCATGCAACAGCGTAAAGTCATCGTAAACGCCGTAAAGTTTAAAACTTCGTAATTCTGTCACAATTTGTATGGAAAATTTGGCAGATTTACGAAGTTTAAAACTTTACCACGTTTACGACGACTTTACGCTGTTGCATGAATACCCTTATTGTTTTATTTATTATTCGGAATGAGAGTTGTTTTGAATCCTCCGTGAGACAGAAAAATTACCGAGGCTCTAAAGATATGAAGATAATGAACTGGCTAAATATCTCACATAGTTATCAAAACAGAATCTTTTTTTTTCTTCTTGTTTAAAATATTTCGACAAAAGATAATTGAGCAGGAAATCCAAACCATTACCCTGAGGCCACACGAGCGAGTAATAGTTAGCGAGTTACTAATACATCGAAGCTTTTCCTACTCGCTTGCCAACTAGCTTGCCTTTTTTGAAGCCAGTTGAGAAGTGAGTAGAGCAGCGAGTGATTTGACAATTAATGTATGTACCCAACTTGCAAGCGAGTACTCGCTCGTGTGGCCTCCGGGTTAGGTCCAGTTGCACAAACGTGGCTCTAATTTTGATTCATGGTTCAGATATTTTAGATCAACGAATCTGGTGGATCAGCTGAGAGGTTCAACGATGGTTCAAAGTTCAACTTTGCTATAATAGCCAATTTCAATCTTGAACCATCCAAATAAAATTGTGTGAAAAAACGACAACAAAGCAAAACAATTCACATGTTAAATACAACAATAACTTTGTCCATATAGAGTTAGCTAAGTCCAGATAATTAACTGGAGTTAGCTTTTGTCTCGATAAAAACGGTATTGCCAGACTACCATTGTCGTTGTGTTATCGATAATTTGTATAGAAATGTCAATTGTTTGTTGGTAACCCAGCGGCTCCATTGGCAATATTTGAGGCAATAAATTGCCTCACTCATTGCTATTGCCTTTAATATTGCAAATGGAGACGCTTTGTCAATGGCAATGGCAATATTGCCTAGAAGATGAGAGGCAATTATTGATTTCCATAGTCAAGGCAATAAATTGAGTAAAAATGGGGTTCCCCGTGATTGTCAATGGCTTCTTTATTGATTTTTTCAATTAAATCGTAGAATATGAGAACGCACATGACAAAATATAATGTCTGTTCGTGTACTTCCCCAAAACTACGAATTTCTACGAATTTTATTTTTTTTATACGAGCTTTGACAGAACTTTGGGCTAAATTCGTAGAAATTCGTAGTTTTGGGAGGTACGCGAACAGACCTATAGTGAATTAAAATTAAATTTAATTAAAACATGGGATTTGAACAGCATTTGACTGTATTTGCAGTCAAATATTTCTATACACACATTTTATAATTGAAATTGCCTGGCAATGAAAATGCCCACCCAAGCAATAAATTGCCATTCCTATTCCAATTGCCATCGCCTCAAATATTGCCAATGGAGCCACAGCGTAAGATAGTTCAGAACAAAATGGCAGACCAAGGCAAATGTTGAAATGTCCCGATGTCGTTTTTTTCACCAAACTCCATATGGACGTACAAAAAAACGCAGCTATTATATTAAATTTCTGATCCACGGATCAAAATTTGAACCACTTGTTTCAACAATTTTTGCTCACCGACTTTGTCGAATTAACTGAATTCAGATGATGGTTCAAGCATTTAATTAGCTACTATAACATACTTGAGCCTTGAACCATCGTTGAACCTCAGTGAATCCACCAAAATCAGCGAGTTAAAATTGCTGAAATCTTTCAAATTTTGCGGGAAATTTAAAACTTGCTTATATAAATACAGTGCTAGCACCCAGCATTACTACGTATAAACAGTGAGGTATGCAACCCCCCTGCTTGGGCTCAATATATGATTTGGTGTGGGGCATAGTTTGGTGTATGCAAAGTTTCTTTTGCATTTAAAGAACAAGAAGTGTGTACACAGAAAATGATACATGCTTATTGCGGACTTTGGCCCCAGAATTCATAAATAATTTCCCTAAAAATCAGGCTTAAATCTGAAAATTCCGAAAAAAAACAGAAATGGCAAAAAAAGAAAAATATCCCAAAACCTAAGCTTACATCTGGCAGCACTTAGCATGCAATGACATTTGACATATCATTACTGTCACGACAAGTGAAGCTCATTCTTCGCCATCTTGGTCTTCTTTATTTGTTTTCCATGCATTTTGTATGGAAAAAGTGGAACTTAAGAATTTAATTAAAAATACTTATAAACGTTTCCGCACCCTAAAATTGTGATATTTGGTGTTTTTTAGTAAATATCTATCGAATGAGACTATCTGCGGTTTAAAATTCAGGATGTCGTAAAATAAAGTTGAGCCAAAATTTGGATTCATCTGCTCAGGTGAGCGCTCTGATATATAAATTGAACAATTGTGCTAATATTTATTAGAATACGGAGTCCTCTAAAATCTCATAAATATAAAATGGCATTTATTCGTGGGCTAGAAGCTGTTTCTGTCTGATCTAAAAACATTTTTAAAACAAACAGCTCCACAAAATAAAAGTTCTCCATTGAACTCACAGGTGTCGCTCCAGTGTCTTAATTTTGACAGCTGCTGTCATATCGAGCCATATGCGGTATCAGCTGATGGTGGTCTCTCGATTTAACCTATTCGCACGTGCAATTTTGTATTTTGCTGCACTTTGCAACTTTGCATCAGAAGTAAAATTTATTTTCGGTCTTTAATTATATCAAAAGAAATAGAACTCATTATGGATACTAATAAATTAATTAAATACGCTCTCTACGGTATGTCGTTTGTCGTCGCATCAGAAATTACCTACAGCTACATCCGCCGCTGGATGGAACGCTGCGCTGAAGTACGTGCATCCCAGACGGATAGGGAAGTCGCCGAAGTAATATGGATTAATGAGCATACCCAGGATTGTGCCGTCAAAACCGAACAGAATTCTCCGAAATTCTTTCACAATGGCGAGAAATGCAAAAATATGTTCTGCTATCCTCGGAATATCCGGAAAATTATTAAATTTATTGATAACGCGAAGCATTCAATCGATCTCTCCATGTACATATTTACGTCCAATGAATTGGCTCAAGCATTCCATCGAGCTATAAAACGAGGTCTTCAAATTCGTATTGTAAGTGATCAAGAGATGTGCTTTTCCTCAGGTTCACGAATTACAGATCTAACTAAATGCGGTGAGTAGAATCTGCCAGCCTTGGTTACCTCGGTTTAGAATTTAAAGAAGAAAAAAAAAATCACGTTCTAAGCAAATTGTTTTTTCTATTGAAAGTTAAAACGTCCAACACGTGCATTCAATGGTGATGCATTAGAAAAAGTTTTTCACATTGAACATGTGCATTTGTTTCCTTTGTTCATCGCTGACTTTTTGAATTAAAACATACCATTATCTTTTATATTTATTAAAAAATATATGATTAAAACTCTACAAAAGTTTATGTCATTCAAGTCGAAACAGGTGCTGCAGTCAGCTATGAGCTTACGTCATCCTTGCGTAATGCATTCGAATTGATCAGCTTGGAGACAAAATTCTCGAGCACAACAATTCTACCTACATTCCTATCTACTTTCTACACTTCCATCGTTTCGATAATTTGTCTGTTGTTTGCAATTTCAAAGATAAATCTATTTTTAAATCATAGCCAACAATTTTTTTTTGTTGATTTTCTCGCAAATTGCAATTTTTCTCAACCTTGAAATTTATTGTTTATTCATAATTTGAATAGAAAACTTAATAAAGAACACCAACACAAAAATATAATATGTATGTATGTATGGTTAAAAATTTAATTTCATTCAAAACATTTTTCTATGAAATCTTCGATGAGAATTGGTAAACTTAAAATTGGCAACGAATTTCTGTTTTGCCTGTACTTTTCATTGTGTGGTTGTCATCTATGCTAAATGAAATCGCACAAAACAAAAGATGTGCCCACGATTAATTTAAAAATTTCCTTCAACGATCGAATTTTATTTTTTTGAAAATTATTTTATGAAGTTTCATTTAGCGAAGTGCCCTTACCACTTAAAACACTAAAACCTCCAAATCGGACGCATACCTAAATTTACCTAGTTTTTAATTAATGATCATCTAATGAATTAAAATAACAATTTTGGATAGGATCTGTACAATACCTATAATAGTTTCTTACTAAATTTTTCCTTCGGAAATATGAATTTAAAAATAAAAATTTCTTCGTAAGAGTTCCATTTAAAAACAAAACAAAAAAGTTTAAATAGATATTTTGATTATCCGTATCAAATTATTTTTGTTCTTTTTAAGAAAACTGTCCCTGGTGGTAAAATACATATAATTGATTTTTTCTTGTAGACAAAATTCCTATCAAATATAAACAATTAAAATTTATGTAAAGCGGTTTTGGGATAAAAATCAGATTGGTCAAAATTTTGATGTGCATGTGTACATACTTTGAAGAGGATCCATATTTTGGTAGTTATATTCTCTGCAGAAATTTTGAGACTAATCATGAAAATATACAAATTTGGATTTTGTTGGCACACTTTATTACTGTACGAATTCAAACTACATTTCAACACAATTCAATAACTCGTTTTCGAGATATTGAACTTAAAAAAAAAGTTATTAAATTCTTTCAAAATCCAAACAAATATACCTATTCTCGGATTTTCAATATTTAATTTTTTCCTGAGTTCGAAAGGCTAGTTGAAAAGCAAGATTTCATGACAACAGATACTCTTGGAGGATTTGTTAGTTCCTCGCAAGAGGCAGTAGGTACTTCGGAAAAAAATATTTTTTGGTTTTAGGTGGTAGCGGCTTGGAATCAAACCCAGATCTTCGGTATGACAGACAACGCACTAACCATTATGCCACGAGGTAATATCACTTTAAGATGTGCCAAGTTTAAGGAACATTTCTTCAAGGGTTTAAGGCTTAAGGTTAAAGTACAAAGTGAAATAGAAGCCTCTGCTAATATTTGGTGGTCTTCAATGGATATTGTCATGAATTGTCGCAATTCGATTCGAAATAATGAAAAGATGTTTCCCTATTTTTTGTCAGATTTTGATTTGACCGCATATTTAAAGTAATAACACAGGTTTATAAATACATGCATAGGTATCTGTTAACTTTTTGACATGCAAAGTAATGTTTCTATGCATGCTTTTGGGTACTGAGCTCAAATCCGTCATCCATTTGACAACAGCTCAAGTTGTCGAGATATTTCTGTTAGAAAATGAAAAAATAACCGTTTTTAGCTAATTTTGAGGTTATGTAACAACAAGAGGTAAATATTTTCAATAAAATTAATAAATTTTTCTAAAAGGACTAATCTTTTTTTTAATTTAGTTAAAATCTTTTCCACATCTCTGTTAGGCCTTCTGCACACGACACGTCGCGTCATAGACGTGTACAAGATTCGTCATGCAGCGACGACTTCTCTACGCCCAATCTTCTGCACACGAAGCGTATCGTCATCGTCAAATAATATTTTTTGCAAAAATCTATTTGATTTGATTGACCGGCGTCATCGAAGATACTGACACTGCTGTACGACAAGCGATTTGCTGCTTGTGTGCTGTGACGAATATGTGTTGCGTACGCCTCGTGTGCAGTTATTCATTTAAATCAATGTGCGCTGCACACTATCTGCACACAATCTGCATACAAGCGCAGTACGCGTCTATGACGAGACGCGTCGTTTGCAGATGGCCTTACTCCCCGATATATCCTTAGTAAGATTCAAGTTTCAGTAATTGGTTACATTTTTTATGTTAGTTCAAATAAAGAGTTTACATTGAGCTCCACTCGCGTGTACATGTATTGCGTTTCGCCCAGGTACAACAGTTGGGCTCATCAGTTAGATGCTGTTGTACCCTTCTAAGACGCAAATTTTTATCGATGTTACCCGACTCATATAGAAATTCACAACATGAAAACACTGTGAATTCTATTTATCCAGGGGAATTTGTTTAAATTAAGACACCTAGAAATCGAATGCCAGTGCTCAACTTTCTATAATTATGAATTTGAAGAAAATTATTAAATAATATTCTTCGGTTTTAGTACAGCGAATGAATTAACTTCAAATAAAGAAGTTTAAGTGAGCTCTACTCCATATATTGCGTTTCGCCCAGGTACAACAGTTGGACTCAGCAGTTTGATGCTGTTGTACCCTACTTAATAATTTTCTTCAAATTCATAATTACTTACTAATTTATTTCAATACTACATAATGCACTACTTACTTAACCGGCTCCCAATCCATGAAGGGTCGCAGACCCTCGATGTGGCCGAGCCAATGTCGTGGTGTTTTGATTTTCTAGACTACATCCACATCGCGGTTGTATATTCTCCTCCATTTGCCCTCCTCGGACACAGGACCAAATATCTGTCAAAGAATTTTTTTTTGATGTACATATGTTGATGTGCATGCTGATGATATTCACATCATCGACCGCTTCAGAAAGGAAGAAGAGCTGTTATATCCTGAAGTGCCATATCAAAATCGTCAAATGATTCCAACGCGTGAAGTGACTCTCAAATTTCTATTATGCTGTCACCGTAGACGACTGAATTGGTTGATTGCGAGTTGCGATTGTCCCTTATCAGTTATCACAAATAATTTTAGATGTACACACATATAACTGAGAATTATTAAACTTTAATTCATATCAGCTTTGTTGACTGTGATGATGGTTCAATGGAAGATTATAATTTCTTTTTTCCAACGTTTCGATTGTTGTCGTCTTCTTGAGAGAAAATTTGTATTTATAACAGAAGTTATTGCACATAAGCTTAGTGTTTGTAAAGAGAAAATGAAATTAACTTACATAAAGGTTGTTAACAATAATAAGTTGCAATATTAATGTTTATGAGTAATATACAAAGAAAAGAATGAGGTCCACATTGGGATTTGAATTAACACCTCAAAGTCTTCAGTCAAGCAATACATTGATTGTATCATTGGCACCCTCAATGTTGTATTGAAATTTGTGATAGGTGGAGATTCAAGAGAGTAGGTTCTAGTTCTCCATTAAAAAAATAAATCTTTAGGCTTGATTCAGACTACTGTGCCAATATCGATAAATTCTCAAAACGTTCTCCCTCCGATACCTAACCCTAGTATTCACATTGCGGCTCCAATACCAATATCGATACAGCTCCCATATCTTTTTGTATTCTTTTTTTCATATATTATTTTCAAATTAATTTTTTTTTGTCATCGATTTGTCACATCAAAATAAATAGAAAATTGAAAAATGAGTTCTCACTTCGATAAAATATTCTTTCAAACAAATCGAAATCGGAGCGAGAGCGTATCGTTTTTGGAGCGATAACGATTGTGTGAATATAAACATTGTTTCTCGTTTAAGAATATTTTAATGTAGTGAGCACGTACTGAGACTGTATCAGTATTAGAACTATAGTGTGAATCAAGCTTTAATGTAGTAATTCATACAGGTCGACAGTCAAATTCAAATTGGCTATGAAAAGAGTGACATTCATCGGTATTAACTATTCTACATAAAAGAAGCGTGTCGAAAAACAGTCAGTATTATTTGAATTCCATCATTTGTGAGTGCGCAAGCTGTTTTCAAATGTAAATGTAGTTCATGAATAATGCCCTATAGACCAAGATCCCAGGGCCGCCAGACATATGTACGTCATTTTATCATAGCTGAATTTTTTTCTGTGAATGAACCCTATGGTAGGTATTAACGAATGGATACTACGAACCTTGAACCCGGGTGCGTTTCGGAGGTATTGAGTGCTAAAAGTGCATAAAATGATGGAAAATTACGTCATTTTATCAGAGCTGATTTTTCTATACATATGTTTCAAAGAAAGTTTTGATAAGCTTATTTTGACACTTGCCAGACACCTGCATGGGGACCCAATGCCAGCCAGACACGTTTAAAGGTGTCAAAAAAGTCATCAAATTTACGTTATAGTATCAGAGCTGAATTTTATATATGTTCTTTGGGCAACTGTACTACGAACCTTGAACCCGGGTGCGTTTCGGAGGTATTGAGTGCTAAAAGTGCATAAAATGATGGAAAATTACGTCATTTTATCAGAGCTGATTTTTCTATACATATGTTTCAAAGAAAGTTTTGATAAGCTTATTTTGACACTTGCCAGACACCTGCATGGGGACCCAATGCCAGCCAGACACGTTTAAAGGTGTCAAAAAAGTCATCAAATTTACGTTATAGTATCAGAGCTGAATTTTATATATGTTCTTTGGGCAACTGTTTCAAGAAATTTCCCAAGCTGCCAGACACATACATGGAGACCCAATGCCTGCCATGCAGGCACCTTTTAAGGTGTCAAAAAATCATTAAATCGCGTTATAGTATCAAAGCTAATTTTTATATTTTTTCTATAGACAACTGTTTTAAGATATTTCCCTGCCAAACACCTGCAACAGTGGAACCTAATTTCAGCTGACAGATACGGATTTAAAAGTATCCAAGATATTCCCCAAGCTACCAGATACCTACACCTAAAAGTATTTCAAATAATCTTGTTTCATACGGTTCAGTATCGAAGCTATTTTGATCTAACGAACAAAAATATGTTCCTTGGATAATATTATTTAACAATATTTTTAGCCAAGAGTGCGAATGTTATCCTTAGGTTCCAAAGCTTCACTGGTGTTTAAATATACCTACCCATCAACATTTTCTAAGCATTTATTAAACTACCATAGGGTTCATTCACAGACAAAAATTCAGCTATGATAAAATGACGTATGTCTGGCGGCCCTGGGATCTTACTCTACTACTTAAAGCACTGAAAATTAAATTAAAAATCTGATCAAATTTTCAGATTTCAAAGAAAAAATATTAAATTTAATTCAGTTTATTAAAAAATAGATCGTTTATGGAGCGAAGCGACGAGTGCAGAAAATTGGCTTGTTTAAAAATTTATTTAAAAATTGAATTGAATTGTTTACAAAAACAGTAATTTCCGAAAGCGTCAAAATAATAATATCTTCTTTTGGCGCTATATGAATTAATCTAAATACATACAGGTTTATCGTTTTATGACTATACATATACTATAACCAATATTTACGCGTACACATCTATATTTTTAAATATTAACAATAATTTTTAATTAACATTATTATTTTTCTTTTTAGGTATCCCCGTTCGTTTTCCTAACGCAACCAATATGCTTATGCATCATAAATTTTGCATACTAGACGGTCCGGTTCGGTCGCGTGCCCTTTCGAAAATTCAAAAAACCCCAATTGAGACTACACAGGGAATCCTCTTCACTGGCTCTCTTAACTGGACTCATCAGGTAACAATTTCAATTTGTGATGTCTTATAAATAATTTATATATTTTGTTTTATTTTCTAGGGATTCAATGCCAATTTTGAAAATATGATAATCACTTCGAATGTAAAACTAATTGAAAGATTTGAACATGAGTTTGAGCGAATGTGGTTATCATTCAATGGCAAAGATTTGAGAGAACAAACTGCTTCCTAAATGTGAGTTCAACTATTAATGTGTTTGTAGATTACCTAAGTTAAGATCTGGATATACAAAAATATTAGACAAAATAATTTAAGGATTATTCTTTTCGACTGAGTGAATATATTAATTTTGTTCTATTCCATTTACACACCTTGTACATACATATATACAAATATTCAACAATATATATTGTAAACTGCGTAACTACTTAAAAAGTAAACGAAAAGGTTTTGTGTTTTTGAACACGCTTTTTAGCGTTTTGACTTAAATCCAAAATAAGTGATACCTTCAAAGTTTAACTAACCCTAAGATTAGAATATAAGGTGCAATGAAAATCAATTTACAATAACAAATAACCTCAATTTACAACAACAAGTAACCAGAACGGTGTTTTTTTTTCTTAATGATTCGATTAAAATTTGTCAAGAATCAGAGTAATCTTTTAAATGATTAACTAGAATCTAGCACCCCTATTACGATTGCCAATTATCAAATTGATAAGTTAAAAATTCCTAGATTAGAAGTTAAAAATTCAATGTTTAAAAACCCAACTAATAAAAGTAGTTTTGATCGTTGAGAATAATGCAGACCAGAAAATTAAAAATTATAAAAGAATAGTTGATCAGTTCTTTAATAAATTGAGTTTAAAACCCCAAATTTGAAGGTTTATCAACTATCAATTTGATAACTGACAATCGTAATAGGGGTGTAAATGTCGAATAATATTGTAAACAAATCAACATTAACATTTGCACATAATCCTCTTTTTTTTTTTTGGGTAAGCATTGAAAAAACAATACCTAGTCAGTCTTCAGCTTGCTAAAAAATTTGAGAAACCATTTTTTTTATTTATGTAATTTTGAAGCGAAAGCTGAATTTGCTTGTGTTCTTTCTTATTTACAAAATATTTAACGAAACAGTTTTACTGTAGTTCAAAAACTTGTTAAAGAAGTCTTATTGAAAATAAAAATTGAATTATTGAGTTTGTTAATAACAAATAATTGGTTGTTTTAATATTTTATGAGTTACTTCTTTTGCACTTTTTTGTACGATCTTTACAATTTTCCAGAGTAACACATAATGGAAAAACAGATTTGAGAACTTAATTAGCATACTGAGCTATTGGATGTGTTGAGGACTACAAAAAGTTTCTGTTTTCATCAAAAATATTTTATTAAAATGTCGTAATGGAAATGTTTCGCTTGTCGCTTTAGTTGTAATTTTTTAAAGTCCTAAAACAAAGGATTCGAAAATTTCTGTAAAAATGTATGCTTAGCAGGTTTTTACACGAGAACAATAAAAAAGTATATTTTTTCTGAAATTCTGAAGTCACAGCTATGGTCTCAAGTTCGAGTCCGTTTGGCGGACAGAAGTTGTTCTATTTAAAATTAACATACATATGTACCTACTAAGAGTAGGCACCACAGAAGAAGTCTTATGATAGGTACTGGTCTGCTAAATTAAAATTTTGTCTCTTCTTCCAATCTAAATGTTGGTTTTGATGCCCTGAACTCAAAACTGGTCTCAGAATTTCTTCAACACCTCACGCATTGTTCTATTACATTTTAAAAGAACTAATCTATCTCTTAAAAAATGCATGTTTAACCTCTGCAATCCTTCATTTCCTCTTCCTTATTTTCCTTATTTAGTTGTAAGTCTTATCTTATACCAGTTTTTGCAAAACTCATACAAGGATTTCTCCGAAATGCATGAAAATATTTCAGATGGATTTTTAATGAGGATAATAGTACTTTCAGTGTGCGTAACGACTTTTGTGTGGCTAAAAATGTATCAGGGAAGAACAATACTCGTAATTGCAAAACATTAAAAATTTATTTTGAAGAGGAAGATGAGTACTTTTAGATACCGTTCCGAGTTTTTTTTGGGGACAATTAATTTCTATTTGTTCAATTCTTCAAAAAATCTGCCACTGCTACTTTCCAAGTTTAAAATAATCTCGTTTGGAATAAAAAGTATCACAAGTTTCGTCTTTTATGGCTTAATGCAAGGTGTCAACCTGTGTTTTTCCAACTAACTGACACAAATCTATTTTGACTGAAGTTGAGTTGTACTTTATCAGGTTTCGGTATTATGAAAGTCAGTTGGAGAGTTGTGATCCATTTGAAATTTGAATCAAAATCAAGAAACTAATATTTACCAGTTGTGCATTTTTTTAAAATCAAAAAACCGTTATTTTTAGTGAAAAAGGCTACATAATTTGAATAAAAATTCCTTAATTAGAATTTCGCCACTACTATAGATTATACATAAATATACATATTATGTACCTCCGACACATCCTATCACTCCGGAGAAAACTAGGTATTTTGTTTAAAATAAGTCTTGGAGGCATTTTGCTCTTAATTTCTAAGCTTAGCCTTAATCCACTTTGGACAGTTACCGAGTATGTATCGATAGATATTACTTTCTTTATAACAATTGAAACCAGCGATCAGAAGTAACTGTTAATTCAATTGGTTTCTCTCTGAGAGGGACTATATTCTCTTAAAAATATTTCGGTTTCGGTTTGAGATTTCTTTGTACCTACATCTTAAAAAAAAATAAATACAATCTCGTTGTGGCATCGATAGTAAAATACATAAAAGGTTGATATCCATAGTGTCATACACCGATTTCAATAGATTTTTGTTAGCTGAAAAATAAAGTCTATCCTCAATTGAAAAACTGCTTCTTAATTAACTCAGAGTTAATTTATTTTCAGGTTTGCCCAACTTTATTTTACTCAGAGGGTCATATATAAGGCTAAGATTCGCATGCACTTAAAAATAGAAAAATGGAATAATATGAAAACTACATTTATTATGAAAATATGCTTTTATTATGAGAATATGCATTTTGCATAAAATATGCAAAATATTCATATTAACGATTGAATGCCATTTTAAAGAAAATTTTAGGATTCGTAAAGATAATTTGGTCTTAGGCTTCTAAACCTTGTGAAATGAAACATGCATTTGCATGGAAATCCTAGCCCTAGTCATATTCAAAAAGATGAGTTCAAACTGTTTTCTCTCTTTTTTGAGATCTTTTTTTAGCTTCGTATACAAAAAAAATTTTTAACTGACCCAGTTAGATCTCATTTGGTGAGCTCGATCTCACAGTGATGAGATCGATCCCATTTTAAAAGCTCTTATGAGATAGAACTCGATTTGATATAAACAGATGAGAAAACGGTTTATTGCATGAGATCGATCTCACAAATTACTAAGCATGGGTTCTCTCTTTCTCAGCTCATATACAACCGTCAATATACCAGAAATCGAGTTTAGAAAAATTGGAGCGGATAACTTTAGTTTAAAATTTTGTTTAGTATCTACTCTAGTCAAAAAATAAGGGAACAAAATATTTTTCAATTTTGCTTAGTGTTTTTTGAAGAGCTGTATCTTTGTGATAGGGTTGCCGTATTGGGATGACAGAAGAATCATTTTAAGGTTTCATGTTTCCTATTTTGAGTTTTGGTTGCAAATATTTTTTTTAAGTATGTAGGTAGGTAACGTTATTGCACAAACATGCTAAATGAAACGAGATCAAATTTTTCTATTTCTTGGATTTTTTCTTTTATATTTGATATCTGAATTTTACTGAAAAAATATAAATGTTTTTCTTTGATCACTAATATTTCAGCAAGTCATCACAACATACAAAACACAAACTTTAATAGGTACTTTCTACGTACCTATTCTAAAATAAGACTTAAAAATTTATCTGATATCTCAGATATCTCAGGCACAACAAAATTGTACACCAACACAAACAAAATTTACTAACATAATCTGAATGAATTTGAAACACCAATTTTTCATTTTCGCCTTCAGAAGCAATTTTTGTTTTTTCGTCTTCTACTCACTGCACAGAAATAACAGTCACAACTATAAGACGAAGCTTTGAGATTGATCTGATATTCATCGAGTCAGAGTTGTTCAGAGCGAAATCATTTGTTTCCATATAAAACCGAGTCCTGAGCTCGGCTGTGCTCGATCGATCTTACATGTTCAAGCACGGTAGCTCGGACTCAGAGATCTTGCTCATCTTTTAACATACTGATTGAATTTTCAACAACATAGAGTTACTAAAGAGTTATTAAGGAATCTTTCAAAAGTTTGAGATTTATTTCTGATCTCTGATTGAAACTATGGCTTGAGCGAGCGATACATTGAAGTTTTTTTTGCCACTACCCTTCTGGTAAATTTCGTCTACCATAATACGAAAAGCAGTGCAATCTTAAGAAAAGCCGGAATCGCTGAAGAGTGCTTATTTTGTTAGAAATATTTAATTTCATTAAAAACATTCATAAACAAATTGACTTGACATAAACCCCTATAAGTAGGCAACATTTTTGTTTGTACTGAAAGTACATACATAGTTGTCTTCCATAAATAACTGATTTGGTTGTCTTTATGTTAAGTTGACCTGTTTTGTTAGAAAAGCTAGCAAAAAATAAGCTATACAATATTTAATTTAAGAAGAGTATTTTTTCTTGACATTAGACAAAATGCAAACCGAACTTTTCACCAAATCTTTACAGATGATAGTTTAACTACAGTACTAGCTGGCCCGCCCCGGCTCATTTCATTTTTACTTGAGATTATAGGTACTATAAGACAAGTTTTGGATTCGTGCAAAAAAAAAATTTTAGATAACAATCAAACATGATATTACGATGATAGAGGACACGAAAAAAGTGGGTGGCACAATTCTGTCTTTCTGTCTGTCTGCCTGTTCGACTACAGCCTAAACGGCTTGATCGATTTTCTTCAAACTTGGTACATAGTGGTTTTTGGTGATTCTGCCGACACGTTTTTTTCATTTTTTTTTAGAACCAAAAATAACGGTACCTGCCATACGATTTTTTTTAGCAATTTTACATAATCGTATTTTTCTCAAAAACGGCTCGACAACTTTTCTTAAAAAAAATTCAAAAAATTTATTTTAGTAAAGGTTTTTTTAAGTGGAAAACCATTTTTCAAAAATGTTTATAACTGGTACCTCCCAAAGAACCATTTTTTTAATTTTTGATTTTCTTCAAAACGATAAGACCGATTTCAATTATTTTTTTTAAACAGAAACTTCCAAAAAATATAAATAGTTTTGTGTACCAAAATTTTTGAAAAAATATTTTTTGGATTTTTAAAAAATGTTTCAAAATTTTTTTTGGAAAATCAAATATTTCGAAAATGACAAGATCGATTTTTTTGAAACTCGATATTTAAGAGTTTTTTAGTACTTTCTAAAATATTTTTAGAAAAAATTTTACATTTATGAAAAAATAACGGTACCTTCCATACAAAAGTTAAAAAACCACAAAAGAAAATATTTTTTTGCTTAAGAACGGCTCCAACGATTTTGATAAAACTTTGTCTATATACTAAAATTAGTATGATCTACTACAAAAAAATATAAAATTTTACACTTAGCAACTATTAACAGTACCTGTCATAGAACGTATTTTTTATTTTGAATTTTCTCGTTATCAGCTAAACGGATTTAGATGAATTTTTTCATATACGAATTTCAGATAAAACTCCATAATATTGCATACCAACATTTTCAAAAAAAAAGTTTTTGGAATTTTAAAAAAAGTTTCAAAATTTTTTTTTGAAAATTCGATATCTCAAAAATGGGTTGACAATTTTTTTTCAAATTTTGTTTTTATATACACATAAATATTTACTTAAGATTTGCATACCAACATTTTTTCTTAAAAATGTTTTAAGAATTTTATATATAAAAAATTAATTTTTAAAAAAACCGCTCCAACGATTTAAAATTTTTTTTTTCCCATACAATCATATTCAATCAAGAATTAAGATGGCATTCTTTTTTTTCACCTCAAACTGTCAAAAGAGTTGTTTTAGCCAATTTCAATGTCGTATTTCATGCTTCTCTACATTTTTCGTTAATAATTTCCATGTTTTTATATACAATTTTCTTTATCCCATAGTGTCTTGAACATAAGAGCAAGTACGTGCGACCCAGTCGTGCATTTTATTTCTTATGAAGTCTTCCACTTCAAATGTTTCATTTGTGTCTAACAATGAAGAACTGAGTTCAGCTATGAATGAATACTTCAGTGCCATATAATAAATAAGTAAGTTCGATTTGTAAAACTATTTGCCCCAGCCGCCCAGGAAAATTAGACAAAAAATGGCAAAACTTCGAAAAAATTCTGACAAAGCTGAATTTTAGTGGAAGCTTTGTTTTGACGTCTCAAGCATTTCTTAAAAATTTCCGTAGGTAAATTTGGGCCGGGGCTAAATTTTTAGGGGAGGGTCAAAGGGTGTGCAATTCATTTTTTTCTTAATTTGTCGAAAAATATCAATTTTTTTTGAAAAAAATGTTAAGGCAAAGATTGTAGCTTATGTAATTCTACACACAAAAAAGTTAACATACTTTTTTTTTTCATACAATCAGTAGATTTAGAGAAAATCGTGCAAGAATTTCATGGTGGAACAAATTTTGTTTAAACATTTATTAAAATTTCATTTATTTATGGGCACCCCAAAAACTTGGTTTTAAATTGAGGAGATGCAGCCAAACAAAACTCGTACAAAAAATTTTGATTAATAAAATTTTATAAATTTGTTTACAAAATTCTGCAAGATTTTCTCTGAATCAATTGATTGTATGAAAAAAAAGTATGCTAATCTTTTTCTGTACATAGGATTGATTATATAAGCTACAATTTGTACCTTCACAATTTTTCAAAAAAACTAAGTCTTCGAGAAATAAAAAAAAAAATGAATTTTACCCCCTTTAAAATTTTGCCCCGGCCTAAATTTGTGAAACTTTTTAATAAATGCTTAAGACGTCAAAACAAAGCTCTCCACAAAAATTCAGCTTTGTCGGAAGTTTTTCCATTTTTTTTTGTCTTTTTTTCGTGAGCTACTAGATTTTGCCGAAGGAAAATTTTTAAGGGAGGAGGGGGTAACATTCAGTTTGTTCTTATCTCGAAAACTACACTAGTCAACAAAATTAAAGTAACAAAGGACAATGGCAATTTGTGTATGGGAGCTGGCCCTCAGACCAATAAGGATGAGTCATATATCATTGAAAAGGTATTCTTGCGTAGATCACGGGTTTATATGGCGGCAAGTCTCAATTCGCTGTGAGAAAAAAGTTATAGCCATAATAGTAAACATGTTTTATATAATGCATTCGCAAATTAAATTAACCAAATCACAAATAGGCTTAACCTAAATGCAAATAAGTTTCAACCAAGCGCAAATAGATTCAACCCAAACGCAAATAGAACTTACCCAATCGCAATTCGATTTAAACAAAACGCAACTATAGTTAAACTATACGCAAATAATTTAAACTATGTATTAACAAATGATTTTAACCAAAACGCAAATTGATTTAACCTTAGCTTGAATTATTGATCCAGCTGTACTTTTTGGGTCTAATGGATTTTGGTGTTATCCATAACTGTCAAAAAGCCATTATTAAGGGATTGGCCACTTATTTTTTGGTAAGTTCTTGGAAAAATGCGCAAAACTAGTTGAATTTACAATTGGGATTTTGTCAAAAACTATTCCAACTACTACCACTATTCCATTTCTTCACCACACAGCTGGAACAACAAGTTGAGCCTGGGTTAGTTCAATTTGCGTTTTGGTTAAAATGATTTGTTAATAGTTTAAATTATTTGCGTATAGTTCAACTATATTTGCGTTTTGTTTAAATCGAATTGCGATTGGGTTAATTCTATTTGCGTTTAGGTTAAATCTATTTGCGCTTGGGTGAAACTTATTTGCGTTTAGGTTAAACCTATTTGCGAATGCTATATATAAAATGTATTTATAATACATATAAAATTTATGTATATAAAATGAGATTGAAGTAAAAAAAGTCAATATTTTTTAAATATAACTTTTTGTATGTATTTTATTTATTTGGGCAATAAGTTTTTTTCCCACAGCGAATTGAGACAAACTGCAATACAAACATTTTATGTACATAAATAGACCTTTTCAACGATATATCACTCATCATTATTGGTCTCAGGGCCGAAATTGCCATTGTCCTTTCTTTTCAATTTTTTTAGTGTTTTTTGAAGAGCATTGAGTTGAAACAAAAAACATTTTACAGCTTTATGTTTTTTGTTTCGAGATTTGTTTGCAAACATTTTTTTTTTGAAGTACCGTTATTGCGTTATTGCAAAAAATGACACGAGACAAAAAAATTATTTCTTAAATTTTTTTTGATGGTCCTCATTTCTATGGATAAATTTTTTTGAGTCAATAAAATGTAATGATCAGATACTTTGTTTATTCAGCTTCAATTAAACTTTTTTTTGTTGTCGTACAATTTTTGTTTGCATGGTTTATCCGACTTTGAATGGAAAAAGATACTTTTAGTTATACAAAATTCAAAGACAGTTTTGGAAATTTGAGACAGCGTTTTACAAGATTCTTTTAGAAATTATTTTTTTTTTACCGTTCACCGTTAGTCTAAAAACCGACGTTTTGTGTTCTTTTCGTATATTTTTTTTCCTTGCAAATATTGATTGCTTGGCTTGCGTTGGTATGCAAATTTGTAGACTTTTAAAGCATCAATATTCTTGTAAATTTTCAAATTGATTCATCAAACCTATTTCCTCACCAAAACTTCAAAGCCTTACAAACCAGGTAAAGGAACAAATTGTGTTGTTCCTAAAAAATGCGTAGTTGTCATCAAAATGACAAGAAAACCGCAATTCCAGTAGATTTTTTCACAGTTTTGCTTAGATACTTTTTTGACTTGAAATTAAATAAAAAGTACATTTTTCCAAACAAAAAAGAAGAAACAAATGCAAGTTTTTTTGTTTGAAAAATTTTTGAAATAAATTTTTTTTGTTAAATGTACTTTTTATTTCATTTCAAGTTTTGGTGAGGAAAAACGGTTTAATGAATCAATTTGGTTTGATTGGTCGGTTTTATTGAAAATCAAACTGAAATTGTTATTTTGCTTCACGATTTTGCAGGGTCCATGCTAATCTTCTCTGTATCGCTCCAATTTAAGTATAAGTTCTGCCGAAGCAAGAACTAAACTTATTGCGGCACGTGTTAATATCTATAATCCGAATACACTCAAATTTTGTACACGTTTTTAATGTATAGAAGAACAAACAAAAAATGGTGCTCAGTAAAAACAAACATGTTTTTTTATTTTAAAACATAACTGCCTCCGCGGGTTACTTGAATTTTCCAAAAAACGATTAATTAACATTTATAAATCAAACCACAGTAAGAACACAAACACAGACGCCTTTGGCAATCGGTAAAATAGATAATCTCACTTTCCATTACCAAGTGTCACCTTCAAATAATTTCCAACGTTTTTTCTTTTGACTGACTAAAATTTCTTGGTGTTAAAAATACTGTCGAAAGAACATTTTTCTTTTGCTGTAGCAACAAAATAAAATCATATACAATGACGTGCTTAAAAACCCATGTGATTGATTGAAAATCTTTATTTGTTTAAATATTGAAAAAAAAAAAACGTTTCCAGACCATGGTACTGGTGTACCTAACCATATGTTCATATAGACATTGAAATACCTGTGAACTTAAAGCACATGACCTAGATAGAAGAAACGTTCAACATATGAATCAATAAAACATGTAGAAGTTGATAAATTAAGATTCCTAACAATCATTATAATATACTACAATGTGAATGAATTTTGTTTTAATATTATTTTCCCTCGTCCCTCTGTTTGTTTTTCTTATAATGGTTGTTGACGTTGCAACACATAATAGAATATTTTTCTCTCCACCTTTATCAACCAAAAAAAAAAAAAACAAACAAAAAACAACAACTCAAACCTAATTGAAATATTGTTAGCTTGACAAGTGGCAACATGATCGCTTCTGCATCTCCCAATGTCAATAAATTCTTCCAAATACTTTATTAACTCTTAAACGTTTATACGGGGTCAAATTAATCAAATCCCTTTTTTTAAATGAAAGAAACCTCCGACGAAAAGGAACCCACCTGAAATGCCATAAATAATAACACTCCCTTGTTATGTTTCTTAAACACTTGGAAATACGAAAAGGTGTTTATCGAGTTGGTTGGCCTTTTTGAAGTTCATTTATTCTCATATGGATGTATAGTATGAACGTGGAGTTTGTGGATTTTTTTTTAAAGGAATTTCCCTTTCGAAATGCGACTTAAAAAAAGTCTTCGATGAAAAGTTGGTTCTTGTCTTTCTACTTTATCTTTGATTGAACTAACAACTAGGCCCGATGATTAGTTTGGAAGACAAATCGAGGAAACATGCTCTTACGCGATGAAACAATAAAGAAAGAAAAGATTACAATCGGTTCAGCTTCTAGTTTCATATTTAGGGAAACATTTCCATACCTGTCTTTTGATCTACTTAGTAATCTCCAAAGACTAGCAGCTAGCACTAGCACATTACATGGCAGAATCAGTTTGAAGCGAAGGAGAAAGGGATAATATGATAGCTGTGTTGATGAATTATAACAAAATTGAGATAAGAACAAAGAAAGAAGTAAAGATATACAGCCCTATCAATAAAAATAAGATATCTTTTAATTCACAAATTAACTAAAATGTCAATCAGAAGTTAGTTCACGAATTAAAATTTCATATCAATAAAAATATAAACTGCTAATTCACGTTAAGTTCAAAAACTTAACGGAAATCTACTACAATCTAAGACTATTTATGGAACTGCACATACACTTTCTCACTAAATGTGAACTTTCGCACATACACTCTCATTTGAGGCTGTAGATAGCATGTGTGTCACAAGCGTCTGTTTCTTTTTATCTCTAGTTTTTGGCAACAATGACAGAAGTATTTTTAACTTAATTACTCGTTTAATGTACCTACTTTGGTGAGTTAGTTTAATGCCATGAATTTTGATTTATTGATATGATTTGACACTTAACTCACTGATCAAAGATAATTTGTGTTTCATTTGCGTTTATGAATACCGGTGATAATTTTTTTGCGTGGAGTCTATCGAGAGTAATCTGGCAAGCAGAAACCTTACCTACTGGCCACAGTTCGTGAGAGTAGCTTGACGAGGGTCGGTTTTGGACTGCACCCGAAAGTTACTCTCAAAAATTTCCAGCAAAAGTACTCGCAAAATGTTACGTTCCTTAAAGGTGCGTTTCCATTTGAGAGTAAAAAGACTGCGAGCAGCACTCGAGAGTAAAACTAGCAAGTTGACACAGTCATGAAATTAGCTCACAGCGGGGTAGATATCTATCCGTGAGCGAGTATTGGTAACCCTTAGATATCTTGGCATCTGGTAAGGCATTTATGCAAACTGAAAGTTCAGTTTTAAATCTTTGTTTCTATTTTTAAAGGATTTATCAGTTGTTTTTCAAAAACTTTTAAATTTCTCATATTTCTCTACGAGTTCATTTTTTTCCTCCAATGTCTTTTGTTTTGCCCTGTTGAGTTGACTCTCGACAGCTACTCTCAAAATTGCGTTTGAATTTTGAGAGTCCATCTCCTAAAACATATGGCGACTTGCGAGTAAGTCTCAAAAAGTTCATATATATCGAGAGTAGAAAGTCAACTCTCCGTGAGCTTTTTTCAAGACTGTGTCCACTTGCGATATTGCTCTGGAGAGCTGCTTGAAGGCTACTCGCAGCATTTTTACTCTCAGAAAGACGCACACCTTAAAGTTTGCACACAAATACCCAATAGGCCTTGGCCACAGTGCTTCTAAAAAAAGGCTTTGACTACCTCTACAATGTTATCATGTTCTCTGAATTTAAAAAGCCGATTTTTTGCACCCAAATACTAAGGAAAAAAAAAACTTGGATTCAACTGCTCAGACGAGCGCTCTGATATATAAACTTAGTGCCTACGATTCTGTACGTGTTTTTATTATTCGCAAAAAAAAATCCGTGTATCCGGTTATCCGGATTCTTAATACACGGATTCGGATTCGTTTTTGGTTTTGTATAAACTATTGGCAAATAGTTTTTTCAAAAAATTATAAAAAAATATAAACATTTTCGACTTTTTTTTTGTAAAATTTAGAAAAAAAAACACTTTTTTCTAAGCTTTTTTTATACAAAAATATTAACTTTTTCTACTTTTTTTTGGAAATTTGAAAAAGCAAGATTTTTTTGAAGAAAATTTCAATGGAAAATTGAACTTTTCTCAACTTTTTTTTCGTTTTTCAATTTTTCTTCGAAATATGAATGAAAATATTTTTTTTTTGAAAATTTCAATCAAAAATTAAACTTTTCTCAGCTTTTTTTTCGTTTTTCAATTTGTCATCGAAATATGAATGATAGGTACTGTTGCTCGAGAAAACTTGACATTGACGCCTGCCAGACGACTTTAAATACCCGAAGCGGAGCAACGGAGTTGCGTGAACGGGACAGAGGACCCAAAAAGGAGGGTTAAAATACTGAGAACCCGCGAAGCGGTCCAGGCAAGGTACTGTTGCTCAAGAAAACTTGACATTGGCAAAGAAACTCGCTATAAGCGTCATATTCATAATTTAAGAAGGCCACCTTTCATTTGATGCATCGCATTATATGAAAAATCAACTTTTATCTTTAAACGCGATTTGCGGCTAAACTAAGCGTCCGAGAGGTATCAAAGTTGACACCCTTAAAAATTGATTTGCGGTTAAACGTTAAACTAAGCGACTTATAAATGCAAAAGAACTTTGTATATGCACCCAACCTTGACCCCACCCCAAATCCTATAATGAGCCCAGACAGGGGGGTTGCAGGGGGGCAGCATGCCCCCCATACATATCTCACTGTTTAATCGCGTTTATTCGCCTACCAAGGTACTTTTGCCCGAGAAAACTTGAAATTGGCTCTAAATTATACGATAAAAAAACTTAAATCTTTAAACGCCATTTGCGGCTAAACTAAGCATCCTAGTGACTTATAAAATGCATATTCGTGATCTAGGAAGTGCCAGTTCTAAGAAATTAAAAAATATTGGTAAAAAAGTATTTTTCAAAACTTTCTAAAAAATATTTCCAGTTTTTGGACCAAATTTGCTCAACTTTTTTTCTTCAAAGTTTCCTTATATCCAGATTCTTTAAATGCAAAAGAAACTTTTCATACCCCAAATCCTATAGTGAGCCCAGACAGGGGGGTTGCAGGGGGGCAGAATGCCCCCCCCCCCCATACATATCTCACTGTTTAATCGCTTTTATTCGCCACCCAAGGTACTTTTGCTCAAGAAAACTTGAAATTGGCTCTCAATTATACGATACAAAACTTAAATCTTTGAACGCCATTTGCGGCTAAACTAAGCGTCCTAGAGGCATCGAAGTTTACATCTTTAAACTTGATTTGCGGCTAAACTAAGCATATTGAACGCCATTTGCGGCTAAACTAAGCGTCCTAGAGGCATCAAAGTTTACATCTTTAAACTTGATTTGCGGCTAAACTAAGCATCCTAGCGACTTATAAAATGCATATTCGTGATCTAGGAAGTGCCAGCGCAAGTATTTTTTTTTTGTAAAAAAATATTTACAAAAAAAATTGTTTTTTTTTAATGAAATTTTCAAAAAAAAAAAATGTATCCTTAGTCCCAGTTCCAGACCCACCTCCAAACCCTCCTCCTGCATACCTACCATCGTGGTCCATCCAAATCCAGACCATAATCCTCGGTCCAGATTCAGACAGACCACCAACACCGTCGCAAAATTTAATTCGGAATCACATTTCCTTATATACTACTTGCTGTCGACTTATAACTATGCTTCGTTCTCGTTGATTCTCATTTCTTCAAGGGACCAAAACAGAGAATATCAAATTCAAAATAATGGGAAGTCGTTTGCGTACTGAAAAATGAGCGAAATAGTAGGAAACTTCGTTCCTGTTGTTTCTCATTCAATCAAGGCACTAATTCGTATGGAAAGATACAATTGTATGCTCCGTCGCAAAGTAGTAGAAAAGTCGGGATTTCGTGATTCGGGATTTTGTGAATCGGGATTTTGTGAATCGGGATTTTGTGAATCGGGATTTTGTGATGCGGGATTTCGTACCCAACCCCTTGTTAACAACTTTTGGGAAAAAACATCATAACATAGTAACCACTGGGAAAATATTTTTTTTATATTTTTTTCTGGAAAGGTCGTAAGGCCTGCTACAACCAGTTCCAAGGTTATCCATTATTTACAGGACACCCTGTATATTGAGAAAAATAACTTTGAAAAAAAAACAATGATTTATTGTTAACACCTATATGAAAATGATTTATTGTTCAAAATTTTTAGTTTGGAAATTTTCTCTCAGTTAAATTTTAAATAATTTCGTCAGGGTTCGAATTTACGCATGTTTCTCGTTCTGGTATAGTCTATAGATCAGCTTATCTTCCTTGATAAAATTCAAATTGAATAGGATACAATTTACACCTTAACTTTACGAAGTTCATTTAAAAACATCGTATGTATAGCATAATTCCATAAGAAATGTCTGTTTTCTTCAAATCTATTTCCTTTTGCATTGTTTAAAATTAAATAAAAACTATAGGAACACGGATTTTAAAATACACGGATACACGGATACACGGATATCCGAGTACACGGATACACGGGTATACGGATACACGGATACACGAATACACGGATACACGGATACACGAATACACGGATACACGGTTATCCGTGTTCTTATAATTACACGGATTCAAATCCGGATCTCCTAAGAACACGTGTATCCGTGTTCTTAGATATCCGTGTAATAGGGAGCTCTAATAAACTGAGCAATGGAATATGTTTCTTTGGGGCAACGGCATGTTTAAACCCAAAAATGATACTAAATTCACCTAAATGCGCTTCTGAAATTCTTTGAACTTTTTGTTATTAAATTTCTCTTCGAAATGGATGGTCCAACAAATGTTATAAGAATAATTTGAGGAGAAAAGCTTAACAAAAACGTAAAAACAAAATAAAAAAAAATTAAATATTCATAAATTGGTCTAAAAAAATTCTTTATAAAGAAAAATTAAGGATTAAAAGTTAACAAAAACAAATGAAAAAATCAATTATTTCTAAATTTTTTCTTAATTTTTTCGGAACAAAGATATGTAGGCTGTAGGCTCAAGAGTCAAGACATACTCAAACAAAATAAAAGATGTATATAAAGTTAGCAGGACACTTTTGGAAATTCATGTTAAAAACTATCCTATCATTAGTTGCTAATTAATTGCGAATTAGTTACGCAAGCAAAGAATTAATTGCTTTTTTGGTTTAGGAAAAAATGGGTGTCCTGCTAACTTCATATGAACTTAGCAGGACAACTTTCTCAAAAATAGAGATAATCGAGGTGAAAAAAGTTTATTATTGAGGACTAATTAATTGCGAATTAGTTACGCAAAAAAAAATTTAATTGCATTTTTGGTTTGCGAAAAAATGGGTGTCCTGCTAACTTCATATGAACTTAGCAGGACAACTTTTTCAAAAATAAAGATAATCAGGCTGAAAAAAAGTTTATTATTGAGAACTAATTAATTGCGAATTAGTTACGCAACAAAAAATTTTATTGCATTTTTGGTTTGCGAAAAAATGGGTGTCCTGCTAACTTCATATGAACTTAGCAGGACAACTTTCTCAAAAATAAAGATAATCGAGCCAAAAAAAAGTTTATCATTGAGAACTAATTAATTGCGAATTAGTTACGCAAACAAAAATTTTATTGCATTTTTGGTTTGCGAAAAAATGGGTGTCCTGCTAACTTCATATGAACTTAGCAGGACAACTTTCTCAAAAATAAAGATAATTGAGCTGAAAAAAGTTTATTATTGAGAACTTATTAATTGCGAATTAGTTACGCAAACAAAAATTTTATTGCATTTTTGGTTTGCGAAAAAATGGGTGTCCTGCTAAGTTCATATGAAGTTAACAGGACACCCATTTTTTCGCAAACCAAAAATGCAATACATTTTTTTTTTGCGTAACTAATTCGCAATTAATTAGCTCTCAATAATCTAATTTTTTAGCTCGATTATCTTTATTTTTGAGAAAGTTGTCCTGCTAAGTTCATATGAAGTTAGCAGGACATCCATTTTTTCTCAAACCAAAAATGCAATAAATTTTTTTTTTTGCGTAACTAATTCGCAATTAATTAGTTCTCAATGGAAAACTTTTTTTTGGCTCGATTATCTTTATTTTTGAGAAAGTTGTCCTGCTAAGTTCATATGAAGTTAGCAGGACACCCATTTTCTCGCAAACCAAAAAAGCAATTAATTTTTTGTTTGCGTAACTAATTCGCAATTAAGTAGCAACTAATGATAGGATAGTTTTTAACATGAATTTCCAAAAGTGTCCTGCTAACTTTATATACATAAATAAAAGTAGATAAAAGAGAATAGAAAAAGAGGGTTTACGGCCAAAACTGCGAAAAAGTTTGAATGGGTATATCTACATATCTCAATTTCAATTCTTAATAAAAACATTTAGAAATCTTTGATTTTGCAATTTTTGTTGATTGGTTTTTATCATTTTTTAAAATTTTATTTATAAAGTTTTTGAATGCCATCCATTTTGATAGAAAATTAATTTTGAAGAAAAATTTTTAAGAGTAAAATAGTCAAATTCAGCTGAGATTCCGAATTATACCAAACATATTGAATAGTGGCCAGTGTGACCATTCTCTAAAAAAAGCAAGTGCGAATTTGGTAGTATTTTCGGTTTTAAAAATGCCTATGCCTCAAACAAACATATTCAATTGTTGCGTTTATATTTCAGAGCGCTTATCTGAGCAGATGAATCCAAGTTTTTTTTTTCCTTTAGTATTTTTGACAGCAAAACTGGGGAAATTCTCTGAGTCCTCAGAAATATAAACTGGAAAAATAATAAAACCTCTTAACGTTATTGTTCCTTATTAAAAGGTTTATTAACCAGTTCCTATACCTTACGACCAAATATGTGCGACCCAGGGAAGTACTTTATCTTGAAAATATTGAAACAAAATTTAAACTGCGTGTGTATTTTGTTGGCGTTAGTTCGTTTTATTATGGGTTAGTTAAATATTTACCAACTAAGCAGATCTCTAGCTACATATATATTTTTCACTGTGTTAAAAATAAAAAATAGTGTTGCTAAGGGTATGCAGCAGTGAATGGTAAATATTATGACAACTTGTGCTTATAAAGTATAAGCAATAAAGATTGGAGTATATACAATATCAGACATTTTACGGTTTAAATGAAAAACATGTTCATTTTTCTCAAATTAAAATTTTTAAAACAATCATTTTTTCTAAACCATTTGAAAACAATTTTCTATTATCTCAAAAAAAGAAGAGACATTTTATGATAATTTACGCCGGTATTACACTCTTTAAACTATACAACTGCATACAAATACAACGGTAGATGATTTTTAAATGCAGACCCTTATCCTCCTATAACAAAATAACTCATGTCTTCTCGAGTAATAACCTTTTAATTAAACATTATAATTTTATCTCAGTTGATGCCGGCCGCCTCCACCGTACCGTGTGTTCATATAATTAAACTTGAAAGAATGGAAATATCTTTATCACAACATATGATTTCTATATGCAGGCAACCACTGATGGGTGATGGTAGTAATAATAAAAAAAAAAAACATAAAATACACTTTAAACATTTATAATAATTATTTTATGATTAACCGCTCAAAAACTATAACAACCTTAAAGGGCATATATAAAGTTTTACAAGCCAAAACAATGGTTTACAACTTGTGTTAGTTTTATAGATGTTTAAGTGTTAAATTCCAAAAAGAAACAAATAATGTTAAATGCTTTCCAGTGTTTATAGTTTTTACTTGTTATCTATCATTCATAATAAAATATTCTACCAAAAGAAGATGCGTTTTAAAGTAAGTTTTAAACTCTTACAAAAAATACAATTTATAAAATGGTAGATAGTGGGTCCCGCAATCCTTTATTTACTTCAAAGCTAATCCATTAAAATCGTTGAAAAAAAAGCGTTGTGATATGACTTTTGACGAGTCTGATGAAGAAAACATATCGATACCTTCCCGTAAGAATGTATAAAGCGACATTTCAAAAATTTTAAAGGCATCGAAAAAAACCTCTGGTCAAGTTATTTATTTATGTATTTAAGAAAATAAAAAGATTTGGAACGGGATTTTCAACTCAAAATGCCTCTAAAAATCTGTTTATTACAACAAAATGCCCAAATAAATAACTGAATAAGAGGTATTTTAAAACTTTAATTTAAAATTTTGAAAATGTCGCTTCATACATTATAACGGGAAAGTATCGATATGTACTTATCTTCTTCCCATCATATATCATCAAAATTTCAATTCAATTTCAATTAGATTAAATTAAATTTCGATTCATTATTCCAATGCCCTTACTCAAATTTTTAAGAAGGCTTCGTCTAGACGTTAATGTGGGCGTGTCAGTAGGCGGGAAAAACCATACCCTCATGCCTCAGATCTGAGACATCTTAGATAAAATATTTCAGGTCAACAGGGACGTTAAATAAGGGTAAAACAAAAAAAAAGAAAAGTGATATTTAAAACTAACTGACATTTCAACAAAATCATGAATGAAACAGCTCAACTGTAAAATAAACCGGATAAGACCACAAATATCTTATTTTGCTAACATTTATTTTGGATTAAATATGTTGTAGAAAATGAATAATATTTAAAACAAATTTTGTTTTATGTATTTTTAGTGGCTAAGTTGAAAATAAGTGAGTTTCTTTTAATAAACCCCAATTTGCCTACAAATCAAAATGGCGCCCAACGCAATAATTGGGCTAACCTCCCAAGATCATAAATCAGACTTTTTATGATACCTCATTATAATTAGTGTGTTCTTTCAGTCTTTTTTGTAAATTGTGAAATATTAAGGGGATTCATGCAACGTCGCAAGCTTACAAATTTTGTAAAAAGATAAGCTGACGCCTTACGCAAACGTTTGCATAACCGACCTTTTTATTCATTTGGTTAAATGCTGTGTAATTGAATCAATAAACGTCATATATTAAACGTCAAAAACGTAACAAATTAGACGTGTTCCGATTTCGAAGTTATTTTCAGTGGCGTAGCTAGGATATTTGCCGCCCGGGGCAAAACAATAATTTGCCACCCCTTCGGTCTAACAATACTTTATAAAAAAAATTGTGATAGGTACCTTCATATCATCGGTCTTAAAGTTGCAGACAAAATTTTGATTAAAATATTTTTTTATAAATGCAAGGAATTACATTATGCAAAATATTGATACATGCCACTTTGCCGCAATATCTGCTGAGTTAATTTTTTTTTGTTTCTGACCTACTGAGATTTAACTTTAAACCGACTGTATATATGTAATATAGGCACATGAGACTTGAATTTTTTTTAATGTTTCCTTTCGTTGAAGTTCATAATTGTTCATTAGGCGTATCTCACCAAATAAAGTCTCTAAGAGCTCAGAGATTTTTAAACTGGGACAAAAAATCTCACATGAGCACTGAGATTTTCTTCAGAGATTACTGAGACGAACATTTTTGGATTCATTTCTCAATGTTCTTTCTCAGCTTAAACTGTTCATTTGACAGTCAAATTGCAATTTCTCGTGATGTGCAAATACGAAATTGATACAAAAATACAAAATAGAAGTTGAATGTTGATAAACAGAAAAAATAAATTGATCTTAGTATTTTTCTTTCATTTTATAAACTTTTGTGCTTTAACATTTAAATATTTAAAGCAAAGTTAAAATTTTGTTTCTATAATTTCAGTACGATTGAACAGGGAGTCTTGTTCCACCAAAACATTCCGCTTACGTCAACTATTGAGCGCTCGGTGAGATTTTACTTGGTGAGATACGCCTTTTGTTTCAGCAGTACTCGACAGCAAAACTGAGAAATTGAATAGTGTTCATATTTCTCAGATCTAATGATCATGAACCATGGGAGGGTCAAAGCCACGGCTAAGTCACTACTGAGTGTCTGACTACAGAGTTGTTACTTCACTGAAATTGCAGTAGATTGTTGATCTAATGCATTTTTTCTCAAAATAAATCTGTTGCAAAATCCACATACTACACTTCATTTTTCGAAAAAAAATTAATCTTCGCAAAAAAACTCACATTTTTTTAAAATTCTTTGTGTTGAATGCAGCCATATGTATTATTTAGAGCTTTTTTTGTTTGTTGGTTTAATGTTAAAAAACTAATGTAATGTTTTATTTATTTTTATTCTTTTATCAGTTTTGTTTAAATATTATTTATTTTTTATTTTTGAAAAAAAAACAAAAACAAATCATCTGCGAAAAGATTTAATCTACATCATTTTTTTTCAAATCTAAAGCTTAGTTTATACTTCAAACGAAGTGAAATCATGTTTGAAATGAAACATCAATAATTAATAAACCAAAAGGTTTTCAAAAAAATAGTTTTCGTCATAATTTTTGGTTACAAAAATCCCATTGAATTGCATTTGTTTCGAGACAAATTTGTTCCTCCTTGTCGCCAAAATAATTGCATTTAGTTTTTGATAGTTTTTCACGCCTAGGAAAAAAAGTATTTTTTTCTATGAAAAGTACACTTCGCATGGATGTATAAACCAGGCTTAACAAGAAAAAACAGAACAGAACACAGGAACAGTTGTGAGTTGTAAGTCACTAGGCCCTGGTTCTCCACGAGCTGTTGCGCCACTCAATTTATTTATTTATTTTTTAACGCGAACAATTTTCTGAGAAAGGTCAACCCCTCTGAATTCTAAATTGAGGGAATTAACAGACATGTACTTATATGTAAAGCTACAAAAGAGAATGGTCATTACGAAAGCCATCATTTTATTTCAAAATTTGAAAGAGTTGTTAATTTAAAAAAATAAACTTTTGTGTTTATTACCTTCTTCCATAATGAACAATGGTCATGATTCTGCCGCCCTTAGTGATTTGTTCACAATGAAAAATTGTACGTTCCTATACCTACAAATGTTATAGAATTTTTAACTTAAAAAAATAATACTTTTTTGTTTATTTCCAACCTATGTAATAAACAACGATGATGATTTTGCGACCCTCTTGATTTCAATTTAATAAAAATTTATTGAATAATTTATTAATCAAAAATTAAACTTTTTTTTATGACCGAATTCTCATGAACAACGAGGATGATTTTGTCGCCCCTACAATTTGAATACTATAAAAATTGTATGTATTTTCACTAAAAAAACTTTTGTAATTGGTTTGCAACATCCCATGAACAACGAAGATGATTTTCCCATTTGCCGCCCCTAACTCCTGGCGCCCGGGGCGACCACCCCCTTCGCCCCCCTCTAGCTACGCTACTGGTTATTTTTAAATAGAGTACCTCTCCCGAACCAAAGCGAAATCGGAGTCTCGGAACGATAAATAAATGTAAAGGTGTAGAACTATAACAGTAGCAAGCTTTTGGAAGTTAAAGTCAAAAACCAACGAAAAGTGGCTGTCCAAACAACATTCACATACATTCCACTGAAGTAATAGTAGGGGAGCCCACGATGCTAAATGTGGATTTACTCGAGCGTCGTTGGGACCTAATAGATTTTGAAGATTTGATGACAGAGAGAACAAAATGTTAGTAAAGTATACCGTTTCATCGGTGGGGGAAGCATCTACAGAAGGTGTTCAAAAATGTTAAAAAAAAACAGTCACGTGGACATATTCGAGCGCGTCAGATATTAAAAGTGCATATGACCTGGGTCTTTCTAATAACGGTGGTATGTTAATCTGCCGGTTTGCGTGGTGGGGGTGGCTGTATGGGAGTGTAGAAATTGGAAAACAAATGGATTTACTCGAGCGCGTCAGATTTTAATAGGGGATGTTAAGTGACCCCCAAGGATACTCACATTCAAAAGACTGACGATTCGGATGTGACGCAAGCTTGCGGCAGCTTCTTGAAAATGCAAAAAAAAATCGCCACTTTGAAATACTCGAGCGCGTCAGATTTTGATATATATGGTTCAACTCGATGTCCTACATGTGCTGAACCTTAATCTGACGATTATCTGGAGGGGTTTTCTTAATCTGACGATTTGAAAAGAAGAAACGTTTTTATTCAGGATTTTTTCAATCACTGAGGAGAGTATAATAACTTCGGCGCCAAAAATTGAAAACGGTATTTTTTAAGAAGGTTCAAATATAAACAAGCATTTTTTACTATAGGAGGGGGGATCTATGTCGTCCCGTTTAGAAGGTAGAGGCAATTTTCGAGAAAAACGACTTAAGTGGAAAAAAAATATTAAAAATCAGCGACAATACTTAAAATTCAAAACAATAACGGTTTTAAAAGCCAGAAATCTGTTCTTTTATCTCACTTTTAAATTAAATTATTTATGTCAACAGTTTTCAAAATATTCGCATACAAGCTCAAAATTTTGGTAAAAAACGCAAACAAAATGTTGGGATCAATTTTTCTAAAAATTGTGAAGTGAAACTAAATTTTCTTTTTGTGGTTAATGATCATATTAATTTAAAATCGAACACAAAAAACCGGAAGCTTCTGTGTCTTCTAGTTTTTGAGAAAATTGCAAGTTACTGATACTCCTTTTTTGAGATATTTTTAATTTGCTTGCACTGCCGCCATTACGGCTGCGTTTTAAAAGTAAGATATGTATGCAACCGCCCTGCTTGGGCTCACTATAGGATTTGGGGTATGTGCGAGATTCGGTGTTTGCCAAATTTCGTTTGCATTTAATAACTTTGAATGTATTCTCTGTTTCCAATGTCAATAGCTACTAATGGGGACAGCTACATAATGATATAATATTATAATCTCATAAAAATGTAGTTTTTTACGTTTTTTTATAAAAATGTTGAGTTTAAATGCAAATATTTTGAAAACTATTAACACAAATAATTCAATTTAAATGTAGGATTAAAGAACAGATTTCTGGATTTTAATACCGTTTTTGTTTTGCATTTTAAGTATTGTCGTTGATTTTTAATATTTATTTTTCCATTTAAGTCGTTTTTTCGAAAATCACCTCTCCCTCCTAAACGGGACGAAAATAAACGGCAGATTATAATTTTCCCGTTATCCTAGAACTATTTGCTTCACAATAACAAAAATTCAACCGCGCTCGAGAATGTCCAGGTGACAATTTTTTTTTGCAAGTTTGTAACCCTCCCGCTACCTTAGGTAACGCTCAAATCGTCAGATTATTGAAATACACACTTTTCAGCATGTAATTAACCTACCCTATCTTAATCTGACGCGCTCGAGTATTTCGAGCTATCGATTTTTTTTTACTAATCTGACAACCTGCCCTAAGCGCCCGGCCCTACATAGAGGACGGATATATGGCGGAGGTACTCAGCAGGGTGCAAGGTACCCCCCTTTATACTAATCTGACGCGCTCGAGTTAATCCCAAAATCCCCTACTATAAGTAAAACGAATCATCTCTCTCTTTTTTTCGTTCCTACTTCACCAAATGTCAGTTTCACTTCCGTAGGGTGCGCTCTGGATCACTCTTCTCTTCCGAAATCAAAAGTAAAAGAAACCTGAAGTAAAGTAGCAAAACGCAATTATGGGCGAGCCATATGGTTTTCATGTATTCGCTCTTTTTCATGCGACCACTCTAGTGAGCTATCAACCACGACAATACAAACGACAGCTTCCGTCTATTAAGGATCTCCCAAGCCAATGTGAATCAGTGGCGGACTAAACTTGTTAGAGGCCCGGGTGGCTATGCTAAATGGGGCCCCTTATGTGATCAGATAAGAGAACGAGTATTTTGATGTTTATAAAATAAAAAAATAGTTTTTCTTATTTTTAAATTTAAGGCAAACTAGCAGCAGAAAAGGGATGAAAAATTGAATGTTTCCGCAATGTATTGAAAGTTAAAAATAAAGTCTATCAAATTGTACTTTTGCTTCAAAGATATAATATTTTATCCACATTTGTTGATGTATGTTTGTATTAGGGTGGCACTTATTGTTAAAAAAATTGGATTTCCCCCGGTTAACATTAACACGTGCCGGCAAGCACTTGAAATTTCTCATACAAGATGCATAGAAATTTCTCATTCAAAATTATGGAAAAAAGTGTGAAAGTGGATGGAAGGAGTAGGTATACAAAACAAATTATTTTAATTTTTGTTTTCAAAAATATTTACCCCGTTAAAAATAACAGTTATCCTTGTTTTAGTGAATTTATTGTTTTTTATTTATTTATTTTATGTTTTAAAAAATGGATTGAAATACATATATACTTATGTACCTATATTTTCGTTGTCAATGCGATGATAAGGAAGACGAAAATAGTAGATCTAACAATTCTGTCTGTCTGTTTTGTCGGATACAGCCTATCGATTTTCTTCAAACATGGTCATAGTGGTTTTTGATCATTAATTTTTTTAGAACCAAAAATAATAGTACGTGCCATACAATTCAAAATATTATTTTTCTCATTTATATTTCATTCATATTCATATTTTAAGTTAGGGATATCTTTTATTTTTCAAAAAATAGTTAATAATGGTACATACCTTCCAAAGAATCATTGACTGTTTTTAATATATTTTTTTTATGCAGAAACTACAAAAAAGCTTACATTATATTGTGTACTAAAATTAATTTTTTTTTTGATTTTTAAAAACAATCGCAAAATTATTTTGTTTGAAAACTTGATATTTCTAAAACGGCTCATTCGATTAGTATTTAACGGTTCTCTTAGCACTCTTAAAAGTATTAAAAAAATGTATTACTTTTAGGCAAAAATAACTATCTTAATATCGCAAAATGAGACCTTAGAAGATCTATTTTTCTCTTTTGTCTCGTATTACCATGCAACTTAAATAACTTACTTCTTTCTTTAATGACACCATCATCATTCTACACAAAAAAGAGGAACGTCATCACAAACAAAAAAACGTTGAATTCTCAACAGTGCTGCCAAGTTGCTAGGTGGGTGACTGCAAGGCAAATCGAAGAAAAATGCGGCGGTAATTGCGATTGAAAAATGAATTTTAACACTTGTCAAATAAAGTGTGTACTAGTCACAGTCCTTCTAAATCGATTGGCATACTCGGTTTTCCAAAATTGTGACGTTGACATTTTAACATCCGTCATAAATCGTGTTCCCGTGAATCTACGTCCTATCACAAAATGAGCACTTTATACAAACTCATTTGAAATGCGTGTCCTACCCATCACTACCACGAATCTTGACTTTAAATATTATTGACGTATTTTAACGATTTTAACAAAAAAGTTTCTTACATTATGTTTTTAATGCAACAAATTTTCATACTTTTTTTTAATGCAAGAAATTTTTCATATTGCGTTCTATTTTTTTCTTAATGCAGAAAATTTTTGATCTGCTTTAACATTTTTTTTTTAATGCAAGAATTTTTCAAATTTTATTGAATTTTTTGTTTTAATGCAACAAATATTGGTGTTTGCATTGACATTGTTTTAAATGCAAAAAATTTTCATATTGCATTGACATATTTTTTTAATGCAGACAATTTTTGATTTGCATTTACATTTTTTTTAATGCAACAAATTTTCGATTTAGCATTTACATTTTTTTTTTTACACAATTACACATTTTACTATGTATTAAATTTTTTTTTAATGCAACAAATTTTTGAGTTTGCATTAATATTTTTTTTTGAATGCAAAATAATTTTCACATTGCATTCTAATTTTATTTTTAATAAAAATGCATTTTTTTTGCACTGAAATTTCTAGGACTGGCTTAGTAAATTTCCTACAAAAAACGTTAAGTACCTTTTTTTATAAGCGTAACCGTTTTTGAAATAATTCAATCTTTTAAAAGATGTACTCTTTTACACCACCTTCGAGGTTGAGTACATGGTGAGTTTTTCTTGCGTGAAACCACGACTCGTATGATTAATGTAGTGGAGCCTGAATCGGTTTCTCAAAACCTTTAAATAAACTCCTGTACATTATTTTTAGAACTGTTTTCTAATTTTCCTTGGGGATTCCACGCAAGAAAAACTCACCTTGTATACTGAACATCAACGCTCGGTGGTGTAAAAGAGTATATTTTATACAGAAACATTAGCTTAGGCAAATTTTCGTTCGTTTCCATGAATCTTTCAGACTTACTCCCGCTGATGTTGCAAATGATTTAGCGTCTTTCGCCTCGTATGTTAACTCTAAGCGTATTTCTCATTTGCAGAGGAGTCGTTCCAACCTTAATAGTTTTTTTCGTTTCTAATCCTCATATCTCCTCTAATTATCCTCCAAAATGCTTGTCCCTTTATTACCAAAATGTCAGAGGGCTTCGTACCAAAACCTCCGCAGTCTATCTTAATTCACTTACTTTACCCTATGACATTTTTGCACTAACTGAGACTAACCTTCTACCCAGTATTAACGATAGTGAGCTCTTTAATCTTGACTTCAACGTTTTTCGAGCAGATGGCTCTCTGCACGACGATGCATGTTTAGGTCGAGGTGTTCTACTATAGCAATTCACAATAGCTTTGACTCGACCCTTTTCAAAATTTCCGATTCCTCCTCCTTTGAGTATGTCTGCGTCAAATTGACAATCGCCAAAGTTACCTTTTATATAGCTTGCTGCTATATAAAACCTTGCCAGTCCATCCAATCTTATCAGCTTGCAGTTGATGCTATAGATGCTATCTTCGAAGCAGCTGATCCATCGGACGTGGTTTTAATTTTAGGTGATTTTAATTTCCCGAATCTCCAGTGGACTCTCTCTGATGATGAATCACACTATACGAGTTCTAATGCAATGACTGATAAAGAAATCCTTTTCACTGATTGCCTCTCTGACTCAGACCTTTACCAATTGAGTGGTGTCAAAAATAATTTAGGCCGTCAACTCGATCTTATCTTCTCTTCTGATGTTGACAACTGTGTAGTATCAGCAAGTAATCATCTTCTTTCCACTCTTGACCCATACCATCCTCCTCTTTTCCTTGCTTTTTCTTATGAATCTTCCCATATCACCGCTGCTCCAGAAAATGTAATGGCTTTTAATTTTCGTAAGACAAATTTCCCTATGCTTAATAATCTACTGCGCGCCGTCGACTTTGGCATTATCTTTGAAAGTAATGACATCAACTCTGCCCTCTTCCATTTCTATTCTTTAGTGTTTAGTTGCCTTAGTCAATCAGTCCCTATTTCTCCCCAAAAAAACATTTCCTCTAGCCCTCCCTGGTATAATAAAGAATTAAAAACCCTCCGAAATAATAGAAACAAGCTATGGCGTAAGTACTTGCAATCTCGCACTGGCTACGATTTCTCAACCTTTCAGAGTGCAAACTACAATTTCTCTGAACTCTGTAAGTCTCTTTACCACAACTATCTTAGTCAAGTTCAATCTAATATTATATCCGATACCAAAAGCTTCTTTAATTTCATTAATGCTTAAAGAAAGTCTGATAATTACCCTTCTACCCTTACATATTTGAATACTAGTTCAGACGATCCCTTAATAATCGCTAACTTATATGCTCAATTTTTTAGTCAATCATTTTCTGATAACACCTCACTACCAGACTCAGATTACTTTTCCTACTTAGACACTTGCACTCAAACTTCACTTTCTTCAATTTTAATTCCCCCTTCTATAGTTGAAGATAAGATTAATAAACTCAAGGTTAAATATACTGGTGGTCCTGATGGCTTACCTTCAATAATTCTAAAAAATTGCTCGTCAACTTTATTACAGCCATTGACCGCTCTTTTCCAGCTCTCAATCTCTCAAGGGATATTTCCTTCTCGTTGGAAATATTCCTATATTATCCCGATCCATAAAAAAGGCCCTAAAAAGGAAATATCTAATTACCGCCCCATAGCTAAGCTGTCGTGTATTCCTAAACTTTTTGAAAGCATAGTCTATGACAACATGCTTTTCCATTGTAAACAAATTTTCTCCCCCAATCAACATGGTTTTCTTAGTGGTAGATCGACTACCACAAACCTAGTTGATTTTGTTTCTGGTACCATATGCGCCATGGAAGCTGGGAAAGAAGTTGATGTCATCGCAACCCACCTTAGCAAAGCTTTTGACAAAATCTCACACACCCTTATTCTCTTTAAACTTAAAGCACTTGGCTTTCCGCCCCTTCTCATTGCATGGATCCAATCATATCTGAGCGATCGTCAGTACAATATCCTCTTTAGAGGTATTGAATCTAACCCTATCCTTGCAACCTCCGGTGTTCCGCAGGGAAGTCATCTCGGCCCTCTGATTTTCGTTTTGACTATTAATGATGCTGACTGCGTCATCAATGATTCTATGATCTCTGTTTATGCTGATGATACAAAAATTTATAGATACATTTCCTCTCCTTCTGATTCCTATCTTCTTCAACAAGATTTGAATAGATTTTCTACCTGGTGCCAGAAGAACTTTCTGGAACTTAATGTTAGTAAGTGTCAAGCTATAACCTACTCCCGTAAACGCTCTACTCTCCCTCCTCGTACATACTTTATTAACAACGATGCAGTGACCGTAGTGGACTCATTATGTGACTTAGGAGTTCTTTGTGATAAAGAACTTAATTTTAGATCTCACATTACCGCATCTATTAATAGAGCTAACTCTGCACTTGGGTTCGTTAAGCGCTGGTCAAAAGAATTTGCAGACCCCTACGTCACTAAATCTCTTTACCTCACATTTGTGAGACCACTTCTTGAATATGCCAGCCAGGTATGGTCACCCTTTTATGTTACTCACTCTCTCCGTATCGAAGCTGTTCAACGAAGATTCCTTCGTTTCGCACTTCGTGGGCTACCCTGGCTTGATACGCTCCATCTCCCACCCTACGAATGCCGCCTTCAGCTTATTGATTTGCAACCCCTTTATAATCGTCGCAAAGTAGCCGGGATTGTATTTATCCATCAGCTCTTAGCTGGTAATATTGACTGCCCTGCGCTTCTCAAAAAAATTGCATTGCACTCTAACCCTAGAAGTCTTAGATTAGTGTCACTCTTTGATGTCAACTTTCATCGTACTAATTATGGTAGTAACGAACCAATGATCCGCATGCTACGTACTTCTAACATTATGCAAAATTCTTTCGACTTCCACTCCTCCAAACATTCTCTCAAAATCTCTCTCTATACCAACCTCAACCACACCAATAACCAATAACTCAAAGCCCCAAATCCAATGCCCCACGTTGTCTTTTTATTTTATGGATTAATCTTTAAGTTTTTGTATGTAAAAACTGGTGGGTGGGCCTACGGGCCCATTTCAATAATAAAATAAATAAAAAAAAAAAACAAGCAGAAAAAAAAAACAATGAAAAACAATGAAAAACCCACCATAGAATTAAGTTAAAATTTAAGTTTAGATCTAAGTTTAGATTTAAGGCGCGCTTGTATTAAGCTAAATAAATAAATAAATAAAATAAATAAAACATAAAATCCATAACTCCACCGATTGAATTATCTCGAAAACGGTTACTCTTATGAAAATTAGGCACTCAACATTTTTTTAAGGAATTTTTCCAAGCTACAAACTAGTCGCAAACATTTTTTCTGTTAGAGTTACCGTTCGGGAGATATGCCTAAAAAACCGTTTGGGGGCCCTTTGACCCCTCGTAAAATTTTATGCGGCGGTCATATCGATAGGGACTTTTTAAAGTTTGCCTATAGAATGTCATGAAGAGGCTATATACCAAAATTCAGCTTTCCACCATTTTTCCAAAGCAAAAAGCTTAAATGACTGGACTATACAACAAATTACTATTTTTTTCTGTCAATTTTTGAAACATGCAGATTTATTAAAACTTCAGCAGATTAGCTGAAAAGAGTCGTTATAATTCAATGGATCATTTATAATGTACACAATACGCATATAATTTCAGTAGAATATTTTTATTCGACTTAGATCGTTTTTATCCTAACACAAGTGATTTGAAAACAAGAACGAAAATGTTTTGACTGCGTGTACCACACGGAAGCATGGCAAGTATATTAACAAATTGGGGGCAGGTATACACAAAAATTTACTATTTAAATATAAATAAACTGAATTCATCTGTTTTTAAATAAACATTGTTTTTAAGTATTTTAAATTCCAAGCTGTTGAAACATCGGTACCTATAGCCTTTAAGAAAAGGAGTTTGAACCCAACAAATGATACATACATAACTAAACTAAAGAATTAGGTTAAAAAGAATATATTATTTGATAACAGGTACATATTTCCAATGTTGTTTTGTTTTAATCAAAAATAACAAACAAAGTTTCCAAAATACAATACAAAATCGACATGAAACATTGACTTAAATGTACATTAGGGTTTTACCAGAAGGATGGCAGCTGGTAATTATTGTTAACCTTACTTAAGAATTTTATCTCAAATTTAATCCGGATATTGTATTTTTATTATGCAATTGTTAACAAACCAGGTGCATCATGATGACAGGTTACCACACTATCTTCGCAGGTGATAGGATTCTTTGCTGTAGGTAATGTTTATACAGGCGAATTAGTCCAGGCGCATCAATTTGACCATTGATAAATTGATGAAATATTAAATAATCATTATTAACATACGCCCTTGATATAAAGGTTGGAGCTGCATATGCTGGATTCTCTGTGCATATGGTGGCAGGTTATACCGATCAGCCCAGGGAAGACCTTAAAAAGCAAAGCAAATGAATAATGTTGGTTTGCTTCAATGTGGCTTTATACTTGTGAGGTTTACTAAGCATGGTTTGTACTATATGGTAGATGGAAAGAGTGAAATAGGGATCGTTAATTCCTTTGGACACCGTTTTGTTTAAAGCCGAGCTTGGAGCTCCTCTTTTTTAGAATATTAATAATTTGTTCTATCAATTCTAGATTAAAAACAAGACAGTTAATATGCTTTGAAATGGAATTATCAAAAAATTCAAACTCCACAACCTGATTCCTAGAGAAAGTTAAAAAGTTTGGCATTCAACAGGATTAATGGAAATAAGCACATGGGCGTACGAAAAAGGGTTGGTACAGAGGATCAGTTCGATTTTGTGCTGACAACGCATGTTGTTTAGATATTATAGCTCAAGAAGAATTTTTTAGAAAAACAAAGATTGTTTTCTGCGGAATTATTACAAGACATAAACATAAATACAGAGCGTTTAGACGTGTGGTTTTCAATCTGGCAATACTTTTTTCGAAGTTGGTATTTTTGACAGCTGTCACTTGATTTATGCTTAGTTTGGTTTGCCATTTCATAATGAAGAACAACGTTTGCAAATCGTGCAGATTTATTAGGTTTGTGAAATTTAAAAACTCGCAGTAAACAGTGAGGTATGTAGGTATTGGGGGGGGCATGCTGCCCTCCCTATAACCCCCCTGCTTGGGCACACTATAGGATTTAGGGTGGGTGCGAGGTTGGGTGTATGCAAAGCTTCTTTTCTTTTCTTCTTTTTCGTGTTTTTTTTTTGTATTGATGTTCATTAATTTTTATCTTCAAATATTGAAGTAAATTGTTTGGCTCTGGCACCTCATATTAGAGAAATTTGATAAAAAAATGCCATCTAATTGGTCAGAAAAGGTCAACTGGTCCAGGCGCGGATCCAGGATTTCGTCCAGGGGGGGGCAATTTTCATGAGTTTCCAAAATCTAGTTGAGGTCTATAGAAAATTTGAGTGCACCATACCGCTCTACACGCCTGGTCACACAAAGCAATGTGAGTTGATGAGTTTGAAATTTGAAGAAAGCAATAAACTACCAAAGTAGTTCTCAACAGCGTGTACTTTGAACTTTGTGAATTGAAGTTTTGCAGTTTGTAACTATAGGATGGTGTCTGTACAACGTTTTTTAGTTCCCTCTGCATCTACACAACTCTACAATTATGCTCGAAAAACATAATGGTACAGTGGTATGTTCCTATTCAGACACATGACGTCCGAGTTCGAGTGAAAATTCAAGCCTCTTCTTTAGCTGGCAACCTAACCTAACCTTGCTAGTAAAAGGCCGTTTTCGAGAACGTCATCAGCGTCAAAAATTGCAGAATGTTCTCAAACGCAAACTCCGAAGTCTTGTGTTAGGAAAGGCAAATTAAAGCTTTACTGTATAAGCATTGTGTTCGATAATGCAGTTTGCTAAAGTCATATGTTCGAAAACATCATGTGTGGTGCAATTCTGCAGAAGAAAAATCGAGTTGGCAGCAAAAATATTGAGAAACCGGAGAACGTGTTCATAAACGTCAATTGCGTTTGCAAGGAAATTGAAGGACGTTGATTAAAAAGATTTTGCGCAAACAAAACCATTGCATTAATTTGAATATAGTTGTATTTTAGCTAAACAAAAATTATAGATCAAAACCGGGTGAACCGTATCGTTTGTTCAGACTTCAGATGCCTTCGTCCATCGATACAAAACCAAACTTTCCGACATTAAAATATAACACAGATTACCTATAGTGGAAAATACAAAGAAAACACCACTCTTTATTAAATCTTTCCGTCCGACCTTCTCGATTGTGAATTTGTTATACTTTCGTTATACATTTTATTAACAATATACTTAGCCTTCGTTAAGTTTTGATATAAATGTTTCATACATATAAGCTCAAAACATCGACTACAGAGTTGCCAGACTCATGCAGTTCGATACAATAGCAATAGCATACAATAGCAATATTCGCGGCGAAAAATGTCAATCATTTGACAATCCAGGCCAAAACAACTATCCTTTTCTTAGGTATAAAAGTTCCATCCAACTTCTCTTCGGCAGTGACTGCTGTCGTCGTTTCCTGGTTTCTCTCCAATCTTCTTCGTTGGATTCGCACTCTCTGCCAGTTTTATAATATGGAACACGGAAGTTCCTAAAACACATCCATAAAAACGACAAAATCCTCACATCAAAAACGTATCTTATGACTGAAACATATGTGCAGCACGTCTGCACGCATCGCAGATCCGAGCATTTGAAGCTTATTACTAGTAATTCGACGTATTTTTAAGATTAATTTTTTTTTAATTTAAAATCAACTTCAAGTTTGAAAATTTAGATAAGTGCCCCTGTTGCCTCTCCCGTTACATTTAAGTATGTATAAAAAACCACTAACAAGTTTGTAGAATAGGGTTGGAGGTGAAGAAATAACTTTTTAAAACATCATTTTTCAAACTGTGAAGTTTTTTATTCTTTATTTTATTATTTATTTGGGATTCAATCTGCTTTTCTCACCAAATGTTATACAGTAGATAATGTAGCCTGATATTCATCTTTTAATTAAAGACTGACCTTAACTTTGAATATCGAGATCTAAAACCGAAGTTATAAGCTTTCCACTCAGTCTATTCGAAGGCGCTATTTGTACATAGCGGAACTTTTCTTAACTGAACCTCGTCAGCCAGCGGCCAACGAACAACCACTCATTGCTGCAACACTGCGCTGCCAAGAAAAAAATTTATAAACGTGTAACGAAATAACCTTTTTTTTGGTTACATTTTATTAAATTCATATTTTATGCTTCGTTCGTTCTTGCCCAGGGGGGGGGGGGGGCAATTGCACCCATTGCCCCCCCATGTATCCGCGCCTGAACTGGTCCCAGAAACTAGTCAGGCCTGGATAACTTTTAATCAAGGCTTGAACTTTCTCAAGGACGCTCAAGGTCACGCGTGATTCTTAGCTGTGTGAAGTCAGAACCCCGACCTCAAAATTTTTGGATTTTTTTTTATCGGATTCGTTTGTCCATCATTAGTCCACGTTTGTCCAACCACTAAAATCGTTTTTCCACGCCCAGGATAAAAGATATTCGACTTTTATTTTTTTTATAGCAAACCTCGAAAAACAACAAGGTCCTCTAGCATCCCCAAATGAAGTCATAGGGGGTTGGGGCTGATTGGGCTCGTGACCAGCTCAATGTCAAAATCCATTAAAAAAAAATGTTTGTCCACCCCCAGGAAAAAAAAATATACAACTTTTATTTTTTGCACTGAAAAACAAAAAGTACTCCAACGTCCCCAAATGAAATCTTAGGGGGGTGGAGTCAATTGTGTTCGTTTCTCCACTGGCTCGATATAAAAATCCATAAAGAAAAAATGTTTGTCCACCCTCAGGGAAAAAGTTATTCAACTTTTCTTTTTTACACCGAAAAACAAAAAAGGTTTCCAAAACCCCCAAATGAAATTATAGGGAGGTGCAGTCAAGTGTGTTCGTTTGTCCACCAGTTCAATATGAAAATCAAACAAAAAAAAAATCGATTTTCCACCCAAAGGATAAAAAATACTCGACTTTTCTTTTTTTATAGCAAACCTCGAATAGCAAAAAAGTCCTCTAGCATCCCCAAATGAAGTCATAGGAGGTTGGGGCTGATTGAGTTCGTTTGTCAACCAGCTCAGTATAAAAATCCAAAAACAAATTTGTTTGTCCATCCCCAGGAAAAAAAAATATTCAACTTTTCTTTTTTGCACTGAAAAACAAAAAGTGCTCCAACGCCCCCAACTGAAATCTTAGGGGGGTGGAGTCAAATGTGTTCGTTTGTCCACTGGCTCAATACAAAAGTCCATAAAGAAAAAATGTTTGTCCACCCTCAGGGAAAAAGTTATTCAACTTATCTTTTTGGCACTGAAAAAAAAGGGCTCCAAAACCCCCAAATGAAATTATACGGAGGTGCAGTCAAGTGTGTTCGTTTGTCCAGCTCAGCTCAATATTAGAATCCAAAAAAACAATCGTTTGTCCACCCATTGGATAAAAAGTACTCGACTTTTGTGCTAAAGAAAAGGAAAAGTCGAGTATTTTTAATCCTGTGGGTGGACAAACAAATTTTTTCAAACAACAAACGAACACACTTAACTGCACCTCCCTATAATTTAATTTGGGGGTTTTGGAGCCCTTTTCTGTTTTTCGGTGCAAAAAAGAAAAGTTGAATAACTTTTTCCCTGAGGGTGGACAAACATTTTTTCTTTATGGATTTTTATATCGAGCCAGTGGAGAAACGAACACAATTGACTCCACCCCCCTAAGATTTAATTTGGCGACGTTGGAGCACTTTTTTTTCTATGTTGAATATTTTGTTTTCCTGGGGGTGGACAACATTTTTTTTAATGGATTTTGATGTTGAGCTGGTGGACAAACGAACCCAATCAGCCCCAACACCCTATGACTTCATTTGGGGATGCTAGGGGACATGTTGTTTTTCGAGGTTTGCTATAAAAAAAAAAAGTCGAATATCTTTTATCCTGGGGGTGGACAAACGATTTTAGTGGTGGACTAACGATGGACAAACGAATCCGATAAAAAAAACCCACAAATTTTGGGGTCGGGGTTCTGACTTCACACAGCTGTGATTTTTGGCACCTTATTTACCTAAGGAAATTTGCAAAAAATGTATACCATCCGAAAGATTTCTAAATCGTGATAAAAGGTCAACTATTTTCAGTAATTGGTCAGCCATAGATTTTTTTAATGAATATTTAATGAATTAAAAAAAATTTCAAGGTCAAAACGATTTTTGGCACCTCATTTTAGGGAAATTTGCAAAACTTTAATACCATCAAAAAGGCCCTGAGAACTATATAAAAGGTCAGCTAGTTTCAGTAATTGGTCAGCTTTAGATTCTTTTATACGATTTCTAAAAGTATTTTTTTCAAGGCCACAAAATCGTTCAATTTTATGGAATAGACCTTTATATATGAAGATGACAGCATACAGCAAAATTATTGAAGATTTTTTAAACAGAAAAAAAAGAAGAACAGGCACGGGTGCATACATAATCTGCGGTGCAGATTTTTGAATTTCAAAAGTCTGTGGATGGGTTAAAATCTTCAAAATGCAGATAAATCTGCACTAATGGCAACGCTGACTGTATCCCCCAGTAGAGAAGAAATCTTAACCGCAATCAGAGCACTGAAGAACAACAAAGCGGTTGGACTTGACGGTATTCCAACAGAGCTCTTACGAGCAGCGCCAACAACACCGAGTGAGCTCCTGCACCCACTCATTGATAGAGCTTTGGAAACAGAAAGCTTTTGTGAGGAGTGGAAAAGAGGAATGATTGTCACGCTACTTGCGCAGTAGGTGCATCCCGGATAAATTGATTGCTATTTTGAGGCCATATGATGGATCCAAATGTCAAGGTTTGCATAAAGGAACGTTGTCACAGGAGTTTGAAATCCAAAGTGGGGTTAGACAGGGTGGTATACTGTCACCAATACTGTTCCTGTTGGTAATAAGTGATGTGCTACATGCAGCTTTGTCGACAGCAAATGGAGGAATTCAATGGAATCTGCAATCACACCTCAAACATCTGGATTAAATGCACGACGCATGCTTACTCTCATAAGATCATGGATACCCATCAAATGACAACTAGGATGGAGAGAGAAGCTGAAATCGTTGGGCTCAAGATCAATACGGCAAAAACAAAAAGGATCAGCCTTGGAACTTCCTCATCTACTCAAATAGATATTTCTGGACAACCAGTAGAGATGGTAGAGAGTTTCCAATATCTTGGGAGTATTGTCTCTACTGATTGCGGGACTGAACTAGATATAATCAGCCGAATCGGGAAAGCAAAGGCTGAGTTTGGAATGCTGTCCAAAATATGAAATAACAACTCTATAAGCCTAAAGACCAAGCTACGACTATTCTGCTCCAATGTTGAATCCGTTCTTCTTTATGGTTACAGCACTTGGAAAGTAACACCGGCTGTCACAAGAAAGTTGCAAATGTTCGTGAACCAAGATCAAACATCTTGAGGATTTTCTGGCCTAACCGTATGATGAACTTAATGCGAGGACAGGTCAAGACACCATCGATTCTATAATACGAAAACATAAAGGGCAGTGGATTAGACATACGCTTCGAAAAGGCCAAGAGTACATTGCGAGTCAAGTGATGCAATGGAACACTCTCACGCAGCGAGGTAGAGGAGTGGGCCGATCTAGAAGTACTTGGCGAAGAACGGTCGAAGAGGAATCAGCACAACTGGAGAAGAGTTGGAGAGAGCTGAGGTAAATCTGCAGAAACCATATATACGATGGCGCGTAGGTGTAGTGGAGGCCCTATGCCCCGCAAGGGGAACCTCACGGACGTAAAAGGTCCCCAGGGCCTAAGATAACATAGAGATCTTTTGGATAGTAAATTTCCCACAAATAAGGTGCCAAAAATCGCGTGTGACCTTGCGTGACCCTGAGAAACTTTAAGCCTTCATATCATTATCTAGGGCTGACCAATTTCTTGGACTAGGTGACCTTTTCTGACCAATTAGATGTTCGTGCTCCCACAAAAACAATCAATGCCTCCAATGCTACAAAGTATAACAAATAAAAGTATGTAGGTATGTATATTAGGGTGGTCGTTAAAAAAAAGGTCATCCCGAATGGGCCCAAATCGGCTCTAAATGAAGAAAAAAAAATTCCCTAATTTTTTCAGATTCTTATTTTCATGCCCTATAGTCGCTGTAGGGGTAAATTAAATGTACCCTTTTTTTTTGCATAGGTACTACAAAATTCGCGTAAGATCTGCCAAAAAAATTCAGAGCATGTAGGTGGGAACTAGACAAGAAAAAAATCCTATAGGAGGGGGTAATATCTCCCCCCGCTTGGACGGGAGGGGCAATTTAATAAAATATTTGCATAAAATAGACAAACATTAATTAAAAAACAACAACCCCTCATTTTCTTCATGTCAACTTCTCACCTACATGCAGATTTCGGCAGATTTTACGCGGATTCCAAAAAAAGGGGAAATTTAATTTACCCCTACAGCGACTATAGGGGATGAAAATAAAAATCTAAAAAATGAGGGAATAATTTTTTTTTCTTCATTTAGAGCTGATTTATGCCCATCCAAATATTAAAACTCAAAAAAACCCATTAAAATAACGACCACCCTAATATATAAATGTATCAGCTCCTGACCACAAAATTATAATTCTTCTACTCCACCAACAGACGTTTTTTATGACATTAGCCCTTTTGCATAAAGAAAAATACTTTGTTAAGTCTATTCCTATAGAACAGAATTAATCGTAATCGAGATCACAATAAACAACATAACCTAATATTTATTTGCAATTTTTTTTTTAAGCTAAAACAATTTAAAAATTTTAATTCATTATTCATACCTATAAATCTTTCTAACAGACATCTGATTTAAAAATAAATAAAAAAAAACATCAAATTAGTTGAATTCTTTTACAAAAGAAAATGAATCTTGTAGAAATCATTTATATATCAGCAACATTATAGCATTATATCATTTATCATTAATCATTTTCTATTTCTATTTTAATTATGATTATAAATAAAACGTATATACGATCACCACAAGCTGAGAATATTGTCTGTTTATTTTTGTTTTCTAAAGTTTTATTGAACCAAATTCACAACTCGCTTGTAGTGTCTGTATAACTATATAATACTCGTATGTATGTTTATTTTTATTCGTTCAAAAACACAAAAGATGTCATTTCTTGATCAATTTACATTCTCTTCAACTTCAATAATTTCGTATCTCCACTTTATTCTAAGAGTTATTTTTTTTTTTTAATTTAGTGTTTTGTAAAATTTAAATTGATTTGTCTTGGCTTTTTGGAAATCTCAAATGTGATAGAAGCTATATACGAAAGACCAACCGCAGCAGCAGATCATTTAAATGAAAGTGACCCCCTATTGCTGTGATTTGTTATTCCTGATAAATCGGAATAAATGTGTTATTCTGTGCGTGTGACTCTTTTAGATTTTTGAAGAAAATTGAAAAAAAAAAAAAAAATAGGAAAATAATTTAGAAACCAGGATGCACTAAAAGCATACATAACAGGAAAAAAAAAACAAACTTACAGTGCACTTTGCTTGGATAGACCTATTTGACAAATGAGCTCTTAAAAGCCGTTGAAAAAATATGATTTTGCTAATAGATATCTCCTTTTAAAAGATTATTTATGTCTTAAAGTACTCTTTAAATAAATATATGTATTTAAAAAAATAAGATCGTTGGCAATCCTTTCAAACTTTCAATTACCAAGCTGCCACGTTTGAGAAAATCGCTTAAGCGTTTTAGATCTTTTAGTCTTAAATAAATTTCGAAGCTTGCATCTACATAATAAGAAACGAGAAAAATGAAAGTTGTCAATGAATTTATTTCATTTATCCTATAATGAAAACGTAATACAAAGAAAAGTATTTAGGTGAATCTAATCCAGTGAGCCTCACTGTATATCTAGTATCGCTGTAACATTATCGCTCGCCGTGACGATGAGTTTTTCAGGTTCGATACACTACACATGTTATCGGTTTTTCTTTTAATGTTCCTCTACCTTTAAAAAAAAAAAAACATTTCATGCTTTTCGTCTGCATTTCTATACACTGTTCCTTTTTGAACCACTTCAGGTGAATTGGATGTGTGAGAAAAAAAAAACTGTCATCAGTGTTTATTTTTGATACGCGATTTTGCTTTCGTTTACAAAATTTTTCTCAAGTATTATCAGGTCTTTTTGAAGAAAAAAACTGTCTTTATTGTGATTTTTTTTTTGATATTTGACAGAGAAATATTAGGCGAAATTAGGATTGTTGGAAAATCAATCAATTTAAACAGAAAATTAATTGTAGGCGGAAAATTGTGAACTATGCCTATACGAATATTTTTTTTTTTGATAGTTATTCGTTGTTGACACCATTGTAAATTACTTCCTGCAATGAAGAAAAATCGTGTAAAATAAATAAAAAATAAAAAAAAAAAATCCAAATTGGGTCGCACGTTTTTGCATTGTGGTTTTAGAAATGTTATATAGCTTTGTATGTTTATGTAAATGTAAGGAGTGTTGGAAGTATTATGGGATTTTTTTTTGTAATTTCTTGAATAGTTTTGAGTTGAAAACAAAGTAGGCAGGTACACGTTTTTATTTATTTCATAATAATTCATCTTTCATATTTAGCTACCAGAGCATGTTTTCACAAATGAAAAAAAAAAATAGGTACTTAAAAAGAGGAATTAATGAAACGATAAACCTTGACTTTAGATTGAGAGAATGTTATTGATCCAAATATGATATCCTCAGAAGAATATTACTTACTTACTTAAGGTGGCGCTACAGTCCGGGGTAGACCAGGGCCTCAACCAACAAGCTTCTTCCAGCCGGCTCGGTTTCTAGCTAGCTGTCTCCAGTTTCGCACGCCAAGTTGGTTGAGGTCCTCTTCCACTTGCGTGCGCCACCTTTTACGCTGTCCACCTCTACTGCGTTGTCCCACGGGGTTGGATTCGAAGACTTTCCGGGCCGGAGCATTGGTGTCCATTCGCTCTAGGTGACCCAGCCATCTTAGTCGTTGGCTTTTCACTTTTGTGGCTAGGTCAATTTCGCTGTATAGCCTATACAGTTCGTTGTTGTATCTTCTTCTCCATTCCCCATCTATGCAGACGGGACCAAAATTCACCGGGAGAATTTTCCTCTCAAAACAGCCTAACGCGTTCTCATCCACTGTTTACAGTGTCCATGCCTCTACACCATACATCAGGACCGGGATGATGAGCGTCTTATGCAGGATAGGTTTAGTTGCTCGAGAGAGGGCTTTGCTTCTCAATTGCCTTCTTAGCCCAAAAAAACAAGCGATTGGCAAGAGTAATCCTTCGTTTGATCTCAGCAGTGGTATCGTTCGCTGAGTATATAGCAGATCCTAGGTAGACAAAGCCTCTTACCACCTCAAAATTATAGTTCTCTATAGTGACGTTCTGTCCTAGACATTTCGTTTTGTTTTCATTTACCGTCAGCCCCATCTTCTTGGTTTCCTTCTCAATACTCCCAAAAGCACCACTGACATCACGCTTTGTTCGTCCGATTATGTTAATGTCGTCAGCGTAATCGAGTCATTGAACGGACTTTTGAAAGATTGTTCCTCTGGTGTTGACGTGAGAGTTTTGAGCTATTCTTTCAAGAACGATATTGAAGAAGTCGCATGACAGCGCGTCGCCTTGCCTAAAGCCTTTTTTGACATCAAAGGTGTCTGTGAGGTCTTTGCCGACCTTGATGGAGCAGCGTGCATTCTCCATCGTCATCCTGCACTAACGGACGAGTTTGGCAGGGATGCCAAAACTAGACATTGCTCTATAAAGCTCGTCTCTACAGATGCTTGAAATCGATGAAAAAGTGGTGGGAATCGATTTGAAACTCCTGGGTTTTCTCCAAGATCTGCCGTACTGCGAATATTTGGTCGATGGTGGACTTCCCAGGCCTAAAGCCACACTGATATGGACCTATCACCATTCGACCTATTGACGAATGGCTTCAGGCGTTCACAAAGTACGACAGAGAAGATCTTGTAGGCGATATTAAGAAGACTTATGCTTCTGTAGTTGGTGCAGTCCAGAGGATCGCCTTACTTGAGGATCGGACAAACAATGCTGAGGTTCCATTCATCGGGCATGCTTTCCTCCGACCATAGTTTGCAGATGAGCTAGTGCATACTCCTAACCAATTCATCGCTAGCCGCTTTGAATAGCTGAGCCGTAAGGTGTCGTCATTTTTCAACTCTGTGGGGGCATGCGCGCATATGAGGCTAATGTTGGCGAATTTAGCCTTGATGCGAATTGTCGTGAGGCGCTCGTTCACATAGTTGAAACTCAAGACTTCTTGCCTAAGTCTGCCTCTAACGACGAATCCACATCCAAAAAGACGCTGCCCTTGTGGTCGGTAACAGTCACCGTAGTAGATATCGCAGTCTTTCAGTTTTCTTTTGCCCGGCCCATCCCATCGCACTTCTTGGATGGCGGTGATGTCTGCTTTGTAGCAGTCTAGGGCCTCCGCTAAATGTTCGGCTGCACGTGGTCTATAGAGAGACAGAACATTCCACGTGCAGATCCGAAGTTCGTTGTCCTTATTTCGTTCGCTAGGTTCGCTTGTTGTTGCTTCGCAACTAAGATAGCTTTACGTGGCCGGGAAGTCACCCCGACGGCACGACCCCCAACCTGGAGGACCAGACCCTTACAATATAACTCCAAGGGCGGGGAGTCGGATTAACCGCTCCTTATAGGCCTGAGCTCCGAATATGTCGTAGTAGCCCGTATAAGGTGTTCACTAAGTAGTTCAGCCTAACTGGAACTGTAGACGCCACCGTTGATTCCATCTTGAGAATTCTTCCGCTGCCGCCTGGATGAAGGAGAAGTGCCTTAGTGGGAACACTCCTCCCCCCCTCTCTCGTTTGCTGCCCCCTAAAACCGTCCACAGGGATTGGAACCCCATCTTCAGTTAAAGGTACTAGGCACCCGATGTTCACCGCGGGGAGGTGAGAGTAGGAGTTGATAGACAGAGGTTCGCTTTGAAACAAAGCTTGTGGACGCTTGTGTCCTCTTGAATGCACATGTCTACCCTTTGAACATCGTTAATACTGGTTGGAGAAATGATCTTATCCGCCGAGTAGAATTACATTTACGAAAACCTTTAGAATGGGCAGTTTGTCTTCTTCATTTTAATGAACTTCCTTCCGAAATCTTTTAAAGGTCCAATTGGTGAAAAACTTGTTGACTGTGAAAAACGCCCAGTTACTTCTTTTAAGACTATTAACTGCCAGATTCCTGAGATAGACAGAAAAATATTGAGTAAAGATCAACAATATTTACTTGATATTTCTATGGCAATAAAATCTGGAACCTGCAAAGTAGATTTGGCTGTAAAAGATCCTTGTCCCTTGTCACATTCGAGGTGGTTGACAACAGCTAACCGAACTCTAAGGTTGTACCTAAGCGAAGAAGTTCCAACGCAACAACTCCAAAATACGGTTTTATTTATTTTAAATTCATACATGCCAATTTGGTTTAAAATTAAAACAAGTAAAAATTTGACAGAAGGACCAAAACTTGTGTTCCAGTTAATACAATCTTCAAGGTACCTACCTCTCTGAAGATTTACGCAATATTGCCAATCGTGTAATCGGATTTTTCGCACACTTTGAACATCAAATGCTGGCCATGGCACAAGATAATGAAAAACAAATAAGGGAACTCGGACTTTGTCGGATTTTGAAGGCAAGGCAAATGGACCAGAAGAGAAAAGTGATAAGAAGTTACAAGCCACCCAGATTGAATTTCAATGCCCAAAACTACACAGAAATTATTGATTGGGTGGACTGTGATTTGTCATCTCTTTGTTGCAAAATATAAATGATGCGGAAAGGCCTGAATGGAAAACTGATTATCCAGTTCACATGCAGGCAGTTGAACGTTGCGTAAAACTCGTTTCGGAAGCATCTTTAAAACTTTGCGGGGTAGAGAGCAGAGATGGGTTTATAAGAACCACCTTGATGTCAAGAGCAGCCATGCCAAATTTTTTGCATAAAACATAATTCAAAGTTCCTTCAGCTCAAACAGAATGAAAATTAATCGTTCAATCAACATTGAACATAATAACGTCATAACTTTTATCAAACGCTCAAACAAAACTTAATTTTTTTGCAATAAAATATTTGCTCTTATAAAAACTATTATTTATGGTGTAACTGAACTTATTTATTAATTTTGAACCTTTTTTGGCAAATAAAAACCATGTACGAAGAATAAAACTTGTAAGTATGTTTTATTTTTCTTGAAATATCATCTTGCTCAATTCGCACTTTTTTTTCGAAATATCATCAATTTTGACGTTTTTGCGCGATCGGATACCCTTTAAAGATTTGAACCATTCCTTTTTCTACCATTCTTCAAAAATTTTCCAAGTTTCAGAGCGCATGCGCGATCGGAAGATTTGAACCAATTTTGACTGTTTTTCAAATCCTTCTTAGTCTTCCCAGTTCACAAGTTTTCCGCGGTATTACGAATAAAAACTCGAAAAAAAAGATTTTTCGGCCCACCCTAATATATGTATATATGTATATTATATACTTATTATAAAGATGAAACATTTATTTGTTTGTTTGTTTTTTTGTTTGTTTATACGTGTGTAGGGGGTAATCTCTGGAATTATTCAGCTGACCCTTAAGCTTGATTCACACTATAGTTCTAATATCGATATAGTCTCAGTACGTTCTCACTACAATAAAGTATTCTCAAACGAGAAACAATGAATATATTCACACAATCGTTACCGCTCCGATACCGATACGCTCTCGTTCGGCTTCCGATTCATTTCAAAGAATACTTTAACGGAGCGAGATCGTATCGAGAGGGTATCGATATCGAAAGTGTGAATATATTTCACATTCTCGATGTCATATCTGTCAATTATATTTATATTTATTTCAATAATTAAGTAATTAGTGACATGTTTTGAATTTTATTTAGCTTTCTATGTACGTTTCGTGTGTTTTTACTCCTTTTTTAAACTTTCGCGTTTGTCTGCTTGGCGTCGGTATCGGTCGGACGGTTGCGTTAGTGCGTAGTGCTTACATAAATGCATACATCTATCTATCAAAAAAAAAAAATGCAGTGCGACATACATATAATATTTGCCTTCAGAGTATCGCAGCCTTGATAAACCCAAATTCTTCTTTTATAATTCTTTATCCAAGAGATAATTGCTAGACTTCTTTCCGAAAGTCAAATCCCAAAATTTGAAATTAAAAAAAAAATAGAAATATGTTTAATCAAAATATTGGGGCTGTCTCGGTATTGAAACAACAATGTGAACATTTGGGTTTTGTATCGGAGCGAGAATGTTTTGAGACTTTATCGGTATCGGCACAAAAGTGTGAATCAAGCCTTAAAGTTATTCAATAGATGGGAGGATATAATGTCCCTGAGTAACATAGGCTAAAATATATTTGGATACAAATTTATTTTAAGGTTAAAATCTAAATGTTTGTACTTTTTTTTGGGTATTTGTGAGCTTTATTTTTATATATAAAATTGGCAAAAATTAAAAAAATACCGGTTTTTTGCTCTTTGCTCCTAAAAGGCAAAGTTGCCAAATTTTGATTAATGCATATTGCATAGATAGTGATATTATCTAAAAGAAGTTCGATGGTATTTGTTTCTATAAGAACTATATTTCGGTTTTGAAAATGGTCAAATTTCGAAAATACTGGTCTTTCGAAGACATAACTCAGTGTACGTACTGCGCAGCCAGATCGCTGTTCTTAAATTTTATATTAAAAAAATATATGTCTGTCCATTGTTGGGATTCTGTGAAAAATAAACATTCAGAAAAACCGGTATTTTCGTATTTTGGTTGTTTTTAAAGATATTTTGGAACTGAGTGCTCGTATGGAAAAAAAGTGTTTTAAAATTTCTGCTAGAAAATATTATTAGCTATATATAGTTTTGACAACTTCTCCGTTTAGGAGCAATAGGCAAAAAACCGTTATTTTTGAGTTTTGGCCAAATGCTTTCTTGAAGACGGTCACATGACCTACAAATTGCATTCCAAAGTTTTTGACAACAAATACTGTTGCTTACGAAAAACCTATATTTTCACTACTTATGTAACCTTTTTGAAATAGCAATATCTTTTAACTGATCGCTCTTATGGAAAAAAGTTTCATAACATTTTTTGGAGAAAATGAGCATAAATTATTTTTGACAACTTCTTTACTCAAGAGTTAAACTAAAAAACCGAAATTTTTCGATTTTGACGAAAGTTTTAAAATAATGATATACACTAGTCCAGTGTTTTTCAAACTTTTTGAGTACGCGACCCCTTTGTTAGTAAAAACATTCTGGCGACCCCCACATTCATAATAAAACTTTTTTTTATTTGAAAAGCAACATCAATCATGTATATAAAGTTAGCAGGACACTTTTGGAAATTCATGTTAAAAACTATCCTATCATTAGTTGCTACTTAATTGCGAATTAGTTACGCAAAAAAAAATTAATTGCTTTTTTGGTTTGCGAGAAAATGGATGTCCTGCCAACTTCATATGAACTTAGCAGGACAACTTTCTCAAAAATGTGTATAAACGATTAAAAAAAAAATGATTTTGAGAACTAATTAATTGCGAATTAGTTACGCAAAAAAAAATTAATTGCATTTTTGGTTTGCGAAAAAATGGGTGTCGTGCTAACTTCATATGAACTTAGCAGGACAATTTTCTCAAAAATAAAGATAATAGAGCTGAAAAAAGTTTATTATTGAGAACTAATTAATTGCGAATTAGTTACGCAAAAAAAAAATTTATTGCATTTTTGGTTTGCGAAAAAATGGGTTCATATGAAGTTAGCAGGACACCCATTTTTTCGCAAACCAAAAATGCAATAAAATTTTTTTTTGCGTAACTAATTCGCAATTAATTAGTCCTCAATAATAAACTTTTTTCACCTCGATTATCTCTATTTTTGATAAAGTTGTCCTTCTAAGTTCATATGAAGTTAGCAGGACACCCATTTTTTCACCAAAAAAAAGCAATTAATTTTTTTTTTTTGCGTAACTAATTCGCAATTAATTAGCAACTAATGATAGGATAGTTTTTAACATGAATTTCCAAAAGTGTCCTGCTAACTTTATATACATACATCAATCGAGCCCATCAAAATCTTTGTCAAACAGAGCTCAAATGGTTGTCAAAAGGTAAGATAATATTTAGATTTAGAGCCCACAGCTGATTTTGGATGTGATTGATAACATAAAAAAAAGTCTTGTTGTCCACAACCGGGGGCTTAATAATAAAACAGTGAATCGAAAAAAAATATGAATGCAGCTTCGAGGGCAATCGTGTAAGCCGAAATTGAATTTCATTCCTCTCTAGATAAGCTCCCCGGATCCCATATTACGGAATCTGAGATCATTTGAGTATATAGTTCACCCTGCCAGACTGTTAAAAAAAAAAACGTTTTTCACTTAGAATTTTGCATTTTTTAAACGGAAAGGAAGGAAGGACGAAACACTCAAATGGTCTCTAGTACGGGGTAGTTAAAAATATATGATTCTATAAAGTTCTCTACTTCTAATATGCGCTACAGGGCGAGAACCGTAAGCCGCATAACAAAACCGTTAAGGCAAAAAATATAGATAATTGGAGGGACTATAACTTTTACTTCGACATTTTTTTTATTTTTAGAACAAAAAAATGAGATATGATGAATATACCAAAAACAACCCCTCATTTTTTTAAGAAAACGCAGTATAACTTTTTAAAAAAAGCACTTATCGAAAAAAGTTACTTAACATTTTTTGTAGACAATTAAATTTTCTACAAGTTTGTCTCACAATTTTTTTTCGTAGCTTCAAAAATGCGTGAGTTACGTCTGATAACAAAAAAAAAAACCGTTAAAAACTAAATGGCGGCCAAATGACTCTAGGTGCAATTGTGAAAAATGTGGTTTTCGGCTCGTGTACTAATACCCTTTCGAATATCGAAGTCAAACTGCATGTTTGAATTATTTCTCAGAGCTCCATACAATGAAATCTAATTACCCCGTACTACTCGGATTCCGCGATATGTGATCCGAGGGTGAAAACCAACTTCGGCTAACATGATTACCCTCATTGCATTCAAACTTCATTTTTTACTATCACTCACACCCGAAATCTGCTGTGGGCTCTCGGATTAATTGACACGAGTTAATAATAAAACAGTGAATCGAAAAAAAATATGAATGCAGCTTCGAGGGCAATCTTGTAAGCCGAAATTGAATTTCATTCCTCTCTAGATAAGCTCCTCGGATCCCATATTACGGAATCTGAGATCATTTGAGTATATATTAGTTCACCCTGCCAGACTGTTAAAAAAAAACGTTTTTCACTTAGAATTTTGCATTTTTTAAACGGAAAGGAAGGAAGGACGAAACACTCAAATGGTCTCGGATTCCGCGATATGTGATCCGAGGGTGAAAACCAACTTCGGCTAACATGATTACCCTCATTGCATTCAAACTTCATTTTTTACTATCACTCACACCCGAAATCTGCTGTGGGCTCTCGGATTAATTGACACGAGTTCTGGAATTAAAAGCTGAATAATTGATGTTTGTACAAGATTCAAAATCGAGACAATCAAATCATTTTTCCTGTCCCCACTCAGCTGTTAAAATTATCATTTCTCGCTGATCTTTTTGCCTGCTTAAACATCTTGATACAACTCCAAGGGAGACAAAAACAAGAAAACATTTTTACTGCAAAAGACAAAATCAGAGGACTCCTCAGAGTACTTGCAAAAAAATTTATGATTTTTTTCCCTGGGTTCAGAAAATTCTCGACGAAATTTCATCAGATGAATCCATGCCATGACAGTAAGCACTCACATTTCTCTCATGAGCGTTTGCATAATTAGGAGAAAAAACTATTAACTGACTTTCCTGAACTCTATTCTGAAGGTGGAAATGGACAGAGATAGATACTCATTCCTTTTTTGAATATATCATTTCATCTGGCCTATTTTCCATCGGTAAAGATGATAGAAAATCTTATAGATAGCTGCAGATGGTATGCTCTGAATTCAATGTAAAAACCATTGATAATTTCTGGATAAGGACAAGAGAAGAGGAAAATATCTAGAGCTGGCAAAAGAGGCTTTAACATTGTTAGTGCCATTCACCACTTCATACCTACATATGTGAACTCACGTTATCTTCCTTCAATAGAAAAATGCTTGAAAAATTAATAAAAGAAAATTTCTTTAGTACCTTGTACCTAATGGCTTACGACCGCGACCCCCTAGTTATACTTGGCGACCCCCTAGGGGGTCGCGACCCACAGTTTGAAAAACACTGCACTAGTCAATAAAGTTAAAGGAACAATTTTTGTTTTCAATTTTTTTAAATTGTTTTTTGAAGAGTGTTTTGTGATGAGTGTTCGTATTGAGTTTAAATAAAAAAAACATTCTACGCTTTAATGTTTCTTGCTTTGAGATTTGTTTACAAATAATTTTTCTTACAATATCGTTATTGCTATGTTGCAAGAAATGACATGAATTTTTGTTTGTAATGTTTTTGAAGGTCGTTATTTTTGTGGATGATTTTTTTTTTGAGTCAATCAAGTGTTATGGTCAGATAACTTGTTTATTCAGCTTTAATTGAATTTATTGTTGTTGTTGTGCAATTTTGTTTTGCATGTTTTTTTTTAGATTTTGTTAATATTCACCGCTAGTTTAAAAAAAGTACTAAAAACGACTTTTTGTGGTCTTTCGGTAAAACTTTTTTTTCTTTGTAAATTTTGATTGCATGACTTGCATTATTATGCAGATTTGTAGACTTTTAAAGCACCAATATTCTTATAAATTTTCAAATTGTTTCAATGAAAAAGTTCCCTAAATTTAGGCAGAGTCCTATTTTTTTAGGGGGGGTAAAATTAATTTATTAATTTCTCGAAAACTATCAGTTTTTTTTTGGAAAAAAGTGAAAGTACAAATTGAAGTTTATGTAGGTAATAAATTCTACACAAAAAAGATTAACATATGCTTTGTTCATACAATCAATATAGAGAAAATCGTGCAAGAACTTCATGGTGGAGCAAATTTTGTCAACAAATTAAAATTTCATTAATCGCAAAATTATTTTGTATACGATTTGTGTTTGGCTACAAAAGATTAACCCTTTCTCGTAGGAGCAACAGATTTTAGAAAAACGTGCAGAAATGTTATATATGTAATTGCTTTTTACTGTAATGAAATTGTTTTCCTCATCTGAATAGTCTGGGAGCTGACCGTAAGATTACCTATTTCATCGCGGCCACGCAAAAATTGGATGCCAACGGATAGCTTTAGTCCAAAAATTTACGAAATTACTGGTTGGACAAGCTTTATCTGGTCGCAATGGTTAGAAAATGCACTTTTCAGGTTGCATTTTCCGCTAAATTCATCAATAATATAAGCAACTTCTAAATGGGGTATCAAATGAAAGCTACGACTGTCAAAATTCTACACGATACCAATGGTCAGACAAACTTTTTTGGCTTTCGAAAAATATAAAAAGAAAAAAAATATTGTAGAATAAAAAATAAAATTCCCTTTTGAATTTTTCAGGAGAGAACGAATCATATTTTATCGTTCTACGAAGCTTGGTTTTCACCGATGCTTTTTATGCTTTACTGAAACTTTTGAGTCTGTTTGCATTAAAATAAAATCTTAATATTTTTTGAAGCAGCCTGATATACATAACAGTCGTATTTATTAGACTTTCTTAGAACACGCTTGGGCAGTTGTCCAGCTTGTCATCAATAGTTTAGCAATCTCGGTATTTATAATCGCTTTGCAACCATTGTATACCTGTATTCATTCATTTTTGAATAAATTAACAAAATTTTAGTAAACTTTTGAATATTTAAAAATAAGAAAACTAGAAAACTACTTCTTCAAAAAAGGTTAAATTAACCAATCGGTGCAAAATCATTATAAATAACTTTTTAGAATTGGTCAAGTGTTTGAAGTTAGATATTTCTTGGAATGAAATTATAATTACCACTGATAGTATTCTATGAAATACTCTACAAAATTGTTCTAAACGAGTTCATTCGCCTTAAATCTCAAAAAAATGTTTTTGAAGCAGACTAACAAAACATCCATCTGCTTACGCCCTTGAGGTCGATGTAAAGATGAACATAAAAACACACTTTTCGACACTGATTGGATTAAAACCTTGAATCAGTTTTTTCACATGAAACAAATAGTTGTCCCAAAGTAAAAAAAAAATATTCAAGAGATGCCATAACACTGGCTGGAATTATTAACAAAATCTCTCTCCTTGATCTTACATTATTATGTTTCGTTTAATGCGTCGGATCGTAAAATGATTGTATTTATGTTTTTTGTGACGGATATACAATCTTCAATTCATTAAATTTTTTGATTTTTATTATTTTAAAACGCAGTCAGTTGAGTTGATATTTTGAATATGTAATATAAAATCATATTTATTATATCATCACCTCGAATGGGAGCCTTTTTAAAGTATGTAATGATTGTTATCAATATTAAATGACATTCAAAAGAAAAACCAAATTACTAACTATACCTTATATACCTACCCTACCTACCTAGCGTATCTGTAAATTCCAAACTTTGAAATCACTACATAGTTCTTAGTGAAGTCATTTAAAAAATATTTTTTTAAGAAAAATAAAATAGTTTGGCAAAACTACAATTCTGAGAACTTGCCACTTTGCCAGTAGGAACTCCAAAAGAACTGTTTAAAGAATCAAAGTTCTTAACTAGCAAAGCTAGGAACACTCATAGCGCACATATTATGACACATGCACGAATTTTGAGGTTTCGGTCGTATGATTATTTAATCGTATTCAATTCTTGTTAATAATTATATTAAGTTACATAATTTATACACATGTATGTAGAGGTACATAAATAATTGGTTTCTTAGATTTGGATGAATTTTTTTTCAATAATATTCTACTTTCAAAGTTGCCTAGATTGCTGTCTGCCACGAGGCATTTTCATCTTTGTTTCATTTTATAAAAAAAAAAACACAAAAAATAGAAACAAAAATTTAGCTTATAGATTTCTGTAAAGAATAATAATTCATCCAGTTTATTCCTCATCTATCAATGCCCGACTGCCTTGAAACAACTTTTCGTTTTGCACAAATTAAAAGGTCACGTTTTATGACATATTTGATTGTAAAATTAGCATATACCTCATCAATACTTGTGGGAACGAACAGAAATTTGTGATATGTCCATCAAACAGAACTATTAACAAAAAAAAAAAAAAAATCAAAAATATCGCTACCTAAAAGCATAAAAAAGTAGTTCACGCAATTCTGTAACCAACAAAAATTTACATCGTAAATAGATTAACATAAATTTGAAATTTTTAATCAAGTGTCTATTTAGACAATCTAAAAAGAGAAATTGATTTAATTTTTTTTTACTAAACATTTGCCATGTAACCGTTAACTAAGAAGCAATATCGGCGAAATATTATTTATTTTTTGTTAAGAGGCCTCGGGACGAATTTTTTGAAAAAAATGGAAAATTAGCAAAATGGATTCACAAAGATTTAAGCCACGGAACCATGTCTCGCTAAAATTTAAATTGCATATGAAAGAATGACATTTTGGCTTAAAAATTGTCGAGCTATATCTTTTCGAGGGTGACTTTTGAATTTCGTCCTTATTTTTGACATATTTACCTTCTAAAAAAAAAAAACTAGAACAGAAACTTTCATTTTGTTGATTGAATGAATTAGTTTAAGGATCTATATGAGTGCACTGCGACCTTAAGATCTATTGTCCCCCTTACTAGAGCTTGATGAGGTTACTCATTCTACAGCTCATCCTCCAAATTGGTTTCTTTGAAAAACTTGAGTATTTGGAGTACTTTTAGAGAGGATAGTTCTCTCTCCTCTATCTGGTGATTTCCCAGATGCCTTTGTCTTTGATGCGCCAGTGCATCACATCTACCCAATATGTGGTCCGAGGTTTCCTCGTGCTCATTGCAGAATCTGCATATGGCACTGTTTTCCAGGCCAATAATGTGGAGGTGTCTCCATAACTTGCAGTGGCCTGTGAGCATTCCCATTATTATTCGCAATCTATTTCTATTTAAGCTGATGCAAGATTGGAATCGTGCTTGGTTGTAGTCCTCAAGTAGGGCGCTTGTTCCAGATATTTGATCTTTCATCCCTCTCTGCTGTTTTGATTTTTTTTTAATCATGTTATCTCCTATTCCACAATAAGGCTCTGGCCCATTATGGGGGTCATTGCTCCTTTTTTGCTAAGGAGTCTGCCTCTTCATTGCCCTGTATTCCAACGTGACCGGGTACCCACTGAAGTGTGTCATAGTTGTTCTTGCCTAGTTCATTTAGCCTGCCCACACACTCCCATACCAGCTTAGAGCTAATGCTATACGAGTTTATTGCGCTGAGTGCCTGGCTATCTGACATGATTGCAATATTTTAGTTTTTATATTTTCTTTGGAGATTTCCTTCTGCTCATTTCCCTATGGCACTAAATTCTGCCTGAAAAATCCTGGTGGACTGTCCCATCGGTGAGAAAGAGTGTAGTTTACGTTTTCGTCTACCCACTCCTTTTTGCTACTTAGCTCCGTATGAAAGTTTTTAACGATGTTATACTTTTTAATCATGCCATCTCTTGGAATGTCAAGAAGGTTTGATTCTGTGGACCTGCAAATCGATTCTCTTTCCCTAAGACCAATGATTTTCCCCGTCCCAGTTCCCTCCCTTGCAAATTTCATGATGGCTCCCTTAAATAAATAAATTGGGTGGCGCAACAGCTCGTGGAGAACCAGGGCCTAGTGACTTACAACTCACAACCATTCCCTTGTGCGTGTCTGTTGGCAGGAATGGAGGGAACCTACAGTTTTTTGCCGAGTCCGAACGGCTAAATGAGAAGCACTTTTTCATGACAAGTATACTCTTGAAGGATTTGTCAGTTCCTCGCAAGAGGCAGTACCTCGGATAAAACATTTCTGTTTTTAGGTGGCATGGCTGGGAATCGAACCCACACCTTCGGCATGACAGTCCTACGCACTAACCATCAAGCCACGAGGTACTACGATGGCTCCCTTAGCAGCACTATTTATGGCCACGTGTAGTGGGGTCAAGTTCAGAATGACTTCCATGGCTGCTGTAGGGCAGCTTCTCATTGCTCCGGTGGGTGGTGATGCAAATGTATGCGAGCCTTTGCAACTTTTCTAGTGATTTTCTAGCTGTAGTAGGCTCGGTTCTTTTTTACCATGCGACCGCCCCTTAGGTAATGATGGGTCTTACCATCATGGTGTACATCCATCTCAGGATATTTGGCTTACAGCCCTATGATTTACTTGCAAGTCTCTTGGCATATCATGAGAGCTTGTAGCTTTTCCGACAGTTGTCTCGACATGTTTGTTCCAGATTTGTTTGCTATCTAGTGTTATACCTAAATATTTAACCTCCTTCTGGATGTCGATTTTTTCACCAACCAACCGCATGGGTTTCATGCGTGGTAGAATCCTCTTTTTAGTGAAAGGGACTTTCGTTGTCTTTGTGGGGTTAATGTTCAATCCCACTGATAGACACCATTTTCTTGTTATTGTCAATCCTCTCTGAATAGTATCACAGAGAGTTTCTTCGAATTTTCCCAAAGCTGTTATAACAATGTCATCGGCGAAACCGATGCAGCGCATTCCTTGAGAAGACAGACTTTCCAGCAATTCATCTACTACAAGACTCCACAGTATATGGGTGGTAGAACCCCTCCCTGTGGACAGTCTCTTGTTGTGATAACTGTCTGGACACTATGTCCTGCATAATCTTCCGGCAGTGCTTGTGCCTAGCATTCCACTTATCCATCTGATTACAGTGACAGGAACATTCTTCCTTACTAAAGCCCTGTAAACGGGTTCATGTGAGGTGTTGTCAAAGGCGCACTCAATATCCAGGAACGCACATAAGTTCGTTTCTTTGGAGTCGAAGGCTATACGTAAGGTGTGTGTGAGTTCATACAGGGCGGTTTCTGTAGATCTTCCCGCTCTGTAAGCATGCTGGTGATGGTTCAGTTTGTTGATAAAGGGTCTAGGCCAGTGTTCCTCAACGAGGGGCCCACGCCCCACAAGGGGGCAATTCGATTTTACAGGGGGGCAATTTTCCATTCTGAGGCATTGCAACCCTTTTAGACTCTAATCTTAATGAGTGCGAATGAGAAAAAAGATTTCACTTTCGCACTCATTTATCTTCGCAAAAAACCTCGGGCTCCATCTTGGATTGTTCAAATTTTTTTCCTACTATTTTGTAAGGAACAAAATGAAGACCATGAGGGACTTATACTTAACACTGAAATAAGATGGCTCTTGAAATTGTTTTTAAAAGATTTGTGTTACTTTCAAATAAATTGAAATTTTTTGGGACTGTCACCAGCACTGCGCCGTAAAAAATGCATCGATTTTAAAAAATGCAACGGCAGTCGATCTGTTACGGCACTTTCAACTTTTTTCATTATAAATTTTCTTACTACGGTAAATAAAAAATATGAAAATGGCGTTCGAGATTTTGTCGTGAAAAGTCGATTGCCGTTACATTTCTTAAAATCGAACCATTTTTACTAGTGAAATATGATATTAAAATTGTCTGTAAGGTTCAGGGTCATGAATTAACGTACATTCAATTAAGAAAATAGTTCATAAACTCAGAACCGCCTCGATGAAACGCCAATTTTTTAAATTTTATTTTCCCTGATTGTGAATATCGTTTTAAAGATTTAATTTAATTATAAGTTATTACAAACAAGTTATTTGTGTATTTTTTGCTTGTCACTCACGACAATTCACCATTAATTAGAAATTAACATTCTTATACAGAGATTATATACCTATTGATCCTCCAAAACATTGATTATAATTTGATTTAAGCCATATTTTAAGCTTTAAAAATATATCTACAATTACTTATATTTGTGGAAAAATTTCAGCACTTTCGCACAGTATCTCACGATAGTTAAACAAAATCGTGTATAGAATTTAACAATAAACCCAATTTGATTCAGTAGCCTAATTTCTTGAGCTTCTTTTAAAAATCATTCAAGCTATTATACCAGACGATGTCAAATTGATTATATGAGTTCTGTTTGTTGTTTGCCGACACAATCTTATTTCAAGGCATGCGTGAGTGTTTAGAATTGAATATACATATATTTTGTTTAGACTGAAGACGAATCAAATTACTCTAGATCAAATAGGTATGCAGAGTGATTTCAGCTGTTTGAATTAAATTAAAACGTAAAATTTCTATCTTAAACTTTTAAAAGGTTTTCTAACTTTATTCTTATTAAATTTTATTCAGCTGAAATTCTCAGAGCTTGCAACTATCTCAATCTTTATAGTCGAGCTTGGGAGTCGGGATTCGCAAAACACATTCATAATTTAGAATTAATGTGTAATATTTTATAATTAGAATTGATAGGTGGATTTGTTCCTGAGTATATTCAGGTGAATCGTACGATTTTGTAGGTTTTGTAACTCAGTCGCTAGTATAGGTAACTATTAGTATCAGTTTCATAAAAATTGTTAAAGGTATTTTTTCTATATGAATTCAATTATTATAAAACATTATTTTATAAAGGGCCTTATTAATAACCAATCGCTAAACACGCGGTTAGATAAGCACCAGCTTAAACTATAAAGACGAGTTTATTTGTACATTTACCAATAACTTTATCGCAAGTATCAAGTATTGGGTACTTATGTAAGTACTTGAGCAGTACTTGAACAGTACTTGAACAATAATTTTAAGTACTTTCAAGTACTTGACCAATACTTCCAAGGACTTTCAAGTACTTGACCAGTACTTTTAAGTACTTTAGCATTACTTTCTAGTACTTCAATAGAAATTGTAAGTACTTTCAAGTACTTGACCAATACTTTCACGTACTTGACCAGTACTTAAAAGTACTTGACCATGAGCAGTACTTCATTACTTGACAGTAGGTACTTCATTTATTGATCAATCGTAAAAAAAAAATGTGTTTGGAGAAGAAAATGCGTAAGCTTGACTCACATGCTGGCTCAATGGTTTCAAAATTTCGAATAGATAATATTTCGGTAACGAGAACGAGAACGAAGAAGAGAGGCGTTGTTTGATCTCCTGGGTGCCCATTTCTGCGAGATTAATGACAGCAAGGTTTCGTTCAAAAATTCGTTACGTCATAATTATTCAGTGCTACGCCCCCACAAATGAAGTGACCGAGGAAGTCAAAACCGCGTTCTACACTCATCTTAACTCGGTTTACAGTAGTGTGTTCCGAGAGCCGACATCATAGTCGTTATGGGAGACCTTAATGTCCAAGTCGGTTAAGACAATTACCGACTGGAATGCGTGATTGGAAGAAATGGCTTGGGGTCACGGAATGAAAATGGTGACTTGCTTGTCGACTTTTGTAACGCGAATCGTCTTGTTATAGGTGGGACTGTATTTAAGCATAAGACGTGCAACAAAATTACCTGGGTGCTTCCGGATGGTCAAACCGAAAGCCAAATTGATCATATCATGATTCAGCAGAGATGGAGGAAGTCTATGTGTGATGTCCGGTGTATAAGAAATGCCGATGTGGGAAGCGACCACCATTTGGTTCTGATGAGTCTCAAACTACGAACCGCTGCCGTACAAGAACCAGCGCAGGATGCAGCTCAAAATTCATTACTAATGCTTTAAATGACCCCAACATATGTCGAAACTATGTCCCCACCCTTAACGACAGAGCCTCGTCATTAAACGGAATGCAGCATTCAGCAATTGATGGGGGTGATTGGGGGTGAAATTAAAAGTGTTTTTATGGAGGCTGGATCCGAAATTGTACCCAAACGAACGAGACGTAAAGACTCTTGGATATCCCAAGACACCTGGGATAAGATCGAACTTCGCAAATCGTTGAAAATTCAAATAAATGCCGAAGCAGATATTCAACGAAAGGCTGACTTGTGAAGAGAGTACCGCATTGCACATAAGATGGTCTATCGCTGTGTGAGACGTTACAAGAGGGTGAGGTTAGATGGACTCGCAGATAATGCGGAAATCGCTGCCAGAAGAGGAGATATCCGGGAACTGTACCAAATAGCCAAATATGTGATCGGGAAAAAAGCAACACCAATCATCCTGTAATGGATGTGGATGGCACACTTTTGGTATCAATTGAGGATCAGCTTCGTAGATGGAAGGACCATTTTTGTGCCCTGCTAAATGAGGATTCAGTTGAGCAGAGTGCTAAAGTGCCCCTACTAAACGAGATGCGCAGGTCCTATAGGGGTATTGACATCGAACACCCGTCAGAATCGGAAATCCATACATCAATAAATCTCCTCAAAAACAACAAGGCAGCTGGACTGGACGGAATACCAGGTGAATTCCTGAAAGCCGATCCCGTAACAGCGGCTAGTATTTTACATCCGTTGATACAAAGCATTTGGGAAAACGAAAGCTATCCCAGGGACTGGAAGGATGGTGTGATTGTTAAGTTGCCAAAGAAAGGTGACCTAAGGAATTGCAACAATTGGCGTGGTATCACCGTTTTGTCCGTTTTTTCAAAACTAATGGCAACCATCATTCTCGAGCGAATAAAGGATAGAATCGAGTCTACACTCAAGAGGCATCAAGCTGGCTTCCGCAGTGGTCGATCGTGTGTCGACCATATCAACACCCTGCGTATCGTTCTCGAGCAGTCGAAGGAATTTCAATCACCGCTTTACCTCATGTTCGTGGATTTTGAGAAGGCCTTTGATCGAGTTAACCGAGAATGTTTATGGAGATCATTGCTTGGTAAAGGAATTCCACCAAAAATAGTTGCCGTTATTAAAGAGTCATAAAACAACGCAAGGTGTTTTGTTTTGCACATACGCAGCTATCCGACTCCTTCGTAGTGCAACAGGGTGTGAGACAAGGAGATTTTCTATCGCCAATTCTCTTCCTTCTGGTGATGGACGACGTATTGACGGCTAGTGTTGGTACAGCTTAGCGACAGGGCATTCAATGGAGACCGTTCGAAAGGCTCAGTCATTTAGACTATGCCGATGACATATGTCTACTGGCAAATAACATCAGTGGGCTGAACGGGATGTGCCAAACGCTGCAAGTGAAGGGAGAGTCGAGTGGTCTAAGAATAAACAGCAAAAAAGACAAAAATAACGCTCACAAGCCGCTACACACAGCAGCGTATTATTCTACAGGAGACGCCAGTTGAAGTAGTGGAACAGTTTAACTACCTTGGCAGTATTGTTTCTGCAAACGGTGGTACGGATCTGGACGTTAAAAGTAGAATAAACATAGCTCGTGCTGCCTTCGGTACTCTGTCCCCAATTTGGAAATCCAGTCAAATCTTCTTACGCACTAAGTTGAGATTCTTCGAATTCAATGTCAAATCCGTGCTGTTATATGCTTGTGAACCCTGGAAAGTCACGTCTACCATTTCGAAGAAATTGCACGCTTTTTTGAATCGCTGTCTTCGACGTCCTGTCTTCGACATCCTGTCTTCGACATCGCTGGCCACAAATAATATCAAATGAGGAATTGTGGCGCAGGACAAGTCAAGAGCGGCTGGACGTCGGCATAAGAAGGCGTAAATGGCGTTGGATTGGTCACACACTGAGGAAACCAAACGATGAATTGCAAAGCCGTCCTTTGAATGGAATCCTCAGGGTGCACGGCGGGTTGGAAGACCAAGAACAACATGGAAATCAACTGTCTTAGCGGAAGCAGAATCCCAGAGAAAGACCCTTGCAGCAGACCGTGAAGGATGGAGAATTTTTGTTGACGCCCTATGCCCCAGCCGGGGTTACAGGACACGATGATGATGATGATGAACGAGAACTAGACTTACAGTTTCTAGCCTTCTGATCAAGCAACACTTTCTTATGATGAAATACTTATTAAAACTCTTTTATAAATTGAATTTGAAGCAAATATTACTCAATAGAATAGACTAAAAACTTGAAAGTACTCTAAAGTGCTTACTCGAGAATCTGGTCAAGTACTTGAAAGTACTGCTAAAGTTTTGTGGTACTGAAGTAATACTTGATACTGGGAACCTGTCCCCAAATACTTTAAAAAGACTGGTACTTGTATTTTTTCAAGTACCAGTAGCAGGGTACTGAATTAACAGTACCAGTACCTATTATTATACATTTTTTCATTAAAATTGGAATAATTTAGCAAACCCTCAACGACAAACAATACCTATACATAGAGATTTTCTTGCTACCTTACCTATAAGTTGCTTGACAACATGCTCGTGGCTTGATCATTTGAACGCAAGAAATAACTACTTGACAACCAGAAACGTATGGCTTTTACAAGATTTTGAAAACTTGTTGCGTTTCAGTAAAGTGATGTTCTCAAGAATGCAGATCCATGTAAACACCCCTAATGACAGCACGAAAGTGACGTTTACAGATTAAAACACTAGTTTCTGATCATTAAAAATTGAGGAGGTGGAGGCATTTTGCTATAAGCTGACTCAATGATGAAATTCGACTTTTCTCTATTGTACTGAAAACTATAGCAAAAAATAGTATCTACTGAAACAGACAAAATAGTTAATACTCAACTTTTTTTAAAACCATAAAACAAACACAAAGTGCGAATTTGAAAATAAATGTTTTATAAAAACAAAAATAAATTTTAAGCGAAAAAATCTTTGCCACAAGTGCGTTATTAATAAACTATTTTAATTTTATTAAATTCCACATTAATACAACAATCGTGCTCTTAAATATCTTCATTTGAAACTTTTTTTTTTACTCGGAAAATATCTGTTCAACAGAGTTTCTTTTCTGAATATCTGTTCAACAGAAGTTTTTATTTTAAATATCTCTTCAACAGAGTTTTTTTTTAAATATAGGTAGCTGGCTTTGACAGCATTTATTTTTAGTACAAATTTTAGTTTCTATCAGCGTAAAATAAAGCAGAAACCCGCATTCGATTCTTAGTCTTGTATCTTGTTTTTATACAGCCAAATTAAAAAAAAACGCAGAATAGCGTATGGTTAGCCTTATTCCATGGATTAAGTGCAAAATGATGCTAATAAAACAAATTTTCTTGTATTTTACTATGTTAAACCAGTGAAGCAAATGGTTTAGCGAAGGAATCAGCAGGAAACTTTTCTTTTTATTGGTATCAAAAGATTTACATTTTCAATAACATTTTTGTCTGCACGTACCATGATTTCATTATATGTATTAGAAGATCCCGCCATAGGACGACCTACCCTCATAAAGGTACCAGATGAGCGGAATACAGTTTTGTAAGCAGTGTCTTAAAAAACAATTTGCGTATGGGTTGCCTGTCGAAAAGTGGTCATGGCATAGGGTTGCCAAGCAATTTTTCTCAATTTTTGTGAGTTTTCAATTTATCAGCCCCAGCTTATAGCCTATTGAATAGACCTTTTAAAAAGGAACAATAACGTGCAAGGGTTTTTATTATTGAATATGTTTGTTTGGCCCATAAGCATGCTTAAAACCGAAAATGCTACTAAATTCACCCATGCGTTTCTGAGAGAATGGTCACACTGGCCACTTTTCAGTATTTTTGGTATAACTCGAAAACTAAGCCGAATTTGACAATTTTACATATAATACTTTTTGTTCAAAATTAAATTTTCTATTGGAATGGATAGTTCAAAAAATTTTACGAAAAAATTTAAGCAGGAAAAGTTAACAAAAACCAACCTAAAAAAAATCAAAAAATCAAGGATATCTAAATTTTTTTATAAATTGTGCATAACTTTTTTTGACGCAAAGATAGGGTCAATACATGCAGAGAAATAAAGTAGAGACTTAAGGCCTTAATATGGCATGTTCAAAAATTAATATTTGTTCAAAATTTGCAGAGATATTCCCGTTCAAACCTTATCATTTCTTATAATTTTTCGCAGTTTTGGCCCGAAAGTCTCTTTTTCGGTACAATATGGCAAATTTCACTTTCGTAAAAATGTTTGAAATAAAAATTTCGATATAATATGACATTAGAACTATCGAAAATTTATAAAAAGGATATAAGTTCGCAATTTCGTTTTTCGGCAGTTTTTTAATGCTTTTAGACCTACAGACCGAACGGCTGGTCCGATTAACATAAGATTTGGTACTAGTTGCTAGGAACGTTAAATTTGTCATAAAGTACCAAAAAATAGGCTTTCGGGCAAAAACTGTGAAAAATAATAAGAAATGGTAAAGTTTGAATGGATATATCTCTGTCAATTTTCCAATAATATGGCTTTTTTAACATGTCATATTAAAGCCCTTAAACTCTAGTTTACTTTGTTCATGCATGTCTTGGGCGTATCTTAGCTCCGAAAAAAGTTATGCGCAATTTAGAAAAAAATTTAAAAGTCTTTGATTTTCCGATTTTTTTATGTTGGTTTTTGTTTACTTTTGCTGCTTAATTTTTTTAAAGAAATTTTCTAAAGTATCCATTTCGATAGAAAATTTAATTTTGAGCAAAAAGTATTATATGTAATATTGTTAAATTCGGCTTAGTTATCGAGTTATACCAAAAATACTGAAAAGTGGCCAGTGTGACCATTCTCTCAGAAACGCATGGGTGAATTTAGTAGCATTTTCGGTTTTAAGCATGCTTATGGGCCAAACAAACATATTCAATAATAAAAACCCTTGCACGTTATTGTTCCTTTTTAAAAGGTCTATTCAATAGGCTATTATATCAAAATCTTTATTTCGAACATTTTTAAGAATGTGAAATTTGCCATATTGTACCGAAAAGGGACTTTCGGGCCAAAACCGCGAAAAATTATGAGAAATGATAAGGTTTGAATGGGAATATCTCTGTCAATTTTAAGCAAATATTAATTTTGAACATGCCATATTAAAGCTTTTAGTCTCTACTTTATTATTTTGTCTATGCATGTCTTGACCCTATCTTAGCTTTAAAAAAAGTTATGCACAATTTATTAAAAAATTTAGAAATCCTTGATTTTTTAATTTTTTTTAGGTTGGTTTTTGTTAGCTTTTCCTGCTTAAATTTTTTTATAAAATTTTGTAAACTATCCATTCCAATAGAAAATTTAATTTTGAACAAACAGTATTATATGTAAAATTGTCAAATTCGGTTTAGTTTTCGAGTTATACCAAAATATTGAAAAGTGGCCAGTGTGACCATTCTCTCAGAAACGCATGGGTGAATTTAGTAACATTTTCGGTTTTAAGCATGCTTATGGACCAAACAAACATATTCAATAATAAAAACTTTTGCACGTAATTGTTCCTTTATACCCCTCATTTTCCGGTCTATTCAATAGGATAGGCTATTAGATGGTAAGCCTTAAAGATATACAAAAAGTACCATATGTAAAGAAAATTTTATTTGAAAATTATAAATAACGTGATTTTTTGAGATTCAAAATTCATTAGGGTAAATGAGGGTAAACAAAGACAAAAGTCTAGAATCTATTTTCCAAACGAAAAGTGATAGAAAGTGTCCGTAACAGAAAAACTAGTTATTCTTAAAAAAATTTTGTTTAATTTTATGAAATTCGTTATTTTTCGTTATATAGAATACCTAATGGGCTTCCGAAAAGTGTTCGTAATATCGATCATTCGTTATATCGGCATTCGTTATACTGGACCATCACTGTACTTGATTTGCAAATTTTTAAAATTTTGTTTGCATATATCATAGTTTTCTTGTATTTCAAAAATCTACCGATCGCAAAAGAAAAAAACTTTCTATCACTTTTCGAAGATAGATTCTAGACTTTGCTCTTTGATTACCCTCATTTACCCTACTGAAATTTCGAATTTCAAAAAAATCACGTGGTCTATAATTTTCAAATAAAATTTTCTTTATATGGTATTTTTGTAGGTATATCTTTAAGGCTTACCATATAAGCTAGGGCAGATAATTGTAAAACCCCAAAAATTGAAAATAATTGCTGGGTACCCTTTCGAGGCGACCACTTTTCGACAGGCAACCCGTGCCTACAAAACTGTATACCGCTCATCTGGTACCTTTATGATGGTAGGTCGTCCTATGGCGGGATCCTAGACTATTAGGCTCTGAAGATTATAAAGCAAATAGTTATTTATAAATGGTTTGGTTAATTTTTTTTGAACTTAACTGTCGTTGGTGATCCACCAAATCTCGCTTCTTTTCCTTTTTTTTAATAAAATTTTCCATAATATATTATTTATATATTATTATTATTAATTATTAAATTATATCTTTACGATGATAACTGATTCACTGACTGATTCTGTAACGCTGGAAAATATTTTGAACATGAAAAAAGTTGCGAAAACGCTTCCAAATCCCAAACGCGTATTGGGAAAATAACGGTCGATGTCTCAAAAGATAGATGTTGAGAAGACTTTTCGGGAAAATACTTTTTCTTATATCAAAGGATGGGCCTTCCACTTTTTTGTTAGTTTTTAATATTTTGAAAATGAAAAAAAGTTGCGAAAACGCCTCAAGATACCAACCGCGTGTTGGGAAAATAACCGTTGATGTCTTAAAAGATAGGTGAAGTTGCGGAAATGCTTCCAGATGTCAAACGTGATGTCTTACAAGATAAATGTCTGAAGGATAGATGTTGAGTTAACGCACCTAGGTAAGATCTCAGTGTTGCCACTTTTCGGGAGAATACTTCTTTATGTCAACGTACGGGTTGGGTTCCCAAGCCCATTATTTTTTGTTTGTTTAAAGTACTTTTGTCTATTTTTTCTATGGTAGTGTTAACAGCAATCATTTCTTTGGATAGGTCTTCAATTAAAGAATAAAGCCGGGAGTATTTTCTTCAGCGATGGCCTTAAGGTGGCGGTAGTGGGGCCAGGCCTCAATAGAATTTTGTATACAGGGAGAGTTGCTCCTTAGACTGTCAACAACCAACCAAAATTCTGGATCGTATTCCAACATATGCCACAAGTAAGCATAGGGAATTTTACGAATCTGCCAATTTCAAGAGTGACAGCTTTCATTGTGGCGGAAGTGTCAAATTGCGATGTACAAAGCGAAAAATTTCAAATTTGTGGATTTTGAAAAGTGTGAGGATTTTGGATTTGTGGATTTTGTTTTTAGAGATTATGTCGGTATCCCTCAACGTACCTACCCCCACATTTGTTTTTGATCATGAAAAAAGTAGGTAATGGAAACGCCTTAAGATGCCAGACGCGTGTTGGGAAAATAATCCTTAATGTCTACGAAGATAGGTGTTAATCTCTGAAAATGAAGAGACGCACTTAGATGCCAAAAGCGTTCAGAAAATAAAGTCTAAGAAGATAGGTGTTGAGTAGATGCAGCTTAGGGTAAAATGTAAATGTTGCCACTTTTCGGAACATACTTTTTTTGATATCAAAAGATGTCACCTCCACTTTTTGGTATTTATTTTATATTTTCAACATGAAAAAAATGTAGAAACGCCTCCAGACACCAAATGCGCTTTGGGAAAATTAAATTTCATGTCTTAAAAGATAGGTGTTGAGTAGACACACCTTCAAGTTAAATAAATCAACTGCTGTCACTTTTCGGTAACATATGATTTATGTCTTAAAAAATAGATGTTGAGTAGATGTACCTTCGGGTAAATTTTTGGTGGTGCCACTTTATGGCAGGATACTTTTTTTATGTGAAAGGGTAGAAACTTCTCTTATTTTTGGCAATTTTTAATGTAGCTGTTTTTTTGTTTTTTGCATGTCCATATTGTCCATAGGGAGTTTGGCGAAAACAACGACATCGGGACATTTCACCATTTGTTTACCTTTTGTATTGGTCTGCCATTTTGTTTTGAATTATCTTACGAACAAAAATTTGAAATTTCTATATAAATTATCAATAACACAACGATAACCGTAGTTTGGCGTTACCGATTTTATCGGGGCAAAAGTTAACTCAAGTTAATTAGCTGGACTCTATATGGACATAGTTGTTCTTGTATTTAACATGTAAATTGTTTTGCTCTGTTGTCGTTTTTTCACACAATTTTATTTGGACATGCAAAAAAACACAACTTATATAAAGTTGCGGAAACACCTCCAGATACCAACCAATAGATATTAAAAGAAATGATTTTGTATTCAATATTTCGTGCATTGAAAAAAAGCGTTTGATATCAATATATTCATTCATTTTTAACGGGCGCCTTAGGTGCGTTACAACCAACTAACTAGTACCTAATATTAATTTACATAGAGATAAACAAGAAAATTCTCAGGTGTGTTTGGTTACTTGAAATTTTAAGATGTCGAAACCCATACGAAAAAAAAACCCAAGCTTCCGAAACTTGGTACAAATTTTTTACTTTTCACACAAACTAACTTTTACTTTTCCACAAACATAATTTTTTTTTAATGAGAAATTTTAACCCGTGGCTTAAATCTTATTCCGTGGTTTAGTAAAATCGTAGAATAAAGGTAGAATAAGCGTTTTTTATTGATTGCGCTGATAATGTTTTTATAAGAAAACATTCTTTTGATATTTTCGGAAGAATAAGGAATGCAAAAAGCACTCTTAACAAGTTGTTATAAATGTATCAGTAAAAACCCAAGATGTTAATGATATTTATTCATATAAATTCTAGAACTTGCCAGTAAAAGTTGGAATTATTCAGCAGCATTGGTATAAGTTTGAAATGTTTTATTTTCATAATTTATTCTAACTTTAACTTTATTAACTTTTTGCATTAGTTTTCTTACATGCTGGCTCCACTAGACATGAACGATGCCCATCATCCAAACCACTATCCAATCAGCAGTCCAATTTGTATGGATATGACACTGCCACTGCTCGGACATGGCTTTTTGCGGCTCCATTGTTTTTTTTTCTAGACATGTTCATAGTCCGAGCATGGCTCATGGCCAGTGGAGCCGGCATGTTCTAAGATTTTTTAGTTCACGCAAAACCGTTGCCCTGCTTGGGGTACCTATGTCCAATCGCTAGACGGGCCATTGGAGACCGTTCGCAAATACTCGAACTCAAACCGAACTCAAACTGAGTTCGAACCGAGCTCAAACCGAACTCAAACCAAACTCAAACAGAACTCAAACTTAAATCGAACCGAACTCAAATCGAACTCAAACTAACTCAAGCCAAGCTCAAAACGAACTCAAACCGAACTTGAACCGAACTCAAACTGATCTCCAACTGAACTCGAACCGAGCTCAAACCGAACTTTTTTTTAAACCAGTCCAACGATTTTTTTTTTTTTTTTAGGTTCTTCCAAAATGGTGCTTAATTTTGTTCTAAAATTCACAATACAGGCACTAGGCAGATAATTGCCTTCCCACATAATAATTTAAGCCCTCTTTTTTAAATTAAATTTGTAGCTACATATGTTGGTATTTTGATTGAAAATTGTTTTCGATAAGTTGTGGGATGGGTTCATCTTGAATCGTTCTGTTCTTCAAAACCTTTGCATGAGAAAAACGGGTTGGGTACGATATCCCGCTTTTTATTATCCTGTTTTTTAAAATCCCGATTTTTTAATCCCGCTTTTTATAATCACGTTTATTATAATCCCGCTTTTTTATAATCCCGCTTTTATAATCCCGATTTTTATAATCCTGTTTTTTATAATCCCGTTTCTTATTATCCCGCTTTTGCAATCAAAACTAGTTGTTTTATTTTAAAAAATCGCGCGATTTTTTAAAATAAAACAACTAGTTTTGATTGCAAAAGCAGGATGATAAGAAACTTAAGAAATTCGTGAAATAAATGTAGAAGTTTTGTAGTGCAACGCATTTCATATTATTTTTTAACGTATCGATATCCAATACTTAGCAACTACATAATATTTAAATGTTGGCTTCACAAATCGTTACTGCAGTAGTTGATAGCGGGAAAACTTTAAACCGTTATCGTGCGTTAGAGCTTAATTTATATATCTGTACCTTGGTTTTAAAGGGGCCAATGTCCAATTTGATAATTTTTGGGAGATCGAAAATTTTACTTTTTAATTTCTAAAAAAGCATATTATTTTTGAAAATTAAGCTTACCTTAACCATCAGTATCTTGTTAAGAAACAATTGAAGCACATGTGCCATTATTCCATTATTAAAACATCTTCCACTGACCACTGAGACAAATAATGAACTTAAGTCAATATTGTACAAAATGGAAGTTGGTCCTTTTAGAACTAAGGTACAGATATATTAACAGTGCTATTTATTAGGTCTCCTTAGAAAAATATCTAGTTGAAAACACTATCTTAAGATCAAACTATAGTCCTAACATGTTTTATCCAAATGAATTAAATGTCACTTTAGTCAAAGTTTGAACAACAAATAAAAATGATTTGTTACTTACACTTACCTTTTTTTTTGGACAGAGTTTAAATATCGCTGATAATTTATTTTATCTGTTATTACAGGCTTTAACTTCATTTAATTTTGTGAGCATACAAAATGTATACCTACAGCCAAAATAAAAAAAAAACTCTCAAATTGTCAAGGTCCCTTTGCTGAAAAAAAACTTGAAATTTTAAATTCAACGTAAGAGCTTTACTCTTTACAGCTTACGATGAGGACAGACTAAAACTTAAGAGTTTAAATTGAACATAAATATAAAAATTTCGTTGCAGTAAACGGCTCTTAGTCTTTAAGTCAAATTATTCTTTGGTTTTGCTAGGTACTAAACATTTAAAAATAATATAAAATTAACAAAATAGCCAACATTAAATCATTGGGGTTTAACTATGAGTTCGAAAAAAACGGGTTTATCGGGAAAAGACGGGATTTTAAAAAGCGGGATTATAATAGATCGGGATCTTTAATAAACGGGATTTTGGGAGACAGGATTTTGAAAAACAGTATTTTAGTAGACGGGATTTTAAAACTTTTTTTTCGGGATTTTTGAAAAACGGGATTTTAAAAAGCGGGATTCCGATACGCTCCCGAGAAAAACCAATTGATTTAAGGCCTTTCAAAGGTCTAAGGATTTATTGTAAGATAGATACAAACATGTATTTGCAAAATTGTTTTCTCGGTAGTGCTCGACTACACCTTTCATATCATACGCATTTCTTACGTGTCCTTATTTATAACATGCACGTTTGCACGTGGTTGAATTTCTTGTTTTATTTCCCCTCTTATATAATTCCCATAATAAACAAGAAGATTTCACTTATGAATTATCTCATAACCTAAGGTAGGTAGTATATTTTCGAAAAGATAAAATTGTTTATTTTTTCACCTGAGTGACTATTTTTTTTCTATTTTTCATAACAAAAAAATACTTAACTTGCTGCAAAAACAAATGTTCTATGCAAAATATATAAGAAAATGCAGGACATCTGTTTTATTTAAGTTGGCTTAGGTTTTTTTTTTTAGGATTACCATTGGTCTCCTTATTACCCGCATACGCACATTGTTTGTATCGGTATTTTCTTTCCGGCTTTAGCACAACTACATCTGATTTTCCTTTTCACCTAAAGTTGTTGGATATGCACTATGGAGAATTGTGTTGCATACAGCACACACATGAGTGATTGATTATCACCGCTGGTATTATCTACAGTGTGGTTGACTTGGTTAGATACACTTAGAAAAATATGTTCTTAAAATGTCAGCTTTTTTGATTTAATTTTTCTTCAATAAACTAAGCCAAGGCAGAAGATTCAATTTTTGAAATGGTCTTAAATTGTGCCACTCAGGCCTGAACCATAAGGCAATGTAGGCAACTGCCTACTGCCCAAGAGACCCCGCTGTCGCCTCTTAGAAAAATAAGCCAAAATAGTTTAAATTTGATGTTTTCGGTTCGAAAATACGAATTTTACAAAAACAAATTTGTTATAAAATAAAATGCATGACTGGATCGCACGTACTTGCTCTAATGTTCAAGAGGCGAAGGGTTTAAGAAATTGTATATAAGGACATGTAAATTATAGGAGGAAAATTTTTAAAGGAATGAAATTTGATATTTGAATTCGCAAAAAAAAAAAAAACTTATTTTCAAAGTTTAAGGTGAGAAAAAATAGAGTTGAATGTACATATGTATAAAAAAAAAAAAAAATCGTTACAGCTGGTTTTAAAAAAATTAATTTCTTATACATTCATAAAATTCTCAAAATATTTTTGAAGAAAAAACTTGGCATGCGAATCTTAAGTATTTATATTAATATGAATATAAAAAAAAATTGCTAACCCGTTTTTGATATATATCGATTTTTCGAAAAAGAACCTTGAAACAGTTTTTATAATTCAATTTTCTTTTTAATTTTGAAACGTTATACTATTTTAACTTATTTGATTTTTATGTATATATAAAAAATAATTCCAATCCATTTAGCCGATAATGAGAAAATTAAAAAAGACGTTCTGGTAATATTAATAATTGCGAAGTGTAAATTATTGTAACATTAAATATTTGATCGCTTCAATTTTAGAATACTGAAAAAAATTTATGTAAAACATAGCAGCCGTGTTTGAGAAAAACAAGATTTTCGTTAATGATTTCGTTACATTTCTATGGAAAGTACTGTAGTATTTTTATAAAAGTAAATTTATTTCGCAGCATTTTTAGCAATATCTTGTATGATCAGTAACGCACATACCAAGAATCGAAAGCTTTTCAGTTTCCCTCTGGTAAGTTGTAATAACAAAAACATAAATGTTAAAAAAAGAGCCAAGTTCTTATATGTACAAGAAACCTGTGCGTAAAAAGTCTGCCAAAAAAAGTAATGAGATCTAAAATATATGCCAAGTTTTAAGTTCATGAAGTTTAATATCAAATATCATAAGTACAGAAATATCGAAACAATTCCAAATCATGACAGAAATTTGGTATTTAATGATTACTGATTAAAATATGGTGGGTTCACTTGTCAAGTTTTCATACATCTTAAATAAGTAAGTAATTAAGTAAGTATTTAAGAGAAAACTTGCCAAGTAAATCCACCAAATTTTATTCAGTAATCATTAAATACCAAGTTTCTGTCATGATTTGGAATTATTTCGATATTTCTGTACTTAAGATATTTGATATTAAACTTCATGAACTTAAAACTTTGCATATATTTTAGATCTCATTACTTTTTTTGGCAGACTTTTTACGCACAGGTTTCTTGAACATATAAGAACTTGGCTCTTTTTTTAACATTTATGTTTTTGTTGTGACTTCACTCCTTTTTGCAAAGATTTATTTTGCCAGGTGAAAATCAAGCCTTACCGCGCCACAAAGTTTCATAATTCTACGACAACCGAAAGTACTCCATATAAATAATAGGAATTCTGATAAAGTGGGTGGATGGCACGCCCCCTGAATGGAAAATTCCAAATTTTCGATTTTTTTCTTTCTAAGTACTTCAAGCCCTACCGACCAACCAATTTTCATCGTTCTACAACAATCGAAAGTGCTCCATATAATTTATAAGCATTTTTAAGAATGTGGGTGGGTGCCACGCCCCTGAAAGGCAAATTTCAATTTTTCAATTTTTGTCTTTTTAAGTACTTCAAGTCTTACCGATCAACCAATTTTCATCGTTCTACAACAATCGGAAGTGCTCCATATAGTTTATAAGAATTTTTGAGAAAGTGGGTGGATACCACGCCCCATGAACTGAAACTTCCAATTTTTCAATTTTTTTCATTGTAAGTACTTCAAGCCCTACCGACCTACAAATTTTCATTGTTCCAAAACAATCGGAAGTGCTAAATATAATTTATAAGAATTTTTAAGAAAGTGGGTGGATGCCACGCCCCCTGAATAGAAAATTGCTGATTTTCGATTTTTTCCTTTGTATGTACCACAAGGCCTACCGTTGTGCGAAATTTCAAGTTTCTACGATGTCGGGAAGTGCTCCACAATTTTGATGATCTGTCAGTGAGTCAGTCAGTCAGTTACGGTTTTTGCGATTTTTGAAGTACTATATCTCGGGAATTACTAATGCTAAAGAGTTGAAATTTGGTAAGGCACCTGTGTTTGATCATCTCAGCAAATACTGCGAATTTGAAGCTTCTGAATTTAATGGTATTGAAGTTAGAGGGGGGTTGAAAATCGCCTGAGTTTGTTCCTGTAAAAAAGGTGTAGTGCCGCGAACTTGGCTGGGCACTACCGTGCCCTTTGATATTTGGCTTTAACGACTGAAGAAAACTTTGAGTTTTGAATGCATTAAATTCCACATGATTATTAATACCCCATTTGACAATGCTTTTTAAATCTGAACTTAATGAGCTCAACATATTCTGCCGCTGATGTTTGACGTTTGAAGAACAGGAAAGTGAATCTGAAAAAGAGTAAGAAAAACTAAGGGTGCTGTCATTAGCGAAACAGTTAAGTGGACTCGTAGATTGAGACAAGAGATCGTTTATGAAAATAAGAAACAATATCGGAAAAAATGCGAAGCCTTGGTGTACACCAGCATTTATTTTGTGAATTTCAGACTTGAAACCGTCCAAAACAACTCGGATTGAACGGTCAGAAAGATAATTACTAATCCAGCGAAGAAGCGATTCGTTAATACCAAAAGCATGCATTTTTCGATAAAAGAACTCGATGCCAAACTCTATCAAATGCTTTTGATATATCGAGAGCCACAATTTTACTTTCGCCAAAACGATGCAATGATTGATTCCACTTTTCGGTAAGAAAAGCCATCAAATCACCAGTGTAACGATAGCCATACTGACGGTCACTGAGAAGCTCTATTTGTTCAAAATATTTCATAAGCTGACGATTGATCAGCGTTTCCATGATCTTGGAAAGAATGAATGTCAGAGCAATTGGTCAGTAACTGGAATGAGAAGATTAATCGCCTTTTTTAGGGATTGGCTGCACAAATGCTTTTTTCCACCCAGAGAAAAAGTGGCCTAAGAAATAGGAAAAATAAAAAAGATTACACAGTGGTTTCGCTAAAGCGGAAGAACACATCTTCAAGACTGATTCCCGAATATCGAGATCTTTTATTTTTCTGGCAATGTAAGCGTGGGGTAATGTTTTGGCTTCAGAGGGGAATGGACGTACAGGTTGGACCCTATCGCTATATGGCAGCGTAGAGTTTGCGGCGAATTGTTCTACAAACACATTGGCCTTGTCTTTTGAACTAACGAGCTGTTTTGGAGCTGTTTTTGAGAAAAATACAAGTGTGTAAAATTGCTTCATAAAACAATAATAATAAATACGTATAATTGCATATCGCAAATAAAGCATCGTTTTCTTATAAAGTGTTACTAAACTGCTTCTTAAAGCTACAAAAAAACAATAAAATTTCGTCACATTGAAAATTTTGATCATAAAATTTATGAAAAAGGTTGTCAATCAAGGACCTAGATTTTCAAAATGATTATTTCCAATTATGTCCTACCTATTAAAAATTACAGTTGTCCTGTTGAATATCCTGATTGACTGACGGGTCGGAGAATGATCGGAAATGGATCGGAGATGGACTGGAAACGGATAGAAGATGGATCAGATCGAGGACGGATTGGAGATGGACCGAAGACGGATCGGGGATGGACTGGAGATGGACCGGAGATGGATCGGAGATAGATTAGAGACGGACTGGTAACGCAGTGGAGACGGCTTGTAGACGGATCATAGATGGATCGGAGACAGATTAAGGATGGACCGGAGACGGATAGAAGACGGACTGGAAACGGACCAAAGATAGATTGCAGACGGACAAAAGATGAGGTGGAGATGGAAATAGATCGGAGACAGAACAGTGTTGAATCCGAAACGGATCGGAGACTGAAAGGAGACGGATGATAGCATTTTCTGGTATATTTTACTACTCAAAAGTAGACAACATTGGTTCCCTGCTGCTATTTCCCTTATTCCTACTCTTGGTAAGTGTCACTTCGAAGAATTGACCCCTCAAATGTATCTCAAGAGAGATAGTGGAGAGACTGCGTGAGTATGTCTTAAGCCGTTCTACAGCTCTATAATCGACGAGTACCAGTGTGGCTTCTGGCCAGGCAGATCGACATAGACAAAAAAAATCACTCCGGCAATTTGTGGAAAGACCAACGGACTTCAAGTCACGACTCACTATCTTTTCATTGACTTCAAAGCCGCATATAATAGCATTCATCGTGAAGAGCTCTTTGTGGCGATGACTAACCTTGGTTGGGATCACGGGAAAACTGACCCAGCTGTGTTGCGTGACATTTGAAAATACGTGATCCAATGTGGAACTATAGTAAAAAGCTCTTCCGAACTATTCCAAGTATGCATAGTGTTTTGGCAAGGAGATTCGCTATCATATGATTTCTTCAATTTCGCTCTGGAGCAAATAGTGCGCAGGGATCTGTCAACGATCGTTGATAGAAACAAATTAGAAGCTTTAAAGGAGTTGGCATTAACCCCATGAGTGACATCTAAGTGAAGATCTGACTACGATTTACCCTACCAAACCGTTGCTACTTCGTTTTGGTGCATCAAATGGGTTCAAACTTAAAACGAAGTGTTGAGTATTGGACGATAAGCAGAAAGAAAGCTTATATTAGGCTCTTTGGAAAGAAAAAATTCTTCGAGGGATACTTGGTCCTGGCTGCGAAGAGGGCGAATGATACAACCGTAAATTCTATCAGCTGTATCAAGATGTGGATGCAGTCCAAAAAACTAAAACACATTGACTACATTGGCTCGGCCACATCGAGCGAATGTACAATAATGCTCCAGCCAAGAGAGTCTTTGAATCCCGGCCTCCAGGTTCGAGGGAAAAAAGAAGACCGAACCTCCTCCGGTTTAAAGACCAAGCCATCGCGGATGCCAGAAGGCTTGGTCTAGATGAATGAAAGCAACGTGCTCGGGACCGTAGAGGGTAGAAGGCGACTGTGCCTCAGGCTGCGACCTTTCATGGATTAGGGGCCGGATAAGTAAGTAGAATACAAGGTTTGTCAACATAGGCTACCCACCGTGTATACCTCTAGTTTTTATCTAGAAGCAGGGAGATCGCTTACACTGAAAACCAAAATCTTCTGGTTCTTGAAATATTTCCATTCAAAAGGATTTTACTGAATATCTATTTAACCCTAAAAAATACGGGGAAATTATATTCGCATGAAAACGCGATGACCAACGAAAAACTTGTTATGCTGGAAGGTCGCTTTTCCCCTCCGACAAATACGAGTAAATATTATTTTACGACTTACTTGAAAACACATTTCAGATTTCTGAAAAAAATAACAAAAACAATTTCAGGCATGCAGAAAAGATTTGTCCCTTAGTAAAAAAAAACTAGGGGGGTCTTTGCCCCACATGATTGTTATTTACTCAAAATAGCTAAGCGTTGTCATAGATTTCCTCCGGACTGACAACGATACCGATGGTATGCATTTTACGTGGCTAAAATATCAAGTTCATTTCTTAAAAATATCAGATTTTCTGATCTGATAAAATTTTATTGAAATTTTTGAAAGGTCTAACCAGGTGAACCGCACTGTATATCTATGAAAAAGTGGTCTTCTGCACTTCCCATATATCTCTTTAAAATATTTTGAAATGCATTATGAAAATAATAGGGAAAATTGAAAAAAAAGAAGAAAAACACGACAGAAAAAGACATGCATCAGTTGCAAGTCATTATAGCCACTCGAATGACTCCAATGTGTCACAAGTATATTAGGCTTACTATCGAATATGATTGATAGGCCATTTTCTCAAGAAGTCGGTAGGTATTTATTTGAAAGTTTTTCATCTTTTAAACGTGCCGCTTTGATATTTTTCTTCAGACCCCCTTTCACATTTCTGTTGTGTAGGTATCTTGTCTAAAAGTTTATTTGATTTATATTTATTGGCTGAAACCAGACAACAATAAAGCCAAACAGGAGCCACGAGAGTAGGTATATTGTAATGAAGTAAGTGATATAAGATCCATGAAGGCACTTTTCTTTGAAACCAACTTAAAAATAAATAACAGAAAATAGGTCGATCGCCCCCTGCAAAAAAAAAAATTCATACCAATTAATAGTCCCTACAATAAATTATGTGACTAAAATATTTGCACGCCCCAAATCTATATCATCTCATAATACACAAATCATTTCACCCTCCTTATGCTCAAGGTTATTTTTTTTTTTTTTGAAGTTATGGGCTCTCTTGGACTCACTCAACAATAGAATAGAGGAAGCAAAAAAAAAATAACATAATCGATTTCGAATTCGTCTATTTATCCGGGTTTAGGGAAGTGCCAGTGGGTATTGAATCGATTTTAATTAAGTGTGTGAAACATGATTAGGGTGAATAGTCCCCCGGATGATGAGGAATATAACTAGACTCGGTTTTCTGTAACAATGATGTTATCGCTTATCATAAATCGCATGACATTGAAAGCTGGTAATGTTCTGGAAATAAAATTACAAGAGAAAAAAAATGGGTATACCTACATTGTTTTCGTTTATTTAAAAAAAAAGAGGGTAGAAGACGAGAATTACAATTTTCATGTTTTTTAATTCTTTTCAGTTTCCTTGAGTCAAGTAATGAACATTTCATAAAAATTGAATGCCTGTCACAACGATGTTAAGTCAAATTGCAATCCAATAAAGGCCTTACACAAATATTGGAATTATTAAATTCATTCGCGTGGAAGATTAAGAGCAATGATATTACACCATAAGGCTTAAGCGATTAAGAGACTATACAATAGCTCAAAACTGTAAGCTATTGAGCATCTTTACATAATTGCTTTCTCGGTCTCATGCTGAGATATGGCAGTTTTTCAACTCCCTTGATTCCGGGAACTCTGCTTTGTCCAATGCCGTTAAGATGCGTTCTGGCATCTGCGATAACTTGGTTTCTTAACTAGAGGTTCGGTCTCTCTTATCGTCTCGAACCTTGGGGCTAAGATTCGACGACTCTCGATGTGGCCTGTCCAAAGTAGTAGGTAGTAGACGTGTTTTGACTTTTTAGACTAGGTACATACCCATCTTTTGGTACATCTCATAAACTTCGTGGTTGTGTCTTCTCCTCAACTAGCCTTTTTCGGGCCAAATATCCATCGAAGAATTTTTTTCGCAAGATCGGTTTGCTATGGTAGTTCTTCGTCGGATGTCCAATAAGATGTCGTTCATGGGATTTGTGAGAGGGCATCCTGTATATGTAACAAACCTACAATTCTGTTCACACCTTTACTTACCGTCCCTATCTTAAATATATATCCTATTCCCTCATCATCTATCTTCGTTCCCTCTCTAAAAACGTTGACTACATATCTCGGTAGTAAAACCACCATTCTAGAAACAACCACGACCAAATAAAGAAGTTTATAAATTATAATCAACTTCAGATCGTTTTATTTCTAGAATACATAATTTTATGCAAATCATAATATTACATGGTGCCGAAACCCGTCCATTAAAATAGTAATTGAACAAAAACCAGTTCATTTTTATCGGAATTGAAAACGTGTAGACCAATTCTACGAAATTTCAACAAGGATTTTACTAACAAATCAAAATGTCGGTGGCGGCGGCGGTGGTGGATACTAATATGAACCAGTTTATTCGTCCACCAAAGGCTCTCATAATAGAGCACGATAAAGATATGGCAAGAACGTGGAAATTGTGGAAACAGCAGTACGCGTTTTTTGAGACGGCTGTGCAGATGGGAACAAAACCCGAAAATATACAGATTGCGACGTTCATGTCGACCATTGGACCAATCGCTATTCAGCTGTATTATACTCTGCCACAACCCGAAGTTCCAACTGGACAGGTGCTCACATTGATACAGGTAAAAAATGTTTTTGAAAATTATTTTATACCAAAAGTAAATATAACATTCGAGCGCTACAAATACCACAAAATTTATCAAAACGACAATGAAAGCATCGACGAACTAATGTCACGACTTAGACTTCAAGCACAAAATTGTGCCTTCGAAAATTTAATCGATGGAATGTTGCGTGACCAGCTAATTTTAAGGATCAAGAACGACGACTTACGAACACGTCTTCTTTCTCAGGATATTACGCTGGATCAAGCCATCGTAAAATGCAAAGCCACCGAAATCGCACAACAACAAACTGCGGAAATCACTAAAGAAACCGAAACCTACGTAAGCAAACAATCTAAACCAAATGTTATCGATTGCAGAAACTGTGGAAAGAAGCACAAACTCCGCAAATGTCCTGCATTTCGACACATATGCAAAGCCTGCAAAAAAGAAAACCATTTTGAATCATGCTGCCGCAAACAACAGCAAAATAAAGTGTCAAAATATACTTCGAATAAAGACAAGACAGTAAATGCAGTATTATGTGGACAAAGCAGTGATACGAGTGATGATGACGACAACTGGGTACCATTCATTGGTAAAATTGACATAAAAGACACTTCCAATAAAACCAGACACGATTCAAAGCAATGGATGGAAGAAATTCACTTCAAATTCGGAAGAAAATGCAATATTCGTCTCGATACTGGTGCTGAGTGCAATGTACTACCAATTAAATTAATTCATGACTCCAAGACGACCTTGAATAAATGCAACGTAAAATCACTTCGTTCATTCACCAATCACCAAATCAAAGTGCTGGGTGAAGTTGAATTAAAATGCACTATTGCTAATCAAAAGTGCAAAATAGCATTTAAAGTGGTTGAAGAAGACATAATACCCATCTTGGGTGCAAATGCGTGTGAGACATTGGGACTTGTACGCAGAATTCAATCCATCGAGGTGGACAAAGACATATTTAAAGGACTCGGTTGTCTAAAAAACTTCGAGTATGACATTGACCTTAAACCTAATCCAACGTTTGAGATTTGTCCTCCCAGGAGAATTCCGTACAAGATAAGAGATGACGTTAAAAATGCTCTGGACGAAATGGTTAACATGGACGTCATCGAGCCAATAAAAGAACCAACGCCAGCCGTTTCACCAATGGTAGTTGTCAAAAAGAAAAACAAAATCAGAATTTGCATCGATCCGACCATAGTCAACAAAAATATTTTGCGTCGTCATCATCCAATGACAACAATCGAAGACATTTCTGCAAGAATCCACGGATCAAAATTCTTTACTATACTAGACTGCAGGAGAGGATTTTGGCAAGTGTGAGTGTCCGATAGGACCAAACGAATACTCACTTTCGCAACGCCGGGTCGTTATTGCTGCAAGCGCCTTCCATTTGGTATCTCCTCAGCTCCAGAAGTATTTCAACGGATCATGCAAGAACTGTTTGCTAACCTAGGCAATGTAGAAGTAGCAATTGACAATATACTCATTTATGCTAAAACAGCAGAAGAACTTAGACGTACGACAGAAAAAGTTCTAAGAATTATCCAAGACATCGGACTGAAACTCAATAAAGACAAATGCCAGTTTGAGCAGTCTCAAATAAAATTCCTTGGACATATCATCAATCGCAAAGGCATGGCGGCAGATCCCGAAAAAACAGAAGCAATTCGTCGGCTAAAGCCACCAACCAACCGAAAAGAACTTCAGCGTATCCTTGGTAAGTTCACTTATCTAAGTAAATTTATACCAAATTATTCCCAGATGATGACACCACTACGAAAACTACTTGAAAAATCAACCCAATGGCTATGGGATGAAAGCCAACAAAACTCATTCGAAGAGTTGAAAGAAGTCATCACGAAACCACCTGTGTTGAAATTATATGACGTCAACCAAGATGTAAATCTTCAAGTTGATGCAAGTTCTTCGGCACTCGGAGCCGTCCTTCTTCAGCAAGACCAACCGGTAGCATACGCTTCCAAATCGCTAACGGAATGCCAACAAAGATATTCTCAATTAGAGAAGGAGGCTCTTGCTATTAAATTCGGATGTGAGAAGTTCCACGCATATGTATGGGGTAAGCAACCAATAGTTGAATCGGACCACAAGCCGCTGGAATCAATATTCCAAAAGCCACTCCATGCATGTCCAGCTAGACTGCAAAGAATTCGCTTGGGCTTAATGACGTACAACCCAAATGTTATCTACAAAAAAGGATCAAAAATGTTTCTCGCAGACCCACTAAGTCGAGATGTTGACAATCCACTATCAACTGATAACACAGAAGACAATGAATTGCAAGTCCAAACAATTCTGGCAATCTCAGATGCAGAACTAAGCCGCTTAAGCAGATTAACAGCAGCCGATGCGACATGTCAGCACCTTATCAAATACATCTTAAAGGGCTGGCCAGATGATATACAATGCCTTCCGGTATCCGTTCAGCCATATTGGTATTTTCGTGACGAACTTACTTTTTGTGATGGCATCATCCACAAGTCGCATAAAACACTTATACCAGAAGCAATGCGTCACGAAATTTTAAAGCACGTTCATGGAGGTCACCTGGGCTACGAAAAATGTATACGACGAGCAAGAGACTACGTTTTTTGGCCAAAACTTAACAAGGATCTTCAAGACTTTATTCAAAAATGTGCATCTTGTCAGGTTCACCAACGAAGCTACAACAAGCACCCTATCGCTTACAAAGATGTTCCAGAATATCCATTTGAAATCGTTGCCACCGACCTTTTCCACTTTATGGGGGAAGAATTCATAGTTATCACGGATAGTTACTCTGGATTCATACAATTTGAAAAATTAAAGGAAACAACAACCAGCAAGATAATACAATTTTTAAAAAATATCTTCGCTTATCATGGAATCCCAAAAGTATTAGAGTCAGACAATGGACCCCAATTTTCATCTGCTGACTTCAAAAATTTTGCGAAGTTATGGCAGTTCAACCACCACACCAGTTCACCTTATCACCCTAGGGGAAATGGCTTAGCAGAGAGAGCAGTGCAGACAGCCAAACAATTACTAAAGAAGTGCCACTACGACAATACCGACTATCACCTTGCCATCCTCAACTTTATGAATACACCTAGAGGGAAACTTGGTACACCAGCTCAGCGCCTCTACTGCAGAAACCTCAGATCACAAATACCAGCCACAACTCAATCTCTACTGCCAAGTCACCCAGATAACATCACACATGAGCTGAAAAACTTGAGAAGCAACCAAAATATAATCAATAGCCGCGGAACTACACCACCACAGCAACTGAATACTGGACAGAATGTTCTTACTCGCATCGATAAGAAGGAATGGGAGCCTGCAGTGATCAAAGAAAAAATACATCCACGATCGTATAAACTGAAATTCAACAATGGAAAGGAGTTGCGCCGAAACATCATCAATATCAAGCCAACAAAAGCCAACGTTAACTCACAACCGAACTTTGTCCTGGAGGAGAACGATACACTTCTTAATACAGATATCTCAGAAAATCCAATAAACCAAACAATTTCAACTTCTAAGCCATTTGCCACAACTAGCAGTGAGAGTCAGCAAGCAAGCTCGCCAGTGAAGGTTACCCGTTCTGGAAGAGTCATCCGACCCCCAAACCGACTAGACTTGTAAAGAAGGGGGATGTGAGAGGGCATCCTGTATATGTAACAAACCTACAATTCTGTTCACACCTTTACTTACCGTCCCTATCTTAAATATATATCCTATTCCCTCATCATCTATCTTCCTTCCCTCTCTAAAAACGTTGCCTACATATCTCGGTAGTAAAACCACCATTCTAGAAACAACCACGACCAAATAAAGAAGTTTATAAATTATAATCAACTTCAGATCGTTTTATTTCTAGAATACATAATTTTATGCAAATCATAATATTACAGGATTAATGATTACTCCGAGGTAGATGATTTCCTTAAATACTTCGAAGTTGTTGCTATCAACAGTGAAGTTTTGTCTTAGCTGGTTGACAGATCGTTCATTATCCTTATCCCTTATTTGCATACATAGGTACTTGATGACCAACAAGTTTCGCCTGTTCTTCAATTGACTTGAAAGACTCTATGACGGCTTGTTGAGAGCGGCCAATGACTTCGATATCATCGGCATACCCAAGAAGTTGGACAGATCTGTTGAAAATAGTGCCTTCAGTGTTAACGCCTGCCCTGTAAACTATTTGCTCCAGAACGAGATTGAAGAAACTCCATGATAGGGCTTCTCCTTGCCGAAATCCTGTATGCATATTTGGAATAGCTCAGAAAGCTTTTCCCTAGTTCCACATTGCATCACATATTTTTCAGTTTTCCCGGGATCCCAAGTTCAGCTCAGATGGTGAGTCTTGACCTGAAATTAATCTTGTCTATGTATACGGTCGATCTGCCTGTTCGAAAGCCACACTCGCAATTGCTGATTATAGTGCTGCAGAACCAGAACGGCTTATGACGCTCACACAGTACTTTGGATAGGATCTTGTATGCGTATTTAATCGAGAATATGCCTCGATAGGAGCTGATAGACCAGTCATTGACCATGCTTCCTTCCAACCAAATTTGGTTGATGGGTTGATACATGCACCCTTTCAACATATCCCCTCCGCGCTTGAACCAGTAGCCTTGTTGGTCTTATAAGCGTTTTAGAAGCTAAGTCTACCACTTCTATACGAGGTGCTGGGACTGGGTCTTAGCAGATAGAAATGCTTCTCCAATATCTACTATTCCCTGTTCTTCGGTGATTTTCCTACTTACTTATTTAAGGTGGCGCTTAAGTCCGGGTGGGCCATGGCCTCAACCAACAAGATAATTCCAGCCAGCTTTTTCTCTAGCTAGTTGTCTCCAGTTTCATACGTCAAGTTGGTTGTCCTCTTATACTGTGCCATCCGACAAAGTTGGATTCAAAGACTTTTGTTGGTGAATATTCACTCTTGGTCTCCATTCACTCTAGGTATTCACTCAATTACCTTCTTAGCCCAAAGAAGCAGAGATTGGCAAAAGTAGTTCTTGGTTTGATTTCAGCGCTGCCATTGTTAACTGAGCTAAATTTGAAGCCTAGTTACACACAGTTTTTGACAATCACCTCGATGCTTCGGTGACTAGACTACATTCAATACTTCGAAGAGCCTTTGTCCCCGCCTAGCAGAAGATTGCTTAGTTATTTTTTGTAAATAAAACTTCCGTGTGTTGATTCGATACCGAGACTCTTCGATTGAACTTGGTCTGTTTCGATATTACTCTATGTACTTAAGATATTTGATATTAAACTTCATGAACTTAAAACTTGTCTTATACTTAGATCTCATTACTTTTTTTGGATGACTTTTTACACACAGGTTTCTTGTACATATAAAAACTTGGCTCTTTTTTTTAACATTTGAGTTTTTGTTGAGATTTCACTTCTTTTTGCAAAGATTTTATTTTGCTAGGGGAAAATCAAGCCCTACCACTCTACAATGTTTCATTATTCTATGACAACGGAAAGTGCTCCATATAAATAAATAATAGCAGTGGGAAAGTGGGTGGATGCCACGCCCCCTGAATGGAAAATTTCATTTTTTAAGTTTCTCTTTGTAAGCTCTTCAAGTTATACCGTTCTACAAATTTTCTTCGTTCTATATCAATCGCAAGTGCATTATATAATTGATAACAATTTTTAAAAGTGGGTAGATGCCACGCCCATTGACCTCAAATTCTTAAATTTCTGACTTATCTTTTTATGCACGTCAAACCCAACCGCTCTGCCAATTTCCATCGTTCTACAACAACCGGAAGTGTTCCATATCGTTTATGAGAATTTTTGAGAAAGTGGATGTATGCCACGCCCCCTGAACGGAAAATTTCAAATTTTCGATTTTATTCTTTCTAAGTTCTTCAAGTCATACTGATCTACGAATTTTCATTGTTCTGCAGCAATCAGAAGTGCTCCACATAGTTTATAACAAAATTGAGAAAGTGGGTGGATGCCACGCCCCCTGAACGGAAATTTCCAATTTTTCAATTTTTTTTCTATCTTAGTACTTCAAGCCCTACCAACATACTAATCTTCATCTTTCTACAACAATAGGAAGTGCTCCATATAATTTATAAGAATTTTTAAGAATGTGGGTGCATGCCACGCCCCCTGAATTTAAAATTCCAATTTTTCAATTTTGTCCTTTCTAAGTATTTCAAGCCCTACCGACTTACCAATTTTCATAGTTCTACAACAACCGGAAGTGCTCCATATCGTTTATAAGAATTTTTGAGAAAGTGGGTGGATGCCACGCCCCCTTAACAGAAGTTTCCAAATTTTCGATTTTTTTTCTTTCTATGTACTTCAAGCCCTACGGATCTACCAATTTTCATCGTTCCACAACAATCGGAAGTGCTCCATATAATTTATAAGAATTTAAAAAAAAAAGTGAGTGGATGCCCCTCCCCCTGAATAGAAAATTTGCAGATTTTAATTTTTTTTTTCCTTTGCATGCACCACAAGGCCAACCGTTGTGCAAGCAATATTTCAAGTTTCTAGCGTGTCGGGTAGTGCTCCATAATTTTGATGATCCGTCAGTGAGTGAGTGAGTGAGTGAGTGAGTGAGTGAGTCAGTTACGGTTTTTGCGATTTTTGAAGTCCTATATCTCGGGAATTACTAATGCTCAGAGTTGAAGTTTGGTGAGCCACCTGTGCATGATCAGCTCAGCAAATACTGCGAATTTGAAGTTTCTGACTTTATTGCTACCGAAGTTAGAGGGGGGGGTCGAAAATTGCCTGAGTTTGTTCCTGTAAAAAGGGTGTAGTGCCGCGAACTTGGCTTTGATATGCACAGTAGACAGCTTCTGTCTCAAATGCTCTCTGTAGACTCTGGAATTGATACCTGTCGTATCTCGAGGAACTTATGGCCGGATATTTCAAAGAAAAAAACTGAGTATTTACTCAAGCTTAGCAGGCCTCAACTATCCCTATTGGTTGGAATCCTAACACAGGCAGAGGAGGGCTCAATTCACTTCCTCCGTGAATGCCCCAGCCTAGCCAGAACTAGCAGGACAGCCCTCGGAGAATACTTTTTCGACGAACTGGGTGATGTCTCGTGTTTGCTCACTCAGAATTCTGGATGGTTCGGGGAGGCCCCCCATACCTGAACCAATAGTCAATTTACTTCCCCCTCCTTATACCTACCTTGCCTACACTTAGGGGAGCACAATGGATCCATTGAGATCCGAGTGCGGTGATGCGAGCTTCTCGTATCATCACCCCATTTAACCTAACTTACCTACCTAGGAATCTGCGTTTGAAGCCATAGTCAATCAACTTAAGGAAGTAAGTTAATAACTAGATAGTTGAGCCACCAAACAACGACATGTTGTCTGGTCAGGAAACCGAATTTCGTTCGCTTTTTGGCCAAAAAACCGAGATCCCTGCGCTTTTTGTAGGAAAGACCATATTTTTATTGTATTTTTAAATTATTTTTGACATGCTAAGAATTAAATTTAGCTTATGGGTCATTGTTGTAGTCTTGCCGCTTGAACGCCATTTTCAAAAATGGCGCCCAATCTGTGCAAAATGGTAAAATAAAAAAAAAACTCGTAAAGAACTTGGGAAATTTCTAGCGTTAAAAGAAGGGTTGATAATTTAATAGATATGTGTTGAGCAGACGCACCTTTGGTAAAAATGTCAGTGTTGCCACTTTTCGGAAATACCTATACTTTTTTATGTCACTTACTTTTTAATTTTTAATATTTTAAACATGAACAAAATTGCTAATTAGTTTCCCAGCACGCGTTTGGACTCTGAAGGCATTTCTGAAACTTTTTTCATGTTCAAAATACTAAAAATTACAAAAAAAGTTGAAACACTCAAATTTTTCGCAAATTTGCGTGTACCCAACACCTTTATTTTAACCGTTATTTTAACCATGGAAATTTTCAAATAATTAACGTTTTTTTTTATTATTTTACCATTTTGGATAGATTGAGCGCCATTCTTAAAAATGGCGCCCAAGTGACGGGATAACAATAATGACTCCCAAGTTCAATTTCATCCTTTGCATGTCAAAAATAATTATTAATAAATTTAAAAACTAGGCCCCCCCACGAAAACGCAAGGATTTCGGTTTCCTGAGAAACTTCACATTGGGCGCCATTTTTCAAAATTAAGTGGAACATAACTTGCTGGCAATAAGTTTAAATAAATTAAAATAGTTTATCATTATCGCCTTCTTTTCTAATCTTTCTCTTTATTATTTTTGATGAAGTGCTTGGTATCTTATAGTGTGTCCTTATTAAAATTGAAGGAAAGAATGTAACTAATCATTTCAAGGCGTAAATTGTTAAATTCAGCCATTTTTTAGATGCTGATAATTTATGGCAGTTTTCTGTTCCCAAAGTTATGAATATGTTTTTTTGTCTTTAAAGGCAAATTTTGGAATATATAATGCCTTCAAAATATGTATGTAGGTAATTATTCACAATTTGGCATCACTTAGGACATTCCTTTTTACCTTAAATACCAAACCTATAATATTTGAAAGGAACAGGTTGTTGATTAAGTACAAATAAGGAAATACCTTACACTTAAATCGCTTTCTTTCGTGCGTAACAGCTATATCCTTTTAAGTATCGCAGTTGTTCAAGAAAAAGATACTAACTACAAAATTTTATACACGCAGATTGGCAAACAAAAAAAAACCTTGCAGGCAACCAGAACCCGTATCTTCTTCATATTTTGTAGATGTTAAAAAAAAAAACAAAGAACCATGCGCAAGCAGCAGAGGTCCTCATTATTACTGGTGTTCTTAAAAGAGCAGATAGTTTTGTTATGTTTTTCTTTTGTTTTGCACTTTAAGGAGATTTACGTATGCGAAAGCAATTTTTTTTTGTTATAGTAATTTTTGCTTACAGCTTGCGCCTCACAAAGCCGCTTGCAAAGGTAAAAATGAAAATTGCAAACAAATACGATTTCAATGTTTTTTTTATTTTACCTGAGCACCGACCGACGACGGGAAGGTTTTTTCGTTTTTTTTTTGTCTTTTGGTTTTTGTTTTTAAATAATAAATGCAAGCTAATGTTTGTTGTTTTTTTAAAAAATGTTCTTACTGGAATTTCGTTATTTTCGTGTTAACGTTATTCTATTTTTTTTGTTTTTGATAATTAAGTGTGAAATAGGATCTTCTATTGATAAGTTTCGTTTGCAATTTGTTAGCTCAGTTTACACAATTTTACAAAGGTAAACACTAAATAAAAACAAAAAAAGAATAAACAAATGGGGTCGAATAAAGTTAAAATTATTTTACAAGAATGTGTGTAGGTAAGTAAAATATAGTGAAAATGAAATATTGCGTCTTTTTTTTTTTTGGAATGACAATAACATAGAGAAGGTGAATGGACGTTTAAATACGCGACATTTAAATCCACAATTTATAAATCGATTTAAATGACCAAAGTAAAAAAAATGTCTTCTCGCGGATATACAAATACAAATTGAGAGTTCCTGATTCAAGGGCAACTTTTAACATTTCTATCTTCTAATATGTATTTACTAAAACTATTTTGTGTGTATACTAGAGGTAGGTACGAGTAGTCAAAGACGGCTCCGTAAAATTAATGAAATACCTCCACAAACTGAGAATGAAATTACTCCCCAAATTTGAATGGAGATGAGAAGTTTTTTTATATGAAAAAACTCCCCAAAATTGGGGAAGGATTTATTTCATGGGCTTTGGAGAATGGTGCGGCGTTCGGGTCGTTTCTCCCAGCGTTCTGTTAAATTGCATTTTGACCGGCGCGTTGCCGCCGCGTACGGTACACCTCGCCGGCAAGGACTAGTAGCCAACGCTTTTGTTATCTTTTGATTTTAGGTGTACATTAGGGAGTCCGTTATTTCTCAAGCAAAAATATTACCTAACCAAAAAATTTTATTCCGAGGTCATTAACCCTTGCCTCTCATGTCATACTTTTCCCATACAAATTTGTATGGGAATTTCACCTTCAAACTTTATTTTTTTCTCTCGAACTACATACTTACAGTGCCGGTCATTTGAACAGGTTAATTCATTTTGCCACACTACTCTTCTTCTCCCCTAATATTTATTGGAAATACCCCTCTTTGTTATACATATATTTGAGGGCCATTTGTTAACGCTCACTTTGAGATTTTTGCGTCACTTGAATATGTTCACTGCCAATTTTTTAAGTTCACGTCAAACTGAGTTCGCTAATTGTCCTTTTTTTTACTTGCGATTATAGGTACTATAAGGTAAGTTTTGGATTTGTGCTAAAAAAAAATTTTGAGATAACAATCAAACATGATATTACGATGATAGAGAACACCAAGAAAGTGGGTGGCACAATTCTGTCCGTCTGTCTGTCTGTCTGTCTGTTCGTCTACAGCCTAAACGGCTCGATCGATTTTCTTCAAACTTGGTACATAGTGGTTTTTGGTGATCATGCCCACACGTTTTTTCTTTTTTTTTTTAGAACCAAAAATAACGGTACCTGCCATACATTTTTTTTTTGGCAAATTTACATAATCGTATTTTTTTCAAAAACGGCTCGACAACTTTTCTTAAAAAAAATTCAATGAATTTATTTTAGTAAAGGCTTTCTTTGGGTGGAAAACCATTTTTCAAAAATGGTTATTAATGGTACCTCCCAAGGAACCATTTTTTTAAATTTGTTATTTTCTTCAAAATGGTATGACCGATTTCAATTATTTTTTTTATACAGAAGCTTCCAAAAAATTTTAATAGTTTCGTGTACCAACATTTATGAAAAAATATATTTTGGATTTTTAAAAAATATTTCAAATTTTTGTTTGGAAAATCAAATATTTCGAAAACGGCAACATATATTTTTGTGAAACTCGATATTTAAGACTTCCTCTCTCTAAAATATTTTTAGAAAAAATTTTACATTTATGAAAAAATAACGGTACCTTCCATACAAAAGTGAAGAAACCGCAAAGGAAAATATTTTTTTTTTTGCTTGAAAACGACCCCTACGATTTTGATTAAACTTTTTTCATATACTAAAATTAGAACGATCTACCATTAAAATAAATTAAAAAAAAAAATAAAATTTTACACATAGCAACTTTTAGTATACCTAATACCTGAACGTATTTTTTTATTTTGAGTTTTCTCGTTATCGGCTTAACGGATTTAAATGAAGTTTTGTATATACAAATTTCAGATAAGATTTAATAATATTGCATATCAAAATTTTCAAAAAAAAGGTTTTGGATTTTTAAAAAAAGTTTCAAACTTTTTTTTTTTGAGAATTCAATATCTCAAAAACGAGTTCACAATTTTTTTCAAATTTTGTTTTTATACACACATAAATATATAGTTTAAATCTGCATACCAAAATTTGTTGTTAAAAATGTTTGAAGAATTTTATATATAAAAAATTAAATAAAAAAAAAAACCGCTCCAACGATTTTAAAATTTTTTTTCCCATACAATCATATTATATCATGAATTAAGATGGCATACTTTCTTTTCACCTCAAACTGTCAAAAGAGTTGTTGTTGCTTCTCTACATTTTTCTCTCATAATTTCCATGTTTGTATTTATAAACAATTTTCTTAAATTCGCAGTGTCTTGAACATAAGAGCAAGTACGTGCGACCCAGTCGTGCATTTTTTTTTATTTGTTTGCCAATCGGTAGTTGGAACTGTTTTTAAGGCGGGCTGTGGAAAGTCTTTGATTGAGGAAGAAAATGGGTATTTCAAAGCGTGCAGTGAATTGTTTTTAAAACATCGGGATACCGCAGGAAAAATATAGTAGAAGCCAAAAAGTGGTAAGCGATAATTTGCAAAATGAGGCCTATGGAAAAATATTAAAAGGAAATCATTACATAGTAGCTACTACTGGGTTGATGAACCAACATTAGGGCAGCACCCAGCTCCCACCACTTGGCTTCAAAAAGTAAAAGACGGTGCTAACTAGAATTTGGCTACGGTAAAGTATGTTAGTCGAAGTGCCATATATTTAACAAGTATAAATAATCCAAAACAAACCACTATTCAATGTCACTCTCAAAGAAATGCGCTTTCAATTCAATCGAAATAATTTGTAGTGCAAAATCAAATTAGAACGTTTCGTTTTGTCGAATAAAAAATAAGTATTTTCGGAATCAGAGGGGGCAGGTGGTTTAAACTCCAATGCGAAAAGAAGAAATTATGAACATTTATTAAGAAAATAAAAATTATAATTTAATTCGATTAAAGTTATTAATTTGTTTAGTTTTTTTTTTTATTTTACTAAGCAGTTTTGTTTTGTTTTTGTCACTGATTTTTATTAAGTTTTTTTTTTTTTTTTTTTAAGACCATCAAAAACTTTATGAAAACAAATTATAAATAATTTATTTGGATTTTTCAAACTATTTTTCTTACTGTTTTTTTTATTAAATACATACATTACTTTTTATTAATTTTTTGTCGTGATATTTGTTGAAAAATCTCTTCTTTAAAGAAACACATTCAAAAATTTATAAAAAAACTATAAATAATTTATTTAAATTTTTAAATTTTAACAAAGTATTTGTAGATATGTATTTTTATTGTTTTCTCATTAATATGTTTTGTAAGTGATGTCTGTTAAATAACATCTTTTTTTAAATGTACATACAAAATTAATTCAAGAGATTATAAGTAATTTATTCTGTACCGTGTAGTTGTGGCTCATTTTATATAGGTGAGACAAAACGAGCAATTTCCACAAGACTAATGGAGCATATAAGAGCCATTCAAAAGAATGAAGTAACCAAATCGGCAATTTGTGAGCATTTAGCTTATAATGAGGATCACTTTATACGCTTCGATCTAGCAAAATCAATTGCCACGGAAAGTTTTTATGTTCCAAGATTGGTACGAGAGGCAATCGAAATAAAAATGCACTCAAACTTCAATCGAGATCAAAGTTTTAATCTTTCTCCGGCATGGGATCCTCTGATAAACAAATTAAAGCTTAATAAAAACAACAAACACAAAAATCAAAACAACCTGCCAGCTGATGCTATTAGTTTTGCCTGCTCTCAAGAATACATAAATTCACAACAACAACAATCTATGCAGTTGCAACAACATATTCCATCTCAACTGCAAGCACAAACGCACCGGTACAATCTACGAACAAGAACAGAACAATGAGAGTAAAAACAACAACCACCCACAAGCCATCAGTCAACCCGTGACCACGACTAGTGAAATCTGGTCGAAACGTCGGGAAAATAATCAAAAATAGTTTTGATTTCATCTAATTATCGCGGTAAGTCCGTTAAGTGTCGTTTTATTTACAATGTCTCAGTACCACGATAAAAAAAGTCTTAAATCTACAATTTATTTCAATTTTTAACTTAAGTAAATATTTGTAGTTTTTACCCTTTTTTGAAAATCTTGACTATTTACGCGATGTTGAGATATTCTCAAGATTAAGATGAAATATAAAATCGTACTTGATTCAAGTAGTCACTGGTTACACTGGGAAGCAGATTTTGGGTTTGTAACGGTATTGTTGATGCAAAGTAACTGTTCTTATAGTTTTTAATGCGCTGAATTCGAAAATCAGCATGAAAAAAATTAAACTAGTTCACGTTTTTGAAAAAATCATTTATGAAGTTTTTTTTATAAAAATAAAATTAAGTTAAAAAAAAATATTTTTTTTATTTTAAGTTTTAAAAATTGACTCTCTTATGGGATTTTCGCTCTTTTCACGTTTTATTTTGTTTCTCTCGAATTACTGCAGCTATTCTAATTTTGTTTGCAGATTTTTATTCTTAAATCATCCCATTAAAAGTTCTCATTCAAAAAATTTACTAACAAACATTTAAAATTAAATATTAAGACGTTCAGTTTTATGATGTTTTTATATGGGAGTTCCCATAGTAATAATCGATGCAAAAAAATCGATTTTTTTTTTAAATAAATTTTTGAATGTGGTCTTTTAAAGGGATGCCTAAAGAACGAAAATCAACAAAAAAAATTAGAGTAGCTGCAGTAATTCGAGAGAAAAAAAATAAAACGTGAAATGAGCGAAAATCCCATACAAATTTGTATGGGAAAAGTATGGGCTTTGAGCCACGTGTAAATGGCGTCGGACAAAATTTTGTTTGGCCAAATGTTTGTTTTTAGGGCATAAACTTTTGATTTGGGGGGTGTCTGCTATTTAAAAACGATTTTGGGAAATAACGGACACCCTAATGTATATATTAGGGTGGTCCTTATTTTGGGTTTTTTTGAAAATCCAACTTGGATAGGCATCAAATGACTCTAAATGGAGAAAACATAATTTTTTCAGATTTTTATTCCACCCCTTGGTCTTCCTTTTTTCACTTCAAGGTACAAATAATGGAGTTAGGGTGATTCTTAAACACGCAAAAAAAAAGTCAGAACTTATAGATTAGATTCAGGTGAAAAAAAATCGTATTGGAGGGGGGGTCTATTTCCCCCCGTTCAGGCGGGAGGGGTAATTTTCTAAAATTTTGACCGAAAATAGAAAAAAAATTATTAAAAAACAACGGGACCACTTACAATGGCATGCTATAGCTTTTTTCAAAGCCATGAATCCAGTCTCTAATATTTTTTTTAAATCAAGTTTTTATTGTAAATAGTTTCTGAAAAAAATAATTTTCAAACGTAAGAAACTATTATTTTTGTTTTTATTTTTAAGGTTTGAAAATTATTTTTTCAAAAACTATTTACAATAAAAACTTGATTTAAAAAAAATATTAGAGACTGGATTCATGGCTTTGAAAAAAGCTATAGCATGCCATTGTAAGTGGTCCCGTTGTTTTTTAATAATTTTTTTAAATTTTTGGTCAAATTTTTAGAAAATTACCCCTCCTGCCTGAACGGGGGGGAATAGACCCATCCTCCAATACGATTTTTTTTTCGTCTACATCTAATCTATAAGTTCCGACTTTTTTTTTGCGTGTTATAAGAATCACCCTAACTCCATTACTTGTACCTTGAAGTGAAAAAAGGGAGACCAGGGGCTCAATTCTCGATCTGTGAAGCTGTGAAGTGATAAATTTTTGTATGTAGATTTGTATATATTTTTGTATCACTTCACAGCTTCACAGATCGAGAATTGACCCACTGGGGGGTGAAATAAAAATCTGAAAAAATTAGGGAAATTGTTTTTCAATGTTTTGAATCGAATGAGAGCTATCCAAGACAATGTCCAATTTAAGGACCACCCTAGTATATATGTATATTTATTTCTAACAAAAAATATTAAATTGATTTGATATTGGAGAATATTATAATATTATTTATATAAAACTTACTGACGATGGAAGCATTGCTTCCGAAATACATTTAAGTAAATAAATAAATAAAATAAGTGCTTTTAAGTTATTCAAAATAATATCTTTTATTTAAAAAAATATTTAAATACACTAGTCAAAAAATGTAATGTAAATGTAAAAATGTAATGAACAAGATTCCTTGTGATGAGTGGTCAGTGGTCGTATTTTTGTTTCGACATATTTTTGCAAATAATTTTTCTTACAGTAGCGTTATTGCTATGTTGCAAGAAATAACACGAGGCAAAATAGTCTTCATTCTTATGTATAATTTTTTTTTGAGTTAATCAAATGTAATGGTCAGATTTTATTCAATTTTTGGTTGTTGTTGTACAATTTTGTTTGTATGGTTTACATGACTTTAAGTGAAAGAAGATACTTTTGTCTTTGATTACCAATATCTCTGCAAATAATGACGTCATAAAAAATTTCAAGGATAGTTTTGGAAAAATCTATAAGATCTTTTTAAGATTTTGTAAAAATATTTTTTTTTACCCTTCACTGTTAGTTTAGAAAAAGTACTAAAAAATGGCTTTTTGTGGTCTTTCGGTGAATCTTTCGTTTCTTTGTAAATTTAAATTTTGATTGCATGACTTGCATTGGTATGTAAATTTGTAGACTTTAATAACATTAATATTCCTGCTAATTTTTAAATTGATTCATAAAACTGTTTTTCCTCACCAATTTTTCAAAGTCTTACAAACCAATCAAAGAAACATATTGTGTTGTTCCTAAACATTGCGTAGTTGTTATCAAAATGTTAATTAAACAGCAATTTGCTTTGACTTTTTCACATTTTCCAAAAAATTAAAAAATGTTTTAAAAAAACTTGAAAAATTTAAAAAACAAGTTTTTCGGTCGAAAGTCCTTGCCAATCCAGCTCAACATTTTTAAAGTAGTTATTATAAGAAATGATTTTTTTTTATTTTTGGAATACCTAACACGTCTAGCACTATTTTGTTCATATAGCAAAGATTAGCTAGTTTTGATAATAATTTAAATCTTGGAAAAAATTACAGTTATTTGAAATTTTGGAAAAAAAGTAATTTCTTACAATAAATACCTACCTATTTTAAAAATGTTGATTTCGTCTGGCATGGTCTTTTAACCGAAAAACTCGTCTGACATTACTTTTTTTCATGTTCAAGAAGGTATAAGCCAACATATGTTCAGTTTCACGAGTTTCTTGATTTTTGCAGTTATTTTAAATTTAGCAAAAATTAGATGGCAACCCTAAGACTGCCAACATTTTTAAATTTTACTTTTATTTTTGACTTGACTGGTCATGAATGAATCATACACCCAGTTTGAGTGTATAGTCTAAAAAGTCCTCAAAATAGCCTTGGAAAAGTGTAGTCAATATGTCAGTACCGTGGCATGACTGTTCCTTGTTTTTTCAATTAAATCTACTATTTTCTAATGAAAAACTTTATTGAATAGAAATGTTGTTCTCAGAAAAGTTGTTGAGTGCAATACTTGCTTGACAAAATTATGCAAAAACTAGGTCAAAATACTTATTGCAGAATAAAATAATCATGAATGAATGTTGTCCGAGGATTTACTTTTATTTTTGAATTCAAAAGATTTCCCGCTGAACCGCCATTTTGTTTTAGTTTCAAGACGTTTGTAGGGTGGTTTTTCAAAAGAGGCACTATTTGTGTAACAACAGTCATTTTATTTTTTGAACGTTGTTGTACTTTGATTCAAAATAGCTTTTTATGGCCTTTAGTCCTACAAATTGGCGTTTCGTTCGGCTTACTCACTTGAACTCATCAGTGACATAGGCTTTGTCAGACGCAATTAGTATTAAGTTCAGTTCAACTTACATGAATTTTTCAACGAAAATCCACTGTAAACTATATCCAACAAGATATAATTTTAATTGATCAATTATAATATTAAATATTGTGTTTATTAATTTTGGGCTTTTTGATCGATTATTTTTTAAAGCAATTAAAAGACTAATTCATTAGTTTTCCCGACGTTTCGTTTGGTTTTTTGCCAACATCTTCAGGGGTTGTTTATTAATTTATTAGACCTTCAATACAAATCATATTTAAAAAAAAAAAAAAAAAAAAAAAAAAAATATGATTTGTATTGAAGGTCTAATAAATTAATAAACAACCCCTGAAGATGTTGGCAAAAAACCAAACGAAACGTCGGGAAAACTAATGAATTAGTCTTTTAATTGCTTTAAAAAATAATCTATCAAAAAGCCCAAAATTAATAAACACAGTATCCAACAAGATTAGAATTCCTAATCATTAAGCTGGAAGTTTTTTTGCCCGGGGCCAGGCATAGTTTCTTTATAAGAAGGTTTTTAATACAAATTCTATATACTACTGAAATAATCAGCCAAGTAGTAAGTTGTTGTACTTTTAGAGTGATATGATTTCATTCGTAGAAAGTGTGTCAAAAATTAATTTGTCAGTACAGTGGTAGTAGTGGGGTCGCTTAGCGTCAAATTTCGAGATGATGTGTTTTTGCCGGACAAAAGCACCAAATTTTGATTAGGTACTACTTAGGTCCATAGCTTGAGATTTAGGGTAGGACCCATCTCGGCGGTCAGCCATCTTGGATTTTAAAGCCGCCATTTTGAAATTTAGGTATATTATTAATATCTCAGCTTCTAAATCACTTAGGATCCCAAACTTGGTGTCTTGGTATACATTTTTGGGGTCGGGGAATACAACAACAAACTTTTCAATTGTTAAAGTTTGCAAATATACGAAGGGGACATGGGGGTCATGACCCTCTTGCTCCAAGACAATCAAAAAGATAATATTTTGGTTCGGATAATATATATACACAAGTTTAAAATATAGCTGACTAAACTTATTCAAGGAGGGAAATGGAGGATCATGACACCCCCCCCTCAGAGCCCAAGAAAAAGTATAAATAAAAAACAAACTTCATTTAAACACACAGAAGTGCAAAAACTGACGTGACGTACGGCTCGCCCAAATTATTTCATAACCGTAATGTTACCTTTTATGAGACCATGGTAATATTATTCGCGAAGACTGTATGTTTTGTCGTATCGAGTTTTTCTGAAAGGAAAATGAATGAGTTAAATGCAAATACAAAATGCAGATTTTCATCATCTTGGACTCCATTCAACATGAAAACAGAAATAGAAAAAATCTTAAAATATCATATGATCATAAATAAAATTTAAAATTTAATTTCTTTGTCAGCTGTTTTAAGCAATATCTATGTTTTGGTTAGTTGTCTAAATACGACCATTTACGCAAGATTTTTCCCGTATTACACGATGATTCCTTACCTCTGACTCTTTTCGAACATAATGAAGAATGGCTGTAGTAGGTGTATGGTTCATACTGTTGACACGGACGTGGTGGTAATACTCATTGGCAAGTTCCATCACCTGATGAACTTGTGTACAAATTTGAAAATTTCTGTTGCCTTTGGTACGGGTAGATCATTTAATTATTTAGACATCAATGCTATTAACGAGAAACGTATTTCACAGTTTTACAGGTTGCGATACAACATCTTAATTTTTCGGACGAGGCAAGAAATCTGCGTATGGGAGGCATGGAATTGTTTTCATGAGGTGACACATATACAATATACATACCTTATGCATAGCATTACATCCTCACACAGAGCTTGATGGTGAACATTTAAAAGGCTAGAACGCTTCACGGTAATATTATATGATAAATACAGTAATTCGGACAGTGTGAAAAATAAAAAATAAAAAATAGTAAATATAAAATAAATTAAATACTTCATTTAAAAATGTCTTACAATTGAATATATTAAAAAAAATCACATTTTTTTATTTAAATTGCTTGTTTAACAGAGCAAACGAATATTAAAACTTAATAAAGAAAAAAAAAATTTAAAGAAGCTGCTTTTTTGGATATCAACCCTCTTCTTATTTCCGTTAAATCTTGCTGAATGTTTTTTTCTCCATAATTCTGCCTTTTTTCCGCATTTTTTAAACTGAAATTTATAACGGATACAGGGTACAATTATTGGCAGTCTTTAAAGTACAATTATTGGCAGTGCCAATAATTCTAATCCCAGTGCACGAATTGTTGGCACCCCCCTGCCAATAATTGAACCACTACTTTATATGGGACCAACTATTGGCACCCCTTTTTAAACTAATTAAACAACTTTTTTTTACAAAAAAACCGTTGAAAATATTTAATTTATTAAATTGTTAAATTAAAAATATAAATCTTCATCTAAAAACTGAAACAATAACCAAAAACGAACACTTACCAAATTTAGTCTCCTTAGCCGGAACACTGTATTTTAAGCACTTTTTCACGAATTCAGAAGGTCTTTACTCTTTAACTGACAAAAAGGAACTGAGAATGAAATAAGCCTAAACAAATGCAGAAAAGTGGAGAAGAACATTCATATTATGAAAAAAACATGATTTTTTGTTCCAGGGATTAGTAGTTTTTGTGAAATTCCTTATTGCATCAAAGGTGCCAATAATTAGTACAAAAATCGGGGGTGCCAACCATTGTACCCCTTACGCTATCATATATTTGCAAACTTTAACAATTGAAAATTATGTTGTTGTATTCCCTGACCCCAAAAATGTATACATAGACACCAAATTTGAGGTCCTAAGTGATTTAGAAGCCGAGATATTAATAATATACCTAAATTTCAAAATGGCGGCTGTAAAATCCAAGATGGTTGACCGCCGAGATGGGTCCTACCCTAAATCTCAAGCTATGGACCTAAGTAGTACCTACAAAAAATTTGGTGCTTTTGTCCGGCAAAAACAGATTTTGTTGCTAAGCGACCCTGCTATAGTATTTATTAAGCAGGTAATAACATGTTTTTGGTTGATTAGTAGAATTTTGTACTCCTTTTAACGGCATATGTTAAAATTTTCCTGGAAATTATTTTTCTCATTAGCATAGAGAAGTTAGGTCACATTCTAAATGTCAGTACCGTGGATGTCAGTAACGTGGCATCGTGAACTTTAATTAAATTATTTCTTGCAATAATATTTACTTTCTACCGATTTTCTTTATAACAACGGTAGCAATACCTAAAACTACATAAATAATAATCCATCACAATGAAAATTGAAAAGGGTTGCAATTCAGAAGAATAGACTACAAAAAGTTTTACTTTTAAAATAAGGGAAGTAGAAATGTCAAGAGGTAAAACCATAACAGGCAATCAAGAATCTCAAGAAAAATGTACTCAAAAAGAGAGAGCAAAATACCAATCGAAAAACGTAAAAGAGTTTCATTTTCGACTATTACAGTGCCTTTACAGATTTGATACTCTGACTAAATGAAGCCATAAAAACAAAACAAAAATTGTTTAGAAAAAGTTTTAATTTTTGAAATTTGAAAAAAAGAATCACAGTTGGCAGAGAATCACCCTGCTGGTAAAAAAGCGTTATCTTGAAATTTTGATTCGTTTTCGAATTACGTACTATATAGGTATGCAAAAAACCAAAAAGGGTGCTTTTGCATACCGCCCGCGCCCCTGCAATCAAAAATGCACCTTCTAATTTAATAGCACTCTGCGGTTTTCTCATCTTCAATGACCCCTTTAATGATTTTTTACAATAAAAACCCATGAACGTCTTAGTTCCTTGTTCCTTATTGCCCTCTTTTTTAGGACATGATCAATAGGCTATAACTTTCACAAAAGCGTTCAATTTTAGCTCAGTGCGGAACGTATTAACATGGTCGTAAAAAATGAAAATGTGGAAATGTTTTAAGATATCAGTGAACAAAAAAGAAGGTGCTAACCAATATCAAACTTTTGAAAATAAGGATCACTCACATAACTATAGACCATACCTTAAATTATTTATGTTTTGTATGGGTTTATGGTAAATATAATTTATTTTAGGAGCTAACAAGAAATTTTAATTTCACCTCTAGGGAAGCATAATTCAAATAGCTTAAGTCCTAGTCTTTAGTGATTTTAGCGCTTACCCTCTCTCTTGTATCAGGTTTGATATAAATCTCTTGCTTTCGTTTAAAAATATTAAAATTTTCCTATAATAAACTACCTACATGGTATATCGCATGTAAAATTTTGACACAATGAATTAATTTATACCTACCATGAAAAACATATTTATTCATTCATTATTTTTAGTCTTGCCTTAAGCGATAGTCAAATAGGTATTTTGTTTATTTAAAATTATGTTAAAATGACTAGAAGAAACATTATTACCCACATACGGGGTGTTTGTGTTTATTTTTCGTAAACAAGTGTAAACTAATATCCTAAGGCTGATATCTATTTAAAGCAACATCAGGGACAGGGAACCCTTGCCTTAATTATTTCTTATTACATTTAGGTATGCATAATGCATATATGCATAATAATCGTCGTGTCTTCCCTAATTTCATTCTTCAGATTGAGACAATATACGTAGGTACTTAATGGGGTAAACTTTAAGGAAACTAATAGGTATTCGTTAGCAACAAGTTGTTCATTCAGATATAAGGAAATGTATGTAGGTACCTACCTTAAAATTTAAGTCGATTGTTTTTTTTTTTTGTTGTTTTGTCTTGCGCGTAGCAGCTGTCCTTTAAAATATCGCAGTTGCTCAAGAAAAGATACAAAAGTATATTTTAAACACGCAGAGTGGCGAATTAAACCTTACAGGCAGCAAAACCCGTATCTTCTTCAATTTGTGTAGCTGTTGTTGTTGTTAAAAAACAAAGAAGTATCCGCATGGCGAGGTCCTCATTATATTATGTTATTATGGTGTTGTAAAAGAGAACCTAGATAGATTTTGATGTTTTTTCGATTGTATAGCGTTCTTGTACCTAGTTTTTCATATACAGAAGCAATTTTTTTGCTGAAGTGTATATTTGCTTACAGCTTGCATAAAAGCCGCTTACAAAGGTAAAAATTAAAATTGCAAAAAGATACGATTTCAATTTTGTTTACCTGAGTCTATACGTTTTTTATTTTTTTTTTTTTATTTTAACATAAATGCAAACTAATGATGTATGATACAAATGTTCATGTTCATACTGGAATTTTGTTATTTTCGTGTAAACGTCTTTTTTTTGCTATAAATAAGTGTGAAATAGGATCTTCTATTGATAAGTTTGGCTTGCAATTTGTTAGCTCAGTTTACATATTTTTAAAAAGAGGTGGGTTTGTTTTTGTTTAATGTAAAAAAAAAATACAATAAACAATGGGGCGGTCGAGGGAAGTAAATTGTATATTTCCAAGAAAGTTTGTAGGTAAGGAAAATATTTTGTGAGTTTGAAATTTTATAAAATTGTACGAGTGACAATAACAGAAGCAAGGTGAATGGACGTTTGAATTCCAAGACTGTTTATTAAAAAAAAAAATACTTTTTGACCACAAATTTTTACAAGCTTGGAATATAAAAAAAAAATAAATAAAAAAAAAAAACACATTTTATTTTAAATTTTTAAATTTATTCTTAGAATATAATGCATTTCGAGTCAGATTTGGCTCATCTTATACTATTTTTGTATGGTCTACCTGAATTCTGATGTAAAATAGCATTAGCATTCGTTGGTAACATTTTTTTCAATACATTTTAAGAAATTATCTGTATTGTACAAGGAATATAGGACATTTTGATTTCAGTCTGGCTGCAATGGGTAGTAAATAGTTGAAAGGTTGACTGTGCAAGACAACTTTCTCAAAAACGAAGATGAACGATTTGAGGAAAGTAGGTTGTCGAGAACTAATTACCTAATTGCGAAACAAAATTAATTGCGTTTTTGATATGCGAAATAATGGGTGTCCTGCTATCTTCATATGAGCTTAGCAAAGCAACTTTTTCAAAAATGCAGAAAAACTGTCTGCGAAAAATTGGTTGTTGAGAACTAACTACCTTGAGTCTGACATCAGATCAGTCAATTGGCCGAATGTGTACCTATTGCATGAGATCCCCTGATAAACAAGTGAAATTTATCTAAAATAATGTGAACAGGTTGTTTGACGTCCACGTTCCCCTAAAAAAAAAAGGAACTGGGGTGGAAACGGCTATAAGGTGATTTATGATAGTTGACAGTCACAATAAACAAATTCGGACTAAGTAAGGTGATTGTCACATGTGATAATCATATTTTTGTGACTTTTTCTTGTGACAGATATTTTGCTTTCATCTTCTTCTTCTTATATATAATAAAATGCACGACTGGATCGCACGTACTTGCTCTTATGTTCAAGTTGTGTGGGACTTAAGAACTTAAAAAAATATTCAAGTACCTAAATAGAAAAACTATAAAAAGCATTTAAATCGTTCTTTTAATTGTATAAACAGTCTGATAAATAACTTAGAGCTCAAAAACAAGTATGCCATTTGATTACTTGAAAAAATATGAATATATGCAAAAAAAATTTAAAATCGTTGGAGCCGTTTTCTTAAAAATAAATTTTTTGTATCTAAAATTTTTGTAACATTTAAAAAAAAAAATTTTGGTATGTAAATTTTGAGTATATATTAATATACATTTAAAACTGAAGTTTCAAAACAATTCATCAACATTGAAATATTGAATTTTCAAAAAAAAATTTTGAATCTTTTTTTTAAAAATCCAAAATTTGGTATGCAGTATTATTGATATTCTAACAAAGCTTTTCTGAAAAATTTGATTGAAATCGGATGAGCGGTTAATGAGAAAATCAAAAATTAAAAAAACCGTTATATGGCAGGTACCGTTAATAAATGTTTTTTGTGATTTTTTTCCTTACTTAAAGGTGCATCATATCTACAATAATACACTGATTTTTTTTGTGAAAATCGTTGGAGCCGTTTTTGAGATAAATAAGCTTTTCCTTAACGGTTGTATGGCAAGTACCGTTATTTTTTGAGCTAAAAAAAAATTCCAATTTCCCCTCTGGAGAGTTACAAAAAAACCTTAAGTTCAAAATTTGAAGAAAATCGCTTCAGTAGTTTAGGCTGTAGGTTGAGGTACGGACAGACAGACAGACAGACAGAATTGTGCCACCCACTTTTTTCGTGTTCTCTATCATCTTTATGTCATGTTTGATTGTTATCTCGAAATTTTTTTTTTGCACGAATCCAAAACTTGCCCTATAGTACCTATATCGCAAGTAAGAATCAATCGTTGTGCGTTAGTCCTGCAAAAACTCGGAAACGGCTACACTGATTTGGATGATTCTTCTCAGGAAATGTTTGGTATGAACCGGTGGGTGTTTAAATGAAGATTAGTTTAAATCGGCCTTGCGGTTTGCCAGCAACGTGCAAAAATGCAATCTGAGTGCCTGTTTTATATAAAAAAAATCAATAAATCAATAATTGAGTTTGAAAACATCAATCAATCAATTATTAAAAAATTAATATTACATTCAAGTCTCTATTATCCGGAATTCATCTAATCGAGGACTGGATTTTCAAAATGAGAATTTAAAGTGCAGCCAATCTTATACTTAACCCATAAGAAAATGGCATGCAATCGGTTTGGTATAGTGCGAATAAACTGTGGATACATGATATTTTTTACTATGGTGATCAAAAACTTCAGTTTGGGTGTTGTAATCTCAGAGCATATTGCAAAATTTCTAAAAAAAAAAGTCAGTAAGGGTATGGTCCATTGAACTAAATACATAAATGTAGTTGTAGACCATGAACAATGTACTTTTGGGAGCCAGAGACAAAAGAAGCGTTGCTTGATGGATATTTAAAAAACGTTCTTGGGCTCTAAACGCGGATAAAGGTTTTTCACTGTCAGTTGGAGCAATCGCAATAAATTTGGTGTTGGGATTATTCTAAATGGTCAGAACCAAGGGATGAAGGTCTATATTCATATAATGGAGGCTATCGTGAGTAAAATTTCCCACGGAATTTTTCCGATAGGCGAAAAATAAGAACGTGAATTATGTTCGCAGTTTCTTTCGAAATTTATTGGAATCGAAAATGAATATTCCATGGCCACTGGGCTACCATTTTGATCGACCAAATTTGAATCTGCAAGGAACGAAATTCTTAAGTGCGGTCTATTTCATACCCTAACCATATAAAATTGCTAAGGATTAGGATCGGTTTGGTATACCTAATGTTAATCAACTGCTAATACAGATTATTTTTTATAATCGAAGATAGTTGTTGGGGGAACAAGAAATGTCAGCGCATTATGAAAAATTACAAAGAAACTTACAATGATAAAAAATCTTTTAAATATTGCAGATAATGCATGGTCTTTTTGATTGGAAAGCTGGAAGACCTAGAATAGGAAGAAGATCTGTCATTCTGACTCCAATCGAAAGGACCATAAGTCATCTTATTTCCACCAATAACCTTATCCGTTTCAACAGTTTCATGTGACCTTCGGGTTTGGTTTTTTAAGTCTCAGAAACTTCCGGTCCGATTGCAAAAATTAATTTTTGTGTTTGAAAGGCTGAAGTTAGTTAAGGGCTTTTAGAAATGGGTATTTTTAATACTCTAGCTATTTTAAGGGTGATATGATGTTAAGAAAAAAAAGGTATATCGGTCTATCGGTCGGAGTTTACCAACAACTACATTTTTTAAGACGATACAACGTTTTCTGGGCTTCGCCTATGAAATGAGGAGTTGCACCCTTATTTTTTAAATTAATTTATGGTGAAACGAAGTTCACCGGGTCATCTAGTTTTCATATAAAATTCAACTTGAATTCTGATTTTCTGAAGTTCAAAAGAAAAAAAATGTACAAAGTACATATTAGTACACACATACGTGTGGAATTATTTTTATCGAACCAAAATGTGCAAAATGGAAAAAATTTGCAATAGAAATGTGCGACTCTTGAGGATAAACCTCGGAAACAATCCCAAACACAGAATTTGTCCACACATTCATTAGTTTCTACTATTTATATTTAATTGACGTTCACAAATGTTATAGGTTCATGAAAATCACTTGACTGGTAGAAACGAATTTTCCAGTTGTGTTCAGTGTTGAATTTCCGTTGAGTTGGTGAGTGCCAACAACAAGTCGATTCCTTCTATTCAAGAGCGAATTAAAAAAACAGCAAGAAATAAATTGCCTAATATTAAGTAGCAATTGGCCAATCGCGAAATCTTCGATGTCGATATTCACATTGCAAAATGATGTGGAACTATCCAAATAATGCAGGTGGATGGCAACGATGCTGTCGTCTCTCTGCTTAAATTTTGACTCGGCCATTCTTAGTAAGGTTTTTTCTCTGGGCAAACTTCAACAAAAGCGATCCCAAACCCAAAGCGAATCAACGACATCCTCGTTGTGGGACGCTGACTTCCTCAAAGTCGACCTAGGCACTCGTTTCGAACTAATTTAACTTTAAAAAACACATTGCTATCCTTATTTTACTCACTTTTTTTTTATTTATATAAATTGAATACAAATTTATTAACTTCGATTTTTTTCTTTTTCAAATATATTTGATTCATAAAAGTTAAAAGAATTTATGACAGTTGTCAGTGTTGTTCTTTCAAAGTGATGCCAACCTGTTCATTATTTTTGGTGATCACATTACGTAGACGGAAAAATAATAATAATCACATTTGATTATCATAAATATGATAATCACCAATCACCTTAGCAGATTCCACCCCTGTTAAGCATGGTGATTGATAACCCTTGGCTTACGCTGGAGATACGAAACTGCATAAGTCAAAGAAATCGCATATACACGAAATGGAAACGTTTTAGGATAGCCGAGGATCGCCAACGATACCGGCAATTGCGAAACAAATGTGTCAGTCTCATAAATGCAGCGAAAACTAAATAGTATACAAATCATTTGAACCTCTCTCAAAATGAGAAGCAAAGCCACGAAGATTTGAATGTTAACTGCACTGAATTAAACAATTTTTTTATAACTTCAGTTCCCCAACCAGCCTTGAATAGGCCAATAGATTTGCGAGCTGAGGTATCGTCATTCGGACACGAAGATGTCTTTGATTTTTCAGGAGTTACACCGGAAGATGCTGTAGAAAGCTTGATTTCAGATGCTATAGACTTTGATAACGTTCATCGGTGCAGGGAATTAACTCCACGGGAACTATCTTCACATGGGAATTTACTTCACCACTAGTGGGAATTAATTTCACCTTTTTTTGTGGAGTCCCAAAATTGTGTGAAGTTATTTCCCACCTATGCTATGATAAAAATTACAAAAATGTAAAATTGTGTTTCCCTAAATCCCGATTCTTCAAATGCAAAAGAAACTTGCATACACTCAGCCTCGCACCTACCCCAAATCCTATAATGTGCCCAAGGAGGGGGTTGCAGGGGCAGCATGCCCCCCCATACATACCTCACTGTATATTCGCCGTTATGCTTGCTGCTAGCACTGTATTTATGTAAGGCAAAGCATTACGGCGAATAAACAATGAGGTATGTATGGGGGGGTATGCTGTCCCCCTGCAACCCCCTACTTGGGCACATTATAGGATTTGGGGTAGGTGTGAGGCTGGGTGTATTCAAAGTTTCTTTTGTATTTAAAGAATCTGGATTTAAAGAACGCGCATTAAAGTGAAATTAATTCCCACAAAAAAGTGAAATTATTACTCACTTTCAGTGGGAAATAATTTCACTTCAAAAAAAAAGAAATTAATTCCCACTAGTGGTGAAGTTAATTCCCATGTGAAGGTAGTTCCCGTGAAGTTAATTCCCTGCACCACCATCCTACATTTTTTAAAGCAATAATACCTAATAATATTTTGCCATTAGTTACTCATACTATTAATTCAATCTTTACTACAAGTATTTTTCCCTCACAGTGGAAATTTTCCAAAATTATTCCAATACCTAAAAAAAAACTAAAATCAGAATATCGCCCTATATCAATTTTACCCTTTTTTTCGAAAGTAGTTGAGAAATTAATGCATAAGCAGATTGTTCTATATTTTACCGCAAAAATTCTCCTTTCACCAAAACAGTCTGGATTTCGGCCTCAACATAGTACTACTACTACTGCTCTCTTGGATGTTATTGAGCATGTTAAGAAAGCCTTAGATGAAAACAATGTTTCATTTTTGGTTCTTCTTGACTACTCTAAGGCCTTTGATACCATTGACCACAACATTATGTGTCAAAAACTTTCAAGAGACTTTCGATTTTCACCTATTAAAACTAACCTAATTTTTTCAAACTTAACGGGAAGGAGTCAAGCCGTGGCTTCTGGAACTCAAGCTTCGGAGTTAATTTCAATATCGCGAGGTATTCCTCAAGGATCCATTCTGGGACCTCTATTATTCTCTTCTTTTGTGAATAACATACCAAATATTTTGAGGCATGGTGAAACGGGAATGTTTGCTGATGATGTCCAGTATCTCGGAAGTACAGCTCTGGGTCTAATCGAGAATTGCATTTACAATATCAACACGGATCTGAATGCCTTATTTAAGTGGTCCAGTTCTTAATCCGCTTAAGACTAAGCGCCTCGTCATTTCAAAGAAGACTTTAGACTTAAATAATTTTCCGGTAATATACCTAAATAACATTCCAGTTGACTACGTTAATACAGGGAAAAAACTTGGGAGTGCTCTTAAATCGTAATCTAACATGGAATGATCATGTAAATGCTGCGAGAGGAAAAGCATATGGGGCACTTAGAACACTATATGCTGCAAGGAAGTTCACACCATTAGAAACTAAGAAAATGCTGGAGGAGATATTCCATGATTTTTTGACGTACCAAATTTTCGGTTATACCTACGACATCAAAAACTAATTTTCGCCCTTTTTTAGCTTGGGCCATCTGGCTTGTTGTGGCGATACTTAAAACGTCTGACATGTATATTTTTATGATGAGGAGATTTTTCGTGATTTTTTGGCTTATCAAATTTTCGGTTATACCCACGACATCAAAACTGATTCGCCCCTTTTTGAGCTATTGGGCCGTCTGGCTAGGTGTGGCGACACTTTAAACGTCTGGGACCCCAAAATCCATGACCAAAGCGTAGTTCTCTATATTTTAAGCCTATATAAAAGTGGTCATACCCCCTACCCAAAAATCCTTAAAATCGCCGTTTTCAAACCCCCACTCTCCAGCCATGGCGACAAAAGAATCCTGCAAGACGACTAGATTTGAAATCAAGACCCTTTTACCTCAACATAAGTGTTCGTGAATTCTAGTTATGTCTTCACCCATTAAATTTGCTGTCAGCTCTCAGACTACTTTCTTAAACGACATAAAGCCAAATTAAAAACCAAATAAGGCCAAGTTTTGTATTTTTGGCTTTATTTCGTTGGGCCTTATTTCACGTCACCGCCCGACTATTCACTCGCCAGAAATAGATCACATGAATTTAAATGAGAATGAACGCATGCGCTACTGAGAAATCGTGACGGTTAAAAGTCAAAAATTTGTGATGTGATTACCGAAATTTATACTGAATCAAATGCACTTAGATGTATGTGCTCACACTTGCGCTTTAAAACTGTTCGATCCAAAAATCGTAGTTGTAACTAGAAAAAGTCATGCATACAGTTGTGATTTCTAATCGTACGATTATTTAGCCGCAAGAAATGAAACACATGGTTTAAAATGTGAATGCACACATGCTTGGTTTTGATATCACAGCGATTCGAAAAATATCGCAGAATTGTGACATGTTGTTTTGTTTGCGATCATATATGATCGCGTGACATATAACCGCTATTTTTTCATCGCAATGACAACAAATCACAATATATTTCTTAGACTTATCGTCAACAAGATATATGTATTATCAATGGTGATTGCTTTGACGCATGCGCGTTCATTCATATTAAATGCTGTATGTTGATTTTTGCGATTAAAGAATTGCGCGATAGATGATCTCAAGGGAGTGCATAGCCATAATTTCTAGCTATAAATAAATTGGGTGGCGCAACAACTCGTGAAGAACCAGGGCCTAGTGACTTATTCATGACAAGTATACTCTTTGAATTTCTCAGTTCCTCGCAAGAAGCAGTACCTCGGATAAACCATTTTTGTTTTTAGGTGCCACGGCTGGGAACTTCTTTCGATTCCGATTTTTTAATCTCATCGACTGAAAAGCCTAAGTGCGGTCCTAGCCTTTATCGTCGTGATTTTTTGGTACCATGTGCGTTCATTCTCATTTAAATTCATGTGTTTTGTTCTATATCTGTCGCGCGATTGAAATCGCAAGTGCGGTCCTATAGCCTTCAAGCTGTACGTTGTATTTTTTGCGATTAAAAAATAGTTCGATGGATAGCCGTAAGGCTAGGAACGCACTTGCGATTTTTTAGTCGCGAAAAATAGAACACATGAGTTAAAATGTGAATGAACACACATGAAACCGAAAAATCCTACTAAGCTGCAATCACTTTTAGTCGCTGCGACAGAAAATCGCAAGTGCATTACTAGCCTTAGTGAGTGCATTTCAATAATTTGTTACGATTTAAGACAACACTTGCGATTTTTAAGTCGCATCGTCACAAAATCGCAAGTGTTGTCTTAAGCCAAGAACGCTCTTGCGATTTTCAGTCACACGATTAGTCAATTGCAAAAAATAGAACACATGAGTTTCAATGGAAATAAATGCACATGATGCCAAGAAATCCTACTAAGCTGCAATCACATGTTTTAGTCGCAGCGACAGAAAATCGCATGTGCGTTTCTAGCTTTAGTCTTATATGTTTACGAAAGCTTAGTTACAAAATTTCAACTATCTAGGGATTTTGGTGGTTGGATGTTGTAGGAACTGGGGGCCTCGAGCTGTATCTTTTCCTACACATCAAGTGCTTACAATACCTCCAAGTTGGTAGCCGCCGGATACTGGTCTTGGCTTTATGCCAGGACTTGCTAAACTTGTAAGTGCGAATGTTGATCAAGGAAAGAATTGCAACATTAAACCCATGGCCCTACAGATTGGAGGTTAGTGCGTTGGGCTAACGACCCGGCCACAGTAAAAAAGCCAATTGTTATGAGAGAGACGCAAGAAGCCTCGGATAACGACCCCCCTCAAATGGCAACCAGACCCGGAACGAAAATGGACTATGATCTACGAGTATGCACCTGGAATGTAAGGACACTCTACACACCAGGTGCTACTCAAAAACTTGAATCTGTCCTCTCGCGGTACAAGGCAGACATTACCGCGATCCAGGAGATACGATGGATAGGATCAGGTATAACGAAAAGAAAAGATTGCGACATTTATTACAGCTGTCACCAAAGACTGCACATGCTAGGATGCGGATTCGTCGTGGGAAATCGACTCAGATCAAAAGTCATCGATTTTAAGCCGATAAGCGATCGCCTGGCTGTGATCCGCATCAAAGCTACCTTCCAAAACATCAGCCTAATATGTGCACACGCCCCTACCGATGAAGCTGAGGAGTCTAACAAGGAGGAGTTTTACGACCTCCTGGACGGAGCCTACGGAGCCTGTCCGGAGTACGATGTCAAAGTCGTGCTCGGAGACTTCAATGCTAAAGTCGGAAAGGAAAACATCTTTGGCGGATTAGTTGGAAAGCACAGCCTCCACGAAACGACAACAGACAACGGCTTCCGACTAATCGACTTTGCTGCAGCTCGTAATACGGTGATAAGTAGCACTAGGTTCCCCAGGCGAAGGATACACACAGCAACCTGGCGATCTCCAGATGGTCGAACGGCCAACCAAATCGACCACGTGCTAATTGGCGCAAGGTACGCATCGAACATCTTGGACGTGCGAACTTTCCGAGGTGCAAACGTGGACTCTGACCACTTTCTTGTTGTGACAAAGTTCAGAGCCCGACTGTCCAACGAAAAGAAAACGAAGACCGCCCAAAGAAAGAAGTTCAACATCGCATGCCTTAGCACATCTGAGAAAGCCAGAGACTACAGTGAGCAATTGACCGGGAAACTCTCTGCCGTACACCCAGCCACAAGCGTCAACAACCAGTGGAACCAGTATCGCGACATTATTAAAGAGACAGCCGAGACCACCATAGGCTATCAACCACCCAGAAAAAAGAACCCGTGGTATGATGATGAATGCGCGCTATTGAAGAAGGAGACGGAAAATGCACGAATGCAAATGCTGCAACGGAAAACAAGAGCAGCAAGAGAGGAGTACCGTGAAAAGAGAAGGAAAGAGAAAAAAACCCTGTGTAGAAAGAAAAGAGCATCCGCAGCCTCTCAGCTCAAGTATCTCGAAGAGTCCAGCACCGCCACCAACACCCGCCGGTTCTACAAAACAGCCAAGCAACTGGCATCTGGTTATAGGACTGGCACGCAAGCTCTTCGAAACAGCGAAGGGAACCTAGTCACCGAAGCACAGGGAATTGTAGACGTGTTTAAGCAGCATTTCCAGCAGCTGCTTAATGGGCATTATGTAGAGGAGGCGACAGGGGAACAAAGAAGCATTAGACCAGTCAATGAAGATCCAGTCCCAGCACCCAGTACTGAAGAGGTTAAGAAAGCCATCCACAAGCTTAAGAACAACAAATCCGCCGGCTCGGATGGCCTACCAGCGGAACTCTTCAAGTATGGAGGAGATGTTCTGGTAGGGTGCATGCACCAGCTCATCAACCAAGTTTGGGAGGAGGAAAGTATGCCCGACGACTGGTCAAATAGCTCCATATGCCCAATCTACAAAAAAGGCGATCCTATGTCCTGCAAGAACTACAGAGGCATATCCCTGCTTAATGTTGCCTACAAGATCCTATCCAACGTACTATGTGAGCGTCTAAAACCTTTCTGCAACACTATGATCGGCACGTACCAGTGTGGCTTCAGGCCAGGCAGATCAACGATAGACCAAATCTTCACATTGAGGCAAATCCTGGAAAAGACCAACGAATTTCAAGTCGAGACCCACCACCTATTCATCGACTTCAAAGCCGCATATGATAGCATAAGTCGCCAAGAGCTTCTATTGGCGATGTCGGAACTCGGGATCCCGAAAAAACTGATCCAGCTATGCCGCATGACGTTACAAAATACGCGGTGCAACGTGCAAATGGGTAACAGCTCATCCGAGTTATTCCAGACGTGTACAGGGTTCAGACAAGGAGATGCGCTATCATGTGATTTCTTCAACCTAGTCCTGGAGCAGATAGTGCGCAAGAGTGGTGTTAACATGGAAGGCACTATCTTTAACAGGTCTTCTCAACTGCTAGGTTATGCGGACGACATCGACATCATCGGCCGTTCCAAGAGAGCTGTACTTGAAGCATTCACAGCTATTGATGAACAGGCGAAACGCGTTGGTCTTGAAGTGAATGAGGACAAAACAAAGTATATGCTATCAACAAACAAAGCCTCATCTGTCCATCGCCTAGGACAAAACGTCACTGTTGGTAGCAGTAATTTCGAGGTAGTCAAGGAGTTCACCTACCTCGGAACAAACATCAATCCCACGAACGACACCTTAGTGGAAATCCGACGAAGAATTACCCTAGCGAACCGCTGCTACTTCGGTTTGGCCAAACAAATGGGTTCAAAACTCCTTTCTCGAAAGACAAAGTGCACGCTATACAAAACTCTAATTTTACCAGTTCTACTCTACGGTGCCGAGTGCTGGACGATAAGTAAAAAAGGGGAATTGATCCTGGGCACTTTCGAGCGAAAAATTCTACGGCGGATATTTGGTCCTATATGCGAAGAGGGCGATTGGAGGAGAAGATTCAATCGTGAACTGTACGAGCTGTACCAAGATGTGGATGTAGTCCAAAGAGCCAAAACACGTCGACTACATTGGCTCGGCCACATCGAGCGAATGGACAACAACGCTCCAGCCAAGAAAATCTTCGAATCCCAGCCCCCAGGTTCGAGACGACCAGGAAGACCGAACCTCCGCTATAGGGACCAGGCGGTCACAGACGCAAGAGCGCTTGGTCTCGACGACTGGAGGGAGCGTGCGAGGGACCGCAACCGATGGAAGACCGCAATATCTCAGGCAGAGACCCTTCATGGATCGGGAGCCGGATAAGTAAGTAAGTAAGTAAGGGATTTTGTATAGGAATAAAACTTAAATTTAAGAAACGTGAGCTTGACAATGAACATATATTTTAGCAAAACCACTCTGCACAACGTCTCCCCATTAGAAAAAACAAACTGTTAAAATATCCTCAAAATAGGGTAAATAATTTCGTAATGAGCTCAACTTCAAAATATACGAGATAATTCGACAATAATATTGATTTTTCAGTTTGTAAAAACGTGTCATGATCAATATAGCACAAAATAAAATTTTCAAACAATTGATGTAACATGAATATTTAGTTGAAAATGACCAAGTTGTTTAACAAAAACCAATAATTTACCTAAAATTTAAAATGGCACCCAACACTAATGAGCTAGAATCCGAATAGAATTGTAAACAAATAATGTACCTAGAGATGGGAAAATACTGTTTTGTTTTTTATTCACCCCGATTACAGAATCCGACGAATGAGCTGCGGAGGGAATCAGACTCAATTTTGACATTTTTAATATGAGCCAAATGTCAAAATTGAGTCTGATTCCCTCCGCAGCTCATTCGTCGGATTCTGTAATCGGGGTGATTATTTCAGATTTTTATTTTTGTAGGTTAGGTTAGGTTAGGTTAAGGTGGCTGCCAGGAAAACTACTGACACACTTAGGCCAGAATAGGCCCATTGTGATACCACATAAAGATTGCAAGATGACCCTTGCTAATTAAACCAATTGGAGCTTTTAATAAAGCGATGGAGACTGTGAACGTCGATTTTATTTAAATCACTGGGATCGTCAAAGAAAAAATTTCCTAGGTATATTTTACGTCTTTGAGAAAGAGCAGGGCATGAACAAAGAAGGTGTGGGATAGTTTCTTCCTCCTCCTCGTCCATGCAGCTTCTGCAGAAGTCATTTGAAAGAACGCCTAGTCTATTGGCGTGTTTGCCTATTAGGCAGTGTCCAGTTATGACACCAATTGTGGAGCTAATATGCAATCTACTAAGAGATAACAAACATTTCGATCGCTTCGGATCCAGTGTTGGCCAGATCCGTTTTGTCGCCAGACAAGTAGTGATACCTGTCCATCTGCTGTTTGTCATCAACATGGAATCTTGCTTAAGCATAAGTTTACAAGTAGCGATTGGTATTCCAATATTCACCCTGTCAGGTAATATTGGTGTAATAGTTCCCTTCCTGGCGAGTTCATCGGCTTTACAGTTTCCTGGAATATCTCTGTGTCCCGGCACCCAGAAAAGGTGAATGTTGAACTGTTCTGCCATCTCCATTAGAGACGATCGACAATTTCGGGCAGTTACGGAGTTTGTAGAAACAGAACCTAGTGATTTAAGGGCCGCTTGGCTATCTGAGAAGATACGGATATTTAAAGTAGATATTACGTTTTCTTTGAGCCAAGATAAAACTTCTTTTATCGCCAGGATTTCCGCTTGGAACACGCTACAATGATCAGGGAGACGGAAAGAGAGACTAATGTTTAGTCGTTCTGAGTACACGCCACCACCCACCCCCTCTTCAGTTTTTGAGCCATCCGTGTAGAAATGAATTGCTTCATCTCTCAAGAATTCCTCGTCATCCCAAGTGGATCTTGTTGGAATTGTGACTTGGAAATTTGTACCAAAAATCGTCTGAGGGATGGTGTAGTCGGAGTGTTTAGGGATTGATTCGAATTTGCAATTTATTTTTGTACGCTCCAACTGAATTTATCTGGGAACAGGAGATTGTGGTCTAGTTTTGTCATACAACATCTGATAGCTCTGTAAACTTTCTGCTTCTACTGTTTTTCTAAATTTAAATTATACTTATTGAAGAAATTGTGGCGTCTAAAATTATGCAGTTTAAGACTGAAGTTTTAGCCACATGAAAGTTAATAGTCATTTCATTGCTTAATTATTCAAAGTTGAGTAGTTTTCTGACACATTCTCAAAAAACCCCCTAATTCAAAACTATTTAAAAATAAATTTACTTCATACAACTACTGTAGCATGGAATTTTATTTATTTTTAAAATTCGTGTTTTTTTTAAATAAGCTGTTGACAAAAAGAAATATAAATTATACTATCCTCCTAGTTTTTGGAAATAAAAAAAAATATAAAAAATCTAACTATGGCACATCTTAATAAACAAAATACGAACTAGCATTTCGAAGACCATTTGGAATTACAAAACAGAGCATTAAACTGCCCATCCAAATTTTCTCCAAAAAATTGAGTAGTTTTTAAGTGGTTTTCCCAAAAAGACTGTGCTGGTCGCATCTTCTTCAACGATCTACCTTAGTTTTCGTTAGAGAAGCACTTGATGATTAATCGACAAAACTTACATGCTCAAATTTTAATTTCACCCCAATTAACACCTCGTTTTTTTTTTTTTTTTTTTAATTTCAGCCCACATGGAAGCAATGCGTTTAAAAAAAAAACAGACAATATATTACGAGGTATGTACGATTAAATTTAATTAAAAAAAGAAAGAAATTTCTTTTCGCTAGGAAAAGAATATACATTTAATAAGCTAGTCCATAAACTCACTAAGATATAGACATAACGGCGGACGACCTGCATAATTTCAACATGGTTTTAGTTTTAAGATAAATATTTCAAATTGATCGTTTTCCTTTCTTATTATCTTCTAAAATTTTTCACCCCAATTTGTTGCAATTCGAAGCAGAGAAAAAAAAAGGCCCGGAGCCATTTAATTGTTGTTTTTTTTTGTCAATTCGTTTCACTTTATGGATGACGTTGTTGCTGTATCAAATCAAACGCCAGATGTCGGAGGTCTGTCTGGCATCACAACCACACAATCTGAACTTATCTTTCGTCTACATGAATTCGACATATTTTAACCGAGTCATCGTCAAAAATTATCTTTGACCTGGAGGACAGCAACTTACTTTGGAAATTGTTATTTTCAGATAAACATCCAAAAAAATAGTGTTATGAAATATACACTCCACGTCAATCGATTGATGTCACATTCATTTAAAAAAAATCTTAGACCTGGTTTTTCAGTGTGAGAGGGCATTCAAGCTTGGGAGTTAAACGAATCATGTTTTTCCATCGGAGTTAGCCCACGATATTTGGTAGGTTATCTTAAGATTTTGTAAATCTATAGATATTTTTATCACAGTAATTATTAGTTAATAACTAATTTAAATGCAGGGTGAACCATTTTAATTTTAACTCGGATTTAGACCAGCTTCGAAAACAGGCCCTTGCACTTTCTGGGAGTCAAGGCCCAGCCTATGTCACCTGGGAAACAAAAATATTTTTTGCAGGGTAGGTAGGTATCTACTGTTCCTGATTACAACACCCCTACAAGAATTGTTGAGAGTTGTAAGTGTCTCAGGTTCTTCACAAATAGCTCATAAAAAATGTTCAAAACATAGGCCAATTTGCAGAAAAAATTCTTGTCAAAGTTTCCAAGTTCAATTATCTTTATCTTGGCGTACAAAAAACACTCACCGAAAATTTCACTGTCAAATAGTGTGCGCATCATAAGTTTTGTAAGGTCAAATGTCAACAAAATAGATTTTTTGCATAAAACTTTTGAACGGTAAACGCTATTGAAAAATATTCGACATAAAACTTGTAGATCATGCGATTTTCTATAAAAAATAGGTTCAGATCAGTTTTTTCCTCGAGCGAACAGTTTAAAGATATTGCTACTTTTAAAATTGGCCAAAACAAAAAATACTGGTTTTTACTCGTTCCTCCTAAACGGCGAAGCTATGAAAATATAATTTATGCTTACTACTGTATAGATTATCATTTTTCTCTGTCTAGAAGAAGTTTGATAATATTTTTGTTTCAACGATAGCTCACTTCCAGTTGAGTTATTTGAGCTTGAATTTGACACTAACAGAAAGAGAATTTCACTTATTTTGTTGAAAAACTGCTTACATCTTGCGATATACGGCATGTAGGAAAATATATTTGGTATCAATTGAAAGGTGTATTTTCCGTCTTTTAAAATTTTGGATTTGCTCGTTATCAAGAAAATATAAATATACCTCCATCTTGTTATGCATAAAAAATAATTTACAAAGCTTTCAAACAATACTAAAAAATACATATTTTGAATAAAGAATTATTAGAAATAACGTTAAATGAAAAAGTTCATAGCACCTATACAATGTTAAAGTGTCTTTAAGAGTAAATTTGTATGATACTAAGTATTTCTTTCAAAAATGGCACTTAATTATACATTTAATCTAAGGTAACAAATAAGTCTTGACAAACATGCTTAGCATGTTTTCAAGCATGTTTGTCAAGACTTATTTGTTACCTTTGAAACATGCTTGACAAACATGCTTGTCAAACATGCTTGACAAACATGCTTGTCAAACATGCTTGACAAACATGCTTGACAAACATGTTTTACAAATATGCTTGACAAACATGCTTGACAAACATGCTTGACAAACATGCTTGACAAACATGCTTGACAAACATGCTTGACAAACATGCTTGACAAACATGCTTGACAAACATGCTTGACAAACATGCTTCACAAACATGCTTGACAAACATGCTTGTCAAACATGCTTGACAAACATGCTTGACAAACATGCTTGACAAACATGCTTGACAAACATGTTTGTCAAACATGCTTGACAAATATGCTTGACAAACATGCTTGGCAAACATGCTTGACAAACATGCTTGACAAACATGCTTGACAAACATGCTTGACAAACATGCTTGACAAAATTGCTTGACAAACATGCTTGACAAACATGCTTGACAAACATGCTTGACAAACATGCTTGTCAAACATGCTTGACAAATATGCTTGACAAACATGCTTGACAAACATGCTTGACAAATATGCTTGACAAACATGCTTGGCAAACATGCTTGACAAATATGCTTGACAAACATGCTTGACAAACATGTTTTTACTAATTCACTTTTTTCAAATGGCAATATCTTGTGACTGTTAGCTTGTGTGGAAAAAAGTGTTCTATTATTTTTTGTACACAACACTGACGTCAATGAAAATTTCGTCTTCTAAGAGTAACGGCTTAAAACCGGATTTTGTAGCTTTTGCCGAAATGTTTTAAGTAAAGAAATCTTTGAATTTATCGCTGCGATCTTTTATGTTTTTGTATTGAATGAAGTTGTTTTTGAGAGCTGTCACCGTTAGTGAGTTATACGCCAAAAACCGACAGTTTTTTTTATTTTACCCTTTCTTTGAAATAATGATCTTCTCCGCGAGAGTCAACTTTTTTTTTGTAGAAAAACCGTTTAAAAGTTACAATATGTAAAAAAACAATTTTTTTTGACATTTGACCTTGCATAACTTTTGATGCACATACGGTGTCACAATGAACTTTTCGGTGAATATTCCTTATGCCAAAATTAAGATTATTGCAATTAAAAACGATCACTTGGATTTTTTCCACAGTAAAAGAACATTTTTCTTAGGCTAAAAATGATATATAGAAAACTTTATCTTCATCACGCAAATTTTTCTAACGCTTATCTTGTCTTGTCTTGTCTTGTGGTATAATTTTATTAACATTAAACAAAAAGAAATAAAACAATGCTCAATATAATTTGTTAATTCATAGTGCAAATAATAATTAAAAAAATAAAATTTTACGTATGATTTTTGACAATATATAGATAAATAAAATAAATAAGAAAACAAACTATATATGTTTTTGTTTAAAGATAACATAAATACGTATTTTAAATTTATAATTAGTACAAAAATTCAAGTTCAAGTTTTTATGTCAAGTTCATTCAAAAATAATGTCAATTGTTGAGTTTTACGGCCATACAGCTGTCTTCCACCACAGTGCATAATATAGATTATTCAGAGCGTTGCTAGGCGCCATTACAGTATGGTCGTATATAGTCAACTATTTCCCCCAAGGTATATGTTGTTTTACAATGTAAGATATTCTATCGACTCCTGCTGACTGCTTTCCTTTTGATTAATGGAAAATGAGCTGGAGTTCTACCTTTTTAATTAACAGAGCACTGGACCCGTTTTGCTCAAAATGGTCTTAATAGAACCCTATGAAAACGAAGTGCTGATGTTTCTGATGATAGTATAGTAGTAGATGATAGTAGTTCGTAGAACTATAAAATATTACATATTCGTTTTCTCGTGAAAAAAATTCAAAAGGCAATTTTATTTTGAATTCGATCACAAATCTTAGTTTTTGATTCTTTTTAACTAAAATTTGTTTTCATGATCGAATCAAAGCTGCTGCGGTTCGTAAAATATAGTTCGTTCCCGAATACATCACGCGGGAACTATTGAAGATCCATTCAGGATCCATTTCAAATAAAAAAGAATATGTATAAAACAATATTTTCAACAGGGATTTTCAATAACATGCCAAGTTTTTGTTTCTTGAGCCATTTTAATGAAATTGACGAAGATGATAGCTGAGATAGAATTTTAACGAACAAAATATTTTCAAAACAAGGTGTTTCAAAAATATGTCAACATTTTGCAACTTCGTTGTTCCTTGAGCGATCTCAATGAAATTCATCAACAAATATGTATTTATGTGGAAAATGTTTGAAAATCGTTGGAGCGGTTTTAAAAAAAAAAATTTATATTAAATTTTTAAAACATTTTTAAGTAAACATTTTGGAATGCAAATTTTAAGTTTTGATTTGTATGCAGATAAAAAAGGGTTGGGTTCGAAATTTCGCAAATCAAAATCTCGCCTTCGCAATCTCACGATTAAGAAAACCCGCTTTTCATAATCTCGCAATAACTAAATCCCGCAAACTAAAATCTCGCAAATCTAAATCTCACAAAATTTAATTGCATTGCAACAAATACATTAGTATTTTTAATCATAAAATCTCGCAAATTAAAATCGCGCGAGGTTGTGACTAAATTTTGCGAGATATCCTACCTTCTGCAAAATATGTAAATCCAGTGCCTAAGTACTTTTAGACCACAATAATATTTATTAATTATTACTGTTAGTCCATTGAAAAGTTACATTCGGGGTTGCATTTGTCAGAGGATGCAATTTTCTTTTTTTTTAAATCAAGGGAGGGTCAGTTTAAAGTTATATCCAAGTTTGTGGGGTTGCACCCTTTGTCCCACGGTCGCCATCTTGGAAAAAGGGGTTCAAATGGTTTTTATGGTTTATCTCATGAACTATAGGTCTCACAAAAAAATTAGTTAACATTAGTTAACAATTTTTGTTGCAAATAAGATTATCTACAACTTTTGTCAAGTGACTTTTTGTCGTAGAACCAAAAATACAAAAGTTATAAGCGAAAATCCAAGAAAATTTGAGAACAAAATTTCTATTGATCGATATAACTTTTTTCTTATCATTTTACAAAAAAATGACATCAGACCATTTTTATAGATGATGTTTTGAGGAATAGTTTTCACTAGTAACTTTTTAAACTATATTCATTAGTTAAGGTTCTATAGCACTGCGAAATGAATACTCTTCAGTATTCATAACTATTACATAAATATTAATTTGTTATATTTTTTAATCATCTTTTCAGTAACCCGCGAACGAAGTAATCTATTCAGAGGCTAGTCGGTGACTGTGTTACTAAAAGTAATTTATTATTATTGAATTTTGTAAAGAAAAGTTGTGGAGCTATTTTTTGAGAAAAATAAGATTTTGTAAAATTGTTAAAAAGAACTTGTATTTTTAGTTTGTAAAAAATGTGGAGGGAATCACCAAAAACAACTAAGTATGTATGTAAATGGGTACCAAGTTGCAAAAAAAAACTGATCCAGTCATTTGGGCTGCAGCCGAACAGACAAATACACAGACAGACAGATTGAACTGTGAGACCCACTTTTTTCGTCTTCCCTCTCATCGTAATGAATCATCTGATCAAAATCTCGGGTTCAATTTTTTTTAACAAATACGGCTCCGTGAAATAACTCCCCAATGAAATAACTCCCCAAAAAAATAAATGAAATAACTCCCCAAAATTTGTATGACGTTGGGAAGTTCTTTCAAAGAAAGAAGTCCCCAAAATTGGGGATTTATTTCATCGATATTTGGGGACTTCATTCATCTTCAAGTTGGGGTTTAATTTCACAATGAAATAAATCCCCAAAAGTATACAATGAAACAAGTCCCCAATCGTGGGAATCGTGGAAACAGGCGGTTTTTAATGGATGGAACTTTAAAGTTCCAAAAACCAATTTTTTTACTCAACAACTTTATTTATTACGTTTAATAAAAAAAATCATTACAAATCTTTAAAGACTTATTTCATTCGTTTTTGGGGATTTATTTCTTCTTCAAATTTGGAGACTTATTTCAGAATGAAATAAGGCCCCAATTTGGGGAGTTATTTCATTTTCACTTTGGGGAGTTATTTCATTGGGGAGTTATTTCACGGAGCTAACAAATACGAGTACTTATGTACATATATATACATAAATATAACCTGCCATTAGGACCTATATCAAAAGTAAAAGTTGGTTGTGAACCCCATTAATTTCGCGTAGCTGGCTACTAATAGGCCGTAAACTCTACAACTGAAATACTTGAACTTGACATCAAAACTTGAACTTGAATATTTGTGCTTTTATAATAAATTAAACATAAGTATGTTATCTTTAAATAAAACATGTGTAGTTTGTTTTTATAATTTATTTTATTTATATAGTAAATCATATACAAAACTTTATTTGTTTTTATTATAACCTTTTTTACACTATGATTTTACTATCCAAATTGTGTTGATTCTTGTCTTTTTTTTTTAAATTTTTATTTGATGTTAATAAAATTTTTACTGAAAATAAAACACAAAGATAAGCTTTAGAAAAATATGCGTGGGGAAGATTAAGTTTTCTGTATATATATAATTTAAAAATGAATAAATAATTTGAATAGCTCGTGGAGAACAAGGGGTTAATGACTTTTAACTCTCAAACATTCCTTTTTGCGTGTTGCTGACAGGAATAGAGGAGGCCTTCAATTTTCTACCGAGACCGATGGTCTCTGATATGAGAAGCAGCTTTTCATGAAAAAAGTACTATTGAATGATTTGTGTCTTCCAATCAAGATGCAATAGGTACTTACCGTTAAAAAAAATTATTATTTTTAGATAGCAGATGCGGTGCCGTGACATAAGGCCAAATTTAAAAGTTTGGCCTTAAGTCACTTTCTAAAAGCGACTTAATGCCAAGTTTTAAGAGTTGGCCTTATGTCGCTTTTACACAAATGAGGCCAAATTTGTTTGTACGTAAAATATTTTGTAAGAAAAAACAGTAATTTTTGGAAAAGAAACTTTGCAAACACCCAACCTCGTACCCACCCCAAATCCTATAGTGAGCCCAAGCAGGGGGGCAGCATGCCCCCCCATATATACATGACTGTTTATTGTGAATTTTTAAATTTCACAATCCTAATAAAACCTCTCCTTTATTTGGTTTGTGAAATACAAAAAATTTCAAATAAACAGTGAGGTATGGATGGGGGGGCATGCTGCCTCCCTGCAACCCCCCTGCTTGGGCTCATGATAGAATTTGGGGTGGGTGCAAATTTGGGTGTATGCAAAGTTTCTTATGCATTTAAAGAAACTGGATTTAATGAAATTTTTCAATGAAAAATAAAAAAAAATAACAGCTACGCTAGTATTAAAAGTGACACAAGGCCAAATTGGCCTTATGTCACTTTGTAAAAGCGACACTATGCCAACTCTTAAAATTTGGCTTTATGTCACTTTTTTTAAGTGACATAAGGCCAAATATTCAAATTTGGCCTTATGTCACTTGGCCTTATGTCACGGCACCGGCAGATGCTGGCTATTGATATAATCAGACCTTTCGTCGCAACAGTAATACTCCTACTAGTTCTGTATCATTTGAGATAGTATAAAAGAACTTTATAACCCAAGTAACAAAATTGTTTCTCATTTCAGACATTTAAAAATTTTTTTTTGTTGCTATAGCGCTTCTATTACCCCTCTGACTAGAATTATAAAATGTTTTCTGGTGCAAATTATATCAGTGTAACAGGAGCAATTAAGAAAAATTTCCTTAAATCACTCAGTAGTGCTCTTATAAAATGACCACAGAGGTAACGTTTCAATAATCATCCTGTAAAATGTTATACAATCCTACTCAAGTTAAGATTATGATTCCGATCTTACTTACTTACTTACTTAAGGTGGCGCTACAGTCCGGGGTGGACCAGGGCCTCAACCAACAAGCTTCTTCCAGCCGGCTCGGTTTCTAGCTAGCTGTCTCCAGTTTCGCACGCCAAGTTGGTTGAGGTCCTCTTCCACTTGCGTGCGCCACCTTTTACGCTGTCCGCCTCTACTGCGTTGTCCCACGGGGTTGGATTCAAAGACTTTCCGGGCCGGAGCATTGGTGTCCATTCGCTCTAGATGACCCAACCATCTCAGTCGTTGGCTTTTCACCTTTGTGGCTAGGTCGGTGTCGCTGTACAGCCCATACAGTTCGTTGTAGTATCTTCTTCTCCATTCCCCATCTATGCAGACGGGACATAAAATCACCCGGAGAATTTTCCTCTCAAAACAGCCTAACGCGTTCTCATCCACTGTTAGCAGTGTCCATGCCTCTGCACCATACATCAGGACCGGGATGATAAGCGTCTTATACAGGGACAGTTTAGTTGCTCGAGAGAGGGCTTTGCTTCTCAATTGCCTTCTTAGCCCAAAGAAACAGCGATTGGCAAGAGTAATTCTTCGTTTGATCCCAGCGCTGGTGTCGTTCGCTGAGTTTATAGCGGATCCTAGGAAGACAAAGTCTCTGACTACCTCAAAATTATAGCTGTCTATAGTGACGTTCTGTCCGAGACTTCGGTGTTGGGTGTCCTTTCTTGTGGACAGCATATATTTTGTTTTGCTTTCATTCACCGTTAGACCCATCTTCTTGGCTTCCCTCCCAATGCTCACAAAAGCACCACTGACATCACGCTTTGTTCGTCCGATTATGTCAATGTCGTAGCGTAAGCGAGTAATTGGACGGACTTTTGAAAGATTGTGCCTCTGGTGTTGACGTGAGAGTTTTGCACTATTCTTTCAAGAACGATGTTGAAGAAGTCGCATGACAGCGCGTCGCCTTGCCTAAAACCTTTTTTGACATCAAAGGTGTCGGTGAGGTCTTTGCCGACCTTGATGGAGCAGCGTGCATTCTCCATCGTCATCCTGCACAAACGGACGAGTTTGGCAGGGATGCCAAAACTAGACATTGCTCTATATAGCTCATCTCTATAGATGCTGTCATACGCGGCCTTGAAATCGATAAAAAGGTGGTGGGTATCGATTTGGAACTCCTGGGTTTTCTCCATGATCTGCCGTAGTGCGAATATTTGGTCGATGGTGGACTTCCCTGGCCTAAGGCAACACTGATATGGACCTATCAGGTTGTGACGAATGGCTTCAGGCGTTCACAAAGTACGGCAGAGAAGATCTTGTAGGCGATATTAAGAAGACTGATGCCTCTGTAGTTGGTGCAGTCCAGAGGATCGCCTTTCTTGAGGATCGGGCAAACAATACTGAGGTTCCATTCATCGGGCATGCTTTCTTCCGACCATATTTTACTGATGAGCTGGTGCATACTCCTAACCAATTCATCGCCAGCAGCTTTGAATAGCTCAGCCGCAAGGCCATCAGCTCCAGCAACTTTATTGGACTTAAGTTTAGATATGGCTATCCTCACTTCGTCAAGATCGGGTGGACGGAATTGTTGGCCTACGTCGTCCAAGTTGAATGGTGCAATTTGGATGTTAGCGGAATTCGGTTCGTCATCGCCGTTATACAATTTGCAGAAATGATTTTTCCATATCCTCAGCACTGACTGCGATTCCACCACGATGTTCCCCTGATCGTCCTTGCAGGCTTTGGTTCGGGGTTTGTAACCTTGGGAGGTTCTTTTTACTTTTTGGTAAAACTTCCGAACTTTATTCCTGCAGTGGCATCCCTCTAATTCCTCGATCGCGCGCTTCTCATGCTCTTTCTTTTTCTTTCTAAGAAGCTTGTGTTCCTCTTTCCTCTTCTGCTCGTAGAGCTCGCGAGCAGCTCTGGTCCTTCTATGCAGCGCCGCTTTGTATGTCTGTTGTTTGGCTGCATGTACTTGCCGGTATTCCTCCTCGAACCAGGGGTTTCGCTGTGGTGGTCGTGCGAAGCCCAGCACGTCAGAGGCGGCATCGCTGATGGCTTCCTGGCAGTTTTTCCACTGGTTCTCGATGTTTGCAGTTGGCGGCAAAGGACTAGTTAAGAGGGCGCGAGAGACTCGGTCGGAAAAGGACCTGGCGATTTCTTGCGACTGTAGCCGTCCGACGTTGAACTTCCGATCTAAGACTGGCCGAATGTCTAGCGAGCAAGACTATTGGTGTACAATTTTTTTTTTATTTGAACCTCATTTATACTCCTCTAATTATCTCCATAAAGGTATAATAGGAGTGAAAAAGGCCTTTCTCATTTCATGAAGTATTATACAATGCTTTTATGAGTGGGATGAATGATAACGACAAGCTTATCTGGATGAATATAGGAGTTAAATTGTTAGTTGAGAGAAGAATTATTTCAACTTTATATTTTCCTTCACAATTATCACTCTAGGAAAATATCAATAAAAAATATTAGAATTAGAGGGTTCCCCCTCACAAGCATACCCACCTTTGTGTCGATATTCCTCTACTGCGCGGAACCGTCTGGTCTTTCAGGATTGGGATTAAATATATTCTCGATCGGTTCATTAGTGTTTATCAGCTCAAAATCATTGAACTTTGTTGAGTTCATATAGGCTGTGCAGTTCGTTGCTGTTTTTTTCTTTCTTCAAAACGCCGCCGCCGCACAGTGGTCTGAAATCAACGTTAAGCGAAAACTAAATCAAAAATTAAAGGTTCAAATCACCATGACTAATACTGTGACTGTCTAAACGTAGAATACATCGGCGCACCCACTGATGACTTTTGTTTTTTATTAAAGGTCGAAGATGACACTAAAAGACCTGCGTTAGTTGAACGGTTCAACCAATATTCGCAGCATGGTATGCCAATTTCGAATTGTTTATCATTTGCAACGGGTGTGAAAATTCAAGTTAAAATTATTTTAATAATTTATAATCATGGATAACGTATATAACGGTAAATATAAAAAAAAAAAAAAATTTAAGAAGCTGTATAGACCGAGAGCCCACAGCAGATTTTGGTTGTAAATGCGATAGCAAAAAAAGAAGCATAGGCGTCGAAAGCTTTATTAAAGGCTATTCATAAAATCAAAGTCTTGCAGTCCACAACTGGGGCCTTTGCGAGAAACAGTGCATCGAAAAAAAAATATGAATGCAACTTCAAGGATAATCGTGTTAGCCGAAATTGGTTTTCACTCCTCCCTAGATAACCTCCTCGGATCACACGTCACGGAATCTGAGACCATTTGAGGGTATAGTTCGCTCTACCGGACCGTTTAAAAAGTTCAAAATTCTAAGTGAAAACCTTTTTATTTAAAACAGTCTGGCAGGGCGAATTAAATATTCAAATGATCTCAGAATCCGTGATATGGGATCCGCGGAGCTTATCTAGGGAGGGCTGAAAACCAATTTCGACTAACACGATTATCCTCGAAGTTGCATTCATATTTTTTTTTTTTTGATGCACTGTTTCTCGCAAAGGCCCCAGTTGTGGACTGCACACTGCAAGACTTTGATTTTTTTAATAGCTTGTAATGCAGCTTTCGACGCCTATACTCCTTTTTTTTGCTATCACTCACACCCAAAATCTGCTGTGGGCTCTTAGTCTAGTAAAGTGAGTACGTAGTTAAAAGAGATTTTTTGATTATTATTTTTCAAGTTGAGCATACAAAAAATTATTAGTGTCAAGACTGCTTTAATATCAGTAGAATATCACTTTCAAGATAGTACAAAAACGAAGTTTATTTACGTGCTAATTTATCTTTTACAATTCATTTAAGAAATTGATTGATGATTGGCTTTCCATATAATGTTTTTTTTTTTTTTTTTTTTTTTTTTTTTTTTTTTTTTTTTTTTTTTTATTATAAATATTCCACAAATGATTTGCCAAAAATCGCTATGACCTCGAAATTTTTTTTTTTTTAATAAAAATTTGTTAAGAAAAGATCTATTTGTGCCAAAAATCACGAGTGGCTCTTAAAAAAATTGGCAATTGATTAAAAATATTCTATGGCTTATCAATTTCTAAAATAAGTTGACTTTTTTTGACCAAATACTGACCAATTAGATGGCATACTCTACTCGGTAAACCTACCTATCAACAGATCAATGAAGCTTCCAAACTTTTGCAGTGTATTCCAAGCGGAGGTGCTTGCAGTTTGCGAAACCGCGAAATATCTAACCTCTTATGAAGTAGTCAATAGTAATATCGACATCTTCATAGATAGCCAGGCGGCCATTAGGGCCATTTCTTCAATCACTGTAAAGTCCAAACTGGTGGATCGTTGTCGGATTGAGCTTAGATCTCTAGGCGCAACGAACACTGTTACCCTAAAATGGGTCCCAGGACATCGTGATATTATGGGGAATGAAATGGCAGATGAACTGGCCAAAAACGGATCATCTCTCGATCCGAGCCAGGTCGAATCCTCTATACTTGTGCCACTGGAGCAGGTAAAAAGTGAAATTCACCAGAATTTCCTCGAAGCTGCAGACGTCAGATGGTCATCAATTGACACTTGTCGGGTTTCAAGAAATTTATGGCCGAATATTTCGAAGAAAAGAACTGAATATTTACTTAAGATAAGCAGACCTCAACTATCGCTCCTAGTTGGAATCCTAACGGGACACAACTCAATGGGAACCCACATGAGGAGAATGGGCATTAGCCCATCGGACTTATGTAAAGGGTGTCAAGATGAAGAGGCGGAAGAGGGCTCATCCCATTTCCTTTGCGAATGCCCCAGCTTAGCTAGAACTAGAAAAGAAGCCCTCGGAGAATATTTTTTCGATGAAATGGGCGACATCTCTTCCTTGCCACTAAAGAATATCCTGAAATTCATTCAGAATTCAGGATGGTTCAAGGAGGCATCCCACACCTAAACTATCCCCGATCACCCACCTTCCTCATACCTACCTACCTTAAACCTGGGGAACGCAATGGATCCACGGAGATCCGAGTGAGATGATGCGGCTTGCCGTATCATCACCCCTTCTAACCTAACCTAACCTAGATGGCATACTTTTATAGGTGTCGAGAACCCACAGCCCAAAGAAGCAGTAATTGAGAAGAGCTATTCTGCGTTTGATGTCAGTGCTAATAGTTTGTTGTCTGAGGGTAATGTCCTCAGTATTTTCTTGCCGACTAGATACAAAACGTAGATGGGATCTCTAAAATAAGTTTTTCTATCAATATAGTATGTTACAGAATTGTAAAATTTATACAAGTACCAGTTCCAGTAGGTACCAGTACCGTACTGGTACTTCAGCACACGGTACTGGTACTTGAAAAAAGTAAGTACCAGTATTTCACAAGTCGCATGTATCAAGTGTTGCGTATTAATGTGCTTGAGCAGTTATTTGAAGTACTTGTCCAGTCCGTTCAAGTACTTGTCCAGTACGTTTAAGTACTTGTACAATACGTTCAAGTACTTCTCAAGTACTTTCAAATATTTTTAAGAACTTGCAAGTATTTTACCAGTTCTTCATCAATTCTTTGATTAATCACCAAATAAAAATGTTTTGGATACAAAAATTGGTAAGCCTCACTTGCATACTGCTGGTTCAATGGTTCTAAAATTTTGAATCGATATTATTTCGGTAGCAACAATTGGACTAACAGTTTCTAGTGTTCTCATCAAAAAAAAACTTTCTTCTGATGAAGTACATAGTAAAATTCTTTTATTGATATGAAGTTGAAACAAACATTACTCAATAAGCTAGGAAGTACTTGAAAATACTGGTCAAATACTTGAAAGTAGTGCTTAAGTACTTGAAATTACAGCTCAAGTACTATGGTACTCAAGTACTTAATACTTAGTACTTGTACCCAAGTACTTGAAAAATATTTGTACTTAATTGTGTTCAAGTAGATACCAGTACCAGGGAATTGAAGTAACGGTACCTAGAAAGTATTTGTACTTGAGAAAACTGATGTCCGGAAATACTTAAGTACTTAACAGGTCTGGTATCTAATTGCATAGTTCTCGATGTTTTTTTATAATCGAAGAACTAGCTATGCTGATTTAAACAAATCCGTCCAAAACAACATTATTTTAAATGTTATTATTTAAAATGTAGAAGATAAACAAAATTTTGTAAATATTTTTATTAAAATCTTCTTAATATCATAATAGTCCACCTTGCATAAGCAAACAAAAAATATATAAACAATAATAATTAACCTTGTCATTTGTTTACCAAAACAAAGTTTTATTTTTCAAAGTGCAAACAAAATCCTGTTAGCTAGTTTTTTTAAAATTTAATTTGCGTCTAAGATCTATTCCCGATGATTCGACATAGATAATGTTGTTGAAAATCTAAAAGCAGATGAATTCAAGAATGATTCAAAATTATATTAGTTTAGCTTCCGAGATGTCTGCTTCAGCAATTATATATTTTTTTAAATATATTTATGTTCTTTATGTTTCAAATAACAAAAAATAGTTAAAGAATACTTGAAAACCAAAATTAAACATGACGTTCATCAATATTCTCGATTTTTAAGTTTTCGTTGTGTTAATTTTATGGATCTATTTTATGGAAATATGCGTTGGTTTTAATTTATGGGTGATTCTTAACAAACTGCAATGCTTTTATGTCATTTGACTTTTAAGCATTTTCTGCACGTTCACATTAAAACAACAACTGTGAATCATATTTTTGTAATAATTCAAAAGAAGAAAAGAAAAAAAAACTTGTAATTCATGTGAAGTTCATTAATGCAGGATTAATATTTCATGCTGTTTAATTCGAGAACTCATTTACAGAATTTACGGTAACAGAGTTTTCGACAAAAATGAACACGTAACACTTAACTCGCAGTAACGTCTCTTACGTTTAGTTCGTTTCATCTATTAGCACGTTTACGTGTGCTGCCTTAAGATTACGATACGTTTACTTTATGTTAAACAGAGATGTCATCCAATTCGAAATAGTACTGTTTGGTATTGTAACGAGGCGTTACACTTTTTCATTTATCAGCCGAACCTCCTTTCAAAATTAATTATTATTTACCGAACCCTAATGTTATTTACCACACCGAACCCTGGGTTGATTTTATACCTCTACCCATATAAAGAATAAAGGCAACCAGATGTTGTTAGAGCTGAACACACATGACGTTGTTGGTAGTTTTTCTACTGTCTTTAAGTTCACCTTTCCTTGTGCCAAAAAATGTTAACATGGGGAGATTGAATTTCACTACTAATTGGTTTTCTGCCTCCACCTGTTGTTTAGTACCAATTGCTGATTTACTGGCTGAACAGAATAGAATGCTGCAACTGGAATAGCTGTCAAAAAGTGTCGTACGTGATTTTTTTTACGCGCCCACAATGCAGCTGTACAGCTTTCTGACATTTTAGTATCGAAAATAAAAATGAAAACAAAAATAAAAATTAATAATGATGAAAAAGAAGCTAAAATTGCTTTACGTCTTTATGAGTTATTGAAAAGAGTTTAAAAATCACTTTAACCCACATGTTAACACTTCGTTTTGTTCGCAATTTTGAAACGTCGAAAAAGCTGTAAGCTAAAGTTAAAAGTTGGCCAACTTGTCCAGCTGCGTTTGCAGCTCCGTCTGCAGCTGCGTCGTGTTCTGTTCGCATCATTGAATTTGTGTGTATTCAAAATTTTGACAGCTATTCCAGTTGCACCTCCGTCTCCATTCTGTTCAGCCAGTTAATTAAATTTGGGAACCAAATTTAAACTAGCAAGTAGAAACACACTGCTGGGTACGAACTACGAAGTGTACCAGATAGGAGTTTCGAAAAACTTTTTTCTTTTAAACTTCTACTTCTTCCCTCTAAGTGTATCGTGGACAAAGAACTAACATCTACCGATTTTTCTTCTAGTCTTTTGCTAGGAGCAGGGCCGTGTCCCACCGATTATTTCTGTGCCTACCCTTCTTCAAAGAGTAACACAGACAAGCTTGTTACCGCGAACAAAGCACCGATTTTTCTTCTAGTTTGCCGCTAGGAGCAAGAAGGTTATATTGTACTTGTTTCTTTCTGCTCTCCACTTCTTCTAAGTGTAGCATATGGACAAGGCTTAGCCTACAATGATTTTCTTCTAGTCTTTTGCTAGGAGCAGGGCCATGTCCCACCAATTATTTCTGTGGCTTCACTTCTTCAAAGAGTACCATAGACAAGCCTATCATCGCGGATAGTGCACCGATTTCTCCTCCCGTCTCTTGCCGGAGGCAGGACTGACTCCACACCAGTATATGAAATACCTTGTTATATTATTGTAGGAAGACTTATTGCTATTTATACGAAATACCCTGTTATAAAAAACAATAATAATATAAAGAACGAAAATTATAAAATAGTGTAAACTTGATTTGGAATTAATAAAGTTTGTTTTGATTGGAGCTTGGAAACTCTATCCAAGTTTTTTGCTTTCTTTGAGATAAACCCTGGACACGGACGAGCCTACCTCAGCCTCGACAAAAAGCATCACAGTATAATGTTAAAAGAGTGTTGGATTCGGACATTATTGGAAAAAATTGAATCCCTTTTCACTCTTCACAGAGGAAAAAAATGCAAAGATAGTTTCTAGTAATATCCAATCGGTTCGAAATTTGGCACTAAATACATATGCCGGCCGGTACGTACCTAATATAGTTTTATTTTGGGCAAAAAGTATAAACCGATCACTCTATTAACATCAAAATGTAGTTAAATGATATAAAAATGATTTGTCTTCTATCTGCCAAGCCTCAAAGTGTAAAATTCTATTACGATGTCCATGAATTAAAACTCTGAAAAAAGTAATCCTTACGCATTGAAAAACAACCTTGGAAAGAAATAAGTCAAGAAAAAATGTGTCATAGTTTTACACTACAACACTATTTTTATTATGTTCTGGACGATGAATTTATGAGTAAAAACTCATTCTCTGGTTCAACTGAAATTAAATTTAAAGAAATTTGAAACTATTTTCGATCTTACTAAAAATTTGAAGCATTTCGTATCAGATAATATCTCTGCTACAAACTTGAGGTTTTATCAGATATGTAACATTCTCATTGAACATAATCTAGGGACCCTTTCGGATGAGGAAACAAAAGTTGCCATTGACCAAAATCTCCTCGAGTGAAAGGAACGTATCAAACTTAACGTTGCGTTACGTTTTGTTTAGTTACGTTACGTTACATTACGTTACTTTACGTTCGCTGACATCAAGAAATTTTTCATGCGATACGAATACGTCAGTGTCAAGCAGCTAAATCACTTTGAGGGAAAACATTGGCGGCGGCAAATCTAATTGAATGCAAAATATTTCTTGCAAATGCTAAATAAATAATTATTGATCAATTTTATAAACTATTATCCATAAAATAGGGCATAAAAGTGAAATAAAACAATAATTATCATAAATGTTTTCCCTCAAAGTGCCATTACAAATAGAAAGAGATAGCTTGGTAGAAAGCCATATGGAGTCATTATTTTACGAGCTGTGTAGCATGTGGTGCTGTCTAAAGCGTCGCAAGCATTAATTTCAGGAAACAAAATGTGGTGCAAAGTGATGATTGACAGCCCCAAATCTTGAGATCGTTTTTAAATGAACACACCTAGGTTTTGCAGCCACCCTCTCTACCATCAGCGGCGGAATTTTCACCTGTATCGCAGTGTTGAAATGTGGCATTGTATAAAATAACAGAAGTTCATGACTGACGCAGTTGTCGAAGATTTAGTAATTCCGCTCACTTGATTGAGCCTTATGTATATAGTTCAGCTCATTGATTCCAACTGGAGAAGGAGAAGTCCCTAGAAGTGAGATCACTCGCAAGAAACACTGAGGCCATAAATTCATCCGAGGCTAGGTTTGAACTGCTCCGCCTCTGGCTACGGTCGAAACGAGTAAGTCTAGGAACGCACTTGCCATTTTCTGTGTTTGGCACTAAAAAAAATGGACGTAACTCAATTTTTTTTATAATTAACGCATTTAGTATGCGGGTTAGGGGTTTTGAGTACCCTTAAAATGATTTAACACACTGCGAGCGTTAGGAAAATAGGGAAGGATTCGAGAAGAGATATAACGATGCACATTGGTTTTGTAGTTATGAATAACAAAAAGAGAGGGAAATACAGAGCCAGGTAAAGCATTCCACTCAAGCTTTGAACGAATTAAAGCCATATAGATTACAGCCAGATCAGAAGTGGAGACAAATTTCTTACTTCTTCGAAGAAAACCTAAATATTTCGCAGCATTTTTGGCGACGTCGAATATGTGATCAATCCACCGAAGGTGGTTTGTGATGCACATACCCAGAACTGAAAGCTGTTCGGTTTCCTCGATGCAAGTGCCACTCATGGAGAGGAGCATAGCGGGTGGGTTTCGCTTTAACGAGAAAAGACAGCATTGAGCTTTTGAAGCATTTAATTCTACGTGGTTTTTTATTCCCCATTGGACAATGCTGTTAGGATCAGAATTTAATGAGCTTATCATACGCTGCTGTTCAAGTTCCATATCCGAAGAACAAGGAAGTGAATCTTGGAACGAATATGAAAAGCTGAGGGTATTGTCGTCTGGAAAACAATTTAATGGATTAGAAGTTTCACACAAAAGAACATTTATAAAAATAAGGAAGAGAGCTGGAGACAAAACGGAGCCCTGGGGCACACCAGCACTTATTTTATGAATATCGGACTTGAAACCATCCAACACAACTTGTATTGAACGGTCCGAAATGTAATTTCTAATCCAACGAAGAAGAGATTCATCAATACCAAATGCATGCATTTTCGATAAGAGAGCTTGATGCCAAACTCTATCAAACGCATTTGAAATGCAACAATATTACTTTCTCTAAAACCATGTAAAGATTTATTCCACTGCTCGGTGAGATATACCATCAGATCACCAGTGGACCTATTGCTACGAAAGCCATACTGCCGGTCATTAAGAAACTTTCGTTCTTCGAGATGTTTCTTAAGGTGATAATTTATCAGCGTTTCCATGACCTTGGAAAGAAGGGACGTAAATGCAATTGGACGATAGTTAGATAGAAGGAGAAGAAGATTCGCCATTTTTAGGGACAGGCTGGACAAATGCTGTTTTCCATCCACTCGGAAAGTGACCAGTAGAATAGGACAGAGCATCAAACTCGCTAAAAGTTGAATTTATGTCCAAATTTGGACCTCGATTGAGAAAACATGAGTGAATGATGTGCTTATTTACCGTTAATTTTAACCACATGAAATTAAATTTTGTGTTGGAACACAAACCGTATTGTGGTTGGAGTTGGTATACGACACCTTTTCTTATACACTCCTCGTCAACTGAATACGCACAAACATTTTTTAATATACTTTATCCATTTTTTCCAAACAGTGATGGTTATTATGCCATCTGTTGATGCTAACCCTTAAGATGTTAAGCAGATAATTCCGAAAGAATTATCCAAAAACAACCGTGAGTTTTTCTTCAACCACTTGCAAAGTGTTTTATATGCAAAGTAGGAGTTTTTTTTTTAGTCAACTGAATAGGTACAACGCCATTTTCTTCGTTGTTTATAAGTTTTTTGGAGTGCTTGACAGTTTATTCTTACTTGAAAAATAAAGATGCATACGGCAAAAACATGAAGGGAGGTAAGAAAACAGCAACAACAGCAGCTGAGAGACGAAGAATTTTAAGATATGCATCAAATTCTTCTGATTCTGTGGCAAAAATAAAACAAAAAGTCGGCGTAAACGGAAGTTGCTCAACAGTATTAAGAGTAATCAACAACTCAAGCCATCTTAAACGAATGAAACTTAAGAAAAAACCACCACTTGACGAGAGACAGAAAATGTTGCGATTAGATTTTTCAAGACTTCACGCATGAGTTGGAAAAAAGAATGGTATCACGTGGTTTTTTCAGATGAAAAAAAGTTTAATTTCGATGGCCCTGATGGGTTCAACTTCTATTTTCACGACTTAAGAAAAGAAAAAAGATTTTTAAAGCGCCATCATAGTCGTGAAGGAGGTGTCATGATATGGGGAGCAGTCAGTTATTATGGAACAGTTGAGCTCGAGGTTGTAACATCAAGAATGACAGCAGCTGGGTATAAAGTAATTTTGGAAAGAAATTTTCCTAAATTTTCTAACATCTTTGGACCCATAAACTGGACCTACCAACATGATAATGCGCCTATTCACTCAGCGCGCATAATAAAAACATGGATAGAGGAGCAACAAGTGCAGTTGCTTCAATGGCCGCCGCACAGTGGGATGAGAAGCGATTCTAGCGCGCCAAAAGTATTCTTGGGGTAATTATATGGAATAAAGACCTAATTTTGATAAGCTTTTATAGTTTTGAGGTTGTTGCAGACGTTTTTAATATTTTTCCAGGGTGGTGTCAAAAATTAGGGACAAGAAAGTGGCAAAAAGAAAATTCTATCAGTGTTCGAAAAAAGAGTGTCCCTTAATGAAGGATTATTTGAGAAATGATTCTTAGGCGGTTCTAAAAAAATTGTATGAGGTGGGGGTCTGTTTCCTTTTTTTGGTGGGAGGGGCAATTTTCTAAAAAAGATTACTTGCAATAGACAAACAAATATTAAAAAACAATAGCAACAGTTTGAATGTCATGCTATTGCTGTGTTTAAAGTCGAAAATCGATTCTCTGTTTGACTATATACATATGTAGTTGGTTTTGTAAATACTTTTTGAAAAAACTAGTTTTCAAACTTAAAATTAAAAGGGAAACCTAAAAATTTTTATTTGTTTAAACTTTTTTTTCCGAGTCACTATTACTACTCGTTTCGGAATCATGTTCAGATTCATTTTCGTCATTTTGGAGGAATAATAAATTGCGAACTTCCTTATTATATTCCCTTTTGTTTTTTGTTTTTGCCTTTCGCATTGAGGTACTTGAAAACTTGTTTCCAACCAATCTGAGTTTTTTTTTATAAAAATACCTATAGGAAAACTTCGCAGTTTTCCATTTCTGGGATAAAGTTTTGCAGAAGTTTTGCAAGGCATTTTTAACTTTTTGAACATAATCAAAGCTCCATGCAGCCTCTGGTGGCTCCAAATATTCTTGGATCACATCATACAATTATTGCCGATTTTCGTTATTTATAGGAGTCAGCAACTTTTGATAACGATATTTTTCCCTTAATTTTTCAAATAATATTGACTTTTTCAAAATTGAAGCCATTTCTATGGATATCCTCCTAAATATGCCGCACATAATATGACAGCTCTTTATTATTTCCTAAATTTCAACCTTTAAAATGGCAACACTTATCTGTTTATTATTTGTAACCTACATGAAACTTTTCTGCTAGCATTTGTTCACACTTTAATAGGATTTATAGTTTTTTTTTTTAATAATCGATAATCCGGTGGATAAAATTTAATTATTAAATTAATATGTATTATTTTTAAGCAAATTTGAGTGTTTATCAAATAAAACAACCCAAAAAACGCAGAAAACACTCGTGACAACTTATTATAACGGAATACATTACCGACCTTGAGTCACCAGTGAGAGCAGTTTGACTTTCGTGGCTAACGTTATCTCTCATTAAAAGTTAAATAAAATTGTTAGTTGGTGGTAGTTGGTAGCGATTTTTATAGCAATGTAAGTATACATATTGGACTAGCTAATGGAAGTATAGGTAAGACGTTCCATGACGTTCCGGATTTTTGGCAGACTATACAAACAAAAAACAATGATATAAAAATTGTTTAAATAAATTGATTTAAATAACAAACAACCAGTGAATTAATTTTTTTGGAATTGATTGTTTATAATAATGACACTATTGGTAAACAAGAAAAAAAATCTAGCAGATATCCATCCTTAAATAGGATCAATATCGAAATTTTATAAAAGCAGTAATTTGACTTCATAATTAAGATTATTGCAATCAAATTAGCGTGGAGCGAAATTTCGTTAAATTACATTAAAAAGCTATACGATTCCATGCCGGATCGAATTTACGAAGTAATTAAAAATAAAGGTGGAAGTACCCACTACTAAACTTAAACAAAAACTTGTTTCATTCCATTCCAATACCAATTTTAATTTTTGTACCTATTCAGTTGACTCAAAAAAAAAACTTCTACTTTGCATAAGTTACACTTTGGAAGTGGTTGAAGGAAAAACTCACGGTTGTTTTTGGATAAAACTTTGAAATTCTGTTATTTATATGTTACGAAAATTTTTACCATCAACAGATGGCATAATAACCATCACTGTTTGGAAAAAATGGATAAAATATATTCAAAAATTTTTGTGCGTATTCAGTTGACGAGGAGTGTATATACGGCAAGACTATGGTGGGGGAAGAATAATGGTACCAAATTATACCCATTTAGATTTAATTCCGAATGATCAGAATTCTCAGCTATCTGGGTTTCACTTAGTGCCAAAACAGCTGGCTTGTTTTTTGCAGTATAGACGTACGCGGCATGAAAATTCTTTCCAAGTCCACGAGTGTTGCTGAAATCGACCCTGAACTTACCAATCATCACAATAAACAAAATTAGCGAAAACTCAAGTCAGACAATTAACTAAGATGAATGTTTTAAATAGATTCCAATCTGGACTTCTCAATAACAATTTGCAACTAGTGTTATGGCCTTAGTGAAAAAAGTGTACTGATCCACCCCTGGTTAACTAGAAAAAACAAACAGCTATCTGTCTGACGTCATGCCAGCCTAACCGATGCATGCACTGCATGGAGAGGACCACACACAATGCCTACACCGTTTAAGCTAACGCAACTGTGAAGTGAGAGTGAAAGGAAGTGAAGCATTTACCACTCATTGCACTGTGCTGCACTCTACATTCTATTTTTTGCGACTTAATAATCATTCGGCTAAAATCGCAAGTTTGATCATAGCGTAAGGCTAGGACCCACTTGTGCTTTCGATCTCGTGACTTTTCAGCCGTAAGAAATAGAACACAAAATCTTAAATTAGAATGAATATACTACCGAGAATTGGCGGCGATTGAAAGGTGAAAATTTTACTAATGTATTCTATTTTCTACAACTTAATAATCATGAGAATAAAATCGCAAGATCGTTCCTTACCCAAGGCTACTTGCGATTTTCTGTCACATTCACATCTTTTATACCCTCAATCCCCCGTACCAAACAATGAACGAGCATTGCATACCACCGAGGTCCCCATCTCCATATGAAGTACATAAGAGGATACACATTTGCCGCCTGCTACGACGCACGTCAGCAGCAAGAGGAAACCTATGGGCAGTTGGTTACGTCAGCAAATGAAGTTCATTCACCAGTTTACAGTCCACAGTTGGTAACGCCAGCAAAGTTGACTAGTAAGCGTGGGAAATCCACCAGAAATCAGATTCTTCTTGCATAAGAAAAGTCTCGCTTTTATTTGTCGAACTAATAAAGAAGTACGCTGCTGGTTACTCTTGTGTACCAGTTAGAAGCTTCAACACTTTTTGGCGTACGTCGTGAAATACCCCCCCCCCCCGTCCGCCTCCTTATAAACTTCGTTCTGCCGCCGCTTTAAGACTAGGGAGTACGTCCCAACCTACGTTGTCTTGATTTCCGGTCAGACTAGGGAACCCGTCCCACCGCTTCTCCGCCAAATACAAACTTCGTTCTGCCGCCGCTTTTAAGGCTAAGGAGTACGTCCCAACCTACGTTGTCTTGAGCTCCGGTCAGACTAGGGAACCCGTCCCACCGCTTCTCCGCCGAAAATTAACTTCATTCTGCCGCCGCTCTAAGACTAGGGAATACGTCCCAACCTACGTTGTCTTGAGCTCCGGTCAGACTAGGGAACCCGTCCCACCGCTTCTTCGCCGAAAATCAATTTCGTTCTGCCGCCTCTTTTAAGACTAGCGAGCACATCCCAACCTACGTTGTCTTGAGCTCCAGTCAGACTAGCGGACCCGTCCCACCGCTTCTCCGCCAAAAATAAGTTTCGTTCTGCCGTCGCTTTATGACTAGGGAGTACGTCCCAACCTACATTGTCTTAATCAACCACCCGAATTGACGAGCCCGCTTTATCAGTAGATTATATGAAATAAAGTGTTATTTATTTTAAATCAAGATTATATTTGTAAAGTATATGAAATACCATGTTAGCATATAGTAAAGCATTACGATTATATAAATATATGAAATACGTAACATTAAGAGACATTATAATAAAAATTATGAAATGAAATTAAAAGACTCTGGCTCGTAGTTACAACTTTAGAAAAGGTCAAGCACGCATTTATGACTTTTTTAGTCGCAAGAAATGAAACACATGGTTTTAAATGTATATGCACACATATGCGATTTTAGAATCGCAGCGATTAAAAAAATGAATCCAGTTATAATATTTGAGAAATTAAAAGACTTCACTGTGAAGTTAGCAGCGCCTATCCTTTTCTCAGCAACCGGGCTAGCTAGGAATCTGAAATAAGGCTCTCAATTTGCAGTTTAATTTGCAGTTCAAGAAAAGGAAAAAACAAGTTAACAGTACATATAAAAGGGCACGGTAGTGCCCAGCCAAGTTCGCGGCACTACACCCTTTTTACAGGAACAAACTCAGGCGATTTTCAACCCCCCTCTAACTTCCAATCCAATATAGTCAGAAACTTCAAATTCGAAGTATTTGCTGAACTGATCAAACCCAGGTGGCTCACCAAATTTCAACTCTATAGCACAAGTAGTTCCCAAGATATAGGAATTCAAAAATCACAAAAACCGTAACTGACTGACTCACTGACTGACTGACTCACTGACAGATCATCAAAATTATGGAGCACTTTCCGAGATCGTAGAAACTTGAAATTTCGCACAACGGTAGGCCTTGTAGTACATACAAAGGAAAAAATCGAAAATCTGCAATTTTCTATTCAGGGGGCGTGGCATCCATCCACTTTCTTAAATAATCTATAAATTATATGGAGCCTTTCCGATTGTTGTAGAACAATGAAAATTGGTATGTTGGTAGGGTTTGAGGTACTTAGAAAGAAAAAAATTGAAAAATTGGAATTTTCCATACAGGGGGCGTGGCATCCACCCACATTCTTAAAAATTCTTATAAATTATATGGAGCACTTCCGATTGTTGTAGAACAATGAAAATTGGTAGGTCGGTAAGCCTTGAAGTACTTAGAAGAAAAAAAATCGAAAAATTGGAAGTTTCAGTTCAGGGGCGTGGCATCCACCCACATTCTCAAAAATTCTTATAAATTATATGAAGCACTTCCGATGGTTGTAGAACGATGAAAATTGGTAGGTCGGTATGCCTTGCAGTACTTAGAAGAAAAAAAAATCGAAAAATTGGAAGTTTCAGTTCAGGGGGCGTGGCATCCACCCATATTCTTAAAAACTCTTATAAATTATATGGAGCACTTCCGATTGTTGTAGAACGATGAAAATTGGTAGGTCGGTAGGACTTGAAGTACTTAGAAAGGAAGATAATCGAATAATTGGAATTGTGCATTCAGAGGGGGGGGGGGGGGGGATGCCATCCACCCACTTTATCAGAATTGCTATTATTTGTATGGAGCACTTTTGGTTGTCGTAGAATTATGAAACTTTGTAGAGCGGTAGGGCTTGACTTTCACCTGGCAAAATAAATCTTTGCAAAAAGAAGTGAAATCACAACAAAAACATAAATGTTAAAAAAGGAGCCAAGTTCTTATGTGTACAAGAAACCTGTGCGTAAAAAGTCAGCCAAAAAAAGTAATGAGATCTAAAATATATGCCAAGTTTTAAGTTCATGAAGTTTAATATCAAATATCTTAAATAGAGTAATATCGAAACAATTCCATTTCATGATAGAAATTTGGTAATTAATGATTACTGATTAAAATTTGGTGGATTTACTTGGCAAGTTTTCTGTTAAATATTTACTTAATCACAAATTTAAAATGTATGAAAACTTGACCAGTGAACCCACCAAATTTTAATCAGTAATCATTAACTACCAAATTTCTGTCATGATTTGGAATTGTTTCGATATTACTCTATTTAAGATATTTGATATTAAACTTCATGAACTTAAAACTTGGCATATATTTTAGATCTCATTACTTTTTTTGGCTGACTTTTTACGCACAGGTTTCTTGTACACATAAGAACTTGGCTCCTTTTTTAACATTTATGTTTTTGTTGTGATCCTTTTCTCAGGAACTGAGCCAGCTAGAAAACTGCAGTTAGGGTCCGAATTTGCAGTTTTTTATGCACTTCAAGAAAAAACTAAGTTCAAATTTGACAAAAAAAGTCGATAAATTCACTTTGCACTGTTAACGTCAGTGTGAAGTTAGCAGTACAAACCCTTTTCTCAGAAACTGGGCTCCGCGAAATTAGGCCCCAGGAAATGAAAAAAAGCCCCAAAAATAAATGATAAGAAATGAAGGATTTGCCGACAAATATTGCTCTGTTGCCTTGCAGGCATTCAAAAATTTGTGCTGAATGCAACCTCAAAATTCAAGCTGAAGCAATAGTTGAAGGAGAGGAGAGTTACAAGTGTCCTTGTTGCAGGGAAATTGTATAGGATACAATCCAGATATTTGTTTGATGGTTTGGGGTATTATCTCATTTTTGAAAATAAATTTTAATATTAAAAAAACAAATTGGGGTATTATTTCATTAAAAATAAAGAGAGACAAAACAAGTTGGGGCCTTATTTCATTTATTTTTGAGGCTTTTTTTATTTCGATGGGGCCTTATTTCATTGGATTTCATTGGGGCATAGTTTCATTATGAAAAATTACTCCAATTTGGGGCAGTATTTTCTTTTCTTTTGGGGCCCAATTTCGCGGAGCCCAGTTCCTAAGAAAAGGGTATGTACTGCTAACTTCACACTGACGTTAACAGTGCAAAGTGAATTTATCGATTTTTTTGTCAAATTTGAAGTTACAAATTTGAACTTAGTTTTTTCTTAAAATGCTTAAAAAACTGCAAATTTGGACCCTAACTGCAATTTTCTAGCTGGCTCAGTTCCTGAGAAAAGGATATGTACTGCTAACTTCACAGTGATGTTAACTGTGCAAAGTGAATTTTCGACTTTTCTGCCAAATTTGTACTTAAAAATTTTAACTTTGTTTTTTCGTGAATTAAATGAAAAACTGCAAATTTGGGACCAAACTGCAATTTTCTAGGTGGCTCAGTTGCTAAGAAAAGGGTATGTACTGCTAACTTCACAGTAACGTTAACAGTGAAAAATTAATTTATTGGATTTTTTTTTCAAATTTTTTCTTGAACTGCAAATTAAACTGCAAATTCAGAGCCTTATTTCAGATTCCTAGCTAGCCCGGTTGCTGAGAAAAGGATTGGCACTGCTAACTTCACTGTGAATGTTCACTGCTAACTTCACAGTGAAGTTAGCAGTACAGTCGGTTACACCCACTATTTGGTGAACTGCAAAATCCGGAATAGAAATGCATACAAAATGCAAAAAAAACTGTATATTCCTGCCATGGTCCCATTGGTCTAGCTTAAATATGTTATGCCAACTTCACACACGTAACACACGAATGCATGGCAAAAGTTATTTTTTAATCGAAATGACATAAAATTTCAATGTCGTTCCTAGGCTAGTGAGCCATTGAAAGATTTCATTTTCTCAATAATTAAAGTCGCGTCTCTATTGCACTCTCATCTGTGGAGAAAAATGGTGGCATTTATATAGTCAAAACAATATAGTTCAATAGTTTTCGCGTTACTTAATAAGTCCTCCGCATACTCATATATCATCACATATTACCGCCTCTTTTTGACTTCTTTGTGAATATATGTGTCATTAAAAAACTTATCATATCTATTATGTTGCCAGGTATGTAAAAGAAATATTGGCAATTTGTCAGTTTGGTACGTTTTCCGGCATTTACCTTTAATTTATTTAAGTAAGCATTTTCTTTCTTTTTTATGATCATTTCAGCCTTTCTTATTTAAATTATTTATTATTGCAAAAAATTTTCCTTCGATTATTTTAAATTATAATAAAAAAAAACTATACTCACCTAAAACATATTAAGATACTATAAATCTAACTTTAACAATTAGCAGATGTTGCAAGTTAGAATTTTATTGTTTTTAGTATACTCATAAATTCAAATAAAATGAAGGAATATATGAGTTGTTCTGCTGATAAAAATTAAAAACTAAAATAAAATAAAAACACAAAAAATAACAATGAGGAATAAATACCAAGTTATGTGTAGATAGACCTACCTCGAGTCAGAGTTTCCAAAATGTTATCCTATTAAGTAATTTTATCTTGAAAAATAAAAAATTCGTGTTTATTTAAAGCTCATAACACATTTTTAAGCTAATAGTTTGCATAGTTACCAGTACTTTTTGTGGTTTATTTATCTATTAATATTGTTGGTTTGAGAAGTGTAGGTACATCTAATCCGAAGCAAATAATAAAAATATAAAACACCTCCATCAAAAAGTACTTTATGAGGTAACAATAACTTGACCTTGAAACAGGTATAGAGATAAGATCTTTTAAATGATTCGTGGAATGTCTATTTGCGTGCGTGACACATACATACCCTGGTGTATAAATTTTTTTTTTAAATTTAATTCTTTGTTTATATTCGGCAACATACATAGTTTACGCATTGTGATGATTACTTTTAAGCACCATTCGAAAATTCTAAATTCTAATTTTTGACACGTCGTCGTCGTCGCTATCGTCGTCGCCGCCGCCGGCCGCCACCCCTGTCACTTTGGAAAATCTCCTTCCGTTAAACGACGAAAAATTATTATACATAGTTTTCTTTTTCGAGTTCAGTGACACTAATGGGAAAATTGTGTGGTTTATTGTCTCACATTTTCCATCGAGCAATATTCTTTAGAAAGAAAATTGTCGTTTTTGGCTTCTTTCCAATTGACCGTAAATTATTTCGCGTGATCCAGAAAAAACCCAAAATATAAAAAGAAAAAAAAAAAAAACTAACTCAACTATGATGGTTCAGAGTCCATGTCTGATGTAAGAACCTTTAGTCAACTCGGTAACAAGATATACGAAGAAGATTAAAGTGTTTAAATGTAGCGAATACAGTGCAGTTCACTGAATTAGTCCTAACTAAAGAAACAATGTTCATCCTTAAATTTTTACTTTGTGTCTTGAATTTTTTAAGATGTAAAATCGCTTTCTTTGGTAAGCTCTCTTGTCCATAAAAAAAAGCAAGTTTGAGGTTAGAGTTGATCAATTCAAGCCAGTTTTTCAGTGCTAAGTTACTAACTTAATTATCCGGCTCCCAGTTCATAAAGTGTCGCAGCCTGAGACACGGTAGCCATCCAACCTCTACGTTCCCGAGCATGCTGCTTCCAGCCATCTAGGCCAGGCTTTCTGGCATCCCCGATGGCTTGGTCTTTAAACCGGAGGAGGCTCGGTCGTCTTCGTTCTCTCGAACCTTGTGCCTGGGACTTATAGGCCCTCTTAGCCATTACTGTCCATTCGCTAGATGTGGCCTAGTCATAAAGTTGAAGTATTTTGATTTTCTAGACTACATCCACAACTTGATATAGCTCGCCCTCCTCACACACATGACCAAAAATCCGTCGAAAAATGTTTCTTTCGAAAGAACCCAGTATCCTTTTGTGCGTACAGCCCAACACTCGGCGCCATTAAGTAGAAGTAGGCAGTTGAGTGTGCACTTCGTCTTAAGTGTGAAGAGTTTTAAACCGAGCTTTTGCTCCAAACCGAAGTAGCAACGGTTTTGTTGTAGATAACTTGTCTTCGTTTACTTAACAAGTTTCGTCTGTTCTTCAATTGCCGTAAAAGACTATTATGGACTGTTGGGAGTAGCCAATGATGTCGATATCATCGACCTACGCTCGAGGTTGGACAGATCTGTTAAAAATAGTGCCTTCAGTATTAACGCTTGCCCTGCGTACTATCTTCTCCAGAACGAGGTTAAAGAAATCACCTGATGGCGCATATCCTTGCCAAAACCCTGTGCAAGTTTGGAATAGTTCGGAAGTGATTTTCCCTAGTTGCACATTACTTACTCTCTTATTAAGGTCCTGGGACTTGTTACGTTCGTGGGGCTCCTCTTGCGGGAATAGGGCATCCACTACTCCTACGCGCCATCGTGTACGGTTTCTAGAAATGTACCTCAACTCTTTCCAACTCTTCCCCAGTTGTGCTGATTCCTCTTCGACCATCCTTCGTCAAATACTTCTAGGTCAGCCCACTCTTATGCTCCGCTACGTGAGAGGGTTCCATTGCATCGCTTGACTCGTGACCTTTTCGAAGCGTATGTCAAATCCACTGCCACTTACGTTTTCGTATTATAGAGCCCATGGTTTCCTGACAAGTCCTCGCATGAAGTTCATCATTGGAGATACGGTTAGGCTAGAAAATCCTCAAGATGTTTCGGAGTCATTTAGTCACGAATAGTTGCAGCTTTCTTGTGACAGCGAGTGTTACTTTCCAAGTACTGCACTCATGAAAAAGCAGGGATTCAACATTGGAGCGGAACAGTCGTAGTTTAGTCCTAAGGCTTATAGAGAGGTTTCTCTATGTTTTGGACAGATTTCCGTACGCAGCCTTTGGTTTCCCGATTCGGCTGGTTATATCTAGTTTCGTCCCGCCATCTGTAGAACCAATACTCCTAAGATAATGAGAACTCTCTACCATCTCTACTAGTTGCCCAAAAACATCTTCCTAGGTAGATGAGGAAGTTCCGAGGTTGATCCTATTTGTTTTTGCCGTATTGATCTTAGGCTCAACGGTTTCAGCTTCTGTCTCCCCTTTTTTTTTTCATTTGATGGAGATCTATTATCCTATGAGAGATTAAGCATACGTCATCGGTCATCCGCGTAGTCCAGATGTTTGAGGTATGATTGCAGATGCCACTGCATTCCTCCATTTGCAGTCGACGAAGCCGCATTCAGCATGTCACATGAAACATTACTGGTGACAGTATACAACCTTGTCTTACCCCACTTTGGATTTCAAACTCATCTGACAACCTTCCTTTATGCAGAACGTGACATTTGGATCCACATATTATGTAGCCTTCATAATAACAATCAATATATCCGTGATTCCCCTCCTGCACAGAGCAATCAAGATAAATTGTCTACTGACACTGTTGAACGCCTTTTGGAAGTCGATGAACAACAGGCTAAATGGTGATCGATATTCAACGCACTGCTCGTTGATAATCCACAATGTGTTAATGTGGTCCACATAGAGAGATTCAGTGTGGAATCTTGCTTGCTTGGCGTCAAGCGTGTCTTTGAGGTGGTCTTTTATTCGCTCCAGGATGATTGCCGCTATCAACTTGGCTACAACAGGCAGCACACAAATTCCTCTCTAGTTTTCGCACTGCGTGAAGTCTCCTTTCTTTGGGAGCTTGGTTGATCATTCCTTTTTTCCACTCCTCACGAAAATTCTCTGTTTCCCAAGCTATCTCAATGAGTGGGTCCAGGAGTTCATCGGATGTCGTTGGCGCTGCTCGTAGGAGCTTTGGGGGATTACCGTTAAGTACAACCGCTTTTTAGTTCTCAGGGCTCTGATTGCGGTTAAGATTTATTCTCTACTGTATCAGTGCGTATTCGGGAATTTGTTACTACGTACGACGACGGGTCAGAAACCGACGGAGCTTAAAATCGTAGAAAAGTGTTCTTTCAACCTTTTGAGCTGATCCTCATCCAAAACTAGCAGTGATCCGTCTATATCCTTTAGCAGGTGTTGTTAAAAGCACCTGTTACACTCTTTGTCAATTCTGTTAGCTCTTTGATAATTCTGTAGACGGTCATACTGTCACACTTGCTTGTGACCTCTGCCACTCCTGTTGCCAATGCGTTGATATGTTTACGCTTATCATGTCTCACGCTACGGTGAACTTCTCTCATCTTCATTCGATACGCTGACCCTAGCTCGTTTCTCTCTGCTGTTGCACTAGCTGCAACTGCAATGCAAGCTTTGAGCTTTCTTTCTTCGATCCTAGCCCAAGTTTCTTTGGAAAGCCAGACACTGTTTCTTCTTTGCGATCGATCGACTATACTTTCAGCACCGGATATGAAAACATTTTTAACAGCACAACAACTAATTGCTCTCAACCCTTGTGAAATGGGGTCCCCTAGTTGTTGGCGGACTGCGGGATCCTTTTAAGTTTAACGGTATTGAACTTGGGCTGTGCGGAATATTACGATAGCAACCATCAAATGATGGTCCCATGCCATTCCCATGTCAGCACTGATTCTGGTTCTGTGAAAAAATGAATCGAATAAATCTTTTTCACATTCGCTGCCAAGCATTGCTTTCACTTTTTCGATTCATTTGGCACAAATAAGCAATTCTGGTTCTGTGAATGAAAACTATATTAGCGATGCTCAAATCACCTTATCATTTCTCTTGAAAACAGCATGATTCTATCAATTTTCTTGTGTTTTTTAAGAGAACAGAGAAATGCATGAGATAAGAACACTTTTTTCGTTATGGATTTGACAGAGAAAGAGATATGATTGAATTCGTCGTTGTTTGTTCGTATTCACGCTTTCGTTTGGATATTCACTTCCTAATGACGGCGTAAATGCAAATTATTCATATGAAAGTTTTTGATGTTTGGTTTCACATTGTCACAGAACGGGAATCGGGATTAGTGTGAAAGCGTGAAAAGTTTCGTTGCACTTTTTAACACCAGAATCGGCCCCTGGAGACTGCTTCTAAATTGCTGACTGATCGCGAAGTGATCAATTTGGTTGGAAGTTGCCTATCTCTCTCGTCGACACCCAACTGACTTTGTGGCACATCTTGGACTCAAACATGATCCCTCCTATTATAAGGCTGTTAGCGTCACAAAAATCGACGAAACGTTCGCCATTGTCGTGGCGATCACCAATACCATGCTTTCCCATAACATGTCTGAGCCAATTCGCTTTTTTTTGGGAGTTTTTCACTAATGGCTGGAATACTACCAACTATTCGAAAATTACATCAAAGTACCATTGAAAGAATACGCTATTTCCAATTAATATCTATTTAAGGTTTTTTTTCTGCGACAACCCATTTGGACTCAAGCGCTAGTCGAAAATTGACGTATTTTTACTGTTTTCCAAAATCCACTCGAAAGCTCTAAGCAATTACTTTGTGTGACAAAATTTGAATTTTTGTGTGTAACATGAACCAAGATATACTTTTCTGATGGTCTTTGATGCGTTGTTTAGAGCTTTGGGCACCTGTAGGCTCTTTGGTAACTCTGTAGACGGTCCTGCTGTCACACCTACTTGCGGGTTATTCTGGCTTCTGTGGCCAATGCGTTGATATAGATAGTTTCCCCCTGCTGCTGGAGAAGCTGCAATGCCTGCTTTGACCTGTTGTCTTACTCAGATCCTAGCCCAAGTTTCTTCTGACTGTTTCTTCCTGCTTCCTTACTTGATATAGCTCGTTTTTCCCTGCTGCTGGAGAACATTGCTGCAATGCGAGCTTTGAGCTGTTTTCTTTCTACGATCCGAAGTTACTTCGGACTGTTTCTTCATTGCGATCGATTGACTATACTTTCAGCTTCGGATATGCAAACATTGCTTGCTCTCAATCCTCATGAAAGGTTGTCCCCTTGTTGCTGGTGGACTGCGGGATCCACAAGTCTATCGTAATTGAACTTGGGCATTCAGGAATTTTTTTGGGATCTCTGAACTGCAGCTTTGCGTAATCTTACGATAGCAACCATCAGATGATGGCCCCGGGCCATTCCCATGTCTGCACCTCTTCTGTTTCGAAAGTCCTAGAGATTGCTCCTAAATCGCCGCCGCCGACTGATCGCGAAGTGATAAATTTGGTTGGAAGTTGCCTGTCTGTCCGTCGACACCCAACTGACTTTGTGGCACGTCTTGTGCTCAAACATGGTCCCTACTAGGCGGTTGGCGTTACTAAAATCCATTGTAGTTGCTTTCCCATAACATTCCTGAGTCAATTCACACTGCCAGATTTAGTTATTTTAAGTCCGAACCTGTTCCACAAATCAGCAATTGTACTGTTTCTGACCAAAAAGAGCGCTCAAAAAAGAGAGAGAGAGAGTGAGAGAGAGAAAGAGAGAGAGAGATAGAAAGAGATTTTCAGATTTAGTCCGCAAAATTTCTTGTTACTTCTTCTTAGAAATTAAAGAACATTTTTCTTGTTTTAGTTTAATGTTTTTTTTTTTCTTTACATTTAATTTCTTGGGTTGTAATTTTTTGGTTCGTATTAGTGCGCAAAATGCTCCAAACATTTTGACAGTTTTCCTTCTTTCTGAGAGCATTTCATCCCCTCCTCCTCAAAATTTGACATTGAGTTTGAAGAATCTCGGGAAAATATCTATTAGGAGACTGTCTTACCATGTATGTAGAAAATCCTATAAGTACGGCTGTAACTGCTCTTTTGTTTGAAATTCTCCAAGCAGGTGCGTCATATGTCTACAAATCTGAGCAAATAAAATTAAATCAATTAAAGGAATACACAGTTTGTAGAAAAATTAATTTACTATTTGAATCTTTAAGTGGGAACCGCAGTGTATATGTGACTTTTTGTTTCCTGCTTTATTTTTTTTTTACTTAAGATTAAAATTTTGTTACACTGTATCAAGGCTTTTAAATTAAATATTTAGGTCATTCGAAAGAAAAATTCTACACGAAAATACTCAAGTCAAAATCCCTGAAAAAAGTTAGAAATCACTTAATAAATTGACAGTTTATATTATGGGCGAATTGTCTATCCCACTATTTAATGGTCATCTGGCACTAATTTATTGTTTTACTAATAAAAGCCCTAAACACAATATATAAATATAAGTTGAATATATCGAATATATATATAGTTTCTATTTCTATCTCATTGTAGTCTGGGAGGTATCGAACGTCATTATAAAAATATACTCTTCATTTTGTAACGTGGGAGTGGCAGCTATATTGAACCAATGATTTTTTCTGTCGACCTACATATCTCATTTTTCCTACAAAAACAATGAAAAACATTATAAACAAAAATTATAAAATTTATGTACATACAACTAGCATGCACGTTCCAGCTTTGCACGGGTAGATTTTATTCTAAATTGGTAGTAAAAATTTAACAAAATAAAGTTTCTATTAATATTACAGTGTACCCAAAAGCGCGTGTCAGTTTGCGGATTTGCGAAAAAATGCGCCTCTTTAAGCTCATTTAAAATATTTAAGGTTTCTTCTGACGTTAATTTAAAAGAAAACTTAAATATGTATAAATAAAAGTGGGCGTGGCAGAGAGCAGATTTCCAAACAACACAGATGTCATGCTAAAAAGATTGAAGTGAGCATAATTGAAAAATGTTCTTCTTTCTTGTTCACATTTTATGAGTGAAGATGACTATAAAAGTTTTTATGGCATGATTAAAAAAACAAAATATTTTAGGAGTCATCGACATTTTTATTGTAACATCTTTGACTTTGAGTATCGAATAGATCTCAAGTATCTCAGGTGTGGACAATATTTGTTACTTTCAAGACCTTCAAGCTTTAAGATATGAACAAAATAAAACTGCTACCTAAAAATAAAAAAAAATTATCAAAGAATAGGTCTACTTTAAACTAGATTCTTACAAAATATTATTCAAGTTGTATTTTTACTAAGATCAAAAAGTCATGTGTGTTATAATCAAGCTCCGTGGAATTCGAGTTATGTTTCCCTTTTGACTTGCTCAACAACTATGTTAAGTTCTATATAAATGGGTGTTTCCATTCTAATCTATTAACCTCATAAGATTGTTAAATATATCGTACAGGGCCATGATTGACATTGACAAGTTTTTAATTGAATGTGTATGTTAATAGAAACACATTTATGTTTTTTTGTTCTCAAAAAAAAAATAAATGCGAAGATTACAATCTTACTAATGTTTTCTTTTTCCTCATCAGCATTCACCAGTTATTGTTTTGTATTTTAATATTCAAATTAAATGAAAAAAATCGTTCGAATCATTTGCACCAAAGTTAGAGTAGGTAAGATTGCTTAATAAAACCATTCAGCACAGGAGGCGCTTGCAGAAAAAAACATTGTTAAGACAACAGGTACATTTTTAGCATTTTCTTATTATATTTACATACTTACCTGCTGTCTAATTAATAATTCATGCGTGTGACATTGACGTTCGCACATGAGAGAAATTTTAAGAAACAAATTTTAAGTAACGCACACGCACTTTTAAATTAGTCTGGGAAGTACAGTTGCATTTTGGATCTTATAAAAAGCAGCACAAAATCCGAAAACAACAGTCACAATATTAAGAGTGGCCGCCATCTTGGATTTCACTTTAATCTTGACAGCACCCTACCAACCACTCTACCAGGGAGAGGGAGAGGCGGTGGGAGATAGAAAGTTAGAGAGAGAGGGAGGGGGAGAGGGAGAGGGAGAGGGAGAGGGAGAGGGAGAGGGAGAGGGAGAGGGAGAGGGAGAGGGAGAGGGAGAGGGAGAGGGAGAGGGAGAGGGAGAGGGAGAGGGAGAGGGAGAGGGAGAGGGAGAGGGAGAGGGAGAGGGAGAGGGAGAGGGAGAGGGAGAGGGAGAGGGAGAGGGAGAGGGAGAGGGGGAGGGAGAGGGAGAGGGAGAGGGAGAGGGAGAGGGAGAGGGAGAGGGAGAGGGAGAGGGAGAGGGAGAGGGAGAGGGACAGGGAGAGGGAGAGGGAGAGGGAGAGGGAGAGGGAGAGGGAGAGGGAGAGGGAGAGGGAGAGGGAAAGGGAAAGGGAAAGGGAAAGGGAAAGGGAAAGGGAAAGGGAAAGGGAAAGGGAAAGGGAAAGGGAAAGGGAAAGGGAAAGGGAAAGGGAAAAGAAGATGGAGAAAATGATATCACATTTTAAATATTCTTTAACATTCATCTAAATAAGCTTTGGAAAAAGATATCGATACCTTCCCGTAAGAATGTATTAAGTGACATTTCAAAAATTTTAGAGGCATTGAAAAAAAACTCCTGTTCATTTATTTATTTGTGTACTTAAAGGAATAAAAAGTTTTGAAAAGGAATTTTCAACTCAAAATCCCCTTAAAAATTAGTTTATTACTACAAAATACACAAATAAATAATTGATCTAGAGGTTTTTAAAAATTTTAATTTAAAATTTTGAGAATGTCGCTTAATACATTCTTACGGGAAGGTATCGATATTTTTTTAATTATTTTTTTTTAAACTAATTTAAGGCAATGGATTTTCTTGAAAATTTGTATTCATTATGTGAAAAAGTTAAAACAATAATTAGTTGATATTTACGCCTCGAATTTCTTAGACAAATCCATTCACATGCGCTGGTCGCAGCGCAATTAAAATGCACTTGGCTACGTCGGAAGCGTCTCTTCTATGGAGCATAGATATTATTTTCTAGGCGGCGCTATTTGAATGTAGAATGCTTCACCGAGAGTTCCAGCACGTATGTAACTTGAAACATTCGGGTTGAGTTGATACAATCGAGCATAGGCTTTTCCTTATTTGGTTCACTTGAATAGAAAACCATCTACTGAGCCGAATAAAGAACCACCTTATTGACTAAACTCGATTGTACCAAGCTACGTGCTAGACCTCTTGGCTCTATTTTTCCCTCCCATTTTGCCATTCAGAAGTGCAAAACAAATGTGCATTGGTGTATCCTCTTAAATCCTTCTCTATTTTAATGACCCTCGTACCGTGTTGAACAATTTTAACCTTAGGTTCTTTTTGCCTATTTTGTGTTTGAATGAAAATATAAAACTTATTTAATTCTTCTCCCAACGTTTCGTAATCAGGCCTATTGTCAGTTTCATCCGAACAAATATTCACTTTTCGATTATTGTGAGTTTCACCCGAAAAAATGTTTAGTATTTAAAAATTTCCCTTATATAGTCCGGTCAGGAAACCGAATCCCGTGCGCTTTTTGGCGAGGACATTTTTTGTGATTGAAATTCATTGCTTAAGCCTGGTTTATACATCCATGTGAAGTGTAGTTTTCATAGAAAAAAATAATTTTTTTCCTAAGCGTGAAAAACTGTCAAAAACTAAATGCAATTATTTTGGCGACAAGGAGGAACAAAATTGTCTTGAAACAAATGCAACTCAATGGGCTTTTTGCAACCAAATATTATGACGAAAACTATTTTTTTGAAAACCTTTTGGTTCATTAATTATTGATGTTTCATTTCAAATTTGATTCCACTTCGCTTTGAAGTATAAACTAGGCTTTACGTAGTAAGGATGAAATTTAGCTTGGGAGTAATTTTTGTAACCCTGTCACCTGGTCGCCATTTTGAAAAATGGCGCCCAATCTATAATCCAATCAGGAAACCAAACTCCCTGCGCTTTTTGTGTAGAGGGACCTTTTATATTTGTAAATTGACATGTTAAGGATGAAATTTAGCTTTTGAATCATTGTTGTAACCCTGTAGCTTGGACTTCATTTTCAAAAATGGCAACGAATCTGTGGAAAATTAAAAAAAACTAGTAAATTACTTGGAAATTTTCCATGATCCAAGTAACAATTAATGTCTTTTAATATACATAGGTGCTGAAAAGGCGAACCCTCGGGTATAATTTCAGTGTTGCCACTTTTCGGGAGTATACATGTAAACATAGAAAAAGTTGCGGAAATGCATCCAGGTGCCAAGCGCGTGTTCAGAATTAACAATTGAGATTTTAAAAATAGATATTGAATAGACGCACCTTCGGTTAAAATGTCAGTACTGCCACTTTTGGGAAACTTGTTTTGATGTCAGAGGGTGCGGTTCCCACTTTTTTGAACATAAAAATTAAATATACTTCCAAATGCCTCACACATGTTGAAAAAATAAGTTTCATGTTTTTCATTTTCAAAATATTAAAAATTGCCAAGAAATTGAAATTCCAACCCCTTGCCATCAAAAAAGAATGTTTCCGAAAAGTGGCAACAATGAAATTTTGATCGATGGAGTTTCTATTCAACTTCTTTCTTTAAAGATGTCAACCGTTGTTTTCCCAATATGCGTTTGGTGCCAAGAGGCGTTTGCGCAACTTTTTTCATGTTCAAAATATTTAAGATTACCAAAAAAGCGTACGTCCCATCTTTTGACTTAGAAAAAGGAAAAAAATCGCGAAAAGTGGCAACACTGAAATTTTACCCAAACGTGCGTCTACTTATTAATTATCTTTTAACGAATCATCTGTTTTCCAAAGTACGTTTGGCGTCTGGAGGCATTTTCGCAACCTTTTTCATGTAAGGAACATTACAAATTACCAAAAAAAGGGAAGTCCATCGTCAAAACGTATGTTTGTGAAAAGTGGCAGCTTTGACATTTTAATCGAAGGTGCTAATACTCAACACCTCAAACCTGCCAGACTTTGGTATTCGATATCACGATACATGTAACTATAAACCCTTATGTGCGTGAAGTTAGCACCGCCATTTTGGATTTAAAAAAAAAAGTTGCGCTGTAATGTGCTCAACTTGTGCTGGCTTGTGCCGTAAATATTTTTAAAAAACTCGCAAATTTGCAAATTTTACGATTGAAATTTTTGCAAAATTTCAAAATTTCTTAAAAAAAATGTTGTGCTGCATTGTGCTAAAAAAATGCTACTAAGAACCAACAAGAAAAAAACAAAAATTCGCATAATTGCATTTATTATGGCCAAAACTAAACTTTGCGAAGGGCTGTAGCGTGAAGTTAGCACCGCCATTTTCGATTTTCAAAAACAAAAAAATTTGTTCTGTATTGTGCTCAACTTGTGCTGCCTTGTGCTGTAAATATTTTTAAGAAATTTGCAAATTGCAAATTTTCAAATTTTACGAATGAAAATTTTTAAAAATTTTGCAATTTTGTAAAAAATTAAAATTGTGCTGTTTTTTGCGCTATTAGTACTGCCATTTGCGATTTTCAAAAAAAAAAAAAAGTCGTGCTGTATTGTGCTCTACTTGTGCTGGCTTGTGCCGTAAATATTTGTGAAAAATTCGCAAATTTGCAAATTTTACGAATGCATTTTTTGCGAAATTTCTTTAAAAAAATGTTGTGCTGTATTGTGTTCAAAAAATGCTACTAAGAACCAACAAGAGAAAAACAAAAATTCGCATTATTGCATTTACTATGGCCAAAACTAAACTTTGCGAAGGGCGTAAGCGGTGCTTACTTCACGCTTCGCAAAACTGTTTTTTGACCGTAAATGTTACAAATATGCGAATTTTTTTGTTTTCTCTTCGGAATATGGCAGTACAAATAGCGCAGAAAACAGCACAACTTTAATTTTTTTACAAAATTGCAAAATTTGATAAATTTTCATCCGTAAAATTTGCAAATTTCTTAAAAATATTAATATTACAGAACAACATATTTTTTTGAAAATCGAAAATAGCGGTGCTAACTTCACGCTACAGCCCTTTGCAAAGTTTAGTTTTGGCCATAATAAATGCAATTATGCTAATTTTTCTTTTTTCTTTTTGGTTCTTAGTAGCATCTTTTGAGGACAAATTTTTTCTTAAGAAGTTTTGAAATTTAGCAAAAATTTCATTCGTAAAATTTGCAAATTTGCGAATTTTTTAAAAATATTTACGGCACAAGCTAGCACAAGTTGAGCACAATACAGTACAACATTTTTTTTTTCGAAAATCAAAAATGGCGGTGCTAACTTCACACTTCGCAAAACAGTTTTTTGGCCGTAAAAGTTACAAATATGCGAATTTTTTTTATCTCTTCGGAATATGGCAGCACAAACTGAGCCCAAAATAGCACATGTTAGTTTTTGAGAAAAATGTAAAACTTACGAAAAAAAAATTATTAATTCATTTTTGGCATACAAGTTACAAATATGCGATTTTTTTCTTATCTCTTTGGAATATGGCTGCACAAATTGAGCACAAAACAGCACAACTAGTAATTACGAAATTTCGTAAGAATTTCATTCGTAAAATTTGCAAATTTGCGATTTTTTTTTTTAATATTTACGGCACAAGACAGCACAAGTTGAGCACAATGCAGCACAACTTTTTGTTTTTTGAAAATCGAAAATGGCGATGCTAACATCACGCTACAGCCCTTCGCAAAGTTTAGTTTTGGCCATAATAAATGCAATTATGCTAATTTTTTATTTTTTCTTTTTGGTTCTTAGTAGCATCTTTTGAGCACAAATTTTTTTTAAGAAATTTTGAAATTTTGCAAAAATTTCATTCGTAAAATTTGCAAATTTGCGAATTTTTTAAAAATATTTACGGCACAAGCTAGCACAAGTTGAGCACAATACAGTACAACTTTTTTTTTCGAAAATCAAAAATGGCGGTGCTAACTTCACGCTGGAAAAATGGGTATCCTCTAAAGACCAAACCCTTTGTATGATTTTTTCTTAAAATACGGCACATAGCAGCACAAGTTGGGCACATTACACTATTACAGCACAACCTTTTTTTTTTTTGAAAATCCAAGATGGCGGTGCTAACTTCACGCACATTAAACCCTCTTACTCAGAATTTGGTTATACATCTACTCAAAAAATTTGCTGTCAGCTCTTAGAATATTATTGTGGATACTTATTTCGGGCGAAATGTATAGTAATTAAGAGCTTAAATTTAAACTTTTTTTTCATGACGAAGGAAGAAAAACAAGGGATACCTGGGCCCTTTTTCATAATAGAGCTAATACTATTAGTTGAAAGTACAAGTTTAAAAAACTACGTGGTTAAACCACTAAAAGTTCCTTTTTTAATAATGAGGGTAATCTTCCCGATACTATAAGTGATATTAACCAACTGAAAAGTACAAAAGTCCTTTTCTGCTGCTTGATAATGAAACGCGATTTTACCACAGACTAATAGTATTTGTTTGTACTTTATTATGAAACAGGGCCCTGGTGTCCTTTGCGCATGTTTTTTGTTTATTTTAGGCCAAGAAAAGTTTGGTCGAAACTCATAATAGCTTTTAAAATTCCGGCGAACAAAAATTTTTCGGTTGAAACTCACAATAAGTCTGAAGAATTCAGACTCAAGAGTACTCGAGTACCCGGGTATCTTCAACTACCTGGGTAGCCAGGTACACGAAAATTTAAAAATACACTTTATTATTGCACAAATTCACTTTCTAGGTCTAGGTTAATTTTATTTTTGTTCTGCATACATTCGAATTTATATATTTAAAATGCAGTAAATCAGCGTTTATGTATAACTAGTGCTGCCGGTCCTCGGGTACCCGAGACACATAGGTACCCGGGTACTCGGGTACCTGAGACACACGGGTACCCGGGAACACGGGTACCCGAGACACATGATTACCCGGGTATCCGGGTACTCGAAGACTTGCCACTCGAGTACTCGGGTACCCAAGTATTTTTCTACCCGGGTAGTTGTGGAACCGGGTATTACCCAGGTAAAATCAAGAGCCCTAATTTTTACGACCTTAAATTCGACAAACAATAAAATTGAAAATATGTATAGTGGGCTTCCAAATGCTTCTGAAAAATGATTTCTAGTGCAATAAAATTTTAATACTAAGTAAAAATTAATTTAATGATACAACATTTTTCCTTTTTGCAACTATAATTTTTAACAATGTTAAGATTCTTAAAATTAAAACTGATTAAAACCCGTTACTCAATTTTTTGGGGAGAAAATTAAATTTATATACAAAATAAAAATAAAATTAATCAAATACAACTCTACCTCCCACACTATTATCGATATACCTTACCTAAGTAAAATATATATTATGTAAGTTCCTATATGCGTACAGTTCACGTATATATCATGCGTGCTAAGTTTAAGTATACACCCCAGAAAAGGTACTCAAGTCAATCGAATAATCTGATTAATTTTTTCTTTGATTAATACAATAAATTTGTACCCCTGTCGCTAAGCAGGTAACATGTATTTTAAACTTGTTAAATACGTAGATATTTTTGGTAACTAATATTTATCTATTTCAACAATGTACATAGGTATCTGTCTCCATATTATTTCAATTATAAGTCATAGATCAGTTTTAAAAGGCTTGTCTGCTATGAATGAAATCAAAAATTTATGAACAAAAATCAGACTTAGCATTGAACAAGTGCTCGACAGGGTACCTAAATTGATAATACCTAAGCACCCTAAAAATAATAATTTTTATGCGTTCATATAACGATAACGAGAGTTTTTTTTTTTTAAATACATACATTCAATTTGTATATTTATATGGAATTCTTGTGTACCTAAGCAAGTTTACGATAGTAGAATAAATTCTTTTCAAAGTTTTCTTTATGTTTTTTCCTTATTTTGTTTGCGATTAGAAATTTTTAAACTTAAACCCTTGAAAACTTTAGATCGCAATAAAAATGATAATTATTTTCGACTATTTTTAGGGCAATTTAATTGGGGCTTTGATAAATATTATGATATTAGTAGCAAAAATGTATAATGGATTTATGTTCTTTAATTGAATGAAAGCGAAATTGAAATTAAAGCGATTGGAGGCCTAACACTTTATACCTACCTAATGCGATTAAAAATATTACACTTTCAATTAATCGAACATGTGTGAAGGGTGATTTTGTGTATTTTTATATAATGATGTGCCATTAAATTTACAATCGGAAGCGGTATTATGAAAAGAAAAAAAAAATCAATTACATATACATTTTCACTAAAATGGTATTTACAAGTAGTAATCAGCATTATAAAAAAAATTGAATTAAGTGGAAATCGTCTGCTGATTGTTGTTTGATTTTGCCATAAATTAATGGAATGAAAAAGTTTTTGTGATTTATGGCAAAGCCAAGAAAAAATATTTGTGATTAAGAAATCTTTTTCGTCCTCCGATTTGCATGTTAAAATGATGAAATACCACGGAAGTGTTACGTTTCTGCTTACCACGGTAGTTACATTTTTATACTTGGAATAACTCTTTTTTTTTTTTTCACTTCAGATTCTTTGTTGTAGTGAGCTTAGAGCAAGCTGCATTCTACAATCAGAGTCTCATCATGAGTGCATGTGTTAGTGGTTAGTAAAATTAAGTAAACTAACACAAGCACATACACAAAAATACAGATAATTAACAAAACTAAGACAATATACAAAATTAGAAAAAATATAAACATATAAAATTAAATAATCAAAGTTAAAACATTAAAACGAGAGTGGAGCACTGGTTCGAAACAAATGTTTTTAATCCCATTTTACTCATGTTAAAATCAACATACGAGGCGTTCAAGTTGAAAAGTTTGCACATGCGATTGAGAGGTTCGTGTGTACCATAGTTTGTTCTGTGAAAAGGAACATGAAAAAGTTCAAATCCTCGCAGGTGGTGCGATCCTCCGCGGAAATTAATGCCTACATGGGCTAACAAGTCAGGCGCATCAATTTTACCATTATTAACACGCCTTTGATATAAAGTTTGAAGTTGCAGAAGCTGAATTCTGTGTTCATATGGTGGCAGGTTATACGGATCAGCCCAGGGAATACCTTTCAAGGCAAAACGAATGAATCTATGTTGTATTGCTTCAATACGGCTTTTATGAATTTCGTAGAAGGGTGTCCAAACTTGGGAGGCGTACTCAAGATGGGGTCGTACATAACAATTGTATAAGGAAAGAGTAACATACGGATCGTTAAATTCTTTTGCCCAGCGTTTTATAAATCCAAGCATGGAACTTGCCTTATTTACAATATAATTAATATGTTCTATGAAACCTAGATCAGAACTAAAGTGAACACCCAGATCTTTGAAACTAAAAACACGGCAGAGTGTGTGCTGTGAAATTGAATAATCAAAAGCACTCACTACTCGTTTTTTAGAGAAAGTTATATTTGACATTTGACTGGGTTAAGAGAAAGACCGTTTTTCCCACACCAAACATTAAAATTGTCAATATCAGCCTGCAGGAGAATGTGGTCATGACTAGATTGTATTGTTTTAAAAATCTTCATATCATCAGCATAAATAAGAATGTCACTAAAATGTATATACACGAAGTTACATCATTTATAGCGAGAATGAAAAGTAACGGGCCCAAATGGCTTCCCTGGGGTACGCCCGAGTGAGCATTGAATGAGTTTGAAAGGAAGTCTCTAAATTTAACTTGGTAAGATCTATTCTCAAGGTATGATTTTATCCATGCTATAAAACAAATCGGAAAACCAAAAGCTTTGAGTTTGAATATAATAATGTTGTGACTAAGCTGGTCAAATGCTTTAGAAAAATCAGTGTATATGCAATCAACTTCATTTCCGTTTTCTAATGCAAGAGCACAAGTATGCAAAAACGTAAGGAGATTTGTAACCGTTGATTTTCTACTCACAAAGCCACGCTGTTGTTCACATATTATATTTTTAGTATGAAATGTTAAGCTCTCACAAACAACTTGTTCGAATAGTTTTGGAATGCAAGAGAGCTTTGCTATGGGCCTATAATTTTTGATATCAGTTTTTTCGCCCTTTTTAAAGATTGGTGTAAGAAACGATTTCTTCCATAAATACGGAAAACTGCCTGTCCTTAAAGAAAACTCGAACAAAAATTTAAGGGGCTGAACTAATATAAGTTTACATTTTTTTAATACTATAGGGGGAATTCTATCTGGACCAGATGAGTAATCATCATTTAATGATGAGAGAAGGTCTAAAACAGTACTCGGTGGTACTAGGATATTGTTGCAGCTAGTTTGGGCATAGGTATGTAAATCTCTAAAATAATTTTCGTCGACATCCAAAGGCTTGTCAATAAAAGAATTACGAAAGTTTTTGGCAAAAGCGTTACAAATATCAACTGTTTTCTGCAACGAACAATTTTCGTACGTGAAATTAGCCGGATAACCATCAGAGTTTTTTTTCGAATTAACAAACCTCCAAAATGTCTTTGGGTCATCCTTAAGAGAACTACCCATTTCGTTTACATAGGTGGTGTATAGATTTTTTGAAAGAGATTTAAATTCTTCAAAAAGGATAAGGTATGAGTTGTGGTCTACTGGCGAGAGATTTTTTAAGTACACTTTCCATGCTTTGTTTCTTTTATTTCGCAGTGTTCTTACTCTGCAAGACAACTGTTACCGTCAAAATATTTTCCGGAAAAATTTTAGTTAAGTTAAGCGAAGACTATTCAAATATGTTTCGATCCATGAATGAAAAGAATATGGTGTCCGAAATAACACATTCCACGGTATTGACCATTTTTTTCGCGCCTAACTGCTATCGTATTTTTGATGCCCGAAAGCATATCCATCAATTTGGAGAGAGTCATTCATACCGTGTCAACGCATGAAACGTTGACGGTCATTCGAATGACGGCACTCGGTCAATCTTGTCCCCAAAAGACTTTGACGTGTTATCTGCGTCCACGAAATTGGTGCCCTCTGGTGTCAGCGTATTTTTACTTGAAATTGAATCATTTTGTACGTTGACCATCAGATGACATTTACTGTGGTGGATTAAAAACACATCTACAAAATTTGAAATTGTTGAAGTTTTTTACTGCTCAGGAAAAAGGTGATGTAATGACAACTGGGTGACATTTAGATCAAAATACACTTTTTCCGTCAAAATATAGTTCAACCCTCATCTGTCAACCCATCAACCGTCAAATTCCATTGAAAACAGCTTTAAAAATTAGAATATTTTGAAGCTTTTTTACTGCCCCGGAAAAAAGTGATTTTTGGTCAATTGGGTGACATTGGGATAGAAATATACCTTTGCTGTCAAAGTAAAGCTTATCTTTCATCTGTCAACCCATCAACTGCCAAATTCCATTGAAGGATTGCTACGGTGTCGATAGATTAAAAAAAAATCTAAAATGTCGTCAACATTTGAAGTTTTCTGATTACTCCGTGTTGACAGGGTGATTTCATGGCCAACAAAAATTATCAACGCATTGACCTTTAAATACGTGTCAACGAGAGTGTCAACGCAGCCGTCAACACGCATGGACAGTATTCTGCGTTGGCGATCACACGACAAGACAGCTTTGGGATAGAACTTAACGTCATTTTGACTTCAGAGAGTCAATGCGTTGACAATTTGCGTTGATGGTCTAATCATGGCTTTAGTCATTAATTAGTTGTGAAAAGTCGAATTTGTTTTGCTTTGCTAGCTTGATATCAAAAGATACCAAATGGTTTATTACTTAATTATTTGCCGTTAACTAGCCTTGAATTGGGTGTGAAAATTTTGAATGGGTCGTGTAATGTTATCTACGTTATTTTTTTGGGTTTTTTGCTAACTCGACATTAAGTTAGCATAGCACTAACTCAGAAAAGGATAAAAACTGCTTAAACCGAATGGTATATGTCTTAATAATTCATGGTTAAGTAGTGGTTAATAAGTTTTGTCAATTTCAAATCTGTCGTTCTAGGTTTTTTGGGTTTTTGCTAACTTGTTATCAACTGGAACATAAACAGCGAAGTCACGGGCAACATTTGAATGAAATTATCTTAAAAAAAGGGTAACGGTGTTGCTGCCATGTTGGTCGCATATAGTTTTCACAGATACAATATTGTATGCTCGTAAAATTTGGAGCGGTATAAAACACTCTGAGCAAAACTATCACCAGCTCTCGGTCTATGAATGTAAGAGATCAAGCTTTTGAGTTATAATAAAGATTACAAACAAAAATTCCAAATGAATCACCTGTTATAAATTATGTATATACAGGGTGTCCCGCACCTGAATGGAAGTGTCTTAGGGTGTGGTTCCTGGGTATATTCTAAGAAAAAAATTGTATGGGGGGAAAGTTGTATCTCCCCTCCCTGAGGCAGGGGTGGGCAGTTTCTGAAACATTGACTTAAAATGCCAAAAAAAAAACATTTAAAATCAACGAAAACACATCTAATAATGTGTTATAATTTTTTTCAAAGCTTATGCTCCATTCTAACATAAAGTTTTTAAATCAAGTTGTTTGAGCGAATGTTTTTTGAGAAATTAAATTTCAAAGTCAAATTTGTTTAAAAAAATTGTGATTTTTTGTCTTAGGTCGATCGATATTTTTCAAAATTTTACGTAATTAAGTGCTATTTTTGTGTTCAATATTCATTGCCCTCATTTATTTGTAGTCCATTACCAAAAACTTAAAATCTATCTTAGTTTTTGAGAAATTAAGAAAAAAAGGAAAGGCCCTTTTACCAAAAAATTATTTTTTTTCTGGCATTTTTGGAAAAAGTAGCTTTTGCTTTTTCTTAATTTCTCAAAAACTTAGAAAGATTTTTACATTAAGTTTTCGGTAATGGACTACAAAATAATGAGGGCAATGAATATTGAACACAAAAATAGCACTTAATAACGTAAAATTTTGAAAAATATCGATTTAAGAAAAAAAATCACAATTTTCTTAAACAAATTTGACTTTGAAATTTAATTTCTCAAAAACTATTCGCTAAAACAACTTGATTTACAAATTTCATGTAAGAATGGAGTATTAGCTTTCAAAAAAATTATAACACATTATTAGATGTGTTTTCATTGATTTTAAATGTTTTTTTTTGGCATTTTAAGTCAATGTTTCAGAAACTGCCCACCCCTGATTTAAAAACCAAATGCAAGAATGGAGTATTAGCTTTCAAAAAAAATTATAGCACATTATTAGATGTGTTTTTGTTGATTTTTAATGTTTTTTTTTTTGAGATTTTAAGTCAATTTTTCAGAAACTGCCCCCTCTGCCTCAAGTAGGGGAGATAAAACTTTCCCCCTATACAATTTTTTTCTTAGAATATACCCAGGAACCACACCCTAAGATACTTCCACTCAGGTGCTGGACACTCTGTATACAAAACTTCTTATCTCAGATAAAAATGGACAAATAGTATACAACTTTAGGATTCCCTATATCAAAACACAGCCTCGTTAGCTTAGAAGGAAACCGAAAAGAAAAAACAAATAAAATTTAAATTTTAAAAATCTTTAAATTCAAGATGGCGCCTAACGCAAATTGGCAAGAATCACTAGAAATATAATTTGGTTATCACCCTCAGAACAATTGACAGCAAAAGGACTTAGACAAACGCTTATATACATTATATCTTTTGTGAATGCTTATTTGTTTACGCATGCTTAACGTTGCCCTTAAAAGTAAAAAATTTCAACTAAAATAGGTATCAAGTTTATCGTTATACCTATTTGTTTTAATTTTGAAATGTTACCTTATCTCATTTAAAACCAAACATATTCCCTACAACGCAACGCACAGTTTAATTATGCCATAAAAATATACGAGTTACTTTTTTATTTCTTTTAAGCTCTCCCAAAAATTAACGGTAATTTACGATATCGCACCTTTATCTGACATTTCAGTCAGATTGTTAAATGCAAAGGCCACTCAATTGCTTCCGTAAATACAAGTGTGAAAATCCTTTGATAAACACACGTCGCGTTGTCGTCGTTGTTTTAGAAAATAAAATGCACGACTGGATCGCACGTACTTGCTCTTATGTTCAAGTTGTGTGGGGCTTAAAACTTTAAACTTTAAAAAATATTCAAGTAATTATAGAAAAAGTATAAAAAGCATTTAAATCGTTCTATTAATTGTATAAACAGTCTGATAAATAACTTAGAGCTCAAAAAAAAGTATGCCATTTGATTACTTGAATAAATATGAATATATGCAAAAAAAAAATTTAAAATCGTTGGAGCCGTTTTCTTAAAAATTAATTTTTTATATATAAAATTTTTGTAACAATTTTCAAAAAAAAAATTAGTATGCCAATTTTGAGTATATATTAATATACATTTAAAACTGAAAATTCAAATTAATACATCAACCCGTTTTTGAAATATTGAATTTTCAAAAAAAAATTTTGAATCTTTTTTTAAAAATCCAAAATTTATTTTTTCAAAAAATTTGGTATGCAGTTTTATTTATATTCTAACAAAGCTTTTGTGAAAAAATTTTTATTGAGATCAGATGAGCGGTTAATGAGAAAACCAAAAATCAAAAAAACCGTTATATGGCAGGTACCGTTAATAAATGTTTCTGGTGATTTTTTTTCCTACTAAAAGGTACATCATATCTACAGTAATACACTGATTTTTTTTTATCAAAATCGTTGGAGCCGTTTTTGAGATAAATAAGCTTTTCCTTAACGGTTGTATGGCAAGTACCGTTATTTTTTGAGCTAAAAAAAAAATTCAATTTCCCCTCTGGAGAGTTACAAAAAAACCATAAGTTCAAAATTTGAAGAAAATCGCTTCAGTGGTTTAGGCTGTAGGTTGAGGTACGGACAGACAGACAGACAGACAGACAGACAGACAGACAGACAGACAGAATTGTGCCACCCACTTTTTTCGTGTTCTCTATCATCGTAATGTCATGTTTGATTGTTATCTCGAAATTTTTTTTTTGCACGAATCCAAAACTTGCCCTATAGTACCTATATCGCAAGTAAAAAAGAAACAATGATAAAAAAAATGATAACTTCAAAACATCTGTACGGTATTAGAAGTACGTTCGTAAGTTCGTACGTTCGTTTGACCCTGAAAGCTTATCATTAATTTACTACGAACTTAATTTTGCAAAAAAAAAAAGACAAAATAAAAAAAAAACTAATAATTATAAGTATTTGCGCTGATAACACACGATTCGTGTTTTTGAAACGATTGGCGCTCAAATAAATCTATTACCTTACCCATACCTGCACGAATCGAATGTATGTATGTGATAGCAAAAAAAAAAAAAAAAAATGCTGACACATTTTTAAATGTTGGCGAAATAGAAAGTCTTCTTACGTTTGCTGACATAAGCAATATTTTAAGTTAGCAAAACTTGAATTCTAAAAACCGATACTGTACCTTCAAGATTAGCTTCACAGGTAAAACTTAATGAATGCAAGTCATTCATGGATGGGGAGGGGACGACACTTATATAGCATTTCACACTAAATTTCATGAATGGACTGAATTATCATACCAAAGGCATTTTTAGACTTAAACGATGCATATTTAAATTATTTGTCAGAATCAACTGGTTGTATCTGAATAATGTATTATAACAAATGCCAATATGAATTTGAATAAAAATGAATATCTTGCACCGCGATAAAAGCCCCAAAACGCGAAAAAAATTGAAATTAGATTTTCTTCTTTCAAACCAGTTTGGTTTCCGAAGGCATTCGGCAGGCATTGGGCCCTTGATAGACAAAAGAAATCTTATTTAAAATGACTTTTCTTTTTATATTGTTAACTAAAAGACTTTTTGAAGATTTGTACAAAATACCAAGAAGCTTAACGAAGTTTTTATTTAACAAACATAAACAACAACCGAAAAAATATATTTTTGTCAAGAAGTACTGGGCTCTAGTCTATCAAAATCAGCAAGCTTCACTTTTGATCTTTTACGTCCCTTCCATTGGATGTCATCCATAATTTTCCGGTTAACCATCACATAAAATCCTTCCGAAAAAGTTTGTAACTATAGACTGATGATACCTTTTCTGTGAATTATGAAGAAGAGCCATATCACCTTTTCTGGATCATTGGCCCTGAGTATAATAGAGCCGAATCTAGCCTAAGGTCGATTTTAACAAAAAATCCGTAGGAATAAAACAAAAAATTTCACTTCTAAATGCTTAGATTAGTTAATTTTAAATTTAGTTTGAGGTGCTTCTTAGCATTTGGAAGTGCAATTCGTACTTACATATGTACATATATAGCCACAAATAGATTTTTTGGTCGTGACCATTTTCAGATAGATTTTTTCATCGGTGTGAACTCCTTCTAATGGCATTTTATATCTCAAGTAGCATCACTTCTAGAAACCATACATTTCTTTGAATTTAAAGTCAATCTCTAGATTTTTGTTTTTTGAAACTCCCTTTACAGATTTTGCATGTGGGGGTGGGGCTGTTATCTAAGAATAAAAGACAAGTTTTTCCGTGCAGCCCAGCCAAAACTCGTATCAAACGGCATAACGTGAAATTTCCATCACAAGCCATTTCCATCACTTAATTGCGTTTTTAGTAGCCGGGCTTTAAATCCATTCATGGAGACACACTTGCTGTAAGAGCCATTTCTCACATAGCCGGCAACCGGGTACCCGGTACCGGCTAACCGGTCGTTGGGCTAAGGATCTTATGGAAGCTTTCACACATGCCGGAACCGGTTCACTTGTTGAGAAACCGGATAACCGATACCGGCTAACCGGCTGCCGGGCATGTGTGAAATGGGCTTAAGAGTGCTGAGGTCTCAGATTATTCACAACCAGACTCCTTAGACATTTTACAATCAACACTAGAATTCAAACAGGTTATCACAGAACAAAAGAGCATGTGGGCAATAAACTCGTTCAAACCCTATAAATCAGCTGGACCAGACGAGGTTATTCTGGCATTTCTTCAAAATGCTCTACAGATAATCACCCCATGGCTTAGGGTAATCTTCAAAAGCTGCGTTAGACTTAGATACGTCCCTATCAGCTGGAGAAAGGCTAAAGTTGTCTTTATTCCATAAGCTGGAAGACCGACACACTCGACCGTAAAAGATTAAAGAGCCATAAGTCTCTTTTCGTTCCTCCTCAAGACACTGGAGAGAATCATTGTCTGCATGTTGGAGACCTTCTCAATCCAAACAATTTGGGCAGCTACCAACACGCTTACCTTAAAGGTAAGTTAGTGGAGACTGCGTTGCACGAAGTCGTTTCACAAATTGAGAAAAGTCTCGAGCACAAAGAAAACACCCTGGCAACATTATTGGACATTGAGGGAGCGTTTAACAAGATAAAAACGGAGTCCATTAAATCTGCTCTGGAAGAAGTTGGAGTTGAATCTGTCATTGTGAATTGGTTTTACACCATGCTCAATGGTAGAATCATTAACTGCCTAAACAGAATAAAGTGCTGCAGCTGCAGCTGAAGTAGCTGTCAAAAAATGTCGTACGTGATTTTATTTAATGGGCCCATAATGAAGCTGTACAGCTTTCTGACATTTAAGTATCGAAAATAAAAATAAAAATTAATAATGATGGAAAAGAAGCTAAAATTACTTTACGGCTTTGTGAGAGGTTGAAATGAGTGTAAGGGCGGTATTCACCGAACGCTCATAACTTAAGAGCTTCATAAACCTATTCACCAAGCAATAATTGTGAATACTTGTGAGCGCTCATAAAAGTTATGAGTGGTCCTGAACGCTCATAAAGTTATGAGCGCTCTCTCCGAAAACTAATTCGAATACCTTCGAAGTAACCCTTCAAGAAAATTCACTGACTCATTTTGTCGTTACTTCTTGGATCCTTACAAAAATGAGTCTCGCATGCACACATATTGTAATTCCTTTTGTCTTCAGGAATTTTATTTATTTGTTTCAATTTTTTTAAGTTCTTTTTGTAATTCACGCGGTGAAGATAATTGCTTGTTTTTGTCCGTTTTGCTGTAAAAATTTGAAAAAATGGGATAATAAAATGTGTGTATATAATGAATCTGTCCCGAATAGAAAATTACAGAAAAGTACAGTGTTCCATGAGTAAAAATTTTGTCGCAAACTGTTCATTCTGTCACTATATGTTCCATGATGTTTTTTTAGAACAGTTAAGAACAATATTTCCTTCACCTACTTTTGTGGTGGAGCAAGTGAGTGAGAAATGTCGAAGTACCAGTTGATTTGTTTGTCTGGGATAATAATAAGCTAAAATTTATCTTAGAAAAACTTTTTGCTTAAATCTGACAGTTTTGACAGTTTGCAGTAGCCAAGGTGAGAGATACAAAGGGTGGGCAAATCCTCCGGAGGGTCAACAACACCTTTGACCCTCCCTCCCCCTATAGGAATCACACCCCTCCCATTTTGGACGGATTCGGGCTTCAGTTATTTTTTTTGAACCCGATTTTTATATTCACAGGTATGAAGTTCGTAACACAAGTTCAGTGCTACGGTGGCAAGAATCCACCCCACCGACGAGCTAGGATGTGCTTTTGCTAGCATGCCTCGCTGCCGTAGCCTGGACGCCCTCTCCTTCCTGCTGCCAGGACTAGCCTCATGTTCCTGTATACATGGGGTTATAATGGTGGTAAGGGAGGGAGAGGGATAACACCTCGGTTTTCGTTACAAGTTTTTACTCATCTATACTGTTTTGGGGCCCAATTCCGCAAGGTTAAATGATTTTCTGTGCACACATTCTATTCACACCCAAAACAAATGTAAACAAATTTGACTGAATGTGCATGCGTTATCTGTCAAAAACTAAAAACTGACTCTTGCCTAATCGAAAAAATCGATGTGTAAACGAATTTCTGTGTACACAGAAAAAACTCACTCTTGTAGAATTGGACCCCTGATGTAGTTTTTCTTCATTTAACACAGCTAATATAAACCAACGTTTCACGTCTATCTCCCCTTCAAGCGAACTAGTCCATTTTGGATCCGCAAACGTAGTAGACAATGTACGAACGAAATAATTAGCGAAACTTAAAAGTAAAGTAAGAACATTTCCCTATGTAAAACAAACTAAAACGTGCAATGATCTTCACCCGAGACAAAACTAAGAAAATAAGCGGAAAGAAATTAAAATCACTGTAGTCACAGAGAATTTATTTATGTGCATGCAACACTCATTTTTTTAAAGATCCAAGAAGTACCGACAAAGTGCGGTAAGCGCATTTGCTTGAAGGGTCATTTTTGAGAACAGTTTGATTTCACAGTTTGGGAGTACCTGGGGAAGAGAGAGTTGTTCTAAGTTTCGAACTTCGAAAAAGAGCTATGAGTGGTTGGTGAATAGCACAAATATTATTTGAGTTAGGAGCCTCATAAACTTAAGAGCTGTTTATGAGTGCTCGGTGAATACCGCCCCAAAACTCACTTCAACCCCCATGTAAATACTCGGTTGCGCTCGAAATGTTGAAACGTCAAAAAAGCTGCAAACAAAAGTTTAAAGTTGGCCAACTTGTCCAGCTGCGTCGTGTTGTGTTCGTATAATTGAATTCGTGTGTATTCAACATTTTGATAGCTGCAGCTCCGTCTCAATTCTGTTCAGCCAGTAATTCACAACTTGGAGATACTAACGTTGAGAAAACAGTTACAAGAGGCACACCACAAGGAGGGGTAATTTCAAAACTGTGGCCTATGCAGACGACATAGTAATTTTGATAACGGGTAAGTATCCTACCACCATGAAAGATATTATGGAATCCGCACTGAGTCCGCACTTAAAGCATTATCATCTTGAGCAGAACAAAACGGTCTCGGGGCTCACTCTACAAAAACTGAACTAGTTTTTTTCACGAATAAATGGAAATTAGAGGAATTTAACCCTCCCAGGCTAAATGACATTCCTCTGAAACTTTCCAAAGAAGCTAATTATCTTGGAGTAATCCTTGATTCCAAGATATCATGGAAACGGAACACAGAGGAAAGAAAGAAAAGAGCGCTTTGTACTTTCTACACATGCAAAAAAACCTTCGGTACACGGTGGGGTATGCGACCGCAGATCATCCAGTGGATGTACACGGCGATTGTTCGTCCCATACTTACCTATGGTTCTATCGTGTAGTGGAAGGCTGTTGAAAAAGTAAGCTATCTCAAAAACCTGAACAAGGTACAGAGACTAGCCTGTATAGGAATAACGGTGGCACAGAGGTCTACGCCACAAACCGGGCTGGAAATTATTCTAAATCTTCCAGTCCTGGACGAGCACATAAGATGCACAGCAGCCAAAGCGCATTTCGACTCAAAGAACTGGGCTCTTGGAACCACAGCACCTATGGTCATGGGTCTATCCTGCAAAGGTATGACACAGTGCCGGACTTGATGTGACAACTGACTACATACCACCTTTAATAGATTTTAACAAACATTTCTCTATTTTAATACCCGAAGGACATGGATGGGAACCCAACTCACTAACCAGTGAACAGAGTATCTCCTTCTACACCGATGGGTCAAAAATGGAAGAAGGAACGGGAGCTGGGGTGTTTTGTGAAGCTCTTAATATTAGAGAATCAAATTGAAAAAGCGGCAGAAACGGTTCACACAAAAAACTGAGCTCGTCGGAGATCACATTTTTCGTGGACAGCCAAGCTGCTATCAAAGCTTTAGCCAGTGAGACTATACTATCCAAGACTGTAGCAAAATGCCGAGACACACTGAATTATATTTGTAACACTAAGGGCCAGTTTTTCAGTTCAGGCTTTACTCTGAGTTAAATCAGAGTTAGCTAATCCTGAAAATAAATTAACCCTGACTTAACTCAGGAACAGTTTTTAAGTTGGGGATTAACTTTATCTTTCAGCTGTCAAAATTCTGAGGCCAACGATGTGCGACACTATGGATATCACCCTTCAGCGCCTTTTACGCATAGGAATAGAGATGGCGCCACAACGAATTGCATTGGCATTAACTTTCAATATCGAAATCGAGATGGCGCCACAACTTAAAAGACCCTCAATTTGGTGCCTGAGTTAACTCACCAAATTAGACGAGTTAACTCGGAGTTAACTTTCGATTTCAATTGACTGAAAAACACGTTTTTGGAGTTAACTCCGGTTTAACCCCGAGACTAGGATGATCTTACACTGAAAAACTGGCCCTAACCGAGTCAAACTCTGCTGGGTTCCTGCCCCTTGACATAGCGATATATGTAGAAGGGAATGAGCATCAAATATAAACAGTAGTAGCCAATTAGATTTGGGACTAAACATCCCGATCGGCGTCATGATTAAAATAAAAATAGACCTAATAACGAAAGAGCAAATAAATAAATTCTGGAGAACTAGGAATGACTGCGTTATCTCTAGGAGTTTATGGCCTAGGATTAATGAAAAGAAAACTCGGTATATTTTATCACTGAGTAAAGGGAATATGAGAACCTTGATAGGTGCACTAACGGGCCATTACGCCATTGGCACAACAGACTATGTGTATTCGCACCTGATTTTGCAGGAGCTGTCAGGACGTAGAAGAAATAGAAACCATTAAACACCTCCACTGCAATATTCCAAACTGCAAACAAATCGCCTCCGTTATTTTGGAAACAGGTTTGTTGGAGAACTGGACGATCTAGCGTGAACCATTAGTTTAGGTGCATCTCTGCCTTCTTTTATAAGGCGATCACATTGGACCAATAGGCCCCCGTCTACGCAACAGCCTCTGTGCTGTGCACGCCCCTCCTAACCTAACCTAACCCTAATCCATTGCGGAAAACCTTTCTTGCATCCGTCAGTGTGTCCATAAAACCATCAGTTCAAGAAAAAGAAAAGCTGTTTTTCTTGGTAACATTATTGAGCTTGCGATAGTCGTCACAGAATCGTTTGCTTCCGACCTTTTTCTGCTCTTTGCCTACTGGAAAATACTACTATAGCATCTCGGATGGCTGTATGACTTGATATTTTCACATTTATTTAACCAATTGTATTCGACGAGAGGTTTGACAAGTCTTACAAAGTGGGTTTTGTCTTTCCTGTACATCGAGGTAGAGCCTAAAACGTGTGAACCGATTTACAATTCTAATTTGAAATATTTTTCGCATTTTTATCTTTAACAACGTGTCATCGTGACAATTATGACAGACATAATGCATATGTACAATGTGCCGTTAGAATAGTTTCCACTTTCCACTTGTCTTTTGAATTCACACACTTTGACAGATCATGATTTGATCTTTGAACGACAAAACTGCCAGTTCATTTCCACTTGTGTCTTTAATTGACCCAAAATCGTTGGTCTTTTCAAAGACAAGGAATTTTTGACAAAAAACCTTTGTCAGTTCATTGACAGCTATTTCCATTTGCTTCGTATCTTATGAAGTGATACTCATATTGGCTATGAGCAAATCTTCACCGCTTTCAGTTATCTTCAATGAAGTATGTATTGTAGCGCGAAGAATTAATATGTCTATTCCCGAACTTCCCATAACTACGAATTTAGCCCAACGTTCTGTCAAAGTTGATATACAAAAAATTCTACTGAAATTCGTAGAAATTTGTTCTTTTTGTGGTACACGAACAGACATATTATGTTTTTCTATTTTTATACACCTCGACTCGCAGATAATTTATCTAAGAATGCCCATCTTGATAAGAAATGTCTGATGGGATCACTCTGTTTTATCTCTTTATTGGATGTCAGAAATATGTCTCTGGGGTTATGTCTTGACAGAGATATCTGTTATGAAATTTGACAGATGGAGGTTTTTTGCCTTTTTTTTTCCAGAAATTTCATTTTTGTATCTTTTTCTGCCGGTGTTAATGTTAATCTGTTAATCTCTGCATTCGCTGGTGAAAATTAATTTTTTGTGTACTAAACCTAGTTCACATGGCACGTTATTTCGCAGTATAAATCCAAACATCAGTATCAATCCAAACGGCAAACGTGTAAACGTCGTCGTGTGAAAGGTTCTAAGTAGAATGTATACACCACTGCTTATTCGGACGGGTTTATACTGCAAAATAAAGTGCAAAGCATTACAGTGTGAACTAAGCCTTATTTAATTAAATTAGTGATTTCGTGATTTGAAATGTCATCGCATGATATGCCCAGCCCAGTGCAGATAGAAGAAAATATTGATATCAGACACAGGGCCAGTTTTTCAATGCGAGATCATCCTAGTCTCGGGGTTAAACCGGAGTTAACTCCAAAAACGTGTGTTTCAGTCAATTGAAATCGAAAGTTAACTCCGAGTTAACTCGTCTAATGTGGTGAGTTAACTCAGGGACCAAATTGAGGGTCTTTTTAGTTGTGGCGCCATCTCGACTTCGATATTGAAAGTTACTGCCGGTGTAATTCGTTGTGGCGCCATCTCTATTCCTATGCGTAAAAGGCGTAGAAGAGTGATATCCATAGTGTCGCACATCGTTGGCCTCAGAATTCTGACAGCTGAAAGATAAAGTTAATCCTCAGCTGAAAAACTGTTCCTGAGTTAACTCAGGGTTAATTTATTTTCAGGATTAGCTTACTCTGACTTAACTCAGAGCTAACCCTGAACTGAAAAACTGGCCCTGTGAAGTCGGTGGCTTTATAGAATTCATGGTTTGAATCTCAAAAATGATCGAATTGTTCATTTCCATTGTTCACTTTAGAGTTGACTTTCTGACTCTTTTTATTATTTTTTTTTTTTTTTGTCAGAAATACAATCATACTCTAAAATGGATGGAAGAAAGCTTTTGTTTTGTGGTCTCTCATTTCACAGTCTTTTTTATTTTTTCCTTCTTTTTTGATAACAAAATCGGCGAAATTTTCAAAATGACGTTCAAATTGCATTGAATCAGCTGTCAAATTAGTGTCTTTCATTGACAAAAAACTTAAAATCGCGGCCAAAATATTTTCTTTGACAGTTAAAGACAAAGTGACATTTCGTTTGTCAATTGAACTATTTCCACTTGTCTTTCAAATTTGTTCTCTTTCATTGACAAATAGTGCTTGTCAGTTCAAAGACAACCATTTTTAGTGGACATTTGAAAAGTGGGATACTAAAAAAATCTTAGACTAAGAATTGAACTTATTTTGACTTAAGAAGTGGGATAGCTTATGGGTTTTGAAAAGAGAGCTGTCAACTTATTAGACATTATCTACTTTTTGTATTTGGCGAAACAGTATCCGTGTACCCGTATCAAGTATTATTCTTGGATTATCTATTACAAATAAATACTTCGAGTTATGAGCTCTCCAAAAATTTTCTTGCTACGTTCAGTCGATCCATTTATCTGGCACACTTTCTTAAGTGTCATTTATAGATAAAGATAAAAAAGGTGTTAAAATGAAACAAATCGTAGTAAAAATATAGTAAAACCTAAATGCATGTCTTGATCGTAAAAACAAATCTTTTATTTTTCTAATAACCAACACGTGGAGTGCATAGGTACTTAACAAAATCAATAGAAAATGTTATCAGTTTGTTTATTTAGGTATGCAATATAAAATCAATGTTCACACTATATTGCAGGTACGAGAATACAAAATCTTAATTGACATCTGGGAAATCTTTTTTTTTTTTATAAAAGCTGTTACCAAGGAGAATATTTTGACCTACTTATATTTTTTTTTCTACTAACAGAATAAAATGAATAGCCTTCGTGCTTGGACTTTGAAGTACAATCTTTATTACTGCATTTATTTATTTTTTTTCATTCAAAGAGCATAATCAAATTTTAGCTTAATAAGGTTATCGTAAGGAAGCTATAAGAACCATTATACAAATTTGAAAAAGACTAAGATATTTTTGATGATTGATGAACATTTTTGTCAGCTAATTGATCGGAAGATGTCTCTCGATATGGTTTGGAAGTTTAAACGAATTATCAATTGCTTTCATGCTCTTAGACCAAAAAAAAAAACTTCTCAAAAAAGCCTGAATAATTTGATATAATCTTGTGGTGTCAAATGGCAATATCTTGGTTCAGTTCTATTGAAATATGCATGCAGTCTGCTCATTTAAGAGCGTGTCTTTAATTTTTTACTTGCTCTTAATGGAACATGTATTAGTTTCGTGTTAAAATAAACTTCAAGGTTTTAATCAAATCTAACATAACGACTGTGGAGAGGTAAAAATAAGTGATTTTCGTCATGACGTCTACTGCATCACATTGAGCTACAGCCTAATAAGGTGGAGTGATTTGCTCCAAACTAAGAAGATACAGATAATTTGTATCTGATTGCTTAGAGCTAAGAGGAAAACTCGAATTTTCATTAACTCATTTAAAACGAGAAGTTGCCGTACAAAAATATCGATTTTTTGTTTTTCAAATGCATACTAAAGTCCACCATATTAAAGCCTTGATATTCATACAGTCCAGTCGTGCATATTTTTACTTTTCTGCTAATTCCAACGACAGTGACCACTGTGCCCCTTGAATGGCTACTGTAAGCTGCTTCAAATACCTTTTGCATGTTTTTGTTCTGCAAATCTTAGCCGCACCTAATTTGGTGAGTTGACTCAGCTACCACATTGAAGGCCTTTTTAGTGGTAGCGCCATCTCGATTTTACAGTACAATTTTTACTGCAGCGCCATCTCTATTTTGATGCGTAAAAGGAGTAGAAGGGTGATATCCATAGTGTCGCACATCGATTGCAATAGATTTTTGACAACTGAGAGATAATATTAATCCTCAACTGAAAAATGTTTCTTGTGGTAACTCGGGGTCAATTTATTTTCAGGATTAGCTAACTCTGATTTAACTCAGAGCTAACCTTGTCCTTAAAAAACTGGCCCTTAGTAAACTGAAATTTTGTTCTGAAAAGCATCCATAAACATGAATTTTAACGAGGGGTTTAGTTAGATCAAAGGAACAGTATTTGTGACAGTATTCAACCTTGTCCAACCCAACTTTTTATTTCAAACACCTCTGATTACCTCTCTTTATGCAGAACCGTGACTTTTGAATCCATCATAATATGTAGCCTTAATAATAAAAATCAATTTACCGGGATGTTCCTCCTGCGAAAAGCTAGCCAGATAAATTCTCTATTGATACTGACGAACGCCTTTTCGAACTCGATGAACAGAAGGTGAAGTGGTTATCAATATTCAAAGCACTGTAAGAGGATGTTCCGCAAGGTGTGCTTGTTCGGCGTCGAGCGTGTCTTCAAAGTGGTATTTTATTCGCTCCAGGACGATTTTTATTATTAACCTTCTTGGCTACAGCGGGTAGCACGCAAATTCCCCTCCAGTTTTCGCACTGCGTAATGTCAATCAAGCATTGAGCTTGATTGAGGAGCTCACTCGATGTTGTTGGCGCTGCTCGTAAGAGCTCTGCGGGAATACCATCAGGTCCAATCGCTTTGTTGTTCTTCAGTGCTCTGATTGCGGCTAAAATGTTTTCTCTACTTGAGAATACCGTGCATATTCGGAAATTCGTTACTATGGACAAGTGTTGGGTTCACTTTGCTGGCGAAAACGCAGTTTAAAACCTCAGGAAAGTTCTCCTTCCAACTTTTGTAGATATATCCATCTTTCTTTTACCAGTTGCCGCTTAGAGCAACTTAGATACCTGTTATATCTTCTGCTTCTATAGCCAATGCGTTGATATAGTTATGCGAATCACGTTGCTCACTACGGTGAACTTCTCTCAGCTTCATTTGATACGAAGACTCTAGCTCGTTTCTCCCTGTTGCTGCAGTAGCTACAAAGCGAACTTTGAGGTGTTTTCTTTGTTTGATCCAAGCCCAAGTTTCTTCGGAAAGGCAGGTAATGTTTCCGACTTGCAATTGAGCGACTAAATTTTCAGCACCGGAAATGAAAACATTATCTTCACAGCACACCAACGGTTTTCAATGGAGATGGGTTTCATACTATTGATTGCTCTCAATGCTTTTGAAAGGTGGTCTCCTAGTAGTTAGGGGACTGCGGGAACCTTAAGTCTACTGGTATTAAACTTTAAGCATTCTGGTGTTTTCTTGGGATCTCCGAACTGCAGCTGTGCGTAATCTTGCGGTATCAACCATCAGATGGTAGTCCCGGGCCCTTCCCATGTCTACACCCCTTCTGTTGAGTGATCGTGAGGTGATCAATCAACCTTGGCATTCAAGTCTCCAATTACCATTACGATATCTCCATGTTGTGTACTATCATTAGCAGCACTCAGACGGTTATAAAAGGCCTCCTTTTTCTCGACAGAAGATAGCTTCGTTGGGGCGTAGCACCGTATAAAGCTCTTGTAGTCTAAGAGCTGGCTGCAAATTTTGGGCTGAACGCATAACCAAACAATTAAAAATAAGTATGAGGCTCTGTAGGTGCAGCATGCATCTTGACATCAAATATAAAAGTCTGGCAGGATTTTTTTGTCGTTCATGGTAGGGACAAGAGGTAGAAAATAGCGGTTTTTATACAGTTGTGCTAGAGGCACATGCACTTCAACTCGTTTATTAAAAATAGGAATTGATGTTCTGTCATTTTCTTTAATTCCACATACTTTAATTTTAACTATCAGAAAAAATAAGACTCAAGATATGAGCTTTTGAAGCGAACCCTATAAGCTTGATTTTGGAGACTTTCTTTGTTGGTTTTTAAATTCTCCAAATATCTTTAGGTATAATGCACCTGCAAAAGCTTACATCTTGAGTTCTCATCATCATCATCATCTTGTCTTGTAACCCCGGCTGGGGCATAGGGCGTCAACAAAACGTATCCATCCTTCACGGTCTGCTGCAAGGTACTTTAGCTGGTGGCCACGTCTTTCTCTGGGATTCTGCTTCCGCTAAGACAGTTGATTTCCATGTTGTTCTTGGTCTTCCAACCCGCCGTGCACCCTGAGGATTCCATTCAAAGGACTGCTTTGCAATTTCATCGTTTGGTTTCCTCAGTGTGTGACCAATCCAACGCCATTTACGCTTTCTTATGTCGACGTCCAGCCGCTCTTGACTTGTCCTGCGCCACAATTCATCATTTGATATTATTTGTGGCCGGCGAATCTTTAGGATGTGGCGAAGACAGCGATTCACAAAAGCCTGCATTTTCTTCGAAATAGTAGACGTGACTTTCCAGGTTTCACAAGCATATAACAGCACGGATTTGACATTGGATTCGAAGAATCTCAACTTAGTGCGTAAGGAGATTTGACGGGATTTCCGAATTGGGGACAGAGTACCCAAGGCAGCACGAGCTTTGTTTATTCTACTTTTAACGTCCAGATCCGTACCACCGTTTGCAGAAACAATACTGCCAAGGTAGTTAAACTGTTCCACTACTTCAACTGGGGTCTCCTGAAGAATAATACGCTGCTGTGTGGAGCAGCCTGTGAGCATTATTTTTGTCTTTTTGCTGTTTATTCTTAGACCACTTGACTCTCCATTCACTTGCAATTTTTGGCACATCCCGTTCATCCCATTGATGTTATTTGCCAGTAGACATATGTCATCGGCATAGTCGAAATGACTGAGCCTTTCGAACGGTCTCCATTGAATGCCCTGTCGCTCAGATGTACCAAAACTGGCCGTCAATACGTCGTCCATCGCCAGCAGGAAGAGAATTGGCGATAGAACATCCCCTTGTCTCACACCCTGTTGCACTACGAAGGAGTCGGATAGCTGCCCATTGTGTAAAACAAAACACCTTGCGTTGTTCTAGGACTCTTTAATAATGGCACCAATTTTTGGCGGAATTCCTCTACCAAGCAACGATCTCCATATACATTCTCGGTTAACTCGATCAAAGGCCTTCTCAAAATGCACGAACATGAGGTAAAGCGGTGATTGAAATTCCATCGACTGCTCGAGGACGATACGCAGGGTGTTGATATGATCGACACACGATCGACCACTGCGGAAGCCAGCTTGATGCATCTTGAGTGTAGACTCGATTCTATCCTTTATTCGCTCGAGAATGATGGTTGCCATTAGTTTTGGGAAAACGGACAAAACGGTGATACCACGCCAATTGTTGCAATTCTTTAAGTCACCTTTCTTTGGCAACTTAACAATCACACCATCCTTCCAATCCCTGGGATAGCATTCGTTTTCCCAAATGCTTTGTATCAACGGATGTAAAATACTAGCCGCTGTTACGGGATCGGCTTTCAATAATTCAGCTGGTATTCCGTCCATTCCAGCTGCCTTGTTGTTTTTGAGGAGATTTATTGATGTATGGATTTCCAATTCTGACGGGGATTTGATGTCAATACCCCTATAGGACCTGCGCAACTCGTTTAGTTGAGGCACTTCAGCACTCTGCTTCAACTGAATCCTCATTTAGCAGGGCACACAAATGGTCCTTCCATCTACGAAGCTGATCCTCAATTGATACCAAAAGTGTGCCATCCACATCCATTACAGGATGATTCGTGTTGCTTTTTTTTCCCGATCACGTCTTTGGCTATTTGGTACAATTTCCGGATATCTCCTCTTCTGGCAGCGATTTCCGCATTATCTGCGAGTCCATCTAACCTCACCCTCTTGTAACGTCTCACACAGCGATAGACCATCTTATGTGCAATGCGGTACTCTCTTCGCAAGTCAGCCTTTCGTTGAACATCTTCTTCAGCATTTATTTTGATTTTCAACGATTTGCGAAGTTCGATCTTATCCCAGGTGTCTTGGGATATCCAAGAGTCTCTACGTCTAGTTCGCTTGGGAACAGTTTCGGATCCAGCCTCCATAAAAACACTTTTAATTTCACCCCACATATCATCAATTGTTGAATGCTGGATTCCGTTGAATGACGAGGCTCTGTCGTTAAAGGTGGTGACATAGTTTCGACATAAATGTTGGGGTCATTTAAAGCATTAGTAATGAATTTTGAGCTCCTTGCTGCATCCTGCTCTGGTTTTTGTGCGGCAGCGGTTCGTAGTTTGAGACTCATCAGAACCAAATGGTGGTCGCTCGGCAGAGCATCATTTCCTATTTTTAATAAATGAATTGAAGTGCATGTACCCCTAACACAATAGTAAAAAAATCGCTATTTTTAACCCCTCGTCTTTACTACAGGAGGTGCCAAAAAAGATCCTGCCAGACTTTTTCATTCGATGTCCAGATGCCTGCACCCACAAATCCTCATACTCATTTTTGGTTATGCGTTCAACCCAAAAATTTGCAGCCAGCTCAGTCAATTGAGTGCTGTTTAGGAAAGCAGCAATTCAACGTCAGATTCACAATAGCTTCCAGGAGCCTTTCTGGAGTATAGAAGTACAGTGTTACGAGTTGGAGAATATATAAGCTTCCCCGAGCCTAACCATCTGACTTTACTAATCCAGAAATCAATCTTTGTCCGGGTACAATAGCCAAAAGTCATCAACGTCTTATTATTTCTTATCCAATGTGTAGTGTCAGTTCAGTTACGAAGAATGCTAACCTCCGTAAGCTATCCTACTTAGGCCTTTCGCACTTCTAATTTGAGTCTATTTACGTATATAAGGATACGCAGATAGTTGCCCGGAGACCACCACGATGAGGTTAAATAAACACTTCATCATGAGCATGGCTGATTATTGCGCTATTGGCACAGGCCAAGTTCTGAGCAATCAATAGTTTCCCGATCACACACGATGCAGGTCGCCCAAACTATGGCATGACAAACCATAAAAATCAAAATCAATCTCAATTAAATTTTTTGCATGCGTAGCAACAGTTTTGAAAATCACTATGAATACGCCCCATTAAGTTTTAGTTACGTAATAGATATTTTTGAAACTAACATTAATTAATTGCTCAGCTAGGTTTTTTCTCAGTGTAGGATCGTAGGTATCTACCCCATTAAATAATATTAAAATACAAAATTCTACATTAATCATTTATAATTTTATATTTGTTTTCTTTGGACATATACAAAAGTTATGATACCATAAAATAAAAAAAAATGTAAACATTGTAAAAATAATTTCGCTAATAAAAAGTGTGTGCTAAAAGTCTAGCATAAAGAATGATGCAAATCTAACACGAAAGTTAATCATCATTATATTATATGCTTGCTTTTATCTAAGATTACGCATATTATCCATGTATGAAGAGCCTTTCTCTCAAAGAAGACACGGACTACAATTAAAATTGGTAGTGATTTAAATATTTTTTTTTGTTGTTTTTGCTTTTTTTATTATTTTTTTTTTTTTGAATAAATGATTTTGACTCGTCACTTCTGTCGTTCGTCTTGATTTTTTTTATCAAAAATCCGGCTTGCCGGGAGTTTTCCATTCTACACAATCATACTGGGAGGTGAGTGGCTTTTTTAATCTTTTCATTTTTTTTTAAATGTATAATTCGACAAACCAATATTTACCAAGGTGACATATAGGTTTTTAAACTTTTCACTTTCGTGTACCTATACCTACCTACCTGCTGCGTTAGAGTTAGAAAAGATTTGATGAAAATTCTGATGTGGATCAACAGATTATTTTGTATACCTTACTATGTATGTATGTATTTGATTTTACCTTTCCTTAGAGAAAAAGATCGTGATCTACAGTTTAGTGCACTCATTTTTTCTTATCGATTTTTTTTTTGTGAGAGGTTTACATGGAAAGCAAATTTAAATAAAATTAAAAAGAGGAAAAAAAAAAAACAACTACAGAGGAAACGTAGGTACATAACTACGAAGATAGGGAAATATGGGGTCAATTTGGTACGTAACTACTATTTGAATCATTTGAAAGCCAAGTAAATGTGTTTTTAAGTTTCTAAACTAGTGTGAATGCTTTTTGTATTTTAACCAGAGGTAGAAAATAAAACTCAACCTTTTGAAAAGTCTTTAAAGTTTCGCTTGCCTGCCGAGATTTTAAAAAATGGTCACTTAATAACCATTTAACTTAAAAAAGAACTTTTTTAACCAGTGAGAGAAAAAAATAAAAAATTAAAAAGCTCTGCTTTTGAATCTGTGCCACTCACGCAACTCCGTTGACCCACTTAGGGTATGTATGCCAGTGGCGACGCGTGAATAAAAAATGTAGTCGTTCACTTTATTTATTTTTATTTTCATATGATTTAAGTTTACACACATTTTGGTTTTATGTACCTACTCGTATTTTTATTCATGTTTTCTCGATTGGTTTAAACATATTTGCACTACACTTTTGTGAGGTGAGCTGTTTTCCTCAGAAGTTTTTTTTAATAGTTGTCCTAAAAAAGGTAGACTTAAATCTAAGAAAAAGATTTCAAACCGATAATTTATAAGTTTTTGAAAAAAATTGCATTTAATATTTTTAGATGCGATGTAAGAAAAACAATGTTTTAATAAAACAAAAATGTAGTTAAGAACTACCTATGTATTTAAAAAAAATGTCCTACAAAAATAAATGAATAGATTCAACATCCTAAGGAAATTGACAAACAAAATCATAAGAAATTGTTCTTCTTCAAACAACACGTAAGGCTGCAAAATTAAAAAAAAAATCAATAAGACCCCTACTTTCTCTGTTTATGTACCTATCGTCTTTTTTCCTCAAAAACCTAATACCTACCTACATATTCAAATTTCTAAAACACTCTCCTCATCTTAGACACTTTTTTTAATTCTATTTTGGAATAATCAGCTAGAAAACCCTACTTTACTGCATCATATTTATAAATATTATAATATATGAGCCTATTAATACAATTTTTACTTATGTTCTGCCACCCACTTACTAAGCTATGGAAATGTTCGATTTTATGTTGCCTTAATTTTTTCATGCACTCAATTTTGCTTTGAAATTTAACTCTTCTTTAGGAACCCAGAGCAGTTTCACATAAAAAAAACTCAATCCCTTGAACAAATCTGCATGTATTTCCCATTTCGTTCATATTCTTCTTGCACGAGCACGAATAGCAAAAGGCATCATATAACAACCACTCATACTTTGCTCACCCATCCATCCTATATCAAACCCACCACCACCACCATCAGAAACCATCCCGACCAAACACCAAACAAACAAAATTTGAGTGTATAGACTTGAGCAAATCTCACCACACTTGCTTGAGTTCGTTCACAGGTGATTTGAACGAATAGGTCGGTAGTAATTTGGTTATACTTTTTTTGTTGCCTGTATGCTTTTTGTGGTTACATTTCGTTCACAATTCATGTGAACGAGTTGAAGGTTAAAAATGAGTAGGAATTTTGCTGTCGCAGTAGCAGGGCTTTTTTGTTTGTGTTTATTTAAACTGCGTGCACAAAAGGGTTTCACGAGTTGGAAAATTGTAAATTGAGTGCGAAGCTGACTCAAACTAGTAGAAAAGCAAAAGAATTTTGTGGGTGGTTAGGTTAATTTAATAAACTTTTATCATAATAATTTTATCTGAAAGCTAGTCGTGCATGAACGAATTGAACAATAGGACGCCTCGCCACTGATGTATGCTCAGTCGGCAGTTAAGTGTCAATTGTCATTGTTAAAAGTTTTCTTTTGCCAGTCAGGCACCGTTGCCATCAGCTTGAAACATGTAGCTAAAATGAAACTATAATTACTTTAATAGTCGGACTTTGGTAGCTTAAAAGCTAGTAACGAGAGCGAGACGATGATAAGACGTGAACAATGACAAAAACCACGTGTAATTGTCACAGCGGCGTGACTATAGCGAGGCTGTTGCGAGAAATCCACGAAACAGGTAGCCATGTAAATGAAATATAAAACCACGTTTGGAATTTTTAAACACGGTCTTAGCTTATTGTAACCTATTTGAAAAGTAATTTTGAAAAAAAGAGTTTTTGCGAGACTATAGCGAGACCAAACTGAGGTGATAGAAAAACATTCTAAATGACAAAAACTACGTGTAAATATCACAGCAAGACCAAAGCGAGAAAACTACGACACAGATAGCCATGTAAACGTATTACAATTTTTATTCGCGAATTATTTTCGATTACAAAGAGGACAAATAAAAAAAAACTACACAGCGCGACCGACTTTCGAGAAATGACAACTGAGGCGAAATTTGGACTGTCAAAGTCGAAGCGAATTAAAATTGTAGTTTGCAGCGACGATTAAAGTGCTGCCACCACAGCTATGCTCATAAGGGGGTGGGTTCACCTAATCAAATTAATCGGTGGTTGATCAAAATTATTAATTGATGATCGAATAATTTTTTTTTGATTGCCACAGGGGCGTAGAACCTGAAAATTATAAAATAGAAAGGGCGCCAGCAATTTTTTTTTATAAAGGAAATTACAAACCTTTTGGAGCGGAGAGCGACGGTGAAAGAAAATGAAGTGACTTGAACCAATTTTAGGTAGAGATAAAAGACGAAATTGAATTTTTAATTTTGTAAATTGATAGTTTATTTGGGAAACCTTTTGATATAGGAGTAAAACCCAAAATTTTTTAAAAGAACAAAATGGAACAAAGATTTTGAAATGCAAAGAAAGGTGGACCGTTATCGCTCGGTCCCGAACGGACAAAGAAATTAATTAACGGGTCGCGAGTTCCGCTTTTCCGGAATTTTTTTAACGAAGCAAAAGCCAAACGAAAATTTGTAAATGAGTTTCAATAACTCGAATATCGCTTCAAAAAAAAACTATCTAACACACAATTCACTTAACAAAGAAAAAAAACAAAATACTTAGCTTCCAAATTTTCCTGCCAATTTCCTCCAAAGATTAAGTACCAATTTCGAGAACAGCTTCCACCAGATTTTTACCAATGAATTTTTCCTCCTCAATTTTTTTCCTCTTTTTTTTCCCAAATTCCTCACTTTAACCTTTTTCTTAAAACTTCGAATTTCTTCTTATTTTTCAGTAACCTCTCTTAACTCTTTCTTTACTTTCGATATCAAAAACGTCTTGTTTCTTCCAGAATCACAGTAGAAGTGCCCTTCCAGGTTTTCCATTAACCTGGACGGCCTCTTCTTTTTGTCAACCCCAGTACTTTCAGCCAATCAGCGGCCGTGGTTTTCGGTCGCGTCATCATTCAGCTACTCTCCGCCATCTTTGCTGGAGAGAGCCAACGCAGTTGAAAAACCGACGGTCTTGCTTACTCGCACTATCTCCCTGGCTTTTGCATTGTCATCATGGAAATCACCGATCGCTGGTTCCACTTCCAGGAGCGGCGAATCCGATGAACGCATCCAGCCATCAACCCCAATTTTTCGAAAGAGAAAAGAAAAGTTTCTGAAAACTAAAAAGAAATTCTATTTCACACCGTCTTCATTCTTCCCCTCCGAATGAAATCAAAATAAACCAATGTCGTTGGAAAAACTGGTGGAAAGCTAATTTTCATTTTAAAACATTATATAACGTGGAAACTGGCAGTAATTTTCTACTTCGCGAAATTGTCTAAATCGTTGGGCTTTTGCGCAGATTTGGGGCAATTAGGGACGAGCGTTTAACGTTCCATCTTATACAAAAATAATTTACGTAAATAGGTTGGGCACTCAGCCATTCTCAAAATGAGTAACTTCTAGCAAACGGGAACCAAATGTCACCCGTGCTTCTTTATAGTATTGAATGTGGACAGACCGCCCGTCTGTCATTCATGAGGGCACTTGAGGACCAACTGTCACCCATGCCTTTTGTTGGTATTGGATTTGGACTCAAACAGACCGCCCGTCTGTTGGTCATGAAGCTGGTATATGATTGCGCACTTCCATTTAAAGCGCTAGTTACATCGATTTTTGTTTCTTCAATATACTGCGAGAGCGTACCAATGGCTGATGGCCCATGGTTGCCCTACTCTCTCCCAGTAGATTGAAGGAAACACCTGTAGAAAAAAAAGGGACAGAACGACAGGAACAAGGATTCGGAATATGAAAAGAATAGTTTTTGTCACGATAAATTTTACCGTGACAAACGGACACGGTGAGACAAAAGCGAGATTAACACAATGACCACGAAACATAAAACCATGTTTGGAATTTTTAACCACGTTTTTAGCTTATTGTAACCTTTTTGAAAAAAAAAGTTTGGTGAGACTATAACGAGACCAAAGCGAGATGATGGAAAAACATTCTAAATACCAAAAACCACGTGCAATATCACGGCGAGGCCAAACCGAGACCATAGCGAGAAAACCACGACATAGATAGTCGTGTAAACGGGCACGGCGAGACCAAAGCGAGATTAGCACAATAACCACAATGGCACTGAAGCCCACGTTTAGACGGTATTTGCGTCGTCGTTATCGTAATACCTCTTCTTTTATAAATGTTGATGACGATTTGAGCCTACTGAGTTCTGAATTATCTGAAATATTTCAAACAACACAGATTTTATATCTACTTTTTCTTAGAGAGAAAATACCATTTTTGATTTATTTTTCGTGGAAACAGGTTTAGGTTGATCGTTTCCTTTTATTTTTTAGAAAAAAAGTCAACAGATAAGAAAAATGAAAAATAAAAAAAATTGAGGGCTGTTATCATTGAGAGCTCTTTAGGTTATGAGGAGGATACAAATTTAAATATTTCTTGGTCATAGGTACACAGTTTATTACGAAAGTTTTGAAAAAAAATTCCGGTGGGGATATCATGCCGACCGAGTGGTCTTGGCCACTTTTAAGTCTTGTTTTTTTTTAATAGCTTGTTAAAAAGGTTTATGAAAATATCAATTTTATTGCTGCTCAATTATTACCGTTCCTTAGTATTTCTATGCATAATTTTAATCCATAACTGTATATATATTTTGTGTATTTATATAAATTAAATATTCACCCCAAAAATAGTCATAGGGGCCGTAGACCAATACAAAATTTAACTGAGCGTGAATATTTCAAAATGATAGAGAATTATGTTTGTACTTAACCTACCTACGGAATGGAAATTCTAGCCGTTCTTAGTTTTTTTTCAACAGGGTGATTTACACAAGGCGTTGCAAAAAGTTACTCTTATCGGGACAAAATATATTGTCACGTCTCTTGTTTCTTTATAAAAAAAACTAAACGTTTAATTTTACTTACTTGGATACTACTTGTTATGCTGGGATGATGCTGAGCTCGTCGGACAGTGGAGAGGGGGGTTGGCAGTTCTTCTTCCAAAGCCAAAAAGATTTGGACCAAACAACTAAACCAAGATTTACAACAAAAAAAAATATTAAATCGGATGGACGGAAAGTCTGTGATGTTGTATATTTTAATGTACGTTTGTTTTTTTTGTATTTTTGTTGACAGATGTCACATAATATACGTACTTTGCCTTCTCCCTTATCACATATTTTAAGATGTTAGTTAATTTTGTTTATATTGGTGGATGAACTTCCAAAACATATCTTTTGAAGCTCAGAATTTCAAAGTTTCTTTTCACTTATAGCATTTGAAGGGTCCAGGGGAAAAACGGCTTAAGTTCACTTTAATTGAATCCGAGAAAAATGTAGTTGTAAATATATTACTAAAATAATGGATAATTTAAAGAGAAATAAATAAAACTAACAATTTTTTTTAATGAGCACGAAGTACTCAAGTAAGCAAACATAATATATTGATTTTAACATCTTGAATTTTTTGCATGATAAGCTGACATGAGTCAAAAGAACCTTCGATGTTTTAACCAAAATTTTGAATTTTTTGATTTGAAATTTTCTTCTGAAAGAACCGGACATGATAATTGGAAACGGTTTTTGCTTTTTATTCAGACACCTCTAGATTTTCAAAATAGAGTTTGAAAATAAAATAATTTTCACAAGCGTTACATTGGACCGTTTTTGTAATTCAATTTGTTAGACAGGACCTCGACCGGATGTAGTTAGAATATCTAATTTTTTTTTGTTTTAATTATTTACCTGACGTGTGGCTAGGTCTATTCACAAGTTTTTCTTTTTTTAATATCCCTTTGTTTAATTTTTGGAGCAAAAAAGATACTTTTGGAAAAAAGTTTTTTTAAAAAGTGTACTATTTTGCGAGTTTTCAAAATCCTATGTGAAGAGAGCTATACTACATCAGATAGTACTCATACAAATTTATAAGATGTCATCATTAGTTTAATTTTTTCAAAAAGTGGACTTGAGCCGTTTTTCCCCTGGACCCTTCATTTTTTACCCGAAATCCATTATCACCAGATATGTCTATTACTTGTAAAAAATACTGTTTGAATAGTATAACTACCTACAAAGTTATATTAAGCACTTTAAAATTTGATGTTTCTTCCACCTTACTGTGTGAAAAACTATGAAAAATTAAAAAAAGTAAATAAAATTCAATTTTGTTGCTGTTTTTTTTTAATTCATATTCATTATTCATCTCTCATGTGAAAAATTTTCGTTCAGATTAGGATAACGTCAAAGGTAACGAAAATATGGTTTTCGTGATTATCTCAGATTCCATAGCACATTCAAAAATAATTAAAAGAAGATCTGTCGAAAACTGCATGGTCTACAATATTTATAATCGATGTAAACATCATTGGAACTATAGAAACCGAGATAATTCCGAAACCCCGATTTATGTGACCTTTGACCTTGAATAATTAAATCTAAAAATCAAGATTTTGAAAATAATGTGGTTTTTGTGTTCAATATTCAATGCCCTTATCAATTCTTAGTCAAGTATCGAAATCCAAATGTAGTTTTTGAGAAGCAATTAAAACGAAAGGTATTTTTTCCTAAAAAAAATCCCGAGAAAAGGGGTTTTATTATGAATTTTAACTTTTTTGCGTCACAAACATTATAAACGAGGCAAGAAATGAGAATCTTTAGTTTTTTACATTTTGATCAGAGCATTTAATATCGAAAACAAAAATCGCACTGAATGAGGCAACATTTTTATAAATATCAATATCAAGATTTGAACAAAAAAAATCACAATTTTTCGGGGCGGGTACTCTTTCTCCGTACGAAAATATTATTAACGGATTACGGGACACCCTGTATATGGGTGATTATACAAAAAAATAGTAAAAAAGTGAAGATATTTTCGGCACAAAGTTTTTGGAAGCAAAAGTACGTAGAAACCATCTCTAGTTGATTAAGAGCTTCCTTTCACATACCTAATTGAAAGCGGTCAGTCAGAAAAATAAAAAGAAGCAATTTTATCGACATTTTTTGAAAACAGGTGCTCAGAGGACTAAGATATTATGAATTTTCTTTTCTATTGTAAGTCAATTTTTTAGAATATCGGGCCCCTCGCTTAATGGGAGAGATATAGAAACCCCTCCCACATAATTTCTTCTTGTTTTGATCCAACCTGTATGCTCTAACGTTTTCTTGTATGAGTATCTTATTCAAAACACCCTGTATAAATATATTTCTTAAGTCTAAGCTACCTTGAAAATAAGAGCAAGTTCGTGCGACTGAGTCGTGGTTTTTATTTACAAGTATTCACAAGGGAAAGTAGTTTTTTCTTAACATTTATGAGGTCTAGTGTTTCCATAGTTTTTGCGCTAAAAACATAGTAACGGCTTGTACGAAAAAATTAAAAAAAACTATAATTAGGGTTTTACTAAGCCAATATTATAGTGCCTAAAAATATGCCTAGGTACTAACTTAAATAGACATTTTCCCTGTAAATACTCATCAGGATACTGAGAAACTGAACGGACCATCTATGACCTCTCAAACAAATGCCTTCGTAACAAATGAAATTGCAAATGAACCTGATACGGTTTTACTTTCACCAGACTTAATGCTTCACGCTGCAAAATCTGAAAATTCAATAGTTTTCAATCTGTTTCCGGCTCTGGACCTTTGGCACCTCATATGAAGGAAATTTGATAAAAAAGATGCCATCATGAACAATTCGTGACCTTGAAAAAAAGAAAATACTTTAAAAAATCGTAAAAAAGAATCTATAGCTGACCAATTATTGAAACTGGCTGACCCTTTATAAAGATCTTAGGGCCTTTCAGGTGGTATTAAATTTTTGTAAATTTCCCATAAATGAGGTGTCAAAAATCACGCGTGACCTTGAACAATAATTTGAAAATTCATTAAAAAAGACTATGGCTGACCATTTACTAAAACTAGCTGACCTTTTATAAAGTTCTCAGGGCTTTTCTGATGGCATTAAATATTTGCAAATTTCCCATAAATGTGGTGCCAAAAATTGCTATGACCTTGAAATTTTTAAAAATGCATTAAAAAAATCTATACCTGACCAATTACTGAAACTAGCTGACCTTTTATATAGATCTAGAGATCTTTAAGATGGTACACATTTTTTGCATATTTCCCATAAATGAGGTGCCAAAAATCGCATGTGACCTTGAGCGACCTTGAGATAGCTTAAGCCTTTATTGCAAGCTATCAAGGGCTAATTTCTGGGATCACTTGACCTTTTCTGACCAATTACTAACCAATTAGATGGCATTTTGTTTTATCAAATTTCCCTCACATGAGTTGCCAAAGGTCCAGAGCCTCTGTTTCCACCTGTTTCAATCTTTCAGGGGACTGATAAACAATCCGAAGGACAAAGTTCAATGAAATTTTTTTAAATAAAATATTGTTACTGTGTTACTAAAAATGTTTTTAAATATTAAAAAGATATATTATTTAACGTCAATAAATTGAGGGTTCATTTTGGTTTTGGAACTAAAATCAGAGAACTTCAATAATTTTTCTTTTCGAAAACGGACAGAGGACTGAGAATTAGACACTTTGAAGATTTTTTGACTAATGAAAATATATCAGATCTTAATAATTTTGTCTGGCCATGTAGATATCAATAAGATTTACAGTTTAAAAAAAATCTGATTACAAAAATTTAAATTATCTGCCGAGCCATTGAAAATTCCATCGTTTGTAGAATCCCCCTCATTATCGACTTAACGGATTTAGATTAATTTTTTTATATAAAAATTTCAAATAAGATAAATTAATTTGGTTTATCAAAATTCAAAAACAAATTTAATTTTTAAAAAAGTTTCTTTTTTTTTCAATATGGGCTATTCCGTGAAAAATTGGTCATGAAGATGGAAAAACGAAAAATGTATCTCACCCCCTGCTTATTGTTCACTAGTCTTAAAATAAGAATTTCAAAACATCCTTCAATTATCAAGTATTTGACAGAAAACAAAATTATAACTATTATAAAAGAAAGAGTCGGTGTCTGACTCACTGATTCATTCACCTGATTCATCATTGTACAGCTTATACTAGATATGTTAAAAAAAAAATTTGAAAATATCTAAACATTAGAAATTTTATGTAGGGGTGTACTAGTGAAATTAAAAAGAGGGAGCTGGTCGAAAATCCGGTTTCAAAATTCTCTTTTTTATTCACAAAAATTCAATTTTTCAAAATTCTATATTTTTCACAGTTCTGTCTGTCAAAATTCTGCTTTTCAAAATTCTGTTTTTTAAAATTCTGTCATTTAACAATAAAATTCGGCTCTTTCTGTTTTTTCCTCAAATAAAATAAGCAAAAAAAAGTATTTTTTGAACTTTATTGTTAGACAACTGATTGCTAAACTATTTTTTTCAAGTTGGAAAATATTTTGTTTTTGATAGTAATTTATTTGTGTTGTTTGACTGCTACTGCTGCACATATTTTTCCAAAACTCGAGGTTCATATGGGTGTATTGGTCTGATAGGTGTTCAACTGTGTGCAAATCATTATTCAATTTCTTCACTACTCGTCCCAAAACCATTTGTATTATTTTTGGATTATTCATCCCCAATTAGAATGTTTTACATTGATTTATTTTTTCAAAATAAAACAAATAACCACCCACGCACAACTTATTATATTTTTCTTTATCTTATACTTTTACTTATTTATGCTGTAACTTTAAGTGCATAACACATTTTTTTTTTTAAAAGCTTTGAACTAAATCGATCTTATATAATGCAATTTTAACACCAAACCGAAATCTGAGATTTTATTAAGATTTCGTTGAAATCTAGAGTTTTCATTGAGATAACGATAAAATTTTTATAAAATCTTGTTCCATACATTAAAGATATCAAAAGTTTGATTTCCTTTTGGTGGGAACATAGCATAAAACTACTTAATAAAAAATAAAACTCAAGCAGGTCATATTTTTGGAAAACTTAGATACTTAAGAATTTAAAATGGTATCTAATATTGATTTTGCACTTATAACCTGAATTATTGTCTTAGACAAAAGAGCAGTCTTAAAACCAAATATAAGAAATTTTCCTTTTAATTCATACTAAGACAAGTATGAGGAAATTTGCATTACAACAAAAGCGCGTGCTTTGGGTTGGGGTCTAAATTCTGACTGGGTCAAAATTCTGCTTTTCAAAATTCCGTGCGCAAAATAAAACAAAACCTATTCTGCGCATAGTTTTGTATAATATTCTAGACGAAATCATTAACTTATTCTATAAATATTAAACTATAGGCCTAAATATGGAAAATAATTATTTTTGGATGCAAAAATCATTTGCATGCAAAAATTGTCGTGAGGTGAATATATTTTTTGTGTTGAAGTGAAAACCAACCATACAAAAAATAATTTTTATTCACTACACCATTTCTCTCACGCAAAACAATTGCTGGCTAATTTTTTGGCATGAAATTCCATGACAGCAATAGTTTTATTTTGAATGCAACTGTTAACAAGCAACCAAAATAATTTTGTGTTTCACCACAGTCAAACTGTAAACTAGAAAACATCGCGTGACGAAATTGAATTTTTCACAACTAATTAACGACAAATTAATGGAAAATTATCAAGGAATAACATATTAAGTTTTGGAAGCTTTTACTACTTTTCGAAAAAAAAACATAGAAAACATAAAACGACAAATTCAAAATTATCACAAATAATTAACGGCTAGTTAATGGGAAATTATTAAGCCATAAACCATCCAGTATAAACAGTTTTTACCCCATTTTCAGGTAGTATTTTGCAAACTTAATGTCAAGCTACCAAAGAACCCAAAAAACATTGCACAACAAATTCAAAATTGTCACAACTAATTGGAGACTAGTTAGTGGCAAACTATTACGCCCTAAACAGTACAGTATTAGCAGTTTTAATCCCTTTTGTTAAGTGGTGCTTTGTTAACTTGATATGAAGCTAACGAAGAATTAAAAAAAACATAGAAAACATTGCACGATTGGATTAAATTTTTCACAACTAATTAATGACTAATAAAAGGTTAATTATTAAGCCGTAAAACATAAAGTATAAGAAGTTTTTCACGCAATTCCAGTTGTGACAAGTTAGCAAAGCACCCAAAAATAAAATGCACGACTGGGTCGCACGTACTTGCTCTTATGTTCAAGACACTGCGAGTTTAAGAAAATTGTATATACAAACATGGAAATTATGAGAGAAAAATGTAGAGAAGCATGAAATACGACATTTAAATTAGCTAAAACAACTCTTTTGACAGTTTGAGGTGAAAAAAAGTATGCCATCTTAATTCATGATGGAATATGATTGTATGGGAAACAAAATTTTAAAATCGTTGGAGCGGTTTTTTTTTAAATTAATTTTTTATATATAAATTTCTTAAAACATTTTTAAGAACAAATTTTGGTATGCAGATTTAAACTATATATTTATGTGTATATAAAAACAAAATTTGAAAAAAAATTGTCAACCCGTTTTTGAGATATCGAATTTTCAAAAAAAAAGGTTGAAACTTTTTTTAAAAATCCAAAAACTTTTTTTTTGAAAATTTTGATGTGCAATATTATTTAATCTTATTTGAAATTTGTATATAAAAAAATTCATTTAAATCCGTTAAGCTGATAACGAGAAAACTCAAAATAAAAAAATTACGTTCTATGACAGCTACTACTAATAGTTGCTATGTGTAAAATTTTATAATTTTTGATGGTAGATCGTACTAATTTTAGTATATGAAAAAAGTTTAATCAAAATCGTAGGAGTCGTTTTCAAGCAAAAAAATATTTTGCTTTGCGGTTTTTTCACTTTTGTATGGAAGGTACCGTTATTTTTTCATAAATGTAAAATTTTTTCTAAAAATGTTTTAGAGAGTACTAAAAAAGTCTTAAATATCGAGTTTCAAAAAAATCTATGATGCCATTTTCGAAATATTTGATTTTCAAAAAAAAAAATTTGAAATATTTTTTAAAAATCCAAAAAATATTTTTTCAAAAATTTTGGTAGGTACACAAAACTATTAACATTTCTTGGAAGCTTCTGTATAAAAGAAATAATTGAAATCGGTCATAGCATTTTGAAGAAAATCAAAAATTAAAAAAATGGTTCGTTGGGAGGTACCATTAATAACCATTTTTGAAAAATGGTTTTCCACCCAAAGAAAGCCTTCTTCAAAATAAATTTATTGATTTTTTTTTAAGAAAAGTTGTCGAGCCGTTTTTGAGAAAAATACGATTATGTAAATTTGCCAAAAAAAATGTATGGCAGGTACCGTTATTTTTGGTTCTAAAAAAAAAAATGAAAAAAACGTGTCGGCAGAATCACCAAAAACCACTATGTACCAAGTTTGAAGAAATTCGATCGAGCCGTTTAGGCTGTAGACGAACAGACAGACAGACAGACAGACAGAATTGTGCCACCCACTTTTTTGGTGTTCTCTATTATCGTAATATCATGTTTGATTGTTATCTCAAAATTTTTTTTTTGCACGAATCCAAAACTTGCCTTATAGTACCTATTATCGCAAGTAAAAACATAGAAAACATTGAACGACAAATTCGAAATTGTCACAACTAATTAACGACTATTTAAAGGCAAATTATCCAACTACCCATTTTTCGATTTGTGAACGTGACACTCGTAGAAAACAAATCACCCAAAAATACATAGAAACCATCGCACGACAAAATTGAATTTGCCACAACTAATTCACGACTAATGAACGGAAAATTATTAATGAATAAAAAATTGAGTTTTATTAGTTTTACCACTTTTCAAAAAAACATAGAAAACATGGAACGACAAATTCGATTTGTCACAGCTAATCAACGACAAACTATCAACCTACCCATTTTTCAATCCGTGAGAGTAGCTTTGCTAACTTGATATTAAGTTAGCAAAGCAATAAAACATAGAAAACATTGCACGATCAAATTGAATTTTTCACAACTAATTAACGGCAAATTATTAAGCCATAAACCATCAGGTATAAGAAGTTTTTTTTACTGATTTTCGACAGGGTGCTTTGCTAACTTGATATCAAGTCAGCAAAGCACCCAAAAAATTATTGAATCGAAAATTATCACACCTTATTAACGACTAATTAACGGCAAACTATCCATCAGCTCATTCTTAGATTCGTCAAAGTTGCTTTGCTGACTTGACACTCATAATCACATAAGATGAAGAACTCAGATGTGACTATCTTTTTTCGAATTGTATTGATTTGATTATTATTTTTTTTTTAAGAAGATATTGTTTAGCAAAAATCATTATCATCACTTTTAAACTACTGTATTTAATGAGAAAACAGTAAACAAGTTAGAAACTTAAAATATTTAGTTAACTTTAAAAATTGAAATAAATTATTTAAATTTTTGTTCTATTAATTTTTAAATGGGTTTCCTTAAAGATGATATTGTTCAAAAAGTTCAATAAAAAAGAAATAAAAATTATTAAGAACAATACAGTAGACGCTCGATTTAGTGGATCTCGAAATAGTGAACTATCCACTATAGTGAACACACAAAATTTTATAAATAAAACGTATTTTGTATAAAAATTTCGCGCAAGCACTTTACATAGTTTGAGAGCTCTGAGGAATTGTTTCTGTTTTTTTGTTTAAACCTGAGAGAAAGCCTTGTTTAATGCTTAGTTAAAATTAAAAACATTCACATCGAACGAAATGTGCATTTCGGATCAAATGCGCCTTTATAAAGCCTTAGAAAACTCCCGCTTGAAAAAGTGAACAATCTCGAAACAGTAAACAGGCCTGGTTTTTATTACTTCACTATATCGAGCGTCTACTGTATTTAAAAAATAAAAAAGTTAAAAAATAAAAATATTTGATAATTTTAAAAATCGAAATAAATTATTTTTAATTTGTTTTCATATTTTTTGTTTGATTATTTTGAATATATAATAGAGAGAAAAAAAAATAAATAAAAAAAAGAATAATATTTAAATATTCTAAACTTAAAATTTAATTTGTTTGATAAATTTTTAAATGCAGTTTTTAAAAGAAACACTAAGTCAATCAGAATCAACAAAAAAAACCTGAGAATAACTGACATGGTTTGAGAAAAAAAAGTAAAATGTGAAAAGTGTGAAACTCCTACACAAATTTGTATGGGAAAAGCATGACCTTAGGGGCACGGGTTAATGACCTCGGATCAATTTGTTTTTGGTCAATAATTTTTTCTTACGGCATAAACTTTCGATTTAGGGGGTGTTCTTTCCAAGGAAATGAGTTTGGGAAATATCGGACACCCTAATGAATATGCCCCCATGTCTTTATATACAATTTTTAAACCCCTTAACCTCTTGAACACTAGAGCAATTACGTGCTATTCAGTCGTGCATTTAATTTTTCGTCTGGCAACTGCAGATCTTCAAAAAAAAAATTCAGATGATTTACAAGTTGTATGAATTCTTACATTTTAGCCATTTTTGTCAATTTCTCGGCTTTTAATTGTAGGGTGATCTGTCTTAAAGTGATCTCCCAACACTTTGTGTGAATTGACATTGTATTTGAGATTAAAAAAACAAAACCTTTTCTTTTCTCAGAAATGCATTTAAATAAAATAAATAAAACAATTTGAAAAATGAAAGATTGAATTATTTTATAAATCATGAAACAAATTGTCCAAACCTGCCCCATGCTCCCTTATATCTTCTTACACACACCCTGAATTTTTTAAACTAAAAAAAAGAATAGAAACTGAGATAAAACATTAACACGTAACATGTTTATACTGTTATCAGTTTTATGTACGAGTATGTTTGGATTTTAAGTTTTTTTTTTTGATAAGTTTTGATTTAAGTCACTTTTTTCAACATAATAAAAAAAAATATTTGCGGAACGCTTTGGTCTTGTGTCAATAATATTCCAAGAGAAACCACAGGAAATAAAAATAAGGGTTATTCTCATATTCTTGTAATTTCTGACAAAAATTTTTTTTTTTAATTCTGTGGAAAAAAATACATAAGCATACTCACATGGAGGTCATTTTTTTTTTTTTGTTGAAAAATACTCCTGGTTAAGATTTGAAGGCTAAATATGAATACATTTCGGTGCATTGAAGATAACCTATGAAAGATCAAATTGACCATTCATTGAAACAGTTTCGAATAATTATTCCAGTCGATAAGATTGTGTGTGATGACGATGGACCACAATATTTATTATGGATTTTGAGACAAACTGCATCATATGAATGAACTATAATTTATTGATGTGATGAAATGAAAAATTAAGGCAGATCGCAGATTGCTGTATAAAATGAACAAACAAAATTGAGAGGATCAGAAGTCAGACCACGTCGCAGATATTGAAATAGAAAAAAAAACTAATACAAGTAGATTTTTTGCAAATATTTTTTTTTTTAGTTTAATTTTTTTTTTAAGAACGATTAGTAGGTATGTAAAAAATATAAATATTTTGAAAGTTTGCTGATTATATAAAATTCTGTAGCAAACAAAATTTAGATTTTTTTTTCTCAATATGTATAGTAAAATAATGGTCAAGTATTGTTAAAAGTAAAGTTAAAGACATAAATACCTATACCTAAATAATTAGGTCATACCAAAAGCTATAAGGAACTATGTATATATATTCTTTTGTCATAAGTATGTATATAAGTATAAAATATAATTGAAAAATAAATTAAGGTTCCAAAACAATGTGCCTAAGCCTTAGATTAACGAAATTTCTTGTTGCCATTAGGTTAGGTTAGGTAGAAGGGCTGACAGTTGATCTCGTTACCGTCACACTTAGATCTATGTAGATCCGTTGTGATACCCTAGGAAATTGTATTCCACTTTATGTAAAAACCTATGTGTTCTGCTAGCAGTCAAGCCATTTAGAGGCGTTGATGAAATTCAGAAGGCTAATAGCCGAAGTTCCAGAAAGTTCCTCTAGGTCGTCATAGAAATGATTTCCTAGGTGTTTCTTTCTTAAATGACAGAGTGCTGGGCAGTGGCAAAGGAAGTGTAAGGTATCCTCATGTGCTTCTTCGTCACTGCATCCTCTGCAAAGGTCATCAGTACTGAGCCTCATTTTCTTTTTATGGTATCTCAGTAGGTTGTGTCCGGTGATTATGCTGACAAGGGAACGGAGATGTTTCTTGTCCATTTGCATAATTTTGTCTGTTCTCTGCTTATTGAAATTTGGCCATAACTTTCTAGTTGTGGCGCATGTTTCAAGCAGATTCCATCTTTCATTGGTTTTTTCTAATATTTTGTTACCAATTTCCTGTTTGATGCTACAGGTTGGTACTTTAATATTTTGTTCGGCTTGACTTGAATCAAGCGACGAACCCGTTCTCGCCAGCTCATCAGCTCTCTCGTTTCCCTGTACATCACTGTGACCGGGAACCCAGCAGAGTCTAATGTTATGCTGCATGCCAAGAACCCTAAGCTCTTCGCGACAGCAAGTCACAAGCTTCGAATGTATCTCGGTGGCAGAAATTGCTTTTATTGCTGCTTGGCTATCAATAAAGAGGGTGATATCAGCTCGTGGTATCGACATCATTGATATTTGCGTAGCTGCTTTTGTCACTGCCAAGACCTCGGCTTGGAAGACACTGCAAAAGTCCGGAAGTCTGAAGGAGCTAGCTAGTCCCAGAGTTTCCGAGAAAATTCCTGCACCAACTCCAGTGTTAATCTTCGAACCATCAGTGAAGACAGTTATCGTAGATGCATTACTGAAAGGTTGGTTGTTTTCCCACTCCTCTCTATTAGGAAAAGAGGTAGTGAAGGGTCTGTTGAAGTTTAAATGGGGTGTTGTGTAGTCTGTGCAAACATTATTTCCCACATATCTCTGCAGAATCTGAGTATGGCCTGATGTGCTTTGCTTCCAGCATTTAGTCTGGCTTAGGCGCAGGGCACTGTATGCTGCAGATTCTTGCACGAATAGATCTAGGGGTCTCAAGTTGAGTATCGCTTCCAGTCCCGCTGTGGGAGTGGTTTTCAACGCCCCCGTAATACCTACGCATGCTAATCTTTGAACTTTTGTCAAGGTTTTCAGGTTTGTTGCTTTCTCAGTCGCGTTCCACCAAACTAAATTACCGTAGGTAAGTATCGGTCTAACTATTGCCGTGTACATCCACCTGATAATTTTTGGATTGGGTCCCCAGGATTTACCAAAGATCCTGTTGCAGGAATAGAACGCAACCATAGCTTTCTTTGCTCTCTCTTTAGTGTTGAGACTCCAGTTCAGTTTCTTATCAAGGATCACACCCAAGTATTTGGCCTGATCCGAGATTTTGAGTGGAGTCCCTGCAATTGATGGTAATCTAAACATTGGTATTTTTCTTCTGTTAGTGAAGAGAACCAATTCAGTTTTCAATGGATTGACCATTAGACCACAATTCTTTGCCCATGTGTTGACCTTTGACAGGGCATATTCTATTTGTTCACTAATAGTGGATGGGAATTTACCTGTCGCAAGTAGTACAAGGTCATCTGCATAAGCTACTACTTTGACTCCACTATATTTTAATTTTACAAGAATTTCGTTCATGACTAGTATCCAAAGAAGCGGAGAAAGCACCCCTCCCTGGGGTGTTCCTCTGGATGTGGATACTATTAAACGTGATTCTCCAAGTTCTGTATTAATATGCCTTTTTTTTAACATGCACATAGTCCAATTTATAATTGACTTTTCTATATTCAGCTCTACAAGGGCTCTCTTAACTGCATCATTTTCCACATTATTGAATGCTCCTTCAATATCTAGGAAGGCAGCAAGAGTGTATTCCTTGTCTTTGAGAGTTTTTTCAATTGTATTAACAACATAGTGAAGTGCAGTTTCTACGCTTTTGCCTTTCGTATAGGCATGCTGCATTGGAGAAATCACCTCCGGGTTCAGTGAGCTGCGAATATAGATGTCCAACAGTCTCTCGAAAGTTTTAAGAGTAAACGACGTGAGACTGATTGGTCTATAGTCTTTAGCTTCCGTATGGCTGGGTTTACCAGCCTTCGGGATAAATACAACCTTGACTTCACGCCATGCTTGAGGTACATATCCCCATCTGAGGCTACTTGAGAATATGTTTTTCAGGTGTGAAGTAATCAAGTTTTCACTTTTTTGTAACATCATTGGAAAGATGCCATCTAGTCCCGGGGATTTGTAAGGGGAGAAAGAGTTTATTGCCCATTTAATCTTGTCTTCCGTTACAATGTCCGACGGTGTTCTGTGCTTTGTATATATCTCAGTTCCCTGGTTATAGCTTGGGTTAGAGCTACACCCGGGAAAGTGAGCATTAACTAAGAATTTTAGAGTTTCACTGCATGATTCAGTCCAGCGTCCACTTGGTTCTTTTAAGGAACCTAAGGTAGATGGCTCTTTGGAGAGAATTTTCCTTAGTCTAGCTGATTCATTGGTGCCTTCTATTTCATCGCAGAAGGTTCTCCACGAGCTGCGTTTCGCTCGCTGTGTTTCAGCTTTGAATTTTCTTTGACTGGATTTGTAGATCTCCCAGTCGGTGTCTGATCTGGTGCGCTTGGCGACATTGAAAAGTCGCCTCGTTTCTTTCCTAATGTCGCCCAGTTCTACTGTCCACCAAGGTGGTTTTTTGTTGCCTTTTTTACCTGGTTTTAATGGACATCCTTTGACAAAAGCATTGCTGAGTATTTCTGTGAATTTCTCGGCAGCTTTGTCTAAGTTCTCAGGATTATCAATTGCATTGGTATTAAGCAATTTGATTTCATTCTCTACTTCCCCATTAAAAATATCCCAGTTAGTTTTCCTGAAGTTTCTAAAAGGTTTTCGAGAGTTTGTTGTACTAAGTATAAAGAATTCAATTAACCTGTGATCGGAAAAAGATTCTTCCTTAAGAGTGTTCCGGACTGAAATTGTGATTTCATGAATAAGATTGCGAAGCGTGTACTTGTCCGATCAAAGCGATTAAGGTGTCTATGGACAGATAAACTTATTCTCTATGCCATCATTGGAAAAAAAATTTAATTTTGTGCTCTAGATTTTGGTAAAAGCCTCTAAGAAATCGAGAAAATGGCTAAAATGGCTGTTTTTCAAAGCAAATGTAGCCTACACTATAGCATTTTTTGCAAAAAAATATTTAATAACATAAAATTCCATATTTTTAAAATGCCACTATTGGAGAAAATTTTTAATTTTGTACCTAATAAAAATTTTAATAATGCAAAATAAAAATGCTTGTGAATTTTGAAAAAACCCATTTTTGACAGTCAATTTTTTATACCTAACGGTATTTTTGTGACAAATTTTTTTGCAGTGGATATAAATTCAATATATTTTTCACGATTTTCATTAATTATGTCATCATATTTGTATCATTTGATATTGAAATTTTTAATTCTAAAAATGCACTTTTTTACAGAAAATTTATGTAAATTTAGAAGTTAAAATCAGTTACTTTTAGAAAAATTTTTTTTAATACAATAATACGCCTGCTAGTGACCAATTAGTAAAAATGCAAAGTTTTATAAAACAAAGTATCTGATGAAAGTGAAAAAAACGGTCTTATATATGCAAAAAAAAAAGTTAGCAAATGACTGGTTTTGTTCAGTTCGGAACACTCTTAAGTACCTTCCATTGTTCTATTGAGACAGTATTCGAGTTGCTCACAAGGGTGATATCGAGTACTTCCTCGTGGTTCTTAGTGACAAATGTTGGTTTATTACCTCTATTCGCTACTAGTATGTTATTTTCTATGATAAATTCAAAAAGAGACTCACCCCGATCATTGATATCAGTGCTGCCCCATTGAATATGATGTGAATTAGAATCACATCCTATCACAAGGTCCCATTTCTCCACAGCTGCGCGTTGAACAAGTTGGCACGTGACATTTGCAGGAGGTCCCTCCGTCCCATCGTACGGCATATAGGATGATGCCAAGATAAGCGGTGGAAGCCCATCGCGCTCCAACTTTATCGCAGTTTGATCTAGGTTACTGTATGTGGATAGAAGAAAGAGATTAATCTGTTTTCTAGCTACAATACATGTTCTATAATTACTGTTGGTACCTGTGTTAGAGGATTTAAACAGTGTAAGTCCTTTTGAGTGGAGCCCCCTAATTCTGCCGCCTGATATCCAGGGTTCTTGAATTAAGGCAATGTCTATTTGTCTACTCTCCATGAGGTAGACCAGGTTGGCGCTGGCAGCTTTACTATGATGAAGATTTATTTGTAAAAATTTCATGATAAGTTATTAACTACCACCTCCTTATTTACCTGTTTTTTCTTATTGGCTATGAATCTAAGCTTGCATCGGTTTGTACCAACGCGCAATTTGTAGCCAATTTTCCGCAGAAGTGGCATCGATTTGTGGCTTAGACTCACAATCACTTCGGTGCCATCTTTGGTTGGTTCGTTAACCTGAACAACCTCCCAATTCTGGCTGAGTTGTTCGGTGTTCAGGGACTTGAGGTTCCGTTCTATCCGGTCTCTTGGTATCACGGGTCCCTTAAGTGTCAGCACTGCCTTTGGCCTGCTCAGTTCGCTGATTTCCTTCTTACTAATTAGACGAAGGTCAGCGTTCGGCGAAGGAGCTTCGGTCTTCTCGATGAACTCTCGGAGCCATGTGAGAGTGTTGCCGTCTTCACATGTCATCACCTTGAATCCGTGGACAGTGCTGAGCCTACCGAAGAGTGGCGGAGGCCTGTTCTTGACGATTGCCTCGTTTACCCCGTCCAGAATTCTAAGTTCTATCAATTGCCATTGATCGTTGCCATTATGTTGTCATTATTTTATCACCATTTGACTAAATTATTTATTTATATTTTAAAATTCATTAAATTTTATTATTTCTTCAAAATAAAAACAAAAAATGTACTGAAATTACAACTACACACAAAGTGATAAATTTTTTTTAAATATAGAACTTGGAAGACTAGACAAAGTAAAATGTCCTTTTTATAATTGAATTTGACTTGAACACAAATATTGGTGCCAAAAAAATTTTGTAAAAATGCGATTAGGGATTGAAAGATAATAATTTAAGCATTTATTTAACTAATCGCTTCCATAGCATAAAGATATATCATGTCAAACCACATCACGCGGTTGAATAACGGATGTGAGATGATTGGTAATTTGTCAGCAGTACGCTGAAATTTTGGCATATTTTGTCTGCGTTCATGTTTTTTTTTTTTTTTTTTGACTTTTGGCTAACATAATGTGTGTGTTTTTTTTTCAACAAATTTTGATTTTGAGCGATGCCTACCTTCAGAGGTATGTTTTATTTTAATTTTTTGCCGACGCACGACTGGGGGCAAATGAAGTTAAAGCTTATGTCTAGACTCTAGATATTTCTGATTTATGACATTAGCGTAGGTTGGGCCTACATTTACTTAAGGTCGTTGTTGGAAGCTTTCGTAGAAAAAAAATCATATTTAGGCATAAAACAAAGATAGCTAGTCTTATAGTTTTTCTTTCGGTGGTAAAGTACGAAGGAACAATCCATCTATGCATAATTTAGAAATAGACAAGTTTTAAAATCAAAATAGATATTTTGGTCACGTTGCAATGATAGGGAAGATATCTAATAAAGTGATTCCCCAAAATTCTGTCTGAATGTTTGATTTACACACGCACCTGCAGTCTAAACTTTTGGGGCGATTTACTTTAAACTTGACACCTTTTGTCACTTGCGATATAGATTCATATCTATGTACAATACATACATAACATACGTAGGCACAACAGAGCACGTTTTGGGTTCGTGCTGAAAAAAAAATCGAGATTGGAATCAAACCCACAATTCGGGCTGTCTGTCAGCCACCGAAGCGTTTTCGGAATTCCCAAGAGGGAACATTGAATAACGGTACTGAAATACAGTTTTTTGCCAATTTAACATAATGGTATTTTTTTCAAAAACGACCCCACAACTTTTCTTTAAAAAAAGTGGTTATTAATGGTACCTCCTCATTTTTTTATTTTCCATAAAATGGCATGACTGATTTCAATAATTTTTTTTACACAGGGGCTTCTAAAAAATATAAATAGTGTTGTCTACCAGAATTCTTCAAAATTCAACATTTTTTTTTTGGTTTTTGAAAAACACTCAAATTATTTTTTTTTTGAAAACTTAATATCTATTTCAAAAATGACTGTCGATTTTTTTGAAGCTCGGTATGTAAGGGTAAAAAGTAAATTGAAGGTCCAATAATGCTTTGGTTTTAGGCTATCGATTATGTCATATAATAAGGAACTAAGACGTTCATGGGGTTTTATTGTAAAAATCATCAAAGGGGTCATTGAAGATGAGGAAACCGTGGAGTGCTATTAAATTGGAGAGTGCATTTTTTAGAGGGGGATGCAAAAGCACCCCTTTTGGTTTTTTGCATATAACTCGAAAACGAAGCAAAATTTCGAGGAAATTCTCAAAACCTTTTTTGTAGAACATAAAATTTACCATCAAAATGGATTTTTGAAAAAAAAAAATTAAAAAAAGTTTTAGTTACCTAAATTAAAAAAAAAATCATTGCAAAATAATGTGAAAAATCGCTTTTTTTGTTTTTTTTTTTACGTATTTGCTTATAACTTACTTACCAGCAGAGATAGGTACAGACATTGCTCCTATAAAAGAAAGATAATTAAATTTCCTTTAAAATAAATTTAAAAAAAAACGGTTTGGATAAAAATCGACCGAGAAACAGTCGTTCAAACTAAGCTGATTTTAGTTTTTAAGGCTTTTTGAATGGCATTTTTGATGGACTTGTTAGATTATACGATCAAACTGGGTGTATTAGTCAGCCATGACCAGTTAAGCCAAAAATAAAAATCAAATTTCAATTTGTTTACAGTTTTAGGGTTGCCATCTAAACTTTTCAAAACTTAAAATAATTGTAAAAATCAACACACTTGCTTTTACAAAGCCGGGTTTTGAGCACATGTTAGCGTATACCTTCCCGAACATGAAAAAAAAATAATGTTAGACCAGTTTTACGGTTGAAGGTCCTTGCCAGACCAGCTCAACATTTTCAATTTATTTTAAAGAAAATTTAATTATCTTTCTTTAATATGGAGCAATGCCTATACCTATCTCTGCTGGTAAAAAAGTTATAAGCAAATAAGTAAAAAAAAAAAACAAAAATTGTGATTTTTCACATTTGTTTGCAATGATTTTTTTAAAAATTAGTTTACTAAAAATATTTTAAATTTTTTTTCAAAAGTCCATTTCGATGATAAATTTTATCATCTACAAAAAATGTTTTGAGAATTATCTCGAAATTTTGCTTCGTTTTCGAGTTATATTCAAAAAACCAAAAAGGGTGCTTTTGCACCACCCTCTCCAAAATGCACCCTCTAATTTAATAGCACTCCGCGGTTTTCTCATCTTCAGGGACCCCTTTGAAGATTGTCACAGTTAAATTCCATGAACTTCTTACTTCCTTATTGCCGTTTTTTTTTAGGACATAAATAATCAATAGCCTATTTAGGAAGGTTAAAGAAGCGTTTATAGCAAAACGAAAAAACATATTCGAAAAAATGTTTCTTATGTGATTTTAGAAACGATGTTTAAAACTCGTTAAGGAAAATATTTTTTTTTTAGAACGACTCCTACGATTTTCAAAAAAAAAAAATATTTCTGTACCTATGCTAGAAATTAAACTTAGTTTATTTTTATTTTTAATTTTATTGTTATTGGCTTAATGGATTAAGAAAGAAAGATTCAATTTTTGTTTTTGAAAATTCGATAGCCCAAAAACGGGTTGACAATTTTTTAGAAATTTTTTTTATGTATGCACATAAATGAGCGGTTTAGATTTTGCGTGCCAAAATTTTTCCTTGAAAATGTCTTAAGATTTTTTTTAATTCATTCAAAATTTAATTTTGTACCGATATTGATAATTTAAAAAAACTTCAGCAGAAAAAGTTAACAAAAAACAAAATCAAAAATATTTACTATTTTGTTGATGCAAAGATAGACTCAAGGCATACTTTAACAAAAAAAAGCAGAGTATGAAATATTTGATTTGACATTTTCAAAAAGAAGTTTTTATTTAAAATTGACAGAGATATAGCCATTCAAACTTTACTATTTCTTTTCATTTTTTGCAGTTTTTACCCGAAACCTGTTTTTTTAAGTACTACATGACAAATTTAACAATCCTTGCACTCAACTGTTCAGTTTGTAGATCTTGATCTGGAAGCATTTAAAAATAGCCGGAAAAAAACTGTGGGCCAATATTCTCAATAACCGTAATGTCATATTTCATAAAAATTTTGAATTGGAATATTTTATTTCAATTTCAATTAAATTTTCAATTCAATTCAATTTATTAAGTCAAAGTGTTTCTTTTACAGTACATAAATATAAAGGATACATTATGATCATACATAATATGCAAAAAAAGAAGAATAAAGAAATGAAACGAATAACGAATGTGAAATATGCCATGTAGTACCGAAAAAGAGGCTTTCGGGTGAAAACAACACAAAAGTTTAACCCCCAGTTTCACAGTGCAAGTTTAAACTCTACTTTTGGTTTAAACTTAAGTTCTACAACTTATTCGGTTTCACAGTGTTCTTTTAAATCTTGAACTGAGTTCATTCTGTAGTTTAAATTAAACGATAGTATTCTGCCTTTCCAACTTGAGTTCAACGTGGATAGCACTGAAATTCAAGCATTCTCATATTCTAAGCTCTCAATTGACAGCTACCATAACGTAATGATGTTCATTCTCGACCGTGTGCGTGCATGTATCAAAATGAGCCCAGCAATCATTTTTGTGAACGTTCATTGAACATTCAGTGAAAATGAAGTGTGTTACTCTACCTTGTGTGGCTCTACCTTGGAATTTATGTGGATGACAAAGTTGAAGTATTTGAATCTCTTGTTCTAAAATTATTTGAAAATCATGTTCCAATAAAAACAGTTACTTCAATTGATTCCCGTGTTCCTTGGTTCAGTAACGTTATAAAAAGACTTATTAAAGAAAGGGATAGATGTTATTCTCGCTGGAGAAGATACAAAAGTGATACAAATCTGAGAGCTTTCAAAATGGCTAGAAATTCTGTCGTTTATCAAGTAAAAAGAGCAAAGGCGCAGTATTACTCTTCAAAACTTAATATTTATCTTCCTAGTAGTCTTTTGTGGAAAAACATCAAAAGATGTGGTATTCAGAGTTAATCAAATAAGAACGTTTGCAAGATTGACCCAAATCATATCAACAATTATTTTTTATCTCTTGGTTCCTCCTCTCAACATGACATGAGTCTATCAACCAGTTTAAGCTCATTGACAACTTCTGACAGAAGAACTGATATTCCACTTTTAGAATTTTGTTGTGTTCCAGAAGTTGATGTACTTAAAGCAGTAAATAGTATTAAATCTAATGGTATCGACGGAGTTCCGCTTAAGTTTATTAAGCTTATTTTGCCACACATTTTATATACCCTTACGCATATTATGAATTCTTGCATAACAACATCTAAATTTCCTGCATCTTGGAAAAGGGCAAAGGTTACTCCAATACCTAAAAATTCTAAATGTAAGGGTAGTGAAGATTACAGACCCATCAGTATTCTACCTTGCCTCTCCAAGATCTTGGAAATTATTATTCGAAACCAAATAAATATTCATGTTACTGAACAAAAATTGCTGTCTAATATTCAGTCTGTGTTTAGATCTAAGACCAGTTGTGTAACCGCTACAATTAAAATTCTCGATGATATAAGGGTTGAATTTGATACAAATAATTTCACTATACTATGCCTTTTGGATTTTTCAAAGGCTTTTGATAGCGTAAACCATGAAATACTTTGTAATAAGCTTGGTAACTTGTTTGGTTTAAGTCATCTATCAACCATGCTCATAAAAAGCTATTTGTCGGAGAGGACCCAAATCGTACACTTGGGCAATGAATGTTCGGATCCCTTGTCTATAAAAACAGGCGTTCCACAAGGATCGATTTTGGGACCTTTATAATTCTCCTTATTTATTAATGATTTGCCGAAAGTATGCAAATGCGTGTCCATGCATATTTTTGCAGATGATGCTCAGATATACCGTTCCTGTCGAAGTGGCCTTTCTGAGGATTGTGTATTCCGAATTAATGAAGATTTGCAGGCAATCACTAATTGGGCTTTATCTAATAAACTTATTCTTAACCCAGATAAGACAAAAAGTATAGTCTTTTCCAAGCATAAGATCGATACCTCATATTTGCCTTCCATTTCCCTATCTTCCAAAATAATACCATATCTAGATACCGCAAAGGACCTTGGAATTTATCTAAATTCGATTTATGGTGGTGTAAGGCAGCTTAATCTCTCGGCTAAGTTTACACCTCAAGCCACTAGGATGAGACTTGCCAAAACCTTATTATTACCAATAATAAATTATAGTGCCGCAGTCTACTGTTGTCTTGATTCTGTTTCAATGAGAAAATTGCAAGTAGCTTATAATACAATTGTGCATTATGTGTTTGCCTTGCGACGTTTTATGTATCAACATTATACTAAGCAAATTACGGAACTTTCGCTTAAAGAGTTTTTTAACTATAGAAGCTGTAATTTACTTTTCAATGTAATCAGGAATAAAGAACCGGGGTACCTTTACGAAAAGATCAACTTTGCTGCATCTAGTAGAACAGGTAATATCATCGTACCAAATGTTAACTATGTATTTAGAAAACAAGAGGTTATTTTTCTTTCATTCGATTAAGCTTTGGAATTCTTTGCCGTTGTCGATCCGAAATTGCAAGACCCAAAAAAGTTTAAAAAGGTCAATGTATGAATATGTTATAACCTGCAATAATAATAGCTTTTTTTCTTAGGAAAGTTCTAGATCGTTCTTTCTCTTTACTCTATCTTTCTAATATTTCTTTCGTACTCTATCTCTGTTATTTCTTTATTTTTCTTGCTTTCATGTCCCTGTTTTTAATTAATTTGTTATTTTAAATTAATTATTTTTTGTTTGCAATTAATAAAAATTAAATTAGGTACACTCATGACCTTTGTAATTAAAATATAAATTAAATACTTATAATAAGAATTCAATTCTTTTTGTACTTCCTCATTTTGAATTAAATAAATAAAATATATTCGAGAAATACATCAGTGAATCAAATGTGAATATACTCAAATATCCCATCACTTTTATCTCATACGCGGGGAAGGGGATTTGTGTTGATTTTTTTCATAATAAAAAAATATCGATACTCTTATTTCCTTCACATAATATGAATAAAAGTGAACGCGCACAAGCGATCCTCAAAAGAGGTATATCTTGGGTGCGTCCATTTTTATTCACATAAACTGAATGTCCCTTTCATTTTGTTTTGAAAAGCCATAACGGGACCTAATCGCGCCAAAACTGAAACAAAAGTTATGCAAAGAGGAAATTCGTCACTTTCATTCAATTTTGCGCATTGTTATTGTACGGACGGAACTATATCCATTGTGACAGTAAAAAAAAACGATAAATTGAATAAATTCACAAATAATGATATAAAATGATAAAAATAAAGTGACATCTCATTTGTTGTGACAACATTTCAATTGAAGTTAAAATAAAATAATATACTTTAACAAAATTTATCATAAGTTTCATTGATAAATCTAGGGAAATCAAACTGTTTATGCAGATAATTTTACCATTTTAAAATAGCATTTTGTATAACCACACTGAAATAATATTTGCATTCAGTTCTATGGTATACATACATTGGGATTATTAAAGAATCATTATAATGAATTAAATATAATTCAATTTATATTTACTAAACTGAATGCGAGGAAACCCCAATTTATATTCATATTAATGAATCAAATCTCTCATTTAAATGATTAAAAAAGATTCATGAATTGTTCAGTGAAATGAATATATAAGCGTCCTATTTACAATCACTAAAGTGAATAAAAATTACTTTTTTAACATGCCATATTAAGGCCTTTGAACCTCTTCTTTATTTTGTCTTAGTGTGTTTTGAGCCTATTGTTGATCCAAAAAAGCTATGCTTGTCAATTTTTCCTGCTTATATTTTTGTATAAAATTAAACCATCTATTCCTAAAGAAAATTTTATTTTGACCAAAACAGTTTTAAGAGTAAAATTGTCAAATTTGGCTCAGGAATATTGAAACGGAATATCCAAAATCATCCCACTCTATTAAAAAATATGCTCAAAAATATTTTAATCAAGAATAGAAAAAAAAATAATAATTTCATTCAGCTAAGAACTCTAAGTTGATAAGATATATGCTTAATCAGCAGTCTTAAAAGCCAAATGTGGCAACACTCAGTAAAAATTTATTCAAGCAAAATTACTTTTCTTTATTATTATGCTATTAATTATTCTAAGATTCAAATATCAATTTGTTATTAATTTTATATTTGATTTTCATTTATAATTGTAATTTCTGAGCTCGAATTGATAACATTGGTTTTAAAATAATTATTTTTTATAAATTAAAATAATTTGTATGAAAATTATTGGATCTCTCTTTAAATTTGAAAACCACATCTATATTTATCTACACAATTTATTTAATAAAAATATATTTCTAACGTTAACGTTACGTACTTTGTTTCTTTTATATTTACTTCATGTTCAAACTATGACAACTTTTTAGGGGTGCCTAATACTTTCGGCCAAGACTGAGTGGACGTGTTTATAAAACAAGAAACAAAAAATACGTGTGCATCGTTTAATTTTGATAGTTTGAACGATAACTACAAAAACTTGAACGCGCCTTCTTTAAAGGGTACGAAAAAGCTATTTTTGTCTGTTAAAATTTGCCTTATCATTCAAATAAAAAGTGGCGTGTTTCGTGGAAAAAAAAAAACAAATTCTGTTATTGTTTATGAATTTTACATCATGAAGAAGTATGTTAATTTTGTTTTTTTTTTTTTTTTTTAACTGGACGATAAGGCACGCGACAAGTAGCTTTTCTTAAAATTGTTGATTTCATTATTTTAAAATATTTTTTTTTTAACTAAAAAGTAATATACATAACAAAACTATACCTACAATAACTTTTTTTTGCAGGATGTCACATTTTCAGACTTGGTATTTAACCAAAATGGAAAAGTACAAACTCGATAAAGGTACGTAATATTAAAAAAAAAAAGTTTTCAGATATTTTATAAGAGTGAAAATAGGTCTTAAGTGGAAGAAATTGCGTTAACCACTATAGGACTACTTGGCAGCACTTTAAATTCTACTTTTTAGATAAAGGTTACACTCAATCCCTTACTTCCATATAACTATTGCATCCTTTTTCAAGGTCAAGCATCTGAAATTATAATATGTAATGCAAGAGTATTTTAGCACCTCTAATCACTCTGGCATCATTAGGTTTTGAAATCTTCGTTGTAGCGGTGCTCTTATGAAAAAAGTGCATTCATCAAAAGGGCGAATTGGTTGAAGTAGAAAAATAAAATATGACTTTTCGCAACCTACTCGACAGCACTTGAATTCTTGTGTTTTAACTTTTTGGATAAAGGTCGTATTGGCAATTCTGCGTCCGATTTCAAGGTCATCTGAATTAAGTGCTGCGTTGATATTGCAGCACTTCATAAGCCCCTAAGTAGAACGTAATTTATGCATCATAAGATTTGAAAATTTTGTTTGTGAAGGTGCTGTCTTGACGGAAGTGCATTCGTGAAAATTGTTATTTGGCCCTTTAAGGGCATGCATTTGCATCCGATTTCAAGGTCATCCGAATTAAGTGCTGCACTAATATTGTAGCACTTAATTAGCACCTAAGTAGGACGTAATTTCTGCATCATTAGATTTTCGAATTTCGTTGGTGGCAGTGCTATCTTGACGGAAGTGCATTCTTCGAAATTGTTATTTGGTCCTTTAGGGGCTAATGGGTTGAAATAGAAAATTGAAATATGACAGTCTACATTTTTGTTTGTATTTCTTCATCCGATTTCAAGGTCATACGAATACAGTACGTCTGTGAAGTTAGCAGGGCAACTTTCACCCACGCAATTGGGACCTTGACAGGAATTTGCAGTTTTTTTTGCATTTTGTTTGCATTTCTATTCCCGATTTTGCAGTTCACCAAATAACGGTGTAATTTAGTGACCTGCTAACTTCACAGTGAAGTTAGCAGGTCACATGGCGTATCTCAGGAACCAAGCGTGCTAGGAACTTGTAGTAAAACTCCAAATTTGCAGTTTTTTTTTGCATTTCAACGATAGGCTATGTTCAAAATTTGAAGTCCTCAATTAAAAAATTTCCCAAGTTTGACTTCAATTTGAAGCAAGTAGGTCACATCGTGTATCTCACGAACTAAGCATGCTAGGAACTTGCAGTAAGGCTCTAAATTTGTAGTTTTTTTACATTTCAAGAATAGGCTAGGTCAGAATTTTGAAGTCCTTTTTTTAAAAAAATTTCATACTGACCTGCTCACTTCACAGGGAAGTAAGCAGGTCACATGGTGTATCTCAGGAACCAAGCGTGCTAGAAACTTGTAGTAAGACTCCAAATTTGCAGTTTTTTTGCATTTCAGCGATAGGCTAGGTCAGAATTTTGAAGTCCTTTTTTTGAAAAAAGTTTCATACTGACCTGCTAACTTCACAGGGAAGTAAGCAGGTCACATGGTGTATCTCAGGAACCAAGCATGCTAGGAACTTGCAATAAGGCTCCAAATTTGCAGTTTTTTTTGCATTTCAACGATAGGCTATGTTCAAAATTTGAAGTTCTCAATTAAAAAATTTCCCAAGTTTGACTTCAATTTGAAGCAAGTAGGTCACATCGTGTATCTCACGAACTAAGCATGCTAGGAACTTGCAGTAAGGCTCTAAATTTGTAGTTTTTTTGCTTCAAGAATAGGCTAGGTCAGAATTTTGAAGTCCTTTTTTTAAAAAAAATTCATACTGACCTGCTCACTTCACAGGGAAGTAAGCAGGTCACATGGTGTATCTCAGGAACCAAGCGTGCTAGAAACTTGTAGTAAGACTCCAAATTTGCAGTTTTTTTGCATTTCAGCGATAGGCTAGGTCAGAATTTTGAAGTCCTTTTTTTGAAAAAAGTTTCATACTGACCTGCTAACTTCACAGGGAAGTAAGCAGGTCACATGGTGTATCTCAGGAACCAAGCATGCTAGGAACTTGCAGTAAGGCTCTAAATTTGTAGTTTTTTTGCATTTCAAGAATAGGCTAGGTCAGAATTTTGAAGTCCTTTTTTTAAAAAAAATTCATACTGACCTGCTCACTTCACAGGAAGTAAGATGGTGTATCTCAGGAACCAAGCGTGCTAGAAACTTGTAGTAAGGCTCCAAGTTTGCAGTTTTTTTGCATTTCAGCGATAGGCTAAGTCAGAATTTTGAAGTCCTTTTTTTGAAAAAAATTTCATACTGACCTGCTAACTTCACAGGGAAGTAAGCAGGTCAGTATGAAATTTTAAAAAAAAAAGGACTTCAAAATTTTGACCTAGCCTATTCTTGAAATGCAAAAAAACTGCAAATTTGGAGCCTTACTGCAAGTTCCTAGCATGCTTGTTTCGTGAGATACACGATGTGACCTACTTGCTTCATATTGAAGTCAAACTTGGGAAATTTTTAAATTGAGGACTTCAAATTTTGAACATAGCCTATCGTTGAAATACAAAAAAACTGCAAATTTGGAGCCTTACTACAAGTTCCTAGCACGCTTGTATATTTTTCCATGTGACCTGCTAACTTCACTGTGAAGTTAGCAGGTCACTAAATTGCACCGTTATTTGGCAAACTGCAAAATCGGGAATAGAAATGCAAAAACACTGCAAATTCCTGTCAAGGTCCCAATTGCGTGGGTGAAAGTTGCCCTGCTAACTTCACAGACGTGAATTAAGTGCTGCGTTGATATTACAGCACTTAATTAGCCCCTAAGTAGGACGTATTTTCTGCATCATTAGATTTTCGCAATCTTTTGTGGCGGTTCTATCTTGCCGTCAAGATAGCACCGCCACAAGTTTCCACAAGCCTGTTTGGGAATAAAGGAGTGGGAGTAAAAAATTGAGATGCACCTTTTTGAAAAGCATTTGGAGAGACCTTTAATTTGAGACTATTTTTTTTTTTTAATGTGAAATAATTTTTAGGCATTTTAAGTTATTGGAATTCACTTTTCGGATCCATTTCAAGTTTAAGATTGCAGCACTTAATTTCCACCTAACTAGCACCTAACTATTGCATCATTAGATTTTCGAATTTCCGTTGTGGCGGTGCTATCTTGACGGACGTCTTAAATAATAATTATTAGATTCATTGAATTCATCAGAAAGACAAAGACAAAGAATTTCGAGACATAATATATATAATATTGCCAAAATTCATTGCGAAACTTTTAACAAATAGGTAAGAGTAAATTCGTGCTGAATATTGCCAATTAAATAAAATTCGAACAAAATACATAACTCATAAAACTAAATCGTGCGTTATGTTTGTTCTCTTTGTTTGGAATGTAGAGTCATTGCGTTAAGTATAGTAAAACTTAGAATTCACGCAACAAATCCATTTCCTGCAGCGCTATGTATACGGTTCCGCGCATTAAGACATAATGAAACTTAATTTACACCTTTTTATGCTCGAAGTAAACATCTTCTTCTTCTTGGTTCATCTTAAATATACCGAAGACGTGAAGAATAAACTTGAGTTACATACAAAAAAAAGAACTAAAAATAAAAAGATGAAGACATGCTAAACTTGAAAATCACAAATTAAGTGATAATTTTTATTTAAACTGCAAAACTCACGACTTGGTAGGCGCAAAAATGAAAGAAAAAAAATATTACAAAAAGATATATTTTTTTTTATAATGATCACTTCTTTATTTATGATCCCTTTAAAGAATAAATATAAAATATCTTACCGATAAATGATTCTCTTCCCAGGAGAGTAAAAACCCGTACCCGCTTTCGGTATATGATAAAAAAAAATTATATTTTTATCTCATATTGAACAAAAAAAAAATCTCAGTAGGGAGGAATATCATTGAAGTGCCATCCCATCACTAAACACAGTCAGTGATACAAATTCGGAAGAATTATTTTAACGAAAAAGTCGATGGCGGCAGCAGCGGTGGCGGGCGGTGACACTGGAAGTAATAAAAAAAGGAAAGTCATTAAAAAATTTCTCCTTGATGGCTCTTACTTACTTGAAGAACCGCTCCGATTTTACTTTCATATTTTTTGTTTTTTGTTTTTGTATTTTTGTTTGTTTCTTTTAAATAGATATTCCTGGAATTCGATGATAGGCATCTCTTTAAGGAGGCAAGTGCATGGTTGAAAGATTAAGTTGCAATATGACAATATTAAGTTGACTATTTATGTTTATTCAAGAGTGCAGCCGACACTTGATTTTTTTCGTTTTTGTTTTTTTTTTCTTATGATATGCTTTGTTGTTTTTTTTTTTGTTGCATGGTTGAGTTGTAAATTATATTTCTATGCAATTATTTTGTTAAATTATTATTATTTAATTCTAGGTAGGTAGATTTTTCATAACTTAAAATACAGGAGATTCGTAAATAAATGGAAATGTTCAAAGCATTGGACCGATAGGAGGAAGTAAATTCATTTACTTACCTGCAAAATTATTCGACCACCCATTATTCTACCAAACTCTCGAGAAAAATTTAATTTTTATTTATGACGTTGTAAAACCAACCGAGTAGAACATTTCGACGGATTCAATGGCAGCTAAATGTGGGTAGATTAAAACGTCATCTGCGTACATATGAATTGAACAGTCTTCAACAACATCAGGAAGATCATTGATAAATAGTGAGAGTAGAAGTGGTCCCAAAACAGAACCCAAAAAGGGGGGAAGAGATACCGCTTTCAACTTCCTTCTACCGATTGTATTCTATTTTTCAAATAATTACATAATAGACGAAGAGATGAATTCGAAAACTTGAAAATGTTTTGAAGCTTAGAAATAAGAATAGAGTGATCAATACAATCGAAGGCAGAATAATTGTCAAAATGAGTTTGATAAACTTCGGTGAAATATGATCACAGCCAACAGCATTTGACTTAATTGAACGAATTGCTTCAATAACATCACACTCGTTAACACATTCAAACGAGAAAGTCTCAAGACTGTCATTATTTACAGTACTATCAAAATCATCAAAACTAACTGGATTAGACAGTTGATGTTTTTTTTTATAATAAGCGTACACTAAAGGGGTTGTGACTACCCTTAAAATGATTAAACATAGTGCGAGTGTTAGGAAAAAAGGGAAGGATTCAAGAGGAGATGCCGATGCACATTGGTTTTGTAGTTCTGAATATCAAAATGGGAGGGAAATACAGAGTCAGGTAAAGCATTCCACATTCGGGTAGTGCGACTAAGAAAAGAATCTCTATACTTTACAGTACCTCCGAAATTGGGCTCAAGGGTAAACTGATATACATTCCTAGAAGTACGAGTATTACGGCGGAATTGTGTAAGGGGAGGAATGCAACTGGCTATTTCACTAGAACATTGTTTGTAAAAATATCGATAAAATAACGAAAGGCACGAAATATTGCGACGGTGTTCGAGAGATGCAAATGTTTCTGTTATAGCTCTATCACCTATCAATTTTAAAGCTCTATTTTGAACTCTATCCATGAGACTTAAATGTGTTTTGGGAGCACCCGCCCAAATATGGGAGTTGTACTCAAGCTTTGGACGAATGAAGGCTTTATAGATTACAGCCAGATCAGAAGGGGAGAAAAATTTCTTGCATCTACGAAGAAAACCTAGACATTTCGCAGCATTTTTGGCGACGTCGAATATGTGATCATTCCACAGAAGGTGGTCTGTGATGCACATACCCGGGACTGAAAGTTGTTCGGTTTCCTCCATGCAAGTGCCACTCATGGATAGTGGCATAGGAGGTGGGTTTCGCTTTAACGACAGAAGACAGCATTGAGTTTTCGAAGCATTAAATTCTACACGGTTTTTTCTGTCGAGATCAGAATTTAATGAGCTTATCATACGGTGCCGTTGAAGTTCCACATCCGAAGGACAGGGATGTGAATCTAGAAACGAATATGAAAAGCTGAGGGTGCTATCGTCAGCAAAACAATTTAATGGATTAGAAGTTTCAGACAAGAGGTCATTAATGAAAATGAGAAAGAGAGTCGGAGACAAAACGGAGCCCTGGGGCACACCAGCATTTATTTTATGAATATCAGACTTGTAACCATCCAATACAACTTGTATTGAACGGTCCGAAAGGTAATTTCCAATCCAACGAAGAAGAGATTCATCGATACCAAATGCACGCATTTTCGATAAGAGAGCTTGATGCCAAACTCTATCAAACGCTTTCGAAATATCAAGCGCAATAATCTTACTTTCTCCAAAACGATGTAAAGATTTGTTCCACTGCTCGGTGAGATATACCATCAAATCACCACCATTAAGAAGCTTCCGTTCTTCAAGATATTTCTTGAGCTGATAATTAATCAGCGCTTCCATGACCTTGGAAAGAAGGGACGTAAGTGCAATTGGACGGTAGTTGGAAGGAGAAGAACATTCGCCTTTTTTAGGGACAGGCTGGACAAATGCTGTTTTCCATCCACTCGGAAAGAGACCAGTACTATAGGACAGATGGAAAAGCTTACGCAGTGGCTTTGCGAGCGTTGAAGGACACCTCTTCAGAACAATGGGAGGGATACTATCCGGGCCAGCGGATTTGTGTACATCAAGATCTTTTAAAACTCTTGCTACTGCACGAGTACGAAAGAAGATTTGTCCCATAAAATCATTGGCGCTCTCAAGTACAGGTGGAGTCATGACACTCTCTGGCAGCGTCGAATTAACAGCAAACTGTGCTGCAAGCAAATTGGCTTTTTCTTTTGAGCTAACATAGGGAATGTCATTGAAGACGAGGTGCATAAAATGTACACATATCTTCAGCACTAAGTTGAAATTTCTGCGATTTTGTGTCTTTACAAACTCCTGCCGCTTTAAGATTATTCCATAAGACTTTGGAGTCAAGCGCTGGGTTCAATTTTTCGGATAAATAAGTTCTTTTAGATGATCGAATAACACAAGCTAACTTATTTTGAGCAGTTTGATATTGCCTTTTATTATATTCTGAGGGATTACTTTTCAATCTTCGAAAAAAACGCTCTAATAAGATTTTTTTATTTCAAGGTTGGACCACGGACAATTAGATGTTCTATTTCGCCGCTCTCGAATTGGAACAAAGTTATCAAACAACATGGCAAATTAAATGATTGAAAATTGAAATTTTATCATCAATGTTAGGTGTTAGACAGATATCTTGCTAGTTAACATTACAAGTTGCTACTTCTAATTCAATTAGGTCAATGTTCTGAAAAGATCTGTAAGTTGAAACTGAAGCCCCTAGATCCAATAAATCAGTCCTATTAAATTGTGCAGAACAGCAGATGATGTAATGAATGAACTCACAAGTGGGTCTTAACTGATCATTTCCCAAAATACGACGCTTAGAGTTTGTCAAAAACAGATCAATAAGAGAAGGATTATTCGTTGTTGTTGCAAGGTGAACAGTAACAGACAACCATTAAACATTTTTCTATTTCATTTGCTATGTCAACACAAAGAAATTCCATATTTGTGGATGTTGAAACATACACACTTTTGGCTAGAAAAGTATTTCTAACATACAGACACACACCGCCATTAATTCTGCCAACTCTGTCGTTTCTGAACAAGCGAAAACCTGGAAAATTTACTAGCTGAGAAGAGATACTATCATTCAGCCAAGATTCAGATACCATAATCATATCCATTTTAGATGCACAAAACATTTGATATAAAACAGTGTACTTCGAACGAAGACTTCCAGCATTAACATGACAAACGTTAAGCTCATTATACGCACCACAGAAAATATTGAGAACAGATCTTACTATGTCAGGGTCACTTCCAAAAACCATTAAATATCAAGAACTTTAAACAATACAAATTAAATCAAAAAAAGAAAAAGCTACTCTCATCGAAACAAAATTATAAATAACAAAAAAACAATAATATAAAATATGTAATAATAGATTAAATTAAAAGTAATTGTTAAAATTAAAAAAAAAAAGTAAATCGAATTTAATTCAAGACTTGAGCAAACAAAATTAGGCTTCGCAAAAAAGAATATTTCATAATTTTAAAAATAAATAAAATAATTTGTCAACAAGAAAAAAGAAAAGTAAGAGAAATAGGTAATAGATTACGTAAGATAAACAAAAATCAAATCATATATTTAACTAGGTACTGCTCACTAGATAATACATCAAAAAACAGCAGCAGCATCATTTATGGCTGAATTCAGTTCTTCACAGAGGAAACATTCTATCTCACTTCCTCTTTATGAGAACAAATGAAACAAAATTTGCATTTTAAAAGGGTTTGTCAAAGTAAATCTTTTTTAAATCATATTATGCGGTGGAAACACCAAATAGATTTATTAAATCTGAACTGAGATAATATTCTGGTGGAAACATAGCATAAGAGCCCACAGCAGATTTTGGGTGTGAGCAATAGCAAAAAAAGAAGTATAGGCCTCGAAAGTTTCACTAAAGGTTATTCAAAAAATCAAAGTCTTGATGAAGTATACTTACATATACATATATGCAACATCGAGGGTAATCGTGTTAACTCAAATTTTTTTTCACCCCTCCCTATAGATAAGCTCCCTGGATGATTGTATATAGTTTGCCCTGGAACGCTGTTAAGAAAAGCCGTTTTTCACTTAGAATTTTGAATTTTTTAAACAGTCTGGCAGGGTGAACTATACACTCAAATGATCTCAGATTCCGTGATATGTGATCCGAGGAGCTTATCTAGTGAGGGATGAAAACCAATTTCGCCTAACACGATTACCCTCGAAATTGCATTCATATTTTTTTTTCGATGCACTGCCCCGGTTGTGGACTGCAAGACTTTGATTTTTTGAATACCTAACCTTTAATGAAACTTTCGAAGCCTATACTTCTTTTTTTGCTATCACTCACACCCGGTTTTGATTTCAGTTACGAAGAATGCTTACCTTCGTAATCTAGGATAGCTAGGCCTTTCGCACTTGTAATTTTAGACTATTTACGTATATAGGCAGATTGTTACCCGGGGACCACTAGGAGGAGGTAAAACAAGAACTTATCGTGACTGATTGTTGCACTACTGGCCCAAGTTCTGAGCAATAAATATTTTACTGTGAACAAACTGGCCCTTAATGTTTTCATTATATTTATATTATATTTCATACCCTAACTTAACTTTAAGGAAGTGTTTCCAGTGAGGCAGCACTGGCAGAAAGACTAGAGTATACTAAAACCCCAAAATGGCACATATATTGGCCTATCATTACGGTGACCATCCGTCCCGGGTTTCCCGGGACTGTCCCGTATTTCTATAGCCTGTCCCTGGTTATTTTAAAAGAAACCCGGGACGTACAAGTGTCCCGTATTTAGTTATTTGTCCCGTATTTGCAAATTTTCTAATGTTTAATTTTATTTTTTTTATAAAACTAGTTTTTTGGTAATATCATAGACTAACTAATAATAAAGACAGGCCGCTTCATATAAAGAAAAAGGACCCTATTTGAGATTGCCTCCACTTAGATTGCCTCCACCTCAAACATGTTTTGTACTTGGCGAGAAAAGCTTTTGCTCTATATGAAGCTTTCAAGTTGCATCGAACTGAAATTCATTTCACCACTATCGCAAGTGTACCTGTTTTTGTTGTTGGTTTTTGGGTATTTTGTATTTTGTCTGTTTTTTTTTTTGCAATTAATGAAGGTTGTGAAGCAGTGGTGGTAGTTTTTTTGTCTTCATAGTTTGCTCAACTTAAATTTTGCTTAGGTATATTTATTTCATTCTTGTCGATCTTGGCAAGAATTTTCGTTTTTGAAGGAAAAATTTGTTCTTTGGAGGATTTCTCTGTTTTCACGTTTGGGGGTGGTTGTGAAGAATAGAATAATGGTAGACTTGGTGGCGGTTGTTTGTGTTTGCAATTTTTTGCTCTCATTTATCCTTTTTTGTGCGCTTGCTTGTGTACTCTTGCATACATTCATATAATCTCGATCTTCTAGAAATGACATTAGAATTTTCGTTTTTGGTGGTTTCGAGGACTTCTTTACAGCACAAAAATGATATGAAGGTAGGTGGTATGAAGAAATATTTTGTTTATTATATATATTTATTTATTTAGGTTAAGGAATATAGGTGAATAACATACCTTATTTGTTTAATTGCAAAAATAAACTTACCGAGTCGAGGAGTATGTTCGCAAATGATGTGTATAACATTCCTTTAAATCGAGTAAACTTATTGCAAAGTTAAAATGCTATTTCTTGCATATTTAAAGCATAAATAAAGATTCATTTTTTCCATACATTCATGTTTTTTCTATTATTATTAAATTCTAGGAAAATGCGCCCGAAAATAGCAATATTTTCACTCTAAACAAATTTGCACTTCATATATGTATCTAGTAATTTATCATGTTCACTTTAATCATTATAATTTTCTAAAAATATAATCCTTGTTATATTATCATTCATTTCATACCTCAAAAAAGAATTACTGAAGTTATAAACCATTTCCGGAGAGCTTATTCGTGATATTCCAAATCCTGTATTTGTACCTAGTTTGCAAAATTTTAGGTTGAGTAATGTTCAAAAATTGATATAGAATCATGTGGTTAACCTGGAAATATGTCTGATACACCAATATAACCTGTTATTAATCAAAATTATTATAAAATACAAATTTTTAAAATCGTATTTAAAATGAGAACATTATTGTTAATGGAGTGAAAGCTTGCTTTTATACCTTTCGAAACCTCTCAACTACTCAAACTAAATACTAATATAATTTAAGCATGCTTTTTTAAAGATTGTTTAAAAATTTCTTCAGATACAGATACCAACCAAATTTCTGAAAAACAAAGCAGCATTATTTCTCGACTTATATAGAATTTAATGCAGTGGGATCGAGATTTTTTTGATTTTTTTTTTGTTTTGCTAAGTGAAAATGAAAATGATCAAAATACAAATTTGCTTGCAATTGATTAATAAATTGAAACTTAATTGCAATACACATAAACATACTCGTATATGTACGAGTATATTCAAATTTTAGTTAGGATGGAAAACTGAAATCAATTGGTGGGTGTGATCAACAGACATGAACTATATAATTCGCTGGTAGGTAATTTAGCAGTTTTTGAATGTATGTACATTTATCTTTAAAAAGCCATTTTCTGTTCTTTCTATTCGAAAATACTATTATTGGATATTTAAAGCATAATCTAAGATTCTGTACTTCGTTTAAGATTCATTTTATTTCTTAATATTAAAGCTTACTATTGATTTTCAGGAAAATTTGCTTGAAAGAATTGATATTTTCTCTATAAACCAAGTTAGGCCTCATACAATAATTTCATATCTATTCCAACAATTACAACTTTTATAAAAATATAAATAATATAAGAATAAAATTTCATCGAATTTATCGTTTTTATATAATAAAAATAAGAGTTGAAATTAAAAATCATCAGAAGCTCAAATGCTTAAATATTATTTTAAAAAAAATTACAAAAACAAAAAAAAATAAAATAAAAATAATAAAAAATAAAAAATCAAAAATTAAAACTATAAAAAAAAGAAATAAAAGCGAAAAAAAGAAAATAGAGTAACAAAAATGAAAAAAAAAAAATAAAAAAAAATATTGTATAAATAAATGGTGCATAAATAAGAGAATTGAAATGAGAACAACCATTGAAAATACTCGTACATTATGTACATTCCTCTAAAATTTGTGACCTTTTTGTTTGAACAAAAATTGCTCATTCAACAAACAGTAATTTAAAAGGAACATGTTAATTATCAAAGGGCACGGTAGTGCCCAGCCAAGTTCACGGCACTACACCCTTTTTACAGGAACAAACTCACGTGATTTTCAACCCCCCTCTAACTTCAGTACCAATAAAGTCCGAAACTTTAAATTCGCAGAATTTGCTGAACTGATTAAACACAGGTGGCTCACCAAATTTCAAGTCTTTAGCATTAGTAATTCCCGAGATATAGGACTTCAAAAATCGCAAAAACCGTAACTGACTGACTGACTCACTGACAGATCATCAAAATTATGGAGCACTTCCCGACATCGTAGAAGCTTGAAATTTCGCACAACGGTAGGCCTTGTGGTGCATACAAAGGAAAAAATCGAAAATCTTCAATTTTATATTCAGGGGGCGTGGCATCCACCCACTTTCTTAAAATTCTTATAAATTATATGGAGCGCTTCCGATTGTTGTAGAACGATGAAAATTGGTAGGTAGATAGGGCTTGAAGAACTTTGAAAGAAAAATATTGAAAAATTGGAATTTTGCATTCAGGGGTGTGGCATCCACCCACATTCTTAAAAATTCTAATAAATTACATGGAGCACTTTCGATTGTTGTAGAACGGTGGAAATTGGTATATCGGTAGGGCTTAAAGTACTTTGAAAGAAAAAAATTGAAAATTTGGAATTTTCCATTCAGGGGGCGTGCCATCCACCATTTTTATCAGAATTGGTATTATTTACATGGAGCACTTTCGGTTGTCGTAGAATTATGAAACTTTGTAGAGCGGTAGGGCTTGATTTTCACCTGGTAAAGTAAATCTTTGCAAAAAGGAGTGTTTCCGTAGTTTTAGTTTTTTGTCGGCAGTATTTTTCTCATTAATTTCAAGTTTGCTAAGTGGTATTAATTTTGTTATATTTTAAATTCAGATAAATCAATCACAACAAAAACATAAATGTTAAAAAAAGAGCCAAGTTCTTATATGTACAAGAAACCTGTGCGTAAAAAGTCAGCAAAAAAAAGTAATGAGATCTAAAATATGTATATGCCAAGTTTTAAGTTCATGAAGTTTAATATCAAATATCTTAAGTAAAGTATTACCGAAACAATTCCAAATCATGACAGAAATTTGGTATTTAATGATTACTGATTAAAATATTGTGGATTCACTGGTCAAGTTTTCATACATTTTTAAATTGTGATTAAGTAAGTAATTAAAAGAAAACTTGCCAAGTAAATCCACCAAATTTTAATCAGTAATCATTAAATACCAAATTTCTGTCATAATTTGGAATTGTTTCGATATTACTTTACTTAAGATATTTTATATTAAACTTCATGAACTTAAAACTTGGCATATATTTTAGATCTCATTACTTTTTTTTGCTGACTTTTTACGCACAGGTTTCTTGTACATATAAGAACTTGGCTCTTTTTTTAACATTTATGTTTTTGTTGTGATTGATTTAACTGAATTTAAAATATAACAAAATTAAAACCACTTAGCAAACTTGAAATTAATGAGAAAAATACTGCCGACAAAAAACTAAAACTACAGAAACAATGTAAAAAATGCAACAAAAAAGAAACTACCAAGAAAACAAAAAAGGCAAGATAAAGACAAAAATTATCTATCTTTAAAAGCTAAATTTTAATAAACAAAATCATTGAAAAACATAAAAATGAACTTTTTGGACTGGGATAGCAAATTAAGAGCAAACTACGAATCATTTTTCAATTTTTGTACTGATTGAAACTGAACTTCTATCTACATGCCAACTTTTATAAGCAAAGATCTGTTAGAGAAGTGCGCTAACAATTTACCACAATTATTTAAATAAATCATTTTAATTAAATAAAAAAAAGGTTCTCTGTTTTCAAAATTTAAATGTCTTTTTAAAAAGTCTTATATTAAGAAACTACTTAATTGATCCTCCTTATGGCAAACTATATGGGTTATATATTTCAACCACCCCCCCCACCAGATGCTTTTATTCATGAAGTCCTAAGAATATAATAATATAATATAATATTAAAATTAGATTTAATATCACCTTTTGTTTTGCTTCATAAAAGTTCAATAAAACGCATTGTGTATTTTTATTTTTCTTGCCTTTATATGTATATCGAAGTCTAACTATGTCTTCAGGGTCAAACGGAAATATTAATAGAATAATGTATAATGTTTATATTGAACTTTTTCTGGAAGTTCTAAGAAAAGTTGTCATATGTACATACAGTGGCTCCAGCGCATAATCGGACAGTAGTTTCATTTATATTAAATGGGCTGTAACTTTAGAAAAAAACCGCTATTGTATATTTTTTTCGCTCTTATTTAAAGTAGTACATTTACTTATCCAAATAACAACAAAAAAAAATAAACATTTTCAAATGTTAACGGTTAATTCAAAGAGAAATACTAAATAAATCCAGTTTTTAAAGTTCAACAAATAATCGGACAAAGCAAAGAGAGTAAATGAAAAATACAGTTACTTTCAAATTTTCACTCCAACGCAGTTTTTTTTTGTTCTAATCAGTCTTTCAATGAATGTTCAGCCAAGTAGTGCAAAAATGGCTCCAAGTGGAAAACAAACAAGTGTCGAACTAAGACAATTAATTATAAAATTAAATTTTGAAGGCAAAACGGTAAGAGAAATTGCAGAATTGGTTGGACGAGGCAAATCTACAGTACAAGATGTCATAAAAAGGTACAGAGATGAATTTAGAGTGGCCAACAAAAGCCGAGAAGGTCAAGGCAAACTTTAAAGTGAAAGAGAAGAGCGGTCAATATTAAAGGAAATAAAACAAAATCCATTCAAAACTGCAAAAGATCTTCAAATTTCCCTAACAAATCGTGTTGGAAAGGATGTTTGCCTCAACACTGTCCGCAACACTCTCCATAGATACGAATACTATGGAAGAGTTGCCAGAAAAAAACCATTTATTAGCCTCAAAAACAAAAACAAAAGGTTAAAATATGCGAGAGAATATTTATTAAAACAAGAAGATTTTTGGAATACGGTAATGTGACCATATTTCTTAAAAAAATATATTTTCATTTGCAGTTTTCAATGCTTCAAGGTTTTGTTCACTGATGAGAGCAAATTTTATTTGCATGGCTCGGATGGGAAGATGTATGTTTGGCGTAAGCCAAATGCTGAGTTCCAGCAACAAAATACCAAAGCCACAATAAAACATGGAGGGGGCTCTGTCATGGTTTGGGGCTGCATGTCAAGTGCTGGGGTAGGCAATTTTTATTTTATAGATGGTAAAATGGACAAATTTGCCTACCTCAACATTTTGAAACAAAATGTGAAGCAGAGTGCGGAAAAACTGGGAATCGCAAATAATTTTGCATTCTATCAGGACAATGATCCCAAGCACACATCAGGTGTTGCAAAGATGTGGTTGATCCATAATTGCCCCAAACTCATTGATACACCAGCACAGAGCCCAGACCTCAATGTGATCGAACATCTGTGGGAGGAATTGGCAAGGAGAGTGTACAAACACAAATATAACAACCTAAATCAGCTTAAGGAGGCTTTAATCGAAGCTTGGAACTCTATTGAGCCTTAGGGGGGGGCCAAAATTTGGTTAAATCCATCCCAAATCGCATTCAAGCCGTTCTTGATGGTAAAGGCTTTGCAACCAAATACTAGCTGATGGATTTGTGCTGTTTTGAAGAAGATATTTTACTTTGTCCGATTATTCGGTGGACTTAAAACCTGTTTTTTTTTTGTTTTTTTTTTTGAATTAAAAGTTATCATTTTAAAATTTTTAATTTTTTGTTGTTATATAGATAAATAAGTGTACAAATTTAAATAAAAGCGAAAAAAATATACATATAGCGGTTTTTTTATAAGTTTATAGCACATTTTATACAAATGAAACTACTGTCCGATTATGCGTTGGAGCCACTGTATATATAAAACATTGCTGTACATTATTGCTCACAAGTATCGATAAAATTCGTGATTTGGAAAATCATTCACAAGCTCTCCGAAAATGGCTTATACATAACTTCAGTAATTCTATTTTTTCTAACAAATGAGGTATCAACTAAAAGATAATATAAAATATTAATATTTTTATAAAAATATTAATATTTCGATTGAATATGAAATAATTGTGACGCCCTATGCCCCAGCCGGGGTTACAGGACACGATGATGATGATGATGATGAAATTATTGTAAAAGGTGCAACTTGGTTAGGAGAGAAAATACCACTACTTCGAGTACATGTGCCTAGAAAATAAAAAGTTTACTTGAATTTTGAGAAGATACAGATTCTTAATATAAGCTTAAAATATCTAATAAATAACATTTTCAAACAGAAAGCATAGATAATGGATTCTTTAAGATATTTACATACATACATTCAAAAACTGCTAAATTAATCCTCCACCTCCTACCAGCGAATTATATAGTTTATATTTGTTGACCGCACCCACCAAATGATTTTATTTTTCCAAAATTCTATTTTGCAAAACCCAACTAAAATTTGAATATACATATAAATACGAGTATGTTTATTTGTGTGTTGCTCACAAGCTCCACAATTAAGTTTCAATTTATTAATCAATTGCAAGCAAATTTGTATTTTGATCATTTTCGAGGTTAAGCAAACAAAAAATGTCGATCCCGCTGCATTAAATTCTATACCTATAAGTCGAGAATTGCTGCCTCGTTTTTCAGAAATTAGGTAGGTATCTGAAGAAATTTGAAAAAATCTTAAATTTTCAAAGCGTGTTAAAATTATATTTGCATTTAGTTTGAGTAGTTGAAACTTGAGAGGTTTCGAAAGTTCTCATTTCAAATACGATTTTAAAAATTTGTATTTTATAATAATTTTGATTAATAACAGGTTATTTTGGTGTATCAGACATATTTCTAGGTTAACCACCTGCTGTTAATTAATTAAAATTGATGAACATTACTCAACCCAAAATTTTGCAAACTAGGTACCTACAAATACAGGATTTGGAATATCACGAATAAGCTCTCCGGAAATGGTTTATAACTTCAGTAATTCTTTTTTGAGGTATGAAATGAATGATAATATAACAAGGATTATATTTTTAAAATTATAATGATTCAAATGAACATGATAAATTACTATAAGTAGTGCAAATTCGTTAAGAGTGAAAATATGGCTATTTTGGAATGTTATACACATCTTTTGCGAACATACGACATACTTCTCAACTCGGTAAGCTTATTTTTGCAATAAAACAAATAAAGGTATGTTATTCATCTGTATTTTTTTAAAATTTTTTTTATTTCGGTACTGAATAAATAAATACATAAAATAAACAAATAATCCTTCATAATGCTGTATAGAAATCCTCGAAACCACCAAAAACGAAAATTCTTATGTCATTACTAGAAGATCGAAATTATATTTATGAATGTATATGCAAAAGAACACAAGCAAGCGCACAAAAAAGGATAAATGAGAGCAAAAAATGGCAAACACAAACAACCGCCACCAAGTCTGCCATTGCTTCAGAAACCTCATATATTCTTCACATCCACCCCCAAACGTGAAAACAGAGAAATCCTCCAAAGAACAAATTTTTCCTTCAAAAACGAAAATTCTTGCCAAGATCGACAAGAATGAAATAAATATACCTACCTGAAGTGTACACACACACAAGCAAAATTTAAGTTGAGCAAACTATGAAGACAAAAAAACTACCACCACTGCTTCACAACCTTCATTAATTGCAAAAAAAAAAACAGACAAAATACAAAATACCCAAAAACCAACAACAAAAACAGGTACACTTGCGATAGTGGTGAAATGAATTTCAGTTCGATGCAACTTGAAAGCTTCATATAGAGCAAAAGCTTTTCTCGCCAAGTACAAAACATGTTTGAGGTGGAGGCAATCTAAGTGGAGGCAATCTCAAATAGGGTCCTTTTTCTTTATATGAAGCGGCCTGTCTTTATTATTAGTTAGTCTATGGTAATATGCACCTATACTAATGTATGAAAGTGCAAATATCCCCTTAACATTTCGTACAGAGGGATCTACTACAAGATGAAAACAAATCTATTGCAATTATATTTAAATGCCCACTGAACGCATTCATTCAGCTTGTCAAACCACCTGCCTGTCATTAATTTTATTTACTGAATGTCACTTGTGAAAGCAAAATTTTCTTGGCAATAACAACTGTCTTCACTTCAAAATAAAAAGTGAATAGATATATTTTATTCGTAAGTTCAATGAAATAGAATTATTGTTAATTAATAAAGATACGTATCTGGATAAATTATTTAGATATCTGTGACATGCCACCAAAAAGAAAGTGTGAGTTCAACGAAGGTCTTCAAAAAGAATTCACTTTTATCAAAAGATCTGAAAACCCCTACGTGGTGAGGTGTTCCAAATGCGTTTCAACGTTTTCAATAAGTAGTGGTGGAAGATACGATATTGAGCAGCACATCAAAGCGAAAAAACATAAAGATTCTGACGTTGCTGCCGCTTCAAGCAAAACTTTGCACAGCTTTCTTGCCCCAACAAACTTTCAAGGAGCTGTAAAGAAGAATGCAATTAATGAAGGCACCTGGGCTTACCACACAATTCAACATAACCATTCATTCAGATCTAATGATTGTACCTCTAAATTCATCAAAAGCTGTTTTGACGAGATGTATTCCTGCGCACGCACAAAAAATCGAAGCTATTGTGTGTAACGTTCTGGCACCTAATTCCATCGCCGAAATTAAAAATGATCTGCGCAAAGTTAATTCCGTAACAGTTTTTTCAGATTGTTCCAATCATGGCAGTATAAAATTGTGTCCACTATTGGTACGTTTTTTTACACCTCAACAAGGTATTGTTGTAAAAAATTTGGAGATTAAGGACCTTCCAGGAGAATCTTCTGACATAATTTCAAAATATATAGGCGAAACTTTGGAATATTTTTCAATAAAAGAAAATTTACTGGCAATATGTGCTGACAACACAAACTGTAATTTTGGTGGGGCAGCGAGGAAAGGTAAAAATAACGTCTTTAGTAAACTTCAAAAATCTACTGGAAATGTTCTAATTGGAGTAAATTGCGCTGCTCACGTCTTGAATAATTGTATTCAAACTGGAGTTGAATGCCTTCCAGTAGATACTGAAGTTGTAATTGTCAAAATTTATTCCTTTTTACCTCTACACTATCCGTGTCGAAAAATTCAAAGAAATTTGTGAAAATTCTGAAATTGAATACCGTAAACTAGTTGGTTTCAGCAAAACTAGGTGGCTGACCTTAAAGCCAGCTATTGAAAGAATAATAAAACTTTATAAGCCCTTGAAGCAGTTTTTTTTTTATCGCAAGACAAGTATCCGACTGTCTTGAAAGATTTTTTTAACAACCCTTCGTCTGAAATTCTGCTTTTTTTCATTCACTCAGAGGCTTAAATTTTTCATGGTAACATTGCTTTAATAGAGTCGCAAGAAGTTTGCATGTCCGAGGTTGCGCTGGTTATGAAGGATCTTAAAATGAAATTAAAAGAGAGAATAGACGAACAATTTATGCCTCTGATAGTAAGAAAAATGATGACTGAACAAGCCGAAAAGAGATTAATAGACAAAAAGAAATTTGAAGAAAATATCTTTCAGTTTTATAACACTTGCTATGAATATTTAAATCAGTGGGATACTTCTTTTAAAGAACTTGAAATTTTAAGTTGGGTAATTCTTAGAAATGTACCTCCCTGGGCAGATATAGAAGCATGTTTGGCTTTTGTGAACCAAAAGCGAAGAGACACAAACATTAACAACTCTCAGTTGTTTGAGGAGTTCGCTTGCTTAAAGTCTTTTTTGAGTTCAGATGTTTTTAAAAAATGGGCAGAACATAGTGGGCACGTTCAATGTTTGAATGGATAGCCTATCTAGGATAGCTTGTATCCATGTATGTGTTTGAACGCAAGTCAGCTGTTGTTGACATTTCTCATAGGATAGCTTTGTATCCTAAAATTTTTAGGATAGCTTGGGATCTCTGTTCTGCCAATTGCAAATTGTAGAATTCTGTTTGTGTTTGTCTGGCTCCAATGCTCCTACAGAAAGGGTGTTTTCCATAATGAATAATATGTGGACGAGCGAAAGATCGCAGCTTAATGTAGAAACTCTTAAAGCTATGTTGATTGTTAAATGTAACTACAACCAAAGACCGTATAATACCAAGATATTGCATCTAGTGTAAAAATTCGCAGTCAAAGCGCTACTACTGTGACGACCCCAGTGGTGACCCCATAGATGTGTGAGTGAGAACCCCGTCTATGTATAAGTTTTACAATCGTCGGTGGCGCGGTCGCTGAGTCGTGGGTCTGCGGCGAATAAAGGCTTGCATGTCTGTATGTGTTATGTGAGTTCGAATGTGAATGAGGATGTGATACAATACGTGGGAATGTTTCCCTTCCCCCGACCGGCCGCATCTAGAGCTGATTTTTGGTGGTTGGTTGAGATGCGGCATCTTGGTACTATACGGTCTTTGCTACAACTTAGGCTGCCATAAATTTAAAGAGTATTTAAAAGAAAATGAAAAACTTGTAAAAGAAATTTTTTCGGCGAAGAAGTATATATAAATTTTTATTTTACGTTTTAAACTTGGCTGTAATATTATGTATTTTGTAGCTTAACATAATCTACATTTAAAGACTTATTTTGTTAACAGAAGACTGAATTATTTAACAATAAAATTAAAAATGTTAAGTTTTAAGATTTTTAAGTTTTTAGTTTGTTATGTGTTGTGAAGACAGTACCTTTAATTAATTTTATTGTTCCTTTGCTTCTAAGAATTACTATTCGTTTGTTTTTCCGTCATAATTTTCGTATCTCTTAATATTTAAATATAAAAATTAATGAAAAGTAATGTTTTTTACGTTTTTAATTTTTTCACTTTTTGTCCCGGGTTTTGCTCCCAGAAATATGGTCACCGTACCTATCATACAAAAATCAGCCTGTTACAAATATTTTCTTTGAAAAGTTTATCCTTACTGGGCTAAGGACAGTAATAATTATCTGATTGTTACCAGTGATGTCGTTTTAGAAACAACTAAGGTAAAACATTCAAAATTTTGTTTGCATAATTTTGGGCTATCGCTTTTTTTCAAAATTTTGACAACATGATGCCGAAATATGTCCAAAATGGCTGCTTTATAGTTACAAAAATTATAACTTTTAATAGATGCCACTATTCAAGTTTTTAGTTAGTTCAGCTATCAAACCGACATACATATATGCAGCTTCCTATACATTTTTATGTTTAATCCAATTTTTTGGATGCTGATCATTCAGTTATTATTTGAATTTATTACACTTTGCAAGAACTTTCTTAATCTATTTAATTCTTTAAACTGCTCTACTTCTGTTTTTCTGAAGAAAACAAAATAGTTTAAATACTGGTAAGCCTAAGCTCAGACGCCAATTCACGGTCTGTACATTCATGTGAATATAGAGTCTAAACTGGGAAGAGGGGAGCATTTGCTTCAAGTTTGGTCATCTAACTAGAATGTGAAGTTCCCTCAAATATATTTCTCGTCTCATTTTTTTTTTTTTTTTTCAAAACAGCTGTAAAAACTTTAATTGAACTTAGTACTTGCCATTTCGAAAGTATTTCTAATAAAACTGCGTATCACATTCCTGGTGAAATATTCACAAAACGGATATAATTTATATATATTTTTTTTTGTTGAGAAAATTGTCTTATGTTTGGGTTATTTCTGAATGTTTCATTAATAACTCGATATATAGTACAAAAAATACAACATGCGAATGAAAGCTGGACGAAATTTCTTTGCTCTTAGTTTCTGTGTTTTAAGTTTTGTTCCCTTAACAGCTTTTGAAACTTATTCTTTTCTAAATTAAAGTTTACCTATAATAAGACTTATTTCCTGGCAAATATACAAATACAAATATCCAAAGTTCAATTTCAGATAAATTGAATTTAAATATTAAATTGATGTTGCATAAGTTATAAATGAAATTGACAAAGCTGTTAATTCCATCTGTAAAAATATTTGACAGACCATAAGATCTCTTACAATTTATCACCGTATGAAAGCAAGAAAAAATGAAGCAAACATAAATTTATGAATAAAATATTTGCGTGAAAAAATATTATGTAAACATGGGAACAAAAATTTTGCGAGCATTGCAAGACTGTAGTAGCACGTGGTAGCTTAAATTTTAATTTATATCTTTTATAAAAATCCCAATTGTATCTTAATCTTTAAATACATAAATCTATAGTGCTGTTCAAAAAATTGTGTTAGGTAGGTATCTACTATTCTTATGGTGAATTATACGAAAAATGGGTAAAAATGGAAACTGTAGGTGCAAATTCACTTGATAAGTGAATATAAATTTATTTGTTAATATGCATAAATTGTATATGTATATGCGGTATTTTGTAGAAACATGGTTACTCCATAAAATAATTCTCGTCGTTCCTCGTATGTCCACTTTACATTGAGCTAGGACCTAAACGAATGAAGCGATTTTCAATGAACATGTTCATATGAAGAACCGGTTACCTTAAAGGCTCTAGCTGGATGTGAAGTTGACGTAAAGACGCAAATTATTTAAGTCCACTTAAAAAAAAAAATTAATGATGACATCTTATAGATTTTTAAGAATACTATCTGAGGTACTATAGCACATCTTATAGATCTCTCCAAAAAAGACTTTGAAAAAACGCAAAATGGCACACTTTTATTACTTTAAATTTATTGCCTCAGATATTGCCTATGAAGTCCCTGGGTAACTCTTAATGTGCGTGTCCATTCGAGAGAACTTTCACTACAAAACTCTCGATAGTGACTCTCGTCTACCCCTCTGTGAGAAAATTTCATGACTGTATTCACTTGTGAGTTTTACTCGAGACTTAAACTGAGTTAGGTCAGAGTAAAAATCTATTGAAATCGATGTGCGATACTTTAGATATCACACTTTTACTCCTTTCGCTATTGAAATTGGGGTGGCACCAAAACGGAAATTGCCCTCAGCTTAGTCCTTGAGTTAGCTCACAAAATTTGGTGAGTTAACTAAGGAATTAAGGTTTAACCCCGAAACTGTCATGAAAAGTGCTTCTTATTTAGCCGTTCGGGCTCGGCAAAAAACTGTAGGTCCCCTCCATACCTGCCAACAACAAGCACACAGGAATGGTTGTAAGTCACTAGGCTTTGGTTCTCAACGAGCTGTCGCGCCACCCAATTTATCTATGTAAATCCGAGACTAGGATGATCTCGCACTGAAAATCTGGCCCTTACTGATAACATGGGGTTAATTTATTTTCAGGATTAGCTTACCCTGATTTAACTCAGCGTTAACTGAGTCCTTAAAGAACTGGTCCTTAAAGAACTAAACATAACAGGCCCTATCATCGTATTGGAGAGAAGTTCCGATCGGAGCATTTATTTTGTTCATGGTATTCAAATCGGAACAGAAAAATAGACGCGTTCCTACCGGCGAAGTATGCAGTTGACGTAAAACATATGTATGCCTGGCTGGTGAAGTTTCGGCAATGTGGTTTTTCCTTCATTAACCCATCAAATTAAGGAATAGGGTCTAGATTTCTTTTTATATGTTTAAAAAAAGTCATACCTTTGCCCCAGTTCCAGACTCTTCTTCAGAACCTCTTCGTCAGACCCCTCTCTAACAGACCCACCACTAAAATTGCCTTAGCATCGTACCTAATAGTTTAAAATTTTGCACCAATGTTTTTTTTTATATAATAAGCGCGCACTAAAGGGGTTTTGAGTACTCTTAAAATGATTTAACACAGTGTGAGTGTTAGGAAGATAGGGAAGGATTTTAGAGGAGATACCGATTCACATTGGTTTTGTGGTTCTAAATATCAAAATGAGAGAGAAATACAGAGCCAGGTAAAGCCTTCCATATTCGGGTAGTGTGACTAAGAAAAGAATCTCTATACTTGACAGTACGTCCGAAAATGGGCTCAAGGGTAAACTTCCTAGAAGTACAAGTATTACGGTGGAACTTTTTAATTCAACTGGTTACTTCACTAGAACATTGTTTGTAAACATAGCGATAAAATAATGAAAGGCACGAAACATTGCGGCGGTGTTCGAGAGATGCAAATGTTTCCGCTATTTCTCTATCAGCTATCATTTTCAACGCTCTATTTTGAATTCTATCCAAGTAAATGGGTTTTAGGAGCACCGGCCCAGATATGGGAGTTGTGCTCAAGCTTTGCACGAATGAAGGCTTTATAGATTACAGCCAGATCAGAAGGGGAGACAAATTTCTTACTTCTTCGAAGAAAACTTAAACATTTCGCAGCATTTTTTTTTTCACAGAAGGTGGTTTGTGATGCACATATCCAGAACTGAAAGCTGTTCGGTTTCCTCGATGCAAGTGCCACTTGTGGATAGTGGCATAGGGGGTGGGTTTCGCTTTAACGACGGAAGACAGCATTGAGTTTTTGAAGCATTATATTCTACGTAGTTTTGTATTCCCCATTGGACAATGCTGTTAAGATCACAATTTAATGAGCTTATCATACGCTGCCGTTCAAGTTCCGCATCCGAAAAACGAGGAAGTGAATCTTGGAACGAAAATGAAAAGCTGAGGGTACTGTCGGCTGCAAAACAATATAATGGATTAGAAGTTTCAGACAAAAGATCATTTATAAAAATAAGGAAAAGAGTCGGAGACAAAACGGAGCCCTGCGGCACACCAGCATTTATTTAATGAATATCAATCAGCCTTGAAACTGTTCAACACAACTTGTATTGAACGGTCCGAAAGGTAATTTCTAATCCAATGAAGAAGAGATTCATCAATACCAAATGCACGCATTTTCGATAAGAGAGCTTGATGCCAAACTCTATCAAACGCTTTTGAAATATCAAGTGCAACCATCTTACTTTCTCCAAAACCATGTAAAGATTGATCCACTGCTCGGTGGGGTATACCATCGGATCACCAGTGGACCTATTGCTACGAAAGCCATACTGCCGGTCACTAAGAAGCTTTCGTTCTTCGAGAAATTTCTTAAGCTGATAATTTATCAGCGTTTCCATGGACTTGGAAGGATGGGACGTTAGTGCAATTGGACGATAGTTAGATGGAGAAGAAGATTCACCTTTCTTAGGGACAGGCTGGCAATCCACTCGGAAAGATACTATTAAAATAGGACAGATGGAAAAGCTTACGCAGTGGCTTTGCCAGCGTTGAAGAAAACCTTTTCAGAATAATGGGAGGGATACTATCCTGATCAGCAAATTTGTGTATATCAAGATCTCTTAGAACTCTTGCCACTTGAAAGGAGATTGGTCCCATGAAATCATTAACGCTCTCAAGTACAAAAGGAGTTGTGACACTGTCTGGAAGAGTCGAGTTAACAGCAAACTGTGCTGCAAGCAAATTGGCTTTATCAATTGAGCTAAAGGTAGAACTATAATAGCCTAAGAGCCAACAGCAAATTTTGGGAGTGAAGGTATAACCAAAATCGGAGTATGAGGGATTGTAGGTACATGTATCGTGATATCAAATACCAAAGTCTGACAGGTTTTGTTTTCAGCCTTTGGGAGGGGTGGGGGGTTAAAAAGAGCTAGATCCCCTGATTTATTTTCAGGGCTATAAACCATTTAATTCATTTAAAAAAAATCGGATATGATTCCCAGTCATTTGTTCTAAGCATAAACACCCCAATCTTGTCGGTCCGATTAACAGAACTCAAGATATAACCATTTTACGTGAACCTTATCATCCCTTTTGTGGAGATTTTCAGCAAAACAGAAAATCAACAAATAAAGTCTCCACTAAAAACGCCAATAAGGTTTGCTTTAAAAGGTTAAATCATGGGTCCTATTTCTCGGATCACCAAGATATAAGTCTTCAGACTTAGGGAAAATGACAGAGCATCATATCCTATCTTTTAAAAGTGAATTGAAGTGTTTATGACCCTACCATATAAAGAGGAAACCAAGCGGTTTTTAAACCCCCACCCCCACCAAAGGCTGAGAAAAAAATCTGCCAGACTTTCATATTCCATAACACGATACATGTACCTATAATCCCTCATACTCCGATTTTGGTTATACCTCCACTCCCAAAATCTGCTGTCGGCTCTTGGTCTATAATAGTCGGAGGGCACTGAAGCTAATGTCAAAAACCAACGAAAAATAGCTTTCCGTACCGAGAGAAGGGGAACACACCCATAATTTAACTATCATCTTTCTCTTTTTGGCCTTCCTATTTCACCAAATGTCAGTTTTACTTAAGTTTAGTGCGCTCCCGACCAAAAATTCTCTCTTCCTTTGGGACACTGTAGTATTTTTTGCCTTAATTTCTGGTCCGAAATTTTAACCTTGAAACTAGTTTTTTTTAAAACTATTCATGGAAATCACTTGATTTAATAACAAGATAATAGAACCAACTTTAAGCTTTAAAAAACATGTCCAATACTTAAGTAATTGTAAGTATTACCCATATTTCTTAATATTTTTTTCCATTTAAAGTGGGTTTTTAGAAAATTGCCCCTCCTGCCCAAATGGGGTGAGATAGACCCCCCCTCATAGTAAAAAATGCTTGTATCTAACTGTTCTACAAAAAGCCGTTACTTTTTCTTGTCGCCTGAGCTATCGTACTCTTGCCGAGTATTTTTGCTAGTATCAGTTCTTTATAAATTGTGATGCACATCGCAATGTGCAGTGAAATTTTTTATAAGTACTTTCAATACACTTCTAAATTTCAAGACTTTTTTCTTGAAATGAATGCTGTAGAAATAGAAATACGCGTCAAAATGACCGAACATTTCATGTCGTCGCCGTTCAATCAAAACTCCCTAACTCCATTTTTTTTTCAGAACTGAAATACCTCTCGTGTAGAGCATATCAATACCGTTATAACTAAAGAAAGAATAGCCTGGGCTATTAATACTTTCTCCCCGTATAAATCTCCAGGCCGAGATGGAATTCTGCCAATCATGCTCCAAAAGCTACAAGATTTGGTAGGCCCACGGCTAGAGATGATTTTTAAAGGATGCCTCCTTCTCAACCATGTGCCAGAGTCTTGGAGACATGTAAAAGTGGTTTTTATTCCAAAAGTAGGCAAGCGAGGACACGAATCCGCGAAGGATTTTCGTCCAATTAGCCTAACCTCTTTTGTACTTAAAACTCTAGAGCGTATTCTAGACGCACATATTAGAGACATACTTGTGGAATGTCCTCTAGTAAACTCTCAACATGCATATCTCAAAGGTAAGTCGACGGAGACGGCCCTTCATGAGGTAGTGCGTACAATTGAGAAAACCATCAACTTCAAAGAATATACCCTCTTAGATGTAGAAGGGGCTTTCAACAATGTGCTAACCGAATCTATTCTTGAGGCACTCGTTGACTTTGGTGTAGAGGACTACATCAGAGAATAGATAATATCCAATAGAAAGATTCATGGCACGTTAGGTAATGTAAACTCGACAAAACACGTCAGAAGAGGAACACCCCAGGGCGGTGTTCAGTCACCACTTCTATGGCTTTTAGTCATGAACAAAATCCTCTTTAAACTGGAGAGATGTGGTGTGAAGGCGGTTGCGTATGCGGACGACTTGGTATTATTAGTGTCAGGGAAGTTTACTCCTGTGATAAGCGAAATCATAGAGATGGCTTTGAGAAAAGTTAGCAACTGGGCTACGAGTTGTGGTCTAGGAGTCAACCAGGGCAAAACTGAACTGATGCTTTTTACTACCAAAACTAAGATACAACCCTTCACTTCACCCCGACTTAACGGCCAAACACTATCACTATCAACCAGTGCAAAATATCTAGGTGTCATCCTAGACCCTAAGTTAAACTGGAAATTAAACATCGAAGAACGGGTCAGGAAGGCCTGCATAGCTTTCTACGCCTGTAGTAAAACCTTCGGTAAAAACTGGGGCCTTCAATGAAAGATGATCTTATGGACGTATACTGCAGTGGTACGGCTGATTCTAACATATGGTTCGATTGTCTGGTGGCCCGCACTAAATAAGACATATAAAATCGACAAACTAAAAAAGGTTCAAAGAACAGCTAGTGTTGGTACCACAGGGGCTCTTCGATCTTGCCCAACGGATGCCTTAAGCGTTTTTCTGCACCTTCTACCACTTGATCTACACATAAAATATCTGGTATCTTGCAGTGCCTTAAGACTTAAAGAATCAAATTCTTGGGTTGCTAAACCTTATGGTCACAGCAATATCACAAATTTGATTCCCGCTGATATACTTTCGACTCCCACTGACTACCGCGCTCCTACAATGAGCCTCAGTAAAGATTTTAAAGTCTTATTCCCATCCAGAGGGGACTGGGATGATGACGCCGTGACGAGAGACTTCGACACAACTATCTATACTGATGGCTCAAAGATGGAGTGCGGTGTTGGCTCAGGAGTCTTCTCTGAGTCTCTCAACATCTCCAAGTCATTTCGGCTACCGAATTTCGCTAGTGTATTTCAAGCTGAAATACTGGCAATCAGGGAGGCATGCAAGATGCTAAAAGCAGATCCAAACCAAAATCGTAATACAGCCATCCTAACAGACAGTCAGGTGGCTGTTAAAGCCATTGATTCGGCTACATCATCTTTTAAATTGGTACAACAATGCCGAGATGAGCTCGCAAGTCTAAACATTAACCTCAAGGTCACTCTTATCTGGGTTCCTGGTCACAGTGGTATTGAGGGAAATGAACGGGCAGATGAACTAGCCAGGCAAGGATCAGCCCTTCACATCTCACTTGCGGAAAGAGTCTACATTCCCCTTGGAGTTGTGAAGGGCAATATATTGTCAATTTTCCTTAGGGAATCTAATCGTAGGTGGAGCAGTTTGACCAACTGCAAAATATCCAGAACGATCTGGCCCGCCTTAAATAAATCCCGAACAATTGATCTCATATGTAGACCCAGGCGGGACATTGCCAGGGTCGTAGCAACCTGCACTGGACACTGGCCAATTGGAGAACATGCGGCGAGGCTGGGTATTCCTTACAATACTCACTGTCGCAGCTGTGGAGACCAGCAAGAAAAAGAAACAGTCTTACATTTTCTCTGTAAATGTCCAGCTCTAGCCAGAATAAGAGCACAATCGTTTGGAATGGCTTTTTTTGACGACCTTAACGAACTTTCCGAAATGAAGATCAAAGACTTGATCTTTTTTCTTAACGCCACGAAATAGTTCTGAGACAGAAATCTGTTGCGTTCTGCATCATGTTCCCCCCAGATCCAAAGTCCGCGAGTAATCGGAACCCGGGTTTCTGAGGAGCTTCATGATGCTCAATGGCAATTGATGAGCACATGATCTGATCGATCGATTCGTTGCTGCTCTACAACCTGCCGAGCTCGGCATAATGTGGCAAGCTCGGGCGAGATGCGATCCGATCGAGTGAGTGTCCTATGACCCAACTCACAAGATACATTAACCATACTCCACAGCCGTCCTATTTCAAAGCAAGGAACGCTTTTATCTACTTTCATACACAGGTCAAACGAGTTATGGTATCAAAACGGCGCAATCCAGTGCTAATTGGGCAACAGCGAGTGTTACGCTCTTGCCACCATTTTTACCTACCTACCTACCTACCTCTCGTAAATACGATATATTTAGTAAAACATAGAGCTTTTAGTTCTGTAAAAGATCTCTAGGTCTTATGTTGGTCTATTTCTAAAGGAAAAATTACCCAAACTCAACCATTTTCAAATCTGGTCAGTAAAAATCGATTAATGTAGTACCTCGTGGCATGATGGTTAGTGCGTAGGACTGTCATGCCGAAGGTCTGGGTTCAATTCCCAGCCGTGCCACCTAAAAACAGAAATGTTTTATTCGAGGTACTGCCTCTTGCGAGGAACTGACAAAACCTCCAAGAGTATACTTGTCATGAAAAAGTGCTTCTCATTGAGCCGTTCGGACTCGGCAAAAAACTGTAGGTCCCTTCCATTCCTTCCAACAAACACGCACACAGGAATGGTTGTGAGTTGTAAGTCACTAGGCCCTGGTTCTCCACGAGCTGTTGCGCCACCCAATTTATTTTAATTTTAAAAATCGATTAAAAGTACAGATATCCTCAAAATAAATCAAAATGGACTTAGGGAGCTCTCATTGAACGACGACGATGTCTTCTCCTTTAACAAAAATTGACAAAAGTTTGTATAATTGGTGAGCTATACTGGCATATGTTATAATAGCTCCGCATATAACGGGTGATTTTTTAAGAGGTTTAGAACTTTAAAAAAAAAAAAAAACACAAAAAATTCGAAAAAATGAATGAAATATTTATTTGAATCGATAGTTTGAACCTTGCAATTTAATGATTAAAGATAATTTCATGCAAATGTTGACCGCGGCTGCGTCTCAGGTAGCCCATCCGCTGAGTCCAATTTGGGCATACTCTTTCACACATATCGGCCGGTATCTCACGAATGAATGCATGGATGTTGGCTTCCAGTGCGTCAATCGAAGCGGGCTTGTCCCTATAGACATTAGCCTTGACATACCCCCACAAAAAATAATCTAACAGTGTCAAATCGCACGATCTAGGCGGCCAATTGACCGGCCCGAAACGTGAAATTAACTGTTCACCAAACTCGCCTCGCAATTGCGCCATTGTTTCGCGTGCTGTGTGGCATGTGGCACCGTCGCGTCGGCTGGCCTTAGTTCTTGCACCAGCTGTATCTTAAAAGGCTTTACGCCCAAATCCTTCCGCAAAATTTTCCACGTAGTGCCGTAACAAAGGCCTAACTGCTGGGAACGGCGCCGAATCGACATTTCGCGGTCTTCTGTCACACTAGCTGATACGGCCGCAATATTTTCTTCACTACGCACAGTACGTAAACGTATTGGTGGTTTAATGTCCAACAAAGTAAATTTGGTGCGAAATTTGGTCACAATCTTCCGAATAGACTGCTCAGAAGGTCGAGCATGCCGACCATAAAATGGAAGCAGCGCGCGATGAACATTTCGAACCGAGCACGAATTTTGATAGTAAAATTCAATAATTTGCAAGCGTTGTTCATTTGTAAGACGATCCATGGTTAAATTGCAAACCAAACTGAAGCTGTTTGACAGTGACACAAGGTACTAAACACACGTCAGCTGTCAAAACCAGTGTTGCCAAAACCAAACCAGCTAAAAAATCACCCGTTACAAAGCTGGACTTGGAAAAGAGTTATTGTGGAATTTTTGTAAATTTAAAATCATGTCTAACTGTCTAATGGCCAATTTCATAAACAAACGCTAAAATTACTTTTATCTAAACTCCTTCTAAATTGTATCAGACATTTAAAATTTTTCAGTTTCACCAATGTAGAAAAGGGATATTTAAGGGATATTTTAATTTGACTGAGTTTGCTCACATCCCTGGATTAAAAAAAAAAGGTTGTTACCCTTGCACATGCGAAGTCTATGAGAAAAAGTGAAAAAGCATTATGGGTGAGGGAAAATTATTTTGACAGCAAAATATCAGCTGTTGTTGACTGGAATGGCTTAACAAAAGGCGTTTTTCTTTTTTAGCTCTGAGCAGAGCACGGAGTAGAGCTGAGAGCTATCGGAGCTAGCTCTGAGCTGAGTATGATCAGAGCTCTCCGATATAATTTTGAAACATACCTGAGCTCTGAAATGTCATTCGATTGCGATGCGTTCAACTCACTAAAATTGAGTAATAACTTAGTTTTCATCAGACAGCTTGGCGTTCAACAGCGTCCACTTGAAATGAGTGAAAAAAAATGTGAAGTTGGCTGCGCTCAGCAAGTTGCTCCTTTCGCTCGGTCTTTTTATTCTGAGCACATGGAGCGTACTCCGAGCTAGCTCTGATTTAAAAAAGAAACACAAGTTAAGCGCTCTGATTACTCGGAGCTAAAAAAAAACACAGATCTTTTTTTGACAGCTCAGTGCTGTGCTCGGAGCTAAAAAAGAAAAATGACTTAAAATTTAATGTGACAAAAACGGGCTTTTAGTTTACAAGGGCATTTAGAATCTTCTTAAATCTAAAAGCATTTGGTGAAACCAAAAACATCATTTAAAAGCTAAAAGGCTTTTTAAATAATTAAAAGCCTTTCGTGAAATCGGCAATAAAACAGGGTAACGGAGAAGACAAAATTGCACTTTTCTCTCCCAAATTTCAATTTCTCATATGCCCTTTTTTTTAAAAGATTTGTTAAATGGGGTAAATGTTTTACAAAATTATTGAAAAGTTTTTTTTTGTCTTCCTTACGGTATTGTGCCTAGTATAAAGACTGTCCATAAACTTATACAATTTTGCTGATGTTTTGGGTAAAAAACTTTGAGCTCCCATGTCTGTACTTTGTTTGAAAATTTTTAAGTGCTCGCTAGCAGGTGTTAACGTTAACCTTAACCGATTTCAATTAAACGTACACAAATTTTTTCAATTACCTTGATCATTTTTATAATTGATGACAATAACTTAAAAATACAAATTACAATAAAAAAGAATCTTTAATCGTACGTGTCTTCTCCGTTACCATTAGCTATCTTCTCCGTTACCATCTTTCGTATGTTTATCTAACAGTTGTATGAAACTTGGCATTAAACCAAGGATAGTTTTTGGTATATGTTGGCTTTATGAAAGTGTGCAAAAAATTCAACCTCATATCTCTAAATCGCCATGTCTCTTCCGTTACCATATATTTTTTGTATAAACTTACTGAATTTCTTTATTTTTTCGTGAAACTTATGTATGTATGTAGGTATATGTGTCGTGTACTTTGTGATGAATTCTTAAAACTACTGACAAACTTCATGACAAAAATATTACTTTCTCAAGAAAAAACTGTAACTGTAAGTGTCCAATTGTCTTCTACGTTCCTTTTGGAATGGCCATACTTCAAATTTTCCATATTGCATTAGAATGGACCAGAACTTAAAACCAAACGAAAATAACATAAGATTCAAGCTTCTCAGAAGCAAATTTATTAGAGCTTTTATTCTGTCCTTGAATCTAGCGAATTTTTCATTCATCAAAAATAACCAATCGACTTTTGCACCGCACTTTAAAAAAAAAAATCCTACTTAATTTATTTCCCATTCAGTTGATTAAATGATTCCAAAATTGGCGCCAAAAGTCAAATATTATACCAACTGCCGCTCATTGTAAGAATGAATATTTTTTTTTGTACTGACATTTCTATTTTTAGATTTTTGAAACCCAGATTTGTCATTTACATTTCCTTCTCTTGCCAAAATTTGATCTACGCACTTGTTATACCTAGAAGATGCGATGCGATGCTTTACTTTTTTGTTGTTATTTTTGTTTTATTTTATTTAAATTTCATAGTGGGATTAAAAAAAAATTAATATAATCAAGAGATCAAATTTACGCATTAAATTCCAAATTAGACCCCATTTTTACATGTTCAAGGACAAAACTATTAAAGAACCACATAGATCACTTCCGTGAACCTATTAATAGCTAAGCCCAAAGTGATTGAAATATTTTACTCGAGCTTTATGGCTCAGCAATTGTTAGAAGAGAAATACCTACCTATACCTATACGATATTACGTACTTGTTCTACTATGTTCAAAAGTCTTGTGTTTATAAATTGAAATCTTTTTCGGGACCATCTTGCGTGTGCTAGACTTCTTTTTGTTGTCTAAAAATATACATAGAATTTTTTTCCCCAACAACTTTCATTTATATACACGTTTTCGTACAGACATAAACTATATTAAGACATACAACCATAATACTATATTGTAGATACCTTTGAGAAGGCGTTTTGCCAAAAAGAATAAAATGTAAAACCAACTGCGTAGAATTATAATAATATTTAGAAATACAAAAAAATGCGCCAATTCGTAAATCCAACCACAAATATATACATTTCAAAACCTAGGAAATTCCTTTTTACCAATGAGGAATATATTTTTAGAAAAATCTTTGGATTATGCGTATGAAGGAATAGGTATATACAAAAAAGTGCGAATTTTCAATATTTATATAAATTTATTGCAAAGAATTAATTGAGAGCTAATTTTGTTAAGAAACAAAGTTTTAATTAATTAGTGGTTTTACTAAATTTAAAACAACATGTCATCAGAAAATGCACTCGGGAAGCTTTTCATGGCTAGCTGAAAATCAAGGCTGCACGAGCGCACTTTTGGTGTGCGTCGTTTGCAATTATTGTGTATCGCAATTACGTTTAGTTTTTTTTTTTTTGAAAAACATTTAATAGGTTTGGTCTGTTTCTACAGTGTGATCCAAGAAATGTTCAGCCATTTCCATTTCACGGCTGTTTAGAAACTCTTAGTTGATCATTTTGTCAAGTTTATAGTCAGATTTTAAAATTCCGGAGTGAAATACTACTAAATTCACTTTTCCGTTTCTGAGACTCGGAAACTAAGCTGAATCTGACAATTTAATACTTGAAACTTTGTGTTCAAAATTAGAGATCCTATCGCAATGGATGGTTCAAAAAATTGCAAAAACAATAATTTTAGCAGGAAAAGTTAATACAAATTTACGAAAAAAAAAATAGAAAAATCAAAGGCCCTGAGTAATAGATCCGAATCTAGCCTAAAGTCGACTTTAACAAAGACATCCGTAGAAATTAAACACAAATATTACCAATTAATGCTAAAAAACACCTCAAGCTAAGTTTTAAATGACCTAAGCATTTAGAAGTGAAATTTGTGTTTTATTTCTACGGATATTTATGTTAAAGTCGACTTTAGCTAGATTCGGATCTATTACTTAGGACCAAAGATTTAAATTTTTACTAAATTGCGCATAGCTTTTTTTCTGAGAAAAGAAAAAAGGAAAGACAACTGCAAACAAAATAAAGAAGTGGCTAAATAGTAACATTTTCAATATTTTAAAGAAAATGGCTTTCGTTTCTGTGAGACACCCTGCACTAGAAAGTATCCAAGAGGCCGACAAACATTCCTCATGTTGGCATTTTACCCAATAATTCAATATGCACATACAAAGGTCGCGAATAAAATGCATTAATAAAATGATTTTGATCTTATATTATGATTGATATAGAACTTACCTTGAAAGATAAAAACCGGAAGGGAATATCACCCGACTTCTTACATAAAATACAGTCAGACAAAAATTTCAAAAATTTCAAGAAAAAATGCCTCTGAAGAGGCAATTGACTTTTGCTAAGTTGCACATAAATAAAGCACTGATATTTTGGAAAAATGTGATTCATATAAATTCAAAATAATTTAGGCGGACTGTTAAGTCTATGTTAGGCTAGGACCACACTTGGGATTTCAATCGGGCGATCATTCAGTCGCAAGAAATAGAACACATGAGTTTTAAATGAGAATGAACGCACATGCTACCGCGAAATTGCGACAGAAATTTATTTCATTTTTCTGGCGATGTGACTGTGGAAAGTTAACGAATTAAATTCAGCTACATTTTTATACTCGCACACTTGCGATTTAAAGTAGCTTGACTCAAAAATCGCAGTCGCAATCAGAAAAAGTCATGCACACACTTTTGTTTTTTTTTATTTCAATCCCACGATTATTTAACTGCAAGGAATAAGACACATGGTTTCAAATTTGAATGCAAACATATGCGACTTAGGTTAGGTTAGGTTGAAGTGGCTGTCAGTTATGAAAACTGACACACTTAGACCATAAGTTGGCCCATTGTGATACCACAAGAATCTGGGAAGCCTTTTTCCCTACTCGATGAACCATTTGGAGCTTCTTATGAAGCGTAACAGACTACCCATGTCAACATTTACTAAATCACTAGGATCATTGAAGTAGAAATCTCCAAGATGGAGTCTTCGCCTATGAGATAGAGCAGGACAAGGGCATAGAAGATGAGGAATCGATTCTACCTCTTCCTCGTCCATACAGCTTCTGCAAAAATCGTTAGAGAATACGCCAAGACGCGTTGCGTGCTTGCCTATAAGACAGTGTCCGGTTATGACACCTATCATGGAGCTAATGTGCAATGTGCTTAGAGATATCAAACACTTAGATCGCTTAAAATCCATTACTGGCCAGATTTGTTTTGTTGCCAAGCAAGTGGTGATATTGTTCCACCTAAGGTTTGTTCTCTCTAAAGCATCTTGCTTCAGCATAAGTTTACATGTAGCGATGGGAATACCAATATCTGCCTTACTAGGTAGAAGAGATAGAGTTTTTCCATATTTAGCGAGTTCGTCGGCCTTACACTTACCTGGAATGTCTCTATGCCCCGGCACCCAACACAGGTAAATGTTAAACTGCTGCGCCATCTTCAGCAGAGATGAACGACAATTTAGGGCTGTTAAAGAGTTAGTAGAGACCGATTCCAGAGATTTGATAGCTGCTTGACTATACGAGAAGATACGGATATCTATAGTTGATAACACGTTTTCTTTCAGCCAAGATAGGGCTTCTTTGATCGCTATAAGTTCCGCCTGGAACACGCTACAATGATTAGGAAGACGGAAGGAGAGACTTAATTTTAGTCTTTCTGAGTACACACCACTACCCACCCCATCATCAGTTTTCGATCCGTCGGTGTAAATATGGATTGATTCATCTTCCAAGAGAACCGTATCCTCCCAGAGAACTCTAGAAGGAATGTTGACTTGAAAGTTTTTGCCAAACTGAAGTTTTGGGATGGTGTAATCAGTGCGACTTGGGATTGATCCGAATGAATTCAGAATGATGGAATGGCCAAAGTTGTTGTGGGTCCATTGTGAGGAAGCTTTAAGGCGAATGGCTGTATTTGCAGCCACTTGTTTGCTGAAAATATTGAGGGGTGTCATATGGAGCAGAACGTCTAGAGCAGCGGAAGGTGTCGTACGAAGTGCTCCACTTATGCACAAACAAGCAGAGCGTTGGACTTTGCTCAATTTGTCGCAATTTCCCGCTTTATCCAGAGCAGTCCACCATACTGTCACTCCGTAAGTGAGGATCGGTCTAATTACCGAAGTATAAAGCCAGTGAGTGATTCGAGGTTGAAGGCCCCATTTGTTCCCAACGGCTTTTTTGCATGAGAAAAGTGTCACTGTGGCTTTTTTGACTCTTTCTTGTATATTAGGTTTCCAGCTTAACTTTTTGTCCAAAATAAGACCCAAATATTTTGCTTGATCAGTGAATGTTAGTGGAGTACCTTTGATAGAAGGAGGATCAATATATTTTATATTTCCTTGAGAATAGAACAAGTTCTGTTTTATGAGGGTTGACACCCTCATAACTTAAAAATCTCAACAACTTACAAAATAAAACTAGCGTTTTTTTTTTCAATCGTTAAATTAGGCTAAAAACACACTTGCTATTTTCTATCGCAGCGAATAAGAAAAGTGATCGCAGCTAAGAAGAATTTGTTGGTTTCATGTGCGTTCAGTGACGTGTGTTCTTGTCATGTGTTCTTTTTTTCGCGACTGAATAATCGCGTGACAGAAAATCGCAAGTGCGTACCTAGTCTTAAGTAGATCAAATGAATTTGAATTAGCCCGTATGCACTTGTGACAGGTTGTATTTGTTTGCGATTATATAATGCGACATCTACCCGCCAGTGAGTGCTCGAAAATGGCTATTTTTTTAGTTGCAAGTGTTTAAACAAATACCAAAATCTGTATGTTGTATTTTTTGCAAATAAAAAATCATGCGATAGTTAGCCGCAAGTGGGTGGTTCATATGGCAATATATTTTTGCGATCCCGATTTTTTAATCGACCAACTCAAAATCGCAAGTGCGTACTTAGTCTTAGACGTCCTGAGAACAAAGACTTGGACCCAGAGAACTCTGAAGGAGAACAAGTGGAAATTGGTGGAAAAACAATGGGTTTGGTGTGTTTTCTCTTGGCATTGTGTTAGTCTATTAGTGAGAATAAACGGTAGAATGAATCAGCACGGAGGAATCATGGACAATTTTATAAAACCTGAAGGACTTCCGTTAACTCCTTCCGCTGCATTAGACACTCTATTCCATCTGACAGGGACACCTCTCGATATTTTCAGCAAACAAACGGCTGCGAGCACAGCCATTCGCCTCAAAGCCTCTTCACAGTGGATCAATAATGAGATTGATCATTCCGCTATTCTAAATTCATTCGGATCACTTCCTAGTAACACTGACTACACAATCCCACTATTGAATTGCGATACAAATTTTGAAGTAACCATACCTTCCAGAACCACCTGTGGAATTCTTAGAAGATCAATCAATTCACTTCTACACCGACGGATCGAAGACCAAAGATGGGTTGGTGGAGGTGTGTACTCTGATAGACTAAATTTAAGTCTCTCATTCCGTCTTCCTAATCACTGTAGCGTATTCCAGGCGGAATTTCTAGCGATAAAAGAAGTACTATCTTGGCTCAAACAAAACGTGATATCAACCTCGGATATCCGCATCATCTCTGATAGTCAAGCCGCTATTAAATCCCTGGACTCTGTCTCTACAAACTCTAGAACAGCCCTTAACTGTCGATCATCTCTGTTGGAAATGGCGCAACAATTTAATATTCACCTTTTTTGGGTGCCGGGACATAGTGGCATTCTAGGTAATTGTAAAGCTAATGATCTCGCTAGAAGGGGAGCATTACTACCCATTTTATCTGAAAAGGTAAATATTGGAATACACATCGTAAAATTTTGCTGAAGCAAGATGTGTTGGAGAGAACAAACATTAGGTGGGAAAACATCACTACTTGTTTGGTGACAAAACAAGTATGGCCAAACCTTGGCCTAAAACGCTTCAAGTGTTTAATATCTCTAAGTAGACTGCACATCAGCTCTATTGTATAAGTGTCATAACAGGACACTGTTTAATAGGCAGGCACGCAGCGCGATTTGGCAGACTTTCAAACGATTTTTGAAGAAGCTGCATGGACGAGGAGGAAGAAGAAACGATCCCTCACCTTCTCTGTACTTGCCCTGCTCTTTCCCACAGACGTATGCTCCACTAAGGAGCTTACTTCTATAACGATCCTAGTGATCTGGCAAACACAGACATTTATAGTCTCGCACGCGTCGTCAAGAGCTCTAAGTGGTTTAGCGAGTAAGGAAGGAGTTTTCAAGATTGATGTATGATGTGGTATCACAACGGACCAATTTTGGTCTAAGTGTGTCAGTACTAAGAACTGACAGCCACTTTCACCTAACCTAACCTTATTCAGTTGCACACATGCCAATTATAGGCTATTGAATATCCTGGAAAAGGAAGGGAATAAAGGAACAATTAACGTTTATGTGCTTTTATTATTAAATATGTTTACTTGGGGCATAAGCATAAGCTAATTTAAACTTGTCTTTCTGAGGGAATAGTCACACTGGACACTTTTCACAATGTTTGGTGTTACATGGAAACTAAGCCGAATTTAACAATTTTACGTTTAAAACTTTTTAATCAAAATAAAATTTCGTATCGAATAGATGCAATAAAAAAATCTTACTTAATTGGGCATACATTTTTTTCGGAGCAAAGATAGGATCAAGATATGCTCAAACAGATATGACATGTTCAAAAGGCCATTTTAATTGAAAACTGACAGAGATAAAGCCATTGAAGCTTTACCATTTCTTATAATTTTTTGCAGTTTTTTCCCGAAAAGCCTATTTTTTGGTACTACATCCATCACAAAGACCGAGTCTTATGTTATCTAAATCGGCCTAGTATGTAGCTCTGGAAGCATTTAAAACAAACTAGAAAACGAAATTTTCAAATATTCGCTTTAATTGAAATGTAGTCGTAGGAAAAATTGTAAAGTTTGGTCTTTCTTGCATGGTATCTCCCAGAAAAATTAGATAGAACTACTAAAAAATATACACAGAGATTTATTTAAAGGTTTTAAGAAAGTTCCGCATCGATTCGGGCTCTATTACATTAATGATACGGGGTCAGAGGTCACGAAACATAGTATTTCGTTTATACAGGATTGTTTGCATAAGACATGAGCAAAAGCTAGAGGATGTAGGTAGGGTTAAGAAAAATAAATCGTACAGGAGGAGGTTTTATTTTCCTCCTTTTAACGGGGAGGTGCAGTGTTCTAAAAAATTGGCTTAAAACAGAAAAAATATAAAAAAAACTAACGGTAACACTTATGTACAATGCCATGCTACATCTGTTTGTAAAGCCAAATATCTCTTCTTTTGTTTTAATTTCAAATAAAGTTGTTTGGGTGAATAGTTTTTGAAAAATTAATTTTCAAATTCAAAACTTTGAAAAAAAAAAATTGGAACCTAATTTTTTTCAAAAATTTTATGTAATTAAGTACTTTTTTTGTTTTCAAAGCTAAATGCTTTTTTGTTTTTGACTATTAAATTAATAAAAGCATTGAACTTTGAAAACTAAAATAGTACCTACTCAATTACATAAAACTAAGTTTGAAATTTTCTGTTAAATTTCTTTTTTTTTCAAAATTTTGAGTTTGAAAATTAATTTTTCAAAAACTGTTCACTCAAACTCCTTTATTCGAAACCAATATAAAAAAGAGTTTTTTGGCACTACAAAAAGGTATAGCATGGCATTGTAAGTGTTACCGTTGTTTTTTAATATTTTGTTTTTTGTTTCAAGTCAATTTTTTTAGAAAATTGCCTTCCCGGCCAAACGGGTGAGAATAGAACACCCCCTCCCGTACGTTTTTTTTTCTCAACCACCTAACACCCTATAGCTTTTTTGTTACATTTTTTGTGAACCACCCTGTATAAACAAAATACTATGTTACGTGACCTTCGAGCCCGTATGATTAATATGATTAATATAGGGGAGCCCGAATCTATAGGGAACTTTCCCAAAACCTTTTGATAAATCCCTGTATATATTTTTTAGTACTTTTTTTTTCTAATTTTCCATTCCTGGGAGATACCAAGCAAGAAAAACTCACCTTGTACTCAACCTCAAAGGTTGTGTGAAGGAGTACATTTTATATAGAAACATAAAATCCGTAAATCTATCTCGAAAACGATTACTCTTATGACAAAAACGTTACTTAACATTTTTGATAGAAAACTTTTTTCTGTAGAGACTACCAAGACTTTTGAAAAACTTTGCTCAAAAAATAGGTATATGTAGGTAATCTCGTCTCGGCACTTCTTCCGATAAATTATTTTTCTGTCTAAATATATTTTGTTTTTCTTATTTTTTATCACATATCTATTGGTTTAACCATTCAATGACACCTACTTTCAAACACCTCTTCCTTATTCGTATTTTAAGCTGTTTACATTTTCTGTAAATAAAAACATCCGTTACAACTATAACAATAATTCTAAGTCATAACGTTTAGCCTTGAGAAATAAGCTCAAGCCTTAACACAGACTAAGAGGGATAAAAACAGCTAACCTTATTTCTTAAGCTTAAATATTTCGATAAGCTTATGTATCATACATATAAGTAAGTCGAAAAGAGTGTATATGTATGTATGTAAGTAATTATCTCAAGGAAACGGTCATTATCATGATCGTGAATTAAATAGTTGTAAGAATTTCGCCATACAACTAGATTAGGTTTTTATTAGACCAAAAGGCCGCAAGTGTTTTTTTAATTGATAATATGGTTTTATATGTTTAATTCCCAAACAGGTTCAGAGCTACAGGCTACACTCTGAACGAATTGATATCAGATCATGAATTTTTTCACTATAGGAATTAAAAATTCCATTCAAATTATAATGAGCACACACCCAAAGCATCATTTCTAATAAAAAAAGCAACAACAAAAATCATTAAAAAAGAGGCATACAATTTAAGATCGTGCGAAAGATGCGACGCCATAGCCAAGACGTCTCCATATATTTTTTGTATGATGTATAATATTGAAAGATTCCATGATGTTTAAGCAAGTTTTTTTTTTTTTTTTTTCTAAATTTTATTTATTTTTTATTTGGTGTTTGAGTGTTTTATTTTAACTCGCTTTAGTAATGTAAATTTGAAATCATCGACGCGCCTCGCAAAGCTTGTCTAGTTACATAAAACAAAAATTAAATGGTGAGATATTAAAAGGCCGTTATAAAATGTGACATTGGATTGCTATGAGATGACCTTAGAAGAATTTTAATAATTTTGTCGAAAGTTGATTAATCTTAAGAATAAAAAACTCAGCCTGGGAAAGTGTTTTTCGGTTAGAAAAAAAGCAAACAAAAATACTTTGGAAATTATGTAACACTATTTGAAAAAACAGGCCTATGGATCGCATTATGAACTTGTTCTTGGAGTTCAAAGACATAATATGTCTAGACATTAGAGATTCACTATGGCAAGTTATGCATTCATTAAAAAAAATCGAACTCAACACATTTTCTATTTTTTTAGAACCATTCCATACAATATTTAGGCTTTATAATAAAATTTTACTACTCTCAAAAACTCCTCCACAGCCAGACCAGTACCTCTAAGAAAAAAGTAACCTGTTCATACCGAATCATAACGGCTTTCGAGTAACGTTTGTTCTTTGGACAGACCCCTTTAGTGGAGGAACGATAGCCCAAGATAGTGCATTATTCAAGAACCCGGGGAAACTGCTCCGATTTTGATGATTTTTTTTTTTTGAAATTTAGGAAATTGAAATTAGAAAAAAGTTTACAATTCAAAAATCGACGCTCTCAACAGGAAATTTTTTAAAAATTGAAAAACCAAATTTTTTTCAAAAACAAAATAATTGTTCCTGTATTTGCTTTGAACAATTAATTTTACTTATAAAATAGACTTCAAAAGTTTATAAAAACATTTAAAATAATTTTACTAAATATAAAGTCCAAAACCCAGAACAGTCAAACCCGCTTATAGTCACAAGGAGATGACAAACCATGCGCTTTCAGGCGGCAACTGCCCTGATACTAAACGATTTTTGCTATTAGGCGATTGTGATTATAAATAGGTCTTACTGTGTTTTTGTTGCTGCTTATAACGGGTGATTTTTTAAGAGGTTTAGAACTTAAAAAAAAAAAAAAACACAAAAAATTCGAAAAAATGAATGAAATATTTATTTGAATCGATAGTTTGAACCTTGCAATTTAATGTTTAAAGATAATTTCATGCAAATGTTGACCGCGGCTGCGTCTCAGGTAGCCCATCCGCTGAGTCCAATTTTGGCATACTCTTTCACACATATCGGCCGGTATCTCACGAATGAATGCATGGATGTTGGCTTCCAGTGCGTCAATCGAAGCGGGCTTGTCCCTATAGACATTAGCCTTGACATACCCCCACAAAAAATAATCTAATGGTGTCAAATCGCACGATCTAGGCGGCCAATTGACCGGCCCGAAACGTGAAATTAACTGTTCACCAAACTCGCCTCGCAATTGCGCCATTGTTTCGCGTGCTGTGTGGCATGTGGCACCGTCTTGTTGAAACCACATATCATGCAAGTCAAGAACTTCCATTTCGGGCAAAAAAAAGTTTGTTATCATCGCTCGGTAGCGTTCACCATTGACAGTAACGCTGCGATTCGCATCATCTTTGAAGAAATATGGCCCAATAATGCCGCCGGCCCATAAACCGCACCAAACAGTGGCTTTTTCGGGATGCATTGGTAGCTGTTGCAATGCTTCTGGCTGATCTTCACTCCAAATGCGGCAATTATGCTTATTTACGTACCCATTCAACCAAAAATGAGCCTCATCGCTGAACACAATTTTTCGATAAAAAAGCGGATCCTCGGCCAGCTTTCCAAGAGCCCATTCACCAAAAATTCGGCGTTGTGGTAGGTCGGCTGGCTTTAGTTCTTGCACCAGCTGTATCTTAAAAGGCTTTACGCCCAAATCCTTCCGCAAAATTTTCCACGTAGTGCTGTAACAAAGGCCTAACTGCTGGGAACGGCGCCGAATCGACATTTCGCGGTCTTCTGTCACACTAGCTGATACGGCCGCAATATTTTCTTCACTACGCACAGTACGTAAACGTGTTGGTGGTTTAATGTCCAACAAAGTAAATTTGGTGCGAAATTTGGTCACAACCTTCCGAATAGACTGCTCAGAAGGTCGAGAATGCCGACCATAAAATGGAAGCAGCGCGCGATGAACATTTCGAACCGAGCACGAATTTTGATAGTAAAATTCAATAATTTGCAAGCGTTGTTCATTTGTAAGACGATCCATGGTTAAATTGCAAACCAAACTGAAGCTGTTTGACAGTGACACAAGGTACTAAACACACGTCAGCTGTCAAAACCAGTGTTGCCAAAACCAAACCAGCTAAAAAATCACCCGTTACTTATTCAAAAAATATACACACCGCTTCAACCGAATAGACACAACATTTTTCAAAGGTGCTTTGTCCTTTGTCATTAATATATCACTTGATTTTGCTTTTTGTTTGTTTGTGACGTTGGAAAAATAAATCAGAAGGAAAAAAAAGCAAAGTTGACGCTTTTTTCATTATATGTAGCTTCATAAATTCGATCCGGCATGGAATCATTAAGTCTCACTATACACTGCGCGTCTCTTGTTTGGGGCCACTTTTTTCACAATCATTTTTTCCCCACAAATATCTATAGCAAACTTTTTCCTGTGAATGTTTAATACCTGTAAGTAGGTACTTTCCGATAAAAAAAATGTATGCGTCACTTGGTTACTCCGTCAGAATCTTCCAAGTTGTAGTAATGAACTGCAAAAAAGGTATGAGAAATTGCGTCACTTTATTGAGAGCATTTAAAAAATCTTTTGAAAAATTAACATAAATATCGAAATGTTAACTTTTTTCTGTTTTAAACATTTAATAATTATGTTTCTTGTCAAAAGATAATGAGCATACCCATTTTTGTTCTGTAATAAGAGCTATAAGATGGTTTGGATAGAATTAAATCATTCAGTTTTTTTCTTTTATCTAGCGAAATCTTGCTCCAGACATCGCAGAAAGCTTCGTTTAAGGAGTTCTTATCTTCAAACTGTCTACTAGCCTCATGAACTTTTCAATATAGCCATGCCCAAACGCCAAACGTTTTCGATGATGTTTAAGGTCGGTGAATAAAGTGACCATGGCAAAAGTTTCACGTTTTGCGACGAAACGAAACGTCGGGAAAACTAATGAATTAGTCTTTTAATTGCTTTAAAAAATAATCGATCAAAAAGCCCAAAATTAACAAACACAATATTTCTTACCTTTGCAAATGCTCATTCCAACAAATATTTCTGTGGTGTTTGGGAGAAACATGATAACTCCATTTTGAAAATTGCGTCTTTACGTCCCCTTTTGATTGACCTAGTATCTAAACGGGTGGACCGATTTCCTTCAAATTTGAAATATTTATGGACATAAACTTAAAAAAATTGTGTTTTAAATTTGAAAAAAAAAATCAGTCCACCCCTTCAGATTCTAGAGCGATGTAAAGTGGACGTAAAGATGCAATTTTTAAAATGTTTCTCCCAAACATCACAGATTTGTAATTACTTCTGTTAGTTGTGGAAGTTATTAACCCTAGTTCAATAATTTAAGAGAAGGTCATTGAATGGTATGCAGAACATTTTAGCTACTCAAAACTGGACACCAATAACTTATACAAAATCCAGGAAAGAAATTTTTCCTAGATTTTCGTATATTTTTGGACCCATAAACTATTCAGCAGGACAATCCCTGGCTTGAAATTTAGATGGACTACATAAAGAGACTTTAGGATTCCATGCCGGATCGAATTATGAAGCTAAAAAAAACAGCGACAGCAGGTACTCGGGACGGCCCGAAATGGATTAGCGCATCGACTTATTTTTGGAATAGAAGATATATATGTATAAACTTTTATCTTTTTTTAAATTCGGAATTAAATAAGAATGGCTATCGAAATTGGTGTGAACTGAGAGCTTTTAAAAAGATTTTAAAATCAAAAAAGGTGGTAGGTTAGGTATTAATGGTGGCTTTGTCCCATTGGGCTCAGCTCCCTGCGCATTTGCAACGCTGGGAGCTGGTCTGTCTGGCCCAGGTAGGTAGGTACTCACTAGTAGAATTGACCAAGAATACCTTATTTTATATCCTTCCATTAACATTTATAACTAATTTCAAAATTTGTGTCTATATACTTGAATTTTTCGATGTGTAAATACTTTGCAAGAAAGTTGGAGAAAAAAAGCTTTGCTTTTTATTCCATCTGATTTATTTTTCCAACGTCACAAACAAACAAAAAGCAAAATCAAGTGATACATTAATGACAAAGGACAAAGCACCTTTGAAAAAAGTTGTGTCTATTCGGTTGAAGCGGAGTGTATATTTTTTGAATAAGTATAAGCAGCAACAAAAACACAGTAAGACCTATTTATAATCACAATCGCCTAATTGCAAAAATCGTTTAGTATCTCCTTGTGACTATAAGCGGATTTGACTGTTCTGGGTTTTGGACTTTTATATTTAGTAAAATTATTTAAAATGTTTTTATAAACTTTTGAAGTTTGTTTTATAAGTAAAATTAATTGTTCAAAGCAAATAAAGGAAAAATTATTTTGTTTTTGAAAAAAATTTGGTTTTTGAATTGTAAACTTTTTTCTAATTTCAATTTCCTAAATTTCAAAAAAAAAAATCATCAAAATCGGAGCAATTTCCCCAGGTTCCAAAATAAAAAGCTAGTGCTCCTCCACTACTTCTTTGAACCAGATTTTTGTTCACCCCGTACATAATTGATTTTTTACTTGCGATAAGTTTATACATAGGTTCTATATGCTAAGTTATGCTATGTTTCCATCTAAGGTTTATCTCAGCTTAGATTAAATAAATCTTTTTGGTGTTTCCACCGCACAAAAAGATTTAAAAAAGATTACATCTGACAACACTTTCAAAAATGCAAATGGCGCTTCAATTTTTCTTATGAAGTGCGAAAGAGACAGAATGTTTTATTCGTGACAAACAATGAAGAACTGAATCGAGTCTCGAATGAATCGTTCAGCACCATGTTAAAATAGGTTAGTTCGATTTGTAAAACTATTTGTCCTAGGAAGATTTAATAAGATTAATTTCTAATCTCCAAGATTAACGAAATATATTTGTATGGTAAATCTTCAAGATTTAAAGAAGATTTTTGAGGTAAATCTTATTAAATCTCAGATTAGCGTTAGGTGGAAATGTAGCATTATGCATTCGTAAAAAAAAATCGATCACGAGATTTAGAGCAAACGTAGTATTATGCAATGAAAGAGAAGATGAAAGAAAGTTGGTCTCACAATTCTGTCTGTCTGTCGGTGGAGCTGTAGCCTAAGCGGCTGAATCGATTTTCTTCAAATGTGGTACACAGCGTTTTTGGTCTGATCATTTTTCTCTTAGAACAAAAAATAATGGTACTTGCCATATTTTTTTTTTTTGAAATTTCACCTATAGTCCAGACATATAAGCCTTAACATTAGCCAAATTACGGAATAAATAGGAGAAAGCTGAATTTTGGTACATATGTAGCCTCCTCATGACACTTCTATTTGATAACTGTTAAAAGTCCCCTTCGATATGAGCGCCGCTAGCAATTTTACGGGGGATCAAAGGCCGCCTCAAACGGTTTTTACGAAATATCTCCGGAACGGTAACTCTTACAGAATAAAATGCACGACTGGATCGCACGTACTTGCTCTTATGTTCAAGTTGTGTGGGGCTTAAAACTTTAAACTTTAAAAAATATTCAAGTAATTATAGAAAAAGTATAAAAAGCATTTAAATCGTTCTTTTAATTGTATAAACAGCCTGATAAATAACTTAGAGCTCAAAAAAAAGTACGCCATTTGATTACTTCAAAAAATATGAATATATGCAAAAAAAAAATTTAAAATCGTTGGAGCCGTTTTCTTAAAAATTAATTTTTTATATATAAAATGTTTGTAACATTTTTCAAAAAAAAATTTGGTATGCCAATTTTGAGTATATATTAATATACATTTAAAACTGAAATTTCAAAATAATTCATCAACCCGTTTTTGAAATATTGAATTTTCAAAAAAAAATTTTGAATCTTTTTTTAAAAATCCAAAATTTATTTTTTCCAAAATTTTGGTATGCAGTATTATTTGTATTCTAACAAAGCTTTTGTGCAAAAAATTTCATTGAAATCGGATGAGCGGTTAATGAGAAAATTAAAAATCAAAAAAACCGTTATATGGCAGGTACCGTTAATAAATGTTTTTGGTAATTTTTTTTCTTACTAAAAGGTATATTATATCTACAATAATGCACTGATTTTTTTTTAATCAAAATCGTTGGAGGCGTTTTTGAGATAAATAAGCTTTTCCTTAACGGTTGTATGGCAAGTACCGTTATTTTTTGAGCTAAAAAAAAAATTTCAATTTCCCCTCTGGAGAGTTACAAAAAAACCTTAAGTTCAAAATTTGAAGAAAATCGCTTCAGTGGCTTAGGCTGTAGGTTGAGGTACGGACAGACAGACAGACAGACAGACAGACAGACAGACAGACAGACAGACAGACAGAATTGTGCCACCCACTTTTTTCGTGTTCTCTATCATCGTAATGTTATGTTTGATTGTTATCTCGAAATTTTTTTTTTGCACGAATCCAAAACTTGCCCTATAGTACCTATATCGCAAGTAAAAAATGTCGATGACAAGGTTGTAGCTTAGAAAATTTCCGACAAAAAATATTACGGATTTTATGTTTCTGTATAAAATGTAGATACTGTTTTACAAGACCTTTGAGGTTGAGTACCAGGTGAGTTTTTCTTGCATGGTATCCCCAAGGAAAATTAGAAAAAAGTTCAAAAAAATATATACAGGGACTTATTTAAAGATTTTTGGAAAGTTCCCCACCGATTCGGGCTCCACCACATTAATCATACGGGGTCGAAGGTCACAAATAATGATATTTCGTTTATACAGGGTGATACACATTTTATACGAATCACCCTGTATAAACGAAAACCCTGCTTCGTGACCTTCGACCACGTATGATTAATATACTGGAGCCCGAATCGATGCGAAACATTCCCAAAACCTATAAATAAATCCCTGTATATATTTTTTTGAATTGTAATCTAATTTTCCTGGGGTATACCACGCAAGAAAAACTCACCTGGTACTCAACATCAAAGGTCTTGTAAAAGAGTACATTTTATACAGAAACATAAATCCGCAACTCTACCGATTGAATTATCTCGAAAACGGTTCCTATACTATGAAAAAATGCTACTTAACATTTTTGGTCGGAAATTTCCTAAGCTACAACCTTGTCACTGACATTTTTTCTGTAAGAGTAATCGTTCGGAGATAATCCTTAAAAACCATTTGGGGGGCCTTTGACCTGCCGTAATATTGTTAGCGGCGGTGCTCATATCGATGGGGACTTTTTACAGTTTCCTTAGAATGCTATGAGGAGGCTGTATACCAAAATTCAGCTTCCCGCCATTTTTTCCTAAGCTTAAATGACTTGACTTTTACCTGATAGTATTTTTCTCAAAAGAGGCTCCACATAAAAAAAAAATAGTTTAATAACTTTAAGTACAGGCTTACTTCAAGTGAGAAACCATTTTTCCAAAAATTTACCTCCCCAAAAACCATTTTTTTAATTTATTTATTTTTAAAACGGGTATTTGCTGATTTCAACAATTTTGTTTATACAAAAGCTCCCAAAAAATATAAACAGTATTGTTTTACCAAAATTTTTCATTTTTTATTTTTAAATCAAACAAATATTTAGAAAATGATATGATCTATTCTTTTGAAACTCGGTGCATTAGGGTTTTGTAACAATTTCTAAAATATTTTGAGAACAAAAATTTGCTTTTATGAAAAAATAACGGTACCTACCTTCCATACAAAAACGGCTAATACGATTTTTTAGAAAAGGTTATGGGATGGGAAATAATTTTTCGAAAAATGGTAATGAATGGTACCTCCCAAAGAACCATTTTTTTTTACTTTCGATTTTCTGCAAAACAGTGTGACTGGTTTCAATTATTTTTTTTTATTCAGAAACTTCTAAAAATGCCTTTAAATAGTTTTATGTACCAAAATTTTCCAAAATTCATTTTTGGATTTTTTTAAAAATATTTAATTTTTTTTTTTGAAAATCAAATATTTCGAAAATGACAAAATCGATTTTTTTTGAAACTCTTTAGCTATACTTTTGGGGTTTTTAAAACACTTTCTAGATCTTGTTTTTTCTACATCAATTGATTAATTACATTAAAAACAAACAACACAATCGCTTGGAGTGAGGAAATGACATTCGACTTACATTCAACTCAATTGAACCAAGAATTCAAGGTTATGATAAATCATGGTTGGTTCGAAAATCATCATCAAAATGAAGCTTATGCTATGTTTCCACCAAAGGCAAAGGTTTATCTCAGATTAGATTAAATAAATCTTTTTGGTGTTTCCACCGCACAAGAAGATTTAAAAAAGATTAAATTTGACAGCATCGTCAAAAATGCAAATGGCGTTTCAATTTTTCTTATGAAGTGCAAATGAGACAGAATGTTTGATTCGTGTCAAAAAATGAAGAACTGAATGTGAGTCTCGAATGAATCGTTCAGCACCATGTAAGAATAGGTTAGTTCGATTTGTAAAACTATTTGTCCTAGGAAGATTTAACAAGATTAATTTCTAATCTTCAAGATTTACGAAATAAATTTGTAAAGTAAATCTCCAAGATTTGAAGGAGATTTGAGGTTAATCTTATAAAATCCCAGATTAGCGTTAGGTGGAAATATAGCATTATAGTTTGAAAAAAACCTTAAAATATTTTTTTTTACAAGGAAATATTTGGGGGCCATTTAAAATTTGTATTAGAAGTCCGCAGGCCAATCCGAGTTGGGAATCACTGCTCTAGCTGTGTGAAGTCAGAACCCCGAAATTTAGTTAAATTTATAAAATAAAATAAATAAATTAAATAAACTATTTTAAATTATAAATTAAATTTAATTTATTTCAATTTAAAGCACTTTTGTGTCTCTTGTCTTTTTCATTTCGTCAATCTTTTTGTTTTGATAATGTAATTGTATTCATTACATTTTAAATTTAAATTGAATAAACTTAAAATGCCTGCCCAATCGAAAATGGAACCTGAAATGTTGCTGGAAGTTTTAAAACGATATGAGTTGTTTGAAAAAGACCAACATTTAAAACCACGGTCAGATGAATATAAATCTAACTAAATTTTACAAAAAAAAAAACTTGACAAAATGACAAAAGACACAGTATGCTGTAACCAAACAAATCAATGCTCCGTTCAAAAGTGATTTTATTTTATTTTGTTTAATTTAATTTAATTTTAATTTATTTTATTTTATTTTATTTTATTTTATTTTATTTTATTTGATTTTACTATATTATTTTTTTTTATTACATTATATTTCACTATATTTTTTTTTAATGGATTCATGTTAAGTTGGTGAACAAACGAACTCAATCAGCCCCAACCTCCTATGACTTCATTTGGTGATGCTAGAGGACATTTTTGTTTTTGGAGGTTTGCTATAAAAAAATAAAAGTCGAGTATTTTTTATCCTATGGGTGGACAAACAAATTTTTTCTTTGGATTCTTATATTGAGCTGGTGGACAAACGAACACACTTGACTGCACCCCCCTATAAATTCATTTGGGGGTTTTGGAGCCCTTTTTTATTTTTCGGTGCAAAAAAGAAAAGTTGAATAACTTTTTCCCTGAGGGTGGACAAACATTTTTTTCTTATGGATTTTTATATTGAGACAGTGGACAAACGGAACACAATTCAATCCACCCCCCCTAAGATTTCATTTGGGGACGTTGGAGCACTTTTTGTTTTTCAGTGCAAAAAAGAAAAGTTGAATATTTTTTTTCCTTGGGGTGGACAACAAAATTGTTTAATGGATTTTTATATTGAGCTGGTGGACAAACGAACCTCAGTCAGTCCCAACCCCCTATGACATCATTTGGGGATGCTAGAGGACTTTGTTGTTTTTCGAGGTTTGCTATAAAAAGAGAAAAGTCGGATATCTTTTATCCTGGGGGTGGACAAACGATTTTAATGGTTGGACAAACGTGGACTAACGATGGACAAACGAATCCCATAAAAAAGCCCAAAAATTTTGAGGTCGGGGCTCTGACTTCACACAGCTCACTGCTCTAGAATATTAAAAATAAATAAATTACTTTTACGAAAAATAACGGTATCTTCCTTACAAATGCTAATACAATTTTTTTTTCTCAAAAACGGCTTACAATTTTTATAAAATTTTTTATATGAGCTAAAATTAGTGCGATCTCCTCCTAAAAATTATAAAAAAAAAATACCCTCAACAACTATTAATAATACATCTCAAGAAACGGTTTTTTATTTTGAATTTTCTCATTTTTGGCGGCCGCAGCTATTTCGTTACAATCCCAAGAGGCCGCGAGCTCCGTTCAGTTGTGAGCCAACTTATTATTAATATTTTTTGTTAAAATATTCAGAACAATCAACTTCCACCCAGTGGCTTATCATCGTTCTAATGGGCATATATGCAAAATTAAAACTGGTGTCCTTCGATTTTTTTGCATATCAATCTTCGTTTGGGAAAAAATGTTTTTAGGACGAATTTTTTGTACTTCAGTTGGTTTCTCTATCTATTCTTTTGTATAATTTTTATTACTACAATTGCTAATTTAATTAGTAACCATATGGATTCAAAAAGCAGTTATTCCAATATTGGTGTTATAAAAGTGAAAACGATTCCTAACTACGAGAAATCATTACAAAGCTCTTTCCTTAATTTAAGCTCATCGCTTGCGTAGAATATCGTTCCAGATTTTTTTTTAGATTAGATTAGATTTTTTATTAGAATATTGTATATACATTTTACAAATCATGTTTTACATATATACAAAAAATCATTGTGACATGGCATTTGCCGTCTGCCAGATTGACAATTTACATAAATTATACAAGTTGTAATAAGCTTTTATATTTATTTATATGGATTTAAATAAGAAGTTAATTTTAGAACTTTAAGTTTGAATTAATTAAGTGGATTATTGTTTGATAAATCAGAAATCTTCGTTCATAATTCGAGATCTGTAATTTAACGCGGTTTTGCAATATTTGTACAGAATGCCGACATTCATCTCATTCAGAATGGCAACAACTTGTTCATCCGATAAGAAGTCACTTCCAAAAAAGCTCCTTCTTGTTTCCCTTAAAGTAGGGCATTTTCCAACGAAATGAATAACGTCCTCTCTTTCTCTAAAATTGCATATACTGCACACCAATGGTAATTCGGGTCTGTGTGGTATGAAATTCAGGCTTATAAGTTCGCTTCGGAGTCTAACCATTGTTGAAATCTCGTTCACACTATATGCATCACTGAAGTAGTTTCTTTCTGCAAGATTGTGGTTCAGCCTTCTATAAATTGTTCGGAATAAGGACTCAGAAGCTTCAGCTACATAATCTTCTCTACATTTTTCATCTACTTTCGCAATCACATCATATAAGATATCCTTGCAGCTTGATATGCTTCCAACGTTCAGATTGAACACCACATTACATCCTTCGGCGAGGCAATTCCACTCCCTGTACCAACTATTTTGATTTTGTACTGCTTTAAGAGCTACTTTCTTGACCAGTCGGGAATCAGGCATCTTGAAAACTTTCAGTAAATAGTCCGCTTACAGTTTAAGGGTTTTGACGAATAGAGGTGAAAGTCCTGTCTCTAACATAATAACGTAGTTTGGTGTGTTCATTGGCAGACGAAATACTCTTTTCACGTAGTGAGTTAGTAGTTTCTCCACAGTGAGAAACTTTTTGCATCCCCAAACTTGGGCGCCATATAAAAGAATACTCTCCGCTGCAGCTTCAAATACTTTATATTTGCTACTATGTGCTATGTTGACGTTCATAAGAACTCTTTTCCATGTTATATTTATAGCTGTTTTTGCTTTTTGCAGTTTTTCTAATAGATACTTTTCCATACTTAAGTTGCTCGAAAAGATGACGCCTAGGTATTTGTACTCCTTGACGCATTCAATATCTTCTCCGTTAAACACCCACTTTTCATTCGATGCGTTTCGTCCACCTCCTCTTTTAAAAACCATCACCTTAGATTTTTGAGTATTGACAACCAAATTCCATAAACAACAGTAATTGTAAATCTTGTTTATCATAAGTTGGAGTGTTTCTGGGGAGTACGCAAACAAGACTATATCATCCGCGAACATCAATGCTTTAATACGCTCTCCCGCAAAGTCAACTCCTCCAGGAAGGAAGTCAATTAGATCATTTATGAAGAGCGAAAAGAGGGTAGGACTCAGTGTGCAGCCTTGCCTCACTCCTGATGAAGTTGCAAACCAATCCGAAAGTTCAGCTCCGTTCCAAACTGCAGCCCGTGTTCCTCTGTACAACTCTTCTAGCATTAAACCAAACTTCAACGACAATCCCAGATTGTACAGTTTGTAAAATAAGGCGCCTCTGTTGATCGTGTCAAAAGCTGCTTTGAAATCGATGAAAAATACATACAATTTTTTACCCTGCATGCAAAAGCTTTCGGCAAGGCTCCTGAGGACAAAGATATTGTCGATTGTAGAGTAACCGGATCTAAAACCCGCTTGGCACTCGTTTAGCACGTTTTGCGTTGTGATCCACCTTGTAAGTCGTTTCTGTAACATTGTTGTGAAGATCTTACATGTTGAATTTAGAAAAGAGATTCCTCGATAGTTCGCTGCATCCAACAAGGATCCTTTTTTGTGTATCGGGAATATTACAGCATTCCTGAATTCATCTACCGAATCTTCCCTCAAAAACTTTGTTAAATAATGTAACCAGATGTTCTTTCAGTGTGACGCTTCCGTATTTGTAGAACTCTACTGGAATACCATTTGAACCCGCTGCTTTCCCATCTTTAAGTGTCCATAAAGTTTGTTCAAGTTCTTGCAAATTAGATTCTGGGTCCAAAATCTCGTTCTCAAATCGAGGAGCTGCATAATGCCAGTTCGCAAATGTTGTTTCCGGATTAAGTAGATCTTTGAAGTGAAAGAAAAGTGAATGTGCACACAGTTTTTTGTGAATTACTGGTTGTTTTCCATTTAATTCCCAAGCCAGTTTCCAAAAGTCCCTAGCGTTTTTACAAGACACCAATCTGCATGCTTGTTTTTCATCATATTTCGTCTTTTTGGCTTTGCATAGCTCTTTAAATTTCTTATTGGCCTCTAAGTAGTTAATCCTAAATGAACTTTGGGATGAACTCCGAAAATTTCTCAACCATGCAAAAGAAATCTTCCGAGCTTTTCGGCATTCTTGATCAAACCAAGGCTCATTTCCTGAATTCCATCCTTTTCCGCGAGGCTGCTGTTGAGGGTAAGATTCCTTTATGGTTTTCTCTAACATTCGAAAGTCTGGTCTTTGATGTACTTGGAGTCTACCATCCAGTTGTTGTCTGTATGCTGAGGCTTGCGCTATCTATATCGTTCTAATTTATGTCAAATTTCAATCATTATGTTTTCGTACAACCTCTTTTGTTTTTCATGCTGATGAAGCTGATGTCCAAATTCACACCTCATAAACATAGGGCAAATGCCTGTCAAACTAATTAAATCCTTTTTTTTAAATTCTGATAACCACGGCTTGAACTTTTTTACCTACCTCGGCCCAACAGATTTTTTTTTTTATTAATTCTTCTTTCTTCATAGGTATAATTTGTGCTCTACTTAATCATTAGCAATTTTCGGAAAAAATGTCGGCCAGAAAAATCGTCAAACAGTGTTAAAGATACCAACAAATGTTATGAAGATGATACACATAAGCTTTTGTTACTACCATTTAAAAAAAAAAGGAAAAGACATATACCTACCTACCAACCATTCTTGGAAATTTATTTAATAGGTTTATAGTTTCTAGGTCACAGCATATATATGAATAGCAAGAATTTTTGATGTATTGGATTCGGGGGGCTAGCAAAAAAGCAGCAAACCGAATTTTATTTCTATCAACAGCGAAAGCCCAACAAAAAAAAAAAAACAAAAATAAATACACAATATTTGATTGATTCGATTGTGTTAGGTATACCTAGTGCTTTTTACCTGATAATCCTAATAAAACCTAAGACACAATTCATTTGAAATTTAATCTGTTGACAATCGAATCACAGGTAGAAATGGATTTATTTTAAATTTTTTGTTATTGATAAGGAAAAGAGGGCGGGTGACACTATGAAGATTAATTTTTAAATAAACTTTTTTTTTGTGACAAAGAAAGTTTTCTTTTTTTTTAAATTTTATCTTTAAATTAGTTTTATTCTCAAATGATTAAAATTAAAACTGATACACTTTTTTAGGGCATAAAAGGAATGTATACACTACCCGTACCCATAACTTCTATCAAAATTATTTTGAATTGTATTTTTATTTCGAACAATAACACCCTTAGGGGTAAAGAGGGAAATATACAGAAATAGAAATATATATTTCCTTTAAACTCATCTCGAGTGCTTCATTCGTTAAATACCTTGAGACAAACAATGTAATGGATGTACAACGTTTCAAATTCCGAAAAATCAAAATCATATCAGATATCATCTTAACTCTGAACCCAAACTAACAACTCAATTAAATTTTTATTGAACATTTCTCTTTATCATTTCTTTGAAATAAATAATTTAGGTAAAAGATTTTCGGCATATAAAAAGAGCCCTGCGTTAACATTGAGAAAAAAAATCAAACAAAAAAATCAGATACCTTTAAAAGTTTCCCGAAGAAACATTACTTCGTTGTTCTTTTATTCAAGAACTTCTCGGAGAACTGGCCTGATTAAGCAATTTCAATATTTGATTCGAATTCAAGACATCGAAAACTGGTTGGTTATTGTGACAGACAAAAAGTTTAATTTTATTGAAAAATATCATAATTAGCCTTATGGAAACCTTAAAATAACATTAACAACCGTACAACACGAATGTAGAATGCCTTGTCTCGGCTAGCTTTTTTTTTTCCTTACATTTAAATATTCAGAAGAACTTTGAAATTCTTATATATCGTGAAGCAACGTCTTAGAACTTAAAAACTTGTTTAAACCGACACAAAAAAAAGTTAATAAAAATAAAATATTAAAAGATTAAATTAAAAAAGAGAGGGTTGACCACGATAACAGAAAAGTCTCGGTATAGTTTGGTATCGGTATTGGAAACCGAAACGATATCGAGTCGATATCAGCTCCAAAGCATCCAAATGATATGGAGCCAGTAACGAACTTTTTGGACCGAAATTTATCGATATTCTCGGTAGTATCGTTTAGTATCGGAAGAAAAAACGTTTTTTTTTTTTTAATTTATTACAAATAAACAATCCTTGTGATTGGTTTCTCGTAAACGCCTCTAATGATTTGGATGAAATTTTCAGTTTTTTCTCTTTAGCAGAAAGAAGGCTAAGTCAATGATTTTAATTAGAACCGCCCACTGCCAGCTCCTTTTTTATGCTTTGTTCCTCCGAAACCAACAATTTGTATGAAATTTTCAGACTTCAGAATTTAAGCTGGAGGAAACACACAAGCCCAAAAAAAAATAATTTTTGGATTTACAATACAATTTTTAGTTGGGCATTGTTTTCCGGTGAACTTATGACCCTGCGTCAAAATGTATATGTTGGATATCTAGGCGGAATGTCTTTTAAGACAATGTTAAACAAGCCCTTAAGAAAAAACTTTGGTTAAAAAGATCGTCTTTCATTCATGAGGTGTACATATTTTTTGTAATTTTTTTTATCAAATCTTTAAAATAGGTACCCACAGAGTTCATCTACGAGATCAAGAACAGAGAATCAAGTCGGGCATTTTATTTTTGTTTGCGACTGAGACCAGATCGAAACCAGGTGAGACCGATAACGATACCGATACCAATACCGATACCGTAACTGATACTGATACTGATACTGATACTGATACTGATACTGATACTGATACTGATACTGATACTGATACTGATACTGATACTGATACTGATACTGATACTGATACTGATACTGATACTGATACTGATACTGATACTGATACCGATACCTACACCGATACCGATGCCGATACCGTTACCGTTACCGATACCGGTACCGATACCGATACCGATACCGATACCGATACTGAAACCGATGCCAATACCTATACTGATACTGATACTGATACTGATGCCGATACCGATACCGTTGTCGATACCGATGCCGAGACGAGACTGAGTAATAAGAGACCGAGACCAATTACAAGACGATACCGAATTTTTTCGATTTTGATGAATCCGATTCGATTCTTACAAAAGTATCGTTTGGTTTGGTATCGTGGCTGCCCCTAAAAAAGAGAAAACGAATTAATTAATTTAAGAAAAATATTTCTTTGTGAAACTGATTTCGAATAACTTATGTTCATTTTTGATAAAGTTGTCCTGCTAAGTTCATTATGAAGATTGCAGGGGATATTCTCGATCTGTGAAGCTGTGAAGTGATACATTTTTTCATAACTTCACGCCTAACTCGATTCAGTATGAAAAATTCAACTGAAATGTCAATACTTTAACATATGTAGGATACATTTTAAAAATATACAAAATCCTGAAGGGAACTATTCAAATGTCAAAAAATGTACATATATAATTTTGAATGGAACGCACTATCCTTGCACTTTTATGAAATAAACCAGGTTTTTAATCAAAATTTTTCCAAAACCAAATTATCTTAGGCATTGCTCACAGCACAATTAAATCAGTCTGAAAAAGAAAACTCAAAATTGTTGGACAAATGACAGGATTTATCATTTAGTGCTTTTTAGTACAAACTTGCATAGAGAATCGCATAAGGTGTGTTTGTGAAGTGATAAAATCACAACAAAAACATAAATGTTAAAAAAGTAGCCAAGTTATTATGTGTACAAGAAACCTGTGCGTAAAAAGTCTGCCAAAAAAAGTAATGAGATCTAAAATATATGCCAAGTTTTAAGTTCATTAAGTTTAATATCAAATATCTTAAGTAGAGTAATATCGAAACAATTTCAAATCATGACAGAAATTTGGTAATTAATGATTACTGAATAAAATTTGGTGGGTTCACTGGTCAAGTTTTCATACATTTTAAATTTGTGATTAAGTAAGTATTTAAGAGAAAACTTGCCAAGTAAATCCACCAAACTTTAATCAGTAATCATTAATTACCAAATTTCTGTCATAATTTGGAATTGTTTCGATATTACTCTACTTAAGATATTTGATATTAAACTTAATGAACTTAAAACTTGGCATATATTTTAGATTTCATTACTTTTTTTGGCAGACTTTTTACGCACAGGTTTCTTGTACACATAAGAACTTGGCTCCTTTTTTAACATTTATGTTTTTGTTGTGATTTCACTCCTTTTTGCAAAGATTTATTTTGCCAGGTGAAAGTCAAGCCCTACCGCTCCACAAAGTTTCATAATTCTACGACAACCAAAAGTGCTCCATACAAATAATAGCAATTCTGAAAAATGGGTGGATGGAACCCCCCCCCCCCCCCTGAATTCCAAATTTTCGATTTTTTTCCTTTCTAAGTACTTCAAGTCCTACCGACCTACCAATTTTCATCGTTCTACAACAATCGGAAGTGCTCCATATAATTTATAAGAATTTTTAAGAATGTGGGTGGATACCACGCCCCCTGAATGCAAAATTCCAATTTTTCAATTTTTTTTCTTTCTAAGTACCCTTAGCCCTACCGACCTACCAATTTTCATTGTTCTACAACAATCGGAAGTGCTCCATATAATTTATAAGAATTTTTAAGTATGTGGGTGGATGCCACGCCCCCTGTATGGAAAATTCCAATTTTTCAATTTTTTTCTTTCTAAGTACCTCAAACCAAACCAACCTACCAATTTTCATTGTTCTACAGCAATCGGAAAGGCTCCATATAATTTATAGAATATTTAAGAAAGTGGGTGGATGCCACGCCCCCTGAATAGAAAATTGCAGATTTTCGATTTTTTCACAAGGCCTACCGTTGTGCGAAATTTCAAGTTTCTACGATGTCGGGAAGTGCTCCATAATTTTGATGATCTGTTAGTGAGTCAGTGAATCAGTGAGTCAGTCAGTTACGGTTTTTGCGATTTTTGAAGTCCTATATCTTGGGAACTACTAATGCTACAGAGTTGAAATTTGGTGAGCCACCTGTGTTTGATCAGTTCAACAAATACTCCGAATTTGAAGTTTCTGACTTTATTGGTACTGAAGTTAGAGGGGGGTTGAAATCGCCTGAGTTTGTTCCTGTAAAAAGGGTGTAGTGCCGCGAACTTGGCTGGGCACTACCGTGCCCTTTGATGAAAAATGATTGTGAAAACTCAAATGATATTTTTTGTATTACTTCACAGCTTCACAGATCGAGAATTGACCCCCTGGGCATACATTTTGTTCGCAAACCCACAGCAATTATGTTTTTTTTTTTCTTTTACTTTTACTCGTTACTTATCATCATCATCGTGTCCTGTAACCCCGGCTGGGGCATAAGGCGTCTTACTTACGTTACTTATACTCGTTATTTTTAATCATTACTTTTACTCGATGTTGTTACTCGTTACTTTCACTCGCTACTTCTACTCGTTTCTTTCACTATTTACTTTTACTCTTTACTTTTACTCGTAACAGTTACTCGTTACTTTCACTTGTTGCTTCTACTTGTCACTTTTATTAATTACTTTTACTTGTTGCGTCTGCTCGTTACTTCTACTCGTTACCTTTACGTGTTTTTTACACGTTTATTTTACTCCATACTTTTATACGTTACTTTTACTCTTTACCTTTACTCGTTACCTTAACTCATTACATTTAATGGTTCTTTATCGTTATCGTAGTCATTATCATTTTAATTAACTTTTTCTTTAACTTAACTTACAATAATTTACCTTTGAAAATTGTGGGAATATTTTCTACACCAGAATCCTTGAAGACATTTTTCTAGCGTTATCATTCTCGTTCTCATTCGGGTCATCTCGAGACCTTACGCCTTTACCCTTACAAGTCTAGGGACATTTTTTGGGGGCAGTAGTTTTGTGTCATATTATTTTTAAAATTTCTGAAATTTGTCATCAACTTTTGCATTTTTAAAAGCGAAAATCAATTCGTGGCTTTAAATACTCTTATTCCTGTAATTTTGTTTACGAATACATACACTCCTCGTCAACTGAATATGCACAAACATTTTTTAATATACTTTATCCATTTTTTCCAAACAGTGATGGTTATTATGCCATCTGTTGATGCTAACTATTCCCTTAAGATGTTAAGCAGATAATTCCGAAAGAATTATCCAAAAACAACCGTGAGTTTTTCTTCAACCACTTGCAAAGTGTTTTATATGCAAAGTAGGAATTTTTTTTTTAGTCAACTGAATAGGTACAACGCCATTTTCTTCGTTGTTTATAAGTTTTTTGGAGTGCTTGACAGTTTAAATTAACGATTTTAGTGTTTTCAGTAAAATTTAATTCTTGATTTCAAATTTTAAGAAAAATGGGTAGATCTACGTGTCTTAACAGTGTTGAAAAAGCTAAAATCGATTTACTTAGAGACCAAGGCCTAACTGGACGTGCAATAGCTGATAAAGTTGGCCGAAGTTTTAATGTAGTTTATTCTTACTTGAAAAATAAAGATGCATACGGCAAAAACATGAAGGGAGGTAAGAAAACAGCAACAACAGCAGCTGAGAGACGAAGAATTTTAAGATATGCATCAAATTCTTCTGATTCTGTGGCAAAAATAAAACAAAAAGTCGGCGTAAACGCAAGTTGCTCAACAGTATTAAGAGTAATCAACAACTCAAGCCATCTTAAACGAATGAAACTTAAGAAAAAACCACCACTTGACGAGAGACGGAAAATGTTGCGATTAGATTTTTCAAGACTTCACATGAGTTGGAAAAAAGAATGGTATCACGTGGTTTTTTCAGATGAAAAAAAAGTTTAATTTCGATGGCCCTGATGGGTTCAACTTCTATTTTCACGACTTAAGAAAAGAAAAAAGATTTTTAAAGCGCCATCATAGTCGTGAAGGAGGTGTCATGATATGGGGAGCAGTCAGTTATTATGGAACAGTTGAGCTCGAGGTTGTAACATCAAGAATGACAGCAGCTGGGTATAAAGTAATTTTGGAAAGAAATTTTCCTAAATTTTCTAACATCTTTGGACCCATAAACTGGACCTACCAACATGATAATGCGCCTATTCACTCAGCGCGCATAATAAAAACATGGATAGAGGAGCAACAAGTGCAGTTGCTTCAATGGCCGCCGTACTCACCTGATCTAAACATCATAGAAAATGTCTGGGGATGGTTAGTACGCAAAGTTTATGAGGGTGGTCGTCAGTTCGAAGACAAAGAAACCTTAATTTCTGCAATCAAATTAGCGTGGAGCGAAATTTCGTTAAATTACATTAAAAAGCTATACGATTCCATGCCGGATCGAATTTACGAAGTAATTAAAAATAAAGGTGGAAGTACCCACTACTAAACTTAAACAAAAACTTGTTTCATTCCATTCCAATACCAATTTTAATTTTTGTACCTATTCAGTTGACTCAAAAAAAAACTTCTACTTTGCATAAGTTACACTTTGGAAGTGGTTGAAGGAAAAACTCACGGTTGTTTTTGGATAAAACTTTGAAATTCTGTTATTTATATGTTACGAAAATTTTTACCATCAACAGATGGCATAATAACCATCACTGTTTGGAAAAAATGGATAAAATATATTCAAAAATGTGTGTGCGTATTCAGTTGACGAGGAGTGTAGTTGTTTTCAAAATCGTATTTCACGTAGATATTAACTGCCTTATTTATTAGACTTTTTAGACGGTTCACTTGTTAGACAGTTTTTTTTTAAAAGTCCTTAATAGTTGGAAATATGCATTAATTAATTAAATCAAATGTCAAGTTAGACAAATTTAAGACAACCGATGCCATTGTCCAACTAAGACAACTTTAGGACAACAGTAAACAAAGTTTGTTAATTACTGTTTAAGTTGGACGGCTGTCTAGTTAGACAAAGTTTATAAATACGACTGCAAAAATTTAAAGTGTCTTGAGTCCTCTAAGAAACAAAATAATAAAAGACTAAATTACCAGATTTTTCAACACAAGAGTTATCTACAACACTTTTACACACACAGTCTCATATACAAAAATCTATGAAACTTTTTTCTTCTTTTCGTTTACTTGGAAAATGACATAAATAAAATGCACGACTGGGTCGCACGTACTTGCTCTTATGTTCAAGACACTGTGAGTTTAAGAACATTGTATACACAAACATGGAAATTATGAGAGAAAAATGTAGAGAAGCATGAAATACGACACTTAAATTAGCTAAAACAGCTCTTTTGACAGTTTGAGGTGAAAAAAAAGTATGCCATCTTAATTCATGATGGAAAATGATTGTATGGGAAAAAAAAATTTAAAATCGTTGGAGCGGTTTTTTTTTTTAATTAATTTTTTATATATAAAATTCTTAAAACATTTTTAAGAACAAATTTTGGTATGCAGATTTAAACTATATATTAATGTGTATATAAAAACAAAATTTGAAAAAAAATTGTCAACCCGTTTTTGAGATATCGAATTTTCAAAAAAAAAATTTTAAACTTTTTTTAAAAATCCAAAAACTTTTTTTTTGAAAATTTTGATATGCAATATTATTTAATCTTATCTGAAATTTGTATATAAAAAAATGCATTTAAATTCATTAAGCTGATAACGAGAAAACTCAAAATAAAAAAATACGTTCTATGACAGGTACTACTAATAGTTGCTATGTGTAAAATTTTATAATTTTTGATGGTATATCGTACTAATTTTAGTATATGAAAAAAGTTTAATCAAAATCGTAGGAGTCGTTTTCAAGCAAAAAAATATTTTCCTTTGCGGTTTTTTCACTTTTGTATGGAAGGTACCGTTATTTTTTCATAAATGTAAAATTTTTTCTAAAAATATTTTAGAGAGTACTAAAAAAGTCTTCAATATCGAGTTTAAAAAAAATCTATGATGCCGTTTTCGAAATATTTGATTTTCCAAAAAAAATTTTGAAATATTTTTTAAAAATCCAAAAAATATTTTTTCAAAAATGTTGGTACACAAAACTATTGACATTTTTTGGAAGATTCTGTATAAAAAAAATAATTGAAATCGGTCATATCATTTTGAAGAAAATCAAAAATTAAAAAAATGGTTCCTTGGGAGGTACCATTAATAACCATTTTTGAATAATGGTTTTCCACCCAAAGAAAGCCTTTACTAAAATAAATTTATTGATTTTTTTTTAAGAAAAGTTGTCGAGCCGTTTTTGAGAAAAAGACGATTATGTAAATTTGCCAAAAAAAAATGTATGACAGGTACCGTTATTTTTGGTTCTAAAAAAAAATGAAAAAAACGTGTCGGCAGAATCACCAAAAACCACTAAGTACAAAGTTTGAAGAAAATCGATTGAGCCGTTTGGGCTGTAGACGAACAGACAGACAGACAGACAGACAGACAGACAGACAGAATTTTGCCACCCACTTTTTTAGTGTTCTCTATCATCGTAATATCATGTTTGATTGTTATCTCAACATTTTTTTTTTGCACGAATCCAAAACTTGCCTTATAGTACCTATAATCGCAAGTAAAAAGTTGTAAAAATAATTTAAAAATAATCTTAATACTAATTTCGTTTAAGTCAACAAGAACAAATTATGATGCAAGATTTTATGTTTCGCAATATTGTAACTTTGATTCCTGCCAACAAACACGCACACAGGAATGGTTGTGAGTTGTAAGTCACTAGGCCCTGGTTCTCCATGAGCTGTTGCGCCACCCAATTTATTTATTTATTTATTTAACTTTGAGTTCCGGGCTAAAGTACGCGGATATGGTTTTCGCATCAAAGTATTTTTGAAGATTTTATGTTTCATACTTTAATTGCAGCTGTTAAGTTCCTATATCTCCATAAATATACATATACAACCAAGACCAATCACATATCAAAAGTCAACAATTTTATTTTATTGATGTAGGTATGAAGGTACATACAATAATTTTTTTTAGCTCGAAGCTTTCGAGAGAATTCCCGTGAGTGCTCTGTAGACTCAAACAAAAATTGTGCCTGGTTCATTAATCATTTTAGTGCGGTTTAATCAACATTAGAGACAGAAAAGCGGCAAATCGACTCTGTCTGATTTCGTCTTCCCCACAATATCATGCCTTACGTAAAATAATGTGGTGATACACTACACACCCGATAACCCTAACGTTTAACCGCAAAAAAAAAGCAAAACATATTTATAGGATACTGACCTTTATTTGGAAACAACGACCGACACGACGCGACGCAGCTTGGCTTGGCTTTGGTCTCTTCTCCTACATCTCTTCCTGCCATAAATCGTCGTCACTATTTGCAAGATGTGTTCTCATCGCTGGGGAAGTGCTTTTTTGTATTCAAGGTCAGGTCATTGAATTCCACGAAAGTGAGTGGCTCTGGGTTAGGTGTCTATATGGAAAGCTTTTTTCTTTATTATTATTATTGAAAAACTGCGTCGTAGCGTTTGTTTGGATTCGGATATACCTACACGAGTATCTATGAACTCCCTCTCATATTGAGAGGGAGTACATTTTTTATTATCAATGTAACTTGTAACCTTTCCCTTTGTTTAAAAGCTTTTTTTTGGCCCGGCCGGCCGGCCGGCTTCATATGCCACCAACTATACAGTCTTGCTTCTGTTAGGTTCATATCTAATCTATGTAGAGTTGGCGCACTTTAGCAATTTAACATCCCTTGTTTTGGAATTATTGTAGAAAGAGGAACCCAATGCTACCGTCTGTGTTTTCGGTTGAATAATATCCCTAAATTCAAGGCTAAACGAGGTTAGTCTTTGTTTGTTGATGCTACTATACACACAACAAAATAAAAAAAAATTGGAGGAGTGCTTTGCTCTTACGAAAAAGAATAGACAAATTGCGCATTGTGCGTCTGGGAAAATCTAGGTTTTCGATGCAAAACTTTCACCACAAAGACACGCACGGTTACTCTACTCCACAATGCAAGGTAGGTACATTTTGTTATGCTTTATCTCACATCCCAATTTTATTGAACTCTTGAAAGTAATAGCTTAAGGGTCAAACTCAAAATATAGATATCTATAAAATGCTATACAAACCTAATATAACTTTATAAAATAAAACTATGTAAGAATAGATTAAGTTTTGATCAAATTTAATATATTCTATCAAGGACACTTACTTTTTAAAGTTTCCTTTACTCTCTAAGAAGATCATTATTAGTATTTTTATTTTTCTCAGTAGGGAAAAGGAACATACATAAATCTTGTTTGTGTCGAGCTGATTGCTTCTGAAATTATTCGCATAGAAGAAAAAACAAAGAGTTGACATTTGACAATCAATTTTACTAACGTGAACGTGAGCACACTCAGCAATGGATGAGATTTGGGATGCAATAAAAAGTATTTGTATGGAGGCTGAATCTGAAACTGTGCCCAGGTGGACGAAGATTAGATACTCTTGGATATCCCAAGATACCTGGGATAAAATCGAGCCTAGCAGATTATTGAAGGTGTAAATAAATGCTGTTGTTCAAAGGGTAGACATATGGTGCATTCAAGAGGACACAAGCGTTTTCAAAGCGAACCTTTTGTCAATCAACTCCTGCTCTAACCTCCCCGTGGTGAACATCGGGTGCATAGTACTTTTAACTGAAGATGGGATTCCAATCCCTGTGGACGGTTTTAGGGGGCAGCAAACGAGAGAGGGGGGAGGAATGTTCCCACTAAGGCACTTCTGCTTAAGCCAGGCGGCAGGCGGAAGAATTCTCCAGATGGAATCAACGGTGGCGTCCACAGTTCCCGGTAGGTTGAACTACTTAGTGAACACCTTATATGGACTTATCCGGCTCCCCACCCTTGAAGTTATACTAAAGGTCTGGTCCTCCAAGGTTGGGGGTTGTGCGTCGGGGTAGCTTCCCTACCACGGAAAAACAAACTGGTTCCGAAACGACCACAAACCTCGGATATGGATGATTTTAATGTTGACGACCCCAGCAAACGGAACGAGGACAATGAATTTCGGATCTGCAGGTGGCTAAAGGCTGATATTACAGCCGTTCAGAAAGTGCGATGGGATGGAGAGGGCATACGAAGGATGAATTCGTGTGACATCTACTTCGGCGAGTGCTGCAAGGAGCAGGGTCAGCGGCTTTTTGGGTGTGGTTTCGTCGTAAGGGGAAGACTTAGGTAAGAAGTCTTAGGCTTCAGAAATGTAAGCGAGCGGCTGGTCACAATCCGCATCAAAGTAAAATTCAGAAACATCACGTTGATCTGTGCCCATGCCCCAACGGAAGAAAAAGATTACTCAATCAAGGAGGAATTCTACGATCTCCTTGAGAATACGTATGATAGGTTCCCCAAGTACGACGTCAAGATAATTCTTGGCGACTTCAACGCCAAGATCGGAAAGGAGGGCATCTTTGGTTCGATATTCGAAGGAAACAGCTTGCACGACAACATTTACGGTAACGGAGAACGGACTCAGGCTGATTGACTTTGCGGTGGAGCGTAACATCATCATGACCAGCACTCGATTCCCACACCTCAATGTACACAAAGGGACCTGGCGTTCTCCTGATCAACAAACCGTCAACCAGATTGATCATGTTGCGATAGACGCCAGACATGCTTCCAGTATCCTGGATGTCCGATTGTTCCGAGGTGCCAACATAGACTCGGATCACTACTTGGTGGCCGCTCAAGTACGAATGTGGATATCCATGACGCCACAACAACGAGCGAATGCTGTGAAAAGATTTAACGTCGCGAAGTTAAAATCGCAAGAGATCGCCAGGACTTTTGCAGACCACGTTTCTCTTAATCTCTCAGCAAGCCCGCCACCAGCATCAACAAGCCATCAGAAGTGCCGCCACTGATGTACTGGGTTTCACCCACAACGCCACAACGAAACCCCTGGTTCGATGAAGAATGCAGGCTGGCGCATGTAGCAAATAATGAGGCCTACCCATCAATGCTGCAGACTAAAACCAGAGCTGCTGAAAGAGCAGCCCGGGAGCTCTACGGGCAAAAACGAAGGGAGGAACGCTGAATTTTCAGGAGGAAAAAGAGAGAGCATGTGAAGCGGGCGGTCGAGTCTTTTGAGGACTGTAACGGCAGGGGGGATGTTCGAAAGTTCTACCGAAGGGTGAGGCAATCTATCCAGGGCTACAAGGCTAGAACGGAAGCCTGCCGAGATGAGAGTGGGAATATGGTGGTAGACACACAGAGGATCTGGAAACAACACTTTTCTAGACTGCTTAATGGCGAAGGTGGCCAAAATGCCGCTGTTAGACAGAACTCTCCACTCGACCTGGACGATCACGGTCAATATTTCCGTCCACCCGACCTAAATGAAGTGCGGTTAGCGATAGCCAAGCTTAAAGTGTTCAAGGTTGCTGGTGTGGATGGACTGCCAGCCGAGATATTCAAAGCAGGGGGAGATGACTTGGTAGGGAGTATACACCAACTTATCTCCAAAATTTGGTCGGATGAAAGAATGCCCAATGAATGGAACCTCGGTATAGTGCGCCCCATCCACAAAAAAGGAGATGCTCTGACCTGTGCCAACTACAGAGTTATAAGTCTCCTCAACGTCGCATACAAAATCCTGTCATCTGTACTCTGTGATCGCTTAATACCATAGCGTAGACAGATGACGATGGAGAAATCTGGCTGCTCCGTCAAGGTTGGTAAAAACACCACCGAACCCCTTGATGTCGAGAAAGGTTTGAGACAAGCCGACGCGTTATCATGCAACCTGTTCAACATCGTTCTTGAAGCAATTGTACGCAACTCGCAAGTCAACAACAGAGGTACGAGCTTTCAAAAGACCGTTCAACTACTTGCTTCTGCAGATGATATTGACATTGTTGGGAGAACGTAGCGAGCTGTTACCGGCGCGTTTGCAAGTATTGAATCGGAGGCGGCAAAAATAGGTTTGGCTGTTAGTGAGGACAAGACGAAGTACATGCCATCATCGAGGGAGGAATCGCAACATCGTCGACTCGCGCAAAACGTCACGATGTATAGGTACAACTTCGAAGTCGGGAAGGACTTTGTCTACCTGGGCTCAACTATTACTTCGCAAAATGACATCAGTGCAGAGATCAAACGAAGAATTACTCTTGCCAACAGCTGTTTCTTCGGGCTAAGAAGGCATTTGAGTAGTAAAGCCCTCTCTCAAAGAACCAAAATATAAGACCCTAATCACCCCGGTCCTGCTGTATGGGGCAAAAGCATGGACCCTGTCAAAAATGGATGAGAATTTGCTTTGGTGATTTGAAAGTGGGTGATCTTCGGTCCAGTATGTATCGATGGAGTATCGAAAAGAAGATTTAACAACGAGCTTTAGTGCCTGTCTACACTGTCTTCTTACTGAAAGTCGTTTTGATGAACAGCGTGTCTACATTATGCAAACAAATCCTTTCAGTTCAATATACCCTTCCTTATTTCACGCAATTAAGATCCATACACCACTCGCACAAAAAAAATCCGTCTTCTTGAAGCCAAGAATTATTTTCAAAAGTGGCGCATCGGTGGATTTTGGGTGAAATCCTCTTTCTCTTTCTTTCGCTCATAAAATCTACCTATCTCACTGGATCCACCTTTCAGTAAGAAGACAATGTAGACAGGCACTTACGGGCTTTTCAACGAGGTCGACCTGGTCAAAAAGCTGAAAATACAGCGGCTGAGATGGCTAGGACAAGTGGAGCGTATGGACACCGACGCACCAGCTCGACGAGTCTTCGAATCTACCCCTGATGGTCTACGCAGCAGAGAAAGACCCCACCTTAGGTGGCGCACACAAGTAGAGAACGAACTCAACCAACTTGGAGTGCGTAGCTGGAGGCAGCTAGCTTGGGACCGAGCTGGCTGGAGGGGCTTGTTGGTTGAGGCCGTTGTCCACCCTGGACTGTAAGCGCCATCTAAAGTAAAGTAAGTAAGCAAATAAATGCCGAGGCAGACGTTCAACGAAAGGCTGAATTGCGGAATGAGTATCGGTGTATGGAGGCGTGACAGAAAAGTGAGGTTAGACTGTCTCGCAAATAAAACGCTGCAAGAATTGGAGATATGAGAGAGTTGTACAAAATAACCAACAAATTTGTCGGGAAAAAAAGCAGCACCATTGTCCTGTAATGAATTTGGATGGCACACTTTTGATAACAATTGAACAGCAGCTACGCAGATAGAAAGATCACTTTTGTGCTCTGCTAAATGAGGACTCCGCTGAGTAGAGTACTGAAGTGCCCCAACTTACATAACAAGATATGCGGGTCCCAAAGGATTATTGACAGCGAACCCCCTTCACCATCGGAAATCCAAATTCGATAAATCTCCTCAGGAAACAACAAAACTGCTGGACTTGATGGAATACCAGATGAATTGCTGAAAGCCGTTCCTAAAACAACGGCTTGTATTCTACATACCTACATACATCCATTGATACAAACCAAACACTGCAAGTGAAGGAAGAGTCGAGTGGTCTAAGAATAAATAGCAAAAATACAAATATGTACACACATCAGCGTATTATTCTACAGAAGACGTTGATGAAGTCGAATAATCTAGCTACCTTCCTTGGCAGCATTATTTCTGCAAATGATGTTACGGATCTAGACGTTAAAAGCAGAATTGATAAAGCTCGTGCTGCCTTCTGTACTCTTTCCACAATTTGGAAATCCAGTCAAATCTCCTTACGCATACTAACTAGCTGAACAGAATGGAGACAGAGCTGCAACTGGAGTGGAATAGCTGTCAAAATAATGAATAAAAACAAATTTGACTATACGAACACAACACGACGGAGCTGCAGACGCAGCTGGACAAGTGGGCCACCTTTTAACTTTTGCTTGCAGCTTTTTTGACGTTTCAACATTTCGAGCGCAACCGAGTATTTACATGGCGGTTGAAGTGAGTTTCACATTCATTTCATCCTCTCACAAAGCCGTAAAGTAATTTTAGCTCTTTTTTCATCATTATTCACTTTTATTTTTGTTTTTATTTTCTATACTGATATGTCAGAAAGCTGTACAGCTTCAATTTGGGCACGTAAACAAATCACGTACGACATTTTTTGACAGCTATTCCAGCTGCAGCTGCAGCTCCAATTGCAGCACTCTATTCTGTTCAAGCAGTAAGTTGAGATTCTTCGAATCCAATGTCAAATCCGTGCTGTTATATGCTTGCAAATACATGAATTATGACAACAAATGGAAATGAGTCCCCAAGAGGTAATCTTTTTATAGAAAATCCTTCTGTAGCTTCGGCTGCAGTAAACCGCACATCGGATTTGGGGGTGCGGCATCCTTCATGTACGAGCGTCAATCAAGACGCCATAATAATAAATGAATCGTTGATAATAGAAGAAGTCTTTCAAGAAGCGCAAATGTTACTTTTGGCTACCGCATACGTACGAAAATCGGAGCATGGAACGTTCGATCCTTGTACAGCGATGGTAGATACGAGCAGGTTGAGCGTGAAATGCTTCGCCTAAAGATCAGTATCCTGGGCATAAGCGAAACTAAGTGGAGAGGAAGAGCTGAATACAGATCAGACACTGGACAGACGAGAATGCTGTATTCCGGCGAAGATGAAAGAGAGGGTGGCCAAAGACTGCATGGTGTCGGAATTATGTTGAACGAAGAAGCGAGGCGTTGTTTGATCTCATGGGCGCCCATTTCTGCGAGATTAATGACAGCAAGGTTTCGTTCAAAAATTCGTAACGTCACAATTATTCAGTGCTACGCCCCCACAAATGAAGCGACCGAGGAAGACAAAACCGCGTTCTACACTCATCTTAACTTGGTTTACAGTAGTGTTCCGAGAGCCGACATCATAGTCGTTATGGGAGACCTTAATGCCCAAGTCGGTTCAGACAATTACGGACTGGAACGCGTGATGGGAAGAAATGGCGTGGGGTCACGGAATGAAAATGGTGACTTGCTTGTCGACTTTTGTAACGCGAATCGTCTTGTCATAGGTGGGACTGTATTTAATCATAAGACGTGCAACAAAATTACCTGGGTGCATCCGGATGGTCAAACCGAAAACCAAATTGATCATATCATGATTCAGCAGCGATGGAGGAAGTCTATGTGTGATGTCCGGAGTTTAAGAAATGCCGATGTGGGAAGCGACCACCATTTGGTTCTGATGAGTCTCAAACTACGAACCGCTGCCGTACAAAAACCAGCGCAGGATGCAGCAAGGAGCACAAAATTCATTACTAATGCTTTAAATGACCCCAACATATGTCGAAACTATGTCACCACCCTTAACGACAGAGCCTCGTCATTAAATGGAATCCAGAATTCAACAATTGATGAGATGTGGGGTGAAATTAAAAGTGTTTTTATGGAGGCTGGATCCGAAACTGTACCCAAGCGAACGAGACGTAGAGACTCTTGGATATCCCAAGACACCTGGGATAAGATCGAACTTCGCAAATCGTTGAAAATCCAAATAAATGCCGAAGCTGATGTTCAACGAAAGGCTGACTTGCGAAGAGAGTACCGCATTGCACATAAGATGGTCTACCGCTGTGTGAGACGTGACAAGAGGGTGAAGTTGGATGGACTCGCAGATAATGCGGAAAGCGCTGCCAGAAGAGGAGATATCCGGGAATTGTACCAAATAGCCAAAGATGTTATCGGGAAAAAAAGCAACACCAATCATCCTGTAATGGATGTGGATGGCACACTTTTGGTATCAATTGAGGATCAGCTTCGTGGATGGAAGGACCATTTTTGTGCCCTGCTAAATGAGGATTCAGTTGAGCAGAGTGCTGAAGTGCCCCAACTAAACGAGATGCGCAGGTCCTATAGGGGTATTGACATCGAATCCCCGTCCGAATCGGAAATTCGTACATCAATAAATCTCCTCAAAAACAACAAGGCAGCTGGACTGGACGGAATACCAGCTGAATTCCTGAAAGCCGATCCCGTAGCAGCGGCTAGTATTTTACATCCGCTGATACAAAACATTTGGGAAAACGAAAGCTATCCCAGGGACTGGAAGGATGGTGTGATTGTTAAGTTGCCAAAGAAAGGTGACTTAAAGAATTGCAACAATTGGCGTGGTATCACCGTTTTGTCCGTTTTCCCAAAACTAATGGCAACAATCATACTCGAGCGAATAAAGGATAGAATCGAGTCAACACTCAAGAGGCATCAAGCTGGCTTCCGCAGTGGTCGATCGTGTGTCGACCATATCAACACCCTGCGTATCGTCCTCGAGCAGTCGATGGAATATCAATCACCGCTTTACCTCATGTTCGTGGATTTTGAAAAGGCCTTTGATCGAGTTAACCGAGAATGTATATGGAGATCGTTGCTTGGTAGAGGAATTCCACCAAAAATTGTTGCCATTATTAAAGAGTCCTACAACAACGCGAGGTGTTTTGTTTTGCACAATGGGCAGCTATCCGACTCCTTCGTAGTGCAACAGGGTGTGAGACAAGGGGATGTTCTATCGCCAATTCTCTTCCTGCTGGCGATGGACGACGTATTGACGGCCAGTGTTGGTACAGCTGAGCGACAGGGCATTCAGTGGAGACCGTTCGAAAGGCTCAGTCATTTAGACTATGCCGATGACATATGTCTACTGGCAAATAACATCAGTGGGCTGAACGGGATGTGCCAAACACTGCAAGTGAAGGGAGAGTCGAGTGGTCTAAGAATTAACAGCAAAAAGACAAAAATAATGCTCACAGGCCGCTCCACACAGCAGCGTATTATTTTACAGGAGACGCCAGTTGAAGTAGTGGAAAAATTTAACTACCTTGGCAGTATTGTTTCTGCTAACGGTGGTACGGATCTGGACGTTAAAAGTAGAATAAATAAAGCTCGTGCTGCCTTCGGTACTCTGTCCCCAATTTGGAAATCCAGTCAAATCTCCTTACGCACTAAGTTGAGATTCTTCGAATCCAATGTCAAATCCGTGCTGTTATATGCTTGTGAAACCTGGAAAGTCACGTCTACCATTTCGAAGAAATTGCAGGCTTTTGTGAATCGCTGTCTTCGCCACATCCTAAAGATTAGCTGGCCACAAATAATATCAAATGAGGAATTGTGGCGCAGGACAAGTCAAGAGCGGCTGGACGTCGACATAAGAAAGCGTAAATGGCGTTGGATTGGTCACACACTGAGGAAACCAAACGATGAAATTGCAAAGCAGTCCTTTGAATGGAATCCTCAGGGTGCACGGCGGGTTGGAAGACCAAGAACAACATGGAAATCAACTGTCTTAGCGGAAGCAGAATCCCAGAGAAAGACGTGGCCACAGCTTAAGTACCTTGCAGCAGACCGTGAAGGATGGAGACGTTTTGTTGACGCCCTATGCCCCAGCCGGGGTTACAGGACACGATGATGATATGCTTGCAAAACCTGGAAAGACACAACTACCGTCTGGCGGAAATTACAGGCTTTTGTTAATCATTATCTACGCCACATCCTAAAGATTCGCTGGCCACAAATTATATCTAATAAGGAATTGTGGTGCAGGACAATTCAAGAGCGGCTGGTCATCGGCATATAAGAAAGCTAAAATGGCGATAGATCGGTCACACACTGATGAAATCAAACGCTGAAGCAGTGCTATGAATAGAATCCTCAGGGGTCATAGCGGGTTGGAAGACCAAAAAAAAAAAAAAAAGAGCTCTTAAAATGATAGGTGACTGTAATATAACGGAAACATTCGCATCTCTTGGACACCGTCGTAATGTTTCATGTCTCTCCTTATTCTATCGCTATTTTTATAAACAGTGTTCTTGTGAAATAGCCAGTTGCATTCCTCCCCTAAAACAATTCCACCGTAATACTCGCACTTCCAGGAATGCGCATCAGTTTACTCTTGAGCCCAATTTCGGACGTACTGTAAAGTACAGAGACTCTTTTTTCAGCCGAACAACACGAATGTGGAATGCTTTACCCGGCTCTATTTTTCCCCTCCATTTTGATATTCAGAACTTCAAAACTAATGTGCATCGGTATCTCCTTTCTAATCCTTCCCTATTTTCCTAACGCTCGCACTGTGTTAAATCATTTTAAGGGTAGTCACAACCCCTTTAGTGCGCGTATATTATAAAAAAAAAAAAAAAAAAACATAATTTCCATCCTAGTATAAGCAAAATTGCAGAGAAAAACGTGGAAACATGATGAGCAGAATGCCTATCAGTATCGGCACATCTAACTTATGCAAAGGGTGTCTTGACGAAGAGATGCCGGAGGGCTCATCTCACTTCCTATTTGAATGCTCCAACCTAGCCAGAACAAAAGCAGCTCCCGAAGAATACTTTTCAAAATTATTGGGCGATGTATCTTTTTTGTCACTCAATAATCATCCTTAACTTCACTCAGAACTCGAGATGGTTCAGGAGGGTACCCCATATCCAAGATTTTCACTAAATCCCTCCTTTTATCCCTCCTATTCCTAGATTCCCCACATTCTGGGGGCACAATTGATGCTTTAAGATCCGAGTGAGATGGTGCGGCCTTCTTACATAACCTAACCAAGACTATGTCAGATCAATAAATGCCAATAAGGCTTGGTACTCTGCTTTGATGTCTGAATATAATAAGACATTTGTTCACAGTAGTTTCACAGATCGAGAATTGACCCCCAGGTCTAAATACTTCTTTGCTATTTGGGAATCAGTCCTCTGAAACTGCAGCTTAAAATTCTGTAATCACCTGTCATTTGCCATTCAAATGATTACAATCATTTTGTGCCCCTTTCTTTAAACAGCAATCAATTATTGAATGCAATCTTTTAGGAATTCATGCATTCCTTGCATCCTTTTTAGATTCGTTTGCATTCTTTTGAATTTTGGATGAAAGACAGATTCTTTTCTGGGTCTCCGTTAAGAAATCTTTCGACTTCCCATCTTGATCATCTCAGCTCAGGCTTACCAGAAACGGTGAACTTTCATTTGGGATTGAGTAGCCAAATGACTTTTGAACACATGAACAGACAGCCAGAGTTACACAATAACTCCCAAATACCGAATTACTTGTGAAGCAGTATCTGCACTGTTCCTATCAATCAATATTTTTTTGGCACGCGTTGACATCCAACAAAAAGTAGATTGTAAGCCAAGAGGCTTATTAAGCAAAAACGATTTTATTGCGCTAAAAATTTTGAATAACCAATGAGACAATAAAACAATGACAAGAAAGGAAGTAAGATGCCAATAAATTATTTTGTTTAATGACATTTTATGTGTATTTCATGTATTAAATATGACAAAAAAACAAAAACAGGAATATGAATTCCTTCGCAGACAAAATGTCCATTAAATAAAGCCTCTTTGGTTTTGTTGTATATTCCCAAAATCGAAAGACTTGATAATGGTATATGTAGTAGATGGTAGATTTGACCTTGCCTTGATATTTTGATTTTTTGATACTTCAACATAATAGCTATTTTATTTTTCCTCTTATCAAAGCAATAAAAAAGGAATTTGAGTCAAGTCAAGGCTCATTATCCTGTGTAGGGGTGGAAGAGCGCATTAATAAATTTGTCTACAGCAAAATGATTCTTGTTAACTGTCTCTTTTCACCACAGCTTTTTGCGAAGAATGTTTTGCGGGGCTGATGTTTTTTTTTGTCGACAAAGTAATAATATTGTAACTAGGGTTGCCAGTTTTTCTACAAGCTGCCCCACAGAACTAAATGTGATAAAATTGGAAGAAAACAAAACAAGGATTCTTGGGTATAATAAAAATTAATGAATGCCTAAGTGTATAAGTTTCGTTCTTGTATGTATCAATCTGTATAAAATCTCCGAAGATAGCCTTTCTGCAAAACAATTAGAGCTTTCATGCTTATCAAAGAATAATATCCTAATTCGCTTCGAGTCTGTCACCACATCAAGCGAAAACAATTGGACATGTTGAGATGCTTTTTGAGAAGTCTTTTTTTTTTATGTAAGAGAAGGTATTTTGTATCAATGCGACCACAGGAAAGAAAAAGTAAATTAACATTTAATGAAAGATGAAGGAAGTACTTTCTGCATCACTTTGTAACGAAGTCTTCAACATTACATTCTTTTTTCCTTACTTTCACATTAAAAGGCCCTATTTCAAAATAGCCTCCACGACAGCTACCCATGTCCTATGCAAATTTACAAATTCTTCATCTCCATTTTAACCATAAGCGTAAATTGTGTTTCGTCAAAATAAAATTCACCTTCACATTTTCGTTCTTCTTGGATACAATTCAAATCCTTTTTTTAACGAAAATAACAAGAAGACAGACCTGCTTGGATGAACGAAAATGATCTTTCCGAGCATACAGAAGTCATACGGCATTCTATAGGTAATTAACCTGATCAGTTTGACTCCGGCCGGAGACTAGTCAAGTCATTTTTGTCACTTAGCTTTTGGCTTTCTCGGAGCTTCCCCCACTAATAGTAGGGGGTTTCGTTTGAAAGACCAATTTAGGCAGTAGAGATTGTGGTAAGGGGTCTTAGTTCGAAGACAAACATCCTAATTGTCACGAAAGGCTGTGGTACCTGTTCATCTACTATAGCCAAAGCTTGCCGTGTTGAGCACCACCTAGTACCTGCTGATTAGAGTGGCACCAGCACCAGAGGCATAGTACCCGTTGATTGATTAGCACCAGAGGCGTAGTACGTGCTGATTAATTGCAAATAGGGGCCTTGGTACCTGCTGATCTCGTGAAAGCCTGCCATGTCCAGTGCCACCAAGGGCGTAGTCCCTGCTGATTAGTGCTACCGGGGGCCTTGTTCCTGCTGGTGTCACCACGCCGTATTACCTGCTGATTGAGTGCCACTAGGACAGTAGTTCCTACTGATTTATGCCACCAGGGGCTTAGTCCCTCCTGAATAGTGCCACCAAGGGCGTTGTTCTTGCAGAATAGTGCCCCCAAAGGTGTCTTACTTGCTTAATAGTCAACAAGAGTACTTGTTGAATAGTAGCACCAAGGGCGTAGTTCCTGTCGATTAGTCCTACCAGGGTGGTAATACCTACATTGAGTGCCACCAAGGCCGTAGTTCCTGCTGATTATTGCCACCAGGAGCGTAGTTCCGAGTTCCGACTGAATAATGCCACGAGGGGTGTTGTACTTGCTGAAATTGTCATGAGTTGCGTGGTACCTGCTGATAAGTGCCACCAGGGACGTGGTTCCTACTGATTAGTGCCACCAGGGACGTGGTTCCTGCTGATTAGTGTCTATTACCCATGACTGTGTCAGACTATGTTTCAAGGACAGGTAGCTGATTTTCTGCCTTGCGTTGATCGAATGTGGTCAATCTGGTTGGCGGTTGATTGACCAGGAATTCGCCATGTCCCCTTGTGTATATCGAGATGCGGGAACTGCGTACTAGCTTCCACAACGTTTCGCCCCGCAGCAAAGTCGATTAACCTGAGTCCATTATCGGAGGTGGTGTCGTGCAGGCTGTATTTTCCGATTGTGCCACCAAAGACGTCTTCTCTTCCTAGTTTGGCATTCAAATTACCCAAGATAATTTGAATGTCATAGCTAGGGCATTTCTCATATGTCTTATGCAGGAGCTCGTAGAACTCGTCGTTGGTGTCGTCGTCTTTCTCCTCTGTGGGGGCATGCGCGCATATGAGGCTGATGTTGGCGAACTTAGCCTTGATGCCAATTGTCGTGAAGCGTTCGTTCACATTGTTGAAACTCAAGCCTGCCTCTAACAACGAATCCAAATCCAAAAAGACGCTGCCCTTGTGCTCGGTAACAGTCACCGTAGTAGATATCGCAGTCTTTCAGTTTTCTTTTGCCAGGCCCATTCCATCGCACTTCTTGGATGACGATGATGTCTGCTTTGTAGCAGTCTAGGGCCCCCGCTAAATGTTCGGCTGCACGTGGTCTATAGAGAGACAGAACATTCCACGTGCAGATCCGAAGTTCGTTGTCCTTATTTCGTTTGCTAGGTTCGTCAACAGTAAATCCGTCCTTATCCGAGGCTTGTTATTGTTGTTCGCAACTAAATTGCTTTACGTGACCGGGAAGTCACCCCAACGGCACGACCCCCAACCTGGAGGACCAGACCCTTACAATATAGCTCCAAGGGCGGGGAGCTGTATTAACGGCTCCTTATAGGCCTGAACTCCGAATATGTCGTAGTAGCCCATATAAGGTGTTCGCTAAGCAGTTCAGCCTTACCGGAACTGTAGACGCCACAGACCATTCCATCTTGAGAAGTCTTCCGCTGCCGCCTAGATAAAAGAGAAGTACATTAGAGGGAACACTCCCCGGCACCCAATACAGGTGAATGTTACATTGTTTCGCCATCTCCATCAGAAGAGATGAACGGCAATTTACGGCTGTTATGGAGTTAGTAGAAACCGATACCAGAGATTTGATAGCTGCTTGACTATCCAAGAAGATACGGATTTCTGTGGTTGATATCACGTTTTCTTTTAGCCAAGATAAGGCTTCTTTGATCGCCATAAGTTCCGTCTAGAACAAGCTACGCACCTATAGTGATCACTATCAGTTTTCGATCCATCTGTATAGATATAAATCGATTCAACTTACAAGAAAGCCATATCCTCCCAGAGAGTTCTAGAAGGAATGGTGACTTGAAAGTTATTGCCTAACTGTAGTTTTGGGATGATGTATAGTCAATGTGACTTGGGAGTGATCCGATTGAATTCAAAATGAAAAACTTGGCTCAAAGCTCAATAACTTTTGATCTAATACGATTCCCCACGACTGATGAATCCGCACCCCAACATGTGCAATATTTTAAAAAGTGATCTTTGTTTTTCCTCTGCCAGCTATACCTATGAGTAAAGAAGCGATCTGATCAATGGCAGGTAAATTAAAGACCATTTCGTTAAAATTTTAAAGTGGACAGCACTGGTTTGTTCTAGTTAGTTGTGTGTGCACATCGCTTGTGTTTATTTTATTTATTTTATGCATATCTCGTTAATGTTTATTAGTGTTTCTTCTTTAATTCACTTAATAGTTTAGAATTGTAATTAAATTAATTACGTTTTGCTTAATTAATGTGTTTTTGTGTCTTAAAATTAAAATTTAAATTGCTTGGTAAGATTTTTTAAGTAACCAAAATTTGTGTTCCTCTATTTGAGTGAATTTAAACTAATTTTTTTTTCTTTCTTACTAATATTATATCTGTGTTATTGTGTATGTGCATCTATACCTTAATAATAGTTATTTCCCCTACTTTTTTCTTCTCAAACCTAAGCCTTCAACTTCATGTAACTTAGTGTTGTCCCGCTCTCTTTTTTCTTAAACCCATTTTACTTATTTTAAAATTCTGTTGCTCCAGCTATTATTAAATTTGTAATTCTCAAAATTTATTAACGCCGGTGGTGCAGATAGTAAGCACCAGATCCCCAGATCTTCGCTGTGTGGGTTCGAGTCCTGGTGTTTTCCATTCCTTTTTTTATTATTATTTTTTTTTTTTTTTTTTTTAACATTTCTCAATATTTTTACAATTTTTTTTTCATTCATTATTTTTGTTTGCTTTTTTGAAATGGTTTGCTCTGCCATAAACTGCCCTGAGGGCTTAAATTCAACCCCATTATATGCCTGTTTCGGACCATGTGGAAATCTTTACCACGCTAAATGCATTGGTTCAACTAATGCGTTTATTGAGAAGATAACAAATTCCAAATTTGCATATTGGTATTGTACGAGTTGCCGTAAGCTCTCCCTGTCTCAATTAGCTTTTAAAATGTCTGATTTCAAATCAGACATTGTAAAACTTTCTAAGGGATTTGAAGAGCTTCTCTGTAACTTTAACAAAGCAGTCTCAAATTTTGGCTCATTGACTCTCCCAAATGATCCCGTGGATATCGGAACATCTACTGATGACCTAATACAGGAATCTCTCCCTCCATTGAGTTTGCCAGTGGATGATGATTTGATTGCGCAGTCCAGTTCAACAATGCGCAGTGATGTCGAATCAGATGCCAAAAAGAGCAAGAAAAGAGGTCGGGATACCACATTAGTTATCAAAAATACCAGTCCACCCCCTAAACGAACAAACCTTAATCCTCTTAATGCTTCGGATTTACCTTGTCCGGTTCAGGTAGCGAATGAAGATTTAGTGACGGTTCCCAGCAATATTCCTGAAGCGGATTGTATTACTATATCTAATATAGTTACCGATCCAAGGCCCATCAAAGCTGTCTCCAAACCGAAAACAATTTTCATATCTCGACTTGAACCAGATATTGTTCCGGAAGAGATTGTAAGCCACTTAATAGCTAGAAATTGTATCCCTACAAATACTTCTATTAAGTGTACAAAAATCAGTAAAGTTAATAGTTTTGTCTCATCATTTAAAATAGTTACACATTCTTCGTTCTTTGATTCTATTTGCGATATTGGTAATTGGCCTCCTGAAGCTCTTATCAAAGAATTTTCAATTAGAAAAAATAGACATTCAAGAAATTCACCCAAAAAAGCAACCCCAAAAAACTTAATAGGATTACCTTCTTCTATCAAAATGTAAGAGGGCTTCGTACTAAAACTGCTGACATCTATGTTAACTCCCAGGCATTTTCACATGACATCTTTATTTTGACAGAAACCTGGCTCAATTCAAGCTTTTTGGACACGGAACTTTTTGATGAAGAGTTCTTAGTTTATAGAAAAGATCGTCATGTTGATAAACCAAAAGAAGTGGGAGGTGGTGTTTTGATCGCAGTTCGAAATAAATTTATATCTTCACGTATTATATTTCCTTTTAATTTATCAATTGAACTAATTTGCATAAAGTTAGCCATACAGTCAAAATTTATTTATATATTAAATGCTTACATTCCCCCAAAAAGCGCGAATGCAGTCTATATTGAACTCTCTAAGGCTCTAGATTTTATTATTGAATTGTCTTGCTCCAATAGCACCATATTACTTCTCGGAGATTTTAATTTACCGTCAATAGAGTGGATTCCTTCTGAGGATGAATGTTTTCAAGAAGCATCTTTAACGTCTTCACAAACTGAGCTTCAGCTTTTGGATAGAATTATTGCAACTGACTTACAGCAAGTAAGCTGTATTAAAAATTCAAAGAATCGAATTCTCGATTTAGTATTTTCATCTGACGCTATTAGTACTCTTGTCCTAGAATCTAGTTCAGGAATATCTAATATAGATAGTTACCATCCTCCTTTGGATATAGTTCTTGACTTGAGCAGTCATATTATAGAAAATAGCAACGCTTATGATCGCTCATATACTTTGGACTTCAGGAAGGCAAACTTTCAGTTGCTCTCCGAAGAATTAGCTAGATCTGGTATTGAAAATATATCAGTATCTAGCAATATTGACGAAGCAGTTAATAACTTTAATACCATACTTAATAATTGCATAAATAACACTATCCCTATAAAAACACTAAAAAATACGAATTTTTGCCACTCATGGTATACGAAAGAGTTAAAGTCGCTCCGAAATAGAAGAAATAGAGCATGGAAAGTATATTTAAAAACTCTTTCTTCAGTTGACCACAACTCTTACATTGCCCTTTTCGAAGAATTCCAATCTCTTTCAAAGTCTCTATACACCAATCATGTATACGAAATGGGAAGATCTCTTAAAGAAGACCCTAAGGCATTTTGGAAGTTTGTTAATTCGAAGAAAAACTCAGATGGTTACCCGGCAAACTTCATATATGAAAATTGTGCGTTGAAAGAAACCATCGATATTTGCAACGCATTTGCGAAAAACTTTCGTAACTCTTTTGTGGACACGCCTTTTGATATTGATGAAGATTACTTCAAAAATTTACACTCCTATGCCCAAACGAATTGCAATAATTTCGCTGTGGAACAGAGTACTGTTTTAGAATTACTATCATCGTTAAATGATGATTTCTCATCTGGACCAGATGGAATTCCCCCAATATTATTGAAAAAGTGTAGACATATTCTAGCTGAACCTCTTCAATTTTTGTTTGAGCTTTCTATTAAATCAGGGAAATTTCCTTGTTTATGGAAAACTTCATTCCTAACTCCAACTTTTAAAAAGGGTGATAAAACTGATATTTCGAATTATAGGCCTATATCCAAACTGTCATGTATACCAAAGCTCTTTGAACAAGTTGTGTGTGAGACTTTAGCATTCCATACCAAGAATTTAGTATGTGATCAACAGCATGGGTTTGTGAGAAGAAAATCAACAGTAACAAACCTACTTACGTTCTTGCATAAATGCACTAATGCCTTAGAAAATGGAAGTGAAGTTGATTGCATATACACCGATTTCTCTAAAGCGTTCGACCAACTTAGTCACAACATTATTATCTTCAAACTTAAAGCTTTTGGTTTTCCAACTTTCTTTATCACATGGATAAAGTCATATCTTGAAAATAGATCGTACCTAGTAAGATTTAGAAACTGCCTTTCAAATGCATTCATTGCTCACTCCGGTGTGCCCCAGGGAAGTCATCTAGGCCCATTTCTATTTATCCTGGCTATAAATGATGTTGTTTCATGTATACGCTCTAGCGATATACTTATATTTGCTGATGATATGAAGATATTTAAGTCAATAAAAGCTAACCTTGACCACGTTCTTCTGCAAGCTGATATTGACAGTTTCAACATTTGGTGTGGTAAGAACGGTCTTTCTCTTAACCCTATTAAATGCCAAACAATTACTTTCTCCAGAAAGCGAATTGCAAGTGCTTTTGATTATTCCATTTTGCAGCAAAAACTTTGTCGAGTCTTTAGTTTCAAGGACTTGGGTGTTAACTTTAGCTCAAATTTAGAATTCACTGAACACATTAATTACATCGTTAATAAAGCAAGCTCCATGCTTGGATTTATAAAACGTTGGGCTAAGGAATTTAGTGATCCATATGTTACCCTTTCCTTATACAATTGTTATGTACGACCTCATCTAGAGTACGCCTCGCAAATATGGTCTCCCTATTATGAAATTCATAAAAATCGTATTGAATCAATACAGCATAAATTCATTCGCTTTGCTTTGAAGGGTCTTCCTTGGGCTGATCCGTACAACCTTCCACCATATGAACATCGGATCCAGCTACTGCAGGTACAAACCTTATATCAAAGGCGTGTTAATAATGATTTACTATTTCTTCACCAACTTATAAATGGCCAAATAGATGCTCCTGATTTGTTAGCCTGTATAGGCATAAACTACCCCGGAGGATCTCACCACCTGCGAAGATTTGAACTATTACACGTTAATTTCCATAGAACTAACTACGGTATACATGAGCCGCTTAACCGCATGTGCAAGATTTTTAATTTAAACAGCTCCTCTGTTGATTTTAACATTAGTAAGATGGGATTAAAGAAAATATTTCGAACCAGTGCTCCAAGGTCGTGATTGTTCTTATTTTTGATACCACGTGTATGACTAAAGTATTTTGTATATTGTTTGATTATGTATTTATATTAATTTTTTGTTTAATTTTGTTAATGTATTAGTATATTATTATGCATGTGTTAGATTGCCTTATTTTACTAACCACTAACACATGCACTTATGATGAGCCTCTGATTGTAGGTTGCAGCTTGCTCTAAGCTCACTACAACTAAGAATCTGAAGTGTAAAAAAAAATAGTTTCGTTTGAAATAGTTTTGTAAAATTCAAATAAAAAAAAAAGTGTTCTTATTACATATAATGGTCGGTCTCCTTGCAAACCAACGCAAAAGTCTTTCCAAGAACTGATTTCTTAAAGAGAACAGTCTTAGCTTTCATTTAATACCCCATTTATAGAAATCCCTCAAAAGGGATAGGTATGCTCAAGCAAATATGCAACCGGAAGTGAAGAGTGAACTCATTTAAATTATACACAAAACACAACATAAAATATATCTCACTACGGCTTGCTGGATGATGGTAAAACTATGATAAGGACAACTCACATTTTATAAATTTTCCATTTACAAATATTTAAATGAAAAACACAAAAATAAAAAAAAATCGCAATCTTGTTGTTTTGATTAAATTATTTTAAAGAGAAAGCAAAACAAGTCCTGGAATTTGTTATCAAAGAGGTGAATTATATTATTGCAAAATACTTGTGTTAATAATTTTTTTTTTTTTTTGCAAACATAGACATTTTTATTTTTGAAACTTATAGATACGGTTAAATTTGTTTTGCAAAGAACACACATACATAGTTATAAAGTTTTGCATAAACTTGTGGTGAAAATTTTTCATTAAACGTTAATATTAAATATACAGTAGTTGCCAAAAACTTAGAGAAAAACAAAAATTTGCGTAAATTTCTCATAAATTATCCTACAATGTGTTTGTTTGTATATTAAAAAATAACTTTTCCTTTTTCAGAGGGAGGAAAATGTCCCCTTCTTTGATAAATACATAATATTAGTTCTGAACAAGGAAGGAAAAATATTAAAGAACATATTACAAAAAATACATACATATGTGCATATGACAATAAGGGAAGGCAGGGTAATTTGATTGAAATCATTTTTGTAGCTCTTCTGCCATCGAACAAATGAGAGCCAGTTTTTCAGTGATGAGTAAATTCTGAGTTATATCCTAGTTACATAAATGCTTGTATGTAGTTAATCCTCAAAATACATTAAACCTCATGAGGCAGTTTTTCAGTGGAGGATTGCTTTTACTTTAAGTCTTCAAAAGGCTATCGAAATCGATATGAGGCACTATGGGAAATCGGTAATTTAATTAAAATTTACAAATGCAAAGGATACCTATTTCTGTTATTAAACAAAACACAAATATAAATGGATTCAGCAGCAGGAAAAGAATTTTGTTGACCTAAAAAACTTGAAAGTGAAGTCAAAATAGAATCCTTTAAAAGGCTAGAAAAAAAGTATTTATTAAATAAATAGAATATTGACATAGCTTAGGCTCAATTTTCCCGCATCTCGATATAAACAAGATGACATGGTGAATTCCTGGTCAATCAACCGCCAACCAGATTGCCCATATTGCGATCGACGAAAGGCACTCCTCCAGTATCACAGGTGTCTGAACGTTCCGATGAGCCATGCAAACGTAGACTCGGACTACTACCTCGTTGTAGCCAAGGTAATGCTACTAATTTCCAGACGAAATCCAAAACAGGGAAATACTGTGAGAAAGTTTGATGTCGGACAACTACAGTCGCAAGAAATCGCCAGATTCTTTTCCGATCGAGTCTCTCGCACCCTCTTAAATAGTCCTATGCCACCAACTGCAAGTATCGAGAACCAGTGGAAGAATTGCCAGGAAGCCATCAGAGATGCCGCCTCTGACGTGCTTGGCCTCGCACGACCACCACAGCGAAACCCCTGGTTCGACGAAGAATTCTGGCAAGTACATGCAGCCAAACAACAAGCCTACAAAGCGGCGCTGCATAGAAGGACCAGACCTGCTCGCGAGCTCTATGAGCGGAAGAGGAGAGAGGATTACAAGCTTCTAAGAAGGAAAAAGAAAGAGCATGAGAAGTGCAAGATCGAGGAAATAGAGGGATGCCATTGCAGGAATGAAGTTCGGAAGTTTACCCAAGAAGTAAGAAGAACCTCCCAAAGTTACAAGGCCCGAACCGAAGCCTGCAAAGACGATCAGGGGAACATCGTGGTAGAGTCGCAGTCGGTAATGAGGATATGGAAAAATCATTTCTGCAAATTGTATAACGGCGATGACTAACCGAATTCCGCTACCATGCAGATTGCACCATTCAACTTGGACGAAGCAGGCCAACAATTCCGTCCACCCGATCTCGACGAAGTAATAAGATAGCTATATCTTAGCTTAAGTCCAATAAAGCTGCTGGAGCTGATGGCCTTGCGGCTGAGCTATTCAAAGCGGCTGGCAATTAATTGGTTAGGAGTATGCAACAGCTCATTTGTAAAATATGGTTGGAGGAAAGCATGCCCGATGAATGGAACCTCAGTATTGTTTTCCCGATCCTCACGAAAGGCGATCCTCTGGACTGCACCAACTATAGAGGCATCAGTCTTCTTGATATCGCTTATACAAAATCTTCTCTACCGTACATTGTAAACGCCTGAAGCCATTCGTCAACAACCTGATAGGTCCATATCAGTGTGGCTTTAGGCAAAGGAAGTCCACCATCGATCAAATATTCGCACTACGGCAGATCTTGAAGAAAACCCAGGAGTTTCAAATCGATACCCACCACCTTTTCATCGATTTTAAGTACCGCGTATGACAGCGTCTATAGGGACGAGCTATATAGAGCAATGTCTAGTTTTGGCAACCCTCCCAAACTCGTCCATTTGTGCAGGACTACGATGGAGAATGCACGCTGCTCCATCAAGGTCGGCAAAGACCTCACCGATATCTTTGATGCCAAAAATCGGACAAACTTAGCGAGATGTCAGTGGTGCTTTCGTGAGTATTGAGAAGGAAGCCAAGAAGATGGGTTTAACGGTGAATGAAAGCAAAACGAAGTATATGCCGTCAACAAGAAAGGACAACCAACACCGACGTCTAGGACAGAACGTCACTATAGACAGCTATAATTTTGAGGTGGTCAGAGACTTTGTCTACCTAGGATCCGCTATAAACTCAGCGAACGATACCAGTGCTGAGATCAAACGAAGGATTACTCTTGCCAATCGCTGTATCTTTGGGCTAAGAAGGTAATTGATAAGCAAAGCCCTCTCTCGCGCAACTAAACTATTCCTGTATAAGACACTTATCACCCCGGTCTTGATGTATGGTGCAGAGGCATGGACACTGTTAAGAGTGGATGAAAACGCGTTAGGTTGTTTTGAGAGGAAAATTCTCCGGGTGATTTTTGGTCCCGTCTGCATAGATGGGGAATGGAGAAGAAGATACAACAACAAACTGTACTGACTGTACAGCGACACCAACCTAGCCACAAAAGTGAAAAGCCAACAACTGAGATAGTTGGCTCGCCTAGAGCAAAAAGACACCAATGATCCGTCCCGGAAAGTCTTTGAATCCAACCCCGTGGAATAGCGCAGTAGAGGTGGACAGCGTTAAAGGTGGAGAAGTTTGAATTGACGTTGCCATTTATTTGTTCAACAGTTTTAAGTCCGTATTTGAATTTAAAAAATCTGTGAAATACTTCAACACTTCATTCACAATCGACCCTTCACTTTTACGAAATTTTCGTTGATGTTCTTTAAAATTCAAAACATCACTTGCCCAGTTGCTATTCCTTGTTGTTCTTTGATGAAAATAATAGCCTCGTTCCAAAGATTTTTGGGTGAAAATTCCAAAGGAAGCAGATTGCCGAAAAAGTCAAGTGTATCTGTCGTATCTGATATACGTCATCCTCGCATTTGACAGCCCAAAAGAATTTCTGCCCAACGAATTGTTTTGAACAGAACTTTAAGGGGGAATATTTTACTTTCGGGTGAGCACTCTCTCTGCCCAAAACAACCCAATATTTGAAGTATGGAACAAAAATCGGGCGAAAATTGGTGACAGATAGAAACATTTTTCGTTTTTTATCAATGTTTGGAGCCAAATTAATGCAATTTTAGATAACGGCTCCCAACTAATAGGAGGGACATATTCATAGACATTGTTTTAGCTGTTGCTGGTCAAAACGGGAGTTTACTTGATGAAGTTTCAAAAAAATACACTCCTGCTTTGCCTAGCAACAGCTTAGACAATATCTACGAATATACTTTGCAGCAATTAATAATACGGGATTGTATATAACCCTAGGTTAGCAGCCCTGGATTTTCCAGAATCCACAGGGAGCACCTACAAACTCAAACAAACATAGTGGTCCCAGCAACACAATATCACCAAAAAGATAGGCGAAACCTGCCAACCACCAAAGGGAAAGAACCTACGGTATGACGATGACCCGCCTCGAATCAATGGACACTCAATTCCATCACCCAGAATATAAGAGATAGACTTAGCGATCAAAAAGCTTAAGAATACCCAAACCCCCGGATCTGATTTACCAGGTAGCTCTTCATGTACGGAAGGTATGTCTCGCCAGCACAATGCGTGCATTTTTTTTTTTTTGGTTCCCGGATACACTCTTATTTTGTTGATAATATTTCTTATCTTTAAACTAAACTAAATTAATTTAAAAGAAAAAATATTTTGTATTTGGCAATTTTTGAAGCTAATATTTTTAACTTAATTTATCATTCTTTTTCAACAAAAAAAAACTACATTTTAAGATTTCCGTCTTTTGTTATACTTTCTTAATAATAAGTATAGGTACCCAAAAAAAAGTAAAATACTTTATCGACTCGGAAATTTTTATTTTGGAAGAATATTTATTGAGGTGTGTCAAAAAAAAATCCTTCTAGACAGTTTCAGAATTTCCGAAAAAGAAATCTGTAAAAAATTTAGTTTTAAATTTTAAATATTAAGGTTATTCATGCAACGTCGTAAGTTTACAAACTGTGTTAAATCACAAATAATTATATACAGATGTCTCACGCTCATAGAAAAATCTGGGATATGAAACTGAAAATCTACAATTCAATGAGCTTTTAAGAAAGCTCTTTTCATGGAATTATTTAAAGATCTGGTCAAAGTGCTTTTTCTCTTTCAACATAACAACAAAAATATATTTTCTGCGATGCTCTCTCACTTTTATTTCTGTTTCTCGTTACTCTTTTTTCAATCTAACATCTCGCCACAGTATTTTTCCAGTATTCTCGTAAGGGATAGGTATACCTATGGTTATGTACCTAAATTTCTCATAGCGGGATCTTAATGAGAAAAAAGTGAGACGAGAAAAAAATGCAAGTGCAGGTGCGTTGTGTATTCCGATTGTAGGTAAGTATAACTTCTTGTGTATTCATTAAAGGAAACCAAAACAGAATTTTTGGTATTAGTTACATAGATGTAGATACATATGTTTGTATGTAGGTATTTTAATTTATTTGCCTTTTTAAAGTTTTCTCAATAAGTTAGGAAAACTAATATTTGTGAGTGATTCGGATTATGATGAATTTTTGTGTGATTTGATTTGATAAGATTTGTGTGTCTGCTAAAAAATGAAAGAAAGGCAATGTACCTACCTACCTAGGTATGGGAATTTTTTTAAAGGTACCCTATTCTTTTTATATAAATAAACTTTATTAAATTCCAAAGATGGGTTCACAGATGGATTTGTATATAATTTTTTGTTGTACTTATAGATTATAAAAAATGGTATCAAATATCTAGGCAGGTAGGATTATCTACTGTAGAAAAATAATGTTGAAGGAAAAAACTGCTATAATAACACTGTGTAACAAAATTTGAATTTGAAACCAGTAACATACCTACCTAGAATCCGTAGTTTGGTAGAAATATTATAACTGCTTTTAAAAATTTGCGTCTTTACGTCCACTTTACATTGACCTAGAGCTTAAACGGATGAACTGATTTCCTTCAAATTTGAAATATAATTTGTCAAAGATTGTGCTCCTAAATATTCCAAAATTGAAGAAAATCGGTAGACTCGTTTGGGCTCCAGCATCTAGCTTAATGTTAAGTGGACTTAAAGACGCAAGTTTTAAAATGGAGTTACCTATGTATCATGGTTCTACAAAACACTACAAATATGTCTATACTTTTCTGGTGGTTTTTGCTGAGCTTAATCCGAATCTGGTTTCAGAACTGCTCTAGTATGTTACGTTTTTGAAGTAGGTATTTCAGTATAAAATTTGAAAAATAGCTCGATTTTTCGGTAAATTTTGGGTTTTATTAGATATTTCCTAAGTGTTTTTTTTTTAATAAATTTGTTATTTTGAGGCATAAACATTTCCTTCAAATTCTTTTTGATCTTTTAAATAGGTAGGTACTTGCATTCCGCTTCGAGAAATTGCTAATTAGTTGTTAGCTTTCATCTTAAATTACATATGTTATATAAAAACATGCTAATTTCATAAATTAGAAAAGAGAACTTCTAAGATATAAATAGAAATATCTTAAAAACCTGACGTTCTTGAGCCATAATTACCAAAAATTCGAATTCAGGACATTAAATACTTTTGAATAAAATAAATTTTCTTCTTTAAAACTCACGGTATTGTACTAAAAATTAGTTTATTCTTATTGCAAATATAGTTTAAGAGCCGTTATTTTTGGCCTTAAAATCTTAGCCCTTAAAAGACCAATTTTTCGCTTTTGTCTTGTAGCACAAAGCAACTTAGTGATTTACTACTTTTTTAATGACATCCTTTACACAAAACAGAGGTACGCATACAAAAAAAAACCTTGAATTCCAATAGTTTCTGCCAAATTCCCAGCTGGGCTAGTACAAGCAATCAAATTCTCCGGCAAAAATTAAAATAAATTAAAATTTACCTTCCTCTTTTTGAAAAAAAAGTCAATTTTTTCTTCAAAGTTAATTAAAGAAGGGCCCAACCTTCCTTAACCCCCTTCTATAAGACTAACGAACGAAATGGAAAAAATATGTTTTTATATTTAATAAATTTTTATTTGATGGGGTTACACAAAATAAAGTTGACAGAAGACAAATTCTTGTTCATAAAAATAGTTAGGTATTTATTTCCACTTGTTTTAACCTAAAAGCCCTAAGATTAGGATATAAAACAAAAATTGGTTTAGAATAAAAACCGGTTCAAGGGAAAATTAAATGTTAAGTTTCCAAAATTCTAACAAACTCTTTGAGATTTTGTAAAATAAGTTTTTCTCAAATGGGAAGGCGAGTCCGATTAAACCCAGAAAAATAATTATTTTTAAAATGTTTACTACCTTACAAATAAATATTTAAAAAAGGTTTTAAATGTTTCTTTTTATAAAAAAAAAAAAAATCTAATCTGGTTTCAGAAAAATTCTATCACGTCCAGTTTTTTTAAATTGATTTTTGAAAAATATGATTGATTTGTAAGAAAGAGCCCTCTTAGACTTGGTTGACCTGGTAAAAGAAACTATTGGGCGTATTCTGCTCAAATTTGGAGGACTTACTCCACATAATATAAGCTTTCACATGAAACCAGATTTGTCATCATCCATCAATGTTCACCTATATTTTTAACCGTTATTTAAAAAAAAAAACAACAGAAATTTCGTAGTTTTTATGATTTACGCTGTAAAAAACATATTTTTTTTTGGGAAATAATAGAATTTCCCTATATTTGATATTCATAAACTCAAGTATATTAAAAAAATTTTAATCAAAGACTTTAAAAAAAGAAACCACTAAGCGTTTTAAAATCCCAAATACTTTTTTTCCCATTAATATATTTTTCACTGAGTCTTCTGTATAAAAAACTGGTAAAATATTTTACAATATAAAAAAACACACCGATTCTACCGAACAACACCTTAAAAAAGTAGTTTTAAAAATAAAATAAATTCAAAAATCCAATAAACAATTTACTATAACTTTTTTTCCCTCAAACACATTATTTTGTAGCTTTTTTTCTTTTCATATTTTCCATTGTCTGACGAAAAATTGACCAGCAAAAATCTGCCAGCGCTGCTTCTGACCATTCCCGTTATATCTTCGTTCTATGTGCATCATGTCTTGATGAAACCATTCACCATGTTCATCTGAAACTGCACCAAGGTAAACTGGGAAAAAATTTAAGTGGGAGTCCAAAAAATGAATTTTCAGCGACATGTTGCAACTAAGAGCTGTATAAGAGCTAAGTAGTTCTTGGATGATGTCCTTGAATTTACAATATCTTTGGAAGGAAAACGAGTTTTAAAAAGATTTTAAATGATTTAGAAAGATGAAATATAGTTCTTTCAGGTCCTGTTATTAGTTTTAAAAAAAGTTTCTCTCAGTGAAGAAATTCAACGTCAAAAGTACCCAAAAAACGGGTTTTTGACATGTTTGAATTGGAATATCTCAAAAACGTGACGTGCTAGAGTAATTTTGACTTCAGATTCGGATTCAGCATGCCAAAATCGGCTACATGAAATTTGGCCCCAATGAAAAATGGCCCCAAACATAAAATGAAAAATGGCCCCAAAAATTTATATGAGAAGCAACAACAACTAAAATAAAATAAAATTTTGTGAATTGGGGTGATTTTTCATGGTTTTGGGGCTATTTTTCATTTTTAATTTGGGGTAAAATTTCATTATGAAAAATGGCCCCACACTTTCATTCTTAAACAAAAATGAAAAATAACCCCAAAAAATGGGGCCATTTTTCATTATGAAAAATTGCCGCAAATTGAAAATGGAAATATAGCCCCAAATTAAATGAAAAAAGGCCCCAAAACTTATCTTAAATTAAAAACTAATAAAAATGGGCTTTGTTCCAAATCGGACAAAAAAATCCAGTTGTTTTTGAAAAATTGACGTAGATAAGAGTCAAGCCTTTTTTTTCCTATTATTTTAAATTAAATGTTACTCTGGGATGGTGATTAAACAATCGTCCATGGAAATCACGCGATTTTCGTGTACGATTATTTTTAATCATGGTCTCAAAATGATCCTTGTAGCTTTTGATATATCTGATCAAATAATCGTACAGGAAAATCGCACGATTGGCAAAAATATATGCATGTATGTATGTAGAACTTATGCAGTATTTCATTTTATTTTATTTTAAAACCAAAAATCGCGCGATAAATATATACTGCATAAGTTCTACATACATACATGCATATATTTTTGCCAATCGTGTGATTTTCCTGTACGTTTGATTAATCACTGTCCCAAAATAATCTTTTAAGAATTTGATATAATATACATTGATATAATTGATATAATGTATATTATGAACATATCTAATAAAATTGCGCGATCGGCATCAAAAGCCTGTTTAAATAATCGTACAAAAATCACATGATTTTAGATTTAAAAAATATTTGTCATTATTTTTAGGGAAATTTTTTCATTAAAAAAAATCTCTTTAAACTTGGGGCCATTTTTCATAATCAAACTAATAGCCTATTGAATAGACCTTTTAAAAAGGAACAATTACGTGCAAGGGTTTTTATTATTGAATATGTTTGTTTGGCCCATAATCATGCTTAAAACCAAAAATGCTACTAAATTCACCCATGCGTTTCTGAGAGAATGGTCACACTGGCCACTTTTCAGTATTTTTGGTATAACTCGAAAACTAAGCCGAATTTGAAAATTTTACATATGATACTTTTTGTTCAAAATTTAATTTTCTATTGGAATGGATAGTTCAAAAAATTTTAGGAAAAAATTTAAGCAGGAAAAGTTAACAAAAACCAACATAAAAAAAATCGAAAAATCTAAGATTTTTAAATTTTTTTCTAAATTGCGCATAACTTTTTTCGGAGCAAAGATACGCTCAAGACGTTCATAAACAAACTAAACTGGAGTCTTACGGCTTTAATATGACATGTTAAAAAAGCCATATTATTTAAAAATTGACAGAGATATAACCATTCAAACTTTACCATTTCTTATCATTTTCCGCACTTTTTTCCCGAAAGCCTTTTTTTTTTGGTACTTTATGACAAATTTAACGTTCCTAGCACCTAGTACCAAATTTTATGTTAATCGGACCAGCCGTTCGGTCTGTAGGTCTGAACGCATTTAAAAACAGCCGAAAAACGAAATTGCGAACTTACATCCTTTTTATAAATTCTCTATAGTTCTAATGTCATATTAAATCGAAAATTTTGATTTCGAACATTTTTACGAATGTGAAATTTGCCATATTGTACCGAAAAAGGGACTTTCGGGCCAAAACTGAGAAAAATTATAAGAAATGATAAGGTTTGAATGAGAATATCTCCGTCAATTTTGAACAAATATTAATTTTTGAACATGCCATATTAAGGCCTTTAGTCTCTAATTTGTTTTGTCTATGAATGTCTTGACCCTATCTTTGCTTCAAAAAAAGTTATGCACAATTTATCAAAAAATTTAGATATCCTTGTTTTTTTGATTTTTTTTAAGTTTGTTTTTGTTAACTTTTCCTGCTTATTTTTTTTCGTAAAATTTTTTGAGCTATCCATTCCAATAGAAAATTTAATTTTGAACAAAAAGTATTATAAGTAAAATTTTTAAATTCGGCTTAGTTTTCGAGTTATACCAAAAATACTGAAAAGTGGCCAGTGTGACCATTCTCTCAGAAACGCATGGGTGAATTTAGTAGCATTTTTGGTTTTAAGCATGCTTATGGGCCAAACAAACATATTCAATAATAAAATCCCTTGCACGTAATTGTTCTGTTATACCTTTCATTTTCCGGTCTATTCAATAGGCTATAAACTAAAAATGAAAAAACGCCCCAAAAAAATGAAAAATCACCCCAAACCGTAAAAACAAAATAGCTCAAGTTGTTGTTGTTTTTCATATAAATTTTTGGGGCGATTTTTCATTTTTTGTTTGAGTATTCGTTTTCTTTTTGGGGCTTTTTTTCATTTATTTTGGGGCCATTTTTCTTTTTTGAAAATGGGGCCATATTTCATTATGAAAAAAGGCCCCATTTTTGGGGCCATTTTTCATTTATTGTTTGGGGCCATTTTTCATTGGGGCCAAATTTCATGTAGCCGCCAAAATCCTTTGGAAAAGTACATTTTGGTTTAAAGGCGATTTTTGTTGCAGACCAGTGTAATTTGTTTAAGAAAATATCAGTTATCGACGCTCCAATATGAACACAGCATAAAAGCTGTGATTCGATCTTCGAGTTCATCGTTGCTCACATAGCTGCTCGGATTGTTTGTCTCAGCCTTAGCTTAAACGCACACTAACTCCTTGAGGTGTATATTCAATAGCTTAGCCATTTTTTTATTTTTGTAAAAAGCGCTTCTAATGAGCTTAAGTAAATATTTTTTTTCACGTCATTTTTTCCATTTTCTTTTTCAATAACAGTTTGACCAATTTTATTTAAATTTTGCTAGTACATTACTACATACATACATATCAAAAAAGTTATTCCCTTTTCCGTGACCTTTTTAATTTTAATCGCCGCCCTTAGATCAGTTTTTGTTAATATTTGTAATAATTCTGAATTTGAATACATATTCCAATTGATTAAATAATTTTTGAATTGTTTTTTCAAATATTTTCAAAAAAATTATAAAATAGAAAAAAGCCAAATATACCAGTGATTTATGATTAAACTTTATACAAATTGTCTGATGAAGTAACCAATCCTTCAATGTCACAGTTTTATTGAAAAAAAAACAACTAAAACTTACGTATCGCCGATAGCGAAAGGTTTTTAAAGAACTAATATGAATGCATACCAATATTTTTTGATAGAATTGAAATAAAAAGTGTTTAAAATGTGCTACCTACTATCAATGTATTTCTATTTAATTTTTCTATCAATTACAAAACTGTTTCCATATTACTTGAACTACTAAAGAAGTAGGTACCCATTTACAAAAATGAAAAAGAAACAGTAAGAAAATATATTTATCCATACAAAAAAATGACAGTAACTTCTTTCAGGGAGGCCGACTTGGTTTTGATGTCATTTGATTCAGCATTAAAAACTACCTTAAAAACATGTGTCATATGCTAAGGTCGCACCAAAAATAATTTTGCTGTTTCTTTTTTCAAAATCACAATGCCAGTGTCCACGATCTGCATCTGAATAGCAAAGTAATAAAAACCAACTCCGCAGAAGAAAAAACATCTGAAAATCTACATAGCTACCCACAAAGCTAAATTTTTTCTGTATCTTAAATTTTTTTTTTTGTGTGAGAGAAATTCTTCTGTCATTTGTTTTTGTGTTAATGAGAAAAGTATTCAAAGAGTTTTCCATGTTGATCTCTTTTCTTATTAGAAAAAGCTTTTTCTTCTTGGATATTTGTCGGCTTAAAATTCTCTTCTTCTCATGAAATCCACTTAAAAAGCATTTTGTCGGCTGATGATTTGTCGGCTGATAAAATTTTTGAAGACAGAATTTTCTATGGAGGTGAGACATCTGTATATAATTATTTGTGGTTAAATGATAAGTTTACGCAGAAGTTTGCATGAACGGCCTTTTTATTCATTTGGTTAAACGCTGTGTATAGCTGAATCAGTTAAACGTCAAAAATTAATTTGACAAATTAGGTGTGCGACAGATTAGACGTGTTCAGATGTTGGAGTTATTAGGTCCGTTTGGTTACTGAAATTTCGTATGAATTCCTACGACTTCGCACACTTTTCACAAATTCTTGTTTGCTTACTCCAAAAAGTTGCAACAAGAGAACACAATGAAAGAGCAAGAAATGTCCACTCCATGGAAAAATCTTGCAAATTTCTGCTCCTCAAATTTTTGTTTGCAGGAATTAAAGAACTGTCAGACCCACGCCTGTGTGCATTTTTTTGTGTGTTTTAAAACTTGTATGTTGTGTTTGATAGTGTGTGTCACGTTTGACGTTTTATACATATCAGTGATACACAACTATGAAAGATTTTTCCCCTTCTTTCAATAATTTGGCAGTTTTTGAACTTCGTGCTCCAAAGTAACCAACCATACCTATTTTAAAGGCTATAACTTCTCCCGCACCAACGCGAAATCGGAGTCTCGGAACTAAGTGAATAACTATAATAGTCGGAAGCTAATGTCAAAAACCAACGGAAATTAGATTTCTAAACAGTAAAAAGGATAGAAGTGAGCTATTTTCCAGTTGATTAAAATGATTCATACTTCACCAAATGTCAGTTTCACTTCCGTGTGTTGCGCTCGGGATCACTCTTCTCTTCCGAAAGCAAAAGTTAACAAAACCTGACGAAAATTAACTACTTTTCCTTCGTTTATGACATCTGCTTCCGACAGCTTGCAACTATTAAAGATCTCGCCAACTTCTGTGAATCGTTTGTTGACGCTGACGAAGACAACAATAACATCACGTTGTTGTCAATGAAAACAACACATTGTTGATGTAGTTTCGTCGTCGTCAACGAATGATTAGCATTGGTTTGGTAGAGCCTTCTACCTTTATAATTTACGAAAAGTAGCTTTCCTATTTTTGTTGTTGTTTAAACTACGTTTTAATTCACAACTTTCATCGCCAAGTAATCGTGATGCGATAGTTACAAAACATGATAAGGGTTTTTTTTTTTAGATCTCTGAGATATCACATACATATATAATATTTTAGAACACGCCTTATTCTAAAAGTCACAATGACGTTTGGATTAGTTTACGCAAATAAATTTGGTTGATTTTCCACAGCAACAGAAACTTTAACAACATCGAAAACTTTGACATCAAAAGTCATGTGAAATAGATTATAGTGTGAACAGCGCCTTTGGCAGCATAAAAACAAATAAAGAGAATAGTTGAAAATAGGTTGTAACATTTGCATTTGAGTATTGACAAACCTGAAAAACTTCGCCTTAAAGTTGGTAGCATTTGATATAGGGTTTTTTTTTAATTCAGAGCAGAGTCTGAACTGTAACAATTTGTTGTGTTTTTTTTTTTTAGCTCTGAGCGTTCAGAGCTAGAAATTTGTATTTCTTTTTTCGTTCTGAGTGCGTTCTGAGTTTGTTCAGAGCGTGCTCTATGAGGTAGAATAAAATGACTGACTGAGTTCAATGTTGAACACATAGCATTTGACAGCTAGTGTTCAGGTGTGTTTCAAAAATGGTTCAGGGTGGTCAGAACAACAACAAACTTTCTCAGATGATGTTCAGAACATGCTTGATATGCTCTGACTCTGTTCAGACCTCTTTTCGGAAATCAAAAAGAAAAACGCCTAATGCGACATCGAATTTAGGGTTTAGGTCTAACGTTGATGTCGATGTTGCTGTGCTAATGTATTCAAAGCCATTTTAAACCACTGGCTCTAAAATGAGTGATGTGGTTGTCAAAGTTGCTGTGCCAATCTGTTTCTCGCTTAACCAAATGGTGTAAACCATTTCCCTTACAAAATTTGACAGCTCATTAACGAAATGATAAACTCAACCAAATCGTATACTTAGGACGTTACATGCGTACCTGAAAATTTTCAAATTAATTCACCCAACCGTTTTTCCAACCAAATTTTCAAAGTCTTAGAAACCAATTAAAGGAACAAATTGTGTTTTCGTCATTGCGTAGTCGTCATCAAAATGAATATAAAACAACAATTCCCGTTGACTTGTACTTTTATTTAATTTCAATTCAAAAAAGTATGGAACCAACCCTCTAAAGTACTTGAGAGTGCTAGGACGCCATATGGCCATAGGCTCAATGATAGGAAAATCCCTATGCACACCTCCGCGTGGTAGAGGGCGGGTAACGCTAACGTGCAGGGGGACCGAATGGATGCCGGGATAAGCAGACAACCCAGCTATGCTGGTCAGGGCACAAACTTGTCCCCGGGATGGTTAAAAGCCCCCTTAAGGCGGATGAACTGCAGGTGGCGGTCAACGGCATGATAGTCTGGTGGCGGAGGAGCTTTTTTTGGTAAAAGGCCAACGGCAGCAGCAGGTAGCGTCTGTAACCCATATTGGGCGGCTACAAAAGGCGTCTGTTTTCCCATAGTGGGTGGCCTCGAGCAGTTATGTGTTTGACCATACAAAAGGCGGGTGTGCCTGTCAAATCTGAGCTTATGTATGTTATTAATCATATCTCGGAAAACACCATGGTGGAAGGATATATGCAAATACATGAATTATGACAACAAATGGAAATGAGTCCCCAAGAGGTAATCTTTTTATAGAAAATCCTTCTGTAGCTTCGGCTGCAGTAAACCGCACATCGGATTTGGGGGTGCGGCATCCTTCATGTACGAGCGTCAATCAAGACGCCATAATAATAAATGAATCGTTGACAAATAGCAGAAGTCTTTCAAGAAGCGCAAATGTTACTTTTGGCTACCGCATACGTACGAAAATCGGAGCATGGAACGTTCGATCCTTGTACAGCGATGGTAGATACGAGCAGGTTGAGCGTGAAATGCTTCGCCTAAAGATCAGTATCCTGGGCATAAGCGAAACTAAGTGGAGAGGAAGAGCTGAATACAGATCGGACACTGGACAGACGAGAATGCTGTATTCCGGCGAAGATGAAAGAGAGGGTGGCCAAAGACTGCATGGTGTCGGAATTATGTTGAACGAAGAAGCGAGGCGTAGTTTGATCTCATGGGCGCCCATCTCTGCGAGATTAATGACAGCAAGGTTTCGTTAAAAAATTCGTAACGTCACAATTATTCAGTGCTACGCCCCTACAAATGAAGCGACCGAGGAAGACAAAACCGCGTTCTACACTCATCTTAACTCGGTTTACAGTAGTGTTCCGAGAGCCGACATCATAGTCGTTATGGGAGACCTTAATGCCCAAGTCGGTTCAGACAATTACGGACTGGAACGGTGATGGGAAGAAATGGCGTGGGGTCACGGAATGAAAATGGTGACTTGCTTGTCGACTTTTGTAACGCGAATCGTCTTGTGATAGGTGGGACTGTATTTAAGCATAAGACGTGCAACAAAATTACCTGGGTGCATCCGGATGGTCAAACCGAAAACCAAATTGATCATATCATGATTCAGCAGCGATGGAGGAAGTCTATGTGTGATGTCCGGAGTATAAGAAATGCCGATGTGGGAAGCGACCACCATTTGGTTCTGATGAGTCTCAAACTACGAACCGCTGCCGTACAAAAACCAGCGCAGGATGCAGCAAAGAGCACAAAATTCATTACTTATGCTTTAAATGACCCCAACATATGTCGAAACTATGTCACCACCCTTAACGACAGAGCCTCGTCATTAAATGGAATCCAGAATTCAACAATTGATGAGATGTGGGGTGAAATTTAAAGTGTTTTTATGGAGGCTGGATCCGAAACTGTACCCAAGCGAACGAGACGTAGAGACTCTTGGATATCCCAAGACACCTGGGATAAGATCGAACTTCGCAAATCGTTGAAAATCCAAATAAATGCCGAAGCTGATGTTCAACGAAAGGCTGACTTGCGAAGAGAGTACCGCATTGCACATAAGATGGTCTACCGCTGTGTGAGACGTGACAAGAGGGTGAAGTTGGATGGACTCGCAGATAATGCGGAAAGCGCTGCCAGAAGAGGAGATATCCGGGCATTGTACCAAATAGCCAAAGATGTTATCGGGAAAAAAAGCAACACCAATCATCCTGTAATGGATGTGGATGGCACACTTTTGGTATCAATTGAGGATCAGCTTCGTAGATGGAAGGACCATTTTTGTGCCCTGCTAAATGAGGATTCAGTTGAGCAGAGTGCTGAAGTGCCCCAACTAAACGAGATGCGCAGGTCCTATAGGGGTATTGACATCGAATCCCCGTCAGAATCGGAAATTCGTACGTCAATAAATCTCCTCAAAAACAACAAGGCAGCTGGACTAAACGGAATACCAGCTGAATTCCTGAAAGCCGATCCCGTAGCAGCGGCTAGTATTTTACATCCGCTGATACAAAACATTTGGGAAAACGAAAGCTATCCCAGGGACTGGAAGGATGGTGTGATTGTTAAGTTGCCAAAGAAAGGTGACTTAAAGAATTGCAACAATTGGCGTGGTATCACCGTTTTGTCCGTTTTCCCAAAACTAATGGCAACAATCATACTCGAGCGAATAAAGGATAGAACCGAGTCTACACTCAAGAGGCATCAAGCTGGCTTCCGCAGTGGTCGATCGTGTGTCGACCATATCAACACCCTGCGTATCGTCCTCGAGCAGTCGATGGAATATCAATCACCGCTTTACCTCATGTTCGTGGATTTTGAAAAGGCCTTTGATCGAGTTAACCGAGAATGTATATGGAGATCGTTGCTTGGTAGAGGAATTCCACCAAAAATTGTTGGCATTATTAAAGAGTCCTACAACAACGCGAGGTGTTTTGTTTTGCACAATGGGCAGCTATCCGACTCCTTCGTAGTGCAACAGGGTGTGAGACAAGGGGATGTTCTATCGCCAATTCTCTTCCTGCTGGCGATGGACGACGTATTGACGGCCAGTGTTGGTACAGCTGAGCGACAGGGCATTCAATGGAGACCGTTCGAAAGGCTCAGTCATTTAGACTATGCCGATGACATATGTCTACTGGCAAATAACATCAGTGGGCTGAACGGGATGTGCCAAACTCTGCAAGTGAAGGGAGAGACGAGTGGTCTAAGAATTAACAGCAAAAAGACAAAAATAATGCTCACAGGCCGCTCCACACAGCAGCGTAATATTTTACAGGAGACGCCAGTTGAAGTAGTGGAACAATTTAACTACCTTGGCAGTATTGTTTCTGCAAACGGTGGTACGGATCTGGACGTTAAAAGTAGAATAAATAAAGCTCGTGCTGCCTTCGGTACTCTGTCCCCAATTTGGAAATCCAGTCAAATCTCCTTACGCACTAAGTTGAGATTCTTCGAATCCAATGTCAAATCCGTGCTGTTATATGCTTGTGAAACCTGGAAAGTCACGTCTACCATTTCGAAGAAATTGCAGGCTTTTGTAAATCGCTGTCTTCGCCACATCCTAAAGATTCGCTGGCCACAAATAATATCAAATGAGGAATTGTGGCGCAGGACAAGTCAAGAGCGGCTGGACGTCGCGTCGGCATAAGAAAGCGTAAATGGCGTTGGATTGGTCACACACTGAGGAAACCAAACGATGAAATTGCAAAGCAGTCCTTTGAATGGAATCCTCAGGGTGCACGGCGGGTTGGAAGACCAAGAACAACATGGAAATCAACTGTCTTAGCGGAAGCAGAATCCCAGAGAAAGACGTGGCCACAGCTTAAGTACCTTGCAGCAGACCGTGAAGGATGGAGACGTTTTGTTGACGCCCTATGCCCCAGCCGGGGTTGCAGGACACGATGATGATGATGGAACCAACGCAAAACAGAACGGATTCATTAAACACACCTATTGTCAAACTGGCCGTATGTATGTATACCTATGTAGGTACCTATAAAGGTAATAAGCTATGACTAGACGGTCAACGCGTTGACTTTTTGAAGTCAAAATGACATACAACTCTGTCCCAAAGTTGTCTTGTCGTGTGATCGTCAACGCAGATTACTGTCCATGCGTTGAAACTCTTGTTGACACGAACTTAAGGGTCAATGCGTTGATTATTTTCGTTGGCCGTGTTATCACCCTGTCAACGCAGTTTGGACACTATGACAGATTACTTAACAACGTGTTGACTGTATCTTTACGTTGACACAGCGGCTTTTTCTGCCATGTCAGCGTACTCTGCATTGAACTTCATCTCAATCTTAAAATTTTTGCATTTTTTGGGTATTTTTAATACATCGACAGTTGATGGCTTGACAGATGAGGGGGGGCGAACTATACTTTGACGGTAAAAGTATATTTCAATCCAAATGTCACCGAATCGCCCTAAAAATCACTCTTTTCCGGAGGAATACAAAAATGTCTAAAGTGTCTTTGATGTTTTAGATGTTTTTTAATCCATCGACGTCGTAGCCATCCTTCAATGGATTTTGTTTGTCTTCCATCTATATATTTTGGCAGTAAAAGTATATTTCGATGTAAATGTCACCCAATTGCTCTTAGATCACTTTTTCCGGAGCAGTAGATAAACTTCAAAAATTTCTGATTTTTAGTTTTTTTTTAGTCCATCAACATCGTAGCCATCCTTCCAAGTAATTTGACAGTTGATAGCTTGACAGATGAAAGACGAGCTATATTTTGACAGGAAACATATATTTCGATCCAAATGTCACACAATTCACCTAAAATCATTTTTTTCCGGAGCAGTAAGAAAACTTCAAACATTTCTGATTTCTTAGCTGTTTTTTAATCCATCGACATCGTAGCCATCTGTCAATGGAACTTGACAGTTAATGGGTTGACAAATAAGGGATGATCTATATTTTGACGGAAAAAGTGTATTCCGATTTAAATGTCACCCAGTTGCCCTAAAATCACCTTTTTCCTGAGGAGTAAAAAAAAAACTTCAAACATTTCTGATTTTTTAGAGGTTTTTTAATTCATCCACTGTATTGTTCGATAACATCGCAGACAATATCGTGTGATTGTCAACGCACAAAATGATTCAATTTTGCTCTTGTCAACTCCGCGTCAACGTTCATAATATTTGGATGTGGTCAAGTAGTGTAATCGTCAACGTTTCACGTGTCAATACTTTGACACAGATAGCACGTCAACGCATTTTGGGACAGCATTGACGAGTGCCGCCACTCATGTGATCTTCAATGTTTCATGCATTGACACAGTCTACGTTTGCAGTATATTGACGATGTTTCTGATGACGTCAAGGAGTCAATGCGTTGACAATTTACATACGTTGACCGTTTAATCTAAGCTACCTATAGTGATTGGGGGGATACTGATTCACTTACCCTACCTATTTATATTGTTTGGTTTGGGAGGTTGTTAACACCCCTTATATCTACCTAAGGTGGTACAGGTATGGGTAAGTTCAATCATCTTATCAATTAAAAAACAAATCTTGTCATCCCAGATAGGTTCTGTATATCTACCTATACACGTCATACTTTCTCAACGCTACACGGAATACAATACAGCAAGCTAAATGAAACCACAATATTTACTTTTGATTTCTATTTCTAGCAAAACATTTAATACATAAATAATTTGCGCGGCTAACTTAACTTCCTATATATTTTGTCATCATGTAGATATACATGTAGGTAGGTATGTGTGAAAGTCAATTCAATTCGATTAGACGAAACACGCAACACAGGCTAAATAAAACACCCACCACCACTATATAAATTCATTACAAAAAAAATAAGAAATAAAGAATTCCCACCCCACTGGCACCTTGTGTTCAGGCTTGCCAGGTTACCTTAGCACCTACATTATGCATGTAGGTATTTTCACAAAATTAAAAAAATTCATCGAGAAGACAGAAAATTGTAACAGATTAACGAAGTTTAAAACTTTACTACGTTTACGACGGCCTTACGCCTTTGTATGAATATACCCCTACTATATTTCCAACACTAAATTGAGATTTAATTTGATTTATCAAATCTCGAAAATGTACTAGGTATAACAAATTTATTTTGTAAATCTAGAAGATTAGAAACTAATCTTGACAAATAGTTTAACAAATCGAACAAACCTATTCTTCTTTGTTTGACACAAATGAAAATGGACTTTTCGCTCGACAACAGGCGTTTTTCTTTTTTAGTTCAGAGCACAGCCTGAACTGTCAAACAAAAAATTGTGTTTCTTTTTTGGCTCTGAGTGTGCAGAGCAAAAGATGTGTGTTTCATTTTTCTTTCTGGGCATGTTCTGAGCAGAGAATATCAAATAAAGAAGCCAATCCTTCGTACGTTTCACCCTCCAAAACCCATTTGTTTACATTGTTGTATTTGTAATTTAATTTCGTGTCGAAGAATAGATGTGAATTGCAAAAACAAGACCTGTGCTGAATGATGAGTTGATTCTATGTGTGCGTTTTTCACTGCTTTTCACTAATACTTTGCAAATCTAATCATCACAGCTATTCGTTTCAGGTTGTAGGCAAATCAAATTGACAGCTGGATGATTGGCTTCTTTATTTGATATTCTCTGGTTCTGTGCTTGTTCAGAGCGCGCTCTATGAGCTCAGAATATAATAATTCCGCAGACAGAGTTGAATGCTGAACACATAGCATTTGACAGCTACTGATCACGTGTGTTTCAAAAATAGTTCAGAGCGGTCAGAGCACACTTGTTCAGATGATGTTCAGAACATGCACGACATGCTCGGACTCTGTTCAGAGCTTTATTCTGAATTAAGAAAGAAAAACGCCTGTTGTCGAGCTGGTTGTCAGCTGTGTGAAGTCAGAACCCCGTGCGTCGTTTCGTTCGTTTGTCCAACCATTAAAATCGTTTATCCACCCCCCAGGATAAGAAATATTCAACAAATATTTTAAATACAGTATTATGACCCATACAGTATTTTGACCCCAACCCATTTAATTTATAAAAAAAAAATTAAAGGTTCACATTGAGCTGTTGGACAAACGAACCCAATCAGCCCCAACCTCCTATGACTTCATTCGAAGATGCTAGAGGACTTTTTTGTTTTTCGAGGTTTGCTATAAAAAAGAAAAGTCGAGTATTTTTTATCCTGGGGGTGGACAAACGAATTTTTTCTTTGGATTCTCATATTGAGCTGGTGGACAACCGAACGCACTTGACTACATCTCCCTATAATTTCATTTGGGGGTTTTAGAGCCCTTTTTTGTTTTTCAGTGCAAAAAAGAAAAGTTGAGCAACTTTTTTCCTGAGGGTGGACAAACAAATTTTTTTTATGGATTTTCATATTGAGCTGGTTGACAAACGCACACAATTGACCACACCCCCCTTAGATATGATTTGGGGGCGTTGAAGCACTTTTTTTTCAGTGCAAAAAAGAAAAGTTGAATAATTTTGTTCCTGGGGGTGAACAAACAAATTTTTTTTAATGGATTTTCATATTGAGCTGGTGGACAAACGAACCCAATCAGCCCCAACCTCCTATGACTTCATTTGGAGATGCTAAAGGACTTTATTGTTTTTCGAGGTTTGCTATAAAAAAAGGAAAATTGAATATCTTTTATCCTGGGGGTGGACAAACGATTTTAATGGTTGGACAAACGTGTACAAACGAATCCGATAAAAAAAAAACCAAACAATTTCAGGTCGGGGTTCTGACTTCACACAGCTCTGGTTGTCGAACCATGCTCGATTATTTAAACGCGAAAACAACTGCTCGTTAGATTTCAAAATTTTTGAAAACTTACTCGCTTGGTAAGAGATACTCTATTTCGTTTTTTTTTTTTTTTTTGTGAAGATCATATTAAGCACATATTGAACCCAGTGTGATCAAATTTGCACAAACTGTAGGAACCTAGCTAGAATTCTAAAAATTCATGCAACCTGGCAATCCTGCTTGTGTTAGAATTTTCTTTCTAATTGCATATCAGCGATGACACGTATTAGGCAGTTTATGCTATGCCTAAAAATTTTACATTTTTATATACCTCTACATAATGTATTTACATCACAGTTGCAAAAAGGCTTACTATTGTACTGAATTTGGTACTATTGGACTTTCCCGAGTACGCAAGTACCACTTTTCAATTTTCAGTACTATTTGTACTATTTTTAATTTTTGAAAAGGTCAACTTTCATAAATCTCTAAAATCAAACAAATATGTTCAGTCAGACTTCACCACATATTCACGTAAAGAAGCTTTTAATGAAAGACCCATATTGTCAATAAACTTACTAGAAAACCACCTTCCCGTCGAGGAAATCTATTGCGGGACCGATAGTGAAATTTCTTGCACTTCTAAAAATTTAACTGAAAGCGAAATTTATAGCTTTAAAAGTCATGCACGGATGTTCTATATAGCTTTCCTCGAAGATGTAAAAAAGATTTAATTTTGAAGACATTTTTTTTTTAGCTCGTTGCAACATTTTTCACAAACTTCAATTTTAGATGGCCAAGTAAATTCAATAGATTTTTTCCTGGCGAACAAAAGTAACATTGAACTCATTAATAAAGAATATCGAGCTCTAGCTGACTGCCAATACTTAAAAAAATTTAGAAATTCTTCTATTTCTGAGTTCTGGGCTGAAATTGGCCTTGTGAAAAATGAATGCAACGAGTTCATGTTTTCAAATATAAACCGAATTGTCCAGGGTTCTTTTTCTATTCCTCATTCTTCCGCAAACGTCGAAAGAATTTCTTCTTATCAAAATATTATTAAAACAAAACTAAGAAACCGAATGCAGGTGGACACGTGTTCTGCACTAATAGAAACTAAAAAACTAGTTAAAAATGAATGCTGTTACAGCTATATTGTTCAAAAAAAGTCTATTGAATAGACATTTACCGATTTGCAGATGAAGAAATTTAAGAGTAAGAAAAACGTATGAATGTAATGTATGTACATATGAATGTAAATACAAAGAAAAGACTTGTGCCAAAGTTGCTATCCATCCATAAAACTTATTTTAGAATAAAATTATACCAGTGAAATAGTTAATTTATGTATTTTTATTTTAATAAAATATTTATTTTATTTTTTTGCGTTGTTTTATAATTTAAAAAAGTTCAGTACTATTTGATCTTTTTCAGTACAATTTTTTTTTCAGTTTTCAGTACAATCGACAAAAGTCAATTTTCATCACTGATTTACATGTGCATAGGTACATTATGTACCTTTAAACTTATCAACTTGTTATACCTATACCTACCTACACAATATTGTGTTGTGTTGTGAGCTCATTTTTGTTTTACGACTGCGAAAAGTTCCATAACATACCCATCCCACACCCCACACACACACCCCTTTTGCTTTTATCGAGTCTTTCTTTTCAAATTTCGCATTTTGCAAGAAATAAATACCCAGCCAGCAAAGAAATGAGGTAAAAGTGTCTGCTAAATTTTTGTGTATACAAAAAATTATCAATACAATACAAATACAGACAACATTTGAGTGCGCTAATGTGTGTTTGTTTACCTTCATCAGAGCAGTTTAGTGCTCATTGCAAATGTAATTAAAAAAAACCTTGAAGTTAAAAAAAAAATACCCATTGGAGCTCAAATGTTAAATTTGTAATTCCTTGAATTTTTAACTTATGTAGGTAATAAAAAATGTAAAAAAAAAGTATTGTACCTAGCTCAGTAAAATTTCCCTTGGTCAAAGCAACAACAAAACCAAGAAAATGTTTACCGAAGAAAATTCGTCTTTAGTAAGTTGTATTTGATTGATTGAATTGACGTACAAGGCACTTTATCATTAGGCGTGTTTTTTTATCATCGGGATCTGGATCTGGATTAAGTTTTACACGTAATACAAAAACAAAATAATGGGAAATTTTCTAAAATTGTTTTTGTAACCCGTGTTAAAAGAAGATCCAGATCCAGATCCCGATGATAAAAAAAACACGCCTATTAATTACTATCTTAGCTCTTTTCTTATCCTTTTTTTTAATCAGACTAGCAGCTGAATTTATTAGATTTTATTAGATAGTTGAGTAGTTAAACAGTGTTTTAATTGTTCTTAATAAATATTTCGTTTAATAGGCTATTCACACCAAACCCCAAAACCTGTTTTCGACGAAAACTTTTCAAAAACTTGAAAAAAAAAAAACCATTCACACGTACACCGAACACTACACGTTTTCGTTTGACATTAGTCTTTTTTTCGGCACCAAGCACCCATATTAAAAAAAAAAAAACGTTGATCTTTTATATAAATAAGATCCATATGAACAATTTGACTTACCACAAACAAATATTAAGGGTATTCATTGAAAAGTCATCGTAAATGTAAATGTAGTAAAGTTGTAAACTGCGTAAATCTGTCTAATTTTCCACACAAATTGTGACAGATTTACGAAGTTTAAAACTTTATTACGTTAACGACGGCCTTACGCTCTTGAATGAATACCCTTATCATCAATTAATAATCTCGTCAGCTCTTTTCAATTTCGTTTGAGCGCATCCCATCAGTTTTCCTCCTGACATTTCATTATGCGTTTAACTTTTCAAAAAGTATGTTTGTTTTGCTCATCTCGGAATTCCAACAAGTTTTCGACTGTTTTTATATAAAACCTAAAGCATAGTTTACAGTTCCCATGCGAAAAAAATATCAAAATTTTCAAAACGATTTTCCATCTATTCTGTGCACCAAATTGAATAATATTCAAGGCAAAAAACGTTAAGCCACCCATTGAGTCATTAATTTACCCTTAATTAATAAACTATAGGCCTAAAAATGGAAAATAATTATTTTTGGATGCAAAAACTATTTGCATGCTAATAAAGCCTTGAGGTGAAAAAAAAGTTTTTTTTTGCAAGTGTAAACCGACCATCCAAAAAAAATATTTTATCCACCACGCTTTTTTCGCATGCAAAACAATTGCCGGTCCATTGTTTTGCATGACTTTCCATGACGGCATTGTTTTGTTTTTTGCATGAAACTGTAAAGTAATCATACAAAAATTAATTTTGCCTTTCACCTCAATTATTTTTGACATGCGAGAATATTTGCGTAGGTTTTTTTTTGCACACGGGAACTGTAAACTAGACTTAAAGTAACAAAAAATGTAGGTATGAGAAAACTTGTGTGTTTCGATTAGGTTTGTCTCCAAAACCGATTTTTTCGCTAAAACAGCATTTTGGGTTCGGTGTCAAAAAGCTATAAGATAATTCACTTAATTTTAGTCAAGGTTTAGACAGCCCATTCTGTTGTCTAGGGTCGTCGAAGGCTCTTGGCCATGAGTATAAAATGTTTACCTACATTGGTGTAAGGTTAGAAGATAAAGAAAATAGGTATGTATCAAAAGAAAATATTAGGCGTGTTTTATTAGTAAAAATGCATAGCTAGCACCGTAAAATTACCCTCGGCAAACAACAGCAAGCCACTTTATTGCTGTTAATTAACCTGCAAAAATTTCGTTGAACGTCTAAGCTTGAACATTAGAGAGTGACAAGTAGTAAAATAAGAAACTATTCTCATAATTTGATAAACTTTGATTTTCTTTCTTTCACGGCAAAAATCCGCCTTGCAATCTCATACAATAATTCTAAACAAAAATGAAGGAACTTCCGTCTATTTTGCTAAAAGAAACAAATCTCAAGTTCGAAATTTGTCAGTCTAAGAACACTGCCATATAACAAGAGCCACCAACACAGCCGCTTAGTTAAGAAAAAAAAATATTTCACTCAAACTCGTCGATGTAAGAGCAAAAAGAGATAATATCAATTTGTAGAAAGTAGTACCTAAATTGTGCAAATCCTCAATAGACGATTTAATAGAAATTGATTAAAAAACAATCCAAATTGATGTAATTAGTGTTTCCTTTCATCAAAAAGCGGTTTCAACTCTTGCAACTTTAGTTTTATGATGCTTTTTACAAAAAGCCAGTTACGCCTTGTTTGAGGCGAGAGAGAGAGATGCGAAAGAATTGTTGTGAGTGAATATTTTTTTTTTTTTTTGCATGGATGTATGGAACCTACCTATGTAGTTGTGTTCTATACTGAAAATATGCGGTTTCTATTGTTTTGTTATCTTTATTTCTCATGTATTTCCTTATGGGGGAAAAGGAAATGTCGCCACCTCAGCACCCAGCGCCACATCAAATACGACACTTACTTTATATATACAACAACAACAACAATAATTACAAGAGAATGAATGCAAAACAAAATTGATGACGACGAACAACAACTCTGATACATTTTTTGCTCTGATCCAAAGCAGTTTCAAATCAAAATTGGTATTGCGGAATTATTAGGTGAATGAGTGAGATTATGTGTGTGTGTGTAGGTGTTGTGTTTTACTTGTTATTTATGTTTTGCCGGGTTTTTTTTCTCGAGTGAAATAATTATATAGTGCCGTGGGTTTTCATTTCACTCTTGCATCTTGCCGGTAATAGGTTTTGTCAATGTTGCCGTTGTAGATTTATTTTCTACTCCTAATCCAAAATAATCTTAAAATTATTTGAATTTGCCGAAAAGGCAAGTGTTTATCCGTTTTTATTGTCATGAGACCAGTATCGGTCGTATGTACCTACTATTTATTGTACTTAACTTACATAAATGAATATTTTCTAACAAGATAGAGAGGGTAGGTGGGTGCGTATGGGTATCTAATCGAAAGTAAAGAGGTAGCTAGGTAGGTAGGTAGGTATAAATTAAAAATAACAGAGTTCAATGTCTTAGGTCAGGAACTAAAAATGCGGGATGCGGGTGAATGATAAATAAATTCAAATGAACGAAAAATCGTTAAGTATCCTATATACAGTGGTGGCCATAGAATTAGAAACAACAATTCTAAACGCACTTTATCAACCATAATATTTTTTGTAAGCACCAGCGTGCGTGGCATGTGTCGTTGGTCTTTGACAGGTGACATGTTTATTCTAAATATGAGTTTCCTTGAACACGAACAGTTTATAAAACACCGTTATTTTAGAAAACTCATTTATAGTCGACATTTTTGCTGGACACGAAATTAGAAACGACAAAAGAATTGGTAAACTTAAAAATAAAGAAAATTATTATCAATGTGAGTTGATTGTTTTCAGTTTTCTTTTGATTATTTTTATAATATTAATATTAATAAATTAATAATTAATACAGCGACGAAAATGGGCGAAAATAAGTCTTGTAGTCCAGAACTCCGGAAGCTCATAGTGCAGTGCTATCAAAACGAAAACGAGTCAATTGATTCCATAGCAAAAAGATTAAGTTGCTCGAAAAAGATGGTATTTGATGCTATTTAAGTCGATAAAAGGACTGGCAGCTTTGAAAACCCAAAAAGAAAACCAAAAGATCGAAAATTCACGCCAAAAGAGGACAGATTGATATGCCGAATTAGCAAAGCTGATCCTTTTTTGACTTCTGCAAAAATAAAAGAGGTTGTTTCGCCCCAATTGGGTCAAGAGCTATCAGCTAGAACCATAAGGCGCCGACTTCTAGAACATGGGCCACGTGGATGCATTGCCAGGAAAAAACCACATGTTTCCAAAAAGAGTTTGAAGAGGCGTTTGATGTTTGCTAAGCTTCACGCAAGTAAAGCAATGGGATTCTGGAAAAACATACTTTGGAGTGATGAATCCAAATCTAACTTGTTCGGGTCAGATGGTAAAGTGTATGTTAGACGCCCTCAGAAGAAGGAATTGGATCCTAAATATACTTTAAAGACCGTTAAGCATGGAGGAGGAAACATAATGGTTTGGGGTGCGTTCTCGTGGCATGGAGTTGGCCCAATAGTAAGAATAAATGGTCGAATGGACCAACATATTTATAAAGGCATCTTGGAAAATGTCATGGAGCCTTATTCATTTGCACACATGCCCATTAGTTATGTTTTCCAGCACGATAACGATCCAAAGCATACAGCACGGATTGTTAAGCAGTGGGTTTTTTGAAACATTACTAATGTTTTGGATTGGCCCGCCCAAAGTCCAGACTTGAATCCTATCGAGAACTTGTGGGCAGACCCACGTCTGCCTAAAAAAAAGGCTAAAGTCCAAGAACCCAAAAAATTCTGAGGAACTTTTTGAAAATATAAAGGAGGTCTAAGAGAGTATACCCCCATCAAGATGCCGCGCCTTGGTAGAAAGTATGCTGGCAAGATTAGCTGCAGTGACAAAAAATAAGGAATTCCCTACAAAATTTTAATTTTTCATCGAACATTTTTTATGAAATACCAATTTTTTCTTTGCGTTTCTAATTGTATGGCCAGATGCGATTTGGGTTAAATAAATAATATTAATTTTCTACTGTTAGTGTCACGCTTTTATTTTTTATAAAATATTCAGAAGTGTACTATATGTCATGGTCTATTAAAAGAACCACTTACCAACCTCAACAAATTTCCTAAAAAAAAGTTATGCAATTTAACATTGTTACAAAATTCTTGTTTCTAATTCTATGGCCACCACTGTACCTATGTAGTTAAGGCAGTTGCATGACTTTGTATCTTCATCTTCTTGGAAGGGGATTGCTTATGGTACCGTACCTACCTACCTACCTAGCTATAAGGTGATATCGCTAGTAGTCAGCCCTTTAACTTTATTTTTATGTTTAACTGGGCCTCAGAAATTCTATATTCAAAATGTTGAATAGAGTGTTTACGTTATCTGATTTTTTGGAATGTGTAGGCTATTAAATTATAGGCGTATTTAGTTAATTTGTTAACATAAATAAGTTATTAACGAAAATTGAACTGTAAGTACGATTCTTGCACGGAAAGAATTCTTGGATCAGATCACGAAAAATGAGCTGCAAATTACGAAAAATGAATCCCGATTTATACCTTGGCACGGGATTTTGTAATTTACGACTATTTGTTTGCAATTTGCAAAACTAAGGAAAATGAAGATATTGATCCTCAAAAATCGTAAATCTACACTCTTTAAGTATCAATTCTTCTATCAAGAGAAAACAAAAATTGCGAACAACAAATCGCAATTTGATCCAATTATTCCTAAATTGCACAATTTGTAAATTTGCAAAAAGGATTTGTGATCACCACTTTTATTTCGTGATATTGCCACTTGGAAAGATCAATCTTGATCTAACCCTTCATTTGGCAGGTATACGCATTTCATTTATTTTATTTTGAAATAAATACTTTGCGTTGACTCTACTTGGATTTGAACTCGCAACCCTCCAGTTGCGGAGCGAGCATGCAACCACTACGCCAATTTGCATTACGGATCATTGGTGTCACACATTAATGATTAGATACCTGCCATATTGTGGTGCTCTATCTCTTCGAGAAGTAAATTGCGACAAGAAAGTCGTGATTTAGGATTTTTTTGTTGGTGATTTGCGACTATTCTCATGGAGTTGCAAATTGCGACAGAAAAACGTAAATCAGTGATTGTGTATGATGTAAATTACTAAATATTTATCGCAAATCAATATTTTTAAATGCTGTTTGAGATATTATTCCTTTGGAGAGTAAATTACGCCAAAAAAGTTGTATTTTGCTATGAAAAGTACGAGCTTGAATCATGGATTTTTATTGCAAATCACGAAGAAATAAATTTTGTAAATTGCTACGTTTTGAATGTTAAATTACCAGTTTTTGTATTAATTTGGGACCAAAATGCCTTGGTTTACGAATAAAACATGATTCGTAAATTGCAACTGCAAATTTTTTAATTGGTGATTTTTCAATTCTCTCCGTGTGTGAGGTCGTCCACCTTAGATCCAGAAGTCGGCCACCTTAGTTCGCCAGTAGTCAGCCCCCTGTTAACAAAATGAAAAATGGGGGCCGACTATAGGGTCAAACTTTTTTATACGTGTCTCCTGTAGTCAGCCGCCATTTTTTCATTTTGTAAACAGGCGGCTGACTACTGAAAATAGAAATTTTTTTAAAATAATTTTAACAGAAATCAAGAGAGAATAAAAGGTCCATTCAATTTTCATACTCAGTTAAATAAAAAAATAAAAAAGTGTAGTCTTCAGTAGTCAGTCGGGGGTAGGCATGTGTCAATACTAATATTTGGTGATATTACCTAATACTAAATATTAGTTTGCAGATATTATAGTATCTTAACCGATATAAAAATATCACTAATACTTTTATCATTGCATCTATATCTGTTCGCGTACTGCCCAAAACTATGAATTTCTACGAGTTTGGTCTGAAGTTCTATCAACAGTTATATAAACAAATAAAATTGTAATAAAGTTCGTAGAAATTCGTAGCTTTCGGAAGAAAACTAATAGACTGAGTTAGTGCCTTACCATCAAAATAAAATCAAAAATAAAATCAAATAGTGAAAAAAGTATGGTTTTACAATATAAAAATATAAACTTCTCCCTACACAAAAATACTAACTTTTCCTTGCACAATAATTAAACTTTGATGCTACCTGATACCTAACGCATCCCTTTTCATTACAATTTCTCTTTATTACCTCAAATATCAAGTAATCCATCGGTAATAGTATCAGCTTCGCCCGACACTGATATCTACTAATACGAATACTAATCCAAAAATATTAGCTTCGGCCGCCAATGATACTAATACTAAAATATTAGGATTCAAAAATATTAGCTTCGAAACTAGTATTTTTGTATCATAATATCTTTGGTATTAGTATCATTGCCTCGAAGCAAATATTTTTGTATATTTAACCATAACGTTGAGTTTGGTTCTTTCCAAAGGGACAACATGTTCTCTGTGCGAAAGAGAACAACAACTTATCTTTTATTTTATTTCCCGAGCAACAGAATAGGACAAAAGTGACACTTAAGTTGTCAACTTAAGTTGACCGATGAGCGCACACATGAAATAAAATAAAAGGTAAGTTGTTAGGAGAACAGAGAACATATTGTCCCTTTGGAAAGAACCAAACTCAACGTTATGGTTAAATATACAAAAATATTTGCTTCGAGGCAATGATACTAATACCAAAGATATTATGATACAAAAATATTAGTTTCGAAGCATATATTTTTGAATCCTAATATTTTAGTATTAGTATCATTGGCGGCCGAAGCTAATATTTTTGGATTAGTATTCGTATTAGTAGATATCAGTGTCGGGCGAAGCTGATACTATTCTATCTTAATATTTTAGGTAAGAAAAAGAAAATAATGAGAATGCCACCGGTGCGTTTTGGTAGAAAAGATGTTAATATTTTCGTGTTAATATTTTATGTCGTTAATTTATACTTTTGCGGTATTCATTAATACTTTTTATTTTATTTTGATTGTTTTTCGAATATTGGATATGATTTATGAAATAAAAAATAATAAACTGGTGACAAACGTAAATTATGAACATAGTTACTATAGATATACCTACCTAAATGAATATCGGAATATTATGATAACTATGATATTAGTATTAGTGATATTTAATATTTTCAAATATTAGTAGTATCTTAGTGAATACTAATATATTGGTCACATCCCTAGTCGGGGGGGCAGCTTAAAAGACTTTAACAAAATTTGTCTCCTAAGGCCAGCTCCCCTTCTAAATATTTATCTGTTGAAAAATTTCATATTTTCTTGCAAAAAACAAGTAAAATAGACTTTAAAGAACACAAAAACAATAACATAATGGACCTCTTTTCAGTATTTTAGTTGTTTGAGATCTTTACAAAAGGCACTTCCACTAACTTTTTTTTTTGTAAAAACCGTCACATTCAAATGTTTTGCCAACTTGAAGCAAACTTTAATTTTTAAACAGAAAACCATCAGTCGCATTTAACCAAAATTTTGCACACATTTAAAAAAATAGTAGGGCTTTTTAAAAATATTTTTTTTCCAAAAGTAACACAAAGCCTTTACTATTTATGCTGTTTTTTATAAAGAGGTGGCTGACTACTAGAGAATATAATATGTTATTTTTATTTATTTCAGATTCATTATGTTGGGATTTTATTGGTTTAACTGTCGAAGAAAAATTATTTGTGGTAAGTAGAAAGTCGTATACCTTATTTATGACAAAACAAAAAAAAAGTTAAACAAAAAAAAAATAAAACAATTTTCTAAATATGTAATATAAAGTTAAACATGCCTTAATCAATATGACAGTTCGTGTGAAAATATGTAATATGACAAATGTCATATGAACTTGTGTGACACTAAAAATTTTAAATCAGGCTTCTATAGGTTTAATTTTAATGCAAGTGTTTAAATAGAACAAAAGTTTCATTTTAAATTTCGCGCTGTTATTTAACTGTCAAAACTTACTGTCACTTTTGGCTAGTAAAAATTAGTCGGTTACTTACTAGCCGTTTTATATCCGCTTTAAAAAAAAGTAGCATGTTAAATATAACAACATTTTGGTATAATTCCGTATTTTTAATGTATTTAAGATGCTACTTTTTCTAAGCGAAGATAAAATGCACATAAAAGTGAAAATATCGCCAAAATGTTTCCTAAAGTTTGTACTGCTTTTGGTTGCTATCCAAAGAACCCGTGCCACTGTATCATTCAAAATCTATAAATTTTAACTTTGCGGGGAGTAGCGATGGGATATCGCACGTGAGAAGGTCACTTGGCAAGCGGCTTCAATCACGTTATTGCTTAAAAACTGTTGAGCATGTTAAGCATGGCGGAGGGAATGTGAAGGTGTGGGGCTGCCTTTTTGCTGCTGGTTTGAGGTCATTGGGGTCATTAATAGAATAACGGACCAATACGTGCTCAAAAGCATTTCAAAGGATGTTATTTTGTCATATGGAAAATGAGAGAGGCTGTTGCCTTGGGTCTTTCAACAGGAAAATGACGCAAAGTAAATGTCGAGGCTAGTCGAAACGTGGTTCAATGATCGCAAGGCTTCGGATATGAATTGGCCACGGTAGTCACTAGATTTGAACCCAAAGAAAGTTTTTGGGAGATCGTCAAACGCAAAATTAATGGTGTCAAAATTGCGGAAGATTTTGTTAAAATAATAAGGACGGCCTGGAATGATATTCTACTCAATTTTATACAAACAAAAAATTAAAATAATGACGAAAATGTAAGGCAGTAATCGAAAAAAAATGTCTGTCACTAAATATTGATTAATTTTTAGTGTTTTTGTATTTGAATTGACAGTTGCAATTGTTTTGTCGCGTGTTAACTTGAGGTTACTTGATACATTTCAACGTAGATAACTGAAAATTTACTATACATTACTTTTAAAATTATACATTTTTATAAGTTCAGGGCCGTAGCCAGGATTTTGGTTCGGTGTTGGGGACTTGCTTTAAAGTCTTAGAGGCAACACTGTAAACAAAAATTATTTTAGCTTTTTAATTGTTAGGAATTAGTGACGTACATACATACTAGGGTAGTGCTTATTTTTAAAATTTAAATATTGGTAAATATTGTTCCAAAAAATTGAAAATAGTTTTGTTTTGTATACTCCTTATTGTTCTTAATATATGTACCAAGTTTCAAAATTTTCCATTCACTTTCATACTCTTTCCCATATTTTGAGTAAAACACGAAAGACGAAATAAATTCCAAATTTTGTAATAAAAGCGCCACAATAATACATACCTACATATTATAATTATGAAATTTATATTTTTTTTACGTGAAATCAATCGTCTTATCTGAATCCAGTTAAATAATATCCGAATGAACAGATATCATAGCAAGTGCAAAACGTCTTGTATTGCCCATATTGCTCCAGGACAGTATTTTTATTGATCCTTTCCATCATTGAAAATTTCTTCCAACGCTGGCTATTGTCACTGGAAGTGTCGCCAACACAGTAGGTAAGCAAGATTTGTGTACCTCTGAAATAAGTTTTGTCACCAATATAGTACATACATTAGGTGAATTTGAAGAAAATTTTTAAAATTAAATTATCCTGTTCTGGTGGAGCGAATGAATTAAGTTCAATAAAAATTAAGTGTCATTATTGCAAATTTGCCCGAAAGATGTCAATACAGGAGCTTATCCTGAGGCCAAACGAGCGATAACTTGAAAGCAAGAGAGTTGGGTACATGCGTTATTTATCAAATCACTCGCTGCTCTCCCTCTTTTCAACTGGCTTCCAAAAAGACAAGCCAGCTGGCGAGCGAGCTGCTAGAGTCTGTGTGTTAGTAAGTGTATAAGCAAGTGCCCCTCCCACCTGTGGTCTCAGGGCTAGCATTTATACTTTTGGTCAATTTGAAAACATGGGGGCTATCGTGAATAAAATTTCCCACGAAATTTTTCCCATCGTCGAAAACTCGGAACGTGAATTGTGGTCGCAGTTTATCTCGGAAGTTATTGGCATCGAAAATGAATATTACTTAGCCACTGATCTTCCATTTTGATTGACCAAATTTGAACCTGCAGGGAACAGTGAAAAACTGTTGACATTTCCAATTTTAGAAGATGGGAGAAATTCCATGGGAAATTTTATCCACGATAGCCACAAATAAAATCTATCGATAGTCAAAAATAATTGGCTAAAGTCAATAGCATTACAGAAAATTCAACCTTAAAGGGCATTTTAACAACAAAAAGGAAACAGTTTTCATTCCATACAAACATATAACCCACTTGAACTTAAGTTTTTCTATTTCTGAACAATATGAATTAAAGTAAAAATCAGATTTTGTTCCTAAGCTTCTCAATAACATGCAGATTTGAGGACCCAACCTTGTTTGTTTCGTCTAATTGTAAAATCTAGCATACATTATTAAACAATTATTAGGCCCAACATTGTTTTTTGTCGCATTTCCAAAGGGTTTGGAAAAAACATAGCCCCAACCTTCTTTCTTTCAATTTCTTTGTGACTTGGGAAATTAGCAGCTTCCAGGTAGCTTTAACCTCGTTGTTTTGTCGAATTTGCTTTGGGCTTGGGCAAATTTCTTAACCCTAGTCTGTTTTTTTTCATCTAGTTCCATTAAGGCGTTTAGCCCCAACCTTGATTTCTTGGGATATTTAAGGCTTCGAATATGTAAATAGAACCTACTTTAATTCAAATTGCTAACTATCATCTTCGTTCTTCATTTAATGCGATTGGGGCTTGAAAAAAAAAAAACAGTTTACTTTCAAATTCCTTAGCCTCAACCTCATGTTTTAAGTACAATTTCCCTAGGACCTGGGTAAAATCTGAAAATTGATTTTTTGTCACGAATGGTATACGATTTCAGATTGATTTTTCTTTTTCATTGTATTGGTGTATAATTTGAGTCTGTGAAGCTATAGCGATCCAGAGATGTCAAAATGATGGCTTTCAATTGGGTATGTAATGGAGTTAGTAAAAAAGGGGTAAATCTTCCGAAAAATCCAGATCTGCAAAATTGATTTTCGATAAAAAAAAAAAAAATTGATTTTGTTGCCCGTTGGAAGGATTTAATTGCCAAAATTTGTGTTTTGACAGATCTGAAGGGGAAAAAATCAATTTTTGTTACCACAAGAAAACCCCACCAAAGAACCTATACCCCTTCTGACGTACAAATTCTGAAAAATACGTCAGAACAGTTGACGCAACCTTATTCATTGATTTTCGTAGTAAATCTTTTTCAATTTACAAACTGGGATTTACAATGAAGCTGGACTTCAGTTAAGGGTAGGTTCCTACTAATAAGTATTGAGTAGTTTGAAAAATTGCTTCGTGCGTTGTGTTTCAAGTGGATCTGACAGTTGCTAATAAACGATTTTTCAATTTGTTCCTGTCCAAACCGAACGCAACCTAGATCTACACGTCCTAGATTTTCGTTGCATCTTATGTGATTCACCCTGCAAGGAAACTACCAGATATTGTTCAACAAACTCAACTTATATACATAGAGGTACCTACATGAAAATATGAACATTAAGTAGGTATACCTACCAACAAGAGACATAATTTTTAAAAACCTAAATACAGTAGACGCTCGACTTAGTGAATCTCAAAAAGTGAACTATCTACAATATTGAGCACACAAAATTCTATATAAAATTGTATTTTGTAGAAAAATGTATCGCAAGCATTTAAAATTGCTTGAGAACACTGAGAAATCACAGTACACAAATCTAAGGTATTATACTGCGCAGGTTGTCAGTCGAAAATAAAAAATGGCTGTGAGCGTGAGGAAGAAAACACACGTAAAAACAACAACAAATTAAAATTGAAATTGTCAGAAATAAAAATGGCTGGGAGTGTGAGGACTTAAATACACGTAAAAACAACAACAAATACTGACATTTGACACAAATTTTGATATATGCGCAGAAGAAACAAAAATCAAAACTCTAATGATATTACCTTTAATATGTGTACTGTGCTGAGGAATAGTGTTTGTTTTTTCTTACCTTAAGGAAAGCTTTTTTTAACGCTTAACGGCCATTCCAAAAATTTCGAAACCAAGCAACTCAATTTCAAATTAAGGAAAAAAATAAATTTAAATATGCCAATATTTACAATATATATTAGAGTTAACGAAAAAATTGTAAATATAAAATTTTACTTGTTGTTGTAAAATAGGCAAGTGATCAAAAAAGCTCATACTTTATCTTTCGTATCTGGGCATTTTTCGGCATTTTTGCCGCTATCAGTTCTCTATAAATTGTGATGCAAATGGCGATGTGCAGTTAGGTTTTTATAAGTGTTTTCAACGTACTACTTAAATTCGGAACTATTTTTCTGATAGGAGTGCTGTAACAATAGTATTACGCCTCAAAATGACTGAACATTTCATGTCTTCTCCGTTACCGAAAAATGACTAAAGTTGGTATAAATGGTGAACTATATAAGTGTTTGTAAAATCCGCATACAAAGCAAGACTTGAAAAAGGATTATGGTGGATTTTTATAGATTTTTAAATCATGTCTTACTGTCTAAAACAGGGTAACGGAGAAGACAAAATTGCACTTTCTCATCCAAATTTCAACGACTCACAGGCACTTTTTTTTTTAAAGTCTGAATTTCTTTGATCCCCTTTCTTAAAATGGATCAAGGTAACTAACAAAAATATGTGTTAAATTTCATTGAAATCGGTTGATGTTTACACGTGCTAGCGAGCACTTAAAATTTTTCATATAAAAACATGGTGTTTTGACAGTCTTTTACTCAAAGGGCCCGTAAAAGTGTAAACGTTGGTGGACAAAATTTAAACTTGGCAAATATGCTAAATACCATAAGGAGTATACAAATATATTTTTTTTTATTTTTGTTAACAACAGTTACTCCATTTAAAATAGCAACAAATGCACAAAAACAACGATTTATAATTAAATTTTTTTGTTGGGGTTAATATTATGCAAAACTATTGAAAATATTTTGTTTGATACTCCTAACTGTAGCTAATTTATGTGCCAAGTTTAAAGATTTTCTATCAACTTTTACAATTTTGCTGATATTTTGAGTAAAAACTGTGAAAACCCCATGTGTTTTGAATGAAAAATTTCAAGTGCTCGCTAGCACGTGTTAACGTTAACCGATTTCAATGAAATTTTACACACATTTTTCAATTGCCTGAATCACTTTTATCATTGATGAGAATAATTTAAAAATACGAATTTCAATATAACTGAACAAAAAAGAAATCTTTAATCGTACGTGTCTTCTCCGTTACCATTAGCTGTCTTCTCCGTTACCATCTTTCATATTTGTTTCTGTTAGTAAAATGAAACTTGGCATTAAACCAAGGATGGTTTTTTGATAAATGTTGGTTTTATGAAAGTGTGTAAAAAAAATTAACTTCATTTCTTAATGGACGGCGCAGAATTTTAAACTTCAAGGCAATGGTCGGAAATCTCTAAATCGTACGTGTCTTCTCCGTTACCGTCTATTTTTTTGAATAAACTTACTAAATTTCATAATTTTTTGGTGAAACTTCTGTGTCGTGTACTTTGTGATGAATTCTTAAAAACCACTGAGTTTCATAAAAAAATATTAATTTCTTAACAAGAAAAACCTTACTACAAGCGTCCGATTGTCTTCTCCGTTACTTTGGAATGGCCGTTAAATAAATGTATGAATATTCCATTAAAACAAAATGTGCATTTTGGATTAAATTTAACATTAGAAAGCCTTTTAAAACTCCCGCTCGAAAAAGTGAACAATCTCGAAAGAGTGAACAGGCCTGGTTTTCATTACTTTACTATATCGAGAGACTACTATAGGAGCTGTCAAAAATCTAGTATTTTGTAATGCAGTAAAGCAAGTGTAGGTATGTACTGTATGTACTTTGTTTCGATATTTTCAATACAAAATAAGCAGTCAGCAGTAGCACTTCTACTTTTTCTGAATGAAGTTAAAAAAAAGCAGTAAATTCAAAGTGCGTTCGTACCTATCTACCCCTACCTATCTATACCTACTGCAGTTAATTAACTTTTAGTCAACTGACTGCTCTTGGTATGTATGTACTATGATTCTGACTGGTAAGGCTAGGATCGCACTAGGCTAGTCTAGGAACTCTATTCTGATTTTATTTTGCAGCGACTAAAAAAGGTAATCGCAGCTAGAGGGAGTTTTCTGTATTTTCCATGGTTAGAGTTCATAAAAAACGACAAGAAATTATTGACTTTTCATACAAAAAAAAGTTTAATTCACATGAAATAGGTACCTAGGGACCTACTACAAGATGTCCCAAGAGCCATACGTAGGTAATTGCTCTAAATAAAATTAAAAATTCCTATTTTCAGGCAATAGGTACCTACCTACGCATAGGGTAGAGTTGTCTAATTTCGAATATACCTAGGTACTTCCTCGTAGGCGAACACTCTTTGAAAGAAAAGCTTATAAAATGTGTTTTTCTCTCAGAGTTTTAAGCTCCGGCAGGTAAGTAGGTAGGTATATAGGTGCGCCATTAAACTAAAATAATTGTTTACCAAAATTCAAAACAAAACTTAAAAACCTCTCGAGTACCTACCGTTAACTTACACCGTCTCAATTTTTAAAATAATTACACAAACATACCTACCTACCTGCAATGGTAAGTAGGAACCTATTTAATAACAACCGGCAATAACAAGTAAACCCCACTTCTTGATTTAAGAACAATTACAATTTCGCATTATTAGCTTAATCATTAAAAAATAAATACCTACCTTACCTACCTACATTTGATTGCACTCACTCACAGTAGGTACCAACCTAAAAGTTCCAACATAAACCTATGTATGTATCTACAAATTGCATACAAAATCGCAATTAATTCCAAGGATTGCATTAAATTGCATTAACGGTCATTAGTAGTAGTTGTTGCCTAGATTTGTACCTATTGCCATCTGCCATTCTGCTATACCTACCTCTACACCTTGGAATAATTGCGCTGACCAACATTGAATATTCTTCAACTTTTATAAGAAATAAAATACCTAATAAAAAAAAAGATACAAAAATATCATCCTCATGTGAGCACTGTCGTCGTAGCGTTTACCTAAATATTATTATTTTTGTTTTCTATTTTTTTTTATAACTTTGTAAAAAGCAAAAGTAAATAAAAAACTATTCAATGAAAACACGGTATTCCTATGGCATATCTTGTGTACGGTATATTTGTTATTGTATTTGTATGCAGGCAAACAAATTTTGTACACGTCGTTCGTCGTCGTAGTTGTAGACTATGCTTTCTGGCAGAGGGATGAAGAAAGGGAATGAAGTAAAAAAAACTCACTCAATATCAAAAGGAGCCAGAATCAAAATGAAATTTGTGCGTGTGTTTGTGTTTAGGAATTTAATTTTCCATGCATGGTTATACAGTAACTGACTGTGTGGGTTTGTTTGATTAAAGATTAAGAATGTGTGCGTGAATCTGAGTGACAGACAATATTGCCATGCCGGCCGCCAGTTACCGCACTAAATTCACAACCGAACGGTCGGGTAGACAGAAAACCTGCCAATAGTTTGTCTTTAGCGCGCTGGTTGTAAAGGCGTCTTTTTTCAAAGCGCTGAATTTCTTCCTCCATTCAAATTCAGATCCGTTGAATGTTCTCCACTTGTGAGTTGTGAGAAATCAATCAATTTGTGGGAAAATCATTGTTAATTATATTAAAAAAAAAAAGGAATTAAATATCCCAGTTCGCAAAATATTAATCAGTTTCTTCCTGACGTGAAAACTTATTTTTGCAAAGTAATTTTTGAAAATCATAACAAGTTCAAATATTAGAGAACCGAAAAAAAACCGCAAGTTATAACTGTAAAAAAAAAGAAAAAAAACCCGCAATTATCTATTTCTCCATATAAAGAGAAGAAAGTGTCCATCTGTGGTGTCATGCATACACCAGCAACAACAATCTGTAAACACCAGCATTGTCAGCAGCACCCTCAGCATCCTTTCTACTACCAGCAAACAGCGAGCGCTAAAAAACAAAGTCAACATTTTGCCGCTAGTCAAAGATTAATCGAAGCAAAAAACATCATTGTTCCCTTGAAGAGAATATTTAAGTTCGCGAATTTTACTGCAAAAGTGTTAAAAACTGTGTTGGTGAAAAAGAATTTAAACGAAAAAAAATAAATTTGATTTTTTTTTTGGGAAAAACAAATAGTACTAATAAGTACTCTATTTTCCTGACATTCTAATAAAGATATTACAAAAAAATACCAAGTGTGATAAATTTTCTTGGATTAAATCAATTACCGTTGGGTAAGTACCAAGATACAAGTAGTAATAATTATCTATTTTTTTTGTGCATTTTTTTTAGTCTTTTTTCGACCGGCTTTTCGCGCATTCAATTTTTTTTTATCTTATTTCCAACAATTAATCTTTTTTTTTTCTATTCGTTAAACTGGCTCTGTGAATCACCGCGCTCCCATGATGCAAAACAATGTTCGTTCGTTATTCGTTCAACGTTCACACAAAGCTAGCAAAGTGCGGAATCGGAATGCAACTTTTCCACTACACTCTCTGACTGTAGTCTAGTGTAGTTAAGTTAGTGCTTAGTGCATGTTTAGTGTCACTGACTTGGCTTTATTGTTAGTAGCTGCTGTGTATGACGAGAACACGAGCTAGAATTGCGGTATTTACTACGCCCGTTTTGTAAGCATGTAGGCGTACAATTTACCGGCTCCCCCGACCTGCAGTTAGGCGTTGCAGAATTTTGTGAAATAATACAACTCTACAATAAAAAAAAAAAGCAAGTAAAAATATGTATTGCACAAAATTGGGTGAGGCACTAGCTAGACATATAGACAGACAGACAGACACAAACAAACATGACAGGCGGTTTTTGGTTGCGTGTTGCCATATGGCGTTTTTTGTTTGGCTATTTTAAATTTGTGGGTGGTGAATTGTGCCAAATCGGAAGCAGTAATTTTCTAAATTTTGAAATTATATTTAAGGTGATTATCTTAAACTAGCCGACCAGTGTCTGCGTTGCTTGGCTTAATATTTCATAAAATTTTTGTTGGCAGGACTAGGTATCTTTTTTTTTTAATTTATCTGCTTGCGAAAACAATTATAAAATTTTGTGGACCAGTTAAAAATGTCTCCTTTAGTTAATTTGGTTTTAAAATAGAAGTTTAGGAATATATTTTACTGTAGGTAGGTAGGTATGTAGGTAGGTATTGGCCCAGGTCAACGATAGGACGTTCTTTTATGGATATTTCAGTTTCAGTGGAATTGTACAAACAAAAGTCGTTACTTATAGTCATGCAAACAAATTTTATCAAAGTGCTAGAATTAGGCTCAGAAATTTAAGTTTAATTAATTTTCGCCTGTCTGGTTGGGTAAATCAGGTATTTTTTTTTTCTTAAGAAACCTTTAAAAAAAAATAATTAAATTGATAGGTAGCTAATTCAAAAACCTTTCTCATTGATTTTTTACTTGCGATACCTACATAGGTATATAGGTATTTTCCATTCTATAGTTTTAAGAGATATGCTTTCGCGCCGTCAATTTTATGGGTATAGAAATCTCGTTTTGACGAAATTAATTTTTCCAGGATAGTTATTATGACTACATACCTACCTTTGAATTGTATATAATTTTATTAAGGCATTGTGTAAAAATATTTAAGACTAAAGAAATAAAATCAAATCCAAATAGGTAGAATCAGTTTGAATTAATCGGACAAGTGAATCGAATAAATTGATAAAGCACTCAAGCCCTAATGATTGTAATGAAATTAATTTTATAAGAGCAAAAAGAATAGGAGGATAGGAATTTGACAATAAAAAATGAAGACCTATAACTACCTAGGTATACCTACCTACATAATATATAATTTAAGACAACAAAATTAAATGAATTCAAGTTTTCACAAAATAATTTTTAACTTGCGATAGGTACCTATTTTTCTTTTGCCTACAAACCCTAACATAGTAGGTAGGTATATACCTACGTACCCACCTAATTGTTTTTTTTTATTGTTTCCTGAAATCCTAGTTAGGTAGGTATCTACCTACCCCCTACCCCCGTATCATAAATTCCACCATAATTTTTTTTTTGTTTTTTAGTGATTCGTGGCGGAATTCTAGTTTCGATGAACTCCTTGATAACGTCGGGAATAGCTTTCGCATCGAATAAGTACCTGCAAAAAAATAAATTGTGTGCCTATTAGATACATAATGTAGAGGTATACCTACCTAAATATTGTTTTGTTATTGTTAACAAGCACTTGACAATCAAATTATACCTACCTACAAAATTTAAGCATGACAAAGTGGCTGTTAAGACTATATCGTGTTATACAACTTCTCGTATCGCTACACCCATTTTTTTTAAAGAGAGTATACGTATACCCAGTCGATAATGCCACCATTCTACTATTTCACGATTCAATGAAAGAAAATTTCACAACTTTCACGATACAAACGACGACGCGACGACAAGGAGGTTTATGCGCAGAACCACTGCAGCTGCATTGACGCTAACATTTACGTAGTAGTTTATTTTGCCGGTTAAAAGAGCTAAAACCTCGACCTCACCTACCTACATACAATACATACCTACTACATTTTTTTCCAGTTCTCTCATAGAGTGTGGGATGAGAAGAAAGAAAGTAGGTACCTACAGCTACCAAAAGCTTAATATTAGGCCGGAAAGTTGGAGAAAGAGAATATTTTGTTGCATTTTATTATTGTGTTAGGCTCTACGCCAGTTCTGTTTTTAGATAGAACTATAGGGATTTTTATATCTAGGTATAGCTAGGTACTTAAAATTTGTATAAATATTCAGTTACTCAGCACAATTTTCTATGAATCGATATAAAGTGGGCGTATAATAATAAAACAATGATAGCTCAGGCGTCGGACGGGGTAAATTTGAAGAAGAAAAAAAAAGAAGTACTAATGGGATGTTTTTCCTCTTACGCCATCTACTCTTGTGTCATGGCTCATGGGCGCCACTAATATAATTGTGGGCCCTGTCTCTTGAGGATTTATATTTTGTCGTATTCAATTGAATGCAGTGAAATTTAGCATACATACCTAAGGTATTTTTTTATGTTGTTTTTTTATGGGACATTATTTTGTAACGTAGGAACCTTTATAGGTATTTACAGTAAGATCATCATTATTTGTACTATAGGTATACTTGCCTAAATGTAGGTTTGGTAGATTTAAACTTATGTAGGTATAAGTTATAGGTACATATGTAGGAAGGTGTATTGGCAAATTTGTTTGTTTATGAAATTATACCTACCTACCCAGAAATTAAAAAAAAAGTTCAGATTTGAGCTTAAATTGGATTTTTTTTATAGAACAGGTAGGTATAAATATGTCAGTTTATATGTATTTCCGAGAAATAAAAAAAAAAAAACTAACTTAGGCATGCTAATCTGAAATTTCTTGTTTCATAATTCTAATTCTGAGAATGAATGAGGTTGCTGTAGCTTATAGGTAGATACCTATGCCTACTAAGATATCAAAAATATTATCTGTATTGCTGGTTGTGTTTGAGAATTTTGTGTTTATTCGTCTGAAATATTTTGTTTCCATTTTTACCTACTTACATCTATCTGGAAATGTACCCATTATTATAGGCACCTAGGTGCCCATAAATATAATGCCTAGGTAGGTAGGTACCTACCTATTTTCATTTCTTGCAAATATTTTGAAACAAGTTGAAACAAAATTATTGACTAATTATTTTTTTGTTACAATAAACTGCAAGAAAAAAAAATGACGGTGCAAAATAATCGGCAAGCACACTTTAGGTTCGTTCCTTAGTGACTCAAACAGTTAGGCTGACAGATTTAGTCATTGAGCCAGTTTATATCTACCTATTTCAGAGAGTTTAGTAGTTTTCCTCCGTCACGAATTGATAGAACAGAAACTGAAACAGTTTTTGGCAGCAAGAGTCATGAGTTTTTGTGAGGAATCGTGTTTATACTTTTGAGAATACGGAGCCTTCTAAGATCTCTGAAATACCTACCTACTTATAAACTCGCTAATTATTCCTTTTTGATAAAACGTAAAAAAATAAAACCAAGTTTCCAAATCTTGTGTTGCATCTGCTATGGTTTCGGAAAGCAAATTGTAAAAATTTGCAAGAAATTTTACGTTACAAAACACACTTATTTTTAGTCCGAACCTGAGGCTGCCCAAGTAGGTACCTAATAGGTACCTATTTTTTATTTTTATTTTATTTTTGGTAGATGTGCATGTGCATACCTAGTTCTATTACCTACAATTTTATTAATTTTTAATAAATCAAATAGGCAGGTAGTTTTCATAAAATGAATGTGCCCCTAGGAAAAATTGTTTCCGAAGAAGAAAATACCTACCTATATTAAGGTTATTCATACACGGTAGATCTACGCAGTTTAGGTACGACGACTTACACCGTTGCATGAATATTGAAAAGTTCCCTTATTATAATAATGAACATTGGTGTAGGTGTTTCCTATAAATTGTTTGTTTTGATTAATTTTTGTTCTAGTATTTTATGTTCTATACCTATAAGGTAGTACCTACCTAATGTAAAATGCAAAGGTTTTCAACCAAACTTTACCCCCCCACTTCACATTCCCCTACCGAAAAATATTATTTTGTAAAAAAAAAGTATATTCACCCATCCACCCTGCTTACCCTAACCACTGATAGGAACCAAACTAAGAAGTTTTGCTTTACACTGGGTAGATATCCCTATCAAATGTGTTGTGGAGCAGATATGCAAGGGTCTTAAAACAAAAAATAGTCATATTCCCGGGAGTAGGTAAGATACCTCCATATTAAAAATAAACACATTCAATATGCCGATAAAACTTTAACATGTCTGAACATGTTCCAAATAAAATATTCCAATGTGAAAGACAGGTTTTAAGAATAGGTATTTATTTTTTTGGTTGTTGTTTTTGCTTTCGGCGAATCCCAAAGGCAGATCAGTACTGTATAGAGTAGTAAAGATGCACAGTGAAGTGGTTTCAAGTTGGGATCCCTATGTTGTTCAGAATTATTAGGTACTTTGTTAGAAAAAGGAAGAAGAACAATCAAGTTGATTTTGTTTTTTATTTTAAGGGTGCTTTAGGGTCTGGTCCGTGTTTTTCATTGAGTAGGTAGGTAGGTACCTACCTAGTTTTTTTTAAGTATGGTGGTTTAAGAGACCTAAAGTTAAGTGTTATGATCGGTACGGATGACTATTGAATATTTAATTTATTGAGAATTAACTAGGTAGATACCATAATAGGTATCATAAAACTTTACATTTACATTATAAAACTAATCTAGGAAACTACCATACATATCAACGTACCTAGTTAGGTGGTGAAACATTATTAAATATAATAAATTTAAACAATTATGTGTAGGTTGGTATGGTACAAACCTACATAGGAAGTTGGGATAAGTAGGTAATTAGGTAGGTATGTAACGTACCTAACTATTTTTTAAAATGTATTTGAAGCGAAATTTTTGAAATATGATTGTTTTTTTTCTTCAGAATGTAGAGGTTAGTGTGGTTGAGTTAATCGCAAAAAAAAAAAATATTAAGTTATGAGCAGTTGGAAAATGTAAAAATTATGTCAATTCGTTTTGAATAGGATAAAGAAATAGACGTAGGTTAAAAAAAGGAATAAACCTTAGTGAACTTACCCATGTAGATATGATTAGATTAAATTTATTATTTTCTTAAAAAAATTAAATTAAATATTACTGTCAAAAAATGTAGATAATTCATTAGGCGAGTTCAGGAAATTGAGATCTCAGAGCCCTCAGCAATCTCAGTCTCGTGAACAGGATTCCTCAGAAATTTTTCTGTCAAATTACTGAGGAAACAAATGATTGGATTTGCTTGCTCAGTTTTTGACACTGAGCCCTCTGAGATCTCATTTTCCTGAACACGCCTATTAGTACATTATGCTGATGTCGTCTGGTTGATTGGCGAAATAGAAGAATATAATTTGATAGGGGTAGGTAGGTATGTAGGTATTTAGGAAGGAATAGCAACTCACCTAACAAGATTAAAGTACCTGGCAAGATCCTCAAGAACATTTGACAAGTTTTCCTCGTCTAGTTTGCACTTACGGAAAACTTTCCAGGTCCCTGAGTAAACTTTGCCAAAGCTTGCCATTTTTCAAGGTGAGGTTTTATGTTTAATGAATTAAACGCTTGCTGCTCATAGCTCATTCTTGCGTCCTTAAAAAATCCCAAGATAGGTAGGTATTTTCATTCTTAAACTATCGTTATTGAACTTCCATTTTTTATTACAGCAGGCTCTCTTTCCTCCTTATTTGAATATCAATAGATACCTACCTATGTACCTACTTTTAGATTTACTCTCATTCTTCAATATTCAAATAGCCTGTTCATCATAAGCTGTAATAACTCTGGTGCAAAATGTTTTGTTTTAATATGGGTCCCTACTTTAGATCTATACATACATATGTACCTCCGGACAGGCTATCTGAAAAATCTTCATTGAAAAATCCAAATAAGCTTTTGAAACTACCCTGCTGCTCTCCTCATACAATCCTTTTGCATTTGTTTCAATGAAGTGACAAATCCTAAAAGAGTAACACTTTGCATGATGCAAGTGCTTTACATTTTAGCCGTTTGGATTCCATTCCTGACGAAAAACAACACGTACACAAGATTATTTTGAAGATAAGTCACTAGGGCCTGTTTCTCACGAGCTATTTCCCCAACAACATTTTTTTTAAATCTAATCTCAACAACAGTTAAACTCCTACACAATTTAATATCTGAGTGGCGCTTTTAGTCCAAGTACACCAAGCTATAATACCTACCTATTGTATGAATGAAGAAATCAAATCTCATCCGTCTTAATTTGTACACTGTATACCTACGTATCTATGTACCTATGTATACCCAAGAGATATCTGTTTCTTCTTAAAATTTAATATCAACGATGATTTTTCTCATTAAATTTTCAATACTTTTTTCAAAAGTGTTTTCATTAATCAGCATCAGCATCACAAATCATTCATCCTACACCAATACAAAAAATAGCAACTATAGCAACGTCATCATCAATGGCACCTACTGATATCACCCATAACACGTTGCACATTCAATTCCGCCTTCGAACTTACTAAACAACAACACAAAAAATGTCTGTTTTCTACAATTCAAAACAAAACACTCTTGATTAGCAATTAGCAAATGGTATAGTGTTGTTGTCGTCGTCTGATCTAGTCTACTCTAGTCACCGATTGAGCGTTATTAATTAAAAATTTCACACGAATAAAATATTGCAAATTTCTATTTTAAAAATAAACAATCATTAAAGCGCCACGTTTAATAAATATAGTTATTAAAAATAAAAATGTACAAACGAGCATGTGCATTTATATACGAGTAGTATGTAGGTACTTACTATGTATTAATTTTAAAACTCACCTCTATCTAGAAATGCATTCCACTTTTTATAGTCAGGAATGTGATGTTGCATTTTGGAATGTGATTTTTATCGATCGATACTTTAATATTATTGAAATACGAAGCAATTTTCTATGGGGGCCGTAATTTAAAAAAAAATTGACAAGGGTGGCAGATGATCATTTGTAAAATGTAATGTAACTACCTAGTCAAATTTCTCCCCATACCTTTAAGGGGCCGTTCACCTTGAAACGGTCGTAAGGACTATCTCAATATGAGTCGCATTTAAATTATAATTTGACAGCTGTCAAATTTTCTAGTTAAGGAAAATGAGATGTGAAAAATGTTGGTCCGTCAAAAATGGAGACATTTAAAGATTTTTTTTATATAGGTAACGTAGATGTTGGTCAAATACCTAATCGATGAATGAATGGAGTACAGTGAAAATTATCTGGCTTCGATACTCTTTTTTGCAACCCTACACATCGAACTATTTTAAAACCAACTACGTATACAGTTTCTATTCTATCGTATCGACAATGCACTCTAAAAGTGGGTTATCTGACTATATTCATGCATATATGTCTACTAATTATTATCAGACTTTGGCTATGACATGTGCTGCGCCACGATTGTCATTTGCCAACCGCCAACCGGTGAATTACCCCACACACATCGGAAACCGAGTGTGAATGCAAGCAAAATGGCTACAACGAAAATAAAAAACGAAGGAAATACAAATAATAATTTAATTACCCTAAGTGCTTGAATAGAAATACAAATTTAAAGATTTTTACTACTTTGTTATACTGAGAGATAGATAAAGAGAAAAATAGAATAAAAACAAGTTGACGTAGTGTAATGCACATTATACTCGTAGTAGAAAATTACTATTAGTTTTAGTTGTGCATGGTAAAATATTATGGCGGTTGATGGCGCCTTTTTGACGCTGTCGTGCGAATTCTGGTGTTGCTTAATCATTGCTCTCGTCAAATAGACCAAGCAAAACAAAACAGAAAAACTGCTGTCGCATTGGGATGACTGTTAGTTTATCCACGACTAATATTTTATTCTAAGAATTAATTTGTTTTTGTAGCATTAGTCATATAAGGATGTACCTACTATAGGAGAGTGACATTCTCTATATACGGTTTGATGACTTTAAACTGCAAAGAATGTCACCCCTGATTTACTTTCATTTTATTTTGCATATAATCAAGAAATATTGAACATTTATTACATTCGTGCTGAGTGCTCCATACAGTCATACCTGTTAAATTGTTAAAAGAAAAAAAAAATACTAACAAAATCCGTTCACGCCATACTTAAGTGATTTTTGTTTATATCAATTCTTATACAAAATATACACGGGCGTACCCGACTTGTTTAATGTTTTAATGATTTTTATGCCACCACATTAAAAAACAAATGATTTACCTACACAAGACAGAACCAAACAATAACATTTATTATTTCTAAATATTCAAATACAGGAAACAATGTTTATGCATGAATATGTTAGATAATAAAAAAAAAAGTAATAAATGCCAAAAACTCCGTTATCAATATAAACAGTTTATGACGGGGATTTTATTTGCATGACTTGATGACGTCGAAACAATTCTTTTCTGTTTGTCGTCCCCAGTTGGCATTATAATAAAATCGAAAACTAAACAAAATATTAGATAATTTAATGTTGTGGGGTGTGTTGTGCGTATTATGAAGATACAAAGAACCCTTTCAGTTGTTGGTGTGGTGGTGTTAGTAGGTACTTCCGCAACTTGAATTGTTATGAAGGTTAAAATGAAATCGATAGAATTGACATTATTGTCTACGTATGATGAACTCTAGGATACTGGGTCTTTTGTTGTTTCCTTAAAATCTCCTAATCTATTTCTATAAACTACACCAATTTATCTATGACATTATTCTAAAATATTAACTTTATTTTGTTTTTGTATTATTATTTAATTTCAGACGTTAATTTGTTTTCCAGAAAAGCCTCTAGTGCTTAATCGTGTTAAGATCATTAATTTTGATAGACAAAAGAAAAGCAATAAACAGTTAAAATGATGCAGTTTTATCCAAGCGCATTTAGCTCGTCAAATTCGCTGCTCGAACCAGACTGGAGCGACAGCGATACATTCGGCCAGGGCTATGGTATAATAAGTGCAGATCCAGAAGAACTCTTTGAGGGTCTGTGTTCAATACCGCGCAGTATATGCGACGATATTAGACGCCTCGAGTCGGGAGGTCCCGATTTCCCAGGAAGTGAAAATTCTGAAAATAATGACACAACACTGCCAGAAATTCGCAATTACAATTGTATGTGGTCGGGCAAATGTTCGCCTGAAAATAGATCCAGCACATCGTCATCAGCTGACAATAATGTATCAGATTCAGTACCAATGGCAGCAATTATTGGTAACAGTCACAAAATGATTGCAACAGTTATTAAAACAGAACCCATTGATGAAACAGAAAACCATTTACGAATGATATCACGTCAAAGTCAAATACAACAACAGCAACCACAGATCCCAACACAACAGCAACAAATGCAACAACAGCAGCAACAATATACAAATCAACAGAGCATGCAAAAGATACCGCCTGGCACGTCACTGCTTTTGAATTCAAGAAAAACGTCAAGCAACCAGCAACAGCAAACGACACAGCAACAACAGATTCATAAGAAATCTAAAAACAGCAACAGTATACAAAACCCAGTGATACCGACAACGGAATTCTTACGTGATCGCGATTTAATAGCTTCATACACATCGCCCACATTCGGCCGGCCCGATACACCGCACAGTTTGGAAGACGACGACGATGCCACAGAGTTCAAACATTCATATGATTTGACAGCGTGTGTCATGGGATCGAATAATATATCGTTGTTGGAGGCAAATGATCCTGACAAGATGATGGCAATCAATAGATTGCGCGAACAGCTAGAAGATACTAACAAGAAGATTGAGCCCAGCCATGATGGCTCGCTGGCGGATGTACTAAGTGTCATTGTAAAAGATAGCATATTCGACAAGAGTTGTCGCAGCAAAGATGACGATGAAGGTTTCTTCGATCGGCAATACTCTTCATCGTCCCAGCAGAATAACAGTTCGGGCGATTGGGATTCTTCAGATGATGCATCATCGTTCGACGAGGATGCAACTTCATTGCTATCCAAAAGAAGTGGCTGCTCCTCATCTATGTCATTCTCTTCTTCGAATCCAATTGGAGGAAATACAGCCTACCCAATCAAGCACAGTGATCACAGCTACACAAGAAGTAAAGATGGAATCGATGACGACATAAGTCCAAATCTGGAAACTCCATCTGATTCTGGTGAGTTCTTAATTCTTTTAATAAGGCTTAGTGTCTTGATCCAATTAGATAACGTCAATGTCCTCACTTTACGACTATACAACCCATACTTGAACAAAATAAAAAAAAAATCATAAAAGTGCAAAGTAGTGTATACTATTCCCGCCTAAATAAGAATACAAGTGGGCCTTGAACCTATCCCATTTGTGCGCATATTGTGTAGTACAACCAGACTACTCCATCTACAACTACAACAAGACAAACAAAAAAAATCAATAGTAACACGTGTGTTCAACACGACAAGTGTACAAACTCTTACGCTTGGGAAGACAAAACTGATTCTCCCCAAAAGAATTAACACCTTTTTCTTTGGGATGGTATTGGTGGGGCCCATTTTGTATATATGTATGTTCGGGATGAAGACAGCTACGAAATGTGCCTGTCGCCAGGATTGGTCTTGCGCAGAGGTATTTTCTCACTGTACATAACATAAGTAGTATCGCGCCCAAGAAAAATCTGGATGCAAGGATGTCTGGAAAATATACAAATCAATCTCTCTTTTGCGGTTGTGTGAATATGTGTATGTGTGTATATGTATCTACAACTTTAATGCCACCGCAAAAAGGTAATTTTTATGATTCCCTCTGCTCTAGGTTCAAGGTACCAACAGTTGTCATCAAAATTGTCGTTGTCGTTGTTGGCGTAAAGGTATTTTCTTGCCTGCCTGCTACATGTTTGTAGGGCTTCTTCATCTTTATCTTTTTGTAGAAACAATAAGCCTAGAATTGGTGGTCAATCAAACTAGCTTTGGACTAGGCCCTCTTTATTTATTTTTTTTTTTTTTTTGCTGGGGCTTGAACTAAACCTAGAGGACACACACAACACGCAAAGTGAAATATGATAGCTAAACATTTAAGTCTTTTTTTTGTTTGCCCATTGAGGCTTTTTTATTTTTATTTTTACTACAACGACGAAACTTACCCAAGTCATAAAGAAATACGAATATAGAAATAGAAGAAGGAAATAGACTGAAATTTATTGTCTGATGTCACGTCTAGAAGTCTGATGTCACACACAGTGTTGTAAAGTAGGAAATATAATTTTTCTTTCTTTCTGCTGTTGCCAAGTCGATTCAGGCGAAATGCTTTTATTGGCGCCAAAAAAAAGCTCTTCCTTGAGTTCGTACATAGGTGGATCCTTTTTCGGAGTTCCCAATTTAAAGAAATATGTATAGGTACCTAGGTATATAAATTTGTAGAAAGTTTTGTTTTTGTTTTTCAAACATACTGTTACATAAGTTACGGGCAGATTAAATAACGCTTTGTGGTTTTGAAATTTTCTTGATAAAAAGTACTTTAATATTGGCCTAAGAACAGGCGATAAGTATATAATCTGGAATCCTTATGTTGACCTTTGAATCAAAACTAATATTCCATAAAACATTGTCTGGATATTACTAAAGTGGGTTCTTGAGGAAGGCATGAGATACCTATCTGTCTTATTTCTAGATCGTCACGTCACCGTATATGTAGCTTTTTACCTACCTAGCTAAGAATTTTCTTACCATATTCTGTGAGTCCAATTATTTGTCAATGTCGACTAGTCCATAAATATTTTCTCTTTTTCTAATTATTATTTTAATTTTTAATGGGAAGGATTTTAATTTTGGCATTTGCTCTGTCTACCAATCAATTCAATCCATTTGATAGGAAATAATTAAACATTCTTTTGAAAAGAAAAAAAATTGCTTAATTAACCACACACTGTGTTGTGTATACATCTTTTTGTATAAATTTTGTTTCTTTCTTGTTGGAGAACTTTATTTAAAGCTTTTCTCTAAAGAGGATTCAATGGCAATGAACTGTTTGAAGGCCACATACATTTAAGGCACTGAATCCACGTGATAAGAAGAAATAGCTATAGGTATGTTGTACGTAGAAGGAAAGAGATTTTCTATTAGCTTCAACAAAATATTAAAGCTTTTACCATTCCATTCCAATGAAAAAGTTTTTATTTTTTTTGTGTAGGTACCTATATCGCAACGAAATCATTAAAAGGTTTCTGTTTTATGAGAAGTCCTTATTTCTTTGATTCGAGCTTGTTATCCGGGGGCTCTCAATAAAGGTACTCATAAAAATATAATTCTACAAAACAACAATGATGATGATGATGATGATGATGACGACGCCGACGCCTGTTTCAATGAATTTTTATTAGCACACGTGTAGCAATCATGTTTACTCTCAAGGTCGCCACGATGGTAGTTGTAGTCATTGTCGTCGTCGCTGTTCGTTCTCGTTGTTGTCATTCCGAATCGGAATATTATGTATACAAAATACCTACATAGTGGGAGAGCAAAGCTTTTTTCGCTGATTTTTGTTTGTTTTTTTCTCCTTCATTTCGTTGTTTTTTTTTTTTTTTTTTACAAATACGTAAAAAAAGGCCCACCAACCATACCACGCCCAAAGGTTCTGGAATCTGGATACACAGGATGATGCACATTGTCATTGTCTCACTGGAATAGACAACATAGAATGTGAGATACATATCTAACTTAATTTGTTTTTGTGTATGGCTCTAAGTATTACTATGAGAGGAGGGTTTGGGGGACAAAAAATACTTTAACGTTCGAGTAAGAGTATGACTAATATACCTACTGTCTGAGTACTTAGAAATCTTGTTTGAAGACTGTCAAGAAGTTTTTTTTTTCTTCGACGCAGCAGCATTCTGTAAGATTATATTAATGTTCATAATATATGTATGCCACCAGATGAAAGCGGAATTTCAGACTGATTACTATCAATTAAGGTGGAATTATTTAAATGAGAACTATAATACGAGTAGACTTTTTTAAGAATGAATGGCTTAAAGCTTCCTGTTTACATGGACGGTATTGCGTTGAAAAAAAAAAATAGAAACTGACAACGCCTTTTCTACTACCACTATGCAGGGAAGGGATAACAATTTTTGCATTGGAAAGAGAAGCAAATGAGACGATATCTTTTGAGAAAAGACACAGAGAAGAGCATATTTTTGAAGGGTGATTAGGGATGCTACAGGACTCAGGAGTTGGCATTTAGCCAAAATACTGTTAGCATTGATGGATAAAAAAGGGCTGCTGTCTATGACCTGAAAAGGAGTTTTTTATTTTGTATTACAAGTTTAGTCATTATTACAGTGATGCATGCTTACATACCTAGACAAATATTTAAATGTTTTCGACAACTTCTTTATGTAAAACAAGAGTCAAAAGGCTTCTTTTAGACTCAAATTGTACTTTTTATCCTTTTTCTCAATTTCAAAGCAGCTGGATTTTCTCTTAAAAAACGGCCAGGCCTTGCTTTTTTGCATAAAGAAAGTTATCCCTTCAATGATTCTTCTCAAACCGCAAACTTTCTTTTTTAACGACTTGTCAGATCATTTTACATTTATTTACACTCTAAACACACATGCCAGTTGTTCTGACTGTACTTTCACACAACTGTCATTTTATATTAAGAGCATTCGCAAATAAAATCGAAGATCTCAGACTGCAACATGTTCAATAATAATATTCTACGTACTTATATACATATGTACATCTGCTATCTGCATAAAAAGAATTCCTCTTTCCTCTAGCAAGTCCGATGTCCTCCATTTAAACTTTTGGTTCAATTGGTTTGCAACTCTTTCACTATATACGCAAAAAGAGACAATTCAAACCGTCAAATAATTAATGCAATTAAAACCCAAAAATGAGTAATGAAATATTTTTTTTTTTTTTTGAAATGGTTCTTCCTCTTGTTGAATGCATGGCGGGCGTACACATTCGGTGCGACCGGTTTCCTTCTTGGCCTTTTGTGGCCCGCTCATTTATATTCCATCATGCGATTTCCGTCGGATGAGGCAATGTCTGTCTGTCTGGTTTGCTGGTACTGCTGCATGCATGTGCACATGGTTGAGTGCAATTCCCGGCTATCTTCCTTGGGTTTAAAGTGTCTTCATCGTATCTTTTTCGTCGTCGTCGTCATCGTCATGAAGATCTTTCAGAGGCGTCCAACGTCTTCGTCGTCGTCTGTGCAAAAATAAAAGAGTTAGAGTATACAAAAAAAGCGCAGCGACCTATCAACTGAATCGTGTGAAAAAAATTCATACAGAACCAAAAAATTCACGATAAATTGAGAGAAAATCAAACCGAAAAAAAGAAAACCAGAGAGAACGTGATACAACAAAAAAATCGAGAGAATTTTTTTCTGTTTTTATTGCTCAGCTCACAATTATTTTTCGCCGGGTAAACATTCTCTGGTGTTTTTGTTTTTATTTGTATTTGTTTTATAATTTTTTTTTTTCACTATTGACAATTGTTGCATTTGCGCGCGAGGAGTCGCATGCACATCGTCAGTTTTCATGCCACACCACCACCGCACCGGCACCTCATTAAGTATGTTTATGTTTATTTTTTTTTTCTTCTTATTTTCATGGCTGGTTTCTTCACGAGTACACATTTATGATCTATACTACAAGTCTCAATCTCAATCTTCCATACACAACAACAACAAATTAAAAGAAAGATGAGCTCGTTCAAAAAATAACACATGCGATCGCGCTATTCCGTGACCCCAGATATTGAGAGAAAGAACAAGGTTGGGAGATGTTGGTTTGGTTCTGTGAAGCGACAGTGGAGGAAATATATTTGCGCGCTCGTTAACCCTTTTATAGCCTTCGTCAGCTAATATCTCAAGCAATACGCGAAATATGCCAAGCATTTCCAAGTCATGTCCACATGATATACTATACATAAATGTACATACTATGGAAGCGCATATGAATCTTTTTCCACCACAAAGCTTCGCTCTACCGTGACACCGCAGCCGCAAAGAGTATCGTGTGAAAAATGCATTCTGCTGATTGAGCATGAGTACACCCAGCGTTGCCAATTAAATACAAAAAAAAATTTCTTTAGTCTTTATATAAAAACAAATTTAAAGTGCTTATAGATAAAATATAACAAATTGTAGGAAAAATTTCGAAATAAGGTTTTATTTACAAAAAAGAACAATTTTAAATAGAAAAAAATATCTTACGCAAAATATGCTAAGCAAGCATTTCCAAATTGCAATCATAACAATCCCTGCTAAGCAGACAGTACCAAAATGCACGAGATTTTTTTTGTTGTGCAAATGCAAGAGTTAGGTACTCATTGTGCAAATGTTAAAATAATAGGTACTGCACAATTTAATTACAATTGCATTGTCCATTTTTTTTTTTTTTTTAATCTGCTTTGCATTGTTTAGCTTTGCACATCTTGCGTTTAGGAATTTGGCCTTACATTAAAAAAAAGTAAAAAGTAGAACCACTTGGCGTGATGGTTGTCGGACTTTCATGCCAAAGGTCTGGGAATCAAATCCCTGCCTATGCAACCAAAAACCTAGACCTCCAAGCTCCTGCGAGCAAATCTCTTGTCACGAAAAAGTGTCTCTCATATTAGGCGTTCGGATTCGGTAAAAAATTGTAGATCCTCTCCATTCCTGCCAACTAAAAATACGCACCACGGTATAGGTTGTTGAGAGTTGGAATACATTAGGCCCTGTCGCGTCACCAAATTATTTATTTGCTTATAGCTAAGTAAAAGCATACTGATTTTGAGCATCATCTTGATAACAAACACTTTTCAGGAAGGTACAAATAAAATTGGTCCCGTCTTTAAACGATTTTTATCTCTTGTTATCTCGAAAAAGACAAAATCATTTCCATGTCTTGTAGGTATATTAATTAGGGACAAATTCAAGAATTCTTAGGAACTATCTTTTTGAAAAAAAAAAAAAAAAAAAAATGGTAACACTAATGTAATGCAGGTACTAACTTATGTATGTATATCACTTAACATTTTTATTAGTCCTTTACTTTAAGAGTAGTCTTTTCTCCCCTTTTTTCATATTTTATCTTACCGCCACGCAATATTGTTCAAGTGAGTGCCTCTTAGTTAACCGGTTAAGGATTTCCACCAAGAAAGTCCACAAATAATGCCGCTCGGCAACAACGTTTCGATCGCGTTTTTACATTTTAAGATTCCACAAAACAATCTATATGCTATACATACCTCACCATATTGATGTCGTCGTCTTTTAGTCTCTCTTTCTTTTGAAGAACGTAGCTTAACTGGTTTTAACACTTCTATGAATTGAAGATCAAGACTATAAAGCAAAATCAGACAAAAAAAAAAAAAAAAAATCCCCTGAAGTGTAGACAACTATTATAATAAAGGGCCATAAATAATTCTGATCACGAATATAGTAGACACACTCAATGAATAATCATATTACGTCATTTAATAACAACAAAATCCAGAATCGCACCGCGATTTTATATTTTCTTATTAAGTACAACAAAAATAAAATCATAGCTACATACCAACGATCTTTTAATTTAAAATACACGTTGGGACTGTTGCATTCCTCCATCATCAGCCTGAACCAGCATCGCAACCGGTCAAAAGAAGCCCATTCCGTGTGTGGCTTGGCTGGCTGGTTACAAAAAATAACAGGTTTGCAAAAATAGCTTTATCTGTGGCAACGAAGAAAGAGAGTGTACGATTATCTCTAGACAAGTTTTTAGGTACGAAAAATGTTATAAAAAGTCTGTGGTTTTGTCTTTTGGGCGTGGGTATAGCTTTACTCTGAACTCGGATCATTGTGCCACGAAGTGGTGTTTTATGAATGAAGTGAGCTAGTTACCGTGGGTTGTACACAAACCAAGGACAATACTCTAGTTTGACACACTATTGGTACATGTGGCCTAGCTAGTACGCGGGACTGCTATGGTGACGACTCTCTTGTAGATAATCACATAGTCATAGTAACGTTAACGCCATGAAGCTGAAGCTGTTGCAGGCAGTCCCGGTGATTGCTCGAATTGCGATTCAAATTCCCTGCCAACAGCAGTGACTGTGGTAACTGCTGAGACGCAGATGTTTTCCTTGTCGTTTTTTCTTTTCTTCTTGAATACCTGTCAGACTTGTTTTAGAAATATATAATTGTTTTAAGCTCTCCGTGTCGTCGTTCTTACTGCAATCTATGTTAAAGCTTTAATTCAATATTTTCCTGATTATAGAAAACTGGTACTTTGTAGGTATCTCACATGCTATATCGAATCTTATCAGTTTTTATCTATCACAACCAACTCTGCGAGCTGTTGGCAATTTAAAATGACTCAAATGCTTATTTTGGTTGGTGCTGGCAGAATATTAGTTGGTAGGTATGATCAGATTTGAAAACATTTGTCTTTAAAGCGAGCAATTTAAATTATTATAATCGCGAGCAAAATATCTTAAAAATAAAAGGTATACCTTAGCTTTTATGCAAGCACCTTTGCCGGTCAGTTTGATTAAAAAAAAAATATATTTATAGCATTGAAATTATTGCTTTCAGCTGGACTTCTAAGCCTTTGCTTTGTAATTTAGATTATCAATTATCTCTTCGCCATTAGAACTTATCAAATTGTTCATGTTTCATATGTAATACGTAAAGATACACTCCATGTCATAAAAACATGTACATGTGTATTTGATTTCAAATACAGACGATTTTGCACATAAAAGTATTAGCGTCCACAATGGAAAATGTTCTCGTTCGGGACTAAGTGACATTTGGTTTTTATTTTGTAGGCAAACAAATATTTGCAATTGACATTTTTTGTGTGAGAAATAAAAAAATTATTTCTTGTGATTTAGGAAAAAACAGATTGTTCTTTCTTCTGACACTGACTGTAAAATCAGTTTCCTTGCATCTGATGCGGCGATTTTGTATGCTTGAAGAGCTACGATTAGATAAGATTTTCCTTTTCTTAAAATATGATGTTCTACAATAATAATGATTTCGTTTTTTTTTTGCCTTGAAATTGTTTTTTTTTTTTTGACAATCACTTTTTAGAGTCTTAAGTATTGTTGGGCAATTTAATTTAACTAGTATATTTCTATTTTGTGTAGGTAGGTACTATTAATGTGATTGATTTTGGACTTATGATAAAAATCAATAAAATATATTGCAAGTAGGTCAAATGAAAACTTAACAGAAGATTTTGAGAAGGTTTTGTTTGATAAATGATAAGCTTCCAGGCAGTAAACATCGTTTGAGAATTGAGAGTTTAGGCAGCTAGGACATATTTAATGGTTCCACTGCATGATATTACTCTACTGTTGGACGTTTTGTTTATTTACTTTATCGGAAAAGTGGTTTAAACTGTAATATACGCAATTTCATTTCAATTGAAGTGACCAAATAAAATTTCATCAATACATATGGAAAATTATGAAATTCCGAAGATTTCTTTCATTACAGCATGGATGCCTGTGATTTTTTGCATTTTTGTTTTAATATTTTCCCGCTGTTTTCGTAACTATTTCGTTGTCTTTTTCGAGATCAACTAAAAATTTCGTTTCACATCAGCAGCATACTATGCTTAAAGATAAAAACTGTCCATAAGCCAGACAAAAATGAGCCAGTTGATTATCTCTAGGTGCTTGTCATAATCTCGAAAATGGTTTCAGAACAGTATTAACACGATGTCAGTATAATGGCAACAATTACCGTCTTAAACGTCAGTAATACTTGTCAGTTTTGTTTATGCAAAGATACTGGCAAACTTATACCATTTTCAAGATAGACTTAAAAATTGTGAAAGAGTTTACCAAGTAAATGGATGAAAGTATGACAGTTTGTCAATAATGACAATGAAATAAGATTTATGCGACAGCTGACCAATAAGATACTAGAGAATTTGTAGTTATTTAATAATATGAACTAGCCTACTCCCTATGCAAGTTTTTTTTTGGAATATGTTTGACTATGTTTGAATCATAGATCTGCAAATATAATTATTGTCAACTAAACTTAACGATGAATTAAGATTTGTTTGGCAGTAAGTCAATAATAAGAAATGCAAAATGTAGTTGTTGTATATTTTTTGTTCATTTGAGGAAGAAAAGGTCTGTTTTGGTAACGCAACAGCCGTCAAAACCAATAGAAACATAATTTTTGACAGCTTGCGAGAAGTTCAAGTTATCAATCTGACAAAAAGTGCGAAGTTAGGTAGTTGGGTACAATTTTAAAATTGAAATTTTGTCACTACAATTGCCTTAAGAGCTCAATTTATTGCTGAAAGTAGCCTATTAAGCTGGCTAGAGGGCTTCTGCAATCAAATACCCACTTATAAAATATTTTGTGGTGCGAACAAAAATAGTTTGAGTGAGTTTTGTCTGTGTGTCTTCTTTAACTACATATTGTACTTAGAACCCTAGTATGTATTTCAATTAGTTACTATCTATCTTTCCGTATCAATTTGTCTTCATACAATTTATCTAACATTCTTTCCCAACACATACCTACCTACCTATTCACATTCTGATTTCTTTCTCAAGAATCTTATCTATCTGTCAATAGAGAGCAAAATAAAGAAACAAAAACATTCTACGACGTTACTTATAGTAAGATACGTACCAATCTCGACAAAAAAAAAAAAACATTCAGACACAACAAACTATGTATAAGGTCGTCAACTTTAAAGCACCACTTTCGCTTTCTCCTTCATTTTTATATTTTTTATTTGCTTCTTTCTCACTCATTACTCTCAGTTGTGTTGTGTATTATATTTTTATTAAATTTTGTTCAATAGCTTTCCGACTTTATATAAAAAAGTATCAACACAAAGCTTTGTCCTGCTGTCATACAAATTACTATGCGCAACGGTGTGCTTCATTAGACCATGAAACGATGTCGCTCCATTCAACAACTATAAAATAGAAACAACTTAACAAGAAAAACAAAAAATTATATCAATTAAAACCCTACTACGATGATCTTCAGTGTCGTATCTTGCTTATGCAACACGATCAATAATCGACAGCAAAAATTTTAGTCTATAAAATTAGTTTATCCACTAATTATTATCATTCACGCTCTGATTTTTTTTTTTGACAGGTATTTTTTAATGATTAAAAAAAAAATAACTGGTATGTTTGGTTCATTATACAAACTTTAACATGCTATTTAGCCCCTTCAAGCTTCTGAGATCACACGATTTTTCCTCTGATGTCAAAAATTCAGCTAGCGAATAGTTTTTTTTGTATTGCCATTTGACGGAATGAGGATGTGGAGCATATCAAAAATCTCAACTGTCCCATTTTCAAATCCCAACATCCTTAAACGTGATATAAACAAACCCAAAATTGATTATGATAATGCTATTTGCCTTTTTTTTACTCGACTCGAAACGGAACCAAGCAATATACCAAAAATCGACTTGGAACAGAAACACATTCAGCTTCAGTTGCAGTGGAAGGAAACTCGTATATTCTCTCAGAAGATCTAAAGTTGATTTTTATACTCACTCATTCACAGAATTAATCAGAATCTCGTTATAAAAATCCTTGAAAAAAAACCATACGTAGTCGAAAATCTCGTATAGATATCCATAATCTCTGCGATTAATTCTTTGATAGACGTAATTAAATTAACTACTTAAGTCATAAAAAAAAGTTTTCTAACAAATAAAAATTCCTCTTAAAGGTTCTAATGGTTAAGTATTAATCAACATAAATTCATGAGAAAGAAAGCTCCACAATATACTATCACATATGTGTATTTGCTGTCACAGGTTATTAATTCGCTACTAGGCAATATTTGTCATTAGAAAAGTTGATGACAGAAAAATAAACTTTTTGACGGAATGCCAGATAGCAACGTCAGGAAACTAGGTTAATTTTTATTGGTTGGCAACAGATCGAACAGAAAAAAAAGAACAAATTAAAACACCATGTACCTACTATCACTTGAGAATGATAAGCGTGAACAGATCAACGTTGACGTTTTGTGTTGTGTTGAGTTCTTTTTTTCTTGGTTTGCTGTCAGCTACACAACTTCCCTGCACCACCCCTTAAAATCTATCCGGAGATACACACATTTTCTACACACAATCCCCTTCGAAATGTATAGTAGCTCTGAAAATGACTTTTTTTCGTCGCACAATTTGTTCGTCTATTTATAAAGCTTCCTCGTTTATACTTATATTTTGCAGCGATCCCGCTCCGCTACCACTGCCGGGTGGGAAGTGTGTAGTCAGCGGTTTATATTCTAAGAAAATGTAAATTTACAAAATTTAGAAGAAATCAAAAATGCGCTCGATTTTTTTTTTTTTTTTGCTCGAGAACTTTTGTATCTTTCGTATGTTTCGAGATTTCGACAACGAAAATTTCCATTCGCCTAATTCACTAATTCATGTTTGCGGGTCTCGAAAGTAGTACGTGCGTGAATACGATATCAACTTTGATTAAAATTAGATTTGGGAGGGGTGTAGGCAGTTGGGGTTGGGTTGGATTGGATTGGATTTTTATAGTATCCCGATGAATTGGCGCTTTTTCGGCAATGCGACTTTTGCGCACCACATGGCTTGCTAGCTGGTTTTGTTGTTGCTTTTTTTCTTGTAAGCTGACTGGGGCTATAATATTATGTCGTGCGTCTTTTGCAGTACACAGCTCTAGCTGCCATAATGTCGGCGGCATAGAATATATTTCTGGTCATACATGTTCCTGCTGTAGTAGGACTCTATGTTGTGTACATTGCTCAAGTTCTCATTATAGGCTTTAGGCTCAGCAGCAGCAGTAGTGGCGGTGACGGTTTTGCTTGGTTTCTTCGTTATTTTTTGTTTTGCTGTTTCTATGCGGAAATCGATTTAAGAAATTGCTGTCGCCGCCGCCGTCCACAGACAGTATAGGCCTGTTAGCTGTGTGCTGTGACTTGGAAGAGGCGGCAGTGAGTGGTATAGAGTATAGTGTATGCCGGCTTTTAATGATTTTTACGTAACTCGTAAATACTTTGTCGTTGTTGTATAGTAGGTTTATTATTATTATTATTTTTTGTTGTCTTCTTCCAAGTTTGTTATATTTATTGGCAATAGGACGGCGCGCGGTATACACCACATCACCATAATCGTATATGAATATATGTATGTATAAAAGTCGTTTGTGAGTTGAGTTTATGGGGTTTTGTATTTTGTATTCTTACTTTTGCATGATAAATGCGAAACTTCCGTCTCTTGTAGTCTTTCGTTGGTATATGATAAATAGGCTTGGCATCTCGAAAGCTTCTTTTATATGTACTGTGCACTTATTATACCATTTCTATATCTCTATCTTAAACCGTACAAATGGGGATGGATTTTTTGTGTGTGCTGTTTGCCCAAAGTGATTCATTGTGAAGTTTGAGTGGGTGGCGTTGGTTGGATTTGGAAAAAAAGCAATAATAGCCAGCATCTTTTAGGTTTTTGGCGACAAGGGTCTGAGTCAGAAAGTTCGTCTTCTTGTATTTTTTTTTTATATTAAATAGAGATTCCAGCCATAACTGGCGCCCGTCAATAGTAAGTAGTTGTTAGCTTGAAGTTGGAAATTTTGTATTTTTTATAATACAATATTATTGTCGTTAAATGTTTTGTCTTTTTTTTTTCTTCCTTGATGAACTGATATTTATATCTGCAGATGAGCTGCAGTAAAATTTGAAATACGATACAAGAGATAAAAAGAGGGCAATCTATTATACTTTTTCAAGAGAGTTCTTTCAAGCATTTTGTAATATGATGGAGATGATGAGGGTTAGTGATATACAATGAGGAGATTTATTATCTGCAATGCAGAAAGTAATTGCTTTCGAAATGAAATGTATCAGAAGTATTTCCCAGAAATGTATATCTATGAAATTTTTCAAGAAATCCGATATAATTATGAAATTTATTTGAGCATTGGAACTGTCGTATGACTAAAAATCTGTCAAATTATATGAAAAATGGTATGAAGTTGGCTGTGATAAGCTTTTTACTCAATCTTCTTCCAAACTCAAAAAGTGCACAAGTTTTGCTCTCTAAGCCTGAGCTAAAATAGAAACATATTTATTTTGACAGCTCATTGATCTGCTCTGAGATGAAAAAGAAATACGCATTAAGTTGTATTTTTTAATGTGAAATTCCTTGGTAATTTTCACAATTTGTTGTCAGAAACCATGAGAAAAAAAAAAAACAAATTTGGGAGCGTATTTCGTTTTAAGCTCTGAGCAGAGCATGGAACAAAGCTCGAGTGATCGGAGTTAGCTCTGAGCAGAGTAGGTATGATCAGAGCTCTCCGATATCTATAATTTTGAAACACATCTAAGCACTGAACTGTCATACGAGTCGATATTAATCGGTGTGTTCAACAACCAAAATTTAGAACTGATTTTCAATTTTCATCTGACATGTTTTGAAAAAGAGTAAAATTTAATGCGCTCAGCTTTTTGCTCCATTCGCTTGGTCTTTTTATTCTGAGCTCATGGAGCGTACTCCGAGCCTGCTGTGGAAAAAAGGAACACAAGTTGAGCGCTCTGAGTACTCTGAGCTAAAAGAGAAACACTTTAATTTAACAGCTCAGTGATATTGCTCGGAGCTAAAAAAAGAAAAAAAAAACGGCAAATGAAGGGTTTCGGGGCTAATTAGGGTATGTACCGTTCTGACAGCTCTAATAGGGTGTTTTAATGGAATCTGTCAAAGTCAAAAGTGACAGCCATTACTTTTTCAATGAAATGCGCAGAATTACTATCCCGTGTAGAACCCCCAAAGGGACATAATACAACTCTTCTGATCCTCGCTAGGCCTAGCATTGTTCCAATAATCAGCTTGTTTTATCTTTATTTGCCCCAAATGGTTTGGGGAGTAGTCTATTTAATCTGAAACACCTGTATCTGTTGGTTGCATCTCAGAATCGCGTTTCGTATCTATTTCTTTGTTAAATAAATAATAGTTTTGTTTTTTTTTTCTTACCAAATAATTGTTTTCATAAATTTAATAGCTTTCTTCTTTTTTTTTCAATTTCAGATGAAGAAATTGATGTTGTATCTATTGGTGACAAAAAACTTCCAACAAATCCATCAGACAAAGATCGTCGAGCCCTACAAACAAAAGTCGCTCATAAATTTTCAGCTGCTCGTATTGTCAAAACACCCGGTGGCATTCGAACAATACCACCACGAAGACGTGTCTCTTACGATTTACCCTATACCCCAAACAGTGTAAGTCCAATCAAATCAGGTTCATCTTTAGCTGCATCTCGTTATCCATCGCCGACAAGCACACCCTACTGCAGTAGTAGTCCTTATTCTTCTTCCTCATCTTCGTCATCATCAAAATACCACCACCATCATAGTACATCGTCAAGAAAACGTATTGCAGCTAACTGCAGTATACGAACAGGTGGTAGTAGCAGCAATAGTGTCATCATAAATGGTTCCAATTCCGATGAATTTATGCCACCGAGCAAGCGTCATCGTGGTAAAAAACAAAAGACACCCTCAAATATTTCCATAAAACGTCATTATAGCGTCGATGAGGTCGATACAATTGAGAAGCGTAATTTACACAATGACATGGAACGTCAACGGCGAATTGGTCTTAAGAACCTCTTTGAAGCGCTTAAAAAACAAATACCCAGTATAAAGGATAAAGAACGCGCACCAAAGGTAAATATCCTAAGAGAAGCTGCTAAATTATGTGAGAATCTTACGCGCGAAGAACAGCATTTGAGCGATCATAAAGAAATGCTCAAAGAACAGTTGAGAAAACGACAAGAAATTTTAAATCAACTAAGATCTAAACAAAATTCAGCCAATAGAGGGTGTTGATGATAAAATTATTTAAAAGGGGAAACAAAAACTGTAAATAATTTAGTAATCTTCTTTTCTATATCAAAAGAAAAAAAAGGGTAAATAATCTGTGACCAAAGGGAATGATAGAAAAAATAACGAGAAAAAAAAAACAACAATTGAAATATGATATTTAGGGATACTGTTTTCATCAAAAAATTGCTTCTTTTCTTTATATTATATGAATAAACTACTATATATACATACATGAATAAAATCTGTACATATGTGAATATGTATAAATTAGAATATTAAACACTATGGTCGGGTGATAAATCTCCTTTAGGCCGATAACTGTCGATTTTCATTAAGGATTTTATTTTATTTTTTAATCTAATCTTAACACATTATATTTAATTATATATACATATACATACATACAAATTGATAAATATTAGAGTAGACATAAAACAAAATATAATTTTATATTTATATTATATTTTGTGTTTTTTCTTAAAACTTCATTATAATATTCGCTCTAGAATAGGTTTCAAATGATTGTATGATTGCATTCTTATCTTCTTTATATACATACAACTATATGACATTTATATATATGTACCTATGTATATACAAAATTATTAAAATCAATTGCTAAAGAGCTTAACTACTATAATACTGTCAATGCATTTCTCATACCAACAATAAATTGTGTCAAGCGATTGATTAACCTCTGACACACTACACACCTAAACAAAAAATACTAGATAAGGAAACTGAATTTTTTTTCTTTTAGACAATAATTTTTGAAAAAAAAAAATACCTACATAATTGGATTAAAATAATATTTCATTCAAAAAGAACAAAAGATTGAATCCATTTAATTTCTTCTTTTTTTTTTAAAGACTCGTCGTTATATTCGTCGTCGATCGAATTATTCGTCTCGCCTAATCGGTTTATTCGATTTGCTTCAAATCCGTTTTGCCATTTCACTATACCTACCTACATTGTCAGCATTGCCAACATTGTTCTGAATTTTCATGGCAGAGCCACTGTTTGTTGACATTCTATTTCGGCCTGATTCAATCTTATTATTCTGCTATCCGACGATGATCGAATCATTCGATCTACTTATTTTTCGCTTGAAATCTACTTTGTGTAAATTTCAAAGAGAAAAGATAAATCGACTGATTCGATCCGCATGGATAGCAGAATAAAGCTAAGTGTGTTAGTCTCCACCTCAGTTTGCAAAACAAACAAAAAATGGCAACGTGTAGCTATTTGCAATGACAAGCGAAACCATTGCCGGCAAAGAGAAAGGTCAATGATTCATTTCCAATCTCCAAGCATACCTTTTTTCTCCTTATATTCTCTTCTTTTTTTTTTTTGGTTTCTTATTCTGCTAATATTGTATTACTTACTATGCCTCGCGTGCAACATTACACATTTTAATAAATACAAAAAAAATAACTTATTTCTTTTTTCAACATGAATTCGCCGGCCGGCAAAAAAATTCAAAAGAAACACCACACTTTAAAGAGAAACCAAAAAAAAAAAAACGATAATAAAAAATAAAACACAAACTTGGAATATCAAGTATGTGTTTGCAGCCATAAGTGCATGGTTTTCTCCCCCTCTCCCTTTTTATTCGGTTTGTTATGCATGCTACACGTGTATCTCAGCCGAGAAGTACGGATACGATTTATTCTTTTTTTTTCAATCTTGAATTTTTAAATATGTAAATACATATTACTTGTTTAATGAAATCAATCAATCCTTTGACACCCTTTATATGAATGATAATAACAAAAAAAAAACAAACATTTTAAAATAAAAGTAAATAAACAAGGCTAACCATATGGAATATTTAAACAAAAATAGTACAAATAGAATTAACGAATATACCTACAATTTGATTACAATGCAAATCTTTTGAATACCTTTATCTAACAAAAATGCAAAACAAAAAAATTAAAAGAAAAAACCAATAAAAAATATGTAAAATAAAACTAACAAAATAGAAATCCACATTTTTTTTATGATTATATTATGCATACCTACTATTATAAGACACCTTTCACCTTTTCTGCGTACATATACATACAACCATATATAAATATATATATATTTCTATGAATTGAATAATAAATAATTAATGAATTGAATATACAAATATGAAAAAGAATATAAACCCTTTAACTGACTTAAAACTTTTGTGCTTTTTGTTAACTTGTATAAATTTTTATTTTTATTTTGTGTAGATGCGTTTTATATATAAAATGATAAAATAAATAAATATATACATATATGAACAATAAACAAATAAAAGAAATCTTGCGATACACATTTCTTTTTATTTTTTGCTTTCTCTTACATAATAACAATATGAAATATATGATGATATAAATGATTCTATGAATAAACTTTAGTTACATCGATAATAATAATTAAGAATAAAAATAAAGTATATAAATATATTATTATAAAATGTGTATAAATAAAAAAAAATTACAGTTCCTTTTTGTATAAATATTATTAAAGAAAAAAAAAAAACAAAAATATCTACGCCATCTAGTGTAGAAAATATGATGAGCATGAGATAAGTTTTTTCTCAAAATGAAGTAAAAAAATATTTTTTGTTTTATTATTATTTTTGTATTATTGCTAAGTGTATTTTTGACCAGTTGATAGGGAAGACGGCAAAGGTTCAAAACCAACATTGTTCAACAAAATCGTAAGCCCTCTTACAACTAGGAGACGAGATATTTTGAAATGGTACTTTACTAAAAAAAAAAGTAATAATTGGTTAAACATTTAGAACACTACTTTCAAATGTAGAAATGATTACGGCAAATTCTCGATTTGTCTACCGTATGACAAATGTTGTTAATCATACACAGAAAATTAATTCAAAATATGAATTTAAAATTAAAAACAAAGAAATCAGGGGTAATAATTGTTCTTATGCAGTCTCTTTTCGTTAAACTAATAATAATAACACAAAACAAAAAAAGTTAAAAAAATGCTTTGAAACATATAAAAACAATATTTAACCAAATATTTACTAAATAGAACAGAATATATTGTATACAAATTATTAACAAAATATGTAATAATAATAGAATTTTTTGATGAAAACAAATAAAAAAAGAAATTGGTTAAACGAAGATATGAGTATAATATGAGTAAATATAAAATAAAAAAAAAAATGTTATATTTACAAATTAAAAATTCTTTTATTCGCTCTTCCCATTTTTTTTTTCTGTTTATGTAAGGATAAGTATTTTTTTTTTTTAATGTAAGTTATTTTCAATATAGTTTTAAAATAAATTTTTCTCTTTATATTTACTTAAAGTTTATTAAATACGTTGTTAAGTAATTATATGTAAAACAAAAGAAACAAAAAATTAATAAAACAACTGTTGATAGTAAATTTTAAGTTTATTTCGTTCGTTTATTCAGTGTAATTAGAGCTCCATACATACATACATACATATAATATGTAACCCTTAAAAGTAACATCAATATAAAAGAAGAAAAATAATAAATAATGAATAAAAATTATAGCATAACATGGTAATAAACGTTTACTTTTTTTTGTATTTTTTTCCTTTTTTTTTAAATATAAAAACATTTGCCCAAATATCCTGAAGACACATTTATTCACAATTTCAGTGAGTTTGGCAATTTAACGAGGACACATCTTTAGACAAACGAAAATAATACATAAAAAGCTATTATAAGTCGCTTTTTAATGATTTTTCAAGAGCACACACACACACACACGGAATATTGTTTAATGTAATTCTTAAACAAAAAATAAAACTGAATCAATGCAAATCTAAAGACTTCAAAGTTTTTTTTTATACAAAAATATATACATACAAATATTTTGATTTAAAATAGAAAAATATTTTTAATTAAAAAGGAAAAAATAAAATCCATTTGAATTGTAAAAATAGAAAGAAAAAAAAAAATAAACAATATAAAAATGTACAAAGTTATATTATGTACAAAACAAAAATTAAAAAAAAAAACTAAGATAAAACTGGAAATAGAAAATGATCTTCCAACTAAATCAGAACTCAGAATAGAGAGCAAAATAAAACTAAAAAGAAAATACAGAATTGTGCCTTTTGAAAACGCGTTTGTAACCTTTTTTGTCTAAAATAATAAAATCTAACACATAAATCATTTTTGTTTGTGACAATAAAAATAAATGCATGTAATGTCTACTACTATACTATTTGCTCCCAGGTATTTATTTTTTGTTAAATGTTAAATTTATAGATACACATTAGCAATAAAATTGTGCTGTTTCTTGATTATCATTTTTCTTAAGTTACTTATTTTTTTTATACCTCGCAGGTGATGATAATATTAATAAAAACAAAAAAAAATATAAAAAATAAATTAAAAAGGGCTGCAAATCCGCAACAAAATTAATTTTATTTGTCGTTAACTAAAATTACATTTTTATTATTATAAACACATTATTTGTTATTACTGAGATGTTTTTTTTATAAACTTTATATAAATTATATAATATTATATTATTATTATTTTTTTTGGTTTTATATTATTGAATTCCTAAGTGATGATGAGAAAAGTTAAAAAATAAAATGGAAAGTTTAGGAAACCGAATACTTTGTTATTATTTTTTTTATGTCAATTTTAGACGTTTCAGCTTTTTTTATTTCAGCTAATTTGGTTATTTGTTTCATGGAAATACAAAATCATTAAGTCGGCGAACTTGAGCCGAATGACTACAAAAATTGTTGGAAACTAGAGTTGTGAGTGACTTGAGGAATTCAAAGCGTCTAATCTAGTACTTTTGTTCTGAAGACCCAGGTTATAACGTTTTGATGTAACCATCTCGTATCATTAGCCCGTTTTCCATTGGAGGTGGTAAAGTACTTATGAGTAGATGAAAATCCTAATCTAGTACTACGAACTGCACCTGCTCTCATGTGCGAGTAGATACATTTTACATGGGAAAGCAGTTTGATGTGTTCCATTGAAAAATGCTAGCAAAGTACTTGCAAGTACTTCACCACCTCCAAAGGAAAACGCCTTATATAATATGTCTTGAAGAAAATAGTAATGTAGACGTGTGCATCATCTTATAAAAGTGGCGCTGATGCTAATACAAATCCATCAGCAAAAAGGTAATGATGCAAATTTGCAACTGTGCATAGGCATACGTAACAATTACCGTAATAGTAGGTTACTATTGTAATAGAAGTGATCTATCGGAATCGAATATGGGTACTATGGAAAGGACGATTTCCATAGTATGTTTTAATGTATCGCACTTCGAGTTCAACAGCCAAAGTTAATCCTCCACTAAAATACTCTTCATGAGTTGATTAAATTGTATTGTAGGATGAAGGATTCAGGCCCGTGCTTAGAAATTGTACAAGGGGGGGGGGGGGGGGGGTAACATTGTTCATGGTTATAAAGTTATAAAAAAATAACGAGTTGATTTTTCATAGAAAAAGTTTTTAATTTAAATGAAATATATGTACGGACGGGTGTCCCAAAAGTCGTCAGAGAATTGCCAAAAAAATAAAAAATCTTTCTTGACCCAGTTATGTAACACATTTTATGCATATTCCGTTTTATGAAGCTTCACTTATTCGTAAATTCGGAGATATTTTTAAAATAGTGAATAAATCATGTGTGCAGTATTCTTTCTTACTTGAAAGTAAATCCTCATATGCTTATCATCCCAATAGGTGAGGGGGGGGGGGGGTCAAACCGGGCCTGGTAAGATTAACAATCTCTGATTTAACTTAGAGTTAACTAAGCAATGAAAAATTGAGCCTAAATGTTGCCATACAAATTCTCAAAACGAAAGATTGGACCCCAAAATGTATGTTATCAATTACAGTCAATTCTCGGGGACGTATAATCGAAAATCCCGAGTAAATACTTCCTACACAATCGTAATTTATATTAAGAATCCAATAAAATACTACATATACCAAGTTTATTTTGAATAGAACTGCAATAAGGAAAAATTAAATATTCATTAAAATTTTGATTGGCACTTTTATGGAAGGTTTTTTAAATAATAAATGTACAGTTGAACCCGGTTATAATATAACTGCGTGTATTTTTCCTAATGCAAATTCTGTTTTTAGTATTGATAGCTAAATGACATGACAATTTTATAGTATTTTGTCTTTTATATGTGTGTTTATTTTTGATTGCTTGTAGTCACAATTTTTTTTTCATATAAATTCATTTGCCAACCGGTTGATTAAGGTGTTGTATTTTTTTTTTTTAAATATGAAATTGTATATTAAAGCTGATATTTTCAAAAGGAAATCCACAAAAATGTGGAATTAACCATGAATTTCAATTTTGGATTTGGAAAGAGAGAAAATTAGATAAGAAGGGCCTTTTTTTTGAAGAACATTTAATTTCCTTTAAGAATTCGTCTTGATCACTTCCGTAGCCATAAGTTTATTCGATTTGTAAGGCAAGTAGCAATGAGCGACCTCTAAATATGCATTAATCTAAAGGCTGATGATTTCAATAAACTCTAACTTAGATGTAAGTGATGATATAGGAAATAGAAGATTTTTATTTTTCAATTCAATCTAATGTATGTACATAGGTACACAATTACATACAGTATTGTATTTGGTTTTTACTATGAATCATAGAATCTAGTGTGAGTGAGTTGCTAGGTCATTAACTTGTTTAAATTGGGTTTCTTTGAATTTGTATAGTTACCGATAAAAAAGTCTTTCGGAATCCCCACTTGAAGAAAATATGTAGGTTAATGTTTTTTTATTTCGCTAGATGCTTATCATTAGATTTCCAATTAATTAAAAAAATATATAAAATTAAAAATGTTTTACAATTTCATTTAAGAAAAAATGTACCTACGAATATTTTTATTTTATTCTATCCGGAAACTGATAGACGTAGAATTATGTATGCACATAGGTTATAGAATTATTATCTGGAACTCAAAAATCAAGCTTTCCCGTGAATTCATTTGTGTACTCTTCGGAGAATTTACTCAGCCTTATTATGAGTTTCGCCCGGGAAATACTTCACCCGAAAAATTTTTGTTCCCCCGGAATTTTTAAAGCTATTATGAGTTTCGCCTGAACTTCTCTTGGCTAAAAATAAACAAAAAACTTGCGCAAAGCGCACCAGTAGGACCTGTTTATCTTTTGTTCACCTCCAAAAGATAAGTGATAAATTAAAATCCTAATTACGCTATATTTTGCACGAAATTAGTACTCACAAAAAAGGGGAATTTTTATTTTTCGGGTGAAACTCACAATAGGCGAAAAGTGAAATGTCAATTTTTCCGGGTGGAATGTTATTCACGTGAAACTCATAATAACCCTGATTGATCAAAATAGGTACCTATGTGTTGATAAAATAGGTGCTTCAAACGGAAAACAATCAGTAGGTACATGTGATATGCACATCTAATATCAAAAACATATTCGCTTAATTGCTAAAAAAAAACATCCGATTGGGTTGAGAGTACACAAGGGACAGAAATAAGGATGTTCGAATTTTGAATGTAAATAAAACAAGTATGTGTGAGATATCCCCATTATTTTTTTTAGTTTTGTTTTGAAAGGACGTTTTATGCCATTAAATGTCGGCCTTTGTTGTGATGGTGCGCTTTAAGGGGGGCTTATTTTGCTGGATGGCCGTTTTTTTCGAATAGACCTTCGATTTCAGATAGGCCCAGGGAAGAATTCGAAGGGCGTTAAATCTCACAATCGTGTTTAGTTTAACGTTTTTTTTCTAGACAATTTATTGGTTTCATAAATAATATATTTAAAAAAAATATAAGCAACAAAATTCATCTTCTAAATCTTTAAATAAATCAGAAGGCAAATTTGTGTATTATTTACACCTATCTACCTTGCCCATAAAGAAGTTTTGGTTTATTTGTGTCCCTGTTGAAAAAGGAGCATGTTGTTTATGTGCGTGCATACCTAAACACCTGCTCTTTTCACTGATAATTCACTTTAAGGCATATGAATGAGCGAATTTAACCTTTTTTTTGACAAAAATCCATCCGAAGCCAATCTATAGGTAACTCATCCATTTTCTCGAGAGCATCATCACCTGTCTACCTAGTTAGGTACATTCATTCTTTACGATATTAAGTGTTTGTATGTATATTCCCAGAATTAAAACTCATATTTGAATGCAATCATAGTGCTAAAGTATACAAGATAGACGAATCTCTACCTGACATCTATTGTCGTTTTCCATTGGACATTCAGAAGCCTTCCGAAGCATCCAGAAGTCTTCTGAAACCATTCCATTGGCACAAAAATCCTCTTCTGACGATTCTGAGAAGAGAATTTCGCTTCTCGATTTGAAATCAGAATCCACTCTATGTAAGTCAAACAAAGCAACATCATGGTCACAAGCGCTTCGTTTCAATTTCAGTCACAATCTCATCATTCGTATTTCATCAATTGGTTTGATCAACAAGAAAATGAGGCTGTCTATAGCTAAGATAAAGTGATGGTAGAGGTTAGATAGCCGGACGCTATACTTGGTAGGTACAAAAAGATGCGACTATTAAAGTATGTCTTCTGTAAAATGTCATCTACGCATTATTTACGAAGGAAGTAGTTAAATTAGAAAAAAAATACGGATGTTGGTCAATAATCAAGATTATTAACTCATTTTTTTAATTAGTTTTTGAAAAAAAATTAAGAACTAACACAAACATTTTACTCGTATATACACTCCTCGTCAACTGAATACGCACAAACATTAGGTTTGTTCGATGTGAGCACTGGGGCGCACTGGGTCGCCCTGAACTCGCTCTAATGTGTTTTATGTGACACTTTTTTCACCCCAGTTTATTTGCACTGTGTTCGATGTGTGTTCGGGGCGAACTATATATATATATATATACTTTATATATATACTATATATATACTTTATCCATTTTTTCCAAACAGTGATGGTTATTATGCCATCTGTTGATGCTAACTATTCCCTTAAGATGTTAAGCAGATAATTCCGAAAGAATTATCCAAAAACAACCGTGAGTTTTTCTTCAACCACTTGCAAAGTGTTTTATATGCAAAGTAGGATTTTTTTTTTTTAGTCAACTGAATAGGTACAACGCCATTTTCTTCGTTGTTTATAAGTTTTTTGGAGTGCTTGACAGTTTAAATTAACGATTTTAGTGTTTTCAGTAAAATTTAATTCTTGATTTCAAATTTTAAGAAAAATGGGTAGATCTACGTGTCTTAACAGTGTTGAAAAAGCTAAAATCGATTTACTTAGAGACCAAGGCCTAACTGGACGTGCAATAGCTGATAAAGTTGGCCGAAGTTTAAATGTAGTTTATTCTTACTTGAAAAATAAAGATGCATACGGCAAAAACATGAAGGGAGGTAAGAAAACAGCAACAACAGCAGCTGAGAGACGAAGAATTTTAAGATATGCATCAAATTCTTCTGATTCTGTGGCAAAAATAAAACAAAAAGTCGGCGTAAACGCAAGTTGCTCAACAGTATTAAGAGTAATCAACAACTCAAGCCATCTTAAACGAATGAAACTTAAGAAAAAACCACCACTTGACGAGAGACGGAAAATGTTGCGATTAGATTTTTCAAGACTTCACATGAGTTGGAAAAAAGAGTGGTATCACGTGGTTTTTTCAGATGAAAAAAAGTTTAATTTCGATGGCCCTGATGGGTTCAACTTCTATTTTCACGACTTAAGAAAAGAAAAAAGATTTTTAAAGCGCCATCATAGTCGTGAAGGAGGTGTCATGATATGGGGAGCAGTCAGTTATTATGGAACAGTTGAGCTCGAGGTTGTAACATCAAGAATGACAGCAGCTGGGTATAAAGTAATTTTGGAAAGAAATTTTCTAACATCTTTGGACCCATAAACTGGACCTACCAACATGATAATGCGCCTATTCACTCAGCGCGCATAATAAAAACATGGATAGAGGAGCAACAAGTGCAGTTGCTTCAATGGCCGCCGTACTCACCTGATCTAAACATCATAGAAAATGTCTGGGGATGGTTAGTACGCAAAGTTTATGAGGGTGGTCGTCAGTTCGAAGACAAAGAAACCTTAATTTCTGCAATCAAATTAGCGTGGAGCGAAATTTCGTTAAATTACATTAAAAAGCTATACGATTCCATGCCGGATCGAATTTACGAAGTAATTAAAAATAAATGTGGAAGTACCCACTACTAAACTTAAACAAAAACTTGTTTCATTCCATTCCAATACCAATTTTAATTTTTGTACCTATTCAGTTGACTCAAAAAAAAACTTCTACTTTGCATAAGTTACACTTTGGAAGTGGTTGAAGGAAAAACTCACGGTTTTTTTTGGATAAAACTTTGAAATTCTGTTATTTATATGTTACGAAAATTTTTACCATCAACAGATGGCATAATAACCATCACTGTTTGGAAAAAATGGATAAAATATATTCAAAAATGTTTGTGCGTATTCAGTTGACGAGGAGTGTATGTATGTAAGTGGCTTACATAATTTGAACTATAACTTGTGATACATTTTGTTTGTTTTAATGAAATGGTCATTTGTATGGAATGACTAATAAATGGGGATGACATCCTGGCATGTTTTTATTTAAAAAAACATACATTTAATTGACGGGTATTACACGTCAACCGTCATATGAAGCAAAGAGATATTTCAGACAGTAATGAAGTCCAAAGACTTTTTTTTTTAAAACACAGTTGCTCTGTTAATAACCAGAATAAGTAGAGATACAAAGGTTTATTTGGTTGAATGAAAAGCAAAGATTGGGTTTAAAAATCAATGAGAATTTACTGAGAGGAAAACGACGTAAGACTATGTACCTACAGACAAAATTTCTTAGCGTATTGGTAGGTACTTTTCAAGTAAATTAGCTTTCCACATCATCTCTATCTGAAGGCATCAGGTAAACTATTTTTGGAATTAATATTTTGTTTTGATTTCACATTCAGTTAGGGAACTTCTCAAAAGAAAAACCTAATTTAACTAATGAGTTTGACGTCCCCCCGTCCTTATCGAAAACCTGCATACGTTCTTTGATGACGCAACGGTAATTTATAAATGGGTCACAGGCACAATTTAAGTTTCTTAAACCTTTTTATTTGAATTATTTTGAGTTAATTTTCAATTAAATTTATTAAATCAATTTTTATCTGCTTCACTGTGATGCCACTGAGATCAACAGGCATTATATTTAGTCGTAATTGGTCAGCTGCAGGTACATACGTCATTTGAAAAATTAATTTCGAAGAAGAAAACATATCTTGCGTTCAAGCCATGATACCCTAAGCAGCTACTCTTTTTTTGCCTAACACTGAATTGGTCAAAAAGGTTACTAAAGAGAAATATACTCAGGTAGAGAAAGTTAATTATTTTTATTAACACTTGCAAGTAGTACCTCACCTATATATGTATACCTTGCTATCTACATAGATGTTGAAAATTTGCATCTTTTAACAGGTTTATCAGTCAAAGTTGATGAACTCCAAGCTCATCGAGCTCATTTAGAGAAAGATATAGTGGAATTAATAATGAATGTATAATTTTTGAAGGTTGCATTAATTTATTTAAATTACACAAAAAACAACGTGTTAGGTTTACTCATTTCCACATACATTTTAATAAAGCGGTGGTTTTGAAGTTTGAAATGTTGCTCGGTCGTCAGGTGCATGAGAGATGACCGATGATAAAATTAAGGTGACTTTTAGATAGATCTGTATAATGTATCTTACCTTACCTTACCCAAAGAGTTATGATTATGAATATAAGATGCATTCCATTTAATATGTATGAGATGCATTAGAGCTTAAGAATGTAAGGCAGCTTACATTTTAAAAGTGTGGTTCTGAAAAAAAGGGATATTTGACAATCGAAAAATAGAAAATAACTAACCCAAGTGATAAACAACTCATTTACCATTTCTTATCACTTTGTAGGTATTCAACACAATTATTTTTGTATTTGCATTACAGGATTGTAAATTAATTATAATCAGCCTTATTATGAGCCTCGCCCGGAAAGTAGGTATTTCACCCACAAAATGTTTGTTGGCCCTGAATTTTAGAAGCTATGTAGGTATTACCTATAAGTTTCGTCCTAACGAATTTTCAATTAGAATTAGAGTTGACATTAAAAAAAAAAAAACAATTGGGATATGACCTGTGATGGTAATAGGGAAATAAAAGCAAATATCTACAATAAAAAAAAATCCTAATTTCTTCCAAATTCATTTAAAAAAAAACTGTAAAATTTAAGCTCATTATTTTTACAGCTAATCCGGTCCCCAAGACGGATGAAATTTTAAATGGGAAAACACATGTACATAATTATGTATATACTAGGATGGGACCTTAAAAAAAAGGTCATCTTGGATGGGCCTAAATCAGTTCTAAATAAGGACAAAAAAAAATCCCTAATTTTTTCAGATTTTAATTTTCATCCCCTATAGCTGCTGTAGGGGTTAATTAAATTCCCAATTTCTTTTTTTGCATATACAAGGTGATTCGCGTAAGATCTGCCAAACAATTCAGAGCGCGTATAGACCGAGAGCCCACAGCAGATTTTGGGTGTGAGTGATAGTAAAACAAGAAGTATAGGCGTTGAAAGCTTCATAAAAGGGTAAAGGCTATTCAAAAAATCAAAGTCTTGTAGTCAACAACTGGGGCCTTTGCGAGAAACTGGTGCATCGAAAATAAAATATGAATGCAACTTCGAGGATAATCGTGTAAGCCGAAATTGGTTTTTACTCCTCCCTAGATAAGCTCTTCGGATCACATATAACGGAATCTGAGACCATTTGAGCGTATATTTCGCTCTACCGGACCGTTTAAAAAATTCAAAATTCTAAGTGAAAAACGGTTTTTTTAAACAGTCTGGCAGGGTGAATTGAACACTCAAATGATCTCAGATTCCGTGGTATGGGATCCAGGGAGGGGTGAAAACCAATTTCGGCTAACACGATTATCCTCGAAGTTGCATTAATATTTTTTTTCGATGTACTAATTCTCGCAAAGGCCCCAGTTGTGGACTGCCCAAGACTTTGATTTTGTGAATATAGCCTTTGCCCTTTAATGAAGCTTTCGACGCCTATGCTTCTTTTTTTTGCTATCAATCACACCCAAAATCTGCTGTGGGCTCTTAAACTAGCAGGATGGAAGTAGACAAGAAAAAAAACGAGGGTGGGTTGTGGGTTCAAAGGCCGTACCCAGACAATTTTTCGAAAAAATATTTCACCATTTAAGCTAAGTATACAATTCTTTTGAGTAAAAAAAAGTGGGAAAAAAATATTGTACTAAAAAAAGAAAGAAAAAAAAATACAAATTCCAAACGCATTTTTTTGGCAAAAAAATGTCAGTGACATTTCTTCCGCGAAAATAAATTCATCGTTATAAAACCTACAGTTCCCGTGCGAAAATTCTATGCAAATGTCAATGATTATTGAGTTGAAATACAAAATTACTTTTTTTCATGATTGGTTTACAGTTTTAAAAAGGAACCATTGCTGTCATAGAACAGGATAAAGTGTGGTGAATAAAGAAATATGTACAATTCCAAACAAACAAAATATATTCACGTCACAGCATAATTTGCATGCAAATTGTATTTTCATTCAAAATTTATTGTTTTCCATTTTTAAGGTCTATAATTTTTTAATAAGGGATTAATCATTAATGAATGGCTCAATGGGTGGCTTGAAAGTTGGTTTGAAAAATTTGATATTCTTTTGCATGGTAAAACTTACTCCTATGAGAAATAGATGCTTCCCATTTGATAACTTCCTCAGTGCTAGTCTTAATTTGTCGATGAACTGACATTAACCCCAACCCTAAGAGTTTATCTTCATTAGTAGAATCTCTTAGGTAAGTTTTTAGACGTTTCACGGTCGAAAAAGTTCTTTCCGTTGTGCATAGTAAAACCGTTAGAATCACCATCATTTTAAGAAGCTTGTGTATGTGATTCATGAACCCCTGTGATCCCCCCTGGCTACGGCCTTGGTGGCTACTATTTCCTCCCGCTTGGGCATTAGGGGTAATTCTATAAAAAAAAAAATATTACATAAATTTAAAAAAAATTAAAAAACAACGGTAGCACTTACAGTAATGTTTTGTAAGTTTTTGGAAAGCCAGAAGTCCATTCTTATGGTTTATTTTCAAATTAAGTTGTTTGATGAATAGTTTTAGCAAAAAATTGTTTAAAACTTAACATTTTGGAGAAAAGTTAATTTAAGCGCGGGAAATATTACTCCCTCCAATTGTATTTTTTTCTTTTCTGCTTCCAACCTAGATGTTCTGAACATTTTGGCAGATTTTGCTATTTTGCTATTGGTTTTAAATTGAGAAAATATTGGGTCTCGATAAAATATGTGAGTTTTAAACTGAATCTTGGAAGTAGTCATATATAAGACAACATTTGTACCAAAATTCAAATTTTTCTATATTATTAGTTATAAAAATTCAAATTTTGATCGAACATTTTACATATTTGTTTTTTGTTTCCATATAAAACTTCTTTCGTCTTGGTGACCGGGTATACGGTATAGTCTAAGACAAGAAATATTTAGGTTGTAAATTTGAATAATTGTTGTCATAGGTCCATCTTTCTGTAGTGAATCCCTAAGAAGATAGAGAGCCATCACGAAGTTTCCAAACATTAGGTACTTGTTTACCTGAGTGTTCTGAGGATACATCGCCCATTTCTATTTTCTAAGGGACAAACAATAGAGAGTTTGACCTATGACAAAAAAATTGTTCAAAATTGCAAGTTAAGTATTTCATGAATGCACACTTTTTCCTTCCGACCAATAGGCATTGAAATAAATCGATGTAAAAAATTAACGTCGAATTTTACACCTGTTTGACACATGTTTAGGTAGCAGACAAACGGTTGTTGGTTCAACACCTCAAAGGCTATTATTGAAATGAGTTACAACTTTACGCAAATGACTTGACTTTTTATGTCGTTGGATCTCAGTCTAGTAAGAAAATGAGCTAAAATTGCACAGGAATTTTGTTTGTTTTATTTGGAAGAAATTAAGGGTCACCTATGACCCTTTTAATGGATACCCTGATGTAAATAATATTAACGGTACGTTGTTTTAACAAATAAAAAGTAACCAAAGAAATAACCAAAAAACTTAAATTAAAATATTTTTATCAAAAGAAGCAATACAATACCTAAAAGTAAGTACCATGTATATGTATTGATTTATGAAAAAAAAAAATCCAGCCTTATTGCACGATAAAATATACCTTCTATAATAAATACAATTTTAACATTTACTTTATCACCCACCCACTTGCCTTTCGTTAGTCACAAATAATATAATGATGTCAAAGTTTCGTTCAAACGTTTCACAAGAACTCGACCCTATAATTTTACCCTCAACGCGCCCAAAGAAGTTTCACTTTACTTCAAAAATATTTAAAAAAAAAACTATTTTTAGAAATTACTTGATGTTCTACAGTGTGTTTCGATGGAAAAAAACTAAATTAATGTTAGAAAGAAGTGTGTGACACCTTGTTAATTGTTTTTTTTTACTTGCGATTATAGGTACTATAAGGCAAGTTTTGGATTCGTGCAAAAAAAAAATTTTGAGATAACTATCAAACATGATATTACGATGATAGAGAACACCAAAAAAGTGGGTGGCAAAATTCTGTCTGTCTGTCTGTCTGTCTGTCTGTCTGTCTGTCTGTCTGTCTGTCTGTCTGTTCGTCTACAGCCTAAACGGCTCGATCGATTTTCTTCAAACTTGGTACTTAGTGGTTTTTGGTGATTCTGCCGACACGTTTTTTTCATTTTTTTTTTAGAACCAAAAATAACGGTACCTGTCATACATTTTTTTTTGGCAAATTTACATAATCGTATTTTTCTCAAAAACGGCTCGACAACTTTTCTTAAAAAAAATTTAGTAAATTTATTTTAGTAAAGGCTTTCTTTGGGTGGAAAACCATATTTCAAAAATGGTTATTAATGGTACCTCCCAAAGAACCATTTTTTTTATTTTTGATTTTCTTCAAAACGGTACGACCGATTTCAATTATTTTTTTTGCACAAAAGCTTCCAAAAAATGTTAATAGTTTTGTGTACCAAAATTTTTGAAAAAATGTTTATTGGATTTTTAAAAAATGTTTCAAATTTTTTTTTTGAAAATCAAATATTTCGAAAACGACATCATAGATTTTTTTGAAACTCGATATTTAAGACTTTTTTAGTACTTTCTAAAATATTTTTAGAAAAAATTTTACATTTATGAAAAAATAACGGTACCTTTCATACAAAAGTTAAAAAACCGCAAAGGAAAATATTTTTTTGCTTAAAAACGACTCCTACGATTTTGACTAAACTTTTTGTATATACTAAAATTAGTACGATCTACTACCCAAAATTATTAAATTTTACACTTTGCAACTATTAATAGTACCTGTCATAGAACGTATTTTTTTATTTTGAATTTTCTCGTTATCGGCTGAACGGATTTAGATGATTTTTCTTATATACAAATTTCAGATAAAATCAAATAATATTGCATACCAAAATTTTCAAAAAAAAAGTTTTTGGATTTTTAAAAAAACTTTCAAACTTTTTTTTTGAAAATTCGATATATCAAAAACGAGTTGACAATTTTTTTTCAAATTTTGTTTTTATATACACAAAAATATATAGCTTAAATCTGCATACCAAAATTTTTTCTTAAAAATGTTTTAAGAATTTTATATATAAAAAATTAATTTAAAAAAAAACCGCTCCAACGATTTTAAATTTTTTTTTCCCTTACAATCATATTCCACCATGAATTAAAATGGCATACTCTTTTTTCACCTCAAACTGTCAAAAGAGTTGTTTTAGCTAATTTAAATGTCGTATTTCATGCTTCTCTACATTTGTCTCTCATAATTTCCATGTTTGTATATACAATTTTCTTAAACTCGCAGTGTCTTGAACATAAGAGCAAGTACGTGCGACCCAGTCGTGCATTTTATTTTTTTTTGTATTTGAACTTGCTCAAAACCGTGATTATAATTGTGATTTTGTTATATTGTAGGTAGTCATTATTTGTGTGTTTGTTTTGATTAAAATAAAAAACAATATTTTCATTGAAAAAGAGAGTTAAATGAAAACTTGATTGTGGAACTGATTCTTTATTGGGCTCTGATTCACTTTAAAGTTTAAATAAATTAAACAAAATAATTGTTGTGGAGTGGTTATTCAGAACTGAAAAACCAATTTTTTTGATAGCTAGGTAAGTACCTACATACATATATTATTCTCAAGAAAACTTGGTTAAAGTTTAACGAATGCTATAGTTTTGAGATTTTTCTTTTCAGCGCCATTATAGGTATCAGAAGCATTTAAATGTTTGATTTAGGTAGTATGTTAAATTCTTTCTGACTTCATAAGAAATATATTTTTTCAATTTAATGGATTATTTTTATATGTAGTCGTTAAGAGCACATAATGTATAACGAACAGCTTATTTTTAATTGGATTTTGGGTTGGATTTTGTATAATATTATTTATAGTAGGGGAGAAGGGGGTATTTTAGGACAGGGGCAGCTTAGGACAACGGCCAACAAAGTATCAAAACAAATACTTTTTAATACTTAATCACAATTTTACAGTGGCAATTCTTCCTCAAATAGATATCTGATGACATTTGGGACGGTATCAGCTTTTAAAAAATAATTAAAAATAAATATTTGTTTACCGGTACCCATTGTATTCTTTTTCAATCTAACACGTAAGCATTTTATAGAAAGAAAGTAGCTGGAATCAACGCGGAAAAGGTTCTTTATCATCATATTTAGATATTTTGTGATAATTTATTAAACAATATTTTCATAAAAAAAAAGATAGTTTGTGTGTCTACTTTTGGCACTTTTGGACAGTAGATGAAGGGCACATTTGGACATGTCTAAACCAGACTAAAATTTAATATAGTTATTAGCGTTTCAAAAAGTGAACAGTGGATACAGTTAAAAACATACTTTCGCCCAAGTATTAAGCACCTCGGAAGAAGATAAAGACGTTTATTTCATCAAATCTTCGAAAGTGAATTATGGCCTGGTTTATCTTCAAGCAAATAATCTTCCTTTCCAGTACGCTAACGCATTAGATAAAGACAATCTCCTACGACTTATTTTAACTAATGTTATGTTTTGATATAATTTATTATTGTTTAATAGAGAATACAACTTGATTAAATGTGTTTTTGAAGGCATGTCCAAAACTGCCCCAGGGCTGTCCAAAACTACCGCCCTAGGGGGGCATATTTGGACACTTATAACAGTTTTTAAATAGAAAAATATAAATGTATAAAATACAAACTAAGGTATGAAAGGACACCTATTTCCAAGGAAAAATACCAAAGAACAACGTCATTCAAGAATAAATTTTATGTTGTGATGTATGAGTGTTCCAGGTTGGTTTTAGAAAAAGTGTCATAGGGTGCCCCCCTCTCCCCTACCTTAATATGTATGTATGTATATATCACAAATACATACATATATATCTATTAATGTTACTGAAAACCCCCGAAATATTGAGATTCCTGGATTTACCGGTAAAACTTTACAATTTTTCACTATATGTAATGGTTTATTTTTAAAATTCATTCCGGACTATATGCAACAGTCCTAGAAAACAACTGTACTAAATCTAAAGTAGCAAAAAATAGTATAAGTTCGGCGTATCATATTGCTTAGTTTAAATTTTATTCAGTACCTAATTCATTACCAGGTTTACAAATATCGGTAGTGAAAGTAAGTAAAAGCCGCTTTAAGGGTAATTTTTTGCACTGAACTAAAATCCGTTTTCCAGATATTACCATTAAAAAGTGCAAAAAACTGTGTAACTAAGTAAGTTTATTTTTTTACTGTACATATTTCTGAAAGTACAAATCTTAATCTTCGAAATTCAGCTGGAGCAAGTAAAGTATGTTCTCAAAAGAGTTTTTAGCGTAGAGTGCAAATCTGAAATCGATTTTTCAATTTTTAGAAATAAATTAAAAAAATCACCCGAAGAACAAGTTTGTGCGCCAGCGGTCAGCAGGTGATAGGAATTTGATTATTGAAAAATCATAATTTATAAAATGGTGGTAATGAGTGCAAAACACGGTTGAATACAATCACTAGTACGTAAGCCTTTCGGCCCTGTTGACAGAAGAAATAGAATATCACAACAAAAACATAAATGTTAAAAAAAAGAGCCAAGTTCTTATATGTACAAGAAACCTGTGCGTAAAAAGTCTGCCAAAAAAAGTAATGAGATCTAAAATATATGCCAAGTATTAAGTTCATGAAGTTTAATATCAAATATCTTAAGTAGAGTAATATCGAAAACACTCCAAACTATGACAGAAATTTGCTATTTAATGATTACTGATTAAAATTTGGTGGGTTCACTGGTCAAGTTTTCATACAGTTAATCTTGTGATTAAGTACATATGTAATTAAGGGAAAACTTGCCAAGTAAATCCACCAAATTTTAATCAGTAATCATTAAATAGCAAATTTCTGTCATAGTTTGGAGTGTTTTCGATATTACTCTACTTAAGATATTTGATATTAAACTTCATGAACTTAATACTTGGCATATATTTTAGATCTCATTACTTTTTTTGGCAGACTTTTTACGCACAGGTTTCTTGTACATATAAGAACTTGGCTCTTTTTTAACATTTATGTTTTTGTTGTGATTTCACTCCTTTTTGCAAAAATTTATTTTGCCAGCTGAAAATCAAGCCCTACCGCTCTACAAAGTTTCATTTTACTACAACAATCAGAAGGGCTTCATATAGTTTACAAGAACTTTTGAGAAAGTGGGTGGATGCCACGCCCCCTGAACTGAAAGTTCCATTTTTTCGATTTTTTTCTTTCAAAATATTTCAAGCTCTAACGACCTACCAATTTGTATCGTTCTACAACAATCGAAAGTGCTCCATATTATTTATAAGAATTTTTAAGAATGTGGGTGGATGCCACGCCCCCTGAATGGAAAATTTCAATTTTTCTCTTTCGAAGTACTCCAAGCCCTACCGATCTACCAATTTTCATCATTCTACAACAATCGGAAGTGCTCCATATAATTTATATGAATTTTAATAAATGTGGGTGGATGCCACGCCCCCTGAATGGACAATTCCAATTTTTCAATTTTTCTCTTTCTAAGTACTTCAAGCCCTACCGACCGAGAATCTTTCATCGTTCTACAACAATCAGAAGCGCTTCATATAATTTATAAAAATTTTTAAGAATGTGGGTGGGTGCCACGCCCCCTGAATGGAAAATTCCAATTTTTCAATTTTTTTCTTTCTAAGTTGTTGTATACGCACTTTGGCAACTCTAGTGCGTTCACAAAAATAAATGAAATGCTGAACAACAGAAAACCAACGGCAGCTTTTGGTCATTCGATCGATAGCCAGTTATCAGCACAGTCATCTAACATTACCTTTTTAATTAACTTTAGCTTAAGAATAAACCATATTGAATTTAACTAAGTACAGTTTTTTTATTTTCTGGGATCGTGATTCTGAATACACGACATATTGTGGCGACGAGGATTTTTCTTTTTTTTTCTTGCCATCAATCACTAATAAAAAGTTATTAATTTTCTTATAGAGCAGTCTATCAAAATGGATAACGCACAATTTATGAGGTTTCTCAAGCAGCAGGAGGAATTCCTGAAACAGCAGCAGGAACTCATGAAGTCTGTGGCTGATGGTTCATTCAATGCAAACAATACTCTATCAGGAACAACATCAATAAAATCTTCAGCAGAGAAGATAATGGAAACCCTATCGAGCAGTATTTCAACATTCATCTACGATCCTGACAACGATGTCACTTTTACAGAATGGTATAACCGACACGAAGATGTTTTCCTAGAAGATGGAAAAGAATTAGATGATGCTTCGCGTGTAAGGTTACTTCTCAGAAAATTAGATGAAAGTTCGTACAATCGCTATGTTAATCTCATATTACCAAAGAAGCCACGTGATTTCGATTTTAAGATGACGGTAGAAAACCTATCAACGTACTTTGCCAGAAAAAAATCTTTATTTGCAACTCGTTATAACTGCCTTAAAATCGAAAAATACGTAAGTGACGATTATCAAACGTATGCAGGTGTAATTAATAAGCAATGTGAGAGTTTTAAATTAACCACGTGCACTTCAGATGAATTTAAGTGTCTCATGTTCGTATGTGGCTTGAAAAGTGCCTCTGATTCCGACATAAGAACACGACTCCTCTCTAAAATCGAAGCCGACAAGACATTAACTCTAAAAGATCTGGCAACTGAGTGTGATCGTATTATCATGCTTAAACATGATGCTAAAATGGTTGGTGGTCACAGCTCGGGCGGAGAGGTTAAAGCCGTCCAAAAACAATCAACAAATGTGAAGCAGAAAGTTCCCAAAAGTGCTTGTTGGTTCTGTGGTGGCATGCACTACGCTGATAAGTGCTGGTATAAGGCGCACAAGTGCTCTGACTGTGAAAGAGTAGGACACAAAGAAGGGTTCTGTGATAGTTCTCAGTCGGTGAAGAACAAACTCCACAAAAAGTTCAAGAACAAAAAAACATATACAAATACACAAAATCGATCAAAGTCCAAAGTCAACAGTATTTTTTCAGTGTCAAGGGTGGAGCATGAACAACATCGCAAATACATCATAGTGAATATTAATGATGTACCAGTTCGTCTTCAAATTGATACAGCATCTGATATCACAATAATATCGGAGGAGATCTGGAGAAGTTTTGGGTCTCCGGAGGCAACTCCAACAGCACATTCAGCACGGAATGCGAGTGGAGAATCACTTCCATTGACGTCAGAATTACACTGTCAAATCTCTTTTAAAGAAAAACAAATAAATCAATCTTGTTTTATATCTAAAATTCCTAATTTAAATATCCTAGGTATAGATTGGATTGAGAGCCTGCAGTTGTTTGATGTCCCAATTAATTCTATTTGTGCTCAAGTTAAGACAAATCAACAATCAACAGAGTTCTCGGCAGCATGGTTTAAAAAGGAAATAGATGCCCTCAAAACGAAATTTGCAAATGTTTTTGACGGGTCTTTGGGGTTATGTACAAAGGCAGAAGCAGTTCTACACCTTAAGCCTGGTTCGGTTCCAGTTTTCAAGCCAAAAAGACCAGTTCCATACGCATCACTTCCAGCAATTGACGCAGAAATAGAGCGACTTGTGAAACAAGGCTTTCTCACACGTGTTGAGTTCTCGGAGTGGGCTGCACCGATCGTAGCTGTCAAAAAAGCGAATGGAGACATCAGGATTTGTGCCGATTTTGCAACTGGACTAAACAATGCACTACAGTCCAATCAATTTCCATTGCCATTGCCTGAGGATATTTTTGCTACCCTATCTGGAGGTAAATATTTCTCAGTTATTGATTTATCAGATGCTTATCTTCAGGTTAAAGTGCACGAATCATCACAACCACTTTTGACAATCAACACTCATCAAGGTATACTCCGTTATACGCGTGTCCCATTTGGTGTTAAATGTGCACCAGGTATGTTTCAGAACATAATGAATTCTATGCTGGCAGACATTAAGGACGCAGAAAGCTATATTGACGACATAATTATGGTGTCCAAATCATTGGAAGAACATAAAGCGAAACTCAACCAAGTCTTCCAGAGATTGGAAGAATGGGGATTCCGGGTTAAGTTTGAAAAATGCTCATTTTTCCTTACAGAAGTAAACTACCTCGGATTCATTATTGATCAGCATGGAAGAAGACCTGATCCATCGCGCACCAAAGCCATTGAGACAATGCCAGAGCCAACAGACGTTTCTAAACTACGTTCGTTTTTAGGAATGCTAAACTTTTACGGACAATTTATCCACAATATGCGACAAATCAGGGCTCCATTGAATAAGCTTCTTCAAAAAAATTCAAAATTTTGTTGGTCAAAAGAATGCCAACTTTCATTTAAGAAAGCTAAGGAAGTTCTTTCGTCTGACCTTTTAGTGGTACATTTCGACCCAACAAAGGAAATAATTGTTGCTGCCGATGCTTCAAAAGATGGCATAGGCGGTGTTATAATGCATTCTTTTATCGACGGGTCCACCAAAGCTATTGCTCACGCATCAAGATCTCTAACCTCAGCCGAGCAGAATTATAGCCAAGCAGAAAAAGAGGCGTTATCACTCATATTTTGCGTAAAAAAATTTCACAGGATGATTTACGGAAGACACTTCACACTGCGAACGGATCATCAACCATTGTTGGCCATTTTCGGTTCCAAAAAAGTTATACCGGTTTACACAGCCAATCGTTTGCAGAGATGGGCGTTAACTTTATTGGCATATGATTTCAACATCGAATACATTAACACGGCAAAATTTGGGTATGCAGATGCTCTGTCTCGTCTTATAAAAAATCAAAAAGTAAGTTCACATGAGGATTTTGTCATCGCATCTTTAAAATTCGAAAGTGGTGAGAATCGTATCCTTCCTGTCAGATGTAATACGGAATTTGCCTGTGTCAGCTAAGATGGTACAAGATGAAACAGCAGTGGATCCTTTGCTCAAACAAGCTCTTCATTTTATAAGATCTTCATGGCCCAAAAATATCAAAGATCCAATGCTCAGAATGTTGTTTAACAGAAGAGATGCCCTTAGTGAAACTCAAGGTTGTATTATGCTCCAAAATAAAGTACTAATCCCTCTCTCGTTACAGAAAAGAGTCCTTAAACAACTTCACACACTGGCATTGTAAGAATGAAGGCAATTGCACGAAGTTTTGTGTATTGGCCGAACATAGATCAGGACATCACTCAACTTGTTCAAAGATGCAACACATGTGCAGCAGCTGCAGCATCTCCGGTTAAAGCACCATTGGCATCATGGCCAATTCCTTCTAGACCATGGTCTCGAATTCACATGGACTTTGCTGGACCGTTCCGTGGTCGTACGTTTTTCATCATTGTGGACGCTTTCTCCAAATGGCCGGAAATTTTCTGCATGAAATCTACAAATTCCAGTTCAACAATTGCTATCTTACGAGAGGTGTTTGGCAGATTTGGACTGCCTGACATAATTGTTTCCGATAATGGAACACAGTTCACGTCTCGTGAATTCAGCGAATTTTGTGTTCAAGGAGGAATCGACCACATAAGGACGGCACCATTTCACCCACAATCCAATGGGCAAGCCGAAAGATTTGTGGATACATTCAAACGTGGAATAAGGAAACTGGAGGGGGAAGAGTCCATACTTTCAGCTCTTCAAACATTTTTACAAAGTTACAGGACAACACCTAATGCACAGCTCCCAAACAACATAACCCCAGCAGAAGCTATGCTGGGAAGAAAAATAAAAATTCATTTGGACTTATTACGCCCATCACCAAAAGAGGTTCTTCAAAAAAACCATAATATGGAGCAACAATTCAATCTCAAACATGGGGTAAGACATCGTAAATTTAATATTGGTGATTTTATATTTGCCAGGAATTACAACAATCGCCAGACGCCTTGGCTACCTGGCCAAATTTTAAAGAAGATTGGATCCGTTATGTATGCAGTTACAGTGGGAAGCAGAACTTGGCGTCGACATGAAAACCAACTGCGTTTAAGGCACAGTGAAGCTAGCGATATGACCATCAGTGACCTATTTGATCTCGAAGAACCAGTCCCGTGTAGAGAAGTTGATAAGGCAACTATTTCGCCTCCATCAATTGTGAAACCCCCTTTGCCTGCAGATGAGGAACCAAAGAACAAGCAAACAACTATGAATAACCCTGCTGATGATGAAGAATCCCCACCTAGAGCAGTGCGAGCTCGAGTTCAAACAAAACGCTTAGATATGAGAACTACCGATGATGGCCGATATATGTATAATTAGCTTAAGGAGGGAGATGTTGTATACGCACTTTGGCAACTCTAGTGCGTTCACAAAAATAAATGAAATGCTGAACAACAGAAAACCAACGGCAGCTTTTGGTCATTCGATCGATAGCCAGTTATCAGCACAGTCATCTAACATTACCTTTTTAATTAACTTTAGCTTAAGAATAAACCATATTGAATTTAACTAAGTACAGTTTTTTTATTTTCTGGGATCGTGATTCTGAATACACGACATAAGTACTTCAAGCCCTACCGATCTACCAATTTTCATCGTTCTACAACAATCGGAAGTGCTCCATATAATTCATAAGAATTTTAATGAAAGTGGGTGGATGCCACGCCCCCTGAATAGAAAATTGCAGATTTTCGATTTTTTCCCTTGTATGCACCATAAGGCTTACCGTTGTGCGAAATTTCAAGTTTCTACGATGTCGGGAAGTGCTCCATAATTTTGATGATCTGTCAGTGAGTCAGTAAGTCAGTGAGTCAGTGAGTCAGGGAGTCAGTCAGTCAGTTACGGTTTTAGCGATTTTTGAAGTCTTATATCTCGGGAATCACTAATGCTAAAGAATTGAAATTTGGTGAGCCATCTGTGCTTGCTCAGCTCAGCAAATACTGCGAATTTGAAGTTTCTGATTTTATTGGTACTGAAGTTAGAGGGGGGTTGAAAATCGCCTGAGTTTGTTCCTGTAAAAAGGGTGTAGTGCCGCGAACTTGGCTGGGCACTACCGTGCCCTTTGATTACATAAGGTGCCGTCACACCGTGCAAGTAAAGTACTTGCAGCAATATTCGTGCAAGCGCTTGCAGAGAGCAGTCACACCAGGAAAGTTAATTGCTTGCTAAAACGACTTTCTACTTGCATGCAAAGCAAACTTGCTTCAAGTAGCGCTTTTAGGTCGTCACATCGTGCCAGCAAGTACTTGCTGCAATTAATTGTTAAAATTACTTGCTGAAATTACTCCGAAAGTACTTGCGTGTGTAAACGGATGTGAATTTACCATTTTCAGTTCAGTTTGGTTAACTATATCTTCTAAAAAGGATAGTCCAGATTAAGAAGAAGAATTTTTTTAAGAGGAAATGGTTTTTGAACAAGTATAGATTTGTTGAAATCGATGCAATTAATTCTTGTTGAGACAATTATGTATTATTATTTTCATTTCGATTCACACACAAACTTATTGCGAGTTACAACTATCAGTCGATAGTTGATAAATCTTGATATTTTGTATTTAAAAGCCCAATTTATTAAACAAACTGGGATGAAAAGTTCTTTATCAAATAATGTCAATTTTCTTTTTATTCACAACAATTTGCATCATTCCCAATGATCAAAACTTATATCCATTGGGTTGTCAACTATCGAATTTCAACATTTAACGACTATCAAGTGGTTTTATTGGAGGCAGGTATTTGATACAAAAATTACTAAAAACTGTTATTAGCGGTTCCTTCCATATAAATTTTTTTTATTTCGACTTTCTCATTAATTCTGCCGTGATAAGAAGAAAAAACGTATCTGTATTTTTGACATTTTGAGATAAATACGTTTTTCTGTATTTATCTCTTTTTCTTTTGTTTTGTTGTTGAGTGTTTTTCTGTCGTATTTACAAATAAATCATTTTTGTTGATAATTTATCAGATGTACAAATGCTTCTATGGTAGTCACTTTTTTTTTCTCAAAATAAGTGCTAAAACGTCAATTTTTCTTAAAAATAGCATGGTTCTTTGAGCGAATGTCATTTTCCTTAAGCATTTTAAACCATTACAAAAGCAAGTTAGGGCTTTATAAAATAAAATAGCAAACACATCAAAGATGTCAAAACTGATCCTAAGTCAAAACAGCCAAAATTTCAGTTACGTTTTTTCTTCTTAACACGGCAGAATTGCTCTACTAATTTCAATTTAAATCTTGGGAGTTGTTCTTACAATTGAAAGAAAGAGTTCCATGCTTCGTTATATTTTTCTTTAATTACTCTAATATTTTTTGAAGGTCTGAAGTTCTATAAGAGCAACTACGTACGACCCAGTCGTTCATATTGTTATTATACATCCATTAAAAAAACACAAGACCCTATGTTGCAGCCGTTGAAACAGCAAAATGCGGCTGATCGAAGATAAACCATTTTGGTATGACTGTTTTGGGAACGTTGCGTGCTGAAAATCCGTGCTTTACAATACTGATGGGAGACTTTCGGGCATAAGAGACGATTTTTCTGTAATTTTGATCGTGCAAGTACTTGCAAGCAACTTAATCACTTGCAGCAATTGCTTGCAAGTACTTTTTTGGGTCGTCACACCAGGTAAGTTTTACTTGCAGAAAGTACTTGTTCGCAAGTAAATCACTTGCAGCAATTACTTGCTTGCAAGTACTTTTCGATTCGTCACACCAGGCAAGTTTAACTTGCAGCAATCATATTGCTTGCTGCAAGTACTTTACTTGCACGGTGTGACGGCACCTATATATGAACATTATAACATAAACTACATTTGATTGTAAGATGAAAATGACAACGGAAATAATGTTTAACACTACTTAACAAAATAGCCAATAAAAAGTACGTATACGCCACAGAGTACCTTCTTGATAATTGAAAATAATTATTACTAAAATAAAAAAATGCTGTGTCTGGGTATATTTTATGATTGTTTTACTATCCATGCTCTAAACAAGTCTAAAACGATGGAAAAATAACCACATCACCCTTAAGGTATGCCGTCACACCGTGCAAGTAAAGTACTTGAAGCAATTGTATCAAAAATTTCGACTTTGAAATATTCGTGCAAGTAGTTGCAGAGAGCAACCATACCAGGCAAGTAAATTGATGGCTGAAACGATAGTAGTATTGTCCAAATTTTTTAACATTTTTTTTAAGTTTAAGTGATAGATATGACCAATCCAGCTTAAACAGAAAGAAAAAGACCTTCCCTCGGGGGTGGCAATGGTGCAGTGGATGTAGTGCTTAACTGCTTACTTAGAGGTGTGGGTTCGAGCCCCATTATAGGCAGTATTCTTTTCTTTATTCCCCCAGCTTAACTGGATACCAACCGTGAGATTTAATGAGATAATAAACACCTTGATCTCAATCCACTGTGCCAAATCTTTCCTATCCGTCTACTCTTTCTAACTAGTGCCGTGCAATCCAGGTTGCATTATTTAAAAGACCTAAGATCTTAAAGGCATATAGTTAAAATTATTATTATTATTATTAATTGTTTATACTCATACTATTTTTTTTTTCAGGGCTCTTGATTTTACCCGTTTGACAACAACCCGGGTACTCAGTAGAAAAATGCTCGGGTATACCGAGTCTCAGGGTACTCCTATATCTCAGGTACCCGAGTACCCAGATACCCATGTATCTCGGATACCCTATGACTGGCAGCACTAGAGTAAACAACTTGAAACAAAAAACAAAATTAACCGTAAGATAAAAGAAAGTGCATTTGCGCAATAGTAATATGTGAATTGTAAGATTTTCGGGTAATCAATAGCGCGGGTGGTTGAAGATACCTGGGTACTTGGACACATGGGTATTTCGGGTACTCGGGTACCCGCGTATTTCGGGTACTTGGGTACCCGAGTATTTGTTTGGGTACATGGGTTTTAAGAGTTCTTTTTCAACCAAGATGCCCACGCTTTTTGGTGCATCTTAATCTTATATACATATTGAAATACATATCCTGTTAAAAATGATTCTATCATTTTAAATTTTCATGAATTTTCAAATAATGTGCTCCTCATCACACAAAAGCAGACTTTTTCAAACAAATTTACAATCAAGAAAATCATAAGTAGAATTCAGGCACAAAATTTGTGTGTTACCCGTGATTTTCCAATGTTACATTTTGTATTTCAAATGAAATCAAAACGAAGCTCAAAAATACAAGTTCTGAACGACTAAGTTCTGAATGACAATAAGTTCGCAAAAGTATTTCAAGCTCGCTTAAACACAACAATGGTTTCCCGAAAGGTAGATCATCCGCAAACATATAAACATATTAACTAAGTTAAATTTGTCTCTGGAGCTTTATGTAAACTTGAGGAAGGTTGGGAAATTGATGATATTTCAATCAACCTCTTTTAAGCATTCGATAATAATTTTCATTCTTTGATAGTTTTAAACTTAATGTATTATCTTTCAACCACTGCTGGATAGGGTCAGGTTCACTGGATCTCTAAATAGGCAATCTAAAATATAAATCTGTTAATAAAATCCATGTGATGATATTAATTGTGTCATTGTGTCCATGGATTTTATTAACAGATTTCTATCTTACATAGTTTGTCTATTTAGATCTACTGAACTTGACCCTATCCAGCAAGCATCATCCTGGTGTTCCAGGAGGTGCCCATTTTTTGCATCGATTTATTTCCGAGGTCAGAGGAAAAATATTTAGCTTACAATTTTGGACAGTTGATGTCATAGGTCAAAATTTCTGCAGTTAGTCCCTAAGAAGATAGAGAGCAGCAAAATTTTCTAAACATTATGCGTTTAGTGGTTTTTGGAAAATTTTGCCACTTTATATCTTCTTAGGGACTAACTGCGGAGAGTTTGACCTATGACAACAACTGTTCAAAATTGCAAGCTTTTACTCAACACCTATTATTTAAGATGTCAACCGTTATTTTCCTTAAACGCGTTTGGCATCAAGTCCACAACTTTTTTCATATTCAAAATATTAAAAACTTCTAAAAATGTGGAAGTCCCGAACTTTAGCCTAAAATAAAGTATGTTTTCGAAAATTGGCTACCCTAAAATTTTACCCATAAATGCGTCTACTTAGGTAACACTTATCTTTTCAGACATCAGCCGTTATTTTTCCAAGACACGTTTGACGTCCAGAGGTGTTTCTGCAACTTTTTCACGTTAAAAACAACCAAAAAAAAGGGAAGTCCCACATTTTTACATTAAAAAAAAGTATGTTCCTGAAAAGTGGCAATATTGAAATTTTAACAGTAGGGGCATTTACTCAACACCTTTTTTTCAAAATATCAATTTTTGTTTTCCAAGATGCGTTTCCGCAGCTTTTTTTATGTTTAAAATATTAAAGATGATCAAAAAGCTTATATTCCACCCGTTGATATGAAAAAAAGTATATTCCCGAAAAGTGGTAACACTGATATTTTACCTGAAAGTTACTCAACACCTTTCTTTTAAGACATCAACCGATTTTTAGCCATGGAAATTTTGCCAAAAAACGCACCGGATTCAGTTACCTGACCAGACTTTTAGGGCAATAACTTTTTGAATCGTTATTTTTCAAAATTTGGAAAATTTTCAAATTCACATTTGCATTTTGAAAAGTGAAAATCAAATCGATGTGAACTCAATCTGCTCTCTAGTTATATGAAATAATTTGACTATTCTCAAAAATATTATTCAGGAATGTTGAATGTAGCCTAACATTTATGTTTGAATTAAAGGTAGATATTTAGTTTGAAGATCTGACATTTAAAACTGAAGTTATAAGTTTTAAGGTAAGGTAAGGCTCAGCTAGGAGAGGTTGAGAAACATGATACATCGGTTGTTTCATCAAAAATTCGATATTACCTAAATAATTTCTAGAGTTTAGAACGAAAAAATATTTTTTGATTACATTTTATTGAATTCATATTTCTTGCCCAGAACACCCGAAAAAACGTTTGATTATGAATCGCTCTAACGATTTTATTTATTTTTTTGCAAATTTTCTCAAGTACTACTTACTTACTTTACTTACTTATCCGGCTCCCGATCCATGAAGGGTCTCTGTCTGAGATATTGCGGTCTTCCATCGGTTGCGGTCCCTCGCACGCTCCCTCCAGTCGTCGAGACCAAGCGCTCTTGCGTCTGTGACCGCCTGGTCCCTATAGCGGAGGTTCGGTCTTCCTGGTCGTCTCGAACCTGGGGGCTGGGATTCGAAGATTTTCTTGGCTGGAGCGTTGTTGTCCATTCGCTCGATGTGGCCGAGCCAGTGTAGTCGACGTGTTTTGGCTCTTTGGACTACATCCACATCTTGGTACAGCTCGTACAGTTCATGATTGAATCTTCTCCTCCAATCGCCCTCTTCGCATATAGGACCAAATATCCGCCGTAGAATTTTTCTCTCGAAAGTGCCCAGGATCAATTCCCCTTTTTTACTTATCGTCCTAGTAGTAGAACTGGTAAAATTAGAGTTTTGTATAGCGTGCACTTTGTCTTTCGAGAAAGGAGTTTTGAACCCATTTGTTTGGCCAAACCGAAGTAGCAGCGGTTCGCTAGGGTAATTCTTCGTCGGATTTCCACTAAGGTGTCGTTCGTGGGATTGATGTTTGTTCCGAGGTAGGTGAACTCCTTGACTACCTCGAAATTACTGCTACCAACAGTGACGTTTTGTCCTAGGCGATGGACAGATGAGGCTTTGTTTGTTGATAGCATATACTTTGTTTTGTCCTCATTCACTTCAAGACCAACGCGTTTCGCCTGTTCATCAATAGCTGTGAATGCTTCAAGTACATCTCTGTTGGAACGGCCGATGATGTCGATGTCGTCCGCATAACCAAGCAGTTGAGAAGACCTGTTAAAGATAGTGCCTTCCATGTTAACACCACTCTTGCGCACTATCTGCTCCAGGACTAGGTTGAAGAAATCACATGATAGCGCATCTCCTTGTCTGAACCCTGTACACGTCTGGAATAACTCGGATGAGCTGTTACCCATTTGCACGTTGCACCGCGTATTTTGTAACGTCATGCGGCATAGCTGGATCAGTTTTTTCGGGATCCCGAGTTCCGACATCGCCAATAGAAGCTCTTGGCGACTTATGCTATCATATGCGGCTTTGAAGTCGATGAATAGGTGGTGGGTCTCGACTTGAAATTCGTTGGTCTTTTCCAGGATTTGCCTCAATGTGAAGATTTGGTCTATCGTTGATCTGCCTGGCCTGAAGCCACACTGGTACGTGCCGATCATAGTGTTGCAGAAAGGTTTCAGACGCTCACATAGTACGTTGGATAGTATCTTGTAGGCAACATTAAGCAGGGATATGCCTCTGTAGTTCTTGCAGGACATAGGATCGCCTTTTTTGTAGATTGGGCATATGGAGCTATTTGACCAGTCGTCGGGCATAATTTCCTCCTCCCAAACTTGGTTGATGAGCTGGTGCATGCACCCTACCAGAACATCTCCTCCATACTTGAAGAGTTCCGCTGGTAGGCCATCCGAGCCGGCGGATTTGTTGTTCTTAAGCTTGTGGATGGCTTTCTTAACCTCTTCAGTACTGGGTGCTGGGACTGGATCTTCATTGACTGGTCTTATGCTTCTTTGTTCCTCTGTTGCCTCCTCTACATAATGCCCACTAAGCAGCTGCTGGAAATGCTGCTTAAACACGTCTACAATTCCCTGTGCTTCGGTGACTAGGTTCCCTTCGCTGTTTCGAAGAGCTTGCGTGCCAGTCCTATAACCAGATGCCAGTTGCTTGGCTGTTTTGTAGAACCGGCGGGTGTTGGTGGTGGTGCTGGACTCTTCGAGATACTTGAGCTGAGAGGCTGCGGATGCTCTTTTCTTTCTACGCAGGGTTTTTTTCTCTTTCCTTCTCTTTTCACGGTACTCCTCTCTTGCTGCTCTTGTTTTCCGTTGCAGCATTTGCATTCGTGCATTTTCCGTCTCCTGCTTCAATACCGCGCATTCATCATCATACCACGGGTTCTTTTTTCTGGGTGGTTGATAGCCTATGGTGGTCTCGGCTGTCTCCTTAATAATGTCGCGATACTGGTTCCACTGGTTGTTGACGCTTGTGGCTGGGTGTACGGCAGAGAGTTTCCCGGTCAATTGCTCACTGTAGTCTCTGGCTTTCTCAGATGTGCTAAGGCATGCGATGTTGAACTTCTTTCTTTGGGCGGTCTTCGTTTTCTTTTCGTTGGATAGTCGGGCTCTGAACTTTGTCACAACAAGAAAGTGGTCAGAGTCCACGTTTGCACCTCGAAAAGTTCGCACGTCCAAGATGTTCGATGCGTACCTTGCGCCAATTAGCACGTGGTCGATTTGGTTGGCCGTTCGACCATCTGGAGATCGCCAGGTTGCTGTGTGTATCCTTCGCTTGGGGAACCTAGTACTTCTTATCACCGTATTACGAGCTGCAGCAAAGTCGATTAGTCGGAAGCCGTTGTCTGTTGTCATTTCGTGGAGGCTGTGCTTTCCAACTAATCCGCCAAAGATGTTTTCCTTTCCGACTTTAGCATTGAAGTCTCCGAGCACGACTTTGACATCGTACTCCGGACAGGCTCCGTAGGCTCCGTCCAGGAGGTCGTAAAACTCCTCCTTGTTAGACTCCTCAGCTTCATCGGTAGGGGCGTGTGCACATATTAGGCTGATGTTTTGGAAGGTAGCTTTGATGCGGATCACAGCCAGGCGATCGCTGATCGGCTTAAAATCGATGACTTTCGATCTGAGTCGATTTCCCACGACGAATCCGCATCCTAACATGTGCAGTCTTTGATGGCAGCTGTAATAAATGTCACAATCTTTTCGTTTCGTTATACCTGATCCTATCCATCGTATCTCCTGGATCGCGGTAATATCTGCCTTGTACCGCGAGAGGACAGATTCAAGTTTTTGAGTAGCACCTGGTGTGTAGAGTGTCCTTACATTCCAGGTGCATACTCGTAGATCATAGTCCATTTTCGTTCCGGGTCTGGTTGCCATTTGAGGGGGGTCGTTATCCGAGGCTTCACGCGTCTCTCTCATAACAATTGGTTATTTTTACTGTGGTCGGGTCGTTAGCCCAACGCACTAACCTCCAATCTGTAGGGCCATGGGTTTAATGTTGCAATTCTTTCCTTGATCAACATTCGCACTTACAAGTTTAGCAAGTCCTGGCATAAAGCCAAGACCAGTATCCGGCGGCTACCAACTTGGAGGTATTGTAAGCACTTGATGTGTAGGAAAAGATACAGCTCGAGGCCCCCAGTTCCTACAACATCCAACCACCAAATTTTCTCAAGTACTTAATCAAAATGGCATACCTACTTGTTTTTGGGCTCTAAGTTATTTATAGAATTTTATATCTACAGTTAAATAAACCATTTTCATGTATTTTTCTATATAGATTTTTCTGTAATTACCTACATGCTTATTTTCAAAAATTCTTAAGTTCCAAGCAATATGAATATAAGAGCAAGTAGGTACTTGTAGTCCTGTCGTGCATTTTATTTTATTTAGAACAAATATTAAGTAGCAGGTAGGTTGGTGGTACCCATAACTATTTTTATCTTAATAAACCTAAAAAAAATCCATTCATCTTTGCAAATAAACAAACACTTCCAACAAAATGCTGCATCAACATTTAAAAATAAATTATTTTACAATATTATACCTACTTATAAGTAAATACCGGCTATAATACCAAGTACCTAAAGCAATAGAAAGTAGTTCTACATTGTATCACCTTTAGCTAATCTCAAAACATGCCTTTTTTCGTAATAACTGAGGTACTTTTACCCTCGTGCTTATACTATACAATCAATATTGTTATAATAAAATTATTAGCTGATTTATCTTCTCGTAAAATTTACATTGCATTGATATTTTTCTAATGCAGCATGAGCTAACACAAATGCTATGTAACCCATTTTTCCTTTCTATTAGATATATTCGTCGAAATACATACATACAATGTACATTAAGATTTTCGTTGAAAATATTTTTGCAATCGGAATAGTTAAATACCTATGTATGTACCTACTTTAACACTATCAACAACTTAATCAAACTTGTTACAATTTCTATGAATCATTAAAAATTTCTTAGATTTTTGCAGGATATAGATACTTGTATGTAAGTTATAAAGGTGCAGCACCTAAATAACAAACAAGTCGTACCAACACTACACAATTTTCCAAGAACTTCGATTTAGCGAAATTCCCCTTGAGTTTCAATTAACGTAGATAGATGCCATGTGTACATTGGGAATTCCAAACAATCATTAAGTTGTTTTTATTTTTTTTTTTATTTAACAGAAACTGCACTTTATGCAAATATATACCTACTTCCACACAAATATTTTTCTACTTATAGCTACCACTATTTGTAATTTATCAATGAATTTGTATGCAAGGCGGGTAGAATTTACTTGTTGTTTAACAATAATGTTTATTACTTCAACGCGGGAAAAATTGTTCTGCAAATAAATCATAGTCGTTGATTAATGTGAAATCTTAGCTAAGAATAGAATCAGTAAAAAAAAGGCCTTTTAACCACAAAATCGCTTCAGGTAAGAGTATAAGGTAAATGTAGCCTAAAGGTGATTCACGGAGTAAAAAATTCTTGTGTTTTGAAAACTCTTCTATTATAAGTGTGATTTAACAGGATATTACAGTATACCAGTGCAAATGCTAAATTTATGGTTCCAGGATGTAGGATGTCTAGATAGCAAAAAATATATTTTGAATTTTCAATTCTATTTAATGAATGCTTTTTAAAGAAGTATGTACATACATAGGTACGATTAAGTAGCTATGTATGGGGTAGGTGGTAGGTATACAGCTAGCTATAAACCGTGCCGGCTGGAAGAAGCTTGTTGGTTGAGGCCCTATTGGAGGTTTAAAAAAAGATTTTATGATTTGGACTTTGGAGTTTTTCTTTTTGGTTTTTGGGTGTAAATTAATAATTTATCAACTTACGATCATGAGTTATCAATATGAAGGGAAATGATGTTAATTAATTAGCTCGTTATCGGTAGGCAGTAGGATCCAATATACGAGCTAGGTATGAATGTAATAAAATGCCTATAGTCCTGTCATATAAGCCTTAAAATCAGCCAAATTACGGAATAAATGGCGAAAAGCTGAATTTTGGTATATAGCCTCCTCATAGCATTCTAAGGAAACTGTAAAAAGTCCCCATCGATATGAGCGCCCCTCACAATTTCACGGGGGGTCAAAGGCCCTCCCAAATGTTTTTTTAGGAATATCTCTCGAACGGTGACTCTTACAGAAAAAATGTCAATGACAAGGTTGTAGCTTAGAAAATTTCCGACAAAAAATATTCAGGACCTTTTTTCATAAAAGTAAGCGTTTTCAAGATAATTCAATCGGTTGAGTTGCGGATTTTATGTTTCTGCATAAAATTTACTCTTTTACACCAACTTTGAGGTTGAGTACCAGGTGAGTTTTTTTTGCGTGGTATCCCCCATGAAAATTAAAAAGTAGTTCAAAAAAATATATACGAAAGATTTTGGGAAAGTTCCCCATCGATTCGAGCTCTACTACATTTATCATACGGGGTGGAAGGTCACAAAACATGGTATTTCGTTAAATAAAAGAAGAGATTTTTGGCTTTACAAAAAAGTATAGCATGGCATTGCTTTTGAAAAATAAAATGGCAATCGATTTGTCACGAAAAAGTCTCAATACGCCATTCATAAATGTAAATAAAATGCACGACTGGATCGCACGTACTTGCTCTTATGTTCAAGTTGTGTGGAACTTAAGAACTTTAAAAAATATTCAAGTAATTATAGAAAAAGTATACAAAATCATTTAAATCGTTCTTTTAATTGTTTAAACAGCCTGATAAATAACTTAGAGCGCAAAAAAAAGTATGCCATTTGATTACTTAAAAAAATATCAATATATGCAAAAAAAAAATTCAAAATCGTTGGAGCCGTTTTCTTAAAAATTAGTTTTTTATATATAAAATTTTTGTAACATTTTTCAAAAAAAAAATTTGGTATGCCAATTTTGTATATATTAATATAGATTTAAAACTGAAATTTCAAAACAATTCATCAACCCGTTTTTGAAATATTGAATTTTCAAAAAAAAATTTTGAATCTTTTTTTAAAAATCCAAAATTTATTTTTTCAAAAATTTTGGTATGCAGTATTATTTATATTCTAACAAAGCTTTTGTGCAAAAAATTTAATTGAAATCGGATGAGCGGTTAATGAGAAAACCAAAAATCAAAAAAACCGTTATATGACAGGTACCGTTACTAAATGTTTTTGGTGATTTTTTTTCTTACTTAAAGGTATATCATATCTACAATAATACATTGATTTTTTTTTATCAAAATCGTTGGAGCCGTTTTTGAGATAAATAAGCTTTTCCTTAACGGTTGTATGGCAAGTACCGTTATTTTTTGAGCTAAAAAAAAAATTTCAATTTCCCCTCTGGAGAGTTACAAAAAAACCTTAAGTTCAAAATTTGAAGAAAATCGCTTCAGTGGCTTAGGCTGTAGGTTGAGGTACGGACAGACAGACAGACAGACAGACAGACAGACAGACAGAATTGTGCCACCCACTTGTTTCGTGTTCTCTATCATCGTAATGTCATGTTTGATTGTTATCTCGAAATTATTTTTTGCACGAATCCAAAACTTGCCCTATAGTACCTACATATATCGCAAGTAAAAAGATAGATAGTTAATATTTTATTGTTGAACAAAATTAGGGCAATTTCTTCAAATATTCTAAAAAGTGTTATAAAATTCTTGCGTGCCAAGTTTCAAAAAAACCAAATTTACATATCTAATCGTATTTTTCTCAAAAACAGCTCGACAACTTTTCTTAAAAAAAATCAATAAATTTATTTTAGTGGCTACATGAAATTTGGCCCCAATGAAAAATGGCCCCAAACAATAAATGAAAAATGGCCCCAAAAATGGGGCCTTTTTTCATAATGAAATATGGCCCCATTTTCAAAAAAGAAAAATGGCCCCAAAATAAATGAAAAAAAGCCCCAAAAAGAAAACGAATACTCAAACAAAAAATGAAAAATCGCCCCAAAAATGTATATGAAAAACAACAACAACTTGAGCTATTTTATTTTTACGGTTTGGGGTGATTTTTCATTTTTTTTGGGGCGTTTTTTCATTTTTAGTTTAGTTTGATTATGAAAAATGGCCCCAAGTTTAAAGAGATTTTTTTTTAATGGAAAAATCTCCCTAAAAATAATGACAAATATTTTTGAAATCTAAAATCATGTGATTTTTGTACGATTATTTAAACATGTTTTTGATGCCGATCGCGCAATTTTATTAGATATGTTCATAATATACATTATATCAATTATATCAATATACATTATTATATCAAATTCTTAAAAGATCATTTTGGGACAGTGATTAATCAAACGTACAGGAAAATCGCACGATTGGCAAAAATATATGCATGTATGTATGTAGAACTTATGCAGTATTTCATTTTATTTTATTTTAAAACCAAAAATCGCGCGATTTTTGGTTTTAAAATAAAATAAAATGAAATACTGCATAAGTTCTACATACATACATGCATATATTTTTGCCAATCGTGCGATTTTCCTGTACGATTATTTGATTAGATATATCAAAAGCTACAAGGATCATTTTGAGACCGTTATTAAAAATAATCGTACACGAAAATCGCGTGATTACCATGGACGATTGTTTAATCACCATCCCAGAGTAACAATTAATTTAAAATAATAGGAAAAAAAAGGCATGACTCTTATCTACGTCAATTTTTCCAAAAACAACTGGATTTTTTTTGTCCGATTTGGAACAAAGCCCATTTTTATGAGTTTTTAATTTAAGATAAGTTTTGGGGCCTTTTTTCATTTAATTTGGGGCTATATTTCCATTTTCAATTTGCGGCAATTTTTCATAATGAAAAATGGCCCCATTTTTTGGGGTTATTTTTCATTTTTGTTTAAGAATGAAAGTGTGGGGCCATTTTTCATAATGAAATTTTACCCCAAATTAAAAATGAAAAAAGGCCCCAAAACCATGAAAAATCACCCCAATTCACAAAATTTTATTTTATTTTAGTTGTTGTTGCTTCTCATATAAATTTTTGGGGCCATTTTTCATTTTATGTTTGGGGCCATTTTTCATTGGGGCCAAATTTCATGTAGCCATTTTAGTAAAGGCTTCCTTTGGGTGCAAAACCATTTTTCATAAATGTTTATTAATGTTAACTCCCAAAAAACTTTTTTTTTAATTTTTGATTTTCTTCAAAATGGTACTACCGATTTCAATTATTATTTTTAACAAAAGCTTCCAAAAAATATAAATATTTTTGTGTGCCAAAATTTTTAAAAATATTTTTTGGATTTTTAAATAATGTTTCAACTTTTTTTTTGGAAAATCAAATATTTCTAAAACGACAAGATCGATTTTTTTTGAAACTCTATACTTAAGAGTTTTGTAGTACTCTCTAAAATATTTTTAGAAAAAATTTGACTTTTATGAAAAAATAACAGTACCTTCCATACAAAAGTTGAAAAACCACAAAGGAAAATATTTTTTTTGCTTAACAACGACTCCTACGATTTTGATTAAATTTTTTTCATATATTAAAATTAGTACGATCTACTACCAAAAATTATAAAATTTTACACTTAGCCACTATTAATAGTACCTGTCATAGACCTTATTTTTTATTTTGAATTTTCTCCTTATCGGCTAGACGGATTTAGATGATTTTTTGTATATACAAATTTCAGATAAGATGAAATAATATTGCATATTAAAATTTTCAAAAAAAAAAGTTTTTGAATTCTTAAAAAAAGTTTCAAATATTTTTTTTTGGAAAATTCGATATCTCAAAAATGGGTTGACAATATTTTTTTCAAATTTTGTTTTAATATACACATAAATATACACTTTAGATTTGCATACCATCATTTGTTCTTAAAAATGTTTTAAGAATTTTATATATAAAAATTAATTTTTTAAAAAACCGCCCAACGATTTAAATGTTTTTTTTTTTCCATACAATCTTATTCAATTAAGAATTAAGATGGCATTCTTTTTTTCACCTCAAGATTAGGTTAGGTTGAAGTGGCTGTCAGACATGAAAACTGACACACTTAGACCATAAGTTGGCCCATTGTGATACCACAAGAATCTGGGAAGCCTTTTTCCCTACTCGGTGAACCATTTGGAGCTTCTTATGAAGCGTAACAGACTACCTACAACATTTACTAAATCACTAGGATCATTGAAGTAGAAATCTCCGAGATGGAGTCTTCGCCTATGAGCAGTGTTGCCAGAAAATATTTTCTGAAATCGGGAGATTACCACACTAGAAATCGGTGTAAATCGGGGAAACAGATTTAGCCCTGCAAGTCATGCCAGAGGTCACTTGAACCTCAGTTCTTAGATAAAAAAAAATCTGATTTTTTTCCGAATATGTTTTTCAGATTGTGCATGTTTTTCATAAAGTAAATGAAAATAAAATCAGATTTACTTTCAAAAAAATTGATAGAAGGTAAAAAAGTCTTTTTTTTTCTTAAAGAAACAACTATGTTTCATTTATTTTATTTAAATTAATTTTAAAAAGTAATATTATGTCTGTTTGTGTACCTCCAAAAACTACGAATTTCTACGATTTTTTTTTATATGAGCTTTGACAGAACTTTGGGCTAAATTCGTAGTTTTGGGAGGTACGCGAACAGACAAAATGTTAGTAAATAGTAGTTTAAACTTCAAAATTAAAAATAAATATTTCCCTTATTTTATACATAGTCTTCTATGGGGCTATTTGCTTAAACATTTATAGCCTTGTTTATTAGATTTCTTAGGCGGTTGATAGTTGGAAGTATTATTTATGTATGTAATTTTATAAAATATCAAGTTAGTCAAATCTTAGGCAACTAATTCCAATGTTGAAAGTTGGAAAAAGTTTATAAATACGACTGTTAGTGCCAATAGAACCTAGCTAGCTTAGAAAAAAAAAAATAGTGCATTAGCCAACAGATGCTCTAAGTATTGAAGTTTCAACGACTTAAGTGCCGTAATTTTAACTATTTTAAATATTTATATTTATTTTGATTAAATTTTTGGAAAAAATTAAGTGCTATTTTTAATCATTTTAAAAATAGTTATTCAGAAATTTTTAAGTTCAAACAATTATTGCATTCCTTGAACTTCAAGTATTCTTTGGAAAGTAAGCAAAAAAAACGAATTTTATGATGCATGCACGCAGCCAATTACCAAAAACCAAAATAAAAACAAATATTAAAAAAAGAAGAATCCAATGATATGACAGATGATCAGCAAACAAGAAAATACATTATGGGTAAATTTGCTTATTTTAGTTTATGAAATATTGAAAATCGGGGAAATGTGTCATATTTAGATCAAAAATCGGTGTATCGGAAATAGGTCTGAAAATCGGGAGAACTACGATAAATCGGTGTTTCTGGCAACACTGCCTATGAGATAGCGCAGGACAAGTGCATAGAAGATGAGGAATCGATTCTACCTCTTCCTCGTCCATACAGCTTCTGCAAAAATCGTTAGAGAATACGCCAAGACGCGTTGCGTGCTTGCCTATAAGACAGTGTCCGGTTATGACACCTATCATGGAGCTAATGTGCAATCTGCTTAGAGATATCAAACATTTAGATCGCTTAAAATCCATTACTGGCCAGATTTGTTTTGTTGCCAAGCAAGTGGTGATATTGTTCCACCTAAGGTTTGTTCTCTCTAAAGCATCTTGCTTCAGCATAAGTTTACATGTAGCGATGGGAATATCAATATCTGCCTTACTATAGGTAGAAGAGGTAGAGTTGTTCCATATTTAGCGAGTTCGTCGGCCTTACAATTACCTGGAATGTCGCTATGTCCCGGCACCCAACACAGGTGAATGTTAAACTGCTGCGCCATCTCCAGCAGAGATGAACGACAATTTAGGGCTGTTAAAGAGTTAGTAGAGACCGATCCCAGAGATTTGATAGCTGCTTGACTATCCGAGAAGATGCGGATATCTGTAGTTGATAACACGTTTTCTTTCTTTTAAGGCTTCTTTGATCGCCATAAGTTCCACCTGGAACACGCTACAATGATTAGGAAGACGGAAGGAGAGACTTAATTTTAGTCTTTCTGAGTACACACCACCACCCTCCCCATCATCAGTTTTCGATCCGTCGGTGTAAATATGGATTTATTCATCTTCCAAGAGAGCCGTATCCTCCCAGAAAACTCTAGAAGGAATGCTGACTTGAAAGTTTTTGCCAAACTGAAGTTTTGGGATGGTGTAATCAGTGCGACTTGGGATTGATCCGAATGAATTCAGAATGATGGAATGGCCAAAGTTGTTGTTGTTCCATTGTGAGGAAGATTTAAGGCGAATGGCTGTATTTGCAGCCACTTGTTTGCTGAAAATATTGAGGGGTGTCAGATGGAGCAGAACGTCTAGAGCAGCGGAAGGTGTCGTACGAAGTGCTCCACTTATGCACAAACAAGCAGAGCGTTGGACTTTGCTCAATTTGTCGCAATTTCTCGCTTTATCCAGAGCAGTCCACCATACTGTCACTCCGTAAGTGAGGATCGGTCTAATCACCGAAGTATATAGCCAGTGAGTGATTCGAGGTTGAAGGCCCCATTTGTTCTCAACGGCTTTTTTGCATGAGAAAAGTGCCACTGTGGCTTTTTTGACTCTTTCTTGTATATTAGGTTTCCAGCTTAACTTTTTGTCCAAAATAAGACCCAAATATTTTGCTTGATCAGTGAATGTTAGTGGAGTACCTTTGTTAGAAGGAGGATCAATATGAGGGATTTTATATTTCCTTGAGAATAGAACAAGTTCTGTTTTATGAGGGTTGACACCCAGACCACACCGGTCAGCCCAGTTGGTAAGCTTATTTAAAGCATTTTGTAAGAGTTCTTTTAAGACAGTAGGATGCTTTCCTGATACGGCAATAGCAACATCATCCGCTTATGCAATCACTCTGTAACTCTCCGCTTCCAGGCATTTCAGCAGCTCATTTACTACCAAGTTCCAGAGAAGGGGAGATAGGACACCACCTTGCGGCGTACCTCTACTGACAGACCTTCTAACGGAAAAGCTGCCCAGTTTTGAATTGATAACCCTGCTAGTCAGCATTTGATTAATCAATTCACCAAGCGTACCATCTACCTTCAGGGATGTCAGTGCAGATGCGATCGCATATGTGTCGACATTGTTAAAAGCGCCCTCTATATCCAAGAAAGCGACCATGGTGTACTCTTTATGATGGAGGGAATATTCTTTAGTTCGAACTAGAGTATGTAACGCAGTTTCAACCGATTTCCCTTTGCAATAAGCGTGTTGAGCAGTAGACAAAAGTCGCGCGTCTATGCTTGTTCGCAGATGGATATCGATCAATCTTTCAAAGATTTTAAGAAGGAATGATGATAGACTAATAGGTCTGAGATCTTTCGGGTTAACTTGGGAGCATTTGCCAGCTTTGGGTATAAACACAACTTTAACTTCTCACCATAACAGGGGAATGTGGACCAGGTTTAAACAACTAGTTAGAATGGTCTCCAGAATTGGCAGAACTAAATCAGAATTAATTTGGAGTTCAGCTGGTACTATGCCGTCAAAGGAGTTGTTTTAGCCAATTTAAATGTCGTATTTCATGCTTCTCTACATTTTTCTGTCATAATTTCCATGTTTTTATAAACAATTTTCTTAAACCCGCAATATCTTGAACATAAGAGCAAGTACGTGCGACCCAGTCGTGCATTTTATTTGTAACGGCTTATGGCTGTATCTCGTGCAGGGAAAATTTTAAAGCCCAATAACTGTTGGAGTGCGCTATAACACCTATAATAGTTATTGGGCTATAATACTTTCTCTGCCTCGTGCAGACTTATTCTTATATAGCAAAAAATAGCACTCATTGGGAAGATCAGAAGCTTTTACAACACTTGGGACGCCGCCGTTTGTGCACGGAAAGAGTTATATAGTGCAGTGAAACAGTTATTATGGGCAATTAAACTTTCCCTGCACGAGATACATGCTCAGATCCATACAATAAAAAATAGCACCCGTTGAGACCTTTCCATTGATATAGGTAAAAAGGTGCTACAACACTTGGGACGCAACTTGTGCAGGAAAAGATTTATGGTGCAGTGCAACAATTATATGTAGGTACTTTTACACTTTCTCTGCACGAGATTCAGACTTATGCCCATACAAAAATAAAAATATTAGTCACTGAGACCTTTCCAATGATATATGTAGGTCACAAAGTGCTACAACGATGGGACGCAACTTATACAATTAAGCCCGTTCTCCTTTATTGAAAAAAACTTTTTCGTTAATTTTTATTGTACCTACATATCTGCACTTAAGTAAAAAAAACAACATTTTCACTAGACTTTTTCTTACTAGTTAAAAGAATAGCCCTTTAGCTGGCGCCAATATGAACAGTTTTTTTTGAGCAACTGTTTTTTGGGTGACCCGCTTCACGGGTTCCCAGTACCGCTCACGCAACTCCACCTCCGTTGCTCCGCTTAGGGTATGTAAAGTCGTCTGGCAGCCAATGTCAACAGGTTTCCTGAGCAATATAATACCTTGGGTGGACAGAATTAAAATTGTTCCTTTGTACCAGTTCCAGACCCAAATCTAGTATCTCCTTTGCCAGGCACTACTCCATATAACCCATCACAAAAAAAAAACTATAACAGTTAAAAAAAAAAATGGTTGTTTCTTTATCCACTTCCAGACCCAGCTCCAGAGTTTCCTTCGTCAGACCCTACTCCATCAGACCCATCACCAAAAAAATCAAGGTAAAAGTTATTTAAAAAAATTGTTCCTTTGTCATAGGTCCAGGCCAATCTCCATAATTCCTTCACCACATACTACCCAATCGGACCCACCACCAAAAATAATCTATGAAAGGACAAAGGAACAATTTAAAAAAAAACGTTGTTGTTCCTTTGTCCACTTCCCGACCCAGACCCACCCCCATAATCTTTTCCGTCAGAAAAATATTTTTCAAAAAGTTATCTAAAGAAAACTTGTTCTTTTGTCCCAGTTTCAGATCCGCTTCCAGAATATCCTCCGCCAGACACTACTCACAGGGCTCACCAAAAAAAAAAATTCTATGAAAGTTGCAGATTTGGCCTCACTGTGCCGGGTATAATTTTTAATTAAATTAAACATAAATGCCTTCATTGAACAAAATAAAAATTTCCCTAGTTCAAGGTCCCGATACACTGAGCATAATCAAGCCTTTGCAAAATCTAGGCCTTTAATTGATTTTCGCTAATTAATAATAATTTAACTACATACATAGTATATATGTATGTATGATTTAGCACAGCTTTGCTAAATAAAATCAATTCAAATATTTTGCGTATTATGTCAAGAAATTATGATACAAAAATCCAAACTACCATAAATATAAACTGTTTAACCAGTCTTTAATATTTCTTCTTATAATTATTGGCAAAAAATTGATTCAAGTTGATTTTATAAAAAAAAAAAATCAACAAGACGGAAATTGTAGTCGCACATTCAGACTTAATTTTGTTGCTAGGCATTAAGCCACCAATTAGCATCCGTAACATAGCTTGGGAGCTGTTGATTTGAGGCGTAGCCAGAAGATATTGCGACTCGGTTATCTATACCCTCTCTCAAAGCAAACATAAATATTGAAATACCTGATAGACAAAAGATTGCTACATTATAATATTTAGATTGAGTGTTTTAAATTAAATTTTATTGATCTCCGAGTTTTTTAATACATCTACTTTATATGTATAATGACTTTAAACTCAATTAACGAAGCCATATATTTCTTTAAACTGTTGCCTTAACATCTTTGTATATATACTCTTACACAAATAGTAGTTAAATTTAAAATATGTAAGTTAATAGTTTAATGGCCTTTAAAAAAACTTTTGTTTTTATTGATTTCGTGCCATTTTTGTACTTAATTTAAATGCGAAAGCTTTCTATATTTCTAAGATTGGAATGTTCCAAAAAGTGATAGCACTGCCGCTTTATGCATTTGCTTCTCAGGCTTTTAAATAATGAAGCTATATAAATTTAATTATTTGATAAAACAAAACTAGATTTTGTCATACAAATTATTGGGGAGTGTCAAACAATTTGTATAAGGTACGTTTCAGTGGTGTGAAAAAATAATTAATTCGATTTTCGATCTTCTTCTTAGAAAAAGTTAATGAAATACCTACTTCAGAATTTTACAAATTAAAATAGATTCTAGACCATTTTGTTCCCACAACCTTCTTCTGGTAATGTGTTTTATGTTAATTTTGAATTAAGAAATCGATTTTAATTGAAAACTCACTGGGCATAAATTACATTCACAAATCGGCAGTTTGAAAAAATTGTACTAACGCAAAGTGGTTCTTATTATAAGGAGAAGCGGTCTCAATTAAAAATAATTTCAACTATAGCTTCACAATTTAGGCCAGAACATGGTCCCAAATTTAAAATTAAAAAAAAAAGTATTGTCAAAGTCAGGAACTGAGTCAAGTTTATTTTTGAAGTGTCCTAAAATATGTGCCTGAATGTATTCTTTAATTTTAATGTAAAAATTACTCAAATGATTTGACAAAATTGATTTGTACAAAATTTAAAGAAGATAATCCAAAGTGTTGAGAACTGTTCGCAAGGGATAAGAACTAATTTTAATGCTAGTTTTTAAAATTTTCTTGTATTGGAAATTATTTGTAGCCCTAATCTAATCGAATCTGTAAGAAATTTGACAATTGTGATGGCTGGAAGTTACCAATCAAATTTTAGGTCAATTACTCAGAAAACTGGAAAAAGTCAATAATAATCTAGGGTAATAGTTTTAATTATATCGATATTTTTTCTAGTTGCATTATTTAAATTACTGAATAAGAATTTGATAGTTGGAAAAACCGTTAAGCTACCATTTTTTATGAAGCAACTAAAATATTCTTATATTTAAAAATAATGGTAATTAAACCAAACCAAATTTGACAATTTAACTCTTAAGCTTTTGTGTTAAAAATTGAATTTCCTATAGAAAAGGATTGTTTAAGAAAAATTATAAGAAAATTATCAAAAACCAACCAAAAAAATCGAATGTTTTCTTAATTTTTTAATAAATTGCGCATAGCTGTTTTTAAAGCATTAATAGGCTCAAAACATGTTCAGACAAAATAAATTAGAGGCACATGGCCTGAATATGGTATAGAAGTAATTTTTATTCAAAATTGACAGGAATATAGCCATTTTGGCCCGAGGCCTATTTTCGGTACTACATGGCAAATTTCACATTAGCAAAAAATGATCCAACTCAAGATTTTGATGAACATTACGATTGTTGAGAATATTTAAAAAGTTTCAGTTTCAGTTTATTCAAAAATATGAGTGTGTGTACATTAAGAATATGAATACCCGTTTTCCTTTGGAGGTGGCGAAGTACTTATGAGTAGATGAAAACCCTAATCTAGTACTACCAACTGCACATGCTCTCATGTGCGAGTAGATACATTTTACATGGGAAAGCAGTTTGATGTGTTCCATTGAAAAACGCTAGCAAAGTACTTGCAAGTACTTCGCCACCTCCAAAGGAAAACGGCTAATATATCTTATAACGTACAATTCTTTGACTTAAGTACTATATGTATATTACAAATGACAATTCTTTGACTAATATACATTATGAATATTACAAATGACAAAATGTGATAAAAAATAAAAATTAAAATTTCGTTCAAAAAGAAATATTAACTATCAACTTAAAATACAAAATTTTTATGAGTGTCAAGTTAGCAAAGCAACTTTGACGGATCGAAGAATGGTTAGTTGGATAATTTGCCGTTAATTAGTCGTTAATTAGTTTTGACAAATTCAATTTGATCGTGCAATGTTTTTTATGTTTTTTTTTTTTTATTCTTTTTTTATTCTTCGTTAGCTTCATATCAAGTTAGCAAAGCACCACCTTAAAAAGGGATTAAAACTGCTAATACCGAGCTGTTTACGGCTTAATAGTTTGCCACTAATTAGTTTTCAATTGCTTTTGACAATTTTGAATTTCTCGTGCAATGTTTTCTATGTTTTTTGGTTTCTTTGCTAGCTTGACATCAAGTTGGCAAAGTACTATCTGAAAATGGGGTAAAATCTGTTTATACCGGATGGTTTATGGCTTAATAATTTGGCTCCCTGAAATTACGCCATAGGAAATTACGCCAAAAAATAAAAATGGAAAAAAGGCCCAAAATTCTCCATACAATATCATGACTTTTTTTCCTATGAAAAGGAACCCAAAAAGTTTGGCGTGAATTCCGGAATTTTAGGTTATTTTTTCCAAAAATTTCTTGGCCTTTTTTCCTTTAAGAATATTGAAAAAAAGACCAAAATTTTTATTTTGGAAAAAACGCCAAAAACTTGCTTTTGGGTTTTTTTTCTAAATATTACGAAGTGTATGCTCGGTTAACATAAATTGACAAATTGAAATAAACAAAGTTATAAGAAGATGTGTTGTTTTAAATGTGTTCTACAAATCAAATGCACAAGTATGATATAATCAACGGCGGGCGGGGGGGGGGGGGCACGTTCGCGCTACTGTTCACCGTTGCCGCCGCGGGCGCACCGGCCGCGCTGCGGAATGGTGCGTATCGGGGGGTGCCACACGTGCACGCGGTGGCACGACCGGTGCGTGACGTGGCTGGCGCGCTGCGGCAACGGCGAACGGTAGCGTGAACGCTTACCCCCCCCCCCCCTCCACCGTTGATTATATCATACTTGTGCATTTGATTTGTAGAACACATTTAAAACAACACATCTTCTCATAACTTTGTTTATTTCAATTTGTCAATTTATGTTAACAGAGCATACATTTTGAAATTTTTAATGTAAGCCTGAAGGACATTTACCATAATTTCTGGTCTTATTTCCAAAATAAATTTGGAAATTAAACCAACAAGTTGATCTTTTTTTTGGCGTTATTTCCATTTAAAGTTTTTGGCTCTTTTTCCAAAAGTGCGGTGTAATTTCCACGTTTTTTAGCGAATTTTCCTTTTTAATTTTGGGCGCTTTTTCCAAAAATTTTAGGCAAAACAATTTTGGGCTTTTTTCCAAAACTCTTCTTGGCGAAATTTCCTATGGCGTAATTTCAGGGAGCCAATAATTTACCATTAACTAGCCGTTAATTATTTATGATAATTTTGAATTGGTCATTCTATGTTTTCTATGTTTTTTTTCGAAAAGTTGTAAAAACTTCCAAAACTTTAATGTTATTCCTTAATTATATGCCATTTATAAGTCATTAATTTGTTGTGAAAAATTTAATTTTATCATGCGATGTTTTCTATGTAATTTTGGGTTATTTGTTTAATATTAGCATTAACGGAAAATAATTATTAATGGCAAATCATCCACCTACCCATTTTTTGATTAGTGAAAATTGAATTGGTAACCTGACGCTCATAGAAAACAAATCACCCTAAATTACATAGAAAAAATCGCATGACAAAATTAAATTTTTCACAACTAATTAACAACTAATAAATGGCAAATTATCAATGAATAACATATTAAGTTTTGGAAGTTTTACAACTTTACTAAAAAAAACATAGAAAACATAGAATGACCAATTCAAAACTATCACAAATAATTAACGGCTAGTTAATGGTAAATTATTAAGCCATAAACCATCCGGTATAAACAGATTTTACCCCATTTTCAGATAGTACTTTGCCAACTTGATGTTAAAAGCTAGCAAAGAACCCAAGTAACAAAGAAAACATTGCACGAGATATTCAAAATTGTCGCAACTAATTGAAGACTAATTAGTGGCAAACTATTAAGCCATAAACAGCTCGGTATTAGCAGTTTTAATCCCTTTTTAATGTGGTGCTTTGCTTACTTGATGTGAAGCTAACGAAGAATGTAAAAAAAAACATTGAAAACATTGCACGATTGAATTCAAGTTTTCACAACTAATTAATGACTAATTAACGGCAGATTATTAAGCCATAAAACATTAAGTATAAGACGTTTTTCACACTTTCGAGTAGTGTCAAGTTAGCAAAGCACCCAAAAAACATAGAAACAAATTGTCACAACTAATTAACGACTAATTAACGGCAAATTATCCACCTACCTATTTTTTGATTCGTCAAAGTTGCTTTGCTAACTTGACACTCATAGAAAACAAATAACCCAAAAACGCATAGAAAACATCGCACGCAAAATTGATTTTTTCACAACTAATTAACGACAAAACTAACGGAAAATTATTAAGCACTAAAATATTGAATTTTAGAATTTTTTACCACTTTTCAAAACAAAAAACATAGAAAACAAATAATTAACAACAAATTATACACCTATCCATTTTTCGATCCATGAGAGTTGCTTTGCTAACTTGATATCAAGTTAGCAAAGCACCCAAAAAAACATAGAAAATATTTCACGATCTAATTGAATTTGTCACAACTAATTAACGGCAAATTATTAAGCCATAAACCATCAGGTATAAGAAGTTTTTACTGATTTTTGACAGGGTGCTTTGCTAACTTGATATCAAGTTAGCAAAACACCCATAAAACATAAAAACATTGAACGACAAATTCGGAACTATCACAATTAACTAACGACTAATTAACGGCAAATTATCCAACTAAGCATTTTTTGATTCGTGAAAGTTGCTTTGCTAACTTGATACTCATTTTTTTTGGGAAAATTAATATTATAAGAAACTTAAGAGAAGTAAATAGAGAAAGATAATAAGATGGAGGTAAATGTAGATATTAAAAGAAGGGATGAAAAGAAAAAGATATCAGGGGGATGAGAAATTAATTTTTAAGCGGTGAATGAACTCATTTAGGTTTTGAATTTGTTTTATTTCTACTGGAAGTGAGATCCAAATAATAACGGCATGGACAAAAAACATCCTTTTACTGTTCAGAAAATTAAATGGAGGTATATCGCGGATCTTGACATATAGATATTGCGGTGTTTTAAGTAATAAAAGCTTTTTGAGGAAGATACAATTACGCATATCCATATATTTTTGGATAGGACAACCAAGCAGTTCGTATGTCTGAGATATGGTTAAATTTACGTCGTCGATAGATGTATCTCAGGATAGCGTTATGAGCAAGCTCTAATTTGCGAAAACTTTTAAGGTCAGGATTGGGGAAAATATTTTCTGCATAGAATAAGATCGGTTTTAATAGTAAGTAAGCCAATTTTAGACGGATATTATGAGGCGTATAACTACTACTAGGCCAAAGCTGCCTTAAAAGTAGGTAATCATACAATTTTGTTTTCCGGCTGTTTTTAAATGCTTTTATCCCTACAAACTACACGGCTGTGCTGATTAATTAAGACTTTGTACCTACTAGGTGCCCAGATTGTTAAATCTATCATGTTGTACCAAAAAACAGGTTTCGGGTAAAAGCTACAAAAAATTATAAGAAATGGTAAAGTTCGAATGGCTTGGCTATATCTCTGTCAATTTTAAATGAAAACTACTTTTTGAATAAGCCATACGTATTAAAGTTTCAACCTCTACTTTTTGTTTGTTAAAGTATGCCTTGAGCCTATCTTTTCTCCGAAGTGTAGTGAAGTAGTGCGCAATTAAGAACAACATTTTAAAGTCTTTGATTTTTCGATTTTCTTATGCTGGTTTTTGTTACATTTCCTGCTCAATTTTTTTTTAATTTTTTTTTTAAACCATTTTAATAGAAAATTTAATTTTGAACAAAAAGTTTTAAAAATAAAAGTGTCAGTTAAACCAAAAATATTGGAAAGTGCCCAGTGTAACCATTCTTTCAAAAACGCATCACGCATGGGTGAATTAAGTCGTATTTTCGGTTATAAGCATGCTTATGTGTTGAGCATCAGCCATGTTCAAAAATAAAAACCCTTGCACGTAATTGTTCCTTTTGAAAAGGTCAATTCAATAGCCTATAGGTGCCATCTGCCGTCACACCGTGCAATTAAAGTACTTACAGCAACTGTTTAAAATATTTCGATTTTGAAATATTCGTGCAAGTATTTGCAGAGGGCAGTCACACCAGGCAAGTAAATTGCTTGCTAAAACGACTTATTACTTGCTTGGAAAGCAAACTGCAAGTACTTATAAGGTCGTCGCACCGTGCAAGCAAATACTTGCTGAAATTAATTGCTGAAATATTTTTATAAGATCTGAAGTTACAAGAAAGTTGAACTATAAGAGGAATGACGTACGATCCCGTCGTTCATATTGTTATTATCAAAAAAAAACACGAGACCCTGTTCTATGTTGCAGCATTTGAAACAACAAAATGCGGCTGATCGAAGAAAATTCATTTTGGTATGACGTGGTGGTTTTTTTGACCACATCATGATTCAGCAGCGATGGAGGAAGTCAATGTGCGATGTTCGAAGCATTAGAAATGCCGACATGGGAAGCGACCACCATTTGGTTCTCATGAGTCTCAAGCTACGAACTGCAGCTGTACAACGTCAATCACAGGGTGCAGCAAGGAATTCGAAGTTCAATACAAATGCTTTAAGTGATCCCAACATATGTCGTAACTATGTCACCAACCTTAACGACAGAGCTTCGTCATTAAACGGAATCCAGAATTCAACAATTGATGAGATGTGGGGTGATATAAAAAGTGTTTTTATGGGTGCTGGATCCGAAGCTGTACCCAAGCAGTCGAGAGTTAGAGACTCTTTGATATCTCAAGACACCTGGGATAAAATCGAGCTTCGCTAATCGTTGAAGATGCAAATAAATGCCGAAGCGGATGCTCAACGAAAGGCTGAATTGCGAAGAGAGTATCGCTTAGCACATAAAGATGGTCTATCGCTGTGTGAGACGTGACAAGAGGGTGAGGTTAGACGGTCTCGCAGAAAATGCGGAAAACGCTGCAAGAAGAGGAGATATGAGGGAACTGTACCAAATATCCAAGGAAGTTGTCGGGAAGAAAAGCAATACCAATCATCCTGTAATGGATGTGGATGGTACACTTTTGGTATCAATCGAGGATCAGCTGCGCAGGTGGAAGGATCACTTTTGTGCCTTGCTTAATGAGGATTCTGTCGAGCAAAGTGCTGAAGTGCCCCAGCTTAACGAGATGCGTAGATCATATAGGGGTATTGACATCGAACCCCCTACAATACTGGAAATTCAATCTTCGATTAATCTTCTCAAAAACAACAAAGCAGCTGGACTTGACGGTATACCAGCCGAGTTCCTGAAAGCTGACCCTGTCAGAGCGGCTAGTATTCTACACCCGTTGATACAAGCTGTGTGGGAAAACGAAATCTATCCCAGCGACTGGTCGGATGGTGTAATTGTTAAGCTGCCAAAGAAAGGTGGTCTTAAGAATTGCAACAATTGGCGAGGTATTACAGTTTTGTCCGTTTTTCCAAAATTAATGGCAACCATCATTCTGGAGCGGATAAAGGTTAGAATCGAGTCTACACTCAAGAGGCATCAAGCTGGTTTCCGGAGTGGGCGGTCTTGTGTTGACCATATCAACACTCTGCGTATCGTTCTTGAGCAGTCTGCGGAGTTTCAATCACCGCTTTACCTCATGTTCGTGGATTTTGAGAAGGCATTTGACCGAGTCAACCGCGAATGTATATGGAGATCACTTCTTGGTAGAGGAATTCCCCCAAAAATTGTTGCCATTATAAGAGAATCCTATAACAACGCAAGGTACTTTGTTTTACACAATGGGCAGCTATCCGACTCTTTCGAAGTGCGGCAGGGTGTGAGACAGGGAGATGTTTTATCGCCAATTCTCTTTCTACTGGCGATTGACGATGTTTTGACGGCCAGCGTTGGAACAGCAGAGAGGCAGGGCATTCAATGGAGACCGTTTGAAAGGCTTAGCCACTTAGACTATGCCGATGATATATGTCTACTGGCAAATAACAACAGTGGGCTGAACGGGATGTGTCAAGCTCTGAAGGTAAAAGGAGAGGCGAGTGGTCTTAAAATAAATAGCAAAAAGACAAAAATAATGCTCACAGGCCGCTCCACACATCAGCGTATTTTAATACAGGAGACGCCAGTTTAAGATGTTGAACAATTTAACTACCTTGGAAGTATTGTTTCAGCAAATGGTGGTACTGATCTGGACGTTCAAAGTAGAATAAATATAGCTCGCGCAGCCTTCGGTTCTCTCTCCCAAATTTGGAAATCATGTCAAATCTCCTTGCGCACAAAGTTCAGATTCTTCGAATCCAATGTCAAATCCGTGCTGTTTTATGCTTGCGAAACCTGGAAAGTCACGACTACCATCTCAAAGAAATTGCAGGCTTTTGTGAACCGTTGTCTACGCCGCGCCATATTCTAAAAATTCGCTGGCCACAAATTATATCAAACGAGGAATTGTGGCGCAGGACAAGTCAAGAGCGGCTGGACGTTGACATAAGAAAGCGTAAATGGCAATGGATTGGTCACACACTGAGGAAACCAAACGATGAAATTGCAAAGCAGTCATTTGAATGGAATCCTCAGGGTGCACGGCGGGTTGGAAGACCAAGAACAACATGGAGATCAACAGTTCTAGCAGAAGCAGACTCCCAGAGAAAGACGTAGCCACAGATAAAATATCTATCTGTAGACCGTGAAGGATGGAAACGATTTGTTGGCGCCCTATGCCCCAACCGGGGTTACAGGACTTGATGATGATGATGATAACGTGGTGGTATAAATCCGTACTTTACAACACCGATGAGAGACTTCTGGGCACAGGGAGACAATTTTTTCTGTGATTTTGATCGAAAAACATACGTTCGCTTGCAAGCAAGTAAAAAACATGCTTCCGCAAATCCTGCAAGTGGCAAGTAATTGCGGCAAGTGATTTTAAGTGTTTTACTTGCTTGCAAGCGCTTGCAGCAACTTGTCACACCGTGCAAGTAGTATTGCTGCGCAAGTACTTGGAAGCAAAGTAAATCACTTGCAGCAATTAATTGTTTGCATATATTTTTTTGGGTCATCACACCAGGCAAGTTTTACTTATAGCATTAATTTTACTTGCTGCTTTACTTGCACGGTGTGACGGCACCTTATAAGTCAAATTTTGGAACTTTTCTTTTGTCAAAAAACGAAACAAAACAAAAAAAAATTCACTCTCTATTCATCTGTTTACGTTCATGGCAATGAATAAAATCAAAGTTAACGGTGTGTTCAGAGTTTTTTTTTTAACTTTAATTAAACTGATTTAACATGCTGGCTACATAAGACATGAGCCATGCTCAGACTATGAACATGTCCAAAAAAAGACCAATGGAGGCAGAAAGTCTTTCTTTCGATAGAAAACCAACTTTTGAACAAGACATGCACGCTGTTCAAAGCTTGACCTAAGATTTGACGTTTCACATGAGTGTGAGTTTTTTTGGGTTTCTTTGTATTTCCAGGTAGCTGGATAATCAAAAAGTCTCTTTACTGATCCGGAGTCTAACTGGCTGAACAGAATACAAGACGCAACTGGAATAGATATCAAAAAAGCTGCAGTAGATGTCAAAAATGCTGCAGTAAAAGTTAAAAATTGTTCAACTCTTGCAGCTCCGGCTGCAGCATTTTTGACATCTATTCCAGCTCCGTTTTGCATTCTGTTCAGCCAGTAAAGGGCGTGTATTATCGCAAAAAATAGAAGTAGTGGTGAGAGAGAAATGAAACAACATGACATTCGAATTGGAAAAACAACACCAGTCATCAAAAAAAGCCCGAAGATGGATACCTACATAATCCGAAACGCGTCGCTTGAAATATTAAATATATGTTGTGTTACATAACATTTTTAAATAAATAAATAAAAAAATTTAAGTTTTACTTTAAAACAATTTCCCTTTTTTATTTTTATTTCAAATTTCAATTCGAATATACACGCTAATGGAGACTAAACCAAAAAGAAACAACATGACATAATTTGCTCAGCGAGAATAAATCTACTGATTGTTGATTGGTTTGTGGTTCTGGTGTTGGGCATCTAATTGCCCTGTGGAGTCGAGGTGTAAAGGAATTCATGCTTAAGTTGGTAGTTAGTAAGTTTGAAAAACATTTTTTTAAAACTTATTTAAAAAACCTTTTCTTTGAAAACGGAATTTTGAGAATGGATTTTTGGATTTAAGCAAAGCTATAATAGCATGACATTGTTAGTATTGCCGTTGTTTTTTGGTAATGGCTTTCTTTCTTAAATCAATGGGCACGGGAATAGCCCCCCCCTCCGATACGATTTTTTCTTGTTTCAACCCAACCAACACAATCTACCCTTTTTATGCAACCTGTGTTTATGCAAAACACCCTATACAGGTATTTTACATAAGCCACTTTCCTTAAATTCAAGATGGTAGCCAAAGTAAAAAGCTGGCTGGTTGGATTTAGACTCCTTATACCATCCTCTTTCAACGAATGGTATAGTTCAAAAACTCTCATTAATGAGTTAGCTGAAATACAATGCCACAATCCTTTTTTCACATTAATTCAAAAAATATCGATCGTAGAGAAAAAACTATTATGACCAAAGTTGTAGATATGTAATTAAATTGTAAACAACTTTTATTAAGTACATTTTAAGTCACAAGTTGAAAGGAGGCGAGTTAATTAACAAAAATTCATATTTTCTTAAATCTAAAATGGTAGCCAACGCAATGGGATAGGGAGTCGAAAACTTTTTTTAGACTCTTTATGAACCCCCTTAACGAATAAAATAAGAAAATACCTAATTTTTTGGAATTTCAAATGAACATTCCCACTGGGCTATTAGTGAATGCATCAATTTGTGATAAAGGATTTTTTTTTATAGTAAAAAAAGGTGGCTTGGGCCCAACGAAGCGCCGGGTAACAGCTAATTATAGATACTTGACAAAAACAGTAACAAAAATTGTGGACTTACAAAATTTTGAAACACAATAATTCTGAACTCACAGAATTTAAGAATAAAGATTATTATCCCTTTCCATGTTTAATGACTTTTTTTTTTAAAGATTTATAGCCCTTTAGCTCAACAACACAAAGTGGTTTTAGCAATGAATCTCAGGCTTTTTTAAAAAAATGTACCAAAATAAAAAAAAAATGCATCAACCTGAAAATATTTATAAATAAGATACTTTCATATTAACTTGTACATAATGTACTTTTATTAATATTTTTATCAAAATATTTAAGACTTTTCTAGCTTCTTGAACTTCATATATTATGAATAAGAACAGACACGTGCCACCCATTCATGTATGTATTTTTTTTTTTTTTTGAAGAACATGATCCCCAAATTATTGGTTGATATTTGAATATGTATTAAGAAACCGGTAGGCACTACCCCTAGACAAGTTATTTTATTACATTCCACTGTGTCGTTTTGTTACACATTTTTTTACTATTTTTATTTGTTTAAATTCAATATTGACACTATAAAATATTCCTTTAGATAAAAAAATCTATTTCCAAAAAATTCAAATGCATGTAACTATGTATGTGTGTACCTACGTTGTACGTCAGCACGAGGAAATTCACAACCGTTCTGAATTTGAATGTCTCATAGAAAATCAGTAATTACGGCTTATATTTTAGTTTGATAGACCTCCAAATTCTCCCCGTCTGCACCTCTTCAAATGCATCTACACAAAAAGCCAATGCGTAGATTTTGGGGAACTTTGGATATGTTATAGAGGTTGCAATTCTGCGTCGATTCCAATTTTAATATTTCATGAATTAATTTTTTCAAGGTTCCCCATACGATTTGTGCTATTTTTCCTGGTCTATATGTATTTCTACACACGAGGATAATTTATATGTCTAATTGTATGTAAGTCCATATGCCCATTTTTACAGTCAACAATGTTCATATTGTTAATCAATACAAATTTCTAAGCGAATTAAAAACCAAACTTGACTGGGCTCTAAACTATTTCAAATTCATAGTTTTTTAACCGAGTCCTAGAAAGCCTGTGGCCCTATTCAAACGTGAAAGGTCAAATTTTATCGAAATACTATTTATTAAATTAAATCAAATATAATTTTTTTAAACCGATTTCCTAAAGGTAGGAAGTATTTTAAGGAAATCAAGCAATTTTGTTTAAAAAATTTACAGTTAAATATTTTTTCGAACGATGTTTCTCAAATGTCTATCTAACGTTTGCGGAAATCATTTTCAAAAAAACTTGTTTATTTTTACTACTTACTTACTTATCCGGCTCCCGATCCATGAAGGGTCTCTGCCTGAGGTATTGCGGTCTTCCATCGGTTGCGGTCCCTAGCACGCTCCCTCCAGTCGTCGAGACCAAGCACTCTTGCGTCTGTGACCGCCTGGTCCCTATAGCGGAGGTTCGCTCTTCCTGGTCGTCTCGAACCTGGGGGCTGGGATTCGAAGATTTTCTTGGCTGGAGCGTTGTTGTCCATTCGCTTGATGTGGCCGAGCCAGTTTAGTCGACGTGTTTTAGCTCTTTGGACTACATCCACATCTTGGTACAGCTCGTACAGTTCACGATTGAATCTTCTCCTCCAATCGCCCTCTTCGCATATAGGACCAAATATCCACCGAAGAATTTTTCTCTCGAAAGTGCCCAGTATCAATTCCCCTTTTTTACTTATCGTCCAGCACTCGGCACCGTAGAGTACAACTGGTAAAATTAGCGTTTTGTATAGCGTGCACTTTGTCTTTCGGGAAAGGAGTTTTGAACCCATTTGTTTGGCCAAACCGAAGTAGCAGCGGTTCGCTAGGGTAATTCTTCGTCGGATTTCCACTAAGGTGTCGTTCGTGGAATTGATGTTTGTTCCGAGGTAGGTGAACTCCTTGACTACCTCGAAATTACTGCTACCAACAGTGACGTTTTGTCCTAGGCGATGGACAGATGAGGCTTTGTTTGTTGATAGCATATACTTTGCTTTGTCCTCATTCACTTCAAGACCAACGCGTTTCGCCTGTTCATCAATAGCTGTGAATGCTTCAAGTACAGCTCTCTTGGAGCGGCCGATGATGTCGATGTCGTCCGCACCGCATAGCCAAGCAGTTGAGAAGACCTGTTGAAGATAGTGCCTTCCATGTTAACACCAATCTTGCGCACTATCTGCTCCAGGACTAAGTTGAAGAAATCACATGATAGCGCATCTCCTTGTCTGAACCCTGTACACGTCTGGAATAACTCGGATGAGCTGTTACCCATTTGCACGTTGCACCGCGTATTTTGTAACGTCAAGCGGCATAGCTGGATCAGTTTTTTCGGGATCCCGAGTTCCGACATCGCCAATAGAAGCTCTTGGCGACTTATGCTATCATATGCGGCTTTAAAGTCGATGAATAGGTGGTGGGTCTCGACTTGAAATTCGTTGGTCTTTTCAATGATTTGCCTCAATGTGAAGATTTGGTCTATCGTTGATCTGCCTGGCCTGAAGCCACACTGGTACGTGTCGATCATATAGTGTTGCAGAAAGGTTTTAGACGCTCACATAGTACGTTGGATAGGATCTTGTAGGCAACATTAAGCAGGGATATGCCTCTGTAGTTCTTGCAGGACATAGGATCGCCTTTTTTGTAGATTGGGCATATGGAGCTATTTGACCAGTCGCCGGGCATACTTTCCTCCTCCCAAACTTGGTTGATGAGCTGGTGCATGCACCCTACCAGGACATCTCCTCCATACTTAAAGAGTTCCGCAGGTAGGCCATCCGAGCCAGCAGATTTGTTGTTCTTAAGCTTGTGGATGGATTTCTTAACCTCTTCGGTACTGGGCGCTGGGACTGGATCTTCATTGACTGGTCTTATGCTTCTTTGTTCCTCTGTTGCCTCCTCTACATAATGCCCATTAAGCAGCTGCTGGAAATGCTGCTTAAACACGTCTTCAATTCCCTGTGCTTCGGTGACTAGGTTACCTTCGCTGTTTCGAAGAGCTTGCGTGCCAGTCCTATAATCAGATGCCAGTTGCTTGGCTGTTTTGTAGAACCGGCGGGTGTTGGTGGCGGTGCTAGACTCTTCGAGATACTTGAGCTGAGAGCAGGGGTGGACTGGGCCACCGGGCAGCCGGGATTTTGCCCGGTGGGCCCCCAAGAAAGCAAAAAGTTCATAAAAGTTCCTGCGTTCCTTTTCTGTTTTTTTTTTTTAAGTAAAACTTTCTAAGAAAATTGGAGTCACAATAGATTAAGAGTTTTGTTGATAAAAAAAAGTATTTAGAGGCCTCCAGAACTCTGTTGGTGGCCTTTACAGATCTTTGGAAGCCCCTAGAACTCGGTTGGTGGCCTCTACGGATCTTTGGAGGCCCCCAAAACTTGGTTGGTGGCCTTTACGGATTTTTTGGAGGCCCCCAGAACTCAGTTGGTGGCCTCTACGGATCTTTGGAGGCCTCCAGAACTCGGTTGGTTACCTCTATGGATCCTTTGGGGCCTCCTGAAATCTGTTGGTGGCCTCTACGGATCCTTGGAGGCTTCCTGAAATCGGCTGATGGCCTCTACGGATCTTTGGAGACCCCCAGATCCTGGTAAGTAGCCTCTACGGATCTCTGGAGGCCTCCAGATCTCTGTTGGTGGCCTCTACTGATGATTGGAGGCCCCCATAACTCCGTTGGTGGTCTCTACCGATCTTTGGAGGCCCCCAAAACTCTATTGGTGGCCTCGACGGATCCTTGGAGGCCTCCAGAACTATATTGGTGGCTTCAACGGATCTCTGGAGGCCTCCAGAACTCAGTTTGTGGCCTCTACAGATCTTTGGAGGCCCCCACAACTCCGTTGGTGGCCTCTACCGATCTTTGGAGGCCCTCAGAACTCCATTGGTGGCCTCTACGGATCTTTGGAGGGCCCCAGAAATCGGTTAGTGGCCTCTTTAAATCTTTCGAAACCCCCAGAACTCGGTTGGTGACCTCTTTTAATCTCCGAAGGCCCCAAGAACTCTGTTGATGGCCTCTACAGATCTTTGGAGGCCCCAACAACTCCGTTGGTGGCCTCTACGGATCTTTGGAGGCCCCCAGATGTTGGTTCATAGCCTCAACAAATCTCTGGAGGCCTCCAGAACTCTGTTGGGTGGCCTCTACAGATCTTTGGAGGCCCCCAGATTTCGTTTGGTGGCCTCTACGGATCTCTGGAGGCCTCCAACCCTCGGTAGGTGGCCTCTACAGATCTTTGGAAGCCCCCAGAACTCGGTTGGTGGCCTCTACGTATCTTAAATTATTCAAAAGTTGATAGAAATATTTTACAATTTCAAAAAACTAAATATACAAAATAAAAATAAATAAAAATGACTCTCAATGATGAGTAATGTCTGAAAGTTAGGTGCATAACCTGAATTCAAAAGATGAGAATGAATACTGAATAGCGGTATTTTATCTGATCTGGATCAGATCATGATAAATAAAACAAACAGGATCATAGTGACAGGAGTGTTATATACCCGTCCCTTTTTGCCGTTTACGTTTATTTACTTTTCATGCATCTGTTGCCTCTTTTCTTTACGCTACTAAGATAATTCACAATAGTAATTTTTGAATCTTTGAAATAGACCTAGATAAAAAGCGGGACCCCATGTTGTTTTTGCAATTACATGTTAAAAATTGATCCTGATTTGATCATGTGGGTAATAAAATGCGGCTAATGATGAGGCAGAGGATGAAATTCAACACACAGAGAGAAACAAGAAGAAACAAGGACACTGTGGAGATTGCGCAAAATGCTGCTTCAATGTCTTGCGACGATATTTTTTTGAATCAAGTTTTTTTTTTGTGGAAAGTTTTTGAGAAATTAAATTAAACTCAATATTTTTGAAAAAATTGATGGTTGTTATTTCAAATTTTTTTATAGCACCACTTTTCATTTTTATATTCTTTTTCTTAGTTTTTGAGAAAATAAAAAAGATAACAGAAGGTAACTACTTTTTTCCATATCTTGTTTGTTTTGTTAAGGTAAAGAAATACGATATATTATTTAATCTTTTCTTGGGAAAAGGAAACATTCCCTTTTTTGAATTTCTCAAAAACTAAGAAAAAAATAATACTACTTTTGTCGGTTCACGATTCAGGAGATATTTGATAAAACGTGATTTCCAAAATGTCAGCTGATGCTCGTCAACTTGGATTAACATTCACCCCTGAACATTTTCGAACAAAAATCAATTAAGTAGTTGATTGCATTATGAATCTACTGTTTTTGCTCTGGTTCTTGGACACAGTGGGTTAAATCTGCAACTAGGTTATCACTGATCATTAATTCATAGTAGTTATGAATCTGTGATCATCATTGAGCGTTTGTTCACTCAATTTTCAGTTTGATCATGGTTTTTCCAATAATCATCTTCCCATTTTCAGTATATCTGTCAAATCAATTGTTAGATGTAATCTGTCACTTCTCACTTACCATAAACAAACATCAACTTTATGTAGCTTTATGCTACATTTCCACCTAACGCTAGTCTGAGATTTAATAAGATGTACCTCAAATCTTCTTTAAATCTCGAAGATTTATCATACAATTATATTTCGTAAATCTTGAAGATTAGAAATTAATCTTGTTAAATCTTACTAGGACAAATACTTTTCCAAATCAAACTAACCTATTCTTGTGTGGCGCTGAAGGATTTATTCATAGCGGAATTCAGTTCTTCACAAAGGAAACATTCTATCTCAATTCCTCTTTATAAGAAAAATTTAAACGCCTTTTGCCTTTTTAAATCTGCTGTCAAAGTAAATCTTTTTTAAATATTTTTGTGCGGTGGAAACCAGCGCTGTCACCCTATAGATGATTGAGCGCAGTATATATGAGAAAAAAAACGCAGTAGATTGCAATATACCGCAGTAGATCTCAGAAAATACACAAATAATCAAATTCAATCCATTTCTAATACATTTTACTAACGAAAAAATATAGGAGAAACTGGAGATTCAACAATGACTTCAAAAACGAACTCCACTATAATACTATTTTCAGCAATAACAAAAAAATAAAAAAGAAGATTTATAAACTAAATAAGTAAAAAGTTACATTTGCTTGGAGAATTCATACATATACAAATATATTTGCCTTACTTTCTTTTATATTCGCCATTTATGCATTTAAATTTATTGAAAAAGTCATTAATTCCTGGTAAGTCTGGGGCCGACCAACAATCCTCATTGGGGTCTTTTAGCTTTTTGGCTTATTTTGGATAATTTTAAAAATTTTCAAAAGAGGAGTAGATTCTTTTTGCTGCGCAGTAGATTTTCATTTGGGACTAAACGCAGTAGATTTACTGCTAAAGGAGTAGGGTGGCAGCGCTGGTGGAAACATCAAATAGATTTATTTAATCCGAACTGGGATAAACTTTTGGTGGAAACATAGCATTAGAAAGAAAAATTTGTTAGTGAGAAGTGTAGGTAGTGCTGGCATTTTGTGATACCTAGTGATGGAATTTTGTCCAGGTTGTGGTTTTTCTATATAAATTTTATCCAAGGCCTTTGCAAAACAGAGCTTCCTCTTAACCAATGATGAGCAAAAGAAATTTCAGGAAATCTTTGATTAAATTATACTAACCAAACAGAATCAGCGAATTAGTGATTTCTCAAATAAAGTGCTCAAATTATGGATTTTCTGTCGAAAATTTTGCTGAACAAACGCATTCAATGGTTATCAACTAGAATAATGATTGATTAAAGTTGACAGGGTGTGAACATAAATGTACTTGCCCTAAGATTGGGATTATTCAATAATTGAAAATTAGCAAATGGATTACTAAAATATTTGTTTGTACTTTTTATAAGTCACAGCTTCTGGAGAAATAGTTCTAAAAGTACCTTATTTAATTTAAATTTTTGAAATGCCGAGATGGTGATCAAAAGCATAGCGGTTTCTTTTCATTCAATATCAAAAATTTCAATCAGAAAAATCGTGCTACAGTGAAAAATTGTGAAATAAAAGCTAAATAATTTATTTGATTCACTAAAAAAAAATGAAGAAAATTCGACTTTCAATTTATTTTTTGAAAATATTTAATTATTTTTAAATAATTTTTAAAAAATTAGAAATATCTATGAATGCTCTATGTTTCATATCTCCCTTAATTCCCACAGTTTGTTTCACCAGCGTAATTTTGTTTTGTTTAAACTGAAGTCACAACCACTTAAGGTCGTAAAACTAATGTTATATTACTGAGACCTACAAGAACATCCTTGCAATTTTGTATGCTTTATGCTTGCTTGTAAAAAAAACTCAAATTAATTGATCTGTAAGGTGACGCAGCCCCATAAACTAAAAATAGCTGTTTCCTTATCTATACTATCGCATATTGAAAACAAAAGTGGCACTATACAAAAATGTTCACTTTCGAGCCAGAGCGACATCTAGGTTCCGATATATACCACGCATTTGCGAAGATCCCCGTTCTGATCTCCTTTAGTTTTCACAAGAGATCGGTAGTGCCACTTTAAAGTTTGACGTAAATCACTCAATCGGTAAAGATAAAACAGCACTTTTTGCATAATGTCCGTTTTCTCCTCAAATTAATAGTGATTTTATGTTTAGTGAAATAAATTAACACAGGCAATTTTGGTATAAAGTCACTCTTTCAAAACTTTTCTTTTCTTAATCGAAAAAATAAATAAAACCATAATAGTTATATTTTTTTTGTCTAGTGTCATTGTTACAACAATAAGGTTAGAAAATACGTAAAAGTAATAAAAAAAAAACTGGCACTATACCGTACTTTTTCAAAAACCTCTTTATTTCTTTAGTACACTTTATTTTATTTGTCATCTTAAAATGCCAATTTATAAAAAGATAGAGAAACTATATTTTGGCAAAGTAACATAATATTTAAATCTATTTTCAAAGAGCTATCGACCATTTAAGTAAGTCCAAAACTTTAAACGGCCGTATTCGAAAGCTAGATTTTTTGTTTAGTGCCACTTTTGTTTTCAATGTGCGATATTATAAAGATGAAAAATGAATTTGGTTGTTTGTTTTTTTGTTTGTTTGTACCTATGTAGGGGGTAATTCCTGGAAATATTCCTTAAAATTCTTTAATAAATGGAAAGATATAATGTCCCTGAGTAGCATAGGCTTAATTTTATTGGATACAAATTAATTGCAACGTTAAAATCTAATTTTTTGTACTTTTTTTTGGGGTATTTGTGAGTTTTTGATTTTTATAATTCGAAATTTAAAAATTTCTAATTGAGTTTGAAAGGTTATTCTAAGGGGAATGCTTAACGGGTAAAAAATTCAATTTGTAGGGATAAATGGGGTAAAAACAAAAATGGTATGAGATAATAAAAATTCTTTTTCTGTTTGATAGAGTTTACTAAGAAGATGTTGTCTTCATACATAGGGTGAAATGGAGTAGAAATTAAAAATGAGTATATGATTTAAAAAAAATTTGAGTTGGGAAAGGCTTAAGGACTGAAGACATTCCAAAATTTAAATACTTATAGTGTGAAATGGGGTTTGTAAAATATGGAATCTGATCTTAAATGTCATTTTTGTATTTGAAAGGTTATATGTAGAGGATATCATTCGAAAATTTTGCCTAATCACGCAAAGCCGGGGCGGGCCAGCTAGTACCTTATAAATATATCACTCAATATGTTAATTAAAAAAAAATAGTAAATATATAAAAGTGACTTTCGAGAAATGTCTGCAATATCAACTTTTTTTTAACCATTTTGAGAGTTATTGTATTCTGTGGCTCTTTTTCTAAAAGTCCCGGTAGGCCCTTTGACCCCCAGTCCGCCCCTGGCTGAGAGGCTGCGGATGCTCTTTTCTTTCTACGCAGGTTTTTTCTCTTTCCTTCTCTTTTCTCGGTACTCCTCTCTTGCTGCTCTTGTTTTCCGTTGCAGCATTTGCATTCGTGCATTTTCCGTCTCCTGTTTCAATACCGGTGGTTGATAGCCTATGGTGGTCTCGGCTGTCTCCTTAATGATGTCGCGATATTGGTTCCACTGGTTGTTGACGCTTGTGGCTGGGTTTACGGCAGAGAGTTTCCCGGTCAATTGCTCACTGTAGTCTCTGGCTTTCTCAGATGTGCTAAGGCATGCAATGTTGAATTTCTTCCTTTGGGCGGTCTTCGTTTTCTTTTCGTTGGACAGTCGGGCTCTGAACTTTGTCACAACAAGAAAGTGGTCAGAGTCCACGTTTGCACCTCGGAAAGTTCGCACGTCCAAGATGTTCGATGCATACCTTGCGCCAATTAGCACGTGGTCGATTTGGTTAGCGGTTCGACCATCTGGAGATCGCCAGGTTGCTGTGTGTATCCTTCTCCTGGGGAACCTAGTGCTACTTATCACCGTATTACGAGCTGCAGCAACGTCGATTTATGTTTATTTTTAGTAATGATAAGTATTGTTTAAGAAACCGGTTTATTTTTAGCAATATTATACTTTCTATACAGACGAGACAGACCAGACATTTCTGTTATGTTGACAGTTGGAATCATCCCTCTTCCGCATTAAAATGAAATGCTTTACGTCGATTGCATTGCGTCATTGAATTAAAAAATCTATGCAATTTTTACGCATTCTATACCAAATCACATATATTTTAGTGCATCGTGTCTCCTTTCCTGAATGAATGAATGCAGTTAATTTTTTTTTGCAAAACACAAAAGGTACGTAGGTAGGTACATGACGTTCAAATCCTTTTCAAGTGCAAAGAATTGAAAACAGGAAAACGACATAACGTACATAGGTACCTCATGGATACACAAGGACAAGGTAGTTGAACCCATCTCTTTTGGCTTTTTGGGTACACAGATTGTATTTTTTTTTCTATAGACGAACCACATACTATAAATGGTAAACAAGCGTGTTTCAAGGACTTTTTTTTATAAGTCGCATTATGAATGGAGAAAAAGATTCGCGATATTTGATCCTTTTTTCCTGCTTTATTATTATTCTCTTCACGGGGTCATGGGCAAATAATTTCTTATTCAAAAGAAAAATGTGGTAGAAAATAAGACGACAGATATACCTACCTAACTTATGTTTGTATATGCACAGCACATACAAATTCATATACAATTCCATAGCTTCCTTCCTTCGGATATCTATAGGTACATACCTTGAATATGTTTAAAAAAAAAAGGATTTTATTTTTCGCTTTTGTTTAGAGAGACGGTAATTTCTTAAGCATATAGTAATTTTGTGCTTTGTATACCTATGTTTAGCTACTTCAGAATTAATTCTGCGTATTTTCAAGACGAATAAATTTGTCCTTCGTCACACTTTGTTAGCAGGTAATTTTAGGAATTGTGTAGATATATGAACAATATTGTAAACAATGCTCCCTTTGAGCATTTTTTATGTCATTGCGATGGAAATCGTTTTAATTATTCATTTTTTTGTTTTAATTTTAATTTAGATTCTCCGAAATAGATTCGATTTTACTCGTACCTATTAAACATTTTCTTTAAAGTTCGTTTAAGGAACGCCTATACCAGTCTTGTTTTTTTTGGGTTGTTATATAAAAGAAAAGTGATTTTTGTGGAGGTTTAAATGGAGAAATAAATTAGACTGTAACTGCTCACTGCGCCATGACGATGAGTTTGTGGGTTTATGGGTAAGGAGCTCGTTTCTCGCCACCGACTTTATCCAAAAAAACATCGCCATGATGTAGTGAAAAGTCACAATCTAAACAGGACTAAAGCCTCTGATTGTAGAATGCAGCTTGCCTTAAGCTCATTACAACACAGAATTTCTGAAGTGTACACAAAAAAAAATACTACTCTATACAAACATAGCCAAATCGAGATACATAAAAGTATCGATCGTACGAACATCTGAAAACGAAACCACCAACATTCTATTCTTGACTCACCTAGTGCCATGTGCGAAAGTCCTAGCCAGGCGAAAGCTTAAACTGTAGAATCACAAACTTAATCCACTACCAAATACGACTCGCTTCTGATTCCATTATCAAGATCAATAGCTGTTTCTGAAGTTTATTGAAGGTGCGTGGAACTGTGGGTCAGGGGTGGACCAAAATCATTAAATCAAATCTTAGGTATTTTGTTTTTTGAAATGCAGTTTCATAAAGTAATAGTTGAACCATAAAGAACATGATTTTTTATATGTACCTACGATTCTTCAAAATCACTCAGTTTTATGTCCTTAAACCCCTTGAAATTAAAAATCTTCAATGAAAGTTTTTTAAGGGATTATAAAAAGTCATTTCCTACACTTTTAATTCTATGAATATCCTTCTTCATTTTTTTTAAGAAACAACTGAAAAAAGTGTCAAAAACGCCCTTAAAAGTGGGAGTGGGCAAACACTGCATTTGTCTTCTGTTCTCAACCTGTTATTGATGGGGTTATTCGTTTTGTTTTCATAGAAATTAGTAGATAAGCTAAAGTGGGCGTGGAAAAATATTTTGTATTGAAAAATTATAACAAATTACATTATCTACAACTTCTTTAGAACAAACAACCCTCATTTACAACAACTTTGTCGATTAGATGATTTATTTTTAAAATTGGGCGTGTCAGTGGGTTGATATTTTCTTTGATGATGTCTTATGATATCTTTTATCATGTCTGAAAATTTCATCCAAATCGGTTAACTGCTTCAGGTTTTATAGGTCTACGATCACCTCTCCATACAACTTGAACCAATATGTGTGAGGTGGCGTATGTGGAACATTTTGCTCAGTTGTTTTCTTAGTTGGTGCAGGTGTTTCGTTACTTTATGACATTTTTGATAAATAAACATTAAATTTTTTTTCTGTTCATTTTTTTGTTAATTGAACACCCAGTAAGTTGTCCAAAAATAAACCAAAAGTTGCAATCAAGTGGGGAATACTGTAACGATATTGAAAAAAATTACCGTTTTTGGCAGTGTATTAACTTCGTGACTCTAAAGCTTAAGATTTCACTTGGTTAGGACTTGGCTCAAAATATTTTAATTAAATGTGCTTAGAATTAGGTTATACTAATGGAAGCTTATCGAAAATGAAAAAAGTAATTTTGGATTCCATAAATAGTAGGCCGGTCATGGATCCGGGATGGTTGGATTTCATTTGTTAGACACTAACGATGAAATTTAGCTTGGGAGTAATTTTTTGTAATTCTGAAAAATTGCGCCCAATCAATCCAGTCAATAAACCGAAATCCTTGCGTTTTTAATGGGGGACCTTACTTTTATATTCGTAATTTATTTTAGACAAGCTAAGGATGTAATTTTGTCCACGGGAGTCATTGTTGGAGTCCTGTCGGTTGGACGCCATTATCAAAATAGCCGCCCAATCTGTAGAAAATGGTAAAATAAAAAAAAAACTCCCAAATTAATTGGAAAATCTCCATTACAAAAATAACGAATGATATCTTTAAGGCTAGGTGTTGAGTAGACGCACCTTTGGGTAAAATTTCAGTGTTTGCTACTTTTCGCTACCTTTTTTTGTAATTTTATTATTTTTTTTAACACGAAAAAGTTGCAACTTATTTTCTAAAGATGTGTTTGGCATCTGGAGGCTATTTTGCATCTCTTTTCGTGTTATAATTATAAAAAACGCAAAAAAAGTGACATCAGAAAAATTATGTTCCCTAAAAGTGGGAACACTGACATATTAACTGAAGGTGCTTTTTAAAACCTATCTTTTTATATATAAGGCATTTATAAAAATAACATAGGTTTGGCGTCTTGAGGCGTTTCCGCAACTTTTTTTCATGTTACAAATATTAAAAGTTACGACAAAAAAGGGAAATCCCACCTTATGGCATAGAAAAGTGTGTTCCCAAAAAGTGGCAACATTAACATTTTACCCGAAGCAAAGGTGCGTCTAATCAACACCCGATTTTTTAGGGTATCGATTTTTATTTCCCAATCCGCATTCGGTGGAAAAATTAAAAATAATTATCAAAAAAGTGGAGGTTACACACTTTGACTTAAAAAAATATAATCCTGAAAAGTGGCAGCATTGAAATTCCACTAGAAGGTGTGTCTACTCAATACTTATCTCTTAAGAAATCAATCGTTTCTTTGATCATGGAAATTTTCCAAGTAATTTACCATTTTTTAAAATTGCATCCAAGGAACAGGATTCCAACAGCGACTTCTAAGCTAAATTACATCCTCGTCAAAAATAAATCATGAATATAAAAGCGAAGGGATTTCGGTTCGTTGACTGTACTACAGATTGGAAACCATTTTTCAAAATTGCGTCCTTGTGACAGGATTACAAATATGACTCCCAAGCTAAATTTAATCGCTAGTTTCTAAGGAATTAATTTCAATCATTGAAAAACCGAAAAACACAAGAGATTCGGTAATACACAGGATTATATAATTTTCGTCTGTGAAGTTATCAGGGCAACTTTCAACCAAGTAAATGGGACCTTGACAGGAATTTGCAACTTTTTTAATTTTGTTTGCATTTCTATTTCCAATTTTGTAGTTCACCAAATAAGGGTGAAATCGAGTGACTACCTAACTTCACTGTGAAGGTCACATCGTGTATCTCAGGAACCAACGATGCTAGGAACTTGCAGTAATAAGGATCCAAATCTAGCTAGATTCTAAAATTGAAAGTCCTTAATCTGAAAAAACTTCACAGTGAATTTAGCAGGTCTATCAGAAATTGTTTTCTAATTAAGGACTTTAAATTTTGAGCCTTGTCTATCGTTGAAATGCAAAAAAACTGCAAGTTTGGAGCCTTACTACAAGTTCCTAGCATTTTTGGATCCTGAGATATACTATGTGACTTGCTTAATTTATATTGAAGTCAATTTTGTGAAATTTTTCACTTCGCAGTGAAGTAAGGAGGTCAGTCAGAAATCCTTTTCAAATTAAGGACTTCAAATTCTGAACCTATGTATGCTATCGTTGAAATGCAAAAAAAAATTTTGAGCCTAACTACAAGTTCCTATAGCATGCTTGGTTCCTGAGATACACGATTTGACCTAGTAACTTAACAGTGAAGTTAGGAAGTCACTCGATTACACCCTTATTTGGTGAACAATAAAACCGGGAATAGTAATGCAAAAAACATGCAAAAAAACTGCAAACTCCTGTCAAGGTCCCATTTGAATGGGTGAAAGCTGCCCTCTAACATCACGCGCGTTAATTTTTGGCAAACCTACGGCATATTCAATAGTTATATTTGACCAAAAATTAAAAGTGTCATGCTTACTTTACACTTAAAATATTACAAGCATGCTTATCTGCCAAACAAACATATTCAATAACAATAACCAGAGATCGAAAATAACAGTTTACCTTTATTTTCAATTGGTTTCTCACTGAGAGATGTTTAATTCGTCAAAAAATAATTTTTTAGGTCATTTGGTTATATTTATCATTTAACTTCCAGAATAAATCTTATCTGTTGACTTTTTTTTCTAAAAAATAAAGGGAAACAATCAACCTAAAACTGTTGCCATGGAAAATAAACCAAACATGGTATTTCCCCTCTAAGAAAAAGTATATATAAACTCTGTGTTGTTTGAAATATTTCAGATAATTCAGAGCTCAGTAGACTCAAATCGTCATCATCATTCATAGAAAGAGGTATGACGATAACGAGGCCGCAGATACCGTCTAAACGTGGCTTTCAGTGTCATTGTGTTAGTCCCACTTTTGTCTCGCCGTGGCCGTTTACACGGCTATCTGTATCGGGGTTTTCTTGCTATGGTCTCGGTTTGGTCTCGCCGTGATATTTACACGTGGTTTTTGGCATTTTGAACGTTTTTCCATCATCTCGTTTTGGTCTCGCTGTAGTCTCGCCGAAACTTATTTTTTCAAAATTATTTTTTTCAAAAAGGTTACAATAAAGCTCAAAACGTGGTTAAAAATTCCCAACATGGTTTTATGTTTCATGGTCATTGTGTTAATCTCGCTTTTGTTTCGCCGTGCCCGTTTACATATGGCTATCTGTGAAGTAATTTTCGCACTATGGTCTCGCTTTGGTCTCGCCATGTTATTTACAAGTAGTTTTTGTCATTTATAATGTTTTTCCATCATCTCGCTTGGGTCTCGCTATAGTCTCGCCAAAACTCTTTTTTCAAAATTACTTTTCAAATAAGTTACAATAAACTAAAACCGGGGTTACTAATTCCAAACATTGTCTTATGTTTCATTTACACGGCTACCTGTATCGTAGATTTCTCGCAACAGTCTCGCTATAGTCACGCCATGACATTTACACGTGGTTTTTGTCATTGTTCACGTCTTATCATCGTCTTGCTGTGGTCTCGCTTGTACGTTACCAAAGTCCGACTATTATAGCAATTACAACGGTGCCTGACTGGCAAAAGAAAACTGTTAACAAATACAATTCACACCTGCTGCCGACTGAACATACATACCCTAAGTGGGTCAATGGAGTTGTGTGAGTGGCACAGAGGCCCCAAAGAGAGAGTAAAATCCAGATAAGAACCCGTTGGTCAGCCAACGTACAATCGTTCAAGAAAACTGTTGACTAAAAAGATCTCCTTAAGCTTATTTTTCAAATAAGACCATAACGAGACGAAATTATAGCCACAAGCAAGAAAGCCTCGTGTACGTGTACCTAAATGCATACGGCGAGAAGATATGAGCAGCATGGCTACAAAAGAAAAAAAAAAAAACTTGTAAACGGCCATGGCGAGGCGTATGCCATAGGACAACAATACACAAAGCTACGTGTAAACGCAATCGGCAAGATGACGCCAAGAAATCGTCACTATCACCATCGATCGTGCAGTTGTCGTTCTCGTTATTGTGTCCGTCATCGTCGGTGACGTTGTATTTCGACTTGCGTGATTTAAAGGTGCGAGATTTTGACCACAACCCTCATAGGCGCGTGTCAGCTCAAAGACCAAAAAGAGTCAATTACAATCAGCACTTTCACAAAACTTCTATTAAAGAGTATTAAACAATGAATGACCAAACAATTCTTTTAAAATCCAAAAGCAGTTCTTTTTTATCAACAAAACAAAATAAAAATCTCCAACTGAGATTTATTTTTTTTCTCTGAGCAATAAGTGGTCAGTGGTTAACCGAAACCGAAAAAAATCGAAATAAAAGTTTCTCACTGAGAGAAATCGAAAAAAGTTCTTTTTAAGTAATGGTTATTAAGTGACCATTTTTAAAAATCTCGGCAGACAAGCGAAATCTTAAAGACTTTTCAAAAGGTCGAGTTTTATTTTCGACCTCTGACAAAAACCATTGCACGTAATAATTATTCCCTTACACCCCTCATTTTCTGGTCAATAGCCTACAAAATCATATTCAAGGGCTTGACTAAACTTGACTTAAACTTGCCATTTTTTCCAGACAAATTCACTTACAGGTAAATTTTTATTGGAAATTTATTCTTGGACACCTTCGAATTTCCTTAAAACTTTTCACAGATCAAAAATCCTTAAAGGCTTATCAATGTGGCAAAGTTGCGTCAACCATACCTTTTTTATTTTACCTAGAAAAGTTGCGTAAAATCCAACGTATGTATTTTATTCTATCATTTATTTGAGCTTACCTTAATCACTTCTCGAAATAAATAAACCTGATGAACTAATGAATTGTTAAGTCTATAGTGTACTATTAATCAAATATTTATAATTTCTTAATTTTGAAATTTCCTTGATGATATCGATTTTGAATTATTATCTTACATTATATTTAGAACCCACAAATAGAATATTTGCCTAGAGCGTATATGACCTATCAATCTTATTTGTAGTATATGTACAAATGAATATTTATGCGTACAGTACATGCAAAGCACGCATTACAAATTAAATTATGTAATTATACATTATTGCGATAATTTATGTATGCATGTTGCTAATAAATGCCATGTTTACTATATAATACTCAAAAGATATAAGACACATTGTTAAACATTTCAAGCTATTATAAGCTCTAAATTCTGAGAGAGTAACAAATGGATTTTTCATTTTGCTATGATCTAAGTGTTAAAATATTTTTTTTTTTTTTTATCAAAAATGGTTTATACCATCAATAAACTCGTCAAAACTTGAATTCTTTTACAAAAAAGTAGGTATATAAATAATGAATTTGAATAGACGATCTAAAGAGTATACTCAACAACCAAAAAAGTAAAGAAAAAAAAAGCGAGGAAAGCAAAAGTCGTAGACGTATTGTTTTGGCCTTCACAATTTTGGCGATCATTGAACCAGACCATATACATACGCACGCACCACAATCACCTGTCTCTTGCGTACAGGTTTCAGTCTTAGCCCAAAGTATCTATCGTATACAGTCACTTAGAATAACCAATTAACTAAGCCTTCTTGGACTTTGGCAACAACGTATGAGCAAGTCCGTAGTCATTAAAATTTTACGGAGGGTTATTATTATTCACTATACAACTCGCTTCCTAAGGCCTAGTACATACTTGTGAATCTATACAGAATTTGCATTTTTGTTCACCCGTGATCGTGCTCGTGAAGCTGCGTGTAGAATTTTCGTTCACGATCAATTCCCGTGCAAAATGTACGGGAACTCTTGGTGAACAGTTGACAGTTCGATTACAAAAGAAAAATCCCTCATTGGAGGCATTGTGGTTTTAAACGTCAAACGTTCACAACACATTCGCAAGTCTGTACCAGTGAGCAATGCCAAAAAATCACTTTCTCCACTGGTGATTGTTCAATTCACGAGGAAGTGTGTACTACGCTTAACAGTGAGGACTTATGATTTTTGAAGCCATGCTTGAATGTATGAACAAAACTTACATCACACAATAAATGAATGATAAAAACGGTGTTTGGAAATACCGTCCAAGGAAAAAACCACTGAACAAACTGTTGTTGTAATTTCTATTCACATTTTGGTGCTAATTCCTTATTTCGCTTTCTTTCAAAAAATTAATAAATGTTATAAAACAAAAAAATAATAAATTAAAATAGTCAAATGGGAAATAAAACCCAAAATAGGAAATTTTGCTAAAAACCAACTGCAAAATAAGAAAATATCGACCAAATGTTTATGTTTTCCGGGCGAGTGGAAAAACAAGTCTCGTGAATAATATTTCAACTCTCTTCTGAATTATTTCGTTTAAAGTAAATTTTTAGTGGGTTCCTGATTGCTAAAAACAGAGAAATACGAAAGTGTAAACTCTTTCAAAAATAGGGAAATAGGCTTGGCCACGTAGGAGGAGGGTGCATCGTGTTAGACCTCGGTGCTAATGAGTACGCCCGTGTGCTACGTTCGGATTACCACGTGTTATCGCCGAGAGCTTGCACAGTGAGCCTTTCTCCCGTCTCCAGCATGAAAAAGTGCTTCTCATTTAACCTTTCGGACTCGGCAAAAAACTGTAGGTCGCCTCCATTCCTGCCAACAACACGCACACAGGAATGGTTGGAATGGTTGAGAGTTGTAAGTCACTAGGCCCTGGCTCTCCACGAGCTGTTGCGCCACTCAATTTATTTATTTTTATTTTTTACTCGATTCTTTTAATTATGGCAACTATCAAAAAAAGTTACTTAAAATATTTTGTAGAAAATTAAATAAGCTACAAGTTTATTATTCACATTTTTTTTTTCTAGAGCCAAAGATACGAAAAACAAAATTACCGTTAAAAACAAAATGGCAGCCATATGTCAATACTGTGTTAATTGTGGTTTAAGGCTCGTGTTATGATACTATTTCGAGTTCCGAAGGCAAACTTCAGTCCGGATTGTCTTCCCAGCAAAAGTTTAATTCCAAAGACCATTCGGCGCTACTTTCTAACGCCACCGATAGTCTACCTACATGAATCTCTCCAGCAAAGGATCATAACGATAGATGAAATGACCACTTAATTTGTGTTGGCAATTCTTTGGCGTAAGATGTCGCATGTTCTAGGTTCTCTTCGGCAAAGATTTGATGGCGTACAAAAAATTATGTTTCTGGAAGCCGTGGCAGTGATAAACCTTTAACCTTTAACTTGATAAGGTCAAAGTCACCATTTTCAGCAGGCATCTGACAATTTTTCTTAAAGCAACTTTTTGGCTTTCTCCGGTTAAAACTCTTAGGTCTGGCGCCCATTTGGCAACTTAGAGCCTGGCAACTGGCACCCTAATTTTGACATATAGAGTAGCTAGAGGAACCCCACTTTCCGTGAGCGATTCGGAGCAACTAAAAGTTGCTGACATGGATAACTTAGTTGCCTGGTGAGCGCTCTTTCATATTGATTTGGGAGCAACTAAAAATTGCTTGAGGGAGCAACTTAAAGTCGCTTAAGTGAGCAACTAAAAGTTTCCTTTTTGGCACGGGGGCCTAAGCCTCATTATGAATTTGATGCACCGTTTTAGGACTTTTGAGGTATCACAACTGTAGACACTTGAAATTTTCAAACTTTGCAAAAGATCAAATTCGCTGGGGTAATTCAGAACCCCGTGAACATACCAAGCTACGGCTTTGCTTATAAAGAAACATTGTTTAAGGTACCTCTTCGATACCAACCTTACAAAATGTTTGTATAGCTTTTTTGAATTTAAATTCTTCAATAGTAATAATTGTAAATGTATACCCGTACCCGTAGTCGTGGCTTTGGAAATAATGCTGAGATTTTGAATTATGGATTCCTACATGTATAAACACAAACGGATATAGGTATGTAAATACTCGTAACATAACCAATTATACACATAAATGAATATGCTAAGCCGAAACATTTAAGAATGTATGTACCTACAAACAACGTAAAAAGAGCTGAATGAAGAAGTTGATGAGTAAGCGTTTGTCCATTAGAGGGCATAGCTATGGTTTTATGAAAATGGAAAGTATGCCTTTAGCGAACAAATCGTATAAAATGTTCGTTTCTTCAAACCAATTATGTATAGTAGGTATTAAGTTTATATGAACCTACTGGAAGCGACTGAACCTACTTTTTTCACATCAACACTATCAAAAGCTCGGTTCATGGTCACGTTCAAGACCCCACTGTTCTAGTGTGCTATAACTTGAACTTGAACTTCAAAACAAACAAAAAACGCCTTCGTTGCTTAAAAGGCATGAATTGTGTGGAACTTTTTCGGACGCTATTTTTTTTTTGTTTCTAGCTTTATTTTTGTTTAATGTTGGTAAATAACGAATAAGTTGATAAACAAATAAAACTCAGTTTTTGTTATTTTCTTCATTTCTCTACATAAAATGTATGTACCTACGCTACGTGACGAGTTTGGCTTTTGTGATCGACCATCAGCGGGCGGCGGCGGCGGCGCGGTGTGATGGTTTGATGATGATGGTGGCTTGTTTGAACTTGCAGGTAGATACTAACTTCTGTGTGTGAAATATATTTCTTGAGTTTTTGATTAAGCAACTATCATGTCGCAATATTGAGGTATCACAAAAATTGAACACCGGCTGTGCCGGCCGGCCGGCCGGTATGGTATGAAGGTTTAAAAAAAAATTGTTTCTGGTGAAGGTTATATTAAGGCGGTGTATAATGAGGCACTTAATATTGGTGGATTTGACGGCTGAAAAAGGTTGTTAAATGTTATCACAAGTTGTAGCTATGTATATGGAATTTGGTGACCCATTGGTGGAGACATTAGCATGCGCGCCCGTTAACCTGCACTTAGTTCGATTTATATTTGCTTCAATTTTCAAATATTTTATAGCCAGCTTTCATTTTCTGACTGGTGTCAGATTTTGACACAGGGTGTCGAACTAGTATTTAACAATAGTCTTCTTGTCTTTAAAACCTTTTGACTTTGTATGAATAAAGAAAATTCATAATGAATCTGATTTCTGGCGCCCCTTTTTGATTTTTGCCTACACACCTCCTTTGATTTCAGCGCCAGCCGAGTAGCCTTTATTTAATTTTTTATTTTTTGTGTGAAATTAAAATAAAAGATAAGTACCTACCTTCATCAAAAACTCTTAATTTAGGTTCTATATGGTGATATGTATTGTTAAAGTTGGTGGCGACATGTTTTGCATTGGAAGTTTGCCTAAATTATGTTTAGTTTAGACTTTAATTGACAGCTTCCGGTTCTTTAAATTTGTAGTCTCAATGGTCTCTGATGGTTCTCTGTCTTTGTGAAGGGTTTCTCATGAAACAAAATTCAATGAACTATAATAATGAATTTTTTTAAGCATGTTACTATTTCTCGATCGTCGAATTAAGCGAGCTTAAATTACAAAACATAATGAACTTCGAATATGTATAGGCAGGATAGATCTGCTAATTTATCTCAAATTAATTTTTTTTTTTAATATCTTAGCAATTTTTAACTAATTGACTTAATTTAATCCGTTTTATGTGCGCATCGACTTTCAATATATATTTTATTTTTGTAGGTTTATTTATTAATGCTAATTTTATTTCTGGAAGATCTTTGGTTTTTTTTTTAACTCCAACCTGAATTTCATGATAATATAATGTAGTTAAAAAAAATAGATTGAAAGGATACAATATTTAGATTGAACACAATATTGAGAACATTATAAATGTAGAAAATCCCACCAAAGCCAAAGACGAGTCAGACAGCTGACAAGGTTTTTTTTTGTCAGTATTAAACTTGATTATCTAAATTTGTGATGGGTAGTTAGTCATTCTCAACAACCACATAGCTTTTGATTAAGGGATACAGCCCACAAAGTTTTAATTACATACATATGTAAGTGTAATTCTATTTGAAAATATATTTTCATCACACAAACATGTTTTTTTTTTTGTTTAATTTACTAATTTTACTATCTAATAAAAATGTCTGTAGTTAAAAAAAATCTATAAATTTTCAAATTAATCAAAATTAAAGACTTTGCCATAGTTTGAAGGAAATTGAATTAAACATTCGCGTGAATCGAATCGTATAGCGCATTGGTTCCCAAACAGTAAAGTAAAACAATATTTTTTGTAAGAAGTTTAAAAAAAGCTTTCAAGTGACTTTTGTTAAACTCTTAGTTTCTTTTTTTTTTGTAAAATTGGAACACATTGCGGAAGATACATCAGCCATTGCATTTTGCATTAATTTGCACTTCTTGATGTTCTTGGTGAGCTGTGGAGATTAAAATTTTCGTGAAAAGGAGTCCTCTCCAGTAAAGTTCATGAAAGTGTGCAAAGAAATATATGATATTTAAATTAGTAGGTTTGTTCATTGAAGTTTAATCTGGGTTAACCCAGGTTTTCTTGACAACCCCAAGAATTGTCAAAAAAAAAAGTAGGTTTTCGGTTCTCAAAATAACACCATAGAGTCTTCAATTGAGTTGTTGAGATCAAAATTTGTTTAAAAAATAGATAAAAACAAACCACGGTTTCCATTTTCTATTTCAATTTCCTACTTTTCCTTGAATTTGTATTTCAAAAACAAGCGATAATTTGCTGCAACATGTGAATCTTAAACAAAAAAAATGTTTAGAGCTCATGGCACTTTGACAGTTTATTCTTTAACTCAACTCGCCCTATTCAAAACCTTGTTCTTCGTCAGGGCGAGTTCAAGGCGACACTAGGTCTCAAAAAGCAGAATTTGCTTGGCAGGGCCAGTTCAGGGTTTTCAAAAAATGCTTTAGGGTGATCGTAGGTTGTTTATTAAGGGCTCAACGAACAATCCCAGAATAAATGTTGTCTACCTTGGACTGAAATCCGAGATGGCTCTCCTGTGGAAAAGCTTTATTCAGGTTATTTGAAGTTCGTGATGAGCTGAAAGTTTTTCAAGTGAAGAAAAATATATCTTATAATTTGCAAACCTTTTCTATGTATTGTATTATAAATAAAATTCACGACTGGGTCGCACGTACTTGCTCTTATGTTCAAGACACTGCGAGTTTAAGAAAATTGTATATACAAACATGGAAATAATGAGAGAAAAATGTAGAGAAGCATGAAATACGACACTTAAATTAGCTAAAACAACTCTTTTGACAGTTTGAGGTGAAAAAAAAGTATGCCATCTTAATTCATGATGGAATATGATTGTATGGGAAAAAAAATTAAAATCGTTGGAGCGGTTTTTTTTTAATTAATTTTTTATATATAAAATTCTTAAAACATTTTTAAGAACAAATTTTGGTATGCAGATTTAAACTATATATTTATATGTATATAAAAACAAAATTTGAAAAAAAATTGTCAACCCGTTTTTGAGATATCGAATTTTCAAAAAAAAAAAATTGCAACTTTTTTTAAAAATCCAAAAACTTTTTTTTGGAAAATTTTGATATGCAATATTATTTAATTTTATCTGAAATTTGTATATAAAAAAATTCATTTAAATCCGTTAAGCCGATAACGAGAAAACTCAAAATAAAAAAATATGTTCTATGACAGGTACTACTAATAGTTGATGGTAGATCGTACTAATTTTAGTATATGAAAAAGTTTAATCAAAATCGTAGGAGTCGTTTTCAAGCAAAAATATATTTTCCTTTGCGGTTTTTTCACTTTTGTATGGAACGTACCGTTATTTTTTCATAAATGTAAAATTTTTTCTAAAAATATTTTAGAGAGTACTATAAAAGTCTTAAATATCGAGTTTCAAAAAAATCTATGATGCCGTTTTCGAAATATTTGATTTTCCAAAAAAAAAAATTTTAATTTTTTTTAAAAATCCAAAAAAGATTTTTTCAAAAATATTGGTACACAAAACTATTAACATTTTTTGGAAGCTTCTGTATGAAAAAAATAATTGAAATCGGTCATACCATTTTGAAGAAAATAAAAAATAAAAAAATGGTTCTTTGGGAGGTACCATTAATAACCATTTTTGAAAAATGGTTTTCCACACAAAGAAAGCCTTTACTAAAATAAATTTATTGAATTTTTTCTAAGAAAAGTTGTCGAGCTGTTTTTGAGAAAAATACGATTATGTAAATTTGCCAAAAAAAAAATGTTTGGCAGGTACCGTTATTTTTGGTTCTAAAAAAAAATGAAAAAAACGTGTGGGCAGAATCACCAAAAACCACTATGTACAAAGTTTGAAGAAAATCGATCGAGCCGTTTAGGCTGTAGACGAACAGACAGACAGACATACAGACAGACAGACAGAATTGTGCCACCCACTTTTTTGGTGTTCTCTATCATCGTAATATCATGTTTGATTGTTATCTCAAAATTTTTTTTGCACGAATCCAAAACTTGCCTTATAGTACCTATAATCTATCTATCTATCTATATATATAAAAATGAATGTTTGTCTGTGTATGACCTATAGATTCAAGTACTACACCATGGATAGAGCTCAAATTCATTGGTTATACTCAAAAAATGACGGGCAAGGTTTAAAAAGTAATTTGACAACATTTTAATGAGTGGCACTGCACTTTTATAATGAAAGAGAAAGATTAATGTTTTTATATGAAAAAATATTCACTATTTTAAAAAAACTTGCGCTGTATTTTATGTCAGTAAATATAATTATTATTGCTGATCGCGACTTTCAAGAATACAAAAATTTAATTTTGGTAAATTTAACATTTCTGTAGGTACATATTTCTGCAAAAGCAAATTAATATTTCTTTCAAAAGAAAATTGTAGAAATGAATAAGAAGTTATCAAATGACCGTGAAATCACATAAATATGTTAATGAAAATAGAGAACAGCTCAAACTGAATGTTCCCGTCCGTCAGATGAAACTTACATATGTATGTACATACAGACATATTGGGACAGAGACTTAAAAATGACCATTCAAGAATAAGATAGTGACGAGCGTAGTCAACATTGCAACCACGTATACAATTGTTTCAGGAACGTTAATTACTTGATTCCGAACAAGCAACAAGGATTGTTAAAGAATGCAATCTATTATGAATTCAGTTAAAAGATTGCATTCATATATTTAAATTTAACGTTTGAATTGAAGAGCAAATTAACTAATAAGGTAAATGAACAAATTCAGTCACTCCGCATAACTAGAAGAATTTTCTTTTCAAATCTTCATATTCTATTATTTCTAACAACAAAAGAATGTTAAAAAATGCAAAGACTGCAAATGGATGAAAGGAATGCAAATAAATCTGAAAGATGCAAGAGAAAAAAAGGAATGCAAGACGTGCATGATTTCTTAGAAAATTGCAATCAATTAATTGCTGGAAAATTAGTGCGGGAAAATCATTGCATTCATTTGAATGTCAAATTAATTGTTATTGCAGAATTTGAAGTGAAAATCTCAAAAAGAAGTCAATGAATGAAATGATTGAATTCAATTTATGGATAAAAATGATAACATTCACAATAGATTGCATTTATATACAACCCTTAAAGTAATTATTTTAATGTAGCTAATATTATGGTAGGTACTATCGATTTCTATTTTTCATAAAGAAAAAGGGTGTATTTAAGGAATATTCAGCTTGAAATGTTGATTATAATTTCAGATTTTAGACTAAAATAATAATTACATATGTAGTTTCTGCATGAGTGTTTACCTGAGTAAATTTTGAAAACGGGTCAAAATGTACTGATATGGGGAATACATAGCCGAATTTTGTCTGTTATGCTTTAGTCTTTGAGGAACAATAATATGAAAAGATCAACCAATTACGGATTGTTGTGATGTACCCCTTCTCATCCATTCTTTGTCCAATTTGAATGATTCTTATATTATTTATTGAACAAAATAAAAAAGAATAACAGGTGCTTACTAAAAACTTTGTTGATATTTGTATATGTACTTGGAAATGTTTATTTTAAAGCTTTAACGCTACTAAAATTTGTCTATCCGTACGAAGCCGGGTCGGGCCAGCTAGTCACAAGTAAAAACAAAAGGCACTTTTCCCAAATAAGCCCGAAAAAATTAATTTATTCATGACTTATCCATAATTTAACTCTTTTTTCGGGCTTTTTTGGTAAAAGTACCTTTTGTTTTTTCATAATTTCTCAAAAACTAAGAAAGATTTTTACATTTGGTTTTCGGTAATAGACTAAAAAATAATGAGGGCATTGAATATTAATACCAAAAAAGCACTTATTTACGTAAAATTTTGAAAAACATCGACCTAAGAAAAAAAACTCACAATTTTTTTTTTAATTTTGACTTTGAAATTTAATTTCTCAAAAATTATTTGCTTAAACAACTTGATTTAAAAACCAAACCCAAGAAAGGAGTAGTAGCTTTCAAAAAAACTATAGCACAGTATTGAATGTGCTTTCGTTGATTTTTAACGTTTTTTTTTGCATTTAAAGTCAGTGTTTCAGAAACTGCCCCCCCTGCCTCAGGGAGGGGAGATACAACTTTTCCCCCATACAATTTTTTTCTTAGAATAACCCCAATGACCACCCCCTTAAATACTTCCACTCAGGTCCGGGACACCTTGTATAAGTACAAGTCTGAAGTATTTCAGTTAAAATACTAAAAAAAATTAAAAGACTAAAAACAAGTTAAAAGACTAAAAAAAAGTTAAAAGACTTGAAGTTAATTAACTGCAGTTAAAAGACTTACTGACTAAAACCAAAGACTTTCAATTGACTAAAAGAATGAAAGCAGTTAAAAAGTACTGCAGTTAAGTAACTTAAAGTTAATTAATTGCTTTTTTAACTGCACAGTCATTATATAAGTACTGACTACTGACTTCACTGTTAAAGTTAAAGTTTTTTTGTAAGTTAAAAGACTTAAGAAAATTAGTCTTTTTAGTCAATTAACTGTAGTACCGAAAAGACTGCAGTCTTTACAGCTCGTCTGACATTTTCATTGTCAGATGGCTGTCTGACAATGGGCTGAGATCGCCTTTTTTTGGAAATAATGTCAGACAAAATTGTAGGCTGACAAATATGACAATATCGTCTTCCAATTACAATATCTGAAAATATTAGACATATTCAGTGAAATAAGATCTCAGAGACCTCAGGAATCTCAGTCTCGTAATAGACCGAGAAAAATAATATTATTGGCAAATTTTATGAATGCAAGAGTTTGTCGTCGGAGTAATAATAATAATTCTACACTTGCCAAAAAAACATCTTTTCACCCAGGGATATCTTTAGGGACTCTTTTGATTCTTTGCTCGTATGACAAATGAAACATTTATTCAATGTTTCATTTACATTTGTGTATGTACTTCTATTTTCATAGGGTTTTTGGATATATTTTACCTGTTGTACTTAAAAAAAAATCATCATCACATAAAAAGGACCATGACTTTGTGGTTCGAATCATTTTGAATGAAGTCTCATTAGATTCAGCGTTAAAAAGTACCGTCTATCTATGTATCATGTGATTAGGTTGTACCTAAACAAATATTTCAGTTTGACAGACTTCCACCTCTTCACAAAAAGCCACTGCGAAGATTTTAGAGGCTTTTGGATATCCTTAAGAGCATGCAATTCTACATCGACACCAATTTAAATATTTCATGAATTAATTTTTTCATTTTTTTCATTTTCCCTGTCCTATAAACAGGATTCCTCAGCAAAATTTCTCAGTTTTGCTGTGAAATTTCTGAGGCAAAACAAATATTGGATCCACTTGCTCACTTTTTGACGGACCAAAATTTGCTGAGGTGTCAGAGTTCTCATTTTTCTGAACGTACCATTGTCTAACAATATTTTCAAATCTGACAACCGAGACGCTTGTATTGAACGATGTTGAGACAGGTTTAACGTGTGGCCAATGGCGTACGCAAGGTGGGGGGGGGGGGGGGCAGGGGAGGCACTCTAGCCTCCTTGATGAAAATATATTTCCTTTATTTTTTGATAATGAATAATAAACCCTTAATTCTATAAAATTATTCAAGATGTTTAACTTTTATTTTATCGGTGTCTTTTTTTAAGCAAATACATATTAGAAACTGAGTTCGCAGCAATTTTTTTCTAAAAAATTAAAAAACTTTTAATTTGGCATCTTAAAACTAGATTTTTATTCCAATAGTGCCGTACTAAGAAAAACGTTTCTACATTTTTGGCTGCATTGAGTCAGGCCAGTTTTGACAACTTATTTATTATTTTATTGATACAAAATAAAACCACTATATCTCGACTTTGGATAGGCTAAAAACCCTTGATAAAAACGTCGATTGTACAAAGAACCTTTCTGTTTTTAAGAAAATTGCACGTATCTGTTTTTTTAAGAAAAAAAGGCGTTACCTTAGAAAATAAATTGTTTGCTAGTATATGTCTCGAAATGAAGAAAAAAATCACAACTTTTTTTCAGATTTTTTCATCCCCTATAGTCGCTGTAGGAGTAAATTAAATGCCCCTTCCTTTGTTTTTGCATGCTAGGAGATTCGCGTAAAATCTGCCTTTAATGCAGGTGGTGCCATTGGTTTTTAATACTTTTTTTTCTTCTATTTTATGCGATTATTTTATTAAATTGCTCCTCTCGTCCAAGCAAGGGGAGATATAACACCCCTCCCATAGGATTTTTTTCTTTTCTACTTCCCACCTACCAATGCTCTAAATTTTTTTGTGCAGATTTTACGTTTATTTCCAAGTATACAAATAGAAGGTGAATTTAATTAAATCCTACAGCGATTATAAAGGATAAAAATAAAAATCTGACAAAAATAGTGAATTATTTTTTCTTCATTTGGAGCCGATTTAGGCCCATCCAAATAAAAAAACTCAAAAAACCCATATAACGAACACCCTAATGTAGATACGTTTTTTCTTCTTAGGACAGCAGTACTAGAATAGAAATTAGTTTTTGGAATTTTGAATGAGTCTGACCCCCCCCCCCCTGATCAAAATCCTGCATACGCCCTTGCGTGCTCATTCACATTCATCTCTTGGTATAAAATAGATGGCCTAGTAAAGCAAAAGTTTTTAAATGTTTCTTAAATTCCTGCCTCACATGGCCATTTCTCCCTTCCCAAGGAATGCGTCTGTGAAGTTAGCAGGGCAACTTTCACCCGCACAAATGGGACCTTGACAGGAATTTGCAGTTTTTTTGCATTTCTATTCCCAATTTTGCAGTTCGGGTGTAATAGAGTGTCCTGCTAATTTCACAGTGAAGTTAGCAGGTCACATGGTGCATCTCAGGAACTAAGTGCGCTAGGAACTTGTAGTAAGGCTCCAAATTTGCAGTTTTTTTGCATTTCAACGATAGGCTAGGTTCAAAATTTGAAGTCCTCAATTTGAAAAAAAGTTTCATACTGGCCTGCTAACTTCACAGTGAAGTTAGCAGGTCACATGGTGTATCTGAGGAACCAAGCATGCTAGGAACATGCACTTAGAACATGCATACTGACCTGCTAACTTCAATGTGAAGTGGTCTGGTTTTTGATATTCTTATTGTTTTTCCTTCAACTTGCCTTGGTTTCGCTAAAATCTTGGCAAAGCAATTTTTTTTTTTCAAACTAATGTCTTTCCAAATGTTTAAATCGTTTCAAGCGTGCTCATCACTAGACTAAGGATCTCCCTAAGAAATAAAAACAATTATATTTCGTTGTGCTGCTACGGTGACGATCATGCTTGAAACTATTCTAAGCGTTTTCAATTGATTTTTTTAGCTTACAGCAGTTTGAAAGATATTAGCCGCATTTACCACATGATCTGATCCGAATGAATTCTGCTTTTCATCTGGATCTATTTCTAAGATCCAAAAATAAGATTTCACTCTGGGCCCTATTTCTCAGATCATACATCACAAACATTGTATGATTTTGACAGTTCTGCTGTATGATTTCTATTTCTCAGATTTGTTGTATGATCCACTATCATACAACAATGTATGACTGGAGATTACACTGGAAATATTGGAATATTGTATGATTCTGTTTCTCAGAATTTTTTCATACACATCATACAACAAATTAACCTCAAATGTATCATACATTTCATACAGCAAATCAAATTGCTGTTTCCCCTTCACAACATTATAAAACCACATTTGTTTTTCATTTTGTCTATTTATTCTTTTTATTTGGCATCAAGTTACTGCATTATTACAATGTATTAATATAGTTTTTGTATTCACAAATATTTTTTTTAAATTTTGCTTGAGGTGAAAATCGATAAAAATAAACGCTAATTTTGTTAATCAATTCAGAGAACGAAGACAAACTTTATTTTACAATACAAATTCAAAAAACTCAAAGAACACGAACTATACAAATAAGAACCTACGAATCACTCTTTCATTTTATTTTCACATGCTAATGCCGGATTTACACGATGGGAAAACTGGCAGTATAATGACAAAAACAACAACAAAAGAATGGACAGTTACATTCTTTTTGTCATTATACTGGCAGCTTTTCATTCGTGTAAATGCGGCATAAAAGAAAACAAAAATCACAAACAAATTGAATGTCAAAGTCATACATTTCATACAACATACAGAAGTATCATACAACACTTCCAATGAAATCTGAGAAACAGAAAATTATATGATGTGTATGATGTATGAAGATGTTGTATGTTGTATGAAATGTATGTGATGTATGATCTGAGAAATAGGTGATTAATTTTATTAGTGCAAAGATAGAGGCAGCACACGCATGACAAATAAACCAACTTAAGCCAAAAAGTGATGGGTGTATAGCACTCCTGTCACTTAGATCCTGTCTGTTTTATATATCATGATCTGATCCAGATCATATCATGTGAATAAGTAAAATGCGGTCATTATTTTGAAAAAAAAAACTTTGGAGAGACCAAAGCGAGATGACGACAAATCATGCTCAATTTAAAAAACCAAGTGTAAATGTCACGGTGAGACCAAAACGAGAGCATAGCGAGAACACTACGACACAGATCCTCGTGTAAACTCACAAGTTGAGACACAGCAAGACGAATACAATGACCATAATACTGGAAACCACGATTGGACTTTTGAACCCTGTTCTTAGCTTACTTTAACAGCTTTGAAAATATTTATTTTGAAATATAACTTTGGCAATACCTTAGCGAGACCAAAGCGAGATGAAGGAAAAACATGCTTAATTCCAAAAACCAAAGCGAGACCACAGCGAGAAAACCACGGCACAGATCCCCGTGTAAACGGTCCCTGCGATACTAGATCGAGACAAATATAATGAATGAAAACCTCGTTTGGACAAACACGGCGATTTTGGTTTAAAACATTTATATTATTTCTAGTTTTTTTTTGAAAAGGAATTAAAAGTAATTAAAGGGAATTTTAAGTAATTTTGGATTTGAAAAGGAATTGAAAAGTATTTAAGTTCAACTAAGTACAAAAGTAATCAATACAACAATTTCAAGTACTTTTGTTGAATTAAAGTACCATTACAAGTATCGGTACTGGTACTTGAAATTATTAAGTACAAGTACCAAGGAACTGTACTGGTAGGTTCTTAAAAATTTCAAATGGTACTTGTACTTAAATTATACTTAATATACTTAATTACCTTACAGCTCTGTTATAATCGACTTTTTAGCACTTTTGATTTTTTCGAACATCCGCGTAATCTTTCAATCATCAATGAAAAGCAACTTTGCCTTGAAGAATAAGATCAAGTTCATGTGATTTAGTCATGCATTTTATTTGTTAAAAAAAATCAAGTAGGTACCTTTGGCGTATGAGTGTTTTTTTGTATATGCTAGGGTGATAGGCTGTGCTTAAGTATGAAATACGGTTCTACTGCTAGCGTTTTAAGAGATCAATTATGCAAGTATCTTAGGATCTTGCCACACCTGTTCATATTTTAACATTCAATCTGTACTTATCTTCTCCAAGCCCCATTTCAGAAGGCTTAAAGCAAGTCACGGAAAACAGCAAAATCGAAAATATTTTTTTTTTATTAATAACTTTTAAACAAAGGACAAAGATATTTATAACAGTTCAATTAACTCTTAATTTTTAACTGGATAAGGATTCATCTCCTTAAAAAAAAATAATGGGCGTTACAAGCTTTTGTGATATGTTCGCTTCATTGGGAAGCAGAAAGTTCAAATCTAATTGGTCTTTTTCTTAACTGATTACAATATGGTCGAAATTTAAGCATTCTCCATTCCAAGAATGACATAATGCTTGTACATACTAGAGCCGCACCTCTGCTCCAACACCTCCACATCACGTCTTACATTTTCAAAAAATTAGGTCAAAGATGTTCATCCAGGTGTAGGTGTCGAAAAAGGGCACTATTTTGTACATTGTCAAGAATGACATGGCGAATGGTTGAATGATGATCATATTATAATCCCTTAAAACGTTAGCCGTAGAGGCTTTTTGTTTAGTAATGTGAAACAAGCGGCTTCCAGAATTAAGCATAGATATTTTTATAGGTACTAAATGAGTAGGTATAGCTAGGTAGGCTCCAGATATTTTTTTTTATTGTTGAATAAAGCATAGTATGTCTATTAATTCCATTTACAGACACACTTACTTATTTAAAAGAAAAAACAAGTTTCTATTGCAGCAATCGACAGTACGCCCTCGTCTGGAATTCTCCATTCTTAGCTTACACTATAGTCCATAGTTAGAATTTTTAAATTTGTAACACATTCTTAAAAGGTAGTATGTAGACATTTTGTTTCAATAAAACTTGTCAATAATTCACCATTTAAATTCATTTTTTTTTTCTTTTAAGTCAAAATATAAGTATATAAGTATAACCATTTTATTACTTCCTATATACATATTAGGATTAAAACTATAAACTTCCAAAGTTCAATAACTAAAATACGTCGTTAGAAAACTGCTAAAACATCAGGACCAGGTATTTTAAGAAATTATTATTCATCGCAAAAATATATGTAGATAACGAAAAAAAAAAATAAACAAAAAAAAATATTTCTATAACTAAATATTATTCTTGTCTATAACACGCCGACCGGTTCTTTCATTTATTTCTAAAATAATAATGATAATAAATTTAAACTACGCCCCAAGTTATATATATGTACATATATACACATATAATTTTATTGTTTTTATAAATGTTTACAATGCTCAGCTTTTTTTTTTCTATTTTACAAAACAAACTATGCTATGCATGTAGGTATGTATCGTATCTTCTATTTCTAACAATATTATTTGATAACAAAAATTATTTGTTTGATAAACAAATTCATACTTAAAAATTCATGCGCAAAAAAAGAACAACTGATATAATTTATTTGCAGTCCTAAATTACGCATTTTATTTTGTTTTAGTTTTATTAAAATTTTTAAGTAAAAGCGAAATTTACATCACCTTCTATTCTTCAAGCATATACAAAATTTCAAAATAAATAAAACGCAAAAAAGTTTTATCGCTTCAGTGGCATTTGAATAAAAAGTAGTCTTCATAAAATAATTTGAAAAAAAAAAATATATTCGGATAGATTCGAGCATATGATGTGGGCGCTTTTGAATGGGGTTGCATACCTATAAAAAATAAGTTTGAAGTGATTTTGATTTTAATTTCTAATTTATACAATCGTCATCTTCACTTTTACTTGTCTCTGCAAGTTGGACAAGTAAGTATCCTACTTTGAGCAGGTTTAAAGCAATTAAAGTGTCTGTATTGTTTTTTTTATTACTATTTTATCAAAAATGTTGCTAAATTCTGAAATTATTCAAAAATCATGAAATCATTATATGCGGCTTAGGTGCATAGTCATAGTCAAAGATTTTATAAAACTCAAGCTCTGCAATCTACTTATGTTTCAGACAGGTTGGTTTGGCTTTAATGTGATGTTTATCGTTATCAAGGACCGTCTACTTTTGCTGCGGAAAACATCCAAGTGAAGGTTTTAAAATGCAATTATCTTTATTTTAGCAGCAGAAGGTGTTGCGGTAAAATTTACCACAACAAGTTTCACCTGCCTACTCTATCTCACTAACCATTTTTAGCCTTTCCTTTTTCAGTCACAGCTCCAAAATGCTTGTAGAGTCAGTAGATACCTGGCGTCCATCAGCCAGAGACCTACTTTTAAAGTATCTTGGAAATGCAACAAACATAGGTCTTCGTTTTTTTAAGTTGTGTGACGTTAAGTCTACACTGTGTGACGGGCGGTCCACAGAATAACCTAAATGTGTGAGACAGGTAGTCCACACGTACAACTGCGAATTTATTGTGTGACGGGCGGTCCACATTTACAAAAATAACATGTCGGTGTGCGACAGCTGGTCCACACGAACGATGTGTTGAAGAAATGAAATGGTTCACACCTGACACCAACAATTCTAGTCGTATGACAGATGGTCCATCAGTTCTTTGAGTGTGCGACAGATAGTCCACACGGGATTTAAAAGCATGACGAATCTGACCCATGTTCAACGACATGTGTGACACTAAGTTCACACCACCCTAAATTTAGTATGGTGTAATGCCCAACCTAAAGTGTCTTAAACACAAAAGAGAAATCACTTTGCGACGTGTTTCCCTATTCCCCTTAAGTTCTGCGCGAAGGTCTACGGTCTAGAGTAATTTAACTTTCGCGTAAGTCATCGGATCCTATCTCGTAATTTTTGTGGGGAAATGACAGTGATCCCATCTGGAAAAGTATTTTCCTCTTACTTCGTAGTCTGGGCCGGTCTGGGCTGGGGACTTTGTGCGTGGTTCTGAATAATTTTTTCGCTTTTCTTTTAGACCAATTGAATTTGACATAGAAGGGCTGAACTCGTCCACTGAGCCACTGTTGGTGTTTATATCACCAACATGAAAGAGATCGCATGCGTGGCTGGGTTCGACAACGGCTTGCACCCCTGCGAAAAAGCAGGGTGTCGCAGTTAGACCGTGACAGAATACCACATAAAACATAAAATCATTATAATTTCGCATGAAAAATACTGAAAGAAAAGTGTACCATAGTACCGTGCTTTTATTATGTATGAGGTTTTTTCCACCTCGGCTTCACTGGGCAACGGACGGTTGTTCGGCTCATGTAGCGGGTGGTGGTACATAGTAGGTGTCTGGTTTATGTTGGTTTAATCAGTAGGTTGGTGTATTTTTTCATAAATATCCGGTGACGGGTGGGTTAATATTCATCGGTTGGTGAGAAGAGAGAGATTTCACCCGATAAAATTTTGGTCGTCTGGAATTTTAGAAGCTAAATTATGAGTTTCACCCGAGTTTCTCTTCCCCTTAAATAAAAAAAAAAATGGTTTTCCTTCGTTCACCGCCAAAAGTTAACTGAAAATTGTATCTTTTAACTATGATACATTTCACCTAAAATCAGTACTCAAGAGAGGGAAATTTTCGCACAGAACAGATTGAACCAGCTTCAGCTCCACCACCAGCACCGGCACCAGCACCAACACCAGCACCAGCACCAGCACCAGCACCAGCACCAGCACCAGCACCAGCACCAGCACCAGCACCAGCACCAGCACCAGCACCAGCACCAGCACCAGCACCAGCACCAGCACCAGCACCAGCACCAGCACCAGCACCAGCTAAAAGTTAAAGCGCGAAACAGATTGAACCAGCAACACCACCAGTAACAGCGGCGGCCATTGTTTTAAAACCAATGTCTTTCAATCGTTCAGCACAGATTAGACCAGCACCAGCAACGTCAACAGCGTCATTAGGCCAAAGTCCTAAATTTGCTGTTGCTGGTGCATTGCTGACAACTTTTCCGCAACAATATTCAGGGGAACCACACTGCAAAAAATAAAATACCTTGCACATGGAACTTGTTGTTTTTGTTTTTACTTCTGTTTCTCTGTGAAATGTCAAGCAATGAAATGACGGTGCTGGTGGCATTGTGTTTGAAAAATATTTGCTGGCCAGCATGCTGTTCTCTGTTGACGGTGCTGGTGCTGGTGCTGGGTTAATCTGTTTCGCACATAAATGTCAAATGTCAATTTTCAGGGTAGAATGTTGTTCGGAGAAACTCACAATAGGGCTGAATTGGTACATTCTCCTAACCAAGACATTTCCTGACGCTTTGATCATTTCAACGTCTAAACTCCATTCAATTTAAAACTCCACTGAGATAATTGCGTTTTTTTCGTTAGCTAAGTCTCGAAAATAAAAAAGAAGTTTTCTACGAGAAATAATTTTTTAACCGAAAGTTAGACCTTAGCTAGAATGATACAAAAAGTTTTTTTTTTTATCAACAAAATCGTTAGAGTAATTTTTGAGAAATCGAATTAGCTAAAAAACGATGTTTGTGTATACTATCTGACCTGATTGAGAAATTCTTAGGTCAAATTCGAATTACGGGCATCAAAAAACCTGCGTAAAAGTATAGTCTTTTTGGTGAAAAAATTTAGGTATATTAAATTTTGTAGTCCATCAGTGTAATATTTACTTAATGAATCTGTCCAATGATCATTATTGTATGGGTTAAAATCAAAGCGTTAGATAAATATTTGCAGCAATAAAAACATATTATTCGATATTTATGTCAACAAGAACAAAAGTTTAAAAAAATATATAAAGCTAATGTTTTATAGTCAACATTATCAATAAATAAATCACATCAAGCTTCAAGGTATTTTTGTCCTTGTTCAAATAAAAAAATAAATAACAAATGCGATCAAGAAACATGCAGTCTCCCAGATTGATAAAATAGACGAAACAAAAATTAGAAGCTGCTTCCTCATTTAGCTTAATAATCATAAATTCAACGTTTTTATAGCCTATTAGCGTTAAATTGGCTTTCACTTTTCCTTGAAACAGAAAAAAAAAAGAGATTCCGTCATCTGATGTGTCTATATCTATATATACTACATAGAATGAAATTGTCCATTCGAATTATGAATCTATTTTTGAAAAAGAGAATTTCTGAATAGATTCTATGACTTTGATTTGTTTGAAGTTGATCTTAGATTTTATTTATTTTATAACAATATTATAAATGTACTTTTAAAGCAGGTAAACTACCTACGTTAAAATTTTAACGATTACGTATTCTTAAATTAATATTAATTTCTGAGCTATTTACATATGTATATCTAACTACGATTTTAATGTTGTTTACTATAATGTTTTTGTTATTTGTTTTTTTGTTATTGTTTTCAAAAGTCACTATTTTCTATAAAAAAAAAAAACAGACACATTAAAATATACTGCCGCAAAATGTGAAGCAAATGAATAAAACTTTTTTCAACCTTTATTTCCAAATCTTTCCATATAATAGTTTAAAAGTATATTTATTTAACAAAAAAAATAATGAAAACTTTCAAGATCTTATAAACAAATTAATCACAATATTAATTTTAAAAAATTTTTAAGTGATGGATAGATTTTTAGAAATCAATGTTATGATGAGTTTTGGTAATAAAATCTTAAAAGTTTTATTTTTAAATTTTTATTATTTGTTATGTATTTTTTAAATTAATTTTGAACACACATACATGCCATATGGAGGCGCCACCACAAAGTTTAGTTTTATTTTTAATTTTCAAATTACCTCGAGACCCACGTTTACTTTTTTGATATACTAACTGTGAATAATAATAGTAATAGTAATAGTAATTCTCAAAAAGAAACAACTACATGCCACCTAGTCGTGTTTCATATGTAATTTTTTTTTTTAATTCAAAATTAAATAACCAAAGAAAGAAAAAAATTTAAGTATCAAATCAACAACTTTCCTTATCAAAATCCTATTGAATTAAATTATTCCAATTGCAAACACATTCCTTTGCCATCCAAGCCTTAACAATTTCTCGGTCTGCCGGTTTTTTTTTTGTTCAACGATCTTCTTTGCCAACCGCCTGTAACAAATGGATGTGTTGGATGCGTATATGGGGCTCAATTGTTCCATTTGAAAACTATAAGCTATAATGTATTCACATTAACAAAAATGCCTTTGGTAATGATATCCGTTTAAAAGGGTGTGCTTAGGGAGGCACTCACATATAAATTGATTACAAACAAAATTTGAGCAGCGGTCGCTAATCATAAATGCATTAATTTTATTCGTTAAGATATGTACATAATAATATTATTTTATTTCCGGTGTATGATAAAGAGGTTCTTTGAGGTAAAAAGTTGTAAAAGGTAATTATGTAGAGACATTTTTAATTTATTTATAATTTTTTAATGAACAAAAGCAACAAGCAAGACATACAAAAAATTCTTTTATAAATGGATGATTCTGAATTACTTTAGATACATTTTTAAGAATAGGTCCTCAAGTTACAGCATATAGGCTTTTGTCTTCATTATTATTTCTAGCCAAAAACAATTTCATTTTGGCCCAGCTTTCCACATAAATCAATAAAATCATTGAAATATTCAAAGTCATTTTATCAGGAAGGTTGGGACAAAACTTATTTGTTTATTTTTCAGTGGCTCTGGAAAATACCACGCTAGCAATGTATTTTGAATTTGTTTTCAATGGATTTGGGACAATTCTGTGTAAATCCATCATTTGCCCTCCTCGAAGATTTAAAACATCCCGCATGTGTTAAAACTAAAATGGAGAATACTAGGATTTGGCTGTGTGGGAGTTTAAGGACCCTATTCAAGACAGATTCAAATAAATTTTTCAAAATGCAAAAATATACCTAACCTATCACATAAAACTGCTGTTCTCTGAATACAAATTTTACTCAACCATTTCAAAGTCATTTTTTTAATGATGCTATGAACATTGTTAAAAGAGAAAAACAGACAAAAGAGGGTGAAACGAAAGTGGTACAGCGTGGTCTTCCACTATTTACACTTTCGTTTGATAAGACTGAAAAACTAGATGAAATTTAAAAAATCAAAACAATTCTAAACATCGTAGTTAAGATCGAACCTCTAAGAAAGAGCACATGGTTAGTCCCTCAGTGTAAACGCTGTCAAGAATTCAATCACACCCAAACTTATTGCAAAAAGATCCAAGGTGTGTAAAATGCGCCGGAAAGCATTTAACCGTTGACTGCATCGGAAAAAGTGAAAGTCCACCGACGTGCATCAATTGTAATGGAAATCACCCGGCAAACTATAGAGGCTGCGAAGAAGCTAAATAATTACAAAAGCGGCGATCAAAATCTGCCAAAACACAAAGAAACCCACAAAGGCAAATAGAAACCGTCATTCCCAAGACTTCCAAATCTAGTAAAGCTCCAAAACCTAGTATCCATAAGGAAAAGAAAACAGTGTCAATACCTTCGGAGAATATATCAAAGCAAGGAAATGAAGAAACATATGCCCAAATAGCGGCCAAAAATATACCCGTAAACAGCGACACTGAAACCGACCCGGTTTCAAAAGTCTTTTCAATAATTCCTTCGAAACTTGAAGAACAATGTGACACAAAAAAGCTTATATTTGATAGGTTAAGTAAGCTCGAAAATAGTTTTCGTCGACCCAAATCTCTCTCAAAAAATTTATGATGGAAAAGTTTAAAATTCTTACGTGGAATGCCAAAGGATTATGGCAAAAGCTTGGAGAATTAGATATGTATATGCAGGAAAATGATATCGACAAATGTTTGATATCAGAAACGCATGCCAAAAATGAATCAAATCTTAAAATCGACGGGTTTCTTGACTACCACGCTGTTCATCCTTCAAATAAAGCAAGGGGTGGATCATTGTTATTTATAAAAGAGTGCATTGCACACTCAATAGCCCTGAAAATAGAGGTAGAATCAATGTAATTGAGTAGTGTTCAGGTTAGAACTAAAAACATTCTTCTCAATATCTCTTCGATATATTGCCCTCCACGTTGCAAAATCGATAAGAGTGAGTTTACGACATTTATAAAGTCGCTAAGCCCAAACTTAATTGTTGGTGGCGACTTTAATGCAAAGCACACCTTTTGGGCTTCAAGATGCATATATCAAAAGGGTCGAATGCTATATGAGGCAGGAATGGAAAATAATTGCGATTTTCATTTGACTGGAAAGCCAACTTACTGGCCAACTGATCCATCAAAAATACCTGACTTAATCGATTTGTTTATGGTAAAAGGAATACCCACTAACCGTATTGAAATTTCAGAAGGCCATGATCTCATCTCAGATCATTCTGCAGTCATACTCACTATGAGTGAAAGCTTTGTCAAAATTGAAAAAACTACCCAGGTTAACAAACGGTAAAACCAACTGGGAAGGATTTAAGAAATATATCGAGGACAACGTTGAATTGAGGGTATTATTACAAACGCCTCTTGAGCTTGAAGACGCAGTAGATACCTTTGTCGATATAATACAAAAGGTAGCATGGAATAACACACCTTATCAAAGGGTTACGCTGAGCTATAAGGATATAAAATATCCACAGGAAATAAAAGATTTAATAAAAGATAAACGAAAAGCACGTAAGAAATGGCAGCGAACCCGTGCTCCTCAACACAAAGCTCATTTAAATCGCTTGTGTAATATGCTTAAAACGGCGATATCAGATTTCAAAAACCGTGAAGTTGAAAATTACCTTGAAAGCTTGACAGCTGGAAAAGAATCCAACTACTCACTTTGGAAAGCTATAAAAACAACGAAAAAACCAAAGCTTCCAGTGCGCCCGATTAAGAAAAGCCAATACGAATGGGCAAAAAGTGACAAAGAGAAAGCGGCGGTTTTCGCCGATTACCTGGAACATTTAAACCTTCTGATGAGCAAGCACTCAATGGAAATATTAATATGAGTTTTAGCTCAAGTGAGAACTACAGAACCAGAAATGCTACGCTCGCTGAATTGAACAGAGAAATAAAGAACCTAAAGTCTAATAAAGCTCCGGAGTATGACTTAATAACAGCGGAAATATTGGAAATATTAAATTAAAAATGCTTCCTAATATAGGATTAATTAACCTCCTTTATATAATAAATGCCGCTCTAAGGCTAGAATATGCTCCAAGCCAATGGAAATTTGCGGAAGTCATAATGGTTTTGAATAATTGGTTTGCGTAGGACTGTCATGCCGAAGGTGTGGGTTCGATTCCCAGCCGTGCCACCTAAAAACAGAAATGTTTTATTCGAGGTACTGCCTCTTGCGAGGAACTGACAAATCCTCCAAGAGTATAGGTACTTGTCATGAAAAAGTGCTTCTCATTTAGCCGTTCGGACTCGGCAAAAAACTGTAGGTCCCCTCCATTCCTGCCAACAAACACGCACACAGGAATGGTTGTGAGTTGTAAGTCACTAGGCCCTGGTTCTCCATGAGCTGTTGCGCCACCCAATTTATTTAATTTAATGGTTTTGAAACCTGGCAAACCATCTCATGAAAAGAATTCTTACAGACCGATTTCGCTTCTTCCAATAATATCGAAAGTTTTTGAAAGAATACTACTCCTGCGCCTGCAGCCTATAATAGAAGAGACACGATTAAGACCTGAACATCAGTTCGGATTTAGAAGCAAGCATTCAACAATAATTGATCAAGTGCATAGAATAACTGACATAATTGAGAGAGCTCTTGAAGAAAAGAAAATTTGTTCGACGGTACGGTCTTTTTGAATGTGTCGCAAGCGTTTGACAAGGTGTGGCACGAAGGCCTCAAATTCAAATTACGACAAGTTCTGCCTGAAGGACTTTATAAAATTCTTAACGAATATCTAGAAAACAGACTTTTCGTGTAAGACAAGGAAATGAATATTCTAATTTCAAAGAAATAGTGGCTGGGGTACCACAAGGTAGTGTTTTAGGTCCAGTTCTGTACCTTCTATTTACACGTGATATACCTCAAACAGAAGACACTTTCGTAGCAACGTTTGCTGATGATACTGCAATACTAGCAGTAGGCAAAACGATTAACGAAGCTACGATTAAATTACAAAATGCTCTTAATAATGTTAATGAGTGGACAAAAACATGGCGAATAGCGCTCAATGAACAAAAGTCAGTCCACGTGGACCTTACGTATACAAAAATAAATAGATTGCCCGTCTTTCTTAATACCGGTCGTGTACCATTTGCGAATGAGGCAAAATATCTGGGAATGACTCTAGACGCGAAATTAAAATGGAAGCCGCACGTAAAAAAGAAATGCGACGAATTAAAAAGTAAATTAAGAGATATGAACTGGCTACTCGGTAAATATTCCAAGCTTAGTATTGATAATAAGTTGATTTTATACAGGCAAGTACTTAAACCTGTCTGGACTTATGGTATACAACTCTGGGGTTGTTACTGCGATACAAATTTAAATAACTTACAAACGTTTGTAAGTTACCTGCAACACGTTACTTAACTTCGTTAAAAATAAATTGCTAGATAAAAGTTTCAACTTAGTTGCAGTTGGGAAGTGGAGGTGGTTTTAGTGTAGTAAGAACTTCACACTTCTATGAGCACGCGTTTTCCGGTCCTCATAGAGCCTGATGCAGGTTTTGCACCTACCCACGGAAAAAAAAATTTATTTTTTAACAGAATCTAATGAAATAAAATGGATTTTTCCTTTTGGCTTTCATAAATCTTTTGTTCTCGAATAATTCTCTTTTTCAATTTTCATTTTAACAAAGTAATGTTCACAAAAATCTCTGAAATTAAGCTCGGGAATATTGTGGCAAACAATTATTTCGTGTACTTAATTTTTACAGATATGTAAATAGGTGATGTTCAGTAAGAAACAAAAATTTAAATTTTAAGCCGGAGTTGCAAAATTTTGGAGAGAATTTTTTATGAAAGCAAAATTTTAGCGCAATCCAAAGATATTGGTTAAAACTTATTTTCAAAATGGTTGCTGAAGCAACCATTGAAAACAGAAACCATGAAAAACTTAGATCAAAAATCGTACCGTTTTAAGGAAACCTATGAAATTGTCAAAATATCTTCGAGTTGCAAAAACAACCTGAAATAAAAGCTTTAGATTCGATTTTGAGGACATTGATCGTTGGGGAAAAAAATTGTTTGATTTTGTCACTTCACAAAATTTTTTGCAAACTATCGATACCGAAATTTTCTTTGGTGCTAGAAACATAATTTTTAGAGTTATTAGCTCCAAGAAATCTCTGGACTGAGCTTAGCCTGATGAAAGATATCAATAGACGATCTTAAGAAAAAAGGTGTCAGTTTTCTTGTGGTCAAATTCAATAGGATCTTAAATGATAAATTCTATCGATATCGTTGACTAACAATAGAACTCATTCATGCAGCTGAAAACAAAGCATGCTTCACTAAAAATTGAACCTGAAAAAGAATTTGCAAGGCAATAATATGTAACATTTTCACTCAATACAGACACCTATCTGAATTTCAATTTTTCATCAGTTTCTGAAAAAAAATAATTAAATGAAAATATTAGATGCAGTCCTGTAGCTTCTCAATTGCATTTAACATATAAATTTTCCGGACTACCCTTGTTTGTTTCGCCCAATGCTCTTAGGGCTTGAACAAAAACACAGCATTTTGTTCGTCTACTTTGGTTTTTCCTCTAATTCCCTAGGGGCTTGAAAAACACAGTTCGCATGTTGATTGTAAAGTCCCATCATCGTATTTTGATCTGTTTCTGTGAAGCTTGCGAAAAAAACATCTAACAACTGTTTAACCCCAACCTCGTTATTTTGGTCGGATTTCTTTAAAAACAACAAACCAACAAGTAAACTTGGTAGCCGAATTTTTATTTTTTATACCCAATTCTCTTAGGGCTTGGAAAAAAATTGAAAAAATAAAAGAAACAAGGCATAGTTAAAATATATCAAATCCAGAACTGATGAAGATTATAGGATAAACTCAGCAGGGTTGTCAGATTGGGCTACTTATCATAGATTGGGTTATCTTTTTCCTAAATTTGCGACAAGAATTTGAAAAAAGTAGTCCAATTTGATATTACTTGTTTTTATTTTTAAGAAAATTCGTTAAACAAGCTCAGCAATATATTTAAATTCATCCAGATTTTAAAGATTTTCATTTAGAAATTATTCAAAAAAATAAGAAGAACGTGCAAGAGAGCTAGTTTTTGGGCAACATTTAGGGCAATGATTTATGGATACAAGAATTCTGAAATTGGGCTACACAAGCGCTTCTTGACCTGGCAACCCTACTCAGGGTGTAAGAAAATATCTAGAAATAAATAGTTTTAAATGTCTCATCACATAACCTGCGGAGAGAGGGTTTCATTGCGCTAGCTCTCGGTACTAACGCGTTCGCCTGTGGACTGCATCCGTATCGGGAACGTGGTGCTATGCGTGGCTGACCACGAAGCACGCTGCCCCTCAGCGCAACGCTCCCCTTCCCCCCTATCCCATCCGAAATACATTTTTGTTGAGTCATTTCTAAAAATTTGGCATATTCATTGAATTAGCTATTGAATAGACCAAAAAATGAGGGGTATAAAAGAATTATTACGTGCAAGGATTTTTATTATTGAATATGTTTGTTTGGCCCATAAGCATGCTTAAAACCGAAAATGCTACTAAATTCACCAATGCGTTTCTGAGAAAATGGTCAAACTCGGAAACTAAGCGGAATTTGTTACCTGAAACTTTTTGTTCAAAATTAAATTTTCAATTGAAATGGATAGTTTGAAACATTTATAAAAACAATTAAAGAGGAAAATTAACAAAACCAACCTAAGAAATGTCAACAAATCTTTAATATTTATGTTTGTTGAACTTTTTATGGAGGTTGGATCCGAAACTATACCCAAGCAAACAAGAGTTAGAGACGCTTGGATATCCCAAGACACCTGGAATAAAATTGATCTTCGCAAATCGTTGGAGATGCAAATAAATGCCGAAGCAGAATGAAAGGCTGAATTGCGAAGCGAGTATCGCCTAGCACATTAGAGTGTCTATCGTTGTGTGAAACGTGACAAAAGGGTGAGTGTAGACGGTTTCACAGAAAATGCTGAAAACACTGCAAGAAGAGGATATATGAGGGAATTATACCAAATATCCAAAGCAGTTGTCGGAAAAAAAAAAGCAACACCAATCATCCTGAGGTGAATGTGGATGGTATACTTTTGTAATCAATTGAGAATCAGCTATACGCAGCGTAGGTGGAAGGATCACTTTTGAGCCTTGCTTAATGAGGATTCCGTTGAGCAGAGTGCTGAAGTACCCCAGCTAAACGAGATGCGTTGATCTTATAGGGGTATTGACATCGAACCCCCTACAGTACTGGAAATCCAATCTTCAATAACTCTTCTCAAAAACAACAAAGCAGCTGGACTTGACGGAATACCAGCCGAATACCTGAAAGCTGACCCCGTCAGAACGGCTAGTATTCTACACCCGTTGATACAAGCTGTGTGGGAGGGAAAACGAAATCTATCCCAGTGACTGGAAGGATGGTGTGATTGTTAAGTTGCCGAAGAAAGGTGACCTTAAGAATTGCAATAATTGGCGAGGTATTACTTCTCCGTTTTTCCAAAACTAATGGCAACCATCATTCTGGAGCGGATAAAGGTTAGAATCGAGCCCCACACTCAAGAGGCATCAAGCTGGTTTCGAGCATATCAACACTCTGCGTATCATTCTTGAGCAATCTGCGGAGTTTCAATCACCGCTTTACCTCATGTTCGTGGATTTTGAGAAGGCCTTTGACCCAGTCAATCGTGAATGTATATATGAAGAATACTTCTTGGTAGTGGAATTCCCCCAAAAATGTTTGCTATGATAAGAGAGTCCTATAACAACGCAAGATGTTTTGTTTTACACTATGGGCAGCTATCTGGCTCTTTCGAAGTGCGGCAGGTTGTGATACAGGGGGATTTTCTATCACCAATTCCCTTTCTACTGGCGATAGACGATGTTTTTACGGTCAGTGTTGGTATAGCGGAGAGACAGGCCATTCAATGGAGACCGTTTGAAAGGCTTAGTCAATTAGACTATGCCGATGATATATGTCTCTTGGTAAATAACATCAGCGCGCTGAACGGGATGTGTCAAGCACTGAAGGTGAAAGGAGAGTCGAGTGGTCTTCTAAAATTAAATAGCAAAAAGACAAAAATAATGCTCACAGCCCGCTCCATACATCAGCGTATTTTTATACAGGAAACGCCAGTTGAAGAGGTTGAACAATTTGACTACCTTGGATGAATTGCTTCAGCAAATGGTGCTACTGATCTGGACGTTCAAAGTTGAATAAATAAAGCTCGCGCAGCCTTCGGTTCTCTGTTTCAAATTTGGAAATCCAGTCAAATCTGGATTCTTCGAATCCAATGTCAAATTTGTGCTGCGAAACCTGGAAAGTCACGACTACAATCTCAAGGAAATTACAGGCTTTTGTGAATCGCCGTCTACGCTATATTCTAAAAATTCGCTGACCACCAATTCTATCAAACGAAGATAGTGGCATATGACAAGTCAAGAGAGGCTGGACGTTGACATAAGAAAGCGTAAATGGCAATGGATTGGTCACACACTGAGGAAACAAAACGATTAAACTGCAAAGCAGTTCTTTGAATAGCATGGATTGGTCACACACTGAGGAAACAAAACGATTAAACTGCAAAGCAGTTCTTTGAATAGCAGGGTGCACGGCTGATTGGAAGATTAAGAACAACATGGAAGTCAACTGTCTTAGCGGAAGCAGAATCCTAGAGAAAGACGTGGCCACAGTTAAATAGGCAACATTTCGGGGCTTAAACTGGTAAGTGGCAACCCTTTTTTCGTCCTTATGACAGTGTTGCTATCTTGGCAATGCTTCTTAAAAGTAAAGGTAGGACATGAACTATTAGTATTCTAATGCTTAACCCGTCAGGTCAAAGTGACAGGTCTATGTATTTGTCTATTTGTAATTTTATAGAAAAACAAGCAAGAACAGGGACTGAAAATCCTATTCAAAATTATTACAGAATTTTAATTTAAGAGTTTGGATTTTCAGAATTTCGAAAAGCAAAATTATGGATTATACAGAATTTTAAAATACAGAATATTGGATGTACAGCATCTTTTAAATGCAGAATTTTGGATTTACAGAATTTTGAGACACAGAATTCTGGATTTACAGAATTTAGGAATACAGAATAATGGAAAAGCAGAAAAATGGAATACAGAGTTACATGTGTTCATACAGAATTTTTGATCCATATACAGAATTTTGATCATACAGAATTTTGGAATACAGAATGACCCGTTCCCATAAAGAAAGCCTTTTTTCGCTGTCCTATTAAAAGTCAAATATTGATTGAAAACCTTCGATGTGAAACTCTCATTTTTGTAATTCAAAGTTAAAAGTTCAAGTGAGCTCAACTCCATGATTGCGTTTTGCCCAGGTACGATAGTTGGGCTCATCAGTTAGATGACTATCGTACCAAATTCCCTTAGAATAATATAATTCATAGTATCTTAATGCTGTGATTTTTAATTCAAAATAGCTTTTTATGGCCTTTAGTCCTATAAATTGGCGTTTCGTTCGGCTTACTCACTTGAACTCATCAGTGACATAGTGAGGGCTTTGTCATACGCAATTTATATTAAGTTCAGTTCAACTTACATGAATTTTTCAACGAAAATCCACTGTAAACTATATCCAACAAGATTAGAATTCCTAATCATTAAGCTGGAAGTTTTTTTGTTGTGATTTTTATATTAGTCGGTAAACATCGATACAAAATTGCGTCTTAGAAGGGTACGATAGTCATCTAACTGATGAGCCCAACTATCGTACCTGGGCGAAACGCAATCAAGGAGTTGAGCTCACTTGAACTTTTAACTTTGAATTATATATTCGGTCACTCCACTTAAACAGAAGAATTTCTTTTCAAATCTTCATATTCACTCATTTTTGTTTTGGTGGAATTAACATATTTTTGAAATAAGCTCAATTGACCAATGAATTCCAAACTTTTTCTCAATACATATTTCAGATTTTTTTCTTCGGAAATTAAAAATGAGAGCCAAAAAAATGATGAACTAAATTCATTTTACGACTGATACTTAAATCCTCACATATTTTAACAATTTTTAAGGAAAAGAGAGAATTTAAAAGCGAAAAGAATTTTAAAATCTGAGCACTTTAAGTATATATGTATACTATACCTACCTAAAAATTTTATCACGCATTTATTTTATGTCATTTTTAGCGGGTTTGCGAAAAAGTGTCTAGCATTTTTTATTTTACTACGCATTTATCAAAAAAGTCAACAAATAAACTATTTTTTCTATGTTAAAGGTTTTCCATTCACACACCAATTCACTAGATTGAGTTTTACCTGCAAAATCGTTTAAGCCTATATTCATTATCATTTAGGCTTGTTTCGCACTGAAACCGAAAACGAACCGAATAGAGACCGAACCGAGTGAAACCGAATATGTGTAAAACCGGCCTTAAAATGAACGATTTTAAAGTTGAACGCTTTTATCGGTTGTGCATATGGAAAATATACTATTTTCAATTTTGTTTTACATAAGATGGGCATATTTATAGACATCGTTTAAGTTGTTGCTAGACAAAACTGGAGTTTACCTAATAAATTTCTATTAGATAATCTCCAGGTTTTTCTAGCTATAGCTTAAACCACATATATGAATATGTCCAAATATCCTTAAGCTATGGTTATTCCCTGATAGTACCGAATTTGTTATATTTGAGATTAACTGAATTCGCCACATGGGAAGATTTTTTTTAATTTTTTGTTTTGAAATAAACTCCAATCAAGTGATTCAGAGTGTATAGAATGTGCCAGCAAATTGCGTACAAATTATCTACTTTTTTTATTTTGGTTGAATTACTTAAACATTGTTTGAATTTAGAAAGCACAACAATTATGCGTTGGCCGAACAAGAGTGCCAGACTGAAGAGCTTATAGGCATAGGCATATCTTTCAACCTCTAAGAAAATCGTTTGAATTTAAATTTTAATCGCATACCTGTTGGATCATAAAACCGAAATGAGTTTTGAAAGCAGAATAAAAAAAAAGAAACCCTTATGGTTGGTACGCATACGCACATTCTCGCAGCTACAAAGTTCTGTATTGACTTTTTTTTTTTTAGATTTTTTGTGGCATAAAAAAACGCCAAGCACTTGATCTGTCATTGACTGTTTTTTTTAATACTTTCGGTTAATTTATTCTGGATTGTATCAATGCCACTTTGTTATGAGGTAGATGGCCTTTTCTGACGATGGCAGAGGTTCCAATCAGAACAATACTTTTTCTTCCGGCATTGCCTAATGGCTACAATTTCACGCTATGGAAATGTCTGCCCGGGGTATGTGGTAATGTGATAGTCTGATAGTGGTATACCTAGTGTTCATAGTTCATTCTGAGGTACTCTCAGATTTAACGCCAATTAGCTACACCTTCACGTATCATCGTTTCTGTCGGCAATCGTTATTTTCCATCATTTTAAATACTCCTCACATATAAATTCGTAATCGATCGCCTTTATCTACAATAGGCGGACTGGGATATTAGAGAAATGCTTAGCCTACCGGATTCCTTATTCCATGGTGGCCATTCTGAGAATTATGGAACGTAATTTGAGTTCGATTTTAATATGGTGCAAGGAAATGGAATACTAAATAGTTTTTCCGATCCTTATTATCAACCAACATATCTAACACATAATCCTCTTCCATTTCTTGTTTTTTACTAAATAAGCGCTGAAGTGCTTCCTCAACTTTAAGAAGCCGCTTGTTGAGAAAAAAAAAACTATTTTTCTTTAAATTTGTAGGATCGTTGTAAATATGATTTAAAAAATACTTTAATTGAGCTAGAAATGTAAATTTAGTTATCGAAAGGCAGGGAGATTTTTCTTGACTTACTTTCCAGCCAATTTTCCAATTAAGTTTTGACAGCTGACATCAACTTATTTACCAATCACAGACTAGAAACTTTCCTTAGATACTTTGTCTATTGTATTCAGGGTCGTCTGAATATTAATGTTTTTGAATACATCATCCTCTTTGTCTCTTGGAGCTTACATTTATATTAAAAAAATACATATTACCTTTCACAAACATTTCTTGAAACTGCGAGGGTATTCATTGAAATCAAGATATCGCCCAAATTCTACAAAAACAATTTACATGCAAAATATGTATTTGGGGATATTTCCGTTTTATCAATTGGACTCAAAGAAGTTTTTGGCACTATGTACAAGGGTGGTCGTTATAATGGGTTTTTTTTGAGTTTTAATATTTTGATGGGCCTAAATCAGCTCTAAATTAAGAAAAAAAAACCCTAATTTTGTCAGATTTTTATTTTCATCCCCTATAGTCGCTGTAGAGGTAAATTAAATTTACCCTTTTTTTTGGAAATTCACGTAAATTCTGCCGAAAAATTCATAGCATGTAGGTGAGAAGTAGACAAGAAAAAAAATTCTATAAGAGGGGGGTAATATCTCCCACTGCTTGGACGGGAGGGGCAATTTAATAAAATAATTGCATAAAAGAGAAAAAAAATTAATTAAAAAACAACGGCAGCACTTGCAGTAATGTTTTTTACTTTTTTGGAAAGCCAGAAGTCCATTTTGATAGTTGATTATAAAATAAAATTCTTTGAATAAACAATTTCAGCAAAATTTGTTTTCAAACCTATAATTTAAAAACAAACAAAATAATTTTTCTTAAAAATTTTGAGTTTGAAACAATTTTTTGCCAAAACTGGTCATCAAAAAAACTTAATTTAAAAACAAGCCGTAAGAATGGACTTCTGGCTTTTCAAAAAGCTACAAAACATTAGTGTTAGTATTGCCGTTGCTTTTTAATTAATTTGTGTCTATTTTGTGCATATATTTTATTAAATTGCCCCTCCCGTCCAAGCGGGGGGATATATTACCCCCCTCCCATAGGTTTTTTTTCTTGCCTATTTCCCACCTACATACTCTGAATTTTTTTGGCAGATTTTACGCGAATTTTCTAGAATGTAAAAAAAAAGGGGAAATTTAATTCATCCCTACAACGACTTTAGGGGATGAAAATAAAAATCTGAAAAATTAGGGAATTTTTTTTTCTTCTTTTAGAGCCGAATTGGGCCCATCCGCGTTGACCTTTTTTTTAACGACCACCCTAGTACATATATGTACTTCCAATTTCTTCTCTGCTTTTGGATTATAAAAAAAATTTGAGTTTTATTTCCAAATCAATGTGAACGCTTTTTCAACGGAGGAAAAATAAATGCAATAAATCGTGCTCTTTGGGTTATTATTTTATGTGGTAGGGGTGACCCCCAGGTATAACATACTAAAAGTCCCCAGCCCAGGGCCGCGAGCTTTAGGCAGGAGGGGGGGTTAAAGGTCCCCTTTTATAATTATTCGGGAATATTTTGAAAATTAAGCGTTTAAGCGGAAAAGTTTCCACCACAAAATGAAAGAAAAATAAATTTCCTACCAAAAAAGTTTTATTCATATTTTCGGTAGGAGCAAGGTTAAGAAAGATACGGGCTGCAGAAATCTCAAAAATTTGAAAAACAATGTTATTGTCTTACAAAATCAATGGTTTTTGATCACTTTACTCAGAAATAACGGAAAGAGTATATTGATTCATGGTAATTCCAGTGACGGTATGAGAGCAAGTTGGGGTATGAAGAAGTTGGCTGTGTTTAAAATGTCCTTATTTTATATTTTTGATACAATGTCATATGAGAAACACTGTTTATTTAAAGGTAAAAAGTACGTAGAATTTTTCCAAGTTGTTGGCCAATACTTTATAAGATAATTTTTGGACATATCATTAGAAATCAATTATATAAAAGGGGAGTTGTATTTCCGCCTCCTTTTTATAAGGGGAGGCAAATTCCCAAAACATTGAATTAAAATAGAGAACTAGCTATTTAAAAACAACGGAAATACTAACAATATTGTGCTATATCTTTTTTTAAAGCTTAAAACAAGTTCTTTTAGTATTTTGCCAAATCAGGTAGAAATTATAAGTAAAATTGTCAAATTCGGCTTAGTTTTCGAGTTATCCCAAAAATATTGAAAAGTGGCGAGTGTGACCATTCTCTCAGAAACGCATGGGTGAATTTAGTAGCATTTTCGGTTTTAAGCATGCTTATGGGCCAAACAATCATATTCAATAATAAAAACCCTTGCACCTTTTTAAAAGGTTCCTTTTTAAAAGGTCTATTCAATAGGCTATATATTGGCTTTTATTATGTAATTTTGTTATTAGCGCTAAGTCAAATGCTGAAAACCAGACGATTGCAGGATTTTTAGTATTTGAGAAATTTGGAAATTATGAAAACTACTTTTTTTAGATCATTTTTGTTGAGAGCATATATTTCGTTTTGCTTTTATTCACTTTTAGACCCATCTTCTTGGCTTCCTTCTCAAAACTCACAAAAGCACCACTGACATCACGCTTTGTTCGTCCGATTATGTCAATGTCGTCGGCGTAAGCGAGTAATTGGACGAATTGTGAAAGATTGTGCCTCTTATCTTGACGTGAGAGTTTTGCACTATTCTTTCAAGAACGATGTTGAAGAAGTCGCATGACAGCGCGTCGCCTTGCCTAAAACCTTTTTTGACATCAAAGGTGTTGGTGAGGTCTTTGCCGACCTTGATGGAGCAGCGTGCATTCTCCATCGTCATACTGCACAAACGGACGAGTTTGGCAGGGATGCCAAAACTAGACATTGCTCTATATAGCTCGTCTCTATAGATGCTGTCATACGCGGCCTTGAAATCTATGAAAAGGTGGTGGGTATCGGTTTGAAACTACTGGGTTTTCTCCAAGATCTGCTGTAGTGCAAATATTTGGTCGATGGTGGACTTCCCTGGCGTAAAGCCACACTTATATGGACCTATCAGGTTGTTGACGAATGGCTTCAGGCGTTCGAAAAGTACGGCAGAGAAGATCTTGTAGGCGATAATAAGAAGACTGATGCCTCTGTAGTTGGTGCAGTCCAGAGGATCGCCTTTCTTGAGGATCGGGCAAACAATGCTGAGGTTCCATTCATCGGGCATGCTTTACAGATGAGCTGGTGCATACTCGTAATCGTAACCAATTCATCGCCAGCCGCTTTGAATAGCTCAGCCGCAAGGCCATCAGCTCCAGCAGCTTTATTGGACTTGAGTTTAGATATACATACCTAGCTATCTTTACTTCGTGGAGATCGGGTGGAAGAACTTATTGGCCTACTTGTCCAGGTTGAATGGTGCAATCTGCATGGTAGCGGAATTCGGTTCGTCATCGCTGTTATACAATTTGTAGAAATGATTTTTCCATATCCTCAGCACCAACTGCGATTCACCAACGATGTTCCCCTGATGATCCTTGCAGGTTTCGGTTCGGGCCCTTTAACCTTGGGAGGTTCCTTTTACGTTTTGGTAAAACTTCATTCCTGCAATGGCATCCCTCTATTTCCTCGATCGCGCGTTTCTCATGCTCTTTCTTTTTCCTTCTTAGAAGCTTGCGTTCCTTTCTTATCTTCTGCTCGTAGAGCTCGCGAGCAGCTCTGGTCCTTTGGCTGCATGTACTTGTCAGCATTCTTCTTCGTCGAACCAGGGGTTTAGCTATCGTGGTCGTGCAATGCCCAGCACGTCAGAAGCGGAATCTCTGATGGCTTCCTATGGCAATTCTTCCACTGGTTCTCGATACTTGCAGTTGGCGGCAAAGGACTATTTAAGAGGGTGTGAGATACTCGGTCGGAAAAGGATCTGGCGATTTCTTGCGACTGTAGTCGTCCGACGTTGAAATTTCTCACAGTATTTCCCTGTTTTGGCTTGGGTCTGGATATCCGTGGCATTACCTTGGCTACAATGAGGTAGTGGTCCGAGTCAACGTTGGCTCCTCGGAACGTTCGGACATCCTGATACTGGAGGAGTGCCTTGCGTCGATCGCAATGTGGCCAATCTGGTAAGCGGTTGATTGACCAGGAATTCGCCATGTCCCCTTGTATATATCGAGATGCGGGAACTGCATACTAGCTACCACAACGTTTCGCCCCTTAGCAAAGTCGATTAGCCTGAGTCCGTTATTGGAGGTGGTGTCGTACAGGCTATGTCTTCCGATTGTGCCACCAAAAACGTCTTCTTTTCCTAGCTTGGCATTAAAATCACTCAAGACTATTTTAATGTCATAGCTAGGGCATTGCTCATATATGTCTTGTCCAGGAGCTCGTAGAACTCATCCTTGGTGTCGTTATCTTTTTTCTCTGTGGGGGCATGCGCGCATATGAGGCTAATGTTGGCGAATTTAGCCTTGATGCGAATTGTCCCGAGGCGCTCGTTCTCATAGTTGAAACTCAAGACTTCTTGCCTAAGTCTGCCTCTAACGACAAATCCACTTCCAAAGAGACGCTGCCTTTGTGGTAACAGTCACTGTAGTAGATATCGCAGTCTTTCAGTTTTCGTGCTCTCATACCATCTCTGGAATTCAATGAATCAATATATACTTACCTTTTCCGTTATTTCTGAGTAAAGTGATCAAAAACCATTGGTTTTGTAAGACAATAACATTGTTTTTCAATTTTTTGAGATTTCCGCTGCTTTTTTATCTTTCTTAACCTTGCTCCCACCGAAAATATGAACAAATTTTTGGTAGGAAATCTATTTTTCTTTCATTTTGTAGTGGACACTTTTCCGCTTAAACGCTTAGTTTTCAAAATATTCCCGAAAAATTACAAAAGGGGACCGTTAACCCCACCTCCTGCCTAAAGCTTGCGGACCTGGGCTGGGGACTTTTAGTATGTCGTACCTGGGGGTCACCCCTACCACATAAAATAATAACCCAAAGAGCATGATTTATTGCATTTATTTTATGATTTTGAGTCTTCGTTGACTGGACTAATAGTCTAGAGCCGGAAACAAATTTTGGGAGTGAAGGTATAACCAAAATTTATTTACATGTATGTGTAGATGTATACCATAAATATACCAAATCCAAACGTCTGGCAGGTTTTTTTTTCAACCGGGGTGGGGGTGGGCGTTTGAAAACAGTAATTTTTCCACTTTTTGTGTTGGTGGTAGAAGGTATAACCACTCCAATCAATATATAAAAAAAAAACTGTGCCCTTATTCCGAATGCATAGGTTCCAGACGTTTTACTTTCAGCTTTCCCCTTGCCAGGGGTGAAAAACAACTTTTGGAGTTTAAGGTATATATATATATATATTTGGTTTTTATTGTGTAAACGGTTATTTACTACAATCTACATTCGATATCATGACCAAATTAGCTACTTCTTCCACATGGCTTGGAAAAGAGTAGTAAAAATGTCAGCGCTGTGGCATGTCCGTTCCTTGTTTTTCTGATTGAATCTCCTTTTTTCTATTGAAATACTTCATTGAATAGTACCTAATGTTGTCCTTAGAAAAGTTTGAGTGCAGTACTTGCTTGACAAAATAATGCAAAAATTAAGTCAATATACTTATTGCTGAATAAAATAATCATGAATGAATGTTGTCCGAGGTTTTTAGTTTTATTTTTGAATTCAAAAGATTTCCCGTTCAACCGCCATTTTGCTTTAGTTTTAAAACGTATGTGTCGTTGTTTTCTAAAAGATACACTTTTTATGTACCTATAGTTAATAATAGTCATTTTATTTTGTGTACGGCGTTGTTGTACTTTAAGAGTGATATGTTTTCATTCGAAGAAAGTGTGTCACAAATTAATTTGTCAGTACCGTGGTAGTATTTTTTAGGCATGTTATGATAATTTTTTTGGTTGGTTATCAGAATTTTGTATTCCTTGTAACGGCATAAGTTAAAATTGTCCTGGAAATTATTTTTCTCATAAGCTTAGAGAAGTGAGGTCACATAAACTGTCTAAATGTCAGTACCATGGATGTGGCATTTAAATACTTTTTGAACTGTAATTAAATATGATTAAATAATTCCTTGCAATAATATTTTTTTTAACCAATTCTCTTTATAAGAAACGTAGCAATACCTCGGACGAGCCAAACAAAAATTATTCCGTGTAATAAAAACTAAGTAATAACCCAGCACAAAGAAAAGGGTTGCCATTCAGAAGAACAGTCCTCAAAAAACGAAAAAGAGAGCATTTTTCAAAGAAAAAAAGGGCATTAGAAATGTCAAGAGGTCAAAACATATAAGACAATCAAGAATCTCAACAAAAATATGGTAAAAAAGAGAGAGAACAAATTAAAAATAAAAAAAGAAAAAGAGTGTCATTATCGTCTATTCCAGTTTCAGTACATTTCACCATATTTTTTGTTTTTTAAAAGTTGTAGCAAAATGCTTTTACAGATTTGATACTCTGACTAAATGAAGCCACAAAAACAAAACAGTAATTGTTTTCAAGAAGTTTTAATTTTTGAAAATTTTCTAAAAAAAGAATCACAGTTGTCGGAGAATCACCCATATAGGTCCCAGACGTTTTGTTTTCAGCCTTGAGCCTGCCAGACGACATTTCAATATGCATTTTTCTAATGAAAACCTCAAAAACTTTTTTCTTTCCATATACATATGTATGGATTACCATAGTATGTATTACCATAAGCTGGTCGCACTACAATATTCTGCGTTCTGCCACTTATCTTCATTACGAGCATATATGACCCAGGCGTTTTGTTTTCAGCCTTGAGCCTGCCAGACGACATTTCAGTATCCTCAAAATTTTGAGTTTATTGAAGTAACGTCTGGCAGGCTCAAGGCTGAAATGCTCTAGCACTTCACATTTTTGAGACATTCGAATATAAAATTTTGAAAAAAAATGCAGTTTTTGGGAAATTATATAATAACGGGTGATTTTTTAGCTGGTTTGGTTTTGGCAACACTGGTTTTGACAGCTGACGTGTGTTTAGTACCTTGTGTCCAGTGGCGTAGCTAGGATATTTGCCGCCCGGGGCAAAACAATAATTTGCCGCCCCTTCGGTCTAACAATACTTAATAATAAAATCGGTCTTAGAGTTGCAGACAAAATTTTGACTAAAATATTTTTTTTTATAAATGCAAGGAATTACATTCTGCGAAATATTGATACATGCCACTTTGCCGCAATATCTGCTGAATGAAAATTTTTTGTTTCTGACCTACTGGGATTTAACTTTAAACCGACTGTATATAATATAGGCAAATGAAACTTGAACTTTTTTGTAATGTTTTCTTTCGTTCAAAAATAGTAAAGTTCATAATAGTTCATTAGGCGTGTCTCACCAAATAAAATCTCTGAGAGCTCAGATATTTTTAAAGTGGGGCAAAAATCTCACCTGAGCACTAAGATTTTTTCCAGAGATTACTGAGACGAAAAATTTTTGGGTTAATTTCTCAATGTTCTTTTTCAGCTAAAACTGTTCCTTTGACAGCCAAATTGCAATTTATCGGTTATGTGCAAATACGAAATCGATACAAAAATACAGAAAAGAGGTTGAGTGCTGATAAAAAGGAAAAATAAATTGTATTATTTTTCATTCATTTCATAAAGTTTTGTGCTTTAAAATTTAAATATTTAAAGCAGAGTTAAAATTTTGTTTCCATAATTTCAGTACGATTGAACAGAGTATCTTTTTGTTTCACCAAAACATTCCGCCTACGTCAACTTGATATTAAGCGCTCGGTGAGATTTTACTTGGTGAGACACGCCTATTGTTTCATCAGTACTCGACAGCGAAACTGAGAAATTGCATGGTGTTCATATTTCTCAGATCTAATGATCATGAACCATGAAAGGGTCAAAGCAACGGCTAAGTCACTTCTGAGTGTCTGATTACAGAGTTGTTACTTCACTGAAATTGCAGTAGATTGTTGATCTAATACATTTTTTCTCAAAATAAATCTGCTGAAAAATCTTCATACTGCACTTCATTTTACGAACAAAAGTTAATCTTCAAGCTTTCGCAAAAAAAAATCACATTTTTTAAAAATTCTTTGTGTTGAATGCAGCCATATGTATAGTTTAGAGCTTTTTTTGTTTGCTGGCTTTATGTTTAAGAAACTATTGTTATGTTTTATTTATTTTTATTCATTTATCAGTTTTGTACAAATAATATTTTTATTTTTGAAAAAAAAAAAACAAATTATCTGCGAAAATATTCAATCGAAAGCATTTTTGTTTTTTTTTTTTTAAATCTAACGTGACACATTCTTTGAGAAAAGTCAAACCCTCTGAACTAAATTGAGATAATTAACAAACACATATGTAAAGCTACAAAAAAGAATGGTCATTACGAAGCCATTTTGTTTCAAAATTTGAAAGAATTGTTAATTTAAAAAAATAAACTTTTGTGTTTATTACCAACTTCTATAATGAGCAACGGTCATGATTCTGCCGCCCCTAGTGATTTGAACACAATGAAAAAATTGTACTTTCTTATACCTACCAATGTTATAGAATTTTTAACTTAAAAAATAATACTTTTTTGTTTATTTCCAACTTCTGCAATAAACAACGATGATGATTTTGCGCCCCTATTGATTTCAATTTAATAAAAATTGATTTAATTATTTATTAAACAAAAATTAAACTTGTGTTTATTTCCAACTTCTCATGAAGCTCGAGGAAGATTTTGCCGCCCCTACAAATTTGAATACTATTAAAACTGTGCGTTTTCTAATAAAAATTTAATAAAATTTTCAATAAAAAAACTTCTGCAATTGGTTTACATCCCATAAACAATGAAGATGATTTTCCCTTTTGCCGCCCCTAACTCCTGGCGCCCGGGGCGACCGCCCCCTTCGCCCCCCCCTAGCTACGCTAATGCTTGTGTCACTGTCAAACAGCTTCAGTTTGGTTTGCAATTTAACCATAGATCGTCTTACAAATGAACAACGCTTGCAAATTATTGAATTTTACTATCAAAATTCGTGCTCGGTTCGAAATGTTCATCGCGCGCTGCTTCCATTTTATGGTCGGCATTCTCGACCTTCTGAGCAGTCTATTCGGAAGATTGTGACCAAATTTCGCACCAAATTTACTTTGTTGGACATTAAACCACCAACACGTTTACGTACTGTGCGTAGTGAAGAAAATATTGCGGCCGTATCAGCTAGTGTGACAGAAGACCGCGAAATGTCGATTCGGCGCCGTTCCCAGCAGTTAGGCCTTTGTTACAGCACTACGTGGAAAATTTTGCGGAAGGATTTGGGCGTAAAGCCTTTTAAGATACAGCTGGTGCAAGAACTAAAGCCAGCCGACCTACCACAACGCCGAATTTTTGGTGAATGGGCTCTTGGAAAGCTGGCCGAGGATCCGCTTTTTTATCGAAAAATTGTGTTCAGCAATGAGGCTCATTTTTGGTTGAATGGGTACGTAAATAAGCATAATTGCCGCATTTGGAGTGAAGATCAGCCACAAGCATTGCAACAGCTACCAATGCATCCCGAAAAAGCCACTGTTTGGTGCGGTTTATGGGCCGGCGGCATTATTGGGCCATATTTCTTCAAAGATGATGCGAATCGCAGCGTTACTGTCAATGGTGAACGCTACCGAGCGATGATAACAAACTTTTTTTTGCCCGAAATGGAAGTTCTTGACTTGCATGATATGTGGTTTCAACAAGACGGTGCCACATGCCACACAGCACGCGAAACAATGGCGCAATTGCGAGGCGAGTTTGGTGAACAGTTATTTCACGTTTCGGGCCGGTCAATTGGCCGCCTAGATCGTGCGATTTGACACCATTAGATTATTTTTTGTGGGGGTATGTCAAGGCTAATGTCTATAGGGACAAGCCCGCTTCGATTGACGCACTGGAAGCCAACATCCATGCATTCATTCGTGAGATACCGGCCGATATGTGTGAAAGAGTATGCCAAAATTGGACTCAGCGGATGGGCTACCTGAGACGCAGCCGCGGTCAATATTTGCATGAAATTATCTTTAAACATTAAATTGCAAGGTTCAAACTATCGATTCAAATAAATATTTCATTCATTTTTTCGAATTTTTTGTGTTTTTTTTTTTTTTAAGTTCTAAACCTCTTAAAAAATCACCCGTTATAATAATTTCACAAATACATCGGTGCTATATTCTAAATAAAATTGTTCTGCAATCTCAAAAAAATATTTATTTTTGCGTGATTTTAAATGCTTTGAAAGTATTGACAATGTACCGTTATTTTTTTTTTTTCTTACACCAAAAACTTTTAATTCATGGTTGTTTCTTGAGTTAAAGACACTTCTTTTAGACAGTATAATTATAAACAAAATAAATTAATAAGTTTTTTTATAAAGATCCATTGGCTATTTAATTTCAACGTTAAAAAATATCTATGAACAAAAATATCTGTGGTGTTTGCAAATTTGGAGCTATAATGTTTCTACCAAACACCACAAACATTTTTTTGTTGTTACTTTCTTCAATGTAAACTAAAATTTTTACCAATTTCACTGTTCAAAAAAAGTCTTCTTATGCATGATTAGATTCTGAGTCATTTGTTTATTTTCTTTTTGCAAAAACTGCATAAATTCAGTTTCACTTTGTTCAACGGTTTTTAAAAATGCTAACAATTTAAGGGCATTAAAAGATGTGAAAAATGCATGCTTTTCTAAATTTTAAAACATTTGAGATATTTTTTAACTTTCTGAAATGTAGGTAGGTACCGTTATTTTTAACTATTTTTACTTGTTTATTTTTGGACCTTTAACATTTTTTCAATGAATTTTATTTAAATTATTCTAGAAACAAAAAATCAAAAATATTTCAAACAATACAAGATTCAATAGTTCTACGATTTTGTTACACTTTGTCTAAAATTGTAAAATATTGGTTAAAATTTTCACTTTTTTCATGTTTTTGTTAAAAATGAAAATTTCATCTTCAAAATATGTACAAAAATCATACAATATTATATTATATTTTACCGAAGAGTGCATGAAAAGTATACCAAACGACGCATACCTAATATTATTAAAAATTATATTTTAACGGAAAAAAATCTCAAAAAATGTAGTCATACGAAATTTTCCTTTTTCAACTTTAAAAAAGAATACATTTCTTAGATATTATAGAAAAGTGTACATCCTTAAAAAAATAATAGTTCTGCATTATTTAAATTATATTCTAGAAGTTTTTGTTCCGTCATATTTTTTTTTTCTGTTTCACCCATTTTTGTCAAACGTTGGATTCTTCAACATCTAAAAGCGGGGATTTTCCCTCAAATACATCTTTTAACTAGGTACCTTAAGTACAGTATACAACTCAACAAACTTCTACTACACTACAACCCTAAAAAATTTCAATCCTAGGTACATACCTACATAAGTATGTAGGTACCAGAATTTAGGACTTTCGCACAAAATTCCTGGGCTAACAAATCTTTGACTCACTTTATATTGTCTTTGATCACAATTTATTAAGATACCTATGTATGTACTATGTAGTAATTTATTATTTTAATTTTTATAAAACCTATAATAATGTACATTCATTACCTCTATCATTTCATTATCCATTTAAATTTAAATTTACCAACAACTTACTTGAAAAACACAATCCACAATACATCGGCACACTGTACCCCTCTCAATGTATTCCACATACCACAAATTCACACATACTACTTTGGTTTTAAGTTTGACATTTCAATCAGATGTTCGGATTTGAATGAATCGAAAAACGCAAAGTAAAATTGTAATCGAGAACGTGGTGATTGCTTTTGGTCGGTTTCGTAGTGATTTTATTAAATTTTTAATTAAAAACTCGTGTTATTTAATAAAATCGAAGTGTTAAAATAGTTTAAAATGATTCGCAAAGTTCCATTGATTGTTATTTTGGGATCTACGGGTACAGGCAAGACCAAATTATCAATTGAGTTGGCGGAGCGATTTGGTGGTGAGATTATCAGTGCTGACTCTATGCAGGTTCGCAATATAATTTGTATAAATTCAACTTAAAGTGAAATAAAGATTGAAGTGATTTAAAGTGTATAGTTCTGTAGTTGTAATTAATAAAAAAAACTGAAAAGAAAAACTATTGTTTATGTCCAAATTGTCCATAAAAGATGTATCAAGAACAAAAACAAAACACAAAAGTCTCCCTCTTTCTTTGTTGTTCATTCAAGAATTCACGTTTTGCTATTCATCCAGTTTGAACCTTGCGCATGTGTTTGTGTTTCTGTTTACAAATTTTTATTTCTGCTGTACAGTGAGTCAATGACTTTTATGTTGTTTATATGTGGATATTAAAATTTTATGAATTATACAAAACAAAATTATGTTAATTTAAAGAATACAAAATATTGGTAGACATGACATTTTTAAATATTTTCTAGGTACAGAAAGCTAAAAAAAATAAGGTATGTAGATACATACCTATGAATTAACCAGTTTTCGAAATATTGATACCTATTGAGTTTTCAAACAAGAAAATTGAAGGAGGTGGAGGTAGTATGTAGGTAGGTAGGTTTAAGTAGAGCGGGTAGGGTTGTGACTTTACTGCAATTGCAGTAGATCTACTGCATTTTGTTCGAAAAATAAATCTACTGCCGTTAAATAAAATCTACTGCACTTTTGGTTTTAAGAAAAAAAATCATTCAATAAATGTAAATGTGATCCACAAAATATTTGTATAGTTCTATTACTGAATGCAGTCAAACTCAAGAAGAATGATGGAATTTATCCTATTCTATATTATGATGAAGGTGACATAACTGCGAAGAAAACGATTTTGGGGAAAAAATAGTGTGCGCAGCAGAACAAAACAAATTAAATACAAACACTTTTTAAAAATGTTATTCTGTGTAAGGAAATGGTTGACGTTGATATTGTTTGTTGGGAGCCTTCCGCCGGTCATATAGACCACTTTAATCAGTTTTCGTTCGATAACGGACAGTTAAAAAAAAAAACATTGAAAATCTTGCTTTTGAAATAATGTTAAAACTGATATGAATATAAATGTTTGAATTTTTGTTATGTTTTTTAAGGAGAAATGAATCACAACAAAAACATAAATGTTAAAAAAGGAGCCAAGTTCTCATGTGTACAAGAACCCTGTGCGTAAAAAGTCAACCGAAAAAAGTAATGAGATCTAAAATATATGCCAAGTTTTAAGTCCATGAAGTTCAATATCAAATATCTTAAGTAGAGTAATATCGAAACAATTCGTCTGATAATTAATGATTACTGATTAAAATTTGGTGGGTTCACTGGTCAAGTTTTCAAACATTTTAAATTTGTGGTTAAGTAAGTAACTAAGAGAAAACTTGCCAAGTAAATCCACCAAATTTTAATCAGTAATCATTAATTACCAAATTTCTGTCATGATTTGGAACTGTTTCGATATTACTCTACTTAAGATATTTGATATTAAACTCCATGAACTTAAAACTTGGCATATATTTTAGATCTCATTACTTTTTTTGGTTGACTTTTTACGCACAGGGTTCTTGTACACATGAGAACTTGGCTCCTTTTTTAACATTTATGTTTTTGTTGTGATTTCACTCCTTTTTGCAAAGATTTAGTTTGCCAGGTAAAAGTCAAGCCCTACCGCTCTACAAAGTTTCATAATTCTTCAACAACCGAAAGTGCTCCATACAAATAATAGCAGTTCTGATAAAGTGGGTGGATGGCACGATTTTTTTCCTTTCTAAGTACTTCAAGTCCTACCGACCTACCAATTTTCATCGTTCTACAACAATCGGAAGTGCTCCATATAATTTATAAGAGTTTTTAAGAATGTGGGTGGATGCCACGCCCCCTGAATGCAAGATTCCAATTATTCAATTTTTTCTTTCTAAGTATCTTAAGCCCTGCAGACCTGCCAATTTTCATCGTTCTACAACAATCGAAAGTACTTCATATAGTTTATAATAATTTTTAAGAATGTGGGTCGATGCCACGCCCCCTGAACTGAAACTTCCAATTTTTCGATTTTTTTCTTCTAAGTACTTCAAAGCTACCGACCTACCAATTTTCATAGTTCTACAACAATCGGAAGTGCTCCATATAATTTATAAGAATTTTTTAGAATGTGGGTGGATGCCACACCCCCTGAACTGAAACTTCCAATTTTTCGATTTTTTTCTTCTAAGTACTTCAAGGCCTACCGACCTACCATTTTTCATCGTTCTACAACAATCGGAAGTGCTCCATATAATTTATAAGAATTTTTAAGAATGTGGGTGGATACCATGCCCCCTGAATGCAAAATTCCAATTCTTCAATTTTTTTCTTTCCAAGTACCTTAAGCCCTACCGACCTACGAATTTTCATCGTTCTACAACAATCGGAAGTGCTCCATATAATTTATAAGAATTTTTAAGAATGTGGGTGGATGCCACACCCCCTGAACTGAAACTTCCAATTTTTCGATTTTTTTCTTCTAAGTACTTCAAGGCCTACCGACCTACCATTTTTCATCGTTCTACAACAGTCCCTAATTTTCAGTGGTGGTGTGAGCGATTTTCATAATCCGTGCCGAAGAAATGGAAGGCTGGGGGGCAAACCAGTCACTAACGAGCTCATTCGGGCGCCTTGGCAGGGTCCGTCTTAGACTGCCTTACCCCGGTATATCGGCTCTGCCGGGGCTGACCATCTTTTCCGACCTACTCGTGGGACCTTCATTTATTTTTTTAACAACAATGGTCGACTTAGACATGACGAACTTACCATCCGCTGACACTGAGGATGAACTTTTGGCCTCCAGTCAGGAGACCATCGTAGGGAAACCTGCAAACCCAGGGAGCACTGGTAGTACCAGCCATAGTACACCTGTGCCCCGACCGACCATCAATTCCGAACCAGAGCCTTCGTGCAGCAATGCCAGCCAAAGCAGCGCTGTACGGCGTAGTAAAAAGAAATCGGCGGGTACTCTTCTCAAGTTCCAGTTCCGGAAGGCTACCTTCATTCTTGACAAGATTGCCAGGAATGAGGAAGCTGGGACTGTTCTTGAGAGAGACCTAGCTGATAAAATCAAGTACCAGAAGATTGTTGAAGAATACAACAGTTTTCTGGCTACGCAAGAAAAGTCAACCCAGGAAAAAGCTGTCAAACGAAATAGGTCTCGAGACGAGACCAACCAACCTCCGAAAAGGAGTAAGTTTGATGGCCAGAAAAAGAAAGTGCCACCTCCCAGAGCAGCGCAACCGCGTACTTTAAGTGAGGTCGTCAGAGATGACCTCCAAGTATCGGTTGTGGATGAGCTCTCCACCAACAGCAGAGGTCTGCTGGAAGTGTGGAACTCCATCGAGGCCAAGCTCTCGGAGATGGTGTTTTCCTACACCGTGACGGCAAGCGAGGGACCCTACCCTAGTTTTGACTCTGGTGAGATGCTCAGGGGACACAGGGTTGTCAAATGCGCGGACTTGTTCTCTAGGGATTTCCTTAGTAGCTGCATTGCTAAGATTAGCAATCACTGGGATGGCTTGAGGCTCAAGCTCATCCCAGCTAAGGATATCCCTAGACAACCAAAGGCGCGTATCTGGTTGCCCCTCATGAGCATTAAGCCAAGCGGACAGGAGCTGATCCGCGGTCTTCAGAGGCTAAATCCGTTAATTCCGATGCGGGACTGGGCAGTCATCAAGACTGAGGAACCGCAGAAGAACAGCGCTTCTTATCTTCTGAAGATTAGCGAAGAAAGTGTAGGAGAACTTGAGAAGGCTGACTTCAAACTCCGCTTTGGCATCAGGTTTGCCAAAGTCAAAATTCTGCCCAGTCAGGGTACTGACCCCGACAAAGTTGATGACAATGTCGAGTTCGACGATGTCATCGATGGAGTCGAGGTCCCCAGCGAGCCGCCGGGCCCTGATTGTGCAGAATTCCATCAAAATTAAAAACGCGATGCTGAGGGTCATTCAGATTAATCTGAAGCACTCGAAATGTGCATCAGATAATCTGAGGGTTTTCCTGAGTGAGGAGAACATTGACGTCGGCATCATACAAGAACCGTGGGTTAACGGCCGTAGAGTGAGAGGTCTCCAAGACAGCCAGTATGATCTGTTCTACAAAACCACAAACCAAGACCAAGGTAAGCCTCGAACTTGTATTTTAGCTAAAAAACACTTAAAAGCTTTTTTGTGTCCTAACCTTAGCACTTCCGATCTGACAGTCGTCAGATTGGACGATAAAAATGCAGACGGCTTACTGGTGGCCTCAGCGTACTCGGCGCACGACAGGCTGTCACCGCCGGAAGAGTGGCGCACGCTTTCGTCCGAGGTCAACACAAAAGGGACAAACCTCCTGATTGGATGTGATGCTAACGCACGACATACTCTCTGGGGTAGTTCGGAGATTAATGAACGAGGTGAGTCTCTTTTTAATTTTATTATTGAAAACAACTTAACTGTATGTAACAGAGGTACTACTCCTACTTTTGTCTTTCCGAGCTCGGATAGCTACGAAGGGTGGGAGGACATACTTGATATTACCGTCATTAATAATAGCTTTAAGCTATCAGTGGAGAATTGGAGAGTATCCCCTCTTAATTCCTTTTCGGATCACAGATGGATCCTCTTCAATATTAATTTCGAGTCTGAAACCCATGCTCCATAAACCCGAAAAGAATTGACTGGAAGAAGTTCAGCCAAATCGTAAATTCCAAACTGCGCAATATACCGAATCTGAGTCCAGAATCAGTTATAGATCTAGAATCAATGGTGAAAACCATTGAAGTGTCTATGAACACTGCTTTTAAGGTCTCTTGCCCAGTTAAATATAGCCGTAAAACCCTTCCTCCATGGTGGAATGAAGACCTGTCTAGTCTGAGAAAAATGACTAGGAAGATCTTCAATATCTGCCACAGACACAAGTTTTACCAACCTTATAAAGACTGTTTGAAAGTCTACAAGCGTGCTCTCGCATCAGCGAAGAAACTTGGTTGGAGAGATTACTGCCATTCTATTGAGAGCTTAAAAGATTCCGCAAGGCTTAGCAAAGTTCTTTCTAAGGAGCATTGTAATCCTTCGTTCTTGAAAAAGCCTGATGGATCTTGGACAGTTTCTCCGACGGAGTCCTTAGAACTGCTGATGACGACACACTTTCCGGGCTGCGAGAATAGCAACCCCGAAACGCATAGAACTTATAATTTACCTTTAGCTCGTGTAGAGCATATCAATACCGTTATAACTAAAGAAAGAATAGCCTGGGCTATTAATACTTTCTCCCCGTATAAATCTCCAGGCCGAGATGGAATTCTGCCAATCATGCTTCAAAAGCTACAAGATTTGGTAGTCCCACGGCTAGAGATGATTTTTAAAGGATGCCTCCTTCTCAACCATGTGCCAGAGTCTTGGAGACATGTAAAAGTGGTTTTTATTCCAAAAGTAGGCAAGCGAGGACACGAATCCGCGAAGGATTTTCGTCCAATTAGCCTAACCTCTTTTGTACTTAAAACTCTAGAGCGTATTCTAGACACACATATTAGAGACATACTTGTGGAATGTCCTCTAGTAAACTCTCAACATGCATATCTCAAAGGTAAGTCGACGGAGACGGCCCTTCATGAGGTAGTGCGTACAATTGAGAAAACCATCAACTTCAAAGAATATACCCTCGCTACATTCTTAGATGTAGAAGGGGCTTTCAACAATGTGCTAACCGAATCTATTCTTGAGGCACTCGTTGACTTTGGTGTAGAGGACTACATCAGAGAATGGATAATATCCATGCTCAAAGATAGAAAGATTCATGGCACGTTAGGTAATGCAAACTCGACAAAACACGTCAGGAGAGGAACACCCCAGGGCGGTGTTCTGTCACCACTTCTATGGCTTTTAGTCATGAACAAAATCCTCTTTAAACTGGAGAGATGTGGTGTGAAGGCGGTTGCGTATGCGGACGACTTGGTATTATTAGTGTCAGGGAAGTTTACTCCTGTGATAAGCGAAATCACAGAGATGGCTTTGAGAAAAGTTAGCAACTGGGCTACGAGTTGTGGTCTAGGAGTCAACCAGAGCAAAACTGAACTGATGCTTTTTACTACCAAAACTAAGATACAACCCTTCACTCCACCCCAACTTAACGGCCAAACACTCTCACTATCAACCAGTGCAAAATATCTAGGTGTCATCCTAGACCCTAAGTTAAACTGGAAATTAAACATCGAAGAACGGGTCAGGAAGGCCTGCATAGCTTTCTACGCCTGTAGCAAAACCTTCGGTAAAAACTGGGGCCTTCAATCAAAGATGATCTTATGGACGTATACTGCAGTGGTACGGCCGATTCTAACATATGGTTCGATTGTCTGGTGGCCCGCACTAAATAAGACATATAACATCGACAAACTAAAAAAGGTTCAAAGAACAGCTAGTGTTGGTACCACAGGGGCTCTTCGATCTTGCCCAACGGATGCCTTAAGCGTTTTTCTGCACCTTCTACCACTTGATCTACACATAAAATATCTAGTATCTTGCAGCGCCCTAAGACTTAAAGAATCAAACTCTTGGGTTGCTAAACCTTATGGTCACAGCAATATCACAAATTTGATTCCCGCTGATATACTTTCGACTCCCACTGACTACCGCGCTCCTACAATGAGCCTCAGTAAAGATTTTAAAGTCTTATTCCCATCCAGAGGGGACTGGGATGATGACGCCGTGACGAGAGACTTCGACACAACTATCTATACTGATGGCTCAAAGATGGAGTGCGGTGTTGGCTCAGGAGTCTTCTCTGAGTCTCTCAACATCTCCAAGTCATTTCGGCTACCGAATTTCGCTAGTGTATTTCAAGCTGAAATACTGGCAATCAGGGAGGCTTGCAAGATGCTAAAAGCAGATCCAAACCAAAATCGTAATACAGCCATCCTTACAGACAGTCAGGCGGCTGTTAAAGCCATTGATTCGGCTACATCATCCTCTAAATTGGTCCAACAATGCCGAGATGAGCTCGCAAGTCTAAACATTAACCTCAAGGTCACTCTTATCTGGGTTCCTGGTCACAGTGGCATTGAGGGTAATGAACGGGCAGATGAACTAGCCAGGCAAGGATCAGCCCTTCACATCTCACTTGCGGAAAGAGTCTACATTCCCCTTGGAGTTGTGAAGGGCAATATATTGTCAATTTTCCTTAGGGAATCTAACCGTAGGTGGAGCAGTTTGACCAACTGCAAAATATCCAGAACGATCTGGCCCGCCTTAAATAAATCCCGAACAATTGATCTCATATGTAGACCCAGGCGGGACATAGCCAGGGTCGTAGCAACCTGCACTGGACACTGGCCAATTGGAGAACATGCGGCGAGGCTGGGTATTCCTTACAATACTCACTGTCGCAGTTGTGGAGACCAGCAAGAAAAGGAAACAGTCCTACATTTTCTCTGTAAATGTCCAGCTCTAGCCAGAATGAGAGCACAATCGTTTGGAATGGTTTTTTTTGACGACTTAAACGAACTTTCCGAAATGAAGATCAAAGACTTGATCTCTTTTCTTAACGCCACGAAATGGTTCTGAGACAGAAATCTGTTGCGTTCTGCATCATGTTCCCCCCCAGATCCAAAGTCCGCGAGTAATCGGAACCCGGGTTTCTGAGGAGCTTCATGATGCTCAATGGCAATGATGACCACATGATCTGATCGATCGCTTCGTTGCTACTCTACAACCTGCCGAGCTCGGCATAATGTGGCAAGCTCGGGCGAGATGCGATCCGATCGAGTGAGTGTCCTATGACCCCAACTCACAAGATACATTAACCATACTCCACAGCCGTCCTATTTCAAAGCAAGGAACGCTTTTATCTACTTTCATACACAGGTCAAACGAGTTATGGTATCAAAACGGCGCAATCCAGCGCTAATTGGGCAACAGCGAGTGTTACGCTCTTGCCACCATTTTTACCTACCTACCCTACCTACAACAGTCGAAAGTGCTCCATATAATTTATAAGAATTTTTAAGAATGTGGGTGGAAGCCACGCCCACTGTATGGAAAATTAAAATTTTTCAATTTTTTCTTTCTGAGTACCCCAAACCCTACCGATTTACCAATTTTCATTGTTCTACAACAATCGGAAAGGCTCCATATAATTTATAGAATATTTAAGAAAGTGGGTGGATGCCACGCCCCCTGAATAGAAAATTGCAGATTTTCGATTTTTTCCTTTGTATGTACCACAAGGCCTACCGTTGTGCGAAATTTCAAGTTTCTACGATGTCGGGAAGTGCTCCATAATTTTGATGATCTGTCAGTGAGTCAGTCAGTCAGTGAGTCAGTGAGTCAGTGAGTCAGTCAGTTACGGTTTTTGCGATTTTGAAGTCCTATATCTTGGGAACTACTAATGCTAAAGAGTTGAAATTTGGTGAGCCACCTGTGTTTGATCAGCTCAGCAAATACTCCGAATTTTAAGTTTCTGACTTTATTGGTACTGAAGTTAGAGGGGGTTTGAAAATCGCCTGAGTTTGTTCCTGTAAAAAGGGTGTAGTGCCGCGAACTTGGCTGGGCACTACCGTGCCCTTTGATATTTATTTTATTATTTTAAATCATTGATGTTTATTCATGTTATTTCTTATTTATAATTCGACAATGTAAAAATCTACTGCGAAAAAGGTGAATCTACTGCGTTTTTTTTCCAAATCTACTTCGGACATTTTTTCAAAAAGTCCCATCCCTAGAGCCAACAACCAAAAAAATCGCGTCATTTGCGAAAAGTTATAAGTCATATCAATAATAGCCTTTGAGGTGATGGTCCGTTAGTCGTTTGTCTGCCTACCTAAACACGTGTCGAACAGGTTTAAAATTTGACGTAAATTTTTTTAACATAGATTTATTTCAATGCCTATTGGTCGGAAGAAAAAATTGTGCTTACAAGAAATATTTGGCTTGCAATTTTGAACAATTGTTGTCATTTAAAGGACAAACAACAGAGAGTTTGACCTATGACAACAATTGTTTAAAATTGCTAGCTAAATATTTCTTTTATGCACACTTTTTCCCTCCGATCAATAGGCATAGAAATGAATCGACAAGTGTCTAGGTAGGTCGACAGTCGGTTATTGGTTCAATACCTCAAAGGCTATTATTGATATGACTAACAACTTTACGCAAATGACTTGACTTCTTATGTCGTTGGCTTTCAGTCTATTTGTAGATGTAGTTTTTTTATAAAAAAAGTTTTTGAAAGTACATTTTCTTTTACAATACCAACTTTTATGCTACCTACAAGCTTCTATTATACATATTTGATAGACATCAGTTAAGTAGCTTAGTAAATTTTTCTTTTTTAGAAAATGACTGTTCAATTGGATATACCTACCTGCCACAAAATTTGGTAGAAAAAATTTTCACATTTGAAAAAGGACGAAAAAGGAAGTTAATGCGCCATAAATATCAGCTACCGTGTTGAAACACAATACATTTTTGGAATATGAAATAAAAATGAACCAACTGTTGAATTTCAGTTAAATTTAACATGAGACTGAACTGAACTCCCAATAATTCGATAATCGTTACCAGTAACAATGTTTGTTTATTAAAAGCAATTTACCTGCGGTAAAAGAACAAGATAAATTCTGTAAAAAATTGAATTTTTCTAATTTAGAGTCAACGTAATTTCATTTTACTGCACTGAATGATACGGATGTGTTTTTATTTCTAACACAAACAATTATATTTCGTCAAAAAGTGGAGTTATCTTATCATACAAAAGTGCTTGTTGAACAAGTGAAGTTCAAAAATTTTTACAATTTGTGTAACACGGAACAAGCATATAGGGAGAACTAAAACAATTGTTTTGGCTTCTTTCAAGAAGTTAGTGGGAAATTTCATACATCCAGCGTAACTGGAAACAACAAGAGTTTAAAAAATAAACTTGGTGAATAGTTGATAAATTACAACCGATGGTTACAGTTCGAAGTCCACAAAAGTTAGTAATTTACACTTGCAGTAGGTGTAGTGTTTATAAAGTGATAGAATCAAGAAGAGTGTTGAGAATTTATTTAGTGGTCAAGAATTAGTTGTACCTACAAATTGGTTTATTTTTTTTTATTCTGAATCGAACAGTGATATGAATCAAGAATGCGCAAATATAAAATGTATTCAAAGAAAAAATTGACTTTGAAATAAAGCCAAATGTGTTGTCTGTGTGTGGCGTACAAAATATTGATAATCTTACGGAAAATCCCTTCCACAAACAGGCGCGGATCCAGGAATTCAGCTTGGGGGGGGTCATGAGATTGAAACATCATACCTAATTTGAACTGAAACCTCTTGAAATATATAGCCTTGAATTTTTTACATGGTGATTACAAAAAGTCCAATTTTATCAAGACTTTATTACAGTCGAAGGCATGATCAGAGGTCTTTGTCGCTTTGCCGCTCACTACGTGACCAGGCCATTGAACTATATCCTCCTGCTTAGAGTAATAGTGCACACATTTCTGGCTGCTGGAAAACTTATTTATCAACGTGATTTAACTCCATTTCATACTTTTCACCCAATTATGAGAGTATAATGAACATATAAGACTGGATGCAAAATTTGCAATCTAAAAGAAATAGTTGACAGAAAAAAGGAGTAATTCAAGTGTAAATTTGAAACGAAAAGATAGAAATAATTGCAAATATGTAGTGGAATCCATGCCGAAAAGACAAAAATTGTTGTCAATGCAAAGAGGAGGGTATTTTCTTACATGGACATTTTTTTTTTTAATTTCGTTACAAATTTGAGTACTGCACCAAGTATCTGCACATATTTTTTTATTAAATACAATTAAATGAGAATAGGACAAAACGGTCTACAGGACCAATAACGACGAGACATATGTCGTTGGAAAGGAAATTTTATGCACTACAATAGTTGATGAGGCAGCTTATTTCAAATCACTGTGTGAAAAAAGTTATTCGCTACTTGTTACTCATGCTCCATAAATTTTATCTGTAAAACAGCGAATACATTTTTCCACACAGTGATTTTAAATAAGTTGTTATGGAAACTATTATATTGTTCATAAAAATACCTTTTCAACGACATACATATAATTGTAATTGGTAAGACCAGTTTGTGTAAAATTATTCCACACTGAAATGTACCAAAACAAAACCTTGGTTAGTAAATAACTTTTTTCACACAGTGATTTGAAATGAACTGCCATAGTGACTTTTCTAGCGCATAAAATTACCTTTCCAACGACATACGACTCGTTTTTATTTGTTCCTAGACCACCTTCCATACAGTTTTGCCGATTGTCCTTTGTATGGAGTTTTTCAATGCGTTTTTTAACATTCCGTTATAATTTTTCCAATAAAATAAAGCATCAGTATTCACTGATAAGAGAAGCAGACATATTGCTTTAGTTAAAATTATTTTTTTTTCGGAATTTGTATGGAATTTTTTCAAAGCCTTTTTTTCAAAATTCCATTATAAATTCATGTACTGTACCAGTATAATTTTTCTGGTTAAACAGTATAATGATTTAGGAACACATAAAAGAGTCAGACATACTGATTTAGTTAAAATTGTTTTTCTTTTTGCTTTTGAAATACAGGAGAGTTTGTATGGAGTTTTTAAAAGCCCTTTTTCAAAATTCTGTTATAAATCCAAGTACTGCAACATATCGCTTTTTCTAACAAAATAAAGTATAAGGATTCATATAACAGAGAGGTAGACATACATATGGCTTTTGTTAAATTTTTTTGTTTGTTTTTGAAATACATCGGAGCTTGTATGAAGTTTTCAAACATTCTTTTTTTAATTCCGTTATAGATCCAGGTACTGCATCACCAGGTTTCTGCTATAATTGTTTTCTAATGAAAAAGAGTATACAAATTTATATATCAGAGAGGCAGACATATTGCTTTAGTACAAAACAAACTGTCTTTGCTTTGAAATACAGTGGTTTTGTATGGATATATTTTTTAAAATTCCGTTACAAATCTGGATACTGCACCAAGTATCATTACATAACTTTTTTAATAAATCTAAATTAAGTTTTAATATATTAAAGAGATAGATGTATTCCTTCAGTGAAAACTGTGCTTTTTTAAACTTTGAAATATAGTAGAACTTACATATATGGAGATTTTTAAAGCCTATTTTTCAAAATTCTGTTAAAAAACTAGGAATTTCACCATTTTTCTGCCAATATTTTTTCAAATATAAACATTAACAGGAAACACATTTTATCTTATTTAAAAAAAAAAAAAACAGTTAAACGTGAATGGAGATTTTTCCTTATTTTTTGTATTTCAAAATTCCGTTTAAAATCCTGGTACTGCAACAGGTGTCTGAAAATTATTTGTTTGGTTATATTTACTACTTTTTATTGAAATATTAAAGACCCAAAGGTATAACTCCAAGATATACTAAACCCTATGCCTGCCTTTACTATTTTCGAATAGAAACAACTATACTTAAAGTCTTACATATCAAGGGGTGGACACACTGCTATCACGTTTCCAGGTCGATTTTTTGACTTTTGTTACTCCGGTGGAATGCCCATTCCATGTTCATGAAGTCTAATGGCTCTACATATCGTACTGAAATACAGTTAGCCTGCCGACCACTGGCTCTTAGACTATAACCACCGCATATGAAAACCATGACTGGCGGACTCCCTATAAATCGTCGGTTCAAAGGTAAAACTCTCTAACTAACATATTTCACTTTTGAAGGAAATTTAATTGAAACATACTTATTATAAGCTGAAAAGTCAAGTTCCGAAAATTTTTAAATAAGGTTCCCGGGCATACCTTTCTATATCCCTATAATAACCGTGCAAAACGGGACTTTTTGGATTAAAAAAAATGCATTTCATTCCAATTTGTTTGAACATTTTTCTCTGCACTTGTGAGTTTTACCTTTGAAACGACGATATATTATCTATCTAGAATTTGCTAAAGAAAATAGAAGCTAACCATTAATAGGTCATGGTTTTGGTATAGTTTACTAAAATATATGGAATCACCCAAAAAGTTTATCTCTGTCTTCTTATGTGTTGAATAACAAGTAAAGATTGTTCGTATTTCTTCTTTAATCTGGAGATCTGGGGGGGGGGGGGGGGGTAATGACCCCCATGACCTCCCCCCTGGATCCGCCACTGTCCACAAATAACGTTCATTCACAAATAAACACTAATTTTAGGTAGAATGAGTACTTTTCGGGAACCTTACGACTGATCGTGTAAGAATTTTTGAACTGGTTCAACAAGTCGAGGGATATTTTTTCAGTTGAAAATGGTTACAATTTTTATTGTGTTACAGAAATAGTTTTCAAACAAACATAGTTGAACAGGTAATTGTTGACTGGTTGACTTGTTGTCCTGTCTGGGTTAAAGATCCCTGGCTCTTACACTGGATTCAGTTGCATTTTTAAAAGAGAGAAAGAGAGACAAATTGAAAAGTTTCTTAAATTTCAATAAAATACTGGCATCCTTAGAAAAAGCGGCCTTAACGCCAAAACTCAAAACTTGAGTTTGTACCATAATTGGAACCGTTAAATAGTTACATATTTTATAAAAGGCTTAAAACTCATATTTCCATCTGCAAATGGTTAAAAATTACGAACGCAAATTCATTGCAAGTTTCAAGCAATTTGTGCCTATACCTACTAAGCTTAAAAATCTCAAGCTCATTTTAAAAAGTGATCACTAATCAATAATAATAATAATCTTAAGCCAGATCCACACTATTGTGCTGATACTGATACACTCTCGCTACGATAAAATATTTTTACATTAGAAGCAATGAGAGAATCAAAATCGTATCAGGTATCGATGATGTGAATATACTCATTGTTTCTTGTGTAAGAATATTTTATCGTATCGAGACTTTATCGATATCAGAACTATAATGTGAATCTGGCTTTAATGTGAAACTATTTTAATAAATAAATATGAAATAATATTTAGTTAGAAATCGTTCCTCAAAATTTTCAAAATTATTTAATTTGAAGGCGAAAAAAGCAATGTCATTAAAATGCATTTATCTCAAAACTACTTTAATGGAGAAACGCCCTTTTTCCTCATCAGAATACCTATTAAGAGGGTTACCAACTCCGGAAAAGTCTAGACCCGGAGGTTTTGCTAAATCTACTTCGTTCCTACCCTCCCTCATTTTCATGAAATGATTATTTTATTAAATTAGGTACTTGAGCATAATTCCAATATCTATAAAATAAAAAAAAAGATTTTGGCCCAATTTTTCAAGAATACTCTAAATGCTGCTTAAAGCTGCATTTTAGTGCCTGTCATATGAACTGCAACCTACGAATGCGAATAAATTTGGTTAGGCAATTCCAAGCGAAAGTATGAACAAATTCTTGTTTGAACTTTTCGACAGTGAATAAACGATTCTATCTACAATTTAATTTGTAAAATTTATAATTTTAATATTTTTTACGCGCCAAACTGTACCTTGGGTACTTATGCCACTAGAGCAAGAAAAGAGTAGAATTCACCAAAGCTTCCTCAAGGCCGCTAACGTTAGATGGTCAACAATTGACACCTGTCGGGTTTCAAGAAATCTTTGGCCAGATATTTCAAAGAACAAAACGGAGTACTTACTTAAGCTAAGCAGACCTCAATTGTCTCTCTTGGTTGGAATCCTTACGGGTCACAACTCAATGGGAACCCACATGAGCAGAATGGGCATCGGCACATCTGACTTATGCAGAGGGTGTCAGGACGAAGAGGTGGAGGAGGGCTCTTCTCACTTCCTCTGTGAATGCCCCAGCCTAGCCAGAACAAGAAAAGCAGCCCTCGGATAATATTTCTTCGACGAACTGGGCGACGTCTCTCTTTTGCCACTGAAAAACATCCTGAAACTCATTCAACGCACAGGATGGTTCAGGGAGGCACCCCATTCCCAAAACTTCCACTAAATCCCTCCTCTTTCCCTCCTATTCCTACATTTCTCACATCCCGGGGAGCACAATGGATCTATTGAGATGCGAGTGAGATGTTTTCGGCTTGCCGGATCATCACCCCACCTAACCTTCCCTAACCTAATATTTTTTACGCGACCAACGCGATATTTTTGCGAACTGTCAAACACGTATTCGGAATCCACAACATCAGCACGCATTCCTCAAAGCTGCGAATGAAAAATTCCCTCGAATTTGACTTCAAATTTTGTTTTGACCCTAACAAGGCTCTAGAAAGGGTAACTATCGATTTTCTTTAGGGCCTCACCAGTTTCGCAACCTTTTGACTCAACAGACAAAAACAAAACAGTTGCGTAATAATGAAAATGAAAAAGTATATGCATTATACATAGGTACTTTAATTTTTCTTACTATTGTATGATGGGTATAAAATATTAGTTTTTTAGTTTTTGTTTATATGGGGTATTTGTGATGGGATAACAAGACTTATCCGACAAGTTTTTTCTAGCGAGTGCCTTACGAGTATTTGACAAGTTTTCCTTGATGCCTAGATTTCCCCAGAGCCTTTCCAGGGCCTTATTCCACAAATTTTATTCGCGAAGGCCCGCGAGTGTTTGACAAGGTTTCCTTGTCTAGATTTCCCTTACCAAAGCCTTTCCAGGCCTTATCCCACAAGTTTTTACTAGCGAGAGCCCCACAAGTATTTGACAAGTTTTCCTTGTCTAGATTTCTCCTTCCAAAGCCTTTCCAGGGCCTTGAACTAGCTTGACAAAAACTTACTTTTTTTCCAGGGGGGATTTTAATGGTTTATTTTGTATGGCAATTCGCGCCTGTCAGCAACCAAATAAACTAATGATGTCAAAGAAATTTCATGATTCTCGGCCATTCGCTATTTTGTTGGAATCTTTTGTTGGAATTTGCATATGAAAATTTGGCTCAATGTAAGGCATTTCTTATAGACTAAGAGCCCACAGCAGATTTTGGGTGTGATTGATAGCAAAAAAAGAAGGTAAAGGGGTCGAAAGCTTCATTAAAGGCTATTCAAAAAATCAAAGTCTTGCAGTCCACAACTGGGGCCTTACGAGAAATAGTGCATTAATTTTCTCATGTCTATAGTGATAGGTACTTATGATATCACGTGAAAAACATAACCAGATATTTTATTGTGTTTTTAGAAGATTAGGTCTTGCCTCCACTTTCTTGCACCAAAAATCTTCGAGGTTGATTTCGAACTGATTCCGGCCGCGAATATAAGCCGCGTTTTACTATCGCTCATAACCCATATGGTAATTGAATATGAAGAAAATTTGAAAAGAAATTCTTCTGTTTAAGTGGAGTGACCGAATATATAATTCAAAGTTAAAAGTTCAAGTGAGCTCAACTCCATGATTGCGTTTCGCCCAGGTACGATAGTTGGGCTCATCAGTTAGATGACTATCGTACCCTTCTAAGACGCAATTTTGTATCGATGTTTACCGACTAATATAAAAATCATGGAGTTGAGCTCACTTGAACTTTTAACTTTGAATTATATATTCGGTCACTCCACTTAAACAGAAGAATTTCTTTTCAAATTTTCTTCATATTCAATTATTATAAAAAGCCTGAGCGCGGGCATTTGAAATTCTAAGTGTCTGAATTTAACCAAATTCCCTTAGAATAATAAAATTCATAGTATCTTAATGCTGTGATTTTTATATTAGTCGGTAAACATCGATACAAAATTGCGTCTTAGAAGGGTACGATAGTCATCTAACTGATGAGCCCAACTATAACCCATATGGTTCACCTCATAAAAATAAAACGATGCAGGTTTTTTTTTCCTTTTGTTTACTTATTTTTCATATAGGTAAAGGCCTGTCTCTTTTTCTTACACTGTTGTCAAATCGCTGACTTGATTCATAACAGAAAATAGCTCCCTGCCGGTCAGAATAGGAACTTTTATCTTGGTTATTGAAATAAACATCCATAGAAACCTAGATCCTATGTTATTTTTGTAATACGTGTTAAAAGATAACAGCTACCTAAACCCGGAGTTAATATTACGCAGTTATTATCGGACTCTTGATAAATTCTGGAAATTAATGTTTATTTTCGGATCTGAGTGCATATTAAGATGAGCAACAATGTGGTTTTGAACGCTTGATGCTGTTTTTTCTCCGTATTGTTGGAAAATTTTCAAATGTTGGAAAACATGTGTGGTTTTGTCTATCAACCTTTTCGACCCATACAATAGATGAAAGATATAAGAAAATCTCGTATAACAAAACATCGCTTAAATCGACAGCCATTCTAAAACACCATTCACATTCCCAGAGCACTAACGTATGTAGGTGAGAAACTCATTCCGGTAAAAAATGTATCTCATTGTATTGAAAATTAAACATCATTAAGAAAGCACCCCATGCCCATAGTTGCTTTGACTTGAAAGTGAATCTATCACAACTTTCATCAACAAATCTCTCGAAGAAGTTGGGATTTTTTTTATTGAAAACATAATAACCAATTTCTTGATTAAATTATATGACTTCTCTAGGAAATAAAAATAATTTTTCATTTTTAGTTTATCGCGAGATTAACTATTATTGAGTCATTCAATAAAAAAGCATTTATGAATCTCTAACGGAAAGCGTTTAATCTAGGACCTAGCCCCATCCAATGCCGCCCATATATATAATATTTCATCAGCATTCAGCAAATTAACTGTTGTATTAGAGAATCCTTTTTCCCAACAATCAATAAAAAAGTTCATGGAACTCAAACCTTAGCCTGGCCACAGCCAATGCCCAAGACTTATGTTTCATCGATAAGTTTATACCATCGTATTCAAAATGGCATATTTTATTGTAGAGCATAAGAATGTCCTCTTTCCCCAACTTAATGTACATACCTACTTATTTATATAAAAAAATATACATACATATATATTTTTTTTTTTATAGGTATATTCGAAATTAGACATTGTGACGGCAAAAGCAACCAAAGCTGAACAAGCTAGAGCAAAACATCACTTACTAGATATAGTTAAACCAGGAGAAGCTTTTACGGTTGTTAACTTCAGGGATGCTGCGCTATCAATAGAATCCTTTTAAATGTTCGATAATAGAATGTTAAACTGGTAAATCATCGAATGTGTTTGTCAATCATATTAATCCATAGTTTTAAGTTGTTTATAATCGAAATCTCTAATCAGCCAATAAGCGCCAATAAATCAAAATGTTAAATGTTGTGAAAATCATTTTACAGATTTAACAAACTGTGTACAAACTGACCCTTAAAATGTTTAATAATAAACTTTATGGGTATTCATGCAACAGCGTAAACTCGTCATAATCGTTGTAAGGTTTTAAACTTCGTAATTCTGTCACAATTTGTATGGAAAATTTGACAGATTTACGAAGTTTAAAACTTTACAACGATTACGACGAGTTTACGATGTTGCATGAATACCCTTTTTATATCGAAATCATTTTAGATATGTATTTTCAAAAAAAGTCAAATTTTCGCAAAAATTATTTTCCTTACATTAAAAAAAAAAAACTTATAGACCGAGGATTTGATGTCAAAATCAAAACTTCCTATCGTCGTTGGTGGAACTAACTATTATATTGAAAGTCTTCTATGGAATATTTTGGTTGTAAATGACTCCCATAAAATAAATGAAGCTGAAACCAAGCCTGCTATTAAAATTACAGAAAATGTAAGTAATTTAATGAATTAACTTTTTTATTAAATTGACTTGAAATTAAAAATATGATATTGCCAATTTAGACTTGTAGTTGCTATATGACTATTTGTTAGTCAAACATTAGGCGTGTTTTATTATCACCAGGAACTAGATTAAACTTTTACACGTAATACAAAAACAAAATAATGGGAAATTTTCAAAATTGTTTTTGTAACACGTGTTAAAAGTTAATCCAGTTCCCGATGATGATAAAACGCCTATTTACGAATTCACCTTAGTTTTGCTGTTTGAAATTGTTGAAAATTGGCTAAGACATTTTGGAATACAATAACAAAGATAATAGGCGTGTTCAGGAAAATGAGATCTCCGACAGCTCAGTGTCAAAAACTGAGCAAGCGAATCCAATATTTTCTTTCCTCAGTTACATATATGACAGCAATATTTCTGAGGAATCCTGTTCACGAGACTGAGATTGCTGAGGGCTCTGAGATCTCATTTTCCTGAACTCGCCTAATTTCTTTTAAAGTATTTAATACAACTGTAAAGATATTTTCTTTCAAACAGCACACAGGGTCATCCAACAAAATAGATTTTATTTTAAATTTCACGCCATTTTTTAATTATCAACAATAAACTGTCGTCACTTTTGATAAGTAAAAACTAGAAGCTTAACATTATTAATTATGGATTCATAGATGCTCGTAGAACTTGTTGAAACAGTGAGAATTCACTACAAAAATGTTTAAAATATTGCGGAAACGTTGCGTTAAGTTCGTAGGACTATATTAGTCTAAGAGGCGACAGCAAATTTTGGGATTGGATGTATAACCAAAATTGGAGTATGAAGGATTATAGGTGCATGTATCGTGATATCAAATACTAAAGTCTGGCAGGTTTTGTTTTCAGCCTTTGGGAGGGTTGAAGGGCTAAAATGTGCTAGGTCCCCTTTTTAATTTTTAGGGTTTTAACCTCTTTAATTAATTTTTAAAAATTGGATATGATGCTCTGTCATTTTTTCTAAGAGTTAACATCGCAATATTGACGATCCGATTAATAGAACTTAAGATATAACCATTTTACGAGAATCTTATTATCCATTTTTTTTTTGGAGATTTTCAGCAAAACAAAAATTCAACAAATAAAGTCTCCACAAAAACGCCGATAAGGTTTTAGACCAGTGTTTCCCAACCTTTTATGTGCTTTGCCCCACCAAAACTATTCCTTAATTCCTATGTCCCCCCGAAATTATATTTATACAATTTTTAACATTAAAAAAATTGAAATATTCACTAAAAACTCGAATGATATGATAAAAACTAGGAAACAAAAAAATCTTTCTTTAGAGTCCGGCGATAAATTTTTCAGATGTTTAAGACGGTGTGTTCACTTTGACGTCTCTCATTTTTATCGCACTCTGATCTCTGGGAAAGAAAGAGATGGCCAAGTGAGGCAGGGGTTTTTAATTTTCTTAAAATTCCTGCCTCACTTAGGAGTGAGCTAAAAAAAGAGAGACGTCAAAATGAGTCGACTCACTTGACGTTGTTCTGAACACCGCCCAATAAATCATTGGTTCTTTGTCAAAACCTCGCAAATCTTTGAATGCCAGTTAAATGTATTTCAGATAAAAACAAATCACCGAATTCAAATATCAATGTCTCGTAATTTAATTGGGTTATGGTTTCTTTTGGTTCTTTCAACCAGTTTTAAAACCTTTTACGATCGAAGAATTACATTTTATTACATTTTAAATTAGTTTCTTGTTACTTTTAAGCAATTTTTCCGAACAGACTAACCAGGATTGACACAGAAAGCCGACGGAAAATATCTTTAACGTTTTCAGTCACTTCACATTTTTGGAATCAATGACACCTGTCAATATGTGTGTTGTAAACATCAATCAGCGGACCCAAATATCTTATCGTTTTTTTTTTTAATTTTTCCTTGAAGTTTCTTTTTAAATGCATCTACTTTTTCAAAAACATCGACTAAATAACTCACGAATAAGGCCTTACCATCGACCGTTTACAAATTTTAATCTTTGGTTTGTCGCTAAACAGAATCAAAAAGTTCCGCAAATCTTTTCAAACATTTTCAAGAGCCATCTTACTTCAGTGTGAAGCACAGTACACATATTAAATGTAATATCGTTAGCGTTTTAATATTTGTTCAGTTCTGCGCATATGTGAAAATCAGTGGAAAATGGTGGATATCGTGATGTGTGACTGAGATTTGTTGTGTGTTATGTGTGTGTTCATTTGTAACTTGTTAAGCAAATAAGATTTTTTCGAGCTATTAAGTGTTTATAAATATTATTTTATTATTTTGAGAGTAAAAAATTGTTTTGTTAGTGTTATTTAAATTATATTTGCGTGTTTGTTGTTGTTATAATACGACGGACGGCATCACGATTGCGGCCATTTTTAATTTCTTCTGACAGTTCTCATTTTTGACAACCTGCGCAAGATAATACCTTCTATTTGTGTACTGTGAGTATGAAGTATAAGTCCCCATGGTTTTCATTTTTTTTTCTTACAAAATAGCTGAGAGAAACATTCATAGTTTGGCACAAGCGAAAGTTTGCACAAGTCAAGATTAAGATTAAGGCCCATTTGCTGATTCGAAACTTAAATATTTAAGTAGAACATAAGCACTTATGTGACAATTTACGCAGAGGAAAAAGTAGAACATAAGCTTTTAAATATAACATAAATCCTTAAGATTCGTATCAGCAAATGGGTCTAAGTCCAGATTTTTTAAATTAAATGAGTGCGAGAGTAGGATCTTTTTCTCCTTTTCTTATTTAATTAAGACATCTAAAACGTTTGAAATGCATCAGAATATAAAATTGCCCCCCTTCAAAATCGAATTGCCCCCCTGTGGGGCGTGGGCCATACGTTGGGAAACACTGTTTTAGACTAAGAGCTGGCAGCAAATTTTAGTATGAGGGTTTGTAGGTGCATGCATCTTGATATCGAATATCAAAGTCTGGCAGGATTTTTTTGGCGCCCGTAGAGGGGACCAGGGATTGAAAAGAGCGGTTTTTCCATTTGTTGTGTGAAGGGTACAATCCCTTTATTTTATTTTTAATGATCCAATTGATAATACTCAAGATATAACCATTTTAGGTACACCATAACGAGAGAAATTTGGAGATTTGAAAAAAATTAAAAATCAACAAAAATAAGTCCCCAAAATAAGGCGGATAAGGTTCACTTCAAAAGGGCATATCTTGAGTTTTATTAATCAGATAATTAAAAATAAAGTTTGTTGACAAAGGAAAAATGACCGAGCATCATTCCTCATTTTCAATAAATGACTTGAACTGGTCTTACTTATGACACTACAAATGGGAAACCGCTATTTTCAATCTCTCGTCCCTAATACGGGCGCCAAAAAAATCCTGCCCGACTTTTATATTCAATATCATGATGCATGCATCTACAAACCCTCATACTCAGATTTTGGTTATGCGTTCACCCACAAAATTTGCTACCCGCTCTTAGACTATTTGCTTAAAATGCTTAGATCATGGGTCTTATTTATCGGATCCCAAGATTAAAAGTCTTGAGACTTGGGGAAAATGAAAGAGAATAATTTCCTATTTTTTAAAAGTGAATTGGAGTGTCAATGACCCTACCATATAAATAGGAAACCAAGCTGGTTTAACCCCCAACCCCACCAAAGTCTGAGAAAAAAAACAGCCAGACTTTTGTATTCGATATCATGATACATGTAACATGTATAGCCTGAACCAAATCACTTGGCCAACGGTCGGTTGCGCAGAGAGAGGATTTAAGAGAACAAAAATGGTGCGCAAGATATTTAATGAGTAAAGATTATTCCTTGAACTTTACAACGCCTAACTCAACTTTGTTTTTCTTTAAAATTAAAATGTGGTTGAATGTATGAGTTTATTTTTTTTTATTCGGGGTTGAATAATTTCAGCGCACTTATCATAATAAAAAAATTAATCTATTGCAGTGACTTCGGACTGATTGAAAAATAGTTTAGAGATTATTGTTTGTTTCTATGCTTTATGGTTTTATGATTTGTGGTTTAGCAACAGATATGTTCCGGGGGCGATGTGTTTGTATTTATTTTATGGCGTTAGTGTTTATTTGATATATTTTTTGACATGCGGGGTTTTGGGAAAACATTAATAGATCAGTGTTTACGAGTTTTTAAGAATGAATGCTTTCTTGAGAGAGAAAAGTTGACCCAACAAATAATTTTAAGGAATAATTAACATTGAATAATTTTATTGTAAAATAATTATTATACATATGTAGCTATGTATTTAAAAGTTTTATTTTCAAAACACAAACTCTGCTTCTTTTCTTCCAACTTGTCATTATGTACCTTAACAACTATTTTACGCGCCTGGCTTCCAATAGGTTTTTCTTTTCTTAATGGATCCATGTAAATTTTTTTAAATGTGGCTGTTTAAGCTTCTGATTGATTTTTTAAAACTGATTTCCAAACCAATGCAAATATCATTTAAATACGTAGATTCCCTTTGATGAAAAATTCATTCTTAAAAAACTCGTAGGTAAAATTATTAAAACTCTTAAGCACTGATCTATTAATGTTTTCCCAAAACGCCACATGTCAAAAAATATATCAAATAAAAACTAACGCCATAAAATAAATACAAACACATCGCCCCCGGAACATATCTGCTACGCTACAAATCATAAAACCATAAGGCATACAAACAAACAATAATCCCTAAACTATTTATTAATCAGTCCGAACTCACAGGTACTTTTTTATGTTTAACCGCATTGCATTTTGCAATAGACTCATTTTTGTATTATAAATCCACCGGCATTTTTCCCATTGAAAAAAACAAAAATTCTGAATTTTATATTTTCGAAGTAAGGTTTATACCTAAAAATCTATTTTACTGTGAGCGGTGCTATCAACAAGACTCACCCTCCTTACCTTAGTGCCTCTGCCTCAGTATTTTCGCAGCAGCGATAATGACAACAACGCTAGTATGCACATAATTTTTTTTCATATATTTTTGTGTATCTTACAAAATTAAAGAGATGAACAGAGAAATTTAAAGAGAGCTGCGCAGTAGAATGGCCAAGTGATTTGGTTTAAGCTATACCTAAACCTAATAATTTACCTATAATCCAGGGTTGCCAGTTTGGGGGTTTTCCCCCAGATTTAGGGGTTTTTTCATCGTTAGGGGAAAATCTGGCGTGACAAAATGTCTGGGGGGAAATCTGGGGTTATTATTTTTAAAGTTAAAAAATTTAAAATTGTATGACTGCTTAATTTTCTTCATTCTCAGAATTACGTCGTATGGGAATTGAAACAGCTGATAGTAATTAAGGCCATGACTGCAAAAGTATCGTTACCCATATATTGGAAAAATTAATACTTTTGTCTCGTAGTCCGACATTTATGCATGAAAAGTCATAAAAGCAAAAAATCTAAATTCTTAAAAATCTTAGCTTTCCAAAGATGTCACTCATCCTCCTTGAATATCAAATTAAATGTAATTAACATCGATTAAAAATGAAAACTATGCAAAAAAAATTGGGTTTCACCACTTTTGTACTCACGGGCTAATTTGTGAGTGAGATATTCCTTTCATTCTGGTTCGCAGCATTTTACGCCGTTAGAGGAAACTCTGAAAAATGTCGTTTGTACAAAAATGAAGATGACGATCGTATTAGTCTTGATTTTTTTAAATAAACTATTTTAGCGTAGATATGTAGATGCATATTTTCAATTTGATCTGCTATAAGTATAATGAACTTATGAGTATTGCAAGTAAAAAAATCTAAAGGTTTTTTTGTCAAAATGTAATCTGGGGGGTTTCTAAATTTTTCTGGGGGGAGAATTTTTTTTCATCTGGCAACACTGCTATAATCCCTCATACTCCGATTCTGGTTACACATTCAGCGTTGCCATAATGAAATGAAATTTTAAAATTATGCCAAATGCTTTTTGGCATTATCTGTCTTTGTTTGGCATTCTTGAATGCTAGATTTGATTTAAAAAATTATTTAAATATGTATAATCTAGCGCCAAATTGTTAACTTTTTTTAAATTTTAATCTTATGAATTTTAAATGTAATCATATGACGGCTGACTGAATTACATTTCAGCTGATGATGGACTTGGGCCACTGAGTAGTCGTTGGTGAAGGGTGAAGCATAGTTCATTTCACCACCAAATTTTTCGTTGAGTCAGTAATTTTTTTTTATAAATTATTGTAATATTTGTTAATTTATGACATTAATTCAGGAGCTCAATGAAAAATTGGTTATTTAACAAACCGTTTATTTGCGTATGAATGGCAATTCACTGGCCCATCATTGGCTGAATTCAAATATATGCACGATTCGGTAAACAAAGATGTTTCAAATATCAAGCAGTAAAACACTAAACCAAAGCTACTAATATTCGAATCAATTATATATTTTGTTATGTTAAGAGTATTTCTGAAAAAATAAACATTGATATTTTGTGCATTATGTGTTTTTAAATGGATTTTGAAATGTAGCATTCTGTTTCCTGGGCTTCCATTCGATTTAGCATTATAAAATTTGAAATCTAGCATAATGAAATTTGAGATTATGGCAACACTGTACACATTCACTCCCAAAATCTGCTATCGGCTCTTGATCTACAGATATATCAATTATCAACTGCTTTTGGTCGCCATCAAGAGCTGCCGCACAGTGGGGTGAGAAGTGACTTTAATATTTTTAAGAGGCTATTATTGTGCTTTTTGTAAATTTTCATGCACATTTTTGGTATCTGCCGTTTCTAAGATGGCCATGAATAATCTGAATTATGAAGTCAAATTACAGTTTTTTCAAAATATCGATATTGCATCTAATAAAGCAATGGATAAAAATCAGCTAGAAAACTTTTTCACGTTCACCAATAGTGTTAAGGCTAATATGCTGCTGTTGCAAAACAAAAACTCCCATACAAAAATGACACAACAAAATCATAAACGAAAAATTATTATTTGACATAATCAATAGCCTATTATAGTACCTACCTATATCACAAGTTAAAATTAAAAAGGGTGTATCGAGATTTTATTGTGACAAATCGATTAAAATCAAACCATTTTAACGGTGCAGGTTACAGTCCAAAAACATTCTAAGTTTTTTATAAATATTTTATAACGGTATATAAAAAAAAAATAAAAAAAAACAAATACATCGAGATTTTGTCTTTAAAATCTATTGCCGTTACATTTTTTTAAATCGATACATTTTTACGGCTGTCCAAAATTTGGTCAAAGTTTTTTGGCGGCACTTTCTACTTTTTGTCATTATAATTTTTGTTATTTCTGTAAAAAAAACAAAAAACAAAATTGCGTCGGTTTTTAAATCGGTTTTTTAAAATCGATATATTTTAACGACTTTGGTGACCGTCCAAAAATGTTCAAATTTTTTTTTCGGCACTCCTGACTTTTTTCATCATAACATTTTTATGACTGTAAAGAAAAAAATGCATATCGAGATTTTGTGGAAGCAAATCGATTGCCGTTTAAATTTTTAAAATCGATGTATTTTTGCTGCGCTGGTGACAGTCCAAAAATTTTCAAAGTTTATTTCGGCACTTCCTACTTTTTTCATCATAACTTTTTACTACGGTAAATAAAAAAAATAAATATTACAGACATTGCAGTTGTTTTTTTCTACTTTAAGTAGTTTTTGATGTGTAAACATCTTAGCGCTCGGTATGGGTAAAATTGAAAATCGGATATAACGGATATGGGCTCACGGTTCCGTTTGGAACCATTTTGTTTGTTGTAGGTAAGTAGAACTCTGTAAACTCGAATAGGTAAGGTAGTTTTCAAATAGCAAATACCAAAACCATAAGGTAGGTTTTGGTATTTGCTAAGTGGAGTGAATTCCTTACACCCCGACTCCACAGTAGATAATTTCTCTCAGAATGTTCGTCTTGACATTAAATATCGAATGGAGTCACTCCGTTTCATATCTTGATTGGATGTAAAGATGCAATCATATCTTGACAGAGATATTTGACATACATTTTGCCAGGTGAAGATTTTGTTGCTTTTTTTTCTAGAAATTTAATTTTTTATTTCATTATTTTGTATCCATATGCTGCTTTTGATGTTAATCTCTGTAATGGCGAGTGACAATTTTGGTTTGTGATATTAAGTGTTATTTGCAACTTCTTGATTTGAAATGTCATAACATGATTTGCCAAGTGGCGCATTCTTTTATGTTTCTCTAGTATTGGCTGTGGTTAATGTGTCAAAAAGAAGTGTTGTAATGTCATATTTAAAAAAGTTACTTTGAGTTAAGCTAAAAATATGGCTGATCAGTCAAACAAATTGGGTGAAAAAGTCGAAATAGATTTGGAATTAAAAATTTAGAAGAAATTGTGATTTCATTAAGTATTAAAAAGAACTTTTATCAGCACTTCGAAAATGCATACATTTTTCAAATTAAATTTTATTTAAATTCATTCTAGCACAAAATTGAATATTTAAGCAAAAATATTTCCAATTTTTTTTATCATTCATTACTTGCACAAATTTCTTTACTACAAATCGATCAAATCAGATTAAAAAGGTTGCAAAACCTGGGAAAAATTTCCAAACTCACTATCGACGGTAAAATCAATAAAAATAAAAATATATTAGCTTTATATTTTCCCCCAGATCTGATCTGGATTGTATATGCATACATGTATTACAAAAGCAACACAAAATTCGACCTTGCTTTTGGATTTCGATTTGCAAATATATTCTGACCATACACCCTTTGTAATTTTTTGCAAAAATGAGTTTTTTCTCTCACAGGTAGATGGCTTTTTGTGTTGAAGATAGGGAGAAAATAGAGAGACCATTTTGTTTTAGGCTATGTCCTAATTGGACAAAGATCGCGCAACCCAGCGATGAGCTTCGGTCGGTCGCATCGCTTGTTGATAGCGCTACCAAAATGTGTGTCCTATTACCGATCGCTTCTTAAAACCGCGCGTGGTAAGTGGATGTAAACACACTATCGGGCGACCACGAAGGTGAATTTTGTATGTGGTTTCCTATTTGGAGTTTGCACCATACCTCAATGTTGATCAGAGTAAACAAAGCTAGTATTGAATGTACAAGAGAGACTTTTCAAATGCGCCAATCGCAAAATATGATGATTGCGAGGTTCAATAAATATATAACTATAAATCCAAAGCAATAACAATTCTAAGACCCCACCTTGATTTCATTGAATCTATTTTTGAAACAATCCCAACATTTATCCCATAAAATTAAGATTAATTAAGATTCATTTATCATATTTTCCTTGAAATCCGTTGTATTGTAGTGCGATCAAAAACAAACTCGCTTGATTTTAAGCAATTAAACAACTTCTTGTAGCGTCGGTCGCGCAAATTCAGTACCTGATTAGGACATTTGCCTTTAGGTATTGAGTTTGTTTTTTAAAAGCTTGTGTGGAATAGCTTGAGCGATCTCAAAACAAGCATGTGCGACTGTTATACGTCATCGCGCTACCGCGTTTATATTTTAATAAGGACACATTGATTGATTTATTGAAGTTTGATGTTTTGGTTGTCCGATACAGCGATCATCGCTTGTTGTTCAGTCGTGCGATGGGTGCCAATTAGGACATAGCCTTAGGTACACAAGCTTTCAAAAACAAACTCAATACCTAAAGGGAAATGTCCTAATCAGGAACTGAATTTGTGCGACCGACGACGCTACAAGAAATTGTTTCATCGCTTAAAATCAAACGAGTTTGTTTTTGATCGCACTAAAATGCAACGGATTTGAAGGAAAATATGATAAATGAAGCTTATTTAATCCTAATTTTATGGGATAAATGTTGGGATTGCTTCAAAAATAGATTCAATGCAATTTAGGTGGGGTTTTAGAATTGTAATTTTTTTAAATTTATAGTTGTACATTTGAACATGAACATCGCAATTAAATTTTAAAAATCTCTCTTTAACATTCAAGATTAGCTGTAAACATTTTATTTACTCTTAACAACATTGAGGTTTGGTGCAAACTTGAAAGAATAGAAAACCATTTTTATACAAAATTCTTTTTTGTGGTCGCCCGATAGTGTGTTAACATCCACTTACAATGCACGATATTACTTAGGAGCGATGGGACACACATTTTGGTAGCGCTATCAACAAGCGATGCGACCGACTGAAGCTTATCGCTGGGTTGCGCGATCTTTGTCCAATTAGGACATAGCCTTAGCGCTTGTATTACAGATTCCTATTTTTTGCCATATGTGGTAATGACCCGATCCCTTACCTTCAGGTGAAAATGAATGTTTACACATCTTGCACGCGAGTCCCGGTACTCACACATTTTTATTAAATCCCCTCTTGCTAATTGGTGGTGTATAAGGCATCCCTTCCTATAGGATATTTTTTTCTGGTGTTGACTCCACCTACGATTTTTGGTATGTTAAAATCCCATTTCATCCACTCGCCCAGCTGTAGTGAATTCGATCGATAAATTTTAACGCTTCGTGCAGGTTAGTGGTGCACAGACTCCAACTCATGTTGGTCCAGTAAGGTCAGGTGAACATCACTGTAGGTCGCTGTGGCTAAGAGTATAGCTGAAAACCCATTTCCATTTCGAAAATTGGGACGATCTCTGGAGAGTTGAGGCTATCCAACACCACTTTGCCCCGCATTTTCTTGCCTAAAATTAATGCTTTGGAGTTTCGAACTTGTGGTGTTCATCCTGTACCTGTAAGGTCAGGTAAAAATCACTGTGTGTCGCTGTAGCTATAAATTAAAATAAAAACAGCTTTGATGTTTTCCTTAAGTGCATAAATTGTTGGTGAAACATTCACCTAGACCTTATTTTTGAAAAACCTCAAAGACAAAAATTTAATGGTGCTAAATATCACGATCTAAGCCGCAAATTGAAGTCTTCATTTTGAAAAATCACTTGTCCAGCATATTTGTCGCGCAATAGAACTCATGCGCGGCAAAGTAGTTTTGGATAGCCCCAACTCCTGAGATCGTCTCGATTTTCGAAATTGAAACGGGTTTGCAGGTACACTAACCACATATGCAAAAAAGTGATAATAGATAATTATTTTTCAGACTAGCCGTGTTATAAAAGTTTAAAGAGTGCACTTTGGTATACTCACCCCGAACGTTTCGCATCAAATTGCATTGAGCGTGGTCACCGCACCGGGAAACTGCTCTTGAGATGTTATGATATATTAGATTGACTACGCAGGTTTTAGCTGTGCGTAGGAGATTCTATTTCATCAACCTGCACCTCAACAACAACAACAACAACAACATCATGAGATAGAACGTCCTACGCACAGCTACAACCTGCGTAGTCAATCTTATGTCGTTTTCCTTTTGCCACTAGGGATTTTGATCCGAAATTGCTAATTTTTCGTGGCAAATAAACACACATTGGGATTGATTTTTGTTCGTGCTTGTGTGTGTAACATATCAAATTTGCCGTCGTTTTGTTGATGTGACCAGTGATAGAATGCGTAGGGAAAAATTCCTATGACTAGGTATTTTATGTGAATGTCGGTGTTCATACCAGCTTCTCGTGAGGCGACTCATTCTGACGTCTCTTCTTTTTATTTCACTCGCATCTCTTGCAAAGAATGGCCCAGTGAGGCAGACATTTTTAATTTTTTTGAAAAATTTTGCCTAACCTCACCATCTCCTTCTTTTCATTAAATAGGAATGAAATAAAAAAGAGATAAGTCAAAATGAGTCACCTCACGTGAAGCTGGTATAAACACCGTCAATAGTTTAAAAGATTTCGAAAGAAAACTTCAAAAAATCGCCAACCATTTTTAACTCGTATGAAAGCAAACGTGAACGAAATAAATAGAAATAATTCGCAATTATGAGCGCGTCATATAATTTGCTTGCTTGGGTTTTCGTATGACAGTTTCAGTGAATGAAAGTCTTACCTTAACATAATCAAAAATGAAAAACAATTTAGGGATTTTTTTTAATCTTAAGTGGATATTTTATTTTTTCCATATATTAACACTGCACTTATTTCAATATTTTTGATAAAAAAAAAACCTTCAAAGCTATCACTTTCTTTTGACGAAATTTTTGTTATAATGCAATTCAATGCAAGCGGGTTTTGTAAATCCAGCAATTTGGTCATTTAAAGACACTAATTATCCCTCCGTTGTAGGTATTAGGCATCCCTGAAGGCGTTTGATAGCCGCCACGCAAAAAAAAACTCTTGGACCACTTCACGGGGAAAATTCTTTTTCTACCAAGAGTTCAGTACATACACCAAACACATTAATCACATCACACCCGATCGAAATCACAATAAATTGTTCCAAAAATAATAATTATATGAATAATTGTATAATTTTATCTATCGCACAAAAAATTTACAAAATTGCGAATTTTAAAATAAACAAATCCAATGACAAATCTAATGAAGTGAAGTTTCGACAATTGTCACTTTACTTTGGTGTGTGTGCAAGTGCGTGTGAATCCCTCTTAAAACAGGGATTGCAGAGATTGATCCCTGACACACAGAAATCGATTTTTTTTGGTCAAAAGGAAAGCGAAAACCTGACAGGGATAAAATAGAGATACAAAAAATCGATTTTTTTGGTCAAGAGGAAAACTACATAATATATATCATAACATCTCAAGAGCAGTTTCCCGGTGACCACGCTCAATGCAATTTGATGCGAAACGTTCGGGGTGAGTACCAAAGTGCACTCTTTAAACTTTTATAACTGGGCTAATCCGAAAAATAATTATCTATTATGTCTATTAAGAACCTCGAAAGCCTAAAATGTCGTAAAAGTGATGCCGAATTTTATCAAAAGAATCTCAAATTGTATGTAGATATAGCCAAGGTGGTTTTCGACAAACGTTGTCGTTGTATTCAATTATATACTTTAGATACAAATATAATTATCACCACTTTAAGCCTTGTACTCAGTTCGAGTGAAAATGAAATTTCCATATAAAAGTGGCGATTAAGTTCTTAGTTTTTAAGTTAGATTAAGAATTAGCTTGTATTAAGCCGAATAAATGGGGGTTTTGACCCCACCAAAATTAATTCACGGCGATAAAATTCGCAACGAAAGGTGAGTACCCAATTGAGATAGTGAAATATAATCCTGTTCGTTGTCAATTTCACGCCAAGATTTTCATTTTTCAACGTACAGCCACCATACACAAATAAAAGTGATCTGGAAAAAGCTGACATTTGTCAATTAATTGGTTTCGATTAAAGCCAAAAGTCCCCATACCGAAAAAATGTATAATAAAACCCATATTTCTGACTAAACTATCGTTTTTCTCTGCATTAATTTGCCACTGATAAGTTAAAAATAGTAAATCACGGAAAACAAATTATTTTTGTAGGCACTTTTTCATGATTCTGTCAATCAACTATCATAAAAGTCAATTTATTTGTATTTATAACTCAAAGTGAGTATTGAAAATTCCAAACTGAGTAGGTACCAAATATTCACGTGGAAAATCGATTACGTTTTTAAATTGATTATTCACGTGTATTTTGAAGCGGTTTTAATTTTTCATTTCACAAGAGGTGAGTACTAGGCTTTAAGAAAAAATATTTTTTTAATTAATTTAAAATTAAATCTCTTGTTGGAACACCTTATACTTTCTTATTTCACAAATATGTAGTTCACTCCTATGATGATTCCAGTCAAAACGTTAAGAAATAATTTTAAATATTAAAAATAAATAATAAATAATAAATGTCGTTTTAAGCTGCTGGAAACAAAACTGCCATCTGAAGATCTACATGCTCTCCTTAAAAAAATCGATCCAACATCAGCAAATCGTATACATCCAAACAATAGAAGAAAAATTATAAGGTAAGTTTTTTTTTTCTTTAAAACTGATATCTAAATATTTAATACGAAAGTTGGCAATAGACAAAATAAATGCGAACAAATTTTAAGCGAAGAAATCAATTTGAATACGTAAATGATGATAAATTTATAACAGGCTTAGGATCGATCTAGCGGGGTGTATAATAGACGAGCACTTAAAGTTATCAAAATTTCTTTCTAATTTTCCTTATTTAATAAATTATGCAAGGTTTCTTTTAAAATAATCAATTATCATAATAATGTTTCTGCAGCTATTATAACAAGTCATAATTCTAATCAACTTATAAGTCATCAAGAGCATATCACAAACAAAAAGTTAAACAAAAAAATGCGTATCAAAATAATTCTTATGTACATACATTATAATGGCCTTGCAGATTAATTTAATTTCGAATTTAATATATATAAAAAAAAAATAATAATAAAGAAACAAAAAATAACCTTCGGTATTATATACCTACATAAGTGTATATGAACAAATATTTCACTATCGAAGTTTTCAAAACCAAATTGCTGCTAGAACCTTATCACTTGAGGAAACTGTGAACCTATAGTCCAAATAATTTGTCTAATCAAGTCAACAAAAAAACAAAACAAATGAAACTTTAATAATTATTTTAATTCATCTTCGAGTACAAATTCCAGGCCTTAGCCTTCAGTTTATCTCGCAAACCATAATTTTTGTAAAGAAATCAATTTAGCCAAAGCTCTTGAGCTTTGACAACAAACTGTTAAATCGTTCCGGTGCTTCATCAATATCGCAAATTAAGTTATAATTTATGATGTTGTTAAGGTTTTAGATTAAATATAATTAATAATAAGGCTAGGAACGCACTTGCGATTTTCTTTCGCAGATACTAAAAAAAAGTGATTGCAACTTAGGATAGGACCGTACTTGCGATATCAATCGCGCGACTTTTCAGTTGCCAAAAATAGAACCACATGCATTTAAATGAGAATACACGGAAAGAATTCTTGGATCATATCACGAAAAATGAGATGCAAATTACGAAAAATGAATCCCGATTTATACCTTGGCTTCGGATTTCGTAAATTACGACTATTTGTTTGCAATTTGCAAAACTGAGCAAAATGAAGATATTGATACTCAAAAATCGTAAATCAACCCTCTTTAATATCAATTATGCTATCGAGAGAAAAAAAAATTGCAAACAACAAATCGCAATTTGATCCAAATATTCCTCAATTGCACAATATGTAAATTTGCAAAAAAGATTTGTGATCACCACTTTTATTTCGTGATATTGCCACTTGGAAAGATCAATCCTGCTTCTACCCTTCATTTGGCAGGTATACACATTTAATTTAATTTATTTGAAATAAATACTTTACGCTGACTCTACTTGGATTTGAACTCGCAACCCTCCAGTTACGGAGCGAGCATGCAACCACCAAGCCAATTTGCATTACAGATCGTTGGTGTCACACATTGATGATGAGATACCTGCCATGTTGTGGTGCTCTATCTCTTCGAGAAGTAAATTGCGACAAGAAAGTCGTGATTTAGGATTTTTTTGTTGGTGATTTGCGACTATTCTCATGGAGTTGCAAATTGCGACAGAAAAAACGTAAATCAGTGATTGTGCATGATGTAAATTACTAAATTTGTATCGCAAATCAAAATTTTTAAATGCTGTTTGTGATATTATTCTTTTGGAGAGTAAATTACGCCAAAAAAGTTGTATTTTGCTATGAAAAGTACAAACTTGAATCATGGATTTTAATTGCAAATCACGAAGAAACAAATTTTGTAAATTGCTACGTTTTGAATGTTAAATTACCAGTTTTTGTATTAATTCGGGAACAAAATGCCTTGATTTACGAATAAAACATGATTCGTAAATTGCAACTGCAAATTTTTCAATTGGTGATTTTTCAATTCTCTCCGTGTAAATGCACCAAGAAATCGCTCCGATTGTCTAAAGTTATATAAATAACAAACCCACTTAGGCCTATTTGCTGATACGAAACTTAAATATTTAAGTACAACATAAGCGCTTAGGTGACAGTTTACGCAGAGGAAAAAGTAGAATAAAGATTTTAAGTAGAACATATGTAAATACTTAAGTTTCGTATCAGCAAACGGGTCTTAGATGTTTGTGCTCACACTTGCGATTTAAAATATTGCGATTAAAAAATCGAAGTCGCCACTGGAAAAAATCATGCACACACTTGTGATTTTTAATCGTACGGTTATTTAGTCGCAAAACTAATGAGACACATGGTTTTAAATGTGAATGCACACATATGCGACTTAAAAAAAATGAAACCAGGTATATTTTTTGAGCGTTTTTCAGTTGCAAAATTAAAAAGATCAAATGAAATTAATTGGAAATGCGAGCACTTGCGACACGTTGTCCTTATTTGCGATTTATAATCGTGCGACAGATAACTACCAGTGGGTGCATAAAAATAGCTATTTTTAAATCCCAATTACAAATAATCACAAGGTTGTTTTTAGGCTTCTTGTTAACAAGATATGTATTATTATTAGCTGTGATTGTTTTGACGAATATGCGTGCATTCACATTATGAGCTGTGTGTTGTATTTTTTGCGATACAAAAAATCGCGCGACAGATAATCGCAAGTGAGTCCATGGGCATAATCTCTTGCGATACCGATGTTTTAATCGCACCAACTAAAAATTGAAAGTGCGGTCCTAGCCTAAGTTGGAATTTTTTGTGTCATGTGTGTTAATTCACATTTCAACTCATGTGTTCCATTTTTTGTTACTGAATAATTATGTGACAGAAAATCACAAATGCCTTTTTAGGCAAGGACCGTAATTGCGATTTTCAGTGCGATTAGAAAATCGACGGAAATTATTGCCATGCACCTACTGGCGATTATCTATCATGCGCTTTTTTGTATTGCAAGTGCTGCCATTTTCATACATATTTTTTTTTTTTAATCTAGATACACGGAAAGAATTCTTGGATCATATCACGAAAAATGAGCTGCAAATTACGAAAAATGAATCCCGATTTATACCTTGGCTCCGGATTTCGTAATTTACGACTATTTGTTTGCAATTTGCAAAACTGAGCAAAATCGTAAATCAGCCCTCTTTTAGTATCAATTATGCTATCGAGAGAAAACAAAATTGCGAACAACAAATCGCAATTTGATCCAAATATTCCTCAATTGCACAATTTGTAAATTTGCAAAAAAGATTTGTGATCACCACTTTTATTTCGTGATATTGCCACTTGGAAAAGATCAATCCTGCTCTCTACCCTTTATTTTGCAGGTATACACATTTAATTTTATTTATTTGAAATAAATACTTTACGCTTGACTCTACTTGGATTTGAACTCGCAACCCTCCAGTTACGGAGCGAGCATGCAACCACCAGGCCATTTTGCATTAAAGATCGTTGGTGTCACACATTGATGATGAGATACCTGCCATGTTTTTGTGCTCTATCTCTTCGAGAAGTAAATTGCGACAAGAAAGTCGTGATTTAGGATTTTTTGTTGGTGATTTGCGACTATTCTCATGGAGTTGCAAATTGCGACAGAAAAAACTTAAATCAGTGATTGTGCATCATGTAAATTACTAAATTTGTATCGCAAATCAATATTTTTAAATGCTGTTTGTGATATTATTCCTTTGGAGAGTAAATTACGCCCAAAAAGTTGTATTTTGCTATGAAAAGTACAAGCTTGAATCATGGATTTTAATTGCAAATCACGAAGAAACAAATTTTGTAAATTGCTACGTTTTGAATGTGAAATTACCAGTTTTTGTATTAATTTGGGAACAAAATGCCTTGATTTACGAATAAAACGTGATTCGTAAATTGCAACTGCAAATTTTTTAATTAGTGATTTTTCAATTCTCTCCGTGTACTATTTTCCGAAAATTTCCCCTCCTGCTTAAATGGAATGGGGGGTGGGAATAGACTCTGCCCAGTGTTGAAAAAATTTTGTACTACGATCCTCTTAAAACCCTATTATTATTTCATGTCGCGATTCGAATCATTTTGGGCCCGAAAAATCAAGCATTTTTGAAAATTTGTCGTTTTTAAAGGCTCAATATCTTTTTGTTGGGACCACTAATCAAAAAAGTGCTTATAATAATTCTTATAGAAAATATTATTGTCTATAACAGCTATACTCAACCTGCGGCCCGCGGGCCGCATGTGGCCCGTCGAGCTGTTCTAAGTGGCCCACTTGGCATACTTGCAGAAATATGCGAATTTATAGAAAAACTGAATACCATAAATCAAAATTTACATTCGTTTGGAAAAAGTGCCTAAATCGATTTGGAAATAACACCCAAAAAAAGACTGAATATTTTGGATGATATTTCCTGATTTCCTCGCTTCTTTTACAAAATGAAACAGTGCCCGAAATATAAAATAAAGAGTGTTGTCAGTAAAAGACAAGTGGAAATAGCTCAATCGACGTCTTTTCGTTTTCACGAATGTCTGATAGTGTTTTCGTTTGGTCCTCCTGTAGCGTCCGAAATCATTACAAATGCTTTCTGAAAAAGTTCATTTGGCACTAGATGACAGTTCTTCTTCTGAAGATTCTGGGTTTGAAGAAAGAATCACAACCAGAAGCACGCATACCTGCTCACAATTGAAACATCAAAATTGTCAATGTTATTTGTAATTTAATTTTGGAATTGTCATTTTCACTTATACTTAAATTTGGAGTTAAAAGGAAACATTCCATCCTCTCTATTATCGTCATCTTCATACCTTGCTGTAGATACGGAGTTTACTCAAAATAAAAACCCAAGGTGGAGACAATACCCCGTTCCTTAGTTAGTCGCAAACAGTTTCAGACCGCCAGATTTAGTGCGGACCAGTACAATTTTTCACTTGTGGAACGGGTCTGCACTAAATGTGGTGGTCTGAAACTGTTTGAAACTCGGCAAGGAACACAGCAATTCGCTGCTGTTATTGAGGAATATCAATATTCAGAGAACAGCTGTGTGAACGTTTCATCCCCCAAATGCAACAACTAAGTGCACAAATGCAACCAAACCCAAACTTCAGAATCAAGAACAGGGTTGCAACTTATTGGTTTGGCATTCTGGAATCGGGATCGGAGAGCTTCGGAGGGTACTTCCGGATTACCAAACGAAAACGCTATGACAAGCAAATATTTTGCTAACGTGTAAAAGACATAGATTTTGCTGTTGAAACTCAAATTGTAAGTACCTAATTTTGAGAAGTTTCACCGGTTTTGCTTTCAAAAGTGAAGACACAAAATAAAAAATAAAAAACAATAAGACTGTGAAATGAGTGCCCACAATATAAATTTCCCCCTTCTCCTTCAAAAAATAGATAATGTTCCTGACAGAAGAAAAGGTCCCAAAGTCGACGCTGGATTGAAAAATTTACATCTTGGAACTACATACCTTTGGGAGATCTTGAAAAAGTGTTCTAAATTTCAGAAATCAAATACATTTTTAGTTTTAAAATTAATGAACCATTCAATATAAATTACTTAACACCTTAAGTCCAAAAAATAATTTATGTTTTGGCCCGAGGCAACATAGCTAAAACGTTTTTTTGGCCCTTATGAAAAAAAGGTTGAGTATGGCTGGTCTATAACATGAGCTTAAATTATTTTTCAAAAACTTCATTATTTTAGAAAAAAACGCAAAATATGAAAAGAGTGTTAATATTATATTTATTATTATTATTGTTAATTTATAAACTGAGCATTAATTATTTTATAACAACTTTTAAGAATTTCTGGGAATTTTTGGTTTTGATGAAATTTTTCAAATAATTATATTTTTAAAACTATCACTCTTAGAAAAAATAAATTAATTGTTTTGTATAGTGGGTAATACTCGTATAATGCCATAATGCTTAAACTTTGTTTACAAATGTTTTTGATAACACTCACCAATTCTGAGTTATACGCAAAACAGGGATATTTTCGACAATTTACGTTTCTTGAAACGCCGATATCTTCTTAACCATCAGTCGGAGAAAAAAGTATAAGAATATTTTTTGTAGAAAATCACAGTATCTACAAGTTTTGTATACATTACTTTTTCATACATTGAAACGGTACAAAGTTATACGTGAAAAATAACTATTTTCGACATTTAACCTTGAATAACTTTTAAGAACACAAGCCAGATTTCTGTTTAGACTATTGCATGCGTATTCCTTAAACCTTATGCAGAAATTAAGAAAATTGCACTTAAAAATCTTCACTTGGAATGTTGCCGCAGTGCGAAAGTACATTTTTATTGGGCTATCTATTCTTGTTTTATTTCTTATTTCACTACCTGCTAAATGCATTGACCTAACCACCCCAATTTGGCAATTCAATAGCAATTAGCTTACCACTTACTCTCTTACACTTTTCAACTAGTATCATGAGAAACCAAATTATTTTTAACAAACTGCCGCTTAACATGGGTTGAGTACCCTAGCCCCAAATCCAAAAGCCCCGACAAATCCACAAACTAAAATCCACAAAAACAAAATCCTTTAAACCAAAATCCACGAACCCAAATCCCACCAATCAAAATCCACAACCAAAATTCACGAACCCAAAATCCATAAAACCAAAATCCACATAACCAAAATCCTTAAACACAGATTCCCCATAGCTGAAATTTGTTGGCGCATGCCAAAATGAAATAAAATGCACGACTGGATCGCACGTACTTGCTCTTATGTTCAAGTTGTGTGGGGCTTAAGAACTTTAAAAAATATTCAAGTAATTATAGAAAAAGTATAAAAAGCATTTAAATCGTTCTTTTAATTGTATAAACAGCCTGATAAAAACATAGAGCTCAAAAAAAGTATGCCATTTGATTACTTGAAAAAATATGAATAAATGCAAAAAAAAAATTAAAAATCGTTGGAGCCGTTTTCTTAAAAATTAATTTTTTATATATAAAATTTGTGTAACATTTTTCAAAAAAAAATTTGGTATGCCAATTTTGAGTATATATTAATATACATTTAAAACTGAAATTTCAAAATAATTCATCAACCCGTTTTTGAAATATTGAATTTTGAAAAAAAAATTTTGAATCTTTTTTTAAAAATCCAAAATTTATTTTTTCAAAAATTTTGGTATGCAGTATTATTTATTTTCTAACAAAGCTTTTGTGCAAAAAATTTCATTGAAATCGGATGAGCGGTTAATGAGGAAATCAAAAATATGAAAAACCGTTATATGGCAGGTACCGTTAATAAATGTTTTTTGTGATTTTTTTTCTTATTGAAATTTACATCATGTCTACAGTAATGCACTGATTTTTTTTTATCAAAATCGTTGGAGCCGTTCTTGAGATAAATAAGCTTTTCCTTAACGGTTGTATGGCAAGTACCGTTATTTTTTGAGCTAAAAAAAAATTTCAATTTCCCCTCTGGAGAGTTACAAAAAAACCTTAAGTTCAAAATTTGAAGAAAATCGCTTCAGTGGTTTAGGCTGTAGGTTCAGGTACATACAGACAGACAGACAGACAGAATTGTGGCACCCACTTTTTTCGTGTTCTCTATCATCGTAATGTCATGTTTGATTGTTATCTCGAAATTTTTTTTTTGCACGAATCCAAAACTTGCCCTTTAGTACCTACATATATCGCAAGTAAAAATGAATAATGAAAAATAAATTTGTTTGTTGTTTATGTAGTGTATACATTATAGTGTTCCCAGAAATTAATCAGCCCTAGATAACTTGTAATAAAAGCTTAAACTTTCTCAAGGTCGCTCAAGGTCACGTGCGATTTTTGGCACCTCATTTATGGGAAATTTGCAAAAAATGTATACCATCCGAAAGATTTATAGATTGTGATAAAAGGTCAACTATTTTCAGTAATTGGTCAGCCATAGATTTTTTTCTATGAATTTTTGAAGTTCGTTTCAAGGTCACAAAAAAAAGTTTTTTCACCTCATTTGGGTCATTTAAAAAAAGTATGCAATTTGAAAGGCCTCTTCACGGTTGTAAAAGGTCAGCTAGTTTCAGTAATAAGTCAGGTAGAGATTTTTTTTAATGAATTTGTTTAAATTTCAAATTCATAGGGAAATTTACAAAAATTTAATACCACCTGAAAGGCCCTAAGATCTATATAAAATAGACTAAGAGCCCACAGCAGATTTTGGGTGTGATTGATAGCAAAAAAAAGTATAGGCGTCGAAAGCTTCATTAAAGGCTATTCAAAAAATCAAAGTCTTGCAGTCCACAACTGATGGGGCATTTGCGAGAAACAGTGCATCGACAAAAAAAATATGAATGCAACTTCGAGGATAATCGTGTTAGCCAAAATTTGTTTTCACCCCTCCCTAGATAAGCTCCCATATCCGCGGACCGCGGATCCCATATCACGGAATATGAGATCATTTGAGTGTTTAATTCGCCCTGCCAGACTGTTTAAGAAAACCGTTTTTCACTTAGAATTTTGAATTTTTAAACGGTCCGGTAGAGTGAACTATACGCCCAAATGGTATCAGATTCCGTGAAATGTGATCCGAGGAGCTTATCTAGGAGGGAGTGAAAACCAATTTCGGCTAAAACAATTATCCTCGAAGTTGCATTCATATTTTTTTTTCGATACACTGTTTCTCGCAAAGGCATCAGTTGTAGACTGCAAGACCTTGATTTCTTGAATAGCCTTTAATGAAGCTTTTGACACCTATACTTCTTTTTTTGCTATCACTCACACCCAAAATCTGCTGTGGGCTCTCGGTCTAAAAGGTCAGCTAGTTTCAGTAATTAGTCAGCTATAGATTCTTTTATACGATTTTTTTTAGTGTATTTTTTTTCAAGGTCACGAATCGTTCATGACCTTGGAAAAAAATTTAAAAAAAATTTTGTACCTGTACCAAAAAAGCCCGAAAAAATTAATTTATTCATGAATTATCCATAATTTAACCCTTTTTTCGGGCTTTTTTGGTAAAAGTACCTTTTGTTTTTTCTTAATTTCTCAAAAACTAAGAAAGATTTTTAAATTTGGTTTTCGTTAATGGACTAAGAAATAATGAGGGCATTGAATATTGAACACAAAAAATGTACTTAATTACGTAAAATTTTGGAAATTATCGACTTAAGAAAAAAAAATCCCATTTTTTTTTAAATTTTGACTTTGAAATTTAATTTTTCAAAAACTATTCGCTTAAACAACTTGATTTACAAACCAAATGCAAGAATGAAGTATTAGCTTTCAAAAAAATTATAGCATATTATTAGGTGTGTTTTCGTTGGTTTTAAATGTTTTTGTTTGCATTTAAAGTCAATGTTTCAGAAACTGCCCCTTCCTGCCTCAGGGAGGGGAGATACAACTTCCCCCCCATATAATTTTTTTTCTTAGAATAACCCCAAGAATCACATCCTAAAATACTTCCACTCAGGTACGGGACACCCTGTATAACAACATCTTTTGTCACCTAAGCCACTTTATTCATTGGAATAGAATTTTTTTTTAAACAGCTTAGGTCTATTGAAAAGACTTTTAGTAGTTCCAGTTTTGTTACAAAGCTTTTAACAAAATAAAAGAAAAGATTAAGTGGGTATTGCCAATATCTGTTCTGAAAATAAATTTAATCAACCTGGCTCCAGTACTCTTTTTTTTTTAATGAAGAAAATACGCAGTAATTTAAAAAAAAAATTCCAAAACTTGTTTGAATTGTGTTTCTAATTTTACGGGAACAATTAACATTAAAATTCGATTTCCCAACATTTTCATTTTTGCACATTCATGTTTCTGGCGTAAATGGGACGAAAAGCAGCTAGTTCGACACCAACTAAATAAGAAATATTCATAGGTATTCTATATTTTCAACCAAAATAAAATGTTAACAATAGAATGATGCTCGGTTTGATTAAAATTAGCAAAAATCGTCTTTTAAGTCTTATCATCTAAAATACATAATTTTAACGTCGTTCTTATTCAACTAAAATTTTACGCCCATATTTTTTTACGTAACGTATGTAGTATGTGTTATCGGCATCATTGTTTCATATCTGCCAATTTTTCGTGCCAAAAAATAAAATCTATTAGAGAGAATTTAAAAATGAAAGAAAATTAGCATGAAACCAAATTTTCATGCAGGATGTAGGTATACAGTTTGATTTAAGCGTTAGTATTTTATCGAAAGTCTTTATCACCAGAAAGTGTTATTTTAAATACCTAGAGCATATATACAAGTATTTCATATGAAACAAAAACTTAGCTTTGGAGTCAAATAAATAAGTAAATTTTAGTTTTTTTATCTTCAAAACTTTGCAACAGGAAGTATGTACATAAAGAGATTGCGATATAAAAAGGCCTTTTAATAAATTCAAATTAAACTTATGTTGTAAACTAAATTACTTGAAAATAGTTCATGATAAGTAAGCAATACTGTATTGTATAGTGTACTCTACAGACACACGCAGGAGCCTTAGCCAATTTTCAAAATTGTGGAATACACAGTAATGCGGGATATACTGCCGAACTATAATTTAATAAGAGCAATATATTTGATAAATGATGATGTTTTTCAAGATGGAGGCTGACGCTCATTTTTTTGAAAATTATAGATTGAACTTTGAGCTTTATCATATTAAAGAATCATACGTTTTTGAAAAGCAATTAAAATGCTAGAACTAAAAATTCAACATTCTATCAAAAGTCCGTTTTGACCAACTAGTAGGCACAATTGTTTCCAGAGTCTCCACAATCTTGTTGAGGTTTACAGAAAATTGGAGTTCACTATCATATCGCTCTTAAAGTCCACACTCCTGGCCACATATAGCGATGTTAAAGCCTAGTACATACTTCCTCGTGAACACTTCTAACTGGTACAGACTTGCAAATGAGCTGTGAACGTTTGAAGTTTAAAACATCAATGCCTCAAATGAGTTGTAATCGAACTGTCAACTGTTCGCCAAGAGTTCCGGTACATTTTGCACGGGAACTGCTCGTGGACAAAAACTCTCCACACAGTTTCACGAGCACGTTCATGGGTGAATAAAAAGGTAAATTATGTATGGATTCACGACATGATTCACAAGAATACATATAATAGGCTAAGGTGAATGAGCTTGAAATTTGAAGAAAGCTGCCACAGTATCTCGAACGGTGGGCACTTTGGAACTTCGCGAAATGAAGTTATGCAGTTTGTTGCTTTAGCATGGTGTCTTTTCAGCGTTTTTGAATTCCATCTGGATCTTCGTAACACCACCTGGGACAAGATTAGATATTTGGACAATGGCCTTGCCAGTTAAAAGCCGTTCTGCAAAAATGTCATCTGTATCAAAAATGTATTTGTAGAATGTTCTCAAAGGCAAACTGCTAAAGTCTTCGGAGATGCAAGTACCTAAGTACAAATTTTACATTAGGACTATGTTCAATAGTGCAGTTTTCTAAACTCACATGTTCAAAAACATCATATGCGGTGCAATTCTGCAAGTAAAAAGTTGAGTTGACGACAAAAATATTAAGGAGCCAAAGAACGTGTTTTGTAAACGTCAGATGCGTTTTCAAGAAAATTGTCTGATGACTTTGATCAAAAAGATTTTGTGCAAACAGAACAATATTCGAATCAAGAAATTACCGTAATTTGACAATTGCAATTCCCCCCATTGTCCCCTTGTATCCGTGCCTAAAACTTAGGGGTGCGTTCGCAAAGAAAGTTTTTAATAAGTTCTCTTCATTGAAAATAAGATTGAGTTGCAAACTAAGCAAAACATCGGTTTGGACTTTCTTGTCCCAATGTCCGATCTGCCCAACTCCCCTAAATTGTAACAGGGGATTAATTTTGAGGATTTTGCAAAAGTTTTTATTTTGACAGATCAAATGCATAACGGTTTTTTTATCGTTTGACATATCATCATGGAAAGACTCGCACCGCAACAACGTCTCCAAATTATCCAGCTGTATTACGAAAATCAGCGAAAAGTTTGAAAAAAAATCCACTGTTTACGACAGTAATAAATTTTGTGTAGCGATGAGACACAATCCCGGCTTAGATGAACAACCTAATGAGAGTCTTAAACTACTGTTTCAACGTTTATAGGCTGTTGGAATTATTAGCCTTTTTGTTTTTAGAAATGATTCCAGGAAGAACATAACCGTCACTAAAGGTGATCGGTATACCGCACCATGATAACGGACTTTTTGTGACCCGAAATTGATGGCGATTATATGTATTTGGTTTCAGCAAGACGGGGATACAGCATACACAGCGAGCGAAATAATGGCTTTATTAAGAAATCATTGTAGTGAGCAACTTATGTATTTCGCGTTTCGGACCTGTCAAGTCAACTGACCGCATAAATCGTGTGATATCAAACCATTGATTTTTTTTTTCTTTGACGTTATGTGAAGTCAAAAGCTACAATTTTAATACTGGTTGCATTGCAGGTCCAAAATTGGACCTTCCGAGTTACGAATGGACCATAAAATCGTATCTAGTCGTGTCTCGTTGCCAACATTTGAATGAAATTATCTTCAAAAAGTAAATGTCAGAGATTGTTCTTTCGGGACATAATAAATAATTCACCTTTCCAATTGCATTTATGTTTTGTATTTAAAATTAAAAAAAAGATATCAATGAATCACCTGATACAAACCCGGTGCAGGTATTAACAATATTCAAGAGCATATACCAAGGAAATTGTCCTTGTACTCAAAAAAATTACACTCAAGTCTATTTTCATTCCTGCGGAGGGAGTCAGACCTAATTTTGACATTTGGCTCATAGTAAGAACGTCAAAATTGAGTCTGATTCCCTTCGCAGCTCATTCGTTGGTTTTCTGTAATCGGGGTGATTATATTTAATTTCTGAACACCTCTACTTGAAATGTCATCACCACCATAACCCAACCATAAAACATTTCGCGTTAAATGTATCAAATTCAAGTTATGGTTTCTCAGAGCATACATTTGTATATTTGTTTAATTTTATGGTTTTCTAATTAATTTTGCATCCGAAATTATTCATTAAACGCTGATCATAAAAACACCGTTGTATCAAAAATAAATAAATACATACATAAATATAATTCCCCAATATACCGAATATATTGCTGCGAAAAGATAGATATCTATCGTGTTGGCTTTAGCTTCAAAAATTTAAAGGCAATTAAAAACTGTTGTTAGTACAATTTATGATAAACTTATGAAGCATAATTATCATAATGCAAATAAAGCTGAGCGAAATTTTTTCTTGTTGACATGATAAATTTCTTAGACGAAAACTCAATATTCACTTGGTTTTAAGATAAAAATTCAATTTTAAGATTATAAATAAAAGTGCTAAGGTTGTTGCATATTTTTTTTTTATTCATGAGTGAAAGTGAAAGAAAGCGATTGCTAAAAGGTGATTTTCAATGGAATAATATGAACCAGTGTAAGCCCATCCTACGTCAACTATCAAATGTAGGTATACAGAATGATTTGCATAAAATGCAGAAAAACACTAGAATATGTAGTTTGGATGGAAGTAAGAAAAAAAATATGCGAAGGGGTCTGTTTCCCCCCAATTACACAGAAGTTGCAATTTTCACCATAAAAAAAAACATTCCCATTCAATCAGGAAATACATTTAGTTGCATTTTCTATTACCAGATTTGAAAGTCACGGTCACTATGAAGGTGGGGTAACTTATAGGCCAATTGGCATTTTTTTTTTTCAAAACTATTGCTATAGAATTGTGAGAGTATTCAAGTAAAAACATAGAGTGGCTCCAACAGTCTAAGTGTGAACTTCAGTCGCACCTTTCAAAAACGCGTTTTAACTAATAAATTATTGTTTTAACTAATATCTCGAGAATGACATTTTGTGTGATAGAAAATTTAGTTTAAATTGTTTTTGTATTTAAGTAAATTTTACATTGAGTTAGTGCTTTACATTAACCATAAAGAGGTAGAGAGCTGTGACCAAGAGTTAGGTACGAAATCGCGAATGCTAAAAATCCAGAAATGACAACAAAACCCGAATGTCAAAATCCCGAATGACAAAATCCTGAATCGACAAACTCCCGAATGGACAAAATTCCCAATGCCATCAGAATCCCGAATGACTTAATCCGGAATGACAGAAACCCGAATGCCAAAATCCCGAACGGTGCTTTTTAGTATTAGACCGAGAGCTGAGAACAAATTCTATGGGTGAAGGTTTAACCAAAATTCACGAACGCTTATTAGTCTGGTCAAATGGTAGTTTGAAGTGGAAAGTTTTGGTGTAATTATTTTTAGTGGCTCCCTTTATGTTTTTGGGGTCGCTGAACACGAATCTGAAGTTGTCCAACAAAATTTTTCACGGCAAATATGAGAATTCGTCAAAAAACGTCGAAAATTTCGACATTTTTTGTCTTTTTTCCTTATTGCTCAAAAATTATTTTTCTTTTGCAAAAAGCGCTGATGCAAAAATAAAGACAATAAGATTACCTACAATCTACGCTTTTATCATTTTCTTGTACGTCTTATGGTTTCTGCGGAAACAGTCGTTGAAAAACAGCCAAAAATCCGTCATTTTTAAAAAATTGCATAAACGATTCTTTTTGTATTGTTTTCTTCATTACATGAAAAGTAGGCCATGAGTTATTATGTTATTTGCATTTTCTAATTGTAGTTGTCTGAAAGTATTATATTGCAGTGGTTAAGTGTCTAAGTTTCAGTATTTCAAACAGTCAAAATATCCATTCAAAAGTGTTTTATTTGTGACAAAGATTGGAGTATGGTGCAGTGAAGATGATCTTATGGACGTATATACTGCAGTGGTACGGCCGATTCTAACATATGGTTCGATTGTCTGATGGCCCGCACTTAACAAGGCATATAATATCGACAAACTCAAAAAGGTTCAAAGAACAGCTAGTTTTGGTACCACAGGTCTTGCCCAACGGATGCTTTAAGCGTTTTTCCGCACCTCCTACCACTTGATCTACAAATAAAATATTTAGTATCTTGCAGTGCCTTAAAACTTAAAGAATCAAATTCTTGGGTTGCTAAACCTTATGGTCACAGCAATATCACAAATTTGATTCCCACTGATATATTTTCGACTCCCACTGACTACCGTGCTCCTACAATGAGCCTCTGTAAAGATTTTAAAGTCTTATTCCTATCCGGGATGATGACGCCCTGATGAGAGACTTAGACATAACTATCTATACTGATGGCTCAAAGATGGAGTGCGGTGTTGGCTCAGGAGTCTTCTCTGAGTCTTTCAACATTTCTAAGTCGTTTCGGCTACCGAATTTTGCTAGTGTATTTCATGCTGAAATACTGGCAATTAGGGAGGCATGCAAGATCCAAACCAAAATAGTAATACAGCCATCCTTACAGACATTCAGTCGGCTGTGAAAGCCATTGACTCGGCTACTGATGAGCTCGCAAAGTCTAAATATTAACATCAAGGTCACTCTTATCTGGGTTCCTGGTCACAGTGGCATTGAGGGAAATTAACGGGCAGGTGAACGAGCCAGGCAAGGATCAGCCCTTCACATCTCACTTGCGGAAAGAGTCAACATTCCCCTTGGAGTTGTGAAGGGCAATATATTGTCAATTTTCCTTAGGGAATCCAATCTTAGGTGGAGCAGTTTAACCCACTGCAAAATATCCAGTACGATCTGGCCCGCCTTTAATAAATCCCGAACAATTGATCTCATGTGTAGACCCAAGCGGGACGTAGCCAGGGTCGTAGCAAACTGCACTGGACACTGGTAAATTGGAGAACATGCGGCGAGGCTGGGTATTCCTTACAATACTCACTGTCACAGCTGTGGAGACCAGCAAGAAAAGGAAACAGTCCTTCATTTTCTCTGTAAATGTTCAGCTCTAGCCAGAATGAGAGGCACAATCGTTTGGAATGGCTTTTTTTGACGACCTAAACGAACTTTCCGAAATGAAGATCAAAGACTTGATCTCTTTTCACGAAATGGATCTGAGACGAAAATCGGTTGCGTTCTGCATCATGTTACCCCCCAGATCCAAAGACCGTGAGTAATAGGATCCCGGGTTTCTGCGGGGCTTCATGATGCTCAATGGCAATGATGATCACACGGTCGGATCGATCGCGCTTCGTTGCTATTTTACAACCTACCGAGCTCGGCATAATGTAGCAAGCTCGGGCGAGATGCGATCTAATCGAGATGCGATCCAATCGAGTGAGTGTCCTATGACCCAACTCCTGTCTTTTGTACTGACTCACAAGATACATCAACCATACTTCACAGCCGTCCTATTTCAAAGCAAGGAACGCTTTTCTGGTTTCTTGGGAAAGATGATTTCCAACCCACACTGGAGGAAATCTCACATCCAATCCAGAGAACCGGACACCTGAGGAATAAGCCCCTCAGAGAATAAGCCCGCAAATCCTCACTTTAGACTGCTTTCATACACAGGTCAAACGAGTTATGGTATCAAAACGGCGCAATCCAGTGCTAATTGGGCAAAGAGCGAGTGTTACGCTCTTGTCACCATTTCTACCTACCATTTACTATTTATATATCTTTTTTGGCAAGTTGTATGCACTTTCACTGATTTCTTACCTGCCAAAGAAGCTCCCTTTCCGTCTTTTCTCTTCTTGCTGGTTTTTTCAATCACCGCTTTCACTGCACCATACTCCAATCTTTTTCACAAATAAAACACTTTGGAATGGACATTTTGACTGTTTGGAATACTGAAACTTAGACGCTTAACCACTGCAATATAATACTTTTAGACAACTACAATTAGAAAATGCAAATAACATAATAACTCATGGCCTACTTTTCATGTAATGAAGAAAACAATACAAAAAGAATCGTTTATGCAATTTTTTAAAAATGACGGATTTTTGGCTGTTTTTCAACGACTGTTTCCGCAGAAACCATAAGTCGTACAAAAAAATGATATAAGCGTAGATTGTAGGTAATCTTATTGTCTTTATTTTTGCATCAGCGCTTTTTGCAAAAGAAAAATAATTTTTGAGCAATAAGGAAAAAAGACAAAAAATTTCGAAATTTTCGACGTGTTTTGACGAATTCTCATATTTGCCGTGAAAAATTTTGTTGGACAACTTCAGATTCGTGTTCAGCGACCCCAAAAACATAAAGGGGGCCACTAAAAATAATTACACCAGAACTTTCCACTTCAAGTCCCTTTTGAACACCATTTGACTGGACTATATGCTGAGGTTAAAGTGTCTTGATTTCAAATCCAATCGTCTGGCAGGATTCTTTTGTCACCAGGGCTTAAAGGGCAGGGGGTTGAAAACGGTGATCTTACGGATTTTTGGGTAGGGGGAATAACAACTTTTATGTAAGCTTAAAATATAGAGAACAACGCTTTGGTTATGAGTTTTGGGGTCCCAGACGTTTTAAGTTTCGCCACAAATAGCCAGACGGCCCAAGCTTAAAAGGAGTGAAAATTAATTTTTGATATCGTGGGTATAACCGAAAATTGGGTATGTCAAAAAATCATGAAAAATCTCCTCATCATAAAAATATGCATGCCAGACGTTTTAAGTTTCGCCACAACCAGCCAAGATCAAAATTGTCGCCTCTTTTGAGTGTTTTGAGCTTGGGTCCGGTCGTCTGGCTGGTCGTGGTGACATTTAAAACGTCTGATATGTATATTTTTATGATGAAGAGACTTTTCATGATGTTTTGACATATCAAATTTTTGGTTATACCCACGACATCAAAAACTAAAACTCGCCTGGTTGTGCAAAACTTAAAACGTCTGGCATGCATATTTTTATGATAAGAAAATTTTTCATGGTTTTTTTAGATACCTACCAAACTTTCGGTTATACCTACGACATCAAAAACTAATTTTCGACCCTCTTAAGCTTGGGCCGTCTGGCTGGTTGTGGGGACACTTAAAACGTGTGGCATGTATATTTATCTGATGAGATTTTTCATGATATTTTTGACTCATCAAATTTTTCGTAAAAAAACAAATTTTCGCCTTTTTTAGCTGTTAGGCCGTCTAGCTAGGTGTGGAGACACTTAAAACGTCTGGCATGCATATTTTTCAACCCCCCTTCTCCAGCCCTGGTGACATAAGAATCCTGCCAGAAAACTGGATTTGAAATCATGATCCTTTAACCTCAACATAAGCGTTCGTGAATATTGGTTATATCTTCACCCATAAAATTTGCTCTCAGCTCTTAGACCATACCAAAAACAGCCATTCAAATTGAACTTTCTTGTTCTTATTATTAAATTTATTGTTGATTTTGATATTCAAAATGAGTTGAGAAATTTGTTTCGGTTTTTTTTTTTTTAATTCATTTTTATTTTTCAATCATCTTAAAACTATCTTAAAGCTAGACAAAAATTCATAAAAAATAGCCTACTTATCAATATCTTACAACTAACTTACTGGCCCCATTCGGGCGCTCTAAGTTAAACGGTTTTTATTTTTCACCGAGAAGAATTTATAAAAAAAAACTCGGTATCTCTATCGTTATTGTGGGTTTTTTATATAAAACTTACAAACTAAATAGAACTAAATTAAAACTAATTAAAACTACTATAAAACTACTTAAAACTACTTACAAGTTACTTATAAACTACTTACAAACTAGAACAGCCATCACAGCAAGCATTTTTTGGGTTTTTCTAATTTTTTATGTTTTTATTTGTTATATTTTTTTTTTGTGTTTTATTGTTTTTTTTTTGTGCCACCCTGACTGTCCCTGCTTTAAACTAACTACCTAAACCTATGTAAGTCAGCCATGGCATAGAAAACTGCATAGTTAACTTTCAGATATCCGAATTAACTTCGTGTTCCTGTTTCAACCATCAGAACGGTTCTCCTGCTTTACCCTATCTCTTCGGTCCTAATCGGACACAGTCCTACTGAACCGAAGGTGCTCAGCTCCGTCTTGTGCGAGGACGTCTCGACTGTAAAGGAGCCGCCGATCTACAGTTCTACGGCCGACGTGGTAGTTAGGCGGAACCGCCGCCACTCTATCCTGGATCAGCCCTCGACTGTCTAAATAGAGGAATGCATCGGGCGGAATAAAGCCGCTTAGACGCACACTCTCGTAGTAATTGTTCTAAAGGTAATAAGCCCCAAAAATTAAGCTGTTGGTCGAGGACATTGCTCATGCAATGTGACCCCGAATAAGCTTCAGCAAGAAATTATCTATCCTGTTTATGTTGGCGCCGCCGTTGTATAGAACCAGGTTGGAATAATAATGTTTGTTCTCCGACTCTGGTGTTCTGTGTAATTCAAGGCAGCGTCAAAGACCACTGCCTCTCAAACACCTGAATCTTTTCCATTTGAGATGGGGCAACGTTGAATCAAACCGGGCACCCAAAGGCAATCATCGGCCGTATGAGGGTCATGTAGCACCCTGCTGTCAAGCCGGCTGCTATAAAACAACAATTTGTATCGGTATTATACAATTCGTGATTCTAGATTTTTGTTGGTTAAAAATTTTTTCATTCGAGATTTTATATTTTATTTAGAGAATTTTTGCATTCGAGATTCTTGTAAGTCGAGATCCCAAAATGAAGAAACATAACAGTTTGGCTTCTTTGAAAGAACTGAAATTGTACAAAAAAGCATTACAATTCGGGATTTTATCTCGAATGCATTCGGGGTTTTGTTCATTTAGAATTTTGTTCCCTCCCCATGCCAAAGGTATTTTTTCACTTTCGGAGTATTTAGCGTTTAGAACAATGTGCATGCTGCAAAAGTAAAAAAAAAAAAAAACACTTATATAAACAATTTCAGAATAGTGGCATCAACCAAGAAAAGTCTATCTGACCATTGCCTTCTCAAAGAGGACAATTTAAGTTTTCATTTGATTTGATAGAAAGTGCCAGTCAAAAATGGGACGGAGATTGGGCATTATCTGACCAAAACACCCTGGGTAATCTTTGCCGCTGGCGATTTTTTTTTTTAGTGTTTGGCCTTAAACTATCCATGAGATGAGATAGGAATAATCTTAGGGTAACTTCCCGGATCCCCTGAAATACGCGATCTGACCTGCTAACTTGGTCACTCGATTGCACCCTTATTGAACTGCAAAATCGGGAATAGAAATGCAAAAAAAAGGCAAAAAGTACTGCAAACTCCTGTCATTTGCGTCGGTGAAAGTTGCCCTGCTAACTTCAGAGACGGGGTTTATTTGTTAGGTATGAGAGCTCTAAAAAAGACCATCACTGCTAAAATAATTTATAAACATATAAATGCGTATATGCACATTAGGGTGGTCGTTAAAAAAGGTCATCACGGATGGTCCTAAATCGGTTCTAAAGTAAAAAAAAAAATTCCGTAATTTTTTCAGATTTTTATTTTCATCCCCTATAGTCGCTGTAAGGGTAAATTAAATTTCCCCCTTTCTTTGCATAGGTACAAGGAAATTCGTGTATGGTCTGCCAAAAAATTCAGAGCATGGGGAGGGAGGTAATTTTCCCTCCCGCTTTGACGAGGGGAGCAATAAAATAAAATAATTGAATAAAATAGAAAAAAATAATTACAAAACATTGGCAACACTTGCAGCAATGTTTTGCAGAGTTTTGGAAAGTCCAAAGTCCATTTTTACGATTTGTTTTGAAATAAAGTTTTTTTGATGAACGATTTTGGCAAAAAATTGTTTCAAACTAGATATTTTGAAGAAAAAATATTTGTTTTCATAATTTTAGGTTTAAGAACAGTTTTTGATAAAACTGTTTATTCAAAGAATTTTATTTGGAAATAAACTATAAAAATAGACTTCTGGATTCTCCAAAAAGCTACAAAAAATTCCTGTAAGTGTTGCCGTTGTTTTTCATTTTTTTTTTCTATTTTATGCAATTATTTTATTAAATTTCCCCTCCCGTCCAAGCGGGGGGAGATATTACTCCGCTCCTTTAGGATTTATTTCTTGTCTACTTCCCATCTACTGCTCTCAATTTTTTGTCAGATTTTACGTAAATTTACTATAGCATGCAAGAAAAAAGGGGACATTTGATTCACCCCAACAGCGACTAAAGGGGATGAAAATGTAAATCTGAAAAAAATTATGGAATTCTTTTTTCTTCATTTTTTTCCCGATTTAGAACCATCCAAATATATATATTAAAAAAAAAAAAAAAACCTTATAACGACCACCCTAATGTACAAAGACGATCAATGACGGTCGTGAAGAACCAGGTAACTCATACACAAACAAATTTGGAAGGTCGAGGTCAATGTTAAATAACATTGACAAAATCTGACTTATATCAAGACAAGTGTTCATCATTTTTTTCAAATATATAAGGAAACTATTACATGAAGTCAAAATTTTGTTAAATATTGTTAACTATTTATTTAAGAATTTTTTAAAAATAAAAATTCACTTCAGGTATCTCGACTTACCTGGTTCTTCAAGACGCGACGGCCATGGATATTATGATGACTGTACAATGTACATCAATGAATGCGAACTTTATAAGTTGGCGGTATATTTCTTGAAGTATATCGATCAAGTGATACGTTCTAACATTATATCAAAACTAGTTCATAATCTATTTAAAGGGAAGAAACTTGGATAGGGGTTCTTTATCTCTAGCCGTCTTATACCAAATTCCCTGAATTAGTTTTATATCTTTTATTAAGAGGCGCCTGCATTCTTATCAAGTTAAACAATAAAGTTCTGTATAGTCCAAGGAACGATAGCATATTTGCCCCAAATAATAATAATCGTTGATTGATTCTGAAATGTTGATACGTTATAAACAAATTGCAAATACTAGTCAAATATTTCTAAGAATTGTGCTATTGATGACTTCAGGGCATAACTTGGTAAAATACTATATACACAAAACACTAACACGGAGAAATGTACAAGATTTAAAGTTGGTAACGAAAGAATATTAGAATTTCACTATTACCAATAGAAGACGTTTTTTATCAATTTAAAATTGTCTATGGACATATAAGGCAGCCGTTTATTTATCTTTCCAAGAACTGTTCCTTAGATACATATGTACATTAGGGTGGTCCTTTTAAAGATCGTTGTTTAGTTCAAGCTAGTGCGCCCCTCTGATTTCTTCTAAATAAATTTAAAAAAAAAATCTTTAAAATTGAAGTTCATTATTTAACAGTTAACCCGGCCCCCAAGACGAAATCTGTTTTAGATGTAGGTATAGTCATAAAAGACTACATTTGTATCAAAATTTAAATTTTTCTACCCATTATTACCTAAGTTATTAAAATTCAGAGTTTGATTGAACATTTTACAATTTCATTTCAATTTGTTATATTGAACTGAAATTGGATGAACCCATGTTAAATGTTCAATAAAACTCTGACTTTTTATAACTTTGGTAATAATGTGAAGAAAAAATTAAATTTTGGTACAAATGTAGTCTTACAAATACAAACAAATACAAATACAAATTCAAATATAAATACAAATACAAATACAAATACAAATACAAATACAAATGCAAATACAAATACAAATACAAATACAAATACAAATACAAATACAAATACAAATACAAATACAAATACAAATACAAATACAAATACAATTACAAATACAAATACAAATACAAATACAAATACAAATACAAATACAAATACAAATACAATTACAAATACAAATACAAATACAAATACAAACACAAATACAAATACAAATACAAATACAAATACAAATACAAATACAAATACAAATACAAATACAAATACAAATACCTCATTTATGTAATCTTAAAAAAAATAAGAACAAATGAAAGGTCACTAAATGGTCATAAAAGGTCAGTTAGTATCAGTAATTGGTAAGACATAGATTCTTAAATAAATTTCCAAAACTTTTTTAGTATCATGGTGGATTTGGCATCTTATTTATAAGTATTCGCAAAAGACCATATAGGTACCTACCATCCGAAAGGCCACTGAATCATTATGAGAGGTCAACTAAATTATTGTGTGTGTGTTTTTGTATTGTGTCCTTAAATATGCACAAATGTTTTATTGACAACCAAAATAAAAATGTAACCGATTCGTAGACGAATTTTGTCCTTTGAGTAGTGAAACCATTTTTTAATGATGGAACTCATATATTTTAACTTTATTTATACTTGGAAAAAGATGTAGGAGGGTCAGGACTTTCCTAGCCCCTCTCCCCTCATTTTCACATTCGAATATTGTTCCTGAATAGGGTTGCCAGATTTTTCTCGAAGCTCGACGGGACAGATGGCCAAAATTAAGGAAAATCCCGGGATTGACAAATTTTGCCCGGGACAAAATAAATTTAACCGAGACAAGAAGAAAATCGTATGGAAAGGGGATCCTTCCCCCATATTTTTAGAGTTGAAAATCCATTTCCTAATTTTATTTCTTGAAAAAGTTTTTTTTTTTAAATATTATTTTTCTATTTTAGGGGCCAGTTATAGCGATCAGTAAAATGCATCAGTAAAAATTTTCATTTGCAATATTTAAAATGTTTAAATGCAACCCTGGATTGTGATACAAAGCAAAAAAAGATTGTTCGGAATTAAAAGTTTATTAAATTCGATTAAAACTATATTAAAAAACATAAAAACTTCAGTAAATAAAGCTTTATTTGCGTGCTACAAAATTATTATAAAAATTCCGTAAGTTCCTCTTTTAATTACTTTAAGTTGAATAAAACAAAAAGGAAGAAAAGCCGGCTACAAATTAAACCTAAACGTCATATACCTACGTACATATATTTAATGCCCTAATGACTGAAAACAAAAGGAAGTGTCAAGATATATCGCCAGCAAAATCAAATCCTAGTAAAATTAAAAGTGTAACCAACACCATGGACAGCGATATGATTCGCACTATCATGCAGGAGGCTCTTGAGGAGAGTTTAAAAGATATACGCGTGTCTCTGAAGGAAGTTGTAAGACTTTCTGATTTAGAAAAGCTACACGGTGAAATTAAACACTTGCAGAACAGTAACCAAATTCTTACAGAAAAAGTCATGGCTTTGGAGAATAAATATGAATTATTAGAAGAAAAAGTGGAGGCCAACCAAATGCGGAGTACAGAGGGGAATCTCATATTTCACCTCGCAAATAATAATGATGTAGACCCAAGAGCGCAAATACAAACCATTTGCCGTACGCATGGTAAAATTACATCGGCATTGAGCGAAAAAAACATCATTGCGATTCGATCGAACACTCCAGATAGCACTAATTTTTTGGTTCAATTAAAAGATAAAACACCTGCAATAAACATTCTTCGCGCATCAAAATCTCTTAGAGAAGCTGGCGTAGCCGTTCATCGGGACTATCCTTTAACTATCCGACAAAAAAGATCAAAGCTGCTGGAAATCAGAAAATCAATTAAGTTGAGAAATCCAAATATTGAGGCTTTCCTTAGAGATGACCGACTTATGGTGCAAGGGAAAACATTTACGTGGAGCTTTAATTCTGGATTAAAATGCGGAAAGTTTGATGGAAATTTAATGCTGGAGGACATTTTGAGTAGCAACCAGAATGTAAACATTTCAAATCATCTGGCTGTCATGGGAACAGCTGAAGTACAAGAAATCTACAAAAACCCACCAGCGCCATCTGGATGTGAAAATGCGGCAACACCGTCTAGCAATGACAAGAACCAATTGCAAAATGGAAGAAACAGTGCTTCCACTTCTATACAACAGCTTTAGGATATTTCCGTCTGCCCAAGTTTAGTTTTAAGTAAGAATTTTGTAAAAAATATTAGCTACAGAATTTTAAGTTATAACATATGTGGTTTAAATAGTAAAGTTTTATATTCTGATTTCTTTAAATATGTAAATGAATTTGAATTTTTCTGTTTGTTCGAAACGCACCTATTAGAAGGTAAAGAGAAGAATTTTGAGCAATATTTTCACAATTATGTACTTTGTTGGACACCTGGTGTCAGGAATATTAGAGGACGTGCGAGTGGAGGTTGTCTATATGGATACAGAAGGAACGTTACTGATATCAAAATAGAATTCCAGGAATCATCTGGTTTGAGAATCTTCAATATTCAACCCCACTCTGCTTCAGGTTTAAAGCTCCAAATCATTCCTGTTTACTTAAACGGATCCCAAGGACCACAGTGGAGTAGCGATCTACAAAAGCTAAGAGATACTATAAACAATCTGCAGTATCAAACCAACATTCTTCTCACGGGTGATTTTAATGCAAGGACTGGCACTCAGCAACTGTTAGGGCCAAATTGCGATGAAGATTCAGAACTCCGAAGCTCTAAGGATTGGGTTTTGGATAGAAAAGGCTGTCAACTATTAGACTTTTGCAGCGAGTATGGACTGAAAATTCAAAATGGATGTTCAATGGGAGATTTACAAGGCGAATATACGTTTGTGGGTGCCCAAGGAAGCTCAGTAATTGACCTAACTCTAAGCGGAGGAGAATGGAACAATTGTATTACTAATTTTGAGGTAGATTCGCAAAATTTCTCAGACCATTTACCAATTGTAACAACATTTAACTTAATAACTAATGAAATGAGAAGTGACGAAGCTGCAATAAATTTGCTACCCAAATTCAGATGGAATCGAAACCAGGCGGAAAACTACCGGATGAACCTGAACAGACAGATGGAAATAGTAACAGTGGGAAATATAGACGACGTAACTCAGATTGTTAAAAACGCTATCGGTCTCATGCCACAAAAACAGATAAAACAAGTTTTTAAACAGCCATGGTTTGACTTTGACTGTGAAAAGCAAAGAAAAAAATCATTTTGCCTGTTAAATCTGTTCCGAAAATACGATGAACCAAGTTATAAACAAATGTATCTACATTCGAAACAAGAATACAAAAGCACATGCCAGAAGAAAAAAATTGAATATCAAAACGCCTTAGCAATTGAAATATCCCAATGTAGGGACTCTGCAACACTATGGAATCTGCTCAACAAAAAAAATGGAAAAATGTTTAAAATTGGTATAAATATTAGCGCGAATCAATTGGAACAACACTTTAAAAATATTTTGAACCCTCCCTGCTCCATGTACCAGCCTAGTTTTCAATATGCAGTTCCGGATACAAAGTGCGATTTGTTGGATAGTCCCTTAACGTTACAAGAAGTAAAACTTTGGTTAGTTAAGAGCAAGGACCGAAAAGCACCGGGAACAGACGGGATACCAATTGAATTCTTCAAATATGCAAATGACTCTCTGTTACAAATACTAACTAAAGAATTCAATAGAATTTTTGAAACAGGAGATATCCCAACCAGCTTTCGACAGAGCGTGATTTTTCCAATCTTCAAGAAAGGCGACCCCAACCAAGCAGAAAATTATAGAGGTATATCATTTTTAAACTCTGTATTGAAAATACTTATGGGTGTTTTGGCGAAGCGTTTTCAATTGTGGACTTCTCAAAACAACTTACTTAGTGAATTCCAGGCAGGGTTTCGAGAGAATTACTCAACAATAGATCAAATCTTTATCCTTACCACCGTTGCACAGAACTTTATCAGGACTAAGAAAAAACTTTACGCGTTCTTCGTGGACCTTAAATCAGCTTTCGATACAGTTGACAGAAGTGCACTTTTCTATAAACTTTATAATATTGGTGTATCACGGAAATTTGGTAGACTGATAGAAAAGCTGTACGAGACCACGTCATCAGCAGTCTGGAACGGAAAACATCTTTCAAACTTCTTCGAAACTCTTACAGGTGTAAAACAGGGTTGCAATTTTAGCCCTTTAGCATTTGTGATGTTCATCGATGATATTTCCGAATATCTTTGTGGAGGCGTCAGGATCGGTGGTACTCTAATAAAGGTGCTAATGTATGCAGATGATATGGTGTTACTTGCAGACTCACCAGAAAGATTACAAAGAATGATAAATCAGCTTCAAAAATACTGCGATGAGTGGAGGTTAACGGTCAACACAACAAAATCAAAAACAATGGTTTTCAGAAAAGGAGGAGGGAGATATTCAAGAAACGAAAAATGGTATTTTGATGGACAAGAAATAGAAACAGTAAAATCGTATAAATACTTGGGTCTTCACATCTGTAGTAACATGAGCATGGAACTTCACTTAAAAGAGAAACTTGCATCATCTAAGTCAGCGATAAGCTTAGCGTGGAAAAATTGTATGGAAGATAAAAATATATCCATGAAAATCAAATTGGAAATATTCCAGGCGGTTTCCAAGTCAATAATGTTGTATGGTGCCCAAGTGTGGGGCTATCAGCATTACGAAACGGTAGAAAAACTACTTCGCTTCTTTTTAAAAAGGATTTTCAAGCTACCACAGTGTACACCAAACAACATGTTGTTGGTTGAAACTGGTCTCCCTCCACTATTTATGGATACATTGAAGCTTCATTTTAATTACATTTTGAGATGCTTATCTTTGAACGGTGATAGATTGATCAAACGAATAGCAAATCACATTATAGAGACGAAAATATTGTTCTATGAGGAATGGAAATCCTTAGCAGAGTTCTGTGGATACAACTTAAGAATAAACACGGAAAACATAAGTCAATTGAAAGAAGAGTTCCACAATTTGCTCTCTGCAGTCGATGAGAAAATGCTCATTAACAGCATTCAGCATGTCAAGGATTCAGCACACAGAGAAATATATGCAAGTCTAGATCACAATCTATGTGAAAAAAATTACTTCAACGAAAGGTACTCTAACGATACGATTTCTACAGTTTTTAAAGCCAGAGGTGAAATTATGGACTTGAACTTTATCCCACATAGGGAGGATTTACCTATCATTTGCTCTCTATGCAACCTACACGAAAGAGAGAACGTTTACCATTTTTTAGGAAGGTGTCCTGTACTAAGAGAGTTCAGACTTCGGTATTTTGGAAAACAAGTGTTAGATGAATTGGAAATGAGAATCATTCTGAATGGCAATGACTGGAATATACTGTATACCTACTGTCAAAAAGCATCAAAATATAGAAAAGCGATAATTGAAGAATCTTTTTAAATACTTTTATAGACTTCGTCAAACTCGGGCAGACGGCTTTAAGCCATGTCTTAAAATTAATGTATTAAACTGATTGTTAATTAATTTGAAAAGGATCAATAAATCTTATCTTATCTATCTATCTAAATGCTTTTGGAAACAAAAACTATATGCAAATCGATGACGAATGTAATAAAATAAATTTTTTTTAAAGAAAAACTTGATTCGGAATTGTATTTTTTGAGAAAAACCATTTATTTGATTTTACTGACGAAAACTCATTTTACGTATCAGCTGATTGTCATGTCACTCAAAATGAAACAATTCGTTCCGCCTGTTTGTGTTCCAATTTTTTACTGTTTCAGTACATACGAAAAAAAGTTACTGATGCATTGGGCACGTACCGATGGTTATTCTCAGTTATCCGGATAGCTTTGTGTTGTTGTAATCCCTTGTTAAAAAACAGCTGATGACCGCTGACACAACAACAACTCAAGTTATCTCAAAATTTTTGGGATAACTAGATAGCATAGCGAATAAACATTGGAACGCGAGGATTGACATCCAGTAAAAATAGAAAGAAGAAAAAGACATTAGTTTTACTGACACAATCTTACTGTTCGCTATATACACCCATCAGGAAAAAAATCCGAATTCCTTTCGTTTCAACTTTTTACTGATGTGTTTTACTGATCGCTATAACCGGCCCCTTATAAAATTTTGACAACAATTTTTTTTTTTTTTAAAGCTCACGTTGACGTTATTAAGAACTATATGTTTTGTATTCATTTATCAATGCTCTTATCAATTTTTAATCAAACACTTATAGTCTAAGAGCCGGAAGCAAATTTTGGGAGTGGTGGTATAACCAAAATTAATTAACATGCATGTGTAGATATACGCAATACTATACCAAATCCAACCGTCTGGCAGGTTTTTTTTCAGCCAGGGGTGGGGTGGGCGTTTGAAAACGCTAATTTTTCCACTTTTTGTGTTGATGGTATAACCACTTCAATTTATATATAAAATACAGAGAATTGTGTTCTTATTCCAAATGCATAGGTCCCAGACGATTCACTTTCAGCTTTCCCCTTGCCAGACGCCCCCCAAAGTGGGCGAAAAATCAACTTTTGGAGTTTAAGGTATAACCAAATGAATGATACATCAAAAAATCAGAAAAATTCTTCTGATTGCAAATATATAGGTCCCAGACGTTTTGGTTTCAGCCTTGGCCCTGCCAGACGGCTCTCAAGTATCCAAAAAATGCAAGAAAAATAACTTTTTCTATTTGAGGTATAACCAAGTGATTGATTCACCAAAAAACCAGAAAAAATCTCCTGATTATGAAAATATAGGTCTCAGACGTTTTGTTTTCAGCCATGACCCTGCTAGACGACATATTAATATCCTCAAAATGCATTTTTTTAATGTAAGTCTCAATAACTTTTTTCTTTTCATACATAACCATAAGCTGGTCACATTCAAACATTCTGGCATTTTCCCTCATTACGAGCATATAGGTCCCAGACGTTTTGTGTTCAGCCTTGAGCCTGCCAGACGACATTTCAATATTCTCAAAATGCATTTTTCTAATGTAAGTCTCAATAACTTTTTTCTTTCCATATATAACCATAAGCTGGTCACACTTAAATATTCTGCCATTTTCCCTCCTTACGAGCATATAGGTCCCAGACGTTTTGTTTTCAGCCTTGTACCTGCCAGACGACATTTCAATATACTCAAAATGCATTTTTCTAATGTAAGCCTCATTATGAAATGACGTCTGGCAGGGTCATGGCTGAAAACAAAACATCTGGGACCTATATGCTCGTAATGTGGGAAAATGGCAGAATATTTAAGTGTGACCAGCTTATGGTTATATATAGAAAGAAAAAAGTTGTGGAGGTTTACATTAGAAAATTGCAATTTGAGAATATTGAAATGTCGTCTGGCAGGCTCAAGGCTGAACACAAAACGTCTGGGACCTATATACTCGTAATGAGGGAAAATGGCAGAATGTTTTAATGTGACCAGCTTATGGTTATGTATGAAAAGAAAAAAGTTATTGAGACTTACATTAAAAAAATGCATTTTGAGGATATTAAAATGTCGTCTGGCAGGCTCATGGCTGAAAACAAAACGTCTTGGACATATCTGCTCGTAATGTGAGAGAATGGCAGAATATTTTACTGTGACCAGGTAATGGTTATATATGGAAAGAAAAAAGTTATTGAGAATTACATTAGAAAAATGCATTTTGAGTATATTGAAATGTCGTCTGGCACACTCAAGGCTGAAACTAAACCGTCTGGGACCTATATGCTCGTAATGAGGGAGAATGGCAAAATATTTTGATGTGACCAGCTTATGGTTATATATGAACAGAAAAAAGTTTTTGAGGGCTTCATTAAAAAATGCATTTGAGGATACTGAAATGACGTCTGGCAGGGTCATGGCTGAAAACAAAACGTCTGAGACCTATATTTTCATAATCAGGAGATTTTTTCTGATTTTTTGGTGTATCAATCATTTGGTTATACCTCAAATAGAAAAAGTTATTTTTCTTGCATTTTTTGGATACTTGAGAGCCGTCTGGCAGGGCCAAGGCTGAAACCAAAACGTCTGGGACCTATATATTTGCAATCAGAAGAATTTTTCTGATTTTTTGATGTATCATTCATTTGGTTATACCTTAAACTCCAAAAGTTGATTTTTCGCCCACTTTGGGGGGCGTCTGGCAAGGGGAAAGCTGAAAGTGAATCGTCTGGGACCTATGCATTTGGAATAAGAACACAATTCTCTGTATTTTATATATAAATTGAAGTGGTTATACCATCAACACAAAAAGTGGAAAAATTAGCGTTTTCAAACGCCCACCCCCACCCCTGGCTGAAAAAAAACCTGCCAGACGGATGGATTTGGTATAGTATTGCGTATATCTACACATGCATGTTAATTAATTTTGGTTATACCTCCACTCCCAAAATTTGCTGCCGGCTCTCGGTCTATTAAGGCCGTATGCTTGGCTGACAAAAAATAGTTAGGCGCCAGTTTTAGCGATCAGAAAAAAACATCCGAAAAAAAGAAAAAAAAAATTATTTAAGTTTTTATTACTTTTCAATTCGATTTGATAGCCAAATGATATATCAATCGACGCGTAACTCAGCGTAGAATTTTTTTTCGCGAAAAAAAAAATTGCCAAAACAATAGTTTTTTAATTTTTTAGATGGATTTATTTGTTTTTCGGTTGAAATTTAATTTTTCGTATTAGCTGATTGCTTTTTGACAGAAAAGGAAATAAATCATTCCACTGATTTATGTTCCAATTTTTTCTGTTCCACTGAAAGAACTCCATACGAAAAAGTTTTTCTGACATTTCAATCAGAAAAAATCTTGGCGGCTGTTTGTTTTTTTTGCGAAGAACCTAGTTTTTCTGACACATTTTTTCTGATTACTATAAACAACCATCAGAAAAAAAAAATCAATTTCATATTGTTTCAAGTTTTTCGGATGGGTTTTTCTGATCGCTATAACTGGCGCCTTAGTTCTTTCGGAATCCAGAAAAAATTGGTAAATGTTCTAATTATAATATTATTTTGCCAATTTAAATGATAGTGACAGCAGCTGTCAGGTTGCCAAAATGTCATTTGGACTAACGGTCACAGGAACTTTAAACTGCATCAAATTCAACATTCCAGAAAAACAAAAACAAAGAAAAAACAATATTTTTATTATTTACGTTTTTATTTCTCATCCTCAATTCTACGTTAAGTTTGGTAAGATTGATTAAAACATTAATGCAGCAATTGTTTGCCAACTAATATGAAAGATACCTTTTGGTATTATTTGTGAATTTGGGTAACAACCCGGGAAAAAAGTTGTCCCGGCGGGACAATTGAATCTATGCTTAAAATCTGGGACGTCCTTGGTAAACCGGGACGTCTGACAACGCTTTTCCTGAACCTTTAACTTTGATTTGAATAACTTTTACGCTAAAATCACTATGGGATTTTCTCTTGGTAACAAAAATTGATTTTCTCCCCTTCAGATCTGTCAAAACATAGAACCTTAAAGCAGTGCCGTAGCCAGGATTTTGTTTTGGAGGGGGCTTGCTTCCAAATTTTACGAGAAATTCTTTAAAAAAAAACTAAAATTATACCAATTTATTGATTTTTATTAGTTTTTAAATAGAACATACTTAAATATTTTTTCTGTACACATTTTCTTAAAGCAGAAGACGTCTTGATTTTTTTCACATGACTTCAATCACGTTATCTGGATCCACATTAATATGCGAATGAACAGATATCAGCAATAGAGCTTAATTTTTCATTGCCCATAGCGCTTTGGGATACTATTTTAATCCTTTTCATAGTTGAAAAGGTTCTTTCAACACCAGCTGTGGTCACTGGAAGCGTGGCCAAAACCGTAAGCATGAAGTTTATACCTCTATAGTAAGGCTATACCTATATCAAGCAATTTCAAAACTTCGGTAAAAAAATCCCTCGCCAATATTTTTCCGCACCAAAGAATGTACTCAGCTTTCACAGCTGACAAAGATATTGTATTATCAAAATCATATGTTAGTTTTTCCATTTCGTTCACTCACTCAACTGCGGCAAAACCTGGGAGAAGAGCTTGAAACGATGCGATGGTAGAACGTCTTCGTTGTCCATGAATCTGTCCGTAAGATTTTGTATTAACGAATTTTTGCAATGAATCAGTTTAGACACTCTAAAATAGGCTTCAGTAGAAGAGGTTTCTGGATTGGATCGCAGTGTTTGTTTCAATGAAGTTCTTGGAGCTCTTAATTGAACTTCAAATAAGTCTTCGGCAACTTGGGATATGCGGATTGAAAAGTCTCTCTGAAAAAATTTTCGGCATTTTCTCTTATGTTCTTAGGAGAACTCCAAACTTCTTTTGTGCGGTCGATTGCAGAAATAGCTCTGTAGGAAAACTGATAAGGGCAGCGTTAAACAGAATAGTTTTTCGCATACAATGAGGCTTACTAGGAAATCACTTCTTTGGATCGCTGCCAAGTGTTGATGCTTTCGAAGACATATCGCCCACGTTCTGCTCGTTATTTCTTCAAAACTTATTGAGATGCATTTGAAAAGCTCTATTAAGGAAATAAAACTGCCATGCATTTCAATGACTCTTGTTTCACAAAGGCGCAGAAGTCGAGTTTTTCGGCTCTCTGGTGCGTGTTTTTTAATGACAGTTTAGAAAGTTATATTTGCATTTGAATGGTTGTGGAAGAAATTAGCTATTTCACTTTCTACACCAAGGCATAATTTTAATTGCAGGACTTGACATGGCATTAGACAGAGCCAGGTTCAAGCGATGGCTTGCACAGTGTACATACCAACACGGAGAGAATTGAAAAATCACCAAATGCAAAATTTTCAGTTGCAATTTGCAAAACATGTTTTAATAGTAAATTATGGTGTTTTTATGACAGATTGATTCAAAAACTGGTAAATTTACAGTCAAAACATAGCAAATTATAAAATTTGTCTCGTCAAGATTTACAATTAAAATCAATGATTCAAGCTTGCATTGTTCATAGTAAATTACAAATTTTTTGGCGTAATTTATTCTCCAAAAGAATGATCTCACGAAAGCATCAACTTAAAAATTGATTTGCGATTCCTTTTTAGTAATTTACACTGCACAATCATTGATTTGCAAACCACCAAATATTTACTCTAGCAAATCATATTTTCTGTGTCACAATTTAAAACTCCATTAGAATGGTTCCAAATCAGAAAATATTTTTCCCCATTCATGACTTCCCTGTCACAATTTACTTCTGCAGGAAATAAAGCACCACAACATGGCATGTTTCTTCTTCTTAATTTCTGACAGCAGTGTTCTGTATTGCGAATTGGCCTAGTGGATGCGAGCTGGCTCAGTAACTGGAGGGATGCGAGTTCAAATCCAAGTAGAGGAAAGCAAAGTATTTATTTCAAATCAATAAAATAAAATGTGTATACCTTCAAAGTGAAGGGTAGAGCAAGATTGCTCTTTCAAATGGCAAATCACGAAATGAAATTGGTGATCACAAACCTTTTTAGCAAATTAACAAACATACAACTGAGTAATATTTGGATCAACTTGCGGTTTGTTGGTTGCAATTTTTGTTTTCTCTCAATCGAATAATTGATACATAATAGCTTTGATTCATGATTTTTGAATATCAATATCTTAATTTTGCTTCGATTTGCAAATTGCAAAAAAATAGTTGTAAATTACTAAATCCTGAGCCAAGGTATAAACCGGGACTCATTTTTTGTGATTTGCATCTCATTTTTCTTGATCTGATCCAAGAATTCTTTCCGTGAAGCGTTTGGATACTGTTGCATGCCTTATCCTGCACTGTACTCCACTTAAGTGACCTGCCCTATTTGCGGCTCCATCATAGCCTTGGCCCACACAATTCTTCATATCAAGATACAGCTCTTCACATCGCTGCAGTATGGTTTTTGTCAAGTTTTCAGAAGCTTAGTCATCAACAGGAACAAAACCTACAAAATCTTCCCGAAGCATACAACTTTTGGGATCTGTTAAATAGTCGATATATCAAAGGCATATCGCAAGTTGTTCACACCCAGTAACATCCATTGTTTCGTCAGCGAGGATACTGATACAACTTGAACTTATAGCCCGTTTAGTTATTTCAGTTGTTACAATATCAGAACATATCTCCAGGATTTCATTCTGGATATCTGGACTCAAACTATTTAAATTTTAAAAACCTAAGCTTAACAAAACCAAAAGGGTTTTAATTATGATAAAAATTTAATAGCCTTATCGTACGCTCCGTCATAATAGATTTATACTACGAATCCAAAAAAAGTATTAAAACTCCCATGCCGTAACAAAAATATCAGGTAAAATTCAAAGTTCGTGAAAGTTCTCCCGAACTATCCCCGGGTTCATTAAATACATTTTACTATGAGAGCTTATACTTTTTGTGGGATTCTTCCGTATTGCGTAGGGATCTGTGGTTGACCATCTATTCAAAAATAACAACTTACCACATTCACGGGTTTTTATTGTAAACAACTTTAAATGGATCATTAAAGATTGGAAAGTATTGGAGTGCTTTTATATTAAAGGGTGCAATTGTGAGAGGGTGGAATGGTGGGGAAATTGACCATATCCAATCATTTGCAGCAAAACTCTTCATATCCAAATTTTATTGTTAAATATCTCTTAAACGGAACTTCCGGGACGGAACTGAAGTCTTTACTGATCCCAATTCCAAATCAAATAAAATGTAGGTATACATTATGTAGAATATTCTCCTCATTTTAATAGCTTTTAGAATTAAATAAAATACCTAAAGAGTCTTCAAAATTCAATACAAAATTGTAAACATATCTCAATAGTGTCTTGCTTTTTAACGAAGTATTTTCAAATAGTTGAGAACTTTAGCTAAATTCAAATAAACTATTCCTACCTGGATAGTCTCCTTTATTTTTATAGATTTGAATTTAATATATTAGAAAGGTTTAAAGTTTTGTTTAGATTTTCGGGTGAGGCTTCAGCCCCTCAAGCCCCCCCTCTGGCTACGTGCCTGCCTTAAAGCCTTCCAATGGGCAAACAAATTATTTTTTTTTTGATCAAAAATCAATTTTGTAGATCTGGATTTTTCGGCAGATTTACCCCTCTTTTACTAACACCACACACCAGAACAATTGAAAGCCATCAATTTGACGTGTCTGGATCGCTATAGCTTCACAAACACAAATGATACACCAATACAATAAAAAAGAATCAATCTGAGATCATATACCTACCATCAAATCAATTTTCAGATCAAAATTTGAATGAAAATTGAAAAAGATTAAAATCGATTCACATTTTTCCAAAATGACAGATTTCGTTGAGGCAATTGCCATCTGAAAACTTGGACTAAACCTTTTCTACTCCTCTTTCAAGTAGATGTGTTCAAATCAGCCTTTCTGTATTTCTTTCCACAAAACAGGTGATTTTCAACTAACTTTATTGGACTAATAACCGAAAAAAAAATATTTCAAACAGGTAAAATAAATTATTTCATATTAAACAAAAAATCGTGTTCTCTTTCATTTTGAATTATTATTTTTCTTTAATGTTTGCAATTTTCAAAACTTATCTATGATTTTATTAATTGCATAAAGTAAAAGTTTTCAGAACCGTGTGCAAATAAATTAGTTCAAACTGATTGATAACCTTGTGCCAATCTTTATATTCTTGACGCAATGTTCTTATATTTTCTTCCGTGTTCTGTTATATATGTATATTTCCAAAAATAAAATTCACTTTTATTATACTCTACACATATGTAAGTGTTGTCATTTTAACACCACCCGATATACAATAAATAGTATTTGATTTTTTTTTTTTTGCCATAGCTTGAACATATTTTATTGTGTAAACACAACACTTTTGCTTTGTTTCAATCAATTAATCAACTTTATTTTCAGACACTCAATTATCTAACACCTTGCTTATCAGGCAAAACACAAAACACACATTTTAAATCGAAATCGCAATTAGTGGATTGTATGTGGCACTATTCTATTACAATGTGTAAGAAATTACAAATTTTACCCGTGCGAACTTTTGCCCTTTTTTTGATTTCATTCAATCTTTTATGTCATACAATATTTGAATCAATTCCTATACATATCATTTAGTAAATAAATAATGGCGCCACACTCCGCGCTGCTAATGCTTGTCTATTCAGGACTTTATACTATTACTTCATTACACAATATTGTTACAGGGTGTTTTGTTTTTTTAAGTAGGTATCTGTTGCATGATTTTGTATAGGTACATAGATACTAAAATAAGGATTAACTTTGATAGCGCGGTGAATGTTTTTTTTTTTATTTTTAAAAATAATCCGGTAAGATTGTGATAAATTGGGAAACTTTCTTCTTAATTTTTGGAATTTAAGAAAAAATAAAAGACATTTCAGGAACAATTAGCTCACTGACACATAAGTCCATAATCACTAATCACTTTTTCTCTCTTTAGGGTGAATACAAATCCACACCGGGGCTTAACACAAAATTATGTACCGGGGAAATAAACTCCAAGAAAAGTATTACAATACCTACTTGCTTTCTTCAAAAAATTATGATTCAAGAAGAAGATGCAAAAAGCTATTGAGCAATTAGTCAAAGTATTCAAAAACTGCTAGCATTTGTGGTATATTTTTTGAGTTTCAAAATAAATTAACGATTAAAAAAAAAATATCCAAGGGCCTTCAGGTTTCAATATCAAAGGGCACGGTAGTGCCCAGCCAAGTTCGCGGCACTACACCCTTTTTACAGGAACAAACTCAGGCGATTTTCAACCCCCCTCTAACTTCAGTACCAATAAAGTCACAAACTTCAAATTCGGAGTATTTGCTGAACTGAGCAAACACAGGTGGCTCACCAAATTTCAACTCTTTAGCATTAGTAGTTTCCAAGATATAGGACTTCAAAAATCGCAAAAACCGTAACTGACTGACTCACTGACTCACTGACTCACTGACTGACTCACTGACAGATCATCAAAATTATGGAGCACTTCCCGACATCGTAGAAACTTGAAATTTCGCGCAACGGTAGGCCTTGTCGTACATACAAAGGAAAAAATCGAAAATCTGCAATTTTCTATTCAGGGGGCGTGGCATCCACCCACTTTCATAAATATTCTATAAATTATATGGAGCCTTTCCGATTGTTGTAGAACAATGAAAATTGGTAGATCGGTAGGGCTTAAAGCACTTAGAAAGAAAAAATCGAAAAATTGGAATTTTGCATTCAGGGGGCGTGGCATCCACCCACATTCTTAAAAATTCTTATAAATTGTATGAAGCACTTGCGATTGTTGTAGAACGATGAAAATTGGTAGGTCGGTAGGGCTTAAGGTACTTAAAAAGAAAAAAATTGAAAAATTGGAATTTTGCATTGAGGGGGCGTGGTATCCACCCACATTCTTTATAATTCTTATAAATTATATGGAGCACCTCCGATTGTTGTAGAACGATGAAAATTGGTAGATCGGTAGGGCTTAAAGCACTTAGAAAGAAAAAATTGAAAAAATGTAATTTTGCATTCAGGGGGCGTGGCATCCACCCACATTCTTAAAAATTCTTATAAATTATATGGAGCGCTTCCGATTGTTGTAGAACGATGAAAATTCGTGGGTTGGTAGGACTTAAAGTACTTAGAAGGGAAAAAATCGAAAATTTGGAATTGTCCATTCAGGGGGGGTGCCATCCACCCACTTTATCAGAATTGCTATTATTTGTAAGGAGCACTTTCGGTTGTCGTAGAATTATGAAACTTTGTAGAGCGGTAGGTCTTGGCTTTCACCTGGGAAAATAAATCTTTGCAAAAAGGAGTGAAATCACAACAAAAACATAAATGTTAAAAAAGGAGCCAAGTTCTTTTGTGTACAAGAAACATGTGCGTAAAAAGTCAGCCAAAAAAAGTAATGAGATCTAAAATATATGCCAAGTTTTAAGTTTATGAAGTTTAATATCAAATTTCTTAAGTAGAGTTATATCGAAACAATTCCAAATCATGACAGAAATTTGGTAATTAATGATTACTGATTAAAATTTGGTGGATTTACTTGGCAAGTTTTCTCTTAAATACTTACTTAATCACAAATTTAAAATGTATGAAAACTTGACCAGTGAACCCAACAAATTTTAATCAGTAATCATTAATTACCAAATTTCTGTCATGATTTGGAATTGTTTCGATATTACTCAACTTAAGATATTTGATATTAAACTTCATGAACTTAAAACTTGGCATATATTTTAGATCTCATTACTTTTTTTGGCTGACTTTTTACGCACAGGTTTCTTGTACACAAAAGAACTTGGCTCCTTTTTTAACATTTATGTTTTTGTTGTGATAAATCTTATCCTACAAAAAACACCCTTTAAAACGACAAAAATGTAAGCTTCTGTATGGCTAATCAGGAATCTCGGGGCCTCTTTAATTTGCGTTACGCTTTTATTAGTAACAAGTAATATTAATTATTAGGAACCACAGCAAAACCTGCGATAAGTCACACAGAAAGTGAGTAATTTATAATTATTATAAACAAAGTTAATTTAATTATCTGTGATTGCTATTTTATATCATGTTCTCTTGTTCATGCATGCATGCCACAGCCAATAAAAATAATATCCCATCGCGCTATTGCTAGCGCACCTATCTAAATCGCGATTCAATAATTTGACCTATTTTCTTGATAACACTACTGTGTGTTTATAAATTTAAAAAAGCACATGTGCACAGTTTTTATATTGTTTTTGTTTTGTTTTTTTATTTTCGCGCGTTAAGCTTTGAATTTCACTTAGGTATTGCAAAAAAAAGTACAAAAGGAATTAATATGACAAGAAATTAAAGTTATCGCGCCTTTTTTTTGCATCTGTAAGAAATTTAAAAAAAATCCATTTGCCATGTGTAGTTGATAATCGTGAGAACATATTGCACATGGTATGATAAGAACTTCATGCGGCAGCGGTGGGCGGCGGCGGACAAGAGACGCACGAAGACGATTATACGCCACAATTTTCTTGGAACATTGTTGCCGGGTGGGAACTAAGTCTATTTGCTGATTGCACGTCCGTATTTAGTAGAATTCGCATTGGGCGATTGAATTGCGAATCGTCAGTCTATGTTACCGTTTGGTATCCTTTTTTACCTAAAAACCTATAAGCAAATTATTTCTGAGCCGTTTTATATAAGCCCATCTAAGGCTCTGGACCTTTGGCACCTCATATGAGGAGAATTTGATAAAAAAAATATCCCATCTAATTGGTCAGTAATTGGTCAGAAAAGGTCAAGTGGTCCCAGAAATTGGTCAGCCCTAGATAACTTTTAATTAAGGCTTAAACTTTCTCAAGGTCGCTCAAGGTCACGCGTGATTTTTGGCACCTCATTTAAGGGAAATTTGCAAAAAATGTATACCATCCGAAAGATTTCTACATCGTGATAAAAGGTCAATTTTTTTCTGTAATTGGTCAGCCATAGATTTTTTTTCTATGAATTTTTGAAGTTCGTTTCAAGGTCACAAAAGAACCTATTGCTGACCAATTATTGAAACTAGCTGACCTTTTATAAAGATATTAGGGCCTTTAAGGTGGTATTACATTTTTGTAAATTTCTAATAAATGTGGTGCCAAAAATCACGCGTGACCTTGAGCGACCTTGAGAAAGCTTAAGCCTTGATTAAAAGTGAAGTGAAGTGATTCTGACCAATTAGATGACATCTTTTTTTTATCAAATTTCCCTCATATGTGGTGCCAAAGGTCCAGAGCCCCCATCTTATGTCAAAAAAAAACTTAACTCCGTCGATAATACCAGTTTGTAAATAAGTCGGTAAAAGTCGTATTTATTGGATTTTCCAAGAACACACTTGGATTGTTGTCCAGAAAGTCATAGCTTAAATAAATTGCATAGCCATCTCGGTATTTCTAAACACATTCCAACAATTGTCTTAAAATCACCTCATTTCTTGCGATAGATAAGTACTCACTGTATATGAAAAGTTATGCATTCTTAAAAAATTGAACTCAAGATTTTGACCAAACTTGTTATTACGATGATTCTGTATGTCTGTCTTTCTGTTTGTCCGTTGAGCTGCACGTTCTACAAAATATAGATAGTATGTATTATGTGCCAAAATTTAAAAAAAAAAAACATTTTTTGGGTTTTTGAAAAGTGTTTCAATTTTTAAAACGGCTTATAAAAGATAAGTGTAATCTACTACCAAAAATTATAAAAATTTACACTTAGTAACAATTAATAGAAGGGTAATTCCATGAAAAAGTGCCCCCTGTCTATTGTTCGATAGTTTTAAAATTAGAATTGCAAAATATCTTACAAGTAAGAAACATATGGCTGAAAATAAAATTAAACTGTAAAAGCCTTAGCCCTAAACGTAAGTTACCGACTTTTTGTAACGTGAGTTACCATGTGTTTTATTATATTTCTATACAATATTTTCAGGTCGTAAGATTCTGCCCAGAAGCTCTCATAGAATATGTATGTTTTGTTTTATTTTGAATTTTCTCATTATAGGCTAAACGGATTTAGATTTATTTTTTGTGTGTACAAATTTCAAAATAGTTTAAATAATATTATATATCAAAATTTTCAAAAAAGAAATTTTTGAATTTTCGATATCTCAAAAACGGGTTAACAATTTGTTTGAAATTTTATTTTTATGTGCACATAAATAAATACTTAAGAGTTGCATACTTCTGTACCAAAATTTGACCTTAAAAATGTTTTAAGAATTTAATGTACAGGGTGTCCCGTAACTCAACGTCAAGCGGGAACCGGGTGATAGGGTAGGTTATATCTGTGCTGGGAAAAATAAAAACAAAAACCCATCTCACTTGCTGTAGTAAAAATAGCAATATATATTTATAGACCAAGAACAAGCGACCGATTTACTCACCTCATTTTAGCAAGGCTTAAACTTTGGTCATAGAAAGATTGAGGCCCAACAGTTATAAAAATGCCCGTCTTACACTCCGGTACCCTCCATGAGGCCTTAAGTTTAAGGCTTGAAGTTGTAAAAAAAAAAGTGCCGATTCATCTCATTTTAGCAAGGCTCATCTTTTAATATATCGTTCATTGATTCAATATATACACGAAAATAACAATGTAAGATGTTTTAGCCCTCCATGATATGCTGTAAGAGGCTCGTGTATATGTAAAAAAAATGACCCCATTCACCTCTTTTTATCAAGGCTGGTATTTACACATAATTAAGATGACATAAAAACAAACACACATTTCAAGTGTAAGACGTTTTTTCGGTCAATAACCCTCCGTAAGACGCTCAAAACTAAATTTCGTTTAAGTCAAGATAGCCCAGCAAAAATAGATTTTTTCAAGGAACAAATTTGTAACAGGCTGATTTTTGGTATACACGTTGGGATTGGCGTTACTTATAACCTGTCAAAAGTCCTCAAACATCCAATGCGCGCTAGTCCCGTTAGGAAGGTCAAAAGTCACGAAAATGGGCTTTTGCTATATATATCGAAAACGGTAAGTTTTAGAAGAAAAAATTGTTCAACAAATATGTAGCTGAGGTAATTTCCAACAAAAAACATATGTACCAAATTGTTCTTATCATTAACCGTTACAAAGTTACAGTACTGCAAAGATTCACAGTATTCCAAAAGAATGCTTTTTCTTCCACACCACCAGAATGGCTTTGTGCGTTTTTTTATTGTGGTATCCCCAGGAGGCCTATTCCACGATGTTGCTTAATGAAGGTGTGTATTAAAATTAATTTTTCATTAAAACAAATTTGAACTAAATTTATTTAATCGTCATTTAATATTTGGTGATCCGAGTTTCCTTGAAACCATAGAAGGAAACTAAAACCGCAACACTCGAAAGAGCTGCTTGGGAATAAACAAATAATACTCTCGTCATATTTACACAAGCTGATAATAATGTGGTCAGTTGGAAGTTCAAATTTGTAATGTATGTTTTCAGAAGGCATTGATAACTTTTCACCTTAAACAAAGATTTTATAATTATATTGTTTAAGTAATCAAGGACACTTAATCTCAAAAAAAGAATTGGCTTCCTTTAAAAAAAAACATAAACTATGTTGATCTACCAGTTGATCTATCAGTCTAAAGAATAATTTCTTTTTATTAATGAGGGGTTGAATAGATTTTTTTCTTTGCAAAATATATATGTATTGGCCTTATGTTAAATTTCCAATCCCTTTTGAGGTTTCATCATAACTTTTTTTTCTTGAAATATTTCATTAATTGATCAGATGTTTAAGATTGACAATACAATTCGCGTTAACACGACTGTCATTCAACAAATAATTTAAAAAGATATATTATTTTTTTTTTTTTAGAAAACTAACAAACAGAAAAAGACAAATTACGTACCAAATCTCTAAAATAAGCAACTTACTTGAACTTTTCACTTGAAAAAGAATTTCTAAAAGTTAAATAGAAAAATGTCTCTCGTTTTTTTTTTCTAAAGAACATCATATATAGACGCGACAAAAGTTATCTATTTTCGACTTGGTTGCTTAATACACAGCTATAGATTTATAATTTGTGTTTAACGAAGTTCATTGTCCTAAAGCATAGTATATTTCGTCGTTGTGTCTATGCTTTTTTAAACTATCGCACCTACAAAAACACTTTTTCTTCATGGGGTTCATTTATCTAGGGAGGCAACTAAATTTAGATGTTAAAATATAATATCTATTTGAACGAGACCTATTTTTTTTGTTCCACTGCATAGGTAGGTATAGGCGGTTTTTTTTGTCGGTGACACTTTAATTCACTATTTTTAGATAAAGTGAATGCAGTAGCAGTTTGAAATTTGACTTTGTTAATGTTTCAATGTGTATGTGACTGACAGAAATAATTCGAAGATAAAGGGCTATTTTAATTCGATAATTTGTAAATACATAAAGTTGCGTTGTGAATATTTCAAGAAATGATAATAGATTTGTGTTTATATTTGAAAGAAAACTTGTGGGGTGGCTCTAATAATATATCAACACAAAGGATTACTTAAACAAAAATCGAAAAGCTTGAAAAATGGACTTCACTTGTAAAATTGATCTCCTAATGTTAATCCAAAACAAAAACTACACACATATATTTTCTATACAATATCTCTATCTTATCGTCAATGCCTACACTAGGGTGGGTCTTGTAATTTTTTTTTTCTTTTGAAAGCACGAAAAGTTGGTTGATTCTGGTTATAAAAAAGCTTATCTATGAATAAGCATTTCATAATCCCTAATTACAATGTGGCGTTTCCCATATACAAATTGTTTAAGAAAAAATGGTCTTGAACTTTGAAATTTTGCAAGTTGCAAATCGTTGAACTTGGGAGATATTTGTTGACTATATACATATTTAGATATTATATCAATAGTAATTTTATAATAATAAAAATCATTTAAGAATCCATCAGAAACACACAGTTGAAGTTTTAGTCTAAAATTTTAAAATGAAATGTGCGTGTGGGTAAGCTTATCTCTTCCCCACGCTCATTAAATATTCTAGTTTTTTTTTAATTTCCTTCTTAAATTATATTGATGCTAGAGAAAGTAATATTCTTAAAAAAAGAAAAATGCCTACTAGTCCAGTCAATTTGTGCTCAGAAAGGCTCTTTGCGAGCAAATTGTGGGGTAGTTTTGATTTGTTCGCTCCTTTATGTTTTCGGAGGTGCTGAATCTGAATCTGAGGTTTGCCAACAAAGTTACGTGACGCAACGTGGACAAAAATGCAAAAATGCATTTTTTGTGAGTTTTGCACTAATGGCTCGAAAACTACCAACTATTCGAAAATTACATCAAACTACCTAATTCGAAAAATCCAGTCAATTTGTGCTTAAAAGGGCAAATTGTGGGATTTTTCGAATAAGGTAGTAAAACGAAAGCTAACGATTTCTCGAAGACGAATGGAGATATTTGAACGATTCAAAAAGAATTTTGAAGTAAATTGTTCATACTTCAGAACAACCAAAAATATAACTTCAAATTTGCATAAAAAATGCATTTTTCTTAAATCTTTAGATTCGAATATCTCAAAAGCGTGACGTGATAGAGCAATTTCGAGTCCAGATTCAAACTTAGCTCATGAAAGACCATCAGAAATGTATATCTTGGTTCATGTTACAGACAAAAATTCAAATTTTGTCACACAAATTAATATCTTAGAGCTTTCGAGTGGATTTTCGAAAACAGTTAAAATACGTCAATTTTCGACTAGCGCTTGAGTCCAAATGGGTTGTTGCAGAAAAAAACTTTAAATAGAGATTTATTACAAATTGTGTATACTTTCAAGGGTACTTTGATTTAATTTTCGAATAGTTGGTAGTTTTTGAGTCATTAGTGAAAAACTCCCGAAAAATGCATTTTTGCATCATTTTTTGCATTTTTTTAAATGTTGCGTCACGAAATTTTGTTGGCGAACTTCAGATTCGGATTCAGCACTGCCGAAAACATAAAGGAGCGAGAAATCAAAACTACCCCACAATTTGCATGGTAAAAATACAATATGACTGGACTATACTTCTCACTGGAAAAAGTTTTCAATCAAGAGCAAAACGAAATGAGAAATGTACACTATATATAATTTAAATTTTATTGCACAAGGAATCTGTTGTCTTGACGTATGCACAAGATTCTGTAAGATTACTTATATGATAATGCCTCCTAGAGTCTCAGACAATATTAACGATGCAACACTCTGAGATCGGCACTCGCTACGCACATGCAAGCTGATAGTGACAGTTTTTATGTAAAATGAAAAGTTAATGCTGGACTTACACGACTGACAAAATTCCATAATTTCTGCCATGCTTTAGCTATTTATTATACGCAAATAGTGTTTTCGTAATTTTTTCTTAAAGCACATCACCTTACTTACTTAAGGTGGCGCTACAGTCCGGGGTGCCACCTTTTACGCTATCCCCCTCTACAGTCCCACTCGGTTGGATTCAAAGACTTTCCGGGTCGGAGCGCTGGTGTCCATTCGCTCAGCCATCACAGTCGTTCCTTCTCAATGCTCACAAAAGTACCACTGATATCACGCTTTGTTAAGAAGACTGATGCCTCTGTAGTTGGTGCAGTTCAGAGGATCGCTTTTCTTGAGGATCGGGCAAACAATGCTGAGGTTCCATTCATCGGGCATGCTTTCCTCCGACCATATTTTACAGATGAGCTGGTGCATACTCCTAACTAATTCATCGCCAGCCGGTTTGAATAGCTCAGCCGCAAGGCCATCAGCTCCAGCAGCTTTATTGTACTTAAGTTTAAAAATAGGTATCTTCACTTCGTCGAGATCGGGTAGACGGAATTGTTGGTCTACGTCGTCAAGGTTGAGTTGTGCAATTTGCATGGTAGCGGAATTCGGTTCGTGATCGCCGTTATACAATTTTCAGGTATGATTTTCCATATCATCAGCACCGACTGCGATTCTACTACGATGTTCCCCTGATTGTCCTTGCAGGCTTCGGTTCGGGCATTGTATCCTTGGGAGGTTCTTTTTACTTCATGCTAAAACTTCCGAGCTTCATTCCTGCAATGGAATCCCTCTAATTCCTCGATCGCGCGCATCGCATGTTCTTTCTTTTTCCTTCTAAGAAGCTTGTGTTCTTCTCTCCTCTTCTGCTCGTAGAGTTCGCGAGCAGCTTTGGCCCTTCTATGCAGCGCCGACGCTTTGTATGCCTGTTGTTCGGCTGCATGTACTTGTCGACATTCTTCGGTGAACCAGGGGTTTCGCTGTGGTGGTCGTGTGAGGCCCAGCATGTCAGAGGCGGCATCTCTGATGGCTTCCTGACAGCTTTTCTACTGGTTTTCGATATTTGCAGTTGGCGGCAAAGGACTATTTAAGAGGGCACGAAAGACTTGATCGGAAAAAGACCTGGCGATTTCTTGCGACTGTAGCCGTCCGAGGTCGAAATTCCTCACAGTATTTCCCTGTTTTGGCTTTGGTCTGGATATCCGTAGCATTACCTTTGGTACAACGAGGTAGTGGTCCTGGTCAACGTTGGCTCCTCGGAACGTTCGGACATCCTAGGTGCCTTGCGTCGATTTCAATGTGGTCAATCTGGTTGGCGGTGGATTGACCAGGAATTCGCCATGTCCCCTTGTGTATATCGAGATGCGGGAACTGTGTACTAGCTACCACAACGTTTCGCCCCGCAGCAAAGTCGATTAACCTGAGTCCGTTATCGGAGGTGGTTTCGTGCAGGCTGTATTTTCCGACTAAAGATGTCTTCTCTTCCTAGTTTGGCATTAAAATCACCCAAGACAATTTTAATGTCATAACTAGGGCATTGCTCATATGGCTTGTCCAGGAGCTCGTAGAAATCATCCTTGGTGACGTCATCTTCCTCCTCTGTGGGGGCTTGCGCGCATATGAGGCTGATGCGTTGGCGAACTTAGCATTGATGCGAATTGTCGTCAGGTTTTTGTTCACATAGTTGAAACTCAAGACTTTGCCTAAGTCTGCCTCTAACAACAAATCCACATCCAAAAAGACGCTGCCCTTGTGGTCGGTAGCAGTCACCGTAGTAGATATCGCAGTCTTTCAGTTTTCTTTTGCCCGGCCCATCCCATCGCACTTCTTAGATGGCGGTGATGTCTGCTTTGTAGCAGTCTAGGGCTTCCGCTAAATGTTCGGCTGCACCCGGTCTATAGAGACACAGAACATTCAACGTGCAGATCCGAAGTTCGTTGTCTTTATTTCGTTTGCTAGGTTCGTCAGCAGTAAATCCGTCCGTATCCGAGGCTTGTTGTTGCCTAGCAACTAAATAGCTTTACGTGGCCGGGAAGTCACCCCGAACGTGACGACACGACCCCCAACGTTGAGGACCAGACTCTTACAATATAACTCCAAGGGCGGATAGCCGGATTAACCGCTCCTTATAGGCCTGTGAATATGTTGTAGTAGTTTGTACAAGGTGTTCACTAAGTAGTTCAGCCTAACTGGATCTGTAGACGCCAACGTTGATTCCATTTTGAGAATTCTTCCGCTGCCACCTGAATAAAGGAGAAGTGCCTTAGTGGGAACACTCCTCCCCCCTCTCTCGTTTGCTGCCGCCAAAACCATTCACAGGGATTGGAGCCACATCTTCAGTTAAAGGTATTAGGCACCCGATGTTCACCACTTTGAGGTGAGAGTAGGAGTTGATAGACAGAGGTTCGCTGTGAAAAAAAAGCTTGTGGACGCTTGTGTCCTCTTGAATGCACCATGTCTACCTTTTGAACATCATTTGAACATTTCAAGGTTCTACCGTGTCGGGAAGTGCTCTCCATAATTTTGATGATATGTCAGTGAGTGAGTCATACAGTCAGTCAGTCCAGGCCGGGCAGATTATGTTCAGCCCGAGTGGATAGCGAGTGGATATAAAAAAAACTTATCGAACAATAAGATTGATCGCAAAAATAAAAACGTTTTTTAACTTTACTTTAATAAAGCCGATTAAGTGACATTGTTGATCTTAAATATGTTTTGAGTCGACCATCAGGGAACAAAAACTCCATTTCTTAGAACATGATGATCCTAGACCTTTCATATAATAAAGCAGATAAACGAAGAGCACGAATTCTGTAATAATTCTACTAATTCGTTCGTATGAATGCAAAAACGTTACAGCTTCTTAACTGTTCGTTGCGTTTTATCAAAAGTTCTTTAAACATTTCCTTAGGTATCGCTTAGCCTTTATTTGTCGGAGTCATCTTTATAAAAATTTACAATAATATCGCCATCTGCTGCCAGTAGCGATTCATTTCATAAATTTTAAAAATTGAGCAAAATTTAATCTGTTCTTCAGTGATGAAAATTTATAGGGTGTTTAAATTTGAAACTCGGGCACGTACCTGTATTTAGCCGTACTTTTGCACTGTAGTACTGTAGAGCTATCTGGAGCTTATCAACTTGAAGTTCAGCGAGAGATTCAACAGGTTTTTGTTAAATATCTTCGAATTTAGATTCACGGCGGAAGCTTCTAAAACATTTCATGTTTCTTATTTTGCCAAACAGTTTTAGGCGGAATCAAATTTCTGTATCTGAATTTGTAGCTGAAAAAATGCCTATGCATTTCGAAAACCCCAAAGTAGCTGTAATATTTTTTGTATAGTTAAAGTGTCCGCTTAAATAAATCTGAGGTTAGCGGTAAAAATATTAAATGGAATGAATAGCTTTTACTTTTTAAATGCCATTTGAGTTGGCAAATAATTGAATGCTATACCTATAATAATAGCGCTAGCCCCCATTTTTGAGGTCCAATATTTCAAAATTCCGCTGAAATAATAATGAAATACATAAGTGGACAAAAGTATGAAAATCAAATGCTTAAATGCTTATTTATTGCGCAAAAATTAATTTTGTAGATTTTATGGATACAATTCGCATTTTGTAAGTAACTTATGGGGGTAACTAACGTCCTTCTATAATGGGAATTTAAATACAAACAAAGAACACTAGGCGAGCAAAAAAAAATCCGATTTGCTTGATAACACGTGAGGAGGCTTCAAATTCTCGTAAACAAATTTTGGATTATCTTATGTTTACTCACCGGAAGTTTGATTTTCAGCACAAACATCAGATATAAAAAGTTATTTCTTTCCAACAGAATAAGGGATGTATGAAAATCAGCTAAGTATCTTAGTCTTTGTATACTTAGCTGATTTTCATACATCCAAAATCAGCTAAGTATCTTAGTCTTTGTATCATAGGGTTCACAATCCCTAGGGTACCACAATGGATCTACATTGATCTAAGTGTGACGGTAACAAAACCAACTGTCAGCCCATTTACCTAACCTAACCTAGTCTTTGTATATATAAATTGTATATAATAAATTTATATATATTTGTCCATACAACGCTTTCGATTATTATAGAAAGGTAGAAATTGGTAGATCGGTAAGGTTTGATGTGCATACAAGGATACAAAATAAATTTTTAGAATTTTCCGCTCAGGGGGCGCGACATCCACTCAAATCTTCCCATATCATCCACCCGCTTTTTGTATAATATATTTATCAATAATATAGTGCACTCCAAATTTTTGTAGAACGATCAAAATTAGTAGATATGATAAAATTTCAAGAGCTTATCAGGAGAAAAATTAAAAAATTGAGATTTTCCCTTCAGGGGGCTTCCCCATCCACCCACTTTTTTATTGAACAATTTTGGTTGTTGTAGAATGATGAAATTTGGAAAAGCAGCAGGGGCTCATTTTTACCTCATCATCATCATCGTGTCCTGTAACCCCGGCTGGGGAATAGGGCGTCATTTTTACCTAGAATAATAAAATCTTTGCAAAAAAGAGTGAAATCACAAAACAAACATAAATGTTAAAAAAAGAGCCAAGTTCTTATACACTCCGCTTCAACTGAATAGACACACTAATTTTCAAAGGAACTTTGTCCATTTTTTTCAAAACATTGTGCATTAATGTATCATTTGATAATGCTTATTGTTTGTTTATAATGTTGGGAACATAAATCAGAAAAAAAAAAAAATTAAAAAGCACCTTTATTTTTTCTCCGGCTCTCTTGCAAAGCTTTTCACATCGAAAAATGCGTGTTTTTTTTTTGCGTCAACTGAATAGTCACACGTATTGAAATTGATTAAAAATGTTAATGGAAGGAAGTAAAAGAAGTTTGTTTTTTTAAGTATTTTACTGGGCAATTCTAGTAGTGGGTAGTTCCACTTTTTTTTTATAAAACTTCATAAATTTCAACCGCCATCGCCATGGCATCATATACTTTCTCTATGTAATCCAGCTAAATTTCGGTCCAGGCATATTTCATGGCTAAAATTTGGGATTTTTTGGCCCTAAACTGATATCCAGGCTCATCAACTATTTGTTTTCATTCAGGTTTTGTTAGGCTGAGTACGGTGTTCATTGAAGAAATTCTTGTTTTGTCCTGGTGAAAAGTCCAGCTTATGGATCCAAAAATATTAAAAAATTAAGAAAAGCCTCTTTCCAATATATTTTATGAATTATAGCAGTCATTTAATATCAAATATCTTAAGTAGAATAACATCGAAACAACTCCATATTATGACAGAAATTTGGTGTTTAATGATTACTGATTGAAATTTGGTGGATTTACTTGGCAAGTTTTCGCGTAATTACTAAGTTACTCACAATGAAAACTTGACCAATGAACCCATCAAATTTCAATCAGCAATCATAAAATACCAATTATCTGTCATAATTTAGAGTTGTTTTGATATTATTAAAAAATAACGGTACCTTACATACAAATGTTAAAGAACCGTTAAAGAAAACCTCATTTTTCAAATGCTCCTGTCTGAATGCTAATATTTTTACAGTTATTTATGATTTTGGATTTGCTCTGTATTTGCTTTATAAATTAAATTATTGTTTTTTTGACATGAACTTCCAAAGAGTAAAAAACAAGTTTTTAAAAAGTATTTAAAAAAAAATTATTTCTCCAAATCACTTCGATACTTTTTTTTTTAGAAATTTTATTTGTATCTGCATATTAATAAATAACTACTTTAAGGTTAAATTAAAAAATGTTTCCTTAAAAATGTTTTGACAATTTTATAAATAAAAAATATTTTTTAAAAACCGCTCCAACGATTTCTAAAATTTTTATTCCATAAATTTACATTTTTATTTAAGAATTCGAGTGGCATTCTTTTTTCTTCCCATCAAAGTATTAAAGAATTTTTTTAACAAATTAAAATAAAGAATTTCATACATACCTCTTGCCCATAAGAGCAAGTACGTATGACCCAGACGTGCATTTCATTTGTATTTAGGTCAAGAACTTATAAATAAAATCTGATAATCATGCTAAGAAAATTGATAACCTCTTTTTATTTAAAAAGAAAAAAATGTAAAATTAATAATTTGCTGTAGGTTCGAAATTAATTAAAATTTCAAGTACCCATTTGAAAACCTCTGTTGTCATTATTTATTTATTTGATAAACAAAATTTTTTTCAAATACTGAAAATGAAAACGAAAATGATAACACGAAATTTTTGTTTAACAACTAAACATAAAACTTAGCAGCAATAAAAATACAATTTTTAATTAAGAAATGTGATTTATTTGTGCCATTTATTTTAATTTGACTTCTGGCTTAACAGAGAACCACTAACTTTCAGGTAGTAAGGTTATTGTCCAAAAAGTGGCTTTTCTCCATTGAGAGAGAAATGTTTTGAGCGAAATTCTCTGCAAAATAGTTGTTTTCGGTTATAGGCTATTGATTATGTCCTAAAAAACAGGGCAATAAGGATGTAAGACGTTCATAGAATTTTATTGTAAAAATCATCAAAGGGGTCATTGAAGATGAGAAAACCACGGAGTGCTATTAAATTGGAGGGTGCATTTTTGAGAGGGGGGTGCAAAAGCACCCTTTTTGGTTTTTTGCATATAACTCGAAAACGAAGGAAAATTTCGAGATAATTCTCAAAACCTTTTTTGTAGAGAATAAAATTTACCATCAAAATGGATTTTTGAAAAAAAATTTAAAAAATTTTTAGTTAGCTAATTTTTAAAAAAATCATTGCAAAAAAATGTAAAAAATCGCATTTTTTGTTTTTTTTTTTACGTATCTGCTTATAACTTTCTTAACAGCAGAGATAGGTATAGGCATTGCTGCATATAAAAGAAAGATAATTAAATTTTCTTTAAAATACATTTAAAAAAAATGGTTTGGATACAAATCGACCGAGAAATAGTCGTTCAAACTAGGCTGATGTTAAGTTTTTAAAGCTTTATAAATGGCATTTTTGGCTATTTTGATGGACTTGTAAGACACCCAAACTGAGTGTATTAGGGAGTCATGCCCAGTTGAGTCAAAAATAAAAGTCAAGTTTAAAAATTTTCACAGTTTTAGGGTTGCCATCTCATTCTTTCAAAATTTAGAATAGTTGCCAAAATCAACAAAATTGCTCTTACAAAGTCGGGTTTTGAACACACGTTAGCTTATACCTTCTCGAACATGAAAAAAAAAGTGCCACACAAAGTTTTGTGGTTGAAAGTCCTTGCCAGAGGAGCTCAACATTTTCAAAATGGGTATTATAAGAAATACATTTTTTTTATTTCAAATAACTGTCAAACATTGTTCTACAAAGCCAGGTTTTCAATATATGCTGGCTAATTTCTCCTTTAATAGAGACAAAACTGTGCCAGACGAGTTTGGCTGTCGAAAATGCATGCCAGGCAGCCCTTAATGTTATAATGTTGGTGATTTTGTTTCCTTTTGTTTTCTTATTTATTAAATAATTATCAAAACTAACAAATCTACTTTCACAAACCGGGGTATTTGGTAGTTTATGCCTTTCGTTATATCGACAAAATAGTGCAAGACGAGTTAGGTATTCCAAAATAAAAAAAAAGTTATTTCTTTAATACCTACTTAGAAAATGTTGAGCTGGTCTGGCAAGGACCATCAACCGTAAAACTGATCTAACACAATTTTTTTTCATGTTCGAGAAGGTATACGCTAATAGTGCTCGAAACCCGGCTTTGTAAAAGCAAGTGTGTTGGTTTTGACAATTATTTTAAATTTTGAAAAAAATTAGATGGCAACCCTAAAACTGTGAACAATTTTAAACTTGACTTTTATTTTTGACTCAACTGGTCATGACTCCCTAATACACCCAGTTTGAGTGTATAATCTAACAAGTCCATCAAAATAGCCAAAAATGCCATTTATAAAGCTTTAAAAACTTAACATCAGCTTAGTTTGAACGACTATTTCTCGGTCGATTTTTATCCAAACCATTTTTTTTTTTTAAATGTATTTTAAAAAAATTTTATTTATCTTTCTTTTATATGCAACAATGCCTATACCTATCTCTGCTGGTAAGAAAGTTATAAGCAGATACGTAAAAAAAAAAAAAACAAAAAATGCGATTTTTCACATTTTTCTGCAATGATTTTTTTTAAATTAGCTAACTAATCATTTTTTAAATTTTTTTTCAAAAATTTATTTTGATGGTAAATTTTATTCTCTACAAAAAAGGTTTTAAGAATTATCTCGAAATTTTGCTTCGTTTTCGAGTTATATGCAAAGAACCCTGCTTTTGCACCCCCCTCTCAAAAATGCACCCTCCAATTTAATAGCACTCAGCGGTTTTCTCATCTTCAATGACCCCTTTGATGATTTTTACAATAAAATTCCATGAACGTCTTACTTCCTTATTATATGACATAATCAATAGCCTATTATGTTTACCGTAGTTTTTGATATCATACTCAATGGGCTCACGAATCGTGCTCAGTGTTGCCGAATCTCATGATTTATCATGATTTTTAACCTTCAACTCATGAAATCATGAGTTTTTGAAACTCATCTTTCCGAAGTTTACTCAAATTTATTCCATACGGTAAAGGTTTTCACCATAAATAATTAAACTTTAAAAGTAGATTACAAACGTGGTTCAAATTTTGATCCGTGGTTCGGCAATTTGAAATCACCGATTTAAGCAAGTTAAATGAGGTTCAACGATGGTTCAAGCTTTTAATTAGCTATTATATAACATACCTGAACCTTGAATCATCGTTAAAACTCATTGAACTCATCTAAATTCTTGATTTGAAATTGCTAAACCACGGATCCAAATTTGAACCACGATTGTACAAGTGGTCCTAAATCCAAAAACACCGACATTTTTTGTTTAAGCTAGATAAAAGAGAGTTGCTAAAGCTGAAATAAAGTCGTGTCTCAGCTGAAGACTTAACGACACTCAAGACATTTTTAAAAAGTGGGAAAAATTGAAAAAAGTAAAAATTGTTTTCCACGAAAGATGCCTGTGTGCGAAAAAACGTACGAAAACTGTATTTTGAATCTCAAATGATTTTGCATCACGGAATCGATTACAAAAATCTTTTAGGCTTTTTTCTCAGCTTTTGGTGGGGTGAAGGCTAAAAAAAATAGCAAACGATAATTTGAGTATCCACTTTATTGAGTTTTAAAATTGAAAAATATGCTGTTATTTACTTTAAGCGTCATAATACCTTATCTGGGAGACTATAAGGAAACAAATTAACAAAAAACACTGTTAAGCCCCTCACCAAAGGCTGAGAAAAAAACTGTAAAATCTTTTTACTTATGATGCCACGCCTAGAAGCACTCATAGTTCACACTCATTATTTTGGCTTCTTATGTCAAATGACAAAATTTTCTTTTGGGACTAAAATAATCTCATGATTTGTGTTGTAAAATCATGATAATTTTATTTTTGAATCGGAAACACTGAGTGCAACATATTTTTCTGAGCCACGGTGACTTTCCGTTCGCTGATGCAATTCCGAGAGCACTGCTTCCAATCATCCAGGTCAAGCTATCTGGCATCAGCGATGATCTGATTTTTATACCATTCTTCATTATTTTTGACTTGAATCTGCGCGCTAGTTTTCGAAGACTCTTGCCTGGAGTTTTCGACGCATCTTGGTACAGCTTGGTACACGGCTGTATCTTCTGCCCTTTTTGTCCGCCTTTAGAAAGAGTCCAGTATCAGTTCTTCCTTTCCACTACTTATAGTTCAACACTCATCGCTGTTGACGAGGACTGACAAGAACAGGATTTTGTATTCACCTGTCTTGCTGATCTGCTAAATACTGTGTCGCTTTGCCATCAACTCTGTCAGCTTCTTTTATCTACATTGTAGACGAAGTCTTGCGTTCATTTAAGTTTTCATGTTAGGTTCCAGCATTTCCGTTCAAATCTCCGCTAGGTATCTCATTGAATTTCCGTTCAAGTTTGACCGAAAATACACTTTCCCACCCTTGAATTAAAGAAAAAAAGGAAAACTGTTAACATTTAAATAGAACGAGTTGAGTATTTATGTTAATTTATTCTTTCTTTTAAAGTTAATTTGTCTATACGCTTTCATCATGGTGTAGAATGCATCAATGATGTTTCTTTGATATCTGAATATAATACTGAATGTCATACCTATTATGAATACGAATTCAATAATAAAACTTGTTTCCCAGTACATTGAACCACACAATACGTCGATATTTAAAGGCAGAGCTAAAAAAACAAACAAGTTTCCTGAGCCAGAGAGGTCAATACAGACGACATCGATATCACATAGCTACACAAGTATCAATTTTGAGTGAAAGGCGTTCATACCACAAGAGTGATAATATCTGTCAAAGCCCCCAATAACTATCACAGTACGAGAAAACGAAGAATCAACCTGTTCCTATTTTGTTTTTTGTTTTTGTTTTTGCTTTACTTATGTACGATGTTATGCGCATGTAAACCAGATCAAAACAAACTAATCAAGCTATTTATGTATATTTATTCCAACATAGGTATCTCTTCGTTAAAGAAACAAAATTTGGAAATATTTCTCTGGGAAGATAACACAGATAAGAGTCTCTTAGAACTTTTTTTTTTCTTTATCCAACTTTTAATAATCAAACCAAACCAAACAATTTTAACATCTTGAAAAATTAGAATGGTGAATGCTAAGCAATAAAATATTGTCTGAACAAAAAAAAAAAACAAGAGGTTGTTAATGATACAACGTTTACTACTGGTTCTAGTGGTCACTTCTTTTGTAAAACTATTGCGACGCAACCTTTCTTCAGAGCTTTTGGCTACAAATTTTTTTTTTTTTTTCAAATAAAACGTAGTGCGAATTTGTTGATTTCTTAGAAATTCTCCTCAACAACGATTTGAGATTGTTTTTCACTTAAGCAAGTATTTAACTTTTAAAGACAAGTACAGGAAGTATTGGTTATATTTGAGTGTAGGATAATTTTTTTTTTTTTTTTCTTCTTGAAAACGATTGTAAAGATTGCCATTAAACTTCGTAGGTAGGTAGGTACCTATTGTTTGATGTCCATGAAGCACGTATTTGCTCTTATGTTCAATATTATCATAGAATTTTTAAAATTATATTATGTACAATGTACATATCGCCCATTTGTTACAAAACCATCATAACCCAAAATTCACTGTTTCGAAATAAATGCGATTGAAAATTTCGCGGTCGTGAGAAATGTATAGAAAAACGACTGTGGTGCAACGAATACTGTGCTTTTATTTGAAATTGAGAAGAGATATCGATGTAGATGTACTACAAAAATAAAGACAAAAAAATCATAATCAAGATCATCAATATTCGAGTTTTGCCTGTCTTATGGGCGATATACATACATGACTAATAGGTAGGATGTTCAAAGGGTAGACACGGTGCATTCAAGAAGTCACAAGCGTCCACAAGCTTTTTTTCACAGCGAACCTCTGTCTATCAACTCCTACTCTCACCTCCAAGTGGTGAACATCGGGTGCCTAGTACCTTTAACTGAAGATGGGGTTCCAATCCCTGTGGACGGTTTTAGGGGGCAGCAAACGAGAAAGGGGCGGAGGGGTGTTCCCACTAAGGCAATTCTCCTTCATCCAGGCGGCAGAACTACTTAGTGAACACCTTATACGGGCTACTACGACGAATATGTCGTGAGCTCAGGCCCATAAGGAGCGGTTAATCCGGCTCCCCGCCCTTGGAGTTATATATATAGGGTTTGGTCCTCCAGGTTGGGGGTCGTGCCGTCGGGGTGACTTCCCGGCCACGTAAAGCTATCTTAGTTGTGAAGCAACAACAAGCCTCGGATACGGACGGATTTACTGTTGACGAACCTAGCAAACGAAATAAGGACAACGAACTTCGGATCTGCTCGTGGAATGTTCTGTCTCTCTATAGACCACGTGCAGCCGAACATTTAGCGGAGGCCCTAGACTGCTACAAAGCAGACATCACCGCCATCCAAGAAGTGCGATGGGATGGGCCGGGCAAAAGAAAACTGAAAGACTGCGATATCTACTACGGTGACTGTTACCGACCACAAGGGCAGCGTCTTTTTGGATGTGGATTCGTCGTTAGAGGTAGACTTAGGCAAGAAGTCTTGAGTTTCGACTATGTGAACGAGCGCCTCACGACAATTCGCATCAAGGCTAAATTCGCCAACATTAGCCTCATATGCGCGCATGCCCCCACAGAGGAGAAAGATGACGACACCAAGGATGAGTTCTTCGAGCTCCTGGACAAGACATATGAGCAATGCCCTAGCTATGACCGTAAAATTGTCTTGGGTGATTTGAATGCCAAACTAGGAAGAGAAGAGGTCTTTGGTGCCACAATCGGAAGATACAGCCTGCACGACACCACTTCCGATAACGGACTCAGGCTAATCGACTTTGCTGCGGGGCGAAACGTTGTGGTAGCTAGTACGCAGTTCCCCTATGTCGATATACATAAGGGGACATGGCGAGTTCCTGGTCAATCAACCGCAAACCGAATTGACCACATTGCGATCGACGCAAGGCACTCCTCCAATATCAAGGATGTCCCAACGTTCCGAGGAGCCAACGTTGACTCGGATCACTACCTCGTTGTAGCAAATGAAATGCTACGGATATCCAGACCAAAGCCAAAACAGGGAAATACTGTGAGGAAGTTCGACGTCGGACGGCTACAGTCGCAAGAAATCACTAGGTCCTTCTCCGATCGAGTCTCTCGCGCCCACTTAACTATTCCTTTGCCGCCAACTGCAAACATCGAGAACCAGTGGAAAAACTGAAAGATGCCGCCTCTGATGTCCTGGGCTTTGCACGACCACCACAGCGAAGCCCCTGGTTCGACGAAGAATGTCGGCAAGTATATGCAGCCAAACAACAGACATACAAAGCGGCGCTGCATAGAAGGACCAGAGATGCTTGCGAGCTCTACGAGCAGAAGAGGAGGGAGGAACACAAGCTTCTTAGAAGGAAAAAGAAAGAGCATGAGAAACACGCGATCGAGGAATTAGAGTGATGCCATTGCAGGCCCGAACCGAAGCCCGCAAGGACGATCAGGGGAACATCGTGGTGGAATCGCAGTCGGTGCTGAGGATATGGAAAAATCATTTCGGTAAATTGTATAACGGTGATGACGAACCAAATTCCGCTACCATGCAGATTGCACCATTCAACCTGGACGACGTAGGCCAACAATTCCGTCCACCCGATCTCGACGAAGTAAAGATAGCTATATCTAAACTTAAGTCCAATAAAGCTTCTGGAGCTGATGGCCTTGCGGCTGAGCTATTCAAAGTGGCTAGCGATGAATTGGTTAGGAGTATGCACTAGCTTATCTGTAAAATACAGTCGGAGGAAAGCATGCCCGATGAATGGAGCCTCAGCATTGTTTGCCCGATCCTCTGTACTGCACCAACTACAGAGGCATCAGTCTTCTTAATATCGCCTACAAGATCTTCTCTGCCGTACTCTGTGAACGCCTGAAGTCATTCGTCAACAACCTGATAGGTCCATATCAGTGTGGCCTTAGGCCAGGGAAGTCCACCATCGGCCAAATATTCGCACTACAGCAGATCTTGGAGAAAACCCAGGAGTTTCAAATCGATACCCACCACCTGGCGCAACAGCTCATGGAGAACCAGGGCCTAGTGACTTACAACTCACAACCATTCCTGTGTGCGTGTTTGTTGGCAGGAATGGAGGGGACCTACAGTTTTTTGCCGAGTCCGAACGGCTAAATAAGAAGCACTTTTTTCATGACAAGTATACTCTTGGAGGATTTGTCAGTTCCTCGCAAGAGGCAGTACCTCGAATAAAACATTTCTGTTTTTAGGTGGCACGGCTGGGAATCGAACCCACACCTTTGGCATGACAGTCCTACGCACTAACCATCAAGCCACGAGGTACTACAATCTTTCAAAAGTCCGTCCAACTACTCGCTTACGCTGACGACATTCACATAATCGGAAGAACAAAGCGTGATGTCAGTGGTGCTTTTGTGAGCATTGAGAAGGAAGCCAAGAAGATGGGTCTAACGGTGAATGAAAGCAAAACAAAATATATGCTGTGAACAAGAAAGGACACCCAACACCGACGTCTCGGACAGAACGTCACTATAGACAGCTATAATTTTGAGGTGGTCAGAGACTTTGTCTACCTAGGATCCGCTATAAACTCAGCGAACGATACCAGTGCTGAGATCAAACGAAGAATTACTCTTGCCAATCGCTGTTTCTTTGGGCTAAGAAGGCAATTGAGAAGCAAAGCCCTCTCTCTCGAGCTTGCAAGTGGAAGAGGACCGCAACCAACTTGGCGTGTCAAACTGGAGACAGCTGGCTAGAAACCGAGCTGGCTGGAAGAAGCTTGTTGGTTTAGGCCCTGGTCCACCCCGGACTGTAGCGCCACCTTATGTAAGTAAGTAAGTAAGTAAGTAAAAGGTAGGTAAAGATTACTTGAAGGAGAAAGAACAGATTTTGAACTTTAAACATGAATTTTTGAAAGGGAAAATTAGTACTTTCAGATTCCGTATAGTCCCATCATATTAGCCGAAAAATCAGCAAAATTACTGAAAAATTGTCGGAAAGCTGAGGCCGAATTACCGCTTCCGTGACCGAATGAGTGAGTGCCATCAGTGATCGAATGAACGAGTAACCACATCAAATTTGGGTATACTAGATTGCTCGAAACGTGAGCGGTAATGCCAAACTCACATAATTCAGTCACGTATTACTCGATAACTGATGCGGTAATTTGGCCTCTGGATTTTGGTACATAGCATTCCTATTGCATTTTAGGGAAACTGTAAAAAGTCCCCATCGATATGATTGCCGCAAACAATTTTGCATGGGTTCAAAGGCTCCAAAGGGCTTCTAAGGAATATCTCCCGGACGGTGACTCTTACAGAAAAAATCGCAAGGACTAGGTTATAGCTTTAAAAATTTCCTACAAAAAATGTTGAGTAACTTTTTGACATAAGAGTAACCGTTTTAGAGATAATTCAATCGGTAGAGTTACGGATTTTATGTTTCTGTAAAAATTTTATACTTTTACACCACAACAAGGTGAGCTTTTATTGCAAGGTATCCCCGAGGAAAATTTGAAAGCAGTTCCAAAAAATATATGCAGTGATTTATTTAAAGGATTTGGGAAAGTTCCCAATAGTTTCGGGCTCTACTACATTAATCATACGCAGTCGAAGGTCACGAAACATGGTATATATTCGTGATTCGCATAAAATGTGACAAAAAGCTGGAGTATAAGGTGGATTGAGAAAAGAAAAACATCGTGTAGGAGAGAAGTTCTATTCTCCCCTGTTTAGCCGGGACGGGAAATTTTCTATAAAATTGAATAAAACAGACAAAAATTATTAAAAACAACGCTTACAATTACATGGTATACTTTTTTGTAAAGCCAAAGATCTCTTTTTTTTATTTTAGTTTTAAATAAAGTTGTATGAGTGAACAGTTTTTGAAAAATCAATTTTCAAACTCAAAATTTTGAAAAAGAAAATTTCAAAATTATTTTTACGTAATTAACTATGTATCTACTATTTTTGTTTTCAAAATTCAATGCTCTTATTAAGTTATAGTCAAAAACAGAAAATTATTGAATGAAATATTTGTACTTAATTACATCCAATTTTGAAAAAAAAAAATAATAATTTTTTTTTTTTCAAGTAACATTTTTCGTAGATTCATTTTGTCCATTGGTTTCAAATTTACAGAATCGTTTGGTATGTTAACTCAGAGACTACACTGAGGGCTGTTTCCGTTATGGTGCTATCTATCTCACTTTCGATAGTGAAAGTTATTGAAATCTTTGCAAGGAACAATTTGCGCTGTGGAGCACTGCCAAGTTCGGTAGTGAAAGGCGTGAAACGTAATATCCAAAGTGTCGCACATCCGTTTAGTTAAATTTCTGACAACTGAAAGATGAATTTAACCCTCAACTGAAAAGCTGCTTCCGAGTCAACTTAGGGTTTATTTATTTTCAGGATTATTTAACTCTGATTTAACTCAGAGCTAACTCAGTAGTGAAAAACTGGTCCTTATAGATAGAGAAAATATGTAGAGAAAGTAAAAATAGAGGACGGACGCTTAAAGAGACGTTCAAACAAGTTAAAAATTGTCAAACAATATCTCGTTGGCTTTTGGGATAAATTTGGCCTAATCTACAAAAAATGTTTGCTAACCATTAGGGTGTTTCATTTTATAAAGCACAAAATAAAATGTTAAATTTTACCTGACTTTGCTCATGCCCCGAGTCTCTCTGACAAAAAAGATATTTTTGCCAAATTTTAAGAAGATTGGAGAATATTTAGAGGTTGCGCATTTTGATCACTTTTTTAAAAGTAGGCAAAAAATAGGATTTTTACATTTTTTGCAGCTTTTAGAGAAAATGTGTTTTTTTTAATAAGAACACAAAAGTCTAGCTCCCATCACCCTTAACGGTGAGTTGATCTTCAAAAAAAAAAAAATTAGTTGCGTCAGTTAGGGCAGGGGTAAGGGGATAGGTGAACCCCATGCAGTCAATTCCGGTAATTTAATCAAAAGAGATCCCTACCAATAGAGGACAAGCAATTTTTTTTGGCCAAAATTGGATTATGTGGATGTAATATGTGACATATTGTTTAGAAAGGACAGCACTGCGTATTACACAGTTATGTAACAAAAGACATTTTTCATAGTAAACGATAACTGTAAGATAGGGTTATCTTTCGAGGAGGTGACGTGAATTGGCCACCAAGATCGTGAGATTTGCCCCCATTAAACTTTTCGTGGGGTTTTCTGATGTCGCAGGTCTATGCTCATGAGCCGCAATCAACGATGCCCTCAAAGTCAAAATAATTTAGGCCATCGTTCAAATTCAGCCCGAGCTATGCAACAAAGGCATTCAAATTTCGACGTCTCGGATCCTTGCCACCGTGCGCAGCCGTGGCAGATATTTTGAACAATGTCATATTCCATACTATATATTTAATATAGCATACTTATAGTCCCTTCAAAAAATAATAAGAATTTCGTTAATACCACACACACAGCTTGTTTTATTCCATTTCAAAGTCGACCTGCCCTCTCTAATTGGTAAACCGTGTAGGCATAACGCTCGAAGTTTGAAGGTACAGTTCGAAGAGAAATTATTTTAAAAAGAATTGAAGGTAGGGATGTCACAAATTAACAAAATGTAGTTTAGATTGTACTTGTAGACACACAACCTTCACAAGATGAAACAAGTGCATGAGAAGCCCTTTAATACAAAGGACTTCAATATTTGAAAACTCAATAGTTTCAGATAAAAGTGATCAAAATGCGCAACCTCTAAATATTATCCAATCTTCTTGAAATTTGGCATACATATCTTTGACATCACTTAGACTCGGGGCGTGAGCAAAGTCAGCCAAAAATCACACCTTTGGAAATATGAAACACCCTACTAACCATATACAACAACTACATGTCTACTTAAGTGATCTTAAATACTTTAATTTAAGAAAAAAAAATTCTATTATGAATATTCTATATACTGAAATAAATAAGCCAAGATAACTAAGCACTATTTATTTTCATTTATAGATTTATTTTGTATATTCTTTTAATAACATGAAACAGGTTTCCAACCCTTCGTTTAGTTAAATAAATAACATCGAAGAAAAAAACCAGTTTGTATTTAAAATCACCTGCTTCTAACTTCACGTTTCACACTCTAATAATAATGATTAAAATGTGTATCTCTATTATAACTACCTCTTCTAATGTTTTGGTTTTGTTATCAGAAGTAAAATAGGAGTTCTTTCCAGCTTATACCTACATATGTATACTGTGAAACTGGTATTTACAAAAACGTTTGTGTTTTGTGTAAACAAACCTATTAGGTACTTTTATTTACTAAAAAAAAATAATAAACAAATTTAGAACCGCGAGACTGAACTTGATTGATGTGTGTAATATATACTACATACATACCTTACACTTCCAAAATTTATAATATCATGACGGTTTATGTGCGTTATGCTGTAATATGTTTGAAGACTTAACTTTTATCTCAAATGATACATCAGATAGTAAAAGCCAATTGTTTAAGGCTTTTAGAGTCATAAAAAGTATACGTAAATTTTTTCAACGAAATGAATAATTGTTTCGATAGCAAAACATAAAACAAACAAGAGTGTCTGTCTGATTATTTTGAAGTCGATGACTTGAAAATGTTTTTATTTTATTTTATTTTATTTTATTTTATTTTATTTTATTTTATTTTATTTTATTTTATTTTATTTTATTTTATTTTATTTTATTTTATTTTATTTTATTTGTTTTAAATAGGAATTTTATTTTTGAATAGCTTAAAAACAAAGCGAGAGTGAAGTGTACATTGCGTATATTAAATGACAAAGATGTATAGCATATACATTTATATTTTTTTATATAATTTATTTGGGTTTTTATAAGTTTTATAAAATTATAATATTTTGTTTGTGTTTTTGTTGGTTTTATATATTTTATTTCATTTATATGTTGTTACCACCCTGACTTTCCCTGCAACTAACTACCTAAACCTATGTAAGTCAGCCATGGTATAGAAAAATGCATAGTTAACTTTTAGATATCCGAATCAACTTCGTGTTCCTGTTTCAACCGCCAGAACTGGTTCTCCTGCCTTACCCTATCTCTTCGGTCCCGATCGGACACAGTCCTACTGAACCGAAGGTGCTCAGCTCTGTCTTGTGCCAGCACGTCTCGACTGTAATGGAGCCGCCGATCCACAGTGCTACGGCTGACGTGGTAGATTAGCGGAACCGCCGTTCTATCCTGGATCAGCCCTCGACTGTCTAAATAGAGGAATGCATCGGGTGGAAAAAAGCCGCTTAGACGCTCACTCTCGTAGTACCTATTCGTTCTTAGGGTAATAAGCCCCAAAAATTAAGCTATTGGTCGAAGAAATCGCTCTCGCAATGTGACCCCGAATAAGCTTCAACAAGAAATTATCTATCATGTTTATGTTGGCACTGTTGTATAGAACCAAGTTGGAATAGTAATGTTTGTACTCTGACTATGGTGTTCTGTGCTGTTACCTAAAATCTATTGGTAATAGCCTCCTACAGGTCAGAGTGAAAACCTGTATCTGGGTTATTGAAATTAACCTCAATCCTCGATAGAAACCTGGATCCCATGTTGTTTTTGTAATGCATGTTAAAAGAAAACCTCGACCAAGACCTGGAAATAATAAAACGCAGCTAATGAACACGGGATAAGTTTACCATTTTTGGTTAAGTTTACCATTTGCTAAATGAACTGTAAAATTTTGAATGAGAAATGATTTACACAAATTCGTTTTCATATGTGCTGTTATTTTGCTGATTTGAAGGTTTCGTAAGTATCAAAGGGCACGGAAGTGCCCAGCCAAGTTCGCGGCACTACACCCTTTTTACAGGAACAAACTCAGGTGATTTTCAACCCCCCTCTAACTTCAGTACCAATAAAGTCAGAAACTTCAAATTCGGAGTATTTGCTGAACTGATCAAACACAGGTGGCTCACCAAATTTCAACTCTGTAGCATTAGTAGTTCCCAAGATATAGGACTTCAAAAATCGCAAAAACCGTAACTGACTGACTCACTGATTCACTGACTCACTGACAGATCATCAAAATTATGGAGCACTTCCCGACATCGTAGAAACTTGAAATTTCGCACAACGGTAGGCCTTGTGGTACATACAAAGGAAAAAATCGAAAATCTGCAATTATTCAGGGGGCGTGGCATCCTCCCACTTTCTTAAATATTCTATAAATTATATGGAGCCTTTCCGATTGCTGTAGAACAATGAAAATTGGTTAGTCGGTAGGACTTGAGGTACTTAAAAAGAAAAAAATTGAAAAATTTGAATTTTCCATACAGGGGGCGTGGCATCCACCCACATTCTTAAAAATTCTTATAAATTATATGGAGCACTTCCGATTGTTGTAGAACGATGAAAATTGGTAGATCGGTAGGACTTGAAGTACTTAGAAAGGACAAAAATCGAAAATTTGGAATTGTCCATTCAGAGGGGGTGTCATCCACCTACTATATCAGAATTGCTGTTATTTGTATGGAGTACTTTCGGTTGTCGTATAGAATTATGAAGCTTTGTAGAGCGGTAGGGCTTGACTTTCACCTGGCAAAATAAATCTTTGCAAAAAGGAGTGAAATCACAACAAAAACATAAATGTTAAAAAAGGAGCCAAGTTCTTATATGTACAAGAAACCTGTGCGTAAAAAGTCAGCCAAAAAAAGTAATGAGATCTTAAATATATGCCAAGTTTTAAGTTCATGAAGTTTAATATCAAAAATCTTAAGTAGAGTAATATTGAAACAATTCCAAATCATGACAGAAATTTGGTAATTAATGATTACTGATTAAAGTTTGGTGGATTTACTTGGCAAGTTTTCTCTTAAATACTTACTTAATCACAAATTTAAAATGTATGAAAACTTGCCCAGTGAACTCACCAAATTTTAATCAGTAATCATTAACTACCAAATTTTTGTCATGATTTGGAATTGTTTCGATATTACTCTACTTAAGATTTTTAATATTAAACTTCATGAACTTAAAACTTGGCATATATTTAAGATCTCATTACTTTTTTTGGCTGACTTTTTACGCACAGGTTTCTTGTACATATAAGAACTTGGCTCCTTTTTTAACATTTATGTTTTTGTTGTGATAACATTTACATCACTCACCGATACAATTGCAACAGTGACTAGCATTTTTATAAACAGACCCAAGCTTGTTATTGTTCAGTCGGTTTCTTTCTGTTGAGAAATTGTATTTCGATCAAATGGTAACCAATTGACCTAAAATCATTTTTTCCGTAGCATTAAAAAAAAAACTATCTTATTTGACCCTTGAGCTTGGCTTGGATTAATTTATACATATTCAAATAACGAAGTCTCATTTCGCTTTCACGCCTTTTTATAATAAGTTTCGTTATTAATTATTTAATTATTTTTGATTATTGCTAAGTTCACAGTACATAAACATACCTAACTACTCAATAAAATTTTTGTATTATACTGGTGGCGCTATAAGTAGGCAAGTTCTTATCGTAAATGAGTTTTATTATGCCGCGCCATACTTCCCTGTTCGATATGAGATAAGATTAATGATGTCACGTTTGAAAATCGTAGATTTATTGATTTAGATTAATTTTATATTTTGTTTTGTATTTGGTAGGATATCAACAAAATGTTTTTTTTTCATATTTGTAGGTGCATGGTATTTTTGGCTCACATTTTTTGTTCTTGGAAATTTCTTAAGAATTAGCTTCATTTAACAATTTGTAAAAGTGTTTTAGGTTTTGTATTGACATTCATTGACCTTCAAAATATCAGTTGAAAAGAATCATTTCAAAAGCACATATTAAGAAAATAGAATAACTTTTTTTTCATCATCAGTTGGTTGCGGCTCATTGGTATACCTAGATCTGCGACTTCAGAAAACTACAAGAAAACTTATAATGGGATGAAATCCGACGATCTTGGTAGCCAACTTATGTCACCTCCACGAAAAATAACCCTATCCTCAAATTGTTCATGCAGAATGTCCTTTGTGGCATGAGGTGATTGACACGTAGAACCACATATTGTTTATTATCGATCGATAGAGGTAGAGGTCTCATGACTGAATTGACTTCCTTTGGTTCTCTATTCTCTTACACACTTTCAATGGCAGCGGCCAGGGTTATAAAAGAATGCAATCTTTAGTGAATGCAATCATTAAAAATCATTTATTGAATTCAATCAAAAGATTGCATTCATTGATATACCTTTGAGATTGCGACTTTAAATTCTGTAATCACGATTCCTTTAAAATTGAAATAAATACAATCATTATTTCCCTCATTCATTTAACAGCAATCAATTGATTGCAATCTTTTAGGTATGCATGCATTTTCACATTCTTTTTGCATTCCTTGCATTCATTTGCATTTTAAAAAATTCAAAAGAATGCCAAAGATTGAAAATGAATGGTAAAGAATGCATAGAATGCAAATGAATGCATAGAATGCAAGTGAATAGAAAGAATGCAAAAGGAATCGAAAGAATTTAATTGATTGCTGTAAAATGAATGGATGGAAAAAAGATTTCGATGTCAAATGAATGGTTATTGCAGAATTTGAAGCCGCAGTCTCAAAAAAAAATTCAATGAATGCAATCTGTTAGTTAAAGTCATAAATGATTGCATTCTTTCACAACCGTAACAGCGGTGATGCTTTCGGCAGATCTTACATTTACTTGACGTTGACACGGGTCAAAACAACATGGCTGCCACAGGCTAGTCTCACAATCTTTCGAACACAATAGAAATTGAACACTACCTTACTTCTCATTTTAAGAATTCGGCTATGTAAAATTGCAAATAAAAAATGGAACTCAAAATGGCGAAAATTATCACCTGTGTCAGTTTCATTAAAATCGATCAAGGAACAACGAAGTTGACATTTTTCTTTTTCAAACACCCTGTTCAAAATATTTTTTTCTTTTTTTAATTCTGTCAGCTATCACCTGTATCAATTTCATTAAAATCCATCAAAGAATCACGAAGTTTCGAGGATTTCGAAACTCTTTTTTCGAAACTTTGTCTTTCGACGCTTTATCTTGCCTACTAAACTATTGAATATACCTATGTATGAACCTTTTAATAAGGAACAATTGCGTTCAAGGATTTATATTATTTCTTTGGAGCATAAGCAGCATGTTCAAAAACCAATAATGCTACTAAATTCACCCATGCGTTTCTGAGGGAATGGTCACACTGGCCAATTTTCAATATGTTTGGTACAACTCGGAGACTAAGCTTAATTTGACAGTTTTACACTCAAAGTTTTATGTTCAAAACTGAATTTCATATCAAAATAGAGGGTTTAAAAAATTTTATAAAAAAAAAAAAAAATGCTTTTGCTCACCCATGAGCAAGGCCGTAGCCAGGGGGGGGATCATTTGTAAATAATACTTTTCCATTTTAGTATGAAAGTTGTACTCAAATTTTTGCGGTACCTAGTTATTAATTAATTTAATTTAATTAAGCTCACTATTTACATAATTTTTAATGAATAAAGGTACCTTTCTACCATCATGATTTCTTAAGTCAGCTTAAAATGGGATTCGTGTATTCTGATTCCCTCAGTTCTTGGCAAAAATTTAAAGAAGAAAACTTCAATTTTTTAAAAAATTTTGGATCTTGACAATTTAAAGTTTAAAGGCTGAATGCAAGATATGGTAGACAAAATGCCATACACAAAATGATTCACATACACAAGCTTCTTAAAATTTTGGTGACTCCAACGGTCTTAACATGCACATCGGAAAGAACTTTTTCGACAGTGAAACGTCTAAAAACTTAAACTAAAGAAATTCTACCGATGAAGATAAACTTTTAGGGTTGGAGTTATTGTCAGCTCATCAACAAATTGAGACTAACACTGAAGAAGTTAATATATCTCTCATAGGAGTGAGTTTTGGGTACCAAATTAAATATTTGACGTTTAAGCAAAGTTTACAGTTGCCATGCAAAAGAAAAATCAAATTTCTGAAATATTTGTTCACATATTCTGTGTTCAATTTTGTATAGTATTTTAGACTCAAAATGTTTGCCTTTGCGTAGGCCACCCATTGAGTCATTAATTAACTCCTTATTAACAAATTATAGGCCTAAAAATGGAAAACAATACATTTTGGATGCAAAAACAATTTGCATGGAAGTATAACGCTGTGAGGTGAATATATTTTTACTTGCGATATAGGTACTATAGGGCAAGTTTTGGATTCGTGCAAAAAAAAAATTTCGAGATAACAATCAAACATGACATTACGATGATAGAGAGCACCAAAAAAGTGGGTGGCAAAATTCTGTCTGTCTGTCTGTCTGTCTGTCTGTCTGTCTGTCTGTCTGTCTGTCTGTCCGTACCTCAACCTACAGCCTAAACCACTGAAGCGATTTTCTTCAAATTTTGAACTTAAGGTTTTTTGTAACTCTCCAGAGGGGAAATTAAAAATTTTTTTTTAGCTCAAAAAATAACGGTATTTGCCATACAACCGTTAAGGAAAAGCTTATTTATCTCAAGAACGGCTCCAACGATTTTGATAAAAAAAATCAGTGTATTATTGTAGATATGATGTACCTTTTAGTAGGAACAAAAATCACCAAAAACATTTATTAACGGTACCTGCCATATAACGGTTTTTTTGATTTTTGATTTTCTCATTAACCGCTCATCCGATTTCAATGAAACTTTTTGCACAAAATCTTTGTTGGAATATTAATAATACTGCATACCAAAATTTTTGAAAAAATAAATTTTGGATTTTTAAAAAAAGATTCAAATTTTTTTTTTGAAAATTCAATATTTCAAAAACGGGTTGATGAATTGTTTTGAAATTTCAGTTTTAAATGTATATTAATATATACTCAAAATTGGCATACCAAATTTTTTTTTGAAAAATGTTACATACATTTCATATATATAAAATTAATTTTTAAGAAAACGGCTCCAACGATTTTAAATTTTTTTTTTTTGCATATATTCATATTTTTTCAAGTAATCAGATGGCATACTTTTTTTTTAGCTCTAAGTTATTTATCAGGCTGTTTATACAATTTAAAGAACGATTTAAATGCTTTTTATGCTTTTTCTATAATTACTTGAATATTTTTAAAGTTCTTAAGCCCCACACAACTTGAACATAAGAGCAAGTACGTGCGATCCAGTCGTGCATTTTATTTTGTTTGGAAGTGTACATATTTTTTATTCACCACACTTTATCTCACGCGACACAATTGCCCAATGGCTTGGTAGTTCTATGACAGCATTGGTTCCTTTTTGCATGAATCTATGTATAAGCGAATCATGGAAAAAAGTAATTTTGTATTTCCACCTCAATAATTTTTGACATGCGAAAATATTTGCATAGATTTTCACACAGGAACTGTAAACTAGACTTTATAGCGACGTATCTATTTTCGCGCAAAAAATGTGTTTGGGATTTGTATTTTGTGTTTCCGTTCTCTGCCCAGACCATTTATTGTGTGCGGAAAAAATGACATTTATTTTTGTTTTTTTTTTTTTTTTCAAAACAGCGTGGCTGCCTGAAATGTTTTCGCATTTGCATTTGTTTTAATTTTTTGAATTGATAAAACTATAGATGAATATTTTTCCGCAGTTCTTGCGTTGTCTTCTTGAAGATTAACTTAAAATAAGACGTTAAACAGCACTATCTCAGTTGCTGTACTGGTTCGTTTGTTAAATTTCGGTGACAAAAATAATTTACCACGGCAATATTTAATAAATATCATTGAAATTTGATATACTTTGAGACGCTTCTTACAAATGAAGCCTTCACAATTTAGGTCACATGGTGCAAAACTTCAAAATAAAAAAAACGCTGACTGTAGTAACCAGTGGCGATTTCTGGTCTTGAGTTCTGGGTTGGCTACGAATAATCCTTTGATCAAAGCTGAATGTAATAAAAGGAAATTTTTTTAATTTTTTCCTCTATAATGAGTTTTAATTCAACTCATTTATCTATACCTACATAAAATCCAGTCGTCACTCTATTTTCAAAAAAATTTCGAGAACCGGTTTCTAAAAATTTTCACTTTCTCTTATCTTCGACAACAATTCTTTCTCTATTGACACATTAGTCCAAATTATTACATATATTTAAACACTTTGAAAAATAAGGATAAAATTATTGTAAATATAGTAAAAAAACATGCTTTTAAGCCTTTCGAAGCATCTCAGCTACTCAAATGTTATGAAAATGTAACCTGTAAACTGTAACGCTCTATAAGAAATTGAGGATTAATCTCTCTATATGGCGTTTTTCTTTTTTAACTTAAAGCAGATCAGATCAGATTCAGAAATTGAAAATTTTATTATCTGAGCCCTCTGATTCAATTATTTTTGTGTTTTGAATCTGATCTGATCTGCTCTGAGCTAAAATAGAAAAACGCCAATAGACATCTTATTTTTTTAAATCAAAGCAGTATTTCTCGACTAATAGCAAATTTAATGCAGTTGGATCGACAATTTTTGATTTTATTTGGTTTCTACGGCTACCTTGGAAATTATCAAAATGTGAATTTTCTTATAACTAATTAATAAATTGAAAATCAAAACTCAAGCTTTTGAGCAACGTACAGCAATGTTTCATATATCAAATTTTTTATCAGGATTAGTGAAATAGAATTTTGACAAATTAAATCCATTTTGTGGACTTGGTTAATAAATATAAGCCATATAGTTTGCCAAAAGGGGATTAATTTAGTAGTTTTTAATGTGAGACTTTTTTCAAAACACATTTTTAATATTTTACTTTCAATTGAGCTTTATAATTAAGATATTTCTGATTTCTTAAGACATATACTAAATCATAAAAAAGGTGTATCTTAGGTCCTTAATATTCAAGATATGTATTTTCAGGTAAATGTGCTCGAAAACCATATATTTATATAGATACCCTAAGTTTGTTTCCCCCTAAAATTTCTTGTGAAGTTTTTTATAATTTTGTTTGGCTGAAAATAATTTAAATTATTATAATCCATTATTTGACACCTCATTTTGGAATATTAAAAAAAATTACCAATGTTGATAAGTTACATTTATACTGAATTCTTTCAATTATTTTCATATGCAAAAATTAATGGTATTTTTTTTTGTGTACATTTTTTCTTAGCTTTTCCGTGGTTAACAATGATGTATAATACATTAAAATAAAAGTATTTTTAATGGTGAATCGAAAAAAATCTGATTCATTAAAGTCCGTTGGTAATTAAAAAAGTTATTAACGTTTTAGTGAGGCCGGAACAATGTACACCAAAGCATGTTTTAAATGTATTAAATTCAAATAACATTTAATTCCTGCTCTGGTGTTGGATATACAACTTTGTGATTACCTACATATATTTAGTCTTTATACTAAATTTAAATACTTGATTAAATTTTTTGTTCTATGTTCAATATTTATATGAAATTTTTAGATATTAATGCCATTAAGTAGGTGTAAAAAAACATTACTTCAAATTGTTTTTACATTTTTTTCAAAGTTACCATGTAAAAAATAATAATTTTTTTTCATAAATCTAACGATTATCTTACTGACAGTATTTTAAAATCTTAATTATAAAGATTCATGCAGATTTGTTTGAGTAATCATTATATTAATGAAGCTATGTCGATCAGTTTTTTAATTAAAATGCATTTTATTTGTAAAAAATCTTTTAAAAATATTTTAGCACCGCTTATGTAGGTTTGATGGCAAAACATTGTATAACATAATCTTAGAAGAGATAATAAGCAAAAAATTAGCATTTTTTGTTTTTTCAAATTGTGAAATTTTTCATCAACTTTTGAATTTAGAATGCTGCAAATCGAATTGAAGGCAGACTTAATCACCCCTTTAGTATGAAAATTTTTAGCCCTTTTCAATTATTTTTTCACACAATGTATCGTGTCATTTTGGCTTTATTTAAAGACCTTAACCTTGAAGATCGGATGAGTAGAATGGGAGTTATGATTTTTTCAAGTTAACCATATAAAATTCGAACTAAGACATTTGCTTCAGATAACTAGGTTCTCCACTGGTGGGTACTGGTCGGCAATCAACTCACATTTTTCTACCCAGGCGTTGGCTCTTTCAATAGAGCCAACCTGTGTGGGTATTTTTGTGGGTCTGTTCTTAAAGATAGAGTGACACAGCACATCGGGAATAATATGTAGTTTGTATGAGATTTGTTGGCGCAAATTTGTGTAGCCAACACGGCCATTGAAAGAAAAATAAAGAGATTCCTACTTTGTATGGGATTAATATAGCACGTAGGGGTTGCAGTGAATGGCTCGATTTAAATAGGTTTTGCTGGTTTTATAATGATTTAAACGGATTGGGGTGTTGTTTTTTTATCAACATAAAAGGATATTTTATTCTCAAGTTTTAATACAAACAAATTGTTTGTAGTATGTGTATTTAAGACGAAATTTTAGGGTTGGCGCAGCCAACCTAGCCAACTGAGAGGAATCGCCACTGGTAGTAACTCTGACTGAAATACAGATTCGTACAAAATTTAGAAAAGCTAGTCTAAAATGATGAGCAATGCTCCCAAGGGATAAAACAAATTTAAATGCTATTCTTTTGAAATTTTATTGATTGAAAATTATTTTGTAGACCAAATCTGATTGAATATGAAAGAAATTTGACAATTTTGACTGTTGGGAGTTGCCAATCAAATTTTAAGTCAACCACACAAAAACTCGATATTATCAAAAATAATCTAAAGTAATAGTTTTAAAATTGTTGATATTTTTTCAGGTCGCATAATTTAAATCTTACGTCTGGGTAAAAATTCCAATAGTTGATAGTTGGAAAAACCCGTTGATTTGTATCGTTTCAAACCCGATAATTTAATTTCCTCGTTCCTCGATCGGAGCACTCATTTGGAATTACAATTTCATGATTTGGACACGTTATTCGAAGCCTTAACATTCCATGAGACTTTCATAAACTTCCGAATAATTCATAACAAATGTTACAGATATTGCCTTGTCCTAACAACATAGCCGCTATAACCTAACAATTTTCGAGTGTCCCAATTGAAAGACACTTTAAAAATGAAACAGCAACAAAAATTTGAGTGAGATACCCCAAGCTTACATAAGAGGCGTTTGTTAAGTATACTAAACTAAAAAGCTTGACAGAGAATCGCTGCTTTATTTTATCCCGAATTGGTTTTCCAAGACAAGATTTAGACAAAACAATAAAATCCTCCAAAAATCGGAGAATCGGACCGTAACTTTTTGACTAGAAATAACCCTGAGTCTCATGATAGGCCTCGGTAGTCTTGGCAAAGAAGAACTTACAAAACTCTGGGTCGGAGAAAAAAAACCGACAAAAATATAGGATGCCGATATCTTCCAATTTGAGACTTAAGGGAAGTTGTACACATGTAGTTCAAATATTTGATCCGCGGGTTCAGCAATTTAATCTTACCCATTTCACCTGACCCAGGTGAGCTTCAATGATGGTTCAAGTTAGTACGTGTTAATAGCCAACTATCATGCTTGAACCATCGTTGAACCTCAATTGATCAACTGAAATCAGTGAGTTATGATTGCTGAACTTTACCTCCTTTGTATTTATGGTATTGTTTTTCAGCTTTTCTAAAATAAACTTTTGAGTTACCTTTCGCTACCTTGTAACTGGGATTATGTAAATTATATCACAACCAAAACATAAATGTTAAAAAAGGAGCCAAGTTCTTATGTGTACAAGAAACCTGTGCGTAAAAAGTCAGCCAAAAAAAGTAATGAGATCTAAAATATATGCCAAGTTTTAAGTTCATGAAGTTTAATATCAAATATCTTAAGTAGAGTAATATCGAAACAATTCCAAATCATGACAGAAGTTTGGTAATTAATGATTACTGATTAAAATTTGGTGGGTTCACTGGTCAAGTTTTCATACATTTTAAATTTGTGATTAAGTAAGTATTTAAGAGAAAACTTGCCAAGTAAATCCACCAAATTTTAATCAGTAATCATTAATTACCAAATTTCTGTCATGATTTGGAATTGTTTCGATATTACTCTACTTAAGATATTTGATATTAAACTTCATGAACTTAAAACTTGGCATATATTTTAGATCTCATTACTTTTTTTGGCTGACTTTTTACGCACAGGTTTCTTGTACACATAAGAACTTGGCTCCTTTTTTAACATTTATGTTTTTGTTGTGATTTCACTCCTTTTTGCAAAGATTTATTTTGCCAGGTGAAAGTCAAGCCCTACCGCTCTACAAAGTTTCATAATTCTACGCCAACCGAAAGTGCTCCATACAAATAATTGCAATTCTGATAAAGTGGGTGGATGGCACCCCCCCCCCCCCCCCCCTGAATGGACAATTCCAAATTTTCGATTTTTTCCTTTCTAAGTACTTCAAGTCCTACCGACCTACCAATTTTCATGTTCTACAACAATCGGAAGTGCTCCATATAATTATAAGAATTTTAAAGAATGTGGGTGGATGCCACGCCCCCTGAATGCAAAATTCCAATTTTTCAATTTTTTTCTTTCTAAGTACTTTAATTCTTACCGACCTACCAATTTTCATCGTTCTACAACAATCGGAAGTGCTTCATATAATTTATAAGAATTTTTGAGAATGTGGGTGGATGCCACGCCCCCTGAACTGAAACTTCCAATTTTTCGATATTTTTTCTTCTAAGTACTCCAAGGCCTACCAACCTACCAATTTTCATCGTTCTATAATAATCGGAAGTGCTCCATATAATTTATAAGAATTTTTAAGAATGTGGGTGGATACCACGCCTCCTGAATGCAAAATTCCAATTTTTCAATTTTTTCTTTCTAAGCACCTTAAGCCCTACCGACCTACCAATTTTCATCGTTCTACAACAATCGGAAGTGTTCTATATAATTTATAAGAATTTTTAAGAATGTGGGTGGATGCCACGCCCCCTGTATGGAAAATTCCAATTTTTCAATTTTTTTCTTTCTAAATATCTCAAACCCTACCGACTTACCAATTTTCATTGTTCTACAACAATTGGAAAGGCTCTATATAATTAATAGAATATTTAAGAAAGTGGGTGGATGCCACGCCCCCTGAATAGAAAATTGCAGATTTTCGATTTTTTCCTTTGTATGTACCACAAGGCCTACCGTTGTGCGAAATTTCAAGTTTCTACGATGTCGGGAAGTGCTCCATAATTTTGATGATCTGTCAGTGAGTCAGTGAGTCAGTCAGTTACGGTTTTTGCGATTTTTGAAGTCCTATATCTTGGGAACTACTAATGCTACAGAGTTGAAATTTGGTGAGCCACCTGTGTTTGATCAGTTCAGCAAATACTCCGAATTTGAAGTTTCTGACTTTATTGGTACTGAAGTTGGGGGGTTGAAAATCGCCTGAGTTTGTTCCTGTAAAAAGGGTGTAGTGCCGTGAATTTGGCTGGGCACTGCCGTGCCCTTTGATTTAAAACATCCTTAATACATAGCTACGAGTACATAATGCAGATTGTATGTATGTTTATTTTAATTCATTACCAAATTATTATCAAGATCCGGTGGTAAAAACTCATCAATCATTAACATGATGAATTGATGACTAATGTTGTTCGGAATTGCATACCTTTATGTCCCAACTTATTTTACCATCTATTACCTACAAGATATGTTCCACATTTCCCCTTGTGATCTTAAACAGCATACCTACCTATCTACTTAAAATTTGTCTAGACTTCTATTAATTATTTTAGACAGCTTCCAATTATCATTTCCAGTCGAAAATTAATTTCCTCATTCCAATCGAATTTGAATTTGTATCCCTCGAAAACCGTTACAAATTTTTTTTTGAATTGATGCCGGTTTCTTAATTTGACAAAGAACACCAAATTCCAAGAATACATCAGTGAGTATAAGAACTGATGAGAATTGAAAGCGCTGCCGGAAATTCCATAATGAAAAAAGAAAAACACCGAAACCAGAGATGTTTGCATTGCATTTCTTCCAAAGAACCATAATCACCGGCCGGCAAATCGGCCTCAAGCCAATATCTTCAGTCGCTTCATTCGACTTCGACTTTGCAGCTTGTCTTTCTTTAAATACTATCTTCGGGTTTTCGCACGCTTCACTTAGCTGAGCCGTGTAGCCTCTTCTTTCGTACCATTCACATTCTCGCTCTCTGTTGATGTTTCGCAGTTCTCGTACAGTTGAGCATTTTTTTGTTGTTAAATATATGAGTATAGTTGTGTAATCTTTGGCATTGGCCTATCGAGAGCTGTATATCGGGCTGCGATCAGGCCACCAAATACTAACACAACACACTGTACTACTGCGTTGTCAGAGCTCACATGACCAAATACATTTTAAACTTTTTGTCTTAGGCACGCGGTCGGGCTAGAAGCAGGGGGGCCTGTCCGTGACACCGCCATCCATCGCCATGTGCACGTAACCGGCTTGCTAGTCAATGATTAATACAAAATACATACGAAACAGAGGCACTCAAGAATCACTTTTATACGTATACGATACGATATGATCAGAGAGACGAATACTCGCAGAGTCGAGTGACTCGGGTACTTTTTGGGGCAATTTTGGCGCCAAAACTTGCGCGTAGGAATACATTATTTTGTATTGTGCTTTTGGTTTGCCATTATCAATTCTCTCAGAGTTGCCGATCGTTTGCTCAACCCCCCCCCCCCCCCCATTTAATGCAGCGGCAAAGCAAAACAACACAAACATTGAGTTTGTTTATTTATGTATTGGCGGTGGCGACCGGCGGCGCTGCTTTCGTCTGAGCTGGAATTGCTGCTGGTGAGAGTTTATTTTCTTTAGGAAATACTATTAACATGTGTCAATGTCTAGATTGGGGTTTTGGTTTTTGCATTTGGATTGGAACATTGGGGGGTGTGGAATGTGGATAAAAGAAGATCATTGCGTGAAGAATGAAAAATGAAATACGATGTGCTATGAATTGAGTGGGATTCAAATTTGAGCAGACCGTTGAGTATTAAATTAACTTAGCTAAGTCACTTTGTTTATTAATTTTGGCAAGCAATTTAATTTGTCTAGTGTTGCCATTGCTTGGGACTTTCAATACGAATGATTTGCTATTTAGGTGATTTACTCGAATTGTTCAAGATTATTTTTTTTTTGTAGAATAGGTATTTTGTCTTACCTTTTAAGGAATCGGAAATGTAAACAGATTTTTGTTTTTGTTGCTTGCTTGTGGGAGGATAACATTATTTTCAGTAGACATCTAAAATTGAATCCCAAAAATAGTTTAATGTCTACCTATTAATTCCATGCCTACGCTTGAAGTTAAGAAACTTTTTTTTTTATAAAGAGCGTGCACTAAAAGGGGTTTCGACTACCCTTAAAATGATTAAACACAGTGTGGAGATACCGATGCACATTGGTTTTGTAGTTCTGAATATCAAAATGAGAGAGAAAGCATTCGGGGGACAGGACAGTGCGTCCAAAATTGGGCTAAAGGATAAACTAATGTGCACTCCCAGAAGTAGGGTAGTAAGGAGGAATGCAACTGGCAATTTCTCTGGAGCACTTTTTGTTAAAATAGCGATAGAAAAGCTATGGAAACTACTGTCCGTAAAATAATTTAGGTTAGGTTAGGTAAAAGAGCTGACGGTTGATCTTGTTACCGTTACACTTCTATGGATCTATGTAGATCCATTGTGATACCCTAGGAAGTTGTATCCCACTTAATGTAAAAACCTGTGTGTTCTGTTAGCAGTCAAGCCATTAGAGGCATTGACGAAGTTCAGAAGGCTAATAGCCGAAGTTATAGAAAGTTCCTCTAATTGGTCATAGAAATGACTCTTTAGGTCTTTCTTTCTTAAATGACAGAGTGCTACACAGTGACAAAGGAAGTGAGAAGTATCCTCATGTGCTTCTTCACTGCTGCACCCTCTGCAAAGGTCATCATTTTCTTTTGTGGTATCCCAGTAGCTTGTGCCCGGTAATTATGCTGAAAAAGGAACGAATATGTTTTTTGTTCATTTGCATAATTTTGTCTGTCCTCTGGTTATTAAAATTTGCCTATAACTTTCTATTTTTGCCACAAGTTTCGAGCCGGTTCCATCTCTCATTGGCTTTTTCTAATATTTTGTTAACAATATCCTGTTTAATGCTACAGGTTGGTACTTTAATATGTCGTTCGGCTTGACTTGAATCAGGCGACGATTCCGTTCTTGCCAGCTCATCAGCTCTTACGTTGTCCCGTACATCACTGTAACCAGGAACCCAGCAGAGTCTAAGTCTAATGTTATGTTATGCTACATGCCAAGAACCCTTAGCTCTGGGCGACAGCAAGTTACAAGCTTCGAATGTATCTCGGTGGCAGAATTTGCTATTATTGCTGCTTGGCTATCAATAAAGAAGGTGATATCAGCTCGTGGTATCGCCATCATTGATATTTGTGCACCTGCTTTGGTCACTGCCAAGACCTCAGCATGGAAGACGCTGCAATAGTCCGGAAATCTGAAGGAGCTCGCTAGTCCCAGATTTTCCGAGAAAATTCCTGCACCAACTCCAGTGTTCATTTTAGAACCATCAGTGAAGACAGTTTCAAAGATTCATTACTGAAGGTTTGGTTGTTTTCCCACTCCTCTCTATTAGGAAAAGATGTAGTGAAGGGTCTATTGAAGTTTAAATGGGGAGTTATGTAATCTGTGAAAACATTAATTCCCACATATCTCTGAAGAATGAGTATGTCCCGCTATGCTTTGTTTCCAGCAGTTAGTCTGGCTTAGCCGCAAAACACTGTATGCTGTCGATTCTTGCACGAATAGATTTAGGGGTCTCAAGTTGAGTATCGCTTTCAATCCCTATGTGGGGGTGGTTCTCAACGCCCCCGTATTACCTACGCATGCTTATCTTTGAACTTTTGTCAAAGTTTTGAGGTTTGTTGCTTTCTCAGTCGCGTTTTACCAAACTAGATTACCATAGGTTAGTATCGGTCTAACTATTGCCGTGTACATCCACCTGATAATTTTGTAAAACAATTTAAGGAATTTTAGTTTCAAACAAAGGATCATTTATGAAAATAAGTAAGAGAGTCGGAAACAAAATGGGGCTCAGCAGCATATGTTTTATGAATTTCAGACTTGAAACGGTCTAACACAACCTGTATTGATCGGTCTGAAAGGTAATTTCTAATCCAACGAAGAAGAGATTCATGAGCACCAAATGCATGAATTCTCAATAAAATAGCTTGATGTCGAAGTCTATCAAATTCTTTTGAAATATCAAGTGCAATAACCTTACTTTCTCCAAAATGGATTCAAAGTTCGGTGAGATATACCATCTGATCGCCATAGTGGACCTATTGCTACGAAAACCGTACTGCCGGTCATAGTGAAGTTCCCGTTCATCAAGCTGATGATTAATCAGCGTTTCCATGATCTTGGACGATTCTTAGAGGAAGAAGAAGATTCACCTTTCTTTTGGACAGGCTGGACAAATGCTGTTTTCCATCCTCTCTTAAAGAGACCAGTAGAGTACGACAAATGGAAAAACTTACGCAGTGGCCTTATAAGCATTGAAGTTTAAGAATACCTCTTCAGAGAAATATGGGAAGGATACTATTCGGGTCAGAGGATTTTTTATATCAAAATCTTTTAGAACTCTTACCATTGCACGAAGGCTCTCAAGTACAGGAGGAGGCATGACATAGACATATTTGGCAAAAATGCAATATAAAACAATAATGTAATTCCGTAGTGGTAGCAGCTGAATATCTCGGCTATTATAATCAAATAATGTATTCGCATTAACCTTTTCAACGATTTATGACACATTCGTGTTGACTTTTGCACCAACTCCCATACACGATTCTCCGTTTTATAGATCTAAGGCCCATTTGCTGGTACTTAACTTAAATATTTAAGTAAAACATAAAGGACTTATGTGACAGTTTTTGCAGAGGAAAAAATCGAACATAAGCTTTTAAGTAGAACATAAATGCTTAAGAATCGTATCAGCAAACGGTTCTAAGTGGCTCAACAAAGTGCTGTACCTGTGGTAGAGAATATCAATGGAGCTAAGCAAAAATAACTATTCCGCCATCTTTGGCCGTCTGCCACATTGAGTTTAGAATGAAGTCATTTTATTTTCGTATTCTTCACAGCAAAGCTTATCATCTGATACCCATATCATGGGAGTTCACAAAAAGTACTACTTCGCCATCTTTGTCAATCCGCCATATTGGATTGAAAGGGCCGTCCGCCATATTGGATTCAAAGTGAAATCATTTTATTTTCATATTCTTCTCAGCAAACCCTTTCATTTGATACCCATGTCATGGGAGTGCAAAAAATATAACAAGTCCGTCATCTTGGACCGTCCGCCATATTGGATTTAGAATGACGTTTCTTAACTTACCATGCACTGTCATCGAAACTAAGGGTGTACGCAAAATCTCATCTCAATCGATGCGGATAACTGCTTAAAAATTCAGTTACATGATAATAATGTTCCCAAACATAATGTACATGCAAACAAACATAGCAAGTTAATATAATAGCCTATTGAATAGACGGGAAAATGAGGGGTATAAAGGAACAATTACGTGCAAGGGTTTTTATTATTGAATATGTTTGTTTGCCCCATGAGCATGCTTAAAACCGAAAATGCTACTAAATTAACCCATGCGTTTCTGAGAGAATGGTCACACTGGCCACTTTTCAGTATTTTTGGTATAACTCGAAAACTAAGCCGAATTTGACAATTTCACATATAATACTTTTTGTTCAAAATTAAATTTTCTGTTGGAATGGATAGTTCAAAAAAATTTTACGAAAAAAATTAAGCAGGAAAAATTAACAAAAACCAACCTAAAAATAATCAAAAAATCAAGGATATCTAAATTTTTTTATAAATTGTGCATAACTTTTTTTGAAGCAAAGATAGGGTTAATACATCGACAGAAAAAATAAAGTAGAGACTTAAGGCCTTAATATGGCATGTTCAAAAATTAATATTTGTTCAAATTTGACAGAGATATTCCCGTTCAAACCTTATCATTTCTTATAATTTTTTGCAGTTTTGGCCCGAAAGTCCCTTTTTCGGTACAATATGACAAATTTCACTTTCGTAAAAATGTTCGAAGTAAAAACTTCGATATAATATGACATTAGAACTATAAAGAATTTATAAAAAGGGTAGAAGTTCGCAATTTCGGTTTTCGACTGTTTTTTAATGCTTTCAGACCTACAGACCGAACGGCTGATCCGATTAACATAAGATTTGGTACTAGTTGCTACGAACGTTAACTTTGTCATAAAGTACCAAAAAATAGGCATTCGGGCAAAAACTGTGAAAAATGATAAGAAATGGTAAAGCTTGAATGGATATATCTCTGTCAATTTTCAAATAATATGGCTTTTTTAACATGTCATATTAAAGCCCTTAAACTCCAGTTTACTCTGTTCATGCATGTCTTGAGCGTATCTTTGCTCCGAAAAAAGTTATGCGCAATTTAGAAAAAAATTTAAAAATCTTTGATTTTTCGATTTTTTTATGTTGGTTTTTGTTTACTTTTGCTGCTTAAATTTTTTTAAGAAATTTTCCAAACTATCCATTTCGATAGAAAATTTAATTTTGAACAAAAAGTATTATATTTAAAATTGTCAAATTCGGCTTAGTTTTCGAGTTATATCAAAAATACTGAAAAGTTGGTAGTGTGACCATTCTCTCAGAAACGCATGGGTGAATTTAGTAGCATTTTCGGTTTAAAGCATGCTTATGGGCCAAACAAACATATTCAATAATAAAAACCCTTGCATGTAATTGTTCCTTTTTAAAAGGTCTATTCAATAGGCTATAAAGCTTGTAATTAAAAAGTAAGCAAACAACAATTCATTTGACTTTCAAATGATTACAATCATTTGTCATAGTTTCGATTGACAATTAATTGAATGCAAGTGGAAGTGAGATAGAAAGCTTGTGCTGTGTAAAATTATGAAAAAAATAAGATTACTTCGGGTGACTTAGATTATACATATGTTAGTTTTGTTTAACTATTGGTCCTGTGAAAATTTAAAAATCTACTCAAATTTCTTAGCAAAATAAATTTTTATAAAAAAATAAGTAAAACAACTCGTATCAAAACCATTAAATATTTTTAAGACCCATTTCATTTTCAATACTTAATAATAATGTATATCTTCTTCATTTTGTTCCAGAGCACTGGAGGTATTTCAAAAATCTGGCGAAACACTTACTTCAATTTTTGAAAATCAAAGAAGTGCTTCTGGTGGAAATCGACTAGGAGGTCCTCTTAGGTATCCAAAAACTATTCTTTTTTGGCTCAGATGTAACCAGGTAATTATAACGGATTGAAAAAAATAATACTATTTATGGGTTCATATATTCATTGAGAAAAATTTACGTAAATTATTTTTACTATCTTAGTTTTAAGCTTTAAAATTAAAACCTCAACTCAAATATACGATAGATAATTTCAATCATGAATGTACTACTGTATTTTCTGTATCTTGTTGAAAACCTGTGGGGTTCAATCGTTAACAATTGAAACACTTATAGCCTCTAAATTGGATAAAAATTTGTAGGCGCTGCGCTATTGAGAGTCCAAAAATGTAAAAAAAAATTGCAGCATATCTGCCTTTCATTTAATCTCTCTTTCTAGTATTTACACCCAAAAACTTAAATTAGTGACATAAATTTAATTTATTCTCATTTCCAAGCTATAAAATTTTTATTTTTAATAAACCCTTGGTAAAGTACCTATTACTTCCATCACTTCCAAGCCCACTAGAGCAGCTAAGAAGTTTAATATCAGGAAGAAGCGCGCAGTGAAAAATTTTCTTGCGGAAAACTCGCAAGTACAACATATTGTTTTCAGATGATATCATTTGGAGCAACCAAAGTTGTGCATAAAAGGATATATTTTTTTTTTTTTTAGGAAAAACCTCCAAAAAAGAAAAATGACAATGCACATTCACTTCTTGCCTATAAAGCTGATATCAAACTAACAGTTTCATAGTATGCAATTTAATTCAATTTATAATTAAAACGAAAATAAAAAACATAAGAAATTCATTCAATTACAATAAAAGTACACTCGGGCGTATACGTACTCTTATTAAAAACAAAATAAATCCATTCAATTAAAGTAGTAGTGCACTCGGGCGTATACGTACTTTTATTAGTTGTTTAATTTTACACACATTTTACTTTGATATCAAATTTAGTAGGTAATTTTTGGTTTAACTCTAATAAGTCAGTTCATCATTTAATACAAATTAATATGAAAAAACACAATTTTTATATTCCAATAAGCCAAGAATGATTCGCAGAGTACTTGAGACCTTGGCACACTTACCTACATACTTGCTCGTATGTTCAAGAGGCTTAAGATTTTAAAAATTGTATGTAAAGACTTGGGAGCTTTGAGAGATACATAACTGTTTAGAAGTGCAGATGAAATGTGCCGATTGCTTACCAAGACCGTTGCAATAAAAGAAGACCGTTCGAAAATGATTATAGGAACAACTTTGTAATACATTTCTTTGGTGTTTGGTAGAAAAATGATAACTCTTTCAAATAACTTGCGTCCTTAAATTAACCTTACATGAAACTAAAGCCTAATCGAGTTGACCGATTTTCAAACAACATGTTTATAAATACTCAAAAACAGGAGGAACCCTTTGGCAACTCATTTAAGGCGATTTATTGTTTCTTCGAATGGGCGTTAAGATAAAATTATTCCTTTTAAATGATTCTAATAATAAATTATTACTTTAAGTTTTAAAAATTAATACATTTACTTTATTTGCGTTTCTTTAAACCCAACAACTCTCTTAGGCCGACAAAATATTGTGCACTATTGCTATCGGCCCAAGGGAGATTTCACTGTATTTCTTTTTGCGGCTTTTTTTAATCAATTTTCGGGCCATTTTTCCACTTAAAAAATGTAGTCCAGGCAATCTAAGCCAAAAATACCCCAAACATGGGCAAAATTGCAACAGAAGCTTTTTTGATGGACTTTTGTTCAGTATCCATTACAGAACAAAATATCCAAAATCGGACAAAATCCGTCCATGGGAACACCCTCAAAAACGGATTTCAAAATGGCGGATTGATTTGGGTGCTGTTTTAGGTTATTATTTTTACTACGCAGTTTTTTTTACTGTTTTTCTATGCAAAAATCAGTTGTTTATCCTAGGAGAGGGCCATAAAAGTTACCAGTCATGATATTCTCAGTCACCCCCTCCCCTAGTCACAACCCCTCCCCCATATCTGGCCCCCAAAGGAAATAATCGATACTTCGACTATTCACTTAAAGCTTAAGAAACTGAGGAAAAAAGACACCCCCCACCCATTTACGATTCCCCTTCTTTCAAAACCCCCTTCCTTCAAAACTCCCTCCAGCCATGTTTTCCTCTCAACAATGATCTCATTAGAGCCCAAGAGAAAATTATAGACACGACAAAATACTCTTCTATAGTCAACAAATACTGAAGAAAAATAGCACAGTCATGACGCAGTCAACTAGCCCCTCCCCCTACCAGTCATGAGCTCCCAAGCGCTTCTTAAAATTGCAGGGTTTTATTACAATTAAACGTGGACCTCTACAGTAAAGGACGTATATCAAGAATGACGCGACGCACGGTAAAAAAAGATCAGTAGAGATAGAGATATTAAATTTGAGCCTATCAAGTCCAGGAGGCAGCCGCGTGAACCCATTTCATGATAGCCACCTATTGAAAAACAGAATAGTAACCGATAGCTAAAGTGTTATCATTTACAAAAACCGTCTGTTGGCACACTTGTCTAGGTTGCTTCGTTGCTTTTTTTATATAAAACAAAACAGTAAAACTGAGTAGAACTGAGTAAAATCATATCAAAAATTTGGCTTAGAAAGTGACCTTTACCACTTTCATTTAATTTTTAATAGATTTCGAATGTTGAACAAAAAGTATGAGCAAAACACCTTTTTTAAAAAGATTATTTCAACTCAAGACAACCAATAAAGCTGTCCAAACATCAACAACGTATATCGACAGTCTTAGCTTCAATTTGGTACCCCAATAATACTATATGCAACCTTTTTTTTTACTTATGCAGAGGGTGCCAGGACGAAGAGGCGGAGGAGGGCTCTTTTCACTTCCTCTGTGAATGCCCGAGCCTAGCATGAACAAGGAAAAAAGCCCTCGGAGAATACTTTTTCGACGAACTGGGTGAAGTCTCTCTTTTGCCATTAAGGAGCATCCTGAACTTCATTCAGAGCTCAGGATGGTTCAAGGAGGCATCCCATTCCCAAAACTTCCACTAAATCCCTCCTCTTATCCTTCCTATTCCTGCATTATCCACATCCTGGGGAGCACAATGGATCCATAGAAATCCGAGTGAGGTGATACGGCTTGCCGCATCATCACCCTTCTAACCTAACCTAACCTTTACTTTTAAGTGGGATTTTTTATCAAAGCTAACTGAAAAAGCTAGCCCAATCCATGGTTTTCTAAAATTTTTGGACAAAATCTACCGGTTGGTTTCCTGTTTTTCAAAGGCTACGATGAGATATGTACCTAAACTTACAGTCGCATCCCGGACTTAGTCATCAAGTTAGTCGGCAGAACAGATTCAAGTTCGAAATAACAAGCAACCTTTAATAATTGCCTTGCTTGGTTAATTGCTGAAGAAACAAGGATCTTCTGTAAGTAACGCAAATGGGGATGCTGATTTGGACATTGTTTGTACCGCAACTCATCTTCAGAACGTGTTCATACCAATGTGATAGAAGACGACATTGATATGCTGATTTTGCTTTTTTACCATGCAAAGGACAATGAGATCAAACTAAATCATCGTAGTTAGATGTGGACCAACTCCAAATTTAGTGTATAATATCCTTAAAATGTAATCTCTATTAGGTCATGAATATATTTATACCTATATATTTTTCAGGCCTAGCAAAGCTATTTAATGAAAGAATTTTAAGAAACTGTTCAAGCCCTAGAATATATGTGTGTATGTAAGCGTGCCAAGAGCTTACAATAGGTTTATTTATGTATTTATGTCCTCATTTTCTAGGACCATTACTGAAGATTGGTCGTGTTTATCATTTGCTGGGAGGAGGACATGGCTTGGGGGGGTCGTGAATAGGATGTATTTCTTTTTTTTTTCTTTTTGTGAACAGTTTTTTCTTATGGAAAAATTAAGATTTTTGAGTAGAGAGAATACCATGACTGGGGTGCTTCATGATCAACTATCCGCACTTGATTTCAACACATAAAAACAGTTAAAATCACTGCGTAATGGAAATAATAACAACCTAAAACAACACCCCAGTTAATCCACCATTTTGAAATCCGTTTTTTGGAGTGTTCCCATGGTCGGATTTTGTCAGATTTTGGGTATATTGTTTAGTAATGCTTACAGATAAAAAATCAATTAAAAAAGCTTCTGTTGCTATTTTGTCCATGTTCACGGTATTTTTAGCTTAGTTTGCCTGGACTGAATAAATACATTTATTTTCTCTTGTGATTTAACGTATATTTAGATAAAATAGAATTATTTTTATGGTAGATATGGTATATATGTATGTTAATAAATGTATGGGGGGGGTCATTAATGAGGGGGATCATAAATGGGGGTGTTTCTTTCTATACTCGTGAAGATTGGTCGCGTCGATCATATTCTCTAGAGCTCTGAAGGGAGTGGGGGGGGAGGCATAAATGGGGAAGGGTCATGACTGGGGGAGGGGGTAATGACTCGGGAATGTCATAGTGGATCCACTAGTGATAATTAAACATAATTGAAAGGAAAAATCACAGCGTAATAAAACATAACAACCAAAAACAACAAACCAATAAATCCGCCATTTTGAAAACCGTTTTTCGGGGTGTTCCCATGGAGGGATTTTGTCCGATTTTGGATATGTCTTTCAGTAGTGGAAAGTGATCATAAATTGATTAAAAAAGCTTCTGTTGCAATTTTGCCCATGTTAAATCATATATTGCCTGGACTAATGAGGCCATATTTCATTATGAAAAACGTCCTTTTTTGGGCCGTTTCCAAATTTCATGTAGCCAAAATGTACGTAGACGTTTTGATGATATTCCTCTTCGTGCCTTTTAGGTAAAACTATTTGCATGCTAATTTTACACTTTCACAATTCAAAAAATTTATTTTGATCGATTTGAGATAAAAATACATCAAAGAAAATGGCTTATATCTCTTTTTAATCAGTATTTAATTTGAAACAACAGATAAGAAAAAAAATAATTATAATCTTCTTTTCAAGATTCTGTTTTTTTTTTCGTATTCTTTCTAACAAAATTCTGCTTTCCAAAGTTCTGTTTTTAAAAATTCTGTCAATTTGTATTGAGAAAAAGACTATTTAACTACTTTTGATTTTTCTTTAATATCGTAAAACCAAACTGTTGAGCCAGTAATACCTACGCAGGAGAAATGTTATCAAAATCTTAAGAGACATTTTTGAGATAAATAAGTTTTACTTAACTTCATTCCTACCAATAACACGCCCACATGAATGGTTGGTAAATCACTAGGTCCTGGTACTCCATGGGCTGTCGTGCCACTAAGTGTATTTGTTCAAGCTTTTCTTTATGGTTTTATGGAAGATACCGTTATTTTTGTAATTAAAAAAAATCAATCATTTTATCCAATCACAAAGTCTCAAGCTTAAACAAAGCCGCTTCCTTGTGAGCTTATGATAGCAGGGTGTGAGACAGGGGGATGTTCTTTCACCAATTCTCTTTCTATAGGCGATAGACGATGTTTTGACGGCCAGCGTTGGAACAGCAGAGAGGCAGGGCATTCAATGGAGACCGTTTGAAAGGCTTAGTCACTAAGACAGTGCCGATGATAATGCAGCCACGGATCTACGATTTTTCCGAACCGAAGCAAAAACTTGATTTTGGCGCCCCTGCCGTTTTTGATAAGAAAAAACTACATATCTACTTGTTTGAATTTTTTGTCGCTGGAGAATATATCTTTTTAATGGATGTGCAGTTCATACCTACTCGTCAACTTTTCATTATAGATATCAAATTTGACAAGTCTAAACAAACACGATACTCAACAAAGGTTCATCATCATCGTGTCCTGTAACCCCGGCTGGGGCATAGGGCGTCAACAAAACGTCTCCATCCTTCACGGTCTGCTGCAAGGAACTTTAGCTGTGGCCACGTCTTTCTCTGGGATTCTGCTTCCGCTAAAACAGTTGATTTCCATGCTGTTCTTGGTCTTCCGCAACCCGCCATGCACCCTGAGGATTCCATTCAAAGGACTGCTTTGCAATTTCATCGTTTGGTTTCCTCAGTGTGTGACCAATCCAACGCCATTTACGCTTTCTTATGTCGACGTCCAGCCGCTCTTGACTTGTCCTGCGCCACAATTCCTCATTTGGTATTATTTGTGGCCAGCGAATCTTAAGGATGTGGCGAAGACAGCGATTCACAAAAGCCTGCAATTTCTTCGAAATGATAGACGTGACTTTCCAGGTTTCACAAGCATATAACAGCACGGATTTCACATTGGATTCGAAGAATCTGAACTTAGTGCGTAAGGAGATTTGACTTGATTTCCAGATTGGGGACAGAGTACCGAAGGCAGCACGAGCTTTATTTATTCTACTTCTAACGTCCAGATCCGTACCACCGTTTGCAGCAACAATACTGCCGAGGTAGTTGAACTGTGCCACTACTTCAACTGGCGTCTCCTGTAGAATAATACGCTGCTGTGTGTCTTAGACCACTCGACTCTCCCTTCACTTGCAGTGTTTGGCACATCCCGTTCAGCCCACTGATGTTATTTTCCAGTAGACATATGTCATCGGCTTAGTCTAAATGACTGAGCCTTTCGAACGGTCTCCATTGAATGCCCTGTCGCTCAGCTGTACCAACACTGGCCGTCAATACGTCGTCCATCGCCAGCAGGAAGAGAATTGACGATAGAACATCCCCTTGTCTCACACCCGCCTGTTGCACTACGAAGGAGTTGGATATCTGCCCATTGTGCAAAATAAAACACCTTGCGTTGTTGTAGGACTCTTTAATAATGGCAACAATTTTTGGTGGAATTCCTCTACCAAGCAACGATCTCCATATACATACTCGGTTAACTCGATCAAAGGCTTTCTCAAAATCCACGAACATGAGGTAAGGCGGTGATTGAAATGCCATCGAATGCTCGAGGACGATACGCAGGGTGTTGATATGGTCGACACACGATCGATCGACCACTGCGGAAGCTAGCTTGATGCCTCTTGAGTGTAGACTCGATTCTATCCTTTATTCGCTCGAGACTGATGATTGCCATTAGTTTTGGGAAAACGGACAAAACGGTGATACCACCCCAATTGTTGCAATTCTTTAAGTCACCTTTCTTTGGCAACTTAACAATCACACCAGCTGGTATTCCGTCCAGTTCAGCTGCCTTGTTGTTTTTGAGGAGATTTATTGATGTAAGGATTTCCGATTCTGACGGGGGTTCGATATCAATACCCATATAGGACCTGCTTATCTCGTTTAGTTGGGGCACTCTGCTCAACTGAATCCACAGAAATGGTCCTTCCATCTACGAAGCTTATCCTCAATTGATACCAAAAGTGTGCCATCCACATCCATTACAGGATGATTGGTGTTGCTTTTTTTCCCGATCACATTTTTGGCTATTTGGTACATTTCCCGGATATCTCCTCTTCTGGCAGCGATTTCTACATTATCTGCGTGTCCATCTAACCTCACCCTCTTGTCACGTCTCACACAACGATAGAAGGTTTGTAGAACGATAAAATATGATTCGTTCTCTCGTGAAAAAATTCAAAAGGGAATTTTATTTTTGATTCGATCGGCAATCTTGTTTTTTGGTTCCTAATAAGAGCGAAAGATGTAATTTTACGAAAGGACAAAATCGAAGACCAAAGCTCCGAAAAAAGTTTTGAAATCCTCGTTCTTCCTTGAGCGATTTCAATGAAATTGCCAGAGGTGATAGCTGAAACAGAGTTATAGCAGACAAAAATATTTTCAAAATAGGATGTTTCAAAAATATGTCAACATTTTGCAACTTCGTTCTCCTTGAGCGATTGCAATGAAATTTACACAGGTGATAGCTGATACAGAATTGTAACAAAAAAAAAATATTTTCAGAACAGAATGCTTCAAAAAATGTCAAAATGTTATAATTTCGTTGTTCCTTGAACGATTTCAATGAAATTTACATACACAATTTCAATCCTTAATAGTACGAGAGCTAAACAACTTCAAAACACAAGTCATTTTCGATTGGCTGGTTCTTTGATACGCGTGAGGGAAGTCTCTGGCTGGTGGGATATGTTTTGAAAAAGGTAAAAGGCATTTTTCGCAGCGCCTATAGAACTAAGAGTAAAATTTTAATTTCATATTGTAGGTTAAAATATTTTTTTAAATTGTTCGAAAAACTGTAAAAATGGTTTTAAGCGTTTATCTCACTTTTTGGCCATCTGAACGAAAAAAATAGTATTAAACACTTTTTTGTACAGCACTTGGTTTCCTACATTTGTTTGTTCTTAGATTTTTTGTGAACTAAAAAATATCTAAAATACTGTGTAATAAAGTTGCCAGTATTTAGCAAATAATTCTATAGGCAAGACTACGATGTGTACGGCCGGCGCGGTGCAATGCCTGTAGGGGGAAACGCTTCAAGTGTTTTATTATTCAAGAAGGGGGATCTATCATCTATCGTTTACAGTTTAGAGAGGAGGGAAAGTTTTGTAAAGATACACTTACATTCAATATATACAAAAATACACTTACATACATGTGTACATACCCACTAAACAACAGAAAAACTTTCAACAATGTACTGTACATAGCTCGTTTCTTTTAGTTAATTTTTCAATCAAGCTAATAGTTGTCAATAGTTTTTGAAAAATTATATTAAATTGTGAAATAATGATAGAAAATACTAACATCAGCGGGCTGAATGGGATGTGTCAAGCTCTGAAGGTGAAAGGAGAGTGCAGTGGTCTTAAAATAAATACCAAAAAGACAAAAATAATGCTCACAGGCCGCTCCACACGTCAGCGTATTTTTATACAGGAGACGCCAGTTGAAGAGGTTTGTTTCAGCAAATGGTGGTACTGATTTGGACGTTTAAAGTAGAATAAATAAAGCTCGCGCAGCCTTCGGTTCTCTTTCCCAAATTTGGAAATCCAGTCAAATCTCCTTACGCACAAAATTGAGATTCTTCGAATACAATGTCAAATCCGTGCTGTTATATGCTTGCAAAACCTGGAAAGTCACGACTACCATCTCGAAGAAATTGCAGGCTTTTGTCAACCGCTGTCTACGCCATATTCTAAAGATTCGTTGGCCACATATTATATCAAACGAATAATTGTAGCGCAGGACAAGTCAAGAGCGGCTGGACATTGACATAAGAAAGCGTTGGATTGGTCACACACTGAGGAAACCAAACGATGAAATTACAAAACAGTCCTTTGAATGGAATCCTCAGGGTGCACGGTGGGTTGGAAGACCAAGAACAACATGGAAATCAACAGTTCTAGCAGAAGCAGACTCCCAGAGAAAGGCGTAGCCACAGTTAAAATATCTAGCTGCAGACAGTGAAGGATGCAGATTGGGTTACAAGACTTGATGATGATAAGCTTAGGCTAAATTTCCTGCAATATTCCGAGAAAATTGGAGCCAATCACATAGACACAACGAAATATCGACATGCACCGCATGAATCCGAAACGCGTTACTCTTATTTAAAATTCACATTTTAAATTCTCTTAAAAATTCTTCAAATAATACTCAACATTTTCTTCTTTATTACTTACTTGCAGAATTTTGTAAAACAGAATTAGTAAAAACTGAATTTTGAAAACAGAATTTTGAAAACATAATTTTTGCAAAATTTTGATCTCAAAACCAAAAAAATTGGTAATATTTTTGGGGCCAATGGATATTTAATTCCATAAGAAGCTTAAAATCGAAAAAAAGAAATCGTAAAAAATCATTTCAATTAATGAACCGTTGTATTTGAGGAGCGGGTCGGTATTCTGGTTTTCAAAATTCTGTCTGGACAAAATTCTATCTAGCCAAAATTCTGTATTTAAAAATTCTTTAAATGCACAATTTTGTATGTCAAAATTCTGTTTGCAGAGTTTTGACCCATACCTACAGAATTTCGACCCCAACCTATGCATAAGTACTGATTTGGGTACATTTTTGTCGCTATAATAACCATCACCACCCCCACCTCCCCCAATAAGGGAAACTGTATATATACACGCCGCTGAGTGGAAACAAAATTAATTTAATCAAAATCCTTAGAAACACATATTTCCGAGAAAAATATGTATAGGGGTTGGTATGTACTGATATGTGATAAAAATTGAGATTTATCAAATTGCAGCAAATACGTATACATATGCTACGCAGTTACTTTAAAGTGGTTTTCATCTTTTTGGTATATATTTTTACGAATACAAAATTCGCCCTTGTAGTACCTTAAATATTTAAATACTAAATAGATTATTTGAAGCTTGCAAAACCAATGCGACGTCTAATAGATATCGTCAAAAATGTCAAAATATAATAATGTGGAATACCTACCTACCTCAAATCTAAACCTATTTTATCTTTTGTGGTGTGATTTTCATATATGTTTGTATCCCTATATCCCCCACTCCAACCTTGAACATTTTTAATCGGATCAATACATGGTTGAATTGCTTTAAAGATTTAGTTAGATTGAAAATAGCTAGATAAGTATACAATACTCATGTTTATTGTGTTATGTATAATAAAGGTATTTTGATTTAATAAGTCTGAACCTTGAACTCGAAAAAGCCTTTCAGACTCGATAACAAACCAAACTTAAAAGAAGTTGCAAAACTACGTACATTATGCTCCTAGTTAGGTACGTCTGCATAACAATTTTCAATTGTATTTTATATTAAATTTAAGAAGATTAAATGAATTTACTAATTAGAAAATATTTACTAAAGAAGATATTCTCCATGAATCTATAATGAGTTTTACACTTTCTCAGAAATCTCATTTTCATCTAAAGTTGTTCATCCTCTTTTTAGCTATTAAGTCCTCTGCAATTTGCTTTCTAAGAAAGGACATATCTTAACATTGTCCTCTTTGACACAACTTTTGTCCTCTTTTTCTCCATGTTTCTTCGATGAAAAATGTCAATTCAATAATTAATAAATATTGCGACTCATTTAAATTCTGTCAAATTCTTATTATTATTTTGGGTATGATTTGAAAGCCATTATCTATCGAGATTTGTTGAAAAGTTCTTTTTGCATTTTGCTTGATCTTAGGGAAGAATATTCGGTTTATTTTTCTTATTTATAATAGTTAATTTAAAAATAACAAAATAGCCTTTGAGGTAGTATATGAAAATGAGTTATATTTAAAATCAATTATGCATAATACCTTTTGCTTTGTTTTGTTCTATGTACCTATGTGTTGTATTATGTTGTCACATAAAAACTTTTTAGAACTCCTTTCTCAATGTGGTGGCCAAATCGTAGGGCTTTAAACACCTCGAATCGAGTTTTATACTTGCACTGAACCCCCTTACACATCAAAGGAGAAAATCCAAAAAGGTTATTGTTACATTTTAATAGACTTTTCGTGAAAATGTTAAAAGCTACTTTGTTTGATAAATGACAAATTTTCTGGGTTATTTTTTTATACACATACTAGCTGGCCCGTCCCGGCTTCGCACGGATAGACAAATTTAATAAGTGCAAAAGATTAACATATATGAATATCAATAAATATTTGTGTATCCTCAAATACTGAAGCATAACATACAAAATTTTCCCCGTATTTGGTCTTTTTTTCAAATCTTTTTATTTCAATAGCTTTTATGCATGCAAACAAAAAATATTCCCAAATTTTTGAGCCATTGTTGTCATAGGTCTAAAACTCTAAGGGCCATTTGCTGATACGAAACTTAAATATTTAAGTAGAGCATAAGCGGTTATGTTACAGTTTACGCAGAGGAAAACATAATCTTTTAAGTAGAACATAAATCTTTAAGTTTCGTATCAGCAAACGGGTCTTAATAGTTTATTCCTAAGAAAATATAGAGCCAGCTAAATTTTCAAAATCCCTTAAGTTAAACATGTGGAAACTAATTATTGGAAGCTAAAAGAGTCTTATCTATGACAAAAAAATTTGCTGCACCTTTTTTCCCTCCAACCAATAGATACATATTATAATTAATCGAATATCAACTGCGTCAAAGATAATTGCGTATAAGAATGCAATCTTCGGCAAATGCAATCATTTAAAACATTTTATTGAATAAAATCAAAAGATCTAATTCATTGCCTTCTCTTGACTTTGACTTCAAATTATGCAATCACCATTCTTCATTTGAAATTAAATGATTGCAATAGTTATTTCCCCATACATTTTCCAGCACTCAAATATTTTTAAACTTCATGCATTCTTTGCATTCATTTATATTTTTTGATTTCTTTTGAATTCCCAAGAAATCTTTTAAATCAAGTTGAATTTGTTCGTTTACCATATTTGAATACACGATTTAAGGCTCTTCCAAACCAACTTGAAAAGTTGTGTAGCATTGTCTATCTTTTATATTTTGTATCGTTGCAAATGATTCGCTGTGATTTTGCGTTGGTTTTAGAGACCCTTTAAACTATCAAATTCACATAACAATAATTAAAGATCAGTTGAGAATTTAATGGAAAAGATTTAGTGTCATTCAAAAGATTGTAAAAGAATTCAAAATAATTCAAAAGAATGCAATTGAATTCAAGTAGCATGAATCCCCAAAAAATTGCATTCAATTAATTGATGTAAATTGAATCCGGGAAAAAATGATTGAAATCATTTCGATGTCAGAGATGATTGCAGAGTTTGAAGTTATGTACATATGTATGTAAGTCAATTAATGTTAGGCTAGGTTAGGTTAGGTTAGGTTAGGTTGAAGTGGCTGCCAGTTGTGAAGACTGACACGCTTAGACCATGAGTTGGTCCATTGTGACACCACATGAATTAATGTTTTCTTTAAATTGAAGTCATAACATTGTATTCATAAAAGATTGCATTCTTTTACAACCCTGGCTTACAAACTAACGTACCTGAAACCAGTGTTATCTGTTGAAAATTCGTTTGTGGAAATATTTTGTATAATTGCTCTTGTCCATCTTTTTCTTAAACGGGCGTCGCTTCATCTGTATGGAATTTTGCAGCCTGTAAGTTTGTATTGTTCTTCGTCATTTCAGCGCTCAACTAAACTGTTATTTGACAATTCCTTCATATGCCTTGACTTCTTCGTTTCGGTGGAAATTTCTTATCAGACATTTTTATATTTATTTTCCTTTGTAAGTTACATAAATTTTTTAATCCTTACAGAATTTCGTATAGCAAAAATTATATTAACTGACATAAAATACAGTGCTATTTTCTTAAAATAATGAATATTTTTTCTCTTATACACACAAATTTTTCTCTTTTATGATAAAAGTGCAGTGCCACTTATTGAAATTATTTCAAATTACTCTTTAAACCTTGCCAGTTATTTTTTGAGTATAACCTCTGAATTTGAGCTCTATCCATTGTGTAGTACTTGAGTCTATAGGACATACACAGACAAATATTCATTTTTATATATATAGATATAGGCAACTTTTATAAGTAATTGACCATTCATGTCCTCGTATAATTTTTAGTTTTTAGAGGTGGTCAAGCTTTTTTGAAAATAAAAGTTTGTACTGAACAAAATTATTTTAAGAAATTATAATAAGCAAAATGCAGTAACTACTATTAAATTTCATCGCCTTTCTATCAAAACAGTTACCTACTTTAGAATTAAAAAAAAATTTAAAACAAAAAAAGTAGTATCTACTTGTTTACAATTTTTGAAAAAAAAAAATTCTTAATATAGTAACCACTGGGAAAGTATTTTTTGTATATTTTCTTCTGGAAAGGTCATAAGGCCTGCTATAACCAGTTGCAAGGTTATCTACACTAGTCAACAAAATTAAAGGAACAAATTTTTTTTCAATTTTTGTTAGCGTTTTTTGAAGAGCTGTATCTTTGTGACGAGCAGTCGTATTGAGTTGAAAAAAAAAGCATTTTACAGTTTTATGTTTTTTGTTTCGAGATTTGTTTGCAAACAAATTTTTTTGAAGTACCGTTATTGCGTTATTGCAAAAAATGAGACGAGATAACAAAATAATTTTTTTTTTAGTTTTTTTGAAGGTCCTCATTTCTATGGATAAATTTGTTTGAGTCAATTAAATGTCATGATCAGATACCTTGTTTATTCAGCTTCAATTCAGTTTTTTTGTTGTTGTCGTACGATTTTTTTTGACATGGTTTATCTGACTTTGAATGAAATAAGATACTTTTAGCCTTGATTACCAATATCTCAGCAAATAATGATGTTATAAAAAATTCAAAGACAGTTTTGGAAATTTGAGAAAGCGTTTTACAAGATTTTTTTAAGGTTTTGTAGAAATTATTTTTTTTTTACCGTTCACCGTTAGTTTAAAAAAAGTACTAAAAACCGACGTCTTTTCGTAAATTTTTTTTTTTCTTTGCAAATATTGATTGCATGGCTTGCGTTGGTATGCAAATTTATAGACTTTTAAATCATAAATATTCTTGTAAATTTTCAAATTGATTCATCGAACCGTTTTTCCTCACCAAAACTTCAAAGTCTTACAAACCAGGTAAAAGAACAAATTGTGTTGTTCCTTTTGAATTTTTGTTCCTATGCATTTATTTTGTCCTCAATTCTATTATTTTCAAATAATTTGTTAAGCTTTCCTGAACCTTAAACAAACAAAGAAGTTAGATTTTAAATACAAAATTGATGGTTTTAAAATGTATAGTGGAAGTACTGAAAAAGTAAATTATTAAAGTTGAAGAATTGATAAATTTCTCTGACACATTCCTAAACTTTCCAAAGCCAAGTAGAAATTCACTTGAAAACACTTAAAAGAGGTATTTATGCTTGACGAATAGAACTTTAAACTTTGTGAAGTTGGAAACGGAGGCGTGATATTTAAATGATGAAGTGTAAAATTAATATACAATATATTTCGTTATTCAAGTCAAACTTTTTTTTTTTTAGCTTACTTTCATATGAAATCTTTGTTTATAAAATGTGTTACTGTCGCTAATAAACCAAAAAAAAAAAACATGAGCTCTTGATAAAACAAGCTTTTTCCTAAAATAATCACAATAAAATAAACGAAAAAAATGATTAAAATTAAATAAATTTTAAATGAACGAATGTTACAGACGAACTTGCCGCTGTAGTTCAAGGATATACATATAAAGCGACCATAGCATTGAAGATCAAAAGTTTTGGTGACATATTTATTATGTAAAAAAGTCAAAACCACACAAAAAAGTATATTAATATTTTTTTTATAAAAACTACTTAAATAAATCAGCCTAGTACAGAAAAAAACTGAGAACTATTTAATTAGACTTAATTATTAATTATAAATAGCTTTTAATGGCCTTCAGTCTACAAAAATTGGTGTTATGTCACTTTGACTCATCAGTTAACTAGTGAGGACCTTATCAATATATAATTTTTGTTATTTATTTTTGTCATGGACAAATTCAAACAAATTTTGAAGCTGGAAACTTCTGATTTGGGCCAGGAAAAATTTTTGATATATGTAAAATATTTCATCATTGATTTTTATCATGCTTCTCACTGTACATCAATTTCTAGGGTTATTATTTTTTAATTTATATTAAATTTATATAGAGCGCTGTACAGCTGTATTGTGGGCAAGTAAAAAATAGCATGTATACGAAACTTTCTGACCGCAATAGTTCCAGCTGCAACTCCAGTTCCATTTGCAGCACTCTATTGTGTTCAGGCCAGTCATAGTCGAAAAACCTTGTCGTCTCATAAGGAAACCTCGCGTCATATCCAGTAATTCTTTTTCTTTTGTAAAAATTCTAATTTATGAGAAAATTGATAATAACAAATCCCATTTAACTATTAACAGTCCTATAACCTTTTGGCCCGAAAGGGGAGAGACGTTTGTATCGAATCCTTGGCCTTATCCAAGTTTTCAAACTAGTCCTTTCAAAAACGACAAAATTATGAAAAAATTCCGACAAAACTTAATTTTGGTGGAGAGCTTTTTTTTAACGTTTTAAGCATTTCCTAAAAAATTGGGTCGGGGCTAAAAAATTTAAGGGGGAATATATTTTAAGTAAATGCTGAAGACGTCAAAATAAAGCTCTCCACGAAAACTCAGCTAAGACGGATTTTTTTTCTAAGTGAAGAACAATTGACAACTTTAATTTTTTTTTCTTTTAAAGAAACGATTTTTTTTCTTGGTGTCATCGTGCAACCAGCTTTTTTTGGTATCACAAAATGAAATTACTGTGAAAATTATGAGGAAAAAAACATGTAAAATTCAAAAATTCAGTAGGAAGTGGGAACCATACACTCTGAACATAACTTAATAACTTGGAAAGTCCCCTACTAAGCTGTCAACGTAACATCGATCTGTTCGGTTATCAGGGGTGACATTCTGTATGGCAAAAACGAACAAACGTTTTCGTTTGTGTGAACAATTTGCTTCATGTAACTTTAAAAACGAAACAATTCGTTCGTGCGAGCGAAAGATCTTAAACGACAGCTATTTACTTCACGCTTCCTAGATTAAAAATAATTTAGTTATATTTTTGGAAAGCATTAACGAATTTACAATCATGATTGCTTCTGATGCATTAATGTAACAATAATAAGACATAAAAGTATCACTTTTGCAAAACAAAACAAAATCCTTTACGAACAAACCACCTTCACTCACTGTCTCAAATATTCACCAAGATTGAATCTCAAAAAGCATTAAATACCCATGCTCAAATAATATGAAATATATAAATAAAGATTTTACACCAAGAAGAAATGGTTTGTCAGTAGTTTTATAACAATTAAGCCACGATAAGTGTTATGCCGGATTTACACGAATGGAAAGCTGCCAGTATAATGACAAAAAGAATGAAATTGTCCATTCTTTTGTTGTTGCTTTTGTCATAATACTGGCAGTTTTCCAATCGTGTAAATCCGGCATTATTTGACTAAATTATAACCCTGTTCCCTGGTTTAGTCCCAAACAGTTTCAAACAGTTTCAGACCGCCAGATTTGGTGCGGACCAGTACAATTTTTCAAGTGTGGAACGACTTCGGACTAAATCTGGCGGTTTCAAACTGTTTGAAAGTCGGCAAGGAACACACCTTATGACTTCCCTACAAATTACCAATAGAATTGTTTTTTTTTTTTTTATTCATTCTATTCGCATTTTTATTTTTCCAGGCCTAGAGATGTGTGCTTCGCTTTTCACCACATTTTACCATTTATGAAAAACCCCCATATAAAAAAAAGAACTACTTTGTTTTGAATCAAGACTAATATGGCTAAAAATGATACTTATATTTTCCTTAATTAATTGTAAAGTCTTTCGGTCAAGTTATATATAATTTTGTATCCTAAATTATATATTTATTTATACTTTTCCACCACTTTTCTGTGTTCGACTATTCACCATCTGCATCTATGTCATCTCTAACCAAATTCAAAGCACCTAAAAGTAGGCAATGAAAAACAGAGGCTCTCAAACTTGAGCGAAACAAATAAATTAAACGAAATGCGATATGGAATGCCAACTTTCGCTTTCGCACGATCTCTTTCGTTTTTGAAAAACGAACCTTCGCTTTCGTTTCGTTTATTACAGAATCTGGCCCCAGAGTATTGCGTCCGTTTAAGCATAGTTTACAGTTTCGATGCGAAAAAAAATCAAAATTTTCAAAACGATTTTCCACCTATTCTGCGCACCAAGTTGAATAATATTCAAGGCGAAAAACGTTTGCTTTGGCCTAAACCACCTATTGAGTCGTTAATTTACCCTTAATTGACCAGCTATAGGCCTAAAATGGAAAATAATTATTTTTGGATGCGAAAACCATTTGCATGCAAATAATGCCTTGAGGTGAATATATTTTTTTTTCGGAAGTATAAACCGACCATCAAAAAAAAATAATTTATTCACCACACTTTTTTTCGCATGCAAATCAATTGCCGGTCCATTGTTTTGCATGACATTCCATGACAGCATAGTTTTTTTTTGCATGAAACTGTAAACCAATCATGCAAACAATTAATTTTACACTTCACCTCAACTATTTTTGACATGCGAGAATATTTGCATAGATTTTTTTTTTGCGCACGGGAACTATAAACTAGGCTTTAACAGAGATCTTCCATGAACTTTCGTATGTATTTTAAAAATCAACTCAAAATTACTGTACTAAAAACCGATTCGGCTCTGGACCTTTGGCACCTCACATACAAATGTACAATATGGGAGATTTTAAAAATTGGCAAAAATCGTTCGTGACCTTAAAAAAAAAAACTTGAAAAATCGTAAGAAAAGAATCTATAGCAGGCCGATTACTGAAACTCGCTGACCCTTCATACTGATCTTAAGGCTATTGATTATGTCCTAAAAAACAAGGCAATAAGGAAGTAAGACGTTCATGGAATTTTATTGTAACAATCTTAAAAGGGGTCATTGAAGATGAGAAAACCGTGGAGTGCTATTAAGTTAGAGGGTACATTTTGGAGAGGGCGGGCAAAAGCACCCTTTTTGGTTTTTTGCATATGTGATATTTTGTGTCAAGATTGTCGGTACTGCTTGGATCCTTAAAAAATGAGTCTTGCACGGGGACTTTATTTTGTTCCCCACTTATTTTTTTAGTTAAAGTGTAATTAAGTCGTGCGGTGGAGATCATTTCTTGTTTTAATTCGTTCTGTTGTGAAAATTTAAATACATTTTAGGTTAACAAACTAAATGCAATTGTTATTTCTTTAATTTGCTAGTGCAAATAAGAGTGTTTTCGTAAATATATGTTTAAATTCCAAATAAATTTGCCTCGGAAGGAAAAACATTCTTCTTGTTCATTCTTTGTCTGTGTCTGTGGTTGTTGCTTCTAGGAAATTTAGATCTGGATAGGGAATTTTCTCTTCAAACCAACTGGTTTCGGTACTTGCTAAGTGTGGTGAATTTTGAATCTCCAACGCATGCGCAAGTGGGTCCGCGGTGGTTCTAATTTCCATACTAATCCGAGCCGTAAAACGCAGTTTTGAGGATCCACATTTGGATTTGAAAACGTAGTCGTTCATACGTTGTTCACTACGTTTGCGGATCCAAAACGGACTCCTTTGCTTGAAGGGTAGAGTCACTCTGTTTTATCCCTTCAAGCAAATTCACTGACCCAACTTTGTCGGTACTGGTTGGATCCTTAAAAAATGAGTCTCGCACGGGTATTTTATTTGTTATCCCCACTTATTTTTGTTTTAGATTTATTTTTGTAGGTCGTGCGGTGCAGATCATTTCTTGTTTTAATTCGTTTTGTTGTGAAAACTTAAACACATTTTCAGTTAACAATATATATAAACTAAATGCAATTGTAATTTGTTTAATCTTTGCTAGTCTAAATAAGTGTGTTTTTGTAAATATTTGTAAAAATTCCAAATAAATGTGCCTTGGAAGGTAAAACATTCTTCTTGTGCTTTGTTTGTCTTTGTCTGTGGTTGTTGGTTGTTGCTTGTAGGAAATTTACAACTCGATAAGGGAATTTTCTCTTCATACCTCTTGGTTTCGGTACTTGCTAAGTATGGTGAATTTTGTATTTAACAACGCATGCGCAAGTGGGTCCGAAGTGATTCTAATTTCCATACTAATCCGAGCCGTAAAACGCAGTTTTGAGGATCCACATTTGGATCCGAAAACGTAGTCATTCATACGTTGTTCACTACGTTTGCGGATCCAAAACGGAATCCTTTGCTTGACGACCCTTCAAGCAAAAGAGTCCGTTTTGGATCCGCAAACGTAGTGAACAACGTATGAACGACTACGTTTTCGGATCCAAATGTGGATCCTCAAAACTGCGTTTTACGGCTCGGATTAGTATGAAAATTAGAACCAGCGCGGACCCACTTGCTCATGTGTTGTGAGATACAATATTCACCTTACTTAGCAAGTACGGAAACCATTAGGTATGAAGAGAAAATTTCCTTATCGAGGTCTAAATTTCCTAGAAGCAACAACCACAGACAAAGGACAAACAAACAACAAGAAGAATGTTTTTCCTTCCAAAGCACATTTATTTGGAATTTATACAAATATTTACAAAAATACACTTATTTGCACTAGCAAAGATTAAACAAATTCCAATTGCATTTGGTTTGTATTGTTGACCGAAAATGTGTTTAAGTTTTCACAACAAAATTAATTAAAACGAGAAATGATCTCCACCACGACTGGCAAAAGTAAAGTAAAAAAAAAATAGGTGGGGAAAAAATAAAATCCCCGCGAGAGCTCATTTTTTAAGGATCAAAGCAGTACCGAAAAAGTTGGGTCAGTGAATTTGCTTGAAGGGGAGGGATCTCTTGATTGGATGTCAGAGATATCTGTCTGTGATCTTGATATAAGCTCTGTTCCGTAGCACCCTAGCGACTTTCAAACAGCTTCAGACCGCCATATTTAGTCATTTTTAGTGCGAACCCGTTCCACAAGTGAAAGAATGTACTGTTTCGGACCAAAGAGAGCGCTCACGAGAGAGAAAAAATTTGCCAGATTTTGTACGAGAAATTTCTTCTGACTGTTTTGTACTGGTGGTCAAATGCAGGTGTTCGTGTGTCTGATTTGGGAAAATGCAAAAACAAAAATATACAAAAGCTGTTGACCGAGGGTTACCCTAGTGTTACTTTTTATTTCTATTTTAGTTTGGTAGATGTTTGATGAAGAAGAAATGTAGTGATGACAGTTTTGTAGTTCCTTGTAAATACCTATTGTTGTGTTGACGTGGTCCGAATTATCTGAATTACTGCCCAAACCGTTCCCAACATTTTCTAATGTCGAATTCCTTTCAAAAATTGGAGATCGATTTCTTTTTTGGGTTGAAAATAATTTGTAAAAAAAATCAATTTTTTTATGTGATTGTGTGTGTTGGCCATTGACATAAATTTTGAGGCAAAAAGTAAACAAATTAATGGGGATACAAATACTCAAAAGTGCATTCCGACTTACGCGTCATTTAATACGATTAAAAACAAATATATTTCCGGGAATAGTAGCAGAAATAGACAAAAATTGTTGTGCGTCCATTAAAGTTAAAAAAAAAATCCAAAATCCATCAAAAAACACATCAAATGAGGAACACGTCGGCGAGCGCGCGCTTCATAACATCAATCGACTTTAGACACTTGAAATCGAAGTTCATTGATATTTTTATCACTTCTTATTAATTATGAACTGCCATTTGATGAATTAAAAACTTTTAAGAGATATATTTGTTTTTAATTTATTTAAACGAACGAGAAACACTTTTGAGTATTTGTAAACCACCGCAGAACAAAACTTTCAACTCCAGAGAAATGTCAAATCTTACTAGTGTGTGTGAAAGTCTGTGTAAATCTTGCTAAAAACGAAAGATTTGATTTGTTTAGAAAAATTGATCTTTTCTTCTAAACAAATCGATTTTTTTCTAAACAGATTCGATTTTTTTGTTGTAAGGAATTTAACATAAGTTTTCTTTCTCTCTGAGAGCATTTCAGGACCACTTCTTTAAATTTGACATTTAGTCCGAAATAGTACGAGGAATTAAAGGAACACAACTATAGATATTTGAAATTAATTTTGACAGATGAAGACTTTTTGTTAGAAATTTAATTTTTTGTTTCTTTATTTTGTATCCTTTTGCAGGTGTTGATCTTGATCTCTGCATTCGTAGGTGGCATATTTTTTTTATGTTTTGCGAACTTTTTAGTGTAATTTGCGGTTTCGTGATTTTAAATTTCATTACATGAATTGCGCATGAGCAGCGCAGAAATAATGAAATATTATTAACTATTAAGAAATCAGACATTTAGTTGGAGTTTGAGGAGACAGATTCGGGTTGTAAATAAGGAGAAATTAAAATTTTAAATTTTTGTTAAAAATTTGCACACATACTTACATATATTTCTTACAAGCAAAAATTATACTGCATTCCAAAATTAATTGAACCAAATTTTTGTAATAACAAAAAGAAAATAAAAACCTTTTTTTTGTAACATACTTTTTACACGCACTTGCGTAAACGATGTACTGTACATACGAGTATGTTAATTGTTTTAAGAAACTAATACTTTACTATCTTCAATCCTTTTCCACATTCAAAAAAGCACAATATTGTTTTAATAAAATGTGACTGTTCAATTATTCTTGTGTGGGGTATGGCGCCTTATAAACATGTTTTTGCCATGTAAGTACTTAGAACCTACATTTTTATATAAATGAATATAATATTTTTGTTTTAAATGTATCTTAACAAATTTCATTGAGAGAAAATTAACTAAAACTTATTTGTAAATATTTTGGTTTAAGATGTCGGCAACTCATAAAAATTATAGAAAAAGTAAAAGCAACAATTTTTTCACTGACAAAATTCTTTCGAACTATAAAACAAACAAGTCTCCAATTTAATGTTTCATAAAGTTCTTCTCTTTCTATAAAAAATAAAGAAACTTCTTAACTGCGTATATTATCTATGGTTTTTTTTTTGTTCAGAAGTTCGTAATTCAGGTTTCTCACCCTTTTCCTTGTATGTATTTGTATATTCTTAGATTATTCATTTCAATTGGACACGTACTCTAGTTTTTTTTTAATTTGAAGTGATTTAAACAATTCAACTTCAGATCATGCGTAAGTACTTGAAACGAATTTAAAGTAGAATATTTAAAATTCCAATGACAGAATTTCACGCTTTGGGTGACAAATGAATAGTTTTTTTTTCTATTTAACAATCGCTTAAACAAGAGTCGACAGCCTTGGCCTTTGATTAGAATTAAATTATTATTATTATCCGGCTTCGGGCAAAAGTATTTTGCATTTTTATTATTTAAAATTTAAATGTGGGTGTGGGAAGAATGCGTATATGTATAAACAGTATCAACTATTATTCAATTACTTAATCAATTAAATTTAACATGTTGTTGGAAGCGATACAATTTGGTAAGTCGTCACATCTTGAAGATTGCAGACTTGCAAACATACATCCTTAAGTCAGATTATGATTAAAATCTCTAGTCTGTTTTTATTTAACGAATAAAAAATTTGCTTTGCAGTGTCTTGATTCATACACATATACATAAAATATATAACAAGTAAACATTTACCAATTGGTTTGCTGAGCTTTAAAAACATATTGAGGTATATTCACAGACGTTGTTCAATCTGTGACTAGGCAAACCTGGAGATCATCTTAATGAAACTTCTTCAGGTAAACTCCAGTTTTGCTTATAGGAACGACTTAAACAGTATTAATGAATACGCTTCATCTTATTTTAACTTAAGTTAAGAATAATGAAGTTTAATAGAACTTATTATTTTTGACATTCGTGAAATTGAGACTGCTAACTAACTTTGTCGAAATATTTATTAAACCTTTAAGCCAAACAGTAACCACCTGGCTGGAATACCCATCAAAGTCACTTTCCAACATGAAAGCGATAAGCCTGATATGCTTAAACGCCTCTACCGATGAAGCTGAGCAATATATCAAAGAAGGGTTTCATTACTTCCTGGATGAAGCCTTTTCGGAGTTCGATAGCAAAGTTGCACTCGGGGACTTCAATGCTTTGGGGGAAAACGAAAACATCTCCGCCGGATTAGTCTTGATAGTACAGTTAAATTAGAATTGTAAATGGAAAAAAATAGTGGCAGGCTAAAATTTTGCAGGTTGTTTCGGGGTTAGGTAAACAACTTAAATCTAAGTTGGCGACCTCCTACCCCTTGCAGGGGCGGTGCCACGCCCACTTTTCTTAAATCCTGGTTTCTGAAGAAGCGGCAGCAGCGATATGGATGAAATTTTCATAATTTGTTAATATAGTCGTAGAAAAAATTAAAAAAATTGTTAAAGTAATATCTACCCACTGCCACGCCCACTTTTCTTCTTTCTTTGTTTCTCGAAAATGGCTCCTACGATGTGCATGAAATTTTCAAAGTTTATTCTTATGAACGAGAAAAAAAATTTAAAACAAAATTTTATTTAAGTCCGCCCACTACCACGCCCACTTTTTTATACCTTGATTTCTCAGAAACTGATTTGGATAAAACTTTGAGAGTTTTTTCATACTAGTGATATAAAGATTTGCGAAGCACTTTTGGTTTTGTGAAACCCACGGGTAGTCAAACTCCTCTTTCATGTATATTTATTAATTTCTACGAACTGTATAAGGGAGTAGCGATTTAGTTTTCAAATAAAAAATAAAAACCCAAATCAGACCTCAAAGTCTTCAGATTGATGAAAATCATTTATTTGAGTTATTTCATAGCGTAAGGATTTGTTCTTAATTTTGCTGAAGAAGGCGTTTCCGAGAAATAAAGACATGAGAAAAGTGGGCGTGACAGTGGGCGGTTTTACTAAAACCAATTTGACCATTTTGTCTCATCCATAAGAACAAACTCTTAAAATTTCATGGAAATCCTTGGAGCAGTTTATGAGAAACAAAGAAAGAAGAAAAGTGGGCGTGGCAGTGGGTGGATTTTACTTTAACAATTTTTTTAATTTTTTCTACGACTATATTAACAAATTATGAAAATTTCATCCATATCGATGCAGCCGCTTCTTCAGAAACCAGGATTTATGAAAAGTGGGCGTGGGACCGCCCCTGCAAGGTGTAGGAGGTCGCCAACTTAGATTTAAGTTGTATACCTACCCCCGAAACAACCTGCAAAATTTTAGCCTGCCACTATTTTTTTCCATTTACAATTCTAATTTAACTGTACTATCAAGACTAATCCGGCGGAGATGTTTTCGTTTTCCCCCAAAAAAATTTTAGCCTGCCGCTATTTTTTTCCATTTGGTCAGTAGTAAAATGTCTCTATTTACTGGACTATGAGTAGTTTGCTTCAAGCCTTATATGTGCACACGCCCCCACAATAGAGTTGAAAGTTCTTGAAGGGTTGAGTTTTATAACTTCCCGCACAGAACCTAGGGAGCCTTCCTGAAGTAGCTACGATGTAAGAAATTTGCTCGGCGACCTCAATGCTCAAATTGGAAAGGAAGACACCTTCGATAGATTAGTTGGTAGGCACAGCCTCCATGAAGAGACAAATGATGATGGTCTCAGACTAAAAGGCTTTTCAGAAGCTCGTAATACGGTGTTAGGTAGCACTTTGTTTCCATGGCTAAGAATCCACAAAGCAACCTAGTACTCCCCAAACGGTAGATACGCCAACCAAATCGACCAAGTGCTAATTGCCGGAAGACACGCCTTGAACATCTTTTACTTTTTGAGGGTCAAAGTCAAATCTGACAATTTTTTTTGGTGTGGCAAGGTTTAAGGCACGACTATCAACTGAAAAGAAACTTCAAATCACCCTAAAGAAGAAATTCGACGTTGGTCACCCTAGTATACCTGGAGTCACCAGAGCCTACAGTGAGCATGAGCGAAAGACAAACAACCAGTGGTCCCTGTATCGCGATATTATTGAAGAGGCCGTGGTCTAATGATGTATGCGTATAGCTGAAAAAAGGTGACAGGAGATGCACATGTGAATATGCTCCAGCATAAAACAAGAGCAGTGAAAGAGGAGTAAGGAGAAGAGAGGAGAAGAGTACCCCGCGTAGAAAAAAGAGGAAGTACTCAGCCTCCCAGCTCAAGGTGATTGCAGAGTCTCGCGAAAAAATATCCGAAAGTTTTATTAAAAAAGCCAAGCAACTGGCATCTGTTTTTAAAACCAGAACGCAAGTTCTTCGAAACAACAAAGGTAACCTAGTCACCGGGAAGAGTAGATATATTCAAGCAGCATTTCCAGCAGCTGCTAAATGTGCATCAGGAAGAATGAGAAATAGAGCAGGAAGAGAACCCACCTCCAGTCAATGACCATCCAGATCCACCACCCAGTATAAAAAAGGTAGACTTAGCTATAAAGAAGCTTAAGAACAATAAGGCCGCTGGCTGTGATGGTTCATTAGCGGAGCTCTTCAAGCACGGAGAGAGTGTTTGAAAAGGTGCGTGCATCAACTCATCATCCAAGTCTAAGTGGAATGAAGCATGCCCAATGACTGGTCTATCAGCTCCATATGTCCCACCTATAAAAAAAGGCAATCCTATGCCCTGCAAGATTAATCTAGTTGGAGCCGATCCCTGATAAACGTCTGGTACAAGATCCTATCCGTAAAGAACTGTGTAGGCCTCTTGAGACGTTCTGCAACAAGTGGTGTGTCTCACTGACCAAATAAATACAAAAACAACGAATTTCAAGTCGAGACTCACCATCAATTCATCGACTTCAAAGCTATGATAACATTCATCGTCTGGAGCTGTATATTTCAATGGCTGAACTAGGGATACCGGGAAAACTGATGCAGTTGTGTCGCGTGACATTGGAAAATAAGCGATGCAATGTGCAACTAGGAAAAAGCCTTTTCGAACTATTCCAGACATGCACACATGCACATGCTTCGGCAAGGAGATGCGCTTTCATGTGATTTCTTCGATCTCGTTCTGGAGCAAATAGTGCACAGGGCTGGCGTTTACACCGAAGGCACTTTTGTCAACAGATCTGTCCAATCTCTAGAGTATGAAAACCTCTAATATCGCCATCATCAGCCACTCCCAAAAGGTCGTTTTAGAGTCCTTCACGGTAATTGAAAAACAGGCGAAACTTTTTGGTCTTGAATTAAACGAGGACACGACCAAATACATGCTATCAACAAACAATGAAAAATCTGTCCACCGGCTAGGACAAAACGAACGCCACTGTTGGTAGCAACAACACGAACGACATAGTGGAGATACGAAGAAGAATTACCCTAGCAACAGATGGGTTCAAAACACTTCACATCAGAGACGAAGTGCACGCTCTATGAAAAACCTTATACGGCCAGTCCTGCTTTATGGCACCGAGTGTTGAGCAATAAGCGGAAAGGAAGATCTGATACCTCATACTGGGCTCTTTCGCAAGAAAAATTCTTCGACGGATGTTTGGTAGTGTGTGCGCAAACTCTGAGCTGTATCAAGATGTGGATGCAGTCCAGAAAATCAAAACAACTCGACTACATTGGCTCGGCCACATCGAGCCAGTGGGCAATAATCAAGAGAGTCTTTGAATCCCAGCCCCCAGGTTCAAGAGAGCACAAACCTCCAGTTTAAAGACCAAGCCCTCGCGGACTGGATGACTGGAAGCAGCGTGCTCGAGATTGTTGGGGAGAGAAGGCTGCCGTGTCTCAGGCTGGGACCTTTCATGGATTGAGAGCCGGATAAGTAAGGTAGTAGTATTTGCATCAAATTGTCATACGGTGATAAGTAGCACTATTGGTTTCAAAAACTTATGATTCACAAAGCAACCTGGCGCTATTCACACGATCGAAGTAACAACCGAATTGACGGTATGCCAATAGCCAAAAGGGACGTATCAACATTTTAGTGCGTTACTTGTTACCGTTAACCGAGTTAACCGAGAATGTATATGGAAATCGTTGCTTGGTAGAGGAATTCCACCAAAAATTGTTGCCATTATTAAAGAGTCCTACAACAACGCAAGGTGCTTCGTTTTGCACAATGGGCAGCTATCCTTCGTAGTGCAATAGGGTGTGAGACAAGGCAATGTTCTATCGCCAATTCTCTTCCTGCTGGTGATGAACGACGTATTGACGGCCAGTGTTGGTACAGCTGAGCGACAGGGCATTCAATGGAGACCGTTCGAAAGGCTCAGTCATTTAGACTATGCCGATGACATATGTCTACTGGCAAATAACATCAGTGGGCTGAACGGGATGTGCCAAACACTGCAAGTGAAAGGAGAGTCGAGTGGTCTAAGAATAAACAGCAAAAAGACAAAAATAATGCTCACAGGCCGATCCACACAGCAGCGTATTTTTCTACAGGAGACGCCAGTTGAAGTAGTGGCACAGTTTAACTACCTTGGCAGGATTGTTTCTGCAAACGGTGGTACGGATCTGGACGTTAAAAGTAGAATAAATAAAGCTCGTGCTGCCTTCGGTACTATGTCCCCAATTTGGAGATCCAGTCAATTCTCCTTACGCACTAAGTTGAGATTCTTCGAATCCAATGTGAAATCCGTGCTGTTATATGCTTGTGAAACCTGGAAAGTCACGTCTACCATTTCGAAGAAATTTTGAATCGCTGTCTTCGCCACACCCTAAACATTCGCTGGCTACAAATTATAATATCAAATGAGGAATTGTGGCGCAGGACAAGTCAAGAGCGGCTGGACGTCGACATAAGAAAGCGTAAACGGCGTTGGATTGGTCACACACTGAGGAAAACAAACGATGAAATTGCAAAGCAGTCCTTGAATGGAATCCTCAGGGTGCACGGCGGGTTGGAAGACCAAGAACAACATAGAAATCAACTGTCTTAGTGGAAGCAGAATCCCAGAGGAAAACGTGGCCACAGCTAAAGTACCTTGCAGCAGACCGTGAAGGATGGAGACGTTTTGTTGACGCCCTTTGCCCCAGCCGGGGTTACAGGACAAGATGATGATGATGACTCGCTGAAGACTTTTTGAAGGTTGCTTTGAATATCTTTTAAAATCTCTTGTACCTTTTACACGAATAATCAAAATTTGCAGGTATTTTTTTTTGTAGTTTAATAATAAATGTCAAAACATCTCTTCAAATGTTTGACTAGGCTAATTTAATGTATTCCCCTTACTTCGTGCCCTTATCCCCTAAAAACAGAAGTTGTCACTTATCGTGTACAAAAGTCCCCTTGTTTAAAACGAGTCTTATAGAAGTGCGTTCCTAAATTTAGAGAAGCAAACGCTGACTCCGACAATTTTCTTGTAGTAGCAAAACTCAGAGTGTCACTGTCGAAAGTGCCTAGATGAAAAAATTCGATATTGGATATATTTGCATGGGTACCCTGAAGTTAACAGAATCTACAAAAGTCACCTACCTCTACTCTCCAATGTGTCTTCACCTAAGCCAGAAGCCAACAATCAATCAACTCAATGGATGAACCCGTGATGTGTTGATAACTATTTGCACCTGAAGACGGTGACAGAACTTTAACATTTTTAAGACAAGAAAATGCCAGGGAAGAGTATCGAGCCAGCAAAAAAAGAAGGAGACAGAGACTCTGCGTAAAAAGAAGCTAGTGTATACCGCCACCCAGAAGTTAGAGAAGGAGAAGTTTTGCGAACGTAACCAGGCTGCATACTCCTTGTAACAGCTGAGGTAAACTAATCACCGAATCACGGTATAGAGACATTTCCAAGAAGCACTCGACAGTAGACAAAACCCTTGAAAAGGTCAACCAATTTCAAGTCGAGACCAACATATTGGTATGGCCTTCAAAGCTGCATATTATAGCATTCATCATCAAGATCTCTTCAAGAAAAACTAATCCAGCTGTGTCTCGTGACGTCAGAAAACACACGGTGCAATGTGTAATTGGGGAATAGCTTCTCCGAACTATTTCAAATATAGGTATATCTACTTATTCAAGGTTTCGCCAAAAAAAGATGTACTACCATGTGACTTCTTCAATCGTTAATATTGAAAGCACCATCTTCAACAGATCCGTTCAACTACTAGAGGATGGAAACAATACCGACATCATCGAATAGAAAACAATAATTCAGCCAATAAGAGAGTCTGAATCCCCTGACCCAGGTTCGAGGTGACAAGGAAAACCTGCCAGTGCTTAGTCACGATGACTTATAGTGGAGGATGAAAAGCTTCCCTGCTTCAGTTTGAAAGTCTTCACGGTTCGGCAACTCGTTAAACCAGTAAGCAAGTATTTGTAAAACCAAAGTGTTTAAATGGTTGAAACATTTTATAAAAATTAATCACAATTACTATCATGACTAGAATATTTTATTTAATTTGTTTTAGATAGATAAAAATGCTCAATGAAAACCAACCAATATCGCAAAGTGAATGATTTTGAAATCACAAGCCCAGGCTACAAATTACAAGAAGATAAACTTTTCAAAACAATTCATTAACCTTATTGCTAAACTGGACTTAGGATTACAATGTTATTCCGATAACAATATTGTGGGAAATAAATTATTAGCTTGCGGTTAGTAAAATCCCACTTGGAGATAAATTTGTATTGTTTCATGTACATACGCAGAACTCTAATCATTTAGTAACAGTATTCTCTTTATTCCATGAGAAACAGAGATATAAGTAGTCCCGATTTGTATTGTGACATTTCACCACACTCGCGATGATGATTAAGAGTGAAATCGGGTAGGGGAAACTCCTCAACAAAACCATCATCGTGGCGGGTGTAGTGAAAGTCACAATCTTAACAGGGTCTTATACATAAAAGATAATACTGATTTGTATTAATATTTTTCCTTTACTTGCCTACCTTTTTTTTAACATGGTGTGTATGTCCACCAAAGTTCTTTATACAAAAAGTTAATGAACTTCCTTTTTGCTATTGATGTGTTCTAAAATAAATTATTCTTTTACTTTTTTCTTTCATTCCAAGAATTCTTTGACTTTTAAAATGCCAATATATTTTCGGCTACCTGCCATGCATATAGATTAGAAATGGCGTGGCGCTTCAAAATACTTAACTTAATATTCAATAATTATTCCATTCAGAATTGTAAAAATTTGACCATTTGAAAGAGATATGTGTGGGCCCTTATCACATTCTACGCAATGTATAATGCAGCTCACTAATAAAAATCAATTTTCCTTTGATAAAAAGAGCCGTATATAGTGAGTCCTTTTTGCTGTATTTTTTTGTTTGCTTCATCCCACATACCAAAACGAGTTCAGTTCAATAATTCGTGAGAAAATTAATTCATGTCAAGCGTGGTTTTTTTACACAAAAAAATATATGTTAAAAAACACGAAATTGAGATCTCAACTGGGTTGAATGTTCTTGCTCTCAAATTGTACATGAAATTCTTAATATTGATTAATTTTTGTTCTATGACAAATTTTGAAGACGTTTAAGTCAGCAAACTTAGAAACTACGCCGAATTCGTCAATTTAGCTCTTAAAACTTTTTGTTAAAAATTAAATTTTCTTTCGAAATTAATGGTTTAAAAATTTTAGCAAATAACTTTAGCAGGAAAAATTAACAAAAACGAAAAATTTAAGATTTTTAATTATTTTTCTTATAAATTGCGCATAACTATTTTTGGAGCAAGAATAGGGTCAAAACATGCTTAGACAAAATAAAGTAGAGGCTCAATGCCCTAGGACATGTTAAAAAAGTATTTTTTTTTCATAATTGACGCATATACATAGATTATACCCATTCAAACTTTACCATTTCATATAATTTTTCGAAGTTTTGGCCCGAAAGGCTCTTTTTCGTGGCAAAATTCACATTCGTAAAAATTTTTCATAGTTAGATAAAATATGACATTACGATTGTTGAGAATATTTTAAAAGTAGGAAAGCTTGCAATTTTGTTTTCCGACTGTTTGTAAATGCTTCCAGGCGGCTGGGTCGATTAATATAAGACTTGATACTAGGTGCAAGAATTGTTAAATTTTTCATTTAGCATAAAAAAACGAGGTTTCTGACAAAAACTTCAAATAAAAACTATTATTTGTAAATGTCATATTAAAGAATTCAGCCTCTTTTTACTTGCGAGGTACTGAAGGGTTAGTCTTGGACTCGTGCAAAAAAAAAAAAATTGGGATAACAATCAAACATGACATAACGATGATAAAGAACACCAAAAAAGTGGGTGGCACAATTCTGTCTGTCTGTCTGTCTGGTTGTACCTCAACCTACAGCCTTAGCCACTGAAGCAATTTTCTTCTAATTTTGAACTTAAGGTTTTTTTGTAACTCTCCAGAGGGGAAATTGAAATTTCTGTTTAGCTCCAAAAATAACGGTACTTGCCATACAACCGTTAAGAAAAAGCTAATTTATCTCGAAAACGGCTCCAATGATTTTGATAAAAAAAATCAGTGCATTAGCGTATATATGGTGTACTTTTTAGTATACAAAAAAATTGCCAAAAACTGTTATTAACGGTACCTGCCATATAACGGTTTTTTTGATTCTCTATTTTCTCTTTAACGGCTCAACTTATCTCAATCATTTTTTATACAAAAACTCCTTTAAAATGTCAATAATATTGCATATCAAAATTTTGAAAAAAAATAAATTTTTATTTTTTAAAAAATATTAAATTTTTTTTTAATTGAATATTTTGAAAATGGGTTGATGAATTTTTTTGAAAATAGTTTTGTAAACGATATTAATAAATACTCAAAACTAACATCCCAAAATTTTGTTTTAAAAATATAACTTAAATTTTATATATAAGAAAATAGTTTTTAAGAAAACCGCTCCTACGATTTTATTTTTTGTTTGCATATATTTCTATTTTTTTTTTTCAAGTAATAAAAAAGCATACATAAAAAAGTTTTGAGCGCTAAGCTATTTGACTAGTTGTTTATACAATTTAAAGAACGATTTAAATGCTTTTTATATATTTTCCTATATTCTTTTTTATATTTTTATATATTTTTTCTGTAATGACTTGCATATTTTAAAAGTTCTTAAGTTCCAAGCAACTTGAACATAAGAGCAAGTACGTGCGATCCAGTCGTGCATTTAATTTTTTTTTTAGTATACCTTGGGCCTATCTGTTAAAATAAAACCAGACGCTCGACTAGTGTAAATCACGATACACAACACATGTAAACCAGACACTCAACTGGTGTAAACTACATCATCAACTGAACGCATTCATGTATTCTTTATAATATGTATTTTCATATAAACCCATGAACCATTGTAACTTTGACTCTGGAATAAATATCTAGGCCTATTCTGCCACATCTGTTATTCTGCTATGAACTTTCTGTTAGGTTAGGTTAGGTTAGGAGTTGGGTGTACAGCGCAAAGGCTGTTGCGTACACGGGGGCCTATTGGTCCATTGTGATCCCCTTACAAAAAAAATAGCAGAGATGCTCCTAAACTAATTATTCAAGTAGAATGGCTCATTTGGAAACCAGCCTGTGCTCTCTATGAATTTCCTCATATTTGCCATCGAGACCTGCGCTAGATCTTCCAGTTCTCCAACAAACCTGTTTCCGAAGTAACGGAGGCGATTTGTTTGGAGGTTTGGACAATCGCAGAGCAGGTGTTTAATGGTTTCTATTTCTTCTACATCCTAACAGCTCCTACAGTAGTCAGGTGCGAATACACCCAGTCTGGTGGCCATTGTGCCAATGGCGCAATGACCCGTTAGTACACTTATCAAGATTCTAATGTTCTTTTTACTCAGCGATAGAATATACTGAGTTTCCTTTTCATTAATTCTAGGCCATAGACTTCTAGAGATAACGCAATCGTTCCTGGTAATCCAGGATTTATTGATTTGCTCTTTCGTTATTAGGTCTATTTTCGTTTTAACCACACCGATCGGGATGTCTAGTCCCATATCTAATTGGCTACTACTGTTTCTTACTGGTAATGACCCCTTCCTTACCAGTTTATCTGCTATATCATTCCCTTCTATATTGCTATGTCCAGGAACCCAGCAGAGTTTGACTCGGTTAGTGTTGCAAATTTTATTCAGTATGCCTCGGCATTTTGTCACTGTTTTGGTTCTTATAGTCTCACTGGCTATTGCTTATATAGCGGCTTGGCTGTCCACGAAAAATGTGATCTCCGACGAGCTCAGTTTTTTCTTGTGCACCATTTCTGCCATTTTTTCAATAGCATAAATCTCAGCCTGAGAGACGCTACATTCATCTGGGAGTTTATATGATTCTCCTGTTCCTTCTTTCATTTTTGACCCGTCTGTATAGAAGGGGATACCCTGTTCACTAATAAGTGAGTTGGGTTCCCAACCATGTCTTTCGGGTATTGAAATAGAGAAGTGTTTGTTAAAATCTATTTTCGTTGGTATGTAATCAGTCGTCACATCAAGTCCGAAACTTTCTGTTATGAATCATACAAGATTTTCAGCATAAAATATCTTGTATGATTACTATTCAGGTGTTCGAACTTTTATTTAGAGGGTACCCATTTTTTTAAGCGTGAAGTTAGCACCGCCATTTGTGCTGTATTGTGCTCAACTTGTGCTGGCCTGTGCCGTCATTATTTTTGAAAAATTCGCAAATTTGAAAATTTTGCCAATGAAATTTTTGCGAAATTTCATAATTTCTTTAAAAAAAAAGGGTTGTGCTGCCTTAGGCTCAAAAAATGCTACTAAGAACCAAAAAGAAAAAAACAATTCGCATAATTGCAACTGTTATGGCGAAAACAAAACTTTGCGAAGGGCTGTAGCGTGAAGTTAGCACCGCCATTTTCGATTTTCAAAAAAAGTTCTGCTCCACTTTTGCCGCCTTTAGTCATAAATACTTTTAAAAATTGTCGCAAATTTGCAAATTTAACGAATGAAATTTTTTTAAATTTCGTAACTACTAACAACTGAAAAATGTGCTGTTTTGTGTTAAATAATAATAGAAATAATATTGATTTTTTTTTAAGTTTTACATTTTTCTTAAAAACTAACATGTGCTATTTTTCGCTCAGTTTGTGCATGTTTGTAACTTTTAAGGTCAGAAAACAGTCCTGCGAAGCGTGAAGTTAGCACCGCCATTTTCGATCTTCAAACAAAAAAAGTTGTGCTGTATTTTGCTCAACTTGTGCTGCCTTGTGTCGTAAATATTTTTTAAAAAATCCCAAATTCTCAAATTTTACGGATGAAAATTTTTCAAATTTTGCAATTTTGTAAAAAATTAAAATTGTGCTGTTTTGTGCTCAATTTGTGATGTCGTTTTCCTAAGAGATAAAAAGAATCGCATATTTGTAACGTTTTCGTCCAAAAAACAGTTTTTGCTGCGTTAAGTGAGCAGAGTTTTCGGTTTAAAAAATAGAAAACAAATGATAAATGTTCATCTTTTATGTTTTGTTTCTTATTATAATTTATTAAGAATTGTGTAGAGAAAATTTAATGGCTTCTCATAGTTCCCGAGTCAAGTAATAATAGAAATACTCTTGTTTCAGTTCAATGTTTCAGTTTCCGTTTTCCACTTATTTGGTGTACAACACCTATCTTCCGAAGCCTGAAACTCAACTTATGGTAAGATTACACTATATGTTAAACTGTTCGCTCTTCCTTACCCTGAGGCCACACTTGCGAGTATATTAACCAGCGAGTTGGGTACATACATTAATTGTCAAATCTCTCGCTTCTCAACTAGCTTCAAAAAAGGCTTTTTTATTTTCACAAAGATCTGATCCGGATGATCATTACAAAACAAATAGGATCCCAGTGACAGCAGTGTTATATACCTATAAATCTTTTTCCTTTTTTTTTCTTTATTGGTTTTTTTCTTTAGACAAAATTATATATGTATATAAATTAAATAAAAAATATTTATGGAATAAGGCAGCACGAGTTGAGTACAATACAGCAGGGTAATTCCATGAAAAAGTGGACATGAAGATAGAAAAATGGAAAATTTATCTTGCCTCCTGTCTATTGATCGCTAGTTTTAACATTAGAGATAAAAAATATCCTACAAGTAACAAGCATACGGCTGAAAATAAAATAAAATTATAAAAGGCTTAGCCCTAAATTTTTAAATTAAAAACGTGAAATAACGTGAGTTACCGACTTTTTGTAACGTGAGTTACCATGTATTTTATTAAATTTGTATAAAATATTTTCAATAATTTAAAATTGGTGTACAGATATATTTAGGCTGATAAATTCTTTTATCTAATTCACCAAATCAGTTAAGCTTTCTTGGTTTGTTTAATTTTTAGAAAATATCCACAGTACTGCTACAAAACCCGTGTCCGAATAGTGTAACGTGAGTTACCAACATGTTTTAGTATTTTTTTCTAAGAAAGAATATATTTTTCGCAAACATTTTGTTTTTTCCGAACAGTCGAAATCATTAACATGTATAGAGTTTATATTTTGTTTTCTTTATATTTATATAAGTATGGAAATTTTAATGAAAGAGAACGTGAAACTCTCCCAAATGTAACGTGAGTTACCATGGAATTGCCCAGCATAACTTTTTTTATTGAAAATCGAGAATAGCGGTGCTAATTTCACGCTTCGCAGAACAGTATTTTGGCCTTAAAAGTTACAATCATGCGATTTTTCAATCTTTTCGGAATATGGCAGCACAAACTGAGCCAAAAATAGCACATGTTAGTTTTTAAGAAAAATGTAAAACTTAAAAAAAAAAACTATTATTATTTCTATTATTATTTAACACAAAATAGGGTAAGTCGGTGTAATATGCCACACTTAACAGAAAACAATTGAAATTAAATAGTAAATGACAAGTTAAGTAAAAGATTTTCTTAGTTTCGTTAGGTTGATGTTTTATTTAATAAATAAAGGAATAAAAACATAACTTTAATGCTTTTAATTCATTGCAAATGAAGTTTTTAAAAAACCTTAAAAAGTGGCATTTTACCCACACGTGTGGGTAATATGCCACTTCTGAAGGGGTGAAATGCCAGCAAACATTTAATATGGCATTTAATCGATGGGACATATCGGGCAGATTCCATTTTGGAGACAGTCCTCGTGCATCCTTGTGACAATTGGAGCACTGCACCCAGTCACATCTGGGTCCATCTTTATCGTATCTGAAAGAAATTAAAATCAAAGGGGGTAATATGCCACTTTAGTGGGTAAAATGCCCGTTGGTACGAAACAAACGTGGCATTTTACCCCAAAACGTGAAAAAATATAAAAGTATCCCTGAACGAAAACTAACGGAACATATCAAGTCTAGGCACAAACAAACATTAAGTACACACAATTAGCCTTACCTTCTTGGAAGAAACCTTCGAATATCGCACTAAAAAACAATTAAAAAAACCGATTTTAATCGCACTCAATTTAATAAAAACACACTTGAATTTAAACTTTCATGAATATTTTCCAAACCAAACTGCCTAATAACTTTCGCATCCGTGTGCCCAGAAAACTTAGCGTAACTGAGCGAATTGCAATGTCAGCGCTGCCAACATCAACTTAGAACTGCAATATATTGAAAGGTGGCATATTACCCACACTGGCATAATCGACCGACTTACCCTAACACATTTTTCAGTTTTAAGTAATTACGAAATTTAAAAAAATTTAATTCGTTAAATTTGCAAAGTTGCGAATTTTTGTTAGTATTTTTTGGCCGTAAAAGTTACAAATATGCGATTTTTTTTTTTTTCTTCAGAATATGGCAGCACAAACTGAGCACAAAACATCACATTTTTCTCCTTTTAGAAATTATGAAATTTCGCAAAAATTTCGTTCGTAAAATTTGCAAATTTGCGCATTTTTAAAAAAATATTTACGGCACAAGGCAGTACAAGCTGAGCATAATACAGCACAGCTTGTTTTTGAAAATCGAAAATGGCGGTGCTAACTTCACGCTTCACAAAACTGTTTTTTGGCCCTAAAAGTTACAAACATGCGAAGTTTTTCATCTTTTCGGAATATGGCAGCACAAACTGAGCGAAAAATAGCACATGTTAGTTTTTAAGAAAAATGTAAAACTTAGAAGTATTTTTTGAGCTTAAGGCAGCACAACTCTTTTTTTTAAAGAAATTTTGAAATTTCGCAAAATTTGCAAATTTGCGAATTTTTCAAAAAAATTTACGACATAAGCCAGAACAATTTGAGCACAATACAGCACATTTTTTTTTTCGAAAATTGAAAATGGCGGTGCTAACTCCACGCTAATGGGTACCCTCTTAAAAACAAACCCTTAGTACGATTTTCTTAAAAAATACGGCACATGGACAAGTTGGGCACATTACAGCACAACCTTTTTTTTGAAAATCCAAAATGGCGGTGCTAACTTCACACACATACAAAAGTTATCTCGCCAACTTACCCATACCTAGCTAGATGAATATATTGCGCCACTTTGAAAGGAAATATTTAAAGCTGTTGAATTTCACATACATAACCTACGGAATACGAAAGTTCAATAACGGGGCTCAAATTTATAATATCTGCCGTCATGAACAAGTGTTTCCCATCAAGCCGTTCGGACTCGGCAAAAACTTGTAGGTGCCCTCTATTCCCTCCACGAATGGTTGAGAGCGCCACCAAATTTAATTGAATGAGCTAATAATTTAATTGAATGAGCTTGGAATTTTGCAAACAAAAATTCCTTGGAGATAGGTAAGTACCTACCTATTCCAAATTTTACTATGAGGCTTGTCGGGGATGCATTTCGGTTTAGTACGAAATTTCGAATTCCAAAATCCCAAAAATGCAAAAAAAATCCCGAATACCAAAATCCCAAATGTACAAAATCTCAAATGGACGAAATCCCAAATGGCTTACATCCCTTAAGACAGAATCTGGAATGCCAAATTCCTGAATGGCTTAGTACTATTTTTGGTATTAAAAATAGCACTCGAAGCTTGATTTTGATATTCAAAATTGGTTGACGTCTACTATAATGTCTATTCGTGTACTTCCCAAAACTATGAATTTTAGTACAATTTTATTTTTTTTATAAGAACTTTGGGCTAATTTCGTAGAAATTAGTAGTTTTTAGAAGTACCTACATGACCAGACATAAAGTTTTTTTGATTTTTGTACATTCTAGATTTTTGTACGTTCGAGATTTTTGCATTCAAGATATTTATTGTTTATTTCAAAATTTCTTTTATTCGAGATTTTTGTCACTCTAGATAATGGCATGATGACAAAGTGAACAGAAGTACTGAAATAGTACTAAGACAGTATTGAGATTCGGGACTCAATCCTGAGAGTTTTCGAAATTCTTTGTCATTCGGGATTTTGGCATTCGGGATTTTGGGTGTTCGGGGATTATGGCATTCAGTACTCTCATTCTTTGCCATTTGGGATTTTGTACGGTTTCCTTTTCAACTACCAAACTTTCTGCAAGGCCTGTATACAGTAGGTTGATTTTGAACATTTTGAAAAACAAAGATTTAACCTAGTCATTTACTATTTAAGGCTTGGTCAAACAGAACGCGGTCCGACGGGACGGTCAATACTTTACTGGGAAAGTAAGAACGCGACGGGAAAATCTTCTTTGTAAATGTTTACAAAGATCGCCGGACCGCGCTCTGTTTGACCAGGCCTTTACTGTCTGATGGCTTCCACTCTCACCCAAGTTATTGTTCGTGTTGTCCTTGTCAGTCTTCAGGAATGGATTAAGGGATCAAGATGTAGATAAATATTTAAATATTCTCAAAATTTTTGACAGAGGTCAACATGAAACTAGAAGCTTTTGAAATCATGGCCAAAGTATTCAAAGTAGGCACATAGTTGATTGATACTCGAAAGTCGAAATGTTATTTGTTTTAATTTTTCCAATAATATTATTGGTCAGGATGGAAAACTTTAAGTAAAAGTGTTACCATTACCGAAAAATTTGCACAGTATTAACTAGTATTTAAAGTATGAATTTTGTATACTCATTATTCACTCCACAATTATTTAACTAGTCTCATATTAGGCATTATCTGAGTTTTAATTGTTAAATAATAATTTCTTAATTATTTGTCTTAATTTTTATGTGATGTCAAGATTGCTTTTTTTTTACGACTCCATGACAAGTCTTTTTATCGAAAGCACAACACCAACAAAAAAGAAAAACAAAAGGAAAATATTTTTTTCTTAATTTGTTGTATCCTCCTCTCACTTAAATAGTTATAATTTTTTTTTCTTCGAAGATAACTCTGCAAAGTGTGTCGTTATGTTCACAAACACACATTATAAATGATATGGTATATCTTTGTAATCCTTTTTTTTCGCAGCAAAGAAAAAAAAAGTAAGGCGCTGCTCGTAAATTTCCAGTTTTTATTCTCAGATTGTTGAACGACTCCTTTCACTTCGCATACCAAAACCTCTTGGACTGCAATGAACCTGAACTCGCCTGGAATGCTAATTCTTTTCTTCGTTTGATGTAATCTTTCTTTTCGTCGTGTGTGCTTTTTATGGATTTAACGTTCCAGCCTCAGCTCCATTCACTTCGCATCTAATTCAATGCTTTTGATGGCGGAATTGGCTTTTAAAAACCACCGCACCGCCATTAGTAGGAGAGACTGGGTTAAGTGAAGATGAAACAATTATTTAATTTTGTTTTCAAAAATAAACAATATTTGTATCAAAATTGAAAAAAGATTAATCAAAAATAGAAATTCTTAGGGAGGAGTGGGTAACATTGTATGGAGTTTTGTCCATTAAGCATAGTTTACAGTTCCGATGCGAAAAAAATCAATATTTTCAAAACGATTTTCCAACTATTCTGTGCACCGAGTTGAGTAATATTTAAGGCGAAAAACGTTTTCTTTGGCCTAGGCCACCCATTGAGTCAATAATTTACCCTTAATTAATAAACTTTAGGCCTAAAAATGGAAAATAATTATTTTTGGATGCGAAAACCATTTGCATGCAAATAATGCCTTGAGGTGAATATATTTTTTTTTTAACTATAAACCGACCATCCAAAAAAAAAAATATTTTATTCACCACACTTATTTTCGCATGCAAAACAATTGTCGGTTCATTGTTTTGCATGACATTCCATGACAGCAATGGTTTTTTTTGCATGAAACTGTAAACCAATCGTGCAAACAATTAATCTTGCATTTCACCTCAATTATTTTTGACATGCCAGAATATTTGCATAGACTTTTTTTTGCGCACGGGAACTGTAAACTAGGCTTTAATTTCTGGTAAAGGTGCAAAAAAACACTGTAGAAAATTATTTTAAATATTTATGGTGTTGCCATAGATCGAATTTGCCCTCAAAAAATGTATAATTGCAATAAAACCGTCACAAAAGCTCTTATGTTAAACTTAAATGTCTTAATGGTCTGTTTCATGATATTAAGCATATAGTTTCTAAATGTATCGATAAAATAGAAGAAACATTTCGATGGTGTTTAACGGGAACAATGCGAGTTTCATTAATGGATAATTGCAGGGGGGAACTTTTAGAACAATAAAAGGCAGGATTCGGTTTTTGATGCATTACACAGCGATGCTATCAAGATTTTTATTTGATGAGCTTATCATACAATGGCGTTGCTTTGGAAATGCAAAAGGTACTGTCTTCTGTAAAACAGTTAATCTGAATCGAAATTCTAGGTAAGAGTAGGTCAATAGTAAGGAAAATAAAGAATGTCGGAGCAAAAACAGAGCCTTGAGGCACACCACAATTCATGAGTAATCAGACTGGAAACCACCAAAACAACTCGTATTGAACGGTTCCACAGGAACGAAAAATAAGTTCGGATTGAATTTATACGAGTATGACTGTACAGTCAGTTAGCTATGTAACTCTGCTTAAGAGAAGGTCGTGACGTAATAAAGAGTGGTGGTTTTTTTAATCTCTTCCACTATAATTCTTTTTATTGAATACGTGATGGACCTTACTTCCCTTAGGCTTGTTTCACACATATACGGTTTTATTCGGTTCGGTCTGTATTCGGTTCGTTTTCGGTCGGACCTGATAAGTGTGAACCGATGAAAACGGCAGGAATAAAAACCTAATAGAAACCGAATAGCACCGAACGTCCCCTCGACAAGAACCGGTTTCATTCGGTTTCAAGGGCACACAAACTTATCGTAGCGTTCACACATATAAAGTTTTTTTTTGTTCGTTTTTATTTGGAATTGACAACAACTAGTGCTGAAGTATGTTGATATTTTTGGAATTAAAAATTGATATTTGAATAAAAACCTTATAGGAGCCGTATATATGTATGTGTGAAAATAAAAAACTGAAACCGAAAACGAACCGAATACAGACCGAACTGAATGAAACCGTATATGTGTGAAACAAGCCTTAGCGAGCGTAAAATCTCAGAAAATAATAGTTTTAGGTAGGCAACTGAGCTACGATACAATATTGACTTGGATGGTAATTAATCAGTGATGCCAAGCTATTGAACAAAATGGAAGCGTATGCGGATGATAGCTAGAGAAAGAAAATAATTCGACTTTTTTAGGAACGGACTGGAAATATGCTCTTTTCCTTCCACCGAAAAAGAGACCAGTGGAATATAATACAGATACAAAAATTGCAACTCACGGACAATTATTGCCTGGAATTTTTCTGCAAAGTACTTAAAAATCGCAATAAGGACCAGGTTTTTCACAGCTTATCATCTGAGATCAATGATCATTGCAACTGGTCGCATATGGGTCTGTTAACTAAAATTTTAATCCATATTTTTAGTTATAAATCATTTAAATCGTTAATCAACGATTAAGCTCACATTAAATCACAGATTTAAGTGGCTTAAACAAACAAACTGGTTTCATATTTTTAATTATAAACCATTTAAATTAAACCAACGATTAAACTCACTGTAAATCACAGATTTAAGCCACTGTCAACACTGTATTCACCCAACGTCGTTATATTTCTGCCGTGCGTCGTAAAATTTTTAAGCTCGCGACAAACGGTTCATGAACGCTCCCTAAAAACTACTTGCTTTAATCAGATTTAATGATGTTGTAAATAAAGGGGCCGATGGCATTCATTTTTTTATTTTTTTCGTTGTTTTTTTCTTTTAAATTGTATGGTAAAAAATTTATCTCTCATACGAAATTTTTCCCAGGACAAATTTTATCTTGGATTTTTTTCCAAGCATTAAGCTTCAACAAAAATGTATGTAAAAATGTTTCCACCTAATTTTTCGCGAAAAAGCCTTATTTTGGTAGACAAATTTTTAATTTCAAAAACTTCAAACGTTACGGAATTTTCAGAGATTTTTTAATCCATTGACATCGTAGCCATCCTTCAATGGAATTTGACAGTAAATGGCTTGACAGATGGTGGGAAAACTATATTTTGACAGAAAAGGTGTATTTAAATGTTACCTAATTGCCCTAAAAGAACTAGTTTTCCATAAAAATTGTGACAAATTTACGAAGCTAAGAACTTTACTTCGTTTACGACGGCCTTTCGTTGTTGTATGAATACCCTAAGGGCCAGTTTTTCAGTGCGAGATCATCCTAGTCTTGGGGTTAAATCTGAGTTAACTCTATAAACGTGTTTTTCAGTCAATTGAAGTCCAAAGTTAACTCCAAGTTAACTCGTCTAATTTGGTGAGTTAACTCAGGGACCAAATCGAAGGCCTATTGAGTTGTGACGCCATCTCGATTTCGATAAGGAAAGTTATTGTCAGTGCAATTTCGTTGTGGCGCCATCTCCATTCCGTTGCGTGATATGCATAGAAGGGTGATATCCATAGTGTCGCACATCGTTGGCCCTAGATTTTTGACAGCTGAAAGATAAAGTTAATCCTCAACTGAAAAACTGTTCCTGAGTTAACTCGGGGTTAATTTATTTTCAGGATTAGCTAACTCTGATTTAACTCAGAGCTAACCCTGAACTGAAAAACTGGCCCTTAATGTGTTTCACGTTAACCATCTTCATTGCGACGTTCACAGCAAAGATCGTCAGCAAGTTAATTTGTTGATTTGTTGTGCAATTTGACAAGTTTGAAAAGAGAAAACGACTACGATTATAATCGGCATGGCTAACGACGGCAATTTACCGCACCTTTTTTGCGGTATAAATTCAAACGGCAGTATAAATCCAAATGGCAAACGTACAAACGTCGTCGTGTGAAAGGTTCTATGTATAATGTATACGCCACCGCTCATTTGCACGGATTTATATTATGAAAAAACGTGCGGGGCACTGCCGTGTGACCTAGACCTTTGTGTTCCTTTTGGATACCACCTCGAATATTTTGCTTTAACATCGCTGTAATATTTTAAGCTTCCTTGTAGTTTTAATGCTGCGAATGGTTTTTGAAAACTTTAAACATTTCTAACGAAATAAAAATAAAGCCATAACCACAAATACATTTTCAATAATAAAATACTCGTACACATTTGCCCTACTATATGCATTATCCCAAACTCCCCTTTGCTGCGGTATGTGCTGGTTTGGACTACATTCTCTTTCAGAGCTTACTTGGTTATCACACATGAGGAATTGTGTACTTCGTAATACTTCTTAAAAGGAAACATAAACGATCTCGCGAACAAAAAAAAATATAATTCTACGAAATTTTGATGATGCTTTTCTTCCTCCTTCTGCTCCTCGTCACGTAAGTTCAAATACTATAACCTAGCCATACAGCCAAAATATCATAAGACAACCATTCATACTTAGATTCGCGATGTATAAATCTTTCAAATTGAATAAAACTAGTTTTCTGATCTTGCCTGGATTTATGTGTAAGAAGAGCCAAGAAAGATCACCAATTTTAAATCGGGATTCTCAAAGTATAATCGTGCTGCTGGCCTGACACAACTCTCTATAAAGGTTCCGAAAAATTGGCAATCATTAGACAACTTTGTTTCTGCCTGATTTGTTTTGAGTTGCGTTTCGATATTGATGATTTTATCTATCGTCATATTTAACATAATCGAAGCAATGAACTCTGGAATGGCTTAAAGCGCTGAAATGTTGTTTTTGTTTATTGTTTTTTTTTTTATTTGTTTGCAAAATTTTTCTACGATTTAGAGAGTTTATGATGTGATCAGATGTTGGGCTAAGATAAAGTGAGTTTAGTTTCAATTGATTTAATCAGCACGTAATAGTTTCAATTTTCGAGACATTACAAATGGTTTGCTAAAATAATTGATCTCTTTCTAAATACAATTATTCTAGGAGACTTCCTCCTTTTTTGTATTCGTCGTCAGTTTACATTTTCCAAAAAAAAATCTCAATGAGACTGATTTATGAAAAAGCAAACATAAATGGGGCATTTCACGTGAAGCGGACAGCGAAAAAAAGGTCGCGTCTTGAAATTCATTCAATTTTGGGTCACTTGTACTTCTTTTGATACTTAACATAAATGCAGAAGGATTTTGAATTTTAAGGCCTGGTGCTGGAGTTATGGGCTTGTAAGGTTTCGGCAAGCCATGGGGTAAAGCTTGAAAGAAAAATGTTTATAAATTAAATGAAGGGATAGGAAAATTATTTGATTACTGGAGTAAATGGTAAATTAGATGTTCTTTTCATTACTGAAATCTAAACCGGAAATCGATTTTTTTTAGGTAGAAAACCGGAAATTAACATTTCAAATCAGATTTTAAGAAACTTCGACCATTTTAATTTTTTTTTGTTAAGGTCTCAAAATTTAGCTTATACAATACAGAAACTACATGCCATGTTTCAGAGTGGGATCTCAATTCGTTTAGAAGATACATAATTTTTAGTGCGTGAGTCTCATTAAAAAAACTGATTTTTTGCATAGAAAACCGGAAATGTAGGCCAGGAGCCGGGTATTTTTTGTCTTCAATTTTCTATGAACTTATTTTCTTGTTGCAATATGTTCAGGGGTGTCCTCCATACGTAAATCCAAGATGGCGGACCGGGGTGGTGCAAGTGTCAGCCGCCATCTTGGAAAACACGTTTTATCAAATATGTCGTGAACCGTAAATCGGACGAATGTAGTAGTAAACTTTTTCGAAAGCTTATATTTCATTCTCTTATTTACTTTTTTAAATCAAGTTGTTTTAGTAAAATTTTTTTGAGCAATTAAATTTTAAAGTCAATATTTGTGAAATTTTTTATTTGAATTTGATTTTTTTCAAAATTTTGCCTTGTTAAGCATCACTTTTCTATTTAGTATTCAATGCTCTCATTAATTCTAAGTCAAATACTGAAAACCAAATATAAAAATGCTTGTTAGTTTTTGAGTAATTAAAAAAAAAAACAAAAGTTTAATTTATCAATGGTACTTTTTTTGCCTCATAGACAAACAAGAAATAAGAAAAAGTACCTTTTGTTTTTTTAATTTCTCAAAAACTAACAAGCATTTTTATATTTGGTTTTCAGTATTTGACTTAGAATTAATGAGAGCATTGAATACTAAATAGAAAAGTGATGCTTAACAAGATAAAATTTTGAAAAAAATCAAATTCAAATAAAAAATTTCACAAATATTGACTTTAAAATTTAATTGCTCAAAAGTTTTTACTAAAACAACTTGATTTAAAAAAGTAAATAAGAGAATGAAATATAAGCTTTCGAAAAAGTTTACTACATTCGTCAGATTTACGGTTCACGACATATTTGATAAAACGTGTTTTCCAAGATGGCGGCTGACACTTGCACCACCCCGGTCCGCCATCTTGGATTTACGTATGGAGGACACCCCTGAACATATTGCAACAAGAAAATAAGTTCATAGAAAATTGAAGACAAAAAATACCCGGCTCCTGGCCTACATTTCCGGTTTTCTATGCAAAAAATCAGTTTTTTTAATGAGACTCACGCACTAAAAATTATGTATCTTCTAAACGAATTGAGATCCCACTCTGAAACATGGCATGTAGTTTCTGTATTGTATAAGCTAAATTTTGAGACCTTAACAAAAAAAAATTAAAATGGTCGAAGTTTCTTAAAATCTGATTTGAAATGTTAATTTCCGGTTTTCTACCTAAAAAAAATCGATTTCCGGTTTAGATTTCAGTAATGAAAAGAACATCTAATTTACCATTTACTCCAGTAATCAAATAATTTTCCTATCCCTTCATTTAATTTATAAACATTTTTCTTTCAAACTTTACCCCATGGCTTGCCGAAACCTTACATGCCCGTAACGCCAGCACCAGGCCTCAAAATTCAAAATCCTTCTGCATTTATGTTAAGTATCAAAAGAAGTACAAGTGACCCAAAATTGAACGAATTTCAAGACCCGACCTTTTTTTCGTTGTCCGCTTCACGTGAAATGCCCCAAATGCCAAACGCAATTTTTTTTTTTTGGAAAAAGAATGTCAGGGACATTGTTTTGTACAGCATAGTTTACAGTTCCGATGCGAAAAAAAAAACAAAATTTTCAAAACGATTTTCCACCTATTCTGCGCACCAAGTTGAATAATATTCAAGGCGAAAAACGTTTGCTTTGGCCTAAACCACCCATTGAGTCATTAATTTACCCTTAATTGACTAGCTATAGGCCTAAAAATGGAAAATAATTATTTTTGGTTGCGAAAACCATTTGCATGCAAATAATGCCTTGAGGTGAATATATTTTTTTTTTCGGAAATATAAACCAACCATACAAAAAAAAAAATATTTTATTCACCAGACTTTTTTTCGCATGCAAATCAATTGCCGGTCCATTGTTTTGCATGACAGTCCATGACAGCATAGTTTTTCTTTTTGCATGAAACTGTAAACCAATCATGCAAACAATTAATTTTACATTTCACCTCAATTATTTTTAACATGCGAAAATATTTGCATAGATTTTTTTTTGCGCACGGGAACTGTAAACTAGGCTTACAACAAAAAAATTCGTGGTGAATATGAAATTTGTTTTCTTGGGTAGTTCACAGTTCGATAAAAAAATGTAAACGTCAAAAAATTTCTTTTTTGCAAAAAGCGCTCCCATAAGGAATAAACGTAGTTTTTTTTTATCGTCAAGGAACTGTTTACCAAGCTTAAAAGAAAAAAAATCTCCAAAAATACTGTTTTGGTTTTTTTTATTAATAAGAAAAATGTGAGGACACAAATTTAAACATTTTTATAGCAAAAAATAAAAAACGGACAAAGGGGAATGGGCATTTTTGGGCGTTAGCGGCCATTAATGAAATTAGTGTCAAATGAGAGGTATGCTACTCAGGAACAACTTTCGCTATGGACGTTACATTGCATTTCATTTATTTATATAATGCAATTGCATTGAGCAATATTGCATAGTGATTATATTTTTAGTGGGTGTAATGCTTTATTCTTACATCATAACGTCTACTGACACTGTATTAGTGTGTTTAACGGGGTTTCAGATTATCCCAAGGACGCATTACGGGTTTAAACAGACCCAGGACCTACGTATTTCAACAACTTTGTAATTTGTTTAAACATATTGGGGCATATTCATAGATGTTGGCTAGACTCTTGCTAAGTTGTTACTGAGCAAATCCAGAGTTTAGTCTATTCATAAATAAATTTAAACCTAAGCCTTGGGCTAAAGCTGTGGTCTAACTTTAAACATAGGAAATGCTTTGTTTAAGTAGTTATTATCACAGCCAATTGTCAAATTTGATTTGATTTTTTTTTTTGTGAATTTAAAAGTTGAAAAAGTAATTTATATACGTAATTATTATACGTAATTATTATACGTAATTATTATACGTAAACTTATCATCCAGAAAAATCTCGATTGATACCGCAATTTAAGAAGATATAGATATTTTAGATGAGTTTGAGTTATTAAGCGAACTGCGAAATGTGCCATCAAGAAAAAGAAAAATAAAAAAAAAAGAATAGAAAAAAGTTCCTTCACTGGTTTTCCTGGCTTTCGCGTTTTATATTTTCTTTGTTCCTTATCTAAAATATAGAATATTTGTTCGAGTTTCTTTTTTTGGATTTTTATTTAAAAGTTTTGTTTGATTTACTTGTTTCGACACGCAATATGAGGAAGGACCACACAAAATTTACACTTTGGAAATATAAGTGTATTGTTTTTTTTTTTTACCTGTCATCATTTGAAGTATAATTGTAGTAGAACACAACCTTAACCTGGGGTTCTACTAAACACAGCTGGGAAATTGACTATGAATAAGAGCTGTGTTTATTTACCCAACAAGCCGTAACCTATAGATCAAGAAATCACGACTTAAGTAATTCTCTATGAATACGCCCCAATATTTTACTTAGGATTTTTTAATATTGTGAGGATTGCAATATTATAGTTTTATCGTAAATGTACTTATTAATGATGTTATATGCCCATTTTTATAAACAAAATATTCTTGAGACTGTCTAGATTTCTTGTTCTATTTTCTTTTTCTATTTTTGAATTGGTCAGAAGCCAGAAACTTAGTAAAACCTTATTAAAGTCATAGAACAAAAATGCATTTTTTTCGGTTTTGAAGTACACCACAATGAAAAAATTTCTGCACGGTGATTGTAGGACTAAAACACATCCAAAAATAACAAAATCATTCTTGGCCGCTCACGCCCGCTCACAAATTTGCTCATTCTCCTTTAAGAATGTAAGTTTGTATGAATTTATAAAATTTAAAACAAATAGACATTGCCTTGGCCAAAAGGATAAGGCATCTTTAAAAAGTTGGCATAAGTTAAACAGGAAGTAAATATTCAAAAAAACGAAGTGTGCAGTAACAGTATTTGCTGTTGCCACCTTTGGCATTTTAGACTGCTGCTATCGTTTTAAGCATGGATCGTACCATCTAAGAGAACTCAACTGAATTTTTTTTATTGATCTAAAATGCGTCTCTTTTAATGTTGTGAGATGCTTGATGATGATGATCCGTTTTAATATTCCTCAAATGTGGCCAATTTGCTTAAAATCTTGAGACTTCACAATAAGCCACGGAAGCAGTTTTCAACAAATCTTCGCAATAAATGGGCGGATTAGTGACAGAGTGCACTATCTTACTTGTATAAGACATTCCGTATGTTAGGCCTGAAGATGGGATCAGCATATTTTCCATCACTCTCTTGAAGCCATACGACCATCAGAAACGAATATTTTCCCAACTTCTTCACAGTTGGTACCATCAATTCACCACACAAAGAACTACACGAAGATCACCAAACGACTGTAGTTAAACAAAAACAACTGTTTATAAAGCTCCAAAAAAATAAGTGAAGTGACCATTGTGAGCAACTGTTAATGTTAACAAGTACCTACTTGGCTTCAGTTAAAGGCGTACTTCAAAGTTTGATTCTTCTTACCACAGGACGTAAAACCAATCTTCGTCTATAAAATGTTTGTATATTTTGCCGTCACGATTTCAAAAAATATACAGCAATATACAGGTGTAAGTAGGTACTGTCCTTGTTTTGTAACTATTCTTTTCATTTTCGGTATATTTTTTTTATTGTTCCTGCTCTCTATTTGGGAAGAGATAGAGCCCCTTCTAAGGATACAAAATACTAGCATTGCATCCTTCTACAAGAATCTGTTATATTCTTGCGCCACAGTACAAATCATAATTTCCCATAAGGCTAGGACCGCACTTGCGATTTTCAGTCGGTGCGATTAAAAAATCGGTGTCGCAACAAATAATTGCCATGCACGCACTTGCGGCTATCTATCGCACGATTTTTTAGTCGCAAGAAATAGAACCTAAAGCTTTTAATATGAATGCACGCACATGCGTCTATTTAATTTCGCGATAGAAAAAACGCTCAAAAAATAGATCTGGTTCCATTTTTTTAATCGCTGCGATTTTAAAGTCGCATATGTGTGCATTCACATTTAAAACCATGTGTCTCATTTCTTGCGGCTAAATAATCGTACGTTTGAAAATCGCAAGTGCGTGTATAATTTTTTCTAGTTGCGACTACGATTTTTTAGTCGCGCTATTTTAAATCGCAAGTGCGAGCACAACCATCTAAGTCCGTTTGTTTCATTTTAACTTTCGACAATCGCATCGCCAGAAAAATGGAACAAATTTTCGACTTTTAATCGTCGCGATTTCCAGGTCGCATGTGCGTTCATTCTTATTAAAATTCACGTGTTCTATTTCTAGCGACTAAACAGTCGCGCGATTGAAATCGCAAGTGCGGTCCTAGCCTAAGGAATTATTTACTGGATATTGACAACTATGTAATGCTGTATTTAAGACATTTTTTGTTGTATGTCCATAAAATGTAAATATGAAAAAATTTAGAAAATTACGTGTTCTATAAAAAACTATTTAAGTAAATTTTCATCTGAAAGAGATGTCACAAATATTTGTTAGCAAAAGTTCTATAAAATATTCTTTACTTCAAAGTTAAACAAATATATTGCTCAACGTTCAATAGAAGCCAAGAAAATTGCATTTAGGTCCTTCAAAATGGAGGACAACGCATATACTTTTTTTGTTAAAACTTTATGGATTTGGAGTCTCCAAGAGGTACTTTAAAGAAACATAAAAAAAATTCGACGCTGTTTTTTTTGGTTGATATTTCAAATTATTTTATTTAATTTTCCTGGACTATGTAAAGGTTGTTTTTTTTAGATATACATATAGAACTTTGAAATGGAATAAAACAAAGATAATTTTTTTAAATTGACATGAAATCAAATCAGCCAAGTTCGCGGCACTGCACCCTTTTAACAGGAACAAACTCAGGCGATTTTCAACCCCCCTCTAACATCAGTACCAATAAAGTCAGAAACTTCAAACTCGCAGTATTTGCTGAACTGATCAAACACAGGTGGCTCACCAAATTTCACTTCTTTAGCATTAGTAATTCCCGAGATATAGGACTTCAAAAATTGCAAAAACCGTAACTGACTGACTCACTCACTGTAGTCCAGTCAACGAAGGAAAAATAAATGTAATAAATCATGCTCTTTGGGTTATTATTTTATGTGGTAGGGGGGACCCCCAGGGCTGCGAGCTTAAGGCGGGAGGGGGTTAATTTTTTGGGAATATTTTGAAAACCAAGCGTTTGAGTGGAAAAGTATCCACTACAAAATGAAAGAAAAATAAATTTTCTACCACAAAAGTTTTATTATTATTTTCGAAAAGAACAAGATTAAGAAAGATACGGGCAGCAGAAAACTCAAAAATTTGAAAAACAATGTTATTGTCGGCGTTAGGTCTTATCGCCCAAAAGCATAATAGTCCAGTGCAATTATAAAATTTTATATGGGCGACCCAGCAGTTTGTAACACCCCCAAATTTTATTTTATTATTCGAAGGGTAGTTGATTGAAGATAATAACACTGATTTTTCGCACTCGCGAAATTTACCGTTTGGCCGCCTTCTTGGATTTTGTTTCATTTTAGTTTTTATTAAATATCTCGGTTCCTAGAAGTTCTACAAAAAGTGTTTCATACAAAAAATTTAGAAAATAAAATTTTCTATCTTTTATGTTAACAACATTTTTTCGATATTTTTAATATTTAAAAAGTTAAAAGCCAACAAAGAATTTTTTTTTTATTTTCCAAGTGTTTTCGAACATTTAGTACATTCGCCATCGGAAATTAAAAAAATTTTCTATGAAAAGTTTGTTGGCCACTAAATTTACAACAATTTTGCTATATAACTTTTTTCTGTATTCCAATAAATGACAAAGATATGAATATTTTTGTATTAACAGTTTTAGATTGTTTTCCAAAAAAAAAAATGAAAATCACGACTTTTAGACCTGTTTGTTGATATGAAACTTAAGCATTTATGCTCTACTTAAAAAGCTTATGTTCTACTTAAATACTTAAGTTTCGTATCAGCAAACGGGCCTTAAAGCGGTTCTCTATGCTTAATACCAATTTTAAGCTTTTCCTTTTTCGTTTTAGCTTGTGTTTGTATGTACAACCGCATTTTTTTAACAATGGACCATTTTGATTTTTGGATCTTGGTTGCCATGACAAATTTAATACTTTTGGCAAGATTTACAAGTGTAAGAGTATTCTCGTGGGTGCTTTGGTAATAGTTCTACACTTGCCCCTAACTTTAAAAAAATACCCTTTCACCAAAGTTATTTCAAGGGAACTCTCTTAATTCTCGGTTCTATTTACAAATGAAAAATTTATTCCAAGTTTCATTAAATTACAATTATTTTCATAGGGTTTTCAGTTATATTTTACCTGTTGTACTTAAAAAAAGTAATCATTGCATAAAATGGACTATTTGGGTAGTTGTACAATTTTGGATTTTGTAAGCACCAAAAGCATAGCAGAAATTGGTAATATTGCCCAAAACTATTTTGAATAATGAAATGGAAATATTATCTAAGCATGTAAATTGTTTTGTAGAACTTAAACGATAATTTGTGATATTTTGTTTCATGTATATGTACGTAAGTTTTTTTGAATCTTTAGGTAGAAAAAAGGCTTCCGGAGAGCGAGAGGGAAGGGGTGCGAATATCGCAAGCTGTTTGCGGTGACACGTATAGGTAGGTTAGGTACGTATGTGGGCCGTGTTCGGATTGGTGGTGGTGCTATGTAGCGCGGTGGGGTTCTTGGGTTGTCGCCATACAGCGCCAGCGGGTCATCACGCCACTGCGCTGGTCGTCACACCAAACCGCGTTCCCGATCCGAATGCGATGCATGGTTGTACGCGTTAGCGCTGAAAGCTCCTTGCATGATGCACCCAACTTCTCCAAACCGGGGTCTATTTGATAGAAAAAATTTCACACATTTGGGCTGTATTTCCTTATATTGCAGTAAGAACATTGCTTCATTTTATGGTGAAAGTGCAATTACGCCAGTATTACATAAGCTTAAAATTGGTATTTAGCATAGAGAACCGCATAAATAGTCATGATTTTCATTTTTTTTTGGAAAACAATATAAAACTATTAATACAAAAATATTCATATCTTTGTCATTTATTGGAATACAGAAAAAAGTGATATCGCAAAATTGTTGTAAATTTAGTGGCCAACAAACTTTTCATAGAAATTTTTTTTAATTTCCGGAGGCGAATGTGCTAAATTTTCGAAAACACTTAGAAAATAAAAAAAAGTTTTTTTGTTGGCTTGTAACTTTTTAAATATTAAAAATATCGAAAAAATGTTGTTAACATAAAAGATAGAAAATTTTATTTTCTACATTTTTTGTATAAAACACTTTTTTGTAGAACTTCTAGGAAACGAGATATTTAATAAAAACTAAAATGAAACAAAATCCAAGATGGCGGCCAAACGGTAAATTTCGCGAGTGCGAAAAATCAGGGTTACTATCTTAAATCAACTACCCTTCGAATAATAAAATAAAATTTGGGGGTGTTACAAACTGCTGGGTCAGATTATAAATGCACTGGACTATAAGGCCCAAATCCAAAAATGTCATAAGACCCAAAAATGGTCGTATTGCCCAAAAACTAACAAAAGAAAATGTCACAAGACCCAAAAGGAATGCCATAATGCCCAAAATGTAATTGAAATGCCATAGCGCCCAAAACGAGAAATGTCATTTCACCCAAAAAAAAAAATTATTTTCTAGTTTGGGCACTATGGCATTTCATTTGGGAGTTGTGACATCATATAATTAGGGTGAGATGAAAACTGTCAAATTTACCGATTGTATTAGTCACAAAATGAAAATACAGTGACTCCCTCTAAGTCGAACTCTCACGGGATATCAAAATTATTTCGAGTTAGAGAGAGTTTTGCAAAAATTCGATTTAGAGAAAAATAAATAAGTTTGGAAATTTGAGAGGAGTATACATAAAACATGATGAAAAAATTCTGGTTAGAGGGAAATTAGACTTCGGGGGAGTTCGACTTAGAGGGCGTCGACTGTTGTTGCATGAAATTGGTAGCCAATTAATTTACCTACAAGATTGATTATAAAAGTGTTGCCCTAAACTAGACGGTTAAGGAGTTATTGTGCTGCAAAGAGGTAAGAAACTCAAAATCTTACAAGATACAAAATTTTAGCCTTTTTGGGAGCTCCATAGCTCCGTTTGTAGTGGTTATACGAAAATACTTTTCGATTCATATTTGTAGGACATTTTATTGTCTAGAAATTTTCCTTATACTTTTTTCCGTAAAAATATACCGGAAAGAAGTTATAAGCAAAAAACTGAAAAAAGTGCTGATTTTTTTGTAGTTTTTCCATAATTGTTAAGGGGGCGGAGGAGGCGTGGTTGTGGAATTTTGGAATTTTCATCTACCAACCATAGATACCATATAACATATCAAACATTTAGAACTACCCGACCTTTTGTAGGGTAACCTCCTATTTTTACCTCTATTTACTGGACTATATGGAGCACTTCCCATTGTTGTAGAATGATGAAAATTAGTAGGTCGGTAGGGCTTGAAGTACTTAGAAAGAAAAAAATTGAAAAATTGGAATTTTTAATTCAGGAGCCGTGGCATCCACCCACATTCTTAAAATTTGTTATAAACTATATGAAGTAGAACGATGAAAATTGGTAGAGCGGTAGGGCTTGAAGTTCTTTGAAAGAAAAAACTTAAAAATTTGGAATTTTCAGGGGGCGTGCCATCCACCCACTTTATCAGAATTGCTATTATTTATACGGAGCACTTTCGGTTGTCGTAGAATTATGAAACTTTGCAGAGCGGGCTTGATTTTCACCTGGCAAAATAAATCTTTGCAAAAAGGAGTGAAATCACAACAAAAACATAAATGTTAAAAAAAGAGCCAGGTTCTTACAAGAAACCTGTGCGTAAAAAGTCCGCCAAAAAAAGTAATGAGATCTAAAATATATGCTAAGTATTAAGTTCATGAAGTTTTATATCAAATAAGTAGAATAATATCGAAAAAATTCCAATTTATGACAGAAATTTGGTATTTAGTGATTACTGATTAAAATTTGGTTGAGGTTTCTCTTAATTACTTACTTCAAAACTTGACTTGACTTTTTCAAGTATGTCTAGAGCCCATCTTATCCAAAAAAAGTCTTACGCAATTTCAAAAAAAAAATTAAAAAATCTTTGATTTTTCGTTTTGTCTTATGTTGGTTTTAGTTAACTTGTCAAACTCGGTTTAGTTTCCGAGTTATACCAAAAATATTGAAAAGTGACCAGTGCGACCATTCTCTCAGAAACGCATATGTAGGTGAATTTAGTAGCATTTCCGTTCTTAAGCCAAATAAACATATTCGATAATAAGAACCCTTGCAAGTAATTTTGCCTTTTCAAAAGGTAAATTAAATAGCCTATTAAACGTGTTTTATAAGCAAGTATTATCGCAAGCTAAGACAAATCTCCCTCGGTACACAACAACAAAACCAAGAAAGTGTCGGCAATAAAGTGCTTTCTTGTTATTTACCTAGGGAAATTTGACTGCGCTGGCTATGCTTTTCCCAATTACCATGTCTGTTGTGTACCAATACCAAGAAATGTTTTTAATCAAAATATTTTAAAAAATGTTCTCCTAATGTTCAGTTTTATTGATAAATCCCTACATTTTCACTGCTTAGCACTTTAATAGCCTCCAATCATAAAGCAAGTTCGTTTTAAGAATAGTTTTTTCTATATATTTAAACTTTGTCTAAGCTGTACATTAATTTTTTAAGGCATTGTTGATGAAGAGGAAGTCATTTTAACTTTACGCTTTTCAATTTTATTTGAGTTTTTTTTATCATTCAAAAATTGATACATACGATAGGGCTAAGAATATCGAGTTCGTTCATTTAAAAGTTCTCCATACTCTAGACCAGTGTTTCCCAACGTGGGGCCCACGCCCCACAGGGGGGAAATTTTATTTTGGAGGGGAGCAATTTTATATTCTGATGCATTTCAAACGTTTTAGATTTCTTAATTAAATAAGTACGAAGGAGAAAAAAGATCTTACTCTCGTACTCATTTAATTTAAAAAAAATCTGGACTTAATCTTGACTTCTTGTGCAAACTTTCGCTTGTGCCAAACTGTGAATGTTTTTCTCAGCTATTTTGTAAGGAATAAATTGAAAACCATGGGGACTTATACTTCACACTGAAGTAAGAAGGCTCTTGAAAATGTTTGAAAGGATTTGCGGAATTTTTTGATTCTGTTAAGCAACAAACCAAAAATGAAAATTTGTAAATAGTCGTAAGGCCTTATTCGTAAGTTATTTAGTCGATTGTTTTTGAAAAAGTAGAAACATTTAAAAAGCAACTTCAAGGAAAAATAAAAAAAAAAAAATAAGATATTTGGGTCCGCTGATTGATGATTACAACACACATTTTGACAGGTGTATTTGGCTCCAAAAATGTGAAGTGACTGAAACCGTCAAAAATATATTCCGTCGGCTTTCTGTGAAAACTTGGTAGGTCTGTTCTAAAATTGCTTGGAAGACACAAAAAACTAATTTAAAAATCTATTAAAATGGAATTCTTTGATCTTTAAAGGTTTTAAAACTGGTTCATAGAACCAAAAGAATAATACAATTAAGTAACGAGACATTGATATTAGAATTCAGTGATTTGTTTTGATCTGAAAAACATTCAAAGATTTGCGAGGTTTTGACGGAGAACCGTTGATTTATTGGACCGTGTTCAAAACAGCGCCAAGTAAGTTGACTCACTTTGACGTCTCTTTTTTTCTCTATCCTAGGTGCGGCAGGAATTTAAAAAAAAATTAAAAATCTCTGCCTCACTTGGCCATCTCTCTTTTCTCAGAGATCAGAGTGAGACGTTAATGTGAACATAGTCTTGAACATCTGGAATATTGATCGCCGGACTCAAAAGAAAGATTTGTTTGTTTCTGGTGATTTCTTCTTAATTTTGAATCATTCAAGTTTTAAGTGAACATTTCAATTTTTTTAATGTTAACAATTGGTGAGAAGAAAAAGGAAAACATTCCACAAAATTGCGAAATTGAACTAAAAATGCAGAAATGTAGATATTAACATAGCGCACCTAATGAGCCTAAAAAGGAAATCATTCCAATAAAACCTATGCCTTTAAATGAGCAAACAAAATTTGTTTGAGTGGAAAAAGGAAAACATTCCAGGAATATTTTCCTTTTTCCACTCAAAGTTTGAAATTTTCTGTTTAAATATTCAAATTTTGACGATTAATATTGTTAACATTTATTTAATATATTGAAAAACTATGCTTTTCGAAGTTTTTGTACACGGTGTCTCTGAAAAGTTCGAAAAACATCGAATATCGCAAAAAGTGATGAAGGGGATTTTTAAAGTTTTTTTTTATCACAATTACAATAAATAACGGTAGTAAATAAAGTGTTGTTGTTAATTCGTTATTTTTTTTATTTTCACTGAATAGCAATTATAATATATTCTAGTGTTTTGTATCTTTTTTATTTGTATTGTTTAAATAAAAAAATTAGTTTAAAATCGTTGGTCTTAATTTTTTACCAATTGAGTGGAAGAAGGAAAACATTCCACCCCCTTTATCAGTAAATTCTGGGCTTACCTTTAATAATTTTACACCCAAGTTTTTGGCAAGTTGCTTCTGAATGCTAGTTTTACATTTGTTCCTTAATAAGTTTTCGAAAGTAACTTTTAGTTTTGGCAATAAACAGTTTTTTTTTCGATTTGCCACGAACTATGATCTGTGGAATGTTTTCCTTTTTCTTCTCACCGATTCAATTGCATTAATACAATTTTGGGAGGACATACGAATTAAGAAAAAGTTTTGGTGGCGCATAGCACAAAAAAGGTTGGGAAACACTGCTCTAGACTAAAGATGCTATAGAGAGAGGGTTCCATAATTCAAAAAGTGGGACCTCCAATAAATTCAATTTTTTTAATTTGTTTATGTTCTAAAATCTAAAATTTGAAAATTATATCGATGAAATTACAATCCAAAGTAAAAAAATAATTTTGATTCCACATACGCCCCAGTGCCCCGTATGTTCTTATTTTTTAACCTAGTAAACGTTCATTTAGACAGTGTAATTATGTTCCCTACCTATCATAAATTACAAATTATTATTTGTATTTTAATGAAAAAAGATATTAATAAAGCAATTCAAGAAATTCAGTGCCGAAGATATGTATAAAATGTAGGTTATGTAATTATTTTTTAAATTAAATTTTTAAATTACAATTAAATCAATTTTATTTCTATCAAAATTAACTGTTAAACAAAATGCTATACACTTTACATATTTAAGCCCTAAATGAAGAAAATCTAAACAAACTTCTTATCTGCTGTTTACGCAATTATATAAGTATTCTTTATAACGTTTTTGTTTTTGTTTTTATTTATAGGATGTACTTAATGAACGTCTTGAGAAACGTGTGGATTCAATGTTAGAACTTGGCCTGCTACAAGAAATAAGAAATTTCTACAAAGAAAACTTGATTGATTCGTGGTAACACTATACTTGTTTTAATAGTTATGTATATATTATGCGTAATGTTCATACATATTAATTTTTGGTTCTAGCGAAAACACATATACAAAAGGCATACTTCAATCCATCGGATTGAAAGAGTTCATTCCGTATTTGGAACAATTTAATGAAGAGGATGATCGGAAGAATGAAGCTTATTTAAAATCGAATAATTATAAACTTCCAGGTATATGTTTGTATATGAGTGAGTGCTAGGAACCTTTTAAGAGTTTTTTTTTTCAATATTTTTTTTTCGTCTCTAATTAATTTGTTCTCACAAGATCCAAATAATGTGGATGGTGTTAATGATTGCCCTCAGGGTTTTGATGTTTTAATAAGCTGCCTTGATAGACTTAAACTTGTCACAAATAGATATTCAAAAAAACAGATAAAATGGATAAAAAATCGATTTCTATCGAGTGTTGATCGACAAGTACCAGATCTTTATAAGCTAGATACTTCAGATGTGAGTGAATGGAATTCAGAAGTATATTTACCAGCAGTTGATGTTATTGAATCAATCATTAATGATGTGAAGCCTAAACTTAAACCACTCGAGAAACTGGAACATCCAGGCAAGGGATTGAATGAAGAGGTAGATTTTTTATTGATTTTTTTTTTTTTTCGATTCAATATATAATTGTGATTGTTTTGTGTACCTTTCTTTAAAGACGACAAATTACTGTCCCACTTGTGAGAGAGTATTTATTGGTGAGTTTCAATGGAATCTTCATTTAACGTCCAATAAACATAAACGGAGAAAGGAAAGTTTGAAGAAAAAAGAAAAAGCTTCTCTTGCTGTTGTTGAAACTCAAAAAGTAGATAGCATCAAAGAAAACACAAATGATATGTAATACGTATAAGATTTTGTTTTTGTATTTAATATCCGTATTTTTTTTTTTATTACATTAAGATACTTTATACAATTTAAATTCAATAAACTTAATAAAACAAATTTTAATATATTTATATTGATTTTAATTTAACACATTTAGAACGTGGTTAATGGTTAAGGATTATCTTTCATTTGTTAATAAATGATTTATATACAATAACACATATATGTTGTTATATGTTTTATATTTTTTTAACAATAAGTTAGTAGGTATTTAATTTTTGTATATATTTTTAAATTCAAATTATTTATCATATTTGTTAATAACATTTTTAACTAAAGTAGGTATAATCAGCCCTATTTTTGTATCAGATTTTCTACGATTACGAAAATTTAGCTTAATTTTAATTTTAATCGAATGAACTTAAACAGATTTTGAGTAATGAAAAAAATGAATTCAAGTAAATATTATGTAGTTTTTGTATTATTGTCTTTATTTACATGGGATTTTTTTTAAGTAAAAATTAAAAATATAATATAAACTGCATTTATAAACAATTTGTTTGACTTTTCGTATACAAACTATATTTGTATAGGTTCATTATACTGATACAGTGATAGGGCTGATTTGTATATGTATACAAATAATAAAAAAAAACTGCTTTCTTATTGCCATTCTTATTTTTGTGGTGCCTTCTTTCTATTTCGATACTCTAATGGATATTTCATTAAGAATATTTAGATATAACTCAACACAAAGTGAAGCACAAAACAAAATACTAATTCTCAAAATAATATGCATGACTGTTCACTTGATCAAGTGGTTCATCATTTTAAAATTTAATATTAAATCAAATCTACGATGGAACGTTTTTTTTTAAATAACACTTAAAATAACACTTTAAAAGAATATAAATCGTTCGTTAAAATAACTTTTAAAAAGTTATTAGATAAGGAAATTAAATGTCTTCTAATTTATATTCAATAAATCAGAAGAAGATATGATAACATACATAAATATGTACTCAATATAAAATCAGCAGTTTTCTTAAAAATTCGTTTTGTATACATATTTACAACTTTTTAAACTTATTGGTATACCAATTTTATATATGAACTACTATGGCATTCACTTAAAAAACTTCATTCAAAAAAAATCAACCACATACTTTCGTGATATTGAGTTTAAAAAAAAAATGAATTTTCGTAAAATGTTGTTTTGAAAATTTTGATATGCAATATTATTAAATCTTTTAAGGGTGTATCCAATCGGTGAGGCCATGAAAAAGTCAAAAATAAAAAATAGGTTATATGGCAAGTGTACTGTCGATATAGGTATTTAGTATCTAATAATTTGTTTTCCATTAAAATTTTCAAATGTAACAAGCCTACAATAAAACACACACTTTTAGAGCAGGTTTTTAGATGAAATAGCTTTTTCTTTATAATTGTATGACAGGTACCGTTATTTTTGAAATTTTCAATTTCTTTAAGTTTCAAATGTTAAGACCATTGTTTTAGCGGCTAAGGCTGTAGGTTGAGTTGTGGTACAGACAGGCATAGGGGAAGGGTGCGAACAGTGAGACAATGTTATGTGTTTCTCCAAAAGCTTACACAGACATGCCAATGAAAACAATAGCATTTTTTTCGATGCCGCATTCAATATTTCTATTGCAAACTTAATCCAACTTAGCATGTGCTTTTGGTGAGTGGGCATCAAAAAAAAAACGCGAGTGTTTTTTTAAATGTATTTTAAATTTGTGTTAACACTCGATATACATTCAATTAAATGAACCAAGTTTTTTTTAAATAATTTGTTGTCTCACTGTTGGCACCCTTCCCCTACATACATACCTAATATGTATGTACATTAGGGTGTCCCTTATTTCCCAAAATCGTTTTTAAATAGCAGACACCCCCAAAATCAAAATTTTGTGCTCTAAAAAAATTTGCCCAGCAAAAATTTTGTCCGGGGCCATTTACACGTGGCTTAAAGCCCATACTTTTATTCCCATACAAATTTGTATGGGATTTTCGGTCTTTTCACGTTTTATTTTTTTTTTCTCTCTCGAATTACTGCAGCTATTCTAAATTTTTTTGTTGATTTTTGTAAATGACCTCGGACAAAATTTGTTGGCCAAATATTTTTTTTTTTGGGCATACATTTTTTATTTGAGGGGTGTCTTCCATTTAAAAACGATTTTGGGACACCCTAATGTACATACCTACAGTGGTGGCCATAGAATTAGAAACAACAATTCTAAACGCACGTTATCAACCATAATATTTTTTGTAAGCACCAGCGTGCGTGGCTTGTGCCGTTGGTCTTTGACAGGTGACATGTTTGTTCTGAATATGAGTTTCCCTGAACGCGAACAGTTTATAAAACACCGTTATTTTAGAAAATTCATTTATAGTCGACATTTTTGCTGGACACAAAATTAGAAACGACAAAAGAATTGGTAAATTTAAAAATAAAAAAAATTATTATCAATGTGAGTTGATTGTTTTCAGTTTTTTTTTTTGATTATTTTCATAATATTAATATTAATTAATTAAAAATACAGCGACAAAAATGGGCAAAAATAAGTCTTGTAGTCCAGAACTCCGGAAGCTCATAGTGCAGTGCTATCAAAACGAAAACGAGTCAATGGATTCCATAGCAAAAAGATTTAGTTGCTCGAAAAAGATGGTATTTGGTGCAATTTAAGTCTATAAAAGGACTGGCAGCTTTGAAATCCCAAAAAGAAAACCAAAAGACCGAAAATCCACGCCAAAAGAAGACAGATTGATATGTCGAATTAGCAAAGCCGATCCTTTTTTGACTTCTGCAAAAATAAAAGAGGTTGTTTCGCCCCAATTGGGTCAAGAGCTATCAGCTAGAACCATAAGGCGTCGACTTCTAGAACATGGGCTACGTGGATGCATTGCCAGGAAAAAACCACATGTTTCCAAAAAGAATTTGAAGAGGCGTTTGATGTTTGCTAAGCTTCACGCAAATAAAGCCATGGGATTCTGGAAAAACATACTTTGGAGTGATGAATCCAAATTTAACTTGTTCGGGTCAGATGGTAAAGTGTATGTTAGATGCCCTCAGAAGAAGGAATTGGATCCTAAATATACTTTAAAGACCGTTAAGCATGGAGGAGGAAACATAATGGTTTGGGGTGCGTTCTCGTGGCATGGAGTTGGCCCAATAGTAAGAATAAATGGTCGAATGGACCAAAATATTTATAAAGGCATCTTGGAAAATGTCATGGAGCCTTATTCATTTGCACACATGCCCATTAGTTATGTTTTCCAGCACGATAACGATCCAAAGCATACAGCACGGATTGTTAAGCAGTGGTTTTCTGATACAAAAACTAATGTTTTGGATTGGCCCGTCGAAAGTCCAGACTTGAATCCTATCGAGAACTTGTGGGCAGACGTGCGGAGAGAAGGCTAAAGTCCAAGAACCCAAAAATTCTGAGGAACTTTTTGAAAATATAAAGGAGGTCTGGGAGAGTATACCCCCATCAAGATGCCGCGCCTTGGTAGAAAGTATGCAGGCAAGATTAGCTGCAGTGACAAAAAATAAGGGATTCCCTACAAAATATTAATTTTTCATCGAACATTTTTTATGAAATACCAATTTTTTCTTTGCGTTTCTAATTGTATGGCCAGGTGCGATTTGGGTTCAATAAATAATATTAATTTTGTACTGTTAGTGTCACGCTTTTATTTTTTGTAAAATATTCAAAAGTGTACTATATGTCACGGTCTTTTAAAAGAACCACTAACCAACCTCAACAAATTTCCTAAACAAAAGTTATGCAATTTAACATTGTTACAAAATACTTGTTTGTAATTCTATGGCCACCACTGTACATAACATATACATGATGGTAGTATATATATAAAAAAGTCATCTTGGATGGGATAAAATCGACGACTCTGTGTGAAAAAAATGCCTAATTTTTCATCCCCTATAGTCGCTCTATTGGTTAAATTAATTTCCTTTTTTTTTGCTTCCAAGGTGATTCACGAGATTTCTGCCAAAAAATTCAGAGCGTAAAGTTTGAAAGTATACAAGAAAAAATACTACCGGAGAGTGGTTGTATTCCCAACCTCTTAGACAGAAGGAGCAATGAAAAAAAATTAGAAACAATAAAAAATTATATTAAAAAACAGCGGAAACGCTCACAGCAGTTTTGTAGTTTTTTGGAGTGCCAGGAGTCCATTCTTATTGTTTATTATCAAATAAAGTTATTTAAGTAAACAGTTAACAGCTTCCGGAAAAATTGTTTTCAAACTTAAAATTTTGATAAATAAAATGCACGACTGGATCACACGGACGCTCTTATGTTAAAGTTGCTTGGAGCTTAAGAATTTTTAAAGTATGGAAGTAATAACAGAAAATGTATAAAAATGCATTTAAATCGTTCTTTTAATTGTATAAACTCGTCAAATAATTAAGAGCTCAAAAACAGATATGCCTTTTGATAACTTGAAAAAAATATGAATATATGCAAAAAAAAAACAATTTTAAATTGTTGGACTGGCTTTCTTAAAAACAATTTTTTTGTATATAAAAATTTGGTTATAATAAAAAAAGAAATTGGTATGCCAATTCTGAGAACTTATTAAAATATATCTATACCTAGTTTAAAAGAAGTCCATCAACCTGTTTTGGAAATATTGAATTTTGAAAAAAAAAAAATAGTACCTAATTTTTCAAAAATTCATTTTTACTTGCGATATACATATGTAGATACTATAAGGCAAGTTTTGGATTCGTGCAAACAAAAAAATTTTGAGATAACAATCAAACATGATACTACGATGATACGATGATAGAGAACATACCAAAAAAGTGGGTGGCACAATACTGTCTGTCTGTCTGTCTGTCTGTTTGTCTACAGCCTAAACGGCTCGATTGATTTTCTTTAAACTTGGTACATAGTGGTTTTCGATGATTATGCTAACACGTTTTTTCATTTTTTTTTAGAACCAAAATTAACGGTACCTGCCATACAATTTTTCTTAGCAATTTTACATAATAGTATACTTTTCCCAAAAATGGCTCCACAACACTTTTGTCGAAAAATTAATACATTTCTTTCAGTAAAGGCTTCCTTTGGGTGGAAAACCATTTTTCAGAAAATGGCTATAAATGGTACCTCCCAGGGAACCATTTTTTTTTTAATTTTCGATTTTCTTCAAAACGGTTTGATTGATGTCAATAAGTTTTTTTATACAAAAGCTTCCAAAAAATATAAATAGTTTTGTGTACCAATATTTTTGAAAAAATATTTTTTGGATTTTTAAAATATGTTTCCAAACTTTTTTTGGAAAATCAAATATTTCGAAAACGATATGATCGATTTTTTTGAAACCCGATATTTAAGAGTTTTTTAGTATACTCTCTAAAATATTTTCAGAAAAAAAAAATAAATTAATGAAAAATAACGTAACCATCCATACAAAAGTTAAAAAACCGCAAAGGAAAATATTTGTTTGCTTAAAAACAACTCCTACGATTTTGATTAAACTTTTTTATATATTAAAATTAGTACGATCTACTACCAAAAATTATAAAATTTTACACTTAGCAACTATTTATAGTACCTGATTTCAGACATTCCGTCTTCGATTGAAATTAATTTAACAATTTTATTAATAGGTGGTTGCAGTTGTAAGCGAATACAAATCAGGTCAAAAGGGATTTCTAATTATGTTTACCAATAAATCCTTTGTTCAACGAAAATATATTTATAATTTATTTATTTTTAAACATTAAAACGATATTTCTCAATAAAAATATGTTTTTTTTTTTCCAAACCTTAACCTTTCTATCCGAAATTACAGTTACAGTACATTTAATACTTATTTAAAAATTTAATATTATTTCTGATATTAGTTGGACGTTAATATTGTCACACATAGTTTAATATGTGCTTTTTTTACATGATAATAATAATTAGTTTAATTAGTTTAAACTATCTGTTAATTCAGACACTGGTTACAAAGATATGTTTCTTTTTATTATTACTTCTTCTAAACAGAACAAATATTTTAAATATATTCCTTAAACTTTTGCCTAAGTAACTGTATGTATTTATTTAACTTTTGATTCTTAGTTTAAATCAAACAAATATCAACATTTTACTTTACAAAAGGTACATTTGTGAATTCATTAATCATCGTTTAATAAGGCTGGATTAATTAATACGACTAATAAAATGTTATATAGTTTTCTTTAATTTTTGAATCACTTGTCATAATACATTTAAATGGTGATATTAATGGTTTAGAAAATAAGGATATTGTTTTATGGAGGCAATAATGTTTTTTTTTTCTAAACTTATTAAAAAATATCTAATTAAAAAGTTTAGTATTGTTAAAATTAGTATAAACACAACCATGACACGGAGTATTTATGTAAAAGTATGTAGGTATGAGATATTACATATAGTTAATATCGATTAAAAGACATTGATCGACTTGGAAGTGACAAAAGGATACTTAGGTGGGGTTACACATTTTGTTTAACAGGTTAAGAACACATTTACTTAAAAAAGTCAATAATCAATAAATGTATGGTTACCTTCTAACAGTTATATTTTCGCTTTGTTAACTTTTGGAAAGGGTTGTTTTACCGACTTAGTATATATATATAGTTTTTGTATTCATTTTTATATTTATGTATATAATTTTTCGCAAATTCTTAATACAGTTTTAGATTTCCATTCTTAACTAAAACTTTAAGGAAAGTTTTTTATAAAATATTCAGGAGATTGGCTGTTAAAGAATTGATAAGATTGAGTAGGTGATCAAATTTGATAATAGGTGCCATTTCTCTTGTGACTTTAACTTTTTCCTGACTTGGCCTGCTTTCTTAGCAGTTTGTTAGCTATTTTGAATTAGGTAAATATAAAAACATAAATTGTACGCAGAACGTTAAGGGTTAAATACAACTTACAAAGATTCCGATTTTAAGTCACACAGACTTTACTGAATAATATAAAAAAAAAATACTTCATACCGTTTATGCTTTGTTTTCTAAAATTGCTATAGGGGGAACATTATTTTATAATCGTCCTTAAACTAAATTAAAATTAAAATTTATTTCATATTTGTCTAAATTATTATTGTCCTATGTTCTTTTTTGTTTTTGTATTATTATTGTCATTTGAGTACGAATGTAATTATTGTCTTTTTACCACTTGTTCGGTGGTATTTAATGTTATAATATTACATTGTTGTATTACTTAAATATACATAAATATTGTTAAATTATTCTTCTTCTTCGAGAGTCTTCTCAGGTAGACCATATTTAGGACAACACATTCCTTCCGTTCCATCCATATTAAAACAAAATATACTTCTCTCTAGATCTGTTGGTTCATGTGGAACAATTCCATGGACTTCCCTAAGCTCTTCGCTTGGGAACCAAGATGGATCAGTGTCTTCAACTAATTTAACACCGCATAATCTAAAGAAAATTCATTAAATTTGAGCCGAAATAAAATGTTTGTAATTATATGAATAACTTACCGACACAGTGCAACTAATGGAATCCATAAAATTGAGGACATTATCAGACAAAGGGCTACAATGATACACCAATGAGGCCATTCCATTTGTTCAGTGGCACCCAAGGCCCCTATCCATGCTGGATAACTGCTACCATTTGTAATAAGCTGGAAAAAGGATGCTGCTAAAATCGAAACCATAGCAATTGGTGATATATATTTCCAGCACAACATCCAGTATAGTGAAGGTCTTGATCCGGTCATCATTTCAATATCATCAGAGAATCTAAATTTAAAATAAGTTCTCCTTTTAGTCCAGTCGTTTAAGCAAAACTTCGGAAAAAATGGCGGGAAACTTGATTTTGGTATATAGCATCCCCATGTCATTCCAAGGAAACTGTTAAAAAAAAACCATCGATATGTGTGCCGCTAACAATTTTACGGGGGTTCAAAGGCCCCCCAAACTTGTTTAAAGGAATATCTCCCGAAAGGTTACTCTTACAGAAAAAATGTCAAAGACGGGGTTGTAGCTTAAAACATCTCCTACAAGAAATGTTAAGTAGATTTTTTTCATATCAGTAACCGCTTTCGAGATAATTCAATCGGTAGAGTTACGGATTTTATTTTTCTGTATTTTTTTACAACACCTTTGAGGTTGAGTACAAGATGAGTTTTTCTTGCGTGTAAGCCCCCAGAAAACAATTCTAAAAAATATATACAGGGAATTATTTAAAGGTTTTTGGAAAGTTCCCCATCGTTTCGGAATCCACTACAATACTAAGTACATTAATCATACGGGGTCGAAGGTCACGAGACATGGTATTTCTTTTATACAGGGTGACTCGTATAAAATGTGAGGAAAGACAAAAATTGTAGGGGGGCTATATATCCTCCCCGTTTAGCCAGGAACGGCAATTTTCTAAGAAGTTTACTGAAAACTGAAAAAAATGATTAAAAAACGACAGTAACACTAACAATGCCATATTATCCCTTCTTTTATTTTTATTCTAAATAAAGTTGTTTGAGTGAACAATTAAAAAAAAAATAATTTTCAAACTAAAAAAAATATTAAAGTATCTTTTTTTCAAATTTTATGTAATTAAGTATCTACTCTTTTTGTTTCAAAAATTCGACGGTTTTCTGTTTTTGACTAGGGTAAAGTCGGGTGATATGGCACCACGGGAGATATGGCACCCTTTAAGTTTTTCCTTCCTAACTACTTATTTTTAGAACAAAAATATCAGATTATCATAAAGTTTTACGTAAGCTCTCAATTTTGATGCAGTTAAAACTGAACTAGCTTTTTTAACTTTAGAACAACAACCGAAAATAAAAAAAAAGACTTATTTGAGTCATTTTTTTTGTGCATAACTTAACAAAGTGCAGCAACTGAAGTATTCGGCACCAGGTGCTCGCTTTAACGAAAAAAAGAAGATTGATGCGTGTTTATTTTTTTTGATTACCGCTATAACTTAGCATACTCGTTTTGTCTGAGTTATTTGGAAAAACAGTGGTAGCAGTGGCGGATCCAGAGGGGGGGGCTATAGGGGCTGAAGCCCCCCCCATGGCTGATTCAGATGAGAGTAAGACAAACAAAACTAAGATTGTGGCTACAAAATTTACATGTGAACTGTGTTTTTCCAAGCTCTAGGAAAATTGAATGAGTTGTTGGGCTGAACCCTATTATATGCAAGCTGTGTTTTTTCGAAGCCCCAAGAGAATTGGATGAAAAAAGACCAAAGACGATTATATAAAAAATTAAATAGGCTCTATTTATTTCAAGCCTTAAAGGTATTAGACAAAAAGTTGAGGCGTGGGGCTAAGCCTTTACAAAGCGTTTTCTTAAGCGTGCAAAGGAATCAGATGAAAACTGTAACACTGTTAGGGCTAACATATTTGCATAATAGCTGTGTTTTTTCCAGGCATTTAGGAAATCCGACGAAAGTAAGAGGCGAGAGCTAAAAAATTTGCATGGAAGCTGTTGTTTTCCGAAGTCCAGGAAAAAAATGTAGGTTGGGGCTTAACAATTTGTGTGTAAGCTTTGTTTTTTCTAAGCCCCTAAGGAATCAGACTAAACAAATAACAAGTTTGGGGCTAATATGTATGCATAACCTAAATACTGTGTTTTTTTCCAAGCCCTTATATTGAAACTGTAGTGAGGTTGACTTCCATGCTATTATTTTAACCTAGATTTTGCTTGGGTACGATTATTCTTTAAGATCTAATTACATAAGTTTGACTAAACGAATGAATGTTAGCTTTTTCTTAAACTCTTCTTGATATTTTTTGGACTTGGCTAAGCCCAGCCCCAAACTATAGGCGCTTAAGTGTAAAAACTCAGTTTCCGGTGTAAAAAATCACCCTGATTACAGAATCCGACGAATGAGTCAGGCCCAATTTTGACATTTGGGTCATAGTAAAAAATTGGGCCTGACTTATTCGTCGGATTCTGTAATCAAGGTTATTTTTTACACCGGAAACTGAGTTTTTACACTTAAGCGCCAATAGTTATCTGGGCTTAGCCAAGTCCGAAAAATATCAAGAAGAGTCTGATTCGCTCTGCAGTTCATTCGACGGATGCTCTAGGTAAGCGGGCTGAATAACTTTGATATGGATAGTTTGCATCATAACATCAAAATATTGTTTTAGAAACTGAAAAATATTTTTTTATTTCATATTGTTTTCGTGTGCCGAAGGATATTTTGACGATTTCAAAGACTGCTTTAAGATGAAGCGATTTTTGATTTAACAATTTTAGTATCTCTTTTGATTTCCTTTGTGCTCTTAAGAAAGATTAGAGAGCTCTTTCCGCGATCAATATTCATTAAATGAAATGAGAAAGAATTTCATTTTACTTCGACCTCGTTTTCGAAATGTAAAAATCAGCTGTAACGGTTAATTTTTTGTTTTCTTTAAAAAGTGAAATATACATTTTTGTTTTAATATAGACCCAATACTCATATAACTATAAATAATTGGAAATTGAAGGGCAGACAAAATTTTTAAATTTTAGCTGAGATTTTTTTCAAATCTTCGTCAAACTGTAAGATTTGAATTGACAAAAAATATAAATAGAATTCGCATTAAAATAGTTAATGATCGGAATGTTGAACACGAATTTTTATGTTCGAAATACCAATCCACTTGGTCATTTTAGGTGGAATAGGTACAGAACATCCAAGTTCATTTTTTCCCCCCAAATTTACAAAAAATGGACTGAAACACATGATTAAGCTAATTTCTTGGAATAGCTACTTGTCCAAAAAATTTGCAATTGTTTTTTTTTTATAGGGAGCTTAATTACCTTTCATTTTTGCCATTTATAGCATTCTCTTCTTTAGGAATTAAATTTTAAAAATGAGATAGGTGAGATACAAGTCTTAGTCTTAGTTATTAGATTTTCTTGGACGGTTACTTGTTAGAAAGTTTTTCAAAATTTCTCATTAGTTGGAAATATGCTTTATTTAAATATGCAAATAAAATGTTTAGCTAAGCAAATCTTGGACAGCCAATCCAAGTTAAAAAATTTAAGGAAAACAGTAACCTACAAAGTTTATAATTAACTTTTCGCAGGTGGACGGCTGTCTAAAGTTTAACCAAGTACATAGGATGAGGTTTTATAAACCCTACAAAAAATATTCACTTTAAAGAAAGGTACCTACCTACTTATTTAAAGTTCCTATAAAGATATCCTTACAACTTTTTTATACGATGTGTCTTTGTGGAGAAACTGGTTAAAGCGTCTTTTCAAAATAGCAGCTGAAGCTTACTAATTACCAGATGCTCCATTTCCAATCATTTAATTTTGCAGAACTTTCCTTAAGTGCATACATATATTTTTGCATTACAAAATCTTTTTTGATTCAGCTGCCGACTAGCCTACTTTCTGAGAAAAGAAAATTTGAACTTCAAGCCGCCCCCACAGCCAAATCCTGGATCCGCTACTGACTGGTAGGTAATATCAAGGGAGATATGGCACCCCTAAAGCTTAGTACAAATTGCATGGTGCCATTTCACCCACTACTACATTTTGATAACTGTCCATTGACTTTCAAGGACTGTTTCTTTTTTACATTCGAGCCGAAAAATTGTATTATTTGACTTTTCTTATTGCATTTGACATAATACTGCATTAAGTGTAGCAAAAATCCATACGAAAAGTAAAGTTCCATATCACCCTCTAGCAGGTGCCATATCACCCGCCATTTTTTTCACATGCCTTTTTTTAAGGTATTTTAATTTCTTTTAAAAATATGTTTTTTTATAAAAGCTTTCGTAATCAATCTATTTTTTTTTTTTAAACTAACTACAGAACACACATATAAAAGCTTAAAATGAAAACCATTTTTATTTTTTGAGTTACAAAGAAAATTAAAAATGGGTGCCATATCACCCGACTTTACCCTATACATTTTTAAAAATATTAAATTTTGAAAACAAATGTAGTACTTATTTACGTAAAAACAATTTTAAAAATTTTCTTTTAATTTTATTTTTTCAAAATCTGGAGTTTGTAAATTAATTTTTCAAAAACTCAGGCAACTTTATTTAGAATTAAAATAATAGAAGGGATTGTTTGCTTTACAAAAAGGTATAATATGGCGTTGTTAGTGTTACCGTTTTTTTTTAATATTTTTTTTCCCGATTTATATCATTTTTTTTTTAGAAAATTACACCTCCGGGCTAAACGGGGGAAAATAGAACCCCCCACCTATAAGATTTTTTCTTTTCTCAACCCTCTCTACGCGCTTTTGCTTTTTGTCACGTTTTATACGAATCACCCTGTATAAACAAAATACCATGTTTCGTGACCTTCGACCCCGTATAATTAATGTAGTGGACTCCGAATCGATGGTGGACTTTCCCAAAACCATTAAACAAATCCCTGTATATATTTTTTAGAACTGTTTTCTGAATTTCCTGGGGGATACCACGCAAGAAAGACTCAACCTTGTACTCAACCTTAAAGGTGGTGTAAAAGATTAGGTACATTTTATACAGAAACATAAAATTCGTAACTCTACCGATTGAATTATCTCGAAAACGGTTACTCTTATGGAAAAGAATACATTTTTTATAGGAAATTTTCTAAGATAACGCAATTTTTGACATTTATTCGCGGTGCTCATATCGATGGGGACTTTTTGCAATTTCCTTAGAATGCCATTGGGATGCTTTATACCAAAATCCAGCTTTTCACCATTTATTCCGTAATTTGGCTGATTTTAAAGCTAATATGACTGGACTATTTCCTTTCGAAAAACCCTAAGGCATAGCATACAAACCTTCGCACTCCATAGACATAACTTATGGAAAGGCACTCTGAAAGTGCAATGATGAGAAGTGGAAAGTTACCAGCAAAGCTGTCCATCAGTTGAAATATGTAGCTCCCAGCTCCATTCGCAAAGCACATCGAAATCATACAGCACGTTGTGCAAAGAACCTTATAAAAGTATAAATTTTCATAACAATTCCTATAAAATACATATGTATGTACTTTGAACACATACCCCGATTATGTACTCCTTGGAAAGGTTTGGAAATAACTTCATATCAACAAGTGAGGTAACAACGCCCTCTAATGTTCCAAATTGTGAATCAATTCCTAGTGTAAATAACATGAGGAAAAATAATACTGCCCAAATTTGTGCCCCAGGAAATTGATTAATAGCTTCAGTGAAGATGATAAATGCCAATCCTGTTCCGGAAGCACTCTGTCAAAAACAATAGAAACAATATATAAACAGATGATTAATTTTCTATCCTGAAAACATATACATTGGCTAATTCTTTCTGCAAGTCACATTCTGGCAATTCGACGTGTGTTTTATTATTTGAAAGAATATGAAGTCTTTCTTCTGTGCAACGATCGAAGGTTGCATGCGCTTTAAAGCCAATTATCGAAAATACTACGACACCGGCAAACATTGATGTACCACAATTAGTAAGTGATACAAGTATAGCATCTCGATAGCAGTTATTATTTGCTGGATTATAGGAACTGAATGCAATTAAGCCACCAAATGCTAAGCCAAGGGAGAAGAATATTTGCGTGCCTGCTTCCAGCCATACAGTTGGATCTAAAAGTGTCTCCCAACGTGGTGTAAAGAGATGTTTGACACCGTCCGAAGCACCTGTTGCATAAATGAAAAACAAAAATATAATTTAAATAAAATTGGCAAAAATATTTCAAAACTTAAAAACCTGTTATAGAAATTATTCTTACCTTTTAATGTTATTCCTCGGAAGAAGAAAATTATTAAGACTACATAGGGAAAGATTGCGGTCATGTAAACGATTTTCCCAGAAGATGTTATACCTTGCACCATGCAAATATATACTAGAAACCATGACACCAGCAATGCTATAGCCATACTATAATTAAAACTTTCAGGCTCATTGACACTTTCCGAACATTGTAGAGTTGAACGATACCAATAGTACTGCGTAGGTGACGACGCCTTTTATAAAAAACAAAAAAATATTAATTAGAATTTTAAAGATTTGTAAATTGAAGAGCTATTTATCTATAAGTTATATTATACAGACCACACATTCCGGCTCGTGATCATAAGTATAATTGCTATACAGTCGAGTTGGACATTCGGCCCAAGGTAAAGGCGATTCGAAGCTGTGTAGCAGATAAATTAAACACCACGCTATAATCGTGTTGTAATATAATGCTACAATGTAGCTCACAACAGCCGATGAGATGCCAATCCCAGCCAGATAAGGAGATACCTAGAAGAAGAAGAAGAAACAAAAAACTCTTGTAGCAATCTTCGACATAGTATTTTTATAAAGTGTGTAAAGACTCACTTGACTCCAAACACCGATAGCACCTTTACGCAGTCTTTGTCCAATAGCCAATTCCAGGTAAAACATGGGTATTCCTTGAATACACAACATGATAAAGTATGGAACCAGAAATGCTCCACCGCCGTTTTTCTGTGCCAAATATGGGAATCTCCATACATTACCTAGACCAACCGCATAGCTTTAGGCGAAAAAAAAAAATAAAAACAAAACACAACAACCCATGAGTCACTTCCATTGCTTAATGTAGAATAATTATTCGAGTATACTATACCCTATAGTGGCTAGTAAGAACATTAATTTATTGTCCCAACTTTCTCTTTCATCCTCGCCTTTTTCTTGGACCATGTCATCGACGACAGCTGCAGCAGGCTTTGCCATCGTACTCGATGCATAATTATCCAACTCATCAGGTTCTGGTTCATCCAGAATAATGTCTGATATGAATGCTTGATTCGTTGAACCATATAGTGGTGGATGGCTAGTATGACCATGGCCGTGTTCATTTTTTACTAAGCGTCCTCGAAGTTCCTATAATAGGACAATAAATGAGACAATAATAATAAAGAAAAGCTTTTGTATAGAACACGTATTTATTGATGATCTGACGTATCAATATACCGAGAGAAACTACATAATACATAAGTATGTATAAACTATAAAGACACTGAGGATGTTGTTTAAACAAAATCATTATGTACCAAAAAGTGTGAAATCTGACTCAAAGTCTAATCATGTACCATGTACCAAAAAAAAGACCTAAATAAAAAATTTTTTTTTTTGCTCTAGATCTGTCAGAAAAAAAATAAAATTAAACCTTTCGGGATTCTTGTCCATTTACGTTGGGCGCCATCTTTAAGTCATATTGTCTTTCTGAACCTATTTCGCTGAAATGTTTAATAGTTTGCTTTTATAAGCAACAAATTTTATCACATTCATTTTTTCTAGTTTTTAGTTGAAATGTTCGAATATTTAATAACAACCAGTATGCCTACAGTTCAAGAATGCAAATATATTGCAACGCAAAATAAGAGAAGCAAGGGAGAGTCAGGAAAAAGAAAGAGAAGAATTACATGGGATCGAAAAGAGTCTCGAGATCGACCCTGGTTCTCCACGAGCTGTTGCGCCACCCAATTTATTTTATTTATAAATGAAATCATCAACCAAGTATGGATGAAAGGAAACATGCCCGATGGCAGGACTACAAGCTGCATTTGCTCCATCTACAAAAAAGGTTATTCTATGTCCTGCAAGAGTTAACGAAGGATATGCCTGCAAAATGTCGCATTTTACCCAGTGTACTGTAGAAGCGTCTTAAGCCGTTCTGCAACAATTTAATCGTCACTTCTGGGGTAGAGGATCGATACCATATCGTCGTCGTTCTATGAAAATTCCTTAAGGCTATTTTTTCGAAGGCAATAAACCTCTCGTAAATATGTATTTAATACCTAAAATATAAACATTTTACTCCGTAAAAGGTCTTCTAAATCTTACGTTGGTCTATTTCTAAAGGAAAAATTCCCCTTAATTAAACCTTTTCAAATTCTGGTCAGTAAAAAGCCATAAAAAGAACAGATGTCTAAAAATAAAACGAAGTGGACTTAGGGAGTTTTCATCCTTACATTGAAGCAAATTTTGGAAGAGACCAAAGCATTTTAAGTCGAGACTCACTAACTTTTCATTAACCTCAAAGCCTCATATAATAGCGCATTCGTCGTCTATATTGCGATGGCCCGGTTCCCAGGAAAACTGATTCAGCTTTGTCACGAAAAAACACAGTGCAATGTGTAACAACTAAGGAACAGCTCTTCCGAACTATTCCACAATCATGAATAGCATTGAGGCAGTCGAGATATGCTATCAATATCAAGTAATTTCCCCAATTTCGTGCTACTAGAGCATATCATGAGTTTGATACGAAATCTCACAAACTAAAATTTAGTATTCGAAATCTTGCACCAAGGAATTTCGGAAATACAAAGTCCTTACATGAGGTCGTGAGAACCATAGTGGCCTAACTGCAATTTTATTTAAATTGAGTTTATTTCAAAAATCGACTCTGTATGTAGAGGGTATTTTTTTTAGACGTGTGGTTTTCAAGAAGAAATAAAATGCATATAATGTAATGTTATGGCCATGAATTTAGCTTTATTATAAAGAATAAGGCTTTGCCATTATGTTTTAAAAATAATTTCGGACAAGTGGCCGCCGCGGCTGGCTCGAATAAATTCCAGTCGAGAGGCCCAATTTTCGACCACCAATTTTCGACGCAATGGCGGATGGACTCATTCGGGTCTTCTTCGATACTCTGCTCCACATGTCCCCGGGACATAAGTCCCAAATTTATTTTTCGGAACTTGTGTCCCACTTTACTGGGACATAAGTCCCAAATTTTATTCGGGATTTATGTCCAACCCTACTGAGACATAAGTCCTGGGGTGGAATCGCCTAAGGTGATTGGTGATTGTCACATTTATGATAATCAAATGTGATCACAGTTTATTTTCCGTCTGTGTAAGGTGATCACGAAAAATTATTATAAAATTGGCATCACTTTGAAAGACAAGTACTGAGAGCTGTCAAAAATTCATTTATTTGATTTTGAAACATGAAGAATTTTTCCCACACATTATAATTTGGCCCATTTTAGCTGCCTATTCCGAACTAACTTGCATTTGGGATCCACCAAATCCAAGAAAATTGCATTTACACACAACTGGAATTGGAAAATAGGAGAAATGCGGTTTAATAAAACTCCACCTGGTAAATCTATGAACCGACAAATGTTTGTATAGAAATGTGTTGCTACTAGCCGAATGTTTTATGAACCTATGTTCTAGCGGATACCCGGCGTGTGCTACTTCGATTAAAAAAGAAATATGTTCATTTTATTGGTTTGTTGGAAAAAAGGAAGTTTTTGTATGGAAAGATTCGAAATCGATTTCATAAAACCGAATGTTGTCTAAAACCATCTTCACCCTATTGCCATTGTAATGAGATTACATTTTTGTGAACGTCAATTATTTATAAATAATTTAGAACCTATAGGTATGTACTGTACATAATGAACGTACATATGTGTGTGGACAGAATTAGGTGCTCGGGTTTGTTTCTAAAGTTAATCCTCAAGAGTCGCATATTTCCATTTTAGGTTCCTAAATGTTTTTTATTTTCCACATTTTTATTTGATAAAAATTATTTCACATCACTAATATATTAGTTTTTTCTTTTTCAACCTCAGAAATTCAAAATACAATTTGGATTTTATATGAAAATGACAACAAAATAGCTGTCACAAGAAAAAGTCACAAAAATATGATTATCACATGTGACAATCACCTTACGCAGACGGAATTTGATTATTGTGACTGTCAACTATCACAAATCACCTTAGCCGATTCCACCCCTGAATATATTGGTCGAAAATGGGACATACATAAGTCCCGAATGAAACAAAAACAATTTCGTGGATAGGTGTATAGGATAAATTCAAAGTTTCTCTTAATCCAGATTCAAAATGCAAAAGAGACTTTGAATTCACCCAACCTCGCACCTACCCCGAATCCTATAGTGTGTCCAAGCAGGGGGTTGCAGGGGGGCAGCATGCCCCCATACATACTTACGGTTTTTTCGCCGTAATGCTGGGTGCCAGTACTATATTTATGTAAGGCAAGGCAAGTGGATGCGCATTATCCACTAGAGTGAACTTGATGCGAAACCGATCCATGGTTGCTCGAATAACCGACTCTGCTGGGCGATTATGTCAACCGAATATTGGACGCAGCGCGTGATGCGCGAACCGACCCATTATTTTAGTAATAAATTTGCACGATTTGCAAACGTTGTTCAGGAGTAAGTCTTTTCATTATGAAATGGCAAACCAAACTGAGCATAAATCAAGTGACAGCTGTCAAAAAGAACAACTTCGAAAAAAGTATTGCCAGATTGAAAACCACACGTCTACAAAACAAAAAAGCGTTTTCCAAGATGGTGGTTAACGCTCACGCTTCCCAGTCCCGCCAACTTGGATTTACATTTGGGGGACACCACTGAACATAAATTGCCTTATGAACCTACTATTTTTGCTCTTGCTCTTGGAGTACAAGTTTTTATAATTTTTTTAAAACTTGAAGTGCTTCAAAATAATCTGTTCTTTATTTTTGCTCTACTGAAAATAATGACAAATGCAGTTAGGCCACTATGGCACTCACGGCCTCACATAATCTCGCAATTTCAAAATCCCGCTTTTAAAAGTCTCGCAATCGCAAAACTAAAAACTCTCAAATTACAATCTCGCAAAATTTAATTGCTTTGCAACAAAATAATTCTATCTTTCAAATCTTACGCGAGAACGAAAACCTATAAACTGTTATGTTGGGTAATTTTTTGTAGTTGTTAAAAAAAATTGGAAAACAGGGAAAAGTTCGAAATATTGATTTGCTGGACTTTGATAAGCGAGATTTAAAATTTCGATATTTCGGTTGATATTTGCGAAATTTTTTGCTGCGAAATGAAAATGCAAGATTGTTAAAAGTGATATTTTGTAATTGCGATGTTTTGTAATTGCTATATTATGAAAAGCAGGATTATTGATTTGCGAGATTTCGTTCTTCGAGATTTAAAAAAAATGCGAGATTTCATTATTCGATACTTTGGTTTGCGAGGTTTCGTACCGCTTCCCTTTCACGTTGATTGAAAAACAGGTTATAGGCTTTGCACGACCACCACAGCGAAACCCCTGGTTCGACGAAGAATGCCGGCAAGTACATGCAGCCAAACAACAGGCATACAAAGCGGCGCTGCATAGAAGGACCAGAGCTGCTCGCGAGCTCTACGAGCAGAAGAGGAGAGAGGAACACAAGCTTCTTAGAAGGAAGAAGAAAGAGCATGAGAAGCGCGCGATCGAGGAGTTAGAGAGATGCCACTGCAGGAATGAAGTTCGGAAGTTTTACCAAAAAGTAAAAAGAACCTCCCAAGGTTACAAGGCCCGAACCGAAGCCTGCAAAGACGATCAGGGGAACATCGTGGTGGAATCGCAGTCGGTGCTGAGGATATGGAAAAATCATTTCTGCAAATTGTATAACGGCGATGACGAACCGAATTCCGCTAACATGCAAATTGCACCATTCAACTTGGACGACGTAGGCCAACAATTCCGTCCACCCGATCTTGACGAAGTGAGGATAGCCATAGCTAAACTTAAGTCCAATAAAGCTGCTGGAGCTGATGGCCTTGCGGCTGAGCTATTCAAAGCGGCTGGCGATGAATTGCTTAGGAGTATGCACCAGCTCATCTGTTAAATATGGTCGGAAGAAAGCATGCCCGATGAATGGAACCTCAGTATTGTTTGCCCGATCCTCAAGAAAGGCGATCCTCTGGACTGCACCAACTACAGAGGCATCAGTCTTCTTAATATCGCCTACAAGATCTTCTCTGCCGTACTTTGTGAACGCCTGAAGCCATTCGTCAACAACCTGATAGGTCCATATCAGTGCGGCTTTAGGCCAGGGAAGTCCACCATCGACCAAATATTCGCACTACGGCAGATCTTGGAGAAAACCCAGGAGTTCCAAATCAATACCCACCACCTTTTTATCGATTTCAAGGCCGCGTATGACAGCATCTATAGAGACGAGCTATATAGAGCAATGTCTAGTTTTGGCATCCCTGCCAAACTCGTCCGTTTGTGCAGGATGACGATGGAGAATGCACGCTGCTCCATCAAGGTCGGCAAAGACCTCACCGACGCCTTTGATGTCAAAAAAGGTTCTAGGCAAGGCGACGCGCTATCATGCGACTTCTTCAACATCGTTCTTGAAAGAATAGTGCAAAACTCTCACGTCAACACTAGAGGCACAATCTTTCAAACGTCCGTCCAATTACTCGCTTACGCTGATGACATTGACATAATGGGACGAACAAAGCGTGATGTCAGTGGTGCTTTTGTGAGCATTGAGAAGGAAGCCAAGAAGATGGGTTTAACGGTGAATGAAAGCAAAACGAAGTATATGCTGTCAACAAGAAAGGACACCCAACACCGACGTCTAGGACAGAACGTCACTATAGACAGCTATAATTTTGAGGTGGTCAGAGACTTTGTCTACCTAGGATCCGCTATAAACTCAGCGAACGATACCAGTGCTGAGATCAACTCTTGCCAATCGCTGTTTCTTCGGGCTAAGAAGGCAATTGAGAAGCAAAGCCCTCTATCGAGCAACTAAACTGTCCCTGTATAAGACGCTTATCATCCCGGTCCTGATGTATGGTGCAGAGGCATGGACACTGCTAACGGTGGATGAGAACGCGTTAGGCTGTTTCGAGAGGAAAATTCTCCGGGTGATTTTGGTCCCGTCTGCATAGATGGGGAATGGAGGAGAAGATACAACCACGAACTGTATGGGCTGTACAGCGACACCGACCTAGCCACAAAAGTGAAAAGCCAACGACTAAGATGGCTGGGTCACCTAGAGCGAATGGACACCAATGCTCCGGCCCGGAAAGTCTTTGAATCCAACCCCGTGGGACAACGCAGTAGAGGTGGACAGCGTAAAAGGTGGCGCACGCAAGTGGAAGAGGACCTCAACCAACTTGGCGTGCGAAACTGGAGACAGCTAGCTAGAAACCGAGCCGACTGGAAGAAGCTAGTTGGTTGAGGCCCTGGTCCACCCCGGACTGTAGCGCCACCTTAAGTAAGTAAGTAAGTAAGTTATGGTTAACCATGTTGGGCATGAAGTAAGCAAGGATGCTTGGACAAAATCTACTTTGGAGTAAAACATTAACTCATAGCTCCACCAATGACACCTTTTTGGTGATCCGATAAGCCGCATATTCAGGAAACCACTACTTTTCTAGTGTGGAAAAGCAAATGGGTTCAATACGCGTAGGGTGAAGGCCAGTCCTGCTTAATGGACTTCTTCGAGTGTTGGACAATGGGAAGAATCGGAGAGTTGCTACTGGGATCTTTCAAATGAAACGTTTTTTTTTCGACGGATTTTTGGTCTTTTAGACGAAGAGGGCAAATGAGGTGGAAGATACAGCTGCGAACCAAGATTGCTATATGTATTCCAAAAAGTCAAATTAAATTTGCTCGGCCACTCCGAACGAATAGACAACCAAAAGTTTCCTTTAATACCTGCCCCCACACTTGAGATCTCGAGGTAAACCAAAACTCCGATTTAACGACCATAGTGGATGCCAAGGTGCTTGGTCTAGATGACTAAAAGGAGCATGCTTGGAATCGTAGAGTAGATATAGAAAGCCTCCGTCTCTGGCAGAGATTTTTCACGGGACGGAGGAAGTAAAAACCTTATTGTAAGCCTATTTTCTAACCATTGATTTATTGTATGTACATTTTATTTGTGCTTGAATGCAAAACAATATTTCTTTTTAAACCGCGCTTTAGGTGAAAGGTGAAACACATGTACCTACCTATTATGTGAGTACCTACAGCCTACACATATTCTGTGAGTCAGAACAACATATTGGAAAATTGATAAATAATTATACAATGGCTTAGAATTAAACATTGACAGCCTTATTTATTAGATTTTTTAGACGGTTGACTAGTTAGAGAGTTTTTTTAAAGTCCTGAATAGTTGGAAATATGCTTTATTTAATTAAATAAAATGTCAACTCAGACAAACCTAAGACAACCGATGCCGTCGTCCAAGTTAGACAACTTTAGGACAACGGTAAACAAATGGCGTTTTTCTTTTTTAACTCAGACCAGATCACGGAACTGTCAAACAAAAATTCTATGTTTCTTTTTTAGCTCAGACATATCAGCGCATAAAAAGTGTGTTTCTTTATTCCATCAGAGCTAGCTCAGAGCTTGCTCAATTAGCTCAGGATTAAATGACCGAGCGAATCGAGCGAAACGCTGAGCGAAGCCAACTTCACTTATTTTTTTAGTGATACATAATTTAAAATGGATTCTCTGGATAGTCCCTGGACAGTCGCCCGTTATTTGTAAGAAATTGCAAGAAATTTCACGAAATTTACCAAAAACACCTATGAAATGACAGGTCAGTGCTCAAGTGTATTTCATAATTAAATCTGAGGAATCTGATCATAATCTGCTGGGAGCTCTGCTCTGATCGCTTAGCTTCTGCTCAGAGCCAAAAAAGAAAAACGCCAAAAGTCTATTTGCAACTTTTTTGAGTTGGACGGTAGTCTAAAGTTAGACAAAGTTTATAAATACGAGGTTGTAGGTTTTTTATTGAAAACAAAATACATTACAATTGTAAATAACTATTTGTGCAAATAAAACTAATTATAAGTATACTTACTCTTAATTCCAGATTATCTATGCTCTTTTGTGACTTAAGTTGAATGTCCCGTGAGCTTTGGCGACGCAGAAGCTGTGCTGTATTAGCCATACCTTATATAATTGATTCTTAATTGACCAACAAGTGATTTTCGATAGCTTCTTAATTTGCAAGTATGTATATTCAAAACTATACAGAAAATGTGTGCGGATAAAACTTTGGCAGTGCAAATATACCAATTAAACGAACATTTATAATATTGTGCTGCAGAGCTGCTTCGCTAAGTAATTAAATATTAAATTATGCTTAAAATTAAAATATTAAATTGTGAGGTTAAAAGATCAATTAATTTCAAGTTAAAAGTTAGATATTTTTTTAAAGCATGCACTCATACTTATATTCGTGGTATTCCACTACTTACCTACAATGTTTCAAAATAAAAATTAAAAAAGATAAAAATACAAAATTGAAAATTTATAAATCTATATGCATATATGTATGTATGTAAGTGCAGGATTAAAAGTTTTTCAAGATATTTCTTACTTTATAATATGTAGAGAAAGTTTTATTTTTGTTCTTTTTATTAATATTTCACTTCGATTACATTCCTATAAAATATTGGTTTTTCAATCTCTTTTTATTAATATTTCACTTCGATTACATTCCTATAAAATATTGGTTTTCAATCTCTAATTAACATAAAACCAATGTGGTTTTCTTTTGGTAAATTCAGATTTCGATCAAAAAATAAATTTTTTTCGTCACAAATGGTATAAGATCTCAGATTGATTTTTCTTTGTGATTGTATTGGTGTTTAATTTGTGTCTGTGAAGCTGTAGCGATAAAAACTTTTCAAAATGATGTCTGCCATCAATTGCTCTGGGGTATAGTATACATATAGTGGTGTTAGTAAATATGCCAAAAAATATAAATCTACAAAATCGATTCCTGATAAAAATATAAATTAATTGTTTTGCCCATTGGAATTCTTTGATTGTCAAAATAGGTGTTTTGATCTGAACGGGAAAAATCGATTTTTGGTACCAAAAGAAAACCTCATAAATGTATCAATTTTTCAATAAAAAAAAAATAATTACATATAACGTGTTTATATTCGAATTGGATAAGAACAAGGCCGTCCAAATGATCGTCATTTTCTCACGCAATTTAGGTTTGTTCGTTTAAGTTTACACAGGGCTGACCCAGGGTTTCTTGACAACTTCAAGAATTGTCAAAAAAGCGGTGTTTTTCGGTTCTCAAAAAATACCAAAGGGTTTTCAATTGCGTTGTTACAAGAAACGAAATTTGTTTAAAAAATTAACGAAAACAACTCACAGTTTCCATTTTCTTTTTCTATTTGTTATTATCAAAGTGTATTCCTTGAATTTCTAATATAAAACAAAAGAATAACTTGCAACACGTGCATCCACACCAAAAAAATGCCAGGGTTAGTTCAGGGTTTTCAAAGAACACTTTGGGGCGACCCCAGGGTTAATTCAGGGCTCAACCATAAAACTGGATTCTTGGAACCCAGAAATGTAATCAGGTAGAAATTTTTTACAGTGATGGGGGTAACACGTTAAACTAACCTACGTACAATTAAAGCCATCAACATTAACGCCATTCGAGTTTTGTAAAGTTTCCTTTAATTGGAGTTGCTGATAAAAATTTATTCGTACAGGGGCCCATTTCACCAAATAATTTCCTGCAAAGTAAAAGTGCGAAGAAAATTTGCAAAGTGAAAAGACTTTTCACTTTTCAATTTTTCAGACTATTTTTGAAATGTAAAAGTGTTGCACCAATTTAAAAAAAAAAACTTTGTATTTGAATTCGTATTTTGTAAAGTTGCAAAGTAAAACTTTAGATTGTAGGTATCAATTTAGATTCATTATGTAGATATTGAAAAAAATCATTGATACTTGGACAGTAATATTGCGACGTTGCAAATTAAGGATTTTTTGAAAAAATAATACAAAATGATTCGATCAGACAAAAACAATAAAAAGTTAGCCGTCTAAGAGGCTGTGGAAAATAAAAAAGTAATTTTTGACAATTCCTAAGCATTCTTCAATTATGATATGACGCTACCTGGCCAGCTAACATAAGTATAGAAAAACCAATCTGGGCAGAAAACCATAATTACATTTAAAACATGATTTACATTCCTGTTGACAGTTATATCAGTGTCAGATTTAGGGGAGGGCAGGTGGGGCTACAGCCCAGGACCTCCACAATACAGGGGCCCCCACAATAGACTGCGAAAAAAATATATTTCTCATTCTAACGACTAAACTCCTCATAAAAAACTCAGTGGAGAAGGCTTCAGTGACTAGAAGAATGCATCTGATGGTCACTATGCAAAGGAAGAAGTCATGTTAATTACCTTTCGTCCACGACTTGCCAAGTACTGATCAGTTCTATGGGTGACAAAGTTCTAACTGAAATAGTATCGACAGTAAGAAATCCAAATATTATTCGGTATCATGGACTCTACTCATATCGATCAACTAACTATAGCTGTTTAATATATTGAAGTTTCGAAGCCAAAAGCAAGGTTTCTCATCTTTCACCCAAGTACGGCCATACCAGCAAGGCTATAGCAAACGCTTTACTTAAATTTGTAGGTGACCATCAAATGGACATTTTGGATTGCCGCGGCCAATCATATGACAATGTTGCAAACATGAGTGGCTTTTATTTTGGAGAAAAATAGTTTATCGGCGTTTATCGATATTGCAGGACATATATACAATGCGTGTATTACAATCATTGAAATAATTCGTTGAATCCAAAAGAGATGATTTTGATAAATACGAGAAGCAGCTGAAGAAATATATCATTCTGACTAATATGAACTAAATACGGCCCTGGTTATGTATTCTTCATTTTCATTGGGTAAATCGAAATCGATATTAATAGTCTGTGAGGAGAGGTTACCGTTACCGCAATTTTCAGGTTGCATTTTTCAATAATTGTAAGTTTAAAGTCCCTTTCATATGAGCTGCGAATAGCGAACTGCGAATGGCGAATGGTCGTGAGTTTTGACATTTCTTTCACATGAGTGGTCGCCGACAGACGCGAATAAATAAATAAATAAAATGGGTGCTAAAAAAGTTGAGGTTAAATTCGAGCGAATTTTTCATTCGCAGATTTGTGGAATGCGTCCTAATGTTGTGGATTGCGAATAAGTGTTTGGCAGTTTGCAGAAAATATCTCGGTGGTCGCGTAGAATATATAAAAACGCTAAATTTAACAATTTAAACTAAATTTTGTTCGTGTTTTCTTTTTAAAATTGTAGATTGGGTGGTTTATTCACTTTTTTGATAAGTTAAAACACTTATTTCTTGATATTTGCGCTTGGAATTGCCTAAAGAAATTTATTCGCATTCGCAGTTCACGGCTCATGTGAAAGGCACTTTAGAGTATACCACGGTGCAGGGAATTAACTTCACGGGAACTATCTTCACATGGGAATTTACTTCACCACTAGTGGGAATTAATTTCACCTTTTTTTTGTGAAGTAATTTCCCCCTTAAGGTGGGAAATAATTTCATCCGAAAATTGTGTGAAGTTATTTCCCACCTATGATATGATAGAAATTACAAAAATGTAAAATTGTGTTTCCTTAAATCCCGATTCTTTAAATGCAAAAGAAACTTGCATACACCCAGCCTCGCACCTACCCCAAATCCTATAATGAGCCCAAGCAGGGGGGTTGCAGGGGGGCAGCATGCCCCCCGATACATACCTCACTGTTTATTCGCCGTAATGCTTGCTGTAAGCATAAATACAGTGCATAAATACAGTGCTAGCAGGAAGCATTACGGCGAATAAAGAGTGTGATATGTATGGGGGGGCATGCTGCCCCCCTGCAACCCCCCTGCTTGGGCCCATTATAGGATTTGGGGTAGGTGCGAGTCTGGGTGTGTGCAAAGTTTCTTTGGCATTTAAAGAATCTGGATTTAAAGAAACGCACATTAAAGTGAAATTAATTCCCACAAAAAAGTGAAATTATTACTCACTTTCAGTGGGAAGTAATTTCACTTCAAAAAAGTAAAATTAATTCCCACTAGTGGTGAAGTTAATTCCCATGTGAAGGTAGTTCCCGTGAAGTTAATTCCCTGCACCGTATACCACATCCAGCTACAAGGAAATACTTCTTGAAACAAAATTTCGATGCTATTTGTGAAGTATTTTGTGTGGTCAGCAAAAAATGTTGTTTGGAAGAATGAACTCGATGAACTACTCTGCAGACGGCTGATTTGCTTATTTCGTGCATAGATGCAACACCGTGATATTGTGCTTCATTCCCAACCCAATGTAGTGTACACTTGTTGCAAGGCGCGACTTAAACACATATTCCTTTGACTTTTGAATAAATTGTAGTCTATTTCTAATTTTGAACAATAACAAATTCGATGGTGGTTTTTGTTAATCAAAAACTCTCTATTGCCGAAAAACTATGATCGATATCAAAATCATTCTAAACTTCACTACTATTTGATCGCTAAATTCTTCGCATTCAAAAAATTCTGAAAAACGGTTAAATTTGTTTATTGTTATTAGACTAGACAACTTTTTACAACAAACGCTAATTGGCAAATGCAAATTTCTCTTTGCATGTTACTGAAAAGCTTTTCAAAACTCTAAATATAATTTGAAAAGTTTATTTGTTTGGTGAAACGAAAAGACAAATACTTTGCAAACTAACAAAATTTTTCACAGAAAAGAACTTTTCGCTTTGCAAATTTGCATTTGGTGAAAAGTATTTTGCCAAGAGGAAAACTTTTCATTTCAATAATTTCCAAATTGGAAATTTGCGTTTGGTGAAAGAGAATTTGCAAAGTAAAAGTGAAAAGTTGCAAGGTATTTGGTGAAATATAGGTTTATTTTTCATTGGTCTAATTTCACAAATACATAAATGCCTTTGGATTTAATTCCCTTTGGCAAAGTGAAATAAGGCCAAATTTGGCTTTATTTCGCTTGACCTTATTTCACGACACTGAATCAATTGGTTCGAAGTATAAAAAAACTTAACCCCTGCCAAAGTACCTACTAAGACTATTTTAAAAAATGTGCTCGCAGATGTCCAACTATCCCCTACCTAATCTTTTTTTAAGTTTTTGACAACCGTGTTGAATGATGCCATAAAAATGATTTACTACAAACAAATTAACTGCTTTTAATTGAAATAATATACCACCATTGTTGTTGTATCATATTGTTATCTTATCAATGAATCCTGCATTTTATATTTGTAAAATAGAGTTCTTGGAAACTAAAGCTCAAAGAAAAAATTTACATTTATGACTGGTTTTGGGTTCAATGAACTTAATTAATCCTCTTTTATTGAACTTCACAGTTTACAGAATTAGATTTTCTGAAATATTTATACGAGAAGTGAGGGAAAGTTTCCAAACTACTAATATATTATATTTCCTGTTTCCTATGATCCTATGGCACAAGGGCACCTCACTTTATGTCACTACTTGTTGACCTCTACATTCGTAGAACTTTTCTCAAACATCTCACAAGCATGTATACCAAAAATAGAAATTTTCATTCATTATTCTTCGCTGCTGATTTTTTTTTTTTTTTTCAAAAAAATAAATAAACAATAAATAAAATTATATATAAAAAAGGTGCTACAAAGTTTTATTACAAAGCTAATACCTACGCAGAAAAAAAAAAAGTTTAATTCAAAGAAAAATGTATGCTATTATGTATGGTTTAATATAATCACCCAAAATATATAATCGCCGCGAAGAGTGTTATGCAACCAATTAATTTTAGGTTGTTGAAAATTTGAAGTAACACAAATTTATATATTAAATTTGAATATTATGCCAAATAAAACTCAAATTGAAAGAAAAACTAATAAGAATAAGCTGCTTTTGAATTTGGTTGCCTTTTGGTCATTTTCAGTGAATACATTTTTTATGAAAAAAACATTTATCGTTGAATGAAACACGAACACAATTTACACTCAACAAATAACTAAAAAAACAGATCAAAAGGATATAAACAAGGCTCGAAACAAAAATAGCACTTTAACATTAATTTATTTTGTTAAATAATGTTTATTTCAAGTATATTTTTTTTTTATTTGTTTCTTAAAGGAGTAAGCATTTTTAATTTAATTGCAAAACACTCGGTGGGAAAACTAATGAATGAACTCTGACGTTTATTAAAGGTAAGAGGCAATAACATGCAACATGGACATTTGTACTAAATATTCCTTAAAGGAAGAAATCGATAAAGCTTTTGCAAGCTTTTCTTATACCACATCCGGTTTGAATTCTCGGAAAGCAAAAAAGTTAAACCTATTTTGTATTTTTGTTTAAAATTTGTTAACTCACAGGAATTGTTTGCACCAGGGTGGAAAACTTTTTTGGTAAAACTATGTTCCAAAACGAAATCTGAGAGTTCGCCTCAAAATTTTTGAGATTTCGATTTCGTTGAAATCTAGAGTATGAATGGAGAAATTTCCATGAAATCATCTTCAATCAATTTAAAATATCAAAAGTTTTCAACCGAAATCTCGGATTTCGTTTCAGTGGGAACATAGAATAACGCTTGAATTTGAATTACAGAAACATCATTTTTACTTAACTCTACTTTTTAGCATCAAACTAAGTATTTTTGGAAAGATCTCAAACCTATTGCATATCTACAACTATAAAAATAAATTTCAAAAACAGAATGAAGTTTTTTATTTAAACTAATCTTTTAAGTGTAAGTTAATATTAATAAATACTTACTTCCGCTACAGTCCAGGGTGGACCAGGGCCTCAACCAACAAGCTTCTTCCAGCCGGCTCGGTTTCTACCTAGCTGTCTCCAGTTTCACACGCCAAGTTGGTTGAGGTCCTCTTCCACTTGCGTGTGCCACCTTTTACGCTGTCCACCTCTAATGCGCTGTCCCACGGGGTTGGATTCAAAGACTTTCCAGGCCGGAGCATTGGTGTCCATTCGCTTTAGGTGACCTAGCCATCTCAGTCACTGGCTTTTCACTTTAGTAGCTAGGTTGGTGTTGCTGTACAGCCCGTAGAGTTCGTTTGTTGTATGTTCTTCTCCATTCCCCATCTACATATGCAAACGAGGTCAAAGAAGAGAAGAGAATTTTCCTCTCAAAACAGCCTAACGCGTTTTTATCCACCGTTAACAGTGTCCATACCTCTGCACCATACATCAGGACCGGGATGATAAGCGTCTTATACAGGGACAGTTTAGTTACTCGAGAGGCGATCTTCAACAACCGGAATCCAACTGAGTTTTTGCACCGATTTGTGACTGTGGATGAAACATGGACTCATCACCAAACACAAGAAACCAAAGAACAGTCTAAGCAGTGGACCTTTCCAAGTGAATGCATGCCAAAGAAAGCCAATGCAGAAATATCGGCAAACAAGGTGATGGCGACAGTTTTTTGGGATGCGCAAGGTGTCATATTCATATCGATTACCTTGAGAAAGGAAAGGCGATTATCGGTGCTTATTATGCTGACCTGTTGCAGCGATTCGACGCTGATTTAAGGAGAAAAAGACCCCATTTGGCAAGGAAAAAAGTTCTGTCATCAAGACAACGATTCTGCGCACAAGTCGGCAGTCGCGATGGTATTTTTGCATGATTTAAGGTACAAGTATCCCCCATCCAACTTGTTCTCCGGAGTTGCCCCCCTGCGACTATTTCTTATTTCCCGATTTGAAGAAATGGATCGGTGGGAAAAAATTTAGCTTGAATGCTGAAGTTATTCAAGAAACAAGTGAATATTGTGAGGCTTTCGAAAAAACCTATTTTTTGGAGGGAATTCAAAAATTAGAAAAACGTTGAATGAAGTGTATCCAGCTAAAAAGGAGATAATGTCGAAAAAAAAAAATAATCTGGAAAAAAATCATCAACTACCTACTGTAGCTATCTTTACTTCGTCGAGATCGGGTGGACGGAATTGTTGGCATACGGCGCACAGTGGGGCAGCCTTGTATGGGAGAGTGGAAAAAATTCCCTAAGAACTTAACCATCAAACCGATTTTGATGAAATTTTCAGGCATGATAGCTATTAAGACGAAAGCCCAATACAATAAATTTCCGCCCACTGCCACGCCTACTTAAAAAAAAAAGTAATTTTTTATTAAAATTGTTACAAATTTGGAAGTTAACTAAACCTTGAACAACTATTTTTTGGAAATCGGACTAGCAAAGTTCTTAAACACCCATTTTGTGGGCGTTTTTCAACTTTTTTGTATGGAACCAGTCTTAATTCGATAAAATCTGAACTACATTATTCATTTCCATTAAATTCTGAGACATGACAAGGAACAGTATAAGGAATTATTACAGAAAATTTCTAGTCACTGACACGCCCACACAAAAATTTATATAACTAACCTTGGGGAATTCTCGCTCATTTAATCCTTATGTGCATTGCTTTCTGAAGAGCCTTGATTGCTCTTTACTATAGAGTTTTTTTTTAATTCAAGTTAGAAAATTAATAAAAATAGAATAAGTATCTTTCTGGGATCGCAGCATTCTTCCAAGTCATTAACTGGGCTTCCACTATGTCTAGTTCACGATACCTCAGGGTCAACATTATCATTACTTACCAGTTTTACTTGGAATGTACCTTTCAACCAATTACGGAACTTATGACGAAAAATATTTTTTTTGTTAGACACATCACGCTACCTCTTATGAATTGAATCTCAACCAAAAAATGTTTGGTAATCACTAAAAATATATTGAAGCTTTTATCGCTTAAATGTGAATATTGTAATTTAAAAAAACATTCAAATGACTCATCTTTTCTAAAATTAAATCCACTATAATAATAAGCTATCAAAATAACACCTGATAGCGTGACTATGTGGAGTAACTAACAAACGCTGAATGAAACTGACAGTTATGTTGACCTTTGAAATTGTTACTATCAAGTTATTAAGGGCTAACGGTAAAACAGTTGTGTTTACACAAGCGAACCAGACAGATGATCACTACATAAGAAGGTTTTATAATACAAGTTCTATATACTACTGAAATAAATCAGCCAAGTAGAAGATTTAGCATTAAGGATTGGACTTGTTGAATTATTGATTCAAAATAGCTTTTAATGGCCTTTAGTCCTACAAATTGGCGTTTCGTTCGGCTTACTCACTTGAACTCATCAGTGACATAGTGAGGGCTTTGTCATACGCAATTTGTTTTAAGTTCAGTTCGAAACGCCAATTTGTAGGACTAAAGGCCATAAAAAGCTATTTTGAATCAATAATTCAACAAGTCCAATCCTTAATGCTAAGTCTTCTACTTGGCTGATTTATTTCAGTAGTATATAGAATTGTTATTATAAAACCTTCTTAACCTTCTTATATAGAAACTATGCCTGGCCCCGGGCAAAAAAACTTCCAGCTTAATGATTAGGAATTCTAATCTTGTTGGATATAGTTTACAGTGGATTTTCGTTGAAAAATTCATGTAAGTTGAACTGAACTTCAAACAAATTGCGTCTGACAAAGCCCTCACTATGTCACTGATGAGTTCAAGTGAGTAAGCCGAACGAAACGCCAATTTGTAGGACTAAAGGCCATAAAAAGCTATTTTGAATCAATAATTCAACAAGTCCAATCCTTAATGCTAAGTCTTCTACTTGGCTGATTTATTTCAGTAGTATATAGAATTTGTATTATAAAACCTTCTTATATAGAAACTATGCCTGGAACCGGGCAAAAAAACTTCCAGCTTAATGATTAGGAATTCTAATCTTGTTGGATATAGTTTACAGTGGATTTTCGTTGAAAAATTCATGTAAGTTGAACTGAACTTCAAACAAATTGCGTCTGACAAAGCCCTCACTATGTCACTGATGAGTTCAAGTGAGTAAGCCGAACGAAACGCCAATTTGTAGGACTAAAGGCCATAAAAAGCTATTTTGAATCAATAATTCAACAAGTCCAATCCTTAATGCTAAGTCTTCTACTTGGCTGATTTATTTCAGTAGTATATAGAATTTGTATTATAAAACCTTCTTATATAGAAACTATGCCTGGCCCCGGGCAAAAAAACTTCCAGCTAAATGATTAGGAATTCTAATCTTGTTGGATATAGTTTACAGTGGATTTTCGTTGAAAAATTCATGTAAGTTGAACTGAACTTCAAACAAATTGCGTCTGACAAAGCCCTCACTATGTCACTGATGAGTTCAAGTGAGTAAGCCGAACGAAACGCCAATTTGTAGGACTAAAGGCCATAAAAAGCTATTTTGAATCGATGATCACTACATTAAATATTAGATTAAACTGCAATGCCTACATACATGTGTATATCGTAATTTTAACTACCAAACATTGCCAAATTAAATTTTGATAGTGAGTTTTAATGAAGAAATATAACTGATTATCATATTATTATTATATTGTTTGATAAAAACTACGATGTGACATCGTTACTTTTCAAATTGTTCTTATATAAAACCCTTGTAATTATTATTTTGACGTTAAATCGTTAAAAATGGATTCTAAATATGTAGTAAAATATAAAACAAAATACAGTCAGCTCCCTCTAAGTCGAACTCCCTCTAAGTCGAATTTCCCTCTAACTCGAACTTTTTCGCCCTAATTTTTATTCCCCTAAAATTTTAAACCATATAAAATTTCGCTTTAAATCGAATTTTTGCAGAACTCTCTCTAACTCGAACTGATTTTGATATCCCGTGAAAATTCGACTTAGAGGGAGTCGACTGTATTTCATATTTACCAACATTTTAGGGCCCCTAGCTTACGATATCAATATCGTAATTTTTACTTTAATTTTTGATTTAGTGTATTACTTTCCCGCACTTCAAATTGCCCTGAAAATTGAATCCGGACGGTTCCGGATCCATTCTTTGCTAGAAATTGTTCCTTACACTCCACTAAATAGAAGAATCTTTAAAAAAATTTCTGAATTTAGTGTAAACGGATCGTTCGAAAACCACCCCTGATTTTATCTATTTCTCCTCATTTTCAACTTTGGATGATAAACTCCGGGCTTACATATATTTTATCTGTAAACATTTATCATTTCTTGATTTAACAACTATTTTACTATTAGAAACGAATAATGAAACATAAAAATTGAAACTTTTGAAAATTTAATTTTTTCCACGTTTTCCCCACTGTGCGGCGGCGTCCAGGTTGAATGGTGCAATCTGCATGGTAGCAGAATTCGGTTCGTCATCGCCGTTATACAATTTGCAGAAATGATTTTTATATATATCCTCAGCTCCAACTGCGATTCTACCACGATATTCCCCTGATCCTTGCAGGCTTCGGCTCGGGCCTTGTTACCCTGGGAGGTTCCTTTTACTTTTTGGTAAAACTTCCGAACCTCATTCCTGCAATGGCATCTCTCTATTTCCTTGATCGCGCGCATTTCATGCTCTTTCTTTTTCTTTTTTAGAAGCTTGTGTTCCTCTCTCCTCTTCTGCTCGTAGAGCTCGCGTGCAGCTCTGGTCCTTCTATGCAGTGCCGCTTTGTATGCCTGTAGTTTAGCTGCATGTACTTGCCGGCATTCTTCGTCGAACCAGGGCCAGGGGTTTCGATGTGGTGGTCGTGCAAGGCCCAGCACGTCACTATTTTTTTTGTTTTTCATTTAAAACTGTATGAAATGTAATAAATCTTTCAAGCAATATCGATGCGGCAAAGGGAAAGCTTTTGTTTCGCGTCAAATTATAATACACTGTTTTTTGTATTTTTTTTTGTCCGTAGAATTCAATGGTGTAATTATTTTTTGAATTTCCAAAAACTTTAAACAATTTACCAACTTTTATTAAAAAATTACTTCTTGCAAAATTATTTTGTTTGCATTTTTGACCATGGTTACTATATGTAATCATTATATATGAAAGTAGATGCAAGAGCAAAACAAATGAGCCGTAAATGAACTCTGCACGATGATTTTCTGAAGTTCATTTGAAAAAATAGTGTTTTAAACGAACAAAATTGAATGCCTCAAAAACTATTCTATGCTTTTATTGGGAAACGTAAGAATACAATTCCCCCACCAAGTTCCATTCCCATTTTTTTTTTTTTATAAATGTTAAAAAAGCCTGCACTATATAATTAATTTGGCCAAAAAAATTCTAAAAGTTTAAAACTATTAATAAGCGTTATGTATTTATTTTATTGAATAACTTAGGTGTGACTTTCTTACTGCTATTATTTTGACCGCAGCTGTATTTGCATTCAATTTTGCAAAAAAAAAACTGTTGTAAAACACAGAAACTACACCTATGGAATGGATACATAAAACTAAAAACTCTCTTGTAAAATAATAAGAAGACACGTCAGTTCGTGAGAAGAAAGGACGATATATGCGCAAACCTTAAAAAGAAAATTGAATTTTAAGTTCAAGGCTTTTCAAATCTTCTGACCACATACAATTATTTTATGCAGAAATGAATTTGTTCTAAAAATGAATATCTCAGCCACACAAAATTGAATTGTAGGATAGTTATCATTTAATAATGCCAGCATAGCTTATAAACAAGTTTTATAATTTCTCCATTAGCAGCATTTACCCATTTTCAACAATTTTAACATAGGCTGAGTTCCAAAATGCAGCACTGGAGTGCATCATATTTTTAATAGCCATATCCTGAGATATATGTACGTACAAAAATGCGCTATAATTTAGTTTTGTGGTTTTTTAATGCATTGCAACAGTTAATGTTGAATTGTATTAACAAAGTAAAAATATAAAAAATTTAAGAAATCATGATGCGCTGCAGTACTGCATTTTGGAAAACAGCCATAGTATTCAAGAGAAATTTGTCCTATTTTTTTCTTTGGCGTTTTTGCTAATATTCAGACTTATTTTTGAGTTTCGACAGAAATATATTTTAGCCGATACATTTCTGTTCGCCCGAAATTTTAAATTCTATTGAGTTCGCCCGAAAATATCTAACCATAAAATAATAAAAATGCGCGAAGAGCACCTGTAAGTACCCCTCCAAATATGTAAAAATTTTAACTCTTAATTGCAACACATTTCGAGTAAAATGAGTAGGTACTCACAATAAGGGGAATTTACATTAATTTTTCCGGGTGGAATGTTGTTCGCGTGAAACTCACAAGGCTGATTCAGCCTTATTATGAGGTTCACGTGAACAACATTCCATCCGGAAAAATGACGTTTCTTTTTTTCGCCTATTGTGAGTTTCACCTGAAAATTGAAAATTCCCCTTTTTTGTGAGTACTCATTTAGGGCGAAATGTGTCGTAAGAGAAAGAAAGAAAAATAGCAAGAAAGAAAAATAGCAAGAAAGAAAAATAGAGGGTACTGGGTGCCTTTTGCGCAAGTTGTTTGATTATTTTAAGCCAAGAGAAGTTCAGGTGAAACTCATAATAGCTTTTAAAATTCCGGGGGAACAAAAGTTTTTCGGGCGAAATAAGGCGAACGAAAGATAAACAGAGGGTTCTGGTGCCCTTTATTTTAGTTTTTGTTTATTTTAGGCCAAAAGAAGTTCAGGAGAAACCTATTATAGCTTTAAAAATTCCGGGGGAACAAAAATTTTTCAGGTGAAATATTTTCCGGTGAAGCTCATAATAATAAGGCTGATTATGAATTTCAAAAGGTTAGATTTCGGAAAAATCATCCATCTTCCGTCAGTGCGTATGTACGTGTGTACTGTTCATGGAGGTAAAGCCTATACGTGTGAACCGATTTGTTGCAAATTTCATTGAGCATTTCTTTGTGATTCCCTATTTCCCGAATTTTTGTTTAAGTTCATCTAGTACGAGTAGTTGTCTTGCAACAATTATGGGTTTTAAAATTTTCATAAACAGCAAGCGAAAAAGAGGGTGCAGTCCAAAGATCGGAAATAATATATCAAAACGCACTTTGTTTGTTTATTTTGTTTTATTAGAATTTGTACACATTTAAATTTATTAGTATGTCATTAATTCACGTGACCTTTTTGTAATTCATAAAAAAGTTCCATAGGTTTACACATTAGTTTAACAATTCATTTTATTTGGTAAACTAATAATTATGTTTGTTTGTTTATTTTTATAATTTGATTCACAAAAAAGGCCTGATGAAGAACTTATACACGTTCAAAGCGTTGCTATAAATTAAATGAACATCTTTTATTGACCCATAGCCTGCTTTAAAAGGCTTCAATTCAAGTTTTTATTTTTTTTTACTTAAGATGAAGTGTAAAAAAGAAACGTGTTGGTATTGTATTAGAATCCTTTAACATAACGAGTTTTCTTTTTCGCCGACTTAGGTTTAACAGGAATAGATAGTTCCAAATCAAGTTGTGAATTATTATTCGTTTGTTCATGTTCATTGCCAGAAGCGCTGGCAATAGTTGAATGGAGTACATCCATGGGAATAGATGTCATATTGAGCATTGTGCTATGCGCTATATCTGGTGTGTTTTCTAACCAACCACTTACTTTTATATCTCCGACTTCAGTTTTGCTAAAAGTGCTGATATTTAAATCTTTACCTTCGTCAATTTCAAAGTCCCAAATAGCAAGTAAGTCACTAGCAAGGGCATCTTTGTATTTTGAGAGGGAGTGAATGGATTTCTGCCACCGTCCCATATACTTGCGCTTGGATGCAAAATCAAATTCATCAGCTGGCTTTGTGCTACTTAAGAGTGGGCACCGAAAAACTTTGGAAACTCCAGCCAGATTGCAGACTTCTGTAGTTTGAAGTGGAGTTTTTCGTACTGTTCGAAAGATATTTTCTTCGAATTCAGTCATTACGTCAGCGGCGGTGGATGTATCGGGCTTAACATCTACATCAGGATTGTGAAATTTTCGAGCAAAAATGTCGCCATTGCTGGTGGCTGTAAATAAATAACGGCTGGAGCCATCGTCACAAAATTCTAATCCTGTGATACAGGCTTTAACTCGGTCATATACTCCAGTGCCTTGTTTTATGCATTTGCCCTGCAAACGGGCCTCATGGAAAACGGTCTCTATGCTCGGTGGCATATACGGAAGGCATGGTGATTTGTAAAAATACTCTGTTGGTAAATCCATGCGCGCTTTCTTTATTGTTTCTGTATTTGATTCAGTCTCTTGCAAAAACTGCATATTTTCACATATTCTCATATCTGAACTTATAGGGCTTTGCAGAGCGATGTATTCTGAATCATTTTGGCAGGTAGTAGCCATCATTAGAGGAAAAGTACTCATTTGATGCGTCCAGCAGGCCACCGCTCCATTTTTGCTGTCAATGTCTTTGTCCATGTAACGCCGATCGACACAATAGGCTTTGTGATTTGAGCCAACGTAGAAAAGGTGGTCAAATTTGCTTCGAGCAAGACTGCAAATATTATAACAGGAATTTTCATCACTCATTCCGCAGTAGCTGCTTTTCCATTCGCTCTCCGGCAATCGTGTATCAATAATGGTAACTTTTTTACAAGCCGAATATAGGTAAACATAGCTGTCCAGTGATTTTATCATGTTCCAATTATTTGCTGTTGTAATTTGATCTCTAGGCATCATTTTAAATGTTTGAATTGGAATACCTTTTTCTAAATCACACACCCGCACTTTGTGCACAAGATCCGAAATGGCTAAGTGATGAGTATTAACAGGGTCCTGGGTAAAGCTTATAAATGGAACATCTTTGGTCTTGAAATTTTGTATAACATTTAATTTGCAATTTCTGAATTCATGGATGGAAACACAATGTTTTTGCCGCATAAAGAAAAAACCGTCGTCAGCAAATGACGATTGCACTTCGAATATTTCGCATTCATCCTTGGTGCCATTCTTAAAATCAACACTGGTTAATTTGTGTAGTTTCGGAATATTATGTTGGACGTTTAAAACTGAAAGGACTAAAAAACAAATTATTAATACATTTAAAATTTACAAAATGAAAATAAAATGTAATTATAATTGTCATCAGTGAAGAATTCAGAATATACCCTAACATTTTGCTTTCAACTGCGAATGGTTACCACGATAATCTGCATCATCTGTGGCTTACGGTTCATGGTGGAGTGTAAACAAATTTGCGGAGAATCGGAACAATTTCTATACTGCCGTGTGAAGAAGAAAAAAACTCACTGCATTTTTACCATTTTGAGATAAACGAGTTTTTCTGTTTTTATCTCTAACATTTTTCTTTCGTTGATAAATATTTTTCTGTCGTATCTACAAGTAAATATTTTTTTCTTAAATTATTTGCCAGATATGCATGTAAATGCAAATGATGGTAGTCAATAATTTTGTTTTAAGTGCTAATACGTCAATTTTTCTTAAAAATAGCATGGTTCTTTGACCGAAGGTAATTTTTCTAAAGCGTTACAAAAGCGAGTTGGATTTTTTATTTTTAAAGAATATATGTAGTTAGTGCAGGCTTATTAGCATATTTTTACTCGAAAAAAGAAAAATTATTAACAGCAGTTTAACGATTGAAAATGGTATGTAAAAAAAATCTATTTCCCAGAAGAGGAGTTGGAGGGGGGATTTGGGGGGTGAAAAAGAGGGGGGAAATTGTATTATTGCGTTTTTCTACTAAAGTTGACCCCATAATGAAAAGTGTTCAATAGAAATGTTGTAGATCACACAAAAATCTACATCATCCCCCTCTCTCTCAATTGCACCCTCTAATATAATAGCACGACACAAGTTTCCTATCTTCAATGACCCATTTAAAGATTTTTACAATAAAAACCCATGAACGTATTAGTTCCTTCTTAAATGACATAATCAATTGCCTATGATGTATAAGAAGAGTTTTGAAACCAAACCTACTGCAAACAATGGATATGGAAAGTTCTGATGCAAATCGCAGTGTGGATATGGAGAGTTTTGGAGACAATTTTTGATAATTTGATAAAAGTGGATATGACGAGTTTTGGTTCTCATCTGCTCATTTATATAAAATAATGATAACACAGAGTAACCACGTACAAAAATGCAAAAACAGCAAAAAAATAATTCTGCAAGTAATTTTTTAATAATGGTTGATAAATTGTTAAAATTTTTTGAAAAATGCAAAAACACACCATTAAATTCTACGTAAAAATACATCAAACAGTGTTTTATTATTTGACCCGAGACAAAAGTTTTGCCGATGCCGCAACGATATTGCTAGAAATATTCATTTCAGTACATACAGTTTTAAATGAAAAATAAAAATAATAGTACAAGAGCTGACACCAAGTTTTGGGAGTGGATGTATACCAGAATCTGAGTATGAAGTTTTATAGGAACATGTATTCTGATATCAAATACCAAAGTTTGGCAAGTTTTTTTCTCAGCCTTTGGTGGTGATGGTGGTTCAAAACCAGCTTGGTTTCCTATTTAAATGTTATGGTCAATAACTCTTCAATGCACTTTAAAAATAAAATGCACGACTGGGTCGCACGTACTTGCTCTTATGTTCAAGACACTGCGGGTTTAAGAAAATTGTATATAAAAACATGGAAATTATGATAGATAAATGTAGAGAAGCATGAAATACGACATTTAAATTGGCTAAAACAACTCTTTTGACAGTTTTAGGTGAAAAAAAAGAATGCCATCTTAATTCTTGATTAAATGTGATTGTATGGGGAAAAAAATTTAAAATCGTTGGAGCGGTTTTTTAAAAAATTAATTTTTATAAAAACGAAACATTTATTTGTTTGTTTGTTTGTTTGTACCTATGTCGGGGGTAATTTATTGATTGATAAAGTAACGCTGTACATCAAGATAAACTTATAACTAGTACAGGATATAAGAAATAAAAGAAATATTATAATAAATAGTTTGACTATGATAATAACTGTTTGTTAATTGAAAAAAAGATCGCAACCAAAACATTTAACTAACGAAAAAGAAAGCAAAGAAAAGAAAGTTATCTCAACTCAGATTCGAGAGGTAATCAAAGCAGTGTTCAAGAAATTTTCCGCGTTCAAAACTCGACTTCACATGATTGGGCAAATCATTCCAAAGCTTGACAGCATAAATGAAAAATTGCCTCCTTGAAGTCAAGCAGGTGTATGAAGCAGGTCGTAGTACAATATATCGAGAAGAAGAGCAAAAAGTAATTTTATCAATCAAATAGCAAGGTTCTTTCCTGTGCATAATCTTGAAGAGTAGGGAACAACATCGATATTTGAAAAAGGCATCTAAGTTACATCCAAAAATTTGACGAGCTTCATTGGAAATATGATCAAACCTACGTGAATTAAAAACATATCTAGCAACTGAATTAACAGCAACCTTAAGCTTTTGGAGCGATACCGAATCAGGATTAGCAAACAGCTCACAGCCATATGAGATTATGGGATTTATAAGTGCTTTTACCAGCTTTAACTTAACCTGCAATGGTAAAATTGTTTTTGTAATAGAAAGTCCTCTCAGTGAAGCATAAATTTTAGATATAATGGAATTAATGTGATTATCCCAAGTTAATTTATTATTAAAAATTATACCAAGATTTTTAGCATGACTTACATATTCAACTTGGCAAGAGTCTAAAATGATAGGAGGAAAGTCAGGGAAATGTGGTTGGCGTTTTGATATCGGCATAGCTTTAGTTTTGACCGGATTAAGCTTAAGACCATTTCGTTTGGACCATTCATTTATATCATATAGATCGGCGTTCATTTTTTGAATTGCATCCTCAACCATTCCAATAGGAAAACTAATATAGAGCTGAACATCATCGGCATAAATATGAAAACGACAGAAAGATATAACGGAAGGTAGATCATTAATAAACATTGAGAACAGTAGTGGACCAAGAATAGATCCTTGAGGAACTCCATTATTAACAGGAAGAAATGAGGACAATTTACTATTACAAGAAACAGCTTGCATTCGGTTAGTCAGATATGAAAACAAAAGTTTGTTGGAAGTATCACAGAAGTTGAAATATTGCGCTAATTTATCACAGAGAATATTTGGATTGACACAGTCAAATGCTTTTGAGAAATCCAGTAGTGTTATCACAGTTGTGTAATTCGCATCAATTGCCAGTCTAATGTCATCAGAAACTTTTAATAAAGCTGAAGTGCAGCTCTGTCCCGACCGGAAACCTGATTGCAGAGGATTGAGAAGTTGCTTGACTCTGTTATATTCTTTTATTTGGTTGCTAATAAGGTATTCAAAAACTTTAGATAGGAAGGGAAGGATCGCTATAGGTCTATATTCGGAATTTGTGCCTTTTTTTGGGATTGGTATTATCTTGGATCTTTTCCATACAGAGGGATATAGGGATGTCATAATAGGTCTGTTTCTGTACTCGCCCGTGGGATCCCGAAGTATCCCAAATCTACCCAAAATGTGTTTCTTTACTATTTTCTGGCACGAAAATGCCAGAGCTTTTAACTTTTTTTCATTTCCCCTCCAGCAAGAATCTACCCGAACATTTTAGTTACTGCACTTTCTTGCTTGTCAAATAAGAAATCAGCTGATCGAAAAATTTGAAATTAAATTTTTCAAGTAGCGTACATAAAATGGTTTAATTTAATTAAATTAAATGAAAATGATACAATGGAGGCAAATATAAAGTCAAATATTTCTCTTTGTTCTTTTAAAAGAGCCCAACATGATCAGTGCATGTAAAAATATTTGAAATTGTATAATTTTGTATGCGGTGAGCCAACGAGCAACAACGCAACAAACCAGAAACATCCCAAATGCGTTTCTTTACTTTTCGTTTCTGGTTAAACATTACAACAACAACACCAGAAAGCTCAATCCCAAGCTTTTTCCCGAACTTTTTCCCAAACTTTAACCCAAAAGTAAAGAAACAGACCTAATAGGTCTGTTTCTTTACTCGCCCGCGGGATCCCAAAGTATCCCAAATCTACCCAAAACGTGTTTCTTTACTATTTTCTGGCACGAAAATTCCAGAGCTTTTGACTTTTTTCATTTCCCCTCCAGCAAGAATCTACCCGAACATTTTAGTTGCTGCACTTTCTTGCTTGTCAAACAAGAAATCAGCTGATCGAAAATTTGAAATAAAATTGTTTAAGTAGCGTACATAAAATGGTTTAATTTAATTTAATTAAATGAAAACGATACAATGGAGACAAATATAAAGTAAAATTTTTCTCCTTGTTCTTTTAATATAGCCCAAAATGATAAGTGCATATAAAAAGAATTGAAATTGCATAATTTTGTATGCGGGGAGCCTACAAGCAATGAAGTTAAATAGGTAATTTTAACCGTAACAAACCAGAAACATCCCAAATGCGTTTCTGTACTTTTCATTTCTGGTTAAACATTACAACAACAACATCAAAAAGCTCAATCCCAAACTTTTTCCCGAACTTTTTCCCAAACTTTATCCCAAAAGTAAAGAAACAGACCTAATAATGGTATTAAATACATGGGTGATATAGGGAAGGATGAGAGGAAGGAGAATTTTTACAAAGTCTGGGTGAATGTTATCTAAACCGATAGCTTTGGATTTGATTGCGAAGATTGCGGTACCTACGTTATACATATCAAATGCCGACAAACAGAATTCGTTTTCGCTATTGCTCCGAGTTGGTGAGAAGGCTCGGATAGGAAATGAAGTGGGTGCAGAAAACTTACGGTTAAGCTCATCTAGGTCAATGTCGTCCGCAACTGAGGTATTACCTTTTTGAACTCCAATATTACGAACTTCTTTCCATAGAAACTTGGAGGAACTATCAGAATCGAAACGATTGTTATAGTAGTTAAGTTTGGCGGACCTTACAAGTTTAGTAACAAGGTTACGAGACATTTTGAATCTACGAAGCATTTCAGCACAGCCAAAACGTTTCCACCGGCGAAAATAAGTATCTCTCTTTTTGATGGCATTAAGGATACCATAGGATAGCCAAGGACAGCTTTGCGATTTCTGGACACGCGTTTTAATAGGAACATGCTTGTTAAACAGGTAATCAATTGACATGTTCATAAAATCGACTTGTCTATTAACATCAGATGAAAAATATATTGAGTTCCAATCAATAGACAAGCAATCACTAAAAAGACTTTCAACATTGACATTGCGGAAATCACGATACTGTATGGACTGACACCAATCCTTGTTGACATTCAAATCAAAAGTAGTAAAAACGAGATCATGATACGAAAACACAGGGACAGACAATTGACTAAAGCATTTAACTAGATTTTCATTGCTAACAAGAAAAACATCTAACAGTGACGGTACGCAATTAGGCTTAAAGTGCGTTGGCTCGTTATAATTCACAAAGGAAAGGCCAAGACTATTCATCGATGTTTTGAAACAATTGGATGAAGAGTGAAGAAGGTTAATGTTTAAATCTCCACATAGAATTAATTTAGGTGCAAGATTTTTTTTTTTTTTTTTTTTTTACACTTCAGAATTCAGAGATATATCTTCAACAATAGGAGAAATAACTCTTGAGTGTGCAATGTGAGGTGGAATATAAAGTGTTCCAACTATACATTTGTTTTCGCCATTGAGGATATCGATAAAAAATAGTCGCAAGGCTGAGCCCCGTCTGAACATTTTACTACACTTGACCTAATATAATTTTTGACATAAATTGCTACTCCTCCGCCGGTTGTGTGAGTTCGATCTGCCCTGTAGGGTTTTTTAAATCCACTCAAGGAGAACAGACTACTTTGCAAATAAGGGTGAAACCAGGTTTCAGATACACAAATTATATTGATTAAGCTGTTCTCAAATAGCATTTTAAACTCATCAAACTTATTCACAAGGCTCTGTGCATTGATGTGGCAAATATGCAGTCCATTATGACTCTTACAAATTGTGTTAAGTAAAAATTTGTTTTTGTCATTTACGCTGCCAAGCCCACTATTATGATTATTGGTCATGATCATGGTAAGAATACCTGCCCACAGCAAAGCAAGAAATGAAGACAAAAAAATATCCCGTAGCACAAGCTAAATAAAAAAAAAACACAAAACACAAGTGAAAATAGCATGAGCAGAGATAACTTGAACATAATTAATTAAAAAAGTGAATGTAGGGAAGAGAAAATAAAAAGTTTTGGCGCGATAAGAAAATAAATAGTCACAGAAATTAATAATTAGATTTAAAGAAGCTATGATTTGGATAAATAAAATATACATCATTGTTGAATGTTGACGTCAGGTCCGATGACATGCCTTAGATCTCCAATATTATGAATTAAAATTGAGGTTTGGCTGTTGGCTGGACAGATGTAAACTTGCCCATTGAATGTATGCACTGAAGAAAGAAGAGATTTACGTTTTAGCCTCAGAGCATGCCGCTGCAGTTGGTAATTGCTTGTTGTCAAGCTTTCGTTGATGTAGAAGCAATGCGACGAGTCGAAGCCAACATCAGAAAGGCTTAGTGGTGAATTCCTACTCTTGCAGAAACTTGCAGTCGCTCGCAGAAGGGTTAATTTTTCTTGCTTGTCAGCAAATTTTAGGATGATACAGGCGTCAGCGGGAGAGCGATCATTGCGAGAGCTCGTTTTGGCACAAAAGATGTTACGAAGACGAGGGGGAGGAATATCAACGGTAGCACAAATTTTATTATAGAATGTCTCCAAATTTTCCCCAGGAGACTCTGGCACGCCAAATATTACAGCATCACAGTTTATTTTCTCTCGCTCGAATTTGTCCAAAGCGAATTCAAGTCGTTGAATGTTTTGGGAAGCTGTTAGTAGTTGTTCTTCGAGAAGTGAATTATTGTTTTCTCTGACCTGTGTGCTTAGACGATGCTCAAGATCAAGAGCGTTGATTTTTTCATCTTGTACATTTAGACGATTCTCTAAAGCAGATAGTTTAGTATCCAGCGATTGGGAGAAAGTCTCCTGTGTGCTTAGACGATGCTCAAGAGCGTTGATTTTGTCATCTTGTGCATTAAGACGATTCTCTTAAGAGTGTTCCGGACTGAAATGGTGATTTCATGAATAAGATTGCGAAGCGTGTACTTGTCCGATCAAAGCGATTAAGGTGTCTATGGACAGATAAACTTATTCTCTATGCCATCATTGAAAAAAAAATTTAATTTTGTGCTCTAGATTTTGGTAAAAGCCTCTAAGAAATCGAGAAAATGGCTAAAATGGCTGTTTTTCAAAGCAAATGTAGCCTACACTATAGCATTTTTTGCAAAAAAATGTTAAATAACATAAAATTCCATATTTTTATTATGCCACTATTGGAGAACATTTTTAATTTTGTACCTTATACAAATTTTAATAATGCAAAATAAAAATGCTTGTGAATTTTGAAAAAAACCCATTTTTGACAGTCAATTTTTTATACCTAACGGTATTTTTTTGACAAATTTTTTTGCAGTCGATATAAATTCAATATATTTTTCATGATTTTCATTAATTATGTAATCAAATTTGTATCATTTGATATTGAAATTTTGAATTCTTAAAATGCACTTTTTGATAGAAAATTTATGTAAATTTAGAAGTTAAAATCAGTTACTTTTAGAAAAAAATTTTTTTAATACAATAATACGCCTACTAGTGACCAATTAGTAAAAATCCAAGGTTTTATAAAACAAAGTATCTGATGAAAGTGAAAAAAAATGGTCTTATATATGCAAAAAAAAAAGTTAGCAAATGACTGGTTTTGTTCAGTTCGGAACACTCTTAAGCAGATAGTTTAGTATCCAGCAATTGGGAGAAAGTCTCCATCCATTTTTCCAGCTTTACTTCTATGCGGATCCACAGTTTGTCAGCTACTGCAGCTGGATTGCGCTCAGCAACAATACTCGGAGAGTTTGCACCGTCTTGTTGTTGTGTACGATTTCAGACTTTAGCACTTGCAGCCATTGTATTTTTATGTACGTAAAATATATATGTGATTGCGATAAATAAAAATACAATATTATACCGAAAAATGCAAATATTAATGCAAAACAATGATTACACCAGATGAAAAATGCAAAAACCGATAAATGTGCCTGATTTTAAGCCAGTATACAGCGGTTTGATTGAGAAAATAAGAATGTTATCGGACTACGAGATTAACACGTCTAATTTTGCATGTTCTTACACTCTACTTCCTAATCTCTGGAAATATTCAACCGATCCTTAAAATTCTTTAATAAATGGAAAGATAAAATGTCCTTGAGTAACATATGCTAAATTTTATTGGTATACAAATTAATTGCAACGTTAAAATCTAAATGTTTGTACTTTTTTTGGGGTATTTTGTGAGTTTTTGATTTTTATGTTTCGAAATTTCAAAATTTCTTTTTGAGTTTGAAAGGTTATTCTAAGGGGAAGGCTTTACGGTTACAAAATTAAATTTGTAGGGATAAATGGGGTAAAAACAAAAATGGTATGAGATAACAAAAATTCTTTTTCTGTTTGATAGAGTTTACTAAGAGGATGTTGTCTTCATACATAGGGTGAAATGGGGTAGACATTAAAAATGGGTATATGATTTAAAATACTTTTTGAGTTGGGAAGGTTATTCTTCAAGGCTTTAGGACTGAACATATTTCAAAATTTAAATACCTTTGGTGTGAACTGGAGTTTGTAAAATCTGGAATCTGATTTTAAACGTCCTTTTTGTATTTGAAAGGTTATATGTAGAGGATGTCATTCGAAAATTTCGCCTAACCTTGCAAAGCCAGGGCGGGCCAGCTAGTAGATATATAAAATTCTTAAAACATTTTTAAGAACAAATTTTGGTATGCAAATCTTAAGTTTTTATTTATGAAAAAAAATATCAATCCGTTTTTGAGATATCGAATTTTCAAAAAAAAATTAAAAATTTTTTTAAAAATCCAAAAACTTTTTTTTGGAAAATTTTGATATGCAATATTATTTAATCTTATCTGAAATTTGTATATAAAAAAAAATAATCTAAATCCGTTTAGCCGATAATGAGAAAATTCAAAATAAAAAAAATCGTTCTATGACAGGTATTATTAATTGTTGCTAAGTGTAAAATTTTATAATTTTTGGTAGTAGATCGTACTTATTTCAGTATATGAAAAAAGTTTAATCAAAATCGTAGGAGTCGTTTTTAAGCAAGCAAATATTTTCCTTTGCCGTTTTTTAACTTTTTACTTTTTTTAGTTTAGTTTATTTTCATCAATTTGAGATTCTATTCTCTTTTAGATTACATTACATAATAATAATTAAATTTAGTAATAAATATTTATAATAATAATAATATAATAATAACTTTTGTATGGAAGGTACCGTTATTTTTTTCATAAATGTAAATTTTTTTCTAAAAATATTTTAGAGAGTACTAAAAAACTCTTAAGTAACGAGTTTCAAAAAAATCGATCATGTCGTCTTCGAAATATTTGATTTTTCGGAAAAAATTTGAAACATTTTTTAAAAATTCAAAAAATATTTTTTCAAAAATGTTGGAACACAAAACTATTTATATTTTTTGGAAGCTTCTGTATAAAAAAATAATTGAAATTGGTTGTACTGTTTTGAAGAAAATCAAAAATCAAAAAAATTGTTCTTTGGGAGGTACCATTAATAACCATTTTTGAAAAATGGTTTTCCTCCCAAAGGAAGCCTTGCTAAAAAAAAGTTGATTGATACAAAATATGATTATTATGTAAAATTACTAAAAAAAAATGTATGGCAACTACCGTTATTTTTGGTTCTAAAAAAATGAAAAAAACGTTTGGGCATAATCACCAAAAACCACTATGTACCAAGTTTGAAGAAAATCGATCAAGCCGTTTAGGCTGTAGACGAATAGACAGACAGACAGACACAATTGTGCCACCCACTTTTTTGGTGTTCTCTATCATCGTAATATCATGTTTGATTGTTATCTCAAATTTTTTTTTTGCACAAATCCAAAACTTTCCTTATAGTACCTACATATCGTCGGCTTAGAGTGTAAACCTGCTAAATCCAATTTTTGTCAAATTTGAGATAAGTATGCAGTTTGAAAGATCGAACGAAGACGCATCGTCTGACATAATTATTTTTGTTAAATTCGGCTTCTTAGCTGGCCAAAACGCTTGATGAGTAAAACAGCTAAGTCCATAACATCCAAATTCACCTGCTAACTCCATAACAATTAAAAATACCATATAAAATTCGAATAACAGGACAGAGAGGGGGGAACCTGATTTTTAAGAAATAATACAGTTTATTGTATTTATTCTTTGTTTTGCTTCCTTAAGTTCAAAACAAAGAATAAATACAATTTAACTTAAAAGTTCAGCAAAACAATAATTAAAATATATAAATACAGTTTATTATCATGATAGGTATTCTATAAAATAATTTAAAAAAAAGTACAAAAATAGTACCTCCGTTAGTACCCACATACTTTGTTTTGAAATGTACATTAACATTGTGTTTATTAAATCTCAAGGTAGACACTACCAATGAACCTTTGTGTTAGCGAAAACACTACCTTTTGAAATGAACCCCTATATATAGCATTCGTTAACTAAATTAACAAAATCGCAAATAGGTTTAACCTAAACTCAAATAAGTTTCACCCAAGCGCAAATAGATTTAACCCAAAACCCAAACGCAAATAAAGGGTGATTTTTTAAGAGGTTTAGAACTTTAAAAAAAAAAACACAAAAAATTCGAAAAAATGAATGAAATATTTATTTGAATCGATAGTTTGAACCTTGCAATTTAATGTTTAAAGATAATTTCATGCAAATGTTGACCGCGGCTGCGTCTCAGGTAGCCCATCCGCTGAGTCCAATTTTGGCATACTCTTTCACACATATCGGCCGGTATCTCACGAATGAATGCATGGATGTTGGCTTCCAGTGCGCCAATCGAAGCGGGCTTGTCCCTATAGACATAAGCCTTGACATACCCCCACAAAAAATAATCTAATGGTGTCAAATCGCACGATCTAGGCGGCCAATTGACCGGCCCGAAACGTGAAATTAACTGTTCACCAAACTCGCCTCGAAATTGCGCCATTGTTTCGCGTGCTGTGTGGCATGTGGCACCGTCTTGTTGAAACCACATATCATGCAAGTCAAGAACTTCCATTTCGGGCAAAAAAAAGTTTGTTATCATCGCTCGGTAGCGTTCACCATTGACAGTAACGCTGCGATTCGCATCATCTTTGAAGAAATATGGCCCAATAATGCCGCCGGCCCATAAACCACACCAAACAGTGGCTTTTTCGGGATGCATTGGTAGCTGTTGCAATGCTTCTGGTTGATCTTCACTCCAAATGCGGCAATTATGCTTATTTACGTACCCATTCAACCAAAAATGAGCCTCATCGCTGAACACAATTTTTCGATAAAAAAGCGGATCCTCGGCCAGCTTTCCAAGAGCCCATTCACCAAAAATTCGGCGTTGTGGTAGGTCGGCTGGCTTTAGTTCTTGCACCAGCTGTATCTTAAAAGGCTTTACGCCCAAATCCTTCCGAAAAATTTTCCACGTAGTGCTGTAACAAAGGCCTAACTGCTGGGAACGGCGCCGAATCGACATTTCGCGGTCTTCTGTCACACTAGCTGATACGGCCGCAATATTTTCTTCACTACGCACAGTACGTAAACGTGTTGGTGGTTTTATGTCCAACAAAGTAAATTTGGTGCGAAATTTGGTCACAATCTTCCGAATAGACTGCTCAGAAGGTCGAGAATGCCGACCATAAAATGGAAGCAGCGCGCGATGAACATTTCGAACCGAGCACGAATTTTGATAGTAAAATTCAATAATTTGCAAGCGTTGTTCATTTGTAAGACGATCCATGGTTAAATTGCAAACCAAACTGAAGCTGTTTGACAGTGACACAAGGTACTAAACACACGTCAGCTGTCAAAACCAGTGTTGCCAAAACCAAACCAGCTAAAAAATCACCCGTTAGAACTAACCCAATCGCAATTCGATTTAAACAAAACTATACGCAAATAATTTAAACTATTAACAAATCATTTTAAGCAAGACGCAAATTGGTTTAACCCAGACTCAACTTATTGTTCCAGCTGTGTGGTGAAGAAATGGAAGGCTTAACAGTATTGTAAATTCCACTAGTTCTGCGCGTTTTTCCAAGAACTTTCCGAACAAATAAAAGGCCAATCCCCTAATAATAGCTTTTTAACAATTATGGATAATTCCAAAATCCATTAGACCCAAAAAGTACAACTGGATCAATAATTCAAGGTTAGATTAATTCAATTAACTTTTTGGTTAAAATTATTTGTAAATTGTTTAAATTATTTGCGTATAGTTTAAATATATTTGCGTTTTGCTTAAATCGAATGGGGATAGTTCTAAAGGGTCCGCCAAATAACTTTTTTTTTTGTTTGAAAATGCTATAAAAAAAACTACTGAATATTTTCTCAAATTTCTTTTTTTATTTGAAAGTACAATCTTTCCGGTTAATAATGAAAAATAATTTCATTCAAATGGCTGCTTCGCTAAGTCAGCCTGCGATCGACTTAGAGAAGATGCCGATTTTGCCAAAAAAAATCATCTTTTCAGATGAAGCTCATTTTGATCTTGGCGGGTATGTAAACAAGCAAAATTTTCGCATTTGGGGCACAAGAAACCCGCACGCATACATTGAAAAGCCGATACACCCGATTAACATTATTTATACTCAATAAAGCTATCGATTAGCAAAAATCCTACTCTATTTTTGATTGTTCTGGAAAAACGGCTAAGTCCATTATTTTTTTACATTACCAAAAAAAGAAAACCGGCTAACTTACAAAGATGGAAATAAGTACAAAACTAAGATCCTGCTTGAGTTGTTTTATGTTTAGAAAGGAAGAGTACCAACTAACACACAATCCATGTTTTGGATTTTATTTTCTAGCAACGATAAAAGTTTTTGCGAAGTTTTTTCTTTCTCCTGTAAAATTTCCATTTATGGAGTTAGTAGGTTTACACTCTAAGCCGACGATATGTATAATCGCAAGTAAAAATAGGAAATGTTGCTCTGTCATTTTCCCTTAGTCTGAAAACTTTTAACTTAATGATCCAATCAATAGGAACTTTGATATTAACTTCTTAAGCAAACCTTATCGGCTTTTTTTTTGAAGACTTTATTTTGTTGACTTTTGTTTTGTTTGAAATATTTGAAAAAAAGCGGGTGATAAGGTCCGCATAAAATGGTTATATCTTGGGTCATGTATGTTAGATTGTCAAGATTAATTATTTTATATAGAAGTTAATCTAAAACCAAAACAAATTATCCTTGAATGAACTACTTACGATGATTTTCTGAAGTACATTTTTCATTTGAAAAAAAAAAGTATTTATTTGTAAACAAAATCGAATATCTCAAAAACTGATCAATGGTTTTGCTTGAAAAAAATTTTGTTTATTGAGAACACAACAAGATATATTTTCACAAACCTTCATTTAAATTGAACTATTTTTGGGAAAATGAAAAACAAAAACAAAAAAAAATACGGATTTTCGCCAATATCTCGGAAATTTTGAGGTTATGTTAAAAAATGATTCATATAAAAGTTGTAGATTTGCGCGTGATCTACAACATTTCTATTACACGTTTCATTTTTGGGTAAACTTTAGTAGAAAAACGTAATAATACAATTTGACCCCTCTTTTTAACCCCCCAATCCCCTCCTCCAACTCCGCTTCTGGGAAATAGGTTTTTTTTTTACATTCCTTATAACCCCCTTCACCATTTCCAATCGTTATACTGCTGTTAACAGTTTTTTTTATAAATGTGTAAAAAGCCTGAATCTAACAAAGATTCAAAACAGCCAAACACATTAAGAAAAAGTGTTTCACACAAAACAATAATAGTGCAGGCTTTTTACACATTTATACAAAAAAATTGTTAACAGCAGTTTAACGATTGAATATGGTGAAGGAGGTTATAAGGAATGTAAAAAAAATCTATTTCCCAGAAGCGGAGTTGGAGGGGGGATTTGGGGGGCGAAAAAGAGGGGGGAAATTGTATTTTTGCGTTTTCCGACTTAAGTTGACCCCAAAATGAAAAGTAGTTAATAGAAATGTTGTAGATCTGGCAAATATCTACAACTTTCATGCATATCACTTTTTAACTTTACCTCAAAATTTCCAAGATATTGGCAAAAAACCGTATTTTTTCTGCTTTTTGTTTTTTATTTTTCATTTTTCCAAAAATATTTGAATTTAAATGAAACTTTGTGAAAATATATCTTGTTGTGTCCTTAGTTAAGACAATTTTTTTCAAGCATTACCATTGATCAGTTTTTGAGATATTCAATTTTGTTTGGAAAAAAATACTTTTTTTCAAATGAAAAATGTACTTCAGAAAATCATCGTACCGAGTTCATTTAAGGATCATTAGTTTTGTTTTAAGATTAACTTTTGTATAAAATAATCAATTATTACAGTCTGATACACACAACTCAAGATATAACCATTTTATGCGGACCATATCACCCCTTTTTCAAATATTTCAAACAAAACAAAAATCAACAAAATAAAGTCTCCAAAAAAAAGCCGATAAGGTTTGCTTGAAAAGCTTATATCATGGGTCCTATTGATTGGATCATCAAGGTAAAAGTCTACAGACTAAGGGAAAATGACAGAGCATCATTCCCTATTTTTTTTAAAGTGCATTGAAGAGTTATTAACCATTAAATTTTAATAGGAAACCAAGCTGGTTTTGAACCCCCATCCCCATCAAAGGCTGAGAAAAAAACCTGCCTAACTTTGGTATTTGATATCATAATACATGTACCTATAAACCTTCATACTCAGATTCTGATTATATATCCTCTCCAAAAATTTGGTGTCGGCTCTTGTACTATTATTTTTGTTTTTCATTTAAAACTGTATGTACTGAAATTAATATTTCTCGCAATATCGTTGCGGTATCGGCAGAAATTTTGTCTCGGGTCAAATAATAAAACACTATTTTATGTATGTATTTTTTCCGTAGAACTCCATGGTGTGATTAGTTTTTGCATTTTCCAAAAATGTTCAACAATTTATCAACCATTATTTAAAAATTACTTGATGCAAAATGATTTTTTTGCTTATTTCGCATTTTTGTACGTGGTTACTATATGTTTTCATTATTTCATATAAAAGTAAATATAAAAAAAAAAACTAATGATCCTTAAATGAACTTGGTACGAAGATTTTCTGAAGTACATTTTTCATTTGAAAAAAAGTATTTTTTTCCAAACAAAATAGAATATCTCAAAAACTAATCAATGGTTATGCTTGAAAAAAATTATTCTAATTAAGGGCACAACAAGTATTTTCACAAAGTTTCATTTAAATTCAACTATTTTTGGAAAAATGAAAAATAAAAAACAAAAACCAGAAAAAAATACGGTTTTTTGCCAATATCTCGGAAATTTTTAGGTTACGTTAAAAAGTTATATGCATGAAAGTTGTAGATATTTGCTAGATCTACAACATTTCTTTTAAACACTTTTCATTTTGGGGTCAACTTTAGTCGGAAAACGCAAAAATACAATTTCCCCCCTCTTTTTCACCCCCCAAATCCCCCCGCCAACTCCGCTTCTGGGAAATAGATTTTTTTTACATTCCTTATAACCCCATTCATCATATTCAATTGTTAAACTGCTGTTAACAATTTTTCTTTTTTTCGATTAAAAATATGTTAATAAGCCTGCACTATAAGGTGTTGTGTTTGTATAAGGTGTTTTATTTATTTATTCACTTTTTCTAAATGTTATATGTTTCCACGTCGTTCGGTCTAAATATGTCTATTTTGACAAAAGATATTGATTCAGCCAAACACAGATAATTTTTTTGGTATTTTTGGTTTGGTATTTTTTCCAACCGTAATCTTTTTGATTCAGTGTCGTTTTTGTTGGACAAAATATAGAACCCACGATTTTCCCAGACTTTGTTAAACATGGAGACACGGAGTCCATGAAAATGCTCTTTCTAAAAACGTGTGTATTTATTTGCCTACTACCCGACTATTCGCATCTTAATAAACGGGTTTTTATTATTACCATATATATGATATTTTTGTATGATGTTTTGTTGATAGAAACATAAATGCATGACCGGACATGGTTGCACTATCTTCATTTTTTGTCAAATGGTCAGTTATTTCTATACAATTTCCTCTATCTAGTGCTAACTGGGTTATTTGAAATTGAAAATAAACACGTGCACTACCTACTGTTTAATTGAATATGTAAAAAGTGTTCAGGAGCGAATAAATTTTATAACTCTCAACAGGGTTGATTGAAAAAAGTCGGTGGCACAATTCTGTCTGTCTGTCTGTTTTTATCTGGATCTGCAACCTAAACCAATAATGCAATGTTCATCAAATTTTGAACTTGGGGATTTTTTGTAACTCTTGTTTTAGCTCCAAAAATAACGGTACTTGCCATACAACCGTTGAGGAAAATCTTATTTTTTTTTTATTTTCGATTTTCTCATTAATGGATTTCAATCAAAATGTTTATGAAAAAACTTCTTTAAAATGTCAATAATATTGCATATCAAAATTTAAAAAAAATAGTTTTGGATTTAAAAAAAAAATATTGATTTTTTTTTTTTTTAATATTCAATATTTCAAAAATTGGTTGATGAATTTTTTTGAAACTAGGTTTTTGAATATGTTTTAATATTTTCTAAAAATGTTCAACCCAAAATAGTTTTAGAAAACGTTACTAAAATTTTATGTATAAAAAATTAGTTTTTTAAGAAAAGAAAAAGTTCTTAAGTTCCAAGCAACTTGAACATAAGTGCAAGTACGTGCGATCCAGTCGTGCATTTTATTTAATTATGTTTGGGGTTGGTGTCGGTAGACGTGAAGATAATTGTGGTGCGTCTGCATTGGTTGCGATGAAATTTGTATGTGTACCTGAGTTTGAACTATTGCGTTAAGAATAATTGACTACATTAAAAGAGTTGATCAACTAGGTGTACGAGGTTATCCAACATTTGAGTAAGTTGGTCAACTATGTGTACGAGGCTGCAAACGCGTTTTGTTCAACTTTATTTTTATTATATTTGTGTTGTGTTGTGTTAATTTACATCAAAAAATGGGTTTAAGTTCTTCGAAGGAAACAGGTGTTAAGAAAGAAAGAAAAGCAGGAGATGGTTGAACAAATTTTACGACCTTGATGAAAATAACATAAAAAACCGCGAATGTTTTTTCTGTATCAAAATAAATAAAATCTGGTAGGAGAAAAGTTACCTTAAAAACGAGAAGGCTTACTGGGAGTACCCTTAAAAAAACGCGCCAGTTATCTAACCTTTTGGTGGAGTGGAAAAAGATAGATTGAATTTATTGCAGTCATTGTTTTGACTATAAATATTCATAAACTGTAGGTAGCTCTATTGACATTTTTTTGAGATTTGCGGCAACTTATTATTCTAACTACGTCAACCCTATAACAGTTTTAAAATGATAGCTTATTGAACTCCATAATGGGCAGAGTGAAAGGCAAACATTCTATCTTCCATGTACTGCAAATATAATAAGAGTATAGTGTAAGGTTTTGTAAGTTTGTTTTTCCAACAATAGAATTGAATTGTTGAATCAAAAGTTGAAGGAAGGTTATTAAACTTGTTGCGCACGTAGCACGACCAGATAACAGGATATAGCAATCATTACTTCACTGAAAACAAAACCAACATTGAGGTAAATTTTAAATTTTTCATTGAAAAATTGGATTTGTATACGAAATGGTTCTCATAATAATCAGGTTTCAGCTCATAGTAGTGAAAAACATATAATTGAAAGGCTTGCAATGAAAGCATCTTACCTAGAGTGTTCATTTCCGTCCCAGCTACATGTGCGATTTGACTTGATTGATTATTGATACACAAATTTCCACCCGTATAGTAATAATCATAATCCTGCATAAAATACTTGTCCGGATGAAACTCTCGCCGTTCGGCAAAGTCAATCAATGCCTTACAATATATTCCCTTTTTTTCATCTTTGCGGATACTTTTACTTCCTGGAATTTATTAATATAGATTAATTCGTTTCCAGGTGTAAACACATAAGAATTGTTTAAAACTTTACTTCTCTTTGCAGATAAATAGGCTGTTCTCACCCCTCTGAGTCTGCTCATATAAGAGTTTAAGGCCATAGTCCTTCGATTACAAAAATCAATGGTTTCGGGGAATTTAGAATTTACATAGACCGAATGGGGTAAGGATATTTGAACGAGTGGAAATTCTCTGGCATCCTTTAAATCGTAGTTTTTAATAATATTGAATGAGGGCAGAAGATGATGTTGAATTTTTTTAAGCTTCCAAAGTTTGTCTTTGTTATATTTCTCGTATTTTCCATACGGAGTTTCTTCATTTGCGCGGTCGTTTTGTTTTTCTGGATTGTCAATTTCGTCTGAATCCTCGTTTTCTTCGGAAGCCTTAAATTGAAATAAGCTTTATGTAAGATTATTTTCAGTGATTTTTGATCTAATTTAGTCACAGACCTCAACAATTTCGCTTCCACTTGGTTGCCTTTTTCTCTTTAATCCTTTTTGTTTGGGTTCTTTTACAACTTTGGGTTTTTTTTTTGGGTTTTGGGATTCTTCCTGGGAAATCTTAAATAAAAGCCATTTATTGGTACAGAAATTAATTGATTGATTTTTGCTATTTACCACAGACCTCATGATTTTCATTTTCGCTGGGTTGCCTTTTTTTCTTTGGTCCTTTTTTATTTGATTCTTTTGCTGTTAACCTAGGAGATGAGCGAGTTTTAGGAATCATAATAATTATAAATGGATGTTCGTCTTTCTTAAAATTAGATATGTTTATTGAAAAATAAAAACGAATTTAAAATGTAAACTATCGGATTTTTTTATTTAAACTGCCATGCAATGCTAGGACACGGATATTCAACAAAAAGTTAAATTAAAAACATGCTTAAAAGGAGAAGCGTCAAAAATAATTAAGCTTGTTCACGTTTCTGAGATCTTAGACCCTGTTTAGATTTGTTGGTTTCACTACGTAGTGAAAAGTCATGTCGTGTATACACTTTGTAGTTTTCACACAAATGTATTTCTGCATGCTCATGGAATATTTGCAAATTGGAACATTTGATTTTGGACACCGTATGAGTATTTCTGCTCTCGATCTCGCCTAACCACATATCTAGGTAGAAAATTAGGAACCTTTCTGTTGGACGCACAAGAAAAAATGAACAAAATGGAATGAAATGGACCATTTTGGTTATGAAACCTGACTGCTCACTCAAATTTTTATATTTTCTTCATGACTAACCCCTCCCTTTTTACCTCACCGATTTCACCTACGAACTATCGTCATGCTGTAGTGAAACCAACAAATCTAAACAGGGTCTTAGACGGTGTCCACATTGCGTATGAAAAAGTGGATTTTTAATGACTTTTCAGTATTCACATCTCACTTCAATGAAGGAGTGGGAGCGAGATATGAATACTGAAAAGTCATTAAAAATCCACTTTTTCATACCCAATGTGGACACCGTCTTACAATTTTTTCGCTGTCACTTTGCATGCGTTCTTTTGATTAACCAGTGTCCATTTGGCCAGTTTATATTTCTGAGATCTCAGAGGGCTCAGAGGACTCTAAAATATAAACACGATTCCTCACAAAAATTTCTCACTTTTCCCCTTAAAAACTGAGACTGAAATTTTTTAGATTCGCTTGCTCAGATGTTTTTTGTCGCAGTGAATTACATAGGAAGAAAAGAAAAAGAGAGTTGTTTTGACTTCTATGTGAAGAATTGTATTTATATTTTATCCTCCTGCTCTGTCAAAAAGCGGAGAAAAATTACTGAGCGCTCAAGAAATATAAACTGGCTAATTGATTTTTTTGATTGAGCCTGGTTAGTCGGCATTTACACCTGCCGATTTTTCACAGACGATCTTTTGTTCATTGGTGAAGGGAGTAGAAAGTGAGGGGTGAATCCTCATACGCAGATCGAGCTAAAATTTCGGTCCCATACAAAATTCTCTCCAAAATTTAGCCAAGCTAAAAATTAGCCAAACATTTTAGCCCAGAGGTACCTACGTAGCTCCAGCTAAAAAATCAAATTTTCGTTTCTTACAGAGCGCACTCATCTGTCAAAATTTAGCGCGTGAAATAATTGTTCGGCACATTAATTCTCGAGCTAAATTGTGGCAGGTTCATTTATTTGTGAGATTATAGGTCTGTTCCTTTACTTTGAATTTCTGTGATTTCTGTGCATTCCTGCGCATTTCAGTCCAAAGTAGTGTCAAATTTCATATACAAAAAATATTTTGACACAAGTTTGGAGCTTTACATTGCGAAAATGAAAATTGAGACCGAGGAATATTCAAGGACAAACGATTTAGCAATGCCAAAAGGAAAAATATATTTTATTTGATTATTTTAACTTGAAATATTGAAAGAAAATTCTTTGAAATTGTTGAATAAATTTTTTTTTCAGAGAACAGCTATGTTTTCTGTAATGTATTCTCCACAAAAATCTTGTGTCAAAATTTAGCTAGGATTTTAGCTGGTGTTTGGAGAGAAATGTGGGAGCGGAATTTTAGCTCGATCTGCGTACTAGGCTTAAGGACCAAATCTTCCGTTCCTGGCAAACTCACAGGAGAATATGTTTGCATGTATGGGTGAATTCTCTCAAACTAGAAAGATCTCATCTTTCGTCTTCATCTTTTTTTGAATAAAACACGCAAAAATAGAAAAAGTGCAAATCTTTTCCCAAAAAGATCAAATCTTTTCAACAATGAAAAACGACATGAGTTGCCAGCAACTTTCAATTCCAAGACGGTGTTCACATTGGACTGACTCCTCCGACTTTTTCTGACGTCTCTGTACTTTATCTCACTCCCACTTCATTGTGAGAAAGAGATGGGAAGGAAAGGCAGAATATTTTAAATTTTTTGAAAATCTATGGATTTTTTTTGACGTTTTCTTTTGTGACAACTGCTTTCTCTCTCTGTACTTTTTCTTTGGCAAACAAATACTACACAAAACAATACAAATACTTCATAAAACATTTTAAATAAATGAAATTAAAGTTTTGGAACGAAAAACTAATTAATTAATCCCTCATCGAGCTCGGATTTGTGTTTTCTCTAAACGACTTCTCAACTTCAAAGTGAGTCTGTTGGTGTTCACACATGGTATAAGAATAACAAGGTATGCTTGACAGCTCAGGCAGTTGACTCGTGACGTAATTGCGAGTGAATGATCTCAATTGTTTGTCATTTATGGCAAAGAAAGTAAACACAAATTGTTTATATTTTGAAGCAATTTCCTATTAAAACTCAAAGTAAAACAATAGATTATTTATGTTTTGAAGTTATGTTTTGTTAAATTTCAAGTAAAACAATAAATAATTTATTTTTTAAAGCTATGTGTTGGTGAACACTCGCTATGACGTCACACAAAACAAAATATGGCGACCCTTCATCTCATATACAACATACCTTGTATTTTTATACCATGGTGTTCACATTAGTTTGTGTCTGAACAAAAGAAGTTGGATGAATGTCAAAATTAGTCGGAGGAGTCAGTCCATAATGTGAACACCGTCCAACAAAATCTCCCCGGTCCACTGATCTCTATATATAACTGGATAGCGTATCCATACAAAAAAGTTGACTCCATTTGAAGAACTGTTATAAGTGGCGCTGCCTATTTTTTTTTTGTTATACTGTATGAAAGTATAACATAAAAAGTGAAAACTGACATCTTCAAACGTCAAAAAGTGAAAAAACAAAAAGGTTTAACTTTTCCGAGTTTAAAATTAATATTCAAGAGAATTCTAAAACTTTATTAAAAATGCGAACTAAAACTGATCCATCTCATGTGGTAAACTTTTCCGAACAAATTTATGGCTTTTTACAAATTCATTCTGAAAGGACACACGAATTACGTCAACGATGTGGCCTGGGAGCATGACGAAGAGTTCCTTGCCTCCGTTAGTGACGATCATTCGTGTAAGATTTGGAGTTCAGCTCACAGCTTTGAAACTGTTACAACCTTCTGCCTGTCTTAGGCTGGTATGTCAGTGCGCTGGCATCCAGACATCCAGACGAACCTGGCAAGGTGTTGGTGGCCGAAAAGAAAGGAATAATACATTTGTACAACGTCCGCTCTCAACAAGACATAATGTCCTTGGAGTCACCGAATGTTCCTCTAATGGGTGCTGACTGGTCGTTACACAATCGTTTGTTTATGACGGCATTGGCTGGGGGAGATTTCATCACCTGGGACCTTCGTAGGACATGGTTAGTCTATCTTATTTTTGTTCTAGATATCGTTAGATGCTAAGCAATGTTTTATTTCATTTTAGTGGACCAGCTGATATTAAACAAATCACGAATACGGAGGACGTACTGTGAGATTTTTGCCCAACAGTGAAGTTGTCTATGCCAGTATTGGTCGACCCGACATTACTCTAAAGGTATACATAGCTAAATCAACTGTTCCACTTATTGAATCGTCCCTTAAATTATGTGGTGGAATGTCGATGTCAAGAATTAAATAAGTTTTTGCTGAGAAAATGTGTTTTTATTTAAGAGAATGTGGAGACTTCTAAGATCCAAGAAATATAAAAAAATGTTTTATTGTTAAGTTTTTCATTGATCTAATAATGTATTAATAAAATTCTATTCTGTAACATATCTAATTGTGGTTTTTTTTTTAATTTTCTTGGCTTATGTTTTAGGGCTGCTGAATCCTTGATATTGATAGATAAACCAAGCTCCCATTTCCAAACTATTTGCTTTATTTGAATGATTGGAACGCATTTAGGTCTCTTTTTAAGTATTCTAACTAGAATCAAAAACCATTTTCAATTCGAAAAGGAATTTCAAAAAATTTGCATATAAAAGTAGTATCATCATTTGGTTTTGGTTTGGTTTTTAAAACCATTTTCAATTCAAACTTATATTTCGAAAAATTTGCATACAAAACACATTTCATGAGTTTTTTGAAGGTGGAAAAATGATGATTTTAAAAACCATTTTCAATTCAAACTTATATTTCGAAAAATTTGCATACAAAACACATTTCATGAGTTTTTTGAAGGTGGAAAAATGATGATACTACTTTTATATGCAAATTTTTTGAAATCCTTTTTCGAATTGAAAATGGTTTTCGATTCTAGTTAGAATACTAAAAAAGAGACTTAAATGCGTTCCAATCATTCAAATAAAGCAAATAGTTTGGAAATGGGACCTTGGTCTTTCTACCAATATCAAGAAATTTCTACGAATTTTTAGAAATTTTTTGAAATTGATGGATAGACCAAGCTCTCATTTCCAAAATATTTGGTCCTTTTGGATGATTGGAACGTTTCTGAGTTTGAATTTAAGTCCTTTAAATGGTTTTTAAAACCATTTTCAATTCAAACTTATATTTCGAAAAATTTGCATACAAAAAACACATTTCATGAGTTTTTTGAAGGTGGAAAAATGATGATACTACTTTTTTATGCAAATTTTTTGAAATCCTTTTTCGAATTGAAAATGGTTTTTGATTCTAGTTAGAATACTTAAAAAGAGACTTAAATGCGTTCCGATCATTCAAATAAAGCAAATAGTTTGGAAATGGGAGCTTGGTTTATCTATCAATATCAATGATTCAGCAGCCCTAAAACATAAGCCAAGAAAATTAAAAAAAAAACCATAATTAGATATGTTACAGAATAGAATTTTATTAATACATTATTAGATCAATGAAAAACTTAACAATAAAACATTTTTTTATATTTCTGGGATCTTAGAAGTCTCCACATTCTCTTAAATAAAAACACATTTTCTCAGCAAAAACTTATTTAATTCTTGACATCGACATTCCACCATATAATTTAAGGGACGATTCAATAAGTGGAACAGTTGATTTAGCTATGTATACCTTTAGAGTTATGTCGGGTCGACCAATACTGGCATAGACAACTTCACTGTTGGGCAAAAATCTCACAGTACGTCCTCCGTATTCGTAGATTTGTTTAATATCAGCTGGTCCACTAAAATGAAATAAAACATTGCTTAGCATCTAACGATATCTAGAACAAAAATAAGATAGACTAACCATGTAATACGAAGGTCCCAGGTGATGACATCTCCCCCAACCAAACGACAGTCTGAGCTCCTTGGCGAATGTTCTCTCGCAAACACCCTACATACGGATCAATGCGGCCATTTTGCAGGGCAAACTGGACGTTGATACCCATGGTGTTAGCATTCATCTCCATAAGATCCAATAAGCTCTTAGCAACGCAGTTGTCGCTTGGGCAGTAAATCACCAGCCAGTTCCGTAGATTGTTGGTGGCATTTGTCGGCCTGTACCCCGGTCGAAATTTTTTTCCTGGCGAAGAAATGTATGTTCCTCCTCAAACTGACCACTACTTCCCGGGGCGCGTTAGACATCTGCAAACCACACTTCTCGAGAATTTGAAGAGCTGCACAGGAGTTTCGTTCACATTCCGACAGAACTTAAAAAAAATAAACAAAATATTCTGTTTTTGTACAAATAAAAATCTCACTTCAAATTACTTTTTTTTTGTGCTCAGCAGACGTCAAAAAGTGAGAATGCCTATCAAATGTCATCTTCAATTGGAGTCAAAAAAACTGTTATACTTTCTATGGAATACACTATCCAGTTATATATAGAGATCAGTGATTACGACGAGCTTACGCTGTTGCATGAATACCCTTATTGTTTTTGTGATAGAAATAAATTAAGGCTCTTCAAAACCAATGCGAAACATTCTTTATGACAACGAAACTTTGGCTTTTCTTGTTTTTTGCCAATGATGAAGCATGGCGTGATGGCGTCAGTGCGTGTGTTCTTGCATTTTTATCTCCACATAAAAAGAAGTAGCATGTTAAATACAACAACAATCCGGTATAATTCCATATTGTGGTCTTATTTTACATGCTTATTTTTTTGTAATCAAAGATAAAAATATACTAAAAGACAAGGCTAACAACAATATGAAACTATACCAAATTGTTGTTGCATTTAACATGCTACTTTTTTAAGCGAGCGAAGATAAAAATCCATTATTCAACCGCTAATGACAGTTTGCAACATGGCAGGCTTAAGTGAGCACAAATGACAATAGTCAAACAAAGTTTTATGCAGAAGAGATAAAAGACGAACGAACGAAAAGAGAAACGTCAAAAATGAGTCGCCGAAACTTGGCCCACGACTCACAGGGCAATTGGTCTTCCATTTCATTTTTCTTCTCTGTCGCACTCATTATGTTCGAAAAGAGTCATGACTCTAAAGTCGTCGTGTAATAGCAGACTTATAAATGTTTCCTCACCCTAAAATTGTGATATTTGGTGTTTTTTAGCGAATATCTATCGAATGAGACCATTGTATATCCAATCTATAGTATTCTCATGAAACACGATTTTGTAGGTAGACATTTGCAGTTGTATTTATTAGATTTTCTTAGAACACGCTTGGGCAGCTGTCCAGCTAGTCAATTCCCAAATAGTTTAGGCAAATTGTTATTTATAAACGCATTCTAACGATTGCCCAAATATGACCTCATTTATTCAGTGACATGCCTGTATTTATTCATTTTTGAATGAATTAATGAATTTTGGTACGCTTTGGGACACGTTCAACTGGCTTTCCATTCATTTGAAAACTAGAAAATAAGAAAACCAGACATATTTGCCTGCCTTATTCATTAAACGTGTCTTCTTTGAAATAAGATTTGGACAACCAATTTCAGTGGCTAAGTTAGCCAATCGGTGCTAAATGTTTATAAATAACATTTTGGAGTTGGACAGGTGTCTAAAGTTAGACATTGCTTGGAATGGGTTTATAAATACCACTGTTGGTCGATAGGTTCGCTGTGGTCGCCTTACCGAGATCCCTTAACAAAAATTAGTATGACATTTGGACGCATAGATGGCCACGAGCTTTTTTTCTTCATGAGAATACTATAGAATTTATATACATTGATGAGACTATCCGCGTGTCAAAATTCGGGATGTCGTAAAGGAAAGTTGAGCCAAACCAACTCCTCAGCCCAGGTTATTTCGTCACAAATTTCGACTCGGAGCGGTGTCGAGTCGAATCAAGCTCATTAACTCGAGCCAGGTATAGAAAGTCCCTGATCACACGTGAAGAAATTGAAGCATTTTCTGCGATTTGTGATGGTGATAGCGGGGGAACTTGCAGAAGAGGGAAGGGGATGAAATATTTTAAAATATTTGAAAATATTCGGTGTAGAAAATTTACGTTCTCTTTTGCGTTGCTTTTCCTATCCAATCCAACCAATCAAATCGTGTCTTTCATTATGAAAATACGAAAAACACAAAGAGGAGAACAAAATCTGCAGAATAATTTTCTTCACATCTGAACACTTTCGTTCTTCACGTGTAAGCAGGCACAAAGAAATAAACGAGCTTCAACCTCACTTCAACAGCACATGTAAACGTAGTATCAGTGGCCACGTTCAAACACCGAACTAAAGCGATCTGGATAGGTTTGTGTTGTTGTAATCCCTTGTTAAAACACAGCTGATGACGAAACAGCTGTTGGCAGAAAAAAGATTCCAAGCTATCTTAAAAATTTTAGGATACAAAGCTATCCTATGAGAAATGTCAACAACAGCTGACTTGCGTTCAAACACATACATGGATACAAAAGGCGTGTTTTTTTATCATCGGGATCTGGATCTGGATTAACTTTTACATGTAAAACAAAAACAAAATAATGGGAAATTTTCTAAAATTGTTTTTGTAACACATGTTAAAAGAAGATCCAGATCCAGATCCCGATGATAAAAAAACACGCCTAAAGCTATCCTAGATAGGCTATCTATTCAAACATTGAACGCGCCCAGTGTGAAGGGGATTTTTATTTTTTGCTAACATTGTACAAAGCTCTATAAGAAGAAAGCTTAAAATACTGGTTTACTATCAGCTGTTATGTTTTTGACAGTTTTCTATCGCATATTGCCCGAAATAAAATTTTGTTGCAAAATGTCAATCTTAAAAGTTTCCTCGCTGCGAAGAAAATTAACAATTAGACAACTCTTTAATTACTCAACAACTATAAATGAACAAGCAAAAGTTCCAGACCCAGTGAAAACCACAATTGTACAGAGATGGAAAGTCTATTGGAAATCACTTGTAAATGACTACACCGAAGCTGGCAAAGGTGCTCTTCAAACTGCGAAACAAAAACCTTTGCGCACATCGATTCTGTCGACGATAGGCCTTGCAGCCTATTTCTCTGCAAAAAATAATCCCGATGAAGTCTCATTTATGAACGAAATCCGAAATAAAAACGGCGATATTCTTATGGTCCACGAGTCTTGTCAACGTGCCTCCTCCACCGAGCATCTGATGTTGTTGGAACGTTCAATCAATCAGAAAACCCTTCGGATCACTAACTTAGGCGTTCTGACCATTGTATGGCTACATGATTTCAGCAATGACCTCTGTACTTACAAAGCCATTTGCAAGTGGCTTCAACCAGAATACAGCACGTTCCACGAGCGAATTATCGATGTGGGTTTTTGGAATCGATGGTGGAACCTCGAAAAGAAAATGACTGATTACGACATCGTTGAGACCCAAACGTAGGTGGCTAAATAAAATAAAAACATCAAAATCTATTTGCTGTTACTTTGTTTTCTTTAAATTGTGCAACATTGCTAGAGATTTACTAAAATGCTCGCTGAAATCTCTATTCTCTTTTAACAGCTTCTTGTAGCGTTCTACGGATGTCACACAATCTGGTCTCAGAAGAAGTGTATAGCAATTAATTTGACTTTGCAACTTCGTGAAATATTTGATCAAGTGTTCGAGTATCTCAAGGCAGGAAGCAAATGGAAGTTGAAGGCAAGTTGCTTCCTCCAACAAAGGAAGATGTTCTGCTTCCATTTCATCTAAGAACTGTTCCAGTGCGCTGAAGGTATTCTTCACATTTGCAAGCGATGATGTGAGTTTTTGGCTTACATAAAGGAACCAAAATATTTCTTAGATTTTTTTTTTAAATAAATTTCAATTTCTTACTTGGAGCTCTCAAGAGCGCAGAACTTGGCTATGAATTCAGCATTAAGTTCACCTTCACAGGAATTAATTGCTTCAGAGGGAAAATGGAGTTTCGTTGGGACTCCCCTGTTAAGTGTTAGACTTAGAAAAGATAATGAACCAATGCAGAAACTTACTTGATAAGGATGGAGTAACGCTGGCCAAGTACCCAAAGCCTGTCGAGTATAGCACATTGGATTTCTTTCTCCGACTCTACAAACTCTTTGTGAACCTTGATAGAATCTTTGATCGTAATGAGATTTTTAACCAGGCATTCTCGATAATGTTCGGAAGAAAGCATGTCGGTTTTAAATAAATTGTAAAAACATATGAACGAAATTAACTATTAACGGCAGTAAAATTGTACTTATTTAAGCGGGGGTGAACAAAAAGAAAAACAACTTCAGCTGTAGGACTGTTCGATTCTAAATTGAGATCTGTTCAAGTCAAAAAAATATTCGGTCTGTCTGCAAGCTGAAGCCTCTTTTCATTGGTCGTTCGGAAACCCGAATCTCAAAATGACAGTTCTTCTGAAAAGAAGGGAAAACCATCTGATTTTAACTTTCAGAATCAAATTATTTTGAAGGATTCTGGACATTATATACCGAAAAATCCACTCTTATCAGATAAATAAGGTAAAACAAACCAAATCCAAAAGCATGATCTTTTGAAAGGCGTTCAGACGGATTCTGTATCGCCAATCAGAAACGTCATAGCTTCTCCGGATGAATAAACATGTCAACTCGAACAAACCAACAAACGTCAGCTCTCAGCTGTACCTTGGTCGATAGTCTCAATAAAAAAACTTCGATTTTGAGAAGAATAAATTCAAAGAAGTTTTATATCATCTGAAAATAATTTCATTAAACCGTAAGTTAAATCATATCAATTTCACTTTAACCTTGTAAAGAATTTTCATAAAAACATAATTTTTAAATATTATGTATGTACATATCTAGTTTCCATTTTCTACTGTAATAGGTATTCTACGAATAAGATTTTAGAAAAACCGTAAAACCAAATGTGTTGATTCAGACTTGTGAATGCATCCTATGATAAGATTCTCTGGGGATTCCGATTGTGATACAGTTTCTTTTAGTTAAGGGTTTTTGTATTTCGAAATCATTTTAGGTTAAAAGTACCTAAATATTTAAACAAATAAACAAAATCAGCCTAAACATGGTTTTTAAATGCCAAGAAGATAGTTTTTTGAAAGAAGTAAGTTAGATAAGCACAACCAAGGAAAGCGAAAATAATAAGTAGTCCTCGTGCCGATAATTCTAGTTTACTGGAACTATTATCTCTTGTGAACCTGCCAATCTCAAACTCGCTGATGCGGAGCTCCAAGGTTTCAATGTAATTTTGGATAACACTATTCTTTTTCCAGAAGGTGGCGGTCAGGTAAAACAATCATAACTTTTAAAAAAGCAAAACCAGCTTGACAGTTACGTTTCTTCAACAGCCCTGTGACTTTGGAACGTTGAATGAAAAGCCCGTTCGAAGTGTAATTCGTAAAGGCAATGAAGCAATTCACTTTGTAGAGCATACAGAGCCATTCGTAAAGGGGGAAAATGTTAAACAAACAATTGATTGGAATCGTCGGTTAGACCACATGCAACAGCATTCTGGACAGCATTTGATTACAGCCCTCTTCGCACGCGATTACAACTTCGATACGACATCGTGGTGGCTGGGAGCAGATTCTTCGTACATTGAACTAGCCACCAAAAATGTAACGAAAGATCAACTGAACGCAATTGAAGATAATGCCAACGATTTAATTGTAGAAGGCAGAAAAGTCAGCGTTGTTGTCACTTCACCTGAAGATGGTCTGAAGGTAGAGACATGAATTTCAGTTCAGAAAGTTCAAGCATTCATTGATATTTTCTAGTTTCAAGATGTTCGTGCGCCAAGAGGCCTGCCAGCCGACCATATCGGTCCGGTTCGAGTAGTTAGTATCGAAGGTATTGAGAGTAATATGTGCTGCGGAACACATGTCACCAATCTATCCCAGCTACAAGCCATCAAGCTGCTTCATGTCGAAAAATCTAAAGGCAAAGCTTATGTGCACTTTGTGGCTGGCAATCGAGTTGTAAAAAAGCTAGGCGAGTGCTACGAACGTGAACTTGCCATGAATAACGTCCTTAAGTATAAATTATAACAGTTGATCAATATTTGACATTTAAGTTGTTTATTTCTTTCAGAGGAGGCCCTGTCGTGCATTTGGATTTGATTCAAAAAGTTCAAGCGAATCTCAGGACTTTGAATAAAAGCTTCCAAAAATTGCTTAAGGACAACGCCACAATGGAAGCAGAAAAACTGAGTGCAATGCCCGAGAAGCCCAAATACTTTTCCATGCATCGCAAAGATGGAATAGAGCCAGACTTCATAAACACTTTTCTACGAAGTGCTCCAAGTGATGTTTTACTTCCTTTCCGTGGCTGACAACACCGGCAAAGGACATATGGTATTGAGGGGTGATCCCGATGTGATTGAAAAGCTCGGTCCAACTTTCTTAGATTTACTCGACGGCAAAGGCTCTAACAGCAAAGGTAACAACCTGCAGGCCAAGGTCAACAACGTAAACAAAATAAAAGATTGCGAAGCCAAGCTCAAGCAACACTTTTCTTAGTAATAGAGGAGGTAGGACGAGACTAGACATTTGTAAATTTAACGCAAAAGTATGGGAGTATCAATGCGCTTCACGAGGCTTGATGAAAACTATTCACCGGCGAAGGACCCTAGCGAACTCCGTAAATGGTACCTTTACAAACACTATAAATTGGTATTACTTAAGTCACTTCCAGTTCCAATAATAAAACACAGACACAAACATATAGTGGAAATATGAGTTTTTATTTCGCTTTTATCATTTTTTTCTATAAAAACAAACTCGCTGCACAGCAACCCAAATGACGATGTTAAATGTCAGACCTGCAAAAAGTATAACTGTAGATTCTGTCGTCTTTTTAGCATGTACAATTTTGAGCCTTACCTCGTAAGATGAGATTTTTTGTGATTTTATCGAAGTCTTCTGGCTTCTCTTTCAGATTCGAGTAGGGTTAAAATATCGCCTTCACGAACGGGTCCCTTGACGTTGCGGATGATCTGACGGTTTTGTTCGCCAAGGAATTCAACCTTAACTTGGGTACATTGTCCCTGTGAGCCGGTACGACCGAGAACTTTGATAACACGAGCCCAAACAACTGGTTTATCCATATTTATTTAATAATTTGGTGATTTTCTGCAGAGAAATTCACGTGTGCCAAACACCTAAAGTGACAGCCGGAAGAAGAAAGAGCGAGATGTTTGAAGAAAAAATGGCTGCTAATGTGCACTTAACGAAGGGTGAAGTTGGTTGTGATTGAAATAAAAATAAATCACCTTTTACATGGGCAATAGTTCTTGAAGTTTTGTTGCCTTAAGGTAAGTTCGCACTCAACGGATCTGCGCAAAGCAGAACAGAACTTCACGGTACCTTTTTGGAACACCCTTCCCTAATAATAAAATGTTGCTGGGGCCTTATTTGAGAAGAGGTGAGTATGGGAGAAGAAACTTGGTTGGAAAAAGGAAGTTAGATCGGTGTTAGTCATCATCAGTCATACTTAACTGCACTACTGTGATCGCTGACTGAGTGGAAGAAAAGTACAAATCCTGGGATTTATACTGTCCTTTCACTCAATCAATGCTATCTGGAGTTAATGCTCAATTGTTAAAGCAATCAATTACAATAGGTTTGTTCCTTTACTTTGAATTTCTGTTATTTTCTGTGCATTTCTGCGCATTTCAGTCCAAAGTTTTGTCAAAGTTTATATAAAAAAAATATTTTGACACAAGTTTGGACTAAAAATCACAGAAACCCAAAGTAAAGGATCAGACCTAATATTATAAACAAAAATTATTGGTGAGATGACACACATGACAGTTCGTGGAGAACCAGGGCCTAGTGACCTCCTGCAACTCTCAAACTACAATCATGCTGCTCGTGCATGTTTTTAGTAGGCAAGAGTGAAAATGATATAATAGGCTCCAGAACTTGGTGGCTCAGGCTTTATAGAAAGACTATAAACGAATAAATAAAAAAAAAAACAATTAAAAATAATTTTTGGTTTATGATTCCGTTTTATCAATTTTGTATGGGTTTTTACGTTTCGCTTTACGGTTACGTTACTTAATCCAAACAGTAATTAAAAAAAATAAATAGCTGCTACCAACTGCAAGATCCAAAGAACCATTTTCTGTGCATACAAAAAAAAAAATAAAAAAAAATAAAAACTAAGAAAATAATGCAAAATAATAGCTGTGTTTTTTTGCATGTCCAGATAAAATTGTGTGAAAAAAACGACAACAAAGCAAAACAATTTACATGTTAAATACAACAACAACTATGTCCATATAGAGTTAGCTAAGTCCAGATAATTAACTGGAGTTAACTTTTGTCCCGATAAAACGGTATTGCCAGACTACCATTGTCGTTGTGTTATCGATAATTTGTATAGAAATGTCAAATGTTTGTTGGTAAGATAGTTCAGAACAAAATGGCAGACCAAGGCAAATGTTGAAATGTCCCGATGTCGTAAATACAACAACAACTATATCCATATAGAGTAAGCTAAGTCCAGATAATTAACTGGAGTGAACTTTTGTCCCGATAAAATGGTATTGCCAGACTACCATTGTCGTTGTGTTATCGATATTTTGTATAGAAATGTCAAATGTTTGTTGGTAAAAGATAGTTCAGAACAAAATGGCAGACCAAGGCAAATGTTGAAATGTCCCGATGCCGTAAATACAACAACAACTATATCCATATAGAGTAAGCTAAGTCCAGATAATTAACTGGAGTGAACTTTTGTTCCGATAAAATGGTATTACTGGATTTCATTAAGATTTCGTTGAAATCAAGCATTTTCATTGAGATTTCGTTGAAACTTTCATTAAATCTTGTTCCATCACCTTGAAATATCAAAAGTTTTCAGCCGAAATCTCGGTTTTCATTTTGGTGGGAACATAGTATTATCGATATTTTGTATAGAAATGTCAAATGTTTGTTGGTAAGATAGTTCAGAACAAAATGGCAGACCAAGGCAAATGTTGAAATGTCCCGATGTCGTTTTTTTCGCCAAACTCCATATAGACATACAAAAAAACGCAGCTAATGTCTTTTTGCGATAAATAATACTAAAAAAGTAATAACAAATATTTCAATATTTTTGGACAAACGAATAAATCACATTTGTGACCACAAGCCCTACAAGTGAATCATTACCTCAAACTGTCGGTAATATCTTCTTCGCGCTTTTTGTAACAGTCATGATAATTGCAGTTTGCACCGACCTTTCGTATGATAGTTTTGCGAAACGTAAAAAAATGTTTTCTTTAAATTTGGTGAACAATAATTTTTTAGTTGATAAATAGAGTCCTTCTACTATGCATTGTTATCAAAAAAAGTAAAAAATATTGTATTTTAAAAATGGATGCCGAAAATCGTCTCCAGCGGAATCGGCCAAAAGTAAAAATATTTTTTTCGCCAATAGCACAGTTGTTCAAAAGAATAAACAAATTGTTTTTAAATCAAAATTTAAGCTTTCTGCATAATTTTTATAAAGTTTCCAATGAGCGACATTATCCCAAAATAAGTTTGAAAATTTTCCCTTTTGTACTTTTTCACTTTTTGGCCAATGTAGTTAAGGCTTTTTGCTATGTTCCCACCGAAATAAAATCTGAGATTTCAGTTGAAAACTTTTGATATTTTGAACCACTGGAACAAAGTTCCACAGAAATTTCAATGAAATCTCAATAAAAACTTTGGGTTTCACGAAATCTCAATGAAATTCTGCTCCACCCATTTGAAATCTCAAAATTTTTTAGCTAAAATCTCGGATTCTAATTTGTTGGGAACATAGTATTATAAACAATATTTCTGCATTTAAATTATAAAGGTCATTATTTTTTGACGACGCAAAGAAGAAAAAACAGAGAGTACTGGTACCCTTTGTGCAAGTTTTTTGATTATTTTAGGTCAAGAGAAGTTCAGGCAAAACTCATAATAGTTTTTAAAATTCCAGGGAACAAACATTTTTCGAGCGAAATATTTTCCATGTGAAACTTATAATAAGGATGATTTCATCCCACAATTGATTTATGCGCTAAATTTCGACCAATAAAGTGCAGTACGCAGATCGAGCTAAAATTTCACTCCCACATTTCTCTCCAAGCACCAGCTAATATCCAAGCTAAATTTTGACATAAGATTTTTGTGGAGATTACATCACAGTAAACAGCTGTTCTCTGAAAAGAAATTTTATTTAACAATTTCATAGAACTTTATTTCAGTATTTCAAGCGAATCTTATCAAATAAAATAGATTTTTCCCTTTGGCATGGAAAAATCGTGTACCTATTCTTCAATATTTCTCGTTCTCAATTTTGATTTCACAAAGTAAAATTCACATAAATCTAACAAATAAAACAATCTGTCACAATTTAGCTCAATTAATGTACCGAACAATTATTTGACGCGCTAAATTTTGACAGATAAGAGCTGTACAGTAAGAAACAAAAATTTGATTTTTAGCTGGAGCTGCGTACATCTCGGCTAAAATACTTCGCTAAATTTTAGCTTGGCTAAATTTTGGAGAGGATTTTGTATGGGAGTGAAATTTTAGCTCAATCTGCTATCCAGGCATAAGTGATGCTCTGCAGTATGACATGAAAATTTTAGTTTTAAGCTGTAGCTGTGTACCTCTCAGTTGAAGTGCTTGTCTAATGTCGTTTTCCTTTGGTTTTGTGTTCTGTTCCACTTATATGGAATATGGAAAATTATGAGTAGTTGGAGTGAAAAAGGAGTGGGAAAGGAGTACTCCTAACGCACAGTACGCAAATAGATGGTATTATCTTGCGCAGGTTTTTTAAAATGAGAACTGTCAGAAGGAATTAAAGATGGCTGCAATCGTGATGCCGCCCGCTCTATTATAACAACAACCACGAAAAAATTATTTAAATAATACTACGTTTTCATTAGAGCCGAAATGAGGTAATTTCGCAAATCACAGAAAAAGTGTTTTCATTTGTAATTTGTTAATTTCGTTTGACAGCTTATTTCGTTTTTGAATTTCAACTGACTTTTATACTGCGTTTTCATTAGGCCAAATGAGGTAATTTCGTTGAAAATTTCCAAATGCGATACGAAATCATCTCATTTCCCATACAAATTCACATTTCGAAATGAGATAATTTCAACCAAATTTGCACGAAATTAGGTTGGAAATTAAGTCAAAACCTAACGAACACACCCAATTAGCCACAGTTTGAAGAGCTCTGAATTGGTTTTGTATGAAAATGTCAAAGCGCAATGGAAGGAGACAAAAGAAAACAACAACAAAAAGCGATTTACAGCCAGTTGAAATTCAAAAATGAAATGAGCTGTCAAACGAAATTACCAAATTACAAATGAAAACACTTTTTCTGTGATTTGCGAAATTACCTCATTTCGGCTCTAATGAAAACGTAGTATTATACTGCGTTTTCATTAGGCCAAATGAGGTAATTTCGTTGAAAATTTCCAAATGCGATACGAAATCATCTCATTTTCCATACAAATTCACATTTCGAAATGAGATAATTTCAACCAAATTTGCACGAAATTAGGTTGGAAATTAAGTCAAAACCTAACGAACACACCCAATTAGCCACAGTTTGAAGAGCTCTGAATTGGTTTTGTATGAAAATGTCAAAGCGCAATGGAAGGAGACAAAAGAAACAACATCAAAAATCGATTAACAGCCGGTTGAAATTCAAAAATGAAAAACGAAATTATTACCAAATTACAAATGAAAACACTTTTTCTGTGATTTGCGAAATTAGCTCATTTCAGCTCTAATAAAAACGTAGTATTATACTGCGTTTTCATTAAGCCAAATGAGGTAATTTCGTTGAAAAATTCCAAATGCGATACGAAATCATCTCATTTCCCATACAAATTCACATTTCGAAATGAGATAATTTCAACCTAATTTGCACGAAATTAGGTTGGAAATTAAGTCAAAACCTAACGAACACACCCAATTAGCCACAGTTTGAAGAGCTCTGAATTGGTTTTGTATGAAAATGTCAAAGCGCAATGGAAGGAGACAAAAGAAAACAACAACAAAAATCGATTAACAGCCAGTTGAAATTCAAAAATGAAATGAGCTGTCAAACGAAATTACCAAATTACAAATGAAAACACTTTTTCTGTGATTTGCGAAATTAGCTCATTTCAGCTCTAATGAAAACGTAGTATTATACTACGTTTTCATTAGACCAAATGAAGTAATTTCGCTAAAAATTTCCAAATTCGATACGAAATCATCTCATTCCAATGCAAATTCACATTTCGAAATGCGATAATTTAAGCCAAATTTGCATGAAATTATGTTGGAAATTGTAAAAACCTAACGAACACACCCAATTAGCTGCAGTTTGAAGAGCTCTGAAAAGGTTTTGTATGAAAAAGTCAAAGCGCAATGGAAGGAGGCAAAAGAAAACAACAACAAAAAGCAATTAACAGCCAGTTAAAATTCAAAAAATGAAATTAGCTGTCAGACGAAATAACCAAATTACAAATGAAAACACTTTTTCTGTGATTTGCAAAATTACCTCATTTCAGCTCTAATGAACACGAGCAGACATACTAAATAGCTCAAAAAAAAATTTTTATTTGCTTAGCAATTAACAAATGAACACACACATAACACACAACAAATTTCAGTCACACATCACGATATCCATCATTTTCCACTGATTTTGACATATGCGCAGAACTGAACAAAAGTGAAAACGCTAATGATATTACCTTTATTTATGTGTACTGTGCTCCTATAACGTCTAATCGAAAATGAAACAAAATGCTTGGTTAAATTTTGGAGAAAATTTTGTGCGATCTGCGTACTAGTATAAGGTAGAACTATAATAGTCGGGAGACCACTTAAGTGGTCGTACGAAACCGAGCGAATACAAGGAGTTCATATGTTGCGCCCATAATTGCGATTTGGTACTGTTCGTCTAGTCTTCGTTAACTTTTGGCGTCAGACGTGAAGGGCGCTCACCGACCGCTCTTTCGTAAGTGGGCGAATGCAAAAATCAAAGTGGTGGAATCAAACTAAAAAAAAATGGCATGGTGCATAGTTTTCAACTTTTTTCTTCTGTTTGATGAATGTGAAGTAAAATCTCTAAATTTTCTGTAAATTAATTTTGATCACATCGAATTTTTGTGGTTTCGCAAAGTAAATAACCCCGAGGCCACACGAGCAAGTACTTGCAAGCAAGTTGCAATACATACACATTATGTTTACTAACCCTGAGGCCACACGAGCCAGTACTGGCTAGCCAGTCGCAATACACTCACATTTTTTTACTAACACACACAAACCTGAGCAACTGGCTCGTCAACTGGCTTGCCTTTTTTGTAGCCAGTTGGGAAGCCAGTAGAGCAGCCAGTAACAGGGTTCGGTAGTACTATTTCGTAGCATATTTGGAAAAATAGGATTAAAGCTTAAGTTTACTCACATTTTCTTTTACAAAATATTAATAAAATAAATACCGGGAGTCCATGCCCAGTCCTTAAGAAATCAAAGTCTTATAAATTTACTAAGCGATCTAAAAAATGTTTGAAGATGAATTAAGCCGGAACCACACTCATTTCATCTGGTGTGTTGTAGGGTCTTATTTCCGTTCAAGAAGAAAGCCAAAAAAAACTGGCGAACTAATTGATTAAAAGCTCTCCCAAACCGACACGAACATTCACTGACTACATTTTTTTGTCGTTGTTTACCATTGTGTTTCTGTCGTATTTTGTATCGCTGCGCGCGAAAAATAAAACAAGAGTTTTTACGATGAATATTGTTTTGTCATAGAAATAAGTTAAGGCTCTCCAAAACCAACGCGGAAAATTCTTAATGACAACGAAACTTTGGCTTTAGTTGTTTTTTGCTAGTGATGTTGCATGGCGTTAGTGCGTGTGTTTTAATGCATTTTTATGTTCACATAAAAAGAAGTAGCATGTTAAATACAAAAACAATCCGGTATAATTCCGTATTGTTGTTGTATTTTACATGCTTCTCTTTTGGAAAGCGAAGATAAAAATGTACTTCTGACAAGGCTAACAACAATACTGAATTATACCAAATTGTTGTTGCATTTAACATGCTACTTTCTTAAGCGAAGATAAAAATGCACTAAATACAATGGCTAATGACAGTTTGCAACATGGTAGGCTTGATAAGTGAGCACAAAGTATTTAAAATGCCACTCCACACCACACAGAAGATAGATGGAAGTGGTTCCATCTTCAGTCTTGAAAAAGTGGCAAATCGTAGTAGCTAAATTCTTTTCCTTGAAATCGGAGTAGATTTACTCCGTTTGGAGTAAGATCCGAACGCTGGCCAGTAGAGAAGCCAGTTTGGCATGCCGTCTACGTCACAGCATATACACGAATAGGAATTTGACAGTTAGTGTGTGTAGCCAACTGGCTAGCCAGTACTGGCTCGTGTGGCCTCAGGGTAACACAAACAAACCCAAGCAACTTGCTTATCAACTGGCATGCAAGTTTTGAAGCCAGTGAGAATTAACATTGAACAAACAATTACATATTTACACTTTTTTTTACTTTCAATCGCTTAAGTGCATTATGGGTTACCTATGAAACTGACGTTTTGGAAAGCTACTTTTTGGTCGGTTTTGACATAAGCTTCCGACAGCTTCCGCCTATTGTTCTACCTTAAGCTAGAACTATAATGCTCGGAGGGGCACTTAAGTGGTCGGAAGAAAACAAGCGAATACAAGGAAAGCATACGACGGTGACTATAATTGCGGAGTGGAGCGTTTCGTCAAGTTTCGTTCAACTTTGGTTACGGAAGTGAGGTGCGCTCCGGAGCGCACCTCACTTAAGTAAAACTGACATTTTGGTGAAATAGGAGTGCCAAAAAGAGATAGATGATAATTACATTATGGGTGTGTTCCCCTTTTTTCGGTACGGAAAGCTACTTTTCGTTGGTTTTTGACATTAGCTTCAGTGCCCTTCCGACTATTATAGTTCTACCTTTAAAATTGAATAAATAAAAGAAAACTGAACGAATTATCAAAATCGAAGCTCGCGGACACATCCTCGAATCTGTCATCGCGTGTAGACACTTCGGCAAAACGCGGCTCCACGTAATAACAATTTTGTAGAGTTTCTAATGACAGTGGCGAGTGAAAGTATCGCCGTTTGCTTACACCACCGCATTCATTGGACACATCGACATCGCGTTTAATCTATTTTTGGGGCTTTTCTGTCATTTCTTCGTCTGCCGCAGTGGTCTATTGTAAGAGCATCTTTAATTTATAAAACAAATTAAATTTTATCAATAAAAATAAAATGAAGAACTATCTCCTCCTCCTGCTGTTAGTCAGCCCACTCATCATTTGCACTTTCAACAGCCGTAAGTACAAAATTTCCTCATAAATGTCCACAAATTTGGGATTGTTTCCCAATACGTGGCACGAGTTTTATTTGGTACCCTTGGAATGGGTGCAACCGCCCTTTCTCTTTTGTCAGAACTGATCTTAAAATTTTTATCTCGATTTTAGCAAAAACATTTTCTGCGTTCGCCGAAGATGACATCGAGGATGACCTTGTTGATGTGGAGGGTGATGATGGAGCAGTTACTGGTGAGGACGTCGAGGTAGATGAGGAAGGTGAGACGACGAAGTCGCCTAATGCAGACACCTATTTGCTCTTCACTAAACCTTTGTATACACCTGGAGTCCAACTTGATTTGCCTGGTGGTAAACCAGTCGAATTCCTGATCGGATTCGCGAATCAAGGCCAAGACGACTTCGTCATTGAAACAGTTGAAGCGTCTTTCCGCTACCCCATGGACTTCAACTACTACATCCAAAACTTCTCGGCCGTCGCCTACAACCGCGAAGTGAAGGCTGGCTACGAAGGAACCGTCTCCTACTCCTTCCTGCCCTCAGATACCTTCGCTGGACGTCCTTTCGGTCTGAACATTGGTCTAAACTACCGCGACTCGAACGGTGCTCATTTCACTGAGACCGTCTTCAATGAAACTGTTCTCATTTCCGAAGTAGATGAGGGATTGGATGGAGAGACTTTCTTCTTGTACGTTCTCCTCGGAGGAATCGTCATTCTCCTCTTGGTTCTTGGTCAGCAGATGCTCCTAGGCTCTTCGGGCAAGAGGAAGCGTTTCACCACAACAAAGAAAACTATTGAAACTGGAACCACCAGTGATGGCAACATCGACTACGATTGGGTACCAGAAGCAACTCTTCGTGCTCTCCGTAAGTCTTTCCCTCACATATTCAATTTAAATTAGATTCTATACAAATCTTTTCTTATTGTAGAAAAATCACCACCCAAGTCACCAAAATCCAAGACATCTCCCAAGCCAAAGGCTAGCCAGAGCCCAAAGCAAAGCCAGAGCCCCAAGCAGAGGAAGGCGAAGCGCTCCGCTGGCTCTGATGATTAGAGTTTAAGACTGTACGGTAGTGTTCTGTAATTTTATGAGAATTATGAGTTTTTAGAGCTTGAGAAGTTTTTTGTCTTCGTTACTTGAAGACCTTTGAAGTTTTTCTTTATTTTCATTTTCTTTTTTTTTGATACTCTTTGTTTATGTTCCCATATTTTTTTTAAATAATAATTTCATTTATAAGCTATCCGTAAAGAAACTAAAAATAGTAGACAAAAAATGTTGAGTTTCATTGCCTGTGCTAGAATAAGATCTACGTGATTTTTGATTTTTTTACAAATGAAAATTATTGTGGCACAATGAAAATTTGATAAAAAGAAAAAATAAAGAAATTCAAAAAAAGTAAACAATTTTTATTTAGAGATGGATAATTTCCAAGGGTTTGAGGTAAGAGGGTCTGGAATATTCATATCGTTGACTCAGAAAACTCTAAAGAATATTTATGGTTTTTATAAGTCATTTGAATGCCGGCCAAATGGGGCGGGCTAGGAAAACGCCATTAATTCATTTCTTGAGATGGTTAAATATTTGAGAATAGAGTATAAATCCATAAGAACACGCTAAATTGCCTCAGTACATTAATTGCGATAGTACGATTTTAGTACATACAACAGTTCAGCCAAGAAGCAGGGTTCTAATTTCTAGGGCTGGAAGCGGCCATCGTTGTTTCAGTAAAACAAATATAGTTTTAATGGTGGGAATGGTATATAATGGAAGGAAGCCTTTTCATTTGCAGTTATAGCTTTCAGAGCATTATCGCTTTACTGTCGTTTTGGTAAAACGACAACCGTAATGGAGGTTAATGCATGACAATGGAGAATTTCTCGAAATAACAACCTGACTTTTCAGGACCTGAAGCAATACAATAAACTAGTACATAGTAATATGAAATTTTAACTTGAACTTTGTATATGTTTTCATATACAAAGACTTGAATTATATTCAGTAACTCCACTTAAACAGAGGAACTTTTCTTCATTTTCTTTTACTAATATATAGTTTATAAATTACTAAACAGTGTGACTTTTCTTGTACATATGTATATATATTTAGTCCAGGAAAATTAGATATGGGCTTGGATGTAACATATAGAAGAAGAGTTTTCTGTGCGATCTTCGATCTTTCCTTCTATATTTTGACCCTTACCGTTATCATTCTTTACAAAATCATCCATGTTTCGATTCGTTTCTAAGATACCTAAATGATGGCATCATATTTTCGACAAAAATTGACTTTGATCGTTATTTCCCGCAGCCCTTTATATACATACCTATACATACTTGTTCCAGCTCAAAAAAGTATGTTAAATGGAAAAAATCGGCAAGTGAAGAAAAACGCTGGTATTTGATATTTTCCTATATAGCTTTAGAAATATGGAAGTTAGAAAAAAACATAAATAACAAACATGGAATTTGCTTAAAACCCGTTGATGTTATGTGTATGTATTTCCTTTGCTGTTGGCGTTGCCTGGAGGGGGGGGGGGGGGGGCAAGAGGATGCATTTGGATTTTGAAATTTCTCATTATTGGGTGAACGGATTTAAATTAAATTATTAATAAAGAGCTTCCAAAAATTTTAAATAATATTGCATATCAAAATGTTAAAAAAAATGTTTTGAATAAACTTTTAGTTTTTTTTCGAAAATTCGATATTTCAAAATTGTGTTTGACCCCCCCCCCCCCCCCCCGCTGGACAAAATCCAGCGGGCGTTTATGTACACTTATGTAGGTACTTGAAACCATCAACTATCATTAATAGCCTATTGAATAGACCGGAAAATGAGAGGTATAAAGGAACAATTACGTGCAAGGGTTTTTATTATTGAATATGTTTGTCTGGCCCATAAGCATGCTTAAAACCAAAAATGCTACTAAATTCACCCATGCGTTTCTGAGAGAATGGTCACACTGGCCACTTTTCAGTATTTTTGGTATAACTCGAAAACTAAGCCGAATTTAACAATTTTACATTCAATACTTTTTGTTCAAAATTAAATTTTCTATTGAAATGGATAGTTCAAAAAATGTTACTAAAAAATTTAAGCAGGAAAAGTTAACAAAAACCAACTTAAAAAAAATCAAAAAATCAAGGATATCTAAATTTTTTAATAAATTGTGCATAACTTTTTTTGAAGCAAAGATAGGGTCAAGATATGCAGAGACAAAACAAAGTAAAGACAAAAGGCCTTAATATGGCATGTTGAAAAATTAATATATGTTCAAAATTGACAGAGATATTCCCATTCAAACCTTATCATTTCTTATAATTTTTCTCAGTTTTGGCCCGAAAGTTCCTTTTTCGGTACAATATGGCAAATTTCACTTTCGTAAAAATGTTCGAAATCAAAATTTTGATGTAATATGACATTAGAGCTATAGAGAATTTATAAAAAGGATGTAAGTTCGCAATTTCGTTTTTCAGCTGTTTTCAAATGCGTTCAGACCTACAGACCGAACGGCTGGTCCGATTAACATAAGATTTGGAATTAGCTGCTAGGAACGTTAAATTTGTCATAAAGTACCAAAAATAGGCTTTCGGGCAAAAACTGCGGATAATGATAAGAAATGGTAAAGTTTGAATGGCTATATCTCTGTCAATTTTCAAATAATATGGCTTTTTTAACATGTCATATTAAAGCCGTAAGACTCCAGTTTACTTTGTTCATGAATGTCTTGAGCGTATCTTTGCTCCAAAAAAAGTTATGCGCAATTTAGAAAAAAAATTAAAAATCTTTGATTTTTCGATTTTTTTTATGTTGGTTTTTGTTTACTTTTCCTGCTTAAATTTTTATAAGAAATTTTCCAAACTATCCATTTCGATAGAAAATTTAATTTTGAACAAAAAGTATTGAATGTAAAATTGTCAAATTCGGCTTAGTTTTCGAGTTATACCAAAAATACTGAAAAGTGGCCAGTGTGACCATTCTCTCAGAAACGCATGGGTGAATTTAGTAGCATTTTCGGTTTTAAGCATGCTTATGAGCCAAACAATCATATTCAATAATAAAAACTAGAGCTCTTGAAACCCGGGTACCCGAAGACCCGCCCGGGTACCCGGGTACCCGAATACCCGGGTATTACCCGGGTAGTACCCGGGTACTACCCGGGTAGTACCCGGGTACCCGGTTCCTCGAATTACCCGGGTACCCGAGTACCCGAAATACCCGAGTACCCGGGTACCCGGGTACCCGAGACCTCGAGTACTCGGGTACCCGGGTAATTCGAGTACCCGGATACGCGAAAATTAAAAAATACACACTTTATTACTGCACAAATTCACTTTATTTGGTCTAGGTTAATTTTATTTTTGTGCTACAGTCGAATTTATACATTTTAAATGCAGAAAATCAACTTTTATAGTCCATTGCTGCCGGTCCTCGGGTACCCGAGATACATATGTAGGTACCCGGGTACTCGGGTACCCGAGACACACGGGTACCCGGGTACTCGGGTACCCGAGACACATGAGAACTCGGGTACCCGGGTACCCGAAGACTTGCCACTCGGGTACTCGGGTACCCGGGTACCCGGGTAATACCCGGGTATTTTTCTACCCGAGTACCCGGGTACTCGAGAAACCGGGTATTACCCGGGTTCAATCAAGAGCCCTAATAAAAACCCTTGCACGTAATTGTCCCTTTTTAAAAGGTCTATTCAATAGGCTATAAGTATAGTAGTTATTATAAAAGGTCAAGAATTCAGAGTTTTTTTTTGAAATACCTCAAGATACCTTCCTCCCTCGTTTAAATAGGTACTTCTGGTCGTCTAAGGAAAAAAAAATTATATCCAGCATGTTGCTAATATTTATTTCATCAAAAGTGCAGTAAATCGAAAAAAAAAAGTTTTTGTTATTTTCAATTTGCTCAAAAACTAGGAGGATCACAATCATCAGGTTTCTTGTGCTCAATTTCAAATCGATAAGAGGTTTCTAGTGCTCGACTTTAAATCGATAAGAGTACTGTATAAAAAAGGTAATTTTTTAGTTTTAATTCTTCGTTTGAAAATATTTTTTTCAAAACTTATTCATTTAGTAACTTAACTTTGAAATAAAATAATTGGTAAAAAAGCTAAAACTTTTTGTTATAAGTGTTGCCGTTGTTTTTTAATAATTGTTTTAAGTCCTATTTTTATTAAATCCCTCTCTTATTTAGAGGAGGGGAATCAGACCCCTTCCCATAGAATTTTGTTCTTATGTTGACTCAACCTATACAACTATACTACTTACATCTCCCACTTCTGGCGCGCTAGAATCCCAAACCATCCCACTATACGTTTTTGTCTGTACAGGGTATATATCGCGCCTCCGGTACAATAACGACGTAATTGCACTTTTCTTAAATGTTGAGGAAACACGTTTAAAGTTTGCGTGCTTATTCAAAATACAATAACGCAATAAAATAGGCCTACAGAATCGACTTCAAGAGTCCTAAAAATAGCTGATTATTCAGTGAGTTAGATTTCATATTATTACCTTTTATATCTTTCACCAGTTTCTTTTTTGAGCTTTTGGAGGGTTTGAGGAACCTCAACTGTGTCATTTTTGATCCAGGAATTAATTTTTTTTGACAGTTGAGTCGGTCTTACTCTAAATTAATGGGCATTTTAGAATTGAAACACGCTTCTTAAATGTATTCAAAAATGTATGTTTATTTAAAAGGCTGTTGTAAAATGTCTCATAATATTGAGGAACAATGTTTGTTTTTATTAAGTGAAGGAGGTCTTCCTTCTTTCTGTTTGGAATTGGAATTTTGCATGTGTAGGCTGGCGTTAGCTTAATATTTTCAAATAGTTTGATGTTTATAGCTCGTCCACGGCCTTGAATTGGAGCAAGGATCCACTCTCCTTCGAAGGAAGTCTTGTATTTGTAGGTTTCCTATCCTTCTTCAACTGTAACCATTTTCAACTCCGAAATTTTCATTTGGTCGTTATTCGAGTTTTTTGTTAGGTTAAAGGACATTTCATCGGTCAACAATTTTAGGTCTACAAAGTCCTTGTAGCTCATTTCAATTACTTGGTACGGAGGCCCCTTTTTCCGAGCACTTCGAATAAGTGATATATACGTGATATACAAACAAACTGTAAATTAAAGAGCACTTAAAACAAACAAACAAAAAACTCACAAACAACGACGCAAAGTGCTGTTATGTCATTGTTGCCCTAAGATAGGGGGCATTCAAAGTTTCAGATATCTGGCTTCTGATTGGTCAACTGTCAAAAAATATCTGAAAATTCAGATGACTTTTGGTTACGTTTGGTTACGTTTTATTCTGAATTTTCAGATGAGAATTTTCATCTGAAAATTCAGATAAAAGAGATGGAAGATACGTTCTGCCAAAAAAAGCGCAAACATATTCAAATGAGAATTGAACTTTACTGTTTGATGACTGATGGAAGTGGGCACATACTGCGAAAAGTGAAATTTATAGCTATCCAAATTTAAATCGAAAGTGTTATGTGTTTCGCTGGAAGATTCAACAAATTATTTTATGTGAAGAGCGCTACTTTGGACTGTTATCGGAAAAATAGTACTTAACATTTACTGGTGAAGTTACTTTTTACTTGTTTAAGTTACTGATAACTTCATTCATCGTTAGTTTTTAATTTTCAAATAAAATAAAAGTTCTAATTTAATTCTTTTCAATGTAAAAATCAAAAGTAAATGCAATATTTTGACAAAACTAAAACAGCTGACTTTCGACTGAAAATTCAGATTTTTTTGCATTCAACGTAACAAAATTTCTGAATTTTCATATCTGAATTTTCAGATCTTGCGGTGAATGCGCCCATAGACACTCATTTACTGACCTTTCGTACGTTACGGCGCGGCGTTCTAATGACTTTGCACAACTACTATTTACAAAGTATCGCGCGCAACTGACAATTATGTCTTTGTTGCATTGAAAAGTTTTTTTGTTTCAGCTTTTGTGGCGCGCAAAGTACAATAAATTACGTCTTTCTTGCTCCGAAAAGTTTTATAGATTCAGCTTTTGTGTCAAACAAAAAAGTGGCCTCTTTTGGACACTAGCAAAGATACAATTACGTCGATTTTACCACGTATACAACTTGAAATTTGGGACATTATGGCATTTTTAACTCAATTTCATAAAAAACTGCAATTACGTCGTTATTGTACCGGAGGTGCGATATGTATGTATGTACATCGGGCTAGATCCTAACCGAATTGACGGACAGAGTATTTTTATGTGATTCGTTAGAGGGGAAATTCAAGATTCTTTATATAACACATTTAGGTACATACAAAGAACGGGTAGCAGCGATACAACAATTTCGGTTTTCTAAGACTTTTTCGAAAATTGCCCCAAGGACTTAATTAAAACTTTGCAGCTCTGCAAATTACGTGTTCTCCGCAGTTTTAACAAAACTGCACTTTGAGTTTTTGGCAAAAAAAGCAAAGCACGGAATTAGAATTTATACGTATTATTCGCAAAATTCCCTATATTCCAAGTAAATTTTGTTAAAAATTTGCTCGCATATAGGTAGGTACTTCTCTTCTCTTAACTGGAAATCAAAATATCCAAAATTTTAACAATTCAAGTTAAAAGTTCAAGTGAGCTCAACTCCATAATTTCGTTTCGACCAGGTACGATATTTTTTCTTCATATTCTATTGTTACGAAATTTTAACAAATAAATTTCTTTGTATGTAGGTACCTACATTATAGGGTGGTCGTTATAATGGGTTTTTTTGAGCTTTATTATTTGGATGGGCCTAAATCAGCTCTAAATGAAGAAAAAACAATTCCTTAATTTTTTCAGATTTTTATTTTCATCCCTTATAGTCGCTGGTAGGGGTAAATTAAATGTCCCTTTTTTTTGGAAATTCGCGTAGAATCTGCCGAAAAATTCAGAGCATGTAGGTGAGAAGTAGACAAGAAAAAAATCTTACTGGAGGAGGTTAATATCCGCCACCGATTGGAAGGGAGGGGCAATTTAATAAAATCATTGCATAAAATAGAAACAAATTGATTAAAAAACAACGGCAAGACTTGCAGTAATTTTTTGTAGCTTTTTGGAAAGCCAGAAGTCCATTTTAATAGTTGATTATTTAATAAAGTTCTTTGAATAAACAATTTCAACAAAATCTGTTTTCAAACCTATAATTTAAAAAAAAATAATAATAATTTTTCTTCAAAATATTGAGTTTGAAACAATTTTTTTGCCAAAACTGTTAATTTTAAAACAAACCGTAAGAATGGACTTCTATCTTTTCAAAAAGCTACAAGACATTACTGTAAGTATTGCCATTGTTTTGTAATTATTTTTTTTCTTTTTTTTGCGAATATTTTATTAAATTGCTCTTCCCATCCAAGCGGGGGGAGAAATTACCCCCCTCCTGTAGGATTTTTTCTTGTCTAGTTCCCACCTCTCTGAATTTTGGCAGATCTTACGCGAATTTTCTAGTATGCATAAACAAAATGGGAAATTTAATTTACCCCTACCAGTGACTATAGGGGATGAAAATAAAAATCTAAAAAAATTAACGACCACCCTAATGTACATAAGTACATATATGTATAGAAAAAAATAAATGAACAATTCCTTTCTTAATACTTTTTCAATAACAATGTAATTTTATTATAAAAAAGTAAACTTTATATTCATAACGTCATCGTCATCTCTGAAATAACTTATTTTCCCTTCAAAATCGATGAAATGTAACGTTATCAGGCGTTGGCCGTTACTATTTTAAAATGCCGTTACATATTATTTCGAGATTCATTCAACATGGCCCGATAACGATCGCCATTGACTGTAACGGCCACTCGAAGAAAAATGGCGCAATTATGCCTCTGGACCAAAATCCGCACCAAACAGTGACTCGCTTCGGGTGTATCGGCATTTCAATGGCGTGCGGGTTTTCTGTGCCCCAAATGCGACAATTTTGCTTGTTTACATACCCGCCAAGATCAAAATGAGCTTCATCTGAAAAGATGATTTTTTTGGCAAAATCGGCATCTTCTCTAAGTCGATCGCAGGCCCACTTAGCGAAGCAGCCATTTGAATGAAATTATTTTCCATTATTAACCGGAAGGATTGTACTTTCAAATAAAAAAAAAAAATTTGAGAAAATATTCAGTAGTTTTTTTTATAGCATTTTCAAAAAAAAAAGTTATTTGGCGGACCCTTTATATAGTATACCAATATATGTACACAGAGGTACTCAATATCGAGTATACTAAAAAGCAGTTTTTGTTTCAAACTTTCTTATTCGAATATCTCAAAAACTAGAATTTAGTTTTTTGTTTGTTTATAATTTTAACTTTAGTACATGCCTGTAAGGACCTTAGACAAATCTGATTGTCTTCCGGTGGGCTTAAGGTCAATTATTTATTCTGTACCTCTTCTTCTTTATACTTATTTTTTTTTATTGCGTAATATTCAAACTAATACAAAAGCAAACAAAAAGTAAGGATATATACAACCATTGATTTTAAAACGTCTTTTTCAAGATCTTTTAAAACGTACTATAAAAAAATACACAAGCAGGTAAGATGTATACATTCTTATATATAACAGTTGTCTGAAGAAGGGTGTAATCACAACCAAAGCGTTGTTGACACACTAGATTTGAAATCATATGGAGTTTATAATCTTATTAAATACAACGAGTAACGTCCAGTTAAGGCTGAGGTGCTGAGTGAGTAGAGAAAAGAATGGTACCTTGAGTGGGGCCCAAACCAACACCTCCAATAAGTTAGCAAAATGAAAGTATAATCTGGCTTTGACAATCAAAACTGTGTCAACCATTGTAAGACATTATGTAAAACAAAGACAATATACACATATGAAACTTCTTGCAAAAATGTATTATAACCATATCTTGTAACTTATTAATTTCGTAAGAACCCTTGCAAACAACAGCTTTTCTGGTCGATAGTTTAGTTGGGCTATTAATCAATCAGTATGAAAAGATTCGGTATTGGCCGATGAATAAGTTTGATATGCCAAGGGATAGGATTGCCTTTTAACTAAAGTATCTTGGCAGCCCAACCTAACCAAATTATCGGCCGGTAGACAGTCTGTAGTGTGAGGGGCTCTAAGTGTACACTTAGGCGTATACGTATTTTTTGTGTGTGTTTATGATAATTTATTGTTTTGATTTGATAGTGGAGTTTTCAACGTAAAAGATATTATTATTTTAAATAAATTTTAAACACTTACATATTTAGTCCAGTAACTATATACATTAGACCTTGCGTCAGGTCCGGTAGCTCTGATTTTTTGCTGAGTTATTTATGATGTTGGCCTAGTATTAAATCTGATTTTTCGACCTCAAGCGCCGAACGCAACATTGGTTAAAATCCAAAAAACCGCGAATTTTTCGCGGTTTTTTCACTTATTGGCTATTTTAACCATTACGCCTTAACTTCCGAATAAAACATTGCTCTACAATTTCAACCTTACTAAATTTGCTTCAATTTGAGTTCAAAGCCGGTTCTGTAGACATAACGGTTTCCAAGGGACGGCATTTCAAAATATAGCAATAAAAAATTTAAAACAACAAGTAGTATATAAAACAGTATAATAACAAAAACATGGTCTTTGACATATGCTGCATCAAAGCAATAGAGCGTGTAGATTGGGCCAAAAGAAGAAAACAATAGTAATGGATGGGGGGTATATATCCCCTCGTTTAGGCGGGAGGGGCAATTTTAAGAAAAGTTGACTTCAAATAGAAAAATAACCATAAAAATACAATGGTAATATCTGGACGAAAATCCATTCCTTATCTCAAAGCCAGAAATCCATTCTTTAATTTTTTTTTAAATAAAGTTTTTTTAGCTGATATTTTTTGAAAAATTTACTTTCAAACTCGATTTTTTTTTGTTATTCTATTTTTTTTTTATTTTATGGTATTAAGTACTATTTTTGATTTTGATTTTCAATGCCCTTATTAATTCTTAGTTAAAAACTGAAAACCAAATGCTAAAATGACTTCTAGTTTTTGATAAAACTGAAATTAACATGATCAACTTCACTGTTTTCAGTCTAGTATCCTTTTTCTTCGGGGTGGGAGGGCTCTGCCTCAGATGCGGTAGTTCTGATTTTTAGATGAGTTGTTTATGATGTTGGCCTTAGCAATAATCCGAGCTCGAGCGGCGAACGCAACTTTGTGAAATACGCAAAAAACCGTGAAATTTTCGCGTTTTTTTCAGTTATTGGCTATTTTAACCTTTAAAGCCTGCTTTTCAATTATAACTTTGCTCTACCATTTCAAAATAATTAAATGGGCTTCAATTTGAGCTAAAAATCAATTCAAATTGTGAATTTTTTTCATCAACTTTTGAGTTTAGAATGCTGCAAATCAAATTGAAGGGGGCTTATTCACCCCTTGTGTGAAATCGTTTGCCCCTTTTCAATGATTTTTGTATACTGTGTAGTGTGTCACGTTGGCTTTATTTTGAGATCTCAGTCATGAACATCGGATGAGTAGAAACGGAGTTATGATTTTTTAAAGTCAACCATATAAAACTCGAACTAAAACATTCGCTTCAGATAACTCTTTGGTTGGTACTGAACTGAGTACTGTTTTAGTTCGAGTTTTATATGGTTGACTTTAAAAAATCATAACTCCGTTTCTACTCATCCGATGTTCATGACTGAGATCTCAAAATAAAGCAAACATGACACACTACACAGTATACAAAAATCATTGAAAAGGGGCAAACGATTTCACACAAGGGGTGAATAAGCCCCCTTCAATTCGATTTGCAGCATTCTAAATTCAAAAGTTGATGAAAAAATTCACAATTTGAATTGATTTTTAGCTCAAATTGAAGCCCATTTAATTATTTTGAAATGGTAGAGCAAAGTTATAATCGAAAACCAGGCCTTAAAGGTTAAAATAGCCAATAACTGAAAAAACCGCGAAAATTTCTCGGTTTTTTGCGTATTTCACAAAGTTGCGTTCGGCGCTCGAGGTCGAAAACTTGGATTATTGCTAAGGCCAACATCATAAACAACTCATCTCAAAATCAGAACTACCGCATCTGAGGCAGAGCCCTCCCACCCCGAAGAAAAAGGATACTAGACTGAAAACAGTGAAGTTGATCATGTTAATTTCAGTTTTCTCAAAAACTAGAAGTCATTTTAGCATTTGGTTTTCAGTTTTTTACTAAGAATTAATAAGGGCATTGAAAATCAAAATCAAAAATAGTACTTAATATCATAAAATAAAAAAAAAAAATCGTCTTTTTATCAAAATTTTGAGTTTGAAAGTAGATTTTTCAAAAACTATCAGCTAAAAAAACATTATTTAAAAAAAAATTAAAGAATGGATTTCTGGCTTTAAGATGAGGAATGGATTTTCGTCCAGATATTACCATTGTATTTTTATGGTTATTTTTCTATTTAAAGTCAACTTTTCTTAAAATTGCCCCTCCCGCCTAAACGGGGGGATATATACCCCCCATCCAGTACCATTGTTTTCTTCTTTTGGCCCAATCTACACGCTCTATTGTTTTGACGAAGCATATGTCAAAGACCATGTTTTTGTTATTATACTGTTTTATATACTACTTGTTGTTTTAAATTTTTTATTGCTATATTTTGAAATGCCGTCCCTTGGAAATCTTTATGTCTACAGAACCGGCTTTGGACTCAAATTGAAGCAAATTTAGTAAGGTTGAAATCGTAGAGCAATGTTTTATTCGGAAGTTAAGGCGTAATGGTTAAAATAGCCAATAAGTGGAAAAACCGCGAAAAATTCGCGGTTTTTTGTATTTTTACCAATGTTGCGTTCGGCGCTCGAGGTCGAAAAATCAGATTTAATACTAGGCCAACATCATAAACAGCTCAGCAAAAAATCAGAACTACCGGACCTGACGCAAGGTCTAATGTATATAGTTACTGGACTAATAATATGTAATAGGATTTTAATAAATAGGTAAGAAAACTATTTTTTGTTGCCTTTATTTGTATGCTCCTTATGTATGATCGTTGCCCTGGTAAAATATTAGGTGATGTTATCGTGTGCTCATAGAGAGCACAGGCTGGTTCGTAAATGAGCCAGTCTATCTGAATCATTAGTTTAGGAGCATCTCTGCTTTCTTTTTTGTAAGGGGATCACAATGGACCAACAGGCCCCCGTGTACGCAACAGCCTGTGCACACAACCTATCGTGTGGGGATACATATCAAGTAGGTAATGGAGCAGGAGATCTTGTTTTCATTATGGTCACATGGATCCAAAATTTGCTTTCGGAAATATTATATAATTTATGTCACGGTGGTACATAATACTAACCATCGTTTTTCTTCAAAATTGTTTTAGGTAAACTTCGCTAGAATATTTTTACTTGCGATATACATAGGTCCTACAGGACAAGTTTTGGATTCGTGCAAACAAAAATTTTGAGATAACAAACAAACGTAACATTACGATGATAGAGAACACGAACAAAGTGGATCGCACAATTCTGTCTGTCTGTCTGTTTGTATCTGAATCTACAGCCTAAGCCAATGATGCAATTTTCTTAAAATTTTGAACTTAAGGTCCAGAGGGGAAATTGATTTTTTTTTAGCTCTTAAAATAACGGTACTTGCCATATAACCGTTAAGGAAAAGCTAATTTATCTCAAAAACGGCTCCAACGATTTTGATACAAAAAATCAGTGCATTATTGTAGGTATGGTACACTTTTTGGTGAAAAAAATTACCAAAAACATTTATTAGTTATTTTTTTGATGAATCATTTTGAAATTTCTGTTTTGTATATGTATATTTATATATACTCAAAATTGGCACACCAATTTTTTTGTTGAAAAATGTTGCAAACATTTTATACATATATAAAAATTTAGTTTTTAAGAAAACGACTCCAACGATTTTAATTATTGTTTGCATATATTCATATTTTTTCAAGTAATCAAATGGAATGCTTTTTTTAGCTCTAAGTTATTTATCAGGCTGTTTATACAGTAATTAAAAGAACGATTTAAATCCTTTTTTACTTTATCTTTAATTACTTGAATATTTTATTAAGTTATTAAGACCCACACAACTTTAACATAAGAGCAAGTACGTGCAATCCATTCGTGCATTTTATTTCTATATGCCATGGAAAGTCTTAAAAAAAAAAATTAAGCAAATTAATTCAAACACTTTTTGTTTTTTTTTTAACTATGTAACCTCATAAACATAAGCATAATTCAAATGTAAAAGTTTTGCGACCTTTAGTCCAAATGCGTTTCGCCCAGGTACAACAATTGGGCTCATCAGTTAGATGTTGTTGTACCCTTCTAACGCGCATAATTTTTAGTCGATGGTTACCGACACGTATAAAATAAACAGCACAAAAGCACTATAAATTATATTATGTTCTAGTGGAATTTGGTTAAATTCAGACAACTAGAAAAATATGATGGTAAAGCCCGTGGTCTAAAGGTCGCAAAACTTTTACATTTGAATTTCAATTCAAGATTCCACAAAAACAAAAACAGAAATAATTAATTTTCAATTATTTAAGTTTTTATTCTTAATCTTATACCAGCCAGACCACGGGCTTTACCATCATATTTTTCTAGTTTTCTGAATTTAACCAAATTCCACTAGAACATTATATAATTTATAGTGCTTTTGTGCTGTTTATATTATACGTGTCGGTAACCATCGACTAAAAATTATGCGTCTTAGAAGGGTACAACAACATCTAACTGATGAGTCCAATTGTTGTACCTGGGCGAAACGCATTTGGACTAAAGGTCGCAAAACTTTTACATTTGAATTTCAATTCAAGAATCCACAAAAACAAAAACAGAAATAATTAATTTTCAATTATTTAAGTTTTTATTCTTAATCATAAGCATAATTGATTATTCTGTGGTAAAACATAATATTTGAGCTTAAACTAACTTTTAGTCTAAGAATTTGGCTATTTTCTTTAAATGTGAAATAGCAAGAAATGTATGGTATTGCAAAAGTTAAACAAACTTGAATTTTTAGAACCAATAGCTGTACATTGTGTTCAGGGGTGAAGTGGAGCCCATACCCGATACGGGAGGCATCACTCACATCGGGGAAACCTCCTAGATTTCCATTTCCAATACCTATTTGTATTACTGACCATTTTCTATGGAATTACTTATGTGGTCACAGGCACGGATCCAAGATTTCGTTCAGGGGGAGGGATGATAGTTTTCATGTTATGTTACCCATCTTTCAAATAAAATCGATATCATTTTAGATTGTTGTCATTCCATGCGCATTAAATACTTAGGTCTGCTTGAATAAGGGTTGGTTCGTCACTCTTAAAAATAGTCAAAATATGAATATTTCGATACCTGCAGCACATCAAAAGTTTCAGGTTGGAATCATTCTCAAAAATCTGTGAGAACAAAGACCAGCAAGAGTACACATACTTATAAGGTACTGATACTCTATAGTATTCCTCCGCTGAATTCTTTTTATGGTAAAAGCGCTACATTCGGCGTCCACTATCATCATGACGAAGGATTTGAGGTATTTTGTATTTTTAGCTCAATATCCAGTTGATCAGCTAAATTTGTACACGCTACCAGACGTTGTTAAGACTAGAGTCGATATTCTCTCGGCGACTATCAGGACCAGAACATTTATGTATGTATGTATCAATGGAAGAGACTGACTGAAATCTTGCTCTAGTTTCTCATATCCAGAAGATACTTGACTCTTAAAAATGTTCCCTGAAATTTCCTTCGTTCACTATGCGAAAAATCATTATTAACATATGTCAATTGCACCCATTGACCCCCCCCTGTATTCGGGCCTGTGTGGTAATGTGTGGATAGCACTAAGTATTCCCTTCGGCGATGGAAAAAATGTTTCTCTCCTTCTAATCTGACTGTAGTCTAATCCGTTAAGTCATCAAAAGCTTGATTACAATTCCTTTACTTGGGCAAGTGCTCCTTTAATTTATTTTAGTCGTTTGGGAAGAAAATACATACATAAATATTTTATGATAGAACAATAACGAAAGGAATTCACAATGAAATGCCTCTCGAGAAACAACCAGTTGCATTCATCCCCTACAACCATTCCGTCTTTATACTTTACTTACAATTTTTAGAATGTTTCTCAGTTCACCTTTTCGTCTGATCTGGGAAAAGCTGTCAAATTGAAGAGATTGTTGCTTTGCACAACATGAATGTGGATTATACTATACTTAGTCCTTTTTTCACTCCTGTTGTTACAGCCAATGAACTTTGATTAATTTCTATCAAATCCTTTTAAATCCTTTATCCTTTTTTTTTTTTGCAAATGTAAGCACTGTTTTAACTTTATTTTTAAAGGTGTGCGATATCCATAAAATAAAAAAAAAGTCAACACACTGTTTTCAAACTTTTTGATAACAAACAATTGTTGAAAAATGGAAAATTAGTTAAATTTTATAAAACATTTTAAATACATCAGTTGAGATTTTTTGCATTCAAGGTCATACAATAAAAAATAATAATAATTTACATACAGTTTCCCACTCCAGCTAGGCTTATTTAACAGAATATTTTTGCATTTAACTTTACTTAATACATAAACATCCTTATAACCATATACCTAAGCCCTGAACTCAGGCAATTTTTGTCAAACCTATGAAGGCAAAGGATACAGATTTTTTTGACACCCGCATTCACAGGTTTTACAATTAAAAATCTTGTCAAAATATAATTGAAGCACCCACTTGAGACTGTGAGTGAATGTGTCATAGAATTTAAAATACAAAAAGGTCGTATAAGTAAGGTATGCATGTGTACCATGTACTTACTTACCTATTACGTATGTATGTATCTACATATCTGTGAAAATATATCACCTCAAAATACCATTGTTTATCCTGCAAAGTGCCTATAAATATCAAAAGCCTTTTACATACAAATAAGTTCGTAAAATTTGATATATCGTTCATTCAAGTTCATAGTGTTTTGAAAAATTGCATTTTAATATCAAGCCATTTCCATTAAAAACCTCACATGAAATATCATCTTCATCGTCATAGCTTGCGCTTATATGAGAATATATACAACAACTTGTAGATGAATTCACATAAGGTAAAGAAAGAAAAAGGACAATTGGTGTGATGGTATAAAGCGAGAGTAGTAAAAGAGACGGTAGGTATAAACAATACGAAGGGGTAAAATCTCGTTTTCTGTTTTCTTTTGCAGATTTTTCAGTGTGAAGGTACCTGTAAAATATACTATAGGTACATACATATACATATGTACATATATATGTATGTGCGTTTATCATAATGTATCATAAATTGCCAAGTTTCCTTTAAATTTGTAAACTTAATACATTTTTGTTTTAACATATTGAGCTTTTTTGTCTATACCTTGGTTAAAACATGTGAGTTGTGACCAAGCGCCATGCGTAGTAAAATTCCGAAAATAGCAACAGATTTTTTGTAGTTTTTTTTTTGTTTAAGCTTTTTTTATATCAATGTCATCGAGGTTATTATTTGACGTCAGAAGGATTTCCCATTTGAATTTACTATTAGAATTGAATTGAAGAATGAATGGAATATTAAAGGTTTTAATAACACAAATAATTATTAAGAGTTAAAACCTATCCTAAAATATTTTTTTAAATGATTCTCATCAAACGATGAGTATCCTCTTCGAATAAAAAAACATTGTTTTCAACGATATTAAACTCCTCATTGACTAGGATACCATTGAAAAGAAGGATGCGCAACAGCGAAAAGCATCATTAACCGTGTCAACAGACTTTCAAGAGCAGAAACCTAAAAGCACAATGTGAAAAAAAAAACAAGGAAAAGTACCAAAATGTATACCTATTATATTTTATACCAGATCTATATATTATATTTTTGTATAAGAAAATCCATGCTGAGGCTTATGTTTTACAAAACAAGTAAATGAGAGCAAAACTTAAAGGACGAAGGAGAGCAACTACCGCCAGGAAAGACATACATTCTCCTATACCTATACCAGAGAAATCTGCTAGAAGCCATCAACAGCATTAGCAGCAGCAGCAGCAGTCCCCAAACGTGGGACGATGGTATCTTCTGCTGTGTAATGGCATTCCAGAACATCCTTGTTAACTTAACCAGAGAGTGGTTTAACTAAAATGAAGAGCGGGTACCAAATATAGATGCTTTCAAATGAAACAAGTTGATATTTTTTCAATTCGTTAATTTGCAAAATAAACATCAACCACAAAAAAAAAGTTGAGAATCCGAGAACTAATATAGTGAGAGTGAGTGTAAAATAAAAAAAAATAAAAATAAAAACAGTGTAACCACCGATTAAGTACCACAACAACCAACAACAAATCAATTTTCTCGCAATTTAACTTTTATCTTTTAACTTTTATTTATTGAATTTCGCGCTTACCTGCTTACGGCCTTAATGGTTAACACGCTCCTGTCTTTACTAGGATGAGTGTGAGGAAACAGTCAGAACGTGTGTTATTGTTTTTCGCGGGGTAAAACTATTATTGGACTTATTTATAGTTTTAAACAAAAAATCTAACGGACAAAATTAGGATACAAACGAGCAAAGTACAATCATAAGGTAAGTTTACTGTGTTTTAGAAAAAAAAGTATCTTATGCTCTAAAAAGGTATCATCTGCCATTTTAATAATTTGTGCTAGATTGTTTGAAGTATAACGACAAAATTATGTAGGTATTTAGATGTAGATACAAATGCAATATCAATTTTTTTTTTGTAATATTATATCTTGGATTGAGCAAGCACACTCATGCATAAAGGACTTGATAGCCCTGGGACCTTATTTTTGTATAGGTTTGGCTTGGTATGGTGCTATATTGACATAGGTACCTTTGACTGAAGTGACTTTGTATGTTTTATCATTATTTTGTGAGATGATTTTATGCGCATAATATCAGGTTTCTTTTTAATATTCGCTTAACCCGAAGTTTTTTTTGTTTTAAAGAATTCCCAAACACCCTTATTTTTGTAGAGACAAAAAATTCTTATCAAATATTGAAAAGGAAATTGAGAGAATAGGAAATCTGTAAAAGGGATTCTGAATTTGATTCTATAAAATGAGAAAAATTTGAATTGGATAATTTAGGTTAAGATAAATTTTCTTTGAATTTGAATATTTTTAATATTTTGTTGGTCCGATTCACTGCCTTTATAGAGATGCTCTTTTTTTATAATATGTATATAAATCTATAATTATCTTCTCTTCATACCTATACTATATGTACCAATCTATCGATTATAAATGAAAATTCAAAAATAGCTTTTATGGCAACCACCTTGCGTATAGGCTGTCGAGTGAAAACGATATTAAAGGATTTAACAAAGAGCAGTTTAAATTGTTATCGTGTGTGCTGGGAAATGTACCATAACCATTCGGAAATGAAAATTAAAATGGAGCAACAGTTTGTATGTTATGTATGTGTGTATGTGTGTATGTAGTTGAGAAGAAGATGATAATGTAAGGTTGACATTTTTGGGGCCAAATATATTCAATTATATGTTTCACTTTGTTATATAATTAGCTTAGAAAGGGTTTCGAAGATTATACCAATAAAATTTCTCAGTTTGCCGTCTGTTTGTCCAGTTGTGCATCGAGCTACATATAGCCTAGATGGAATTTTAGATTTGGTATAGACTATTTTCACGTTCATAATTGAAGTCACTTTTAAACAAAATAAGGCCAAAATCGTACGCGAAGCATTTTTTTTTCAAAAAGATCACGACACTATATCTCCGTTATATTGTGTGTATTTTTCGCTATTAACAAAATAATAGCTTGCGTTTTCATGGGATTTACTTTAATCTTCCATTTAAAAAAATATTTTTCAATTGAAGAAAGACTCCTTTACAACGTATGATAGACATCCAGAAAATAAGTGCCCGATGTAAAAATAGCCGTGTCATCAGCAAACATTGCAATACCAATATTATTTCCAAGATTTGGTAGGTCGAAGACAAAGATATTAAAGAGGATCCCATCCTAGAGGAATTCCATATGGAATATTATGTACAGGAGATACATATATCGTTTACTTTTACTTAAAATGTTCTCCCACTTAAAAAGCTTTGAATAATTTTTACTGTCGCCATTGGAAAGTTAAATTGAACAAATTTGTGTATCAATGCGTCGTGCCAGACCGTGTCGAAGGCCTTTTCAATATCCAAAAGTACCAAGGCAGTCAACTCTTTTGTACCTATGTAACTTTTCTTTTGAATGATTTTTAATTCTCAGAATTTAGTGGTTGATATTATGAAAATGTCTGAATCCAAATTGATAATCAGGCAGAATATTGTTAACAGTTAGGTGATTTTCAAGACATTCCTTGATTACTTTTACTTGCGATATAGGTACTACATATAAGGCAAGTTTTGGATTCGTACAAAAAAAATTGAGATAACAATCAAACATTTTATTACGATGATAGAGAACACCAAAAAATTGGGTTGCACAATACTGACTGTCTGTCTGTGTGTCTGTCTGTCTCAAAAACGACTCGACAACTTTTCTTAAAAAAAATTCAATAAATTTATTTTAGTAAAGGCTTCCTTTGCTAAACCATTTTTCAAAAATGGTTATTAATGGTACCTCCCAAAGAACCATTTTATTAATTTTTGATTTTCTTCAAAACAGTATGACTGATTTCAATTATTTTTTTTATATAGAAGCTTCCAAAAAATATAAATAGTTTTGTGTACCAAAATGTTTGAAAAAATATTTTTTGGATTTTTAAAAAATGTTTCAAATTTTTTTTTTGGAAAATCAAATATTTCGAAAATGTATGATCGATAGTTTTGAAACTCGATACTAAGATTTTTTAGTACTCTCTAAAATATTTTTAGAAAAAATTTTACATTTATGAAAAAATAACGGTACCTTCCATACAAAAGTTAAAAAACCGAAAAGGAAAATATTTTTTTTCTCAAAAACGACTCCTGCGATTTTGATTAAACTTTTTTCATATGCTAAAATTAGTACGATCTACTACCAAAACTTATAAAATTTTACACTTAGCAACTATTAATAGTACCTACCTACCTGTCATAGAACGTATTTTGTTATTTTGAATTTTCTCGTTATCGGCTAAACGGATTTAGATGATTTTTTTATATACAAATTTCAGATAAAATTAAATAATATAGCATATCAAAATTTTCAAAAAAATTTTTTGGATTTTTAAAAAAAGTTTCAATTTTTTTTTAATTCGGTATCTCAAAAACGGGTTGACAATTTTATTTAAAATTTTGTTTTTATGTACACATAAATATATACTTTAGATTTGCATACCAAAAGTTGATCTTAAAAATGTTTTAAGAATTTTATATATAAAAAATTATTTTTTTAAAAAACCGCTCCAACGACTTTAATTTTTTTTCCATACAATCATATTCAATCAAGCATTAAGATGGCGTTCTTTTTTTTTGCACCTCAAACTGTCAAAAGAGCTGTTTTAGCCAATTTAAATGTCGTATTTCATGCTTCTCTACATTTTTTTCTCATAATTTCCATGTTTTTATATACCTACAATTTTCTTAAATCCGCAGTGTCTTGAACATAAGAGCAAGTACGTGCGACCCAGTCGTGCATTTTATTTCTAGTAGCTTGCTTATAGAGCTCAGTAAGCTTATAGGCCTATAGATGCTAGCATCATCTTAACTTTAAAAAAAATATTTAAAAGTGATTTTTTTTAAATATTTTTTTGAAAAAACGTAAAAAACGTATCAAGTTCAATTTCAGATACTGAAAACCGTATACCTACTTAAATGTCTTATAGTTTCTGAGAAAATTAAAAATTAAAATACCTACATATTTCTCTACTACTGGAAATTGGGTGTTTGTAGGAAAGAACAATTTGAGTTCCAGGGCGTCAAATAACAGGAAACTTAGTTTTTGCTATTTTCAATTTTCTCAGAACAGCTATTTTTAATGCAAATAGGTACAGGGCTTTGAAGTTAGAACTATTGAGAACATAAATGCTGTAAGGAGTGGCGACGTCATCTTAGTTCAAATTTTGGACAGAGTATATGTTTATGTGATTCTCTAGAAGAAAAATTCGAATTTGTTTTATTTTATCACATCTAAACAAAAATTTTGGTTTCATATTTTGTTAATAGCGAAAAATACACACAATATGAAACCAAAATTTTTGTTTAGATGTGATAAAATAAAACAAATTCGAATTTTTCTTCTAGAGAATCACATAAACATATACTCTGTCCAAAATTTGAACTAAGATGACGTCGCCACTCCTTACAGCATTTATGTTCTCAATAGTTCTAACTTCAAAGCCCTGTACCTATTTGCATTAAAAATAGCTGTTCTGAGAAAATTGAAAATAGCAAAAACTAAGTTTCCTGTTATTTGACGCCCTGGAACTCAAATTGTTCTTTCCTACAAACACCCAATTTCCAGTAGTAGAGAAATATGTAGGTATTTTAATTTTTAATTTTCTCAGAAACTATAAGACATTTAAGTAGGTATACGGTTTTCAGTATCTGAAATTGAACTTGATACGTTTTTTACGTTTTTTCAAAAAAATATTTAAAAAAAATCACTTTTAAATATTTTTTTTAAAGTTAAGATGATGCTAGCATCTATAGGCCTATAAGCTTACTGAGCTCTATAAGCAAGCTACTAGAAATAAAATGCACGACTGGGTCGCACGTACTTGCTCTTATGTTCAAGACACTGCGGATTTAAGAAAATTGTAGGTATATAAAAACATGGAAATTATGAGAAAAAAATGTAGAGAAGCATGAAATACGACATTTAAATTGGCTAAAACAGCTCTTTTGACAGTTTGAGGTGCAAAAAAAAAGAACGCCATCTTAATGCTTGATTGAATATGATTGTATGGAAAAAAAATTAAAGTCGTTGGAGCGGTTTTTTAAAAAAATAATTTTTTATATATAAAATTCTTAAAACATTTTTAAGATCAACTTTTGGTATGCAAATCTAAAGTATATATTTATGTGTACATAAAAACAAAATTTTAAATAAAATTGTCAACCCGTTTTTGAGATACCGAATTAAAAAAAAATTGAAACTTTTTTTAAAAATCCAAAAAATTTTTTTGAAAATTTTGATATGCTATATTATTTAATTTTATCTGAAATTTGTATATAAAAAAATCATCTAAATCCGTTTAGCCGATAACGAGAAAATTCAAAATAACAAAATACGTTCTATGACAGGTAGGTAGGTACTATTAATAGTTGCTAAGTGTAAAATTTTATAAGTTTTGGTAGTAGATCGTACTAATTTTAGCATATGAAAAAAGTTTAATCAAAATCGCAGGAGTCGTTTTTGAGAAAAAAAATATTTTCCTTTTCGGTTTTTTAACTTTTGTATGGAAGGTACCGTTATTTTTTCATAAATGTAAAATTTTTTCTAAAAATATTTTAGAGAGTACTAAAAAATCTTAGTATCGAGTTTCAAAACTATCGATCATACATTTTCGAAATATTTGATTTTCCAAAAAAAAAATTTGAAACATTTTTTAAAAATCCAAAAAATATTTTTTCAAACATTTTGGTACACAAAACTATTTATATTTTTTGGAAGCTTCTATATAAAAAAAATAATTGAAATCAGTCATACTGTTTTGAAGAAAATCAAAAATTAATAAAATGGTTCTTTGGGAGGTACCATTAATAACCATTTTTGAAAAATGGTTTAGCAAAGGAAGCCTTTACTAAAATAAATTTATTGAATTTTTTTTAAGAAAAGTTGTCGAGTCGTTTTTGAGACAGACAGACACACAGACAGACAGTCAGTATTGTGCAACCCAATTTTTTGGTGTTCTCTATCATCGTAATAAAATGTTTGATTGTTATCTCAATTTTTTTTGTACGAATCCAAAACTTGCCTTATATGTAGTACCTATATCGCAAGTAAAAGTAATCAAGGAATGTCTTGAAAATCACCTAACTGTTAACAATATTCTGCCTGATTATCAATTTGGATTCAGACATTTTCATAATATCAACCACTAAATTCTGAGAATTAAAAATCATTCAAAAGAAAAGTTACATAGGTACAAAAGAGTTGACTGCCTTGGTACTTTTGGATATTGAAAAGGCCTTCGACACGGTCTGGCACGACGCATTGATACACAAATTTGTTCAATTTAACTTTCCAATGGCGACAGTAAAAATTATTCAAAGCTTTTTAAGTGGGAGAACATTTTAAGTAAAAGTAAACGATATATGTATCTCCTGTACATAATATTCCATATGGAATTCCTCTAGGATGGGATCCTCTTTAATATCTTTGTCTTCGACCTACCAAATCTTGGAAATAATATTGGTATTGCAATGTTTGCTGATGACACGGCTATTTTTACATCGGGCACTTATTTTCTGGATGTCTATCATACGTTGTAAAGAAGTCTTTCTTCAATTGAAAAATATTTTTTTAAATGGAAGATTAAAGTAAATCCCAAAAAAAAAACGCAAGCTATTTAATTAACAAGGAGTCGAAAATCTTGTTTTCTCCCAAGTAATGCCAATGGGCTATGTTAACATTGACTGGTCCGAACATGTTCGATATATTGGGGTTATAATAGACAAAAACTTTAATTTTCAAAAACATATATCTACAACACTATTGACAAGATAAATCTATGCAAAAGAATTCTATACCCATTAATATGTAGAAGTTCTAGACTTAGCAAATAAAATAAAATTTTACTGTACAAATCAATATTCCAATCTATTCTCTTATACGGTGCTTCTTTTGGTACGACTGTGCCAAAACTCACAAACTTAAGCTCCAAATATGTCAAAATAAAATTCTTAAAATGATGCTTGCTTTACCATGGTGCTTCATGAACACAGCAATGTCAATTTTTTGGACTCCCTTATCGAAGGATAAAAAGTAGGGAACTTTTTTAAAGAACATCTAATCTTGTTTAAGATTCTACCTTGATCGTTTCTGTATTATAGCCGCTATAAAGTTATAAAATAAAGAAGGAATACAAAAAAAAGTTCCCATACGATTTGTATAGAAAACAGAAAGTATCGATGAGCTACCTCTAAATATTAACCTAAAGCACTGACTTCATTAAACTCTAACTAAAAATTAAATGGCATTGAAAATCGAAGACATTTTAATTTTTTTGAATTAGTCAAATGTAAAAATATAGCTTGCCATATAGTAGCTACCTATACATTGCAACTAAAAGCTTCATGTGGTTTTGATTTTCAAAAGTTTTTCGATATTAAAAAACAACGAACATTGATAAAAAAAAATCAAAAAAATGGGAAAAATAAAATACATACGTTTGGAATTAGAAAGACTGGAAACATCAGTGATGCCAGATGAGATTTCTAGAATCCCACCGGATTCCAAAAAAAAAATCCCTTCATTTTTGTACTGGAAGGAAAAAAAAACCACAATACTTTTTCTGCTATAACTATAAATAAAATGCACGACTGGGTCGCATGTACTTGCTCTTATGTTGAAGACACTGTGGGTTTAAGAAAATTGTATATAAAAACATGCAAATTGGGAGAGTAAAATGTAGAAAAGCTAGAAAAACGGCATTTAAATTGGCTAAAACAACTCCTTTGACAGTTTGAGCTGAACAAAAAGAATACCATCTTAATTCGTGACTGAATATGATTGTATGGAAAAAAAATTAAAATCGTTGGAGCGGTTTTTTAAATAATTAATTTTTTATTTATAAAATTCTTAAAACATTTTTAAGAACAAATTTTGGAATGCAAATCTGAAGTATATATTTATATGTATATAAAAACAAAATTTGAAAAAAAATTGTCAACCCGTTTTTTAATATATCGAGTTTAAAAAAAAAAAATTGAAACTTTTTTACAAATTCATTTAATGTTCGTCTACAGCCTAAATGGCTCGATTGATTTTCTTCAAACTTGGTACACAGTAGTTTTTGGTGATTCTGCCGACACATTTTTTTCACTTTTTTTTTTTAGAGCCGAAACCAGGATTTTTAAAAAACGTTTCAAATTTTTGTTTGGAAAATTAAATATTTTGAAAACCACATAATCGATTTTTTTGAAACTTGATACTTGAGAGTTTTTAAGTACCTACTCTCTTAAATATTTTTAGAAAAAAAAAAAAAAATAACATTTATGAAAAAATAACGGTACCTTCCATACAAAAGTTAAAAAACCGCAAAGGAAAATATTTTTTGTCTCAAAAACGACTCCTACGATTTTGATTAAACCTTTTCTATATACTAAAATTAGTACGATCTACTACCAAAAATTATAAAATTTTACACTGAGCAGCTATTATTATTATAAATATTAATAGTACCTGTCATAGAACGTATTTTTTTATTTTGAATTGTCTCGTTATCGGCTAAACGGATTTAGATGAATTTATAAAATTTTTTAAACACTCAAAAATTATGAGAGAAAAATGTTTAAACGAATAAAATACGATATTTAAATTAGCTAAAACAACTGTTTTGATAGTTTGAGTTTGAGGTGAAAAAAAGAGTAATTTTAATTCTTGTATGCAAGAAAAAAAATTTAAAATCGTTGCAGCGGTTTTTTAAAAAATTAATTTTGTATGTATCAATTTCTTAAAATTTTTTAAGAAATTTTTTTTTTAAATTTAAAAAAAATAATCAACCCGCTTTTGAGATGTCGAATTTTCAGAAAAATAATTTGAAGCTTTTTTTAAAAATTCCAAATTTTCTTTTTTGAAAACTTTGATTTGCAATAGTATTTGAAATTTGTATATCAAAATCGGTTCGGCTGGTAATGAGAAAATTCTAAACAAAAAGAAAACTATTTTATATGAGGTATTACTAATAGTTGCTAAGTGTAAATTTTTGTAATTTTTGGTAGTAGATCGCACTATTTTTAGCATATGAAAAAAGTTTAATCAAAATCATAGGAGCCGTTTTTGAGAAAAAAATATTGTTCTTAACGGTTTTTTAACTTTTATATGGAAGGTACCGTCATTTTTGCAAAAAAGTAGAATTTTTTTCTTAAGAGAGTGTTAAAAAACTCTTAAGTATCGAGTTTCAAAACAATCGATCACGTCGTTTTCGAAATATTTGATTTTCAAAAAAAAAAAAATTTTAAACATTTTTAGCAATTCAAAAAATATTTTTTCAAAAATATTGGTACACAATACTATTTCTTCTTCTGTATAAAAAATATTGAAATCAGTCATACCGTTTTGAAGAAAATCGAAAATTAAAAAAATGGTTCTATGGTACCATCAATAATAACTTTTTGAAAAATGGTTTCCCTTCCCACTCAAAAGTAGCCTTTACTAAAAGTAATTTATTGAATTTAATATATACATAAATACAATAACAAAACGCTGCTCTTTTCCCAAAAACATTTTTTGTGTCGAAAGATAAGATAAAAAAGATAAAATTTTCAAATCATTTTAAAGGAAAAATTTTGGTATCCAAATTTTTAGTTAATAAAAATTAAATTTCCAAAGAAAATTATAAGGCCGAGTTTGAAATATCGAACTTTCAAAAAACTAAAAATATTTTGAAATGTTTTAAAATTTACAAAACAGTTTTTTGAAAATTTTGGTACGCAGTATTATTCATACTTATTCGAAGTTTTCGTATAAGAAAATTTATTAAAATTTGGTCTGGTGATAATGAGTACATTTATAATCAAAAATAGCTCGTTATGGCAGCTACTGTTAATATTTGCAAAGTGTCATTTTTGTATGTACATATTTTGAAGTAAACCGTTCTATTTTTAGAAAACTGAAAAAATTTTATCAAAATTATAGGAGTTGTTTTTGAGAATAATAAGATTTTCCTCAATAGTTTTTAAGCATTTGTATGAAGGTACCGTTATTTTTGCATAAAAGTAAAATATTTTCTTACATATTCTAAAAAGCATTCAAAACCGTCAAGGACTGAGTTTTAATAAAAATACCATTATTGTTGGTTCAAAAAATAATATGAGGAAAAGGTGTCCGGGGATTAACCAAAACCAGTATCTACCAGATTTAAAGAGAATCGATCCAGTCGTTAAATCGTAGCCAACAGATAGACAGGTAGAATTGTGTGACCCATTTTTTTCGTTTGATCAAAATCTTGAGTTCAATTTTTTTTATGCCCGAATAAATTGCAATATATAGTATAGTATCTCCCTATAATTTCAGGAAAATCCATATTTTGGTAATCTTTGCAAAAATTAAAAAATTTTATTTTTTTTCGAACACAAGTAAGTAGGGTAGGTATCTACCTATACAATAAAATGCATTCATAATGTCGTGCGTGCATTCTTTAAGAAAAAGTAAGTTTTTATAGGCTTATGTCAGCTTCAAAAGTAATTCTCTAATTTTTTGAAATTGAGTTATTTACGGAAGAATTTTTGAAAAAAATATTTTCAAACTAAAATTTTAGAAAAATTTATAGATAGTATTTTTTTTAAATGTTACGTGATTATTAACAACTGATTTTTTTGCTCAAATAAAAAAAAAAAAAACAAATGGATTGATGTGTTATAGAGTTTGAGAAAATTGAAAATTACGGGAACTATCTATTTTTTCTTTAAGGGACTTTCCTCTTGTAGGCATGCTCTAGCTCTTTGTTGCATTATACAGGGTGTCCCGGACCTGAGTGGAAGTATTTCAGGGGGTGGTTCTTTGGGTTATTCTAAGAAAAAAATTGTATGGGGGGAAAGTTGTATCTCCCCTCCCTGAGGCAGGGAGGGGCAGTTTCTGAAACATTGACTTCAAATGCAAAAAAAAACATTAAAAATCAAGGGAAACACATTTAATAATGTGCTATAATTTTTTTGAAAGCTAATACTCCTCTCTTGTATTTGGTTTCTAAATAAAGTTGTTTGAGCGAATAGTTTTTGAGAAATGAAATTTCAAAGTCAAAATTTAGAAAAAAAATTGCAATTTTTTTTTTCTTAAGTCGATATTTTTCAAAATTTTACGTAATTAAGGGTATTTTTTGTGTTCAATATTCAATGTCTTCATTATTTTTTAGTCCATTACCGAAAACCAAATGTAAAAATCTCTCTTAGTTTTTGAGAAATTAAGAGAAAATAAAAGGTACTTTTACCAATAAAGCCCGAAAAAGGGTTAAATTATGGATAATTCATGAATAAATTCATTTTTTCGGGCTTATTCGGGAAAAGTACCTTTTGTTTTTTCTTAATTTCTCAAAAACTAAGAAAGATTTTTACATTTGGTTTTCGTTAATGGACTAAAAAATAATGAGGGCATTGAATATTGAACACAAAAAATGCCCTTAATTACGTAAAATTTTGAAAAATATCGACTTAAGAAAAAAAAATTGAATTTTTTTTTCTAAATTTTGACTTTGAAATTTAATTTTTCAAAAACTATTCGCTTAAACAACTTGATTTAAAAACCAAATACAAGAATGGAGTATTAGCTTAAAAAAAAATTATAGCACATTATTAAATGTGTTTCCGTTGATTTTTAATGTTTTTTTTTGCATTTGAAGTCAATGTTTCAGAAACTGCTCCTCCCTGCCTCAGGGAGGGGAGATACTACTTTCCCCCCATACAATTTTTTTCTTAGAATAACCCAAAGAACCACCCCCTGAAATACTTCCACTCAGGTCCGGGACACCCTGTATAATGCTTACAGTGACTATAGGGAATGGAAAAACCAGTGGAAATTGTATGTAAGTTGTTTTTAATTTTTGTTTAATTTGTTTCAGATGCCCTCCGAATTTTGATATTTTATAATATCAAGTTTTCACCTTTTTTAAATTAAATAAAAACATTTATTGTTGTCATGTCATCACATGCGTTTTGATTTCATGAAAATGAAATTAAAGACCACTATTAGAAAGTATTTTTCTTACCTGTCTTATATTTAAACTTGAAAAACTTAACTACGAACAAAATGGTGAATGACATGAATATTGAAAACCTCTTAAATTCTATACCAACTTTGAGTGCATACACTAGGACTTCATATAAAATGAATTAAGTATTGCGTCCATTCAATGCACCTATGTATATACATATGTACTTCGTCGCAAGTGTATGCTTTTTGCAACACCGTTACTGATTTCTTCTGCTATACCTACACAATAATACTTATCTTCCTCTTGTCCATTTGCTTTTTCCCATTCATTTTCTATCTCTATTCACACAGGATTTAACTTTTTCATTCAAGTGAACAATTTAATTAAACTTATAAAAGCTTTAAATTAATTTAATTGCGTTGCTCTACTACAAGAGGGCTACAAAAAATCATGGAAAATACTTTATAAATGGTATACCTACTATAGAACATCTACCTTTTATAAGAAATCGCTAGCGGAAGGATTATTAAATTTTCCTTGTTGATGATGATGAAATTTAAAGTCGATTAAGAACTTTTTACCTCTGGGGCTACTTTACATTATTTAGTTCATTCAAAGCGTAACATTTAAAAATATTTAAAACACAATGATCCTGAAAACCCAGTCTATTAAGCTATAGCTGAGCCAGTCAGACAGATCGACAGAATATGGGGGGACCAACTTTTTTCGTTTTATCTATAAACGAAACTGTAGGTTTTCTGAGACACTTTTGACTTGTGAACATTCTAAATTACATTTTCTAAAATTTCCTTGCATCAATATACGCAATAATGCCAGATCTAAATACAATTATTATTTTAGGTACTATGTATAATAGTGTGTGCCTGTGCACTAATCGCATCTGTATAAAAACTCTATGGTACACGTGACTTGCAACAAGTACATATGCCAATAGAAGAGCCAGTTAAAAAAAACATACCACCACTTGCCATAGCACATGGTGAAGGACTTTAAACGTCGATAATGTCACGTTTATCGCACACTATCTATCAAAAGATTAAGCCATTCGTAATAGACAAAAGAAATTTCTATTAAACATGTGAGGGGATGATATTTGAGAAATGTCACATCTTTATACAATTAATCTCACTTTCAGAACTGGGTCGCATGTTCGTATCCAATTTGAATTGGAAGGTAACAATATAAGAAGACAAAAAATTGGTTCATCATGGATGAGAGTAGGTATTCCTTTTAAAATTGGCAGGGTAACTTTTAATGGTTTATCCCATTGCGAGAGCTTTTTATCTGATACCCAACATTTAGAAAAAGGCAAAAAGACGATTAATTTTAAATTGGACTAAAAATACAAAGGACCAAAACAGCCCTTCATTTTCTTCGAATAATTTACAAAGCGTAACTTTTTCTTTTAACCCTTTAAATTGGAGAGCTAAATTATAACTTTTAAACATAAAAAAAAAGTTGGAATGATTTGAGTAAACAAATATGTAAATAAATATTGGTAGGTAGATAGGTAAATACAAAATATAATGAAGACCATATACCTACTATGTTACAAGATTTTACCCAAACAATATTGTGTTACCAGTTCTACATTTATATATACAATTATTGATTAAGATGATTTAGAATGGGTAGCTGCCATACCTACAACAATTTTGATGATTTTCAAAATTTTCTCAAAAACTAGCTTCAAGGATTTTAATTAAACTTCGTTTCTGTGATGTCAAAACGCACATTCAAATGTATATGCGAAAACGTATTTTGATGGTCTAACCTCTAACAGACCAATACGCGGGCCTAGGAAGGTTAAATAAGCGCTTACACCAAAACAAAGATAACAATCAACCACTTCTTATTGAAAAATTTTGTTTTCGTTAAAGCTTCTCATTTTAAATAACTTAATTTTCCCCACCAACAACGCTAAATAAAATTTTTCTAAATAAAGAAATACCTAACTAAATCACTGTTTATAACGGGTGATTTTTTAAGAGGTTTGGAACTTTTAAAAAAAAAAAAAACACAAAAAATTCGAAAAAATGAATGAAATATTTATTTGAATCGATAGTTTGAACCTTGCAATTTAATGTTTAAAGATAATTTCATGCAAATGTTGACCGCGGCTGCGTCTCAGGTAGCCCATCCGCTGAGTCCAATTTTGGCATATTCTTTCACACATATCGGCCGGTATCTCACGAATGAATGCATGGATGTTGGCTTCCAGTGCGTCAATCGAAGCGGGCTTGTCCCTATAGACATTAGCCTTGACATACCCCCACAAAAAATAATCTAATGGTGTCAAATCGCACGATCTAGGCGGCCAATTGACCGGCCCGAAACGTGAAATTAACTGTTCACCAAACTCGCCTCGCAATTGCGCCATTGTTTCGCGTGCTGTGTGGCATGTGGCACCGTCTTGTTGAAACCACATATCATGCAAGTCAAGAACTTCCATTTCGGGCAAAAAAAAGTTTATTATCATCGCTTAACTGCTGGGAACGGCGCCGAATCGACATTTCGCGGTCTTCTGTCACACTAGCTGATACGGCCGCAATATTTTCTTCACTACGCACAGTACGTAAACGTGTTGGTGGTTTAATGTCCAACAAAGTAAATTTGGTGCGAAATTTGGTCACAATCTTCCGAATAGACTGCTCAGAAGGTCGAGAATGCCGACCATAAAATGGAAGCAGCGCGCGATGAACATTTCGAACCGAGCACGAATTTTGATAGTAAAATTCAATAATTTGCAAGCGTTGTTCATTTGTAAGACGATCCATGGTTAAATTGCAAACCAAACTGAAGCTGTTTGACAGTGACACAAGGTACTAAACACACGTCAGCTGTCAAAACCAGTGTTGCCAAAACCAAACCAGCTAAAGAATCACCCGTTAGTAGGTAACATTTTTCGTTTAATTGATTGGAAAAGTTATCGCTATATTTTTCTTTTAAATTTTAAAATCAATTAAACCTGAATGTGATTAAAGGACAGGTCAAAAAGAAAGGCAACGAACGTTTATAAATGTTTTCATTAGCAGATAAAATGTACTGGATGATTCTATTTTAGATTTATACATACATATGTACGTACAATACCTATATAGGTATTTGTAGATTTAAAAGTTTGAAACAAAAGTTAAAGAAACTTTTGCTTGCAAGTATTTAAGCAAAAACTTTTTTCATTAGTTTACAAAAAAAAAAAATCTTGGTTAATGGAAAGGGTAGGAGGGAAAGGGTAGGAGCAATTTGCTATTGAAAATTAAAACTATAAAATAGATCGCGGTTCGTACATACATACAAACATAAATGGATGTATTTGGGGTGGAGCGTTTTAAGATATTTGTTTCCAAATCATGGATTTAACTTAAACGTTGCCTTTATCGTAAATACATAAATATTATCAATACTTTTACGTCGTAATATTTTCAAAAAAGTTCAATCAATGCACAAACAATCCAATTATTTTCGGACGCGTGAGCTTTATACATATATAGATTGTTTTGCACGTATCCTTACATGCCTCAACTCGTGACGACAAAACTGTCTGCCTCATGTGTGCTAAAAATAGGACTCTACATAAGTCCTTATTAAAGGCACAGGTAACCCGGTTTTAATACATATGCAAGTTAATATGTATAGTATATATTTATTTCTGTTTATGAAAAAATTATTTCTCATCTATTTAAAATAAATAAGCAAATTCTTACAAAAATTAAATTAAATATCTTATACCCGTACGTAAACTCTTGCATTTGATCAATAAAACACACCTATCAGCTATTACAGATTATATAGAAAGTCAAAAAAGAATGGTGTATGAAGCATTCCTATATATCAATTTTTCAGTTTTAGGGCAAATATTTCAGCTCGAAACTTACTCTCAATAGACTTTTTGGAAAGGAATAGCGGGAAATTAAATCAAGTTTCGGAACATTAAATTTTAAGTGGCATAATTTTGCGGCTCCACAAAAGTCGTTTTGCAGTAAAGTCAAGCGCCTGATGAGACGTCTGGTATGCACAATCTATCCATCTATCTGGCAACCTAACCTAAGCCACTTAGTCCCCTTTCACACGAAGAAACAAGTTGTTGGAGATTTTTTTGACGTTTTCTTTTAATCTCCTTAAAAATCTCATGTACCTTTCACACGAGGAAACAAATCTCCAGGCAATTTTTGAAATTTCCTTTGAAAGTCTATTGGTTGAACACACCTAAACCTACATGTGAAAGGAAATGTCAAAAAATCTCCTCAAATCCTCGACCGGGGAGATTCTGTTCGCCCCTCTTTCCTCCTGCCCTTCTCACCTTGGAACTAAAAGTTGCTGGCAACTCAGTTTCCTCGTGTGAAAGGGCACTTAGATGGCAAGCTGTTATCTGTTTCTAGATTGTAAATTAGGGCATACGATACCTTCCTTTTCTAAAAAAATTTACCAAAAATTGAAACAAAATAGAAAAACAACGCCAACATTTTCAATACCAGACTATAACTGATTTAACAGCAGGATCCCTTTTATTTATTTTTTGTATGATGAAAATATTTATGAACTCAAATTTTTGAAAGAACAAATTAGGCAAAATAAGATTAATGAATTAATTAGTCCCCTTTCATAAGAGGAAACTGAGTTGCTAGCAACTTTCAGTTCTTGGATGAGAAAGGCAGGAGGAAAGAGGGGTGAACAAAATCTCCCCGGTCGAGGATTTGAAGAGATTTTTTGACATTTCCTTTCACATCTAGGTTAAGGTGTGTTAAACCAATAGACTTTCAAAGGAAATTTCAAGAATTGCCTGGAGATTTGTTTCTTCGTGTGAAAGGTACAAGAGATTTTTGAGGCGAATAAAAGAAAACGTCAAAAAATCTCTAGCAACTTATTTCTTCGTGTGAAAGGGGACTTAGACCCATTTGCTGAAATGAAACTTAAATATTTAAGTAGAACATAAGCGCTTATGTGACAGTTTACGCCGAGGAAAAAGTAGAACATAGGCTTTTAAGTAGAACATAAATACTTCAGTTTTGTATCAGCAAAAACTAGTTGAGAATCAGGGCCTAGTGACGCTCTCAACCATTTCTATGGCATGTTGTTAGTCGGCAAGAATGGATCTACAATTACTGTCTGTCTTATCCGAAAGGCTGTAATGGTATGCACTTAATCATGACAAGTATTACTCCTGAAGTATTTTTTACTTCTTTAAAAGAAAGAGTATTCGAACTTAGACATGCAGCGTCCAACACACAAAATTTTTCGGAAAGGAGTACTTCCTATTGATTTGTTCAATATTTTAGGTAATTAACACTTTGACTTTTAATACTCTTGGGTTCTGGTATCCATGATGGCTTGGTCCTTAAATCGGAGGATGTTAGGTCTTTCTCGTTCTCTCAACCCTGGGGGTGCCGAAGTTGAAATTTTTTTTTGGCAGTGACTCTTAAAAATGGTTGTTTATTATTCAGTCACTGATGGCAAATCACATCCAATGGCAAGTTACACGATTGAGCAACACAAACACATGACCCCTGTTCCTTAGTAAGTTTCAAACAGTTTAAGACCATCAGATTTATTCATTTCGAGTGCAGACCAGTACAATTTTTCACTTGTGGAACGGTTTCGGAACTAAATCTGGTGGTCTGAAACCGTTCACATCTCGGTAGAGAATATAGGAACACTAGTACGTCAACGAAAAGCAGAATCTGCCAGAAACACCATTGCTCTCTATGAGCGAAGAGTATTTGAAAGAGAACCCGAGGTAATCAATTCCGTCAATTCAGTCAACGGAGATATATCTATCTACCAATCAATGATAAACAAATTATTCTGGCCCAAATTCTATGATATGGACGAGAACGAGAAGTGATGCCAACAGACAGCATACGTCACACAGCTGGTGCCACAATGGACATTCAGCATGAACGATTTGAGTGTAGGTTTATCTCTCGTGGATGTAAGGTGAATTGACAACAAGATCGTGTGATTAGACCCCAATAGAATTTTTCTTGTAGGGTTTTATAAAGTCGGCCAATAAGCCACAATCAACTTTTCTTTTAATCTCCTTAAAAATCTCTTGTACCTTCACACGAGGAAACAAATCTCCAGGCAATTTTTGAAATTTCCTTTGAAAGTCTATTGGTTGAACACACCTAAACCTAGATGTGAAAGGAAATGTCAAAAAATGTCCTGAAATCCTCGACCGAGGAGATTCTGTTCGCCCCTTTTTCCTTCTGCCCTTCTTACCAAGGAAATAAAAGTTGCTGGCAACTCAGTTTCCTCGTGTGTAAGGGCACTTACCTCTCGGATCCATGCCGCTGCTGATATTAAAACGATGTCATATTCCATACGTAATAAAAGCATTGGCATGCATGGGCCATATAAATAAGAAAAGAATTTGGTTAATACCATCAAACACACAAACTGGTTTATTCCATTTCAACTTCGACCTGCCCTTATTAGAAACCTTTTTTATGTCTTCGGTAAACAAATTGTCCAGCTGATACCACAACAAGTTGGTTATCATGGATCTGTAGCACTCGCCGTTAACGGTTATGTGGCATAATACCAGTTTGATTTTTGAAAAATTATAAGGAGAATAGACCAAAAAATGCACGGAACTGAAACTTTCTCGGTATACATTTGGTGCTGGTGTATCTCGTGAAGCAATCCACCATGAATTTGACAGCAGTTGTTTTAACACAATAGCCGTTATACTAATCTATAACCTCACATATTACAGCTGTCCCTATTGAAAGACCGTTTACATTAATTGCACAAATTTTAAAGATAGAATTCAAGTGGTGTGAATGAAGATAGCTCTTGTTTTATTTATTTTAATAAAAAGAAATCACAACAAATGTGAAACATTGTTACTTCTTGTGTAAAATCCCCTGTAAAGATTGTTGTGGCATTGGGAAAAGCTTGCGATGATTTAAATACCAGAAAGATGATCAAACAGTTTACCCAAGAATTTTTTTTCCAAAACAGGACTACAAAACGAATACATAAAAATACATAATAACAGGCACTCGTCCATCCATGTTTAAAATTGTATTCAGTTTTTCTTTTTTATTTCTGAAAAGCAGTATTCTTAAATAGTTTTTCAATTGTCAAAGAAATTCTCAAAACAATAAAACTTTGTTTTTTTTTTACTAAAGTAAGTGGTCGGCGAAAGGTTTTGCACTAGGTTCTCAAAGGAGATTTTTTATTTTCATTCGAGTGAAAAAACAATTTTTTTGCCATACCACTCAAGTTGAACTTTTGTAAATATTTTCGAATTCATAATTCTGGAATTTATAGTTATACAAGTATACATATGTATGTATTTCAATTAAATTTACATAAATGTATACCTACTCCAAAATAAAAAGCCATGTTTTCTTTTATAGATTGAACGACTAAAATATCTTCACTAGTTAAAGGGTTTCATAGAAGTTTAGATTTGAATATAAGCTTAACCTATTTTTGTACTATTAGGGTGGTCATTATAATGGCTTTTTCTTTTTGAGTTTTTATATTTGGATGGGCCTGAATCGGCTCTAAATGAAGAACAAAAAATTTCCTAATTTTTTCAGATTTTCATTTTCATTCCCTATAGTTGCTGTAGGGGTAAATTAAATTCCCCCCTTTTTTAGCATACTAGGAAATTCGCGTAAAATCCGTCAAAAAATTCAGAGAAAGTAGGTGGGAAGTAGTCAACAAAAATCTTCTCCCGCTTGAACGGGCGATGCAATTTAATAAAACGATGCATAAAATAGAAAAAAACTTAATTAAAATATAACGGCAACACTTAGAGTAATGTTTTGTATATTTTTGGAAATCCAGAAGTCCATTTTTATAGCATAAACATTTTTATTGCCAAAACTGTTCATCAAAAATACTAAATTTTAACACAAACCGTAAGAATGGACTTTTTCAAAAAAAAAAAAAAAAATACAAAACATTACTGCAAGTGTTGCCGTTGTTTTTTAATTATTTTTTTCTATTTTATGTAATTGCCCCTCCCGTCCAAGCGAGGGGAGATAGTAGCCCCCTCCCATAGGATTTTTTTCTTGTTCACTTCCCACCTACAAGCTCTGAATTTTTTGGCAAATTTTACGCAAATTTCCTAGTATGCAAATAAAAAAATGGACATTAATTTACCCCTACAGCGACTGAAAATAAAAATCTGAAAAAAAATTAGGGAATTTTTTTTCTTCATTTATAGATCCGATGTTGGTCCACCCGCGATGACCTTTTTTAAGGACCACCCTAATGTACATTTATATAAATAAAGTGGGACCACTTTGGGAATCACTGGCTTATCCCTTCTTACCACACTCAACATGGAGATATGGGAATGATTTCGTAAGAGTTCTTATAGATCGCGGCTGCGATATATCATAATTATTTATAACCAATGTATGAAAGCTTATCCAGCTATCGAATCTTCGGAATCAGAATCCTTCTCGCTGAGATGAGAATATTTTTTTTGATATTTCAGCATCCCGACTACCCGGATACAGCTTCAAAATTTTACTCTCGCCTGAGATACACCCAATAGACCTTGCATCAATCCAAACAATTTACATCCCAATCATTAGTTTTCAATTAAATTACCATGTGAGTGTTTAAAGGTCAAGAAAGTTATTATTATTATATTTTTTCTTCCCTTCAACTTGGATGCAGCATGAAAATACCTGCTTAGGGTTTTATAACTCCCAGAATTGATTTTAAAGGTTGACGCATTCTGTGAATTTTTTCGAAGAACTAGAATTATATCAGAATTATAACCTTTTTAAATTTTCCATGTATTCGCAGTCTTAGAACCGTCATGCATACCATTTGAAGATTTGTTGCCTTCTCTTAATATATTTTTTTTATAAATCAACAAAAAAAAACTATATATAGATTTTTAGTAGAATTTTCTTTAGTAGGAAAAATCTTATCTTAGTAAATAATTCAAAACCAAGAAGGAGATTTATATCCACATACTTATGTATTTGATATTCTCTCTCCATTGAAATTTGAAATGTTAGTTCTTGTTGATTCTCATATTTGCTACTGACCTTCAAATTTTAACTATTTATGCGTATTCCATTTTGTTTCTATATTTACAAGGACAATCGACTTGATCTTACAAAAAATAAATAAAAAAAAACAACATAAACAACATGCGACGAGCTTCATTTACTCCAGTTTTTAATATAAGCGCACAAGAGCCTCTTATTGTTGTAGAAGAGACGAATGTTGCTGATGATGATGAGACGGAATCAGCAGACCAAAGAAAAAAATCAACCAGCGATGATAATAATTCCGACTCCGATTCACCGGTCAATCCTTTCCTTTTGTGCCCCTTTCCGGACATGCAACAAAGGAGAAAACATTCATTGCCATCTCTACAAATAACAGAGGGTATAACGGCAAGTCAGGTGCGTCGTTTATCGGAAGCTGGGGGCGAAAACAATGCCCTGAGTTGCAAAGAAGTCGAATTTTTAGCAACATTGTCACAAAAACAGAATCCGGCTGCTGGCGGTCGTAGACATTCGGTTGTGACAATTTCAGCATGTGCCCCATTGTTTGGACGAAACAGAAGGGAGTCTATTTCTGGACTACCAATTTCATTGAGGTAATCATACGATTCCTTAAGCTATATTGTTTGTTTCGTTTTCTGTTAATAAAAAAAAAAACAAATATCATATTTATCTTTTATGTAATTTTCAGTCGACGTGGTAGTGGATTCCAGGGTCCCCCGTTGACAGACCATCGTGGTAGTATACATAACCTTCAGCTGGATATCATGGATGGCATTGTGCAGACCCGTAAAACCCGCTCTGGCAGCGGAGTGTGGGCAGCAGTGCCTGAGGCCGAAAGCAATGTTCCAGTCGAGACGACATAAGAGTAAATCTGAGTCGAAACCAAACCACCAAAACTGAAATTAAATTAAAACAAAAATATTTGCATCAAACAATCGTTCGGAATTTAGCGGATAAGTACTGAAAGGATTTAAAACGGATTAACATTGTGACGGAAAATTTTTAAACATTATACATTTTTATATATAAAACCAAATATATATATTTAAGTGTTTAAGGTGAGTAACCATCAATCAGAAATAAGTAAAATTATTTTTCCGTTATTACATTATTTATTGATATTATCTATGAAATAAATTATGCAACTATTCTATTACTTGGGTGAAGTTATTTCTGTAATAAATATTTTGATAAGTATATAAGAGTGATATCCTATGTTTGCACTGTGCTAATCTTCTTCGTTTAAAAAAGCATGAGATCAAAAAAATATGGTGTCTTTTATCCTTTCTCAAATAAGTGACTCTTAAAGCAGAAGCCAACTTCAATTATTAGTTTTAGAGCAAAATAAAATATCCTATTCAAAATCCCATAAAAAGGAATCATAAACGACAAATTCCGTAGTACGCTGGCGATGTTGGTCGATGAGTGAAGTTGAAAATATTGGACTAGATCTTTTGAAGTTACCATTTTTTTGGCACAAAATTTACTGTCCAAACCATTAATTCTTTGCGAAAAATAATATTTTTGATGTTTCCTGTTTGTTTACGTTGTTTCTTTCATGACAACTTGGCTAAAACTATTGGCCATGGGTAATAGATCCGAATCTAACCTAAAGTCGATTTTAACAAAAATCAGTAGAAATAAAACACAAATTCACTTCTAAATGCTTATATAAGATCATTTTAAAATCACCTTGAGGTGAAAGTAGATTAATCCTCTTTAAATTTGTTTGTGCTATGGAAACACTAAATAGATTTATTAAATCCAAACTGAGATAAACCTTTGGTGGAAACATAGCCATAACTCTTAAAGAATTATCAGCTGTTTCAATTCCTATGTGACGTAATTTTTTGAATGAAGGAAACTAAGCAGGCACATTGCACATACAATTTTTTGAATTTCTTAGCTCTAAAAATAGTACCAACAGATTTCCCCCCTGTCATTTCGTCCCCCCAGATTTCCCCCATGATGAAAAACACAAAAAAAAAACATTAAATCTAGGGGGAAAACCCCCCAAACTGGCAACCCTGTCATTCGATGTTGTTGGCACTGGTCCTTAGAGCTCTGCGGGAATATCGTTAAGTCCAACCGCCTTGTTGTATTCAGTGCTCTGATTGTGGTTAAAATTTCTTCTCTATTAGGGGATATAGTGCGTACTCGGGAATTTGTTAAATAAATAAATAAATTGGGTGGCGCAACAGCTCGTGGAGAACCAGGGCCTAGTGACTTACAACTCTCAGCCATTCCTGTGTGCGTGTTGTTGGCAGGAATGGAGGGGACCTACAGTCTTATGCCGAGTCCGAACGGCAAAATGAGAAGCACTTTTTCATGATAAGTATACTCTTTGAGGATTTGTCAGTTCCTCGCAAGAGGCCGTACCTCGGATAAAACATTTCTGTTATTAGGTGGCACGGCTGGGAAGCGAGCCCACACCTTCGGCATGACAGTCCTACGCACTAACCATCATGCCACGAAGTAGGTACTTTTTGGAATTTGATACTGCGGATGAATCATTTGGTAAAACGCGGCTTAAAACCGCAGAAAAGTGCTCCTTCCACCTTTTGAACTCTTCCTTATCTGAAACTAGCAGTGACCCGTCGATATGTCTTTTACGAGGTGTCGTTAAGCTCTTTGGTGATTCTGTAGATGGTCTTACTGTCATACCTACTTGCAGCCTCTTTTGCTTGGGGTGCCAATGCGTTGGATATAGTTACGCTTATCACGTCTCACGCTACGGTGAACTTCATGCGATACACAGATTCTAGCTCATTTTTTCTTGCTACTGGAGTAGCTGCAATGTAAGCTTTGAGCTGTTTTCTTTCTTTGATCCTAGCCGCTAGCCCATGTTTCTTCAGAAAGCCAGGCAATGTTTCTTCCTTGCGACCATCTGACTCTACTTTCAGTACCGGATATAAAAACATTTTCACAGCATACCAATGGTTTTCAATGGAGATGGGTTCCGTGCTACTGATTGCTCTCAATCCTTGTGAAAGGTTTTTCCCTAGTTGTTGGTGGACTGCGGGGACCTTATGTCTATCGGTTTTGAACTTGGGCATTCAGGTGTTTTCGTTCGCTATTTCCGTTGTGGTAACCAACACCATGCTTTTCCATAACATGCCTGAGCCCATCATTGTCACTGCCAACCTTGGCATTCAAGTCTCCCATTACCATTATGATGTCTTCACGTGGTGTATAAGCAGCTCTCAGCCGGTTATAACAGGCCTCCTTCTCCTATACAGAAGAGAGGTCCGTTGTGGCGTAACACTGTATGATGGTGACGCGACGCCGTACTCTAGTCCGGAACCTAGCTTTTAGCAGGGTCCTGTAATCTAAGGGCTCCCAGGATTTTAAGCTCTTGAGAGTTATTTTGGAAATCAGCAATCTATCACCAGAATCACGAGAACTTCCAGGTGCCCTTCCGAAGTAGGGTTTTACGAAATGAAAACTTAAATTTCCCCGAGACCAACCATTTAACTTTACTAATCCCTAAGATGTCCATCTTATACCGCATGAATTCTTTCTCTAATTGGAGAAATCTGGCATTTTAAGGGCTTCAATCTTTGTCCGGATACAATAGCCAAAAGTCGTCAGCGTGTTATAATTTTTTATCCGAGGCGTAGTGTCGGTTTCGTATGAGAAATTGATTTACGTAACGAAGAATGCTAACCACCGTTACCTATCCTAGAGAGCTAGGCCTTTAGCACTTGTAATTTAAGCTTTTTGACTTATACGCAGATAGTTGCCTGGGAACCACCACGAGGAGGTAAAACAAGGACTTCACCATGACGGATTGTTGCGCTACTGGCGCAGACCAAGTTCTGGGCAATCAATAGTTTCCCGATCAGGCACGATGCTGGTCGCCCTGTTACTTTCAGTTTTGACAACCTGTAGAGTATATTACCTTTGATTTGTGTACTAAGGGTCAAAAGAATATTTCACGTTGTAGTCAAAATTACGAACGAATTTTTCGAAAATTTCTTGAAAAAAAAACCGGGCGTGATAATTTATTGGACCGATTTTTCAAATAACAGTTTATTTTTGTAGGTTAGGTTAGGTTAAGTTGACGTGGCTGCCAGTCGTGAAGACTGACATACTTAGATCATGAGTTGGTCCATTGTGACACCACATGAATCTAGGAAACCCTTATCCTCACTCGGTGAACCATTTGGAGCTTCTTATGAAGCGTAATAGACTACTTCTATGTCTAGGTCTGTAAGATCACTAGGATCATTGAAGTAAAAATCACCAAGGTGAGCAGGGCAGGTGCATAGGAGGTGAGGGATTGATTCTATCTCTTCCTCATCCAAACAGCTTCTGCAAAAATCATTAGAGAACACGCCAAGACGCGTTGCATGCTTTCCTATAAGACAGTATCCCGTTATAACACCAATCATGGAGCTAATGTGCAATCTGCTTAGGGATATCAAACACTTAGATCAGTTTAAATCCATTACTGGCTAGATTTGTTTTGTTGCCAAACAAGTGGTGATGTCATTCCACCTAAGGTTTGTTCTCTCTAATGCATCTTGCCTCAGCAAAAGTTAAGGAGTAGCGATAGCGATGGGTATACCTATATCTGCTTTGATCGGTAGAAGAGGTAGAGTTGTTCCACTTAGCGAGTTCATCGGCCTTACAATTACCTGGGATGTCCCTATACCCCGGCACCCAACACATGTGAATGTTAAACTGCTGCGCCATCTCCAGCAGAGATGAACGGCGATTAAGGGCTGTTATAGAGTTAGTCGAGACCGATCCCAGGGATTTGATAGCTGCTTGACTATCCTAGAAGATGCGGATATCTGTAGTTGATATCACGTTTTCTTTCAGCAAAGATAAGGCTTCTTTAATCGCCATAAGTTCCGCCTGGAACACGGTACAATGATTAGGAAGACGGAATGAGAGACTTAATTTTAGTCTTTCTGAGTACACACCGTCACCCACCCCCTCATAAGTTTTCGATCCGTCTATGTAGATATGGACTGATTCATCATCCAAGAACGCCATATCCTCCCAGAAGGTTCTAGAAGGAATGGTGACTTGAAAGTTTGAACCGAATTGTGGTTTTGGGATGGTGAAGTCAATGTGACTAGGTAGTGATCTAAATGAATTCAGAATGGTGGAATGGCCAATACTATTGTTGGTCCATTGTGAGGAAGCTTGTAGGCGTATGGTCGTATTTGCAGCCACCTGTTTGCTAAAAATATCGAGGGGCGTCAGATATAGCAGAACGTTAGAGCGGTGGAGTGTGTTGTTCGAAGCGCACCACTTATACATAAACAACCCGAGCGTTGTATTTTGCAAAGTTTGTCGCAGTTTACCGCTTTATCTAGAGCAGTCCACCATACAGCAACACCATAAGTGAGAATCGGTCTAATCACCGAAGTATATAGCCAATGAGTAATACGAGGTTGAAGGCCCCGTTTATTCCCAACGGCTTTTTTGCATGAGAAGAGTGCCACTGTGGCCTTTTCAACTCTTTCTTGTATATTAGGTTTCCAACTTAATTTTTTATCTAAAATAAGACCCAAATATTTTCTTTGATCAGTAAATGTTAATATCTTTTATAGAAGCAGGATCTACATGAGGGATTTTATATATCCTGGAAAACAGAACAAGTTCTTTTTAATGAGGGTTGACACCGAGACCACACCGGTCCACCCAATTAGTTAGCCTATTCAAAGCATATTGTAAGAGTTAGGATGCTTTCCTGATACGGCATTAGCAACATCATCCGCATATGCAATCACTCCCTAGCCCTCCGCTTCCAGGCATGTTAGCAGCTCATTTACCACCAAGTTCCAGAGAAGAGGAGATAGGACACCGCCTTGTGCCGTACCTCTACTGACAGACCTTCTAGCAGAAAAGCCGCCCAGTTTTGAGTTGATGACCCTGCTAGTCAGCATTTGGTTAATCAAGCGAACTATCTACCTTCAGGGATGTCAGTGCAGATGCGATTGCAGATGTGTCGACATTGTTAAAACCGCCTTCTATATTTAAGAAAGCAACCATGGTGTACTCTTTATGATGGAGGGAATATTCTATGGATCGTACTGGAGTACGTAAATCAGTTTTCACTGATTTCCATTTATAATAGCTGCATGTCATCAAAGGTTTTAAGAAGGAATGATGATAGACTAATAGGTCTAAGGTCGTTCGAGTTTACTTGGGAATATTTACCAGCTTTGGGTATAAACACAACCTTGACTTCTCTACAAGACAGGGGAATGTGGACCAGTGCTAAGCAACTGGTAAAGATAGACTCAGATCTCTATTCATTTGGAGTTCGGCTGGTATTAAACCGTCTGATCCCACAGATTTGTAAGGCTGGAAGCTGTTGAGTGCCCAAAGCAGCTTGTCCCTGGTAATCAGACCTTGTGGATAGCTTGACTTCATATCAGACCTAAAATGGTCGAAGCTATTAACATTTTGTGAGCTACCAGGGAAATGAGTTTCTAATAGCAGGTTAAGCGATTCTTCGCAGGAGTTGGTCCACGAGCCACCAGCATTTTTTGAGCAGCTTGGCATTACTGGATTTGTAGAGAAAATTTCCCATAGCCTAGATGCCTCGGAAGTTTCCCTATTTTTCCACTGAAAATTCTTCAAGAGGATCTCTTTGACTTTCACAACGCTTTCTTATATCGATACCTTCCCGTAAGAATGTATTAAGCGACATTTAAAAAAAATTAAATTACATTTTTTAAATATCTCTTATTCAGTTATTTCTTTAGGTATTTTGTTGCAATAAACAGATTTTTCGAGACATTTTGAGTTGAAAATCTCATTCCAAATCTTTTTATTTTTTCAAATACATAAATAAATAACTGTGCCAGAGGTTTTTTACGATGCTTTAAAATTTTTTGAAATGTCGCTTAATACATTCTTACGGGAAGGTATCGATATAATTTGAGGGTTATACCATATAGGATTCTCAGTCTGACACTTCACAAGTGCTTTTAGATCGATTGAAACTCTTGCGATAATCTTTCCTGAGCGGTTCAAGCCCTGAATCCCTCCAATGTGGTTTCTTTTTCCCCCTTACTTGAGTAAGTGGACAGGAAGTAGCCATAGATTTGTTAAGGGCTAATGTGAGATCATTGACCTTGCAGTCAAGCTCATTAGTATTAGAAGGAAGATTTAAAAGATCAGATTTTAATAGCCCGAGAAGTGTAATCCTATATTTTAGCCAGTCGGTTTTCCGAGGGTTTCGAAATACTACGCAGCAAGGAGGTTCATCAATGAGACTGAATTGAATGTATCTGTGATGAGAGAACGAGTGTTCATCCGACACTTTCCAATTCAAGATCTTATGATGAATAGTATCTGAGACAAGAGTAATATCTAATACTTCTTGTCGGTTTTTAGAGATGAAGGTAGGTTCATTACCTTCATTACTTACTATAAGGTTAGTACTTAAAATAAAATCAAAAAGAGACTCACCTCTATCATTGATATCAGTACTTCTCCATACTGTTTGATGAGAGTTCGCATCGCTCCCAATGATGAGGCATATCCTCTGCCGTACTGCATGCGCGATCAGTCTCTCCAGTGTTTGACCGGGGAGAGGGTGTGGTGGTCATGGCCCAGATACGCCGACACTAGCCACTACGTCCCATTGGCCGTTTCCAGCCTAGCGGCGGTGATATCTCTATCGCTGAAATCAGGGAGTAAATATACATTAGTGCTACGCTTAACTAGTGTGCAAGATCTCGGGCCACCTTTATCAGACGCATACAGTACGTAGTATTTTGGTAGGACTTTGACCAGAAGTATTTAAAATATCGAGTAATTTTTTTTTTTGAATTGTTTAGTTGACATGTGGATGTGGCTAGGTCTTGGCATACATTTTTTATTTTACTGTTTTGTGTAACTTTTGGAGCAAAAAAAACTTTGAAAAGTTTTTTTTTTAAAAGTGTGCTTTAATTTGTGGAAAGAGCTACATCAAATAGTTCTGATAAAAATCTACAAGATATCATTATTTAGTTAAGTTTAAAGTGGACTTGAGCTGTTTTTTCCTTGAATCCTTTAGTTGTAGTTGCATAATTAACCAGTTGTGATGAAAGGAATCATAAGCAGTGAATATTTCTTATACATTCATTTAATCTTAAAATTTAATTTAAATTTGTATTCTAACTAAATATTTTCTAATTTCAGGTTAACAAAATATAATTACTTAAATCAGGAATTGATTAATCATTTAAATAACATTATATTAATAATAAAATATTGACGTCATTTTTTTATTGATAATAATATTATTCAAAACATTGTAACTAAATTGACTTGATATAAAACAATAAATAATTGAAAAATAAATATAAACTATTTTGATCAACTGATGGATCTGAGCAATAATAAATGTTTCAACAATGTATTGAAATCCTTCAAATTAAGGATTAACAAAAATAGAAATAAATATAAATTCACAAAAATTAATAGTTCAAAATGCAATACCAAAAATAGAAAAAAGTTCCTTCTACCGTATTTAGGTAGGTACACTGACATCATACCTACTTAGGAAACTTTACTTCAATTATAATGTCAAATAAAGTAAATCAATTTGTGTATGTATTTGTATGCATTAAACAAAAAAAATAGTTTATTTATAGATCTATACTATTTCGAATGAAAACATTCGCTTCAAAAGTCATAAACAGTATACAAACAAAAATTAAATAAATAAATTAATAAATGTTGTTCTCAAATTCTCCAAATTACATATGGAACTCAATATATTGTTGTTTAGTTTTTAAAATTTTAGTACAATCGATTCAAATATTATTTTGTGATTAATTATCTTTTTTAAACACCTTGATACATTTTTCGAATAAGAAGAAATATTTTTGTTATTATATTATCTACATACATTAAATACATTAAATACACCAATGAATTTTTAAAACAAAGCAATTAATATTATTATAATATATTGAAAAATATGATGAATGTTAAAAATATAATAATTGTATGTGTTTCTTTTATCATAAAAAAAGTAGATTATATTTAGATCAAATTGTCATACAAATATAATAAAGGATTTAACATTGCATTCTAGTTGAAAGATAATACATTTTTTGTAGTTCTTAACGTGTTATACAATTAAAATAGAATCATTATAAAAAAATCGTCAGATTTATTTAAAAAATGGAAAGGAAACGATTTATTAAATGTCATTCAATGAAAAGAAAAATAATATAAAGAAAAATAAAATTTCAACGGGAAATAACACCCGGTTAGAAGAATGTGTTTTTTTTATTGTTTCTTCAGATAAAGGTTTTACTTTATGATGGCTAAGTTGGGAAAAGCCGCGTTTTATTATCGCTCAAAACCCATACCTCTTGAAAATGGGCACGTTCCGATGGTTATTCTCAGTTATCCGGATAGCTTTGTGTTGTTGTAATCCCTTGTTAAAAAAACAACTGATAACAGCTGACGCTACAACAACTCAAGTTGTCTCAAAATTTTTGGGATAACTAGATAGCATAGCGAATAAACATTGGAACGCGAGGAATAAAACGATGTGGGTTAGTAAAAAAACAGTGCCAGTGTCTCTTTTTTTTTCTTATGTCTATTTGTTTTTCATGTAAACACTTGTCTCTTTTCCTCTCTATTCAAATTGTCTTTTTTCCACCCCCTTCGTGACAATGGTAAATAGCCCTCTGCCGGTCAGAGTAAAAACCTCTATCTGGGTTATTGAAATTAACCTCGATAGAAACCTAGATCCCATGTTGTTTTTGTAATACATGTTAAAAGATAACCTCGACCCAGACCCAGAGATAATAAAACGCGGCTAAAGTCGTGGTCCATCGTGGACCAGAGGCGCATACAGCTTTACTTCTTAGGGGGGGTATCATATCGACAAAAATGTACACAAATCAGTAGAGATACATATCTATATAATATATACTATATTTTATATTATAAAGATGAAACATTTATTTGTTTGTTTGTTTGTTTGTAACCTACATATGTACGGGGTAATCTCCGGAAATATTCAAACGATCCTTAAAATTCTTTTATACATGGAAAGATAAAATGTCCCTGAGTAACATACGCTAAATTTTATTTGGATACAAATTAATTGCAACTTTAAAATCTAAATGTTTGTACTTTTTTTGGGGTATTTGTAAGTTTTTGATTTTTATATTTCGAATTTTCAAAATTTCTTTTTGAGTTTGAAAGGTTATTCTAAGGGGAAGGCTTTACGGTTAAAAAATTCCATTTGTAGGGTTAAATGGGGTAAAAACAAAAATGGTATGAGATAACAAAAATTCTTTTTCTGTTTGATAGAGTTTACTAAGAGGATGTTGTCTTCATACATAGGGTGAAATGGGGTAGAAATTAAAAATGGGTATTGAGTTGGGAAGGCTATTCTTTAAGGCTTTAGGACTGAAGACATTTCAAAATTTAAATACTAATAAATAAATTAAATAGTGTGAAATGGGGTTTGTAAATATGGAATCTGATTTGAAAGGTTATATGTAGAAGATGTCATTCGAAAATTTTGCCTATCCGAGCAAAGCCGGGGCGGGCCAGCTAGTAATAAATAAAAGTCTGGTTCACGATTTTCTTTTATTCGAATTAAGACTGTTCATGGAATTGAGTTCCTTGCCCCAAAAATATAAAAGGGTTGCGTCAAAATGTTGGAAAGGTTAGCATTCATTTTGCAAACTTCTCCTTTTCAAATTCGTTCAACATAATTCTGTCAGTAGAGGCTCGAAAAATCAGAAGAGGATAAAAAAGAAAGAAAAAACATTTTAAATATAACGAAGAGAATTAAAAAAAATGAAATAGGGCCGAATTACTGCATTAGTTATCGAGCAATATTTGAATTTGGCATTACCACTCTCGCTTCGAGCACTAAAATTTGAATTGGCTATTCGGGCGTTCAATCACTGATGGCAATCACTCATTCGGTCATTGACACGGTAATTCAGTCCCAACTATTGGTTATTTGAAGTGAATAGCAAACCGCATAGTTGAACTGCCAATTTCGGAAAGGTCATGTTACAATGTTCAGGTAATGAAAAGAACTTATCATTTCCTAAGACCTAGTCCAAAATTTAAACAAATTAGTATTGAGATACATACCTTACATACAAACTAGTTGGGGCGTTAGCGCACGATATGAGGGCAAACCTTTTATTTCGACCTGACGGGTTGAGCTTTAGTACACTAATAGTTCATGTCCAAACTTTACTTTTAAGAAGTGTTGCCAAGGTGACAACACTGTCACAAGGACAAAAGAAGGGTTGCCACTTACCAGTTTAAATCCCGAAATATTGCTTATAAATTGGAAACCAGGGTCGGACGATGACCCGAGAACTCCCGTTTGAATCAGAACCCGTTAAACCATAGGACTACATTATTGATTTTCTCCCACCCCTCCCCTTGCACGAAGGGGGTGGAAAAAAGTCGTTTTGTGAAAGACAATTTGAAGGGTCAAAAAAGTTAAAAAATATTTTTATTAATACAATTTAAAGATGGTGTCGACGCAGAATTTCACAATCTACTACATTTCATCCAAAGTTGATTGAAAACCTATTCGACCTTATTATAATTTTCTTCTAATGAAATGAGAAATAAGTGAAATCGGTTGGTTTTGACAGTTGTAATATCTTTCGTTTACGTAATCAATTTTATTTTAAAAGTTAAAATCAATATCAATTTTTATTTTTATTAATTATTATCAGCATAGGTTTTCCTCATGATAATTTTGACATAAGAAATAGTTCTTAGATATAATAGAACCTAGACTCAAGAACTTTTTTCGTAATCTGTTAGAGTTTATGTACTCGGTAAATGAAATAAGTAAATAAATAATTCTGAAAAACCGGTACTATTGTTTCATTCCATGAAAAGTCTAATATCAAACAAAATTGAGGGTACGGCTTTCCATTGGTAAATTCAGATTTTATACCTTCTTACTTTTGTTTTGTTATTATATGCGAATAATTTCGTTAAAATTCAGATCGGCTTTTGTTTCTTCGATATTCATGTTCGGTGCTAGAATGTCGTTTTTCCACGTACAACGACAAAAAACTTTCATCGAATGAAGATTGTGATTGATAAAAAAGTCTCAGAAATGATAAACATCTGACACCTTATGTGTGACTTATATCTTATAGTTCATGAGGAATTCGATTCGATTGAATTCCATGTATGGTGAGACAAGACTGAACACTGTATCATCAGCAGCAGTGCCTCTTAGTGCGGGAAAAACTGGTGGTCAAAATTTGGCATGATGTCTGATTTTTTAGAGGTGAGGTCAAGGCACCACACCGACTAGCTAAGCCATTTGATGCAAGCTTTCCATGATGGCCCTCGCAGCTGGTATTTTTATTTCGTTTATTTTGTTTTAAATTTCTTTTCGCAGTTTAATTAGTCTATCTAGATTTATTTAATCGGTTTATCTATAATTTACATATTTTCGTTACTTTCTGGCCTCCTCTCCGTTCTTCATCATATTGTATTCGTAAACACATTCCTTTGCCCTCTTTTCATTGTTTATTAGAATAATACCCAGAAATAAAAAAATTTGGTGGCACAACAGCTCGTGGAGAACCAGGGCCTAGTGACTTGTTTTTTTTTTTTTTTTTTTTTTTTTTTTTTTTTTACACTTCAGATTTCAGATTTTTCAGCTCCGCCTAGGAACTTTGGAAAAATCATTTCTGGTTTTAAGTGGCAGCGGCTGGGAAACGAACACAGACCTTCGTCCAACGCAATAGTGCCACGAAGTACTACGAAAGTTTGAGATGAAAAAATTATAAATTGTACCAAATTTTGAAGAAGAGAAAACTAATATTTGTGAAAATATTTAATACTAGCTGTTACCCACCCGCTTTGCAAGGCCATTGAAAACACTTCCAATTATGAACAAAATTGATTGATATTTTGAACATAGTCGCTTTAAATAAGACGAGAACAGTTGTGTTATTCCCTTCATAAAATACAAACATACAAACACATTGGTATCCTCCCAAATGACCTCGCTTCTTGCTATGATAAGCCAGCAAACATTTCCATTCAGAAATGATTTAAAATTGATTCACAGAAGAGAAATAAACCTTCATTTTTGAATTCATTTATATACCGGTTTGGATCAAATTTACTGGGTAACATTACTTCGAATTCGATTAGTTTTTATGGTTCATTAATGATAAATTCTTCACTTTAGTGAATGTAAGTAGGAAGCTTATATATTCAGTTTTCTTATGATTCATTTTTTAAACATTTAAATGGGAAAAATATGATTCATAAGAATGAAAATAATGTGAGTTTTTAACATTCAGTTGAATGAATTTAAATTGAATCATATTTAAACCAGTACAAGGATTCATTTATATTCCGACTTTTTACGATAGAACTGAGTTTTAATTTAAGTCCAGTATCGTTCTACAAAAAGCTAACTTGAAAATATAAAATCTGTACAAACAGTTTGATTTACCTCATCCTATTGAATAAAACTGACGATTGATTTGCATTGTACTTACATACTTGCTCCTATGGTTAAATGAATAAAACTGTATAGAATAAGGGAATATAATATTAATGTTCCAATAGAAAATCTATGCCCACCATAACCTTGCTGTTATTTGAATGTAGTCGTTTCATCACTTACCTTTTAACCCTAGCCCGAATTTCAATTTTGTCACAGTAACACCTTAGATATTAATTTATATTGATTTAGATAAATTCTACTTATGAATTAATCTCACTGCCAAAAAGAAAAGTTATTTTGGTAGTTGGAACCAGCTACCAAAATAACTTAATGAAATTGACGTATTTTCTCTTTGTTTCAGACTAGGTCCCGTTATGGCCTCTCAAAACAAAATAAAAAGGACATTCACTTTATGTGAACAAAAATGGACGCAACCAAGATATACCCCTTTTGATAATTACCTACTTGTACTTCTTGTACATGTGCACACTCACTTGTATTCATATTATGTGAAGGAAAATATAATTTCGATCATTTTTTATCCTAACAAATTTCTGCTCAAGTCCCCTTATCCCTGTATGAGGTAAAAGTGATAGGCTTTTTGAGTATATTCAGATTTGTTTCACTGAAGTGAATGTTTTTCGAATATATATCCTTCATTTTTACTGAATGTAGACTGAACGATCATATAAAAATGTTGACAGACCCATGCAATAAAATGTCTGTATCCATTTCCATCGTCAATCCACATCGCCACGCCAGCGTCACCCGCAAAAATTCCCCCTCTACCCTAATGTTCATTGATAAGCCACCACTCTGGCTCTCACTCAAAATAATAAACTTTGTTTTGAGTCCTTTTTATCTGTAGGGTAGTTTTTTTCCCTTTCTTTGTTCAACACACGCAAGGCATTAGACAAAATAAGACGTTCATTCTTCGTCTTATTTAGAGTGAATTTGTTCAAAACGATAATGAATATATGAGAGAAGAAAAGGAGATTCATTTGAATTTTTAATTGAATTTGTTCAAAATGTTTCAGGAAAAAGTGAGATGGTTCCACTTAAATGCTCATAACTTGAGTTTTAATGGTCGGATCTTCAATATTAAGACCTTAAAATTACGGAAAAATAATAGGCTACATTTATATTAAAAATAAATGCAATGAGAATTTTTGTAAATGAATTTAAAACAGGTGAAGACGCAAGGAATCGTGTTATATGAATGCCACGCCACTGCTACATACATATCGTCGGTTCAAAGGTAAAACTCACTAAGTGCAGAAAAAAATGTTCAAGAAAATGAGAATGAAATGCATTTTGTTAATCCAAAAAGTCTCATTTTGCACGGTTATTATAGATACATTTAAAGGTATGCCCGGGAACTTTATTTAAACATTTTTTCAAAACGTGACTTTTCAGCTTTAAAAAGTATGTTTCAATTAAATTTCCTCCAAAAGTGTAATATGTTAGTAAGTTTGTTTTACCTTTGAACCGACGATATACATATTAGGGTGGTCGTTAAAAAGAGGTCATCCCAGATTGGCCCAAATCGGCTCTAAATGAAGAAAAAAAACTCCCGCTTTTTTTTTAGGTTTTTATTTTCATCCCCTATAGTCGCTGTAGGGGTAAATTAAATTTCCCTTTTTTTTGCATTCTAGAAAATTCACGTAAGATCTGCCAAAAAAATTCAAAGCATGTAGGTGGGAACTAGACAAGAAAAAAATTCCGCAGGAGAGGGGTAATATCTACCAACAATTGGAAGGGGGGGTCAATTTAATAAAATAATTGCATAAAATAGAAAAAAAAAATAATTAAAAAACAACGGCAACACTTGCAGTAAAGTTTTGTAGCTATTTGAAAAGCCAAGAGTCCAGTAAGATTTCTTCCTTGTCTACTTTTCACCTACATTTTCTGAATTTTTCTTCGGCAGATCTTACATGAATTTCCAAAAAAAGGACAAATTTAATTTACCTCTACAGCGACTGTAGGGGATGAAAATAAAAATCTGAAAAAAATTAGTGATTTTTTTTCTTCATTTAGAGCTGATTTAGTCCCATCCAAATATTAAAACTCAAAAAAACCCATTATAACGACCACTCTAATACATATATTCATTTTGAAATTTTATACTTTTCAAATATCCTATTGAATAGACCTTTTAAAAAGGAACAAATACAAGGGTTTTTATTACTTAATACGTTAGTTTGGCCCATAAGCAGGTTTAAAACCGAAAATGCTACTAAATTCACCCATTTGTTTCTGAGAAAATGGTCACACTGGCCACTTTTCCATATTTTAGATATAACTCGGAAACTAAGCTGAATTTGACAATTTAACACTTAAATCTTACTGTTCAAATTAAATTTTCTACCGAAATTGATAGTTAAGAAAATTTCATAAGAAATTTTAAGCAGGAAAAGTGAAAACCAATAAAAAATCAATAGCTTTTAAATTTTATTCTAAAGAGCGCATAACTTTTTTCGGAGCAAGGATACGCTCAAGACATTCTTAAAGAAAGTAAAGTAGAGTCTTAAGGCCTTAATATGATATATTAAAAAGCCATATTATTTAAAAACTGACAGAAATATAGCCATTAAAACTATTTCCTATAATTTTTCGCAGTTTTGCCCGAAATCCTATTTTTTGTTACTATATGACACATTTAACATTCCTAGCACCTAGTACCTAATCTTATATTAATGGGACCAGCTGTTCAGTTTGTGGGTCTAAAAGCAGTTCACAATTTCCGAAAAACAAAAATACGAAATAACACACTTTTTAAATACCTATTCTCTATAGTGGTAATGACATATTATGTCAAAATCTTGCTTTCGAACATTTTTACGAAAGTGAAATTTGCCATATTGTACCGAAAAAGGTGCCTTCGTTCGGGCCAAAACTGCGAAAAATTATAAGAAATGGTAAAGTTTGAATGGGCACATCTCCGTCAATTTTGAACAAATATTACTTTTTGAACATTGCCATATCTAAGCCTTTAGTCTCTACTTTAATTTGTCTAAGCATGTCTTGATCCCATCTTTGCTTCAAAAAAAGTTATGCACAGTTTATTTAAAAATTAAGAAATCTCTGATTTTTTAATTTTCTGTTGGTTTTTGTTTACTTTTTCTGCTTTAATTTTTTTTATAAATTTTTTTGAACTATCCATTTCAATAGAAAAATTAGTTTTAAATAAGAAGTTTTAAATGTAAAATTGTTGAACTCGGTTGAGTTTTCGAGGTAGGGTAAGTCGGTGTAATATGCCACACTTAACAGAAAACAATTGAAATTAAATAGTAAATGACAAGCTAAGTAAAAGATTTTCTTAGTTTCGTTAGGTTGCTGTTTTATTTAATAAATAAAGGAATACGAACATAACTTTGATGCTTTTAATTAATTGCAAATGAAGTTTTTAAAAAACCTTAAAAAGTGGCATTTTACCCACACGGGTGGGTAATATGTCACTTCTGAAGGGGTGAAATGCCAGCAAACATTTAATATGGCATTTAATCGATGGGACATATCGGGCAGATTCCATTTTGGAGACAGTACTCGTGCATCCTTGTGACAATTGGAGCATTGCACCCAGTCACATCTGGGTCCATCTTTATCGTATCTGAAAGAAATTAAAATCAAAGGGGGTAATATGCCACTTTAGTGGGTAAAATGCCAGTTGGTTCGAAACAAACGTGGCATTTTACCCCAAAACGTGAAAAAATATAAAAGTATCCCTGAACGAAAACTAACGGAACATATCAAGTCTAGGCACAAACAAACATTAAGTACACAAAATTAGCCTTACCTTCTTGGAAGAAACCTTCGAATATCGCACTTAAAAACCATAAAAAAAACCGATTTTAATCGCACTCAATTTAATAAAAACACACTTGAATTTAAACTTTCATGAATATTTTCCAAACCAAACTGCCTAATAACTTTCGCATCGGTGTGCCCAGAAAACTTAGCGTAACTGAGCGAATTGCAATGTCAGCGTTTCCAACATCAACTTAGAACTGCAATATATTGAAAGGTGGCATATTGCCCACACTGGCATATTCGACCGACTTACCCTATACCAAAAATATTGAAATATTAATGGCCAGTGTAACCATTTTCTCAGAAGTGCATGGGTGAATTTAGTAGCATTTTCGGTTTTAAGCATGCTTATGAGCAAAAAAAAAAACACATTCAATAATAACAATAATAAAAGTCACTATGGCGTATGTGGAATATTTTATTTTTCAAATAATAAATCGTCGCACAATGGGACCTCATGTATGGAGAGCGTGCTCAAAATGCAAAATTGAATCTTACGGTTTCGTATAAAATTGTAATGCGGATTCAAAACTCACATGATTGTTTATCAATATATCAAGTTTTGAAGTTTCGGGAGACAGAAGGGTCATAGAAAATAAGTGATAAAAGTAGCAATTCACGTAAATTCTAAAATCCATTGCGAAGTTGTTGGTCATTTGAAAATTCGGAAAAAATAAATTCCCTTTGCTTGAGGCCACTACTTCCGCAATCGATTTTTCTCCATAAATACCTTTGAGCAATGTTTTTACTGTAAATGTTTGATACCTGTATAAATATTTTGGAATAAAAACGGATAACGTTGAAGGGGTAACTTAGAAAATCGATAGGAATTTCACAATATTTGAGAAAGGGTCGAATACCAAATGTGGTAAGCCGTATACAAAAATTGATCCATATTAGTTATGCAATCAACCAACAAGTCAAAAGGTTCTATCGGTGTAACTGGTTTAAAAAGAATGACTTCGGTAAAATGTTTACAAAAGTATTGGAGAATAGGTGTTTCAGCCAGTGGTTTTACTTATGTCACTTTCTCCAGCTAAAAAGTACCAAACCTGAAAATTTTATCTAAATTTTTTAGAGATACCAAGCAAAAGAAAATGGGTGTGGAAGTGGGTGGTTTTAGTTACAACTAAAGAAAAAAAGTCTGAAAATGTTATCCAAATTGATAGAGCCGTTGCCGAAAAACTAATTACAACAATCGTTTTTTTTTTTGTAATAAATTTATAATATTAGTCCAGTCATATTGTATTTTTACTATGGAAATTGTGAGGTAGTTTTGATTTGTTCGCTTCTATATGTTTTCGGGGGTACTGAATCCGAATCTGAAGTTTGCCAACAAAATTTCGTGACGCAACATGGATAAAAATACAAAAATATAGGCAAAAATGCATTTTTTGGGAGTTTTTCGACTAGCTCCGAAAATTGGCATATTTTTACTGTTTTCGAAAATCCACTCGAAAGCTCTAAGAAATTACTTTTTACATGAACCAGGATATACTTTTCTGATGGTCTTTGATGCGCTGAGTTCGAATCTGGCCTTGAAATTGCTCTATCACATCACGTTTTTGAAATATTCGAATAAAAAATAAAAAAAATAAATTTTTTATACAAATTTATGGTTATTTTTCATGGTCTTTAAACTTGGCATATATTTTACATCTCATTACTTTTTCTGGCTGATTCTTACTCACAGGTTTCTTGTACATACAAGAACTTGGCTCTTTTGTAACATAATAAAGCGTAAATGGCAATTTATTGGTCACACACTGAGGAAACCAAACGATGAAATTGCAAAGCAGTCCTTTGAATGGAATCCTCAGGGTGCTCGGTGGGTTGAAAGACCAAGAACAACTTGGAAATCAACAATTCTAGCAAAAGCAGACTCCTAGAGAAAGACATGGCCACAGTTAAAATATCTAGCTGCAAAACGTGAAGGATGGAAACGATTTGTTGGCGCCCTATGCCCCAATCGGGGTTACAGGACTTGATGATGATGATGATGAGTCCCAGTCTCCTCTTCAAAGCTATATGGACTTTATTTGATTTCATTATTCACTATTTAAAAGACTAAGTTGAAAATAATCTATGTATGCAAATGGCAAACTGGTTATACCTGAAAAATTGAAATACATACCTAAGAAGAATTTAAAATGGAAAAACAACACATAGAAAATTAATTAAAATGACTTTTAACGTCTGAACAAAAACTAACTATCACTTAAAATTGACTTAAATACCGAGTGCATACCTACAAACAGTCAAAAAGTAATTAATTATAGTTTTGCAAATAGTTTATTAATAACATTGATTATAGTATGTCATTGAGTGATTTTAACGATGAAATCCTATGTATAATACCACAAACGCAGCTATGTCAATTACTAATCTCAGATTAAAATCTTCATCCCTAAGGTAGTTGTTCGTAAATACATATTTGCCAAAATTACCACGAATAATTCAATGTATACTAGTGGTAATATTATATCGTATATTTGCACTGATACATACAAACATATATCTATTCATATACTAAGCAACAGGTCGAATAATAATAAAAAACTTTGAAATCAATAATATACCTACATAAATGTATGAACATAAAGTTTTTGATGGTATGTCTAAAGGGAATATTTATGAGCTTTAAGATAACAACTATGTCAACCTGACAATTCAATTTATTACCCATTCCTATATAGATATTGTGTGATGGTCATAAATTCTCTGGACCAGAATTTCAGAAAATGCCCCACCCTCCCCTTACAATGTAACATAAAACGCAGTATTGCAATGGCATTGCCTCTGACCTTCCTTAATATAATTCGACTTATTAAATTCACATCATCAGTAGCTTACGTCAATGTCATCAACATCGCCCCATCAATGTGCAAATTGAAAAATACGTCCCTTACATTATATACTACAACTTCAGTACAGATCAAGGTTGCAGCTATAGCCACACTAAACCAGATTATTCTCTCAAATGAAACTGAATGTTTTTCGACGAGGACGTGCTCCACCAGCCTCAGCTAAATCTCTATCTGCTGCTCCATCTGCAAACCTAAAGCTTTTATACCAATTATTTGTTTGATATTGGGATTGCTTATCCTGGAGAAACAACGAATGATGCGAAAACCTAATCAGTGATAAATAGAAGACCACAATGCTGAATCCTGCGCACAAAGGCCCTGGGGAAATGTTTTTTTCCAAAGAGCTTAAAATATTGTCAGTACAAATGACCAGCATTCAGCAAAACAGAGCCATCTCTTGGGAGCTTTTTGAATCGCATAATCAGTGTGCTATTGTCCTTGCTGTTCTTTTGCAACAGTTAACGGTCTATATATGTATATTGTAATTAGATAAAGAGGGAATATTTCGGGATAGCATCCTGAAGTTCTAGGTAACATGGTAGTATGTTTCTCTTTTTTCACTGGATTCATCCGGAATATAACTTCAGTTCGCTGAGATACTCCGTGGATTGTACATCGTCTTATCGGAATATTGTTATAAACACGGTCTAACGGTTGAATTCCCAGATTTATACCAGTATAAAGTAATATAATATAAATTTGTTCTGAGAATTTGTGTTTTTTAGTATTAAAAGTTAATGTTAAAATTTTGAAAAAAATAAAAATAAAAATAAAATGCAGTGAAGTGTTGACTTAATACATACAAAAATAAAAGATACAAAAATATCTGATAAGTGAAAAATTGAAAAAAAAAAATTAAAATTAAATTAAACTATAGAAAAAGGATTATTTAAAACAAAAACCATCAAACTATAACTGGAATTTTAAGACGCTCCGGTGAGTCCCACTTTAGAACAAATCCTTTTTTAGATTAAAATCTTTGGAAAACGAAAAGCCCACTATAAAAAGATTAGACTAAAGAGACTAAAAGTTTCATTCATTCATAAGCTAATGCCCCGCAGGTTTTATCAGTCATTCAATTTGCATTATAAGTTAATGAACACATTAGCACCCTCCCAAAGTGCACGGAGTTAAGGACTATCCCTGTTTATGAGAGTCCATATAATAAAAGAGTCGTCTACCCAAGGTTTCTTGCCCTTGGAAAATGTTAAGCCACCTACAAAAATCACACCCTAAATCTCAAAAAGCAAACAGTAGATATTCTGATTGCCTTGACATCAAAGTTTGAGCAGGATGCCTGTTGCGCGTTCGTGATGTTGTTGAATGTGTGGCACCACCTAAGTCACATATAAATGGATTTTGCTACTTATTCCCTCTCTGAATTCTTTACTGGCTCTGGCTTTGCTAGATGAAAAAAGGTCACACAAATCGAATCAAATATAATGTACGTGTTGGGGTTGACTTTGGTCGATGATTAATTTTGACATTAATCTCGGGAGCAATACAATTTCGCTACAAAATATCTACCGTCCGTCTGGGTTCTAGCTCTGGGGGTGTGGACAAAATCGAATGAGCATGAAAGGAGACATTTTTTTCCGGGATGCAACTCTATTTGAAATGTCATAATAGTATTGATTGACGTCAATTTTATGTATATATGCATATCGCTTTGTATGCATTCATCCATTGGTGGTATATATACAAGTTCTTAAGCTCCAGTAAATTCAAGGATTCCGATGCCTGAGGCCATGGCGTAAGTGCGTAGTTACTGAAAGGCACATAACTGTTTTTTTATTCATCACATTTTTCTTAATCCCTTAAAACTACCAGACCGATTCAAGGACTAGCCGCATTGTTACAAGGAAGCTAGGATATCAGTCAGAGGCTATTTTTATATAAACGCATATAAAGAGGAAAGTCCATTGTGAAATTAAAGTATGTAATTAAGACCCATTGTATAAAATATTTTTTACCTTGAATCACAAAGAACGGAATACTGTTCTTCCTGATCTATGTTCCATGGAAATTGGTAACCAATGACAATAATATCGAAACGCCATATACACAATGATTTTTCATTTTGCTTGATGGGAGTAGTTATTTTGTTGTTGTTTTTTTTTGGAGTGAGGATGGAGAGCAAAGCATTTGTTTGATTAATTGTGGATGCTTTGTTTATTTTGGCATTCAAATTGAAATGGATTATGTGTCTATATTATTTGTTGATTGAAAATTCGATTCAAAAAAAGAAAAATTCCAAAGGATGAGCAAGATTAAGTGTGAAAAATAAATAACAACATAGCTAGCTGTACCAATCAGTTTAAATAAATTGAATTTTTTTTTAAATATTTTTTTAACCATTATTTATGTTGAAAATGAAATAAATTTCGAGCTTTTTTCAAAATAAAAGAAAATATCTCTTGCTGTTGAATGTTTTATGACTTTTTATTGATTATACTGCTTTTTTATGCAAATATATAACTTTAAAAATATATAATAATATTGCCGTAGGTATACCGAAGTTTCGTTGGATTTTCCAAAATCCCCGTGTACTTTGTCATAACCTTACATTTGTTCATATATTGTAAGTATATGGAATTTATAATTTATAGATGCATTAAAAATTACTGTTTTTGCATTTGCATATTTTAGCAGAAATAAACAATTTTATAGAAAACAAAAAATAAAAAATGCAGTTGCATCAAAATTATTTTAATCTTGGATAGAGTATTCTAGAGTTTTATGAATATTTGAGAGGAAAAATTATGCAAACTTATAAGAAATGATAAAAAATAAGTTGTGAACCGATCCAAATTTTTTTTGTATTATACTTTGACTTTGGCAGGTTTTGTAAAAGCAAAAACAGAGACCATAGTGATGGACAATAAAAACAAAAAAAAATACCCACGGTATATAAAAGAAATCCCCATTTTTCCTCTACACCAACAAAATGCACAAATTAACTCACTAAAAGAAACAAATTGAGACATTTTTTAAAACAATTATTTATTTTTTCAAGTAAAGGGTGGTTAAATTTTAAGGGCCGATGTTGATTTTGAAAAAAACACAAATTATTTAGGAAATTACTCTCATTTCTTCTTATTGTGATAATATTTGTATGGTTCAATTATGTATGGAACAAAATATCGGCCAAATTTATTTATTATTTATTATTTATTATTTATTATTTATTATTTATTATTTATTTATTTATTATTTATTAAAGAGATTAACAATAGATACAATAAGATAAAATCTTTGAGCAGTATCCTAGATTTACTTAACAAATTTTTATAAATAAAACAAAATATAAAAGATAGAGTTATTATATAGATAATTACAAAAATCATTTAACAATTAATTTGAATGATTGAGAAGAAATAAAAGCGAAAGCTTACAAACAAAATATTACAAATAATATAATAATATAAAATATTTAACATACATATTAATAACATACTCGTATAGTATCATTATATTTAATTCGCAAAGTTGGAGAGAAGCTTTGACTGAAATCTTGATACATTGACAATATTTTGTATATCTATTGGAAGAGTATTCCACTCTCTAATCGCTGAAACATAGAAAGATCGCTCTGCAATGTTGTATGAGAAACGCGGTACAATGAGCATAATGCCTCTACTAGACTGGGCAAATTGCAGTTTATCTTAAAGATATTCTGGGCACCTGCCATGGATAATATTATGTAATCTTAAAATATTTCGAAAATTGTAATATGCGTCAAAAGGAATTCCCAAAATAGATCTGTTAAGATGAGATACACTGACATACCTAGGTTTATTATAAATAAAACGCAAGCAATCATTGAATACGACATTTAATTTACGCTTACATTCAATAGTCCAAGCACGGGTAAACTGAACAGTTAAATATAAAAAATGGCATTAAAAGGGTTTTAACCAAACGAAGCTTCATTTCAGGTGAAAGTAATTGAGCAGAGTATCTCAGTCCACGAAGACCTGCATATATTTTCCTAATTGAAACTGAAATTGCATCACAACAACTGAGTGAGCTATTTAAAATGAAGCCTAAATATGTACCTTGTCTAAGTAAGGAATTATTTCTCCACTGAGAGTAATTGGAGGGAAGTCCATAGAATGAATTTCATTTCTACAACAAATCATAGCAACAGTTTTAGAAGGGTTGAGTCGGAGTTTATTGTCAGTTACCCATAGTTGAATTCGTTTTAAATCTTCATTAGTGCGAACTAAAGCATCTTCCATCAATCCAAGTGGACGATTGATGTATATTAAAACGTCATCTGCGTACATATGAACCGAACAGTCTTCAACAACATCAGGAAGATCATTGATAAACAATGAGAAAAGAAGTGGTCCCAAAACAGAACCCTGTGGTACTCCTGTGTTAACAAAAAAGGGGGAAGAGATACCGCTTTCAACTTCTACCGATTGTACTCTGTTTTTCAAATAATTACATAGTAACCAAAGAGATGCATTCGAGAATTTAAAAATGTTTTGAAGCTTGGAAACAAGAATAGAGTGATCAATACAATCGAAAGCCTTTGAGAAGTCTAACAGCACCAAAACACCAATTCTATCACCATCCAACGCAAATCGAAGATCGGAGGTTACTTTCATAACTGCCGACTCACAACTATGTAAAATTCTTAAACCCGACTGCCATTTAGAGAGCTTTTGGTGAGCGTTAATAAAGCTTATCATTTGGTTGTACATGAGTTTCTCAAAAACTTTTAAAAAATATGATAGAACACTATTAGGTCTGAAATCAGTGGGGATACTTGGGTTAGGTTTTTTAGGTATTGGAACTATTTTTGCTGCTTTCCAATCTATAGAAAATTGTGAGGAACATATACAAAAATTAAAAATATGAACCACTAGTGGCAGAATAATTGGCAAAATGAGTTTGATAAACTTCGGTGTAATATGATCACAGCCAACAGCATTTGACTTAATTGAACGAATTGATTCAATAACATCGCACTCGTTAACACATTCAAACGAGAAAGTCTCGAGATTGTCGTTATTAACAGTGTTATCAAAATCATCAAAACTAACTGGATTAGACATTTGAGGTGCATAAAATGTAGACATTTCTTCGGCACTTAGTTGACATTTCTGTGATTTAGTGTCTTTACAAACTCCTGCCGCCTTAAGATTATTCCATAAGACTTTGGAGTCAAGCGTAGGGTTCAATTTTTCAATTAAATAATTTCTTTTAGATGATCGAATTACACAAGATACCTTATTTCGGGCAGTATGATATTGCCTTTTATTATAATCCGAGGGATTTCTTTTAAATCTTCGAAAAAACGCTCTCTTCCTCTAATAAGATTTTTAATTTCAAGGTTGTACCACGGACAATTAGATGTTCTATTTCGCCGCTCTCGAATAGGAACAAAAATATCAAACAACTGGCAAATTAAATGATTGAAAATTGAAATTTTATCATCAATGTTAGGTGTTAAACAGATGTCTTGCCAGTTAACAGGCGTTTTCATTTGGAGGTGGCGAAGTACTTGCAAGTACTTTGCCAGCTTTTTTCAATGGAACACGTCAAACTGCTTTCACATGTAAAATGTATCTACTCGCGCATGAGAGCATGTGCAGTTGGTAGTACTAGATTAGGGTTTTCATCTACTCGTAAGTACTTCGCCACCTCCAAAGGAAAACGGCTAACATTACAAGTTGCTACTTCTAATTCAATTAGGTCAATGTTCTGAAAAGATCTGTAAGTTGAAACTGAAGCCCCTGGATCCAATAAATCATTCCTATTAAATTGTACAGAACAGCAGATGATGTCATGGATAAACTCACAAGTGGGTCTTAACTGATCATTTCCCAAAATACGACGCTTAGAGTTTGTCAAAAACAGATCAATAAGGGAAGGATTATTCGTGGACTGAAAACAGGTTGGCCACTGAGTGTTAATAACAGATAGATTTAATTTATCACAAAAATATTGAATTCTTTTTGAATAATAGTTGTTAACAAGAATATTGACATTTAAATCACCACCTAACAACACAAAGCTATACAAAGGACTAAGTTTGCTTATATTGTCTTCAAGTTCTTTTAGATCGTCCTCTCTAAAGTAACTAGGTGGACAGTAACATACAACCATTAAACATTTTTCTATTTAATTTGCTATTTCAAAACAAAGAAACTCTATATTTGGGGATGTTGACTCATACACACTTTTGGCTAGCAAAGTATTTCTAACATATATACACACACCACCATGAATTCTGCCAACTCTGTCGTTTCTGAACAAGCGAAAACCTGGAAAATTTACTAGCTGAGAAGAGATACTATCATTCAGCCAGGATTCAGATACCATAATAATATCCATTTTAGATGTACAAAACATTTGATATAAAACAGTGTACTTAGAACGAAGGCTTCCAGCATTAACATGACAAACATTAAACCCATTATGCGCACCACAGAAAACATTGAGAACAGATCTTACTATGTCAGGGTCACATCCAAAAACCATTAAATATCGAAAACTTAAAACAATAAAAATTAAATCAAAATTAGAAAAAGCTACTCTCACTGAAATTAATGGGTGGCTATATAATTAAAAATTAAATAAGTAATTGTTAAAATTATAAAAAATAAGTCAAACGAATTTAATTCAAGGCTTGAGCAAAACAAAAAATTAGGCCTCGCAAAAAAGAATATTTCGTTATTTTAAAAATAAATAAAATAATTTGTCAACAAGAAAAAGAGAAAAGTAAGAGAAATAGGTAATAGATTACGTAAGATAAAGTGGGAACATTGACAAAAAAAAAATCATATCATATTTTTAACTAGGTACTGCTCACTAGATAATACATACATATATCAAAACACAGCAACAGCAGCAGCAGCATCAACGTCAGCAATCATCTCAACAGCAGCCTCACTTGTAACGGGTGAAGTTGTAACTTTAGAAGAGGATGCAACAGCACCCACATCAGCAACAGCAACCTCATCAGCAAGAGTAATTTTTATTAAATTTTTAACGGGAAGAGTTGTAGAAAAAGACGAAGTAGCAGGATCACAGTTGCAAAAAGGCTTACTATTGTACTGAATTCGGTACTATTGGACTTTCCCGAGTACGCAAGTACCACTTTTCAGTTTCTAGTACTATTTGTACTATTTTTAATTTTTGAAAAGGTCAACTTTCATAAATCTCTAAAATCAAACAAATATGTTCAGTCAGACTTAACCACATTTACACGTAAAGAAGCTTTAAATGAAAGGCCCATATTGTCAATAAACTTACTAGAAAACCACCTTCCCGTCGAGGAAATCTATTGCGGGACCGAAAGTGAAATTCCTTACACTTCTTAAAATTTAATTGAAAGCGAAATTTATAGCTTTAAAAGTCATGCACGGATGTTCTATTTGGCTTTCCTCGAAGATGTGAAAAAAAGATTTAATTTTGAAGACATTTTTTGAACTCGTTGCAACATTTTTCACAAACTTAAATTTTAGATGACCAAGTAAATTCAAAAGATTTTTTCCTGGCGAACAAAAAAACATTGAAAACCTTAATAAAGAATATCGAGCTCTAGCTGACTGCTAATACTTAAAAAAAATTAGAAATGCTTCTATTTCTGAGTTTTGGGCTGAAATTGGCCTTGTGAAAAATGAAAACAACAAGTTCATGTTTTCAAATATAAACCGAACTGTCCAGGCTGCTTTTTCTATTCCTCATTCTACCGCAAACGTCCATCGGAAGAATTTTTTCTTACCAAAATATTATTAAAACAAAATCGAATGCAGGTGGACACGTGTTCTGCACTAATTGAAACTAAAAACCTAATTAAAAATGACTACTGTCACAGCTCTATTATTCAAAAAAGTCTTTGAATAGATATTTACCGAGTTAACCACTTGCCGATGAAGAAATTTTAGAGTAAGAAAAACATATGAATGTAATGTACATATGTACATATGAATGTAAATACAAAGAAAAGACTTGTGCACTTGTGCCAAAGTTGCTATTCGTCCATAAGACTTATTTTAGAATAAAATTAAACCAATGAAATGTATAGAGATATTAAATTTGTGTATTTAATAAAATATTTATTTTCATTGTTTGCGTTGTTTTATAATTTAAAAAAGTTCAGTACTATTTGGTCTTTTTCAGTACAATTTTTTTCCACTTTTCAGTACAATCGACAAAAGTCAATTTTCATCACTGAGCAGGATTATTGATATTGCAAAATGAATTGAGTGAGAACATGTCATATCAGCAATGTATGTTGGTCTATCAAGTTCAGTTTTTTGACAAACACTCTACCACTCCAAGTACTAACAGAGTGAAGACAATTATCACGCCGGAGAGCATTGGCTTTACGAAATAATTCGTGGTTTTGCTTCGTAAGACTTTCATAGACTCTCACAAATTCAGCAGAATTAAAACCCAAATCACTGAGAGTGACGGCTTTGGAATTTGTTTTGTAGTACTCTCCTACTTGCTTTAATAACATTGTTTTAATAGCTGCGTTTTTTTGTATGTCCATATGGAGTTTGGCGAAAAAAACGACATCGGGACATTTCAACATTTGCCCTGGTCTGCCATTTTGTTCTGAACTATCTTACCAACAAACATTTGACATTTCTATACAATTTATCGATAACACAACGACAATGGTAGTCTGGCAATACCGTTTTATCGGGACAAAAGTTAACTCCAGTTAATTATCTGGACTTAGCTAACTCTATATGGACATAGTTGTTGTTGTATTTAAAAAGTAAATTGTTTTGCTTTGTTGTCGTTTTTTTCACACAATTTTATCTGGACATGCAAAAAAACACAGCTAATATGTGCACTTGGAAGTTTTATAATAACCGCGCTTTTGTTTGTATTCTTCGCCGGTTTAGTGCGTGTAAATGAGATCGGTGTTGTTTTAATGTTAATTTTTTCGCAAAATAATTGAAATATATCATTAAGGTTTTCGTCGGCTGTTATTGGAATTGCGTGCAAAACAATTTCATCCGCAATATTTTTCCGAGCCATCGCGTCCATTTGTTGTTTTAAGAGTGATATGTCTTTCTTGTGCTTGTTGTTGTGAATCTATTTGGTTCTTTAGGACTGAAATATCTTCTTGCATTTGTTTATGTGTTTCATTGAGATTAAATAATCGGTGTTCAAAATCAATTTTAACTATATTAAGTTTATTGTTGAAGTCATTCTCGATTGCTTTGATTCGATCAGTTAAATCGTGACGAAGAAGATCGAATTCACTTTTTATTTGTGTTGCTATTGTTGTTGTTATTGTTCGGGTGAAGTCTTCAAAACGGGCATCAATTTTATTTAAAAAACTTTGTGGTAACGGTGGTATTATGTTTTTTGTTGTAGGAGTGTGAGACGTTTTGCCTCGAGAATTATTTAAAAGAGTGAGAGATTTTCTTTTCGAGCTATTTTGATGTGTGACAGAGTCAGAAAGTAAGTTTTTATCTCCCGATCTCAATCCTGCTCTTTGCTCTCCCTTCGTTAGCGCTAACTTTAGGCGGCATAACTATTATGTATTTTAATGACGAATCAAAAAAAAAAAAAAAAACTGAATATGAAGACGAAAAGTTATTTTGATTTCACTGGTTTTTCTTATAAATCACTTGTGTAGGACTCTTATTTTTATTACAAAGTAATTAAGGAGAGATAATTGGAATAAAGTGACACAATTATTGTTTTTAACAGTTCAGAAATAACGAGTTAATTACGAATTTTTGCGGAGCTTAAATTAGTCACAGCCTATCCGTATACATGACGTATGACGTATGGCCGCCGCGACCTCGGCGGCACACCACAATCCGATGGTCCAAATTTTCGATGACGCTGAGGCATAATTGAGGTTCTATGCCGTTAAGCTAGCCATACACGACAGAGCCAACGAGGCAAATGGCTCCGTGCCGATCCAAAATCGGTCGTGTGTGGGGTGGATCGGCCACCGATCCATTTGGATTTTCAGCTAATCTGAAATCCAACCGAGCCAAATGGATCGGATGGCTCGGTCGTGTATGGCCAGCTTTAATGTGCCGAATTATCTCATCTTTTAGCTCTTAAATTGTTGCTGGCTTATCGACGTACACCTTTTCTTTCAAATAACCCCAAAAAAAGAAGTCCAACGCCAACGTTGTCAAATCACATGATCTTGGCGGTCAATTGACATCGCCACCACGTGAGATAACACGGCCATTGAATTTGTCGCGCAAAAGAGCCATTGTTTCGTTAGCTGTGTGGCACCGTCCTGTTGAAACCACATATCGTCTACATTCATATCTTCCAATTCGGACCATTAAAAGTTCGTCGTTATCAACTCACCAAAAGCAAAAACCATTCACAGTAACTGCCTGACTGGCCTCATTTTGGAAAAAATACGGCCCGATGATGCCGCCAGCCCATAAACCGCACCAAACAGTCACTCTTTGTGGGTGCATTGGTTTTTGACAATCACTCTTGGATTATCATTCGCCCAACTGCGGCAATTCTGCTTATTGACGAATCCACTGAGGTGAAAATGTGCCTGTTTCTCATTACTGAAGATGATTTTGACCAAAAAAATCACGAAGTGCACGATATGCATTTTGATTTGAACGCCCATTTTCATATTAAGCTTGAATAACTTTAACGCGTTGCTCGATTGTGTATCTTTCCATGGTTCAAATTGAGTTAATCTGAAATTGAAAAATGTCAAATGAAATGCAGAAAAAAACTTGACGTTTAGTTGTGGTTCACATTCAATATCGGCCCTTAAAATTTATCCAACCTTTAGCATCGTAGATTTTGCCTACTATACGTTATATTCACATAAGAATTTTCACTACATTTTAGTTTTATTTTATGACCCCCCCCCCGACTGCAGTGAAGTGGAAAGAAAAGCTGAAAAAGTGGCCATCGTCTTACTGGAACTAATGAATGGATCTGAATGATTTTTTTCAACATTTTGTGTTAGTAAAAATGTTAATTTACCATAAAGTAATACATATTAGAAAAATAGAGCGGCTTTCTTAAAAATTTATTTTTGTGTTTGGTAGAAACTAAACATGATAATTCCATAAAATAAATTGCGTCTTTATGTCCACTTAACATTGAGCAAGAGAGTTGACCTTGACCGGTTTTCTTAAGATTTGGAATAAATATTTATGAACAACATGTTCTATTGAAAAATTATGTTCTAAATTTGAAGAAAATCGGTTTACTCGTTTTGGCTCTAGCTTGGCATATAGTCGATGCCTAATCGCCAATATTATTTTATGGATGTTGTTCCTACCAAACACAGAAATTTTGCATATTTAAAATTTTTTAACATTAACAAATTGTTTGGAATACCAAATTTAATTATTTATAAATATACATTTAAGAACCTAGTCTCAAAATAATTCTTCAACCAACTTTTGAAATACTAAATTTTCAAAAAAAAAAAAAATGTATTTTTGCAAAGCCAAAATTTCTTTTTCCAAAATTTTTATATGATATATTTTATGCGTTTGCATACAAAATTTCATTAAAATCAGCTGAGCCATTTTCAGAATATAACATTTATAAAAGTTTTTGTATTTTTTTACCAAAAATTACACTAAGCCTGCAATTATTATCTGATTGTTGTTTATAAATAAATTAAAATTTTCATAGCTGGTATCGAAATAAATACATACCATTATTGTTTGGAGCTAAACAAAATAAAATAAATTTTCCGTTCAGGAAAATATAACAAAGATTTAAGTTCAAAATTTGAAAAAAACGCTTGTGGGGCTTAGGTAGTTGAGGTTCAGAGCTCAGTTTTTTTTTTAACTTATCGGTTCCGATATGGGATCCAATTCTTGTAAAATATAACTCAGCAAAAGCAAGTACCTACATCCGCTATAGTTCATCAAACATATGAAAGGATTTTTAAAAGCTTAACGAAAGCTCGAGTTATTCTTTTTTAAAGATCAGGGGTGAATATATATGTGGAACATTCCATGCCAAACCACGGTCAATATTTTTGAAAAAAAAAATATGATTTTTTTTTTCAAATTGATTGTTTTTAAAAATATATTCACCTAATTTAAAATTTAATTTCTTCAAAATTTTTCACCAAACCAACTGGATTAAAAACAAATAAATGAATGGAATATAAGCTTTCAAAAAAATTTACTATTTTTATCGTACAATGCACGGGTCACAAGATATTTGATAAAACGCGTTTTAAAAGATGGTGACTGACGCTCGCACCTCCCCGCTCCACCAACTTGGATTTACATTTGGGGTACACCCCTGAACATATTCCATCAAGACAATCGGTTTAGTAATTATTTGCAAACAAAAAGTATCCGGCTCTTGGCCTATAGAAAAGACAAGTTATTAATATCCATATCCTAAGAAGTAGGGTATCATTTTATTCGTCTCTAAATTTAGTTTGAGGAAAAAAGAAAATTAAAAAACGCAATTTGAAGTAACCCAGTCATTGACGTTTGAAAATTTAAATCGTCATTTTCAAAAACTGCGACCCCTTCGCTATTTGTTTTATTAATTTCAAAAATTACACTCTATATGCAACTTTTCAGCCGAAAGTCAATTTGTGACCACAATATTTTCCATTTTTTTCAATGTTTGAAGATTTTGTTTTTTTTTTGTTTGATTTATCAATAATTTCACTTTCTTGAATTCGCTAATTCGTCAATAACATTTTAAGGCATGACTCTTGGATATATTCTAAGAAAGAATCATATGGGGGGAAGACTATCCCCTGCCCTGAGGCAGGGTAATTGATGAAAAATTGACATTAAAAGCAAAGCAAAAATTTTAAAAATCTAAAAAAGCACATAAGTCAAAATTTATGAACAAAATTATTTGATTTGCTTTTTACATACATATGTAGGTATATCAAGTAATTTTAATAAATAGCTTTTGAAAAATTAAATTTGAAATTGTGAATTTATTTTTTGAGATGATAATATTCAAAATTTTGCGTAATTAAGTCAAATACCGAAAACCACTTTCTATTTTTTGAGAATTAAAATATAAAATATTTTAAGTCAATTTTTCAAAACTGGCCCCTCTGTCTGGGGGGGGGGGGGGGGGAGAAGATGTTTTCCCTCCATACGTTTTGTTTCTTAGAATATATCCAAGAATCATGCCTTAAAATATTATTGACGAATTAACGCACTCAAGAAAATGAAATTATGGATAGATCAAAAAAATAAAATAAAACCAAATCTTCAAAAAATAAAAAAAAAATAGAAATATAGAATAGTTGCTCAAACTATAAGCTGATTTTTAGTCTTTAAATGGCATTTGTGGTTATTTTGAAGGACTTGTTTGATTATACGCTCAAACTAAGTGTAATATATATTCATCACCAGTTAAGACAAACAGAGTAGTTAAGTCTCAAATTTTTCGCATTTTTTTCAAAGTTTAAAATAATTTCCAAAATTAGCCCACTTGCTCTTTCAAAGCTGGTTGTTGAACACATGTTAGGTTATAGTTATAATGTTTTATGACTTTTCTCACAATGTAAGTAGCATCAATCCCACCCAACATGCATACCAATTTTATCAGCCTGTTACAATTTTTGTATTTCTTTGGAATTTGTAAGTCTATATTCTTGCTTGGCTATAGACTGAAATGTCAATAATATTCAAAGTATTGAAAAATAAGCTCAACCCAGACCCGGAAATAATAAAACGCAGCTAATATTAATACATATGCAATTATGGGCCAGTTATAGCTATCAGTTAAAATCATCAGGAAAAGTTGAAACAATATGAAATTTTTTATTTTATCCTGATGGTCGCTTATAGCAATCAAGAAAAAAATGTCAGTTGGAAGCTGCAAAAATGTGAATATTTGCACACATACAACCTACCGAAAAATTTTCCTGATTGAAAAGCATACGAAAAATCTTTTCGTCCACAATTCTGTCAGTGCTGGAACAGGAACAAATTGGAACTCAAATCATTGCAATAATTTTTTCCATTTTGTTTGATATGTACATTAGGGTGGTCGTTACAATGGGTTTTTTGTGTTTTAATATTTGGATGGGCCTAAATCAGCTCTACATGAAGAAAAAAAAATTTTGCTGTAGGAGTAAATTAAATTTCCCCCCTTTTTTTGGAAATTCGCGTAAAATCTGCCGAAAAATTCAGAGCATGTAGGTGAGAAGTAGACAAGAAAAAAATCTTACAGGAGGGGGGTTATATCTCCCACCGCTTGGACGGGAGGGGCAATTTAATAAAATAATTGCATAAAATAGAAAAATGCAGTAATTTTTTGTAGCTTTTTGGAGAGCCAGAACCATTTTAATATTGAATATTAAATAAAGTTTTTTGAATAAATAATTTCAGCAAAATCTGTTTTCAAACCTATAATTAAAAAAAAAAATAATAATAATTTTTCTTCAAAATGTTGAGTTTGGAACAATTTTTTGCCAAAACTGTTCATTAAAAAAAACTTAATTTTAAAACAAGCCGTAAGAATGGACTTCTGGCTTTCCAAAAAGCTAAAAAATATTACTGTTAGTATTGCCGTTGTTTTTAAATAATTTTGTTTCTATTTTGTGCAAATATTTTATTAAATTGCCCCTCCCGTCAAAGCGAGGGGAGATATTACCCCTCTCCGCTAGGATTTTTTCTTGTCTTGTTCCCACCTACATGCTCTGATTTTCTTGGCAGATCTTACGCGAATTTTCTGGTATCCAAAAAAAAGGGGAAATTTAAATTACCCCTACAGCGACTATAGGGGATGAAAATAAAAATCTGAAAAAATTAGGGAATTTTTGTTTCTTCATTTAGAGCTGATTTGGGCCCATCCGGGATGACCTTTTTTTTAACGACCACCCTAATGTACATATGTCAATCAGCTGGCTCGAAAAATCTATTTACATCAGGAAAATACATTGAAATTGAATTGAAATTTTTACTGGCAAAAAGAATTCTTTCAGTTAATTTTCATTGATTAGTGCAGCATTTGTGTTTCAAATCGAATAAAAACATCGTAAATAATTCTTTCGAAAATGTTTGCCTGTTTCGTTTTTCTGATTGCTATAACTGGGCCCTAACCTACGGGACTAAGAATGAAAATCCGTAATTTTTGTACGTTCAGGCTTTCTTAAATAGAACCCAACCCAACACAGGAAATAGAAATACGTTACTCTATCCCCGCATGAAATATGGAGCGAAACTTTCACCGTGTATTCATATAAATAAAAATTTTGGAAGTCCAGGTTTAAATTAAATCGGTCATTTTAAAAACCTTAGACGTAGATGCGTATTCTGAGAATAAATTACGTCGGTCCAAACATTCCTTCCTCTTCACAATAGACGTTCCATGCAAAAACAAAATAAGTTATTTGTCTTAAGTGGTTTTTGTATGTACAACTTGAAGGTGGAAGGAGTTATATCTAGTTTTGATGTTTTTAAATAGCGTTGTTGTGATCGATTTCAATATCAATATTCAAATCTTCAATTTAACAGTTAATATAATTTGTAAATTCGTAAACAATGCGTTTCGGTGGGAACAAATATAAAACAAAACATTATCACCGGTATTCATAAACGCAAACGATACACAAATTATCTTTGATCAGTGAGTTAAGTGTCAAATCTTATCAATAAATCAAAATTAATGGCATTAAACTAACTCACCAAAGTAGGTACATTAAACGAGTAATTGAGTTAAAAATACTTCTGTAATTGTTGCCAAAAACTAGAGATAAAAGGAAACAGACGCTTGTGTCACTGTCACACATGTTATTCACAGTCTCAAATGAGAGAGTGTATGTGCAAAAGTTCACATTAAGTGAGAAAGGGTATAAGCAGTTCCATTAATAGTCTTTGCAAAGAGCAGAGTTCTTGTTGATTGTACTAGTTTTATGAATTTAACATTAGCAGTTTATATTTTTATTGACATGAAATTTTAATTCGTGAACTAACTTCTGATCGGCGTTTTAGTTAATTTGTGAATTAGAAGACATCTGGGCACTTTTTTATTGATTAGGGCTGTATATATAGAAGGTTTCCGGTAATTCTTATAAATAATGTTTTAGCGCATGATTCTTGGGTATGTTCTAAGAAAAAAATCGTATGGGGGACGGGAAACACTATTATTATAACTTGGTAATTCTTTTCTCAGCAAGATTATCGACGATCCGATTGACATCTGTTCTATGATTGTTACTGATACTGACTCAATCAACCTTAACCAAAAAAACAAAAAAAATTAAAGGTGCAACGAGAAGCAGGGTGGTAAATGAGTTCAGGGAAGAGGCTAGCTATTAGGTAAAATGCGGAGAAGTTTTTTTTGAGGTTTATGATTAGGTGGTGCCATATTTGCAGCTCTATTCTTTTAAAAATTGCATTATTCGGAACATTTTGTAAAGATAAGCTTTATACCAAACATTTTAATTTGTTTTTGGATGGTTTAGGGGGGGGGGGGGTTAATTGCCCCCTTTGCCCACCCCGTAGTAACACCTTTGACTATAATCAAAATGACGAAATTTTTATATCTAATAAAATATTTTTTCCAAAAAAAATGTCCATAATTTTATAGTACTTCTTTTGAAATAAATTAATTTATCACTTTTGTTCAAAAACTATTCGTGTTTTTATTATCTTGAATGACAATTTTTGAAGCAAAAATGAACCAAGTTAAAATTTTTTTTCTTCGCAAATTTTTGGGTAAATTTTTCAGCTCTAGCCTTTCCATTTTTAATTAAGAAGATAATTTAGAGAATAAACATTAGGATTGTCCTTATTACGAGTAAAATATGCATTTAAGGAATTAATGGCAGTTTATTTACTAAACCTTCGAATTCAATTTTTGTGACTTGGTTCGGTAAAGCTGCGTGAGCCCTCCATAGCTTCTAACTAAATCGGTCATTTCATAAACCAGATGAATAACATGATGGAGAATATTTTGATTCATTGATTATGTACCTTATCCTGAGGCATCACGAGCTAGTATATACACGCTATGGAGTAAATAATGCATGAGTAACTCGCTCGCCTTTTTTGAAGCCTGTTGAATGGAGCAGAGCGGCGATTAATTTGACAGTTAATGTATGTGCCTAACTCGCTTGCCAGTACTCTCTCGTGTGACCTAAGGGTTAAATATATTGAAAAATGATAAATTAAAACATGTGAGGTGATATATTAATAAGATAATATTTAAGTGTAATTTTTAATAAAAAGCAACAAAAAACTTTGATTTTGTTTGAATTGTATACCACTGACCCCGTTTTTTTCCTTTAAAACTCGTTTATTTTGTAATAAAACAGTGTTTATTGATTCCTGAAAAATTCTAAAAGTGTGACTTAAGTGATTTTTTAAATGACCGATTCAATTTCAAGTTTCACATGTTTGCCTAGGTAGTAGCGTATTTGGATTGGATACGGAATCTTGAAAATTTTAATTGCACAAAGTTGGATAACGCAATCTTGCAATTACAAAAAATCTACTTTTAAAACTCGGACTAGTTCTTCAAAATTAAAATTTTGCATTAAGGGCAACGATTTTCGTTGATAAAAATCTAAATATATAGTAAAAAAATGCAGGTATGTGTCTTTGAAAAATCTAGTGAAGACTGTCATGTGCACAGCGCGAAACATTAATTTGAATTTTTGATTACCTTTTTCGAAGAAATTTAATTTAAATAAAGTGAAAAGTCTTAATAATTATTATGACGTTACAAAAAAGTCTTGAGAACAGCCCTACTTGAAATTTCAAAATAAATGAAACTACATATACATACCTTTGATATTAAAAGCGCAGAAAATGTATTTTAGCTCTTAAAATATTTCTTTTTTTATTTTTAAGTACACTTTCTTCTCATAAAATTGGTTATCATATCCCAGAACCCAGATAAGAGTGAAATTGAGATCGATTTCGAAGTTAATTTTGACATTATTTCTGTCTAAAATTTAAAGGACAAAGGTAGCTAAATCAGTGACCTTCACAGCTATTTGAGTGCCTGTAAGGATATAAGCGCCACGATTATGGTTTCGATATTATTTAGGTACTTTGCATGCTTCCCTGATATAGACTAGCAAAGTAAAGTTGCTGAAAAGACCGAGATAATTTTAGAATTAATTCCTAAGGCAAAGTAGTCTGTCTTAGATCTATCATTCAAATATTTGTTTTGATGTCTGGTACCCAGTTTTAACTTCTGAATTTCATTGTGAATATATATATGTAGTATATAGTATAATCGTAGGAGTACTTTTATGAATATGCAAGAAATACAGTTTTATCTTATTTTTCATTCCATTTAAGCATTTTCAGCCTTTAATTAATACATCATTGCTTTTCTTGTTGTCTGACCCTTGTTCCCTTGTGTTATGGAACTCTTGTGCAAATCATTCGAATTTAATTGATTTTGAAAATCTTTTTTGTTTGATTTAATTGTTGTTGTTTGGTTGATATTTATGTAACTTGTTTTTCTCTCCATCTCATGTCAAAGATTTTGACTGTGAAATTGACATGTTTAATAGCATACATACATACATACATACCTACATACATTTATGGAAAAGTTATAAGACTACAGGTATTCGTTCATATTGGCTCTTGCAGAAAGGATTCGATTGGCAGGAATTAACTTACTGTCGTGGAAAAAGTTTATGAAAAGTTGTTAAAATATTAAAACTGTTGTGCTTTAGTTGATTATTGTAATTAAAACTTAAGAAATTTGTAGGTACTTGGGTTTATGAGACATATTTTGTTTCTGTTCAATTGACTTTTGCAATGTTTAATTCTGTATTGGAATAAGTAGTTATTCTTCCACAAAAGAATGTATTTTGTTTAAAGTTATTTATATTTTAATCAAACTTGGAGCTGGGTTCTCAATTAAGTATCAAGTGAACATTTACATAGTTAACTTTAACAAAAATAAAATGCACGACTGGATCGCACGTACTTGCTCTTATGTTCAAGTTGTGTGGAACTTAAGAACTTACAAAAATATTCAAGTAATTATAGAAAAAGTATAAAAAAGCATTCAAATCGTTCTTTTAATTGTTTAAACAGCCTGATAAATAACTTAGAGCTCAAAAAAGAGTATGCCATTTGATTACTTGAAAAAATATGAATAAAACAAAAATTAAAATCGTTGGAGCCGTTTTCTTAAAAATTTATTTTTTATATATAATATTTTTGTAACATTTTTCAAAAAAAGATTTGGTATGCCAATTTTGAGTATATATTAACATACATTTAAAACTGAAATTTCAAAATAATTCATCAACCCGTTTTTGAAATATTGAATTTTCAAAAAAAAAATTTTGAATAATTTTTTAAAAATCTAAAATTTAATTTTTCAAAATTTTGTATGCAGTATTATTTATATTCTAACAAAGCTTTTGTGCAAAAAATTATATTGGAATCGGATGAGCGGTTAATGAGAAAACCAAAAATCAAAAAAACCGTTATATGGCAGGTACCTACCGTTAATAAATGTTTTTGGTGATTTGTTTTCTTACTAAAAGGTATATCATATCTACAATTACACAGATTTTTTTTTTATCAAAATCGTTGGAGCCGTTTTTGAGATAAAACGGACAAAATTAGAAAACAAATCCGACAAAACTGAGTTTTAGTGGGGAACTTTATGTTGACGTCTTAAGAATTTCTTCAAGAGTAGGCACCTATCTTAAAGTTAGGGGGGCTGATAGAGGGTAAAATTTTGTTTTTTAATAATTTTCCGAAAACTATAATTTTTTTTGAAGAAGTGTGGAGGCCAACTTTGCGAGCTATAACTTCAAGATTAATATGGCTGATTTTTAGATAATATTGTTGTCTAAAAAATGGCTTGGGGTCACGGAATGAAAATGGCGACTTGCTTGTCGACTTTTGTAACGCGAATCGTCTTGTGATAGGTGGGACTGTATTTAAGCATAAGACGTGCAACAAAATTATCTGGGTGCATCCGGATGGTCAAACCGAAAACCAAATTGATCATATCATGATTCAGCAGCGATGGAGAAAGTCTATGTGTGATGTCCGGAGTATAAGAAATGCCGATGTGGGAAGCGACCACCATTTGGTTCTGATGAGTCTCAAACTACGAACCGCTGCCGTACAAAGACCAGCGCAGGATGCAGCAAGGAGCTCAAAATTCATTACTAATGCTTTAAATGACCCCAACATATGTCGAAACTATGTCACCACCCTTAACGACAGAGCCTCGTCATTAAACGGAATCCAGCATTCAACAATTGATGAGATGTGGGGTGAAATTAAAAGTGTTTTTATGGAGGCTGGATCTGAAACTGTACCCAAGCGAACGAGACGTAGAGACTCTTGGATATCCCAAGACACCTGGGATAAGATCGAACTTCGCAAATCGTTGAAAATTCAAATAAATGCCGAAGCTGATGTTCAACGAAAGGCTGACTTGCGAAGAGAGTACCGCATTGCACATAAGATGGTCTATCGTTGTGTGAGACGTGACAAGAGGGTGAGGTTAGATGGGCTCGCAGATAATGCGGAAATCGCTGCCAGAAGAGGAGATATCCGGGAATTGTACCAAATAGCCAAAGACGCGAAAGCAACACGAATCATGCTTTAATGGATGTGGATGGCACATTTTTGGTATCAATTGAGGATCAGCTTCGTATAGATAGAAGGACCATTTTTGTGCCCTGCTAAATGAGGATTCAGTGGAGCAGAGTGCTGAAGTGCCCCTACTAAATGAGATGCGCAGGTCCTATAGGGGTATTGACATCGAACCCCCGTCAGAATCGGAAATCCTTACATCAATAAATCTTCTCAAAAATAACAAGGCAGCTGGACTGGACGGAATACCCGCTGAATTCCTGAAAGCCGATCCCTTAACAGCGGCTGATATTTTACATCCGTTGATACAAAGCATTTGGGAAAATGAAAGCTATCCCAGGGATTGGAAGGATGGTGTGATTGTTAAGTTGCCAAAGAAAGGTGACTCAAAGAATTGCAACAATTGGCGTGGTATCACTGTTTTGTCCGTTTTCTCAAAACTAATGGCAAGCATCATTCTCTAGCGAATAAAGGATAGAATCAAGTCTACACTCAAGAGGCATCAAGCTGGCTTCCGCAGTGGTCGATCGTGTGTCGACCATATCAACACCCTGCGTATCGTCCTCGAGCAGTCGATGGAATTTCAATCACCGCTTTACCTCATGTTCGTGGATTTTGAGAAGGCCTTTTGATCGAGTCAACTGAGAATGTATATGGAGATCGTTGCTTGGTAGAGGAATTCCACCAAAAATAGTTGCCATTATAAAAGAGTCCTACAACAACGCAAGGAGTTTTGTTTTGCACAATGGGCAGCTATCCGACTCCTTCGTAGTGCAACAGGGTGTGAGACAAGGGGATGTTCTATTGCCAATTCTCTTCCTGCTGGCGATGTACGACGTATTGACGGCCAGTGTTGGTACAGCTGAGCGACAGGGCATTCAATGGAGACCGTTTGAAAGGCTCAGTCATTTAGACTATGCCGATGACATATGTCTACTGGCAAATAACATCAGTGGGCTGAACAGGATGTGCCAAACACTGCAAGTGAAGGGAGAGTCGAGTGGTCTAAGAATAAACAGCAAAAAGACAAAAATAATGCTCACAGGCCGCTCCACATAGCAGCGTATTATTCTACAGGAGACGCCAGTTGAAGTAGTGGAACAGTTCAACTACCTTGGCAGTATTGTCTCTGCAAACTATGGTACGGATCTGGAAGTTAAAAGTAGAATAAATAAAGCTCGTGCTGCCTTTGGTACTCTGTCCCCAATCTGGAAATCAAGTCAAATCTCCTTACGCACTAAGTTGAGATTCTTCAAATCCAATGTCAAATCCGTACTGTTATATGCTTGTGAAACCTGGAAAGTCACGTCTATCATTTCGAAGAAATTGCAGGCTTTTGTGAATCGCTGTCTTCGCCACATCCTAAAGATTCGCTGGCCACAAATAATATCAAATGAGGAATTGTGGCGCAGGACAAGTCAAGAGCGGCTGGACGTCGATATAAGAAAGCGTAAATGGCGTTGGATTGGTCACACACTGAGGAAACCAAACGATGAAATTGCAAAGCAGTCCTTTGAATGGAATCCTCAGGGTGCACGGCGGGTTGGAAGACCAAGAACAACATGGAAATGAACTGTCTTAGCGGAAGCAGAATCCCAGAGAAAGACGTGGCCACAGCTAAAGTACCTTGCAGCAGACCGTGAAGGATGGAGACGTTTCGTTGACGCCCTATGCCCCAGCCGGGGTTACAGGACACGATGATGATGATGAAATGTTTTTTAAGTCATTTTGATGGTTAATTAAATGCGATTAAGTTTTTGCATAAAAACCAAATAGAATCCTCTTTTATCTATATCGATGGTGGCCTTCTCCTTATCCTAAGAATCCCAAAAACTTGGTTTTATTATGAGGAGATGTAACCAAACACAAATAATACACAATATGTTGCCCATCGAGTATAATGCAACTTTAATATTTTTTTAAACTAAACTTGCCCACCATGAAGTTCTCACATAGGTTAAGTAAAAAGGGGTGGTAATACGGCAAGCCACATCATTTCACTCGGATCTCGGTGGATTCTACGCTCTCCAGGTGGGTAGTCAGGAGGGATAGGGAGGGGTTTAGGGGAAGTTTTAGGTGTGGGGGCCTCCTTGAACCATCCAGAGTTCTTAATGAATTTTAGGAGGTTCCTTAGTGGCAAGACAGAGATGTCACCCAGTTCGTCGAAAAATTATTCTCCTTGGGCTACCTTTCTGGTTTTGGCTAGGCTGGGGAATTCACAAACGAAGTGAGGGGAGGCCTCCTCCACCTCTTCATCATGACACCCTCTACATAAGTCCGATGAGCTGATTGAGTTGTTGCCCGTTAGGACGACAACCATGAGAGATAATTGAGGCCTGCTTAACTTGAGTAAGTATTTAGTTTTTTTCTTCGAATTATTTGGCCATAGATTCCTTGAGACCCGACAAGTGTCGATGGATGACCATCTGACATTTGCAGAAACTATGGTGTATTCTACTTTTTTCTTGCTCCTCGAAGCCGCCTGATGGCTATCTATGAAAATGTCAATATTGTTGTTGACCAATTCACGTGAGGCAAGAAATTTCACGGCTTCGCAAACTGCCAGCACTTTGGTTGTAATAAACTGCAAAAATTTGGAAGCTTTATAGATCTATTTATAGGTGGGTTATCTGAGAAGATGCCTGACCCAACACCCTGCAAGCTTTTGGAATTGTCGGTAAAGACCGAAACATGATTTGCATTAATGACCCTGCTTTCATTTCAGAGTTCCCTGGCTGGGATTTCTGTTATGGTTAGTTCTCACATGTTTTACTCTAAATATATTAGACTTTTGTGTAAAGAGTAACATAAGCTACAATTTTACCTCCATATGTACCTATGCTTGTGTTCCAAATTTACTCCTTCTTGAAATGGGAATATAAAAAACTCTGAAACATAAGGGTACTTGGAATATCTAATCAAAGGCTTTTGAAATGGAGTTCAAAAAGAGTAGGTAAGGTCGGTACTCCGATCCGAACGTCTAAGCGACATAGTAATAGATATTAATGTATCAAAATATATTCTACATAAATATTTTTAAAAATGTAAGGCAACTGTTCGTTAACTAAAACCTTTTTTAGTTTCGAATACAAATTGACTAAAAATTCAGAAGTTTATTGGAAACAAAATTCAAGAGACGAAATATTTAAGCATAATTTTTGGGTACATGAAGCTAATGAAAGATGTGTTAATTCACATTGCTTTATAAATTGTATTAATAAATTATTCGCTCTGTCTTATCATAGACGCACTATCGAATATAAAACACAAGTAAATGTCATAGGCATACATATGTACATATATGTAGGATAGCATATTTTTGAAAGGAATCTACCAAGTTACAACCCGTAAAATAATCACTCTACTTCAATGAATACAAATCAAAATTATTAACGATTCAGTTAATTTGAATGACACGTATGTTATGTACCCAAGTTTCACACGTGCTTCCTTCTGGAACAGTCTTTTTCCATTTTTATTCCAGATCCGACCTTATACCCATTCTCTTAAATTGGCTCGAACGGTTACTTAAAGGTTATGTAGGAAAATTAGGTACACTTCCCAAATCATTTTATTTTTTGTTTTTATTTTTGAAAAAAAAAAAAGAATGAAAAATTCCCTTTCAGCATTCCGTAAAAAAGGGCTGACATATGCCTGAACATATTTTTTTTGTTTTTGTGAACACAACATACCCAAACCTCATTTTTTTTGTTGTTGCTGATGCGATGTGAAACAAAAACTATGTTCATTGTTTTTGACGATTGTATTGTTTTGAGCCTATAACGAAGTTATTTTCTAGTTCCAAACGTGCGTCGCACATAAAATATGTCAACTGCCTCATTTAAATGAATTCCTTTTTCAGTAGGTATCAGTATGTTACTGTTTGGGTTGAGTCAGTGGGTTGGTATTTCTTGCCCTACAAATATGTGTAGGTATGAGTTATCGTATGGCTGAATATTGGATATTTTGGCAAGGTTGGTATTTCGATAATAAAATCAGGTTTTTGACTTTAAGGGCAAACGCATAACTTATCTTGAATGCTTTTTTCGGGTCAAATCGTTAATTCAGTTTTCAAAAAAATAAACCCCAGATGGAGAATCTTCAAGAAGGTTAGGGTAATGTTTAAAACAATTCCTTTGGGTATATTTATGTTGATAGAATTTCAGTATTCATACTTTTCATTTTTAGGTCAGGTTTGTCCATTTACTCGAGTTTGATTATGTTTAAGAATACAAAAAATATTTATGTAAATGGATGCATATTTTTCAAAATACATACATGCAAAATGGCTTAAATGTGTATTCTGATAAGCCAAGGTCCAAGGTCAAATAATTTTCCTCCGTGCATGGCTTTAGAAGTTTTGTTTAAAAATGTTCTTCAATTTTTTAAGGTAAAGATACCCATTTATATTCTTATAAGGGCTAGTTTTTCAGTGCTGGATTAACTCTGAGTTAAATCAGAGTTAGCTAGTCCTGAAAAGAACTAACCCTCATAAAAACTAATGCTCACATTTTAGACTAGTGTTTATCAAAATTTGTACTAATCTGTATTTGAGTCACTTTTATATGAAAGTATAAATTCAAGCACATAATTTATTTTAAGACAATTCAAGCATAAAGCTTAGTCCCTGAGTTAACTTATCAAATTAGGTGAGTTAACTTATGATTTAAACTGAGACTAGGATGATCTCGCACTGAAAAAAAAACCTTACAGTATGTTGGTGGCAGGGTCCGTGTTACTCTTGCTGTACCCCGGTGTATCAGCTCTGTCGGGGCTGACCATTTTTTCCGACCTTTCGTGGGAACCTTATTTTATTTTATTTTATTTTATTTTATTTTCACTGTGGATGGTTTTGATATTACAGACTATGTACCATACGCTGACACAGAGGATGAACTCAAGGCCTCCAGCCAGGAAACCCTTAAGGGGAACACAAGCATGTACTGGTAGTTCTGGTGCTTTTGGACAACCCAAACCTTCAGGAAGCACAGGCAGTACCAGCCACAGTACCCCTGTGCCTTCGAATCCAATAAATACCATTGCGACAACCTTCGGTTAACAATGCCAGCCTGCACGTGGAAGCAAAAAACCGGCGTTCGCTCTCCTCAAGGTGCCATTCAAGAAGGTGTCCTTTGTTCTAGACAAGATTGCCATGAATGAGGTAGCTGGAAAGGCCCCATGAGAAGTACGGCGCTGACAAGAATAATTACCAGAAGACTGTTGAGGAATTCAATAATAATCTGAATACCCAAGAAAAAACCGTCAAGCGTAACAGATCTCGGGATAAGACAAACAAGCCTCCGAAAAATAGTAAGCTAGACGGTCAACACAAAAATTTGAAAACATCGTCCCATAGAGCAGCGCAACCGCTCAGTGAGGCTGTCAGTGAGGCTGTCAGAGACAGCCTGCGAGTGTTGGTAATGGATGAGCTTTCGACAAACGGCAGAGATATGCTTGCTGTGTGGAGTTCCATCGAGGCCAAGCTCTCTGAGATGGTGTTTCTATTCAATCAAATGCGCAGACGAGTTTTCTAGGGATTTCCTTAGTTCATGCATTGCTAAGATTAACAATGACTGGGACGGCTTGAAGCTGAAGCTAATCCCATCTGAGGACATCCCTAGCTAACCAAAGGCACGCATTTGATTCCCCCTCATGGGTGTCAAACCAAGAGGACCGTTATTCAGAGGCTAAAACTGCCTGCCGGATCCTATGCATGACTGGGCTCTCATTAAGGCAGAGGAACCACAGAAGAACAGTCGATCTTATCTTCTGATGATTAGCGAAGAAAGCCGTGGGACCTCGAGAAGGCCGATTTTTATCTGAGGTTCGTCAGTAGAAATGCGCGAAATCATGGAAATAGCTCTGAGGAAGGTTAGCAACTGGGCTACGTGTTGTGGTCTAGGAGTTAACCAGAGCAAAACTAAATTGTTGCTATTTACGACTAGAACTAAAATACAGCCGTTCACTCTACCCTGACTAAACGGTCAATCACTCTCGCTATCCTCCAGTGCAAAATATCTAGGCGTTATCCTACACCCTAAATAAAACTGAAAGCAAAATATTGAAGAACAGATCAGGAAGGCCTGTGTAGCTTTCTACGCCCGTAGCAAAACCTTTGGTTAAAAGTATGGGGCCTTCGATCTTGTGGACGTACACATCCGTGGCACGGCCGATTCTAACTTATGGCTCGATTGTCTGATGGCCCACACTAAGCAAAGCATATGAAATCGATAAAGTTAAAAAGGTTCAAAGAACAGCTGGCGTTGGAGCCACAGGCACAGGGTGTCTTTGATCCTGTCCAACGGATGCCTTAAACGTTTTTCTGCTTCTTTTACAACTAAATATCTAAAGTATTAGGCAGTGCATTTAGACTCAAGGAATCGAATTGTTGGGTTGCCAAATATTACGGTCACAGCAATATCAAGAATTTGATTCCTTCTAAAATCTCTTCGACTCCCAATGACTACTGCACCCCTACAAGAGTCTCAGTAGGTAAAGATTTAAAGTTATATTCCCATCCAGAAAAGACTGGGATGATGACGCCATGGCAAGAGATTTTGACGCAACTAGGTCCTTTTGGTTATCCAGTTTTCAAGTGTATTCCAAGTGGAATAACTTGCAATTTAAACTAGACCCAAACCAAAACCGTAATTCAGCTATCCTAACAGAAAGTCAGGCAGCTATTAAAGCCATTGATTTGGTTACATCATCATCTAAATTAGTCCAACAATGCCGTGATGAGCTCGCAAACCTAAATACCAACCTCAAAGTCACCCTTATGTATGGGTTCCAGGTCACAGTGGCAATGAGGGAAATGAACAGCCACATGAACTAGCCAGGCAAGGATCAACCCTTCATATCTCACTTGCAGGAAGAGTCAATATTCCCCTTGGAGTTGTGAATGGCAATATATTCTCAATTTTCAAAGTGAATCCAATCGTAGGTGGAACAGCTTAACCAAATCCAAAATATTCAGCAAAATTTGGTCCAACTATAATAAATCCCGAACAATTGATCTGATATGCAGACCCAGCCAAGGCATAGCCAGGGTCGTTGCAACTTTGACTGGGCACTGGCCAGACGGAGAACATGCGGCGAGGCTGGGCATTCTTTACAATACTCACTGTCGTAGCTGTGGGGACCATCAAGAAAAAGAAACAGTCATTCACTTCCTTTGTAGATGTCCTGTTCTGACCAGAATGAGAGCACAAACGTTTGGACTCGCTTTTCTTGACGACCTTAACGAACTTGATTTATTTTCTTTGATCTATTTTCTATTTGGATCTAAGACGAAAATCGGTTGCTTCCGTATAATGTTCCCGTGCGCACTACCAAGACCGTGAGCCAGCGGAATTCGGGTTTCTGCAGGGTAACGTGGTGCTCAATGACCTTAGGATCACACAGTTGGATCGTTTGCGCTTCGGTACCATTCTGCTAGCTGCCTAGCTTGGCATAATGTAGTTGGCTTCAGAGCGGGATGCGACCCAAATGTGTGAGTGTCTTTTGACCCACCTTCTGTCGTTTTGTGCTGGCTCACAACATACCCTAATCACACATATTCTTTATAACTCAAACCAAAGGAGCATATCTGGTTTCATGAGTGGTTGGTGGCCTTCACTGGGAGCCTCACGTAATGTGGAATGAGCAGACGGCAGCTCACGGTGATTTCGCATCCGGTCATATGTAACTTGATGACCCCTGGGGCATCGTTATTCGTACTTTGAACAAACCAACAAAATGCCTAGCCTGGATTTTTGCTGTCAAAGTCGGGACGTGGAAGATGATCCTCAGAGGGTGTATGTCAACAAACCCTTACCCTAATCCACTTTCATCCACAGGTCAATCGAGTTATGTTATCAAAATGGCGCACTCCAGCGGTAATTGGTTCACCGAGCGAGTGCAATGCTCGTTACCGCCATTCTTAGCTGCCTTCCTACCTATGTTCGTTTAATTGTCAGGCAGGTGCCCATGTCAAAAGTTTTTGGACAACATTGTACATACAAACCGTTCTAACGATTTTTTTTTTTTTGCATAACCTCCATCTCAATTCAATTCAATTCAATTCAAGTAAGCTAGTTTAAGCTTGAATCAGCTCAAAAATATCACATTCCACCCTTTGTTTTTGTTTTTATTTAAGCTTTTTTCCGGGATATAAGACTAAACCTCGCTTCTTCCTTCAACATAATTCCAACACCATTACAGCCTTTGGCCACCCTCTCTTTCATCCTCCCCGCAATACAGCATTCTCGTTTGCCCAGAGTCAGATCTGTATTCGGCTCTTCCTCTTCACCTAGTTTCACTGATACCCAGGATACTGATCTTAAGGTGAAGCATTTCGCGCTCAACCTGCTCGTATCTACCTTTGCCGTACAAGGATCGAACGTTCCATGCTCCGATATTCGTACGTATGCGCCGTAGCCAAAAGTATCATTTGCTCTTATTGAAAGACTTGTTCTATTTGCTAACGATTCATTTATATTAATGGCATCATGATTGCCGCTGGTACACGAAAGATGCCGCACCCCCAAATCCGATGTGCGGTTTACAGCAGCCGAAGCTGCAGAAGGATTCTCCATAAAATGGTTACCTCTTGGAGACTTATTTCCATTTGTTGTCATGTTTCATGTGTAAGCATATATCCTTCCACCACCGTGGTGTTTTCCGAGATATGATTAATAACATACATAAGCTCAGATTTGACAGGCACACCCGCCTTTTGTATGGTCAAACAGCAACGTTGGGAAAACAGACGCCTTTTGTAGCCGCCCAATATGGGTTACAGACGTTACTTGCTGCTGCCGTTGTAGGTTATTGATTATGTCATATAATAAGGAAGTAAGACGTTTATGGAATTTTATTGTAAAAATCATCAAAGGGGTCATTGAAGATGAGAAAACCGCGGAGAGCTATTAAATTGGAGGGTGCATTTTTGAGAGGGGGGTGCAAAAGCACCCTTTTTGGTTTTTTGCATATAACTCGAAAACGAAGCAAAATTTCGAGATAATTCTCAAGAGCTTTTTTGTAGAGAATAAAATTTACCATCAAAATGGATTTTTGAAAAAAATTTTAAGTTAGCTTATTTTTAATAAAATCATTGCCCAAAAATGTGAAAAATCGCATTTTTTGGTTTTTTTTGTACGTATTTGCTTATAACTTTCTTACCAGCAGAGATAGGTATAGGCATTGCTTCATATTAAAGAAAGATAATTAAATTTTCTTTAAAATAAATTTTTAAAAATCGGTTTGGATAAAAATCGACCGAGAAATAGTCGTTCAAACTAGGCTGATGTTAAGTTTTTAAAGCTTTATAAATGGCATTTTTGGCTATTTTGATGGACTTGTTAGATTATGCACTCAAACTGGGTGCATTAGGGAGTCATGACCAGTTGAGTCAAAAATTAAAGTCAAGTTTCAAATTTTTCGCAGTTTTAGGGTTGCCATCTATTCTTTTTCTTCAAAATTTAAAATATTGTCCAAACCAACACACTTGCTTTTACAAGGCCGGGTTATGAGCACATGTTTGCGTATACCTTCTCGAACATGAAAAAAAAATTGTGTTAGACAAGTTTTAGGGTTGAAGGTCCTTGGTAGACCAGCTCAACATTTTCTAAGTAGGTATTTAAGAAATAACTTTTTTTATTTTGGAATACCTAACTTGTCTGGCACTATTTTGTCCATATAACGAAAGGCATAAACTACCAAATACCCCAGTTTGTGAAAGTAGATTAGTTAATTTTGATAATTTTTTAAAAAATTAGAAAACAAAAGGAAAAAAATCACCAACACTATAACATTAAGGCCGTCTGCCATCCATTTTCGACAGCCAAACTCGTCTGGCACAGTTTTGTCTCTATTTAAGGAGACATTAGCTAGCATATATTGAAAATGTTGATCTCGTCTGGCAAGGACTTTCAACCGCAAAACTTGTCTGAACTATTTTTTTTTTCATATTCGAGAAGGTATAAGCTAATATGTGTTCAAAACCCGACTTTGTTAGAGCAAGTGTGTCGATTTTGGCAATTGTTTTAAATTTTGAAGAAAAAAAAAGATGGCAACCCTAAAACTGCGACAAATTTGAAACTTGACTTTTATTTTTGACTCAACTGGTCATGACTCCCTAATACACCCAGTTTGAGTGCATAATCTAACAAGTCCATCAAAATAGCCAAAAATGCCATTTATAAAGCTTTAAAAACTTAACATCAGCCTAGTTTGAACGACTATTTCTCGGTCGATTTTTATCCAAACCGATTTTTAAAAATTTATTTTAAAGAAAATTTAATTATATTTCTTTAATATGAAGCAATGCCTATACCTATCTATGCTGGTAAGAAAGTTATAAGCAAATACGTAAAAAAAAACAAAAAATGCGATTTTTCACATTTTTTTGCAATGATTTTCTTAAAAATTAGCTAACTTAAAATTTTTGAATTTTTTTCAAAAATCCATTTTGAAGGTAAATTTGATTCTCTATAAAAAAGCTTTTGAGAATTATCTCGAAATTTTGCTTCGTTTTCGAGTTATATGCAAAAAACCAAAAAGGGTGCTTTTGCACCCCCCTCTCAAAAATGTACCCTCCAATTTAATAGCACTCCGCGGTTTTCTCATCTTCAATGACCCCTTTGATGATTTTAACAATAAAATTCCATGAACGTCTTACTTCCTTACTGCCCTGTTTTTTAGGACATAATTAATAGCCTATTGGCCTTTCAATAATGAAGGCTCTTCCGCCACCAGACTATCATGCCGTTGACCGCCATCTGCAGTTCATCCGCTTTTAGGGGGCTTTTAACCATCTCACGGACAAGTTTGTGCCCTGACCAGCATCGCTGGGTTGTCTGCTTAGCCCGGCATCCATTCGGTCCCCCTGCACGTTAGCGTTACCCGCCCTCTACCACGCGGAGGTGTGCATAGGGATATTCCTTTCATTAAGCCTAGGGCCAATGTGGCGTCCCAGCACTCAGCAGTACTTGTAGAGAAACAAGAGGCCAAATGTTATATTTGATCCCAACAATAACGTGAAATTGACTGTAGATTGTCATTTTTCTAAAATTTTAGCACTTAAAAAAATAATTTTAATGAATTATTCCAATTCAATTTCAATTCCAATGTATGTAGATATAAATTGTAAATGCATATGAATATTGAAAAGATATTTGCATTTCACCAATTAAATTCGTTTTTCATTTAAGAAAAGTAATTAAATTGGTTGGTAGATAAATGCATTAAAATGAAATAAAATAAAAATTCAATCAAAAATTAATTGCTGTTATATTTTATATTGATGAATGTGATTTTTTTTAACGAACTCCTACTAAAAATACACATAACATTTGCACATTCATTTCACTATTCAGGAAATAATTTAAAAGAATAAAAGTATTAAATTCAAACTCAAATATTACATGGTGTTTGGTAGGTGTGTGTCGGTGGAAAGATATGCTTTTTTATTTTTGTATCACTTTATTGACACTGAAAATAAATTGGCTTTATAGTGATGAATGTTATATGTTGAAATATTTGAAGTTATTTCGACATATTTCAACATTTTTCTATACTAAATTTATCATTTTTATACTTCAAGACTGCCAAACATAATTCCACAATCCCGAAGGGCACGTGGCGAACGAACAAATAAAGTAGAAAGCCCTTCCGACAAACACCAATTAGGAAATAAATTTTAAGCCAAATATTAAATTTATTTAAACCACAAGTTTTATCATATGGGGTTTGGTGGTCGGGTTGAGTCAAACATAATTAAGAGTAAAAATAAATTAAATTTATATGACTTTGGTTTAAACTTATTTACTGTTGGGTTCAATAAAACACATCAAGTGCTATAGTTAAAACAAATTACCCAAGCTTGCCACTCATCTGTCTAATATGAGTCCAATAAGAACTTGTTTTATTTATTTTCAAAACTTGATCTGGAGTAGGTAGGTATACAAAAAAATAAAAAAAACTCAAACAAAAAGCCACGTTCCTCCAGGGACAGAGATCTTAAATTCTAAATGGAAGAATTAATAAAAATGTAAACCTTAAATTTACGCCTCAAACGTGCTCCGCATATTTTTTTGTATTTTGCTTTATATCTGCGCTTGTCTTTGTTTTAAATGTTAAATTTAATATTGAATTGGTTTTCCACTCACTGAAAGAAAAAAAAAAACATGAAAATTGAAAATGATGGGCTATTCAAGGAATTATTATTATTTATTCAAAAAATAAGTCTTGTTGAAAACTTTTTTTGTTACACTCGTATATTTTTTTTATTGGGGAGAATGGTTAACATGTTGGTTCTTATTGAGTTGGATAAAATTATTTGATGAAAATAACACACAGATTGTTTTCAATAAAATAAAGGACAAAGAGGCGTTGAAGCAAGCGAAGAAAGATTATGAAAGTCATTTAGGCGTGTGGAGTGCTCACTGAATTTAGAATTTGGTTTGGATAAAACAAATGTTTTAACATTCAAGGAAATAATAAAAATTCGATTATAGATCTATGAATTGGGTTTTACTGCATACTCTATGCGGCTTATGGGTTTTTAAAAACCATTTTTATTTTATTTTTTTGTATATTGCATTATTTTATAGTTATGGCTTACGGGCAATATGTTTCGCTACAACATGGTATATCAAGATTGATCTTAGAACTAACGGGGGAAGGCTTGTTGGCTGTTAGAAATTTAAACCGTTTACCAAGCAGAAAAATAGCAACAAAGCATCGAACTTTCTAGTTACTCAGGAAGATTAATTGCATAGGTACCAGTCGAAATTATGCTTTTATTGATTGCCTTGTTACACTTTATTAGCTTATAGCCTTTTCACACCGAACCCAAAACGTGGTTTTCGCGAAAATATCGGTTTTAAAGAAAAACCTAATCGAAAACACAAGTTTTCTCATACTTTTTTGTAGCTTCAGGTTTTCGTAAAACACAAGTTTTATATAAAACCAGTCAAAAACATGTTGGAATTCAGAGATGAACAAAACAAACATACCTTTTAATAAGTTCAGCGCCTATTGAAGTGTCAAAAAAGAAACTGATGGGATGCTTTCAAAAGAAATTGAAAACAGCTGACAAAACTCTGTCATATCAAATTTTTTTTTTTTTTTTTTTTTTTTTTTTTTTGACCGTGGGTAGGCGCAAAACCTGCATCAGGCTCTATGAGGACCGGAAAACGCGTGCTCATAGAAGTGTGAGATTCTTACTACACTAAAACCACCTCCACTTCCCGATTGCAACTAAGTTGAAACTTATCTAGCAATTTATTTTTAACGAAGTTAAGTAACGTGTTGCAGGTAACTTTCCGGTGAAAGTTTCTGCTTATTCCGCGATTTTAAAGCGGTTTTGTGTTCACCGCACCAAGTCGGAAGGTTTTGTTCTTTGCAGACGGCGTACTAAATTCGACTCGTCAAGAATGTCAATAATCGTTGGATTAGCGTGATCTAATAGCCGATTTCTATGTTTTCGCGCGAAACTCTTAATTTCATCTCGAACCGTAGGAATCCCGAGATCCCTGTGAAGATCTTCGTTTCTTATATACCATGGTGCATTTACAAATGACCTAAGCAATTTATTTTCAAACGTTTGTAATTTATTTAAATTTGTATCGCAGGTACAACCCCAGAGTTGTATACCGTAAGTCCAGACAGGTTTAAGTACCTGCCTGTATAAAATCAACTTATTATCAATACTAAGCTTGGAATATTTACCGAGTAGCCAGTTCATATCTCTTAATTTACTTTTTAATTCTTCGCATTTCTTTTTTACGTGCGGCTTCCATTTTAATTTCGCGTCTAGAGTCATTCCCAGATATTTTGCTTCATTCGCAAATGGTACACGACCGGTATTAAGAAAGACGGGCAATCTATTTATTTTTTTATACGTAAAGTCCACGTGGACTGACTTTTTTTCATTGAGCGCTATTCGCCATGTTTTTGTCCACTCATTAACATTATTAAGAGCATTTTGTAATTTAATCGTAGCTTCGTTAATCGTTTTGCCTACTGCTAGTATTGCAGTATCATCAGCAAACGTTACTACGAAAGTGTCTTCTGTTTGAGGTATATCACGTGTAAATAGAAGGTACAGAACTGGACCTAAAACACTACCTTGTGGTACCCCAGCCACTATTTCTTTGAAATTAGAATATTCATTTCCGTGTCTTACACGAAAAAGTCTGTTTTCTAGATATTCGTTAAGAATTATATAAAGTCCTTCAGGCAGAACTTGTCGTAATTTGAATTTGAGGCCTTCGTGCCACACCTTGTCAAACGCTTGCGACACATCCAAAAAGACCGTCGAACAGATTTTCTTTTCTTCAAGAGCTCTCTCAATTACGTCAGTTATTCTATGCACTTGATCAATTGTTGAATGCTTGCTTCTAAATCCGAACTGATGTTCAGGTATTAATCGTTTCTCTTCTATTATAGGCTGCAGGCGCAGGAGTAGTATTCTTTCAAAAACTTTCGATATTATTGGAAGAAGCGAAATCGGTCTGTAAGAATTCTTTTCGTGAGATGGTTTGCCAGGTTTCAAAACCATTATGACTTCCACAACTTTCCATTGGCTTGGAACATATTCTAGCCTTAGAGCGGCATTTATTATATAAAGGAGGTTAATTAATCCTTTATTAGGAAGCATTTTTAATATTTCCGCTGTTATTAAGTCATACCCCGGAGCTTTATTAGACTTAAGCTTCTTTATTTCTCTGTTCAATTCAGCAAGCGTAGCATTTCTGGTTCTGTAATTTTCACTTGAGCTAAAACTCATATTAATATTTTCATTGAGTGCTTGCCCATCGGAAGGTTTAAATGTTTCTTCCAGGTAATCGGCGAATACTGCCGCTTTCTCTTTGTCACTTTTAGCCCATTCGTTTTGGCTTTTCTTAATCGGGGGTACTGGAAGCTTTGGTTTTTTCGTTGTTTTTATAGCTTTCCAAAGTGAGTAGTAGGATTCTTCAAAAATAAAATTCGAATCTCAAAATAAATTAATTTATTTAAAATTGATAAATAATTGTTTGTGGTAAGTCGAATTGTTCATATGGATCCTCTTTATAAAATAAATCACCGTTTTTATTTCGAAAAATGGAAGAAAATGAAAATAAAAATGTGCGTGGTTGGTGTAAAAAAAACTGGAATGTCAAACGAAACGTGTAATGTTCAGTGTGAATGGTTTTCGCGTTTTTGAAAAGTTTTCGCCAAAAACCGGTTTCGGGGTTTGATGTGAAAAGCCTATTACTATTAGCTGCGTTTTATTATCTCTGGGTCTGGGTCGGGGTTATCTTTTAACATGTATTACAAAAACAACATGGGATCTAGGTTTCTATCGAGGTTAATTTCAATAACCCAGATAGAGGTTTTCACTCTGGCCGGCAGAGGGCTATTTACCATTGTGAATGCATTTCAGCGATTTGTCAGCAGTATTAGGATTAAAGAGGAAAAGAGACAAGTGCTTGCATGAAAAACAAATAAACATAAGAAAAAAAGAGACTGATATACAGCACTGCTTTTGCACTAACCCACATCGTTTTATTTTCACGAGGTGAGCCATATGGTTTATGAGCGATAATAAAACGCGGCTGTACCTACTCCTTGGAGTAATAGTTTTTCGATTCAAAATAGCATTTTATGGCGTTCAATATAGCTTATAGCTTACAAATTGGCGTTTCGTCCGGCTTACTCACTTGGACTCATCAGTGACAAAGTGAGGGCTTTGTCATACGCAATTTGTAGTTCAGTTCAACTTGCATGGATTTTTAGCAAAAAACAAGTGAGTAAGCCGGACGAAACGCCAATTTGTAGGACTAAAGGCCAAACAAAGCTATTTTGAATCAATAATTCAACAAGTCAAATCCTTAATGCTAAGTCTAAGGGTTTTGGTATAATTTAACCTCTTTTACCTGAAAAAGAAATCATCATTACATAAAAAGGACTATAAATATTTTGTTTAAACTCTTTTGATTCTTGTTGCTTATGACAAATAAAATATGTGGACCAAGTTTCATCACTAATGCTGTAAGAATTTTGGTAATATTTTACTTGTTTCACTTAAAATACAGTCCTCATTTATAAAAAAGACTATAACTTTTATCGGGTATCGAGTTCATTTTGATTTAATATGATTGAGCATTAAAAACACCCTCAAAAAATGTGTCACATGCTTAGTTTATAGAATGATAAATATTTTAGTTTGTTAAACTTCATATCCTGGTCTCTAGCACTTTAAAAGTTTCTTTAAAAAACCAAATTATAGGGTTTTCAATTAACTTTTGGATATATAATGTAGGAGATGGTGACATTCTGCGTCGCGATACCAATCTTTAATTTTCAGTAATATAGGTAAATATTTTTCTGACATAGTTTGGCTTTGCAATTTCCCTTTCCCATATAACTGGCTTTTTCCGCCCTCTTCTTGCAAGGGGAGGGAGAAAATCAATAATGTGATCCTTAAGAAGGGTGCTGAATCCGACATCAATTCTTGTGTAACAATAGGCGTGTTTTTTTGGGATTTTATATATAGTACAGTGAGAAAGTTCCATATATTTTTGTATTTGCAATATGGTACGCCTGAGCAGCTGTCACGACACAAAAGTGAATTTTGTGAAAGTTAAAAGTAGAAATAAACCAAAATTATTAACAAAAACTAACATATTTGCAAGTTAAATGGGAAATATAACTATATATTTATATAATTAATGTTTTCAATCAAATGTTTTTGTCCCTTTTTTCTTTATTTGCCATTTTCAGATACGAAAATTGATTTTGCAGCTATAAAAGAAAAGAAAAGGGGTAGGGGTGTGTTGGTAGACTATGGTCAAAGTAAAAAAGTCATGATTTAGTCTGCTATTACACGAAGACTTTTTAGTTGAGATTTTTCGAAATTTAATATTGTGAAAGTGAAATCAAATTTTGTTTTCTCAATTGCACTCATTTAATTTTGAAAAAAGCCATGACTCAAAAGTCGTCGTATAATAACAGACTCAATACACATGGAGTAGATGACTTTATTAGCGATAATTATAAATTACAATAAGGACATGATTGTATGGCTAATTTGAATGCATTTACCTAGTTTTCCACTGGAAATTTTTTACATCACCAATTTTACCGGATTAACTGGGTACATTAGTAGCCAAATAAGCCTGAACCTTCCTTGAACTTCAGTTAGTTTCAGCTGTACTAACTGGTTCAAAATTTGATCCATGGTTCAGCATTTGTGACTCATCGATTTTATCGGATCTACTGAAGTGCAACGATGATTCCAAGGTTCAAGTATGTTGTAATAACAATTTCAAGCTTGACCCTTGTTGAACCTCAGTTAAACTGCCGAAATCAGTGAGCTAAAATAATTGAACCACGCATCAAAGCTTGAACCACGTTTGTACAAGTAGCCTTTCCACCAAAAGCAGTGACTTAAAATTGCTGAGCATCGGATCAAAATTTGAACCATGTCTATACAAACTGGTCCCTATGGACCAAAGGTTTACAAAAAGAGCTTTTCATATGAGCTGCGAATAGTGAATTTTGAAATGGGAATGATCGTGAATTTTGACCTTCCATTCCTTTGAGTAATTTCTTTGGTTGCCTATAGAAGAAAATGTGAAGAAAAATGCTTTGTGAAATGCGTCTTGATGTTGTGGTTTGCGAATTATCGTTTGACAGTCGGCAGAATATATCTTGTTTGTCACTTATAAATAAAAATGCTAAATTTTGCACTTTAAACTAATTTAAGGCAGCGTTTTTTTTTTAGCATAGCATAGGATAGGATAATTTTTTCATTTTGTCGAAAAGGTAAAACAAAACAACCATGCACTTACAAACGACCCTGTTTAGACTGTAATTGCTCACTACGCCACCATGACGTAAATTTATGGATGAAATTTTCTCTTCACCGAATTTCTTCTACAAAAACATGGTCTTGACGAAGTGAAAAGTTACAGTCTAAACAGGGCTATTCATTCAACATAATTCTACTCTACGAACATAGCCATTGAGAATTCGAGACACATAAAAGTACCAGTCGTACCAATGACGACACACAAAAATCCTATTCAATTGAGTTCGATACTCGAACAAACGTCAAAAGTTTATCGGCAGCGGGATTCTACTTTAACTTTTATCGGCAGCGATTTTGCTGCCGATGCTGTTTTTGTAATTCATATAAAATTTCACTGTGCTGCGGATAGCTTTTCCAATAAAACACACCTATTATGTCTGTTTGCTTACTTTCCAAAACTTCGAACTTTGAGTTTTGTTTAAGTGCATATAAAAAAATAAAACAGTTCAAATTCGCAAAAAATCATAGTGTTGAGAAGTAAACGAAAAGACAGTATATGAATATTTAATTGGAGTTGCGTACGTTCGGCTAAACTACTTGGACAAATTTTGGAGAGAAATGGGAAAGATAGAAAGATATCAACAGACTAGCTAAGGAAAAACGGTGACATTTACTATTATGGTAAAATTAAATAGAATCCTTCATGACGAATTCTATGGATAAGCTAAGCTATTAACAGAACTAATTCATCCATTCAGCCAAAAACAATAGCATGCTTTACTGTTAATTTAGCCTGAAAAGGAATTTTCAAGACAAAAGGTAGAATCCTTCACTCAAAAAAAATATATATCTTTTTTATTTCTAACAAAAGAAAATATACATATACATCAGTCCCGGATCTTCAGTTTTTCCAAACCGGGGCAAAAACTTTATTTGGCGCCCTTTCAGTTATTGAATTAAATGAAAAAAAATAATATACTTAGTTTGATTTTTTGTAACCGGGAGAATAAAATTTTTAATTAATTTTGTACTCGATATTACCTACTCAGCAACTTTTTAACCTTATTTATGCGAGGTTATTCAATAGACAATGCTAGATACTTTTTACAAAGACTGTAATAATTATGTTTCGTCATAGGCGTAGAAAGGAATTTTTTCTAAGGTGGGCACCCAATCAGTGTTTGAAACCACCAAACAATTTTCATTTAAAAAAATTGCATTCGTTAATAACTTTATATTTGGGCTTGAGCATTTATTTAATTAACAACTTTGTTCAAAAATGAACTAATAAATGAAGCGACGGCGGCGGCGACGGTTAAAACTCAACTCTGCAACAATGTCTTACAATATTATCTTAATTATAAACTTTGACGGAAAAAGAACATATAATTCGATTCAAATGTCACCCAATTGCCCTACAATCACTTTTTTCCAGAGCAGTAAAAAAACTTCAAAAATGTTTGATCTTTAAACGTTTTTAATTCGTCGGCATCGGAGCCACTCAATAGGGTGGGACAGCTGTTGATGGCTTGGCAAATGGGGACTAACGATATTTTGACGTAGAAAATGTCGGTATTTCCGAAAGTCAACCAATTTACCTAAAATCACCTTTTTCCGAAGCAGTTAAATTTCGGATTCTTTTGAAGTTTTTTAATCCATCCGCATTAGATAAATTAAACCCCATCAAATGCAGGCGTTAGGTGAAGACAACTCGTTTTCGTTTAAGATTTTTATTAGGTTCCAATTATTCGGTTTGGTTAGATTGTTAGGTCGTACTTTTAGCCCGACTCGATGCCAAATCGAGTAGAAACATACTTAAACGGAACCGCAAGCATCCATTTTTAACAAAAAGAACTGAATTACCTTCCGGTTCATGTTCCAGGCTTTTCACATGTGGTGACTAATCTCTAAACAGACGGTTTGAAATTTCGAAAAATCGTTTCCCAAAAAAGGTGAGTTTTTTTTAGGTTTTGGCGATTTAATTTTGTTTAGTTAAGAATTCCGTCTATTTTCTAGTTTTCACTGAAATTTTTCCTTTTTTTTTATTGATTTTTGGTGAATGGCCCCAACGAAACTGATTCTAAACGCCCCAAAAACTGAATATCTCTTTCCCATCCTTTACTTAAGATTTCTATGATTTTTGAATTCGGTTATTTATGGAGTGAACATTTTTTTTAATATTAGGATTTTTTGATAATTTATATTTAACGTTTGGTGAATCCCCTTTTAAATCCCACCATGTTCAACGGTTTGAGAAAAATATAAACCGTCCACCTAGGTTTTTTCTTGACTAAACTAAATAAACCGAGTTGACACATCAATAAATATAAGAAGCTTCACGGACACTAGTGTAATTTGTTAATAAAAACAAAATGAAGGGGGGCAAACATCGGTTTAATGTGACGACCACCTGTAACTCTAGACAAAATATAAATTTTAGTGTCTGAATCTTCAAAAGATGTTAAATCTTGCTTCTTCGGTGGAACCAGAAAAGTCTTACTGTCGATTTTTCGAAGGTGGGCAATTCATTTTCTAAGATGTGTATTGCCCACCTCAGCCTCCCTTCCTACGCCTATTAGTTTCGTCAATTTTTCCAGATTGTTTTAATAGAAAGGAAACCCCAATTAGAAAAGTTCAGTAGCCGAAAATAGACCCAAATTAAAGATGTTGCACAAAAATGATCAAACAGGAATTATTCTGAGTGCAGGAAGTTTGAAATAATTTTTGGTTCAAATGGTGAAATGGTAGAAAAAAAACTAGTTAAAGGCTGACGTTTCATTAAGTGTCGACAATTCTTTATACCTTTTGTTCTTAAGGCACATGGATTTGGCGCCCCTGGAAGCTGCCGCCCGGGGCACAGGCCCCGGTTTGCCCCCCATAGATCCGGGGCTGGTATACATAGGGAAAATTATCAGATGTTGTCCCTTAGCTCCTCAAATGCATCATTTAAATTTGCTGAACTAACCTCGTTTGTTTCGCTCAATGTAGGTACTTGAACAAAAACACAGTATTTTTTTTGTCTGCCTAGTTTTTTCCTCCAATTCCCCAGAAGCTTGAAAAAACAAAATTCACACAAAACTTCAGTTTCCTTGAAGTTTGTGTCTTGGGGAAACAACAGCTTTCATGTAAAAGGTTGCCATCTTATTTTCTCAAAATGCAAAAAAGGGCCTTTCACAAGGCAGAAATTTATTTATAATTTAGTTTATACATTCTAATGCTTGAAAAAATTATGTCAGACGGGTTTGGCGGTCGAAAGTGCTTGCCAGACGATTCTAAGTTTTTTAAACATTAGTATAAGATATTGGATAACTTGGGAAATTTGTTAGACACAAGGCTCAAACTTAGTGTTTGCTTTATTCGTGAACAGATTATCCTAAAAATAAAGATCAGGGAATATTTCCGCAATTCTAGGATTGCCACCTATTTTTCTCAAAATTTAAAATAACTGCAAATTATTAACATATCTACTTTTACAATGCTGGTTTTTGAATTTATAATAACTTATATCTTTTTGTACATGAAACAAAACAAGATGCCAGATGAGTTTGGTGGACGAAAATAGCTTACCAAACGAGTTTTTAAAGTTGGTATTAAAAATTGTCATTGATTAGACAGAGAAATGTATTAAATATAACACGTTATCTGGGTATAATCATAGTTATTAAATCAAGCCAGCAAATTATGATATGGTTCTTTTACTGTAGACCCAGGGTTACCATATATTTTTTTCTGAATTTTATAAAATTGACAAAACTAAAACACCATCTTGTATATAAAACAAGCATATATGACGAGTTGGACGTTCAAAAGCTCTTGCTAGACGAGCCTAAAGTTTTCAAAATTGGTATTATAAGAAATATCCTTTTTTATTTATTCTCAAATAAAAAAAAACTGTCAAAATTGCAAACCTACCTTCTTAAAGCTGATTTTTACATACATATGTGCTGACATCTTCTTGTGTATGAAGAAAAAAATACCAGACCAGTCAGACGGTCGAAAATTCGAAGGTTCCTGCGGAGGGTCCTTAAGTTTTAAAAGTTGGTATTGTAAGAAATATTCTTTTTTATTATTTTTTCTCACATTTAAAAAAACTGTCAAAATTGCAAACCTACCTGGACAAAGCTGATTTTTCATATATGTTAGCTGGTATCTTCTTGTGTATAGAAAAAAGTACCAGACCAGTCGGATGGTCGAAAGTTCCTGCCAGACGGTTCCTGTCTGGCAGGTGCTTTTAACCGTCCAACTCGTCATGTTTGTTTTTATATACAAGATGGTATAAGCTTACATATGTGCGAAATATAGATTTGTATATGTAGTAATTTTAGTTTTATCAATTTTATAAAATTTTGAAGAAAATATATGGTAACCCTGGGTCTACAGTAAAAGAACCATATCATAATTTGCTGACTTGATTTAATATGTATAATGATTATACGCAGTTAACGTGTTACATTTAATATATTTCTCTGGCTTATCAGTGACAATTTTTAATACCAATTTTAAAAACTCGTCTGGCAAACTATTTTCGTCCACCAAACTCGTCTGGCATCTATTTTTTAATGTACAAAAATACATAAGTTTTAATAAATTCAAAAATTCAATTCATTGTAAAAGTAGATATGTTAATAATTTGCAGTTATTTTAAATTTTGAGAAAAATAGGTGGCAACCCTAGAATTGCGGAAATATTCCCTGATCTTTATTTTTTGACTAATCCAATTCGCCTTTTTTTTAATGCCTCTCTCAAACCCCATGGTCTAAAGCTTAACCACAATATAACAGAATGAAGTAAATGCAATAACTTTTTCAACGATCTACGATACATTACTGTTGACTTGGTAGACCCAGCTCCAAATGCGGAATTGCGTTATTGTTCCTTAATGCGTTTTTGCCAAATATCTCTCGAATTCCATGGTCTACAGCTTAACGGTCACATACAAAAATGAAGTGCATGTTACAACCTTTCCAACGATGTACGACACATTTGATGATGTCAAGGTGCGGAGTTGCATTATTGTTCTTTTCGGTGCTTTGAAGCCAAATATCTCGGGAACCCCATGATATAGAGCTTAACGGCTGCATCATAAAATGATGTACTCATAATAACCTTTTCAAAGATATATGACACATTCGTGTTGAGTTGGTAGACCAGCGCCCAGTAACTGCATTATTTTTCTGTTCGCCTCCATTGATGCCAAATATCTCTCGAACCCCTTAGTTTACAATTTAATGGCTATAGAACAAAATGAAGTACATGCAATAACCTCTTTAACGATGTACGACACATTGCTGTTGACTTGGTAGACCGGCTTCCAATACAAAATTGCATTATTTTTTTATAATGTGTTTTTGCCAAATATCTTTCGAGCGACACTACTTTCACTTTAACATCCTTGAAAGAAAATAAAGTACTCGCAATAACCTTTTCAATGAAGTATGACACATTGGTGTTCAATTGGCAGATCAGGCCCCAATGCAGAATTTCATTGTTGTTTTATTCGCCTTTTTTGATGCCAAATATCTCTTGAACCCCATGGTCCACAGCTTAACGGTTACATATAAAAATTAAGTAGGTAAATGCTTTAACCTTTCCAACAATACACGCCACATTGATGCGGATCAGGAAGACAACGTCCAAATGCGGAGTTGCATTATTGTTCTTTTCGGTGCTTTGAAGCCGAATATCTCGCAAACCCCATGGTTTAGAGCTTAACGGCTGAAATGATGTCCTAACAATAACCTTTCCAAAAATGTATGACACAATTGTGTTGAGCATATGGGCCAATTTGCCCATTCTCCTTTCTGAAGTTATTCAATATTTTGTATTAATGTTTAAGAACCTTAGAATCGGCTGACAAGCACTGTTGATCACCAAACCCGTCTGGCATAGTTTTTGTTCATGCATTTTAATGTATAAACTAAATTATAAATAAATTTGAGCCTTGTGAAAATAGGTTAAATTTAATCCTTTTTTTTGCATTTTGAAAAAAAATCAGATGGCAACCTTTCGACAGCGGCAACCCTTCCAGTCCCTGGTTTTCGTACTTAGCTAGTTCCAAATCAAGCATACACAAAGTTGTAGCCTTGTGTCTAGTAGGTTAGTCAAAGTGCCTGGTAGCTCTTAGACTATTTGTGATGATCTCCACTTGATATTGAAAGGCTTCTTTTTCAGCTGGAATGTTGATTTTTGGTGCAAATTTTCCAATGAAATATCCTAGGATCAACATAATATCAATATATTTGGATGGAAATATAACAAAATTGAGAAAATAGTCCTTAGGAGATGCAATATTTGCAGAGCCTTCAAATGAATTTAAATAATCTAAACGTAATCCTGGAAATCATAATAAATATCTTAACATTATAAACATTGAAGTATGTACAATGTACATATTGTACATAGATATACATTGATGCTTATTTATAAGCTCCACAGTTTCATATGAATTTAATCATGCAAATCAATAACATGCAATGGTAAATTCGTCTTATTTTATATGTAAATATATTTGAGTATATGGTAAATGGAAGTAAGGAAAATTGAAAATTTATCGATGCTGCTGCTTTAGACTTTAAGATGCTATACATCATTTGAGATTATACTAAGACACGTTTTTTAGTAAGAAAAAAGAAAGTTAAGCACAAAAAAGAAACATAGGTTTTAAAATAAGAAGCAGAAAAATGAGAGTTTTTTGTTTACATTTTGAAGCTGATTTACGACCATTCATATGTTTAAACTTTGTGAATACATAGATACACACATATTCTGTTTGTGATGTGTGTGAAATTATACCAAGTAGAAAAACAACCTTTTCATTCACTTAAATATGAAAAGCAATGGAAAATCTATGTCAACAATATTCCTTAAACTACACATAGTACTTGAGATTTTATAATTTTTATCTGTTTATCAAATATGGTCTATGAACTTGAACATATAGAAAAACAAGATAAAAGTTCTTTTTCCTATAGAAATTCTAAAACGTAATTAAAAGTACTTTGAATAGAGTTAAATTTGTTGGTTATCCTGTTAGACAAAAAAGTCATCTGTTCTAAAAATAAAATCCAATTAAAAACTCAGTTTTAATAAATTAAGAGTTCATTCATTTATAATTTTCAAATAAAATTGCAGAAACTAAACTAATTATGCCGGGTGAGTATATTTTAGCAAGTTTTGTATTAAATTTAAGTTTACATATATCTTAGAGTTCAGAGAGATAATAACTTATTAATAAATTATTATTATTATAGTGTTTGCTGGTGATAATGAGAATTAATCTCAAAGTTATTATATATTTTAGCCTTTTAAAAAGGAACAATTACGTGCAAGGGTTTTTATTATTGAATATGTTTGTTTGACCCAAAAGCATGCTTAAAACTGAAAATGCTTCTAAATTCACCCATGCGTTTCTGAGAGAATGGTCACACTGGCCACTTTTCAGTATTTTTGGTATAACTCGAAAACTAAGCCGAACTTGACAATTTTACATATAATAATTTTTGTTCAAAATAAAATTTTCTATCGAAATGCATAGTTTGGAAAATTTCTTAAAAAAATTGAAGCAGCAAAAGTAAACAAAAACCAATATAAAAAAAATCGAAAAATCAAAGATTTTTAAATTTTTTTCTAAATTGCGCATAACTTTTTTCGAAGCAAAGATATGCATGAACAAAATAAACTGGAGTCTTAGGCCTTAATATGACATGTTAAAAAAGCCATATTATTTGAAAATTGTTAGAGATATAGCCATTCAAACTTTACCATTTCTTTTCTTTTTTCGCAGTTTTTGCCCGAAAGCCTATTTTTTGGTATGTTATGACAAAGGAGAATGGGCAAATTTGTATAAAACATGGGCGTGAACGGCCAAGAATGATTTTGTTATTTTTGGATGTGTTTTAGTCCTACAATCACCGTGCAAAAATTTTTTCATTGTGGTGTACTTCAAAACCGAAAAAAATGCATTTTTGTTCTATGACTTTAATAAAGTTTTGCTTAGTTTTTGGCTTCTGACCAATTCAAAACTAGAAAAAGAAAGTGGAACAAGAAATCTAGACAGTCTCAAGAATATTTTGTATTTAAAAATGGCCATATAGCATCATTAATAAGAACATTTACCATAAAACTATAATATTACAATCCTCACAATATTAAAAAATCCTGAGTAAAATAATGTGTTTAAAAAAATTACAAAGTTGTTGAAATACGTAGGTACTGGGTCTCTTTAAACCCGTTATGCGTCCTTGGGATATTCTGAAACCCCGTTAAACACACTAATATAGTGTCAGTAGACGCTATGAAGTTAGAATAAAGCATTATACCCACTAAAAATATAATCACTATGCAATATTGCTCAATGCAATTGCATTATATAAACATTGAAATATCTTCTTTTCTAAATAAAATGCAATGTAACGTCCATAGTGAAAGTTGTACCTGAGTAGCATACCTTTCATTTGACACTAATTTCATTAATGGCCGTAAACGCCCAAAAATGCCCATTCTCCTTTAACGTTCCTAGCACTTAGTACCAAATCTTATGTCAATCGGACCAGCCGTTCGGTCTATAGGTCTGAAAGCATTTAAAAACAGCCGAAAAACGAAATTGCGAACTTACATCCTTTCTATAAATTCTTTATAGTTCTAATGTCATATTATATAAAAATTTTGATTTCGAACATTTTAATGAAAGTGAAATTTGCCATATTGTACCGAAAAAGGGACTTTCGGGCCAAAACTGCGAAAAATTATAAGAAATGATAAGGTTTGAATGAGAATATCTCTGTCAATTTTGAACAAATATTAATTTTTTAACATGCCATATTAAAGCCTTTGGTCTCTACTTTATTTTTTCTCTGCATGTCTTGACCCTATCTTTGCTTCAAAAAAAGTTATGCACAATTTATTAAAAAATTTTGATATCCTTGATTTTTTGATTTTTTTTAGGATGGTTTTTGTTAACTTTTCCTGCTTAAATTTTTTCGTAAAATTTTTTGAACTATCCATTCCAATAGAAAATTTAATTTTGAACAAAAAGTTTCAAGTGTAAGATTGTTAAATTTGGCTTAGCTTTCGAGTTATACCGAAAATATTGAAAAGTGGCCAGTGTGACCATTCTCTCAGAAACGCATGGGTGAATTTAGTAGCATTTTCGGTTTTAAGCAAGCTTATGTGCCAAACAAACATATTCAATAATAAAAACCCTTGCACGTAATTGTTCCTTTATACCTCTCATTTTCCGGTCTATTCAATAGGCTAGATACATAACTTAGATAGAGCTAAAAAAAAGTTATCCATTTGATTACTTGAAAAAATATGAATATAAGAATTAAATCCTTGGAGCCGTTTTCTAAAATATTAGTTTTGTATACAGGGTGTCCCGGACCTGAGTGGAAGTATTTCAGGGGGTGATTCTTTGGGTTATTCTAAGAAAAAAATTGTATGGGGGAAAGTTGTATCTCCCCTCCCTGAGGCAGGGAGTGGCAGTTTCTGAAACATTGACTTCAAATGTAAAAAAAAATATTAAAAATCAACGAAAACACATTTAATAATGTGCTATAATTTTTTTGAAAGCTAATACTTCACTCTTGTATATGGTTTTTAAATCAAGTTGTTTAAGCGAATAGCTTTTGAGAAATTAAATTTCAAAGTCAAAATTAAAAAAAAAAAATTGTGATTTTTTTTCCTAAGTCGATATTTTTCAAAATTTTACGTAATTAAGGGCATTTTTTGAGTTCAATATTCAATGCCCTCATTATTTTTTAGTCCACTACCGAAAACCAAATGTAAAAACCTTTCCTAGTTTTTGAGAAATTAAGAAAAAACAAAAGGTACTTTTCCCGAATAAGCCTGAAAAAATGAATTTATTCATGAATTATCCATAATTTAACCCTTTTTCGGGCTTTTGTGGTAAAAGTACCTTTTGTTTTTTCTTAATTTCTCAAAAACTAAGAAAGGTTTTTACGTTTGGTTTTCGGTAGTGGACTAAAAAATAATGAGGGCATTGAATATTGAATACAAAAAATGCCCTTAATTACGTAAAATTTTGAAAAATATCGACTTAAGAAAAAAAATTACAATTTTTTTTTTTAATTTTGACTTTGAAATTTAATTTCTCAAAAACTATTCGCTTAAACAACTTGATTTAAAAACCAAATACAAGAATGGAGTATTAACTTTCAAAAAAATTATAGCAAATTATTAAATGTGTTTTCGTTGATTTTTAATGTTTTTTTTTTGCATTTGAAGTCAATGTTTCAGAAACTGCCCCTCCCTGCCTCAGGGAGAGGAGATACAACTTTCCCCCCATACAATTTTTTTCTTAGAATAACCCAAAGAACCATCCCCTGAAATACTTCCACTCTGGTCCGGGACACCCTGTATATACATTTTTTGTAACATTTTTCAAAAAAAATTTTGGTATGCCAATTTTGAGAATATGTTAATATACATTTAAAACCGAAATTCCAAAATAATTCATCAACCCGTTTTTGAAATATTGAATTTTCAAAACAAAATTTTGAATCTTTTTTTAAAAATCCAAAATTTATTTTTTCTAAAATTTTGGTATGCAGTGCAAACATTTTTATTGAAATCGGATGAACCGTTAATGAGAAAACAGAAAATCAAAAAAACCGTCTTATGCAGATATCGTTAATAAATGTTTTAAGTAATTTTTTTCCTACCAGAAAGTACACCATATCTGCAATAATACATTGATTTTTTTTATTAAAATCGTAGTCTGTCTAGCAAAAATTATCAGTACAGGGTTTATGGGAGAGCTTTTTTCAAAACAGTGGTGCCTGTGTATTCCATCACAAAACTAAAATAACAAATCTGCCACTGAAAAAGATACTAAACCACTGATAAACATACAGGAATTGTTGTTGTATTTCTTTGAAACATTCTCTACGCTACAACATGACCGTTGTCTTTCAATGCCAAAAGCATTCTGATATCTGATCGTATACTCGCTTTCGCTTCTACCTTCGCTGTTTGATTTGAAATAAAATTAACATTCCAACAGAGTTGCCTTTGCCAAGTCGCAACAATACAACAGAGCTTTTTCAGTGGTTTTTATGAAAGAACTTTCGGTTTTGAAGCTTTTGAGAACAAAATTTATAAGGGTGAGAGCCAACAGTGTTGTCGTTTTGATTGTCTTCTTACTATTTGTTTGTATTTCTGAATACACTTATAACATCTAGTTAAAATTTGTACAATTTTAGTCTTTAAGAAAAAAAAAAAAAGTTATTTGTGCTAAGTTTTGAAACGTTCACAAAGCGTTACGTGATCAAATTAATTTAAAAGGGTGTGGTGTGGGAAAAAAAGACAAATTAATCTTTTTTTAATGTGTTTAAAATGGTATCCATGGTAACCATATGCACATTGTTCTTCGATTTGTGGCAGTTTATAATTCAAAGTATGGAAGCCCTATGAGAGCTTTAACTTGAGACAGATGTATGCAAGCCAATGCAACCAGACTGAGAGGCAAACGTCCTATCTTCCCTGTACTGACAATTTTTGTTGCATAGAGGGGTAGGGTCAGGCATCTTCTCAGACAATCCACCCATTAATAGATCATTGAAGCTCCCAAACTTCTGCAGCGTTTTCCAAATGGAAGTGCTTGCGGTTAGCGAGGCTGCAAAATATCTCTTAACATGCGAACTGACGAACAAAAATATCGATATCTTCATAGATAGCCAGGCGGCAATCAGAGCCCTTTCGTCAATTGTCACGAAGTCAAAACTGGTTGATCGCTGCCGTAGTGAGTTGAGTCGATGGGTCCCGGGTCACCGTGACATTTATGGCAACGAAATGGCTGATGAATTGGCCAAAAGCGGCCAAACTGTACCTTGGGTACTTATGCCACTGGAACAGGAAAAGAGTAGAATCCACCAAAGCTTCCTCAAGGCCGCTAACGACAGATGGTCAACAATTGACACCTGTCGGGTTTCAAGGAATCTTTGGCCGGTTATTTCAAAGAACAAAACAGAATATTTACTGAAGCTAAGCAGACCTCAATTGTCTCTCTTGGTTGGAATCCTTATGGGTCACAACTCAATGGGAACCCACATGAGCAGAATGGGCATCAGCCACATCTGACTTATGCAGAGGGTGTCAGGACGAAGGGATGGAAGAGGGCTCATCTCACTTCCTCTGTGAATACCCCAGCCTAGCCAAAACTAGAAAAAATGCCCTCGGAGAATACTTCTTCGACGAATTGGGCGATGTCTCATCTTTGCCACTAAAAAACATCCTTAACTTCATCCAGAAATCAGGATGGTTCAGGGAGGCACCTCATACCTAACACTTCCACTTAATCCTTCCTTTTACCCTTCCCATTCCCATATTTCCCACATCCTGGGGAGCACAATGGATCCATTGAGATCCGAGTGAGGTGTTGCGGCTAGCCGCATCATCACCCCACCTAACCTAACCTAACAACATTTATTTTCCATAACAGCAACCGTCAAAGAGAAATAATGCAAAAACTAAGAAAAGCTTACTTTAACGCTTTAACTCTGACAGTGTAGACATTAAATTAAAAATTGAATACAGGAATAGAGATAATTAAATTTCCTATGGAAAAGATATTAACATATTTTTTTTACGATGAACCGTTGTCGAGATATTGGCTATAATGCGTTTTTCAAAATGGCGGCTGACGCGCAACACTTACAAGCTTGCCATTTTTTCTTATAATCAGAAACGACCCATCTATCAAATCCAATAAAAAAAATGATTTTATAGTTTTGCATTATGGGAAATCTTTTTTGCCTCCGCCGTCTGGCCTATAACTTTAAATGCAAACAAAAAAATAAAAATCAACGAAAGCACAGGCAATAATGAACTATAGTTTTTTTTTTAAGTAAATATTCCATTCATTTATTTGGTTTTCAAGTCAAGTTGCCCAAGCAAATAGTTTTGAGATATTAAATTTCAAAGTCAAATTTTTGAAAAAAATGTGATTTTTTTCTAGTTCATATTTTTCAAAATTTTGCGTATACTATTTTTTTGTTCAATATACAAAGCTCTAATTAATTTTAGGTCACCTACCGAAAACAAAATATAAAAATCTTCTTAGTTTTTGAGTAAAAAACAAAAGGAACTTTTCCCAAAAAACTCTCCCCTAGGATCTTCCCACCCTATACAATTTTTTTCTTAGAATATGCCCAAGAATCATGCTATAAAATATTGTTGACGAATTAAGGTACAACCTGTATAAAACATGCATGTTGAGTAGGGGGACCAATCTCCTTTATTAGTGAGGACCTTGAAATTCGCAGATGTGTGTCGCTAGCAGCGCACTGCAATAATAGAACAAATCGAAAATTATGATCTTTCGTAACGGTGGTGGTGGCTCAAATTGTAGCAATGAAAGATGGATATTTGATAATTTAAATATTGGAATTGTCAGCGATTATTATTACCTCGGAGCTATCAGGAAAACTTAACTTACTTACTTTTTTAGCGTTCATATTGCATTGTTTTTGTTAAGCAAAAAAACTATTTCCAGTTGTTTTAACTGGCCGAACAGAATGGTGTAGCTGTAGTTGTCGCGTGAAGCGCTGTCAAAGTAGAAAGATACAAAAATAGTTTACAGTGCCACAATGAGAAACTGTAAATGTAGCAAGGAATGTATGGTGTAGCAGAAGTTAAACAAAATTCAACTCTTGCTACAATCTACATTCATTCTGTTCAAGGGGTAAGAGTTCAAAGAGCTTATTCCATATTTTTGAAAACTTTCCACAATAGTTTTTGTCTTTTTATGAAAGTTTAAATTTTGCACAAATTGTGCACAAATAAATAACTGAACAAGATTCCTTTAATATTTAGAAAATGTTGCTTTATAGCTACATTCTTACAGAAAGGTATCGATATATGTGTATTTCTATCTTATCATCAAACCAAAACCACTGCATACAAATTCAGGGAAAATTGGTGTCTTCCGTGATACTGGAACTTTGTGGCTAGGAGTAAATCAAAAGAACACACCGGAAAACTTTCTGTTTCCTGTGTACCCAAGCAATTCATCTGTACTTTATTTTCATCTCAACTCGAGAGGTGTACCTCAACTAAAAACCAGCAGATAGCTGGAGAGGGTAGTGAAAAGTGTTTTGATTTCCACTTCCTAGGAATTAATTGTTTTTTTTCTTTTAATTGTTGATAAAATCCCTTCAAAAATAATTCTTAAAAATCTCTCTCCCAACATTTAATTTTAGTTCAAATCGAGAAATGTTCTTGAAATCCATTTATACCTTCAAAGTTTTTCATTTTCAGGTGCGTAGCGAATATTATATCTTTGATTCCAAATGTAACATGCAAGTTGTTTAAAATCAAAGCCAAGCCATCATTGTTCTCAGAATCTTCAAGATTTTGTATTGACTGAGGAGATAGTCAAATTAATGTATGGTTTGACCTTGAACAAATTGTAACAAAAGAAAATTCAGAGAACACGTGTTATACGTAAGAAATATACCTACCAAAAAATACGACAAAATCGTCCTTGCAAAGACGATGACAAAATGTAGTTTAAATATAAAACCGACTTGTAACATTTCTTTATCCTAATTTATGCAGATGACCTAGTACTACTTGCGACAGGTAAATTCCCGTCCACTATTAGTGAACAAATAGAATATGCCCTGTCAAAGGTCAACACATGGGCAAAGAATTGTGGTCTAATGGTCAATCCATTGAAAACTGAATTGGTTCTCTTCACTAACAGAAGAAAAATACCAATGTTTAGATTACCATCAATTGCAGGGACTCCACTCAAAATCTCGGATCAGGCCAAATATTTGGGTGTGATCCTTGATAAGAAACTGAGCTGGAGTCTCAACACTTAAGAGAGAGCCAAGAAAGCTATGGTTGCGTTCTATTCCTGCAACAGGATCTTTGGAAAATCCTGGGGACCCAATCCAAAAATTATCAGGTGGATGTACACGGCAATAGTTAAACCGATACCTACCTACGGTAATTTAGTTTGGTGGAACGCGACTGAGAAAGCAACAAACCTGAAAACCTTGACAAAAGTTCAAAGATAAGCATGCGTAGGTATTACGGGGGCGTTGAAAACCACTCCCACAGCGGGACTGGAAGCGATACTCAACTTGAGATCCTTAGATCTATTCGTGCAAGAATCTGCAGCATACAGTGCCCTGCGCCTAAGCCAGACTAAATGCTGGAAGCAAAGCACATCGGGCCATACTCAGATTCTGCAGAGATATGTATGTGGGAAATAATGTTTGCACAGGCTACACAACACCCCATTTAAACTTCAACAGACCCTTCACTACCTCTTTTACTAATAGAGAGGAGTGGGAAACAACCAACCTTTCAGTAATGCATCTACGATAACTGTCTTCACTGATGGTTCGAAGATGGACACTGGAGTTGGTGCAGGAATTTTATCGGAAACTCTGGGACTAGCTCACTCCTTTAGACCTCCGGACTTTTGCAGTGTCTTCCAAGCCGAGGTCTTGGCAGTGACAAAAGCAGCTACGCAAATATCAATGATGGCGATACCACGAGCTGATATCACCCTCTTTATTTATAGCCAAGCAGCAATACAAGCAATTTCTGCCTTCTAGATACATTCGAAGCTTGTGACTTGCTGTCGCGAAGAGCACAGTGATGTACAGGGAAACGAGAGAGCTGATGAGCTGGCGAGAACGGGTTCGTCGCTTGATTCAAATCAAGCCGAACAACATATCAAAGTACCAACCTGTAGCATCAAACAGGATATTGGTAACAAAATATTAGAAAAAAACTAATGAAAGATGGAATCTGCTTGAAACATGCGCCACAACTAGAAAGTTATGGCCAAATTTCAATAAGCAGAGAACAGACAAAATTATGCAAATGGACAAGAAACATCTCCGTTCCCTTGTCAGCATAATCACCGGACACAACCTACTGAGATACCATACAAAGAAAATGAATGAGTGTGCAGTGACGAAGAAGTACATGAAGATACTTTACACTTCCTTTGCCACTGCCCAACACTCTGTCATTTTAGAAAAAAACACCTAGGAAATCATTTCTATGACGACCTAGAGGAACTTTCTGGAACTTCGGCTAATAGCCTTCTGAATTTCATCAACGCCTCTAAATGGCTTGACTGCTAACAGAACACATAGGTTTTTACATAAAGTGGAATACAATTTCCTAGGGTATCACAACGGATCTACATAGATCTAAGCGTGACTGTAACGAGATCAACTGTCAGCCATTCTTCCTAACCTAACCTTATCCTAATTTTAAATAATTTTTCTACTTTAACATTATTTTCAAACAAAAGCTGAAGAATAAATAAAAGGGTATTTTTAAAGGGGGAAATGTAATGTAGGTTCTTAAAATTGAAAATTATTTCTTCGCAAGTATGTACATATACATATAAGTTGATTTTAAAATTTCTATTGGATATTCATGGCCTTTTTTGACGGTCATTTGATTCAGCATTAAAAAAATATGTGTAAGTTCATGTGCCACCCCATAATCCTCGATTGCACCAAAATTAAATTTCAATTTTTAGAATTTACTAGCTAAAAAAATCATCCTAGCAATAATCGTTAGCAAAATTACGTGATGAGAGGGCCTGTTATTTGAATTCTTCATTCTTACGAATAATGAAGCAATGTATACGTATTAAAAATAAGCTAGCACCTCTATTAAACAACCAAAAGATAGTTTGAAATAATAAATTTAAAAGTGAAAGAAAAAAAAACGTCAGGTGCACAAAGCAAAAATAATAATATAATAATATAAAAAATACGTATACGCCTGAGTGTACTTTTTTATTATTTCAAAAGTATCCTTAGTGATAACTGCTTTAAGGGCGTAAGAGACCCCAGCTCGCAGACAAGAAAAATCAACTCGAACATAGTACTCAAACCATGTTCACTCGCACCATGTTCGAGCGTCTCCAAGGCCCTTAACATTTTGATCACGGATATTCAGAATTTCTCTGCAATTTTTTTCTTAGAATGGCTGTTTAATTATTTTTGTATTGCTATGAGAAGTATACATAGGTTTAAGAATTTCTGTTCTGTACCCATGTTCTATAATATACTCAACCACAACAACTATAGCATCGATAAAAGAATATTAAAACGGGAACGAAATTCATTTATCGCATCATCGGGTTTCTGTTACTCTGACAGCCAATGATTTAATCAAATGGAAAATATCAGAATATAAGTTTGCGCAATAAAATGGATTCCTGTATTAATAAAATGTGATAAGTTTCTCTTATGTATTTCAAACGTCAAATTTTATCACATCATAGCTACCATCGAGAGTTGGCAGCTTCAACTTTCGAAGGAAAAATTAATTGAGAACAAGAAAAGAAAGGAAAAGTAATTTTTGTTGTTGGTTTTTGTTTAATTTACTTATTTTTTGTTGAATTGATTAACTTAAAAGGGCTGTGGAGACGCTCGAACATAGTGCGAGTGAACATAGTTCGAGTACTTATGTATATGTTCGAGTCGATTTTACTTGTCTGCGTGCTGGTTCGAGTACGAAACATTTGGTTTCACTAAAGGGCTCTGGAGACGCTCGAACTTGGTGCGAGTGAATATGGTTCAAGAACTATGTTCGAGTTGATTTTATTTGTCTGCGGGCTGGTTCGAGTATAAATTATTTGGTGTCACTAAACAAAAATTTGGTCTCACCAAAATCAAAAGGAGTTTGATATTTTTCGATGTTCGAGGGCGGGGCTTAGTTTGTCGTACCAGATTCGACTGTTTGCGGACCGGTTTCGTGTGTTTACTCGAACATTTCGGTTTAATTTTGAGTTCAATATTAAAAAATAAAAAGAAAAATTTCAAATAACCTGAATAAAAATAAAATAAATGTGACAGTCAATATTGTGAATGACATATAAGTCGTAAAAATAATGAAGTTCGAGTAGTTTGGTTTCTGTGTCTGCGGAGCTTAGTCGAACTACATATGTATGTTCAGTCGCACCATGTTCGAGCGTCTCCAGGGCCCTTAAATAAAAATTTGGTCTCACCAAAATCAAAAAAAAATTGAATTTTATCGATGTTCGAGGGCGGGGCTGTTTGTCTGTCGTATCTGATTCGACTGTTTGCGGACCGGTTTCGTTTGCTTACTCGAACATTTCCGTTAAGTTTTGCATTTCGATTTGAAAATTTTGAAAATAAAAACTAAAAATGTCAAACATACTGAAAAAAAAAAAAAATAAATAAAGCTGTCAGTGAACTATATGTGAATGACGTATAAATCGTAAGTATAATAAAGTTCGAGTAGTTTGAAAATCGTAAGTATAATAAAGTTCGAGTAGTTTGGTCTAAGCTTGGTTTCACTGTCTGCGGAGTTAAGTTGAGAACAATTTTTACATGAACATAGTGCAAGTGAACATGGTTCGAGTACTATATTCGAGTTGATTTTACTTGTCTGCGGGCTGGCTCGAGTATCAAATATTTGGTGTCACTAAATGGACCTGTAGACGCACGAGCATGGTGCGAGTGAATATAGTTCGACTAAACTCAGCAGACGTAAAACTAACTTAGACCAAATTACTCGAAATTTATTAGGGTTACGTACGAATGACCGACAAAAAAATGTCGACTGGTTAAAATGTCGACTTTTTTGTAAGTTAAAATACCGACTTTGTTTTTACCGACTTATTAAAATGTCGATATGAAAAAAAGTCGACTGCCCTGATTGAAGCCGAGAAAAATATCGACTTGTCGGTATTTTTCCCATACAGAAAAGTCGATATAAAATATAAATCGACATTTTAACCAGTCGACATTTTCACTTGTCGATATTTTGTCTGTCGGTCATTTGAAAGTAACCCAAAGAACAACGCTCTGCCTCAAATGTTTGCACGGAATAACTATTAGCTCAAGAATCATAAATTCTTGTCTGATTTTTTTAACAGGAACTTAACAATTTTTTGATGCTGTGGAAAATTTAAGACTATGTTTAAGACACAAGCTTTTATTTGATTCTTATAATAATAATTAACTTTTTTAGGTAGTTATTAATTTTATATTACCTTTTGTTTAGCTCCAAGAAAGTTCAATAAACGCATTTTTGTTGCCTACCTATATTGTACCTAATATTTCGAACTTTTAACTGCCTCATTTTCTGGATGTTCTATTTTTGTTGATATTAAAACACATTACAGACCCTGAATAAGAGGGGTTGGCTACGAAATCTCGCAAATCAAAATCTCGCATTCGAAATCTCGCATAACGAAATCTCGCAATTACAAAATCTCGCTTTTCATAATCCCGCAATTATAAAATCCCGCTTTTCATAATCTCGCAATAACGAAATCCCGCAAACTAAAATCTCATTTTTTACATTTACATTAGTTTTTATTGAACGGAAATTAATATTTACAATTGGTTCTTAATTCTCTTCTTATATTATTATTACATTGACATTTTAATTTGTTTTGGCACATAAGGGGCCTAATTTTATACATTGTTTTATTTTTTTAAAAATTATTTAAAAGATTGTGATTGATGATTATACTATTTAATACTATGAGGATGATTCATCTCGGGTTGTTCAAATCCGGTTGTCTTTTGGAAGGATGTGGGGTTTCTGCAAACTAAAATCTCGCATATCAAAATCTCGCAAAATAGAATTGCATTGCAACAAATACATTTGTTAATCAAAAAATGTATTTGTTGCAATGCAATTCAATTTTGCGAGATATCCTACCTACTGCAAAACATATAATCTAGTGCCTGGGTACTTTTAGACCACACTGTTATTTATTAATTTGAGCTTTTGATTTTTCAATATCATTGTTTTCAAAAGAACAAGAAGGAGAGAGAACATAGAGATAGTATACCCAGTTGTAAAATGTCATGTGCAAATCGCATTACTCGTATTTGGCCTTGAACAAGAAAATAATTTAAGTTCCATCAGCGCCGGATTTAGCTTTTTTGGGCCCTAGGCCTGAAGAGTAAATGGTGCCCTCTTTGCATATATTCCCTTATATTGTATGGTTTACTACATACATTGCTTGTGCAAGGAAAATCAAATCGTTCAGAAATGTCCTTATATACATATTTTACCTCTGGAATCCATTTGTATTCTTAACTTATCGATAATAATATAAAAAGCGTTTATTCGAAACCTATCCTTCGGGCTTAAGTCTACATCGCACAGTGGTTTCGCCCATACGACAGAAATGAAAAAATAACAGAGCTTATTTTTTTGTTTTTTTTTGACTTTTTACAGTAGATTATGGTTTAATATTTATCGTTGCAAACATTGCGTCTTAAATGTAACGTGTTATCAGTTTCGTTTTCACCTTCAAAAAGAGACAATAGTTTGGTCTAAACGTATGTACAAACAAATTTGTGCGTAAAATTGACTTATTTAAAAGTGATTTTTTTTTTTCTAGATAAAAGTAATATTTTCGAAATTGTTGTATAATGGGATTAAAGAAGCAAGGTGTTTAATGTATTTTATTTTTTATTTAGTAATATTTTGATTTTTATTTCAAAAGTTGTATTGGAAAAACCCAGTAGACATTAAAGTTGTTTTTTTTTTTATTTTTCTTTGAAGTAAAAGTAAGGTTTTAACATAGTTCCCAATGTAGCCTAAAATAAAAATTTTATCTGAAGTATCGAGAAAACTGTTTTTGGATTTTGAAAAACATAACCGTAGCACCCACAATCACCCACTAACAGATTTATTGAGGTTTTACTACTGTGTTTACCGTTTCTGATTTTTTGGATTTACCCATTATAAATGTTCCTTAGGTTCAATGTACGTTTGTTTATTGTTTTTGAACAATGTTAAAGATATTTGGGCTACAAAAACCTGAAATTCATTTGAAAAAAGTGCCATGATGGAAAATTATAACTTGTGACCGTTTAGCTATTGTATTAAGGGAGTGCAGATACCACAAAACATATTTTTGTTTTTGGTACTACCTACACCTACATAAATGCTATATTTATGTATAATAAAGTTATAATACTAAGGGTAAATTTTCCATACAAATTGTGACAGAATTACGAAGTTTTAAACTTTACAACGTTTACGACGAGTTTTTGCTGTTGCATGAATACCCATGATATGATTTTTATTTTTGTTGCAAAATATAATTATCTAATTAACGAAACAGTCGAAATTTTCAACATTTTATTTCAGACGTAAAAGAGTTTTGACGCTTCGTCCTTGAAACAAAAACAACAATGCATTGGCACCCAAATGAACTTAAAAAAAAGATATGGGCGTGTCAGTGGTGAATATTCTTTGTGATCATTTCTCATGCTGTCTTTTATCATGCCTCAAAATTGCATCAAAATCGGTTGAGTTGTTTGGATTTTATTGCTTGAGGCTGTTCCTTAATATGAAAAAGATGTTTAAAAACACAAAAAAAGTGGGCGTGGCAAACATGCTTGTGAGACGAATTTCGTAAAAGAGCATTTTCTTAAAAAATATCTCAAAACTTAATATAATCTTTTGCCAATTTGGGTGACTATATCATCTCATTCAAAAAGTAGGCGTGGTAGGAGGTGGAAATTTATTGTGATAATTTCTTTAGTAATTTTTAGTTGTGATAATTTCTTTAGTAATTTTTAGTCTTAGCTGAAAGCAGAGTTGGGTAGTAATCATTACAAAAGAAATCAATTACGATTACATGTAATTTGTAATTGAAAAAGTTCAATTACTGATTACACGTAATTTTAATTGAAAATTTCAATTACAAATTACATGTAATTGCAAAAAAAACAATTACTTGATTTAATTACATATAATTGGAAAAAAGTAATTGAACAAAAAAAAAGTAATTGAAAAAACCTGTAATGATTACTTTTTTTGTAATCATTACACACAAATGTAATTGATTACAAAAAATATCAATTACATTCAATAATATGTGAAGAAAACCTTTTAGACCAGGAAAAATAGCTCAACTCGTATGGGGAACCTTGATAAAATTAAAAAATGGAATATTAAAATTGGAATTGACGCAGAATTGCAACCTCTATAACATATCCAAAGTCCCCCAAATTCCCCGCATTGGCATTTTGTGTAGATGCGTTTGAAGAGGTGCAGACGGAGAGAATTTGGAGGTCTAACAAGCTAAAATATTTGTGTCGGTACAACCTAATCGTATGATACATACTATAAGGGTAGCTTTTAACGCTGAATTTAATGAAAACAAATTCAAAATGATACAACCACCTGAACAAAAGTTATAGTCCTTTTTATGCAATGATGACTTTTTTCAGGTACAACAGGTCAAATTTCACCGAAAACCCTTTAAAAATAAAGGTATGTTAATGAAATTTGGAATAAATGTTTCACTTATCATACGAACTAAGAATCAAGAGAAACCCTAAAAATATCCATGGTGAAAGGGTGTTTTTTTTAAGGGGAAAGGGGCAAGTGCAGGATCTTTACCATAAAACCCACGATAAAACTCTTACACTCATGAAATTCGCCAAAAATATTAAATTTGTCATGGCAACCAAGAATGCTTGAAAATTGGATATACAAACATGGAAATTATGAGAGAAAAATGTAGAGAAGCATGAAATACGACATTTAAATTAGCTAAAACAACTCTTTTGACAGTTTGAGGTGAAAAAAAAGTATGCCGTCTTAATTCATGATGGAATATGATTGTATGGGAAAAAAAATTTTAAAATCGTTGGAGCGGTTTTTTTTTTTATTAATTTTTTATATATAAAATTCATAAAACATTTTTAAGAACAAATTTTGGGATGCAGATTTAAATTATATATTTATGTGTATATAAAAACAAAATTTGAAAAAAATTGTCAACCCGTTTTTGAGATATCGAATTTTCAAAAAAAAAATTGAAACTTTTTTTAAAAAAGCAAAAACTTTTTTTTGAAAATTTTGATATGCAATATTATTAAGTCTTATCTGAAATTTGTATATACAAAAAATCATTTAAATCCGTTAAGCTGATAACGAGAAAACTCAAAATAAAAAAATACGTTTTATGACAGGTATGTACTACTAATAGTTGCTATGTGTAAAATTTTATAATTTTGATGGTAGATCGTACTAATTTTAGTATATAGAAAAAGTTTAATCAAAATCGTAGGAGTCGTTTTCAAGCAAAAAAGTATTTTCCTTTGCGGTTTTTTCACTTTTGTAAGGAAGGTACCGTTATTTTTTCATAAATGTAAATTTTTTTCTAAAAATATTTTAGAGAGTACTAAAAAAGTCTTAAATATCAAGTTTCAAAAAAATCAGTGATGCCGTTTTCGAAATATTTGATTTTCCAAAAAAAAATTTGAAATATTTTTTAAAAATTCAAAAAATATTTTTTCAAAAATGTTGGTACACAAAACTATTAACATTTTTTGGAAGCTTCTGTATAAAAAAAATAATTGAAATCAGTCATACCATTTTGAAGAAAATCAAAAATTTAAAAAATGTTTCGTTGGTAGGTACCATTAATAACCATTTTTGAAAAATGGTTTTCCACCCAAAGAAAGCCTTTACTAAAATAAGTTTATTGAACTTTTTTCTGCGTCAATTCCAATTTTAATATTCCATGAATTAATTTTTTCAAGGTTCCCCATACGATTTGAGCTATTTTTCTTGGTCTAAAAGGTTTTCTTCACATATTATTAAATGTAATTGATATTTTGTGTAATCAATTACATTTGTGTGTAATGATTACAAAAAAAGTAATCATTACAGGTTTTTTCAATTACTTTTCCGTCTTCAATTACTTTTTCCCAATTACATGTAATTAATTGAAAATTTTCAATTACAAATTACATGTAGGTAATTGTAATTGAAAAATTCCAATTACAATTACATGTAATTGTAATTGGAAAAAGTCAATTACCGATTACATGTAATTGTAATTGACCCTGTAATCAATTACAAAATGTAATAATTACTACCCAACTCTGGCTGAAAGTTTCATCAAAATCGGTTGAGTGGTTCAGATTTTATTGAATTTTGACGCCTTCTCCATACAACCGAAACCACTGTGCATCGGGAGCATTACCATCGTTAGCCATTTTTTTGTGAATTCGTTTTCGTGTAATCATGTAGCTGCCATCAGGTAGAAGTTGTTTAGAGCGCATTTTAATCACGCATTTTCTCCAGTTGATCGGACAATGATCTATGCAAATTCGTGCACGTCAGTAGTGTTACGTCTTCGCTTTGCAAAACTTTACTGACGTTTTGAAAACTTTGTAAAATATCGTTCCAAATCACAAGAATTAAGGCAAATTCTAGTTTATTCATTTAATTTAGTAGATCACCGCTTCCCTCCTAGCATCTCCTTTTAGTGTATTATCTTCAGAAATGACCTTTAAGGGATCTTATAATTTATTGTATGATTTAATGATGGCAAAGGTAGCAGCAGCATGAGCTTCCCATCGTGTATCTGAGAGTGATTTTATCACATTATCATTTTGAAGAGCAGATTTTAACGTTTGCCATCTACTAGTTGATGCAGAAAAAAAATTGTATAGCAATTGTACGAAAGAAAAAGAAATCAACTGCGATAAGACAGCAATCCACAGCACAGTGACGAACAAGATTTAAAGAGTGTGATGCACAAGGTACATAGACTGCATATGGATTTGTCAGAAGAATATGCTGTTGCATCCCTTTATACTCACCAGACATTGGGAGCATTGTCGTATGTTTGCCGTCTGCATTTTAAAATTGATATGTTATGGTCACTCAGATACTTTAATGCTTGATTATAGCAATACCGGATCCAGTATGCGAATGCATCTCCAAAAACGTTAAGAAGCGTTCAATAGGCTGGCCATATCTTATATGAAAATACTTTAACGTTGCCGTTTGCCGAATTTGAAGATTTATTATCCATTTTGCTCGTATGAGCAATAAAGATTCAGTTGCGTCATTGTGTTTACTTACTTTTGTGGCCCCTTTTGTCGTGATGCCCCAGGCCTGGGCCTGTTTGGCCTCAGGGTTAATCCTGGGCTGAGTTCCATTATAAACGCGTAAAAGACAACCAAAATGATTATAGAGGTTATTAACAGTAATAAAGGATGTACAAATTTTTATTGACGGGTATAGTTATAATTTGGAAAGAAAAATTATCCAAAGTGCTCTTGGGTAGGAATATTCTCAAAAAAAAAGACAAATTTCTAAAATCCGTGTGCGATTCGTTGCTGTGAAATTTGAAGTTGCGAGATTTAGATTTGCGAGATTTTGGTTGAAATTTGCGAGATTTTTAGGTTCAAGATGTAAATGCGAGATTGTAAAAAGCGAGATTTTGTAATTGCGAGATTATGAAAAACAAGATTTTTAATTTGCGAGATTTCGTTATTCGAGATTTTTTAGGGAATTCCCTAAACTATGATCTGATCAAATGTTGACTTTCAAAATGTCGACTTTTAAAGTGTCGACTGTAGAAATTTTGATTCATAAAATCTCGACCACTGTCGACATTTTGAGAATCGACATTCTGAAAAATCGACATTTTAAAAAGTCGGTCAAATTTGTGTCTATATTTTGATCTGTCGGTCTTTTAAACAGTCAAGATTTTTCCTGTCGAGATTTTAAAAGTCGATCTTATGGAAGCGATATTTTAAAAGTCGGCATATCGTACCCAATCCAATTTATTAATCTTACGACTTATTTGTCATTAAAAAAGTTTACTGTCACATTTACATATTCTATTTTTATTCGGGATTTTTAACATTTTTTTTAACATATTTTAAGGCCGTGTGCCAATTGCGTTAAAATCCTGGTTAAATTTGATCCCATGGCTAAATTTTGACATTACTGAGGTGAATATAGAAGTCAAAATTTAACCTGCTCAGGAGCTCGTTAAAATTTTAGGCAGTGTTTAATTTTTGACATGTCTATGCTCATGAAAGAGTGAGGGAGATGAATGTTGATAAATATTTTATTTTGCTGTCATGAAGTCCTGAATCATTTTGGGAAAGATTAAAAAAAAAACTAAAATCAAATGAAAAGATTAAGAAATATAGACAAAGGCCTAGAATAATAAACTCAAGATATACAAACAAAGAAATATTCAATATTTTAATTTGTATAGGCTCTCATGGTTCTTTTCAAAGTATAAATTTTCAAGCGTAGGTAAATGTTTGCGGCACTTCAAATGGTCTCCTTTTAAAAATTCGAATTTCTCTTCCCCGTTTGCTTGAATTGCAAATGCATTTTTGTACCACTTTTTGAGAATTTTTGCATGTTGCGTCACGAAATTTTTGTCGCAAACCTCAGATTTGGATTAAGGACCATTGAAAACATGAATCACGAAAAAAAAAGAAATAACCCCATAATTTGCATAGTTTTCTCGCTTATATGTACATGCCCTTTTGAGCACAAATTGACTGGATTATTAGCATATTTTTGCATAAAGCCAAGACGAAAGCTTACATATAATAATGATTTCTAGAAGATGAATGCAGAAGATTGAAAAAGACTTTTTCAGAATGACCATAAAAATTAAATTGCGAAAAATTACTTCGAGAAAAACGCATTTTTCTTCAAAAATTTAGATTTGAATATTTCAAGAACTGAGGCCAGATTCGAATTCAAAAAATCAAAAACCATCAGAAAAGTATATCTTGCGGTTCATGTTTAAGTTAAAAATTCAAATTTTGTCATAGAAAGTAATTAATTAGCGCTTTCGCACGGAAAGAATTGAAAAATCACCAATTGAAAAATTTGCAGTTGCAATTTACGAATCATGTTTTATTCGTAAATCAAAGCACTTTCATCGCAAATTAACACAAAAACTGGTAATTTAACGTTCAAAAAGCAGCAATTTACAAAATTTGTTTTTTCGTGTTTTGCAATTGAAATCCATAATTTATGCTTGTACTTTTCATAGAAAAATTCAACTTTTTGGAGTAATTTACTCTCCAAAAGCATAATTTCACAAACAACATTTAAAAATATTGATTGCGACAAATACACTAGTCAACGAAATTAAAGGAACAAATTTTTTTCAATTCTTGTTAGCATTTTTTGAAGAGCTGTATCTTTGTGACGAGTGGTCGTATTGAGTTGAAATGAAAAGCATTTTACAGCTTTATATTTTTTGTTTCGAGATTTGTTTGCAAAAAATTTTTTCAAGTACCGTTATTGCGTTATTGCAAAAAATGAGACGAGACAACAAAATAATTTTTTTTTAATTTTTTTTGAAGGTCCTCATTTCTCTGGATAAATTTTGTTGAGTTAATTAAATATTATGATCAGATACCTTGTTTATTCAGCTTCAATTTAGTTTTTTTTTGTTGTCGTACGATTTTTTTTGACATGGTTTATCTGACTTTGAATGAAAAAAGATACTTTTAGCCTTGATTACCAATATCTCAGCAAATAATGACGTTATACAAAATTCAAAGACAGTTTTGAAAATTTGAGAAAGCGTTTTACAAGATTTTTTAAGATTTTGCAGTAATTATTTTTTTTTACCCTTCACCGTTAGCTTAAAAAATGTACTAAGAACCAACGTTTTGTGGTCTTTTCGTAAATCTTTTTTTTCTTTGCAAATATTGATTGCATGGCTTGCGTTGGTATGTAAATTTATAGACTTTTAAACCATCAATATTCTTGTAAATTTTCAAATTGATTCATCGAGCCGTTTTTCCTCACCAAAACTTCAAAGTCTCACAAACCAGGTAAAGGAACAAATTGTGTTGTTCCTAAACAATGTGTAGTCGTCATCAAATTGACAAGAAAACCGCAATTCCAGTGGATTTTTTTTCACAGTTTTGCATTAGTTAGATACTTTTTTGAATTGAAATTAAATAAAAATTTAATTTCAAAAAAAATTCAAACAAAAAAACTTGATTTTAAAATTTTTTTTTTTTTGAAAAATGTACTTTTTATTTAATTTCAATTCAAAAAATTATCTAACTAATGCAAAACTGTGAAAAAAATATACTGGAATTGCGGTTTTCTTGTCATTTTTATGACGACTACACATTGTTTAGGAACAACACAATTTGTTCCTTTACCTGGTTTGTGAGACTTTGAAGTTTTGGTGAGGAAAAACGGCTCGATGAATCAATTTGAAAATTTACAAGAATATTGATGATTTAAAAGTCTATAAATTTGCCTACCAACGCATGCCATGCAATCAATATTTGCAAAGAAAAAAAAGATTTACGAAAAGACCACAAAACGTCGGTTTTTAGTACTTTTTTTAAGCTAACGGTGAAGGGTAAACAAAAATAATTACTACAAAATCTTAAAAAATCTTGTAAAACACTTTCTCAAATTTCCAAAACTGTCTTTGAATTTTGTATAACGTCATTATTTGCTGAGATATTGGTAATCAAGGCTAAAAGTATCTTTTTTCATTCAAAGTCAGATAAACCATGTCAAAAAAAATCGTACGACAACAAAAAAAAAACTAAATTGAAGCTGAATAAACAAGGTATCTGATCATAACATTTAATTAACTCAACAAAATTTATCCATAGAAATGAGGACCTTCAAAAAAAATTAAAAAAAAATTATTTTAATGTCTCGTCTCATTTTTTGCAATAACGCAATAACGGTACTTGAAAAATTTTTTGCAAACAAATCTCGAAACAAAAAACATAAAGCTGTAAAATGCTTTTATTTCAACTCAATACGACCACTCGTCACAAAGATAAAGCTCTTCAAAAAATGTTAACAAAAATTGAAAAAAATTTGTTCTTTTAATTTCTTTGACTAGTGTATTTAGTAATTAACACTGCACCATCACTGATTTACGTTTTTTTTTTTGTCGCATTTGCAACTCCATGAGAATAGTTGCAAATCACAAACAAAAAATTTCCTAAATCACGACTTTCTTGTCGCAATTTACTTCTCGAAGAGACAAAGCACCACAACATGCCATGTATCTAATCATTAATTTGTGACACCATAGATCTATAAAGCAAATTGGCCTAGTGGTTGCACGCTCGCTCTGCAACTGGAGGGTTGCGAGTTCAAATCCGAGTAGAGTCAAGCGTCAAGTATTTATTTCAAATAAGTTAACTTAAATGTGTATACCTACAAAATGAAGGGTAGAAAGAAGCAAGATTGATCTTTCAAGTAGCCAATATCACGAAATAAAAGTGGTGATCACAAATCATATTTGCATTTTACTACAAATTGTGCGATTGAGGAATATTTGGATCAAATTGCGATTTGTTGTTCGCAATTTCTGTTTTCTCTCGATAGAATTATTGATACTTAAAGAGTGTTGATTTACAATTTTTGAGTATCAATATCTTTGCTCAGTTTTGCAAATTGCAAACAAATAGTCGTAAATTACGATACCCAGAGCCAAGATATAAATCGGGATTCATTTTTCGTAATTTGCAGCTCATTTTTGGTGATCTGATCCAAGAATTCTTTCCGTGCGAGTGGATTTGCGCAAACAGTAAAAATACATACGTCAATTTTCAATTAGCACTTGAGTCCAAATATTGTATAGTTTCAGTTCAGAGTGGTATGTTGATGAAATCTGCAAATAATTTATAGTTTTCGAGCCTTAATTGAAAAACTTACGATTTTTATATCAAACTTCAGATTCCGAAATCATACAGCAGGAAAAAAATCATAACCAACCCACAATTTGCATGGAAAAAACACAATATGACTGGACTATAAATAAAGTGCTGCTGAATAGGTAATATCGAATGCAAATTAATTAGAAAGTCTTATTCCGCCAGTTAGAAAAAATGCACTGAAGTATGCCGTTTTTTTTGCTTAAGTCAAAAACTGGAGGGGCTCCAAAAATTAAGTTTTTGCCCCGGTTTGGAAAAACTGAAGATCCGAGGCTGCATGGATAACAATCGACAAAGTTGTTCAAAAAATTCCATTTATTTGTAGGGTTTTAATTTCATTAACATATTTTATTGGTTTTTTGCGTTATTAATCAATTTTTATTAGATGAAAAATGCAATATTTGTTGTGAATATTTAATGTGAATAGTATCGTTTTAACTTTATTGTTCACAAAAAAAAAAAAAAAAAAAACTGGGTACCCCCAGGATTCGAACCCTAAACCCTTCGTTTGGATCCTGATGCATCGATCAGAGAATTCCAATCCACGCAAATTGTTGCTACCAAAGCTTTTCAGGTACACACTAGCATGTTGATCGACAATGTTAACCAACAAGGTTGATCGGCATAGTGTGGATCCTCCCTTAGACCAGCGGTTCCCAAACTTTTTAAGCTGTGGAACCCTAAACAATGCCCAAATATATTTCGGAACCCCATCCTGACAATAGCAAAAAATTAAAAACAACACATTTCAAAATCAATTTTTTATTTAGTGTGAAGAATGAATCTGTTTCATTGTTTGATTTATAATTGTTTTTAAATTAACTTTTATGTCCGAAAGTTGTATTCGAATATCTGGGGCAGCGTCCAGCCTCGATCTGTATTTAGTTTTTGTGTAAGTATACGCTGAAAAGCCTACTTCACAGGTACATTGTAACAAAAGGTACCAAATTCAATAAAGATTTCTTGGCAAGCTCAGGGAATTCATTCTTAATACCAATCCAAAATTCGTTTAATGATACAGAATCAAATACCAATTTTGATGAAGAGGAGCTCTGCAGATCTATCAGGGATTCGTATTCCTGTATACTCAGGGTCATAGGCTTGATGGTTTTCATTAGAAATGGATTTTGTACCCACTCGATGTCAGTATTTGTATCTGGAAAGTAATCGAGCATGGATCTTTCGAGACTAACCAAATGGAGAGCAATAATATCTGCTCTGAGTTCAAGCACGAAAATCTCTCGAAAGCGCTAAGAAATTACTTTGTGTGGCAAAATTTGAATTTTTATCAGTAACTTGAACCAAGATATACTTTTCTGATGGTCTTTGACGCGCTGAGTTCGAATATATTTTAATCTAAAAATTAAAAATAAATGCATTTTTTTTACAAATTTGGGGATTTTTTTTCTCGAGGTAATTTTTTCGAAAAAAATGTTTGTGGTCATTCTGTAGTATGAACATTTTACTTCAAAATTCATTTTGAATCTTTCAAATACCTCCATTCATCTTCGAGAAATCGTTGGTTTTTTTTTACTACCGAATTCGAAAAATCCCACGATTTGCCCTATTGAGCACAAATTGACTGGATTTTTCGAATTAGGTAGTAAGACGAAAACCAATGATTTTTCGAAGACGAATGGAGGTATTTGAATAATTCAAAAATAATTTTGAAGTAAAATGTTCACACTTCAGAATGACAATCAACATTTTTTCGACAAAAAAATTACCTCGAGAAAAAATATAACTTCAAATTTGCATTAAAAATGCATTTTTTTTATATCCTTAGATTCGAATATCTCAAAAACGTAACGTGCTAGAGCAATTCCAAGGCCTGATTCGAACTCAACACATCAAAGACCATCAGAAAAGTATATCTTGGTTCATGTTACAGACAAAAGTTTAAATTTTGTCAGACAAAATAATTTCTTAGCGCTGTCAAATGGATCTTCGAAAACAGTACAAATACGTCAATTTTCGACTAGCGCTTGAGTCCAAATGGGCTGTCGCAGAAAAAAACCTTGAATAGAGATTTATTGGAAATTGTGTATACTTTTAATGGTACTTTGATGTCATTTTCGAATAGTTGGTAGTTTTCGAGCCATTCGTGAAAAAACTCCCAAGAATTGCATTTTAACATCATTTTTTGCTTTTGTTTCCATGTTGCGTCACGAAATTTTGTTGGCAAACCTCAGATTCAGCACCCCCGAAAACATAAAGGAAGGACAAAATCAAAACTACCCCAAAATTTGCTCGCAAAGTGCCTTTTTGAGCACAAATTAACTGGACTAAGAACCAGAAATTAATTTTTCTTTTTAAAGCTGCCAGTTTGTCTCTCGCAAAAAATACTGTAATTGATTTTTCCTGCAGAGCTGTAGCTGTTGATCTTCTCAAAAATGTCTGCAATATAAGCTAATTTCGTAATCCATTGCTCATCATGCAATACGTCAAAGAGGTTTGCAGTTGAAGACATATTTTTTCCAGTTTGAACACATTCAACTCATCACGAAGTTGAAATAACCTGGATAAAGCTTTCCCTCTGGAAAGCCATCGGATTTCAGTATGAAGAAGAAGCAATTCGCACTGACTGCCCATATCTTTACACACAAATTTAAACAATCACGATTGGAAAGGACGGCTCTTTACAAAATTTACTATTTTCACAGCTTCACCGAGAATTTTATTTTTTAAATCAGTTGGCATTATTTTCATAACAAGTTCATAGCGATGGAAAATACAGTGACTGCTCACTGCTGGTACTTCTAGGAGCAAAGTTTTTAGTATTTGAAACAACCCCTTTAACCATTCTTACCATTGCTGCGGCTCCGCCGCTGCATATATCAATATATTTTCCTCAATTAATGATTTGTTTACTCATGAACAGTTCACACTTCGATAAAAAAAAAAATTTAGTTCGAATTTTTTTTTTTGGAAATTTTTTCTTATTTTTATTTTATTGTTTGTATTTTACTCTTTATACTTCAAGAAATTTGTGGAACCCTGAAAACTCCCCCGCGGAACCCCAGGGTTCCGCGGAACACACTTTGGGAACCGCTGCCTTAGACTATTGTGATATAAACTGGAAAACAAATAAAAATGTTTTTTTTTTTACTAACGGGAATATTTCAAAACGTGATTCGATGAAATATTTATGACTTCAGAATCAAGTTTAACAAACCAAAAGCCTATAGAAAAGCATTTTTTGATTTCTATAACAAAAACCTTGTTGATCAGTGCTATTAAATAATAGAATTCAAATGTAGGGCCTAGTTGATTTAAAAGAAAGTGAAATCTCAACTAGTTTTATTTTAGCACTAAATATCTTCTAAACGGTAACTCTTTTCTAATTTTTGATTAAAATATTTTTTTTTGAAAATTCAATTTTCTATTCAAATATGAGAACGGATTTATTCCAAATTCAATGTTTAGGAAGTTATAAGACTCCAAAGTTTCTTCCAACTTTTTCCCATACAATTGTTATGGAAAAAACAAAATGGCGATGAAGGACCTCCAAAATTAAAAATTTTCAGATCATTTTTAAGAGACAGTTTTTTGAGCCCAAAGCTACTTATTTTTCATGGTATCAAGAAAATCAAAGCAAATTCGTTAAATTTGATCCACCCTAGTATATGTACATTAGGGTAGTCCTTATTTGTATGGAGGAAAAACAAAATTGTTTGTTTTTACTGAGCATCATTTTTTTTTGTTCTTCTACATTAAAACGTGTACAAAAAAAATGCTAATCGGATTTTATTAACACGTGCCGCAATGTGTTTGAAAATTTGAATTTTCATAAAACCGACCAAGACCGGGGGCTATTAAAAATTTAATTTGCAGAATTAATAAAGTGCAAGTTCAAATCTGTTACCTACCCTTGCTTCGAAAGAAAAAAAAAAAATAAAAGGCACGAATGGGTTAAACGTTCTTGCTCAAAAAGTTCAATTTGCTTGGAAATTAATAATTTTTAAAAATATTGAGTAATACAAACATTTTTAGAATTTTTATCGAAATCGTTTGAGCTCTTTTTAAGATACATAAGGTTTTTCATAACGGTTGTATAGCAAGTACCGTTATTTTTGGAGCTAAGAAAGTACTTAAATAGTCCCTAACTCTCACAGGAGCATCAACTTAAAGCTCAATTCGGCACGTGTTAACGTGATTTAAGAAAAAAAAAAAAAATAGGGTAGTGTTTTAAGATGTCAATGAACAAAAAAGCGGGTGCTCAAAAGTTCTTAAAATAAGGACCACCCTAATGTACATATATTTGAAGCCACTTGTGCTACAATAGTAAGATTTTTTGACTCATTAGTGGAATTGATTCTAATTTTGTTGCATCAAAATGGGATGAAAACAAAACCATACAAAAATGACATTTTTCTGGAAATCTATATCTATTATCTATCATTCTTTTAACTTCCTTGCATACTTAGTAAAAACAGAATACCCACTCTTCGTCAAAAATGCTTTGTGTTTTAAATTGAAATCAAGAAATAAGATTTTTTGCCTTCTTTTAGCTTTTTCATACTCTTGTTTGATATTCCAAGAAGCTTATAGGTATTTCGTGAAACAAAATTCAGGGGAAAAAACTTCTTTAAAATGTTTTTGTTTTTCAAAGGTTTTGTTCTTATGAATACTTAGTTTTCTTGATAACTTTCTAGTTTTATTCTTATTTTCTTCTATGAATTAAGGTATTTAAGAAATTACAAGTCTGCTTCTTTGTATTTCATTATCTTCTTAAAGAAAATTTAAAATATGTATCTGTATTTTAACTGAAAGCATTCGTGCTTGTATAGAATCAAAAAAGCAAAATAATAAGAAGCCTTTAGTTCTTTAATATCAGTTGAAAAAGTAATGTCTATCGGTGGCATATATTCGAGTGGTATAATTTTCGATGACTCTGTCGCATAAAAATATGCTTGAATAAGCTAGATGGTGTTCGTTATGTTGACTGAGGGTATACATTATTTGTGACTAATTAGCAAAGAACTGTACTTTAAAAAAAAAACCCAAATGATAAAAACTTGAGTTAATGCCCCGAATAATCTGGGTGACCCAGTTCAGGTGATCTTGAAATAACCATGACCACGAAATACTCTTTGGGAATTTCCATCGCAGCATCATCTGCTGCGTTGCATGTAGTGCTGCGCGCCGCGCAGTGGACCAAAACATTGTATATGCACTCTATAGTATTCTCATGCAACATGATTTTGTAGGTTTACATGTGGTCGATAGGTTCGCTGTGATCGCCTTACCGAGATCTCTTAATAAAAATTAGGATTACATGAAATTAAATGAGGACGAACGAGAAAAAACCTTCGTACTCATTTAATATCAAAAAGTCAACGCTAAGGGTCAGTTGTAGAAACGTGGCTCAAACATTTAATCCGTGGCTCAGAAATATTATCTCACCGAATTCGGCGTACTAACTGAACTTCAACGATGTTTACAGCATGTAATTGGATATAATCACATTAGGTGCTCAAAGCTTGAACCAATGTTTAACCTCAGTTAATCCGGCAACACTGGTGAGCTTTAATTGCTGAGCCATGGATAGAATATTTGAACCACTTTTATACAACTGACTCAAAAGCTAGCCATACACGACAGAGCCAACGAGAAAAAAGGGTCCGTGCCCATCCAAAATCGGTCGGCCAACGATCCATTCGGATTTTCAGCCAATCTGAAATCCAACCGAGCCAATTGGATCGAATGGCTCGGTCGTGTATGGCCAGCTTAAAGTAACTTAAATTGTATGTATGTACCTACATATGAGGCCGTGAGTTCAATAGTGCCAAACTGCAATTTTATTGAAATTGAGATTATAACGGAATACGGAAATTGAATCTGTATGTGCCATTCAATTTTTCTGAATTAAAATTTTTTAAATTGGCGGCTTCATGCCATAGTTACGGGAATTTTTGCACCCAGAGGTCAGCCATACAAAATTTAAAGTTTAAGTGCAAGAGTGGCCTATTAGTTTTAACGATATTTTTTAGGATCATGAATATAAAATCGAGAACCTTTTAATTTTCGATCATATTGCAAATAAGAATCAAATATTTGTTTTTTTTTTTATTTTACGTAAAACTACAAGTGCTTGAAAAATTTAAAAACCACAAGCGTTTGAAAATATCCTGTTTCTTTTTTTGCTCTACTGAAAATAATGAAAAATGCAACTAGGCCACTATCAGTTGTTTGAGCGTAAGAAATTTGTGGAACCTTGAAAACTCTCCCGGAACACACTTTGGGAATCGCTGCTATAGAGTGTACAAACAATGTTTATATACAATGGTTCGGGTCAACAAGTGTTGATTGGCATTGTCGATCTACACGTCTGCACTTACTCAACACTGTTGATCAACGATGTTGATCTACACAATTCAACATAATGTGGACGCAGCTTTAGGTTTGCGACTAAAATTCCCTGACGCAACATGCAAAGATTCGCATAAAGTTGTACAAAATTCCATTTCTTTTCAGTTTTTTAACTGTTGGGGTTTCACAAATAATATCAAAGGGCTCTTGAAAGTATATATAATTTCCAATAAATTTTAGTTCAATGTTTTTTTTCGGTAGCGATCCAGTCCTAGCTTTTCCTCTTTAAAAAATCCTCAATTGAAAGTTATGAATATGGCGTATTTTCAAATTAGGTAGTTTAAGACAAAGGCAACAACAATTAATATTATCCAAAGATGAATGAAGGTATTTGAAAAATTTACAAAGAATTTCAAAGAAAAATATTCATAAATTTAATATTTCACAAATTTAGTTGCGAAGAATCACCTCGAGAAATAATTTAACGCCAAATTTGCATCAAAAACGCATTTTTCAAAAAAAAATTAGATTCGAATATTTCAAAAACGTGATGTGCTACAGCAATTATTAGGCCAGATTAGAATTCAACAAATCAATACCCAACATAAAAATATATCTTGGTTAGTAAAATAATTAATTTGTGTCTTCTAGTGGATTTTCAGAAACAGTTAAAATACGTCAATTTTAAACTAGCGCTTTAGTCAATGAACATGAGCAGAGATATGTTGGAAATTGTGTATTCTTTCTATTGTAATTTAATGAAATTTATGAATGATTGATAATTTTCGAGCCAAAAGCCATTTAAACCGACAAATAAGATCCAACCCGCAGAATGTTTCGTCTATAAGCTATAATTTGCGGAGGAAGCAGTTTTTTTTACATTCTTTCGTATCGACACCATCTTTTTGCTTACTTCTCAGATAAATATAGATCAAAGAATTGATGCTGTAAGTTTTTCAGGAATTTGATGTCCCATTAGTCATTTATCATGAAAACAATAAATTTGCGCGAAAAGAGCTTTTCCTCCACCCATTCTACATTTTTTCTTAATTTGTTTGTGTCATATCAAAGAAACCATGATATAAAGCCCAAAAATAGCCTTAAAAGGTCTGACCTTCAACTAGTTCAAAGCAAAAGTGATTTATAAAGGCGGTGCACCTATTCAAATAAACGAACAAAAGTGCTACATATACGATTTCAATATGAATTTGAAGAAATGATAATAAAACGTGTAATGATGGTAAGTTTGATATTGTGTGTTTTCTCTAATACCATTTTCAAAAATTCATTTATTCAACACAGTTCGGAGTTATAACGGTAAACCACACTCGAAAATTTTGAACCTATTCAATTGAACGGGAGTGTATCTCTAAAAAAATAAAATAAAATAGTTTTTTATAAAATATAAAGAAAAATTATTTATAATCAAAGACTATGAACAATAAATCCATATACTAGTCCAAAAGCCAGAGCAAAAATAGTAGGTTCATAATGTTATTTATTACTGAACTGATTTTCTTGATGGAAAATGTCTGTGGGTCATGGGTGTCCCCTGAATGTATTTAAATCCAAGTTGGTGGGACTACTATTACTATTATTGTCGTACGATGCACGGGTCACGAGATATTGGATAAAACGCGTTTTACAAGATAGTGGCTGCCGCGCGAGTTTAATATGCGACCGAAGTGGAGCTTAAATAAACACAGTTGCTCCACGTTGAATGATGAATACTTTCTTTTTATTTTATAAAAATGACGGATTAATTCTATTTACAAATAATGATGCTTTGCTTACTGCTAGTAAATATATTTCTAGGAAAAATGCAGTACATTAAATGTTTCATTGACAAAAAGAATGATACTTGCAGAAATGTTTAATTGACAAAAATAAGTTTAACAGAATAGTGTTCGCACAATTCCTGGAATTGGGTTGATGACATCTATCGCATGGGTGTTGTCTGGTTGTTGACCGAAAATTGGAGAGGCTTTTATATTTTTAGATTTAAAAATAAGGTTTTTACTATTTAAATAAAAAACATCCGTTTGGTTGGAAAGATATTTTCGAAGAATAATAATAATTTTCAATAAGTGATAACTGATAACAATATCAAACAATGTATATCTAAGTATATAAACAAGTATTCAATAAACAAAGTTGATTTCATATTAACAACTTCAACACTTTCCCTTGTTAGCTTTGAAAACAACTATCTAACAAATAAAATAAATGCAATATATGTAAAAACAAAACAACAAAATTATAACAATCTCATCTTATTACATAGAACTGTTAATCGCATCCTTGGTAGTGGTTTTGTCATTATATCAGCAAGCTGGCGTTCTGTTGACGTTTGTTCAATTCCCAGTTGGCCTTCGTTTACTTTTTCTCGAACAAAGAAATGTTTTAAGGTTATATGCTTTGTTCGGCGATGAAATTCAGGATTCTGAGCTAACCTCACTGCTGCGGTATTATCAACTTTAAACACAGGAACTTTTGTTATATTGACAATTTTTTTAAATAATCTGGTTACCCAAATTATTTCTTTGGATGCTTCGTTAGCTGCTACAATTTCAGCTTCTGTTGTTGAAGTGGCAACCATAGTTTGGGGTTGGCTAAACCAAGAAATTGCCCCTCCTCCATAAATAATTACAACTCCCGAAGTTGATCAACCAGTTTTTGTACAGCCTCCAAAGTCTGCATCACTATAGCAGTCAAACACTCCCTTTTGCGCATTGGAACGGTATGTGATTCCGATATCTTTTGTACCTTTAATGTGTCGGAAAACTCTTTTCACTCTACCGACATCTTCGAGAGTTGGATTTTCTAAAGGCCTTGATAGAAATCCTGCACTGTACGCCAAGTCCGGTCTAGTTCCAAGCATAAGATACATAAGAGCTCCAACTGCTTGTCTGTATGGGAAATTATGTTCTTTTTTGTTTTCTTTCCCTGTTGCTGATGTCTCTGAAGCTTTTTACATCGGTGCTGAAACTGGTTTGCATTCTGTAAAATTAAACCGCTCTAAAATTTTGCTTACATGGGCTTTTTGACTTATTCGAATATCATTATTGTACTCAATTTCGAGTCCTAAGAAGTATGTCACCTTCTTTGAAACAATCTTGAACTCTTTTCTTAAATTTTGTATGAATTCATCTAGTTTTTGAAGATTCGTTGCTGCGAATAGTCCATCATCTACATAAAGAACAAGAACAAGTTTCTTTCCATCCTTTTCTCTTATGTACACTCAGAGAAAAACGTCAGGTAAATAATTAACCTGGGCCTTGTTGAATTCACGAGGTGCACAATCCCATACAAAGTTACTGACATTTCAGAAATTTACCTGATTTTAGTAACCTTTTATTCAGTGTAAAATCAACCTGGTGGACTCTTGTCATATTCAGCTTGATTTAAGAAGATGACCTGTTATTTTAACACTAAATTCTTGTAAACAAGAAATTTTAACAAGAACATAGTGTTCATTTTAGCCGAGGTCGTGTTTTTCTAACACTGTATGTTATGAATTTCTATTTTACCACATATCAGGTTGAATTAAAATTTAATGTGGTTATTTTTACCTGTTGTATTTTACCTGACCTCATGTTAAAAAAACACTCTGTCAGTTCATTCCAACTAGACACCAGTGCTGAAACGTACACACACAGACAATTAAAGTAAAACGATTTGAATTTAACCTGGTCTCCTGTTAAAGAAGCACTCTGCCAGTTCATTTAAACGTGACATTAGTGTTTAAACGCACACACACAGGCAATTCAAGTGAAATTATTTGAATCTAACCTGGCCTTCTGTTAAAGTAGCACTCTGCCAGTTCATTTAAACATGACACTAGTGTTAAAACACATACACAAGCCATCCAATGAGTTTCAACTTAGGTATTGTTGTTTGGCACCAGTTTTTTGTGTAGTGAATTGGCCCAGTGGATGAGTGCTATCTCCGTGTGTGAAAGGTTCCCAGTTCAAAACTGAAGTAAGTATCATAGATTATTTTTAAATTTAAATATGTATATAAATTATAAATTTCTATATGTACTTTCAGAATAATGCTTAACGAGTTTGAGCGATAGGCAGCGCAAGAGACGGCTCTTAGACGTATAGATTCATGACTTATGCCGGATTTACACGATTGGAAAACTGCCAACAAAAGCAACAACAAAAGAATGGACAAATTCATTCTTTTTGTCATTATAGTGGCAGCGGTCCAGTCGTGTAAATCCGACATTAGATACAGGGTTGGTGTTACATTGAAACCTGTTAAATTAACTATAGGTTTTCAGGTAAAACTAACCAGATTTTCATGTTAAATTAACATGGCATTGAATATTGTGTCATATTAAATTAACTATATTTGCAGGTAAAATTTACAGGATTACAGTGTTAAATTTAAAAATCAAGTATCTGGTTAACCAGTTAACCTGATCTACCGAGTTGAAAAATAACAACCTGAAAATCAGCTATGCTTGACCAGAAATTGGTTGATAATACCTGCTTTTTTTTCTGAGTGTAGAGGCATGGGTCTGCTTCGCTCACTTTGAATCCCAATTGAGATAAAAATCCTCCCAAACGATTGTTCCAACATCGTGTTGCTTGTTTTTAGCCGTATACATAAACTTCTGTTCAATTTACACACTTTTTCTGTTCCATCTTTGTATCCTTCAGGTTGATGCATATAGATTATTTCTTGTAACTATTCATATAAAAATACTGTCGATACATCAAACGGCGATAAATGCATCTTTTCAGTTGCTGCTATGCTTAGTATTGACCTTATTGTTCCTAGCTTTGCTACTGGACAATATGTTTGGTTATAATCAATACCTTTTTGCTGCTTGAGTCCTTTGACAACGAGCCTAGCCTTGTGCCTTTCAACGCTGCCATCTGGATTTTTCTTTACACGGAAAACCCACTTACATGCTAAGGCCTTCATACCTTTCGGTAGTTTCGTTAAGTCCCAGGTGTTGGTTTCTTTAAGCGAGTCAATTTTTTTTCCATAGAGATTCTCCATTGCGCTCTATCTTCGCTCTTAGGTTAGGTTAGGTTAAGAGGGGTGTGCACAGCACAGAGGCTGTCGGGGGCCTATTGGTCCATTGTGATCCCCTTAAAAAAGAAGGCAGAGATGCACCCAAACTAATGGTTCACATAGACTGGATCGTTTGCGAACCAGCCTGTGCTTTCTATGAATTTTCTCATGTTTGCCATTGAGACCTGCGCTAGATCTTCCAGTTCTTCAAAAAACCAGTTTCCAAAATAACGGAGTCGATTTGTTTGGAGGTTTGGACAATCACAGAGCAGGTGTTTAATGGTTTCTATTTCCTCTACGTCTTGACAGCTCCTGCAGAAATCGGGTGCAAATACACCTAGTCTGATGGCCATTGTGCCAATGGCGCAATGGCCTGTTAGTACACCTATCAAGATTCTAATATTCTTTTTACTCAGTGATAAAATATACCGAGATTCCTTTTCATTAATTCTAGGCCATAAACTTCTAGAGATAACACAGTCGTTCCTAGTCCTCCAGGATTTATTGATTTGCTCTTTTGTTATTAGGTCTATTTTCGTTCTAATCACGCCGATCGGGATGTTAAGTCCCATATCTAAATGGCTACTACTGTTTCTATTTGATAATGACCCTTTCCTTGCCAGTTCATCTGCTATATCGTTCCCTTCTATATCGCTATGTCCAGGAACCCAGCAGAGTTTGACTCGGTTAGTGTCACAAATATCATTCAGTTTGCCTCGGCATTTTGCTACAGTTTTGGATCTTATAGTCTCACTGGCTAAAGCTTTGATAGCAGCTTGGCTGTCAACGAAAAATGTGATCTCCGACGAGTTCAGTTTCTTCGTTTGTACCATTTCTGCCGCTTTTTCAATAGCGTAAATCTCAGCCTGAAAGACACTACACTCATCTGGGAGTTTATACGAATATCTAATATTCAGAGCTTCACAAAACACCCCAGCTCCCGTTCCTTCTTCCATTTTAGACCCATCGGTGTAGAATGAGATACCCTGTTCCCTGGTTAGTGAGTTGGGTTCCCAGCCATGCCTTTGGGGTATTAAAATAGAGAAGTGTTTATTAAAATCTATAAAAGGTGGTATGTAGTCAGTCGTCACATCAAGTGCGGCCACTGTGTCATACCTCTGGAGGATAGACCCATGACCATAGGTGCTTTGCTTCCAAGAGCCCAGTTCTTTGAGTCGAAGTGCGCTCTTGGCTGCTGTGCATCTTATGTACTCGTCAAGTGCCGGAAGATTTAAAATAATTTCCAACCCTGCTTGTGGCGTAGACCTCTGAGCCCCCGTTGTTCCTATACAGGCTAGTCTCTGTACCTTGTTCAGGTTTTTGAGATAGCTTACTTTTTCAACAGCCTTCCACCAAACGATAGAACCATAGGTTAGTATGGGACGAACAATCGCCGTGTACATCCACTGGATGACGTGCGGTCGCATACCCCACCGTGTACCGAAGGTTTTCTTGCATGTATAGAAAGCGCATAGTGCTCTTTTCATTCTTTCCTCTGTGTTCTGTTTCCATGTTAGCTTGGAATCAAGGATTACGCCAAGATATTTAGCTTCTTTGGAAAGTTTCAAAGGAATGTCATTAAGCATTGGAGGAGTAAAGTCCTCTAATTTCTTTTTATTCGTGAACAAAACTAGCTCAGTTTTTGAAGGGTTAACCCCAAGACCGTTTTGTACTGCCCACGAAGATAGTTCTTTGAGTGCGGATTCCATAATATCTTTGATGGTGGTAAGGTACTTACCCGATATCAAAATTACTATGTCATCTGCATAGGCCACGATTTTAATGCCCTGATTCCTAAATCTTGTAAGAATTTTGTTAACAACCAGGACCCAAAGAAGAGGCGAAATCACCCCTCCCTGTGGAGTGCCTCTTGTTACTGTTTTCTCAACAATCGTATCTCCAAGTTGCAAGCTTATGATTCTACCATTGAGCATAGTATAAATCCAGTCCACAATGGCAGACTCAACCCCAACCTCTTCCAGAGCAGCTTTAATGCTCTTTAAAGCTTCTTCAAAATCTTCTGGGTTTTCTGTTAAAAAAGGATCTTCTAGATGGAAAACATCATCCTCCAGGTACTTTTGTTTATTAAGGTAAGTTCGCTCTCTAAGCTCTCTTGTTGGTAACGTCGATTGTAAGGTTGCTTCTTCTGCATTATCCTCTGCGTCAAAATATTCGTTTTGTTGATCTATTTGCATTTTTTGATTTATATCGAAATATTCATTTTGCTGACTTTGATCTTCATCCTCTTGATCACTATTAACTGCTCTATCTTCTTCAAATTGTTCTTTTTCTTGATAATTTTTGAATGGTAGTTGAATAATATTGTTAAAGTTTGATAATTCTTCCTTAATTCTGCAATCATAAGATATTTCGGCAAATTGGTCATCTCTGGACAGAATGACTTTATGCTCTTCTTTAGTATAGACCCTGTACCTTTCGTCACCATCATATCCAACAAGATATCCCTTTTGAGCTTTTGCATCCATTTTCTTTCGTTTTTGAACTGGTACCTGGACATAACAAATTGAGCCTATTATTCTAAGGTGTTTTATTCTGGCTTTTTGTTCTAACCAAAGTTCTGTTGGGCTAACATTTACAATTGAAGACTTGCCAGTCCTATTCAAAATATAAATAGCTGTATAAGCAAGTTCAGTCCACATTGCTTCTGGAAACATTGCTTCTTTACTGGAATACTTAGAGGTTCTCGCCATTTCAACCACCGTTCTATTTTTACACTCGCTTCCACCATTCTGCTGAGGTAATTCTCCTCCATTGTCGCTAAAAAACTGTTTTACTGGATGTCCTAAGGTTTTGGCATGAGTTAGCATCTTCTATAGTACGACTTTAACTTCGGACTTTTGACGTATAAAATATCCATAACGAAATTTTTAAAAAGAATCTTTAAAAATAACGAAACATCGTTTTTTTCGAAAAAGATTCGGCGAAAGGACAACAGACATCCGCTGATATTAGCTGACCAGGTTCGGTAGTGCTCTCTCTTGTGCCAAATGGATATCGATGAGCTTTCCCAAAAACGCAGGGCTCACATACCTCTGTATCCAGTGTAACTTTTATTCCTAACTCGTTTTCCAGCATTCTTTTTACATGACGCTTGTCCTGGTGACCCCCTCTCTCGTGATATAATAGCAGTAATGGTTTGGTTAAAACTGCAACGCTAACATCTTCTTGAATGGGAACTATTGTTTTTATATTTGCTTTGAAATGCGATCCTCCTTCTTGTGGTGTTCCTTCCATTAATGCTTTTCCGTTTACTTTCAACAGACATTTACAAGGTGTGGAAGTAAATGTGCTCTCTGGGTTCCTATCTTGTGCTGCTAGTACTGAAAACAAATTTCTTAATATTTGAGGAACATACTATACATCATTGATTGTCATCCTTTGATTTTCTCCTCTAACTGTTGAGATGATTTGTATGGTACCTTTTCCAAGAGCAGCTAGGCTTTCTTTTCTAGCAGATTGTATATGCTTACACCATTCTTGAACTCTCGATGGTTAGTGACGTGCTTGGTGGCACCATTGTCAATCCACCAATCTTCAATATTTGGTTCAACTCCATTGCAAATCAATGGATTCCAGGGCTACATTGGTATTTACTGTTGTGTTTTGAGAATTACCTGATGACTTTTTCTTAGGCCTTCCATCAGCAATCCACTTGTAACACGTCTTAACCCAATGTCCCTTTTTCTTGCAATAGTTGCACACGTCGTCTTCTTTATTCGAATGTTTAGGTCTAATGTGTTGTTCTCTTTTCCGTTGTGTGTTGACTTTCAGTAATAAGGCTTCTTGAGAGTCTCCTTCGCTAGCCTTTTGTGTGTTCCTCTCGAACAAGCCCAACTGCAAAAGTCAAAAGTCTTCTCCGTATGTTTAGTCAAGAGCATCCAACTGGATCGGAACGTTTGAAAACTATTTGGAAGAATCTGAAGAGTTTTGCACACTAACAATAAGTCTGGTAGGGCATTTTCATTTTTGGCTTTGAGCCCGTTGTTAAGTTCACTCCAAAGACTTCTTAGCTTTGCAATATGTGTTAAAACGTCTTCCCCTTGAGTCCAACCAAACGCAAAAAGATCAGTGCACTTCTTTAAAAGCTGATCTTTGGACCTTCAAATCTTTGTAGCTTCAAGTTGTTGTTTGAGCGCATCCCATGAGTTCTGAGCTGTTTCGCTATCCATTACTTTTTGGTATACCTCATCAGTCATCGAACTTGTAAGCATAGACTTCGCATAACTATTTACCTTCCAATATAAATCGCTCTGCATTTTATGCTTCTTGACTGATGCTTCCGAGGCATTCGCTGCTATCGGGCCAGGATTCTTAAGCTTCGAATCAATAACGTCTAAGGCTCCCTCATGATGATCCAAAAAATCACGAATCTTGCGTTTCCAAACTGGCCAATCTGCTTCTCCAGATAATGGTTTGATATGCTTTGCTAGATCCATATTTAATATTTGTGGTCTTGATCTTCAAAAAAAATCCTTTTTCAAATATTTCTTATCTCCTTCAAACAAAAACAAAATCCTTTTATTTTTAAATTAATCTTTTGGAATCGTGGCTAATCCCATAACCTATTATATTTTTAGATTTAAAAATAAGGATTTTACTATTTCAATAAAAAAACATCCGTTTGGTTGGAAAGATATTTTCGAAGAATAATAATAATTTTCAATGAGTGATAACTGATAACAATATCAAACAATGTATATCTAAGTATATAAACAAGTATTCAATAAACAAAGTTGATTTCATATTAACAACTTCAAGTTAGGTTGCGTAAGTAATTCGCGTGGCCGGTGGCCCGCCGCCGCGCGCCGTCCCGCCTACTTGGATTTACATTTAGGGGACACCCTTGAACTTATTCCATCAAGAAAATCGGTTCAGTAATTATTTGCAAACAAAAAGTATACTGCTCTTGGCCTATACTTCTTATCTTTTTGTGGAGTTTAATGAATAAAATTCAATTAAAAAGGTAACTGTGGCCATTACTCCAGAAGACATTTCATCCAGTCATGATGAGCCCAGGCATGCCCACCACCATGCCTGGCCACAACGCATTCTGGAGTAAAGACCATAATTATCTTTTTACTTAAAAAAGAAAATTAACAAAAAGATTCAAAAGACTCATTCAACTAAAAAGATTGTCTTTGAAGTAAGCACATTTTTACTTGTGTGATATAGAGGTACTATAGCTATAAGGCAAGTTTTGAATTCGTGCAAAACAAAATTTTGCGATAATAATTTTTTCAATTTCAATTCTGTTTTATTGAACATAATACATATATACAATTTGGCTAACAACTAATAACATACATTGAAAAATTTACATTTGTTGGCACATAGGGGGTCTAACTTTATACTATGTCTTAGGTTTAAAATTTTATAATTATATGGAATACATGTCAAAATGTATTTATGTGTCGGTTGACTTTTTCATTTTCGGGGTGTTCCATCCCGGTTGTCTAGTGGTGATTTTGGTGTGGATGGTTAGAAGGTTAACCCTGTGTCAGCGTAGAAGGAAACTGCTTCCTCGTGGTCTATGGGGATAATGTTGTCGTCCAGGGTTTCCATCATCACACTGAGGTACCTCGGCTCGGGTTGTCGTTGCTCGGTGGACATACTTCTCATCAGCTGATTTGGATGACTGTGGATATTTTCTATTAGCTTCTTTGTAGAGAGTACTAGGTACCTGTCCAGAGGGATTGTGTTCGCTTCTGTGTAGAGGTGTTCATTCCTGTAGTGTTTCCGTGTCGCTGGCGGTCGAAGTCTAGTCCGGTGCAAATTCTAAGTATTTTTTTTCGAACACTTGAAGTTCCTTCATGGCTGTGTTGGATATTAAGAACCAGACTGGGAAGTAATAGGCTATGACTGGCCGCAGGAGTTGCTTGTACATAAGTATTTTCGTCTCTTGACTTAGTCCGGTTCTTCTTCTCATCAGGGGATGTAAACGGTGGAAGACGCAACTGGCTCTTTTGAGCACACTTCTTGAGTGCGGGTTGAACCTAAGCAACTCATTGAAGTGGATTCCCAGATACTTTACGTCCCGTTTGGCAGCTATGATGGTGGATCCATCTGGGAGTTTCAGAACAATGTTTCTGCACTTCGCTGCAGTGCACTGCCTCTGCCTGTTTAGGGTCACCTGAAGGAGACAACTTCCGATTTAGAAGTGTTGATCCGGATGCCCCATTTCCTGTAGAAATCAAAGAATCTGTTGATGTGAGCCTCTACTTTCCGGACGGCGAGTAACGGTGACGTTGAATTGGCGTAGGTGAGCGAGTCATCAGCATACAGGAGCTTCTTACATCCAGTTGCGATAGTTTGGCCAAATGGCATCAAGTTGTAAAGAAAGGGGCCAAGTTTCGATCCTTGGGCGACTCCGGCTCTGATGGTCTTTATGTTTGATTTACAGTTGTCCAGTTGAACGAAAAATTTTCTGACAGAAAGAAAAAAGAATTTTGATTAGGGGCAGAGGTAAATGTAATAGATGTAGTTTGTGAATAAGGGCTTTTATCCATACGCTGTCAAGTGCTTTCTCGACATCCAGGAAGCATCCAACGGGGACACGGTGACTGTTGAGCGCTGAGGTGATATAGTGTTGAAACTTTAACAGCTGATGTAGAGTCGAGTGTTTTTCACGTAAGCCGAACTGCATATGGCAGGGATGATCGCGTTTTCACTGCAGAACCTCTTGAGCCTCCGGAGGATTACTTCCTCCAGTATTTTGCTGATGTTGTTGAAAAGCGATATAGGTACTATAGGGTAAGTTTTGGATTCGTGCAAACAAAAGTTATGAGGTAACAATCAAACATAACATTACGATGATAGAGAACACGAAAAAAGTGAGTGGCACAGTTCTGTCTGTCTGTCTGTCTGTTTGTATCTGGATCAACAGCCTAAACCAATGATGCGATTTTCTTCAAATTTTGAACTAAGTTTTTTTGTAAGTCTCCAGAGGGAAAATTGAAATTTTATTTTAGCTCTAAAAATAACGGTACTTGCCGCACAACCGTTAAGGAAAAGCTAATTTATCTCAAAAACGGCTCCTACGATTTTAATAAAAAGTGTATTATTGTAGATATGGTGTACTTTGTGGTAAAAAAAATTACCAAAAACCTGCCATAAAACGGTTTTTTTGATTTTCGGTTTTCTCATTAATCGCTCATTCGATTCCAATAAATTTTTTGCACAGAATTTAAATAATACTGCATACCAACATTTTGAAAAAATACTTTTGGTTTTTTAAGAAAAGATTCAAATTTTTTTTTGAAAATTCAATATTTCAAAAACGGGTTGATGAATTATTTTGAAATTTCAGTTTTAAATGTATATTAATATATACTCAAAATTGGTAGACCAACATTTTTTTTGAAAATGTTGCAGCAAAGGTTAAAAATTGTTCAACTCTTGCAGCTGCGGCTGCAGCATTTTTGACATCTATTCTAGCTCCGTATTGCATTCTGTTCAGGCAGTAACACGTAGGTAGTCAATATCCATATCAGCCAGTTAAGGACACACGCCAACATTGACTTTTTCGGCATGCATTTGGTCTAACTGTAGCTTTTGTTGGTTAGTTTTGTCTTAAATCTGACAATTTTAACTGTTCACGTATCCAAGAATGGGCGTCGATGATTTTTTTGAGGGAGAATCACGCAATATGCGGAAATTTTTGCGAAAAGGAGAACTCACTGATAGTGGATAGCTTCCTTCTAGAAAAATCTTAAAGCATTCAGCACATCTTGGTTTATTGATTTAAACTGAACTGAAAATTTATACTGAAACACAAATCTCACTCAAAAAAATAAAAAAATAAAAACAATCCTCTCGGGAGTTTTTTTTAGTAAAAATTTTGTTTGAAGTAAACGAGATTGTTTTTTAATATCGGTTGCGTATGTTGGGTCCTTTTTGTCTTACATTGATTGCTACTTTTTGTAAAATTATAAAATACTGAATTTTCTTTATAATCTCTTACATGTTTTGTATCGAATGAAAAAAATAATGAGAGCTTCAGAAAATGGCTTATAAATCGAGTTATTTTCAAGCTCATTATTAGAGATACCAAATAAAAAGTGGCTGTCAATACTAAGTACTGACACACTTAGACCTAAATTGGTCCGGTGTGATACCACATGAATCTTAAAAACTCCTTCCTTACTCGCTAAAACCACTTTGAGCTCCTGACGAAGCGTGCGAGACTACAAATGTCTGTGTTTGCCAGATCACCAGGATCGTTAAAGAAGTAAACTCCTAAATGGAGCCCACGTCAGTGGGAAAGAGCAGGGCATGTGCAAAGAAGGTGAGGAATCGTTTCCTCTTCCTCCTCGTCCATGCAGCTTCTGCAGAAATCGTTTGAAGGTACGCCAAGCCGCGCTGCGTGCCTGCCTATTAAACAGTGTCCTGTTATGACACCTACAATAGAGCTAATGTGCATTCTTCTTAGAGATATTAAACACTTGGAGCGTTTCAGGCCAAGGTTTGGCCATACTTGTTTTGTCGCCAAACAAGTAGTGATGTTTTCCCACCTTGTGTTTGTTCTCTTCAACGCATCTTGCTTCAGTAAAAGTTTACACGTAGCGATGGGTATACCAATGTTTACCTTTTCAGGTTAAAAAGGTTGTAATGTTCCACTTCTAGCGAGTTCATCAGCTTTACAATTACCTGGAATGTCAGTATGACCCGGCACCCAACAAAGGTGAATATTAAACTGTTGCACCAACTCCAACAGAGATGATCGACAGTTGAGGGCTGTTCTAGAGTTTGTACAGACAGAGTCCACGTCTTGCCTATCAGAGAAGATGTGGATATCCGAGCATGATATCACGTTTTCTTTGAGCCAAGACAGTACTTCTTTTATCGCTAGAAGTTCCGCCTGGAATACGCTACAGTGATTAGGAAGACGGAATTAGAGACTTAAATTTAGTCTTTCAGAGTACACGCCCCCACCAACCCCATCTTTGGTCCTCGATCCGTCAGTGTAGAAGTGAATTGATTGATCTTCTAAGAATTCCACATCCTCCCAGGAGGATCTGGAAGGTATGGTCACTTCAAAATTTTTATCGATATTCAATAGTGGGATTGTGTAGTCAGTGTTACTAGGAAGTGTTCCGAATGAATTCAGAATAGCGGAGTGACCAATCTCATTATTGATCCACTGTGAAGAGGCTTTGAGGCGAATGGCTGTGCTCGCAGCCGTTTGTTTGCTGAAAATATCGAGAGGTGTCAGATGGAGAAGATTATCAAATGCAGCGGAAAGAGTCGACCGAAGTGCTCCAGTAGTACATAGACATGCTGTTCTTTGGACTTTGCTTAGTTTGTCGCGATGTGTCGCTTTATCCAAGGCAGTCCACCATACTGCCACGCCATAAGTTAGAATCGGTCTAATTACCGAAATGTATAGCCAGTGAGTAATACGAGGTTGGAGGCCCCATTTACTACCAACGGCTTTTTTGCAAGAGAAAAGTGCCACTGTGGCTTTTTTCACTCTTTCTTGTATGTTAGGTTTCCAGCTTAACTTCTTATCTTAGATGAGACCCAAGTATTGGGCTTCGTCTGAGAATTTTAGTGGAACACCATTAGGGGGGTCTATTTGCGGAATTTTGTATTTCCTGGAGAAGAGGACAAGGTTTTATGGGGGTTAACTCCAAGTCCGCATCGATCTGCCCATCGTGTTAGCTTGTTTAGAGCGTTTTGGAGAAGATCTCTTAAAATGTTATTAAGTTTTCCTGATACTGCTATAGCCACGTCATCCGCATAGGCAATTACTCTGTAGCTCTCTGCCTCTAAGCTATTCAGCAGTTCATTAACTACCAAGTTCCAAAGAAGGGGAAGGGATACCAAATATGCAATAAAAAAAACAAACAAATAAACCAATGAAATGAAATCATAAATATTGCAGAATATGTTATGGGGTAGAGAAAAAATTAACAAAAGCTTTCTTAGAATTTTTTGTTGTTCGCATTTGTAAAAAAAAAAAATGGTTTTCCTTATGGGATCCTTTTAATTTTTATCAGAAATCATTGCCTTTTATATTTTTAAAATCATATTAAATGTCGAGAATCTGTGATTTATGATTTTTAAAATTCTTTTGAAAATTTTTTTGTATTAGGTCTTTATAAATACATATTTAGAGTTATTTAAGCATTGAAAATGAAAACCCTTCGCATTGAACTAATCTCAATGATCCGGGATAAAAGCATCTCTTAAATTAATAATCAAGTTTTTTTTTCTTTTTTTTTTGTATTCAGCTCTCAGTTATTGTTCATAACCTAATATTTTCGTTTATTGCAAAATACTTCCACTTATTCCATTTTCCAACGTTTCACTCTTCTTTTAATGGCATTATCGTTATGGTTCTTGAGTGCGTCCATAACGTAGGTACGTTGAAAAAAGGTATACGCAGGAGAATAAATAATTTAACGTAATAATCACATAATTTCTATCACATCATAGACCTTTATCAACTTAGTTTTTTTTACCTGCGAAGTGAGGAGACTTTGCAAGAGAGAAAAATCCAAGTGAATTTTCAACAATGCCCATATTTAATTGAGTAATTAAAATGGAGTGCACACACTTTCAATGGAAAACAAAAGAAAATAATGAAGAAAATTGCGACTGCCGAGAGCGACAATTATTCATACAGTCTCTCGCCAATCCTGTATGATATACCAAGACTTCACAATTCATTATGAATATTATGTATGTACTTTCTTTATAGGCTTTATTGTCCGGTCAGGAAACCGAATACCGTGCGGCGTTTTTGGGCGGGTACCTTTTTTATGATTGAAAATCATTTTTTACACACAAAGGATGAAATTTAGCTTGGGGATCATTTTTGTAATCCTGTCGCTTGGACGCCATTTTGCAAAAAAGCGCCTAATCTGTGGGAATTTGTTAAAATGACAAAATCGTAAATTACTTGGAAAATGTCCATGATCAAAATAAAGATTAATAACTAAAAAGAAAGGTGTTGAGTAGACGCATCTTAATGTTAAATTTCAGTGTTGCCATTTAAAGGGAAGATACTTTTATTGATGTCAACGGGTGTGACCTCCACTTTTTGCTTATTTTTAATATTTTGAACATGAAAAAAGTTGCGGAAATGCCTCCAGATGCCAAACGCGTATTCAGAAATAACAGTTGATATCATAAAAATAGGTGTTGAATAGGCGCACCTGTGGTTTAAATTTGTGTATTGCCGCTCTTCGGGAGCAAATTTTATTTTTAATGTCAAAAGTTTGGACTTCCCCTTTTGTATGCTAGTTTTTATGGTTTAAAACATGAAAAAAGTTGCGAAACGCTTTCTGATGTTAAACATATGTTGAAAAAATAAGGGTTGATGTCTTTAGAGATAGGTGTTAATAAGACGCACCTTCGTGTAAAGTATCAGCGTTGCCGTTTTTCGGGAACATACTTTCCTAATATAAATAAAATTAAATCATGTCAAAAATAAACTTAAAATATAAAAATAAGGCCCCTCCACAAAATAACACTGGGATATCGGTTTATTGACTGGATTCCAGATTGGGCGCCATTTTTCAAAATGGCAGTACGAGTATGAAAGATGAATGTGCGTGAAGTTAGCACCGCCATTTTGGATTTTCAAAAAAAAGGTTGTGCTGTAATGTGCCCAACTTTTGCTGCTATGTGCCGTATTTAAAAAAAAAATCGTGCTAAGGGTTTTGTTTTTAGAGGTTACCCATTTTTTTTAGCGTGAAGTTAGCACCACCATTTTTGATTTTCGAAAAAAAAGTTGTGCTGTATTGTTCTAAACTTGTGCTGGCTTGTGCCGTAAATATTTTTGAAAAACTCGCAAATTTGCTGGGGTACATTATAGGACTTGGGGTGGGTGCGAGGCGGGTGTTGGCAAAGCTTCTTTTGCATTTTAAGCTTGTAACTGTACTTTGTATTGGAGTTGGTACTACCGAAAAAATAAATCGAGAGAACAATACCGGTTCTACCACTTCGTCAGCTATAAATCAATAAATAAATTAAAGTGGGACATAAGTCCCGAAAAAAAATTCGGGACTTATTCTCCAGGGACTCATGTCCCTGCGTCAACTTTCTATCTATCCATACATAATATTATTTATTACAAAAACAGATTTTTTTATGTGAAAAAGTTCTATTAATTTACTTAATAAAGAAGAACCAAATATTTCTTAAAACTATGATTTTGAAGAAAATTAAAAATAATATTCTTCTTTATTTGAACTTATTGCTTAAAACTTTAATAAAAAAGTAATTAAATCTCTATATATACCTTTCTTTTAATTCTCTTCAAATTTTCCAAAGCTAATACCCTGAAAATTCATTTTGAAACCACTATAACCCATGTATCCTTTTTATAAATCTCCATTTATAGTAGAAAATAACAGATTTAACTAGTTGGTATACCGAAGGGTCACTTATACTATAGTTTTACTTAACTAAACAAAGTTTTGTAGGTTTATTTCCTCAGATGGAACTTTTGTTTTGCTTCGTTGAAATAAATTTATTACCTAAAAGCCGAGGGAAAACTTATTTTTCCCTTTTATATTCTCATTATTTTTATGATTAAAGGAATGCTTTGAGAAGTTGCCTGTATTTGTAGTACATAAATGCTAGATAATGGTGGTGTGAATAGGGTTGTATACACACTAAAATATGCGTTGTAGGTACATAAGTTGTAAAAAAAACTTTTGTTGAAGACAGCAACTCTTAAGGAGAATATGATCTTAATTTACTGAAAAAGTTTGTTTTTCTATATAATATTAAGTCTTGAAAAAGTGCAGATTGTGTTGATTACTTACATAATCACATTTTCTCAAAAACTAACTTTCATTAAGTGATTCTGTTATTCATAAGAAGGTATAAAGGTTTTATTTTTAATACTGAAGTCAGCCAATTAGAGCCTTGGTTTATTCTTCCATAAATGTTTATGAAACTGTCTGCTGCAATCAAGGTCGTTCGAAGGGTGGAGTAGGAGGTAATGGGGTGTTGCTTAACTATAAATTCCATTTTGTATAATTAATTTTTTTGAAGAAGAAATAAAAAAAGCGTGCGATTCAACGAGTATATTCGCAAATGATTTGTAACATCTTTTTGTTTCGAGTAAAGTTATTTTACAATTAAAATGCTATTTATTGGATATTCTGTTTTTTGTATGAGATTAATTTTATTTCTTGTGGTCGAAAGAAGTAATATTTTCTCTCAAGCAAGTTGAAGGTAGGTACTTCTTACAATACTTTCATGTTCATTCGAATAGCTACATATATTGTTTATAAAAATATAATCCTTCTTACATTGTCTTTCATTTGATACCTCGTTTGTGAAGATCAAAAAAGAATTACCGAACTGATAAGCCATTTCCGAAGAGTTTATTCAAGATTTTCGAGATCCCGAATTTTAATCACCAAAAAGCTGTAATTTTACTAAATTTCGCGTTGAGTAATGTTTTAAAATCTTTATTAAGTCATGTGGTTAGTGAAAATATGTATATATATGTTTGATTTACCAAAATAACTGGTTATCACTCAAAATTACTGTAAATATAAGTTTTAAAAATCATTTGGTAAATGGAACAAATTTTAGTACCTCGTGGAATGATGGTGAATGCGTAGGACTGTCATGCTGAAAGTGTGGGCTCGATTCCCAGTCGTGCCACCTAAAAACAGAAATGTTTTATCCTAGGTACTGCCTCTTGCGAAGAACTGACAAATCGTTTGAGTTTAATTGTTCAATATTTAATCACTGAACGATAAAACGTGGTTTTTTTGTGGTCTAATTTCAGAGTATTAAATTATTTTGTTCTTTATAGACACTCACTACACTCTACTAATAGTGGAGGAACGATAGCCCAAAATAGTGCTTTATTTAGGAACCCGGGGAACCTGCTCCGATTTTGATGATTTTTTTTTTTAAATGTAGGAAATCGAAATTAGAAAAAAGTTTACAATTCAAAAATCGACGCTCTCAACAGGAAATTTTTTTAAAATTGAAAAACCAAATTCGTTTGCAAAAACAAACAATTTTTTTTTTTGAATTTGCTTTAAACAATTAATTTTACTTATAAAACACACTCCAAAAGTTTATAAAAACGTTGAACATAATTTTACTAAATATAATAGTCCAAAACCCAGAACAGTCAAACCCGCTTATAGCCACAAGGAAATGTCAAACCAGGCGCTTTCAGGCGGCAACTGCCCTGATACTAAACGAGTTACTCTTAGGCGATTGTGATTATTAATAGGTCTTACTATGTTTTTGTTGTTGTTTATAATTATTCATAAAATATACACTCCGCTTCTACCGAATAGACACACAATTTTTCAACGGCCCTTTGTCTATTTTCTCCAAAAATTGTGCATTAATGATGCTTTTTGTTTGTTTGTGACTGGAAAAATAAATCAGAAGGAATAAAAAGAAAAGCTTATTTCTCTCCAACTCTCTTGCAAAGTATTTTCACATCGAAAAATTCAGTTATTGTTTGCGTTGCGGTCGACTGAAACATGACACAAATGTTGAAATTGTTAATAAAAGTTAAAGGAAGGAAGTAAAAGAAGTTTTTCTTGGGTAATTTTACAAATGAGTTCCTACCAGGGCCAGACAGACCAGCTATATGTGGCAAGCGGTGCAAATGCGCTGAGCCCAATGGGCCAAAGCCACAACCACTACTAGCTACCTAGTTTTTTAATTTTCAATTCTTTTTAAAAGCTCACAGCTCACACCAATTTTGTTAGCCATTCTTAAGGTAGAACTAGAATAGTCGGAAGCCAACTTAAGTGGTCGTACGAAACCGAGCGAAAACAAGAAATTTATATGACGCGCACTTAATTGCGAAGTGGAACTTTTCGTTTAGTTTTCGTTAACTTTTGCCGTCGGAAGTGAGAGCGCTCAACGACCGCTCTTTCGTAAGTGGGCGAATGCAAAATCAAAATGGTGGAAGCAAATTAACAAGAACTTGGCGCTTGGTACATAGTTTTCAACTTTTTTTCTGTTTGATGAATGAATGAGTGAAGTCAAATCAATTTCCTTTTAGTTAATTTATATCACATCGAATAGTGGTTCGCAAAATAAATAATTAAAAGTATTATCACTCTGTGCTGTGAATAATTATGAGAAAATAAACATTGAATAAACAATTATTTATTTTTTTTTCACTTCCAACCACTTCAGTAAATTATGGGTCACTTGTGAAATTGACGTTTCGGAAAGCTACTTTTCGGTCGGTTTTGACATAAGCTTCCGACAACTTCCGCCTATTCTAGTTCTACCTTTATTCTGAAAAAAAGTCGATCCGCTAATCCAGCTCGAGCCGGCCTGGTACCTACTGTCGCTTTTTTTCTTTATAGCTTCATAAATTCTATCCGGCATAGAATCGTTAAGTCTCATTATACACTGCGCGTCACATGTTTTGGGCCACTTTTTTCACAATCGTTTTTTCCCCACAAATATCTGTTAGAAATTTTTTCCTGGAAATTTTTAATACCTGTGAGTAGGTATACATATTTTCAAACAAAAAATAATTCATTTTATGCGTCACTTGGGTAATCCGTCGGAATTTGCCAAGTTGTAGTAATGAACTGCAAAAAAAGGTATTAAAAATTGCGTAACTAGATTGAGGCTATTTAAAGAATCTTTTGAAAATTAAAAAAAACATCGAAATGTTAACTTATTTATTGACAAGAAACATAATAAATAAATGTTCAAAATAGAAAAAAGTTAACATTTCGATGTTTTTGTTAATTTTCAAAAGATTCTTTAAATAGCCTCCATCTAGTTCTAGTTTTTATTTTGTTAGAAGAGCTATAAGATGGTTTGGATGGAATTAAATCACACAGTTTTTTCTTATATCAAGCGGTATCTTGCTCCAGACATCTCAGAAAGCTTCGTTTAAAGGGTTCTTATCTTCAAACTGTCTACCAGCCTCATAAACTTTTCAATCTAGCCATGCCCAAATGTTTTCGATGATGTTTAAGGTCGGTGAATAAGGTAGCCATGGCAAAAGTTTGACGTTTTGTGACTCAATCCAGCTTTTAGTTATTCTGAATTATGTGGATAAGGGTCATGTCTTGGTGTAAAATCCAAGGTACAGGTCCAACGATATTTTGTACCTTTGGAATTGCATATTCCAACAAATATTTGTAACTACTTCCATTAGTCGTGGAAGTTATAAACCCCAATTTAATAATATTTGAGAAGATGATGTAATGGTATTGGGAGTAGTTTAACTACTCAAACCTCAAAACTGACAGCAATAACTTATAAAAAATCTTGGGAAGAAATTTTCCTAAATGTTCGTATATTTTTAGACGCAAAACCTTATTTAAAACTTATAGCTGTATGGATAAGGACAGGAAATCCCCAATTGCAGCTATAAAATTGGCCTGGCTCAAAATTCAGATGGGTCACAAAAAGAGACTTAACAAGTCAATGCCGGATCGAAGTTATGAAGCTATAAAGAAAAAAAGCGACAGGCAGAAGGCCGGCTTGAGCTGGATAGCACATCCACTTTTTTCAGAATAAGAATGGCTATCAAAGTTGGTGTGAGCTGTAAGCTTTTAAAAAGAATTGAAAATAAAAAACTAGGGAGCCAGCGGTTGTGGCTTTGGCCCATTGGGTTCAGCTCCCAGCGCATTTGCACCGCTTGCCACTTATAGCTGGTCTGTCTGGCCCTGGTAGGAACTCACTTGTAAAATTACCCAAGAAAAACTTCTTTTACTTCCTTTCATTAACTTTTATTACCAATTTCAACATTTGTGTCATGTTTCAGTCGACCGCGACGCAAACAATAACTGAATTTTTCGATGTGAAAATACTTTGCAAGAGAGTTGGAGAGAAATAAGCTTTGCTTTTTATTCCTTCTGATTTATTTTTCCAATCACAAACAAACAAAAAGCATCATTAATGCACAATTTTTGGAGAAAATAGACAAAGTGCCGTTGAAAAATTGTGTGTCTATTCGGTAGAAGCGGAGTGTATATTTTTTGAATAATTATAAGCAACAACAAAAACACAGTAAGACCTATTAATAGTCACAATCGCATAAGAGTAACTCGTTGAGTATCAGGGCAGTTGCCGCCTGAAAGCGCCTGGTTTGACATCTCCTTGTGGCTGTAAGCGGGTTTGACTGTTCTGGGTTTTAGACTATTATATTTAGTAAAATTATGTTCAACGTTTTTATAAACTTTTGGAGTGTGTTTTATAAGTAAAATTAATTGTTTAAAGCAAATCCAAAAAAAATTTGTTTGTTGTTGCAAAAAAATTTGGTTTTTCAATCTTAAAAAAATTTCCTGTTGAGAGCGTCGATTTTTGAATTGTAAACTTTTTTCTAATTTCGATTTCCTACATTTCAAAAAAAAATTATCAAAATCGGAGCAGGTTCCCCGGGTTCCGAAATAAAATGCTAGTGCTCCTCCACTATAAGCGCTCGCTGAAGATGAGCACACAATTATGAGCTCGAAATGCATTAGATAATTATTTTTAATAAATACATTAATTATTAAACAAAATTGTTCGTGTGTTTATTAATTATCGAAAACTTGCGGTCAATAAAGAACAAAATAATTTAATACTCTGAACTGACAAATCCTCCAAGAGTTTAGTTGTCATGAAAAAAGCTTCTTATTTAGCCGTTCGGATTCGGCAAAAAACTGTAGGTCCCCTCCATTCCTGCCTAACCTAACCATTCCTGCCAACAACACGCACACAGGAATGGTTGTGAGTTGTAATTCACTAGGCCCTGGTTCTCCACAAGCTGTTGTGCCACCCAATTTAATGATTTTATTTATAAAGATGAAATCCCCAAGACAAAATCTTTTGAAAACAAAATCCCTGAGAGAAAGTCCCAAAAAGTAGATATGCAAGTAGTGAATCAAGCAATAAAATTGCGCGCACTGCATTATATTTTTCACAAAGAAGAAATTTTGAACTGGCATTTATCTCGAAACAAGAAATTTTGAGTTATGACGGTCTTATAACAAATGAGCATGAAATATGTACCTACATAATTTCACCAGAAACATAAGAGTTACTAGTTTTTCAAAAAATTAACACTTTAGCCCAACAGCTCAACAGGAAATTCAGTAAAGAGACAGGGTTTATGCTAATCACAAAAACTATCTTGGGGATTATTGAAGATTTGTTTGAGATTTGGGGGTTTTTGACAAAAAAAATATTTACTGGGAATTTTGTTGATTTTGCCCTCATTCCCCATGGGGACTTCGTCTAATTGGATTCCATTTTTTTGGAGATTTTATCCCATTGAGATATTGTTTTTTGGGTATAATAGGTCTCTCCCTGAAAATTCATATACACACAAATATGGCTGACCAATTCCTGAAAAAAATTGACCTTTTATCACGATAGATCGCGCATAACCTTACGTGACCTTGAAAAACTTGTTTTGATGACACGTTATCTATAGAGCTGACCTATTTCTAGGACTAGTTGACTTTTTCTGACCAATAACTGACCCGTAAGATGACATTTTCTTTTTTCAAATTTCCCATATATGAGGTGCCAAAAGTCCAGATTGTCTTTTAACTTGGTACATAACATAGCGCTTTTTGGTAATTCCCCTTTACTTACTTACTTACTTTTAGTAAAGGCTACCTTTGGATCGGAAACCATTAAAAAAAAAAAATTGCCTTAGGAAATGGCGCCCAAGGAAATAGCACCCAAATCGGTTTGGAAACATCGCCCAAAAAAAAATTTATCACCCAAATGCAAAGAAGAAATTGGAAAAATTGCCCAAAAACAATTTTGAACCCAAATAATAAAATGGAAATATCACCCAAATATTTTGCATGTAAATTGTTTTTGTAGAATTTAGGCGATATTTCCACAATTTTGGTTGGTATTTCAAAACTCTATTTCAATGAATACGCAAAGTTTTTAGAAATTCTTGTGATGGTAATAACGGGTGATTTTTTAGCTGGTTTGGTTTTGGCAACACTGGTTTTGACAGCTGACGTGTGTTTAGTACCTTGTGTCACTGTCAAACAGCTTCAGTTTGGTTTGCAATTTAACCATGGATCGTCTTACAAATGAACAACGCTTGCAAATTATTGAATTTTACTATCAAAATTCGTGCTCGGTTCGAAATGTTCATCGCGCGCTGCTTCCATTTTATGGTCGGCATTCTCGACCTTCTGAGCAGTCTATTCGGAAGATTGTGACCAAATTTCGCACCAAATTTACTTTGTTGGACATTAAACCACCAACACGTTTACGTACTGTGCGTAGTGAAGAAAATATTGCGGCCGTATCAGCTAGTGTGACAGAAGACCGCGAAATGTCGATTCGGCGCCGTTCCCGAGCTACCGAACGCTACCGAGCGATGATAACAAACTTTTTTTTGCCCGAAATGGAAGTTCTTGACTTGCATGATATGTGGTTTCAACAAGACGGTGCCACATGCCACACAGCACGCGAAACAATGGCGCAATTGCGAGGCGAGTTTGGCCGCCTAGATCGTGCGATTTGACACCATTAGATTATTTTTTGTGGGGGTATGTCAAGGCTAATGTCTATAGGGACAAGCCCGCTTCGATTGACGCACTGGAAGCCAACATCCATGCATTCATTCGTGAGATACCGGCCGATATGTGTGAAAGAGTATGCCAAAATTGGACTCAGCGGATGGGCTACCTGAGACGCAGCCGCGGTCAACATTTGCATGAAATTATCTTTAAACATTAAATTGCAAGGTTCAAACTATCGATTCAAATAAATATTTCATTCATTTTTTCGAATTTTTTGTGTTTTTTTTTTTTTAAAGTTCTTAACCTCTTAAAAAATCACCCGTTATTTTAGTCCAGTCAAAGCGTCGCGAAAAAGGGCCTGACCTTGCGCGCAGACGCATGGTCGGTTTTTTTTTCATGGATCGATAGGGGTTTATGTAAAATCAAATTTGCACCACCTAACAACTTTTTTACCAAAGTTATTGGTAAAAATGTGTTTTTTGCCATTTTTTTGTCTTTTGTGAATATCTCTGCTCCAGTATCTCGGACAGAAAAAAGTAATATATGCTTTTATTCACAATAATATAGGCTATTATATTATTAAAAAATTATTTGTTTAAACAAATAAAATAAAATGCACGACTGGGTCGCACGTACTTGCTCTTATGTTCAAGACACTGCGAGTTTAAGAAAATTGTATATACAAACATGGAAATTATGAGAGAAAAATGTAGAGAAGCATGAAATACGACATTTAAATTAGCTAAAACAACTCTTTTGACAGTTTGAGGTGAAAAAAAAGTATGCCATCTTAATTCATGATGGAATATGATTGTATGCGAAAAAAATTTTAAAATCGTTGGAGCGGTTTTTTTTTAAATTAATTTTTTATATATAAATTTCTTAAAACATTTTTAAGAACAAATTTCGGTATGCAGATTTAAACTATATATTAGTGTGTATATAAAAACAAAATTTGAAAAAAAATTGTCAACCCGTTTTTGAGATATCGAATTTTCAAAAAAAAAGTTTGAAACTTTTTTTAAAAATCCAAAAAAATTTTTTTGAAAATTTTGATATGCAATATTATTAAATCTTATCTGAAATTTGTATATAAGAAAATTTATTTAAATCCGTTAAGCTGATAACGAGAAAACTCAAAATAAAAAAATACGTTCTATGACAGGTACTACTAATAGTTGCTATGTGTAAAATTTTATAATTTTTGATGGTAGATCGTACTAATTTTAGTATATGAGAAAAGTTTAATCAAAATCGTAGGAGTCGTTTTCAAGCAAAGAAATATTTTCCTTTGTGGTTTTTTCACTTTTGTATGGAAGGTACCGTTATTTTTTCATAAATGTAAAATTTTTTCTAAAAATATTTTAGAGAGTACTAAAAAAGTCTTAAATATCGAGTTTCAAAAAAATCTATGATGCCGTTTTTGAAATATTCGATTTTCAAAAAAAAATTTTGAAATATTTTTTAAAAATCCAAGAAATATTTTTTCAAAAATAATGGTACACAAAACTATTAACATTTTTTGGAAGCTTCTGTATAAAAAAAATAATTGAAATCAGTCATACCATTTTGAAGAAAATCAAAAATTAAAAAAATGGTTCTTTGGGAGGTACCATTAATAACCATTTTTGAAAAATGGTTTTCCACCCAAAGAAAGCCTTTACTAAAATAAATTTATTAAATTTTTTAAGAAAAGTTGTCGAGCCGTTTTTGAGAAAAATACGATTATGTAAATTTGCCAAAAAAAAAATGTATGGCAGGTACCGTTATTTTTGGTTCTAAAAAAAAAAAGAAAAAAACGTGTCGGCAGAGTCACCAAAAACTACTATGTACAAAGTTTGAAGAAAATCGATCGAGCCGTTTAGGCTGTAGACGAACAGACAGACAGACAGACAGAATTGTGCCACCCACTTTTTTGGTGTTCTCTATCATCGTAATATCATGTTTGATTTTTATCTCAAATTTTTTTTAATCGCAAGTAAAAAGTTACTGTAAGTTGAAATAAATTTTTGTTGTTTGAAAATCAATTTTTCGTGATTAAAGAAAAAGAAATTTTTGTTTTTTCTTATAAAGTCCTCAAGATTACTTACAATTAAAAAAAAATTTGCCCTCTAGGACAAACGGAAGCCGAGTAATAAACGAATGAACATAGATGAGTCAGTGCACTCACGCAATTTTATGATTTTAGGATTTAATAAATATCTCAGTCCCAGTATGTCGCAAAGTAAAGATTAAAAAATTTTATTGTTTATAATAATACTTTCTATCAACTTGGGTTAAATAAAATTTTTTTAAGCAAATAGACAAAAAGTTACAGTTGATTCAAAGGTTTTTTGTCTTGATTGTAATACCTTTTTTCATAACTATTGAGAAAAAAACGGTATTTAACGCTACTTTTTTTTTGTTCCTTTTTTTTTTGATAGTCCTATAAATCTTCTCTAAATTAAAAAAAAATGTAGCCCATTTCAACAAACGTGAGCCAAGTTATTCTCCTTTTCCTCCATCTCTTTTCGTCGAAAGTGAAAGTGGTTGGCCTGTTCTACGAAATTTGTAGTTTGTGGGTATTTTTAATGGATGTTAGATAAATTTTTATTAAAAAAGCGTTAAATAAATTTTGTTTAAGTAATAATCTAACTCTGTGATAGCGAGAAGAAGATGACAGAATATATTTTAAAAGAATATAATCTTACGAGTTTTATTGCGCTTTTATGAAACCAGTGAATTCATTGTTGGTTGAACGAAACACGACTTAAAATTTTCCCAAGTATACATCTAGAGCTGCCATTAGAGAAAGCTTTTAGAGGCTTCTATAAGTAAACAAAAATTGAAAAATTAAATAAACAAAAAATTGAAATTGAAAAGTTATTGAGTACATTCCTACTAAAAACATGTTTTTTATGTCTTAATTGTGAACTGGCCCAATGAAGAATAATATACCCTTCAACAATTTTGCTATCCCTTAAATATAATATTACTAAAAGAAATACATTAAATCAGTAAATACTAAAAAAAATCAACTTACAAGGTGTATTTTACTAATAAATACTCATGAATTTTGAAAGAGGATAAGTCCCCTATGATAATGTTGATAAATTATATACATAATTGAAATGAACATATACTGTGTGTCTCATAGGATACTTTCAATACACTAAAATTAAAATAGTGCAATTTGTATACAAGAATTACTAGACAGTATTTTTCTTCTCCTGAAAAATTTCATAAAGTGGACTTATCCCCTTTTCATAATAAACGATTCAATTATTCCAATTGGTTTTTTAAATATCACATATCGCAATTAAAAAATATATATTTTTTAATTTTAATTTTGCACATTTGCAATTTATTTTAGTTAATTTAATTTTATCCAAGTAATGCACATCCTCATAATTCAAGATCTTTTCTGAAATGTTTACAATAGCAAGGAAATAATTAATTTCTCTTCTTGAAACTTGAGAAATAAATAAAGTTTCCCATTTCAAGTGCGGTTACAACAGAATCATTTTTCACAAATGTTTCTTCATTGCTCAGACCAAAAAGAAAACATTTAATTTTGGTGTATGTTTTTAAGAAAATTTTCTTTTGCTCTGGACATACCTTAAGGATTTTTTAATTGGTTCCACGTGTAATTTTGTTCAAGCAAGATTGTGGTTTTATTTTAGATTCAAAGTAAACTTCGTCAAGTCATAGCTATTGTGTAGCAAAAGTTCGACTTCACAGATGCAACAGAATACTTTTCTGCAGTGGCGTAGCGAGGGTTCGAGCCATGGGGGGGGTGACTTTCATTAAAATGCCGACTTATTTTAGGAATTTGCCGACTTATTTTAAAAATTTGCCGACTGTATAGATTTAGCATTTTTCGGGTGAAACTCAAAATAAGCGAAAAGCAAAAAAGGGATTTTTTCCGAGTGGAATGACATTCGGGCGAAACTCCTGATAGGGCTGATTGATTTTAGCGCAAATTTTCACTTCGCCACATACACTTTTGAGATTTCGAAATGCGAGATTTTTCAATGAAACCGCCTTCAGCTGATGTAAGAGATGCTGTTTCAACGAACGATGCGCTTGGCATGGAATGTACAGGATTATCTTACCGCATTTTGCCGATAGTTTTTGCTGCGTACCGTTGTACTTTCCGGACATGTTTTTGGCGAAGTCATAAGATTGAAAAGCAATGTTTTTAATGGAAATTCCTACTGACTGAAGGGTCACTATTATTTTTTGGGCCAATTCTTCTCCCGTTTTTTTCGTTAGGACGACGTCCATTTTCAGAAGACGTTCAATAGGAATAAGTCTCTCGTTTGCTTTCACTACGTATCGAACATTAATAGCAAGTCAATCTTGATGTGATGAGCCTGGAGTTGTGTCAACCATTACAGAAAAAATACCAGCTTTATTGATTTAATTTACAATGGCTTTTCGAGTTCTAGTTCGCAAGAGATCAATGAATTCATTTTGGGCATCCGGACTAAGGTACGTCCCATGACGTGGTCTTTTTGATGATTCATCCAACCATTTTTTCATTAACGGGCAATGTCATGAAATCAAATGAACAATTTGTCAAAAATTGCCATCGCTGTGCTCTAGTGATTCGTCCTGACCACGAACCCATTCCGGATTAGCGAAATGTCTATCAATTCCTTCTGAAAATAAAATGCAAACAAAGCAAAATGCTGCATCTTTAGAAGGACTGTATTCCAAAAATGAGTACTCGGAATACCATGCTGGGTTGAATCGAGATTGGTTGTAAGACGGTATTTCTGCATTGGTTGGATAAATATAAAGTTTCGGCTGGTATGGCCCAAGAGAACTTAAATATTTACGTTCGTTGGCAGTCGATATTTTTTCCGTTTTCGCAATCGGCAAAAATGCTCGTTTTATTAGATTTTTTTCAAATTAAGCTTCGTTGATTTGCCGACTCTTGAATTAGTCGGCATATTTCCGAAATTCGCAATCAGCAAAAATGCTTGTTTTATTAATTTTTTTCAAATTAAGATTCGTTGATTTGCCGACTCTTGAATTAGTCGGCATATTTTCGAAATTCGCAATCAGCAAAAATGCTTGTTTTATTAATTTTTTTCAAATTAAGATTCGTTGATTTGCCGACTCTTGAATTAGTCGGCAAATTTCCGACATCCGCAATCGGCAAAAATGCTTAGGCTCGTTTTATTCATAATTGTTTGCAAATGAAGCTTCGTTGATTTGCCAGCTCTTCAATTATTCGGCATATTTCCAAAATCTGCAATCGGCAAAAATGTCGATTTGCATACATTTAGCTTAAAAACCTTAATATAATGAAAATACAAACTTACTTTTTTTTTAATTTTTCCGAAAAATATTGTAAAATTTCTGGTTTTATTACTATTTTTTTTATTGCTATTGCTTGAATTATTAAATCTAGCTTCCTGAATTTGCCGACTCTTGAAAAGCGTGGGGGGGTGGTACACCCCCCACACCCCCACCTCACTACGCTCCTGCTTTTCTGACAACACACAAAATCGTACGTGAATTATTCTAACTTGTGATATAAATTATATTCAATAATAGAAAATGAAGAAAATGTAAAAAGAAAAATCTTCTGTTTAAGTGAAGTGACTGAATATAATTCAAGTTAGAATTTGAAATGAGCTCAACTCTAACTGATGAGCCTAACTATCGTACCTGGGCGAAACGCAATATGGAGTTGAGCTCATTTGAACTTATAACTTGAATTATACTATGTACATTAGGGTGGTCGTTATAATGGGGTTTTTTGAGTTTTATTATTTGGATGGGCCTAAATCAGCTCTAAATGAAGAACAAAAATGTCACTAATTTTTCATATTTCTATTTTCATCCCCTATACCTAGTCGCTGTAGGTGTAAATTAAATTTCCATTTTTTTTGTAAAATCTGCCCTAAAATTCAGAGCATGTAGGTGAGAAGTAGATAAGGAAAAAATCCTGCTGGAGGGGCGTAATATCTCCCACCGCTTGGAAGGGAGGAGGAAATTAAATAAAATAATTGCATAAAATGGAAAAAAATAATTAAAATAACGGCCACACTTCCAGTAATGTTTTCTAGCTTTTTGGGAAGCCAGAAGTCCATTTTAATAGTTGATTATTAAATAAAGTTCTTTGAATAAACAATTTCACCGCAATCTGTTTTCAAACGTATAATAACAAAAAAAAAAATAATAATTTTTCTTCAAAATGTAGAGTTTGAAATAATTTTTTGCCAAAAATGTTCATCAAAAAAGCTTAATTTAAAAACAAGCCGTAAGAATGGACTTCTGGCTTTCCAAAAAGCTACAAATAATTGCTGTAAGTATTGCCGTTGTTTTTTAATTATTTTTTTCTATTTATACTAATGTTTTATTAAATTGCCCCTCCCGTCCAAGCGGGGAGAGATATTACCCCCTACTATAGGATTTTTTTCTTGTCGAGATCCCACCTACATGCTCTGAATTTTTTTGGCAGATCTTACGCGAGTTTTCTAGTATGCAAAAAAAAAGGGAAATTTAATTTACCCCTACAGCGACTATAGGGGATGAAAATAAAAACCATTTATAGCCGATTTGGGCCCATCCGGGATGACCATTTATTTAACGACCACCCTAATGTACATGTACAATGTACATAGGTAGGTAGGTACTATATGACAGGGTTGAAAGAGAATGCAATCTTTTGTGAATGCAATCATATATAATCATTTATTGAAATCATTCATTGACTTCACTTTTAGACTGCGCCTTCAAATGCTGCAAACATCATTCATTTTCCTCAAAAAGATTGTAATAATTTTTTCCCCAATTAAGAATGCGTGCATTCTTTGGATTCTTTTGTATTCTTTGTATTCATTTGCAGTCTTTGCATTCATTTGAAGTTTCAACGAAGAATTTAATGCAATTTAACGAATGCTGAAGAATTCAAATGAATGCAAAAAATCCAAATTAATGCAAATGAAATGTAAATGAATGCAAGGAATTCAAAGATTGTAAAATGAATGCAAGAAAATGAATGCAAAAGAATATAAATGAATGCAAAGAATGCAAATGAATGCAAATGAATGCAAAGAATGCAAATGAATGCAAGGAGTGCAAATAAATGCAAACATTGTAACATTATCAAATGACTGCATTCAATTGATTGTTGTAAGATGACTGGGGGAAAAAACGATTGCAATCTTTTGAAGGCAAATGAATGTTGATCGTAAAGCTTGAAGTCGCAATCCCAAAGTGAAGTCAATGAATGAATCTTTTAATCTAAGTCATAAAAGATTGAAAAAAATCGAACTTAAGATTTTTACCAGATTTCTTCAAAGTTGGTACATAATGTACATAGCGTACAAACCCCAACACATTTTTTTTTTTCATTTTTATTTTAGAACCAAATATAACGGTAGTTCCTGTCATCATTTTTGTATAAATATACAATAATCTTATTTTTTCAAAAACTGCTGCACACCTTTTCTTAAAAAATTCTATGAATTACTAGCCCTGTTTTTTAGGGCATTTTTATCTTCGCTTAGAAAAAAGTAGCATGTTAATTACAACAACAAAGTGGTATAATTCCGTATTGTTGTTGTATGTAACATGCTACTTTTTTCTAAGCGAAGATAAAAATGCACTAAAAAACAGGGCTACTATTTGTAATGGCTGTACTTTTGAACGGGAAACTATTTACTATTTTCAAAAAATGGTTATTTATTATCGATTTTCTTCAAAAGGGTATAAATAATTGCAATTATTTTTTTTTATCAAAACTTTCTAAGAAACTTTTGAAACTCGATACTTTAGGGTTTTTTAAAACTCTAGAATATTTAAGAAAAACTTTTAATTTAATGAAAAAAATAACGGGTATCTTCCATACGAATATTAAAATATTGTTTAATATTTATTTTTTATATACAGATTTGAAATAAGTTCAAAAAATATTGTTTGTCAAAATTTTCAAAAAAAAGCAGTTTTTAATTTTCAAAAAATGTTTCAATTTGTATACATATTTGAAAAATCGATATCTCAAAGATGGGTTGCCATTTTTTTCAAATCTTATTTTCATATGCACATAAATAAAAACTTACAATTAGCATAACAACATTTTTCCTTAAAAATGTGTTAAGAATTTGATATAAAAAAACTAATAAAAAAAATTTCATGTCTTTATAAAAAAATTTTAAAACCCGAAGCCTTATAAACATAAGAGCAAGTACATGTGACCCAGTCATACATTTTATTTGTTTTGCATATTCACGTGCCATTTATATGTATAGAATTCACCATAGCAACAGCATTTAAAACTTTCCGTTTTTCATTTTTGTTCAAAGTATTAAACTTTCTCTGATGATTTAAGTGATCTTTCTTATTATAACCTTTATATCATCTCACGAAGTGACGTAACTCGCAAATGGTCGTTTTTGAGATTTAGGCATATATGTGCTAGGTTAACTTGATTGCATATTTCTACATCATTAGATTCCCTGAAAAATTTCTGGAACATGGTTCAATGCGTTATGACATACATAGTTGGCATAACTGCAATTTTAGGTAAAAAGTTTCTCACGAACAGATCTAACTGCAATTTTGTGGGTAGTAGTTTTCCGTTATATTGCAAATTATTGTGAAAATACAGTAGTTTCAGGTACGAGGTGCATTTATCGGTGAGTAGAAATAAGAACGCCTTAAGTTTATGTTAAGATGTAAGCCCATTTTTGCTATTCACCCATCACTAAATTAAATTTAAATGGCATTTGGTTCTTCCTGTTTACTATACTCTGTCAAACAAGAATGTGCATACTATCACGACACTATAATGTCTCACTAATAAGCTTTTTGCAAAACAGTGGTGCCTGTGTATACTGTCACGACACTAAGACTTCTCACCAAAATTTCTCACGAACTGACGTATCTGGTTGATCGATTATTTTTAACTGTTTTTAGTAAAGTGTATGCATTGAATCTCATAACATTTGAAACTTTAGCAAATTCTTGTAATTTTACAAAAAAAAAAAAAATACCAAAACCGCTGTAAAACACAAAAGTAACGCCTATAGAAGTAGGGCACAAAACTAAAAACTGCTCCCCTGTAAAATATTGAAAAAGCAGATACGTCAGTTCGTGAGATGAGGGACGATATAACATTTTTGACGAAAGCCTTACAGAAGAAAAAATTACACGTAAATTAAAGGTTAGGTTAGGTTAGGTTAAGGTGGCTGCCAGGAAAACTGCTGACACACTTAGGCCAGAAAAGGCCCATTGTGATACCACATAAGACTGCGAGGTGATCCTTGCTAATTAAACCAATTGGAGCTTTTGATAAGCGATGGAGACTGTGAATGTCAATTTTATTAAAATCACTTCGATCGTCAAAGAAAAAACTTCCTAAAAAAGTGTATTTTACGTCTTTGAGAAACTTTTAGCTCGCTCTATGTCCTTTCTTGTTTTGCAATACAGATTTTCAAGTAGGTTGTAAGGAAATGGCCTCCATTCTGCCAAACTATCCAAATTTAGATTGAAAGAGAGTTAATATAAGTCTGCTAAATTCTTCTATTCCTCAGATCGTGACCTTATTATCGAGACTGCAATCTTTCTTGCAACCTTATTTTCGTGACATGAGTTTGATAATGTAATTGAAGTGAAGTTTTAGAGATGTATGATATACAGTGGTGATAGTCCGGTTTCTATGAGAAACTAGGGTATGTGCCTGGTAGTCGAAATTTAGAAAGTACCTCAAGAGTTTTTCAGTGGTTTCAGATTGATTCCAGTCCAATGCCAGAAAAACTTAATATTTTGCCCTAAATTAAGGCTTTTATTTCCATAAACATTTTTCAACACCGTCCCAATAGCATTTTTGGAGGAAAAAGCTTTTTGACTAGGTGCTTTTCTTGGTTCAAGTTTCTTGTCACAGTGTAACATAAGTATTGACATTCCCTTACAGTTTCGATTCGACTTATGAAAAATGTTGGAACGAAATTTTCCTAAAATTTTGGATATTTTTGTACTCATAAACTGGACTTTTATGCAGGATGAACACCATCCATACGGAACGGAATGCATAGTAAAATACTTGATATGGGAGCAAAATGTCATGTGCGTGAAGTTAGCACCACCATATTGAATTTTCAAAAAAAAAAGGTTGTGCTGTAGGTACTGTGCTCAACTTGTGCTGACTTGTGCCGTAAATATTTTTGAAAAATTCGCAAATTTTACGAAGGAAATTTCAAAATTTCGTAAAAAAAAAGTTGTGCTGCATTGTGCTCAAAAAATGCTACTAAGAACCAAAAAGAAAAAAAAACAAAAATTCGTATAATTGCATCTATTACGGCCAAAACTAAACTTTGCGAAGGGCGGTAGCGTGAAGTTTGCGCCGCCATTTTCGATTTCCAAAAAACAAAGTTGTGCTGCATTGTGCTCAACTTGTGCTGCCTTGTACCATAAATATTAAAAAAAAATCGCAAATTTGCAAATTTTTCGAATGAAATATTTGCGAGATTTCATAATTACTAAAAAGTGAAAGTTGTTCTGTTTTGTGCTCAATTTGTGCAGCCATATATTCCAAAGAGATTAAGAGACAAAAAATCGCATATTTGTAACTTTTATGCCACAATTGAATTAATTGGTTAATACCAAAAGTTAAAGAGCATGGCTGCCAGCTTAAGGACGGAAAATCCAAAAGGAATACAAAAAATCCAATAAGCCAGCTATAAATTTGCATGGATTACAGAAAGATTCCAATTTTTGAAGAATTAATGAAAAAAAGCGACAGTAGCCACTATTAGAATTACCCAATAAATTACAATTTGAATAAAAGCTTGTTTTACTTCGTTCCTTTGACTTTTATTACAAATTTTAATATTTGTGCCTATTCAGTTGACGCCAAAAAAACTGCATTTTTCGATGTGGAATACTTTTGCAAGAGAGCTGGAAAAAAAATAAAGGTCCTTCTTGAATTATTATTTTTGGTTTGTTTTCCCAAAACCATAAGAAAAAAACAATTTACATCATCAAATTAATGAAACATTATTGCACAATGCGAATGCCTGAAAAAATAGTTGATGTTATTACGCTCAACAAAACTTCAAGCTTTGGTGCATGCGTGTGCTATTATACTCCGATTTAAATTAGTATGATACGTTTCCACTCAGTTTTTCTGCCATATTAGTTCTGGAAAAGGTAAATTTTCTATTTCGAGAAGTGGTTATCTGATTCTGTTGAGGTAAGAGTGTGTATACTAATCAATGGCATATGGTCGGAATAAATCTGACAATCCACTTCAAAATCAAATAAATTACAGATTATATATAAGTGGAATTCGGATAAAATTAAGTTTACCATCGTCATCACCTTTTTGTGTACCATTCATTAAGTTCAAATCGAAGAACTTCCCATTTCCAAGGTTTCGCCTTATTTCAAATAAAAAGCTTCACAAATGTATTTTTGTCTTGAACACATTTTTGGTGGAGTTGGACCATTATTATAATGAATGATACATTTTTTTTGATACATATGTACATTATGTAGGTATGTATGTGAAAGACCCATTTACTAGCATTGCTAAATAACACACAAATCTCAAAGACACAACAAAAATAATAAGGATTCTCTCCTACGCAGGGATTTCAGTCTTATAATGTCAATTAAATCTATATTATGCCCAAGTTGAATATGTTACCAATGAAACGTCCGTTAAACGTCATAAATGTCAAATAAATTAGTAAAATAAAATATTCTTGACAGTGAAATAGAAATATTGTTTTCATATAGAAATAACTTCTTAAAATAGAAACAAACAATAAATAACCTGGACCTGTGTTTACTTATTTATTTATTTATACATTACATACATACCTGCATAGTAGGCCTAACATAGCTTTTATTCGACTATACCTACTAGTTTTACATAATAATTATTTATCAATGTTAAGACTTTGTGATTTTTGATTCAGTTGTAAAGTGTCTGGTCTCTATGTGGCCTGTCAAATTTGTTTCATAATTTTTCCATTATGTTAATAACACCCAAACCCAAGCAAACTTTTAGGCAAGTTACGAGTGTATATGTGATTGAGAGAGTTAAGTCTAATGATGCTTTTGAAAACTTTGCAGCATATTTCATGTAAAGTAAATTAGGAATTTTTTCTCCTTCTTGTCATAATATTATGGTACATGGTTTTTATTACATTAAAAAGTTGAATAGAAAAAAATGTACACGATTTTTAAAATTTAAATGAAGAATGCATTGTATTGATTTTTGCATTTTTTCTGAGCCTACCTTACTTTGAAGTTCTGTAGTTTAGTATGCATTTCTGAAAGTTCTATCAAAGTTCATTTTGAACAAAAATAAATTGATAGAAGTTTAGAATACAAATAACAGAACTTCAAAGCATGGAATCAGACTTATCCTCGTGAAATTAAAATCATCTAAATTCTGTTTTTCTGCTTTTACTTTTGGAAATGATCAAAAAATTGTTAGATACCTACTTACTTACTTTCTTAAGGTGGCGCTACAGTCCGGGGTGGACCAGGGCCTCAACCAACAAGCTTCTTCCAGCCGGCTCGGTTTCTAGCTAGCTGTCTCCAGTTTCGCAAGCCAAGTTGGTTGAGGTCCTCTTCCACTTGCGTGCGCCACCTTTTACGCTGTCCACCTCTACTGCGTTGTCCCACGGGGTTGGATTCAAAGACTTTCCGGGCCGGAGCATTGGTGTCCATTCGCTCTAGGTGACCCAGCCATCTTAGTCGTTGGCTTTTCACTTTTGTGGCTAGGTCGGTGTCGCTGTACAGCCCATACAGTTCGTGGTTGTATCTTCTCCTCCATTCCCCATCTATGCAGACGGGACCAAAAATCACCCGGAGAATTTTCCTCTCGAAACAGCCTAACGCGTTCTCATCCACCGTTAGCAGTGTCCATGCCTCTGCACCATACATCAGGACCGGGATGATAAGCGTCTTATACAGGGACAGTTTAGTTGCTCGAGAGAGGGCTTTGCTTCTCAATTGCCTTCTTAGCCCGAAGAAACAGCGATTGGCAAGAGTAATTCTTCGTTTGATCTCAGCACTGGTATCGTTCGCTGAGTTTATAGCGGATCCTAGGTAGACAAAGTCTCTGACCACCTCAAAATTATAGCTGTCTATAGTGACGTTCTGTCCTAGACGTCGGTGTTGGGTGTCCTTTCTTGTTGACAGCATATACTTCGTTTTGCTTTCATTCACCGTTAAACCCATCTTCTTGGCTTCCTTCTCAATGCTCACAAAAGCACCACTGACATCACGCTTTGTTCGTCCCATTATGTCAATGTCATCAGCGTAAACGAGTAATTGGCCGGACTTTTGAAAGAAGTCGCATGACAGCGCGTCGCCTTGCCTAAAACATTTTTTGACATCAAAGGTGTCGGTGAGGTCTTTGCCGACCTTGATGGAGCAGCGTGCATTCTCCATCGTCATCCTGCACAAACGGACGAGTTTGGCAGGGATGCCAAAACTAGACATTGCTCTATATAGCTCGTCTCTATAGATGCTGTCATACGCGGCCTTGAAATCGATTAAAAGGTGGTGGGTATCGATTTGAAACTCCTGGGTTTTCTCCAAGATCTGCCGTAGCGCGGATATTTGGTCGATGGTGGACTTCCCTGGCCTAAAGCCACACTGATATGGACCTATCAGGTTGTTGACGAATGGCTTCAGGCGTTCACAGAGTACGGCAGAGAAGATCTTGTAGGCGATATTAAGAAGGCTGATGCCTCTGTAGTTGGTGCAGTCCAGAGGATCGCCTTTCTTGAGGATCGGGCAAACAATGCTGAGGTTCCATTCATCGGGCATGCTTTCCTCCGACCATATTTTACAGATGAGCTGGTGCATACTCCTAACCAATTCATCGCCAGCCGCTTTGAATAGTTCAGCCGCAAGGCCATCAGCTCCAGCAGCTTTATTGGACTTAAGTTTAGATATGGCTATCCTCACTTCGTCAAGATCGGGTGGACGGAATTGTTGGCCTACGTCGCCCAAGTTGAATGGTGCAATTTGCATGTTAGCGGAATTCGGTTCGTCATCGCCGTTATACAATTTGCAGAAATGATTTTTCCATATCCTCAGCACCGACTGCGATTCCACCACGATGTTCCCCTGATCGTCTTTGCAGGCTTCGGTTCGGGCCTTGTAACCTTGGGAGGTTCTTTTTACTTTTTGGTAAAACTTCCGAACTTCATTCCTGCAGTGGCATCTCTCTAACTCCTCGATCGCGCGCTTCTCATGCTCTTTCTTCTTCCTTCTAAGAAGCTTGTGTTCCTCTTTGCTCTTCTGCTCGTAGAGCTCGCGAGCAGCTCTGGTCCTTCTATGCAGCGCCGCTTTGTATGCCTGTTGTTTGATGGTTGCATGTACTTGTCGGCACTCTTCGTCGAACCAGGGGCTTCACTGTGGTGGTCGTGCAAAGCCCAGCACGTCAGAGATGGCATCTCTGATGGCTTCCTGGCAATTCTTCCACTGGTTCTCGATACTTGCAGTTGGTGGCAGAGGACTATTTAAGAGGGTGCGAGAGACTCGATCGGAAAAGGACCCAGCGATCTCTTGCGACTGTAGCCGTCCGACGTTAAACTTCCTTACAGTATTTCCCTGCTTTGGCTTTGGTCTGGATATCCGTAGCATTACCTTGGCTACAACGAGGTAGTGGTCCGAATCAACGTTGGCTCCTCAGACCGTTCGGACATCCTTGATACTGGAGTAGTGTATTGCATCGACCACAATAAGTTCAATCTGCTTGGCGGTTGATTGACATGGAATTCACCATGTCCCCTTATGTATATCGAGATACGGGAATTGCGTTCTAGCTACCACAACGTTTCGCCCCGCAGCAAAGTCGATTAACCTGAGTCCGGTATCGGAGGTAGTGTCGTGCAGGCTATATCTTGCGATGGTGCCACCAAAGACGTCTTCTCTTCCTAGTTTGGCATTAAAATCACCCAAGACAATTTTAATGTCATAGCTAGGGCATTGCTCATATGTCTTGTACAGGAGCTCTTAGAACTCGTCCTTGGAGTCGTCATCTTTCTCCTCTGTGGGAGCATGCGCGAATATAAGGCTAATGTTGGCAAATTCATCCTTGATGTAAATTGTCGTAAGGTAGTCGTTCACATTGCTGAAAATCAAGACTTCTTGTCTAAGTCTGCCTCTAATGTCGATCCCACATCCAAAGAGACGCTGCCCTTGTGGTCGGTAACAGTTACCGTAGTAGATGTCACAGTCTTACAGTTTTCTTTTGCCCGGCCCAATCCATCGCATTTCTTGGATTGGATGGCGGTGATTTCAGTTGTCTACTTTGTAGCAGTCTAGGACCTCCACTAAATGTTCGGCTGCACGTGGTCTATAGAGAGACAGAACATTCGACGTGCAGATCCGAAGTTCGTTATCCTTATTTCGTTTGCTAGGTTCGTCAACAGTAAATCCGTCCGTATCCGAGGCTTGTCGTTGCTTCGCAACTTAATAGCTTTACGTGGCCGGGAATTCACCCCGACGGCACGACCCCCAACCTGGAGGACCAGACCTTTACAATATAACTCCAAGGGCTGGGAGCCGGATTAACCACTCCTTATAGGCCTGAGCCCTGAGCTCCGAATATGTCGTAGTAGCCCGTATAAGGAGTTCACTAAGTAGTTCAACCTAACTGGAACTGTAGACGCAACCGTTGATTCTATCTGGAGATTTCTTCCGCTGCCGCCTGGATAAAGGAGAAGTGTCTTAGTGGGAAAGCAAAACCTTTTTTTCGAAAATCAAAAATGGTGGGCCAACTTCACGCTATTTATGTAAGATTTTTTTTTAAATACGGCACATGGCAGCACAAAGATAAACACATTATATCCAAACATTTTGTTTTCAAAAATCGAAAATGGCGGCTCCTAACTGCCCAGTATTAACATTAGGGATTCAAGAATACTCAAACTGCTTTCCATTGCTTTCTACAAGTCCTCGTAGTAATACATCATTATTGTCAGTACCTGTCCTAAAATCTTCTCACAAAACTGATCGTGTAAGGGGTGCCTTAGACTCAAAGCTTTATTTTCTCTGAATGTAATTTTGTAGCCCTTAAATCTTTTGAATGTTTGCCTCGATTAAAATCTCGAAATCAATAAGCCTATAAACAATATGACAGGCGAAAAGCAGACCCTTTGAATGACCTTAAATTATAAAGTTTCAATACTCATTTTCGGGTCGATTCTCATAACTTTTACTGACAGTAATAGGATGCCTGATAAAGGACACTATTCATTTAACGAAACTTGTTGGAGAGTTGGCATTTTCATGAAATTAATTTATGATGTTGGGCTCGGGTGTGTAATGTCAGCTGGGCGGTCAGTTTTATATAAAATCCGAATTTTAAACTTCCTTTTATTTAGTTATAAAAAAAACAGTTTTTTTTCGCAGAATAGAGTATAGCTGTATACAACCCAGAGAGAAAGATCAATGAATGAATTTAGGATGAAGTAGGATCTTATGGCTGAGATAAAGGTACCTAAGTCTATTTAGTAATGTGGGCTGATGCCGGAAACAAACACCCAAAATTGTTTCCTATTTAACATCAAATACTCACTCTCTTGTAAAAGGGTCGGCAATAAACAGAGTCCTTTCTTGCGTGTATATTCAAATATTTACGGCACATAAGCCAACCATTATTTTCAATTTGGGTTCAGATTGCGGATTAAGGGTGTTTGTGTTATTTTATTTTCTATTTTTTTATTTTGCAGAAAAAATTCAGATTTCAGAAGTTTGTTTAGAATTTTGCATAAAAGTTTATAAATGGTTCATGTTCATATGCTATGCATACAACGAGTATTTCATATTTATGTAAAATAGAAGGACGTCATTGTAAATATATATTCCACCATCCCACAGCTCTCGGAATATATGTTTCCTACTAAAATGAATAAGTATACTAACAACTAACTTTAACATTCATCAGTGTAGTAAACCTAAACTACCAAATAAAGTTTGGAGAAATTTCTAGAAATTAGGGGAAAGCTTCTCAGTACGACAATCTACGGATAGGGAATAATAATGAAGTGTGTGTAGCTTCACCTTCTGCAGGAAGCAAAGGATGATAAGTGGGAATGAGATGAACGTGCGGGAATTGCACAAAAATCAAAGAGGATATTTTTATTTTGATAGCGAAGCTTATTGGTCGCCCATGTGCGAGGGAATCGCTCTCCTAAGCACCTGCTTCTAGATATGTGTTGATATTCTTATATATGGTATACCTATGGCAAGTTTATGGATTCTTGGGGATATAATAACTTTTACCTCTTGTGAAGCACTAAGTGGGTTATTTATTGGATGAACCATACACAACCAACTGGATGCTAAAGATTAAATTTTAAAATCCAGTTGTTTGGGGATTTAAAGTAAAAGTCGAAGGCAAAAAATGTTGACGTTCATGGAGATTTACTATACTCTTTACATTTCTTAATGGCCATCTTGGTGTGGATTCAAAAGGACCCTTGTCTTGTGCATACATTTTTGTGAACCATGCATTTTAATAATTGACTTGGAATTTCAAAGGTATCTTATCAAAAATTATCTATGGGGAAATTTAATGTAAATATCATGAATAGTTTATTTTCACTTTATACTGCATTATACATTATCTTAAAAATTAAAAAAAATTAGAGCGAGTGTCCATTAATTTTTATCATTTTCAAACGTTTCTCTTTCGTGAATTTCATCATGATACAAAGACGGTGTTCATACCAGCTTCACATGAGGCAACTCATTTTGAAGTCTCTATTTTTAATCTCATTCCTATTTATTGGAAGGAGAGATGGCGAGGTGAGGTAGAAATTTTCAAAAAAATTAAAATCTTCAGCTTCCACTTGGCCATCTCTTTCTTTCTAAGAGATGAGAGTGAAATACTTCTTAAAACCTTAGAAAGACTTATAGAAATTCACATACGCTAAAAGCTTAATGACAGTGTTCTCTCGCAGGCCCAACATGCTTACATGAAGGGCAAATCTGTTGAGACAGCACTTCACGAGGTGGTTAGCACAATTGAGAAATCAATAGAATTCAAGGAATTTACATTGGGAGCATTCCTTGACATAGAAGGGGCCTTCAATAATGTTGAAAACATTGCAATTCGACAAGCCCTAGACTCGATGGGTATTGATCCAAGGCTCTCAAATTGGATTGACTCCATGCTTCATACGAGACTTGTAAATGCACAAATGGGTCAAAGCAAGCTTAAAGTAAGGACGTGTAGGGGCACTCCACAGGGGGGGGGTTTTATCTCCCTTGCTCTGGCTTCTGGTCGTTAATCAGATCCTTGTAAATCTCAATCTCAGCGGGGTCAAAGTCGTGGCATATGCTGATGATATTGTAATTATAGCCTCAGGGAAATTTGTCCCCATACTGTGCGAGCTCCTACAAACAGCTCTTAACAAGCTCAATCACTGGGCCAAAAGCTGTAGACTTAATGTCAACCCACTCAAGACAGAACTAGTTTTGCCTACAAGAAAACGCAACATTCCGAATATAAACTCCCCCACTATAAATGGGACACCGCTCCATATAACTGGTACGGCAAAGTATCTTGGTCTGATTATTGATCGTAAACTCAACTGGAAAGAAAACATAAAAGAAAGAGAAAAGAAAGCATCAATAGCATTCTATACTTGCAGTAGAATCTTCGGTAAAAGATGGGGTCCAAGCCCTAAAACCATTCAGTGGATGTACACAGCCATAATAAGGCCAATCCTGACCTTTGGTTTGGTGGCCAGCCTTGGATAAGGCAACCAATCTTAGAACCATGACTAAAATTCAAAGACTAGCATGTATCGGCACAACCAGTGCCATGAGAACTACACCAACTGCAGCCCTAGAAACATTCCTCTCACTAGCCCCACTCGATCTTTTTACGAAAGAGATGGCGGCCAAAAGTACTCTGCGACTTGTACAATGTAATAATTGGAGAAAGGGCCTTTACGGTCATAGAACTATCATGAGATATACCGACATAAACTTTCAAACAGACTACACATTACCGCACATTGATTTTAATCCGGTAGCCCTAACAGATATTCCCACAAGGACACTCTGGACGGAAAACCGGGTCATAAACAATAATCATGTTTCGGTCTTCACGGACGGCTCCAAAACAAACGAAGGGGCAGGGTCAGGCATCTTTTCAGTTAACCCACCCTTAGACAGAAGGGTGATTTCTGCAGTGTCTTCCAAGCGGAAGTGCTCGCAGTTTGTGAGGCTGCAAAGAGCCTTTACACGTGTGAGCTGGTTAATAAAAATATTGACATTTTTATTGATAGCCAGGCGGCAATCAAAGCCATTACCTCAGTTGTGACAAAGTCAAAACTGGTTGCTCGTTGTCGTGATGAGTTGAAATTACTTAGCGAATCAAATACAGTCACCCTTCGATGGGTCCCAGGACATCGTGACATATACGGGAACGAAATGGCAGATGAATTGGCCAAAACCGGGTCATCTCTTGATCCGAGCCAAACCGACTGCTCTGTTCTTATGCCACTAGAGCAAGAAAAAAGAAGAATTTGCCAGAATTTCCTCAAAGTTGCCAACGACAGATGGTCAACAATTGATACCTGTCGTATTTCGAGCAACTTATGGCCGGATATTTCAAAGAAAAAAACTGAGTATTTACTCAAGCTAAGCAGGCCTCAACTATCCCTATTGGTTGGAATCTTAACAGGTCACAACACAATGGGAACCCACTTAAGCAGAATGGGCATCGGCTCATCTGACTTATATAGAGGGTGTCAAGATGAAGAGGCAGAGGAGGGCTCAATTCACTTCCGCTGTGAATGCCCCAGCCTAGCCAGAACTAGAAAGGCAGCCCTCGGAGAATACTTTTTCGACGAACTGGGCGACGTCTCGTTTTTGCCACTAAGAAACATCCTTAAATTCGCTCAGAACTCAGGATGGTTCAGGGAGGCCCCCCATACCTAAAGTTCCAATAATCCATTTCCTTCCCCCTCCTTATACCTACCTTGACCTACACCCAGGGGAGCACAATGGATCCATTGAGATCCGAGTGAGGTGATGCGATCTTCTCGTATCATCACCCCATTTAACCTAACCTAACTAATACAAATAAAATTAAATAAAAAGTCAAAATGAGTCACCTCAGTGAAGCTGGTATAAACACCGTCAAAAATATAAATCTTAACTGAAGTTTTGACACTGACAAATTATAGCAAAAGGCTTGGGGTGTGTTTTTACTAAAATAAATAAATTGCTAATGTCCCTATTTAAAAAACCATTAAAAAGAATAATTTTGTCAAGGATTCATTTATCCCTTTTAAAATGGGAAGTGGCATAATGTTACTGTTAATTAGGAACATCGAGTGTTTGTACCTGCCAAAAATCCTTTTTAACCCTTTCAACGATAAATCAACTTCACATTTTCATAATCTCTGTTTGCCTGCAAACTAACCCTTTTGTATTTATTTAACAACCCAGATGCTGGAAGCATCTGGAAATCTACACGACTACTCTAAAGCTATATAAGTAATGCGTTCAAAGTATGTTCACGCGATTTCATTAGCATTCAAGTTTAGCTTACTTTCTTTTTTTCTTTTACTTACTTAAATGCATGACAGTATGAAAGTGTTAAGTGCAAAGTGTAAGAACCAAAATGGTAATGAATGATTCACTTTATCCACTTTGGTTGATAGTGAATTCATGTTGAGCACCTGATTGTGTATAATTTAAGGAAGTGAAAAATATGGCAACGTACATATGTACAGAAATGAGATTTTAAGAAATACCTTATTGGGCAACAAAAATATTGATTTCGAAACGATGTTATTTACATTTAAGTATTGTCTATTGATTTCGAGGTGCTGATATTGATACACAAATTTCATGTTTTTGAGAAAAATGGTTTATTGAGTTTTGTTTTTCATAAAAATTGTAGTGGATTGATAAAATTTAAGAGTTTTTTTGTATCCAAAACCAGATCTATTTCTAATAGTCTAAGAGCCAACGACATAAAAACTCAAGTCATTTGCTTAAAGTCATATCAGTAATAGCCTTTAAGGTGTTGAACCATTAGCCGTTTGTCTGCCTAGCTAAAGACGTGACGAACAGGTGTAAAATTTGACGTAAATTTCTTACATGGTCGGAGGGAAAAAGTGTGCATAGCTTGCAATTTTGTAGATACAATTGTTGTTATAGGTCCATCTCTCTGTAGTGAATCCCTAAGAAGATAAAGAGCCACGAAGTTTCCAAACATCACTTGCTTACGTGTGTTTACCTGAGTGTTTTTTTTTTGCATATTTTGACGCTTTCTATCTTCTAAGGGACAAATTTTCATTCATTCCCCATCTATGCAGACGGGACCAAAAATCACCCGGAGAATTTTCCTCTCGAAACAGCCTAACGCGTTCTCATCCACCGTTAGCAGTGTCCATGCCTCTGCACCATACATCAGGACCGGGATGATAAGCGTCTTATACAGGGACAGTTTAGTTGCTCGAGAGAGGGCTTTGCTTCTCAATAAATTGCCTTCTTAGCCCGAAGAAACAGCGGAGTAATTCTTCGTTTGATCTCAGCACTGGTATCGTTCGCTGAGTTTATAGCGGATCCTAGGTAGACAAAGTCTCTGACCACCTCAAAATTATAGCTGTCTATAGTGACGTTCTGTCCTAGACGTCGGTGTTGGGTGTCCTTTCTTGTTGACCGCATATACTTCGTTTTGCTTTCATTCACCGTTAAACCCATCTTCTTGGCTTCCATCTCAATGCTCACAAAAGCACCACTGACATCACGCTTTGTTCGTCCTATTATGTCAATGTCATCAGCGTAAGCGAGTAATTGGACGGACTTTTGAAAGATTGTGCCTCTAGTGTTAACGTGAGAGTTTTGCACTATTCTTTCAAGAACGATGTTGAAGAAGTCGCATGACAGCGCGTCGCCTTGCCTAAAACCTTTTTTGACATCAAAGGTGTCGGTGAGGTCTTTGCCGACCTTGATGGAGCAGCGTGCATTCTCCATCGTCATCCTGCACAAACGGACGAGTTTGGCAGGGATGCCAAAACTAGACATTGCTCTATATAGCTCGTCTCTATAGATGCTGTCATACGCGGCCTTGAAATCGATTAAAAGGTGGTGGGTATCGATTTGAAACTCCTGGGTTTTCTCCAAGATCTGCCGTAGAGCGAATATTTGGTCGATTTCGGACTTCCCTGGCCTAAATCCACACTGATACGGACCTATCAGGTTGTTGACGAATGGCTTCAGGCGTTCACAAAGTACGGCAGAGAAGATCTTGTAGGCGATATTAAGAAGGCTGATGCCTCTGTAGTTCTTGAGGATCGGGCAAACAATGCTGAGGTTCCATTCATCGGGCATGCTTTACTCCGACCATATTTTACAGATGAGCTGGTGCATACTCCTAATCAATTCATCGCCAGCCGCTTTGAATAGTTCAGCCGCAAGGCCATCAGCTCCAGCAGCTTTATTGGACTTAAGGTTAGATATGGCTATCCTCACTTCGTCAAGATCGGGTGGACGGAATTGTTGGCCTACGTCGTCCAAGTTGAATGGTGCAATTTGGATGTTAGCGGAATTCGGTTCGTCATCGCCGTTATACAATTTGCAGAAATGATTTTTCCATATCCTCAGCACCGACTGCGATTCCACCACGATGTTCCCCTGATCGTCTTTGCAGGCTTCGGTTCGGGCCTTGTAACCTTGGGAGGTTCTTTTTACTTTTTGGTAAAACTTCCGAACTTCATTCCTACAGTGGCATCTCTCTAATTCCTCGATCACGCACTTCTCATGCTCTTTCTTCTTCCTTCTTAGAAGCTTGTGTTCCTCTCTCCTCTTCTGCTCGTAGAGCTCGCGAGCAGCTCTGGTCCTTCTATGCAGCGCCACTTTGTATGCCTGTTGTTTGGCTGGATGTACTCGCCGGCATTCTTCGTCGAACCAGGGGTTTAGCTGTGGTGGTCGTGCAAAGCCCAGCACGTCAGAGGCGGCATCTCTGATGGCTTCCTGGCAGTTTTCCACTGGTTCTCGATGTTTGCAGTTGGCTCGAGAGACTCGATCGGAAAAGGACCTGGCGATTTCTTGCGACTGTAGCCGCCCGACGTCGAACTTCCTCACAGTATTTCCCTGTTTTGGCTTTGGTCTGGATATCCGTAGCATTACCTTTGCTACAACGAGGTAGTGGTCCGAGTCAACGTTGGCTCCTCGGAACGTTCGGACATCCTTGATAATGGAGGAGTGCCTTGCGTCGATCGCAATGTGGTCAATTTGGTTGGCGGTTGTTGATTGACCAGGAATTCGCCATGTTCCCTTATGTATATCGAGATGCGGGAACTGCGTACTAGCTACCACAACGTTTCGCCCCGCAGCAAAGTCGATTAGCCTGAGTCCGTTATCGGAGGTGGTGTCGTGCAGGCTGTATCTTGCGATTGTGCCACCAAAGACGTCTTCTCTTCCTAGTTTGGCATTAAAATCACCCAAGACAATTTTAATGTCATAGCTCATCATATGTCTTGTCCAAGAGCTCGTAGAACTCGTCCTTGGTGTCGTCATCTTTCTCCTCTGTGGGGGCATGGGCGCATATCAGGCTGATGTTGGCGAATTTAGCCTTGATGCGAATTGTCGTGAGGCGCTCGTTCACATAGTTGAAACTCAAGACTTCTTGCCTAAGTCTGCCTCTAACAACAAATCCACATCCAAAAAGACGCTGCCCTGGTGGTCGATAACAGTCACCGTAGTAGATATCACAGTCTTTCAGTTTTCTCTTGCCCGGCCCATCCCATCGCACTTCTTGGATGGCGGTGATGTCTGCTTTGTAGCAGTCTAAGGCCTCCGCTAAATGTTCGGCTGCACGTGGTCTATAGAGAGACAGAACATTCCACGTGCAGATCCGAAGTTCGTTGTCCTTATTTCGTTTGCTTGGTTCGTCAACAGTAAATCCGTCCGTATCCGAGGCTTGCTGGTGCTTCGCAACTAAGATAGCTTTACGTGGCCAGGAAGTAACCCCGACGGCACGACCCCCAACCTGGAGGACCATATAACTCCAAGGGCGGGGAGCCGGATTAACCGCTCCTTATAGGCCTGAGCTCCGAATATGTCGTAGCAGCCCGTTCCCGTATAAGGTGTTCACTAAGTAGTTCAGCCTTACTGGAACTGTAGACGCCACCGTTGATTCCATCTTGAGAATTCTTCCGCTGCCGCCTGGATGAAGGAGAAGTGCCTTAGTGGGAACACTCCTCCCCCCCCTCTCTCGTTTGCTGCCCCCTAAAACCGTCCACAGGGATTGGAACCCCATCTTCAGTTAAAGGTACTAGGCACCCGATGTTCACCACTTGGAGGTGAGAGTAGGAGTTGATAGACAGAGGTTCGCTTTGAAAAAAAGCTTGTGGACGCTTGTGTCCTCTTGAAAGGAAATCATAAAATAAATAAATAAATTGGGTGGTGCAACAGCTCGAAGAGAACCAGGGCCTTGTGATTTACAACTCTCAACCATTTCTGAGTGCGTGTTGTTGGCAGGAATGGAGGGGACCTACAGTTTTTTGCCGAGTCCGAACGCCTAAATGAGAAGCACTTATTCATGATAGGTATACTCTTGGAGAATTTGCCAGTTCTTCGCAAGAACTTAACTTAAAAGGAACTTTTTCGGTCGCTCTCAGTGAGAAACTTTTATTTTGATGTTTGTAGATTTCGGTTTTATGATCTTGCATATATTTGTTAAAGAGATATTTTAAGGATAGTCAACAGTTTTCTTGAACGATTGTGCCTTGGCTGGCCAACGGGATCGCATCTGATTTTTCCTTTGGGGCCTCTGTGCCACCTAGGCATCTCCATTGACCCACTTAGGGAATACATACCAGTCGGCAGTAAAGTGTCAATAATTGTCGTTGTCAACAGTTTTCTCTTGCCAGTCAGGCACCGTTTTCACCAACTGGAAAAATGAAGCTAAATTGAAACTCTAATTACTATATTAGTCAGCCCTTGGTGAAACAAAAGCGAGACCAAAGCAAGACGATGATAAGACGTGCGTGACTAAAGCGAGACTATTGTGAGAAAGCCACGATACAGGTAGCCGTGTAAATGAGCATGCTGATACTACAGTAAGGCGGACACAATGGCTATGAAACATAAAACCACGTTTGGAATTTTTAACCACGGTTTTAGCTTATTGTAACCTCTTCGAAAGAAAAAAAAAAGTTTTGGTGTGACTATAACGAGACCTAAGCGAGATGATGAAAAAAACATTCTAAATACCAAAAACCACGTGTAAATATCACGGCGAGACCAAACCGAGACAATTGCGAGAAAGCCACGACACAGATAGCCGTGTAAACGGGCATGGCGAGACAAAAGCAAGTCTAACCCAATGACCACGGAGGACGGCACTAGTTTAGATGACCACGGCAAACGATCAGTAAGATGACACGTCATCGTGGTCGTCGTCGTATTTGTCGCTCGTCATCGACGTAGTGGTCGTCATCATCGTCGTCGTCGGCGATGGTGGCAGTGGTGGTGGCGACGTCGCTGTCGTTATCTCTCTTGCTATCCAGAACTGAAAATCAATTTTTATAAATTTTGATGTCGACTTGAGTCTACTGAGTTCTGAATTATCTGAAATATTTCTAACAGCAAAGATTTAATATCTACTTTTTCTTATAGAGAAAATACCATTTTTGATTTATCTGCCATAGAAACATCCTTGGTCTAGAAAACAGCGCCACGTGTAGATTCTGCAATGCTCATGAGGAGACACCGGATCATATACTAGGTAGATGTGATGCACTCATGCATCAAAGACTTATGTATCTGAGAAATCACCAGATAAATGAGAGTGAACTACACTCTCTTAAAGTACTCCAAATACTCAAGTTTCTTAAAGAAATAAATTTAGAGGATATGCTGTAGAATGAGTAACCTCACATAAAAATGTCAGTTCCTATAGATTAGATCCAGACAAGAAAAAAATGTTCTAGGAGGGGCAATTTTCCAAAAAAGTACTTGAAATGGAAAAAATATATTGGAAAAGGGAGGTGAATCTTAGGAATGACGTTTTTGCGAAAATGTAGGTGAAAAAGGAACAATAAATTGCGATAATTCACACTCAGAAAAATTCAAATTTCAACAACAACAACGGGACTTCTATATACATAAATGTGCGTACACGTTTGAGAGTAAAAAAACTGGGATCGACTCTCAAGAAGCCTTTGAGAGTAAAACTTGCACTTGGGTACAGTCATGAAATTAACTCTCATCAGGGGGTGAAGGTGCTTTTACATTTGAACTTTCACTACAAAGCTCTCGATAGTGACTCTCGGATAACTGTTCACCCTTTCGAGTTAATTTTATTACTGTGTGTACTAGCAAATTTTACTCTTGACAGCTGCTTGAAAGTAGCTTGCAGTTTTTTTACTCTCGAATCGATACTCACTTTAAAAGCACTTACTTCACCTGAAATTAGAAAAACAAAATGGGAGAACTTCCACTTTTAAGTATAAGCTGATACCTGAAAATCGACACAAATTCAAATATCATTCTTAATATTTCAAAGAATGGTTAATGGGTATATTGCACAAAAATTGTAAGAAGATTTACTCAGATTATTGAGAATTTTTGAAAATAAAATTTCAATCTTAAATTAAAACTTAAACTTTTTTTTAAATTCTTCCCAGTCCTGAGTCATAAAGGAGAATCAACAGATTTTATTTAATATTTGACTGAATTGTTTGCTTATACAGTCGACTCCCTCTAAGTCCAACTCCCTCTAACTCAAATTTGTTGCCATATTTTTACATTCCCCTCACTTTTCAACACAAAAACCATGCTCTGAGTCAAACTCCCTCTAAGTCGAAATTCCTTTAGCTCGAATAAATTCTTTCGATTCTTGGCCAATTTTCAGTACCTTTAAGTCAAATATTTGAATTCACCCCCTCGCAACTTGTATTCTAATAAACATCAAGCACATACCTACACTCTATTCATCTTTTAATGTTAGATGGTAGGAAATAAACCAAAGTTAACAGTGCAAGCAGAAGCTTTTTTAGCATTGTTTAGTTAAACTGTTTTGCTTTCAGCTTTTATGTTAAGTAAAACAAAATTATAACACAAAACTTAACTTTTAAAGGACTTAATTGCTAGATTAGTAGGTAATGCCTCAATTTATTTTGTAATTTTTTTTTATATTCAATACATACCTAATATTAAAAAAATATATATTTCTCTCTAAGTCAATTTGTTCCAAAACTCCCTCTAACTCGAACTAATTTTAATATCCCTTGAAAGTTCGACTTAGAGGGAACCGACTGTTTATGTATAGTAAACAAACAAAATATATCATATAAAGGTACCCAAACAAAATGTTTGATGGATTACACAAGAATATACAAATGTATAAAGGTACCACGCATATACTCACACGAAAACCTCCCCATGCATTTAAAAATAGGGAAAATTCAATTTATCTTGCCCTAAATAAAATCATTTGACCAAAAGCTTCTACAAACATGAAAGGGACACCCGCCTTAGGCAACAAAGTTAGATTATAATGAGAATGGTAAAAGGTTTTGTGATTTTAATGCATTTTCTGTTATGCTTGTGTGTCCTTTTCAGAAATAAATTAATATTATTTCAAAGAAATTTGGTTTTCTACACAAACGGAACAGTCAAATTGCTTTATTTTTAACAAACAAGATTAAGGGCCAATTTATTTAGTCTTCGTTAAATTTAAATTCTTTTATTAAGAATTTATTTATCATGATTTTAATTGATGCTGCCTTACTTAAAAATTATTCATTCAAAAGTTTGGAACATGTACTTTTCAAACCATTAGAAATAAAGTTGGCTTTAAAAGCTTAATTAAACTTAATTTTTACTCAGCCACCATCAGCCCCGTTAAAATAAGACCAAGAAGAAAGTTTTCTTTCCTTATGAGATAGGCAAAATTAAAAAAATAAATTATGGACTAAATAATTAAATTAATAATAATTATTCTTTAAAAAAAATCATAAAATAGATACAAATTAAATTATGTATAGAAAAATGAATGCACGACTGGATTGAACTAATTTGATTTTTTTTTTAATTTGGATTCAACATTTTAGTTGATTTAGTATGATGTTAAAGCCAATTTATTATGCTAATAAACTAAAGAGTACTTCACAATTTACATATAGTCGAGTTCACTTTCTTACTAACTTACTAGCACAAACGGACGAATCTAGACTTTGCTCTATATAGCTCGTCTCCATAGATGCTGTCATACGCGGCCTTAAAATTGATGAAAAGGTGGTGGGTATCGATTTGAAACTCCAGGGCTTTTTCCAAGATCTTCCGTAATGCGAATATTTGGTCGATGGTGGAATTCCCTGGCCTAATGCCACACTGATATGGACCTATCAGGTTGTTGACGAATGGCTTCAGGCGTTCACACAGTACGGCAGAGAAGATCTTGTAGGCGATATTAAGAAGACTGATGCCTCTGTAGTTGGTGCAGTCCAGATGATCGGCTTTCTTGAGGATCGGGCAAACAATGCTAAGGTTCCACTCATCGGACCTGCTTTCCTCCGACCATATTTAGCAGATGAGCTGGTGCATACTCCTAACTAATTCATCGCCAGCCGCTTTCAATAGCTCAGCCGCAAGGACATCAGCTCCAGCAGCTTTATTGTACTTAAGTTTTTAGATATAGCTATCTTCACTTCGTCGAGATCGGGTGGACGGAATTGTTGGCCTACGTTGTCCTGGTTGAATGGTGTAGTCTGCATGGTAGCGGAAATCAGTTCGTTATCGCCGTTATAAAATTTGCACACATGATTTTTCCTTATCCTCAGCACCGACTGCGATTCTACCACGATGTTCCCCTGATTGTCCTTGCAGGCTTCGGTTCGGGCCTTGTAACCTTGGGAGGTTCTCTTTACTTTTTGATAAAACTTCCGAGCTTCATTCCTGCAATGGCATCCCTCTAATTCCTCGATTGCACGCTTCTCATGCTCTTTCTTTTTCCTTCTTAGAAGCTTGTGTTCCTCTCTCCTCTGCTGCTCGTAGAATTCGCTAGCAGCTCTTGTCCTTTTATGCAACGCCGCCGCTTTGTATGCTTGTTGTTTTGCTGCATGTACTTGCCGGCATTTTTCGTCGAACCAGGGGTTTCGCTGTGATGGTGGTCGTACGAGGGCCAGCACGTCAGAGGTGGCTTCTCTGATCGCTTTTTTGCAATTCTTCCACTGGCTCTCGATACTTGCAGTTGGTGGCATAGGACTATTTAAAAGGGTGCGAGAGACCCGATCGGAAAAGGATCTGGCGATTGCTTGCGACTCTAGTCGTCCGACGTCGAGCTTCCTCACAGTATTTCCCTGTTTTGGCTTTGGTCTGGATATCCGTAGCATTACCTTGGCTACAACGAGGTAGTGGTCCGAGTGAACGTTGGCTCCTCGGAACGTTCGAACATCCTTGATACTGGAGGAGTGCCTTGCGTCGATCACAATGTGGTCAATTTGGTTGGCGGTTGATTGACCAGGAATTCACCATGTCCCCTTATGTATATCGAGATGCGGGAATTGCGTACTAGCTACCACGACGTTTCGCCCCACAGCAAAGTCGATTAGCCTGAGTCCGTTATCGGAGGTGGTGTCGTGTAGGCTGTATCTTCCGATTGTGCCACCAAAGACGTCTTCTCTTCCTAGTTTGGCATTTAAATCAGGCAGCAAGACAATTTAAATGTCATAGCTAGGGCATTGCTCATCATATGTCTTGTCCAGGAGCTCGTAGAACTCGTCCTTGGTGTCGTCATCTTTGTCCTGGTGTGGGGGCATGCGCGCATATAAGGCTGATGTTGGTGAACTTAGCCTTGATGCGAATTGTCGTGAGGCGTTCGTTCACATAATTGAAACTCAAGACTTCTTGCCTAAGTCTGCCTCTAACAACAAATCCACATCCAAAAAGACGCTGCCCTTATGGTCGGTAACAGTCACCGTAGTAGACATCGCAGTCTTTCAGTTTTCTTTTGCCCGGCCCATCCCATCCCACCTCCGCTAAATGTTCAGCTGCATGTGGTCTCTAGAGAGACAGAACATTCCACGTGCAGATCCGAAGTTCGTTGTCCTTACTTCGTTTGCTAAGTTCGTCAACAGTAAATCCGTCCGTATCTGAGGCTTGTTGTTGCTTCACAACTAAGATAGCTTTACATGGTCGGGAAGTCACCCTGACGGCATGACCCCCAACCTGGAGGACCAGACCCTATATATATAACTCCAAGGGCGGGGAGCCGGACTAACCGCTCCTTATAGGCCTGAGCTCCGAATATGTCGTAGCAGCCCGTTCCCGTATAAGGTGTTCACTAAGTAGTTCAGCCTAACTAGAACTGTAGACACCACCGTTGATTCCTTCTTGAGAATTCTTCCGCTGCCACCTGAAAGAAGGAGAAGTGCCTTAGTGGGAACACTCCTCCCCCCCTCTCTCGTTTGCTGCCCCCTAAAACCGTCCACTGAGATTGGAACCCCATCTTCAGTTAAAGGTACTAGGCACCCGATGTTCACCACTTGGAGGTGAGAGTAGGAGTTGATAGACAGAGGTTCGCTTTGAAAAAAGGCTTGTGGACGCTTGTGTCCTCTTGAATTCACCGTGTCTACCCTTTGAACATCCATAGTGCCATACTTTTATGGCAATACTCAATACATTTTTGACACATCGTGTCTGTTCAGTTAGAACAGATTTAACTCCCCTAAATTATGTTCAAATTCTAAACCATTTTATATCCTTCAACAAAAAGAGCAAATGCATGCAAACTAGCTCTGCATTTGATGTTAGTTCTTGTTTTAATCTGACCTTTGACCTCTATAGAGAGGGGATGGGATCATCGTTTTTTCAAAACTAAAAAGTCAATTTTTCTTTGATTCTACTCCTTATGATACGTCAACAAACCACAGTGTTCATAATTACAAGTTTTTAAACTTTGTTTTCCTAATTGGGCTGACAAAAAAAAAAGATAAAACAAAAACCGTGAAACATAACTTTTTAATGATAGCTACGTAACGTGTACACGGTGACTGCAAATCACTAATTATTATAATTAGATGAAACAATATGCGTCCACCCCTAAAGTAACACCTTAATTTACATTTCCACAAACATCACATGAAATTCTATGTAATTCAATTAACTAATTAAAATTTTATATATGTATAAACTGAAACGTATAATAAGCTCTTCTGCACAATTAATAATCTCACGCTCTAAAACCGATTGCCGAGGACGACGCACGTGACGCGACCCACGGTACGTACCACCGACACACGGTAGGGCGAGTAACTTTTGACTTAAAAGCTGAAAGTAGTTGTTTGCTGGTTTTGAATATTTGTTTTCTGAAATTTGATGTCAATCTGAAGACGTTCTTTGGCTATAAGGCGTTCAATACATTCATCAATTTATCGATTAGGTATATAAACCTCATCCCACCTCACTCACCACTCATTCTCTGATGGATTCCTCATTTGAGAAATTCTGAGTAAAATTTTAGAGAACTCCACAACTCCACATCCAACGAATGCTGGGGCTCACTTATTATATTATAAGCACAGGCATTTTGGCATCCATCTCTGTCGTTTTGAATCAATGTTCTTTTAACCGCACCAACAGCATAGAGCAAAACCACATCCGCATCCTTACTCATATACATACCTACCTATGCACATTCACATCAACAGTATAGTTTGGTTTTATCTGCCGTAAAACGAACTCGATTTTAGTGGTAAAGGCGTAACGGAACTGGGGGAAAATTTGTTATCAAGGCATTCGAGGAGGAATGAAAGGCCCACCCACATTGACTGAACAGAACATGATTTACCGTTCTTTAGCAGGCTTTTGTCGTTTCGCAATGTCAACATTCATTTTTCATTTATTTCCAAGTTGGTGGCAGCGTCAAACACAAGAGTGTATATGGGGGTACTTCTGAAATGCGCTGAATGAAGAGCAACAAGTGTATCCATGTTCGTTTTCATTTTGTGGCAATATACCTTTCCACGTGACTCAACGAACTTTTATGTTCATTGTAGTCTCCGTGTGATTTACCCACAATACAGCATGCAGCCTTGAATTGTTGAATGCAAGGGAAGCCCGACAACATCCCCCCTCCCCACATCATGCTTTAACGCCTATATAAACAGCAATGGCAATTGAGTTTCCATCTTCAATCTTCCTGCTTCTAACTTCATTTTCATTAAAAACCTGTCATTTGTGTGTTCGCAGTGTTCACATCAACTGACAATCCTTGAAGCTTGAACTTTTTTTTTTCTTCTTCTTCTACCACCACTGGTCTTCTTTTTCTTTTCACGGTTGTTGTTGTAATCTCCTCTGATGACAAGATTTGCTGCCTTTTTTATCATCATAGAAATGTATAGAGGACTTGTATAGTTTGCAACAGGTAAAATGGGGAGGTTTTTTATTTGGATTTATGGCGAACAATCCAGGATTAGGCAAACTACGGGAAGAAGCACTTTAAACACCAAAATAAATTAGTTAAATCGGATCAGTTGTTTGTGTCCTCGAAGAAATATAAAATGCCACAGCCGTCGTCGTCATTGTCCTTGTCATTGCCGTTAAGAACGAGGACGATAATGATATAACTATAACGACAACGACTATGACAACGATGATGGCGATGGCCATCATGAGAAAACCTGTTAAATTCGAAATTATGGTAATTTTAACTTCTTCCAACAAGTAATATCTATTTTCAGGGGCTCCTGATGCAGGCCTGGTGGTTTATAACATTAAGTTTGTAATTCAATTCCGATTTGTCGAAGAAATGCCAATAATTAAATAAGATAAACGCAGTCACCAAAGGAGTTTTTAAATCACAGACTTTGGATTCAAAGCTCAGCCATCAGGTGTTATTTGATATAGAATAAATACATATGTGTATGTACTGCACCTACATAAAACACGTTCTATACGTGCATATAATTTAAACTTATATTTTGATTAACTTTATTGGCTTTCTTGTTACAACGCCAACGATGCCTAATTACGAACATAGGGTATTAAAGAGGGTTCATTTCTTAAAATCAATTAGTTAAGTGCGGAATACGTTTGTAATCTGACTCTGATTCTGATGATGATGGGTCGGTCCCCAATATACCATTTGACACATACTTTATTGAAAGGTCAACATATACCTATGTAGGTAGTTGGAAAGCTTTGCCGAACGGATGGATGAAGATGTGTGTTGGATGACGTAGGTTGAGTAGTGACAATTTACTAGACAAAACAGTCAATACAACTTGATAAAAATAGTACTATGGGATTCAAAGGCCAAAGGTGGGTTGTCTAAAGACACAATTGTAGGTAGATGAAGCATGTAATTGGTATTGAACTAGAACCTTATCCATGATGGGTCTTGTTGCTGATAGGTGTTAAAAAAGATATACCCACGCAAAAGAATAGGAAAGTAGGTATAAGAATTTAAGTTTTGCAAAAAAAAAAAACTTTCTACCAATCAACTTATGAACTATCTTTAGGCCTTAATTGTCTATTAAAGTTTATGGTTGAAATGCGGAAGAAAGTTTTAATCGAAATCTTGAAAGGGTTTGTTGACGAAGAATTTTTATTTAACGACCTTTTCAATTATGGAACTTTAACAGAATGTTCAATGGGAACCCATACATTAAGAGAATCCACATCAGATGATCTGACTTGTCACAGGTAAATTGGTAGGAATAGGGGTGAGCTCATCTTACATTGTTTTGGTTAATGCTTCGGCTTACTTAGCCATAAGACCTGGAAAAAAACCCTCGCAAGAAATGCTTTTTCAGGAATTGTACAATGTCTCGAATTCACTCAGAATTCAGGATTATGGTTCAGAGAGGTGCATCGATTAATCTGTTCTCTTCTTTCCTCCTTTACCTGTCTCACTATATGGATGGCGCGAGTAATCAAAGGGCACGGTAGTGCCCAGCCAAGTTCGCGGCACTACATCCTTTTTACAGGAACAAACTCAGGCGATTTTCAACCCCCCTCTAACTTCAGTACCAATAAAGTCAGAAACTTCAAATTCGGAGTATGTGCTGAACTGATCAAACACAGGTGGCTCACCAAATTTCAACTCCTTAGCATTAGTAGTTCCCAAGATATAGGACTTCAAAAATCGCAAAAACCGTAACTACTGACTCACTGACTCACTGACTGACTGACTCACTGACTCACTGACAGATCATCAAAATTATGGAGCACTTCCCGACATCGTAGAAACTTGAAATTTCGCACAACGGTAGGCCTTGTGGTACATACAAGGGAAAAAATCGAAAATTTGCAATATACTAATCAGGGGGCGTGGCATCCACCCACTTTCATAAATAATCTATAAATTATATGGAGCTTTTTCGATTGTTGTAGAACAATGAAAATTGGTAGGTTAGTAGGGTTTGAGGTACTTAGAAAGAAAAAAATTGAAAAATTGGAATTTTCCATACAGGGGGCGTGGCATCCACCCACATTCTTAAAAATTCTTATAAATTATATGGAACACTTCCGATTGTTGTAGAACGATGAAAATTGGTATGTCGGTAGGCTTTGAAGTATTTAGAAGAAAAAAAATCGAAAAATTGGAAATTTCAGTTCAGGGGGCGTGGCATCCACCCACATTCTCAAAAATTCTTATAAGCTATATGGAGCACTTCCGATTGTTGTAGAACGATGAAAATTGGTAGGTCGGTAGGACTTGAAGTACTTAGAAAGGAAAAAAATCGAAAATTTGGAATTGTCCATTCAGGGAGGGGGGGGGGGGGTGCCATCCACCCACTTTATCAGAATTGCTATTATTTGTATGGAGCACTTTCGGTTGTCGTAGAATTATAAAACTTTGTAGAGCGGTAGGGCTTGACTTTCACCAGGCAAAAAAAAATCTTTGCAAAAAGGAGTGAAATCACAACAAAAACATAAATGTTAAAAAAGGAGCCAAGTTCTTATGTGTACAAGAAACCTGTGCGTAAAAAGGCAGCCAAAAAAAGTAATGAGATCTAAAATATATGCCAAGTTTTAAGTTCATGAAGTTTAATATCAAATATCTTAAGTAGAGTAATATCAAAACAATTCCAAATCATGGTATAAATTTGGTAATTAATGATTACTGATTAAAATTTGGTGGATGTACTTGGCAAGTTTTTTCTTAAACACTTACTTATTTAAAATGTATGAAAACTTGACCAGTGAACCCACCAAATTTTAATCAGTAATCATTAATTACCAAATTTATGTCATGATTTGTAATTGTTTCGATATTACTCTACTTAAGATATTTGATATTAAACTTCATGAACTTAAAACTTGATATATTTTAGATCTCATTACTTTTTTTGGCTGCCTTTTTACGCACAGGTTTCTTGTACACATAAGAAGTTGGCTCCTTTTTTAACATTTATGTTTTTGTTGTGATATAATATATCAGAATCAGCAGTCAAATCAACAAATAAATAAACTTGAGAATCAAAAGACACTTTACTGGGAACAAAAACCCATTGACTTAAAAAAAAGTAATTTCAGTTATCTTTTTTATTTGCAGTACAAGGTACAACGTACATGCAGCTAGTTTTGGACTCATGCAAAAAACTGGATTCAAGTTTGTGAAGTTGGCATAACAATTTTCAGCTAGACCAATGGGAACATGGCAGAAATTTGCAGTTATTTTAGCATTCTTAGATTTTGAAGTGTACAGTTCCATGCGAAAAAAATTGAAATTTTACAAACAAATTTCCAGCCTTATAATTATTTTTGCATGCAAAAATAATCGTTTTCCATGTTTAGGCCTACAATTAATTAATCAACGGTTAATTATTGACTCAATGGGTGGTTAAAGCCAAAGCAAACATTTTTCGCCTTAAATATTATACAATATTAGCAGTGCCAGATTTTAGGCAGGGCAGCCGGGACTACAGCCCTGGGCCTCCACAAAACAGGGGCCTCCACAATGGATGGAATTTCAAATTCCGACGATTACATACTGCACAAAAAAAAACAGATAATAACCAAATGCAAGTCTTAAGAACAGGAACATAAAAAGGGGTTACGGAGAGGTTGTTATTAATAACAATTTCCTTTAATTTACTCCTGCGTTTATCTCTTATTTTTTGAGTGCATGTACCTACGTAACTTGACAATTTTTAATACCTAGCTTGAAACTTCTCATCACTTTTCTCATTTTCCATGTGCACTATTCTTAACCCTCATAGCCCTTTTTTGTGTCTCTGCTAATGTTTCCTATTGCTCGACTTTCAACTTAACGACTACTTACTTTCTTATTGGTTATGAGCTTTTTCAGGTGCAGCTTTTCTTAAGTCTTTTTCTAAAACTGATTATCAGAATCAAGAGCAAGCAGAATTTTGTGGTCTCAAAAATGACACTGATCTTTGGCCTGACAGCGTAAAAAATGAAATGATGAAAAAGGTTCCACAGAACTTCTCAATTGCTATGCAGTATCGCGAAAAAGATACCCGCCACAATAAAAATCAAGAGACCTTCAATTCTGGCTTTGCTCTTTTCCAACTACGCGAAAAATATACTAAACATCAAACTTAGTGAGAAGGCATGCAGCTGATCGTCTACGAATATGAATCCTCGCGTTCCAATGTTTATTCGCTATGCTATCTAGCTATCCCAAAAATTTTGAGATAACTTGACTTGTTGTTGCGTCAGCTGTTATCAGCTGTTTTTTAACAAGGGATTACAACAACACAAAGCTATCCGGATAACTGAGAATAACCAGCGGAACGTGCCCAATTTCAAAGACTCATTCGAATATTAAAAATGGTCACTTAATAACCACTTTGCTTAAAAAGAATTTTTTCGGTTTCTCTCAGTGAGAAACTTTTATCTTTATTTTTTTAGGTTTCGGTTAACCACTGACCACATATCGCTGAGAGAAAAAAAAAAATAAATCCCATTTCGAGATTTTTATTTTGTTTTGTCCATTAAAAAGCTCTGCTATTGGATTTTCAAAGAATTGTTTGGTCATTCATTGTTCAACAAAGTTTAGTGGAAGTGCTGATGTTCGTAGTTGACTCTTTTTGGTCTTAAGGCTGACAAGCGTCAGTTTGGGCTGCGGTCAAATTCTCACACATCAAAATCGCGCATACCGCGTCACCGACGATTACGGCCACTTTAACAACGACAACGACTGCACGATGGCGATAGTGACGATTTCTTCGCGTCATCTTGCCGATTGCGTTTACACGTGGTTTTGTCATTTGTTGCCCCATGGCGTACGTATCACCATGGCCGTTTACACGTGGTTTTTTCATTTGTAGCCATAGTGTTCATAGCTTCGAGGTCTCGCCGCATGCATTTAGGTACACGTATACGCGAGGTTTTCTCGTTTATGGTTATAGTTTCATCTCGTTATGGCCTTATTTGAAAATTTTGCTTAAAGGGATCTTTTAAGGGTAGTCAACAGTTTTCTTGAACAATGATGCCTTGGCTGGCCAGCTGGTTCTCCCCTGGATTTGACTCCTTCTTTGAGACCTTTGTGTCATCGCGCAACTCCATTCACCCACTTCGGGTATGTGTTCGGGTAAGGTTCCGATTGTCACTGTCAATATTTTTCTTTTGCCAATCAGGCAAAGTTGTCAGCAGCTTGAAAAATGAGCTAAAATAAACTCTAATAAAGAAGTTTAAGTGAGCTCTACTCCATATATTGCGTTTCGCCCAGGTACAACAGTTGGGCTCATCAGTTAGATGCTGTTGTACCCTTCTAAGACGCAAATTTTGGTCGATGTTTACCGACTCATATAGAAATCACAGCATGAATACACTGTGAATTCTATTTATCCAGGGGAATTTGTTTAAATTCAGACACCTAGAAAACAAATGCCAGTGCTCAGGCTTTTTATTTATTTTTTTTTTTCATTGGAATATGTTTGTAATAACCTGAGTGTGATTATGCAAAACAAAATATGTAATTAAAAAAGACAAAAACGAGAAACATAGAAAAGGTTTTATAAAAATATTAAAGAAAAGCATTGTTCTTTAAGGCCAAGCTGCTTGAATTGTTGAAAAAGACTGCGTTGTTTTTTGCCGCTGGACGTTTTTTATTGTGGTAGAATGGCAGCATTTTTCGGTGCAGTTAGTGTTCATACCATTTTTATTTTTCTATTGTTTTGACGAGACATTCTCAAGGAATTTCTTGTGACGTTCAATGGCCTCTTCGAGTTCCTTGATCTGCTGGTGATGGAATTCAGCCTGTTGGATCTGGTCGTTCTTCAATTTTTCAAGCTGCTGTCTTTGCTTCTTGTAGAAGTATTCTTCTTCCCTGGCGGCTTCTAATTTGCCAAATGCTCCTCCAGCTTCACGGATGGCTCCACCACCGCCACCCCCCTTGCCAGCTCCGCTTCCAAGGTCACCCAATTGAGACATTTTTGCAAACTGCATGCATGTAGGATACAAGCGAGATGTGCTACGCTTCAATGCAAACATCTTTATTTAATTGTTTTGATGATTAATCTTCTTCGAACAACAGATAGTCGAGAAAGTGAAAATGATTATAATTATGTTGTACCTGGGTGAAACGCAATATATGGAGTAGAGCTCACTTAAACTTCTTTATTTGAACTTAATTCATTCGCTCCACTAAAACAGAAGAATATTATTTTTAGTTTTCTTTAAAATCATAATTAAAATAAACTCTATTTGCTATAATAGTAAGATCTTGGTGAAACGAAAGCGAGACGTGCAAAATGACAAAAAACAGGTGTAAATGTCACGGTGAGACAAAAGTGAAACTTGAAATCCACGACGCAGGTTGCCGTGTAAACGGGCACAGCAAAACAAAAGCCAGATTAATACAATATGACCACGGCACTGAAAGCCACGTTTAGACAAACACGGCAAGCTATCAGCGAGATGAAACATCATCGTCGTCGTTGTCGTCAGCTTCAATCAAATTTAATTGTCAGATTACTTGTTTATACATCTTTAGTTTAATTTGTTATTGTTGTTGTTGTACAAATTTGTTTTGCATGGTTAATCTGACTATTAATGAAAATAGATACTTTTGTCTTGGATTACCAATATCTCAACAAATTATGACGCCATAAAAAATTCAAATTCAGTTTTGGAAATTTGAATAAGTTTTCTAAAAGTTTTTTTTGTTAAAGATTTTGTAGATATTATTTATTTTGACCCTTCACAGTTAGTTTAAAAAAAAGTACAAATAAAAAATGATTTTTTGTGGTATTTCGGCAAATCTGCAGTTTCTTTGCCAATTTGAATTACACAACTTGGATTGGTATGAAAGCTTATGGATTTTTATAACATAAATATTCTTGCAAATTTTCAAATTGATTCACTGAATAGTTTTTCCTCACCAAACTTTCAAAGTCTTACGAACCAATTAAAGGGACAAATAATGTGTTGTTCCTGTATACATATTGCGTAGTGGTCATCAAAATAAAAACTAAACAATAAATCCTGTCAACAGTTTTGCATTTGTTCCATATTTTTTTTTTACTTGAAATTAAATAAAAAGTACATTCTTCCACAAAATTAAAAAAAAAATCAAGATTTTGTTTGAAATTTTTTTGATTTTTTTTTAATATTTTGGAAAAATGTACTTTAAAAAAAAAGGATTGGAACCAAATTGGTACTGTCACAACAAGTCTTAATAAAAAGATAATCAATGAAAACCAAAAAATCATGAAAATGCGAATCGATGTCCGTTGTAAAAAGTAAGTATTCGCCACAGTACACCCAATTTTTTTCAATTCTTTCAATTTTGCTTTATTGAACATTTCTATTTACAATTGGCTTAAAAAATAATTTATAACTATTAGATACATTGATAAATAATAAAATTTTGTTGGCACATAAGGGGCCTAACGGTATACATTGGTAAAATTTTGAATACAAATAAGATTTATAATATGTGAAAACTTAATATAAAAGTCGGTTTGACTTTGTCGTCCTCGGGTTGTTCAGTCCCGGTTGTCCAGTGGCAGTGCATTTATATAGGATGGGGGATAGAGTTGGCGTTTAGCCACGGTAATGTGCTGACCCTGTGTCAGAGTAGAAGTGTCCTGCTTCATCGTTGGTTGTTGTAGTTATATCCAGAATTTCCTTGGCGCCTAGGTACCTTGGTTCCGGATGTCGTTGTTGGTTTATCATCATTCTCATCAGTTGATTAGGGTGGTTGGCGATGTTTCTAACCAGCTTATCTGCAGATAGCAATAAGTACTTGTCCAGGGGGACTACCTTGGCTTCAGAGTAGAGTTGCTCGTTCTTGAAATGTTTGCCCCGCTGACGATCGAAATGAAGCCCAGTGCATATCCTCAGAATTTTCCTTTCGAATATTTGTAGTTCCTTCATGGCTGTTTTGGAGATAGTGAACCAAACTGGGAAGCTATAACTGATGACTGGTCTCAGAAGTTGCTTGTACATTAGAACTTTTGTCTGCTGGCTTAGCCCAATTCTTTTTTTCATCAGCGGGTAGAGGCGATGGAAGGAAAAGTTTGCTTTTTAAGGACAGTCCGTGAATGTGGGTTGAATCTCAGCAGCTCGTTGAAGTTTATGCCCAGGTACTTGGCACTGCGCTTGGCTGGTAATCTGGTTCCGTCTGGGAGTGCTAGGGTGATGCTTCTGCAATTTCCAGCTGAGTGGCCTCGTCTGCCTCCTGGTCGTCTGAAGCAGACAAGCTCCGATTTGGATGTTGATCCGGATACCCCATTTGGTGTAAAACTCAAAGAGTTTGCGGATGTGGGCCTCGACTTCTCGGACAGCTGTTAATGGCGATAATGATGAGTAATATGTGAGCGAGTCATCAGCGAAGAGAAGGTTCTCGCATTCACTTGAGGTTGGTTGGTCAGAGGTCATGATGTTGTATAGAAGTGGTCCAAGCTTCGACCCTTGGGCAACTCCCGCCCTGATGCTCTTCACTATCGATTTGCAATTCTCCAGTTGTACGAAAAAGTTCCTGGAAGAAAGAAAAGAGAAAATAATTTGTATTAGTGCTGAAGGAAAGCCTAGTAAGTTGAGTTTATGGATAAGGGCTTCAATCCATACACTGTCGAATGCTCTTTCGACATCCAGAAAGCATCCGACGGTAACTCGATGGTTGTTCAAAGCTGTGGTGATGTCATGATGGAACTTCAGGAGCGGATGCAGAGTGGAATGCTTTTCCCGAAAACCGAACTGCATGTCTGGGATGATGTTGTTCTCTTCGCAGAACTTCTTGAGCTTCCTGAGTATCAGCTCTTCCAAGATCTTACTTAGGTTATTGAGGAGGGATATCGGCCTGTAGTTGGTAACCATTTTCCTTGCACCTTTCTTTGGAATCGCCACGACTTTTGCAGTTTTCCATTTCTGGGGGAAATAACTGTTGTTGATGCAGTTGTTGAGGATGATGGCCAAGAAAACCATTACTGTTTGTGGAAGTTTCTTTAGGATGAAGTTGGATACCCCATCTGGCCCAGCTGACTTCTTTGATTTTGAGTTGCTAATAATCGCATTTATCTCCTCTGGGGTGCTCAAGTTCGGGTTGTCATTTGGATCACTCGCAGGATTGCTGTCACTAAACGATGCTGTATTCAAGTTGGGCATCATTGTCTGCTGGATAGATGCCTCAATTTCGCCAAGGAAGATTGGATCTTCAGATGGGCTGGCCGTGAAGTTTCTTTCAAATTGGGAAGCGAAGGCTTCAACTTTATCCTCTATCGTTGTTGCTTCTCCACTGTTGGTGATGATCGTCTCAGGCATTGGTGATTTTTGACCAATCAGTCTGTTGATGTTCTTAAAGGCATCAGGTCCAGGTTTGATTGACTGCAGTCTCTTCTGGAATTGGTTGTTGTTGTGATATTGAATAGAATTCCGGAACATAATGTTGACGCACTGAAGCTCACTCCGCACTGTCTGGTAGTTACTGTTGGTTGTTTTTAGCTCTCGTTGGTGGATCCTTTGCAGACGTTTTCTGAGTCGTTGCCTATATGCATATAGGTTTTGGATATATTGGGGAAGATGCTGATATCTATCCTTTGACGTCTTGAGCTGCTTTTGGTTATCCAGTGCGTTTGCTACAGCTAATTCCAGACAGTCGATGGCTTTGTCAATTTCAATATTCTGCAGGTTCCTGTTTTGCGGTGGAAGTCTTATGTTGTCTTCTACGTCTCTTTGTAGCCTGTCTGTATCCAGTCTTCTGTAGTTGATGAAATGCTCCACTGGTTCTGTCGCTAGGAAGATGGCTTGGTGGAGTTTGATGCTTAGTTGAACAGCTTCATGGTCCGAGTCACTGGGTACTATTGTAAAGGTGAAGTTGCTGATTTCTGGAAGAATATGAGTAAAATTTGATGATGATAGAAAAAAGTCTAATGTTGATGGTGTCCTGGGGAAGGTTGGTTGGGGTTGGGAAGTAACCACCAATGAATGTTGATCGCTGTTGGTATCCAGCCAGTCAGCAATAGCTTTGCCTTCGTTGGTGATAGCGGTATCCAGCCAAAGGTGATGCCTTGCGTTGAAATCACCACCGATGAGTCCATATGTGGTTCTCCTTAAGATGTTGTTGAGAACGTGAAGATCCTTGTGGATGTTTCTCATGCTGGATTTGCATTTGAAGTAGACACTGATGATAGTGAGAGTTTCTCTTCCCAGTTGTATGGTGACGGCGGTGGCTTCGCTGGTAAGGAGACCTGTGATGATGGTTTCGCTGGTGTTGGGGCAGATGTTCTTCCTTACATAGATTGCCGTGCCTCTTAAGCCTTCGCCCTTATCCTTACTTAAGGTTTTGAAGCCAATGATGTCGATGTTGTTGCAGTTAGTAACGTTGGTCTCGCTGATTAGGGCGATATCCGGGTTGTTCCTCTTCATGAACAAGTTAAATGACGTCCTCTTCTCCAGGCTGTATAATGAATTCACATTATACGTCAGTATGCGGAGCTTCTTTAATTGCATAAGTGGAAGATGAAAGTGGCCAATGCCACGGACTTTTCTCCCTCGCTCAGTTGACCATTATAGTTTGGTTGTATGGCATTACGGGCTTTCTCCATAACGGACAAGAGATTAGATCCAAAGATGCGCTGGACTTCATTGTTGAGGTTCATTGGTGTGGAGTCTGTTGTTGGTTTGAATGGCTTGGCTGAGGCTGTCCTTGCTGGAATGTTCTTGACTGGGGCCTTTGTTTGCTGATGCTGTTGTTGCTGCTGACTCAGATTCTTGGATGTTGCTGGCTTGGGTGCTGGGCCACCTTTGACCATTGCTGCAAAGCTGACTGCAGGGCGGGTTGCCAAGCATGCCGACTTTGAAACAAATTCTTTATGAGCTTGTTTCTCAGCCAACGCCTTCTTCCTATCAGTAAGCCGTGCCTTTAGCGTTGGACAGCCTTTAAAGCTGGCTGGATGACCTTCCTTTTTGCAGTTGGCACACCGCACGTCAATTCCTGTATTTTCTGTCCGCTTACACTGTCCTGGCTCGTGTTCCTCTTTGCACTTTACGCATACGTACTGGCGTCCGCAACTGGTGGCAACGTGTCCAAAACGTTGGCAGTTTCGGCACTGCACAATGTCCTTGGACTTCAAACGCTCCCAGTGAACCCTCTGGTTCATTATTAGCGTCTTGGTGTAAACTTCGTTGATGTCACAGGTACTGGATAGTTCGACAACAAAGTTGTTGTACGTTTTTCCTTGAGCCTTCTTTGCCTTGAATTGTGACACTTTGACGACTGGAAGCCCTTCGATTCTTAGTTCGTCTTCAACTTCAATGGCTGCATAAGTGTGGTGGATTCCTTTCAATAGTAGGAGGTTCTTCCTGTCTTCTCTTGGGGTAAAGGAATTAAACTGGATCTTCCTGGTTTTCAGGAAGTTCTTGATGGTATCAAAGGATTCCCTGTTTCCAGCATTGATGATCGTCGACTTTGTGTTGCGGTTTTTAAATGTAACGCTTAGTTTTTTGTCCTTGCAGTGTCTTCTTATTTCAGCTACGTTGCCAGAGTAGCAGAAAATTGGTGGCATTCCTGGGCCCTTGGTTGGGTTTTCGGTGGTATCTTTGGATGTGGTATTCATCCGATGGCTTTGAGTGGGTTTGGCAGTAGTTGATGTTGAAGCTGGTGTTTTGGTGGCTGCTGGAACTGATGGGGCAACTGGTGTAGTTGATTTTACGGTGGCGGTTGTTGATGCAGAGTTCTTTGGGGCACTTGATATGGTTGATTCAGTTGAAATCGATGAAATAATTGCAGTTTCTTCTTCAAATTGCGGTCGTTTGGTCGGGACATCCTTTGACTTGCTTGTTTTACGGGGCCTCTTCTGCCCGGGTAGCGGTGAATGGCTTCCGTCTTCTTCGGAGCTGGTTGTTTCATTGCTTTCTTCTTCGCTGGCTGATTTCTCCATACCGATGGTGGCTAAGGAACCTTCGTCGCTGTCCATAGCTTCAGTTTCCATATTGGTATCTTTGCTGACTTCACCAGGTCTGACAATATTCATAAATGTCATACTTAGCCTTGGTCCATATTCGGGACCGAGGTCGTTGACTATCCGTTTCAGCAATGCTTCGAGGGCTGCGAATGCTGACTCCGGATTAAGTGGTTCACCCATTATTGGATTAACCTTTTTACTTTAAATTATTTTATTACACTGATTCAACACACACAACACTTATTTTAATAAAACTTTTGTTTTGCACATTAATCAGGGTGATTACGTGTTAGGGAAATCCCTTTTTTATTATTGTCTGGCAATAAACACAGGTAGCCCGCAGGTATACCTGTATCTGATCCTTTTTGTTTCGGGGTGGATTATTTTTTTAAAATCTTCCGCTGTACGTTGTTTACTGTATGACTGCACAATGCAAACTCCACAGTACACCCAATATTGCGAGGGTTGTCAATAATTTCAATGGGCAATTCCAGAGCCCCTAAAATAACATGTAATCACAACAGTAAATATTAAACGGATGTTTTATTTAGAGTTATAGAACTTTAACTCGGCAACACTATTTGAACTGGCGATGGCGGCCATTTTATCAACTGTCAAGTGATTCATTTTAGATTTGGTGTGGCATTTGAACAGGAATAGCCTGAAGCCTGAATAACGCTTCAAAATTGTGCAAATTTATTTTGAAAATCATGGTTCTGATTCCCAATTTTCATTACCGAATTTTGTTAAGGGATGAAGCTCTTTTTTGGTTGAAAGGATAGGCCAATAAACAAAGTTGCCGTATTTGGAGTGATGATAATCCTCAAGTGTATGTTGAGACACCGTTACATCCACAAAAACTGACTATTTGGTGTGCTTTACAGGTTGGTGGAATAATCGGTCCGTACTTCTTTAAAAACGATGCTGGCAAGAACGTTACAGTCAATGGTGACCGCTATACATGACTACTAAATTTTTCGTTCATCAATTGAACAACCATGATGTGGAGGAGCTGTGGTTTCAACAAGACGAAGAAACATGTTACACAGCTCGTGCCGCAATTGATTTATTGAGGGAAACGTTTGGTAGTCGCATAGTTTCACGTTACGGCCCCGTGAATTGGCCTCCAAAATCGTGGACACCGCTTGACTATTTCCTGTGGGGATATGTGAATTCGCTAGTCTACGACGATAAGCCCGAAACGATTGACCACTTGGAGGACAACATTCACCGCGTTATTGCTGATATACGGCCACAAATAATGTTGGAAAAAGTCATCGAAAATTGCACCTCCAGGTTAGAGTACGTCCGGGCCAGCCGTGTCGATGCTAGAAGTCATATTTAGATTATAATGCCAGAAGATTATCTTTGGAATAAAGTAAATTTCATGTCAATCAATAAAAACAAAATCATCTTTAATTTATTCCATTTCAAGGTTCTATACCTCTTAAAAAAACACCCTTGACATTTTACAAGTAAACGGATCTCTGGATCCGAAATTTTCACCAATTTTAATAGATGCGCAGAATAGACTAAAAATAGGACGACCATATGAGCGGTATACAGTTTTATTGGTAGTGTCAAGAATGGGTTGTCTGTTGAAAAGGGTTAATTTTGTTTTTATTTTATAACTCGATTGAATTTTATTTTACAGTAAAATTACATAATGATAATTTTTTGACAGTCGTAAGTATGTACAAAATGAGTTAATAATAAATTCTAAAATTGATTAACTTTTAAGCAATAGCTGGTTGAATTTGGCCTTTTGATTTTGCACTGTAACATTGACAGAGTTCAGTTTTTTTTTGTAATATGAACTCTATGAACCGTAGATTTTACACAAAAAAGATTATATGAAATACTTTTTTTCGTATAAGAGCAATGAAATTTTGCCCATCGACTAATGACTTTTCAATCAATTTTTTGATTAAACTTTCAAAACCAAATCCCATTAAAACGCCCCTAAAAAATTTGTCCACGTCGCAAATTTCTAGGAGATATTTAAGACGTCAAAACAAAGCACTTCACCTAAATTCAGCTTTTGTCAGACTTTTTTCATACTATTGTCATGGTTTTTCGAAAAATTTTCTCGGATAACATGCGGGAACTTATGAAAAATTCCATTCTTGCGATGGAAAATTATTTCCAATTAAAATGATTTTACTAGACTAAGCTAAGCACCGCAAAGGCAATTTTATCATCCAGTGTCTCCAATGAAATTAACAATAATTTCATCTTGGAATCTTAACAGTTCTGAACTTACTTTTAGTAACTACAAATATTCCAAGTAAATGCTTGACATTGAGTCACTGCAATGAGTAGTAGACAATACACTATCATAATGCGAGTATTAAACAGCTTTTGTATTCAATCTCTCATTCCTTAGAGTGACATATACCCAAGTAATTAGGGAAAGTTTCACAACAGCTTTCTCAAGTGTTGTTAACATACCGAGAAATTTATATCAACCCCCTTCATAAGAAAATTGATTTATCTTAATCCCATATTCCAAACTTTAGGTATAATAGAAAACTTAAGCATTTCAAAAGCATATAATCTCATATGTTATACACAAATGTAAGTATTTGTGTCTAAACTTATAAATTACCTCATTTATTCAACGTTTTTGAAGAACCAAAATGGTTATTGATATGCTCTTAAATGTCTTACGTACATACCATATACAATCTTTCAATTTGATATATGATGAGTAAGGAAAGCCCACAAGAATGTGGTGTAGCAGGATTTAAGTATTATAACTTTCAAGACTCTTTGAATTGAGATTAATTTGTTTTAAATTTTGTTGTTGTAGTTGTTTTCTATACAAATAATTCATTAGCAATTGTATTGAATTGTAAAATTTGATTGAGGATATAATGAGTTTATGGTTTGAGCTATTTTTGAAAATGTGTTTCAGTAATGATGCCAAGAAGAGCATAATTTGAAAAGAATGAAATTTTTTTTTTTTTTTTTTTTTTTTTTTGACCGTGGGTAGGCGCAAAACCTGCATCAGGCTCTATGAGGACCGGAAAACGCGTGCTCATAGAAGTGTGAGATTCTTACTACACTAAAACCACCTCCACTTCCCGATTGCAACTAAGTTGAAACTTATCTAGCAATTTATTTTTAACGAAGTTAAGTAACGTGTTGCAGGTAACTTTCCGGTGAAAGTTTCTGCTTATTCCGCGATTTTAAAGCGGTTTTGTGTTCACCGCACCAAGTCGGAAGGTTTTGTTCTTTGCAGACGGCGTACTAAATTCGACTCGTCAAGAATGTCAATAATCGTTGGATTAGCGTGATCTAATAGCCGATTTCTATGTTTTCGCGCGAAACTCTTAATTTCATCTCGAACCGTAGGAATCCCGAGATCCCTGTGAAGATCTTCGTTTCTTATATACCATGGTGCATTTACAAATGACCTAAGCAATTTATTTTCAAACGTTTGTAATTTATTTAAATTTGTATCGCAGGTACAACCCCAGAGTTGTATACCGTAAGTCCAGACAGGTTTAAGTACCTGCCTGTATAAAATCAACTTATTATCAATACTAAGCTTGGAATATTTACCGAGTAGCCAGTTCATATCTCTTAATTTACTTTTTAATTCTTCGCATTTCTTTTTTACGTGCGGCTTCCATTTTAATTTCGCGTCTAGAGTCATTCCCAGATATTTTGCTTCATTCGCAAATGGTACACGACCGGTATTAAGAAAGACGGGCAATCTATTTATTTTTTTATACGTAAAGTCCACGTGGACTGACTTTTGTTCATTGAGCGCTATTCGCCATGTTTTTGTCCACTCATTAACATTATTAAGAGCATTTTGTAATTTAATCGTAGCTTCGTTAATCGTTTTGCCTACTGCTAGTATTGCAGTATCATCAGCAAACGTTGCTACGAAAGTGTCTTCTGTTTGAGGTATATCACGTGTAAATAGAAGGTACAGAACTGGACCTAAAACACTACCTTGTGGTACCCCAGCCACTATTTCTTTGAAATTAGAATATTCATTTCCGTGTCTTACACGAAAAAGTCTGTTTTCTAGATATTCGTTAAGAATTTTATAAAGTCCTTCAGGCAGAACTTGTCGTAATTTGAATTTGAGGCCTTCGTGCCACACCTTGTCAAACGCTTGCGACACATCCAAAAAGACCGTCGAACAGATTTTCTTTTCTTCAAGAGCTCTCTCAATTACGTCAGTTATTCTATGCACTTGATCAATTGTTGAATGGTTGCTTCTAAATCCGAACTGATGTTCAGGTATTAATCGTTTCTCTTCTATTATAGGCTGCAGGCGCAGGAGTAGTATTCTTTCAAAAACTTTCGATATTATTGGAAGAAGCGAAATCGGTCTGTAAGAATTCTTTTCGTGAGATGGTTTACCAGGTTTCAAAACCATTATGACTTCCGCAACTTTCCATTGGCTTGGAACATATTCTAGCCTTAGAGCGGCATTTATTATATAAAGGAGGTTAATTAATCCTTTATTAGGAAGCATTTTTAATATTTCCGCTGTTATTAAGTCATACCCCGGAGCTTTATTAGACTTAAGCTTCTTTATTTCTCTGTTCAATTCAGCAAGCGTAGCATTTCTGGTTCTGTAATTTTCACTTGAGCTAAAACTCATATTAATATTTTCATTGAGTGCTTGCCCATCGGAAGGTTTAAATGTTTCTTCCAGGTAATCGGCGAATACTGCCGTTTTCTCTTTGTCACTTTTAGCCCATTCGTTTTGGCTTTTCTTAATCGGGGGTACTGGAAGCTTTGGTTTTTTCGTTGTTTTTATAGCTTTCCAAAGTGAGTAGTTGGATTCTTTCCCAGCTGACAAGCTTTCAAGGTAATTTTCAACTTCACGGTTTTTGAAATCTGATATCGCTGTTTTTAGCACATTACACAAGCGATTTAAATGAGCTTTGTGTTGAGGAGCACGGGTTCGCTGCCATTTCTTACGTGCTTTTCGTTTATCTTTTATTAAGTCTTTTATTTCCTGCGGATATTTTATATCTTTATAGCACGGGGTAACCCTTTGATAAGGTGTGTTATTCCACGCTGCCTTTTGTATTATATCAACAAAGGCATCTACTGCATCTTCAAGCTCAAGAGGCGTTTGTAATGATACCCTCAATTCAACGTTGTCCTCGATATCTTTCTTAAATCCTTCCCAGTTAGTTTTACCGTTTGTTAACCTGGGTGGTTTTTCAATTTTGACAAGGCTTTCGCTCATAGTGAGTATGACTGCAGAATGATCTGAGAAGAGATCATGGCCTTCTGAGATTTCAATACGGTTAGAGGGTATTCCTTTTACCATAAACAAATCGATTAAGTCAGGTATTTTTGACGGATCAGTTGGCCAGTAAGTTGGCTTTCCGGTCGAATGAAAATCGCAATTATTTTCCATTCCTGCCTCATATAGCATTCGACCCTTTTGAGATATGCATCTTGAAGCCCAAAAGGTGTGCTTTGCATTAAAATCGCCACCAACAATTAAGTTTGGGCTTAGCGATTTTATCAATGTCGTAAATTCACTCTTATCTATTTTGCAACGTGGAGGCAGGCGCGGATACAGGGGGGGGGCAATGGGTGCAATTGCCCCCCCCTGGGCAAGAACGAACGAAGCATAAAATATGAATTTAATAAAATGTAACCAAATAAAAGGTTATTTCGTTACACGTTTATAAATTTTTTTCTTGGCAGCGCAGTGTTGCAGCAATGAGTGGTTGTTCGTTGGCCGCTGGCTGACGAGGTTCAGTTAAGAAAAGTTCCGCTATGTTCAAATAGCGCCTTCGAATAGACTGAGTGGAGAGCTTATAACTTCAGTTTTAGATCTCGATATTCAAAGTTAAGGTCAGTCTTTAATTAAAAGATGAATATCAGGCTACATTATCTACTGTATAACATTTGGTGAGAAAAGCAGATTGAATCCCAAATAAATAATAAAATAAAGAATAAAAAATTTCACAGTTTGAAAAATGATGTTTTAAAAAGATATTTCTTCAACTCCAACCCTTTCCTACAAATTTGTTAGTGGTTTTTTATACATACTTAAATGTAACGGGAGAGGCAACAGGGGCACTTATCTAAATTTTCAAACTTGAAGTTGATTTTAATAAAAAAAAAAAAATTAATCTTAAAAATACGTCGAATTACGAGTAATAAGCTTCAAATGCTCGGATCTGCGATGCGTGCAGACGTGCTGCGCATTATGTTTCAGTCATAAGATACGTTTTTGATGTGAGGATTTTGTCGTTTTTATGGATGTGTTTTAGGAAATTCCGTGTTCCATATTATAAAACTGGCAGAGAGTGCGAATCCAACGAAGAAGATTGGAGAGGAACCAGGAAACGACGACAGCAGTCACTGCCGAAAAGAAGTTGGATGGAACTTTTATATCTAAGAAAAGAATAGTTGTTTTGGCTTGGATTGTCAAATGATTGACATTTTTCGCCGCGAATATTGCTATTGTATGCTATTGCTATTGTATCGAACTGCATGAGTCTGGCAACTCTGTAGTCGATGTTTTGAGCTTATATGTATGAAACATTTATATCAAAACTAAACGAAGGCTAAGTATATTGTTAATAAAATGTATAACGAAAGTATAACAAATTCACAATCGAGAAGGTCGGACGGAAAGATTTAATAAAGAGTGGTGTTTTCTTTGTATTTTCCACTATAGGTAATCTGTGTTATATTTTAATGTCGGAAAGTTTGGTTTGTATCGATGGACGAAGGCATGAAGTCTGAACAAACGATACGGTTCATCTCGGTTTTGATCTATAATTTTAGTTTAGCTAAAATACAACTATATTCAAATTAATGCAATGGTTTTGTTTGCGCAAAATCTTTTTAATCAACGTCCTTCAATTTCCTTGCAAACGCAATTGACGTTTATGAACACGTTCTCCGGTTTCTCAATATTTTTGCTGCCAACTCGATTTTTCTTCTGCAGAATTGCACCACACATGATTTTTTCGAACATATGACTTTAGAGAACTGCATTATCGAACACAATGCTTATACAGTAAAGTTGAATTTGCCTTTCCTAACACAAGACTTCGGAGTTTGCGTTTGAGAACATTCTGCATTTTTTGACGCTGATGACGTTCTCGAAAACGGCCTTTTACTAGCAAGGTTAGGTTAGGTTGCCAGCTTAAGAAGAGGCTTGAATTTTCACTCGAACTCGGACGTCATGTGTCTGAATAGGAACATACCACTGTACCATTATGTTTTTCGAGCATAATTGTAGAGTTGTGTAGATCCAGAGGGAACTAAAAAACGCTGTACAGACACCATCCTATAGTTACAAACTGCAAAACTGCAATTCACAAACTTCAAAGTACACGCTGTTGAGAACTACTTTGGCAGTTTATTGCTTTCTTCAAATTTATAACTCATCAACTCACATTGCTTTGTGTGACCAGGCGTGTAGAGCGGTATGGTGCACTCAAATTTTCTATAGACCTCAACTAGATTTTGGAAACTCACGAAAATTGCCCCCCCCTGGACGAAATCCTGGATCCGCGCCTGCGTGGAGGGCAATATATCGAAGAGATATTGAGAAGAATGTTTTTAGTTCTAACCTGAACACTACTCAATTGCATCGATTCTACCTCTATTTTCAGGCCTATCGAGTGTTCAATGCACTCTTTTATATATAACGATGATCCACCCCTTGCTTTATTTGAAGGATGAACAGCGTGGTAGTCAAGAAACCCGTGGATTTTAAGATTTGATTCATTTTTGGCATGCGTTTCTGATATCAAACATATGTCGATATCATTTTCCTGCATATACGTCTCTAATTCTCCAAGTTTTTGCCATAATCCGTTGGCATTCCACGTAAGAATTTTAAACTTTTCCATCATAAATTTTTTGAGAGAGATTTGGGTCGAAAACTATTTTCGAGCTTACTTAACCTATCAAAGATAAGTTTATTTGTGTCACATTGATCCTCAAGTTTTGACAGAATTATTGAAAATACTTTGAAACCGGGTCGGTTTCAGTGTCGTTGTTTACGGGTATTTTTTTAGCCGCTATTTGGGCATATGTTTCTGCATTTCCTTGCTTTGATATATTCTCCGAAGGTATTGACACTGTTTTCTTTTCCTTACGGATAATAGGTTTTGGAGCTTTATTAGATTTGGAACTCTTGGGAACTACGGTTTCTATTTGCCTTTGTGGGTTTCTTTGTGTTTTGGCTGATTTTGATCGCCGCTTTTGTAATTCTTTAGCTACTTCGCAGCCTCTATAGTTTGCCGGGTGATTTCCATTACAATTAATGCACGTCGGTGGACTTTCATTTTTTCCGATGCAGTCAACGGTTAAATGCTTTCCGGCGCATTTTACACACCTTGGCTCTTTTTTGCAATAAGTTTGGGTGTGATTGAATTCTTGACAGCGTTTACACTGAGGGACTAACCTTGTGCTCTTTCTTAGAGGTTCGATCTTAACTACGATGTTTAGAATTGTTTTGATTTTATAAATTTCATCTAGTTTTTCAGTCTTATCGAACGAAAGTATAAATAGTGGAAGACCACGCTGTACCACTTTTGTTTCACCCTCTTTTGTCTGTTTCTCTCTTTTGACGATGTTAATTGCATCTAAGATTTTGAAGTTGCGCTCTTTTAGATCACTAATGATATCGTCTTTTGAACATGATGCGTGTAAGCCTCTCGCCACAACACGTAAGGGTCTTTCCGACTTATTTTCAAAGGTATACCACTCTACTTTTTCTTCGTTTAGTTTTCGCGACAGAAGGCGATAACTTTCGGGGTCTTTCACACATACTTTCCATTTGTTGTTATTGAGCGAAATAACTTTAAAAGCCGATGGTAGTAATGCCTTTAATATGGTTTGCAACTTGTTATACTCCTCAATACCGATAACATTTATCGGTGGCGGGGGCCGTTCCTTAACAGGTTTTTCTTTTACTGTCGCATGTTTTGGTGAAACTATTATTTCAAAAGACGAGGCTGCCTCAGGTGAAGAGCCAGCTTTACGCTTTTTACTTAATCTTTTCTTTGAGGACTTTTCCGTTTCACGTGCTAGCTCTTCTTCGTCTGTTTCATATCTAGAATTATTGACTTCTGGCAAGCTAGCTTTGGAGTTTATTTGAGAATTTTTGCCTTTCAACATCTCATTTTCTTTTCGAAGAAGATCGACTTCTTTCTTTAGCTCTTGATAAAGTTCCATTACTTCATCAAGTCTTCGTCGAAGTTCGTTATTATCTTTTTCAAGATTTTCTGTTTTATCTGAGTCTTTTTTGGCGCGCGCTGGCGTGACGGGTGGACTCTTTTGCCCGAATTTGGATGGTTTTATACTCGATTTAGATGGTGGTGATCGAGATACCCTTGCACTTTTAAGGAAGGGATTTATTAAATGCAATAATTGGCTCTCCCCAGAATCCATAGAGCCGACCTCCGAAGAGGGTGGATTTTCCAGTGAACCTGGACTGCCACCTGGGGTACTATATCTTATTGTTTTGCTCATTGCATAGTTATGTATACATCAATCTCAGTATACGGAGTTTGGATTTTAGTCGCCTCTTACGACAGGCATGCCTACCTCGGTATATTCTTGCTCCTTACCCGCAGGGGAATGAAATGATATCGAAAAATGGTCAGCGGGCTTACGGGAATACGATGCATATATTTTCCTCAAGAGCTTCAATGCCAAAATTTGAAAGGAGACACCTTCGGCTGATAAGTTAGTAAGTTAGTTAGCAAAGCCTCCACATAGAGACAAATGACAACAGCATCCGACTAATAGACTTTTTAGAAGCTCGTAATTGGGTGATAAGTATAGCACTAGGTTTCCACGGATAGGAGTTCCCAAAGCAACCTAACACCCCCCAAATTTTCAAAACGCCAATCAAATCTACCATTTGCCAATCGATACAATGCACGTTTCTTACATTATTTTAGACGTGCGTACTTTCGAGGGACAGACGGTGACTCCGACAATTTAGTTGTTGCGTCCAGGTTCAGAATAAAATAAATAAGTTGGGTAGCGCAACAGCTGATGGAGAACCAGGGCCTAGTGACTTACAACTTTCAACCATTCCTGTGTGCGTGTTGTTGGCAGGAATGGAGGGGACCTACATTTTTTTGCTGAGTCCGAATGGCTTAATGAGAAACACTTATTCATAACAAGTGAGCTCTTGGAGGATTTGTCAGTTCTTCGCAAGAGGCAGTACCTCCGATAAAACATTTCTGTTTTTAGGTGGCACGGTCCAGGTTCAGAACTAGACTGTCAAACTGAAAGAAGTTGACGTTAGATGCCTTAGCATACCTGTGCCGAGATTCAGCTAATTCGAAACCGCAGGGAGTGAGTGAGATGAGTCACTTTTCGTCGAAAATCGATTCAGTTAGCAAAAGTGAGTAAGTGAGCGAGTGAAATGAAATTTCAGAATACTCGCCATATATTTCCGCAGTGACTTGGTGTATGTGTTGGTAAATTTTCCAGTTTTGGATAGGTATGTGTGCTTTTCTCAAGAATTCCTATTCATGGATAGGAAATGAAATAAAAAACAACAATGTAGATAAAAATAACTACCCTTTTATTGATTGTAAAATCTTATTTTATTATCATATGTACATACATATGTATAATCGAATTATATTTCTCAAAAAAAAAACACACATTCAACTTTAATTACGACAAAAACAATAATTGATTCAAAGGATACTCCATTTTTAATATTTCAATGATTACATTGTTGTATTTGTTATTTCATTTCGCGTCCATTAGTGGTGATGCGAAACAGAATATCAAACGTACGAGTGTGACAAGGAGGTTAAATTTAACTATTATAATAATTATTTGTCCCATGTTCGAAACTAAATTCGAACTTACTCATTTCACTTAAATAGCTGAATCACTTTTGGGAGTGAAGTGTGATGAGTCAGCGAGTTAGGCAAGTCATCTCATCTTACTCGCTGAAATAGCTGAATCTCGGCACCCCAGTGCCTACAGTACAGAGAGCACCTGAGCGAGGTTTCGACTTTGAATTCACTTGCCGCATATACCAACAATCAGTGGTTCCGGTATCGTGAGGTCATCAAAGATGCCCTCAAAACCATAAATTTTTACCGACAAGTCCAGAAATTGATGAGGATGAAGTTGAATGCGTGCATTTTAAACAGTTGACAGAAAATGAACATGCAATAGTACTGCAGCGTAAGACAAGTGCAGCAAGATACAATACTCAGGCAAGAAAAATAGAGGAGAACAAGACAGGAAGAAGAGGGAAAAACCCGGATTTTTTTTATAAATATCCAAGCCACTCTCTGCTTATTTTATGAACCGAAAGCAGGCTTTTCGAATCAGTGAAGGTAACCTTGTCACTGAGGAAAAGGGAAGAGTAGATGATGTCTGCTAAAAGAGCATCAGGTAGAGCCAATAACAAAGTAAGAAGAGAACCCCACAATCAATAAAGGCTCAGTGCACAAAGTATAGAAGAGGAAAACTTTGCTATAAAGCAGCTTAAGAAGACTGCTGACGATCTGATGGATTACCAGCAAAGCACTTCAAACACGGAGATGATGTATTGAAAAGGTGTATTCATCAACTCAACAATCAAGTTTTGTTGAAAGGAAATATAACCGATGATTGGGCTATAAGCTCCGCATGTCCCATCTACAAACAGGACAGGTGATCCTCTGATAAGCATCGCATCCAACGTACTTCATCAGCATTTTGAGCAGTTCTGTAATATTACATATAATCGACAAGTACCAGTATGGCCAGGCCATATCGACCGTATACATTGTATTCACTCTTAGGCAAATCCTGGAAAAGAGATTGAGACTCAGCATCTATTCAGCGACTTCAAAGCCGCATATATGATAGCATTCATCGTCAGGAACTCTATATGGCGATGGCTGAACATGGAATCCCAGGAAAACTGATCCAGTAGTGTCACCAAAATGAGATAAAACGTCACTATTGATACCTAGCAAAAACTTAGAAGTTGTCAAGGAGTTCATGGAAGCAAAACTTAAATGGAAAGTGCCATACAAATAGAAACAAATTAAATATAAACAGGAAAATAAAATTAATTATTGGTTGCTAAAGGAAACAACTGAGACCAATCTCTTCAGAACAAAGTATAGGTATGGAGTATATGGTAGTGCTATATAAACATGGTACCTACTAAAGCCTATTTACCAGATGGCATCCAATTATGGGGCTGTCAAAGAAAATAAATGCAGAAACTTTCCGAAAAATTCCACAAAAGTCCTTCGTGGAATAATAAATGTGCCTTGATGTCAAATAAATAGCATAGCAACTTATGTAGGTATATCGTAAGTCGTAACCTTCAAAATAGAAAAGGTGACAGAAGTTGTTAGAAAGCATGCTGTATCCAGGCGCGGATCCAGGAATCCAGTTTGGAGGGGGTCATGAAATTTTAACATCAATAAGAACTGCTTAGCAAAAGTCCAGCTTAATCATGGCTTCATTCCAGTCGAAAGCTTGATCAGGGAGAATCTTAAGACTTAATCGGACTCCCGCTTATATGTAGTTTGAGCTAGAAACTATATTCATCAACAAGATTTAGCTTCATTTCATACTTTTAGGACAATGATGAGGATAAGATAAACATTTAAGATTGGAAGCGAAATTGACAGCTCAAACTGAGCACAAAACAGCATACCTTTCACTTTTAAGAAATTGCGAAATTCCGAAAAAAAAATCATTCATAAAATTTGCAATTTGGCAATTTTTTTTAATTTACGGCCCAAGTTGATCACAATACAGCATAGCGAAAATGGCGGTGCCAACTTCACGCACAAGCACATTAAGAAACGTAGACATCCGAGTAATATTTTTAGAAAATTTAAAATAAGCAACTTACATAGATCTTCTACTATAAAATGTTCAAAAAAAGAATGCTATCTTTTTTGATAGGTGCATCTGCAACAAAATGTCTGTGGCACCCAAAACCATTTTCTTTTCAATTGAAAATAAAACAGAGTTAAGTAAATAAAATGTTTAAAATGCTATGATAACTTGTTATCAAAACTACTATACAGGGTATCACACAGTTACCACCGCAGATGAAAACCATGGATTACTGAAAAACTTAAGAGGTATTTTTCTCGTTTTCGTTTTGCTTTCGAGTTATAACGGATTTTATGATTAAGGGTCCCGTTTGCTTAAAATAGCTTAATCTTTGTCAAACTACGGCAGAGTCTTATTTTTTGCGATGATGGTAACTGTGGGGAACTATTATTATTAATTCGGATGGATATCAAAGACAATTTAGCAATCCTCGAGGGCTAGTAGTAATTTTTGATCAATATTTCTTTGCTGTCCATTTCATTGAGAAACTTGGCTTTGTTAAGAAAATAGAAGTTAACCATTAATAAGGTCATGTTTTTCGTATAAATAGTAGATTACTAACAAATATGGAATAACCCAAAAAGATTTTCTCTGTCTTCTAATTTTTTGAATAATTAGTAAAGATTACTCGTGTTTGTTATTGTTTTCGCTGGAGCTCTCTCTCCCCCCCTGAATCCGCCACTGGCTGTATCCAGTGGCGTCTTTAGGCATGGGCCCGGTGGCCAGGGCCCAGGGCCCCGTGATTTAGGGGGCCCCCTGTACCACACCAGTATACCAACCAATGGTCATTTTTGAAAGTATGTGAAATTGAGATTGGATTTATCTGGCTCTAGTAAAATAAATGAAAGAGCAATATTTTCACATCCTTATCATGAAAGATGGTTGGATGTTGTAGGAACTGGGGGCCTCGAGCTGTAATCTTTTCCTACACATCAAGTGCTTACAATACCTCCAAGTTGGTAGCCGCCGGATACTGGTCTTGGCTTTATGCCAGGACTTGCTAAACTTGTAAGTGCGAATGTTGATCAAGTAAAGAATTGCAACATTAAACCCATGGCCCTACAGATTGGAGGTTAGTGCTTTGGGCTAACGACCCGGCCACAGTAAAAAAGCCAATTGTTATGAGAGAGACGCAAGAAGCCTCGGATAACGACCCCCCTCAAATGGCAACCAGACCCGGAACGAAAATGGACTATGATCTACGAGTATGCACCTGGAATGTAAGGACACTCTACACACCAGGTGCTACTCAAAAACTTGAATCTGTCCTCTCGCGGTACAAGGCAGACATTACCGCGATCCAGGAGATACGATGGATAGGATCAGGTATAACGAAAAGAAAAGATTGCGACATTTATTACAGCTGTCACCAAAGACTGCACATGCTAGGATGCGGATTCGTCGTGGGAAATCGACTCAGATCAAAAGTCATCGATTTTAAGCCGATAAGCGATCGCCTGGCTGTGATCCGCATCAAAGCTACCTTCCAAAACATCAGCCTAATATGTGCACACGCCCCTACCGATGAAGCTGAGGAGTCTAACAAGGAGGAGTTTTACGACCTTCTGGACGGAGCCTACGGAGCCTGTCCGGAGTACGATGTCAAAGTCGTGCTCGGAGACTTCAATGCTAAAGTCGGAAAGGAAAACATCTTTGGCGGATTAGTTGGAAAGCACAGCCTCCACGAAACGACAACAGACAACGGCTTCCGACTAATCGACTTTGCTGCAGCTCGTAATACGGTGATAAGTAGCACTAGGTTCCCCAGGCGAAGGATACACACAGCAACCTGGCGATCTCCAGATGGTCGAACGGCCAACCAAATCGACCACGTGCTAATTGGCGCAAGGTACGCATCGAACATCTTGGACGTGCGAACTTTCCGAGGTGCAAACGTGGACTCTGACCACTTTCTTGTTGTGACAAAGTTCAGAGCCCGACTGTCCAACGAAAAGAAAACGAAGACCGCCCAAAGAAAGAAGTTCAACATCGCATGCCTTAGCACATCTGAGAAAGCCAGAGACTACAGTGAGCAATTGACCGGGAAAACTCTCTGCCGTACACCCAGCCACAAGCGTCAACAACCAGTGGAACCAGTATCGCGACATTATTAAAGAGACAGCCGAGACCACCATAGGCTATCAACCACCCAGAAAAAAGAACCCGTGGTATGATGATGAATGCGCGATATTGAAGCAGGAGACGGAAAATGCACGAATGCAAATGCTGCAACGGAAAACAAGAGCAGCAAGAGAGGAGTACCGTGAAAAGAGAAGGAAAGAGAAAAAAACCCTGCGTAGAAAGAAAAGAGCATCCGCAGCCTCTCAGCTCAAGTATCTCGAAGAGTCCAGCACCGCCACCAACACCCGCCGGTTCTACAAAACAGCCAAGCAACTGGCATCTGGTTATAGGACTGGCACGCAAGCTCTTCGAAACAGCGAAGGGAACCTAGTCACCGAAGCACAGGGAATTGTAGACGTGTTTAAGCAGCATTTCCAGCAGCTGCTTAATGGGCATTATGTAGAGGAGGCGACAGGGAACAAAGAAGCATTAGACCAGTCAATGAAGATCCAGTCCCAGCACCCAGTACTGAAGAGGTTAAGAAAGCCATCCACAAGCTTAAGAACAACAAATCCGCCGGCTCGGATGGCCTACCAGCGGAACTCTTCAAGTATGGAGGAGATGTTCTGGTAGGGTGCATGCACCAGCTCATCAACCAAGTTTGGGAGGAGGAAAGTATGCCCGACGACTGGTCAAATAGCTCCATATGCCCAATCTACAAAAAAGGCGATCCTATGTCCTGCAAGAACTACAGAGGCATATCCCTGCTTAATGTTGCCTACAAGATCCTATCCAACGTACTATGTGAGCGTCTAAAACCTTTCTGCAACACTATGATCGGCACGTACCAGTGTGGCTTCAGCCAGGCAGATCAACGATAGACCAAATCTTCACATTGAGGCAAATCCTGGAAAAGACCAACGAATTTCAAGTCGAGACCCACCACCTATTCATCGACTTCAAAGCCGCATATGATAGCATAAGTCGCCAAGAGCTTCTATTGGCGATGTCGGAACTCGGGATCCCGAAAAAACTGATCCAGCTATGCCGCATGACGTTACAAAATACGCGGTGCAAACGTGCAAATGGGTAACAGCTCATCCGAGTTATTCCAGACGTGTACAGGGTTCAGACAAGGAGATGCGCTATCATGTGATTTCTTCAATCTAGTCCTGGAGCAGATAGTGCGCAAGAGTGGTGTTAACATGGAAGGCACTATCTTTAACAGGTCTTCTCAACTGCTTGGTTATGCGGACGACATCGACATCATCGGCCGTTCCAAGAGAGCTGTACTTGAAGCATTCACAGCTATTGATGAACAGGCGAAACGCGTTGGTCTTGAAGTGAATGAGGACAAAACAAAGTACATGCTATCAACAAACAAAGCCTCATCTGTCCATCGCCTAGGACAAAACGTCACTGTTGGTAGCAGTAATTTCGAGGTAGTCAAGGAGTTCACCTACCTCGGAACAAACATCAATCCCACGAACGACACCTTAGTGGAAATCCGACGAAGAATTACCCTAGCGAACCGCTGCTACTTCGGTTTGGCCAAACAAATGGGTTCAAAACTCCTTTCTCGAAAGACAAAGTGCACGCTATACAAAACTCTAATTTTACCAGTTCTACTCTACGGTGCCGAGTGCTGGACGATAAGTAAAAAAGGGGAATTGATCCTGGGCACTTTCGAGCGAAAAATTCTACGGCGGATATTTGGTCCTATATGCGAGGAGGGCGATTGGAGGAGAAGATTCAATCGTGAACTGTACGAGCTGTACCAAGATGTGGATGTAGTCCAAAGAGCCAAAACACGTCGACTACATTGGCTCGGCCACATCGAGCGAATGGACAACAACGCTCCAGCCAAGAAAATCTTCGAATCCCAGCCCCCAGGTTCGAGACGACCAGGAAGACCGAACCTCCGCTATAGGGACCAGGCGGTCACAGACGCAAGAGCGCTTGGTCTCGACGACTGGAGGGAGCGTGCGAGGGACCGCAACCGATGGAAGACCGCAATATCTCAGGCAGAGACCCTTCATGGATCGGGAGCCGGATAAGTAAGTAAGTAAGTATCATGAAAGATTCTTAATACCTACTCTTAAAACTTTTTAACATTTTTCCCAAACAAAAATATTTTAAGTTATTTATACCAAAAAAATAAAAATAAAATGAAATCCAAGAAAAGTTCAACTTTTGAATAAAATTATTACAATTGAATAAAAACTACGTCTTTCGAAACGAAAATGTCCACACAAAACAAGTTGTATTGAATCTTGGATTTGGAGGAATAGGAGTGTTAACCGATGTGCCTTTATTATGATTTTTGTTTACTTTGACAATATTTGTTCACAGTCTTTTTTTTTACGTATTTGCTATTTTTTTATTGATCAAATTGTGGGGTGGTTTCAATTTTGTTCCTATATGTTTTCGGTGGTGCTAAATCCGAGTTTTTCACTTATGGCCCGAAAACTATTAATTATTCTTAAAAAACATCTTAAAACAATTGAAGGCATACACAGTTTCCAAAAAAATTCCGTTTAAGATTTGTTTCCACGACAACCTGTTTGGACTCAAGTCTGAATTGAAAATGGATGTATTTTAAGTGTTCCAAAAATTCATTCGGAAACACTATATTTAATAACACTGTATAACAAAATTTTAATTTCAAAATGATTCAAAATATACTTTAATGATGTTATTTGAAGTTCTGAATTCGAATCTGGCCTCAGACTTGCTCTAGCATTTCACGTTTTTGATATATTCAAATCTAAAATTTTGAAAAGGAAGTATTTTTTTGAAGATTTTGGGTTATATTATTTCTCTAGGTAGTTTCTTTTTTAATAAATTTCTATGGTCATTCTGAAGTATAAAAATTTCCCTTCAAAACTCTACTTCAATCTTTCAAATAACTTCTTTCGTCTTTAATAAATTATTATTAAGTTATTACCCTTCGTCTTAAACTACCTAATAGGGTTTTGTAGGGGCAGCAAAAATACGCCAATATTCAAATAGGGGTTGAGCCCCAGTGCGCATTTTTGCATAATTTTTTTGTATTTCTTTCCATGTTGGGTCACGAAATTTTGGTCGCAAACCTCAGATTCAAAAACATAATGAGGACAAAAATCGAAACTACCCAGCAAAGCAATTCACATGGATGGGTGATCTGATTGACATCAATTAAAAGATTGTCCCTTACAATAAGTTCGTTCGTTGAAGTTTACCCAGGGTTGACCCAGGTTTTATTGACAACCTGGGGGAGTTGTCAAAAAAAACCTGCGTTTTTCAATTCTCAAAAAACACTTTCAATTGTAATGTTGACACGGTTTGACCATCTGGAGATCGCCAGGTTGCTGTGTGTTTCCTTCGCCAGGGGAACCTTGTGCTACTTATCACCCTATTACGAGCTGCAGCAAAGTCGATTAGTCGGAAGCCGTTATCTGTTGTCGATTCGAGGAGGCTGTGCTTTCCAAATAACCCGCCAAAGTTGTTTTTCATTCCGTACTCTGGAGAGGATCCGTAAGCTCCGTCGAGGAGGTCCTTAAACTCCTCCTTGTTATACTCCTCAGCTTCATCGGTAGGGGAGTGTGCACATATTAGGCTGATGTTTTGGTAGGTAGTTTTGATGCGGATCACAGCCAGGCGATCGATAATCGGATTAAAATCGATGACTTTCGATCTGAGTCGATTTCCCACGACGATTCCGCATATCATAGCATGTGCAGTATTTGAGGATGACAGCTGTAATAAATGTCGCAATCTTTTCGTTATTCCTGATCCTATCCATCGTATTTCCTGGATCGCGGTAATATCTGCCTTGTACCACGAAAGGACAGATTCAAGTTTTTCAGTAGCACCTGGCGTATTAAGTGTCTTTACATTCCAGGTGCATACTCGTAGGTCATAGTCCATTTTCGTTACGGGTTTGGTTGCTATTTGAGGGGGTCGTTATCCGCTTCCCTCTCATAACAATGGTTTTTTTTTTACTGCGTTCGGGTCGTTCGTTAGCCCAACGAACTAACCTCCAATCTGTAGGGCCATGGGTTTAATGTTACAATTCTTTCCTCGATCAACATTCGCACTTACAAGTTTTAGTTTAGCAAGTCATCACAAAAAGCCAAGACCAGTATCTGGTGGCTACCAACTTAGAGGTATTGTAAGCACTTGATGTGGAGGAAAAACAACATCCAACCACCTTTTTTACAAATTTTTTATATTAAAGTAAAAAAAAGGTTAGTCGTCCCATCTTCCTTTGTCCTTTTAGAATTTGATTACTTACATACAGGAATATGCTGATTAATAGGCAGAAGTTACCGAATCAGGTATATGTTTGGTATATTTTTGGAAATTTTCGACAACTTTAGCAGCTTCTGGTACTACTTTGTCTTCCACTTAGCGTTCTGCAATATTGAAATCTTTTCTTTAAACCACTCTTCATTAAATTAAAGTGCGTAACCGTTTGAGAGTAAAAAGACGATGTTACGTATGGCAACACTGGCCATACGAGCCAAATATAATTGTGAAATGAAATGTATTTTTAGTCTCGAACAGCTTCTTGCTGGGAGAGCAAATGTTTATACTTCCGTGGAGTCGGATAAATAAATGTGGGTTTTTTTGTATATTTTTTCCCACGATAAAAGTTATTCGTTTTTAATTATTGGTGGAGTTTAAACATTATGGTCCTTCGAGTCGCGATTATAAAAAAAAAATCGGAAAAATCGGAGTGAAAATTGTGAAGTGTTGTGGAAAAATTTATCAACCAGGAGGTTGAATCCAGGAGGTGAATTCAGGAAAAGGTTTGGATTGGAGGCAAACTGCACATAAGGATATGGGCAGCCCATCCATTATTTATAATCTCTATTTTTTCTACTAAAAACACTTTTTCTTAAAAAATTCTATGATGACTTACAATCATCTTTTTCAGCTTTTTCTTGGTGATTTACAACCACCTTTTTCAGCTTTTTTTTGGTGATTTACAACCACCGTTAGGTAGGTCGTATTTTTTTTCGTTGGCGTCTGGTGCCTTACAACCACCAGTTTAATTTTTGCGTATGGTGCCTTACAACCACCATTAGGTTTTTGCGTGTAGAGTCATGCTACCACCTCGAATATTTTTGTTGTTGATTATTTACTAATACGTAGTTTATTAGTTTCATATGTATATGTATACCCAAATAAATCTGCGAGTGATTTACAACCACTAGCAAATTATTGGCAGGTATTTAAAAAAAATGCAAGCAAGATCATGCATCGGAGAGGAGTGTGTGCTGAATTCTCACACAAATGCAGTAAAAGAGAACGATAATGCGGGAGCATTCACTCGTTCCCAATACAACGGAGAAAAAACAACCATCCAATTCAGCAATCATCCAAAATATTATACACACTATTGCAAGATGGGAAATGTGTCTGCTTGTGGAGAGAGAAAAAAAATGTGTATCTCAATCTAAACAAGGGGATTCATTTTCATTCAAGTGTGTTCAGTCGCCAAGTAAGAAACAAATTTTTAAGTGCGTAAAATCAAAAATATAAATAAAAAAAATGAAAGTCAAAAACAAGAATAAAAAAGGTAAAATGTATAAAGTGGTTTAATCTAATTGTAAAGAGGAAGTTTTTTTGTCCAAGAAAATATAAAAAGTGTGTGTGTTTAGATAGGTAGAATAAGAAAAAATATTGGCTATGGAGTGAACTGCAAAATAATTTAAACGTTTTGGCAAATAAAAACTGCAATAATTAAGTTCCAGGAGGAAATTCTATTTAGTTAAATAATTAAAATAATTTATCTGTGGAGTTATCGGGAGAAATTAATAAAGAATGTAAATATTCATATATATTCATTTATATCTAGCGATGTGCGTCGTCGCCATCAGGAGAATATAAGCAGGAGCTAAAACATGAAAGTGTGAATGTGTGTGTGACAATTAGTTACATTTGGATACAGTGGAATGTTTGGCATTTTTTTGCTGGTCAAAACATATGCTTTTACTATGGAGTTGTAGGTGCTCTTTTTTGGGAAAAAATGAGCACAAATACAGTAATATGTTTCGGAGAGGAAATGAAAAAGTTAATTTAAAACAATTAAATTGAGGAGTCAATGGAGTATATGCTACTATGTTATTTGTTTCTAGGAAGAAAACTAATTTAAGTAACATAAGCTTTTAAATTTATTGCAAAGGAGTTTGCAATAACTTTATGGAGTTTTTGCCAATAACGTTTAGATAGGTATATATATACCAATATTAAACAAGTCTATTGAGCATTCAATAAAATTAAGGAGTATTAATTTTGTTTTGGAGACAGCAAATTGTCTTCTTTACAAATTATTTTGGAATTATTATTTGGAAGAAAAATTCTAATAAATATTAAAAATATTGTTGGGAAACAAGAGACTATTTTTTAATATGTAATTTACCTAGGAGGGAAGGAGACCGGAGAGGATAATGGGCTGAAGGCTCTTTTAAATATTTATAGTTATTTTGCATTGGAGTAGGAGTATTCTAGGAAGAATTGGAGTGGTGTTTAGCGTAGCATAATTGGTGCTGAGATCGCAAACACAATAGGAGAAAATTCTCTCGAGGACGTGAGAATTATTCTAGGAAGAATTGGAGTGGTGTTTAGCGTAGCATCTGTGGGATGCAGGGATCGCAAACACAATAGGAGAAAATTCTCTCGAGGACGTGAGAGTTATTCTAGGAAGAATTGGAGTGGTGTTTAGCGTAGCATCTGTGGGATGCAGGGATCGCAAACACAATAGGAGAAAATTCTCTCGAGGACGTGAGAATTATTCTAGGAAGAATTGGAGTGGTGTTTAGCGTAGCATCTGTGGGATGCAGGGATCGCAAACACAATAGGAGAAAATTCTCTCGAGGACGTGAGAATTATTCTAGGAAGAATTGGAGTGGTGTTTAGCGTAGCATCTGTGGGATGCAGGGATCGCAAACACAATAGGAGAAAATTCTCTCGAGGACGTGAGAAATTATTCTAGGAAGAATTGGAGGGAGGTGTTAAGCGTAGCAGCTATGGGATGCAGGGATCACAAACACATTTGGAAAAATTCACTCGAGGACGGGAGAATTACTCTAGCTAGGAAGGAGTGGAGGTGTTTAGCGTAGCATAATTGGTGCTGAGACCGCAAACACAGGGAAATAATTACGTTTAGTTTTTATTTTCTTTCTTAAAGACGGAATTTTTTATGGAAAAAAAGGAGAGATAGTTGGGATTAGGAAATTCCCTGGAGGTCTGGAGAATAACAATAAGAAAATAATATTTTTGACAAGGAAATGGAAAGGAGGGGGAACCTAATCACATAGGAATGTGATTTTGTTTTCCATGGAGAATAAGTGTTTTTTTTTTTAACACTTTAAATTATTTTGCCACTATAGGTACAAAATTCACACCACACTTAGAATTATTACGTTAGAAGGGAATAGGTGGTAGTATTGCTAATATTGGGGTCGCATAATAATTTTTTTTGTTGTTCCTCTATCTTAAACAAAATCTAAATCGAATATAACTTATCTCGTTTCATGGAAAAGCTGGGAAAACCCAGGACAGTCAGGAGACTAAAGGGAATGAAGAGAGGGTTTTGAGCGGCAAAATTTTTCTATCCCTAAGGAGAGCAGTCACTCGTGCTGCAAATTATGCAAAGTCCCAGGAGGTGGCTGAATGCTCGCATGAGGGGCTGTTACTGAGGACAGATAGGTTGTTGCAAGTTGCAACTATGGGACAGGAGTAACGAGCTGTTTTTGCAACTCGTGGAGAACACTGAAGGAGAAGAACTGGAGAAATTGGAGCTCGAAATGGAAGCCATGGAGATGGAGTATTTTGAAATGGCCGAAATAATGAGGAAATTTATAGCAAAGGCTACCAAGGAGAATCAAGAGAGCGAGGAACGCTCTGTTAACAATGAGGAGGCATTACGGAGGCAACTCAACGTGAGTCTGACCCTACCAACCCAACAACATGACATTAAAAATACTTGGGGGGAGTTTGATGGTTCACTCCTCAAATGGATCGGCTTCCGTGACCGTTTCAGAGCGGCCATCCATGAGAACAAGGATGTTTCTCCAGCATACAAATACTCCTATCTTAAAAACTCGCTGACAGGAAGGGCAGCAAAGGCACTTGGTGAAAGTCATCTTAGCCAGGAGAGCTACCAAGATGCATGGGAGAGGCTTTTTCAGCTATATGAAAAGCCGTATCACATAACCAAAGAACATTTAAACCAGTTCTATCGGCTACCGGTGCTTCAGGAGAAGCCATCGGCTGGAGAGATCCAAAGGATGGCGAATGTCACCCACGAGACCGTTCGCCAACTAAGATCGTTAGGAATACCCGTGGAGCATTGGGATATGGTATTCGTGCTAGGGCTACACGACCGCCTGGATTCGGAGACTAAAAAGCAATGGGAATTGCAAAGATCGTCCGAGACTCCCAAAATAGGAGAGATTTTGGATTTTCTCGACAAGCAGGCAGGAGCCTTGGAGAACATAAAAGCGGTGTGGAAACCGCAACAAACAGCTGCAGGAGCAGAGAGAAAGGAGTACTCAGGAAGAGGTGGCCGTAGGGCTGAATACAAATTCGGAGAAAAATCCGTTTACCAACAAAAAATTTAAGAATAAAAATAACCAAGGTTTACCATATGACAACGTGTTTAATTTATCTTCTCCAGGTTTTAGCTTTTTTACCAACAGTAATGGTAAGCATTGAAAATGATGGGAATAGGTTTGGTCCTTTAAAAGGATTTATCGATACAGGAGCTCAGCCAAATGTGATGAGCCAGAAATTAGTGCAGGAGTACAAATTTTCATCGTTAATCACTACTAAGAAAGCAGTAGGTATAGATGGAGAGCCTTTTAAAATTAAACAGAAAGTAAAAGTAAAAATATTTCCATGGTATGGAGGTCAAGCTCAGGAGGGTATAGAGGAGATATTTTGGGTTTTACAAAAAACGGTAATTGGGAGCCAATAATGCCATCGTCGGGCTTAGACCCCACAATGGTTCTTAACAAAACCGGAGTATACCCTGGGCGAACCCAGAATATTGGAGACCTAGTCCAACACATTTGTTGTTTGGAGTAGGATTTTTTGCAAAAATAATTAAATCAGTTATTGAGAGTAACATAAATGGAATAGCGTTAATGGAAACGTTACTAGGCGTAATTACCTTTGGAACACTTCATGAAAAGGTGGATGAATTGACAGGTCAGTCAATTTCATGCATCCAATATAAAGAGGAGGAACAATTAGATAAGCTATTAGAGCGACTCTGGCAACAAGATCAGGTCAGGTCATGCCCTAGGGTTACAAAGGAAGAATTAGAAGTGGAAAAACACTTCATGGAGACATATAGACGGGATGAATCAGGAAGATTCGTAGTAAAAATCCCATTAAAGGAGAATTTTAGAGAACTAGGAAGTTCTAGGGAGATAGCATTAAAACGCTTTCTGTATTTAGAAAGACGATTAGCAAAAAATCAGGAGATGAGGATAGTTTATACGGAGAAAATGAGAGAGGAAATACAAATAGGTCATCTAGTTTTGGCCACGGAGAAACCGAAAAAGGGAGAAATGGTGTATTATATACCACACCATTGCATCCCTAAGGATAATCGAATCGTATTCGATGCAAGTTGCAAAACGGACAAGGGATTGTCCCTCAATGATATTCAAATGCTAGGCCCAAAGTTGCAAAAGGATTTGCAAGAAACCATCATGCGTTTTCGGAGACATAAAATAGTGGTCTATGGAGATATTCGCAAGATGTTCAATCAAGTCAGAGTGGCTAAAGAACAATAGAACTTGCAAAGAATTTTTTGGAGGGAGGATACAAGCCAGAGATTACAGGAGTACTGGCTAACAGTAGTCTCTTTCGGTTTGACATCATCGCCATTTTTGGCTGTGAGATCTGTAATAGAAACTGCTAGAGGAGCAAAAGGAGAATATCCAACAGCAACTAAAGCAATAGAAGAGGACTTCTATATGGACGATTGTGTGACAGGAGCTCACTCAGAGAAAGCAGCTATCAAGCTAGCGAAAGAAATTGATTTTATTTCAAAAGGAGCTGGTTTTGAACTTCGTAAATGGAAGTCAAACAGCCAGGCGGTTGTAACAGCTATGGATTCGGAGTCTGAAAAAACTTTGTTATTTTCGGAGGGGGAAGGCACAACCATTTTAGGACTTAAATGGTTGATAGAGGAGGACAAGTTTACCTTCATAGTAAAGAACCCTAAATTTGATGGAGTTATAACAAAAAGGAGAATAGTGAGTCATGTAGCGCAACTATATGATCCAAATGGATACATTTCACCGGTAACTATTATCGGTAAAATAATAATTCAGGAGTTATGGAAACTTAAAATTGATTGGGATGATATACCATCGATGGAGATACAAAATAGATGGTTGGAGTTTTGGAATTCCATTATACACTTGGAGAACTTTAAAATCGATAGGTGGTTGGGTACAGGAAGAAACCCAAAAATACAAATACATGGTTTTTCGGACAGCAGTGAAGCTGCATTAGGGGCAGTGATATTCATTCGTGTCGAACATGGGAGCGGAGTAGTAACCAGTAGACTTTTAACATCAAAAACGAGAGTGGCACCATTGAAGATGGTCACCATTCCACGGCTGGAGTTATCAGCAGCAGAATTGCTTGCAAGAATGATAAAAGGAGTAATGGAGTCTATGGAATGGCCAAATGCGGAGTATGTGCTATGGATTGATTCCAGTCCAGCATATTATTGGATAAAGAAGGAGACAAGAGACTTAAGAACATACGTTGCAAATAGAGTCGCATCAATCCAAACAAACACGGATGTCAGGTGCTGGCGTCATATTGATGGCAAGGAGAATCCAGCTGATTTACTGACAAGAGGATATTCACCAAAGGATTTGGTGGGAAATGAACTATGGCTGCATGGACCTAGTTGGATAACTATGGAACAAATGGCCAAAAAGCAAAATAATGGAGGGAGAAAACCAGGAGGTAAAGGAAGAAATGAAAATATATTCTATCTCTTCATTCAAGGAGACTTTACACATAAGGCTCAGAGGAACTGAGTCAAGTGTACCACTATTGGAGTATACTAGTAAGCTGGAACAAGCAATTAACATTATTAGTTATGCCGGGAGGTATATAGAAAATTGGATAACATGGAGAAAAGAACTTAAACAAAAACCAAAAGAAATAAAAAGGAGATCTAAAAGAGGAGTGGGCCAACAGGAAGTTGTTCCACCCACTTTAAAGGAAAAAGCGTTAGCTATGGAATATTTGATAAGGAAAAATCAACAGGAGAACTATAACAAGGAGATCACTGCTTTAAAAGCGGGAAAACACTTACCGGAGAGGAGTACTATAGAAAGTTTAAAGCCAATATTAGACACAAACGGTTTACTCAGAGTAGGGGGTAGATTGGATAGGTCGGAATTGGATTATGAAATGAAACATCCAGTAATTATAGCTAACGGTTCAAGGTTGTCTGAATTGGTGGTTGATTATGCTCATCGGGAGACGAAGCATGGAGGCATTCAATTAATGATGCAATATATAAGGCAAAGATATTGGATACCGAAATTTAGGAGTGGAGTACGGAGTCACATTCATAAATGTGTAGTATGTGTAAGATTAAATGCAAGAATGGAGGGACAGCTGATGGCGGAATTACCATCAGAAAGAGTCCAGGTTGGGAAACCATTTTTAGCTACAGGAGTAGATTATGCTGGTCCTTTTGAATTAAAAGTGGTCAGTGGAGTCGGAAGGAGAAATAGGAGAAAATGTTGGGTTGCAATATTTGTCTGCCTCAAAACGAGAGCAGTACATATTGAAATCGTAGGAGATTTATCTGCGATAGCCTTCATAGCTTGTTATGAGAGGTTTATTGCAAGGAGAGGGAGATGTGAAAAAATGTTTAGCGACAACGGAACAGCTTTCGTTGGCGCCTCTAAAGAACTAAATAAAGCCTTACAAATATTTTCAGATAAAGAAGTGCGGGAGCATCTTCATCACAAGGGTACTGTCTGGCACTTTATGACCCCAGCAGCACCACATCAAGGAGGGATATATGAAGCTGCGGTTAAATTCATGAAGTTCCATTTAAAACGGATTGTTGGAACACGGGTATTACCGTACGAGGAGTTTGGAACATTACTCACCCAAATTGAAGCGATTCTTAACTCAAGACCCCTTCATCCTTTGAGTGATGACCCTATGGATGTTCAGGCGCTAACGCCGGGACATTTTCTGGTAGGTGAACCATTAATTTTACCTCTTTCTTTCAGATTAGATGAAAGACCAGATACAGCGGGAGTTGACTTATGGAGAGACCGACAGCAAATGGTTAAGCATTTCTGGAACCGGTGGCAATCCGAATATCTTACCACTCTGCAGGAGCGGAAAAAATGGAGAAAGGAGAAGGAGAATCTAAGGGTTGGCCAACTGGTAGTCCTCAGGAGTGAGAATTTTCCCCCTGCCAGTTGGGGGCTGGGCAGAATTTGTGTACTTCTACCTAGTCGAGATGGACTCTTCCGAAACGTCATGGTACGTACTGCAACGAACAAATTAAAGCGGCCCGTCCAGAAGCTATGTATTTTACCTCTCAACACGGAGCTACAGGAGTAAAAAACGAGGTTTTTTAGCCGGGACTGTTACGTATGGCAACACTGGCCATACGAGCCAAATATAATTGTGAAATGAAATGTATTTTTAGTCTCGAACAGCTTCTTGCTGGGAGAGCAAATGTTTATACTTCCGTGGAGTCGGATAAATAAATGTGGGTTTTTTTGTATATTTTTTCCCACGATAAAAGTTATTCGTTTTTAATTATTGGTGGAGTTTAAACAGACGACGAGTAAACTCTGAAACAGCTCTCAAGAATAAAACTCGCAAGTTGACATAGTCATGAAACTAACCCACCAGAGGGGAAGACAGATATCCGAGAGTCAGTCTCGAGAGTTTTATAGTGAAAGTACTCTCAAATGGAAACGTACCTTAAAATGTGATGTACCAAACATGTGTGATAATTCTACTAGAAACAATCCCAAAAATGTTCTTGTGTAAAGGACAATCGGCAAAAATGTATGGAAGGTGGTCTAGGAACCAATAACAACGAGACGTATGTCGTTGGAAAGGTATTTTTATGCGCTACAATAGTCACTATGGTGGCTCAATTCAAATCACTGTGTGAAATAAGTTATTCGTTAAACAACGTTTGGTTTTGGTACCATTAAGTGTGGACAAAATGTATACAAACTGGTCTTACCAGTACTAATAAGATGCATGTCGTTGAAAAGGTATTTTTATGAACAATAATAGTTACCATAACAATTTATTTAAAATCACTGTGTGGAAATAGTTATTCGCTGTTTTAGGGAATTTTAGCACAGATAAAATGTATGGAGCATGAGTAGCAATTAGCGAATAACTTTTTTCACACAGTGATTTGAGTTAAGCTGCCGTATTGACTATTGTAGTACATAAAATTTACTTTCCAACGACATATGTCCCGTTGTTATTGGTTGAACTTGCCATCACACTTTTTGCCCATACTAAAAAAAAAACATTTTTTTCACACTAAAATGAACCACAATATTTCATTAGTTTACGAACAACTTTTTTCACACAGTAATTTGAACTGAACTAATATAAAAGATATTGTAGGTAATGGAAATACCTTTCCAATGACATATATATTGTCGTTTTTTGTTACACCAGTTTTCATAAATTTTCCCCATGCTAAATATATTTTATTCATACTAAAATGCACCAGAGCACAATCCTATTTAGCGAATAACTTTTTTCACACAGTGATTTGAAGTAAGCCCCCATAGTAACTATTGTAGTACATAAAAATACCTTTCCGACGACATATGTCTCGTCGTTATTGGTCTTGAAGACCGTTTTGTCCTATTCTCCTTTGAACATAAATATAAACAAATACCAAATTGTGTGAGATGAACTGTCAAGTTCTTTGGAATTACCTGTCAGATTTTTGGTCTGATGAGCTTTCAAATTCTCCTTCCACACTATTAAACATGATTTTCTTTCTCTGGGATATACGGTGGTGTGAAAAAGATTTACTTCTGCTTTTTTGTCGGTTTCCCGATTAAAAAAATAAAATGCACGACTGGGTCGCACGTACTTGCTCTTATGTTCAAGACACTGTGGGATAAAGAAAATTGTATATTAAAACATGGAAATTATTAGAGAAAAATGTAGAGAAGCATAAAATACGACATTGAAATTGGCTAAAACAACTCTTTTGACAGTTTGAGGTGAAAAAGAAGAATGCCATCGTAATTCTTGATTGAATATGATTGTATGGGAAAAAAATTTAAAATCGTTGGAGCGGTTTTTAAAAAAATTAATTTTTTATATATAAAATTCTTAAAACATTTTTAAGAACAAATCTTGGTATGCAAATCTAAAGTATATATTTATGTGTATATAATAACAAAATTTGAAAAAAAATTGTCAACCCGTTTTTGAGACATCGAATTTTCAAAAAAAAAATTTGAAACTTTTTTTAAAAATCCAAAAACTTTTTTTTTGAAAATTTTGTTATGCAATATTATTTGATCTTATCTGCATTTTGTATATAAAAAAAATCATCTAAATCCGTTTAGCCGATAACGAGAAAATTCAAAATAAAAAAAAACGTTCTATGACAGGTACTATTAATAGTTGCTAAGTGTAAAATTTTATAATTTTTGGTAGTATATCGTCCTAATTTAAGTACATGAAAAAGTTTAATCAAAATCGTAGGAGCCGTTTTTAAGCAAAAAAATATTTTCCTTTGCGGTTTTTTAACTTTTGTATGGAAGGTACCGTTACTTTTTCATAAATGTAAAAGTTTTTCTAAAAATATTTTAGAAAGTACTAAAAAAGTCTTAAATACCGAGTTTCAAAGAAATCGATCATGTCGTTTTCGAAATATTTGATTTTCCAAAAAATTTTTTAAAAATCCAAAAAATATTTTTTCAAAAATTTTGGTAGACAAAACTATTCATATTTTTTGGAAGCTTCTGTGAAAAAAAAATAATTGAAATCGGTCGTACCGTTTTGAAGAAAATCAAAAATAAAAAAATGGTTCTTTGGGAGGTACCATTAATAACCATTTCTGAAAAATGGTATTCCACTAAAAGAAAGCCTTTACTAAAATAAATTTATTGAATTTTTTTTTAAGAAAAGTTGTCGAGCCGTTTTTGAGAAAAATACGATTATGTAAAATTGCTAAAAAAAATTGTACCGTGCAGGTACCGTTATTTTTGATTCTAAAAAAAAAATGAAAAAACGTGTCGGCATAATCACCAAAAACCACTATGTACCAATTTTGAAGAAAATCGATCGAGTCGTTTAGGCTGTAAACGAACAGACAGACAGACAGAATTCTGCCACCCACTTTTTTGGTGTTCTCTATCATCGTAATATCATGTTTGATTGTTATCACAAAATTTTTTTTTGCACGAATCCAAAACTTGCCTTATAGTTCCTGTAATCGCAAGAAAAAAAAAAAAATACACACAAATGATATCTAAGACTGAAAAAAAGATTTTCCATACCACCCATATTGTTGGCGGAGTCAAAAGAGCATAAGTTACAGAGTCAACGATATACGATATAAGTTGGTAACATTTAGACTTAAACTATCAATTTCAAACTGAGAATGGCCTATTTTCAAATTACGATTGTTTTCCACTTTTCATCAACTGTTTCTGTCAAATACAAACTGACAAATGTGAATCAAAACAAACTGACAGCCAAGCAAATTCGTCTAGAAACCTTAAACACACCCTGTACTTAGCTTATATACATACATTACATACCTATGTATATGTTTGCTGTTCCCTCGATAAAAAATTATTTTTGTAAGAAACCCATTTAAAATAAAGTTTGATGGAAAGATTTTTGCAAATAGGATACAAAAAAAACTCCTGACGACTGAGAAACTGTGATATACTTAAATAACTTTTTATGAACAATTCCAATGAATGATTTTACTCAGTAGGCAGTCACTGAAAATAAGTTATCCTATTTTCCTGCTAAAGAAAAAAATGCAAAAAATAATTATAAAATAACCAACAAACAAGCTTAAAAGTCCTGTTTTTTTTTTTCTATTTATAAAACGAAAAGTGATTTTGTAAATTAATAATTGTTACTGTGAACGTGAATGAATCTGGCGTTGTTGTTTGTGCTTCAGCATAATAGAAGAATACAATTTCCATCAAGTTTGCTCGAAACATAGAGCTCCCTGTAAAATCTCCTCATGTGCTGATGCTGTGCAGTGCGGATACACAAAGTACTTTGTAATAGCATCGTATCGTTTGGCCGCCTACTTGTTTTTCTGTATGAAATATTAGGAGAATAACTTTTACGTTGAACATTTTACGATGATGAGGGAGGATGTTACGACCGTAGGTAAAAAATTACGAAAATGGAATATGTATATGTACATATTATAGAAAGGTTGAATGGTATTACTACATATATATACCTGGAGCTGGGAGCTGTCATTTAAAACCAAACTTTTATTTTAAAAATAACAATAAAAGGAAAATGAATTTTTCGCTGTGATTTTACGTCAACCTAAATAGAAGTAAAATCAACTTTTAGTATTCCTGTTTCATGTTATTCATTGTTTTTTGGCGTTTGGGAATGTTGATGAAGGATAACAGATTCAGTTTATTTTTGTTTTATTTCGAAAACACTAGGAACCTCATTTTAAATTGAAATTTTTATAGTGTAATATGTTCATTATTCTATATTGTGCGATTTTTCCTATATTAATGAATAAGGTTTTTGTAGACTAAAAGTAATTTTTATGTTTTTAAATCCGCAACGTTTAGTAGTAAAAATTACTTTTAGCCTGTGTAACCCACTGTTCTTCTAACTCACTGTGAAGTTAGCATGATATGTCCTTTTCTGAGCAACAAATCTAGCTATGAATGTGTGATGAAGCTCTAAATTTGCAGTTTAATTTATATTTTAAGGAAAAGTTCACTTGATCAATTGAATGCCAGCCAATTGAATTGTGTCAAATATCTAAAGCATAAGGCAACACAACAAACTGCGATGTCACATTGCAAACCTAAGCAATACTGACCCACCGCAGCGTGAATTTGTCAATTGAGACATAATTATGTCTGTTTGGTAACTTGCTTCTTCGTACGAATTCGTACGACGACGCGACGTCGCACAAATTGCTGTCAAATCCCATAGGAATTTTTGACAATTTGTGAAATGTAGCAAGTTGTAGCAATTACTAAACACAGTGAATACATCAGTCGCATTTCCTATGAAATGCTGACCTGGAAACTGGTGATGATCGGAGGCAAGAAGGTGACAAAGACGATAAACAGAGTGGCAGTCGAGTAAGAAACCTCCAGCACTAAGGTACATAACAAAGAAATAGCGTTTTGATTCTCCATTCTATTATTTTCTACGTATTCAACAGTCCAAATACACTATTCAAAAAAATTAAAGGAACAAGATTTTTTTTTCAATTTTTGTCATTTTTTTTGAGGAGCTGTATCCTTGTTATGAGTGGTCGTATTGAGTTGAAACAAAAAACATTCTGCAGCCTTATGTTTCGATATTTGTTTGCAAACATTTTTTTCTTGAAGTGCCGTTATAGCGTTATGGCAAGAAATGATACGAGACAAATTTTTTTTTTTTTTTTAATTTTTTTGGAGGTCCTCATTTTTATGAATATTTTTTTTTTTAATCAATAAAATCAAAATGTAATAGTCAGATAACTTGCTTATTCAGCTTCAATTAATTTTTTTGTCGTACAATTTTTATGCATAGTTTATCTGACTTTAAATGAATGAGATACTTTCAGCTTTGATTACCAAATCTCACAAAAAATGCCGTCATCAAAAAATCAAGGACAGTTTTGGAAATTTGAACACGTTTTTTACAAGATTTTTTCAAGGTTGTGTAGAAATTTCTTTTTTTTCTTCACCATTAGTTTAAAAAAAAGTTCAAAAAAAGATGCAAGTCATGCAGTAAATATTTCAAAGATACAAAGGATTTAACGAAAGACCACAAAAAGCCGTTTTTTATTACTTTTTTTAAACTAGCGTTGAAGGACCAAACAAAAGCTTGCAAAACCTTAAAAAAATCTTGTGAAAAACTTATTAAAATTTCCAAAATTGTCCTTGAATATTTGATCATCATTTTTTGCTGAAAAATTGGTAATCAAAACCGAAAGTATCTTTTTCATTAAAAGCAGATAAGCCATGAAACAAAAAATTGTGCGACAAAAAAAAATAAAAATTGAAATGACATAAAGCTGTGGATTGTTTTTCGTTTCAACTCAATACGACCACTCATCACAAAGATGCAGCTCTTCAAAAAATATTAACAAAAGTTGTTCCTTTATTCTTTAAAAAATCGTTTTTTTTTTTTTGTTGACCTGACCAAACAGGTCTAACCAAGCTAACATTTTAAAACTGGCCAAACACGATCGAGCTGATTTTTTTTCTTGAAGTGCATTCAAAACAGTAGATTTGGAGCTTTACTGAAAATTCCTATAGCTAGCTGCATTACTGAGAAAAAAAAACTGATTTTCTAACTTCGCAGTGAAGTTACATAATAGTGATAGATAGATAATAGTTTAGGCTACATGAAATTTGGCCCCAAAAAGAAAAAAAAAAATACTAAAACCAAAAGTGTAAATTCGCCCAAAAAATGTATCTGAAAAACAACAACAATTAATTATTTTATTTTTTCGTTTTGGTGTGCGATTTTTCATTTTTTAGGGCCTTTTTTTCTTTTTTTAGTTTAGTTTGATTATGGAAAATGGCCTGAAACTTTAAGAGATTTTTTGAGATTAAGATTTAAAAATCTCCCTAAAAATAACAAAAAATCACGTTACAAAGAAAAAATGTAGTTCAACGTATGCAATGTGGGAAACTCTTTTAAAATCAAAATCATGCGATTTTTTTTACGATTATTTAAACAGATTTTTGATGCATATGCCTCGACTTTCGTATACGTTTATATAATCAGATATGTACCTCCAAATTCTCCCCGTGTCTGTACCTCTTCAAATGCATCTACACAAAAAGGTTAGGTTAGGTTAAGGTGGCTGCCAGGAAAACTGCTGACACACCTAGGCCAGAATAGGCCCATTGTGATACCACATAAAGACTGCGAGGTTATCCTCGCTAATTAAACCAATTGGAGCTTTTAATGAAGCTATGGAGACTGTGAATGTCGATTTTATTTAAATCACTTGGATCGTCAAAGAAAAAACTTCCTAAGTGTATTTTACGTCTTTGAGATAGAGCAGGACATGAGCAAAGAAGGTGTGGGATAGTTTCTTCCTCCTCTTCGTCCATGCAGCTTCTGCAGAAATCATTTGAGAAAACGCCGAGTCTATTGGCGTGTTTGCCTATGAGACAGTGTCCAGTAATGACACCCAATTGTGGAGCTAATATGCAATCTACTTAGAGATAACAAACATTTCGAACGCTTCGGATCCAGTGTTGGCCAGATCTGTTTCGTCGCCAGACAAGTAGTGATACCTGTCCATCTGCTGTTTGTCATCATCATGGAATCATGCTTAAGCATAAGTTTACAAGTAGCAATTGGTATTCCAATATTCACCTTGTTAGGTTATATTGGTGTTAGTTCCCATCCTGGCGAGTTCATCGGCTTTGCAGTTTCCTGGAATATCTCTGTGTCCCGGCACCCAGAAAAGGTGAATGTTGAACTGTTCCGCCATCTCCGTTAGAGACGATCGACACTTTCGGGCAGTTACGGAGTTTGTAGAAACGGCGCCTAGTGATTTAAGGGCAGCTTGGCTATCTGAGAAGATACGGATATTTAATGTAGATATTAAGTTTTCTTTGAGCCAAGATAAAACTTCTTTTATCGCCAGGATTTCAGCTTGGAACACGCTACAATGATCAGGGAGACGGAAGGAGAGACTAATGTTTAGTCGTTCTGAGTACACGCCACTACCCACCCCCTCTTCAGTTTTTGAGCGATCCGTGTAGAAATGAATTGCTTCATCTCTCAAAAACTCCTCATCATCCCAAGTGGATCTTGTTGGAATTGTGACTTGGAAATTTTGGCCAAAAACCGGCTGAGGGATGGTGTAGTCGGAGTGTTTAGGGATTGATTCGAATTTGTTCCGAATAATGGTATGGCCAATAGAGTTATTGGACCATTGAGAGATGACTCTGAGACGAATAGCTGTGCTCGCTGCCACTTGTTTAGTGTATATATCGAGGGGTGAAATGTTAAGCAGTATGTCAAAAGCAGCGGAAGGTGTCGAACGGAGAGCTCCGCTGATACACATGCAAGCTGATCTCTGCACTTTGCTTATCTTATCTCGATAAGTTACCTTATCTATAGCAGTCCACCATACTGCCACCCCATAGGTGAGTATCGGTCTGATGACCGCTGTGTATAGCCAGTGGGTGATATGTGGGGACAAGCCCCATTTGGTTCCAATAGCTTTTTTACAGGAGAAAAGCGCCACACAGTGGTCGGAAATCAACATTTAGAGCGAACTAAATAAAAAACTGAAGGTGCAAATCACAATGACAAATGTTATCTATCGTGCGTAGAATACATCCGCGTACCCACAGATCACCTTGGTTTTTTATTAAAAGTCGAAGATGTTACTAAAGGGCCCTGGAGACGCTCGAACATGGTGCGAGTGAACATAGTTCGACTAAACACCGCAGACACAGAAACCAAACTACTCGAACTTCATTATTTTTACGACTTATATGTCATTCACAATATTGACTGTCACATTTATTTTATTTTTATTCAGGTTATTTGAAATTTTTCTTTTTATTTTTTAATAGAGGAAGTGTACCGATTATGGAATACCAAAACATAAACTCAATTTTAAACACAAAACAATTAAATTTTTTTCGGTCTTTTAAATAGATCTTGATAAAAATACTATAAACTTGCTTTTAAACAAAAGTAGAACTCTAACAAATTATCAAAAAAAATTTTATAAATTAAAAGGTGAAAAAACACAAAATGAGCAAATTTCAAAAAGTGACCCTAATATGGACCACTAAGGATTTCCCCATAATATATGTGGTAATTTAATTTATGTGCAGAAAACACAAATAAAATTACCAATGAGATTCTGTGGTAGAGCAATAAAGAATGCAAGAGTTCAAAAGGTATTGAAAAATTTGAAACAATTTGTATGGGTAACATGAACATTTTTTGCAGCTTTTTTGAAGCCCATTTCTTTTGACTTGACGGCTGCTATGGCTTTCACCATATCCGCCTTGTCCCGGACGTTACGCTTTTTTTCTTTTGGTGTCATCTGACTAATTACAAGACAACCTATGTACAAATTTAAACAAATATTTTAGGTGGTTCCCAATATGGAATACTATTCCATATTAGGAATACTATTCAATATTCAATATGAAATACTATTCCATATTAGGAACATACTGATATTCCATATTAGGAACATGAAGACTGACTTAACTATGTTAAAATTTTCTTATTATTTAACTGAGCTCACCTAAATAATTTAAGTTATCCCAAAGGTTGAGCTTTTTCCTAATAACACAGGACAAAAAATATGTTTAAGCTTGAACCGATACAAAAATATAAGAAAAATAAGCTCTTAATAATTTGTTACGCACTTTACCAAAACACTACTTTTAATAACTGCTCATGTCTACAAAGTTCACCTTCCACAAGGATAATAACAACGAATATGTGCATGAAAAGAAAGCTTTACCTGAAATAAACAGGTAAAAATATTACGTAGTTTTCAAAATATAGCACTATTCCATATTAGGAGCGTATTCCATAATTGGTACACTTCCTCTATTGAACTGAAAATTAAACCGAAATGTTCGAGTAAACATACGAAACCGGTCCGCAAACAGTCGAATCTGGTACGACAAACGATTAGCCCCGCCCTCGAACATCGAAAAATATCAAACTCCTTTTGATTTAGGTGAGACCAAATTTTTGTTTAGTGACACCAAATAATTTATACTCGAACCAGCCCGCAGACAAATAAAATCAACTCGAACATAGTACTTGAACCATGTTCACTCGCACCAAGTTCGAGCGTCTCCAGGGCCCTTAAAAGACCCGTTAGTTGAACGATTCAACCAATACTCGCAGCATGGTATGTCAACTTTGAATTGTTTATCATTTGTAATGAGTGTGAAAATTTAAGCTAAAATTATTTTTATAATTTATAACCATAGATAAGGTATATAACGGTAAATATTTGTTTAATAAATTTAAGTAGCTGTAAAGTGAGGGCCTAGTTAAAAGTTTTGTTTTGTTTAAGTTTAGCATAGAAAAATCGCAAGTGTTTGCAAGTGTTTAGTAGACTGCTCTAATATTGTTAAGGAATCGCTTCTTTTCAAGATAGTACAAAAACAAAGTGCATTTACGTGCTAATTCATCTTTTACAATTCATTTTAGAATCGTCACAAAAGGCCACAATTTTCGACATTTTTAGCATACCATGCTCCGAATATTGGTTGAATCGTTCAACTAACGGGTCTTTTAGTATAATCTTGTACCTTAAATAAAAAACCAAGGTCATCAGTGGGTGCGCGGATGTATTCTACGCACGATAGATAACATTTGTCATTGTGATTTGCACCTTCAGTTAGTTCGCGCTAAATGTTGATTTCCGACCACTGTGCGCCACTGCGGTTTTTCTGACTCTTTCTTGTATATTTGGTTTCCAGCTCAACTTTTTGTCTAAAATCAGACCTAGATATTTAGCTTCATCTGAAAAGTTGAGTAGGATACCATTTATTGATGGACGGTCTATATTTGGAATTTTGTATTTCCTTGTAAAGAGGACAAGTTCAGTTTTGTGGGGATTTATGCCTAGTCCACATTTGTCTGTCCATTTAAGAAATTTGTTGAGAGCGGTTTGCATTAATTCTATAATGATCTACACAAAAAGCCAATGCGGGGATTTTTTGGGACTTTGGATATACAGGGTGTCCCGTACCTGAGTGGAAGTATTTTAGGGTGTGATTCTTGGGGTTATTCTAAGAAAAAAATTGTATGGGGGGAAAGTTGTATCTGCCCTCCCTGAGGCAGGGGGGGACAGTTTCTGAAACATTGACTTTAAATGCAAAAAAAAAAACATTAAAAATCAACGAAAACACATATAATAATGTGTTTTAGTTTTTTTGAAAGCTAATACTTCATTCTTGCATTTGGTTTTCAAATCAAGTTGTTTACGCGCATAGTTTTTGAGAAATTAAATTTCAAAGTCAAGATTTAAAAAAAAAATTATGATTTTTATTTCTTAAGTCGATATTTTTCAAAATTTTACGTAATTAAGTGCTTTTTTTGTGTTCAAAATTCAATGCCCTCATTAATTTTTTAGTCCGTTACCGAAAACCAAATGTAAAAATCTTTCTTAGTTTTTGAGAAATTAAGAAAAAACAAATAGTGCTTTTACCACAATAGCCCGAAAAAGGGTTAAATTGTGGATAATTCATGAATAAATTCATTTTTTCGGGCTGTTTTGGTAAAAGTACCTTTTGTTTTTTCTTAATTTCTCAAAAACTAAGAAAGATTTTTACATTTGGTTTTCGGTAATGGACTAAAAAATAATGAGGGCATTGAATATTGAACACAAAAAAAGCACTTAATTACGTAAAATTTTGAAAAATATGGACTTAAGAAAAAAAAATCACATTTTTTTTTAATCTTGACTTTGAAATTTAATTTCTCAAAAACTATTCGCGTAAGCGACTTGATTTAAAAATCAAATATAAGAATGAAGTATTAGCTTTCCAAAAAACTAAAGAACATTATTTGATGTGTTTTCGTTGATTTTTAATGTTTTTTTTTGCATTTAAAGTCAATGTTTCAAAAACTGTCCCCCCCTGCTTCAGGGAGGGGAGATACAACTTTCCCCCCATACAATTTTTTTCTTAGAATAACCCCAAGAATCACATCCTTAAATACTTCCACTCAAGTGCGGGACACCCTGTATATATAAGAGGTTGCAATTCTGTGTAGATCATTAATTAATTTTTTCGATTTGTGCAATTTTTCTTTGTCTAATAGAATCATTTTGCGACAGTGATTTTTATACAAATGGCGTATGACAAAGACCCTAACAATGTACCTGGTGAGTCCAAGTCAGATCAGCGGACAAAACGATCATTTTAGGACTTAAGATGATAAAAAGCAATTTTGAATTTATTAATGAATTCGTTTGTCTACCCCTAGGAAAGATAATATTGGACTTTTCTTATTTTTATAGCAAACCTCGAAAAACTTTTGTTACTTTCTGGTAAAATCAAAAACGGGCTCCAAAACCCTCAAAAGAATTTTTATAGGCTTTTTACACCAAACCCCAAAACTTTTTTTCGGCGAAAACTTTTCAAAAACTCGAAAACCATTCACACTGAAAATTGCACGTTTTCGTTTGACATCCCAGTTTATTTTGATACCAATCACCCACAATTTTGTTTTATTTTTTTGTTTTCTGCCATTTTCTGAAAATAAAAACGGTGTTTGTTTATCAAAGAGCACGGTAGTGCCCAGCCAAGTTCGCGGCACTACACCCTTTTTACAGGAACAAACTCAGGCGATTTTCAACCCCCCTCTAACTTCAGTACCAATAAAGTCAGAAACTTCGAATTCGCAGTATTTGCTAGGCTGATCAAACACAGGTGGCTCACTAAATTTCAACTCTATAGCACTAGTAGTTCGTAGAAACTTGAAATTTCGCACAACGGTAGGCCTTGTGGTACATACAAAGGAAAAAATCGAAAATGTGCAACTTTCTATTCAGGGGGCGTGGCATCCACCCACTTTCTTAAATATTCTATAAATTATATGGAGCTTTTCCGATTGTTGTAGAACAATGAAAATTGGTAAGTTGGTAGGGTTTGAAGTACTTAGAAAGAAACAAATTGAAAAATAGGAATTTTCCATACAGGGGGCGTGGCATGCACCCACATTCTTAAAAATTCTTATAAATTATATGGAGCACTTCCGATTGTTGTAGAACGATGAAAATTAGTAAGTCGGTATGGCTTGAGGTACTTAGAAATAAAAAAATTGAAAAATTGGAATTTTGCATTCAGGGGGCGTGGTATCCACCCACATTCTTAAAAATTCTTATAAATTATATGGAGCACTTCCCATTGTTGTAGAACGATGAAAATTGGTAGGTCGGTAGGGCTTAAGGTACTTAGAAAGAAAAAAATTGAAAAATTGGAATTTTGCGTTCAGGAGGCGTGGCATCCACCCACATTCTTTAAAATTCTTATAAATTATATGGAGCACTTCCAATTGTTGTAGAACGATGAAAATTGGTAGGTCGGTAGGACTTGAAGTACTTAGAAAGGAAAAAATCGAAAATTTGGAATTGTCCATTCAGGAGGGGGGTGCCATCCACCCACTTTATCAGAATTGCTATTATTTGTATAGAGCATTTTCGGTTGTCGTAGAATTATGAAACTTTGTAGAGCGGTAGGGCTTGACTTTCACCTGGCAAAATAAGTCTTTGCAAAAAGGAGTTAAATCACAACAAAAACATAAATGTTAAAAAAGGAGCCAAGTTCTTATGTGCATAAGAAACCTGTGCGTAAAAAGTCAGCCAAAAAAAGTAATGAGATCTAAAATATATGCCAAGTTTTAAGTTCATAAAGTTTAATATCAAATATCTTAAGTAGAGTAATATCGAAACAATTCCAAATAATGACAGAAATTTGGTAATTAATGATTACTGATTCAAATTTGGTGGGTTCACATGGTCAAGTTTTCATACATTTAAAATTTGTGATTAAGTAAGTATTTAAGAGAAAACTTGCCAAGTAAATCCACCAAATTTTAATCAGTAATTATTAATTACCAAATTTCTGTCATGATTTGGAATTGTTTCGATATTACTCTTCTTAAGATATTTGATATTGAACTTCATGAACTTAAAACTTGGCATATATTTTAGATCTCATTACTTTTTTTGGCTGACTTTTTACGCACAGGTTTCTTATGCACATAAGAACTTGGCTCCTTTTTTAACATTTATGTTTTTGTTGTGATATATATAAATAGGATGCCTTTGAGCAAATTGAGTTTCCTCAAACAAATATTATCAATTAAAAATAAATTAAATAATTTTGAGATTCGAATTTAATATTGACAGAATTTCGTCAGCAGTTTCCAATTTCTTTTGAAAATATCCCATCAGTTTACTTTTTGACATTTCATTAGGAGGCAACTGAACTTTTTTTTGTTTGTTTTTCCATCTCTGAGTTCCAACAAGTTTTCGGCTGGTTATATGTATATAAAACTTGTGTTTTATATAAACCTGAAATTATAAAAAAAATTTACGGAAAAGCTTGTGAATTCGATTAGGTTTTTCTCAGAAACCGATATTTTGGTGAAAGTCGTGTCTTAGGTTCGGTGTGAAAAGGCTGTTAGGAACTGGAGGGAAATGTTTTCGTTTTTCAACCTTATACAAATTAATAAAAATAATCGTTTGAGCACCCCAGGAAAAAAAATATTTGATTTTTGTATTGCAAACTTCAAAAATCAAAAAGGTCCTCTAGCATCCCAAATAAAATCTTAATGGGCTGAGGAAAATTGGGGGACGTTTATCGACCGGCTCCACATGAAATTTCATAAAAAAATCTTTTTTCCACAACCTCAGTGAAAAAAATAAATCAACTTTTCTTTTTTGAAGGTAAAAATCATATCTGGGGGTCTTAGACCCCTTTCTTGATTTTCCTGAAAAAAAAAGAAAAAATGTTTTCGAGTTTTGCTACATAAAAAGAAAAGTTAAATATTTTTTTTCCTATAGGGCTAGACAAACGAATTCTTTTTGGGATTCAAAATATGTAGCTTTCAATGACCTTTAGTCCTAAAATTTGGCGTTTCGTCCGGCGATCTGACTTGGACTCGCCAGTGACGTTGTGAAGGATGAGGCATGAGGGTCTTTACCACACGCAATTTGTATTAAATTCAGTTGGGATGCTAGATGACGTTACTTGATTTACAAAGCTTACTTTAAAAAAAGGAAAATCGAATATTTTTGTCCTGGGGGTGGACACACGAATATTTTTATGGATTTTTATGTTAAGATGGTGGAAAAACGATCACATTTCCAACCAGTTCCTGAGAATTCATTTTGGGGTTTTTGTGTCCTTTTTTAAATTTGCCTAAAAAAAGAAAAGTTAAATAATTTTTTTCCCTGGAGTGTGGAAAAAAAGATATTTTTTATGGATTTTCATGTGATGCCAATGGACAAACGAACCTTACTTTCGCTAACCCTCTAAGTTTCCATTTAAGGGTGCCTAAGGACTTTTTTGATTTTCGAGGTTTGCTGTAAATAAAGAAAACTCGATTTTTTTTCCTGGGCGTAAACAAACAAAAATTCTAATGGACAATGAACAAACGTCAACAAACGTGAAAAAACGATGGACAAACTAATTTTATAAAGAAAATCCAGAAATTTTGAAGTTGAAGTTCTTCACACAGCTGAAGTGTTCAGTGAGTTTCCTATTTCTACTAACTTTGCCTTTTAGATTCGTTGTCTTTCATTGACAAACATTTGTGGTCAGTTTAAAGACATTCTGTTTTGACTACTTCTACTTCCACTCGTCCTTTTGCGAACTGAATCAAATGGATTTATGGAAACTTAGCGTAGTTATTTTATTTAAAGACTATGTACCTAATAAAACTAATTTTCTTTTTGTTTTTCATAATTTTTTTGAATTTATAGTTCAGTAAAACAAAAAGGCTTTTATATCTACAAAAAAATGCTTTGTCGAATTTTTGCTATGTTTCGTTAAGAGTTCCTCTTGGAAAGTCTAATAAAGTTCGAATAAAGAAAGAACATGTGTTGTCCGCCACTTTGAAAAAAAAGGTTTTGAAAAGGCGTTGAAAAAAATGTGATTTTCTCGTAACTCTATTATCGGTGGTAATATTTTTCGTCTGACTTTGTAGGTTTAAATATCTTATTACAACAAAAACATAAATGTTAAAAAAGGAACCAAGTTCCTATATGTACAAGAAACCTGTGCGTACAAAGTCAGCCAAAAAAAGTAATGAGATCTAAAATATATGCCAAGTTTTAAGTTCATGAAGTTTAATATCAAATATCTTAAATAGAGTAATATGGAAACAATTCCAAATCATGACAGAAATTTGATATTTAATGATTACTGATTAAAATTTGATGGGTTCACTGGTCAAGTTTTCATACATTTAAAATTTGTGATTGTTGATTGAGTAGTTAAGTATTTAAGGGAAAACTTGCCAAGTAAATCCACCAAATTTTAATCAGTAATCATTAAATATCAATAAATTTCTGTCATAATTTGGAATTGTTTCGATATTACTCTATTTAAGATAGTTTATATTAAACTTCATGAACTTAAAACTTGGCATATATTTTCAGTGGCGGACTAAGCTTGTTAGAGGCCCGGGGCGGCTATGCTAAATGGGGCCCCTTATGTGATCAGATAAGAGAACGAGTATTTTGATGTTTAGGTATAAAATAAAAAATAGTTTTTATTATTTTTAAATTTTAGGCAACCTTGCAGCAGAACAGGGATGAAAAATTGTGTTTCCCCAATGTATCGAAAATTAAAAATATAGTCTATTAAATTGTACTTTTTGCTTCAAAAACATAATATTTTATCCACATTTTCGTAGATGTATATTGGTAGTAGGGTAGCACTTATTGTAAGAAAATTTGGATTTCCCCCACCACCTAAGAGCGAAAATGTGTGCAAGTTTTTTTAGATCGATTAACGTTAACACATGCCGGCAAGCACTTGAAATTTCTCATACAAGATACATAGAAATTTCTCATTCAAAATTATGAAAAAAGTGTGAAAGTGGATGGAAAATCTTTAAACTTGGCATATACAGGGTGTCTTGTAAATAATGGATAACCTTGCAACTGGTTGTAGCAGGCCTTATGACCTTTCCAGAAAAAAATATAAAAAAAATATTTTCCCTGTGGTTACTATGTTATGATGTTTTTTCCAAAAGTTGTTAACAAGTACTTCTTTCCTCAAATACGTGAACGCTACGACCGTGGATGAACAATTTTTACTATTTTTATATTTTTGTAATATTCTAGAATAACTGTTGTAATAGATGGGTGGTAAAATTTAACAGTAGTTATTACATTATTTTATTTTAATTTTTTTAAATATTTTTTTCAGTACAAAAATTAAATTTCGAAAAAGTTTGACCACCTCTAATAAATTAAAATTGTATGAGAACATGAAAGGCCAATTGCTTAAAAAAGTGCACTTTTCAAAATGGTAAAACACATGCTTGTGTATTAACGAAATAACCAAGAAAATCTGTCAATCATCTAATAAAGCTGCTTTTAACATTTTGGCAAAATGTCTATCAAAATGTTACAATAACCTCCAAATTTGGGTTGGACAAAAATTATCTCTTTTGATGTGTAAAGGGGTTCAGTGCAAGTATAAAACTCAATTCTAGGTGTTGAAAGCCTCACCATTTGGCAACCATATTGAAAAACTAGTTCTGAAAAGTTTTCCGTGGCAACTTAAATTTAATTAGTCTTAGAAAAAAAACTTTGGTACAAATTTGTAGCAAATTCAATTCTCTTCAATTTATGTTAACATACTTTTTACCCTAAAGTTATAAAAAAAAAAGTTATAATAAAAATTTAAACATTGAAAAAATTCATATGTTTTTGATTATAACTTTCTTATTTATAACTTTAGGGTAAAAAGCATGTTAACATAAATTGAAGAGAATTGAATTTGCTACAAAATTGTACCAAAGTTTTTTTTCTAAGACTAATTAAATTTAAGTTGCCATGGAAAACTTTGCAGAACTCGTTTTTCAATATAGTGGCCAAATGGTTGGGTTTTCAACACCTAAAATCGAATTTTATACTTGCACTGAACCCCCTTACACATCAAAAGAGAAAATCTTTGTCCAACTCAAATTTGGAGGTTATTGTAACATTTTGATAGACATTTTGCCAAAATGTTAAAAGCAGCTTTATTAGATGATTGACAAATTTTCTTTGTTATTTCGTTAATACATAAGCATGTGTTATACCATTTTGAAAAGTGCATTAAATAGACAACTTTTTTAAGCAATTGGCCACTCATGTTCTCATACAATTTTAATTTATTAGAGGTGGTCAAACTTTTTCGAAAATACATTTTTGTACTGAAAAAAATATTTTAAAAAATTATAATAAAAAAAATGCAATAACTACTGTTAAATTTTACCAACCATCTATTACAACAGTTATTCTAGAATATTACAAAAATATAAAAATAGTAAAAATTGTTCATCCACGGTCGTAGCGTTCACGTATTTGAGGAAAGAAGTACTTGTTAACAACTTTTGGAAAAAACATCATAACATAGTAACCACAGGGAAAATATTTTTTTAATATTTTTTTCTGGAAAGGTCATAAGGCCTGCTACAACCAGTTGCAAGGTTATCCATTATTTACAGGACACCCTGTATATTAAGCACCATAAGGAGTAGGTATACGAAACAAATTATTTTAATTTTGTTTTCAAAAATATTTACCCCGTTAAAAATAACAGTTATTAATGTTTTACCCCCAGTTTCACAGTCTCGTTTAAACCTTAAACTGAGTTCAATTGTTCTACTGAACTGAAGTTTAAACCAAAAGTGGAGTTTAAACTCTCACTGTGAAACTGAGGGTTAGTGAATTTATTGTTATTTTATTTTATTTTATTTTATTTTATTTTATTTTATCTTATTTTATTTATTTTATGTTTAAAAAAATGGCTTGAAAAATAGGAGATAAACTATATTTTGAAAAAAGGTATATTTTGATCTAAATGTCACCCAATTGTTCTAAAATCACCTTTTTCTGGAGAAGTACAAATTATTCAAACATTTCAGATTTCTTAGAGGTTTTTTAATCCATCGACATCGTAGCCATATGTCAATGGAATCTGACACTTGACGAACTACACCGAACTATATTATACTTTCACATAAAAAGTGAATTTCCCCCTGAATGGAAAATTCCAAATTTTCGATTTTTTTCCTTTCTAAGTACTTCAAGTCCTACCGACCTACCAATTTTCATCGTTCTACAACAATCAGAAGTGCTCCATATAATTTATAAGAATTTTTTAGAATGTGGGTGGATGCCACGCCCCCTGTATGGAAAATTCAAATTTTTCAATTTTTTTCTTTCTAAGTACCTTAAACCCTACCGACTTATCAATTTTTATTGTTCTACAACAATCGGAAAGGCTCCATATAATTTATAGAATATTTAAGAAAGTGGGTGTATGCCACGCCCCCTGAATAGAAAATTGCAGATTTTCGATTTTTTCCTTTGTATGCACCACAAGGCCTACAGTTGTGCGAAATTTCAAGTTTCTACAATGTCGGGAAGTGCTCCATAATTTTGATGATCTATCAGTGAGTCAGTGAGTCAGTGAGTCAGTCAGTTACGGTTTTTGCGATTTTTGAAGTCCTATATCTTGGGAACTACTTATGCTAAAAAAAAATTTGGTAAGCCACCTGTGTTTGATCAGCTCAGCAAATACTGCGAATTTGAAGTTTCTGACTCTATTGGTACTGAAGTTAGAGGGGGGTTGAAAATCGCCTGAGTTTGTTCCTGTAAAAAGGGTGTAGTGCCGCGAACTTGGCTGGGCACTACCGTGCCCTTTGATAAAACATTTGCTGAAAAATTAATATTTTTGACATTACATTAGTTACTGTCTAAAAACTATCGAAAATTTTAATGGACAAGAAATTTGACGTCATATGTATACCAAAAAAAAAAAAACGGGTTTTGATATGTTTATATTGAAGTACCTCAAAAACGTGATGTGCTTGAGCAATTTTGACCTCGGATTCAGGTTCACTATGGAAAAATCCTCTGTTGCACTCCAGTTTTATTATTAATACTTAATAACCTGCTTGATTTTTAATAGCCAGAAGTTACGTGCGAACGAATTTATTGCTTAATCCTGACATAATAGTCTTCATCTATTACAATAAACACTAATTATGCTCGTTCTATTGATTCATTTTCCTACGAAAGATCTATGAAACTGTAGGTTAATCAAATTATACTCTTCATAGTTATGTATACAAATTTCCTAATAAAATGGTCTGGGGCGTTAAACTAATTGTTTGGAAATTCCCTCTGGATTATTGTACTGTGTATAGTGTATCTAGTTTAGCATAATAATTTGACGTATAAAATTTCTAATCTAATGCACATTTCCCTTGAGTAAATATAGGTATACATTATGGAACAAATTTATTACGATAATTTATGTTTCTTATTCGATGATTTATATCAATTAATATTTTTACTATTAAATTTTTTATATATTTCAATTATAACTTCTTGGTTCTTTGAATTTATTGATAAATAAAAATGAAGAATGAATTTCATTTAATTTATTCATGCACAAAACAAACTCAATCGTTTGGAAAATTGTTAAAATCTGATATTAAACTTTGAAAATTTGTGTGTTCCTTTATTAAAATGCTTCATCCTTATGTGTATAGGTATAGCTATAGTGATGGTGGATGAAAAATGCCCCTCATAAGGCAAAACCATTTTTACATGAATTTTATGGAAAAGTGAAATCGACGAACACTTCAATTGTTTGGAGTAAAAATGAATACGTATACCTTACCAAGCTACCTTTTAAGAAAGTATAAATTATTATTGAAAAAGAAAATACAAATAATGAACTTATTTTAACTGGAAGTTAAAGCCTTCATCGTTCTTTCGAACTTGGGGTGATGGGTGTAAATCCAGCAAAGACTCTCTGGGCTGGATCATAATCATTATTAATTGTCAATTTGCTCGATGTGGTCTAGGCAATGTCGTACACGTGTTTTGATTTTCCGAAATACATCCACATCTTGATACAGCTCATAGAGTTCACGGTTGTATCTTCACCTCCATTCACCCTCCTCACACACAGGATCAAATAAACTTCAAAGAATTTTTCTTTCGAAAAAGCCCTTTCTGATGCTTATCCCTAAACGCTTGGTGCCGCCGTCCTTTGTGTGAAGAGCTTTGAACCCATTTGTTGCGCCAAACCGAAGTAGCCACCGGTTTTCTAGAGTAATCTCCTCTAAGATGTCGTTCTTGGGGTTAATGTTTACTCCAAGGTAGATGGACCTGTTTGTTGATAGCAAATATTTGGTCTTGTCCTCGTTTACTTGAAGACCAACAAGTTTCACTTGTTCTTCAACTGCCTTGAAAGACTCTATAACAGGCTGTTGGGAGCAACCGATGTTGTCGATATCATTGGCATACCCTAAAAGAAGGACATATCTGTTGAAAATAGTGCCTTCAGTGTTAACGCCTGCCCTGCGCACGATTCGCTCCAGAAGGAGATTGAAGAAATCACATGACAGCGGTAGCGCATCTCCTTGCCGAGACCCTGTGCATGTTTGGAGTAGTTCGGAAGAGCTTTTAGCTGAGTGTACATTGCATCGTGTATTATTACAATGTCACACTACACACCTGGATCAGTTTTTCTAGGATCCCAAGTTCAGCCATCGCCATATAGAGCTTCTGACGATGAATGCTATCATTTGTGGGTCCGAATTGAAATTTTTTGGTCTTTTTCAGGATTTGCCTGAGAGTGATTGTTTGATGGTCTATGGTTGATCTGCCTGGACGGAAGCCACACTGGTTCTTGTCAATCATAATGTTGTTGAGCTTATGATGTTCACACAGTACGTTGTATAGGATCTTGTACGCGACCTTTAGCAGGAATATGCCTCGGTATCTCTTGCTGGAGCTACACTCAGAGAAAAAAGCAGGTATTATCAACCAATTTCTGGTCAATCATACCTGATTTTCAGGTTGTTATTTTTCAACTCGGTAGATCAGGTTAACTGTTTAACCTGATACCTGATTTGAAAATTTAACACTGTAATCCTGTAAATTTTACCTGCAAATATAGTTAATTTAACCTGACAAAATATTCAATGCCCTGTAATTTTAACATGAAAATCTGGTTAGTTTAACCTGACAACCTATGGTTAATTTAACAGGTTTCAATGTTATATCAACCCTGTATCTAATGCCGGATTTACACGACTTGAACGCTGCCACTATAATAACAAAAAGAATTAATTTGTCCATTCTTTTGTTGTTGCTTTTGTCATTATACTGGCAGTTTTCCAATCGAGTAAATCCGGCATAATTCATGAATTTATACGTCTAAGAGCCGTCTCTTGCGCTGTCTATCGCTCAACTCGTAAGCATTATTCTGAAAGTACATATAGAAATTTATTATTTATTTATTTTAATTTAAAAATTATTTGTGATACTTACTTCAGTTTTGAACTGGGAACCTTTCACACACGGAGATAGCACTCATCCACTGGGCCAATTCACTACACAAAAAACTGGTGCCAAATATCAATACCTTAGTTGAAACTCATTGGATGGCTTGTGTGTGTGTTTTAGCACTAGTGTCACGTTTAAATGAACTGACAGAGTGCTACTTTAACAGGAGGCCAGGTAAGATTCAAATAATCTTATTTGAATGGCCTGTGTGTGTGCGTTTCAAAGCTAATGTCACGTTTAAATGAACTGGCAGAGTGCTTTTTTAACATGAGGTCAGGTAAAATACAACAGGTAAAAAAAAGCTCATCAAATGTTAGTTCAACCTGATATGTAGTAAAACAGAAATTCATATCATGCAGTGTTAGAAAAACACGACCTTGGTTAAAATTGACACTATATTCTTGTTAAAATTTCTTATTTACAAGAATTTAGTGTTAAAATTACAGGTCATCTTCTTAAATCAACCTGAATATGGCAAGAAAGTCCACCAGGTTGATTTTGCACTGAATAAGAGGTTACTAAAATCAGGTAAATTTCTGAAATGTCAGTAACTTTGTATGGGATTGTGCACCTCGTGAATTCAACAAGGCCCAGGTTAATTATTTACCTGACGTTTTTCTCTGAGTGTAATAGACTAGTCATGGGGCATCTATTCCTTCGACCCAAACTTGGTTGATAAGTTGATAAATGCACCCTTTCAACACATCTCCTTCGTGCTTGAAAAGCTCCAATGGTAACCCATCAGACCCAGGGGCCTTGTTGTTCTTAAACTTCCTTATAGCTAAGTCTACCTCTTCTATACTTGGTGGTGGCACTGGGGTCTTCATTGACTGGAGGTGGGTACTCTTCTTGTCCTATTTCTTGTTCGACCTGTTTCTCATTTAGCAGCTCCTGGAAATGCTGCTTGAGTACATCTACTATTTCGTGTGCTTCGGTGACTGGGTTATACCTCTGATGCTGTTTCGAAGAGCCTGCATTCGGTTTTAATGCCAGCAGCCAGTTGCTTTTTTTTAATAAAACTTCTGGGTATTGTTTCGATCGCAAGACTCCTTAATATCCTTTTAGTACAGTAAAATTAGAATTGTAAATGGAAAAAAATAGCGGCAGGCTGAAATTTTGCAGGTCGTTTCGGGGGTAGGTATACAACTTAAATCTAAGTTGGCGACCTCCTACCCCGTGCAGGGGCGGTGCAACTCCCACTTTTCTTCAAACCTGGTTTATGAAGAAATGACTGCACCGATACGAATGAAATTTTCATAATATCTTAATATGATCATAGAAAAAATTAAAAAAAATTGTTAAAGTAAAATCCGCCCACTGCCACGCCTACTTTGCTTATTTATTTGTTTCTCAGAAACGGCTCCAAACATTTCCCTGATTTTTTCAGAGTTTGATGTTATGGGCGAGAAAAAAATTAGCAACTTAGTTATAGTAAAATCCTCCCACTGCCACGCCCACTTTTCTTATTTCTTTGTTTATCGAAAATGTCTCGTACGATTTGTATGAAATTTTCAAAGATTATTCTTATCAACGAGAAAAAAATAAAAAAAAATTACTTAAAATCCGCTCACTACCACGTCCACTTCTTTATATCTTGATTTCTCAGAAAAAAATTTCATACTTTTGATATAAAAATTTAGGAATCCCTTTTAGTTTGGTGAAACCCAAAGGGTGTTCACGCTCCTTTTCATGCACATTTATTAGTTTCTTTGAACTGTCCTAGCGAGGAACGATTTAATTTTCAAATAAAAAATGAAAGCTCAAATCAGGCCTCAAAGTCTTATTTGTATAGAAAATAATTTATTTGAGTTCTTTCATAGCGTAAGGAATTGTTTTTAATTTCGCTGTTAAATGGAGAATTTCGTGCACACCGTAGGGGGCGTTTTCGAGAAACAAAGAATTAATAAAAGTGGGCGTGGCAGTGGGCGGATTTTACTAAAACCAATTTGCCAAATTTTTTCTCGCCTATAAGATCAAACACTGAAAATTTCATGGAAGTCTTTGGACCCATTTCCGAGAAACTAATAAATAAAAAGTGGGCGTAGCAGTGGGCGGATTTTACTTTAACAATTTTTTTTATTTTTTCCATGATCATACCAACAAATTATGAAAATTTCATTCGTATCGGAGTAGCCGTTTCTTTTTAAACCTGGGTTGAAGAAAAGTGGGCGTGGCACCACCCCTGCAAGGGGTAGGAGGTCGCCAACTAAGATTTAAGTTGTGTATCTACCCCCGAAATGACCTGAAAAATTTCAGCCGCTATTTTTTTCCATTTGGTCAGTAGTAAAATTTCTCTATTTACTGGACTAAGCTGGTAGGCAGGGTTGCTCGATTCTCCTCCACCGCTGTTCTTGTTTTACGCTGCAGCTTATTCGCATATGCATTTTCTGTCACCTTTTTCAGCTGTACCTATTCATCATCAAACCAGGCGTGTGGTTTTGGCTGCCCCTTTGAATTTATGACTTCACGATACTGGGACCACAGGTTGTTGGCATCTGTGGCAGGTGAATATGCACAGCGGAGATGCTTAGATGCGCACTGTAGACTCTGGCGACTCCAGAGACTTTGAAAGCATTTTTATGAGTATTAATTGTAAGTTCCTTTGCCGTTTCCGTTTGATCTATAGTGTTGCCATTCTTTCAGAATACCAATCTTGAATTTATCAGCATTTTATGGATTTAGCAGGCTTAGGGTCTCATCTCTACTCTAACATATAAAATAAAAAAAAATAAAGAAACCCAATATTATTTCAAACAGAAAAGATATTATAGGTAGTTATTCTATAGCTCTTAAAAAGCTTTTAATAACTTTTGCATTTGTAAAACAACTCTACATTTTACATCTTCCTCTTTTTTTTCCATTCCAACAAATAATTAATAAATAAAACGCAGATATAGATAATATGGAAATTTAATTAGTATTCAAAAGCAAAACTAAGTTAATCAAAGCTAACAGATTATGAATATATTTTTTTTTTCAAATACTCGAGTTGATAAAAAATATGTAGTTATATAGTTTAAAGAATTAAATACCATCCCCTTCTGCCAATTATTATAATTGAAATCGTGATGAAGATATTTATCCCTTTATATCAGGAAACATTTTATTTTATCTAGTGCTAAGCTTTGTGTGTGATTTTGACTGGATTTGCAGCGGATGTTGATTGCAGAAAGTTAATTTTAAATTTCAACTTGAAATCGAATATTATATGTCGATGTATAGATATAGGTATGATGTAGATTTAAATCCTCTTAAAATGATGATTCTTGGGATGAATTTTGAAAGAATTTTAATTTTTATTTTTATTTTCTTAGCTATTTCTCTAAAGAATAGGTATTCTACAAATATATTCTCCGGTCTAAATTAGAGGAATTTATTGATTGGATTTTTTATATTCAGGCTCCGCATAGTTCATATATTTCTAGTAAAGACAAAAGGTTTCCTTAACAGCTAATACACATACACACGTACACTGTGCACACAAAATTTTCGTATTCCTTTCTCTATGTTCATTAGGGAAAGTGAAGAACTTAAGCTTTTCATTATTTATAAATGAATAAGTTTTTATGTTAATCTATTTAAGAAGGTTCATGTCTTAGAAACAAAAGAAAGAAGTATTTTGAATAAAATAGTTTAAGACTATGATGGACAGAGACAAATTATACACAGGTTGCCTTGCAGGAATGTTGTTTTTTGACAGCTTTAATCACTGAAGTTTCGACAAACTCACATACCTACAATCATGTAACTGGATGACCTTCTGAGCGATTGTCGCCGTGCTTTGAACAAACCAACAAATTGCCTAGTCTGGCATTTGTTGTCAAATTCAAGACGTTGAAGATGATCTTCAGCGAGGATATGTCCACAAACCCTTACTCTAATCCAATTTTATGCACTGGTCTAACGAGTTATGGTATCAAAATGGCGCACTCCATCAGCGCTTATTGGGTCAACAAACGAGTATAATGCTCGTGGCCACCATTCCAACCTACCTATCTTACACTGATCACTGATATTTATCAAGGATTTAATGTAAGGGTTTTGTTTGAAGATGAGAACCATACAATAATTGTGGTACAACCTGCGAATGTGAAGTATTTCGTGTTGTGAATAAAAAAAACTAAAGCTAAAACTTTAAATTTTAAGCTAAAGATTGGTTTTTGTGTATATTGTTATATAAGAAAACACAATCCCTAATATTACGCTCTTCGTTTGCCTAACAAACGAACAGCGTGAACTATAAATCTTTCCACTTACTTTCTTTCAGACCTCATCTTCTTTAAAAGATGAGGCAAGAGAGAGAAGAAGTCAACTTTAAGCTTTTTCCTAAGTTAGTTCTTAGTTAGTCGTAAGTCAGCTCTTAATGTATGAACATCATTTAAAATATTTAATAAAGTGTTTGAAGGAAAAACGGAACTATGCCTTTTTTATTGGAAGAAAATTCATTATTGAGATAAAGACTTATCTGGCGCAGTCGGAAAAAAAAATTCATTATTGAGAATATTGTCTACGGCAAAGAGTGTTCAAAACTAAAAACAAAAAGAAACTAATATTACCTACTCCAAAAACTAAAGTAAAGATTCGCTGTGTGATTGTGTGAAAGTGTTTAGTCTTAAAACCATTCACGTGTTTTCAGTCTTTCCATTCAAAAAAAAAAAGACTAATAAAGAAAACGAAAAAGCACGCGTTTCAATTTAGAAAAAGTTGTAAAAAAAAACAAAAAAACAACACGCCTTAAAGCCACTAATCGACAAATTAAATTCTCAATTAAATGAAAAATAAAAGCTCTTTACAAGAGCAAGACAACGCTTCTTTCTAACCGTTCCTTAAAATAAAACCATACGAACACTAAATATAAAAAAAAAGCTCTTCACCCAAAAACAACAAAACGTTAATCAAAATCCTAAGCTACTAACCACAAGCCAACACGATCAAAGATCTTTCGAGAAGATATAACTGTACGAGTGAAAAACAAACTAAAATTTTCGATCAAATCAACAAGATATCAGACCAAGTGAGCAATGGAGGTAATCGATCCAGTTGATAGATTTAAGATAGTCTTAGATTTAATTAATAAGATATCAGAATTTAATGGCGATTGCAATAGTCTTATTAACTTCTTGGATAGAGTTGATTCTTTAACAAATGTTATAGCTAGCTTTGATCAAGGTACTCAAGACCTTTTTTCAGGTTTCATAAAAGACAAGGTTGTGGGAAATGCAAGAACTGAACTTCAAAAGCATGGTAGATTAAGGACATGGTCAGAGATTAGAGAGGTTCTCAAAAATAGATACGGGGAAAAACTTTCGACTAACAAATTGATTGATAAAATTAGAACAGCTCGCGTAGAAAAAAACATTGAGGACTATTACAATACAATAACGCATCTTTTGAGTAGAATAAATAATGCTTTCTTAATTGAAAATAATAACCAAAATGATCAACCAATGATTGATTCAAATAACCGAATCGCTTTACATGCTTTTAAAGAAAATCTCCCAGAGCCTACAAAATCAATAATCTTGAGTCGTAACCCGCAGTCTTTAATTGCAGCTTATAAAATTATTGTTGAAATCGGTCACCAGTTTCACGGACCAAGTTCAATTCCATATTTTTCTGGCCGTAGAGCTCCAACAAATTACTATAATCAGGGAACTAGTTACCATACCAATAGGGATAACACTAGAAATTACCAAACAGAACCTAGAACCTATAATTCCCAATCTTACCAACAAACTCCTAATGAAAGCAACTCTCAACAAATCAATAACCGAAACCCTTCCATACGTCGTTACAATAATGCACAGAGTAACAATTATCGTCAAAGTGGCCAAACACGGCAAAATAATAATTCTACAAATAGCCATCAATCATATCAAACAACCAATAGTAATAGACAAAATAATATGAATAATACGAGTAACACTGAATCCATGGACATTACAATAAATGAACAAATAAATGAACCCCATCAATGTCATTGCAATTGCAGTCAAAATTTTTCCAGGCGCGAACCAAACAACTACCCTATATAGTTGTCAAGGTAAAAAATATGAATCTAAAATTTATAATCGACTGTGGTGCTGAATACAGCATCATAAACAAACAAATTTGTGACCCTAAGTGGCAAATTGCCACACCAAATCGAACTCTTAAAGTATTCAACCGTCAAATTAGTACCAGTGTGGAATATAGATTCCCATTATTCTCCGAATTTAATCAAGCAAACCATTTTGTTGAGTTTATCGAATACCCATTCCACGACACTTTCGATGGATTGATAGGTAACAACGTATTGGTAAAACTTAATGCAATAATCGATTTCAAGAACCGACTTCTTAGAACAGACAATGCAGTTATTCCAATATATTTGAACGAATATGAAGAAAAGGTTAGAAATATTTGCCAAAACGACCAAGGCTTACAAATCTTCAATATAACATCTTTCGAATCCCAAATCCCAGATGAAATTTTTGCAGACCATTTAAATAGCACTGACCTTTCAAAACTAAAATCACTTCTTTATAATTTTAAATCAATTTTTTATAAAGATGGTGATATGCTTACATTCACTAGCAAAATAATGCACAAGATCAATACCAGAAATGATATTCCAATATATAGTAAACTCTATAGATACCCAGAAATTCATTGTGAGGAAGTCGAAAAGCAAATAGATGACATGCTGCGACAAAATATTATCACACCCAGCAATAGTCCCTACAATTCGCCTATTTGGGTTGTACCGAAGAAAGATGATAACAACGGCAAAAAGCAGTGGCGAATTGTCGTTGACTATAGGAAGTTGAACGAGCAAACCATCGAGGATAGATTTCCTATACCCAATATCGATGATTTGTTCGATAAACTTGGAAAGTGTAACTATTTTTCAACTATCGACTTGGTAAAAGGATTTCATCAAATTGAGATCGATCCTCAAGACACAGCAAAAACAGCTTTTTCAACGAAGAATGGACATTTCGAGTTTTTGAGAATGCCTTTTGGGTTAAGGAATGCCCCAGCGACATTCCAAAGACTAATGAACGACGTTCTTAAAGATTTTATAAATAAAATATGTGTAGTTTATCTTGACGATATTTTGGTTTTTTCCACCAGCATTCAAGAACATTTAGACTCACTTAATAAGATTTTTAAGAAAATTAAAGAATGTAACCTAAAACTACAAATAAAAAAATGTAGGTTCGCTGATGTATCTACCAATTACTTGGGTCATATAATAGTTAACAATGGCATAAGGCCTGATGAAACTAAGGTGAAATCAATCGACAAAATGCAAATACCATCTACTATCAAGGGCATAAAACAGTTCTTAGGAATAACCGGTTACTACCGGAAATTCATTAAGGATTACGCGAAAGTAGCTTATCCAATGATAAGGTATTTAAAAAAATCTGAAAAACTTAACACCTCTGATCCTCAATATATCAAAGCATTTAAAACTTTAAAAACCTTGTTGATATCAGAACCCATTCTCAGAAGCCCCGATTTCACCAAAGCTTTCATTCTAACTACGGATGCATCTAACTATGCACTTGGTGCCGTGTTAAGCCAAAACGGCCATCCGATCTCTTATGCTTCCCGAACTCTAAGCAAACATGAACTAAAATATTCAACTATTGAGAAAGAACTTCTCGCTGTTGTTTGGGGAATAAAATATTTTAGAACGTATTTGTATGGTAGGAAGTTCAAAGTTTGCACAGACCATAAGCCACTTGTTTGGTTAAATGGAATAAAAGAACCAAATTTAAAACTCCAACGCTGGAAAATTATTCTAAATGAATACGATTTTGATGTAGAATATTTGAAAGGGAAGGAAAACTGTGTCGCTGATGGTCTTAGCAGATATATTGAACTGGGTAGCAAAGAGTTGAATGATTCAAATTTTATAGGAGACATATTTAACAACGAAATCTCATGTGAAGGAAACGATGAAGTAACCTTGTCATCCGACATAAATCTAAGGGATAATAACGACGAAGTTTTGTCCACAGATGCAACTATTCATAGTGCTATGGAGGATGAAACGAGACATATTTACATAACGGACAAACCGGTTAATCTTTACAAAAACCAAATTCACATATCTTACGGAAACAAAGATAAAATTGTTATGAAGATTGTTCATAAAAAAGATAGTACTAGCCTTTTAAAATTTATGAAGCAATTACTAATAAATAAAGGAATAATTTGTGTTTTTTGCGAAGACGTAAAACTTTTTCTAGAATTCCAAAACCTATACGTCAAATACTTTTCCTTGAACCAAAACCTTAAATTACTAAAATCAAGTTTATTGCTAAGAGACATTACAGACAAAGATGAAATTTTAACTATTATTAAAAATGAACATTTAATCAAAAACCATAGGGGGGTAAATGAAATGTTTTTCGAATTAAAAAAAAAAATACTACTGGCCGAACATGCAAACCGAAATTCAAAAATTCATAAACATATTGCGATATTTGCAACATAGCTAAGCACGATCGTCGGCCACCCCAAATTCCAATGCAAATTACAGAGACTGCAAAATGCTTTAACGATATCGTTCACATTGATATCTGGTATCCAGAGAGGAATAAGATGTACCTAACGAGCATCGATAAATTCTCCAAATATGCAACTATTCATAAGTTAGAAGATAGGAACTGGTTAGCGATTCTAAATGCAGTCAAGGAACGAATCAGATATTTAGGCAAACCACAAAAAATTGTTTCAGATGGAGATTCTTGTATTCTGCATACAACCGTGGAACAATTTTTAAAAGACAATAAGATTACTTTTCACAGAGTGACGGCCTCATTAAAAACAGGTAACTCCGATGTCGAACGTTTGCACGGCACACTTAACGAACACTTAAGATTACGAAATGCAGACAAAGACGACTCGGACTTAGATGAAAAGTTATTTAACATAATTTTTATCTACAACAATACATTACATTCCACAACAAAACTTAAACCCTTAGACATTATAAGTAACAACCTTTCTCGAGACGATATTCAAAATCTTGTTGAAAAATATCAGAAGGATAAAGAGAATAGAATTTCAAATCACAATAAATGTATTGATTCAAATCCTAGTCTTTGTGCCAACATAGTAAAGAATAGAACTGTTGTTAAAAATAAACCCAAGTATAAAAGATTGACTTCCTTCACAAACAATGGTAACTACACAACGGACAAATCGACTAAAAGAAACATAAAATACTATAAAAGACAATTAAAGCGAAGATACAAATACCAGCATCCATAATTTGAAATAAACGCAACACAAAAAAAAATGTACTTACTTAACAAATTGGTTGATCATATTCGTTGTTTTTTTTTGCTAAACAATCAAATTTTTTGTCACTTATAACTTTAATTCCCTCATGTTTATTATTATTTTGAATTTTCTTGTAGTCAATTTGAAACAAGAGATTATACAAATTCGATTTCAAGGAGTAAAATTTATAAAACTTTAAACACAACGTTCAGTTTTTTACCGTCTATTTTTGTTATTATTATTCTTTTTTATTTGACATTCAACTTTATTTGACGTTCAAGCTAATTTGACATTAAGATTCATTCACAATGAACTTGTTCAAAGTTATGGTAGGTGAGCGTCGGTAATGCAGGGTGTCTGATATTTTTGAACAGGGATGTCTTATTTACACACGTAGATCAAAAATTATTTTTTCTTTATTTTTTTTTCAATCTCTGTCCATGGCATGTAAATCAAATTATTTATTGTAAATAAAATTAGAATAAAGAATCATTGTTTTGCATCGCCCACTCATTAAAAACGAAAAATTGCTTAAGAATTTATGTGTAAGAATTTTTGGATAAAAAATAAACATTAAAGTTTCGCAGGAAAAATAAATGTTAAAAACATTGAAATAATAAATAAAAATTCTAAAATGAAATAAGTTTTGATTTTAACATTTCTTTTTCAATATCCGTCGCTTAGGCGTAACAATTTATAAACATTAAAAAAAAAAACTACATAAATGCAAGAAATAAGAACCTATTATTGTTAAGCTGTTAAGAAATAAATAAATCTATTGAATTCATAAGTATTAAATAATTGTATCAATAAAATAGAAGTATTAAATGCATTAATGAATCTTTACATAACTATACAAAAAATAAATAGATGATTAAGTTTTTCTTAACTGGAAAAAGTTTAAAATGAGGAAAAAAATAATTATATCATGCTCATGTACTTTTTTTGGAGACCAAAAAACCTAAAGGGTGGAGGTGTTATATAAGAAAACACAATCCCTAATATTACGCTCTTCGTTTGCCTAACAAACGAACAGCGTGAACTATAAATCTTTCCACTTACTTTCTTTCAGACCTCATCTTCTTTAAAAGATGAGGCAAGAGAGAGAAGAAGTCAACTTTAAGCTTTTTCCTAAGTTAGTTCTTAGTTAGTCGTAAGTCAGCTCTTAATGTATGAACATCATTTAAAATATTTAATAAAGTGTTTGAAGGAAAAACGGAACTATGCCTTTTTTATTGGAAGAAAATTCATTATTGAGATAAAGACTTATCTATATAAAAAGAAGCTTAAATTAGCAAATAAAAAATGTCTTCTATTTTAAAATAGTCTAAGATAAATTCATAACCTTAGCTTATTTTTCAAGCTTAAGCTCCAATTTGTGTGACTAAAAATATCTTAGCCCAGCCCCATCAGAATATTAAAGGAAAAGCTACAAGGAAATCAAGATTTCTGGACCCTTGACTGATTGTCAGAGTGGGTTTTGAGAAAATTTGAAAATATCAAAACCGTTGTATTGAAGCAACCCATCCTAGGTGACCTAGCACAACAGTTCAAACTGTTCCTCTGGGGAATGATATAAAAATGCTCGGTAAAAATTTAAACAACCAAATGAGTCCATCCGTTTAGGTTCCAGCTCATCTTCATGCTCAATGTACTGGACGTACAGAACTACATCAGACTGACGGACGGTATGATAAATATAGGTAAACATTCAAAATGTTCTTTTTACATGAAAATAAAACTTGCCGTTATTTTAAGTTTTTGGCGATTTTAGTTTTATGAATCCAAATCCTAATATTTTTTCTTTTTTTTTCCAATTTATACTTTAACTGTTTGCTGATCCATCGAAATACTACATAAATCTGAAAGCAAAATCTTCAATTTTTAAGTTGTGTTATATTTTGACAATATCAGTTGAATATTTGTATACATACATATGTAATGTTTGAATAATTGTTTTATTATTTTTTTTTAATAAAAGGTGACGACTGACGACTCAAAAAACTAATTTTTTTACCGATGGTTTACAGCAGCGTTTCCCAAAGTGTGTTCCCTGGGGTTCCGCGGGAGAGTTTTCAGGGTTCCACAAATTTCTTAAAGTATAAACAGTAAAATACAAACAATAAAAGAAACAAAAATTCAAAATTTCCACAAAAAAAAATTGAACAAATTTTTGTTTGAAGTTTATAATTTTTTAATCGAAGTTTGAACTTCAAAGTCATAAACTGTTTCATGAGTAAGCACATCATTAACTGGGGAAAATGTGTTGATATATGCAGCGGCGGAGCCGCAGCAATGGCAGGAAAGGTTAAAGGGGTTGTTTCAAATATTAATAAAAACTCTGCTCCAAGAAGTACCAGCAGTCATTGGTATTTTCCATCGTTATGCAATTGAAAAGAATGCCTACTGATTTAAAAAAAGTTCTCGGTGAAGCTGTGAAAATAGTAAATTTTGTAAAGAGTTGTCCTCTACGATCGAGATTGTTTAAATTAGTGTGTAAAGATACGGGTAGTCAGTACGAATCGCTTCTTCTTCATACTGAAATCCGATGGCTTTCCAGAGGGAAAGCTTTATCCAGGTTATTCCAACTTCGTGATGAGTTGAATGTGTTCAAACTGGAAAAAATTTGTCCTCCACTGCAAACCTCTTTGATGTATTGCATGATGGTGAGCAATGGATTACGAAATTAGTTTTTCTTGCAGACATTTTCGAGAAGTTTAACAAAACTGCTGCAGCTCTGCAGGAAAAATCAATAACAGTATTTTTGCGAGAGACAAACTGGCAGCTTTGAAAAGAAAAATTAATTTAAATTTGTGGTCAAAAAGGCTCTTTGCGAGCAAATTGTGGGGTATTTTTGATATTTTCCTTCCTATATGTTTTCGGGGGTGGTGAATCCGAGGTTTGCCAACAAAATTTCGTTACGCGACATGGAAAACAACGCAAAAAATGATGCAAAAATGCATTTTTTGGGAGTTTTTCACTTGGCTCGAAAACTACCTAAGGTTTTTTTCTGCGACAACCCATTTGGACTCCAGCGCTAGTTGAAAATTGAAGTATTTTTACTGTTTTCAAAAACCCACTCCAAAGCGCTAAGAAATTACTTTGTGAAAAATCCCACAATTTGCCCTTTTAAGCACAAATTGACTGGATTTTTCGAATTAGGTAGTAAGACGAAAACCAACGATTTCTCGAAGACGAATGGAGGTAATTGAAAGTTTCATATAGAATTTTGAAGCAAAATGTTCACGCTTCAGAATGACCATAAACATTTTTTCGAAAAAAAAATTATCTCGAACTCAGCGCGTCAAAGACCACAAGTATATCTTCGTTCATGTTACAGACAAAAATTCAAATTTTGTCACACAAAGCAACTACTTAGCGCTTTCGAGTAGATTTTCGAAAACAGTTAGGGCTGGCCACGATACCAGAAAAATCTTGGTATCGTTTGGTATCGGTATCGGAAACCGAAACCATACCGAGACCAAACCAGCTTCAAAACACCCAAAACGACACTGAGACCAAACCGAGACCATACCGAACCTTCGGTACCGAAATTTACCGAGACTCTCGGTGGTATCGTTTGGTATCGGCAGAAAAAATGGATTTTTGAATATAAGTATTAATTAACAACTTTTTGTTCTTGGTGTCTCGGCTGTTACGATCTGCATGATAGTCTCAAAGTTACTTGGTTTTAGCTAGAGGAAGGCTAAGGAAGCGATTTTAGTAAAATGCACCCACTGCCACGCCTATTTTTAGTTATATTTTGGTTTGTCGGGAACTGCTTATACGATTGTGATGAAATTTTTATAATTTTCGTAAACGGCTTGTAAGCGATTTGGAAGAAATGTAAGGAGTTAGTTTGTTATTAACACTGAATGCGACCGAGACCGATACCGATATCAAACTTAGTCATACGAGACCGAGACGAGACTTAATAATACGAGACCGAGACCGATACCGAGACGATACCGACATTTTTCAATTTAAACGATACCGAGACGATACCAATAAAAGTCTCGTTTGGTTTGGTATTGTGGCCAACCCTTAAAAACAGTAAAAATACATTAATTTTCGACTAGCGCTTGAGTCCAAATGGTCTGTCGCAGAAAAAAACCTTGAATAGGGATTTATTGTAAATTGTGTATGCTTTCAATGGTAGCTTGATGTATTTTCCGAATAGTTGGTAATTTTCGAGCCATTAGTGAAAACCCCCCAAAAAATGCATTTTTGCATCATTTTTTGCATTTTTTCCATGTTGCGTCATGAAATTTTGTTGGCAAACCTCAGATTCGGATTCAGCACCCCCGAAAATATTAAGGATCGAACAAATCAAAACTACCCCACAATTTGCATGGTAAAAATACAATATGACTGGACTATCTCTTGTGTACAAAAGAACAATTTTGAGTGTCTTCCAGTTTTACATGAATTCTTGCAAGAAAACATGCTTCAACTCAGAGGAGATATGAGCAATGTTATTGCTCTCCATTTGGTTAGTCTCGAAAGATCCATGCTGGATTACTTTCCAGATACAAATACTGATATCGAGTGGGTACAAAATCCATTTCTAATGAAAACCATCAAGCCTATGACCCTGAGTACAGGAATACGAATCCTCTTCATCAAAATTTGTATTTGATTCTGTATCATTAAACGAATTTTGGATTGGTATTAAAGGTAGATCTATAATATAGCCCGATAAATCTAGGAATTCAATCAAAGTTAAATGAAGTACAAAATGTTTTGATGCAGTTTTGTTCCAATGATAGATAAGAATATAAAACCACAGTTTTACACCAAAATTTGTAATGGCGTCTAGGGTAAAATGGGGTAAAACTGAAAAAGGGCCAATTCTAAACGGGAGTTTCTAGAATTTTGTTTTGTTTTTTTGTCGATAGATGTTAAAAATATAAGAAAGTTATGTATATATTTTAAAATTCTAAAAAATTTTTTGAAGGAGTTATGATTGTTCAAAAGTTGAAAGCAAGAAAATAGTTATTTATAAAATAATTCACCAAAAATCAGAAGTTCAACCGATTTTGATTAAATTTCTATTTTTAGAAAGATAATAAGAAAAAAAAATTAACCATATTTAAGGATATTTTAATGCTCCTTTTCTACAATTTTTTTGATTTTTTTAAAAAACATGCTTTTTTTGTGTCAATTTTTGACACATTTTGTATTGTATTTATTAATTCATTTTGATAGGTACAATAATTCAGTTTATAAATAAAGTTTAGAAGACCAAAAAGAATTTAACATAATGGAAATATTACAAATGGAAAAATAAATATTTTAAAAAGAAGGCAAGAAAATAATTGAAATTTAAGTGATTTTAGTACTTACTCAATAAAAAATATAAAATAGTATTACAATATAATAATATATTATACAAAAACTACAAAAAAACTTTAAAAATAGTAGGTATTCATCTGAAAACAATTATGTATGTAACCGTAACCTGAAATAAAATGAAACTATTATGAAGACGATTTTTTTTGCAAATAATTCTTATAATATGTTTTTGGAGAATAAGAAGAGGATTAATCTTGTTTTGATAAGAACCCCCCCAACAAGATATTCCATACTGAATTTTAGAATGAACAATTCCATAGTAGTAATTTTTTTGAACAATATAAACCTAGAGAATAGAACTGTCTGGTACAACATAACAAGTAATTTTTTAGTGAGTGAGTGTGATCAGACCAGTTCATTTTACAATCAAGTAGCACACCAAGGTATTTGAAGGTCTTGACAAAATTTACCTGAAAGCAATGAGGGGTACAGGACTCATTATTAACAAAACTATTAGAATCATTTGAACTGAACTTAAATTTTTTGCAATCTGAAGAATGATAAAAAATATCGCAACCAACTAAAATAGGAGACCCTGAAAGACTAAAATACATTAATTTAGTTTTATCACTTAATACCATTTTATTAACTGCAAACCAGCGTCTTAAGATATCCAAGTCATAGTTGATGTCAGAAATTAAGTTAAGCAGAGATCTACAACCATATGCAAAAGCCATATCATCAGCAAATGCTGTAATTTTTCCTTTGAAATTCTGATTGAAAATAGAATTAATGAAAATCAGAAAAAGCAGGGGACCCAAAACTGAGCCTTGGGGAACGCCAATACTAATATTGCATAAACTACTATAGATACCATTTATTTTAACTAATTGTTTTCTATTAGATAGATAAGAATCTAACCAATTATGGATAAATCCACGCATTCCTGCATTGTATAATTTTTTCAAAAGAATATTATGGTCAACTAAGTCAAAAGCCTTTGTTAAATCAATGAAGAGTCCAGCTGTGAATAAATTATTATTAATGTTTTCATAAATTTCACTACAAAATTTTAGTAGCGCATCTTCAGTTGATCAGAGAGCTCGAAATCCGAATTGGGCTTCACTAAAGAAATTATTTTTATTCAGAAACTTCAAAATTCTTTTTTTCATCGCCTTTTCAAAAATTTTTGAACAAACAGGTAACAGGGAAATAGGCCTGTAATTATTCATAATGCAAGGGTTAGACTTTTTGTAAAGAGGAATGACCTCAGCAATCTTAAGCGAACCTGGAAACACACCACTGTACACACTTTTATTAAATATATGTGCAAGAACATCCACAATATTATATGCAATTTTTTTAAAGATTAAATTTGAAAAATTATCACTTGTAACAGAACTAGATTTTTTTAAGTTTTTGATGATGAAAAGCAGTTCACAAGGCCGTATAGGAGCGTAAAAAAGACTTTCAGTGAAAACATTGTCATTAACTATACCTTCAGTAAAACAGTCATTCCTATTTCTAAACACCTCAGTCGAGACGTTTTCAGCTATAGAAACAAAAAACTTATTAAAACGATTAGCTATTTCAGTAGTATCACTAATTCTAATATTGTCATCTTCTATAACTATAGGTTTTTCAGATTGGGAACCACGATTTAAAATTTTATTTACTACATTCCATTCACCTTTAATATTACCTTTATTCTTTTCGAGTTCAGCTAAATAATAGTTTTCTTTACAAGTTTGAATTTCTTTTACTAATTTTTTGCATACTTTTTTGTATTCTGTTTTTAGATGAGTACTATTTGGATTTTTTTTACATTTCTTGCGAAGCTTATTTTTTTTGTTTACTTTGTCTAAAATATACCCTGTCATCCATTCCTTCAGATGTTTAGACTTGTTCTTTTTGACCGTTCTTTTTGTACAACTATCAAGATAGTAACCTAATTTTTCAATAAATTTATCATAGGCAAGTGAAGGATCACTCTCATTATAGACACCGTCCCAGAATTCAAAACGTAAAAGCAAATTTAGCCTGTCAAAATCAATTTTCTTAACTTCAACATCAGCTTCTGCTGTTTCTTTGTCAACCACAAAATTTACGTAATGTAAGCTAGTCATGCAGTGATCAGTGATACCCAAATCGTCTAAAGAGCTAATTAGTTTAACATTACGAGATAAACTATTCCTACAGAAAATATGATCAATGCATGTCTTAGAGTTTTCATCGTTTCTAGTAGGAACATTTATATAAGAATCCAAACCATAAGAAGCTAATAGCATTAAATAATTATCTACGTATTGGGTTTTGGAGAGAAGATCAATATTTATGTCACCCAGAAAAATCAGATTTTTAGTTTTTTCATTTGTGCCTATATCTTTCTAAGGGGGCAGTCTAAAAACTTCAAATTTTCACAGCACATATGTACATAATGTTGTTTTAAATTTTTGAGCAAAATTTTGATTTTTCAAAATACCGTTAAACAGAGATATTTACATTTTACAGTTAGTTTAAAAACACATCATATGTCTGGAGTTTATGAATATATAACTTTTGTTTTTTTTTTAGTTAAAAAGTTTAATATCTTTTTGTAATTCAAATATATAATACATAACTGTACATGCTATGCAAGCTTCACAAATCGAGTCGAAAATCGAAAAAAATATCACCTATTTTACTGTCTTTTAAGGGTAATAACCAAAAATAATAATAATAAAAGATTATAACGGTTGATTTTTCGTGAAAATTTTGTCTTTCCAAAACTTAGGTATTTGCATTTAACAGTTAGTTTGAAGACAACTCATAACTCTGGAATGCAGTAGCGTATACAATGAATTTTTTAAAGAATCAACTTCGATGCGGGGGGGGGGCTTTAGTCCATATAGCCCCCACCCCTCCCTTTGAGTTTTTTAAATCACCTGTGGGGAAGGGATTGGGTCCATATAGCCCCGGTGCCTTTTGTCCATATAGCCCGGGGGGGGCTTTAGTCCATATACGCCCCCCCCTGTATACGCTTCTGCATTCCAGAGTTATGAGTTGGCTTCAAACTAACTGTTAAATGCAAATACCTAAGTTTTGGAAAGACAAAATTTTCACGAAAAATCAACCGTTATAATCTTTTATTATTATTATTTTTGGTTATTACCCTTAAAAGACAGTAAAATAGGTGATATTTTTTTCGATTTTCGACTCGATTTGTGAAGCTTGCATAGCATGTACAGTTATGTATTATATATTTGAATTACAAAAAGATATTAAACTTTTTAACTAAAAAAAAAACAAAAGTTATATATTCATAAACTCCAGACATATGATGTGTTTTTAAACTAACTGTAAAATGTAAATATCTCTGTTTAACGGTATTTTTAAAAATCAAAATTTTGCTCAAAAATTTAAAACAACATTATGTACATATGTGCTGTGAAAATTTGAAGTTTTTAGACTGCCCCCTTAGAAAGATATAGGCACAAATGTGTCAAAAATTGACACAAAAAAAGCATGTTTTTTAAAAAAATCAAAAAAAATTGTAGAAAAGGAGCATTAAAATATCCTTAAATATGGTTAAATTTTTTTTCTTATTATCTTTCTAAAAATAGAAATTTAATCAAAATCGGTTGAACTTCTGATTTTTCGTGAATTATTTTATAAATAACTATTTTCTTGCTTTCAACTTTTAAACAATCATAACTCCTTCAAAATTTTTTTTAGAATTTTAAAATATATACATAACTTTCTTATATTTTTAACATCTATCGACAAAAAAACAAAACAAAATTCTAGAAACTCCCGTTTAGAATTGGCCCTTTTTCAGTTTTACCCCATTTTACCCTAGACGCCATTACATATTTTGGTGTAAAACTGTGGTTTTATATTCTTATCTATCATTGGAACAAAACTGCATTAAAACATTTTGTACTTCATTTAACTTTGATATATAGTCAAATTTTGTCTAGGATGATCGGGCTAATAGTCAGAAGGGCACTGAAGCTAATGTCAAAAACCAACGAAAAGTAGCTTTCCGTACCGTCAGAAGGGGAACGCACCTATAATGTTATTATCATCTATCTCTTTTTGGCACTCCTATTTCACCAAATGTCAGTTTTACTTAAGTAACCAAAGTAGAACGAAACTTGACGAAACCTTCCACTCCGCAATTATAGCCACGTCATATGCTTTCTGTGCATTCGCTTGTTTTCTTCCGATCACTTAAGTGACCCACCGAGCATTATAGTTCTAGCCTAAGAATGAATTCCCTGAGCTTGCCAAGAAAGCTATATTTAATTTGCTACCTTTTGTTACAACGTACCGCTGCGCTGTGAAGTAGGCTTTTCAGCGTCTACTTACACAAAAACTAAATCAAGATCGAGGCTGGACGCTGCCCCAGATATGCGAATACAACTTTCGGACGTAGAAGTTAGTTAAAAAACAATTATAAATCAAACAATGAAACAGATTCATTCTTCACACTAAATAAAAATTGATTTTTAAATGTGTTGTTTTTCATGTTTTGCTATTGTCAAGATGGGGTTCAACTCCAATATTTTTCCACAAATTAGTAAGGGCTGGAGACTGGAATTTAATAAAAAAAACTATTCTTCGCTTCCTAACACACGTGTAAGCTGACACGCTCATAGACAACTTGTGTGATATTTTGTATTTCCATGTGCATAGTAGATAGGTACTATAGAGGCAAGTTTCGGATTCGTGCAGAAAAAAAATTTGAGATAACAATCAAACACTACATTACGACGATTGAGAATACGAAAAAAGTGGGTGGCACAATTCAGTCTGCCTGTCTGTCTGTACCTCGACCTACCACAGCCTAAACCACTGAAGCGATTTGAAATTTTTGGCTTAAGTTTTGTTTTTTAATTCCCTAGAGGAAAAATTAAAAACAATCTTTAGCTCCAACAATAACTGAACTTGCATATACAACCGCTAAGGAAAATCTTATTTACCTCAAAACCGGCTCTTACGATTTTGAAAGAACAAAAAATCAGTGTATTATTGTAGGTGAAGTGGTCATTTTCTAACGGCAATTTCTTGAAAACCCGAACTGATAGCCCCAAACGTATGACGGATTTGAATTCTGCATCCATCAAAAGCGTGCTAAAAAACAATCCCCACTTAAAAGTTAACCGATAATTGTGAGACTTTTTAATTTTGTCAAAATTCTTTCTCCCCCATAGGTTTTTGAAATACAATTTTTATTTTCAAAACTATTATTTTGAATCAAAGTTTTGTATGTTTTTTTGATTACCATTATCATATATTTTTTCAGAATTTTTCTATCAACAAAAAGAAAGAGAAGAAGAAAAATGCAATTTTTTTTTGTCAAAATACTTTTTCCGACTATTGTTTATCTACTTTGAGTAGATAAACTGGCAAATTTTATTTCAAAAATGTTATCAACATTTTATTTATAAAAAAATAGTTTTTGAGAAAACTGCTCCCACAATTCTCAGCATTATTTGCGCATGAAAATAGTTTTTGCGTCCAAAATTTATTGTTTTCCATTTTTAGGCCTATTTTTATTTATAAGGGGTTAATTAATGATTCAGAGAGTGGCATAGGCAATGGGAAACATTTTGCGCCTAATATATTATACAAAATTAAGCACCGAATAGGTGGAAATTTTGAATTTTCCTCTGCATGGGAATTGTAATCTACATATGCTTAAACGTCAAACATTTAATTTTTTTCCCATATGATAACTTCCTCGGTGTTAGTCTCAATTTGTCCATAAACTGACATTAACTGCAACCCTAAAAGTTTATCTTCATCGGTAGAATTTATAAGGTAAGTTTTTAGACGTTTCACTGTCGAAAAAGTTCTTTCCGGTGTGCGTGTCAAACCATTAGAGTCGCCAAAATTTTAAGAAGCTTGTGCATGTGAATCATGTTGTGTATGGCATTTTGTCTACCATATCATGGTTGGATGTTGTAGGAACTGGGGGCCTTGAGCTGTATCTTTTCCTACACATCAAGTGCTTACAATACCTCCAAGTTGGTAGCCGCCGGATACTGGTCTTGGCTTTATGCCAGGACTTGCTAAACTTGTAAGTGCGAATGTTGATCAAGGAAAGAATTGCAACATTAAACCTATGGCCCTACAGATTGGAGGTTAGCGCGTTGGGCTAACGACCCGACCACAGTAAAAAAAAACCAATTGTTATGAGAGAGACGCGGGAAGCCTCGGATAACGACCCCCCTCAAATGGCAACCAGACCCGGAACGAAAATGGACTATGATCTACGAGTATGCACCTGGAATATAAGGACACTCTACACACCAGGTACTACTCAAAAACTTGAATCTGTCTTCTCGTGGTACAAGGCAGACATTACCGCGATCCAGGAGATACGATGGATAGGATTAGGTATAACAAAAAGATTGCCGCATTTATTACAGCTGTCACCAACTGCACATGCTAGGATGCGGATTCATCGTGGGAAATCGACTCAGATCGAAAGTTATCGATTTTAAGCCGATAAGCGATCGCCTGGCTGTGATCCGCATCAAAGCTACCTTCCAAAACATCAGCCTAATATGTGCACACGCCCCTACCGATGAAGCTGAGGAGTCTAACAAGGAGGAGTTTTACGACCTCCTGGACGGAGCCTACGGAGCCTGTCCGGAGTACGATGTCAAGTCGTGCTCGGAGACTTCAATGCTAAAGTCGGAAAGGAAAACATCTTTGGCGGATTAGTTGGAAAGCACAGCCTCCACGAAACGACAACAGACAACGGCTTCCGACTAATCGACTTTGCTGCAGCTCGTAATACGGTGATAAGTAGCACTAGGTTCCCCAGGCGAAGGATACACACAGCAACCTGGCGATCTCCAGATGGTCGAACTGCCAACCAAATCGACCACGTGCTAATTGGCGCAAGGTACGCATCGAACATCTTGGATGTGCGAACTTTTCGAGGTGCAAACGTGGACTCTGACCACTTTCTTGTTGTGAAAAAGTTCAGAGCCCGACTGTCCAACGAAAAGAAAACGAAGACCGCCCAAAGAAAGAAGTTCAACATCGCATGCCTTAGCACATCAGAGAAAGCCAGAGACTACAGTGAGCAATTGACCGGGAAACTCTCTGCCGTACACCCAGCCACAAGCGTCAACAACCAGTGGAACCAGTATCGCGACATTATTAAGGAGACAGCTGAGACCACCATAGGCTATCAACCACCCAGAAAAAAGAACCCGTGGTATGATGATGAATGCGCGGTATTGAAGCAGGAGACGGAAAATGCACGAATGCAAATGCTACAACGGAAAACAAGAGCAGCAAGAGAGAAGTACCGTGAAAAGAGAAAAAACCCTGCGTAGAAAGAAAAGAGCATCCACAGCCTCTCAGCTCAAGTATCTCGAAGAGTCCAGCACCACCACCAATACCCGCCGGTTCTACAAAACAGCCAAGCAACTGGCATCTGGTTATAGGACTAGCACTCAAGCTATTCGAAACAGCGAAGGGAACCTAGTCACCGAAGCACAGGGAATTGTAGACGTGTTTAAGCAGCATTTCCAGCAGCTGCCTAGTGGGCATTATGTAGAGGAGACGACAGGGGAACAAAGAAGCATTAGACCAGTCAATGAAGATCCAGTCCCAGCACCCAGTACTGAAGAGGTTAAGAAAGCCATCCACAAGATAAAGAACAACAAATCCGCCGGCTCGGATGGCCTACCAGCGGAACTCTTCAAGTATGGAGGAGATGTTCTGGTAGGGTGCATGAATCAGCTCATCAACCAAGTTTGGGAGGAGGAAAGTATGCCCGACAACTTGTCAAATAGCTCCATATGCCCAATCTACAAAAAAGGCGATCCTACGTCCTGCAAGAACTACAGAGGCATATCCCTGCTTAATGTTGCTTACAAGATCCTATCCAACGTACTATGTGAGCGTCTAAAACCTTTCTGCAACACTATGATCGGCACGTACCAGTGTGGCTTCAGACCAGGCAGATCAACGATAGACCAAATCTTCACATTGAGGCAAATCCTGGAAAAGACCAACGAATTTCAAGTCGAGAACGAGACCCACCACCTATTCATCGACTTCAAAGCCGCATATGATAGCATAAGTCGCCAAGGGCTTCTATTGGCGATGTCGGAACTCGGTATCCCGAAAAAACTGATCCAGCTATGCCGCATGACGTTACAAAATATGCGGTGCAACGTGCAAATGGGTAACAGCTCATCCGAGTTATTCCAGACGTGTACAGGGTTCAGACAAGGAGATGCGCTATCATGTGATTTCTTCAACCTAGTCCTGGAGCAGATAGTGCGCAAGAGTGGTGTTAACATGGAAGGCACTATCTTTAACAGGTCTTCTCAACTGCTTGGCTATGCGGACGGCATCGACATCATCGGCCGTTCCAAGAGAGCTGTACTTGAAGCATTCACAGCTATTGATGAACAGGCGAAACGCGTTGGTCTTGAAGTGAATGAGGACAAAACAAAGTATATGCTATCAACAAACAAAGCCTCATCTGTCCATCGCCTAGGACAAAACGGCACTGGTGGTAGCATTAATTTCGAGGTAGTCAAGGAGTTCACCTACCTTGGAACAAACATCAATTCCACGAACGACACCTTAGTGGAAATCCGACGAAGAATTACCCTAGCGAACCGCTGCTACTTCGGTTTGGCCAAACAAATGGGTTCAAAGCTCCTTTCCCGAAAGACAAAGTGCACGCTATACAAAACTCTAATTTTTCCAGTTCTACTCTACGGCGCCGAGTGCTGGACGATAAGTAAAAAAGGGTAATTGATACTGGGCACTTTCGAGAGAAAAATTCTTCGGCGGATATTTGGTCCTATATGCGAAGAGGGCGATTGGAGGAGAAGATTCAATCGTGAATTGTACGAGCTGTACCAAGATGTGGATGTAGTCCAAAGAGCCAAAACACGTCGACTACACTGGCTCGGCCACATCGAGCGAATGGACAACAACGCTCCAGCCAAGAAAATCTTAGAATCCCAGCCCCCAGGTTCGAGACGACCGGGAAGACCAACCTCTGCTATAGCGACCAGGCGGTCACAGACGCAAGAGCGCTTAGTCTCGACGACTGGAGGGAGCGTGCGAGGGACCGCAACCGATGGAAGACCGCAATATCTCAGGCAGAGACCCTTCATGGATCGGGAGCCGGATAAGTAAGTAAGTAGTATCATGCATTCAGCCTTTAAACCTTAAACTATTACGATCCAAAATTTTTTAAAAAATTAAAATTTTTTTACCTTACACAAGTCAAGTACTCTATATCTCGGGGGCCCCGTATCATTGATACGGCTGATACTGCGGTAGCAACACCAGTCATCAGAATTCTTTACCTAGTGACTTCTGCAAGACTCAGCGTCATTTTGAACTAAACTTATGTATGAAGTATGAGTCAAATGATGAGTCCAAGTGAGATCATGCAACGAAGTATGAACTTTTTCGGACTAAAGCTATTTTGAGTCATTATTTTAGTTCAGCTAAGAGCACCTGCACAGGGCCATACCCAAATTATTTAAAGTTGTTGAAAAAGGCTTGTTAATGCTTAAAGTGGAATCTACATTCGGACCAGCCGCGGTACCCAAATGCCCAAAATCCTTTAAAACCACTTAAGGTAGAACAAAGCCAATTCCATAGCAAATAACACCTTTTGTATTTGTTTAATTTTTTCATTTTAAAGTTTTCTTCTCTAAAAAAAAAGTCCTTAACATACATATATGAATTTAAAAGAGGGAATGTGTTAACTTTTTCTCACCCAAGACCCAAAAATATATGCCAATCATTCATCATCACCAGGAGTCCCAAATGTCTAAGCTTCTTTCAATACAAATATCCTTTCTTTTTTTTTTATTCTATTTTTGGTTTATCTTATGACAGACACAGCTTTTCTTATCAAGTTAAAATTGAGGTTAAGAAAGAATCAAAAACCAAATACAGTACAACAAAAAAAAAATATATACATATATTAATATCTCAAAGTAAAAGGAAAACATATAAGATGCTTATCAAGTTCTATCCCTTACCACAATCTTTCATTTTATACCATATACTCGTAGGTATACGTATAAAGGCGTTCTATAAATTTGTATTTTATCTTAGTTTTATAAGCATGAATGGTATCTATCTATAATCCTTGCAAACAGTGATATTTTATGTAAAGGTATTCATAGAATTATGAATTGTATAAATGTCCTTGCAAATTTTATTATTTCTATACAGAATTATTATTTGATAACATATGAAATTTGATCCTTTTAAAAATATTTAAAGAATAATGCAAAAACAATCTTTTGAAAGAAGGAAAGAAGGGGGTGTAATTGCCCCCCTCCCCCCTGGGCAAGAATGAACGAAGTATAAAATATGAATTTATTAAAATGTAATCAAAAAAAGGTTATTTCGTTACACGTTTATACAAAATTTTCTAGGCAGCGCAGCGTTGCAGCAATGAGTGGTTGTGCGTAGGCCAATGGCTGACCAGATTTAGTTAAGAAAAGTTCCGCTATGCACAAATAGCCTTGAAATCGACTGAGTGTAAAGCTTATAACTTCGGGTTTAGATGTCCGATTTTCAAAGTTGAGATCTTTAATTAAAAGATAAATGTCCGGCTACATTACTTTATAACATTTTATAAGAAAAGTCAATCTATTTCATACTAGGGAGCAGGTTGAACCCTTAATAGATTAAATTTTCACTTTTCAAAATGCTGTGAATGAAAAATTTCACAATTTGAAAAATAATGATTTAAAAGTTATTGCTCCACCTTCAACCCTCCTCTACAAATTTTTTAGTGGTTTTTTATAGTTGAATATAACGGGAGAGGCAACAGGGGCACTTATCTAAATTTTCAACCTTGAAGTTGATTTTAATTTAAAAACAAATTAAATCTTTAAAATACGTCGATTTACGAGTAATTATCTTCAAAAATTTCTAATTTTGCTTCCAATATTCGGATCTACAGGATAAAGACATCTAATTAAAGTTGAAATAATAAACTACATTTTTGTATAAAAGCTATTGAGATATACCAAAAAATTTCATACTAAATGGGTGATAGAGTTCTTTTTGTGATAAATATTAAAATGTGCGTTTCCATTGAGGGAGTACTTTCACTAGAAAACTCTCGAGAGCGACTTTCGGATATCTGTCCTCCCCTCTGGTGAACTTATTTCATGACTGTGTCTGTGTTCACTTTCGAGTTTTACTCTCGAGAACTTCTTCAGAGTTGCTCGCCAGCTTCTTACTCTGAAATGGATACGCACATGTGTTTCGAGTTCGGCACTGTACGCAGCAGTGCGAAGAGTGCGAATCCAACGAAGAAGATTGGAAAGAAACCAGTAAACGACTACATACAGCAGTCACTGCCGAAGAGAAGTTGCATGGAACTTTTATACCTAAGGAAAGGATAGTTGCTTCGTCAATTCGATTGTCAAATTATTGCCATTTTTCGACGCAAATATTGCTATTGTATCGAAATACATGAGTCTGGCAACTCTGTAGTCAATGCTTTGAGCTTATATGAAACATTTATATTAAAACTTAAAAGAGTGGTGCTTTCTTTGTATTTTCCAATACAATCATTGGGTTTTATTTCAATGTCGGAAAGTTTGGTTTTGTATCAATGGACTAAGGCATCTGATACGGTTCATTTCGCTTTCGGTCTATAATTTTAGTTTAGCAAAAATACAGATATTGTCAAATTAATGCAATGGTTTGCACAAAATCCTTTTAATCAATGTCCTTCAATTTTCTGGCAAACGCATTTGACGTTTATGAACACGTTCTCCGGCTTCTCAATATTTTTGTTTCCAACTCGATTTTCGACTGCAGAATTGCACCACACATAGTTTCCGAACATAATTATAGAGTTACGCGGATCCAGAGGGAACTCAAAAACGCTGTAGGGACACCATGCTATAGCTACAAACCGCAAAAATTCATTTCACAAAGTTCAAAGTACCTACCCTCTATTCGAGAACTGAGGCAGTTATGAAAGAGTTTATTGCTTTCTTCAAATTATAGAGCGGTATGAATTGTACACAAATTTTCTGTAGACCTTATCAAGATTTTGGAAATTCATGAAAATTGCCCCCCCCCTGAACGAAATCCTGCATCCGCAACTGGTGCCACCTAAGGTGGGGTCTCCCTCTGCTGCGTAGACCATCAGGGGTAGATTCGAAGACTTGTCGGGCTGGGGCCTCGGTGTCCATACGCTCCACGTGTCCCAGCCATCGCAGTCGCTGTATTTTCAGCTTTTTGAACAGGTCGACGTCGGTCGCTGAGATTCCTTTCACGATGATAGCATATACTTCTTCTTCTCCTCATTAACAGCCAAACCCATTTTCACCGCTTCCGATTCAATATTTGCAAACGCTCCGGTAACAGCTCGCTTCGATCTTCCAATGATGTCAATATCAAATGCATAAGCAAGTAGTTGAACTGATTTTTGATAAATTGTACCTCTGTTGTTGACTTGAGAGTTGCGTGCAATTGCTTCAAGTACGATGTTAAAGAGGTTGAATGATAACGCATCGCCTTGCCTCAAACCTTTCTTGACATCAAATGGTTTGGTGGTGTTCTTGCCGGCTTTGATGGAGCAGCAAGATTTCTCCATCGTCATCCTGCACAAGCGGACGAGTTTGGCAGGGATGCCGAGATGCGACATAGCTCTGTATAGCTCGTCTCTGTCTACGCTATCATACACGACTTTGAAATCGATAAAGAGATGGTATGTATCGATTTGAAACTCCTGGGTATTTTCCAGAATCTGTCAGACTGTGAACATTTGATCGACCGACGGTTGATTTGCTGGGCCTAAAACCATACTGATAAGGGCCGATCAGATCGTTGACAAACGGTTCTAAGCGATCACACAGTTGAGGAGACTTATACCTCTGTAGTTGGCGCAAGTCAGAGCAACTCCTTTCTTGTGGATGGTGCACACTATACCGAGGTTCCATTCATCGGGCATCATTTCATGCGATCAAATTTTGGAGTTAAGTTGGTGTATACTCCCTACCAAGTCATCTCCGACTGCTTTGAATAGCTCGGCTGGAAGGCCATCTGCACCAGCAGCCTTGTACGCCTTAAGCTTGGCTTTCGCTAACAGCATTTCATTTAGGTTGGGTGGACGGAAATGATGACCATCATCGTCCAGGTTGAATGGAATATTCTGTCTTACAGCGGAATTTGGTCATCTTCACCGTTTAGCAGTCTAGAAAAGTGTTGTTTCCAGATCCTCAGCACCGACTGTGTGTCTACTACCATATTCCCTCTCTCGTCTCGGCAGGCTTCCGTTCTGGCCTTGTAGCACTGGGTAGATTGCCACACCCTTCGGTAGAACTTTCGAACATCTCCCCTACCGCAACAGTCCTCAATAGACTCGACCACTCGCTTTGCATGCTCTTTATTTTTCCTCCTGATCCTGAGAAGTCGGCGCTCCTCCCTTTGTTTTTGCCCGAAGCTCCTGGTCCTAGCTATTCTCTCAGCAGCTCTGGATGTAGTTTGCAGCATTGATTGGTAGGCCTCCTTCTTGGCTGCCTGTGCCAACCGGCATTCTTTATCAAACCAGAGGTTTCGTTGTGGTCACCTAGTGAAACCCAGCACATCGATAGGCGTTTTTCTTTTTTAATTCAGAAAAGAGCTCTGAACAGAGTCCGAGCATGTCGAGCTTGTTCTGAACGTCATCTGAGCAAGTTTGTTCTGAGCACCCTGAACAATTTTTGAAACACACCTGAACACTAGCTGTCAAATGCTATATGTTCAGCATTGAACTCTGATGTCTGCTCAGTCATTTTATTCTGAGCTCATAGAGCGCGCTCTGAACAAACTCAGAGCACACTCAGAACGAAAAAAGAAATAAAAATTTTTAGCTCTAAACGCTCAGAGTTAAAAAAGAAACACAACTTTTTGTTTGACAGTTCAGGCTCTGCTCTGAATTAAAAAAGAACACCCATAATGGCGGCACTTCTGATGGCTTGTTAGCAGTGCTTCCACTGGTCCTCTGCAGTTGGTGCTGGTGGCGGAGTTGCTGAAAGGTTAAGAGAGATTTTAACTTCTCGACATCAAATCTTTTCACAGCATCCGCTCGACGTTGTGGCATCATAGACAGCCGCATACGTACTTGAGCTACAGCCAAGTAATGGTCCGAGTCAATTTTTACCCCTCGGAAAGTTCGGACATCCAGGATATTGGAAGTATGTCTGGCGTATATCAAAACATGATCAATCTGGTTGACGGTTCGTTGATCAGGAGACCACCAGTTCCCTTTGTGTATATTGAGTTGTGGGAATCGAGTGCTGAATATGATGATGTTACGCCTCATCATCGTCGCAAAGTCAATCAGCCTGAATTCGTTACCGGAAGTGTTGTCGTGCAGGCTGTGTCCTCCGACTATCGAATCAAAGATTCCCTCCTTCCCGATTTTGGAGTTAAACTATCCAAGAATGACGTCGTACTTGGGGCACCTATCATACGTACTCTCGAGGAGATCGTTGAAGTCTTCCTTGGTTGAGTCATCAATTGTGACCAGGCTTTCGCTTACATTTCTGAAGTCCAAGACTTCTTGCCTAATTCTTCCCCTTAAAACAAAACCACAACCAAAGAGCCGCTGATCGTGCTCCTTGCAGCACTCGCCAAAGTAGATGTCACACAACTTCATCCTCCATATGCCCTCTCCACCCCAGCTTTCATTCTTTTCATCCATATCCGAGGCTTGTTGTTGTTTCGGAACCATTGTTGTTTTCCCTGGTAGAGAAGTAACACCGACGCACAACCCCCAACCTGGAGGACCAGACCCTTAATATAACTCCAAGGGTGGAGAGCCAGATAAACCGCTCCTTATAGGCCTGAGCTACGAGTATGTTGTAGGTGTATAAGGTATTCACTAAGTAGTTCAACCTTACTGGAAGTGTAGACGCCATTATTGATTCCATCTGGGGAATTCTGCCGCTGCCACCTGGATAAAGGAGAAGTGCCTTAGTGGGAACACTCCTCCCCCCTCTCTCGTTTGCTACCGCAACCGTCCATAGGGATTGGAACCCCATCTTCAGTTAAAGGTACTAGGCACCCGATGTTCACCACTTGGAGATGAGAGTAGGAGTTGATAGACAGAGGTTCGCTTTGAAAAAAAGCTTGTGGAATTTCTCACAAATCATCAGTTTTTTTTTATAAAGAAACATAATAATGTTGCTCATAGAATTTTAAACAAATGCACGTGTGTAAATAAAATGATACTCAAGTTTGATTAATATACCTATAACCTATACAACACTAATTTAATGAATTATTGCCTATTGATCACTATATGTGCATTTGTAGAAGTTGCTCTAGATATATTTTTTGAATGTACCTACCTACCCTTAGCTTTGCCCATCAATGGAATGAGAAAAAATATAAATAATACAATACAAAAAAAAAACGAAAAGATTTAAGTTGGACTTCAGATCCCTATAAATCTGAGTTGAGAGAAATGGAAATACACTATACATAATACCTTTGAAGGTGTATCCATAACAAAAACTGGGCTTTTTTTACTGTAGGCATCTATGCTTTAATAAGGGGGTTGGTACTATCTTCAACTTTTATTTCTTAAAACCTACGTTTTTCTTCTTCCTTTTGAGATAAGCCTGTCTATACAAAAAGGAGCTTCTTGTCTAGCATTCCCTGAGCAATGCACGTTTACATACATCGTATTGGATTGGGAAGGTACTCCTTACACCTATGTATATCCAATAGTATTATCCACCACTTGAACGTGAAACGTGATGAAAGGCTTATCCCATCCTAATCACTTTGCATGCATGATCGAAAAATGGTTACGCTTCCCATATTATTGGATTTGGATCTTAAACGGTTTTTCCTTCCGTTTCAAAGCGCAAGAATAAATAAATACATAAATCAATTTTTTCAAACTGGACAAGCTTTTGGGTTTTTATTGCCTTCATCTAGCTAAAACCCATATGATTTATGTTTATATTTAGAAGTATAGCAATCGTGCACGGTTGTGAAATTCCAATAAACCAGCAAGGATTTTTTCTTCCGTATAAAGGTGCGAGATATTTATATGTACACATAAAATACATCATCATATACACTCAGTGTTACTCAATCTATTAAGATTATTGGAAGCTTTTGATTTGTATAAGAACTTGGTCTGAAAAGGTATTGATACTGATACTGACTACAGCAGAAAAAGGATTCTATAATAATTTTTTTTTTTATATTCGATACTAAATAGAAACTCCTTTTAACTGCAAGCTAAAATACCAATTTATTTATACAATAAAACGGCAATATGAAATTTGTGGTACCCACAGGTCAGTTTTTTATGGCTTGATCTCAACAAGTAAATAAAATCAATGAACTTCAAGTGAAATAGTTCTTAATACCAAGAGACTAGAGAAAAAAAACTACTTTTAATACCACACAGTTACCTTTAGGTGCAGGGACATAAATTCTCAGGCCATTAGTCCCAAAGGGAATTATGTCCCATTTGAATGAGATATAAAAACCTCAAATTTATATTAGGAATTTGGTTCAATACTTACGAGACGTAGGTCCCTATTAATTTGCTTGGAAGATAAGTCAAAAAAAAAAAAAAATGAGAATAGAGGAACATTTCAATGGATAACGTCAATTTATTTTGTCCTCATTTATGATATAGTCCGCATGGTGCTGTGGCATTAGGTCATGCGTTATAATATGAAATATAGCAAAGTGACACTTTTTCAAAGCATCATAAGGACATAAAAATTGGGATAAAACTGCTATTTAAATGTAATATTTATAAAACAACTATAGCTGAGTTGAGAATGTTGTTTAGTTTTCTTTAAGAAATTTTAGTTGAACTTATATTTTCAGGGATAGGTTTTCAATTAGGTATCAACAAGAGCTAAGATTGAAATGAAAAATATATTATAGTCATTTGCGCAAAGCGTAGCGAGCTGAAAAAAAATTGCCCAAGTTAGAACCATTTTTTTTTTCACAACCCAAATTGTTTCTCTCTTGGACATTATTTTTTTTTGCTCGCTTCGCTTTCAAGAAATGCTGTTTAGGTTTAAGCACAGATACTATAGTAACTCTATTTATCTGTGATATTAGACAGCAAATTTTGGGAGTGGAGGTATAACCAAAATCGGAGTATGAGGGATTACAAGTATCGTGCTGTGGAATATGAAAGTCTGGTAGGTTTTTTTTCTCAACCTTTGGTGGGGGTGGGGGTTTTAAATCCGCTTGGTTTCCTATTTATTGACACTTCAATTCACTTTTAAAAAATAGGATATGATGTTCTGCCATTTTCCCTAAGTCTCAAGACTTTTATCTTGGTGTTCCGATGAATAGGACCCATGATTTAACTTTTTTAAGCATACCTTATTAGCGTTTTTGTGGAGACTTTATTTGTTGATTTTTTGTTTTGCTGAAAGTCTTTAAAAAAGGGATGATAAGGTTCACGTCAAATGGTTGAGTTCTATTAATCGGATCGTCAAGAATGTGGTGTTTATGCTTAGAAAAAATGACAGGGAATCATATCCAATTTTTTTAAAAATGAATTGAAGAGGTTATAACCCCCAAAATAAATCAGGGGATCTAGCACTTTTTAACCCCCCACCCCTCCCAAAGGCTGAAAACAAAACCTGCCAGACTTTGGTGTTTGATATCATGATAAATGTACCCATAATCCCTTATACTCCGATTTTGATTATAACTCCACTCCCAAAATTAGCTGTCGGCTCTTAGACTATCTTGTATACACATAATTGAAAATCTATTATTGGGAATAAGTACAACTCGAATTTCTCTAAGCATAGTACGCAGTTGAAGCGAAACGAAAATTTCTATACACAAATTGACACAACGAAATCTTAAACGAAAAATTTCGTAGTAATTTTTGTTATGTAGTACGCAGCTCGACAGTGAAATGTCAATAAAACAGAAAATTGTAGTCGATACAAGAACCAAGTCTCCACTTATTTTTCCACACAATTAATTGACCGTAACATTAGGTCTGTTCCTTTACTTTGAATTTCTGTGATTTTCTGTGCATTTCTGTGCATTTTAGTCCAAAGTAGTGTCAAAGTTCATATAAAAAAAATATTTTGACACGAGTTTGGACTAAAAATCACAGAAACCCAAAGTAAAGGATCAGACCTATTATTTGAGACGAAAAATTGAAAGTTTGTTTTATTTTGCGGTTGAATTTTATTTGAAAATGAAAATCGAAGGAAATACCGATGAAACGAACTGAAGAACACAATTATTTGGAACCGTTAGCACCACAATAGACGACACGACAAAAAAAATCACATCTGACGAGACAAAAAATTTACTTAAGATTTGTAATTGTTTTTTTTTTTTTTAATTTATTTTGACATCTTTCTGATAAAACTCTCCATTTTTTTTCGCAATCACTTCGTTTCTGATTTCGTTCTCGAGTTGGAGACTCCAGAAAATTTTCGTTTCACCTCAGCAGCGTACTAGCGAAAAAAGCAGTATGCTGATTCTAAAAACTGGTTGACTTAGGCACCTATCTGATGACTGAACATATACGCTATAAACTGAAAAACGTTGAAGGTACGTTGTCGGGACTTGCTTCCCGTCAGTATGGGACAGAAATCCCAAATTAGATTAGTGGCTTTTGTCATACTCAAATGGGACACAAGTCCCTTCGGGGCTGTTGGCCCAGTGACCACTGTCCCTTCGCTGTACCTTTCCGTTCAGTTTCAACAGTTCCACCATTTTGAGCCTTTTGTTATTAAATACATATTTCGATTCCTGTTCATACATATTTAAGCTATTCTATCGTTTTTAAATCATCCAATAGCCTTTAATGTTGAAAAGGTAAGTTTAGTTTTTTGTGGCTTGGAATGATCATTTTTAAACCAACAGTTTGACTACAAAAAAGTATGTTCCCTAAAAGTGGCAACAATGAACTATTAACCGAAGATGCTTCTACTCAACACCTATCTTTTACGATGTCAACCATTATATTGTCAATACGCTTTTGACATCTGGAGGCGTTTCCAACAATTTGTTTTCATGTTCAAAATTAAATATTACCAAAAAAGTGGAGGTCCCACCATCCGATATAAAAAAGTATGTTCTCGATAAGTGGCAACACTGATATTTTACCCAAAGGTGCGTCTACCTTACACTTACCTTTAAAGACATCAAGCGTTATTTTTCTAAGACAAGTTAACGTCCAAAAGCGTTTCCGAAACACGTTGAAAACTACCAAAAAGAGTTGAAGTCCCACAATTTGACATTTTGAAAAGTATGTTCTTAAAAAGTGGCAACATTGAAATTTTAAATGAAGGTGCGTCAACTCATCATTTATTTTTAAAAATATCAATTTTGTATGTCCAAACTCGCGTTTGGCATCTAGAGGTGTTTCTGCAACGTTTAGCATTTAAAATTATCAAAAAAATGTGGACGGTTCCATCCGTCGACATACAAAAAAAAAAGTGTGTTCCTGAAAAGTGGCAACATTGAAATTTTGCCCGAAGGTGCGTCTACTCAAAACCTTTCTCTTAGTATATAAATCGTTATTTTGATTATGGAAATTTTCCAAGTAAATTACGAGTTTTTTTTTAAACGCATTATTTTCTTCTACTTTAAGTGGTGAGTTGAGAGATTACGAAGATATTTGGGCGATACCTACGTGACTCACCGATCGGCGATATTGATGAGATTACTCTTAAGTTTATTCAAAAAGCTTGTTTGTAAAAAGTAATAATTTCATGTACATATTTTAAGAAGAGTAATATCGAACCATCCCCAAATTATGATAGAAATTTGGTATTTAATAATTTCTGATTGAATTCTGGAGGATTTTCTTGGAATATTTTCTCTTAATTACTAAATAACTCACAACTTTAAATGTATATGAGAGCTTGACCAGTGAAACCAGCAAATTTCAATCAGTAATCATTAAATACCAAATTTCTGTCATAATTGTGAGTTATATCGATACTCCACTACTTAAGATATTTGATATTATAAACTGCATGAACTTAAAACTTGGCATATTATGTATGAATTTTTGATCTCATTATACTTTTTATGGCTGACTTTTTATACACTGGGTTTTTGTACATAGAAGAACTTGGCTCTTTTTTTTTAACATTTATGTTTTTGTTGTGATCAAAATTACTGAGGAACTCTGGCTAGCTAGCTAATAAAATTTCCTATCTTGAATTACTGATAAATCTTTTTTATAAATTCCTTACCTTTGACTTTTATTTTCTATGAATACAAGAAAACTAAAATTTAAAATAACCCACAGCAGTTCTCCCACATGGCATATGAATGATGTATCTGAAAGATTCACACAAGAAATACATACTAACTTCTCTTATATCCCACGATATTATGTATGTAGGTATCATTCATCCCAAACGTTAAGGACACCTTCACTGATGTGATTTTCCAACAGTGTAGCATACATAATGAACCTCCTAAGGTACATATAGGTATACCAACATTCTATACGTTATATGCGCATTCCTAATTTTTAACCTATTAACTCTGGAAATTCGAAAATCACCCAATATCCTCGCCACAGGATGAGAATCCTTCAACCACCCGCTCAGGTGTCTTTAATAGGATAATGGTGTTAAACTGTCATGGCACGGTAGTCTACACCTGTCCTCCAGTGTAGGTAAATATGTACATACATATATGGAAAACTGATTTAAAACCAGTGCCATGACATACGATGTTCCTCAAAATGTAATATTTATCCATCCAGTAGAAGCAATTTTTGTAATTCATTTACTTTGATGCTCAGGACTCACATGACCCATGTACTATATTTTATGTGTATAGGTATGTATATACCTACTGTGTGTCTGCACATTTCCACGTGTCATGTTCATGTGAAATACCTTAAAGTGTCAGTGTCAGTTTTTGGAACTGTGGATAAAGTAATTTTAGAATGCTAAAGCTAAATAAACATTTATTCTTAGAATCTTAAAATAAATTACGTAATTTCGTGGAGTCGTAGTTGAAAAATCACTCAGACATCACCAGCAAGACAAGAATGCAAGGTTCTTTCACACGAATATTCGCCTTGTTTGGATACAATTTTTTTGTTTTTATTTTTCAAAAGCAAACAAAAAAAAAACTTTGATAATTAAGGAAACTTTAAGTGTTCAGTCCGCAGAAAATGAATTGGCAGAGGGAAAAATGGTCTTCAGCCTCCTCGACCCCTCAAAAAAAGTTTGTTTAATTTGTTTCAACTAAGAAAGTTTTATTCCTCTTAGTTTCCTTTTTTACTTGCGATATAGGTACTATAGGGCAAGTTTTGGATTCGTGCAAAAAAAAAATTTCGAGATAACAATCAAACATGACATTACGATGATAGAGAACACGAAAAAAGTGGGTGGCACAATTCTGTCTGTCTGTCTGTCTGTCTGTCTGTCTGTCTGTCTGTCTGTCTGTCCGTACCTCAACCTACAGCCTAAGCCACTGAAGCGATTTTCTTCAAATTTTGAACTTAAGGTTTTTTTGTAACTCTCCAGAGGGGAAATTGAAATTTTTTTTTTAGCTCAAAAAATAACGGTACTTGCCATACAACCGTTAAAGAAAAGCTTATTTATCTCAAAAACGGCTCCAACGATTTTGATAAAAAAAAATCAGTGTATTACTGTAGATATGATGTACCTTTAAGTAAGAAAAAAAATTACCAAAAACATTTATTAACGGTACCTGCCATATAACGGTTTTTTTGATTTTTGGTTTTCTCATTAACCGCTCATCCGATCTAAATTAAATTTTTTTCACAAAAGCTTTGTTAGAATATAAATAAAACTGCATACCAAAATTTTCGAAAAAATAAATTTTGGATTTTTAAAAAAAGATTCAAAATTTTTTTTTTTTAAATTCAATATTTCAAAAACGGGTTGATGAATTAATTTGAATTTTCAGTTTTAAATGTATATTAATATATACTCAAAATTGGCATACCAATTTTTTTTTTGAAAATTGTTACAAAAATTTTATATATAAAAAATTCATTTTTAAGAAAACGGCTCCAACGATTTTAAATTTTTTTTTTGCATATATTCATATTTTTTCAAGTAATCAAATGGCATACTTTTTTTTGAGCTCTAAGTTATTTATCAGACTGTTTATACAATTAATAGAACGATTTAAATGCTTTTTATACTTTTTCTATAATTACTTGAATATTTTTTAAAGTTCTTAAGTCCCACACAACTTGAACATAAGAGCAAGTACGTGCGATCCAGTCGTGCATTTTATTTCTTCTTGGTTTTAAATCTGGGTGGTGACAGGGCTGTGTTGCAGTATTTAAATTCAAATGCAGACTTTAATCCATGTTCTTCTTGAGGCTCAAGGTTGATTTGTTATTGGATATCTAAACTAAGTTCAAAATTATAAAACAAAATGAAAATACTAGCAAATAATTAGGTTTGCGTTCTTCTTTTCTCATTTTTTCTTAATTAATTTCTTTTTTGATCGTGTAAAACAACAATCTAAACTTTCATTTTTATGTGTAGATAAAACACAGGATAGAAAAATGTTTGCGACAGAAGCAAGATTACACTTTTATTTATATATCGCAACAGAGCTTTTAATTCATTATACATACATACATACATCAAATAAAAAAAAGGTAGACTTAAATTTAATCTTCGGGGAATAATACTCATATAAAAGTTTTAAGTGAGTTCTATTCTACTTTTGAAAATGCTATAAAAAAAAAACTACTGAATATTTTCTCAAATTTCTTTTTTTATTTGAAAGTACAATCCTTCCGGTTAATAATGGAAAATAATTTCATTCAAATGGCTGCTTCGCTAAGTGGGCCTGCGATCGACTAAGAGAAGATGTCGATTTTGCCAACAAAAAAAATCATCTCTTCAGATGAAGCTTATTTTGATCTTGGCGGGTATGTAAACAAGCAAAATTGTCGCATTTGGGGCACAAAAAACCCGCACGCCATTGAAAAGCCGATACACCCAAAACGAGTCACTGCTTGGTGCGGCTTTTGGTCCAGAGGCATAATTGGGCCATTTTTCTTCAAGTGGCCGTTACAGTCAATGGCGATCGTTATCGGGCCATGTTGAACGAATTTTTGTTCACAAAAATTGAAGAGGAGAATATTGGAAACATTTGGTTTCAACAGGACGGCGCTACGTGCCACACAGCCGAAGCTACACTCCATGTAGTAGTTGCATTTTCAAAAAAAAAAAAAGTTATTTGGCGGACCCTTTATTTGAACTTAATTCAGTTCCACTCATACCTACAGATTTTCTTCAAATTCAAATAGGTAGGCAGCCCCGGATCTATGGGGGGGCAAACCGGGGCCTGTGCCCCGGGCGGCAGCTTACAGGGGCGCCAAATCGATGTGACAGAAAAGATTGAGAATTGCAATGTTAATGAAATTAAATGAATTGAGATGCGGCAATGAAATATCAAATTATATATTCCTCTGTCAACCTTTAGCAGTTTTTTCTATCATTATTTCACCATTTAAAATAATTATTCAAAAACTATTGACAACTATAACTTTATCGAAAAATTAAATAAAAGAAACGAGCTATACTACATTGTTCAAAGTTTTCTGTTGATTTATAACAATTGTTTTTTGCATTGCATGTACGTGTATTTTTACACTGTGTCCCTCAACAAGCGTCGCACCACGCCGCGCGCCGCCGCACAGTGGTCGGAAAACAACATTTAGCCCGAACTAAATCAAAAATTGAAGGTCCAAATCACTGACTAATGTTATCAATCGTAGGTGATGGGAATACATCCGCGTACCCACTGATGACCTTGGTTTTTTATTAAAGGTCGAAAATGATACTAAAAGACCCGTTAGTTGAACGATTCAACCAATATTCGCAGCATGATATGCCAAAAATGTCGAAAACTGTGGCCTTTTGCACTCTGCACTTTGTTTTTGTACTATCTTGAAAAGAAGCGACTCCCTAACGATATATTAGAACAGTCTTAACACTTGCAAACACTTGCGATTTTTCTATGCTTAACTTAAAAAAATGATAATCAAAAAATCCTTTTTAATTAAGTGCTCTCTACAGCTTCTTAAATTTATTAAAAAAATATTTGCCGTTATATACCTTATCTTTGGTTTTAAATTATTAAAATAGTTTTAAGTTGAATTTTCACACCCATTACAAATTTAAAATTAGCATACCATACTGGGAATAATTGTTGCATTGTTCAACTAATGGGTCTTTTAGTAACATCTTCGACATTTAATAAAAAACGTATAATAGATAACATTTTTCATGGTGATTTGCACCTTCAGTTTTTTATTTAGTTCGCGCTAAATGTTGATTTCCGACTTATGCACGCCGTATAAATCGAAGTCTTGCATAAAGAATTATTTACTGGATATACTGGCAACTTTATTGCACAGTATTTTAGATATATTATTTTAGCTCACAAAAAATCTAAATACAAACAAATGTAGGAAATCATTTGCTCTTATAAAACTGTTTGATAAATTTTTTTTTCGTCCAGTTGAACAAGTTTTACAGTTTTTTGACAACAATTTTTCATGATGTCAAAAAACAAAAAAAAATTTTAAATATTTTAACCTACAGAATCAAAAAGAAATTTTACTCTTAGTTCTATAGGAGCCGAGAAAATTGTATTTACCTTTTTCAACACCCTTTTTCAAAATGGCGCATAACACAATATTTCCTACCAGCCAGAGATTATTGAAATTTTTTTTATTTTTTTACCGCTATAACTCTGTCTCAGCTATCACCTCTGTCAATTTCATTGAAATCGCTCAAGGAACAACGAAGTCCCGGGAATTTAAAATCTTTTTTCGGAACTTTATACTTCGACACTTTATTTTGCGTAACTTTGGCTTTTCGAAATTTTGTCCTTCCAAAAATTACATTTTTGTTTCTTATTTGCAAGGTTCGTGAATGAATCTTCAATAGTTCTCCCATGACCAACCATATTTTAGAGATTCTTACAGATTTGATTCGAATGAAAACGAATTTTATTAGGAACTAAAAAATCAGACTCGCTATCGAATCAAAAATAAAATTCCCCTTTGAATTTTTCACGAGAGAACGAATCATATGTTATCGTTCGACGAATCTTGGCTGTGTATCGTCTTTGTTTAGCCATTGTCAATTTTCTTATCTATAATGAAAAGTTCCTGAATAGGTATGGACTGCACACCCATTAAAAAGTTTTACTCTCCCAGTGAAAAAAAATCCAACAAAGTAGATATGTGGTTTTGTTTTAATTTGTATCAAAAACGGCAGGGGCGCCAAAATCAAGTTTTGCCCCGGCTCGGAAAAATCGTAGATCCGGGGCTGTAGGTAGGTACAGGTACATATGAGGCCATGAGCGCAATAGTGGCCTAACTGCATTTTTCAATATTTTCAGTAGAGCAAAAATAAGAAATGGGTTGTTTTCAAACACTTGTTGTTTTAAAATAAAGAAACATACGCTTGATTTTCTTTTTGCAATATGATCAAAAAATAAAAGGTTTTTGATTTTGTATCCATGATCCTTCAAAATACCGTTATAACTGATTTTAAAGTCAGATAGGCCACTATTGCGCGGAGGAAAAAATAAAAAAATTAAAATCCTGTAAGGATAGGCCAATCATTTGTAAATAAAACTGATTTCTATGAATTTTTTCTTATTTTTTGTTTTTAAATACGTTGAAATTTAACATTTGTATTCACTTTCAGATGTGTTAGAATCCATAAAAGGTTTTGTAGTATTTGTAAATTGTTATTCCTGTGATCGGTGTAAAAACTATGATGTGCGGGTATTAGGATATAAAGTATCAAGGTTAAAGCTTGCTGGTAGAACGAGAACCCACAGCAGATTTTGAGTGTGAATGATACAAAAAAGAAGTATAGGAGTTGACAGCTTGAGTAAAACTTATTCAAGAAATTAAGGTATTGGCAGTCCACAACCGGGACTTTAGTGATTAAACAGTGCAACGAAATCAAAATATGAATACATCTCTCCCTAGATAATGATCAGATCACAGATCACGGAATCTGAGACCACTTGAGTCTATAGTAAGCCCTGCCAGATAATTTAAAAAAACTTCAAAGTTCAAAGCGAAAAACGGGTTTTTGAAACGGTCTGGTAGGGCGAAATATACACACATATGATCAGAGTAGCATTACCCAGTAAGGGGTGAAAACCAACTTTTCTTAGCACAATTATTACTCTCGATGTAGTGTTTAATCACTATATCCCCGGTTATGGACCGCAAGACTTTGATTTTTTGAATAAGTTTTACTCAAGCTGTCAACTCTAATATTTCATTTTTTGCTACCATTCACACCCAAAATCTGCTGTGGGCTCTAAGCCTATAGGCTTATACTTATTTTTATTTGTAAAACAAACATGTTGACAAAAAAAATCTTAAAACAATATGTAGGGTTGGTCTTTGAAGCTCATGAATCTTGAGTCGGTTAACCTTTAGTCCTTCTCTAGAGATCATTCTATTTGTAATTTCCGATTTCAAAGTGGAGAAGAAGTGCTTTTTGGTAGTTTTTATGACATGGAATGGTTTTTTTTTCTCGCTGAGCCTACGAAACTCTAACTTTATGGCTAATCAAGGGTGGTTATCAGGGTACTGACTTATGTTTAGTTCATTGAATTGATGTCACCTGTGAGCAAATAGTTAAATAATTGGCCTAACTTAAAGTTTTGAACAATAAAATCAAATATGCGAGCGCAATAGCGGCCTTTAAAAAAGATAGGCCACTCTTGCACTTCAGCTTTTAATTTTTTTGTGTTTGGCCTAAGTACAAAAGTCCTATAACTTTGGCATGAAGCCGTCAATTTTAAAAATTAAAATGCAGAAATGTTGCTCAATGCATACAGATTCAATTTTCGTCGTAAGCTGAATTTCTATAAAATTGCAGTTAGGCCACTATTGCGCTCACGGCCTGATATATTACTCATATTTATAAACCTATTCCAAAGTATGTCCAGTTTACATGAAATGAGTGAAAATTATATTAATGTGTTAGGTAATAAGTTTTCTTAATTTCGTTGATTCGGTAGAGATTATATAGGTCAAACAAAAATAATATACATAGCATAAGGATCAGAAAATTGTGCTGTTGTACTCCCAAGAATCGAAGTCCATCATTTTTAGAGAGATGTCTGTGCTTGTACGAACGTTCGTACGTTCCTTCACTTTTTTTCGTTCAACATACAGTAGACGCTCGATATAGTGAAGTAATAAAAACCAGCCTGTTCACTATTTCGAGATTGTTCACTTTTTCGAGAGGGAGTTTTCTAAGGCTTTCTAAAGGCGAATTTTATCCAAAATGCACATTTCGTTCGATGTGTATGTTTCCTGCTTTCACTGAGGTTTAAACAAAAAACAGAAACAATTCCTCAGAGCTCTCAAGCTGATGAATTTTATTTTATAGAAAAAAATAAAAGTGCAGAAAGGACTTAGAAAAAAAAACGTTGTTAAATTTCATTAATCTACAGTATCTCGAGAACGAATGATGAATCGGCCTTGAGTTAATTTTATTCTACATATATTGACGCGATATCTATAGAGTTAGTAAAAATATAAACACAGATCAACTTTTTTTTTTTAAATAGAACAAAAATTGCTGAAAAAGTTTTTCGGTTTGAATTTCTTGATAACAAACAATGAGATTGGCTTCGGGGTAATTTTAGTCTATACAGTTAAACAATGTTCTTATCTTTAATATCTCGAAGGCAAACCAATTTTTGATCTTCACTTGATTGCATATTGAGAGCATCTGATATTTTTTCATAGATCTTGAATTGACGATTTTAATAATAAAATAACATAGGGCCACTTGCTTCCTAGGGAACCAATGCACTATGGAGTAAATGCATGCAAAAATTGAAAATTAAAATTTTAACCAAACGGTAGAGAAATATTCACAGATTAAGAAACTGTATACTTGTTTCTATACTCCAACTAATTTGGCCACAGCATTGGCTCAAAGTCAGTGAAAACGAGAGCATAATTTTTGTTTTCACCATCGAAAAAAAGTTGTAGTTTCAATTAATTATTTATTTAATATTTCGCAACATTTGATTAAATTTTTAACATGAACAATTTTGATACGGGTGTGTTCCAATATATTCATTATATTTTTTGCTAAAAAGTTGTGTTTTAATTTACGGCCATTCCAAAGTAACGGAGAAGACAATCGGACGCTAGTAGTAAGGTTTTTCTTGTTAAGAAATTAATATTTTTTTATGAAACTCAGTGGTTTTTAAGAATTCATCACAAAGTACACGACACATAAATTTCACCAAAAAATTATGAAATTTAGTAAGTTTATACAAAAAAATAGATGGTAACGGAGAAGACATGTACGATTTAGAGATTTCCGACCTTTGCCTTCAAGTTTAAAATTCTGCGCTGTCCATTAAGATATGAAGTTGATTTTTTTTGCACACTTTCATACGACCAACATTTATCAAAAATCATCCTTGGTTTAATGCCAACTTTCATTTTACTATCAGTAAAAAATATGAAAGATGGTAACGGAGAAGACACGTACGATTAAAGATTTCTTTTTTGTTCAATTATATTGTAATTCGTATTTTTAAATTATTCTCATCAATGATAAAAGTGATTCAGGCAATTGAAAAAATGTGTATAAAATTTCATTGAAATCGGTTAACGTTAAAGGTGGAACTATACCGCCGTGTTAAGAAGAAAAAACGCAAGTGTATTTTTGACATTTCGAGATCGAGATAAACACGGTTTTCTGTTTTTATCTCTATCTTTTTGGTTTTGTTGTTGAGTGTTTTTCTGTCGTATTTACAAGTTAATCATTTTTTTTGTTGCCTTGAATATTTATCAGATGTACAAATGCGTACGGTAGTCACTTTTTTTTTTTCTTAAATTGAGTGCTGAAACGTCCATTTTTCCTAAAAAAAAGGCATAGTTCTTTCAACGAACGTCGTTTTTCATAAGCGTTTTAAGCCGTTACAGAAGCAAGTAAGGGCTTTAATTTTTAAAGAATAAAATAGCAAACATATCAAAGATGTCAAAACTGGCCCTAACTCAAAACAACCAAAAAGTCAGTTACGTTTTTTCTTCTTCTTCTTCTTAACACGGCAGTATAATAGTCGAAAGGGCACTGAAGCTAATGTCAAAAACCAACGAAAAGTAGCTTTCCGTGCCGTCAGAAGGGGAACACACCCATAATATAATTATCATCTATCTCTTTATGGCATTCCTCTTTCACCAAATGTGCTCGGGAGTGCACCTCACTTCCGTAACCAAAGTTGAACGAAACTTGACGAAACCTTCCACTCCGCAATTATAGCCGCGTCATATGCTTTCTGTGTATTCGCTTGTTTTCTTCCGACCACTTAAGTGCCCCTACCGTAAGGAGTATCAAAAAAAATAATATTTTCAATAGTTTTGTATAATATTAACCCCATAAATAAATTTAATTAAATATCGTTGTTTTTGTGCATTTGTTGCTATTTTAAATGGAGTAACTGTCATTTACAAAAATAAAAAAATATATTTGTAAACTCCTTATGGTACTTAGCATATGTACCAAGTTTTTTACCGGCACTTTGAGTAAAAGGCTGTGAAAACACCATGTATTTTATATGAAAAACTTCAAGTGCTCGCTAGTTCACCATTTATACCAACTTTTGTCATTTTTCGGTAACGGAGAAGACATGAAATGTTCAGTCATTTCGAGGCGTATTACTATTTTTTACAGCAGTCCTATCAAGAAAATAGCTCCGAATTTAAATAGTGTATTGAAAACACTTATAAAAACCTAAAAGCACATCGCCATTTGCATCACAATTTTTAGAGAACTGATAGCGGCAAAAATGCTGAAAAATGCCCCAGGTACGGAAGATAAGGTATGAGCTTTTTTGATCACTTGCAACAACAAAAAAAATTTTATATTTACAGTTTTTTCGTTAAATCTAATATATACTCTAAATATTGGCATATTTAAATATATTTTTTTCCTTAATTTGAAATTGAGATGCTTGGTTTCGAAATTTTTGGAATGGCCGTTTAAAAAAAATGCCTATAAAATGTATTTCTGTTTTTTGCTCTTTCTTTCTTAATGGTTTTGTTGTTACTTGCCGTTAAATTCCGTTGAGTTGTTTGTTTAAAATGATAAAGTGAATCATAAAGCAGTTGCAAAACAAAAATTGGGTGCAACTTTTTGCAACCTTTGTTGTGATGTGTGTTAGAAAACGTGATGTTTTATGCATTTTTAAGCTTTTTCATAAAAAAAACGTACATTTTTATATATTTGAAGGATTATCCGGCTCAATAGTTTTTACCAAAAAACGTTTATATGATGTGATCAAAATGTGTTTTGTGTTTGCTAGACAAGGCTTGTTGTGAGGAGGGTCAGCTCGAAGATTTTAAAATTAAAATATGGCGTTTAGGGTTTGAATATGAATTAAAATAATGAAATTTATTTTGGTTTATTGGAAGGCTTATTTATAGATTTGAATTTAAGGGCAGATGGATTCGTTCTAAAAGAGTTGAAAATCGTTTTTTTTTCCAAAAAAATGATACTTGATGGCTAAAGGGAAGCTTTGGAAATTCCAAATAAACCTAGACCTGGTCGGCGCCCTAAATCGTTTGATTATCTTTGCCCTCGTAGCAAATGCAGAGACGGACTGAAGAACTTCGTGGATCTCATCAAACAGAAAAACTTAATTTTCAACACAAATAAAATTACTGGAATCTGGTAAGGCAGCAGTATCTGAAAAAGTCCTGAAAAAAATAACTCATTCTCCAGGAAGAGCCCAAGGTTTGTAAAAAAGCATTAAGGAATAATCCTATTAATTAAAAAAAATCTTAAAATTGTCAAATAAACGATATTTCCAAATTAAAAACCTGTTTTTTACTTAAATATAAAATGAAATGCATTTTATACGTCGTTATATTGTTTCAGGTGGATATTTATCCATTGAAGCGAAAAAATAATTTTGGCTCGTTTTTTCCTGCATTTACTCCATAGTGCAATGGAAGACACTCGGTAAGAATCGGCACTGAGTAGTGTGGGACTCTTACCACACTTAAAACCACCGGTGAATCAGGACCAATCAATGAAAGATCGGCAAATGATTTTTCTTTCTTAACTAATCTTAACTAACTTAACTAATAAAATCACAATGGGGAAGTTCAAAGTAATAACACTTACCAATTGCTTTTAGACTACACACACTTCTGTAACATTAGTTTGTTCTAGATAGATAGGTCAGAGTTCTTTCCTAGTAACCAGTACATTTGTCTGTACTTCATGTTTAGTTCTTCTCTTTTTCTTTTGATATGCTCTTTCCATTTAAGCTTTACATCCAAAGTCATTCCAAGGTATTTTGCGGTATTGGGATAAAGTTCTGCTGTACTGTTTACAAGAATTGGAACATCGTTAATGTTGCTAAAGTTTATATGCGTCGATTTTGTTTTGTTAAATTTGGTACGCCATTTTTGCGTCCAATCACTAACTTTATCGACCGCATTTTGCAGTTTTTGTGAAGTCTTCGTAAAGAATTTATCTGGCACCAATATTGCAGTATCATCAGCAAAGGTTGCGTTGATGTCCACTGGAATATCCCTTGTATATAACAGACACAGGGTTGGTCCTAGGCCACTTCCTAATGGTACACCGGCTTCAATTTTCTTTAGCTCAGAATAATTTTGGTCGTACCGTACTCTAACGATTCGGTTCGTAACGTAGGATTTCAGTATTTCGTAGTACTGCCTAGGAAGCTCCCTATGCAGTTTGTATTCAAGTACCAAGTACCAAACCTTGTTAAAGGCTTGAGCAACATCTAAGAATATAGCCGAGCATACATGTTTTTCTTCAAGTGCCTTTTCCACAACATCCGTAATCCGATGCACTTGATCTTTCGTGGAATGTTTATTTATAAATCCAAACTGAATGAGTCTTCTTTTCTTCTATTATTTTGCTAAGCATTTTTAGGAGCAGTTTTTCGAAAACTTTGCCATGATTGGTATAAGCGATATTGGTCTGTAAGATGTTACTTCTGTTTTTACTTGCGATTATAGGTACTATAAGGCAAGTTTTGGATTCGTGCTAAAAAAAATTTTTGAGATAACAATCAAACATGATATTACGATGATAGAGAACAGCAAAAAAGTGGGTGGCAAAATTCTGTCTGTCTGTCTGTCTGTCTGTTCGTCTACAGCCTAAACGGCTCGATCGATTTTCTTCAAACTTGGTACTTAGTGGTTTTTGGTGATTCTGCCGACAAGTTTTTTTCATTTTTTTTTTTAGAACCAAAAATAACGGTACCTGTCATACATTTTTTTTGGCAAATTTACATAATCGTATTTTTCTTAAAAAAATTCAATAAATTTATTTTAGTAAAGGCTTTCTTTGGGTGGAAAACCATTTTTCAAAAATGGTTATTAATGGTACCTCCCAAGGAACCATTTTTTTTAATTTTTGATTTTCTTCAAAATGGTATGACCGATTTCAATTGTTTTTTTTTATACAAAAGCTTTCAAAAAATGTTAATAGTTTTGTGTACCAACATTTTTGAAAAAATATTTTCTGGATTTTAAAAAAAAATTTCAAATTTTTTTGAAAATCAAATATTTCGAAAACGGCATCATAGATTTTTTTGAAACTCGATATTCAAGACTTTTTTAGTACTTTCTAAAATATTTTTAGAAAAAATTTTCCATTTATGAAAAAATAACGGTACCTTCCATACAAAAGTGAAAAAACCGCAAAGGAAAATATTTTTTTGCTTGAAAACGACTCCTACGATTTTGATTAAACTTTTTCATATACTAAAATTAGAACGATCTACCATCAAAAATTATAAAATTTTACACATAGCAACTATTAGTATAGTACCTGTCATAGAACGTATTTTTTTATTTTGAGTTTTCTCTTATCAGCTTAACGGATTTAAATGAATTTTTGTATATACAAATTTCAGATAAGATTAAATAATATTGCATATCAAAATTTTCAAAAAAAAAAGTTTTTGGATTTTTAAAAAAAGTTTCATTTTTTTTTTTTGAAAATTCGATATCTCAAAAACGGGTTGACAATTTTTTCTCAAATTTTGTTTTTATATACACATAAATACATAGTCTAAATCTGCATGCCAAAATTTGTTCTTAAAAATGTTTTAAGAATTTTATATATACAAAATTAATTTAAAAAAAAAACCGCTCCAACGATTTTAAAATTTTTTTTTCCCATACAATCATATTCCATCATGAATTAAGATGGCATATTTTTTTCACCTCAAACTGTCAAAAGAGTTGTTTTAGCTAATTTAAATGTCGTATTTCATGCTTCTCTACATTTTTCTCTCATAATTTCCATGTTTGTATATACTATTTTCTTAAACTCGCAGTGTCTTGAACATAAGAGCAAGTACGTGCGACCCAGTCGTGCATTTTTTTTTACACTATCAGATCTTTGCCAAAGAGAGCTTAGTACAAGCAACATCTTGCGACCAAAGAATTGCCAAACACAAATTAAGTGCTTATCAGGCTCATCACTTAGTGTAGTGTTAGTAGTTAGTAAGCAACAAACTACTTAAAGACATACACCCCTATTACGATTGTCAATTATCAATTTGATAGTTGATAAATTTAAAATTCAATGTTTAAAAATCCATCTTATAAGAGTTTTGATCATTGAAAATGATGCGGAAAGTTGCTAATAACAAGAAAATTAAAAATTATAAAAGAATTGTTGACCAGTTTATTAATAAATTGAGTTTAAAAAACCAATTTTCAAGGTTTATCAACTATCAAATTGGTAATTGACAACCGTAATAGGGATGATACACTACTTTACAAAATAAAATAAAATTAAAAACAATAATTATAAAATAACAAATAAAATGACATTGAAAAAATTAACAACTACAAACATTTAAGAGCGTGGTACACTGGTCTTCAATGAAGCTTTGAGTCTATTCTTACTTATATTAAAATCAAAAAAATTAGCTGTAGGTGGCTAACCTAATTTAGGTTTAACAATTACTTCTGCAATTATCCAATAATGTGGCACATACGTTACTTTAAGGCATGCGTTAAAGGCATCTCTTTCAAAACTTGAGCAGTTATTAGATCTTACCCTGGTGATTTTTTTGTCAGACAACTTACATATGTTAACACATGCTTCTTATTTCTTTGAGCGTGACAAAAGGTATTTTACATTCGTCGTTTCTATCAACAAACTGTAGCTGAGTTTGCTGGGAATGGCTTAAAAACATTCGCGAGATGGTTTTTGCGCAGCTGCTTTCCATAAGGAGTATTCGTAAGAAGCATCTGCCCTCAGACTGTTCAGGAATCTATACTAAGTGAATCATTTTTAAACTCACAAACGGTTAAAAACTGCCTTATCACCTGGAAATCTCGTAACTTGCCATTTTCTGCGAGCTCTTCTTTTTTCCAATATCAGCTCCTTTTTTTCGACAGGATATTTTATTTCTTTTTCTCAAGAGTTCAAAATACATTGTTGGAGTGCTTTCTTACGATGACTTTTTTTTTTTTTTAATTTCTCAGCTTTCAAATGTCAAACCGGTTGTGTTCAGCATTTCATTCCATTTACTCTGCTATTTATTTCTGAGCTCACAGAGCTCACTGTGAACATGCTCACAGCGAAAAAAAGAAACTCTTAGAATCTCTAAACGATCTGAGCTAAAAATGAAATTGTGTTTATTTTTTCGACAGTTCTACTCCGAAGTAAAAAAGGACAACGCTTTCTGAGCAGGCGCGGATACAAGGGGGGGGGGCAATTGGTGCATCAAAAAAATGTTATTTCATTACACGTTTATACATTTTTTCTTGGCAGCGCAGTGTTGCAGCAATGAGTAGTTCTGCGTTGGCCGATGGCTGGCCGGGTTCACTTAAGAAAAGTTCCATTATGCACATATAACCTTCAAATCGACTGGGTGGAAAGCTTATACCTTCGGTTGTCCGATCTTCAAAGTTAAGGTCTTTAATTAAAAAATAAATGTCCGGCTACATTACTGTATAACATTCTATGAGAAAAGTCAATTTATTTCTTACTAGGAAGCAGATTGAATCCCAAGTCGATTTGATTTTCACTTTTCAAAATGCTATGAAAGAAAAATTTCACAACTTGACAAATAATGATTTAAAAAGTTATTGCTCCACCTCCAAAAGTACTCTACAAATTTGTTAGTGGTTTTTTATAGTTAAATGTAACGGAAGAGGCGATAGAGGGGCACTGATCTTAAATCTTTAAATTACGTCAATTTAACTAGCTTTAAATGCTCGGATTTACAGGATATAGACATCTAATTAAATTTGAAATATTAAACTACATTTATTTATAAAAGTTACTGAAAATTACCAAAAAACTTCGTACTAGAAGGGTGATACAGTTCTGTTTATGATAAATATTTAAATTTGCGTTTCCATTGAGGGAGTACTTTCACTAGAAAACTCTCGAGAGTGACTTGTAACTCTCGGATGTCTGTCTTCCCCTCTGGTGAGCTTATTTTATGATTGTGTCTGTGTGCAGCTTCGAGTTTTACGCTCGAGAACTTCTTCAGAGCTGCTCGCCGTCTTTTTACTCTGAATTGGATACACACCTTAAGAGTATGCACATGTGTTGCGAACTCGGCGTGCAGACGTGCTGCACACCTGTTTTAGCCATAAGATACGTTTTTTGATGTATGTAATTTTTCGTGAGGATTTTGTCACTTTCGCGGATGCGTTTTAGGAACTTCCGTGTTCCATATTATTAAACTGACGAAGAGTACGAATCCAACGAAGAAGATTGGAGAGAAACCAGGAAACGACTACAGCAGACACTGTCTAAGAGAAGTTGGATGGAGCTTCTACACCTAAGGATTGTTGTTTTTGGCCGTTTTTGAAAACGTCAAGTAAACGCCAATTCAATTGTCAAATGATCGTGATTCTCCGACGCGAATATTGCTATGCTATCGATCTGCATGAGTCTGGCAACTCTTCAAACGATGTTTTGAGCTTATATGAATAATTTGTATTAAAGCTTAACGAAGGCTAAATATATAAGCTGTATTTTATTATGCCCCAAATCTGATCCGGACTAAATTATCATAATAAAACAAACAGGATCCCAGTGCGACATGAGTGTTATAAACCTATCTCTGTTAACCTTTTTCTTCTGTATATTTTCTCTACTCTATTCTCTTTTTTCTTCCTTTTTTCAAAACAAAAAAGCCATCTACACGTCGGAGAAAAGACTAATTTTTGCAAGGAAATGCAAATGGTGTGTGGTCAGAATAGATTTGTAAATCGAAATCCAAAATCAAAGTTGGATTTGGTGTTGTTTTTGTAATACTTGTATTTTTGTACGCAAATCCAATCCAGATCAGATCTTGGGGAATATAAAATACAGCTATTGTTAATGAAATGTATAACGAAAGTTAGTCACAATCGAAGGCTGAACCTAGAAGGGCGCACAGTAAAGTTTAATAAAGAGTGGTTTTTTTCCAATGCAATGCTTCCGAAATGCATTTAAGTAAATAAATAAATAGAATAAGTGTTTTAAGTTATTCAAAATAATATCTTTTATTAACTTAATTGTCTCTTGAAATTTCGAACTCATCAATTCATAGGGTAAAGTACCTAGTGACCGACACGCATTCAGTTATGGTCACCCCTCACTATTTTTTTGGTTTTCTAAGGTTTCTTGTGCCTGGATGCTGCGGAAGCTATTTTTAACGTGTTCAGGTATACAAATGTCACCAAAACAAACTTCACTTAATATTTTGTGGTCATTAGTTGCTTTGTAATAAAATAATTAAGTTTGGTACCACTGTAAATGGCGAAAAACTTAAGAATTCCTTTAGAAACATTCCGGTATAAATAATTATTTTAGCAATATATCCGTTTATTGTTTAAAGGTTAATGGTCATTATTATTTTGAATTATTAGTTAATGGATCTATTTGTTAGTTATTTATTATTAAAATAAGAAAATAACTTAATTTAAAGTGGGGTGTTCATAGCTAAAATGTAATGTTCAGTAAATTCAGTGACCGACATAAGTGTCTATTACTGGCAGTATTGGACATTTTTGAAGATATTAGTTATGGACACCATTAAGGTTTGCTTTCCTTTGAATCATTGAATCATTATTGTGAAACTGCTCCTTTAATTGGGCTTATAAAGCGTTATTCTTCTAACTTTGACTGGTTTTCGATGTTTTGTTGACTTTTACTTAGAAATACCAAAGCGAAATCAATACAAAAAGTATTTTCGAAATGCCATAGAGGCATTTGTAATGTCAGGAAATTGTGGCGACTTGATTAAACATTCCCCGCAAAACTCTTATAAACTAAAAATATTGTTTTTTATAAAAAGGAGCAAAATATGAAAATAAGCGTTTGTAGATAGGTGCAACAGTTAGATTTTTTCCATCATATATATAAATTTTGACTAACTTTAAACAGCCGTCCAACTCCAAAATGTTATTTAAAAACTTTATTCACTGTTGTCCTAAACTTGACAACGGCATCGGCTGTCTAATATTAGTTTAACTCGACATTTCATTTAATTAAATAAAGCATATTACCAACAATTGTGAACTTTAAAGAAACTGTCTAACTAGCAGGGTTGTATAAGCTATACGTGCACGCGGTGCAAATGCGCAGGGCGCTGAACCCAATGGGCGCATTCAGCAAGTATCAATCAAGATAGCCACTACCTCTACCTGCCTATACTTTTTTTAGCTTTCAATTCTTTTTAATAGCTCACACCAAATTTGATGTTTATTCTTATCCTGAGTTTAAAGACAGATCTACTATTCCAAAAATTAGTCGATGCCTAGCTTCCTATTCACAACCACAGTAAAAAAAACTCAATCACAAAATCTTTGCAAAGTGCATGATTTCGTTTGGTTGACAACGAAATCTCGCAAATTAAAATCTCGCCTTCGAAATCTCGGGATTTCAAAATCCAGTACAAAATCCCGCTTTTCATAATCTCGCAATAACAAAATCCCGCTTTTCATAATCTCGCAATAACGAAATCCTGCAAACTAAAATCTCGCAAATCAAAATCTCGCAAAATGTATTTGTTGCAATCCAATTAAATTTTTCTAGATATCATACCCTCTGCAAATTATATGAATCCAGTGACCACCAACTTTTAGACCATACTGGTGTTTTTAAATTGCTAAGGCTCTCCCGAACCAACGCGAAATCATAGCGAATCATTCGCAATTATACAAATGTGGCAAATACACAATGCTCAATAACAACAACAACTGTCGTCAGCGAATGTTTCGCGTTGATTTGGGAGAGCCTTTATTGTTTTTATTTCAATTATTTTCAAGAAAACGAGAAAGAATGAAGAGATTGTATAACCAGTTGTAAATTTGTAATATGTTACGTTTAAATTGCATTAATTTTTTTATTTGGCCTTGAAATAGAAAATATTTAAAGTTCTATAAATTCATTAATTAGCAGGATTTGTATTTTTCAGTGCAAGGCCCACAGCAATACGTTGCTGTGAGATTCGAATTTACGAGATTTTCATTTGCGAGATTTTGGTTGAGGTCTTGCGTGATTTTTCGGTGCGAGATTTGAATACGAGATTGTTAAAAGCGAGATTTTGTAATTGCAAATTTATGAAAAACAAGATTTTAAATTTCCGATATTTCTTTATTCGGGACTTTTAAGAAAATGCGAGATTTCGTTATTCGAGATTTTGGTTGGCGGGATATCTTACCGCTCCCAATTTTGTTCACCTCTTGGCGATACCTCATTCGTCTATTGAAGATACTTCGTTAAAAAAATACGCATTTTAAGGTCTACAACTTTGGTAATGAGAACATGACTTCTTCCACCAAAAACAGCAATTGAGGGGCGCTAATGATGAAGCTTGCGCAAAGTACTAATTTAGCTCGGACCGGCCCTGCTAACTAGCCAACTAGGCAAGTAAATAAAAATAAGGCTGTTTATGTTTCAGATTTTAAGGAACAAAAAAGTTCTAAATCAGGCCAGTTATAATTTTGTTATCAATTATGACAACTAAATAACCATAATAAAAATAATTTTCAAAGAAAAAAGTTTATTTTCTTGATTTTCAATTTTCACCAAAAAGTAGAAGACCTGCTAATACCATTATATATATTTAGCATTCCACTAAGGACCCATTGTACAAACGTGGTTAAAATTTTGATCCGTGGTTCAAATATTTTTACTGGCTGATTTCGTCGGAATTACTGAGGTTCAGTTATGGTTCGAGGTTCAAGTATGTTATAGTAGCCAATTTAATACCTGAACCATCGTTGATTTTCAGTTAATTCCCCAAAGTCAGTGAGTTAAAATTGCTGAACCACGAGTTAAAAATTTTGTACAACTGGCCCTAAGAATTAATAAGAGCATAGAAGGTTAAAAGACAAATTAGTTCCTAATTACATAGAATTTTCTATATATTCTGTTTTTAATAAAGTTTAGAATTTTTTCACAACTAAAGTACAACCTACCTATGGGAAATGGGCAATTCAGTTATGCAAAAAGTGAAAAAGGACATAGTTTTAAATAAGGTCATATTTTAATATGTGCATATTTTACTTTACTTTATTCTACAGCAGAACATTTTGAGAATAATTATGAAAAATAAGTACCTAGATATGATATTTTGATTATGATGTACCTATTTTCTTTCTTTTTGTAATCTATCATTAATCGATATCTACTCTTAATTTGTAAATAACAGCACATTATTTGTTGCACTGAAGTCGCTTTTTCATATATTTCCACGAAAATGAAATTTTCAGTGGCATTCATCACGAAACAACAAATTTTGAGTTATGACGTTGTTGTAACAAATGAACAATGAGTATAATTATTTATACTAGTGGTATTCATGCAACAGCGTAAAGCCGTCGTAAACGTAGTTAATTGTAAACTGCGAAAATCTGTCAAATTTTCCATACAAATTGTGACAGAATAACGAAGTTTAAAACTTTAATACGTTAACGATGACTTTACGCTTGCATGAATACCCTTATTATTTATTAAGTAAAAATTAAATTATTTAAAATACCTACCTATACAGAGTTGAGACTATTACGGGTTTATTTTATTTTTTCCAAAATATATTATATTAGTTAAGAAAAGGGGTGTCCATCACTAAAATTTTAGGGGTGTCCATCACTGAAAAAATGGTGTCGGTTACTAAAAAAGAGGTAAGGTTTTACAATTTATTGTTTTATTTATTTTCGGAACTGCTAACATATATATTGCTTAAATATTCTAACAGAAAACAATTAGCAGTTGAATATTACATTAAAATCATTAAGACCGATGTAGTGCCTGGAAAGTTATGAATTTTCAAACTCAAAATTTCTCTTAAGGGTGTCGGTCACTGGGTATCTTACCCTATTGCTTTGTGTGACAAGGCGTGTAGAGCGGTATAAAGTGTACTAAAATTTTCTGTAGACCTCATCAAGATTTTGGAAACTCACGAAAATTGACCCCCCCCCCCCCCTGAACGAAATCCTGGATCCGATCCTGCTTCTGAGAGTTTTAAATGTGTTTTTTTTTATTTTCAGCTATAGGTAAGATACAAATCCTAATAAACTACCGTTAATTTGATTTTAACCAACAAGTAGCAAGTGAAATACACCTTAAGAAATCCTTAAAAAATATCTACGAGGAATGCCAATAAAAAGTTGTTTTCTTCATTTTGCATATTAGGTACTCCCGCCCTTCAAGCGGTTCTAGGCTTTTGGTATAAGGAACCAGCAGTAAAAATGATTGGGATTGTTTTTTTTTTTTTCTTTGAAGTATCTTGATAATTAAAGAAATAATTGACTTTGTTGGAAAATTCCGGATTTTATTAAAAAAATAAAAAAAAAAACAAAATCTAAATGTGGAGAAAGTTGAAGAAAGAATTTGAAGAATTGTACTATGAATTTACATATGAAGGTTATCTGGGTTGTGTATCTATAGTTTAAATATAAATGCATGTATTTTCTAAGAACTCTTCAGGCTGAAAGATGTTAACGTTATTTACTAGGAATATATATTATGTGATTGATTTTCTTTAGAATTTTAAAGAGTTTTTAATTGCCTTTCCTTCTGGAAACTGAAATATCAGAAACTGTTCTGTCAGCCACAGCTATGCAAATTTGAGAAGTAAATAAAATGCACGACTGGACTTGGATTGTATGAACTTGTTCTAGTAGTTCAAAGCTGTAACGTAGCTCGACATTGAAGGGAAATATGTTTTGACAAGAAAGTGTCAAAAAATTAGAATACAAATAAATTAAAATACAAATAATCTTATATATAAAAATCAATCGTTGTGCGTTAGTCCTGCAAAAACTCGAAAACGGTTTAACCAATTTGGATGATTCTTTTCAGGAAATTTTTGGTATGAGCCGGTGAGTGTTTAAATGAAGTTTGGTCTAAATCGGTCTTCCGGCAAAAATGCAATATGAGTGCCTGTTTGATATAAAAAAAATAAATAAATCAATTGAGTTTAAAAGCAAATCTTTCAAATTTTAAAATAATAAAATATAGTCTTTTTATTATTCTGAATTCGATTAATCAAGGACTCTGCGTGCATCCCAATAATGACGAATGTTACAATCTTGGACTGTTGCTGGTGCATATTTGTTGTTCAACTTCATTTCAACAATTCACAACCGTTAATAGGCATCTGTGTGCGACTAACCGTCCCGTCGCGTATCAACTCTTACAGTTGCTCGAAAACGATTCGCATTGGGACAATGCTTAAAGATTCTGCCATATCTGCATCACGTAACAACATGTTACCCTTCGAATCCGAAAGATTTATGGGCCAAATATAAGATTTGTTTGGCATCTTTTTCCAAAAAAATGTGTTAAACCTGGTCAATTGACAATTCTATCAGAGTTGGAAATTTAAATAAACGGCGGTGCCACTTTTTTTTCGGAAAAGTGAATTATCATGCACCAAAATTTAGTCCTCTAATTTTTCATTTCTATTCTTACGGCTTCCGGCTATTGGCTTGCTTTGATAACAATCGTGACAGCATAGTTAATTATATTATGCTGTTTTGAATTTCTTTTGTTCTTCTATTTTGGAAAATAAAAGTAAAAATTGGAATAGCTATGCAGATCTTCTGTAAGAAAACTGAATATACTGCATTTTTTTTTTTTGAAAACATACTTCGGAAAGTTTTCAGTTTAGTGGCAATGCTGTGACAGGCACTGACCACCACGATTATTGACAGTAGTTGAAATATTTTGCTCCCTCATTGCGCTCTCGATGCTACTTTTTTGAGGTAAACAGGAATTTGTAACAATTTGTGAGATTTTGTGAAAATTTGTGAAAATTTGCAAGAAATTTCACGATAACAAACAGACCCATAAGGACGAAATATCCGAGGATGGTTTGCATCATGTGCGTCACCAAACTTCAAATTCAAAACTACAAGTGATAGCAGAAATATACAATGAGGCATAGACCATTATATGTATGTAGTAGACATTTGTTTATCGAATCGATGGCACATTCTGCACTAAAATTTCCATTATTAACATGCCAATTAATGAGGCACCAACTTGCAACATCGCCACAAATAACGCAATGGCCAAGATTTTTAAGATATGCAAATTGATTGTTTGGGACGAATGTACGGTGGCTCACAAAAGGTCGTTGGAGGCACTATACAGAACGTTAAAAGATCTTCGTGGCAAATAAAAGATTTTGGGTGGAGCAATAATACTGCTGTGCGGTGATTTTCGTCAAAGTCTTCCTATAATTCGACATTCAACTACAGCTGACGAGCTATACGCATGCTTGAAATCGTCAAATTTGTGGTGGCGTGTGAAGATCCTTCGATTAACGACTTACGTGAAAGTTTTTTTGCAACAAGATGGAATCGCATATGTATTTCCGAAGCAATTGCTGGACATCGGTAATTTGAAAATTGCAGTTGATATCTTGACCGGATTTATCACATTGCCGATTAATTTTTTCAAGCTAACAGAATCAAAGGAAGAACTCATTCGGTGTGTTTTTCCAAGTATAATGCAAAAATTCGAAAACCATAATTGGCTGAGCAAACGAGCAATTTTGGTGGTGAAAAACAAAGATTTTGATGTTCTTAACGTTACAATTCAAAATTCAATTTCGGGATAGCTGCTTTAGAATTGCCCAGATTACCATCTCCACAATATGCAATTTATAGTAGGTGCAGTAATCATCATGTTGCGTAACATTATTCAGCATCGGATTTGTAATGGAATACGACTGGCTGTGAAAAAGATTATGAATAACATCATCGAGGCGACGACGATAATTAACGGAAAGTATGAAGAAAATGACGTTTCGATTCCGCGCATCCCGATGCTTTCAACGGACTTTGCCATTTGAATCCAAAAGGCTGCGATTTCCCGTGCGCCTGGCGTTTGCAATGAAAAATAATAAATCACAAGGCCTCGTTAGAAGTTTGCAGCATAAATTTGGAATTTCGTGTTTCTCACATAGACAACTGTATGTCAAGTGTTCTCGTGTACGACAGCAATCTTTTTTGTTTGTTTACGCGCCGGAAAGTTAAACAGATAAACGTTGTTAGCCACAAAGTTTTGTATTGAAGGTCACCTCATTTCATTGTGAATAAAAGATATAGAATTCATTTGAATTACGAACAAGTTTCATTTACGTATGTACATTTACCTATACATTTACATACACAGTGTGGCCAATATTGTCGATCTTAATGACTTGGAATTCAAAGTCAGTTATCAAAGGCTAAGGCCAGATCAAATTTAGGTGGTACGAAGTTCACCGGGTCAGCTAGTCTATATATAACGAATTCTATATATAAAAATGAATCTATGTTTCCCTTTGTCACGCCATAACTCAAGTACTGCTTGAACTATTTGAATGATTTTTTTTCAGATAGTGTTTGGTTTTGGGATTGTTTTTGTGAAGTTTGGTTAAATTTGGTCTTGCGTTTTGCCAAAAAGGTGCACAAGCGCACTCTGGGTACCTTTTTTATGCAAAAAAAATTCTATTGAGTTTGAAAAAAAAATCAATCAATCATAAAATTTGCTTATAACAAAATATAAAATAAAAATAACGTTGTTATCCGGAATTCGTTTAATCGAGGACACATAATTAAAATTTTGTGTTGTTAACTTGTTCTCGAAATTCTATAAACCCGGGCGGAGTCCGGGCGGGCCAGCTAGTATTATAATAAAAATGAGTTTTATATTCAAGTTTTTTCTTGGTGTCTGACTCTCCCTCTGGAAATGCTCTTTGCATTACTTCAGAGGGATATGTCATATTTCCTTTGTGTGATCAACTTTCGGACTCAACTTAACTTTGTATTTCACGATCATATTCCCTATTTTTCCTTCTGAGAATATGTTCTATAAACGTACAGGATTTATGACAGCTTTGGTCACTGTTAAACATCTTCTGTATAATATTTTCTGGCATGATGTCACCAATGCTGCTCACTAGTTCGGTGACATTCAGCTTCACATCTGCTGCAGGGAAGAACTATTGTTGGGCATCGTCTATTGCAGAGTCACCGTAGCTGTCAGTCAGCCAGTAATTCAATTTCCCGATATTATGGAAAATGGAGGAAGTCGTTGAAGTAACCATGTAACTGGGTGTCCTGATACTTTGCTTCACTGTGCTCCGTTCATTCCACTCAAACACATTCCCGATCAGCTTCACCATCCATTGTGTTCTTATTTCCGAGCTCCAGTGCTCTTGTTTTACCTCCTGGGTTGCTATTTCTAGTCCAATAAACAAAGACTTTATAAGGAGATCGACGGAACTCACTCCTGTGACTAAAAGGACTGCTGGTACGCACCGTAAGGCTTCATGTTGCTGTATTGCTGCTATTTGCTTCCAGTAGCTTTTTTTTTGTTGTTTGAATGCATCGGCCCAAATCTCGCTTCATTATAGGAGGATAGTATGTGTGTGTTTGATATCAGCAATTTTCGCTTGGCGGCCCTAGGACCTCCACCAATTACCATCTTCTTTCCCTTATACGTTGGCCAAAAATATTGGTTTTGTGTCCAGTCTCATTCCAAGATATCTACTTCAATCCATCTTTGTTCCTTGTGACCTAAGATCCTACTTGGAAGTCCATTAATATCGTTTTTTTTAGAGTGAGGCCATGTTTATTCACCCAGAATTATGTTCTTCCCACGACGAATTGTCTTCAGGCATTTTCATATGACTGATTTCATCGTAGAAGATGTTCCATAGGTCAGTCCTCAAAATGAATCTCTGCACTCCTCCAGAGGTGATTACCTTCCTCCTTGGACAATCTGTTGTGTTGTAAGTCAGTTCTCGGTGACTCAAATAGTCCTCCACCATCCGCAACAGATGTAATGGAATGTTGAACTGTCTTCTCTTGAGTGAGTGCAGCATTTTATTCCACCTGATGGCTGGATTGAAAGCTTTCCCTATATCAAGAGTCTCCAGAAAAACGATCTTTCTGGACAAGTGGTTTTCTTGTTGGGCTGTTTGGATAGCTTTTATTATTCTTCTATGGTTCTGATTGTAGAGCAGCCTTTTCAAAAGCCGAAATTTATTTCTGCTAAGTCACTGTCCAGCATATGTACATAGGGGTTTGTATGCCGATGGGGAATATGAATCTCCTTTGTTTTTGGTGACCATTGATCAACACCAGGCGTTGTTTTTTCCAGTTCTTGGGGATGGTCCCTTCCTCGAAACAGCTGTTGTACCTACACCCTCAGGGTTTTTTTTTAGTTCTACAGGGTTTAATCGGCTGTACTCAACTCTTCTACTCCTTAAAGTGGTGTATCCTGTTGCTGGGCCAATGTGGTGTTAGGGGGCCTGATAAGATGCGTTGGAAAAAGCATATCGACGATGCGTCCCATGTCCCATCTTTTCTTCGTTAAGGGCAGAGATGGTTTTCTAGGATCCAAGCTTAAGCATTACGATCTTATAGATAGCCCATACACAAGGACAGTGAAAACAGCAGTTATTATTGCTATTAACTTAAAAGGTCAGTAATATCATAATCGAGGCTTTTGTTTGATGTTGATTTGTTTTTCAAGTTTAATATTTTAAGTGATGTCGTTTTTTTTTTTTATTTTTGTCAATTTTAAGTAATTTTTTTAACGTCGGGAAATAGACCCTTAATTCAATTGGATTTTTCTTTTTCTTTTTTGAATCCAATCATTTTAAAGTTAAACAAAATTATTTCAAAATGTTTTCAATTCATATACAAAGGGTTGAGCTGTGGAGCCTTTAAGGCAGAGTATGCTTAATGTTCTTTTTATTAAATAGAGAACGGATGTTTGCATGTTTTTAAAACGACATAACATCAAATACAATTTCGTCCTTATTTTTATTTGACTAAGCTTTTATTTGTATTCGTTAATTTTATTCATGTTAATAAATTTTTATTAAAATAACTATCGATTCCATCACAATTGGTCTATTTTCAATACTATTATAATAAATATGCAAGTTTCTGACATATTAATATATAAATGTAATATCAGCACGCCATATACACATACACATTCAACAAGGACTGCCATTGGATTATTTCTGATTCTGATGAGCCTGTCTGTTCCTTTCCTACAATATGCGTATATATAAAAATAATATTCAATGCAATGAGGTAATTTTATAGAGTATGTACATTATTTTCTCTCTAGTATCTTTTCACATATTTGTATATTTATATTAATATATGTATTTATATGTGTTTTCATATTTTGTCTATAAACCCGCCCAGCTACATAAAATACCAACATACGTTTTACAATTTAACGTGCATACCTACATTCCTACATACATAGATATTATTCTAAAAATAAATTTATTTGTAAATATTGGAAACGCCAACCTGCATTTTCCCAGAATTTAACATGATTTAGTTTTTTTTTTACTCTACAAACGTCAGGATTTTACATTCAATGTCTGAATATATGCTTTAAACTACCATCAGCTTTTTAAAGTTCCAGGTAACAGCAGTCTTTCGATTGACTCTTAAATGCGCGTTGAAGAAGCTTATGAGAACCTTTCTCCTTGGACAGAAATGAATGGAACCCATCTTAAACTCGCAACATGTTTTCGGGAAGTTTGAAATTATTGAAGTTTTAAGTCCAGAATATATATTTACATTAAAGCAGCAGTGAACTTCTTCAACACTTCATTTACAATCGGCACTTTTCACTTTTTCCAAATTTTAGTTGATGAGAAATTTTTTGGGCAACATTTTCCCATGAAGAGGAAATGTTTTTGGTCTTGCTGGTGATCACTCTTTTCTGCAGAAAAGAACCCAATTTTGTAAGTATTTACCTACTTACTTAAGGTGGCGTAAGCATCTTCCAGCCCGCTCGGTTTCTAGCCAACTGTCTCCAGTTTCACACGCCACCTGTTACGCTGTCCTCCTCTACTGCACCGTTCCAGGGGATTGGATTCAAAGACTTTCCGGCCGGAGCATTGACGTCCATTCGCTCTAGGTGACCAGCCATCTCAGTAGTTGACATTGCACTTTTCTGGCTAGGCCAGCGTCGCTGTTACAGCCCATACAATCAATTCTAGTATAACATCTATGCAGATGGGACCAAAATTCACAATTTTCCTCTCAAAACAGCCCAAAACATTCTCATCCACCGTTAGCTAGTCAGTGGCTATGCCTCTGCACCATATACATCAGAACTGGGATGATAAGCGTCTTATAAAGGGATGATTAAATTGCTCGAGAGAGGGCTTTGCTTCTCAACTTTATTCTTAGGTCAAAGAAACAGCAATTGGCAAATTTAATTCTTCGTTTGATCTCAGCACCGTTATCGTTCGCTGAATTGATAGCGGAGCCTTGGTAGACAAAGTCTCAGACCACCTCAAAATTATAGCTGTTTATATGGACGTGCTGTTCGAAACCTCGGTGTTGCGTATCCTTTCTTTTTGATAGTAGCTATTTTGTAGATATTTTGTCTGGCCTTCATTCGTCGTTAAACCCATCTACGTGGCTTCCTCCTCAATACTCACGAAAACACCACTGCAATCATGCTTTGTTCGTCCGATTATGTCAATATTGTCGAAATGTGCGAGTAATTGGACGGACTTTTGAAAGATTTTGCCTTTAGTGCTGACGTGAGGGTCTTGCACTATTCTTTCAAGAACGATGTTGAAGAAGTCGCATGACAGCGCGTGTCGCCTTGTCTTAAACATTTTTTTTGACGTCAAATATATCGATGAGATCTTTGCTGACCTTGATGGGGCAGCATGCATTCTCCATCGTCATCCTGCACAAATGGACGAGTTTGGGAGGGATGCCAAAACTAGACATTGCTCTATATAGCTCGTCTCTATAGATGCTGTCATACGCAGCTTTCAAATCGATCAAAAGGTGGTAGGTATCGATTAAGAACTCCTCGTTTTTTTTCCAAGATCTGCCGCAGTGCGAATATTTGGTCGATGGTGCACTTTCCCGCCACTCTGATATGGACCAGGTTTTTGACGAATGGCTTCAGGCGTTCACAAAGTACAGCAGAAAAGATCTTGTATGCGATGCTAGAGACACTGATGCCTTTGTAGTTGGTACTGTCCAGAGGATCACCTTTCTTCAGGATCGGGCAACAATGCTGAGGTTCCATTTGTCGGGCAGATTTTGCAGATGAGCTGATGAATACAGCATACTCCTAACCAATTTATCGCCAGCCGCTTTGAATAGCTCAGCTGCAATGCCATCAGCAGCTTTATTGGTTCGAAGTTTCGCTTTGAAGCTTCGCACTTCAGGGCCCAGCCCATAGAATCCGTTGCGTCCGTTGCGACGACGGAGCCACTGATGTTGCCGAATGCGACGGATTGAGGTAACCCAATGAATGCGTTGACGTTCACATAATTACCAGTTGAAATTCAAACACACACACGTAACAACCACTTGAAATTCAAACACACACACATAACAACCACTTAAAATTCAAACACACACACAAAAGTTCCTGTCAACGCATCTGCCGAAGAGAAAAAGTTAAAAGTTCGGCTACTCGGTCCGTTGCGTCCGACGCTTGCGTTGCTTATGGGTCAGTTCCCATAAGAAAACATGTATTTTATCGAGCTGTCAGTTGAATGCGTCGCCACAACGGACGCAACGGATTCTATGGGTCGGGGCCTTTCGTCGATATTGGGTGGACGGAATTGTTGGCCTACATCATGCAGGTTGAATTTTGCAAGCGGGTTTCGATTCATCATTACAATTACATGTTATACAATTTGCAGAAATTATTTTTCCATACCTATCTTCAGCACCGACTGATGCAATTTTATTATAATATTCCCCTGATCGTCCTTGCAAGCTTCGGTTCGGGCCTTGTAACCCTCGGAGGTTCTTTTTGCTTTTTGGTAAAACATCCGAACTTCGTTCCTGCTATTTGTACTTATAGTCCAGTCAACAAAGACTCAAAATCATAAAATAAATGCAATAAATCATGCTCTCTGGGTTATTATTTTATGTGGTAGGGGTGACCCTCAGGTATAACATACTAAAAGTCCCCAGCCCAGGCCCACGAGTTTTAGGCAGGAGGGGGGGTGAAAGGTCCCCTTTTGTAACTTTTCAGGAATATTTTGAAAACTAAGCGTTTGAGCGGAAATGTGTACACTACAAAATGAAAGAATAATAAATTTCCTACAAAAAAAGTCTTATTCGTATTTTCGGTAGGATCAAGGTTAAGAAAGATATACGAGCAGTAGAAAATTAAAAAAATTTTTGATACAGTGTTTATTTTCATATGAGAAATACTGTTTCTTCAAAGGTAAGAAGTGCACAGCATTTTTCCAAGCTATTGGCCAATACTTTATGAAATAATCTTTGGATATACTCTAAGAAATAAATTATATAAAAGGGAAGGTGTATTTCTCCCTCTTTTCTATAAGGGGGGCAAATTCCCAAAACATTGAACAAAAAAAGCAATTTAAAAACAACGGAAATACTTACAATACTGTGCTATACCTTTATTAAAAGCTTAAAACGAATTCTTTGATTATATAGGAAATAAAGTTTATAATTTTTGAAAAATTCGTTTAAAAACTCAAAATTTAAAAAAAAAATTGAAAAATGTTTTTAATAGATTTTTCATTTTTTATTTTACCCTATAAAGTAGTAAATTGTCTTTTATTATTTAATGTTGTTACTAGCCTTAAGTCCAATGCTGAAAACTAGACGGTTGTAGCAGTTTTAGTTTTTGAGAAAATTGAAAATTATGAAAACAACCTTTTTTTAAATCATTTTGAATCAACAAAAATAACTAGTACCAACAAAAAAATTAAATGAGGACATTTTAAACAAAACCACCTTCTTTGCACCATAACTTGCTCTCATAATGTCCCTGGGATGACCATGACTCCATGTATACTTACTTTTTCCGATATTTCTGAGTAAATTGATCAAAAACCATTGATGTTGTAAGACAATAACATTATTTTTCAATTTTTTTAATTTTCTACTGCTCGTATCTTTGATACCCTTGATCCTCCCGAAAATACGAATAAGACTTTTTTTGTAGGAAATTTATTATTCTTTCGTTTTGTAGTGTACACTTTTCCGCTCAAACGCTTAGTTTTCAAAATATTCCTGAAAAGTTACAAAAGGGGACCTTTAACCCCCCCCTCCTGCCTAAAGCTCGTGGCCCTGGGCTGGGAACTTTTAGTATGTTATACCCAGTGGCGATTTCTGGTCTTGAGTTCTGGGTTGGCTATACGAATAATCCTTTGATCAAAGCTGAATGTAATAAAAGTATAAAAATTTAATATTTTTCCTCTATAATGAGTTTTAATTCAACTCATTTATCTATACCTACATAAAATCCAACCATCACTCTATTTTAAAAAAAATTTCGAGAACCGGTTCCTAAAAATTTTCACTTTTTCTTATCTTCGACAACATTTCTTACTCTATTGATCAGATCAGATTCAAAAATTGAAAATTGAAAATTTTATTATCTGAGCCCTCTGATTCAATTATTTTTGTTTTTTGAATCTGATCTGATCTGCTCTGAGCTAAAATAGAAAACCGCCAATAGACACCTTATTTTTAAAAATCAAAGCAGTATTTCTCGACTAATAGCAAATTTAATGCAGTTGGATCGACAATTTTTGATTCTATTTGATTTCTACGGCTACCTTTAAAATTATCAAAATGTGAATTTTCTTAATTAATTAAAAAATTGAAAATCAAAACTCAAGCTTTTGAGCAACGTACAGCAATGTTTCATATATCAAATTTTTTATTAGGATTAGTGAAAAAGAATTTTGAAAAATAAAATCCATTTTGTGGACTTGGTTAATAAATATAAGCCATATAGTTTGCCAAAAGGGGGATTAATTTAGTAGTTTTTAATGTGAGACTTTTTTAAAAATACATTTTTGATATTTTACTACCAATTGAGCTTTATAATTTAGATATTTCTGATTTCTTAAGACAAATACTAAATCATAAATAAGGTTTTTTTTAGTTCCTTAATGTTCAAGTTATGAATTTTTCAGGTAAATGTGCTCGAAAACCATATATGTATTTATAAAGATACCCTACATAAGTTTGTTTCCCCCTACAATTTCTTGTGAAGTTTTTTATAATTTTGTTTGGCTGAAAATAATTTAAATTATTATAATCCATTATTTGACACCTCATTTTGGAATATTAAAAAATATTACCAATGTTGATAAGTTACATTTATACTGAATTCTTTCAATTATTTTCATATGCAAAAATTAAAGGTATTTTTTTTGTGTACATTTTTTCTTAGCTTTTCCGTGGTTTACAGTGATGTATGATACATTAAAATAAAAGTATATTTAATTGTTAATCGAAAAAAATCTGATGCATTAAAATCCGTTGGTAATTAAAAAAGTTATTAACGTTTTAGTGAGGCCGGAACAATGTACAACAAAGCATGTTTTAAATGTATTAAATTCAAATAATATTTAATTCCTGCTCTGGTGTTGGATATACAACTTTGTGATTACCTACATATATTAAGTCTTTATACTAAATTAAAATACTTGATTAAACTTTTTTTTCTATGTTCAATATTTATATGAAATTTTTAGATATTAATGCCATTAAGTAGGTGTAAAAAAACATTACTTCAAATTGTTTTTACATTTTTTTCATAGTTACCATGTAAAAAATAATAATTTTTTTTTATAAATCTAACGATTATCTTACTGACAGTATTTTAAAACCTTAATTATAAAGATTCATGCAGATTTGTTTGAGTAATCATAATATTAATGCTATGTCGATCAGTTTTTTAATTAAAATGCACTTTATTTGTAAAAAATCATTTAAAAAAATTTTAGCACCGCTCATGTAGGTTCGATGGTAAAACATTGTATGAAATAATCTTAGAAGAAAAAATAAGCATTTTTTGTTTTTCAAATTGTGAAATTTTTCATCAACTTTTGAATTTAGAATGCTGCAAATCGAATTGAAGGCAGACTTAATCACCCCTTTAGTATGAAATTTTTTACCCCTTTTCAATGATTTTTTCACACAATGTAGCGTGTCATTTTGGCTCTATTTAAAGACCTCAACCTTGAAGATCGGATGAGTAGAATGGGAGTTATAATTTTTTCAAGTTAACCATATAAAATTCGAACTAAAATATTTGCTTCAGATAAATAGGTTCTCCACTGGTAGGTACTGGTCGGCAATCAACTCACATTTTTCTACCCAGGCGTTGGCTCTTTCAATAGAGCCAACCTGTGTGGGTATTTTTGTGGGTCTGTTCTTAAAGATAGAGTGACCCAGCACATCGGGAATAATATGTAGTTTGTATGAGATTTGTTGGCGCAAATTTGTGTAGCCAACACGGCCATTGAAAGAAAAATAGAGAGATTCCTACTTTGTATGGGATTAATATAGCACGTAGGGGTTGCAGTGAATGGCTCGATTTAAATAGGTTTTGCTGGTTTTAAAATGATTTAAACGAATTGGGGTGTTGTTTTTTTATCAACATTAAAGGATATTTTATTCTCAAGTTTTGATACAAACAAATTGTTTGTAGTACGTGTATTTAAGACGAAATTTTAGGGTTGGCGCAGCCAACCTAGCCAACTGAGAGGAATCGCCACTGGTTATACCTGAGGGTCACCCCTACCACATAAAATAATAACCCAGAGAGCATGATTTATTGCATTTATTTTTCCTTCGTTGACTGGACTATAAGCTCCTCTCAAATCAACCATAATACAGAGTTGTATCTTGTAGCTTTGGATCTAATAGCTTAGTCAAAGTGGCTAATACCAGCACTATTTTAAGGCAGAGCCGAAATGGGTCATTCGGCAGAAATTATATCTCATTATCAACAACAAAATTTTAAGTTTAGATATAAATACAAAATATCACCCCTTTTCAAGAAATTAAATGCGATTGTTTAATGATTTAAAATGAAACCTCATGTTGGAATATCCTATATAGTATAGTATTACACCCAAGCTTCTACCTATTTGTACATACATCACGCATTTCCTGTGTGGATGATTCTTTTCCGCATTACTTTAAGAAATTGCTTATTTTTAAAGAGTTTTTTGTTAGTGAATCTTAAGCTCGTACTCGTACTCGTACCCTTATAGAACTGTTCGGCTTCAACAAAAAGTCAGACGATATTAATAATTTCTATATAATGTACCTTAGTACCTACCATAATTGTAAGTAAATAGAGCAATTTTAAATTAATTTTCTGATGTTTCTCTCTCACTTTGATGACAAAAGCATCGGTGTGGTTGTTTCCGCAAAGTACTCGTAATCCATGTTTTATGGTCATTAGGTAAACATCCATCCATGATCTTAAGCGAAAGAGTAAGCAAACGTTATTATCACAATCTCTATAATCCAAATATTTGAGGTGAAAATGGTGGAAAGTGGGAGTTGGATACAATGGAATGGAATATGGATGGAAAGGATTTATCTCAGGCAGATTGATTACACTACATATGAACATCCTTAGAAGGTTTGTGTAGAAGATTTTTGTGTCTTCATAACGGATAATAGAGATGCATTAATCAACGTTGATATATTTATTCTTGTTTGGATTTGCAAATTATTACTTACCATCCGCATAATTAGGGAGATTGGACGTGTTTCAATAAAGGAACTCACTCTTTGATATAGGAGCGAATGGGTTCTTACCCAGGTGTATTATTTTATTGGGGGTAGAAATATATAATTGTGATGGCGAAATATGAGGTTCTTTTGTTTGAAAATATATTGGTTGGAAGTACATATTATCTGAGCAAAAGCTGCACATACATATATGTTCGTATAGTTCTACGTACCCATAAGTATCACAGAATTGTTATACTTAAAGAAGGATTTAAGATTTCTTGAGTGATAACTTGCATTCTACTTAAAATAGACTTCTACTTCGATAGAAAGAACCAAGAAGCTTAATTATTTCTAAAAATCTTTTTTAATCGGAATTACATGGGTACATTCTTGTTAAATAGTTCTTTATTCCTTCGTAAATAGGTATTATTATCCTTTGTCCTTCAAAGAGTCTTCTTTAACACTTCTGGCATTGCTTACGAAAAAGAAAAACTTTTATTAAACACCATGTCAATTCTTGTTTATAAAAAAGATAGTTAAAAGAACGTTTTCATTGTACTTAGTTGTACAGACATCGTATTAAATGGCGCAGTAAATAATATCACAACAAAAACATAAACGTTAAAAGAGGAGCCAAGTTCTTATGTGTACAAGAAACCTGTGCGTAAAAAGTCAGCCAAAAAAAGTAGTGAGATCTAAAATATATGCCAAGTTTTAAGTTCATGAAGGTTAATATCAAATATCTTAAGTTGAGTAATATCGAAACAATTCCAAATCATGACAGAAATTTGGTAATTAATGATTACTGATTAAAATTTGGTGGGTTCACTGGTCAAGTTTTCATACATTTTAAATTTGTGATTAAGTAAGTATTTAAGAGAAAACTTGCCAAGTAGATCCACCAAATTTTAATCAGTAATCATTAATTACCAAATTTCTGTCATGATGGAATTGTTTCGATATTACTCTACTTAAGATATTTGATATTAACCTTCATGAACTTAAAACTTGGCATATATTTTAGATCTCACTACTTTTTTTGGCTGACTTTTTACGCACAGGTTTCTTGTACACATAAGAACTTGGCTCCTTTTTTAACATTTATGTTTTTGTTGTGATTTCACTCCTTTTTGGAAAGATTTATTTTGCCAGGTGAAAGTCAAGCCTTACCGCTCTACAAACTTTCGTAATTCTACGACAACCGAAAGTGCTCCATACAAATAATAGCAATTCTGATAAAGTGGGTGGATAGGAACCTCCCCCCCCCCCCTGAATGGACAATTCCAAATTTTCGATTTTTTTCTTTCTAAGTACTTCAAGTCCTACCGACCTACCAATTTTCATCGTTCTACAATAATCGGAAGTGCTCCATATAATTATTAGAATTTTTAAGAATGTGGGTGGATGCCACGACCCCTGAATGCCAAACTCCAATTTTCAATTTTGTTTCTTTCTAAGTACTTTAAGTCCTACCGACCTACCAATTTTCATCGTTCTACAACAATCGGAAGTGCTTCATATAGTTTATAAGAATTTTTAAGAATGTGGGTCGATGCCACGCCCCCTGAACTGAAACTCCCAATTTTTCGATTTTTTTCTTCTAAGTACTTCAAGGCATACCGACCTACCAATTTTCATCGTTCTACAACAAAAGGAAGTGCTTCATATAATTTATAAGAATTTTTAAGAATGTGGGTGGATGCCACGCCCCCTGAACTGAAACTTCCAATTTTTGGATTTTTTTCTTCTAAGTACTTCAAGGCCTACCGACCTACCAATTTGTATCGTTCTACAACAATCGGAAGTGCTCCATATAATTTCTAAGAATTTTTTAGAATGTGGGTGGATACCACGAACCTGAATGCAAAATTCCAATTTTTCAATTTTTTTCTTTCTAAGTACCTTAAGCCCTACCGACCTACCAATTTTCATCGTTCCACGACAATCGGAAGTGCTCCATATAATTTATAAGAATTTTTAAGAATGTGGGTGGATGCCACGCCCCCTGTATGGAAAATACCAATTTTTCAATTTTTTTCTTTCTAAGTACCTCAAACCCTGCCAACTTACCAATTTTCATTGTTCTACAACAATCGAAAAGGCTCCATATAATTTATAGAATATTTAAGAAAGTGGGTGGATGCCACGCCCCATGAATAGAAAATTGCAGATTTTCGATTTTTTCCTTTGTATGTACCACAAGGCCTACCGTTGTGCGAAATTTCAAGTTTCTACGATGTCGGGAAGTGCTCCATAGTTTTGATGATCTGTCAGTGAGTCAGTCAGTCAGTGAGTCAGTGAGTCAGTCAGTTACGGTTTTTGCGATTTTTGAAGTCCTATATCTTGGGAACTACTAATGCTAAAGAGTTGAAATTCAGCAAATACTCCGAATTTGAAGTTTCTGACTTTATTGGTACTGAAGTTAGAGGGGGGTTGAAAATCGCCTGAGTTTGTTCCTGTAAAAAGGGTGTAGTGCCGCGAACTTGGCTGGGCACTACCGTGCCCTTTGATTATTTGAAGAAGCCTTACTGAAGTATTAAAGAATCACAAAAACATCAATTTAATGCTTCAAAAATAAAAACAACACTTTGAGAAACGCCAATTGAAGAAAGTCTGCTGTTAAATTGGAGTTTTCAGTTTTTTGCATTTCTTTTCCCAATTTTGCCGTTCGCCACATAAGGTTGCCATCGCTAATTTACTTCACCTTGATGTTAGCAGGTCATATCGTGAATCTCAGGAACCAAGCGTGCTAGGAACTTGTAGTAAGGCTCCAAATTGGCATTTTGTTTTGCATATCAAAGTTTTCTAGGTCCGAGCTTTGAAGTCCTTGATTTGAAAAATGTCATAGTGACCTGGTAACTTCATAGTGAAGTAAGCAGTATGATTTTTTTTTTCAAATTAAGGACTTAAACATATTGACCTAGCCTATTCTTTAAACTCAAGAAAACTGCAAATTTGGAGCTTTACTGCAAGTTCCTATCATGCTTGGTTCCTGCTAACTTTACAGTGAAGTTAGCAGGTTACACGATTGCACCCTTATTTGGCGAGCTGCAAAATCGGGAATAGGATTGCAAAAAAAAAATGCAAATTCCTTTTAAGGTCCGATTAGCGTGGTTGAAAGTTGACCTGCATATGCTTGAAATTAGCACCGGCATTTTGGATTTTTGAAAATAAAGTTATGCTATATTGTGCTCAACTTGTGCTGGCTTGTGCCATAAATATTTTTGAAAAATTCGCAAATTTGCAAATTTGTAAATTGAAAAAAAAAAAAACAAAACTTTGCGAAGGGCTGTAGCGTGAAGTTAGCACCGCCAATTTCGATTTTCAAAACAAAAAGTTTTGCTGCATTGTGCTCAACTTGTGCCGCCTTATGCCGTAAATATTAAAAAAAATCGCAAATTTGCGAATCTTACGAATGAAATTTTCGCAAAATTTTGTTATTACTTAAAAGTGAAAAGTGTGTTGACTTGTGCTGCAATATTCCGAAGAGAAAAAAATCACTTATTTATCAAAGGGCACGGTAGTGCCCAGCCAAGTTCGCGGCACTACACCCTTTTTACAGGAACAAACTCAGGCGATTTTCAACCCCCCTCTAACTTCAGTACCAATAAAGTCAGAAACTTCAAATTCGCAGTATTTGCTGAGCTGAGCAAACACAGAAGGCTCAACTCCTTAGCATTAGTAGTTCCCGAGATATAGGACTTCAAAAATCGCAAAAACCGTAACTGACTGACTGATTCACTGACTCACTGACAGATCATCAAAATTATAGAGCACTTCCTGACATCGTAGAAACTTGAAATTTCGCACAACGGTAGGCCTTTTGGTGCATACAAAGGAAAAAATCGAAAATCTGCAATTTTCTATTCAGAGGGCGTGGCATCCACCCACTTTCTTAAAAATTCTTATAAATTATATGGAGCACTTACGATTGTTGTAGAACTATAAAAATTGGTAGGTTAGTAGGGCTTGAAGTACTTAGAAGGAGAAAAATTGAAAAATTAAATTTTCCATTCAGGGGGCGTGGCACCCACCCACATTCTTAAAAATTCTAATAAATTATATGGAGCACTTCCGATTGTTGTAGAACGAAGAAAATTTCTAGGTCGGTAGGGCTTGAAGTTTTCAGAAAGAAAAAAAAATCGAAAAATTGGAATTTTCAGTTCAGGGGGCGTGGCATCCACCCACTTTCTCAAAAGTTTTTATAAACTATATGAAGCCCTTCTGATTGTTGTAGAACTATGAAAATTGGTGGAGCGGTAGGGCTTGAGGTACTTTGAAAGAAAAAAATAGGAAATTTTGAACTCTCCTTTCAGGGGGCGTGCCATCTACCCACTATATCAGAATAGCTATTATTTATACGGAGCACTTTCGGTTGTCGTTGAATTATGAAACTTTGTAGAGCGGGAGGGCTTGATTTTCACCTGGAAAAATAAATCTTTGCAAAAAGGAGTGAAATCACAACAAAAACATAAATGTTAAATAAAGAGCCAAGTTCTTATATGTACAAGAAACATGTGCGTAAAAAGTCTGCCAAAAAAAGTAATGAGATCTAAAATACATGCCAAGTTTTAAGTTCATGAAGTTTAATATCAAATATCTTAAGTAGAGTAATATCGAAAACACTCCAAACTATGACAGAAATTTGGTATTTAATGATAACTGATTAAAATTTGGTGGATTTACTTGGCAAGTTTTCCCTTAATTACATAATATGTACTTGATCACAAACTTAAATGTATGAAAACTTGACCAGTGACCCACCAAATTTTAATGAGTTATCATTAAATACCAAATTTCTGTCATAGTTTGGAGTTGTTTCGATATAACTCTACTTAAGATATTTAATATTAAACTTCATGAACTTAAAACTTGGCATATATTTAAGATCTCATTACATTTTTTGGCACACTTTTTACGCACAGGTTTCTTGTACATATAAGAACTTGGCTCTTTTTTTAACATTTATGTTTTTGTTGTGATATATTTTAACAAAACTGTTTACTTGCCGCTAGAGTTACAAATATGCAAAATTTTGTTTCTATCTCTTCGCATCCGTAAAATTTGCAAATTTGCGAGTTGTTTTTTAATATTTATGGCGAGAGTTGAGCACAAAATAACACAATTTTTTTTTGAAAATCGAAAATGGCGGTGCTAACTTAACGCTACAGCCCTTCGCAAAGTTTTATTTTGACCATAATACATAGTTGCAATTATGGGATTTTTTTTATCTTTTTGGTTCTAAGTAGCATTTTATAAGCACAATTTTCTTTTTTAAGAAATTTTTAAATTTCGCAAAAATTTCATTCGTAAAACTTGCAAATTTGCGAATATTTTAAAAACATCTATGGCGCAAGGTAGCACAAGTTGAGCACAATACAGTACTACTTTTTTTTGAAAATCGAAAATGGTGGAGCTAACTTCACGCTTCGCTAAACTGTTTTTTTTGTCATAAAACTTACAAATATGTGAATTTTGTTTTATCTTTCGAATTATGGCCGCACAAACTGAGCACAATATAGCACATGCTTATTTTGAAGAAAAATGTAAAATTAAAAAGAAGTCATAGACAATTTTTGGCTTAAAAGTTACGAACAAGCGATTTTTGTTTCTCTTCGGAATATGGCAACACAAATCTGCACAACTTTTACATGGTAATTATGAAGTTTTGCAAAAATTTCATTCGTAAAATTTGCAAATTTGCGATTTTTTAAAAATATTTATGGCACAAGGCGGCACAGGTTGAACACAATGAGCACAACTTTGTTTTTTGAAAATCGAAAATGGCGGTGCTAACTTCACGGTTAAAAAAATGGGTACCCTCCAAAAACCAAACGATTTCGTTTTAAATACCACGCATGGTAGCACAAGTTGGGCACATTACAGCACAACGTTTTTTTTTTGAAAATACAAAATGGCGGTGCTAACTTCACGCACATGTTACTTCGCAGACGAAGTTGAAGAAAAAACTGTTTTATCTGGTTTTAAATCTGATATAAACAATAAGTGCCATATTAATACAACATTATTGATGTAGTGGAACTTTTTGTACACAAATTAAACTGTATCAGTACCTGTCTATAAAATAGATACATGTTAACTTTCACAAGATTCAATTGCACGCTTGCTGATATTATTGAAAATTTTCCAATTCCTATCACATCACATCTGTGAGAAGATGTTGTAAAGCCCATCAAAAAGATTATAAAATATTTAAGAACGGATTTCCCCTAAAAAATCCCCACACAACTGTAAATATGCTTATGTACATACCTTGCTTTCCTATTTTCTGATTTTATTTATCTTAATTTCCAGGATTTGCGTCATCTAACAAAATTCTACACCTCCCCTCCAGCAATACTGAGGTTTTAAGAAATGCTTCTCGAATCTTAAACAAATACATTTCTCATTGGTCATGAATGATTCATTTTTGGAAATTCAATATATCATTTGGAGAAGAATTTTTTACTTGTCATCGTTAGAGTAGGTATCTTATGGGTTGCTTCGATCTAATCTGAGTTTTCGACCATCAACCTCTTGCAGGGTTCCCATCATATTAATTTAGGGTTTGAGTTCGGGTTTTCCTATTGTCTAATAAATGGGAGGAGGAAGAGAAATTTTTGTATTTGTTCATAGATGGAGTAAAACAAACCTATTATAAAAAAATCAAAAAAATATCTTAGAATCAAGAACGTTAAAAAGTCTGCGGCCGGCCGGCGGCGCACAATGGGCAAAAGTAGTCGATTTAGTGGCCAAAAATCAAATTTTTCATGTCTTCAAAATACTCAAGTTTCATTATAAGTCAGTAGAAAAATACTCATACATACGTGCAATATGAAATATTTTGTTTTACTTAATATGTCCAGGTTAAGAGCACAAATAATCATATACAGATGTCTCAGCTCCATAGAAAAAAATGTCTTAAGAAATTGCCTTACCTGACGTCGTCTTACCTGACAAAGATACAAAACCCAACAGCTTTATATACAAAAGCCAGCAGCGGTAGGTGACAAAGATACAAAATCTAGAAAAAAAATTCGTTTCTCATTCTCATTAGGTAAGGTACAGGCATCTCTTTCTCTCTGTTGTCATTTTTGTTCGTGAACTCTATTGCCGGATTTACACGAATGGAAAGCTGCCAGTATAATGACAAAAAGAATGAAATTGTCCATTCTTTTGTTGTTGCTTTTGTCATTATACTGGCAGTTTTCCAATCGTGTAAATCCGGCATATTTCTCCTTGATTTATTTTATTTTTATTTGTTGGGTTTCGTGGACTACCTCAATTCTCATGTTGTATGTGTGTTGTTTTGTTTTATTGCTGGCTGCTGTTTCTGTGTGCATTGGTTTGGCTGGCAAGGCGTCTATGTGGCTGGTGGTTGTTTTGTTTTTGTATTAGGAGTTTGCGGGTTGTGAATGTGATTTCGTAAAGATCTTTTTGTTTTGAATTGGAACTTTCTATGGTAAAGGAAATGTGATTTGATGAATGATTTTCTGGTAGGGAAATTTTGATTGGCTTATAACTTTGGATCAACTGAACTGATCGGATCTTGATAATTAATCCCTTTAAATAAAGGAAAAATAACAAACAATATTTGGAAAGGTTTGTTACTTGCGATATTGGTACTATAGGGCAAGTTTTGGATTCATGCAAAAAAAAAATTTCGAGATAACAATCAAAAATGACATTACGATGATAGAGAACACGAAAAAAGTGGGTGGCACAATTCTGTCTGTCTGTCTGTCTGTCTGTCCGTACCTCAACCTACAGTCTAAACCACTGAAGCGATTTTCTTCAAGTTTTGAACTTAAGGTTTTTTTGTAACTCTCCAGAGGGGAAATTGAAATTTTTTTTTTTAGCTCAAAAAATAACGGTAGGGTAGAGTCGTCTAATTTCGAACACTCCCAGTAGTCGAACACTTTTTGAAAATAAGCTTATAATCTGTGTTATTCCTTAGATTTTCAACTTCTATAAACGCAGAATAATTCATGTGTTATTCCTTTAAACCTTGAAATCCAATCAACAAGTCAAATTTCATCCTAAATTTAAAAAAAAAAAGGACTTAAAAGAGAGGCTTTAGGAAATTCAGTAATTTCAAGTTTTTGTAATTAAAAAAACTGTTGGAAGTGTTCTGGGAAACTGTGATTTTTGGTGTGAAAATTAAACTTAATGCCTGTTATAACGCGTTTTTCCTGTTGGATAATAGTTATTTTATTTATGTAGCTTAAAGTTTTAACTTAAAGCTTAATAATTTATTAATAAATTGACTGTTCGAACATAGGAAACCAAATTTGTTAGAGTTGCCTGTTCGTACACTAGTGTTCGAATATAGGCAACTCCGTCAAAATTGTTTTATTTCGTTCAGGCAATAAATATTATAGAAAATTAAATTTTGTTTACGGTTTTACGTCAAGAACACTGAGAGGAACGCTGGGTCCAGTATTCGAACACCTTTTTCTTCTTTTCTTCCAGTGTTCGATTCAAGGAAACTCATGTAATTCTCATGTAATTGCTAGCTTCCTTTATTCGAACAGTTTTTGAATTGTGTTCAAACTAAGAGTCCGTTAAACTGTTTTTTGTTCTATTTCGTTTTTAAAAGAATTGAATAAAAACACATTAACAAACACAATTTGTTTCATAAAAATGAGTGAAAATTACTTCTATGAGTTTTTTTGGTTGAAAATATGTACAAAATCTTGTGTTCGAAATAAGGAAACTTTCTGTTCGGGCTTAGGAAACTAGTGTTCGACAACTGGGGAATTTGGCTTTTTTCAGCTTTTGATTTTTTATAAAAAAAGTTGTTAAAGTTACTGGAAAAACCTTAAAAGTTATAACAAATATTTGAGTTTAAGCTGATAAATAATTTTACATCAAATATTTACGTTGAATTGTTTCCTCACAGTCAACGATTACTTTCTTATGAACCACTTAGTGTTCGATTACTGGGGACATGACCCTACTTGCCATACAACCGTTAAGGAAAAGCTTATTTATCTAAAAAACGGCTCCAACGATTTTGATAAAAAAAAATCAGTGTATTATTGTAGATATGATATACCTTTTAGTAAGAAAAAAATCACCAAAAACATTTATTAACGGTACCTGTCATATAACGGTTTTTTTGATTTTTGATTTTCTCATTAACCGCTGATCCGATTTCAATAAAAATTTTTGCACAAAAGCTTTGTTAGAATATAAATAATACTGCATACCAAAATTTTTGAAAAAATAAATTTTGGATTTTTAAAAAAAGATTCAAAAGATTTTTTTGAAAAATGTTACAAAAATTTTATATATAAAAAATTAATTTTTAAGAAAACGGCTCCAACGATTAAAATTTTTTTTTTGCATATATTGATATTTTCTTAAGTAATCAAATGCCATACTTTTTTTTGCGCTCTAAGTTATTTATCAGGTTGTTTAAACAATTAAAAGAACGATTTAAATACTTTTTTATACTTTTTCTATAATTACTTGAATATTTTTTAAAGTTCTTAAGTTCCACACAACTTGAACATAAGAGCAAGTACGTGCGATCCAGTCGTGCATTTTATTTTTTAATACAAATTGGCGGTGCTAACTTCACGCACATGTAACTTCACAGACGTAGTTGAAGAAAGAACTGTTTTATCTGGTTTTAAATCTGATACAACATACAAACAATAAGTTCCATGTTTATTAATATAGTGGGACTTTTTGTACACAAATTAAATCAGTACTTATCTATAAAATGCCTGTTAAATTCCACTAAATTCAATTGCATGCTTGCTGATATTATTGAAAATTTTCCAATTCCTATCACATCACATCACATCACATCACATCACATCACATCACATCTGTGGGAAGATGTTTTAAGAGCCCATCAAAAAGATTATAAAATATTTAAGAACGGATTTCCAATAAAAAAATCCCACACAACTGTAAATATACTTATGTACATACATACCTTATGCTTTCCAATTTTCTGATTTTATTTATCCTAAATTCCTGGATTTGCGTCATCTAACAAAATTCAACACCACCCCTCTGGCACTAATGAGGTTTTTAGAAATGCTTCCCGAATCTTAAACAAATACATTTCTCATTGGTCATGATTCGTTTTTGGAAATTTAATATATCATTTGGGGAAGAATTTTTTACTTGCGATTATTTTTTACTTGTTATCGTTTGAGTAGGTGGGTGAATCTGCAAATTATGGAATTTTCAGTGGCTCCACTGATATTTTAAAAACCGTTCAAGTATTTAACCTGATTTTTTTATAACTGTAAATCTGATTGATATCTACATGGTCAGACACAAGTATAAAGATGTGATACACTTTCATTAGGTACTCAAAAAATTCTTTAAAGTGTCTAATTCTCAGTCCCCTGACGTGTCCCCTGCCCGTTTTCGAAGAGCGAAATTCTCACAATTCTCTTATTTTAGTTCCAAAACCAAAATTAATCCTCAATTTTTTACGTTAAATAATATATATTTCTATGATATAAATATATTTTTAGTAATATTATGTTAAAAAAAAAAATGTCATTGAACTTTGTCCCACGGATTCCTTATCAGTCCCCTGACAGATTGAAACAGGCAAAAATATCGTTTACTTTGAAAACTATCGAAGTTTCAGATCTATGTAGCAGCATGAATTATAAAGTCTCGTGAAAATAAAATCATATCCATATCTTAGGTTCGTTCGTTATTTCATTTTTGAAGAAGGCATTTGTGCGAGAGATCATGGAATGTCCGTTCATTTTCTCAGTACCCTGATGAGTAGTTACAGGAAAAATTTCTATGTAAGTAGGCATATTTTTTTTACATTATATTAAAGGCTAGGCAAAACCCTAATGGTATATTTTTTTTTATTTTTTCGTACAATGCGTTACTATGTTTTTGGCCCAAAAACTATGAAAACACTCAGTCCCCTGACCTCAGAAATGTTTAATAAATGCTGCTTTTCTTTAAAAATTATTGTTAAATAAAAAGCACGACTCGGTCGCACGAACTTCCTCTAATTTTCAAGTTGCTTGGAAATTTAATGAGAAGCTATACAGAGTGTCTTGCATAAAATGCATAAAATCGCTACAGGGCACAGGTTGGATCAAAACAAGAAAAAAATTGTGTGGGAGAGGGGTGCAGACTCTCCGTTTAGACGAGGGGTACAATTTTCTAAAAAATTTACCTAAAATAGGAAAATATTTATACAAATTTTAAGTTCCCAGGAACACATGTTTCCAAAAAAATGGCATAAAATCGTAATTTTTTATTTTTTTGACTGGCCGCTTTCAATTATGTGAAAGAATGTTCCAAAGTTCAACTGTAGTTAGTTTTTACGTTTATTTGCTTTCAAAAATGTTTCGCGGGGGTTCATTTCGCGGATTTTTATTTCGCATTTTATTTATTTAGCATTAAGAAATTTCGCATTTCACGTTCGGCAATTTATGTTTTGTTTTTTAAACGATTTGCTAAATCCTTATTTCGCATTTTTCATTTCGCAATTTTCATTTAGTTTAATATTATATAGGTTTTTTGAAAATAGGCAATTTTGTATGTGTTTTGTTCTTTTGCTTTTTTTCATTTGGCATTTAGCAGTTTTGCTTTTTTGAATTTGGCATTTTGTTGTTTAGCTTTTTTTTAATTCGGCACTCAATTGTTTTGCGATTTTTTGGCTTCCATTGAGTTACATGCTAAAAAGCTAAACAAGAAAAAACTATTTCTAGTTCTATTTTTATCGGCAGAGGTTTTCGCAGAATTCCTGTGATCAGACATTGCATCTGCCACGCGTTTTCTAACTGCATTTGGTTCGTGGTCATGTTCCCCTTTTAAAAATACTATTGAATGAGTTTCATCACTATTTTTAACTGTATTTACTCGTTCTATTTTTTCGAAGCTCACAACACCAAACAAGAATATTATTTTGATTTTGTGTTTCAAAGTCGAAAGAATATCCGTCAATACTCAGTTTATCTTTCCCTCTATTGGACTTAAATGTCTCAAAGGTTTTGCCAAAATTTTTCATTATCAAAACTAAGCAAAAAACAAAGTGAACTTAACAACCCGACACAGTGATTACATCAAAAATCGACAAACAACTAAAGTAATATACCTTAACTAGCAGAATGAATTAAACAACTGTACAGAGAAAAAAAAGGTAAATCTAAAAAAAATACGATGCTAATGAATAGTCAAACGATCAAAACAATTAAACGGCGAAACGATCTATCAGCGAAATAATAGGAAGGCAAAGCGATATTTTGCGAAATAATAAAACGGCGAAACGTTAATTGACGAAAAAAACACTTGGCCAAATAGCAAACAATCTATCAAACAAAAGTGAAACGACAAATTGCCAAATGAATTTCTCGAAATGGTTGAAAATAATTTCAATTAGGAGCGAAAGGTAAAAACGCCAAATATGGATTGCAAAATGATTTAAAAACATTATGAATAAAAAAGAAAACGTAAATTGCCAATTAAAAATTGTGAATTAAAAGAAATATTTAACGACTAGGGCGAAAAAATAAAATGCCAAATGAATTTTGCCAAACAATGGTGACCCGTATTTTTGAATAAAAAAAATTGGAGAGTTTTTAAAAATCCAAAAAGTATTTGTTTTAAAATTTTGTAAAAAAAAACTATTAATATTTTTTAGAAGCTTTGGTATAAAAATAAAATGCACAACTGGGTCGCATGTACTTGCTCTTATGTTCAAGACACTGCAGGTTTAAGAAAATTGTATATAAAAACACATGGAAATTATGAGAGAAAAATGTAGAGAAGAATGAAATACGATATTTAAATTGAGGTGAAAAAAAAGAATGCCATCTTAGTTCTTGATTGAATATGAGTGTATGGAAAAAAAGCTAAAAATCGTTGGAGCGGTTTTAAAAAAAAATGTTTTTTTTATACATAAAATTCTTAAAATATTTTTAAGGACAAATTTTGGAATGCAAATCTAAAGTATATATTTATGTGCAAATTTAAAACTTTTTTTTTAATTCAAAAATTGTCTTTTTTTTTTCAAAATTTTGATATGCAATATTATTTAATCTTCACTAAAATTTGCAACTAAAAAAAATTATTTAAATAAAAATAAAATATTTTAGAGAGTACTAAAAAAACTCTTAACTATCGGGTTTAAAAAAAAAAAAACGATCATATCGTTTTCGAAATATGTATTTGATTTCCAAAAAAAAAAAATTGGAACATTTCATTCAAAATCCAAAAAATATTTTTTCAAAATTTTGGTTCACAAAACTATTTATATTTTTTGGAAGCTTCAGTGTAAGAGAATTATTGAAATCAGTCATACTGTTTTGAAGAAAATCGAAAATAAAAAAAAGGTTCTTTGGGAGGTACCATTAATAACCAGTTTTTGAAAATTGGTTTCCCACACAAATGAAGCCTTTACTGAAATTAATTTATTGATTTTTTTTAAGAAAAGTTATGGAGCCGTTTTTGAGAAAAAATACGATTATGTAAAATTGATGAAAAACATTGTACGGCAGGTACCTACCGTTATTTTTGGTTCTAAGAAAAATGAAAAAAAAACGCGTGGACATAATCACCAAAAACTACAGAACTTTCAATCTTGAATTTCTTATGTTCAGTTCGGGACTTCAAACAATTTGTTCCTCAGGTATTGAATTCTGTTTTAAAAATGTATAGCTGCCTTCCAGCTGCAATAATTAGATGTTGTCGTTTTCTAACATTTTTACAGTCCCTTTTCGGCACATGTCAATCGGTTTAGTATTCACTTCCTCCAGAAATTCGGCTCTTGAGTTCTTCTTAAGATTTTATTCTATGGATTTAGTATTTTCGGAGTGTGGGCTTACGAGATTCTTGATTTTGGGTTAGGTATAGGGATTTTGCATTTTAAAATTTTGGGTCTTCAGAGTGCGGACCCCAAACCTTATGATTCTCTAAACAATCTCAAAAATTATTTAGTTTTTTTTTTATAAATTTGGAGACAACAACCGATATCATAGATTCAAATCGAAAATCTCTAAAAGCCCATCATATTGTGCCCTCCTGCCTCTTTACCTAATTTATTTAAAATTTCTAAAAAGTCTTCAACTCCAAACACAATTTGTATATTTCGTCTATTCCCTGTGGTGGCAAGAAGTCAAATCAAAAATGAAACAGATTTTTTAATGAATTCTTTTTATTTTAAAATTCCACTGGGGTTGACGAATTCAATTAATATGGAGACATTTATCACACTTCCGCTTGTTTTGCTTCCATTAAAATGTTTAATTTAAATACCAACATTTTGTTTGCTGTTTAAATATTCGAATAGAGTAATGCCAGAAGCAGTACGTCTACTTTGCTTGGAAAATTACAAAAAACATAAAAAAAAAGAATCAGCAAAAGACCGACAAAATATAAATGGATGTGATAAAAAATTCAAAGGAATAAATTTATTTAAGAAAATTTTTTCGTCACGCCAGGAGGAACATTGTGTTTCATAACTTTTTTTTTTTTGTTGAATTGAGTCTAAACTCAGATACACAACAAAAACACAAAAAAAAAACAAACATAAGAAGTTATTTGGTGCGAAATGGTCGGTTAAGCTTATTTTATAATATCACAATTTCCACTCACTAAGACTTTAGTGGGTGTTTTAATGTGTCAATCGTTTCCACTGAAGTGCAGATGGCTAAAAGCAAGTGAAGTTAATACCTATTTAATTTATTCATTATTCCTGTGACACTTGGAGTACGGGTATTGCTAAGCAGTGCCATAGTGTTGCTTTGAGCTAAAGAAAAATATCATCCTGTCTAAACAGTTTTTAAAGTAATTTTCTATGCTTCGCAGTATATACCTACCCACTTACTGTTTAAAGTAAACTGTACACTGAACGAAAAAATCTTATGAAATCACACGAAACTCATATTTTGCTATCTTGATTTTGATTTGTTCTTGCTTGCTGTAGTGCAAGTAGTTATTGGTTCTATACAACAAAAATACAAACACACATTGACCCCTTCCTAAGTTAAATTTTGCACTACAAATTCACTTAGCTTTTTATTTAGACCATAGCGTTAAGCTAGCCAAAGTCAAACGACTGATTTTCAGCCAATCTGAGATCCAACCGAGCCCAATTTATCACGTGGTTCGGTCGTGCATAGCCTAGCCAGCTTTAGAGTTTGATCCTGTGTTTTAGTTGAGTGTATCTATGAACGAGAATATAAAGAAGAGTAGATTTAATTTTGCACTAGGAGTTGAATGTTTTGAGTAGCATAGCAATTGTGTTAATTTACAAATTTAAATAAGTCTTTCAATACATAGAATTATCAACTTGAAAAGTAACCAAAACTGTAGACGTTGTGATTGTGTAGGGCTGTTAGTATACCAACTTAATAAGTAAATAATGAACTGTTTTTAAAGGATAGTTCCAAGATTTCAAATACATATATATTAAACTGTCATAATGTTGCATGTTACCATTGAATAACTAGAAATAGAAGGGACACCGGGCAAAACGTCCACTAGGTGGCCTGGTTTGGCAGTCTGTCGCTGCAATCGCTCTATCAAATACAACACCCTTTAATAAATTTGTTCCTTAAAAGTTTGTTCCTTTTGGGAAATTTCCTTAATTTCCGAAGAAGAAAGGGAAGAAATGTTTTTTTTTTTCACAGAGCATGAAAATGAACAACAACAACGAATTGAACAGCCGTTTTAGTTTTGCTTTTGAGGAATTTTTTTCAATGCCATTCGAGGACTCAAGGTTAATGAAAATATCGGCTAGAGATAAAAATTATATTTTCTTTTCTGGGTTGTGTGTTGTCCAGTAAATAAAATTGTTGTTAGTGTTTTCTTGCAATTTGGGATGTGCGATGATGGCTTTGTTTTGTTTTTATATCTTGAGATCCATAGGCAAGGAATAATAATTTTTTTTTATTATTTGAAAACATAATAGGCTTTTCACACCAAAACCTAAAACCGGTTTTCGGCTAAAACTTTTCAAAAACGCGAAAACCATTCACACTGAAAATTACACGTTTTCGTTTGACATTCCAATTTTTTTTACACAACCACGCACAATTTTTTTTATTTTCTTCCATTTTTTTGAAATAAAATTGGTGATTTATTTTATAAAGAGGATCCATATGAACAATTTGACTTGCCACAAACAATTATTTATCAATTTTAAATAAAATATTTTATTTTGAGATTCGAATTTTATATTTGAGATGACAGAATTACGTCAGCTGTTTTCAATTTTTTTTGAAAGCATCCCATCAGTTTCTTTTTTGACACTTCAATAGGCGCTGAACTTATTAAAAGGTCCGTTTGCTTTGTTCATCTCTGAATTCCCACATGTTTTCGACTGGTTTTATATAAAACTTGTGTTTTACGAAAACCTGAAGCTACAAAAAATGTATGAGAAAGCTTGTGTTTTCGATTAGGTTTTTCTCCAAAACCGATATTTTCGCGAAAACCGGGTTTTGGGTTCGGTGTGAAAAGGCTATTAAGTCTATTAGGAAAAATAAAAATTATAAGTATTATTATGTACTTAATAAATCAAAAAAGAAACTGCGTGTTAAAAGAATCACCCTAACTCCATTATTTGTACCTTAAAGTGGAAAAAGGGAGACCCCTGGTCTGGTGAAATAAAAATCTGAAAAAATTAGGGAAATTGTTTTTCAATGTTTTGACTCGAATGAAGGCTATCCAAGACAATGTCCAATTTAAGGACCACCCTAATGTATATCTGTTGCTTCTTTGCAAATATTTATTGCACGGTAAATATTAGTATGCAAATTTGTAGATTAACTTATTCTTAACATTGCTGATTATTTTTATATTAAAAAAAATTAAAAAAAAAAACTTAAATCTTTTTTCTTGTCCAAGTAGTGTGTGACCAATACAAAATTGTAAATAGTTGAAAAGAATTCGTTATTTTTGTTTTCATTTCGATGGTGATTACACAAATGTTTAGTAAAAACACAATTAGTTACTTTTTTTAATTGGAAAATTTTCAAAAATGTTAAGAATATGTTAGTCTTCAAATCTGCATACTTATATTAACCATGCAATAAATATTTGGAAGGAAGCAATAGATAAACATATCTACGAAGAGATTACAAAAAGTCGTTTGAACTTTTTTTTTAAATAAACGGTGAAAAGCCACAAAAACAAATAGTCTCAACAAAGTCTAAAATGATCATTATAAGTTGGGATATTGGTAATAAAAAAACATTATTCATTGAAGCTTGAAGATCACATATCTCAGGTAAAACTAAATATTACAACAAAAACAAGGTGACTTAAAGTTGAATACACAAGTCACCTAACTAAAGTTCCGAACATAAAGTTCGGAGATTTTCTCACTTTGACAACCTCCAAAAATAAAAAAAATGCTTCGTGTTTCATCTTATACCACAACTTAGTACCATGAATACAAAATTATAAACAAACATTTTGTTTTCCTTAAATTTGTTTGAATGGATGAAATTTGACGTCTGAGTCCGAACATTAGAATTGTATTTATTTAATTAATTAAAAACAAAAAGTAGTTTTTAAATTATTTTATAGATTTAAAAGTTTAGTCTACACATAATAAAAAAAAATAAAGAATACTTTTTGAAAGTGAGCGGCAGTTTGTTGTTAAGCTTAATTCAAACAACAAATACAAGAAATTATTTAAATCTTAGTATAGATAATATACAGTGTATCCCGGACTTGAGTAGAAGTATTTTAGGATGTGGTTCTTGGGGTTATTTTAAGAAAAAAAATGTTTGGGGGAAAGTTGTATCTCCCCTCCCTGAGGCAGGCAAAAAAAACATTAAAAGTCAACGAAAACACATCTAATAATGTGCTATAGTTTTTTTTTTTAAAGATAATACTCCATTCGTGCATTTGGATTTCAAATCAAGTTGTTTAAGAGAATTGGTTTCGAAAAATTAAATTTCAAAGTCAAAATTAAAAAAAAAAAAGTGATTTTTTTTCTTAAGTCGATATTTTTCACAATTTTACGTAATAAAGTGCTTTTTTGTGTTCAATATTCAATGCCCTCATCATTTATTTAGTCCATTACCGAAAACCAAATGCAAAAATCTTTCTTAGTTTTTGAGAAATTAAGAAAAAACAAAAGGTACTTTTACCAAAAAAACCCGAAAAAATGAATTCATTCATGAATTATCCATAATTTAACCCTTTTTCGGCCTTTTTTGGTAAAAATACCTTTTGTTTTTTCTTAATTTCTCATAAACTAAGAAAGATAATTACATTAAGTTTTCGGTAATGGACTAAAAAATAATGAGGACATTGAATATTGAACACAAACTTAAGTACGTAAAATTTTGAAAAATATCGAGTTAAGATCAAAAAATCACATTTTTTTTTTAATTTTGACTTTGAAATTTAATTTCTCAAAAACTATTTGCTTAAACAACTTGATTTAAAAACCAAATGCTAGAATGAAGTATTATCTTTCACAGTATTAGATGTGTTTTCGTTGATTTTGAATGTTTTTTTTTGCATTTGAAGTCCCTGCCTCAGGGAGGAGAGATACATGCCCCCCCCCCCATACAATTTATAGAATAACCCCAAGAACCACACCCTAAAATAAATCCACTCAGGTCCGGGACACCCTTAGGGTTACCAGACGTCCCCCTTTAAGAGGGACAGTCCCCCTTTTTCATACCAAAAAACTGTTTGTCCCCTCTCCCCAAACATCTGTCCCCCTTATTAAGAAAAAACTCAAAAAGAGAAAACATTCAATTGGACACTGTAAAAATATTTTCATTAAATATTTTTAAAAAGATTTTCTTTGAATGCTTAATTTGAAGTGAAAAATCCTTACAAAACTGAACTCAATGAACTACATCTCACTTCAACGCAAAAATTTTCTTCATCTGTCAGTTTGATTGGCTTTTTTGATTGTTTTTATAATAAAAATCAAATTAAACTTTCTTACTTCACTTGTTCCCCCTAGAAAACTCCCGATGTCCCCCTTTTCGTCATTTTGAATCTGGTAACCCTAGACACCCTGTATATTACAGAAAAGAAGACGTCCACAAATTCGAATAGCTGTACTTCAAATATGTCTCAATATATCTAGTTTCTTTACACTTTAGCCTGGCATTTATAGTTTTAATTTTAGCTCTTATTAATACCTTTAAAGTATGATTTAATAAAATTTGTTTATGATCAGTGGATGTACAGGGGTAATAAACTTGGGCATCGCATATATTTAAAAAAGATTGTAGAACAGTTTGTTGGAAACAAAGCTGATCAAAATTTTCTTTGAAATATTTTACAAAAATATCTATGAACTTGACAAATGATTTTGAAGGAATTATCAAGCCTCCATTTGTGGTCTTTTCATATTGTCGAGCTTTGACTATGTTGAATTTACATATTTCACAACCGGTTTTTTTGAGGACAGACTTTGCGATGTATCCAGCAAAATATGTTGTAGACATTTCTGAAATATTTGACGGTGTATTTTGTTCAACTTCATTGTCTAAGGATGCCTCGTCATCTGAATCGTCAAACTCACAAATATTGCTATCTTCACATTTCACATGTTAAGTTGCATTTATAATGAAAAATTTTGAAAAAAAAAATCTTTAATGACATCTTTTAAATGATATTTATATGTGCCTGCATAATATGTAGATTTTTTCTTAAAAAATACTCACGTTTTCCTTTTTTTTCATTTAAATGATTGATTTATAATATGGTTTTATTAAAAAAAAAAACAGACCTTTTATTTGTAGGCAAAAATTTGCTTGGATGATTAGATTATCTATGTAGGAAAAAGTTTGGCTCTCTTAATTTTAATTGGATGTCAGGATAATAACTGTAAATAAGTTTAATTTTTAACACCACTGGGAGTGAGAAATTAAAACTCACCTGCTGATAATGGAATAAAATTAAAATTAAATAGTGATGGGCGCATTCGAATGATATAATCGATTATAATCGATTCAGGCAATATCTCGAGATATCTCGATTCTTAACTTAAATCATTCGAATGATTTTTCATCAATACTAAACTAGAACTCGAGAATCAAGAACAGAAATGAGAATTAAAGACAAGTAAGAGAAAGGATACGCACATAATAGAGAACTCGAGACCGTTGATTGTTTATGTACGTTTATTCAACCACGTGACTCAACGCGATGGGAGCTCGAGAGGAGCCGACAGCAGCTTGAATACACTTCGAATGATGAATGAATGAATCATTCGAATGATTTTGCACTCGAATGATTTTCTTACCTACCTGCTTACTGTTGAAGTAAGTGTAGTGAGAACTCGTGAAGTCGAGATTCAAGAACAGATATGAGAATGAGAGACAAGCAAGAAAGGGAGAAGAAACACACATTATCGACCCGAGAAATTGATTTTTGTGTAGTTTGTGTGAGTGTATGGTGTATTCAACCACTCGAGTCAACGCGATGGGAGCTCGAGAGCCGACAGCAACTTGAATATATGTACTTCGAATGATGAATGAATGAATCATTCGAATGATTTTGCATTCGAATGATTTTCCTACCTACCTGCTTACTATTGTAGTAAGTGTCGTGAGAACTCGAGATTCAAGAACAGAAATGAGAACGGAAGACAAGCAAGAAAAAGAGAAACACACATTATCGACCCAAAAAGTTGATTGTTGTGTAGTGTATTTAATCACTCGAGCTAATGCGGTTGGAGAAATAATAAAAAAATAAACACAATTAATTGAGAACTCGGTGCTCAGGACGCTCATGTTTATGTATGTGTACACAATTGCTTTCGAATTCTCACAGTGTTGACTCGAGTGGTTGAATACAATCATACATAGACAATGAATGTATTGAGTTCTCGAATATGTAGGTTTTCGTTCCTTTTCTTTCGTTCTTATTTCTTGGTTCTCGACTCTCATAATATCTCGAATGATCATTCGATTATTATGATCACTCGAATACTAACATCTCGATTATTGAAATCATTCGATTATGCCCATCACTGAGAGAAACCGTTTTGTATCTTTTTGTTGCTGTATGGTGGTGAGACGGACACCAAACACCAATATATTCAAAATGCACCTATGTGTACCTACATGTGCGTTCATTCACAAAAGAAAATCCAAGCACAAATTGAAAAAAAAAATATGTATTCTTTCTTCGCTGTATCTACATATCTACTCGTATGTATCTATATCTCTAAGAAAAATACAAAAGGATTTATTTGAGACTCACTTAGTCGAGAAGAAAACCAATTATTGTGTGAAAAGGAAATTATAGCTTCATGAGCGGCCACTGGATATGATTGGTGCGACTGTCGTTTGAGCAATGTTCGGTGTCCCCTTCTATTTGTAATTATTCAATGATGTTACGTTATAATATGAAAAAAAAAAATGAAATCAAAATTTATTTTTCTATAATATTTTTAATAAATTTTTTTTTATTTCTTTTCAGATTCAAATTTGGTTTTAAAATAGGCAAATATGGGTAAGAATACAAATTTAAAAACATTTTTTTTTTTTTTTTTTAACAATAAATCGGAAAATATACTAAGTCTTGCACATTTTTTTAAAAAGTCTGTTCTATCATCTTGTTTTTAAATCAAGTAATTTCCAGGAATATCTTAAGCTCAAAATGTTGGAAACAAAGTTTACTTACTTACTTATCCGACTCCCGATCCATGAAGGGTCTCTGCCTGAGATATTTCGGTCTTCCATCGGTTGCGGTCCCTCGCAAGCTCCCTCCAGTCGTCGAGACCAAGCGCTCTTGCGTCTGTGACCGCCTGGTCTCTATAGCGGAGGTTCGGTCTTCCTGGTCGTCTCGAACCTGGGGGCTGGGATTCGACGATTTTCTTGGCTGGAGCGTTGTTGTCCATTCGCTCGATGTGGCCGAGCCAGTGTAGTCGACGTGTTTTGGCTCTTTGGTCTACATCCACATCTTGGTACAGCTCGTACAGTTCACGATTGAATCTTCTCCTCCAATCGCCCTCTTCGCATAGAGGACAAAATATCCGCCGAAGAATTTTTCTCTCGAAAGTGCCCAGGATCAATTCCCCTCTTTTACTTATCGTGCAGTACTTGGCGCCGCTGTAGAGAAGAATTGGTAAAATTAGCGTTTTGTATAGCGTGCACTTTGTCTTTCGAGAAAGGAGCTTTGAACCCATTTGTTTGGCCTAACCGAAGTAGCAGCGGTTCGCTAGGGTAATTCTTCGTCGGATTTCCACTAAGGTGTCGTTCGTGGAATTGATGTTTGTTCCGAGGTAGGTGAACTCCTTGACTACATCGAAATTACTGCTACCAACAGTGACGTTTTGTCCTAGGCGATGGACAGATGAGGCTTTGTTTGTTGATAGCATATACTTTGTTTTGTCCTCATTCACTTCAAGACCAATGCGTTTCGCCTGTTCATCAATAGCTGTGAATGCTTCAAGTACAGCTCTCTTGGAGCGGCCGATGATGTCGATGTCGTCCGCATAGCCAATTAGTTGAGAAGACCTGTTGAAGATAGTGCCTCCAGGACTAGGTTGAAGAAATCACATGATAGCGCATCTTCTTGTCTGAACCCCTGTACACGTCTGGAATAACTCGGATGAGTTGTTACCCATTTGCACGTTGCACCGCGTATTTTGTAACGTCATGTGGCATAGCTGGATCAGTTTTTTCGGGATCCCGAGTTCCGACATCGCCAATAGAAGCTCTTGGCGACTTATGCTATCATATGCGGCTTTGAAGTCGATGAATAGGTGGTGGGTCTCGACTTGAAATTCGTTGGTCTTTTCCAGGATTTGCCAAAATGTGAAGATTTGGTCTATCGTTGATCTGCCTGGCCTGAAGCCACACTTGTACGTGCCGATCATAGTGTTGCAGAAAGGTTTTAGACGCTCACATAGTACGTTGGATAGGATCTTGTAGGCAACATTAAGCAGGGATATGCCTCTGTAGTTCTTGCAGGGTATATGATCGCCTTTTCTGTATATTGGGCATATGGAGCTACTTGATCAGTCGTCGAGTATACTTTACTCCTCCCACACTTGGTTGATTAGCTGGTGCATGCACCCTACCAGGAAATCTCCTCCATACTAGAAGAGTTCCGCAGGCAGGCCATCCGAGCCGGCGGATTTGTTGTTCTTAAGCTTGTGGATGGCTTTCTTAACCTCTTCAGTACTGGGTGATGGGACTGGTTTCTTCATTGACTGGTCTCATGCTTCTTGTTCTTTGTTCCCTAGTCGCTTCCTCTATGTAATGTCCATTTAGCAATTGCTGGAAATGCTGCTTGAACACGTCTACAATTCCCTGTGCTTCGGTGACTAGGTTCCCTTCGCTGTTTCGAAGAGCTTGCGTGCCAGTCCTATAACCAGTAGCCAGTTGCTTGGCTGTTTTGTAGAATCAGTAGTTGTTGGTGGCAAGTGCTAGACTCTTCGAGATACTTGAGCTGAGAGGCTGCGGATGCTCTTTGCTCCAACACCAGGAAACCACCAGGAAAAAAGTTTATATTGTTTTATTCCAAGATATGAGACTACTTATTTTTGCTCTTGTTAGTTTTTAATCGAACACTGAAAACTAGAAGGTCTTAGGTCAACTAGTGTCTGAGAAAATTGAAAATTGCCAAACCTACTTTTTCACATTTTTATTTTTCAACTTTTTTTCTTTGAGGGTAGTGAATAAATGCTCAAGTTTGCACAAGAAAACTAGTGACACTGGCACCTGCCAGACGATTTTGCATAACTCTTCGCGGAGCAACTCACAATGGACCAACTAATGGTCTAAGTTTGTCAGTTTTCGTGACTGATAGCCACTTCAACCTTCAACCTAACCCGGAGCAACGTAGTTCCGTTAGCGTGTGTTGCCCCAAAAAAGAGAGCTTAAATCCTTTGAATCGTCTCCTACAAGATTGTATTTGGCCTCCCTACTGGCCAACGTTCGGATCTTACTCCAAATGAAGTAAATTTACTCCGATCCTACTACGATTATCCGCTTTTTGAAGCATGAAGCTGGAACATCTTCAATCTATCGTATATGTGGTGTGGACTGTGGAGTAATATTTTGAGTACTCTGAGCTCACTTATCAAGGCTGCCATGTTGTAAACTGTCATTAGTCGTTTTTTAATTGCATTTTTATCTTCGCTTAAGAAGGTAGCATCATGTTAAATGCAACAACACGGAATTATACCGAATTGCTGTTTCATTTGACATGCTACCTCTTTTTATGTGAAGATAAAAATGCACAAAAACAAATACACACTGACGCCATGCAAAATCACTAGCAAAAGAGCAACAAAATTGAAAGTTTCGTTGTCATTAGGGGGGTTCACATGGAACAATAAGGTTGTTCAACATTGCTTGATGGAATCACAACAGTTTTCAAAATATTTGGAAAACCGTACAACAAAGTTGGACAGCATGGTTGGTTTTGCGTTTAAATGATCAAACATCGCTGGTTGTCAAGCAATGTTGGACAACATGTTGGTCCATGTGAACCCCCCTATTATGAATGGTGTTGTTGTTTTTGGGATTATTAATGTTTTTTGTAGGCTTTGGATAGCCTTTATTTCACTAAATAGTATTTATTCTAAAAATTCTTGTTTTATGTTTTGTTTGCTAGTCACTATCGATTTGCAATATAGGGCTGGTCACGATACCGGAAAAGTATATGTATCGTTTGGTATCGGTATCGGAAACCCAAACGATAACGAGACGATACCAGCTCCAAGACTTCCGAAACGATACCGAGCCGGTACCTAACCTTTTGGACCGAAATATACCGAGACTCTCAGTAGTATCGTTTGGTATCGGCAGAAGAATGAATTTTTAAGTAATTATTACGAGGAAACTATTCTTGTTATCGGTTTCCTGTTTTTTCTTTTTAGAAAAGAGAAGAAATTTGTTAAAAACCGCCCACTGGAATGCCCATTTTTTTCATTCTTAATTTCTCGGAAACAAAGAATTTGGAAAAAAATTTCAGACTTGGTCCTTTTAAGCTGTTTTTTTATTAACAAGTACCATCGATAGAACCGCTTCTTTTAAATTGTTTATTAATTACTGAACTGATATGGATCAAACTTTTTATATGGCCTGGGCTTTCGATACACAATGTCTCAGCAATGGTCAGATTAGTTATCGAACACATACATTTTAAGACAGAGTCATAGCCCATAAGTCGATAAAAAAAATACTATTTGGTCTTACAACCTATTCCAATAGGCTATAGAACAGTTGGGAATTGTTTTCGTGTGAACTACTTACCCCGGGTCAATATTTATTGTGTCAGATTCTAATCGGAACTTTACTTAGACTTAAATAAGCTCTCAAAAATTATTTAGCTATAAAAAAAAAAATTATGTTAAAAAAGATGTCTTCCATTGATTGCATAATTTTTATAATAATTCTTTAACTAAATCTTAAAAATACTAATGGCCAGTTGCTCCGACCTCTTTTAAATTTGTATTGCTTCTTTTAATTTTAAAATGGCATTTATCGGTTGCACCAACCACATCTAAATCTAACAGGCCAATAAACGAACCAATAATTTAAAGTTCCATTATCCTCCAGGTAAATTTTAAAAGCAAGTTTAAACGAACATATTATCTAACTAGCTACATACAAACAAAATAATTCAATTTTATTTGACGGAATGTTGTTGATTCCAAATAAAAATAACGAAAACAACAGTTGAAGGCATTATGTTTCCTATTTATAATTCACTTCTTAAATAAATAAATTATTCCAGAATAATATATAGACTGGTCATCATGTATCTATTCATCTGATAACAAATTAAACCTAAAAATGGCGAGACTTCGAAAAGTTGTTCAAAGAGAAATACATTTTCTGAATTCGATGACGTCGCTATAAAATATCGGTTCGTAATTTCCAACCAGTTGTGTCGAAAAAATATTAGTGTTAGTTGGTATCTATTGCAATTGCAATAGTTTCATAGTTTCTTAAAAAAAAAAATATTGAATAACAATAAGAAAACACCAAGATGGCGCATTGGCTGTATCTAATGATAATACCTTGTTTCTGTTTATTGTGTATTCAAATTTTCCTTACTGCTATCTCACTTGCACTGGTTCAATTTTTTTCGTTCAGTTAAATAAACAGATGATAAAATCCAGGGGTGGTTCACGAACTGCATTTTAGCTAAAAAATGCGTGAAGGAGATTGGTGCAACCCAAATAAATTTATCAGTCCGATAAATTTCAACTCCATGTTAGCAAAAACCGCTTTTAGTGAATTTTGGTGCAACTGGGCATAACCATAAGCGTTTTTAACTACAAGGACATGTAACTTTGACTGAGACCAGACCGACGAAACCGATACCGATATCGATGCCGATAGGTACCGAAACCTATACCGAAACCAAGACGAGACCTTGTTGTACGAGACCGAGACGAGACTGATTTATACGATATCGATTCCAAGACAATACTGAAACTTTTTGATTTTAAGGATACCGAGACGAGGGCACGAGTACGATAACTTGGGCGCCGAAAATAGCATTTTTGTCTATGGGAGGGGGAGGTCTATCTCGCTCCCTTTAGGAGGTAGGGGCGATTTTCGAAAAGTTATCGTACTCTCCCCGAGACACGTCTGTGAAGTTAGCAGGGCAACTTTCACCCACGCAATTGGGACCTTGACAGGAATTTGCAGTTTTTTGCATTTTTTTTGCATTTCTATTCCCGATTTTGCAGTTCGCCAAATAACGGTGTAATTTAGTGACCTGCTAACTTCAAAATTTCCCAAGTTTTTCAATATGAAGCAACTTCACAGTGAAGTTAGCAGGTCACATGGTGTATCTCAGGAACCAAGCATGCTAGGAACTTGCAATAAGGCTCCAAATTTGCAGTTTTTTTGCATTTCAACGATAGGCTATGTTCAAAATTTGAAGTCCTCAATTTAAAAATTTCCCAAGTTTGACTTCAATATGAAGCAAGTAGGTCACATCGTGTATCTCACGAACCAAGCAAGCTAATTGAGGACTTCAAATTTTGAACAAAGCCTATCGTTGAAATACAAAAAAAACTGCAAATTTGGAGCCTTATTGCAAATTCCTAGCATGCTTGGTTCCTGAGATACACCATGTGACCTGCTAACTTCACTGTGAAGTTAGCAGGTCAGTATGAATTTTTTTTTTAAAAAGGACTTCAAAGTTCTGACCAAGCCTATTCTTGAAATGCAAAAAAACTGCAAATTTGGAGCCTTACTGCAAGTTCCTAGCATGCCTGATTCGTGAGATACACGATGTGACCTGCTTGCTTCATATTGAAGTCAAACTTGGGAAATTTTTAAATTGAGGACTTCAAATTTTGAACATAGCCTATCGTTGAAATGCAAAAAACTGCAAATTTGAAGCCTTATTGCAAGTTCCTAGCATGCTTGGTTCCTGAGATACACCATGTGACCTGCTAACTTCACTGTGAAGTTAGCAGGTCAGTATGAATTTTTGTTCAAAAAAAGGACTTCAAAATTCTGACCTAGCCTATCGCTGAAATGAAAAAAAAACTGCAAATTTGGAGCCTTACTACAAGTTCCTAGCACGCTTGGTTCCTGAGATACGCCATGTGACCTGCTAACTTCACTGTGAAGTTAGCAGGTCACTAAATTACACCCTTGTTTGGCGAACTGCAAAATCGGGAATAGAAATGCAAAAAAACTGCAAATTCCTGTCAAGGTCCCAATTGCGTGGGTGAAAGTTGCCCTGCTAACTTCACAGACGTCCCCGAGACGATACTTGCAAAAGCATCGGTTGGTTTGGTATCGTTGCCAGCCCTTAACGCTGGCTATACCACATTTTTGTATATCCACTACAGACACGACACACATTTTTTACTTGCGATATAGGTACTATAGGGCAAGTTTTGGATTCGTGCAGAAAAAAATAATTCGAGATAACAATCAAACATGACATTACGATGATAGAGAACACGAAAAAAAGTGGGTGGCACAATTCTGTCTGTCTATCTGTCTGTCCGTATCTCAACCTACAGCCACTGAGGCGATTTTCTTCAAATTTTGAACTTAAGGTTTTTTTGTAACTCTCCAGAGGGGAAATTGAAATTTTTTTTAGTTCAAAAAATAACGGTAGTTGCCATACAACCGTTAAGGAAAAGCTTATTTATCTCAAAAACGGCTCCAACGACTTTAATAAAAATAAAATGCACGACTGGGTCGCACGTACTTGCTCTTATGTTCAAGACACTGCGAGTTTAAGAAAATTGTTTAATTAAACATGGAAATTATGAGAGAAAAATTTAGAGAAGCATGAAATACGACATTTAAATTAGCTAAAACAACTCTTTTGACAGTTTGAGGTGAAAAAAAAGTATGCCATCTTAATTCATGATGGAATATGATTGTGTGGAAAAAAAAATTTTAAAATCGTTGGAGCGGTTTTTTTAAATTAATTTTTTATATATAAAATTCTTAAAACATTTTTAAGAACAAATTTTGGTATACAGATTTAAATTATATATTTATGTGTATATAAAATCAAAATTAAAAAAAAAAATTGTCAACCCGTTTTTGAGATATCGAATTTTCAAAAAAAAAGTTTGAAACTTTTTTTAAAAAATCCAAAAACTTTTTTTTTTGAAAAATTTGATATGCAATATTATTTAATCTTATCTGAAATTTGTATATAAAAAAAATCATTTAAACCCGTTCATCTGATAACGAGAAAACTCAAAATAAAAAAATACATTCTATGAAAGGTACTACTAATAGTTGCTATGTGTAAGATTTTATAATTGTTGATGGTAGATCGTACTAATTTTAGTATATGAAAAAGTGTAATCAAAATCGTAGGAGTCGTTTTCAAGCAAACAAATATTTTCCTTTGCGGTTTTTTCACTTTTGTATGGAAGGTACCGTTATTTTTTCATAAATGTTAAATTTTGTCTAAAAATATTTTAGAGAGTACTAAAAAAAGTCTAAAATATCAAGTTTCAAAAAAACCTATGATGCCGTTTTCGAAATATTTGATTTTCCAAAAAAAAATTTGAAATATTTTTAAAAAATCTAAAAAATATTTTTTCAAAAATATTGGTACACAAAACTATTAACATTTTTTGGAAGCTTCTGTATAAAAAAAATAATTGAAATCGGTCATACCATTTTGAAGAAAATCAAAAATTAAAAAAATGGTTCCTTTGGAGGTAACATTAATAACCATTTTTGAAAAATGGTTTTCCACCCAAAGAAAGCCTTTACTAAAATAAATTTATTGATTTTTTTTTAAGAAAAGTTGTCGAGCCGTTTTTGAGAAAAATACGATTATATAAATTTGCCAAAAAAAATGTATGGCAGGTACCGTTATTTTTGGTTCTAAAAAAAAAAATGAAAAAAAAGTGTCGGCAGAATCACCAAAAACCACTATGTACCAAGTTTGAAGAAAATCGATCGAGCCGCTTAGGCTGTAGACGAACAGACAGACAGACAAACAGACAGACAGACAGACAGACAGACAGACAGACAGACAGACAGACAGACAGAATTTTGCCACCCACTTTTTTCGTGTTCTCTATCATCGTAATGTCATGTTTGATTGTTATCTCAAATTTTTTACTTGCGATATAGGTACTATAGGGCAAGTTTTGGATTCGTGCAAAAAAAAATTTCGAGATAACAATCAAACATGACATTACGATGATAGAGAACACGAAAAAAGTGGGTGGCAAAATTCTGTCTGTCTGTCTGTCTGTCTGTCTGTCTGTCTGTCCGTATCTCAACCTACAGCCTAAACCACTGAAGAGATTTTCTTCAAATTTTGAACTTAAGGTTTTTTTGTAACTCTCCAGAGGGGAAATTGAAATTTTTTTTTTAGCTCAAAAAATAACGGTACTTGCCATACAACCGTTAAGGAAAAGCTTATTTATCTCAAAAACGGCTCCAACGATTTTGATAAAAAAAAATCAGTGTATTATTGTAGACATGGTGTACTTTTTGGTAAGAAAAAAAATTACCAAAAACATTTATTAACGGTACCTGCCATATAACGGTTTTTTTGATTTTCAGTTTTCTCACTAACCGCTCATCCGATTTCAATTAATTTTTTTGTGCAAAAGCTGTGTTAAAATATAAATAATACTGTATACCAAAATTTTGAAAAAAACTAATTTTGGATTTTTAAAAAAAGATTAAACATTTTTTTTGAAAATTCAATATTTCAAAAACGGGTTGATGAATTATTTTGAAATTTCAGTTTTAAATGTATATTAATATATACTCAAAATTGGCATACCAAATTTTTTTTTGAAAAATGTTACAAAAATTTTATATATAAAAAATTAATTTTTAAGAAAACGGCTCCAACGATTTTAAATTTTTTTTTTGCATATATTCATATTTTTTCAAGTAATCAGATGGCATACTTTTTTTGAGCTCTAAGTTATTTATCAGACTGTTTATACAATTAAAAGAACGATTTAAATGCTTTTTATACTTTTTCTATAATAACTTGAATATTTTTTAAAGTTCTTAAGTCCCACACAACTTGAACATAAGAGCAAGTACGTGCGATCCAGTCGTGCATTTTATTTTTTCACGAATCCAAAACTTGCCTTATAGTACCTATAATCGCAAGTAAAAATCACCAAAAACATTTATTAACGGTACCTGCCATACAACGGTTTGTTTTATTTTTAGTTTTCTCATTAATCGCTCACTCGATTTCAATAAAAACAATTTTATTTTTGAAAAATGTTGCAAACATTTTATATATAAAAAAATAATTTTTAAGAAAACGGCTCCAACGATTTTTATTTTTTTTTTTTTTGTAATCAAATGGCATCCTTTTTTTAGCTCAAAGTTATTTATCAGACTGTTTCTGTTTATACAATTGAAAGAATGATTTAAATGCTTTTTTATACTTTTTCTATAATTACTTGAATATTTTTTAAAGTTTTAAGTCCCACAAGACTTTAACATAAGAGCAAGTACGTGCGATCCAGTTGTGCATTTTATTTTTTTACATTTTTGGTACTGTTTTAATGGAATTGCCCCTTCCGCCCAAACGGGGTGAGATAGACCCCCCTTCCATAGTAAAGAATGCTTGTATTAAATGGTTCTACAAAAAACCGTTATTATTTCTTGGCGCATGAGCTATCGTACTCGTGCCAAAGTTTCCTACCAAATATTGAAACTAAAGATTTTTTTTAAATAACCACAACTAGCTTTCCTTTACCGAAATGACCTTAGGTTTTCCACAGGAAATAGGTAAGCCTATATTTTCCTATTGATTAATTTCTTCATAAAAATGAAAAGAAATTGACTACCTACCTATACAGTAATTTTATAAGCCTTAAACTTTATCTAAAGTTACATATTAACATAATCAGCTTACCTAATTAAATTTCATATTGCCCAAGTAAATTATCACTTCACTTCTCTCTCTTTATTCATTTAATATACTCAAAATGTTTCATGATTCATGTTATATCATCACAATTTACTTCCTTATCTATATTACATCTTTGCTATCCGGAATACACAATATGGTTCTTTCGGTGAAAATAAAACAATGTTTGTATTATGGATAATGTCCTTACAAGAGGCAACATAGGGTCCTAATTGTCCATGGGCCCACACAATCGGAGAGATCTTAATTATACTTGTAAATTCCTTCAAGAAGACGAAACAGTCTTAATAAAAGCCTTATTGTAACACTTAATAGAACCCAACAATGATGAGATTATTAATTTAAGGATTTAAGTAACAAAATATAAATTCATTGTAATAGAATTATTATTGTGTGGTGTCGTTGTGCATAGGATTATGATGCGATGTTGTCTTCTGTTTCGGTGTGTTAAGTTCACGTGCAAGCAATATTTACAAATCAACCCGATGTATGTTCGTTCGCATAGAATAGATTCTGCACGTGAAGTTGTGATAATGATAAAGTCTAGAACCACATACCCCACGAGACACAATAATATGGTCATCCCAAGCACGTCTCTAAATACTCGGTTGTATTTTGTATGTATAAGCAGGAGTCTGGAACAAAAGAAGGACAAATTATAGCAATTAGTTAAATTTAAGCAAAATTCAGAGAATGAGCACAACCCCAATGGAGACGTAGGAGTGTTCGTAATGTTTGCCTACTCAATTTTTATGTCGGTGCTTTATTGGCCCACTTACTCTTAACAGTTTATGATCTGCATCTCACGTAACGATAAAATCAATTAAATTAAAACATTGAGAGGTAAAATCTGTATCGAATGTCCTTGAATATAATTCAGCATAATATAAATTGGTGTCATCTTTCTTATTAAACAATAGGTTTGAGCGAGCCCCTTGGGCTTTTCATAGATAAAAAGAAGATTGAAAAGGATTCCCAAGACGGCATGAAGTTGTTTGCAATAATAATTGTGCATAAAATTAAAAAAAGAATTTTGAAGCGATTATTTGGGAGATGATGGTAATTGTTACCGATTGTTGGCAAAAGACAACCTACACCATCTGTAGTTTCCAACATGGCAGCATGATTAAACGAATTTTTCAATTATTGTAAAGAAGTAGGTATGTAGATATGTACATAGGTATTTTTAGAAAAAAAATATATATACAATCAATTTTAGAGACAAATGACTTTGTTTTCTTATAAATAAAAATAATTCATTTAATCCTTCAGTCCAATTTAGAGCACTGTCCGAATCACAGTCAAAAAGAAACAAAAGGGTTTTCCAATAGCGACGCTTGGATATGACAGAATGTAGCGCAAATTTGTTCTGTCAAATCTATAGCTTACCTATTATTCAGTCACTGATGCCACATCACTGTGGCAAGTGACATGATAGATAGATAGATAGACAGATAATATAATTTTATTTTCCATTAAAATTTTTTAACAAAAACATGATTAAGCTGGTATTCGAAATTAAATATGACAATAACTTGTTTTTAAGTCGTCTGTCAGGTTCAAAAAAAATAATTAATTACATTTAAGCAAAGCTAAGCAAGTTTTAACTAAATTCGTTTATTATTAAACTACGATATTTGAGCGAGTTTTTTATAAATTTGTAGAGTTGTGGGTAGCAAAATCCATTTAAAATGTTGAGGAATGTTGACCGGTCTAGTGTAACGTTTCCAAGATATTTATGTCGGTATCCTCTAAAGATAGGGCACACACCAATGAAGTGGTAAGTATACTCTGTCGCCTCCTGATTACACAGACTGCATAGGCCATCAGTGTCATTGCGAAAAGCTTTGGCATTTAAGTTCAAAAGCCCACACCTTGCTTTAAAGATTAAGTTGATCATATCACGGGCAGGCGCGGATACAGGGGGAGGGCAATGGGTGCAATTGCCCCCCCTCTGGGCAAGATAGAATAAAAAATGAATTTAATAAAATGTAATCAAAAATATTTTTTCTTTATACGTTCATAAAATTTATTCTTGGCAGCCAAAAGAGGACTTCACGTTTTCATTTTCCTGTTTTTCCATTTCAAAAAATTATTTAATACTTTCTGATGAAACAACCGATGTATCTCACGTCTTCCAACTGAGCCGTATCTTAATAGCCTAAGCACACGTGCCGATTTTTCAGGTTCTAATGGGAGCAAACATACTCCAAGAGCTGCATGCAGCTCAAAAATGCATTAGCAGATTGTTCATTATCGCAAACTGCTAAGGTCACATGTTCGTCTGCGGTGCAGCTCGAGTTGACGATACAAAAATTGAGAAACCAGAGAGCGTGTTCGTAAACATCAAATGCGTTTGCGAGTAAGTTGAATGACGTTAATCAAACTAATTTTGTGCAAGCAGGACAATTGCATATGACGATTGCAATCTGCGTCAAGAAATGACGATCCTTTGGCGACCAGCTAATGAAGAGGCTGAAACTTTCACTCGAACTCGAACGTCAAGAGTTGGAATAGCGAATAGGAACATACCAATGTGTCACTATGCTTTCCGAAATTTGAGGTGTTGCACAGATCCTGAGGCAATTCAAAAATGCTGTAAGGACACCATGCTACAGCTACAAACTTTTCCAAAGTAACGGCTGTTCGAGACACTGTATAGCAGTTATGAAAGAGGTAATTGCTTTCTTAAAATTTCAAACTCACATCGCTTTGTGTGAACAGGTGTGTAGAGCGGTATAAAGTGTACTCAAATCAAATTTCTGCTAGTTTTGTCAGTAGCAATTTGTGAATTTGATTCCATTCTGAGACTGGAGTTTCGGGACTGAAATCAATCGCTGTCTCATGGAAAAGGGCTGACCATTCCTGGGCCCAGTAAATATTTTTCTCGATGACTGCTTCAGAGAGGATACGTGGTAAGCGGTAACGTGGCATTGCCATAACTTTGCGTATGTATGAAAGATGTATCTTTAATGTACTTAGGAAAGGTTTTGGGAGACCCGTTTCGATGTGAATAACATAAGTAGGCGTGTTATCCGGCAGACCAAAACATCTTTTGACAAAGAAACGTTGGAGTTTTTCGGTTTGAACGTGTTCTCTGTATCCCCACACTTGCGCACAGTAGTGCATTATTGACTTTGTTGCTGCTTCATGCACTTTATATTTAGCAGAGTGAGTAACAAATTTGTTCCTAACAAATTTCGACCATGTTGAGTTGATCGAGTTTTTCGATGATGTAAGCCGTTTTGTTAGATGATATGACCAGGACATGTTATACGAGAAAGTAACGCCAAGATATTTGTATTGGTTAGTTATCTTTATCTCACCATTGTTAAAATTCCATTTTTCAGCTGCTGCTCTTCTACCACCATTCCTAAAAATAACTATTTCAGACTTTTCTAGATTAACAGCCAGGTTCCAAGTATTGCAGTATGTGCTGAAGCTATCAATGATCGTTTGTAGGGTATTAGGGCTGTCAGAAAGGAGAACTATGTCGTCCGCGTATAACAAAACATTTATTTGCTTACCATTCACGATGAGACCAGTTGGAAGTTCGAAGTGTAGATCGTTTAGAAATAATACAAATAAAAGGGCACTCAGTACGCATCCTTGCTTGACTCCTTTGGATGTCTGAAAGAAGCTAGACATACTAGTTCCATCCCAGACTGTAGCAGTCGTATCCTTGTACAGTAAACGTATAATGGAAACCATTTTTGAAGAGACACCTAGCTTTGACAATTTTTAAAAAAAAGCTTCTCTGTTAATGTTGTCGAACGCTGCTGACAAATCTACGAAGAAAGCGTAAAGTTTTTTCTTCTGGCTAAGTTGAAGTTGGATGATACAAGAAAGGTTGTATACTTGGTCAACTCTGTACTGTATTGACTTCTGTATGCGGCCTGGTATTCATTGAGTATGTTGTTCTCTTCAATCCAGAAAGTGAGCCTTTTAAGCAGAATCGTTGTAAATATTTTGTAAAGCGTGTCCAAGAAGGAGAGCCCACGACAATTCAAAGCGATGCTGGCATCACCCTTTTTGTATAGGGGGAAAATTATTGACTTTCTGAAGGAAGATGGTATAGTTTCTGCGTCAAAAATATCTCTGAGTAGAATGTGTATTTCTTCAACAAATGAAATGCTTGCGTTTTTGTAGAGCTCATTCGGAATGCCGTCAATGCCTGGTGCTTTGTTTTCTTTTGTTGTTTCTATTGCCCAACACACTTCAGAAAATTCTATTTGACTATCAAGCATTGGAAGATGAATGGTTTCAAAAACTATTGTAGGTAACGTGATACTCGACGATAATAGCCGTTTTCCTTTGGAGGTGGCAAAGTACTTGTGAGTAGATTAAAACCCTAATCTAGTACTACCAACTGCACATGCTCTCATGTGCGAGTAGATGCATTTTACATGGGAAAGCAGTTTGATGTGTTCCATTGAAAAAAGCTAGCAAAGTACTTGCAAGTACTTCGCCACCTCCAAAGGAAAACGCCTAATGTATTCAATGTGCCATTGAAATGATCTATGAATTCATTAGCAGTGATTTGTATTCGGATATTTTTTGAATCTCCACGTATCTCTTTTGCGATTCTCCACCATTCTTTTGCCGAGTTCACAGATGCAAGTTGTTGAGAGATATTTTGTAAGTATTCGCGCTGTTTGGACTTGCAGAGTGCTTTATATTTTTTGTTTGCTGTGATATAATTTTGTCTGCTAACTTCGAGGTTATATTTCTTAAATATTCTCAGTGCTTTAAGTGATTCTTTTCTAGCAATGTGACACTGTAAATCATACCATGGTTTCTTCTTTTCAAATGTTATACCCGGATTGTTAGGCTTTCCGTTTGCTTCGTATACACACTTTTTAATTGTCTCACATCTTGATTCAATGTGATCATCCCGCACAATATACTGTGGTATAGCTTCGTTTAGCTTGTTTATGTAGTCTGAACGCTTTCTTTCCACCCACTTGAGCCTTGGAAGTAACTGCATTGTCGAATTTCTAGAGATTTCTTTAGATGACTTTAATTTTAGGGTTAAGAGCATGTGATCAGAGTATGCCTGACAGCCAATAGAAAAATCTTCAATGATACCTGCTGAATCGTAAGATGAATAACAATAGTCAATTACCGATGATCCTCTGCTCGATACGAATGTGAATTCTCCACTTTTATCACCAAAGCTTCTCCCATTTAGAATGAACGCACCAATGTCCTCCAAAAACTCAAGAAACTCATTGCAGTTTCTATCAGTTGTAGAGTCTTTCGAACGTCTAGAATCAGTGACTGACTGCTGTGACACCGCCTGAATATCTACCGAACCTCTCGATCCTGTTCTGACGTTAAGATCACCCAGCAATATGAAATGACTCAACTCAAGTTTAATAAACGCATTTTTCAAAGTGTTGAAATCTCTGCTCCAGTGGTTGCAGTTTAGATAACATGGAACTAAATTGACTGTTTCCCCGTGAAATACACCTCCTAGAATTGTAATTTCATTATGAGTTATAAATTGTAGATGATGTGAAGACTCTATACTTTTACTATAACCCAATAAACACCCTCCGCTGGCTCTGCCGAAGTTTTGAGTTTTTATTGCTGGAACCCAGTGTAGCTTAAAACCTTTGAAGAATTTTTCATAATTATGGATGTGTTCAGATATTATAAAAGTTTCATATAGAAAAAAGATTTGAAATTCAGATATATATTTAAAAAAGTTACATAAAATTGATTTATTTGCAAGACCAGCTATATTATAACATAAAACCTGACAGACTTTGGGTTGCTAATTTCGGAAATTTTCGATATTAGAAATTTGATTCTTCGTGGATCTAGGACAACAGCATACGTCGACTGCGTTCTTGACAGAAGTTCTTCAATAAAAGTTTTGTCTTCTTCATTTGTCGTTTTTATTACGCCTTCTGGGTTGCACTTGTATCGTCTGCTCCCATTAACAGTGAGAATCCAACGTTTTATTTCGAGACGAAGACCCCTGTCAGCTCTAGAAAGGCATCGTTCATTTGCAGTGAGATCCTTGTTAATGGAAATATGCGTTCCCGCTAAGTGTTTCGTTGAAGATAGAACCGCCTGAACTTCAGTTGAATTGGCAAGCTCAAACACAAATGCCGTTTTATTTGCATTTCTCTGGCTGATTTTACGAGCGTTGTTAGTGGTAGCAGACACTCTAAGAGTTGAGCTACATACTTGTTGAAATTGGGGTTTAGCTTCTTCTATGTTTTCAGTGCTCAAACCAGTTACGATGACATTCATCCTTTTTGTAAACTTTTCAGTTTCCATAATGAATTCCTAAGTGAGCTGGAGGTCAGTTTTTGTTTTTATTTTTATAAAATTGTGACGTTTCGGGCGTGGTTACACCCTTCTTCAGACCTATATATTCAAAAAAATTTTATTAAAAATCTAGCCTATTGGATATCTATACTTAAAATTGAAGATACTTACAATTTTAAAAAAGTAATATCCACAAATAACAGTTATATTTGTTTTGTTTTGCTTTTTTATAGTTTTTTGAAAATCTTTAAAAAGACAATTCAAAAAACGATCAATCAATTTGAATATTTAAATTCAAATGTATTTGTTTGAAAGCTTTATCAAAATATCTACATACATACTTATGTATTGGAGTTTAAAAACTTCAGTTTAATCTATATAACAGATATGTATCTACTAATGCCTATTTATGAATTGACCATAAATGTCACTAAGTCTATCACAATCAGAACGTCTATTTACACTATTTGCTGTATTTTTAATATGTAACATTTCAAGAAGCATTCTCTTATTATAATTTTTCTCTGTTTGTAAAATTTGAACATTTTGAAAATCTGGTCTATGTCCTTCTTCGATACAATGTAAAGCTAATGCAGTCTTTTGTGAGCTACCGCTATTTATATCTGATCTATGACCAGTTATTCGATTACGAAGTTTTTGTTTGGATGTTCCTACATAAACTGATGAACAAGATGTCGATCCATCACCTAAACATTTAATCTTGTACACAATATCTGATCTGTCTTCTTTAGATATTTTGTCTTTAAGATTTGAAAACACTGAATTATGAAGGGTTTTAGTTGGTTTAAAAGCTATTCGAGTTGTATCTTTTTTTTCTTATTGGTGCGTTCAGCAAACGGTTTGAAAAGTTTGGAACATATAAAGCACTTTTATATGTTATTTGTGGTACATTTATAGTAACGTTTGAATTTTTAACAAAATTAAAATAGTTATTAATTAATGATTTGATAATTTTTTGTGGGAAGGAGTTTGATAACAATGTCTTCATTGTTATATCTATGTTTTTTTGTCGGAATATAGTATCACTATGATCCAAGACTCTACTTATAAAATTTGTGGCTGTATTAATAATCATTTGCCTTGGTTGTTTTGAATTAAAATTAATTAGACGTCCTGAGGATGTTGGTTTTTTATACCAATCAAAAATTATCTGTCTATAATTTCTAATAACTTTCACATCAAGATAAGGAAGTATCCCTTCTTTTTCAATTTCGAATGTAAATTGAATTTTAGGATGGAAAGAATTAAGAGCTGTTAGAGTAGAGGTAACTTCGTTTGATTTTATAATCAAAAATAAATCGTCAACATATTTTGTAACTATTTTTGGTTTAAATGTTAATTTATCTAAAACGTTATCGAGTAATGATTCCATAACTATATCTGCTATGATAGGGGACAAAGGACTACCCATAGGAACACCTTGTTTTTGTTGATAAGTAATTTGATTAAACTCTAAATAATTATTATCGATTATACAAAAACGCAATAATTCTAAAAATTGCTTCTTGGTGATTTTTGTGTTTTCTTTGATGATATTCCAACTTTTTTCTATTAATTGTAATGCTAATTCAATTGGAATATTTGTAAACAAAGAAACTACGTCAAAAGAAATAAGTATATCATTTTCTTCTAAAATAATTGGTGCAACTCGTTCAATAAAGTTTGTTGTGTTTTTAACGTTATACTTAGATCTTTCAGTTATTTTACTAAGGATTTTCGTAATATATTTGGAAAGGTGGTAACAAGGAACACTTATAGAGGAACAGATAGGTCTTAACGGCCAATTTTCTTTATGTATTTTAGGAAGACCATACATTTTGGGACTATTGGCAGTGTATGTTATCATACAATTCTTTTCAGATAAGTTTATAATTTTCTTATTAAATAAATCTTTAATAAATTTATTATTGCAGACTTGAAGTTTATTGGTAGGGTTATTTCTCAAAACAACATATGTTTCTCTATCTGACATCATATCATTCATCTTACTAAAGTATGAATCTTTTAGAATTGCTACAGTGACATTACCTTTATCTGCTGGTACAATGCAGATTTCAGGATGTCGTCTTAGAAACTTTTTTGTATCTAACAATATTTTATTTAAATATTTATCAAAGGGAGCTGGTGACCTTGACTTTAAATGATTTTGTAAAATTTTTGTAAAACATGATCGTGCAGAATCATGTTCACTTTGTTCCTTTGATTTAATAATTTCCTCTCCATCTGCTATTATTTTAAATAAGGGAAATTCTGATTTAATTACTGGTAGAGCAAATTTGGGGCCTAATGACAAAAGCCACTTTATATCATTAGGGAAAATTACCTCTGTTTTGTTGACAAACCAATTTTCTTGAAATTGAATCCCCATTTCCTGTTTAAGATTTAGTTTAAGTTGTTCTAGTTTTCTTTTTTGAGTTGTTTTGCTAGCAATGTCTATTTTGTTTTGCATTTTTTCTTGGGTCCTAAAGAATGTTGTAAATTCACTGTATAACAGTTGATTTTTAATAGTTGCTTCTAAATTTTCTATTTTTCGTTTTTGGTTCCTTAAAGTTGATTGTTTATGAGAGATAGCTAAGTTCAGAATTTTGATGTTGAAATTTCTTATTGTTGATGATAATTTTCTTCCTAATCCCTTTTCCAATTCTTCAGACTCAAAATCAAAAATTGTGGAAACGTTTTTTGTTGAGTTGTAAACAAAATCAGGAACTAGGCCATATTCTCTGCATTTAAGGAGGAAGATTAATAAATTATTGTTCTTTACATAACTAACATTTATCCTGCTAAATGCTTTAAGATTGCTCATTGCTTCGAAACCATATCTATTTTCTATAGTTGCGTAAAAATCCATACTAATATAAATTACGGTATGCTCTCCGTTTAATAAATTATATCCTTATTCGTGACCTTTTTAGTAATATAATGAATTCCTAAGTGAGCTGGAGGTCAGTTTTTGTTTTTATTTTTATAAAATTGTGACGTTTCGGGCGTGGTTACACCCTTCTTCAGACCTATATATTCAAAAAAATAAAAATCTAGCCTATTGGATATCTAAACTTAAAATTGAAGATACTTACAATTTTAAAAAAGTAATATCCACAAATAACAGTTATATTTGTTTTGTTTTGCTTTTTTATAGTTTTTTGAAAATCTTTAAAAAGACAATTCAAAAAACGATCAATCAATTTGAATATTTAAATTCAAATGTATTTGTTTGAAAGCTTTATCAAAATATCTACATACATACTTATGTATTGGAGTTTAAAAACTTCAGTGTAACCACGCCCGAAACGTCACAATTTTATAAAAATAAAAACAAAAACTGACCTCCAGCTCACTTAGGAATTCATTATATTACTAAAAAGGTCACGAATAAGGATATAACTTTTCAGTTTCCTCAATTTTCTTCTTAAGTTGAGCTTCTCCCTCCTTAAGTTTAGATATTCCTTCCCTCAGAACCTTGTTTACTTCTTGGAGTACTGCAACATAATTTTTTATTCCATTGACGTCTTCTTTGGTTGCTAAATGCCCAAGTTTTTTGTCTAAGAGTTTGTCCATTTCTTGCATTAGCATATCCATCTGCACGGTAATAGACATATCTGGCTTTGAACAAGTTTTTTTCTGAATGAAATTATTTTTTTGTTCGGGCGAAATTTCTGCGATTGATCTCTTCGGATTTGGTGTATTGCTCATGAGAAAAACTTGGAGTTACTAGCCGCGTTTTATTATCGCTCATAACCCATATGGTTCACCTCGTGAAAATAAAACGATGTGGGTTAGTGCAAAAGCAGTGCTGTATATCAGTCTCTTTTTTTCTTATGTTTATTTGTTTTTCATGTAAGCACTTGTCTCTTTTCCTCTCTTTTCCTTATACTGCTGACAAATCGCTGACATCCATTCACAATGGTAAATAGCCCTCTGCCGGCCAGAGTGAAAACCTCTATCTGGGTTATTGTAATGAACCTCGATAGAAACCTAGATCCCATGTTGTTTTTGTAATACATGTTAAAAGATAACCTTGACCCAGACCCAGAGATAATAAAACGCAGCTACTGTATTTCTGCCTGTACTCACCACGCTTGACTTTATTTATGTGGTAAGCTTTATAGAGTATATGGTTCGGGTCTTAACTACTTTTCCTATTTTGACCATGTGGTGAAAAGTTCGATCTTCCCAGTACTTTAATATTTGGTGCGGGCGAGGGTTGATATTTGTTGGTACTTACAAAGAAAGAAATGTAGCTGTTTGAATTATTTGTCGTTGTAATTTCTCTGCTTTGCACTGAAAGAGACAGTTTTTATACGAGTATCATGCAATTTCTCTCTATCAACGAAATAATTGGATTATTTGTCACTTCACATGAAATGATTTAATGTATTTTTCTATATTTTAGAAGAATATGCAAAAATCAAGACTTGCTGATATGCGCAAAATGTTGCCACCCACGATCAAATTTATTAAAATTGAGATTTGTATTTTTAAATTGGTTTTAAACGATATTGTAATAAATATTTCCAAGAGCTATCAAAAACACTACCACTCGCAAAACTTCGCCACTTGCCATGTGACATGATTGAGCAACGCATGCAAATAATAATACTTTAATATCAAAATGGGAGTTCTCTTGTGACAACATGCTCATCATTCCCAGTCGACTATTAAATGTTTGGTTGCCAGATTTTAGTCGAAGTCGACAAGTTCAGTGAACAGTTTGCAGTTCATTAGAGTGGGCCAGGACCAGGACAAACCAATAACCAACCGAAGCAGTAAATCCTGTCATTTAATTTAACGGAGACCGCTACCGATCAAAGATAAACAGTGACATGGTCCAAATAGGAAGATATTGCGGTAAACGACATGTGGTTGAAATAGAATAACATTACGCGTCAGAAATCTGATGCCATAACGAACATCCTATTGAAACCAAGTTAATAAAACACCTTATAGCCTTACTTAAATAACCATGCGAGAAAACTAGCATGCGATCGAATTTTATCATGACAGTTCTCTGTGGTGAAAATTTTGACTATGATAGTATTTTATCATGACAGTTTTCTATCATGATAGTTTTCTATCATGATAGCTTTCATGATAGTTCTCTGTCATGAGAGTTTTCTATCATAATAGTTTTCTATCATATAGTTTTCTCGCATGATATTCTTCTATGATAATTTTGATGCGATGATGGCTGCTGAACCAAAACCTATCAGATAAAAATAAAGTTACAACAAGACTTTAAGGTGATTTATTGGCTTTTTGTCATGCAAGCTAGCTATAACAAATTTGAAAATTGAAACAAAAAACATTTTTTTTAATTTTTTAAATTCAATTTCTTGACTGTGCACAGTGAGCGGCAGTATAAAATAGTTCTTAGCTAAAATGGACCCGCAGTGTTTAATTTTGTGATTCGCACACCCCTCACGACTATAGCTTTCTAACCACATAAAATTTTTCCACATCGGTACAATGCTTTTTGAGAAAATAGTAATACAAAATTTATTTAAGCCTGTATAGATATCAACCAATAACTAGCTTCACAGAAATTAAGTTCTAAAAGTATACTATTAGCCTATGGAATTGACCTTTTAAAAAGGAACAATTACGGGCAAGGGTGAATATGTTTGTTTGGCCCATAAACATGCTTAAAACCAAAAATGCTACTTAATTCACCCATGCGTTTCTGAGAGGATTGTCACACTGGACACTTTCACAATTTTTGGTATAACTCGGAAACTAAGCCGAATTTGACAATTTTACATTTAAAACTTTTTGTTCAAAATTAAATTTTCTATCGAAATGGATAGGTAAGAAAATTTCATAAGAAATTTAAGCAGGAAAAGTTAACAAAACAAACATAAAAAAAATCGAAAAATCAATATTTTTTTAACTTTTTTCTAAACAGCGCATAACTTTTTTCGGAGCGAAGATACGCTCAAGACATACTTTAACAAAGTTTTAATCTGACATGTTGAAAAACCATATTATTTGAAAACTGACCTAGATAAAGCCCTTCGAACCTTACCATTTCTTATCATTTTTCACAGCTTTTTGCCCGAAAATCTTTTTTTTTTGTACTTTATGAAAAATTTAACATTCCTAGTACAAAATCTTGGGTATGGTATGTTTTGCCAGAATTGTTTGGCGAATTGACGTTTCGCGGGGGTTCATTTCGCGGATTTTTGTTTCGCATTTTATTTATTTAGCATTAAGAAATTTCGCATTTCACGTTCGGCAATTTATGTTTTGTTTTTTAAACGATTTGCTAAATCCTTATTTCGCAGTTTTCATTTCACAATTTTCATTTAGTTTAATATTATTTAGGCTTTTTGAAATAAGGCAATTTTTTATGTGGCGTTTTGTTCTTTTGCTTTTTTTTCATTTGGCATTTTGCTGTTTTGCTTCTTTTTATTTGGCATTTTGTTGTTTAGCTTTTTTTTAATTCGGCACTCAATTGTTTTGCGATTTTTTGGCTTCCATTAAGTTACATGCCTTAAAATTTCGTGCAAAAAATTGAGTGCCGAATTAAAAAAAAGCTAAACAACAAAAACCTATTTCTAGTTCTATTTTTATCGGCAGAGGTTTTCGCAGAATTCTTGAGATCAGACATTGCATCTGCCAAGCGTTTTCTAACCGCATTTGGTTCGTGGTCATGTTCCCCTTTTAAAAATACTATTGAATGAGTTTCATCACTATTTTTAACTGTATTTACTCGTGCTATTTTTTCGAAGCTCACAACACCAAACAAGATAATTATTTTGATTTAGTGTTTCAAAATCGAAAGAATATCCGTCAATACTCAGTTTATTTTTCCCTCTATTGGACTTAAATGTCTCAAAGGTTTTGCCAAAATTTTCCATTATCAAAACTAAGCAAAAAACAAAGTGAACTTAACAACCCGACATCGACACAATGATTACTTCAAAAATAGACCAACAACTAAAGTAATACACCTTAACTAGCAGAATGAATTAAACAACTGTACAGAGAAAAAAACGGTAAATCTAAAAAAATACGATGCTAATGAATAGTCAAACGATCAAAACAACTAAACGGCGAAACGATCTATCAGCGAAATAATAGGACGGCAAACCGATATTTTGCGAAATAATAAAACGGCGAAACGTTAATTGACGAAAAAAACACTTGGCCAAATAGCAAACAATCTATCAAACAAAAGTAAAACGACAAATTGCCAAATGAATTTTGCGAAATGGTTGAAAATAATTTCAAATAGAAGCGTAAAAAGGTAAAAACGCCAAATATGGATTGCAAAATGATTTAAAAACATTAGGAATAAAAAAGAAAACGTAAGTTGCCAGTTAAAAATTGCGAATTAAAAGAAATATTTAACGACTAAGGCAAAAAATAAAATGCAAAATGAATTTTGCCAAACAATGGTGACCCCAAAATCTTACATTAATCGGACCAGCCGTTCGGTCTGTAGGTCTGAACGCATTTAAAAACTGCCGAAAAACAAAATTGCGAACATACATACTTTTTAAATATTCTCTCGTGATTAAAGGTGCCGTCACACCGTGCAAGTAAAGTACTTGCAGCAATTGTTTCAAAAGTTTCGATTTTGAAATATTCGTGCAAGTACTTGCAGAGAGCAGTCACACCAGGCAAGTAAATTGCTTGCTGAAACAACTTTTTACTTGCTTGCAAAACAAACTTGCTGCAAGTACTTTTCAGGTCGTCACACCGAGCAAGCAAGTACTTGCTGAAATTAATTGCTGAAAGTACTTGCTGCAAGTAATTGCTGAAATTTCTTGCTGAAATTAGTTTCTGAAAGTACTTGCACGTGTAAACCGGTGTGGTTTTGCCATTTTCAGTTCAGTTTGGTTTATTGGTTCTTCAGAAATAGATTTAAATGGATATTCCAGATTTAGAAGAAGAATTTTTACGAGGAAATGGTTTTTGCACATGAAGATTTGTTAAAATCTAGGCAATTGATTCTTTAGAGTATTATTAGTAAAAAAAACATGCAATTGCTTGCATCAAGTGATTTGATTGTAAGCGAGTTGAACTTTCTGATACAAAATTTACTAAAAACTGTTATTAGCGGTACCTTCCACATACATTTCTTTTTACTTCGACTTTCTCATTAATTGCTCTACCGATTTCAATCAAAATACGTTGAGTTGTTTTTACAATTGAAAGAAAGAGCCACATGCTTCGTTGTATTTTTCTTTAATTATTCAAATATTTTTAAAAGATCTTGAGTTCCAAGCAAGTTGGAGCATATAGGAGCAGTTACGTATGACGCAGTCGTTCATATTATTATTATTATCAAAAAACATGCATTTAAAAACACCACGAGAACCTGTTTTATGTTACAGCATTTGAATCAACAAAATGTGGCTGATCGAAGATAAATAAATTTGGTATGACCCTTTTTTGAAGGTGGTGCTGAAAACACGTACTTTACAATACTGCTGAGAGACTTCTGAGCAGAGGCAGATGATTTTGTCTGTAATTTTGATCGAAAAACATACGTTCGCTTGCAAGCAAGTAAAAAACTTGCTTGCGCAAATCCTGCAAGTGGCAAGTACTTGCGGCAAGTGATTTCAAGTGATTTACTTGCTTGCAAGCGCTTGCAGGACCTAGTCACACCGTGCAAGTATTGCTTGCGCAAGTACTTGCCAGCAAGTAAATCACTTGCAGCAATTAATTGCTTGCAAGTACTTTTTTGGGTCGTCACACCAGGCAAGTTTTACTTGCTGCAAGTACTTGCTCGCAAGTAAATCACTTGCAGCAATTACTTGCCGCAAGTACTTTTCGGGTCGTCACACCAGGCAAGTTTTACTTGCAGCAATCATTTTACTTGCTGCAAGTACTTTACTTGCACGGTGTGACGGCACCTTAACTATTATGTCAAAATATTGTTTTCGAACATTTTTACGAACGTGAAGTTTGTCATATTGTACCGAAAAAGGGGCTTACAGACCAAAGCTTCAAAAAATTATAAGAAATGCTTGGGTTTGAATGGGGTTATCTCTGTCAAATTTGAACATATATTACTTTTTAAACAGGCCATATTATTTTTTCTATGCATGTTTTGACCCTATCTTTGCTTCAAACAAAAATGTATTAAAAAATTTAGCCTTGATTATTTGATTTTTTTAGGTTTGTTTTTGTTTAATTTTCTTTCTTAAATTTTTTATAAAATTTTTTGAACTTTCATTTCAATAGAAAATTGAATTTTGAACAAAAAATTTTGAAAGTAAAATTGTCCAATTCGGCTTAGTTTTCGAGTTATACCAAAAATATTGTAAAGTGGCCAGTGTGATAATTCTCTCAGAAACGCATGGGTGAATTAAGTAGCATTTTCGGTTTAAAGCATGCTTATCGACCAAACAAACATATTCAATAATAAAAACCTTATGAGTTATAATGATAAGATCTCTGTAGAAAACTGGAGAGTCTCACCTGAGGAATCCTTTTCGGATCACTTTAGGATACTCTTTGCTTTAGACAGAAATCAAAATGATATTAAACCTTTTAGAAACCCAACTAGAACAAATTGGACAGAGTACACAAAATGGTTGAATGAACGTATCAACCCACCTGAGGAAGAAACGTTTTCGATAACCTCAACCATTGACACTGTTGTTCAAAACCTAACTAGTAAAATGAGAACGGCCTTTGAAAAAAACTGCCCTATATCTCGTAACATTAAACCCACTAACCCACCATGGTGAAACAGTGAACTTAAGAAGCGAAGAACAGGGGTCAGAAAACTTTTCAATGTAGCTAAGCTGAGCAAATTAGAGAAAGACTGGATTTCATACAGAGCCGAACTTAACTTATACACCAAAGAGTTAAGAAGGGCCAAGAAAGATTCATGGACTAGGCACTGTGAATCCATTGAGAACACAAGTAAGTCGGCGAGACTTCGAAAGGTTCTTACCTTTAACCCCACGAATCCAGGATACATTAAGCATCCCGATGGATCATGGTCGAATTCGAGCCAAGAAACACTTGAACTCTTCATGGAAACACATTTCCCTGGGTGTAAGAGTCCTGAGATCTCAGGTTATTCACAACCAGACTCCTTAGAAATTTTACAATCTACACCAGAATTGGAACAGGTTATCACAGAGCAGAAGATTATGTGGGCTATAAACTCGTTCAAACCCTATAAATCAGCTGGACCAGACGAGATTATTCCGGCATTTCTTCAACACGCTCTACAGATAATCACCGCATGGCTTAGGGTAATCTTCAAAAGTTGTGTCAAACTTAGATACGTCCCTACTAGCTGGAGAAAGGTTAAAGTTGTCTTTATTCCAAAAGCTGGAAAGCCGACACACTCGACTGCAAAGGATTATAGACCTATAAGTCTCTCTTCGTTTCTCCTCAAGACACTGGAGAGAATTATTGATCTGCATGTCAGGGACCTTCTTAATCCAAACATTTTGTGCAGCTACCAACACGCTTACCTCAAAGGTAAGTCAGTGGAGACTGCATTGCACGAAGTCGTTACACAAATTGAGAAAAGTCTCGAACACAAAGAACACACCCTTGCAGCATTTTTGGACATTGAAGGAGCGTTTAACAACGTAAAAACGGAGTCCATTAAATCTGCTCTGGAAGAGGTTGGGGTTGAGTCTGCCATTGTGGACTGGATTTATACCATGCTCAATGGTAGAATCATAAGCTCGCAACTTGGAGATACGATTGTTGAGAAAACAGTAACAAGAGGCACTCCACAGGGAGGGGTGATTTCGCCTCTTCTTTGGGTCCTGGTTGTTAACAAAATTCTTACAAGATTTAGGAATCAGGGCATTAAAATCGTGGCCTATGCAGACGACATAGTAATTTTGATATCGGGTAAGTACCTTACCACCATCAAAGATATTATGGAATCCGCACTCAAAGAACTATCTTCGTGGGCAGTACAAAACGGTCTTGGGGATAACCCTTCAAAAACTGAGCTAGTTTTGTTCACGAATAAAAAGAAATTAGAGGACTTTACTCCTCCAAGGCTTAATGACATTCCTTTGAAACTTTCCAAAGAAGCTAAATATCTTGGCGTAATCCTTGATTCCAAGCTAACATGGAAACTGAACACAGAGGAAAGAATGAAAAGAGCACTATGCGCTTTCTATACATGCAAGAAAACCTTCGGTACACGGTGGGGAATGCGACCGCACGTCATCCAGTGGATGTACACGGCGATTGTTCGTCCTATACTAACCTATGGTTCCATTGTTTGGTGGAAGGCTGTTGAAAAAGTAAGCTATCTCAAAAACCTGAACAAGGTACAGAGACTAGCCTGTATAGGAACAACGGGGGCTCAGAGGTCTACGCCACAAGCAGGGTTGGAAATTATTTTAAATCTTCCGGCACTTGACGAGTACATAAGATGCACAGCAGCCAAGAGCGCACTTCGACTCAAAGAACTGGGCTCTTGGAAGCAAAGCACCTATGGTCATGGGTCTATCCTCCAGAGGTATGACACAGTGGCCGCACTTGATGTGACGACTGACTACATACCACCTTTTATAGATTTTAATAAACACTTCTCTATTTTAATACCCCAAAGGCATGGCTGGGAACCCAACTCACTAACCAGGGAACAGGGTATTTCATTCTACACCGATGGGTCTAAAATGGAAGAAGGAACGGGAGCTGGGGTGTTTTGTGAAGCTCTGAATATTAGATATTCGTATAAACTCCCAGATGAGTGTAGTGTCTTTCAGGCTGAGATTTACGCTATTGAAAATGGTACAAACGAAGAAACTGAACTCGTCGGAGATCACATTTTTCGTTGACAGCCAAGCTGCTATCAAAGCTTTAGCCAGTGAGACTATAAGATCCAAAACTGTAGCAAAATGCCGAGGCAAACTGAATGATATTTGTGACACTAACCGAGTCAAACTCTGCTGGGTTCCTGGACATAGCGATATAGAAGGGAACGATATAGCAGATGAACTGGCAAGGAAAGGGTCAGTATCAAATAGAAACAGTAGTAGCCATTTAGATATGGGACTTAACATCCCGATCGGCGTGATTAGAACGAAAATAGACCTAATAACAAAAGAGCAAATCAATAAATCCTGGAGGACTAGGAACGACTGTGTTATCTCAAGAAGTTTATGGCCTATAGAATTAATGAAAAGGAATCTCGGTATATTTTATCACTGAGTAAAAAGAATATTAGAATCTTGATAGGTGTACTAACGGGCCATTGCGCCATTGGCACAATGGCCATCAGACTGGGTGTATTTGCACCCGATTTCTGCAGGAGCTGTCAAGACGTAGAGGAAATAGAAACCATTAAACACCTGCTCTGTGATTGTCCAAACCTCCAAACAAATCGACTCCGTTATTTTGGAAACAGATTTTTTGAAGAACTGGAAGATCTGGCACAGGTCTCAATGGCAAACATGAGAAATGCATAGAAAGCACAGGCTGGTTCGCAAACGATCCAGTCTATGTGAACCATTAGTTTGGGTGCATCTCTGCCTTCTTTTTTAAGGGGATCACAATGGACCAATAGGCCCCCGTGTACGCAACAGCCTCTGTGCTGTGCACGCCCCTCTTAACCTAACCTAACCTAACCTAAAAACCTTTGCACGTAATTGTTCCTTTTTTTATACCCCTCAGTTTCCGGTCTCTTCAATAGGCTATGCGTATATTGTACAATGTACATACATATACATATGTACTCGATCGTAACTTGAAATTTTAAGAATTAATCGAAAAATTCGATCGAAATCGGTAGGTAATACGTTTTTATTTTTTGTTATGCAATCAATTTTGAAATTTCGTGATGGCAGTTTCATCAAAGGCTTTTATTTTTAGAAATTTTGAATTCTGAACAAAACTTACATAATACATATTTTTTGAATTTATATTGTGTACGATTTCTTTTCTGCCTCTCGTTATTGATCTCTTTTAACCTCCTGGAAAAAAATACTTTCCAAATCCTGACACTCTATACTATATGGACATTCAGCGAATGCATCGAATGGCATTTCTTTTTGGAATTCATGAAATTCAATGAATGGTATTTCAATATATTGATTATTTTGCAGGTACGATTATAGCTGACCTTAGCAAACCGACTAAAATTTTAAATTCTAGCCACCACACCTCTTGCCGAAGTATCTCACTTCCTATTTATGCTTTATCGGATTAATTTGAAATAACTGAAGAAAAGCTCCGTTATATCGCAGCTTCCAACACGGCTTAACCTCTCGTGTCATATCAGATTTATGTATATCTACTTCTTGCACTCAAATCGTTAGATGTCTTGTTGCGGCACTCCCCTATCTTTTTTATACCAGAGATGAAATTAAAGTTCAATAGCCACAGCCATTTCATAAAATTTTCATCATGTTCTCAAGTACCTAAAACCGTTGATACATCATAAAATGCAAAAAATCGAGTTTCCAATGTACATAGTTTGAGTTCCTCTATTCAGCTGGCGATATAATGATGAAACTTTATCGTTGCATTTGACTGAACGGTCAATCCGACGACGACGACGACACGTAGATTGAATTTTCAATTTTAATAACTGAGTCCTATATCTACGTTACGTACGTACCTACAAACGCACATCCACTACAAACTGTTACTATGGTATTTTGTTGGGGATGTATTCCCCTTAATACTCGTAGCACTCAATTTAAAAGTTGCATCCAATTTCATCTATCTTTGTTGATGAGTGGATTTCAGGAAAGCGATTTGATTAATATTCATGGCTCGCGGGGAATTCAATCGTGCATATGCAAGAGATGGTGTGATAGTGTGATTGTGAAAATGTCCTGTGATTTTTCAATGAAATAAATAACCGTTAATGAAACTTTAAATTTAATTTAAAGGTATGCAGATTTGAAAAATAAAAAAAAATTGTTTAAAACATTTATTTTGCAGTTTAAATTAAAATTGAAACACAAATAATATACCTAAAAAAAATCCCAAATATTATATTACAGATCCATACACACACACACACAATATGCACTCCTTTTAGAATCGCAATTTTAAATAATAGAAGAGTTTTCAATTTGGAAAACAAATTGACTTAGCAAACCTAACCATATGAAGGGTGTTTTTTTAAGAGGTATATTACTTCGAAATGGAATAAAACAAAGATGATCTTTTTAAATTGACTTTTCGAAAAGTTGTAAGAACTTCCAAAACTTAATATGTTATTCCGTGATAGTTTGCCATTTATTAGTCGTTAATTGGTTGTGAAAAATTAAATTTTGTCATGCGAAGTTTTCTATGTAATTTAGGGTACTTGTTTTCTATGAGTGTCAGGTTACCAAATATGTTTTCAATAATCAAAAAATGGGTAGGTGGATGATTTGCCGTTAATAATTATTTTCCGTCGTTAATGCTTATATTAAACAAATAACCAAAATTACATAGAAAACATCGCATGACAAAATTTAATTTTTCACAACTAATTAACGACTAGTAAATGGAATAAAATATTAAATTTTTGAAGTTCTTACAACTTTTCGAAAAAACATAGAAAACAGAGAATGACCAAACTAGGCTAGTTAATGCTAAATTTTTAAGCAATAAACCATCCGAAATGAACAGATTTTACCTCATTTTCAGATAGTACTTTGCCAACTTAATGTCAAGCTACCAAAGAACTCTAAAAACATAGAAAACATTGCACGACAAATTCAAAATTGTCACAACTAATTGAAGACTAGTTAATGGTAAACTATTAAGCCATAAACAACTCGGTATTACCAGTTTTAATCCCTTTTAAAGGTGGTGCTTTGCTAACTTGGTATGAAGCTAACAAATAATTAAAACAAAAAACATAGAAAACATTGCACGATTGAATTCAATTTTTCACAATTATAATAATAATTAATGACTAATTAACGGCAAATTATTAAGCCATAAAACATTAAGTATAAGAAGTTTTTCACACTCTTCGAGTAGTGTCAAGTTATCAAAGCACCTAAAAAAACATAGAAAACATTGAACGACAAATTCGAAATTGTCACAAATAATTAACGACTAGCTAACGGCAATTATCCATCTACCCATTTTTCGATTCATCAAAGTTGCTTTGCTAACTTGACACTCATAGAAACAAACAACCCAAAAACACATAGAAAACATCTCACGACAAAATTGATTTTTTCACAACTAATTAACGGCAAATTATTAAGCATTAAAATATTGAATTTTAGAAGTTTTTATCAATTTTCAAAACAAAAAACATAGAAAACATAGAACGACAAATTCGAAATTGTCACAACTTACTAACGACAAATTATGCACCTATCCATTTTTCGATCCGTGAGAGTTGCTTTGCTAACTTGACACTCATCCAGTAACTTTATTTCAAAATTTGCGGAACGTGACTTCAGCTTCAAAAAATTCTTTTCATCCTTATTTCAAAAGTCTATTTTGATAAATTGTGAGTATGTCGTTTTATCTTTTAACCGACGATATTGTTTCTTTTTTCTGATCTTCACTTAAGCCTTGCATCTTTTTTATTGGTGTTTGCTAAAATTTAGGCATCAAAATACAATCTAATCGCACTCAAAACTGAACATCGATTTCTTTCCCATCACTCAAATAATTTTATAACATTTTTATGAATTTTGAATTTGGTCTTTTATAAAGTGGACAGTTTTAAATTTGTCGATTTTTTGGCGATTTATATTTTACCTTTGGCGATTCCGCTTTTTTAAACCTGACAGCCCTGGATAGGAACACTTTTTTCTTAATGGATTTGACAGAGAAAGAGATATGATTAAATTTATCATTGTTTGTTCGTATTCACGCTTTCATTTTGGATTTTCACTTCCAAATGACGGCGTGGAAGCAAATTATCCATATGAAAGTTTTAGATGTTTGGTTTCACATTTTCACAGAACGGGAATCGGAATTAGTGTGAAAGGGTTAAAGTTTTTCGATTCACTTTTTCACAGAGCCAGAATTGGCACCCTGGTCTATAATATAAATTATATGCTCTACAACTTTGTAGAACATTTTTTTCCATAATAGCACTCATCAAGGAGATATAAGGCAAAAACTAAAAAAGGATACTTTAAGGCGCCTTAACTCTGACAGTGCAGACATTCAAAAAAAAAAGTTGCATTATGGTAAATCTTTTCCTATATTGGTAAATTTCTTTTTAAGATGCGTGTCATCGGTGTAGGGTGTCCTTTTTTGATGACAGCATATACCTCGATCTTATCCTCATATGGTCTACATACGAATAATTGGATGGACTACTGAAAGATGCCTCTAGTGTTGACGAAAGAGTCTTAAACTTTCTTTCAAAAATGATGTTAAGTCGCATGACAGCGCACCAACTTGTTTAAAACCTTATTTGATATCGAATGTATCGGTGAGGTCTTTGTCTACCTTAATGGAGAGAGAAACGGGCTTAGGTACCTATCCACTAATAGATTTTACATAATCATGAAGGGTATGCGATTGTGACAACTTCTAACTGATAAGCTATCAAGTCTTGGCAAAACTATCAACTTGTTGTTGTAATTCAAGTCAAACTAAAAAATTAAAATACCAATCGATAACAATGAATACTTTCTATTTGGCACTTTAAATTATTAAATACTATTAGCTTTTTGATGTAGTTTTGTCAAGAATATTACTCAATTTATTAATATGTTTGCACTTCAAATTCCTCCTACTCGTATCATCACAATTTTCTTCAAGTAGTAGATACCCAGATGCACAATATCTCCTATCAATCATTATGTTTTTCCTTTCAATACATAAAATGTTTTATTGAAGTGAATGCTTCTAAACGTTGGCAAAGGAAGAATGAATAAATACAGAAAAACCAAACGAGACAGAAGTTCTATTGTGGAGGAAATATTCACAACATAATAGTACCTATCAAATCAAAAAAAAAAAAAAAAATTGAAAAAATTGAAAATTGTCTGGTATACACATTCCCATGTTAAGAATTTCGTCAAAACCTGACTATTTCGGTTTTATTTTTGCATTTTACTCTTGAATGAGGGTGCTGTCTAAAAATAATTTATTGTCACTATATATTTGAGCACTTTTAACCATACGAGTGACTAGTCACAAGACATTGCTATATGTAGTTAAAAAAGGTAAAGTTTTGACGTTTTTCGCATAGGTACAACTTGTTAGTCCCTTATTACGCATTGTGTCTTTTCAAAATTGTTGATTATTGAGAAACACTACTAAACTTCACAGGTTTACACGGCTCTCGACACGGGCAGGTAATATTATACTTCCACCTAGCACTAAATTGAGATTTAATAAGATTTACCTCAAATCTCCTTCAAATCTCAAAGATTTACCATCGCATACAAACCTATTTCGTAAATCTTAAAGATTAGAAATCTTCCCAGGACAAATAGTTTTACAAATTGAACTAACCTATTATAATATGCTGTGAACGATTCATTCGAGACTCGTTTCATTTCTTCATTGTTTGACACGAATCAAACATTCTATCTCAATTGCACTTCATAAGAAAATTTAAAATACCATTTGCATTTTTAAAGTAGCTGCTGTTAAACTTAATCTTTTTTATATCTTTTTGTGCGGTGGAAACACCAAAAGGATGTATTTAATCTATACTGAGATAAACCATTGTTGGAAACATAGCATAAGACTCGTTCTAAAAGCAATTTTTCGTGCTGAATCCGAATCCATCATCAGTTTTCCGTCATCAGCTCCCGTTATAAAATTAAAAGAACGTGGTTTTTCGTTAGTTGTGTAAATTTTTTGAACAAAACTTACAACAAATCCTGAAAATACTTAATTTTTCCAATATCTGTTTTAGCTTTCGAGAAATTCTTAGTTAGTTGTTAGTCTTCATCTGCCCTTAAAAAATTTAATTATACCTAATTATTCTGGTAAAATGCGGTTTAATCTGCTAAACACATACATTTCAACAAAGGATTTCTCAGAGAATACAAAATATGTATATTGAAAAGGTTTAAATAGAATTTGCAGTTAGCCAACATGTATTTTTAGAAACCTTTACAAATTTTGTTTAAAAAAGCTAAATAGGATAGTAACATAAACTTAAAAAAACTGAAAAAACGGTAACGACTACCATCTTACTAAGGATACCTCGGAGAGTAAGTAAAGATTTTGATTTTGAAGAAAAATATAAGTGCTTTGAGATACCGTTTCTAACTTCATTGAAAAAAAAATAACATTTCACTTTTAAATAACCTCAAAATCGAAAAACGATTATTTTTCAATTTTATAACGGTAATATCTCGAAAACCCGAGCTGATAACGAAAAATAGATTACGGATATGAGCTCAACGCCCAAAAGTATGCCTAGAAACATTCTTCACTTATCTTGTCAAAAAGTTAACTGATATTTGTAAACCTGTGTTCTTGCAATTATAGGGGCTTATTGCGAGAGTCTATTCAGAATAGAATTAAAGTCGAATAGACTTAATTAAAGTCTACTGTCGGTATTGCGAATCTCTATTTGAATAGATTTTTTTCTACTTGATAGAATTTTTATTTCTATCAATAATTCCTGTTCGACTTTCCTCTAATAATGAGATTGTTTAAAAACAAAATGGATAAAAATAAGGAAGTAATAGTGGAATAAAATCTAAAAATGCAGTAAACTCTGGCCTTTAACTTTTTGAAGAGTATGGCGGTTGGTGGCACAATCCAATAGCTCAAACCAAAGAAAATTTAGCCACGCAAAAAGAGGATACCAACCGATAGCTTTAGTCCAAACATTTACAAAACTGCTGGTCGGACAACCTTTATATGGTTGCAATGGGTAGAAAATGCACTTTTCAGATTGCATTTTTGGCTAAGTGCATATATAATATAAGAAACTTACCTAAATGTGGTATCAAATGAAAGCGAAAACTGTCCTCTACGATGCCAAAGTCCGGATAGACTTTTATTGATTTTGCCACGAATCCGACGACTAATAATACGAATAAGGGATTATCCTTATACTTTGATGAAAATGAACAAAAATATGGTTAACGCTACTTTCTTAACTATTTGATATGATGTTACTCAGTTTTCCCCTATAAAAATCGCAATGTTTTTTATAAAAATGGTCGGAAAGGTCGCAACAGCTAAAAAGATTCTGCCCGACTATTAGTATCGTGCAGATAGAGAACAGTCTTAGCTTTCATATGATACCACATTTATAGAAGTAGCTTTTAGGTACGCTTAGCCGAAAATGCAACCTGAAAAGTGCATTTTCTAACCTTTGCCACCAGGTAAAGCTTTTCCGATCAGTAGTCTTGTAAACGTTAAGACTAAAGATATCGATTGGCATCCTCTTTTTGTGTGACCGCGATGAGATATGTAATCTTCTGGTCGCCTCTCAGACTATTAGTACAACCTGCTTATCGCAAACAAAATTGCCAAAGATTCGTTGAACCAAACTTATTTTCAAAAATTCGAAGGATATTAAAGCAGATTTGACATTTCAATTGAAATTCTAGCCGAGAGCTTTTTATTTTTCTGTTTTTGAAAGTCGATTCTAATTCAATATTCTACTGTGTAAGGCAATACCAGTATAGAGTTTAATAGAATAGAAAAAAGTCATATAGACTTTTTTCGAATAGACTCTCGCAATAAGGCCCATAATAACATGACTTTCTTATAGTGATCATTAAAAAGAAGTCATTATATCTTAAATTGATCAAAGTTCGATATACGGGTTTTTTGGGAACATTATACGATGCGTCGTGGTTCAAAACAATACCTCACAAGAAGCACATGATCCCTTATAGTACGAGAGCTAGCACTTCAAAAAAGAAGTCATTTTAGTATTTTTTATATTGCTTTGTCCGCCATTTTGATAAAGTGTATTGAAAAACATAAATGCAATTTTCTCAGCTCCTATTTAACGAAAAAATGATTATACCTATAGTTTCTTGAAGAATAATTATTGATTTCCCACATTTTTGTATTCAGATTTTCTGTGAAACAAAATATATGTACATATGTATATGTATGTACATATGTATGTCTTATTAACAGAATAATAAAGTTGCTGACATACAGCAAATAATTCCTTTTATTTCCTTATAAGGGTGGTCAATCACTTACCGTTTATAAAGGAGGGGCACTTGAAAAAAGCACTTTTAATGCAAACAAAATTGTTAAAAACATTGAAAAAGCTTATAAAAGTGTTTTATAGCTCGATTGAAAGCTAAAAGTCTGCTTAAAAAAAAAAATAATTGAAAAAAGAAAAAACAATTTTTTGTATTAAACTGAGTGTTTTTTTTTAACTTTTGAAAAAATTATAACTAAGGAAGTGTGCATTTGAAGTGTTTTTTTTTTATAAAAGTGCCAATCCTCCCTAAACGGTTAGAGATTGACATTGACATTTTTTGTTTCACAGAAAATCTGAATACATATAAGAAATGTAGGAAATCAGGTATTGTTCAAAAAACTATTTAATCATTTTTTCGTTCTGAAGAACAAGAGGCGAGATTAACGCTAAAAACCATTTTTTACAAACAAAATTTGACAGTTTTTCGGCAATAACTTTTCATGGGAAAGAGATGTCAAAAATAAGTATGACTAAGAATTTTAAAAGATATTCTTACCTACAAAATCAAATAAATTTTTTTATTGGCAGACAACGCAACATTTCCTACCAGCCACACTGCCCTTACGCAAATCTTAGAAGTAAGAGCAAAAATTATTTAAGAGCCAGCAGTGACGTTTATTCGAAGGTGCGCAGGTGTTCTCCGCACACCCCACCAAAATCATTACATATGCACTCGTCTTTCTTTTTAATATTTTACCTGTATCATATCAATATCCCAAGCAATAACAAAAGTATGGACACATCCAATTCAAAATAAAATCATACCACCCACTAAAAGTAAACAAAATAAAACCCCATGTAGACAAGGTGTTCTCAAAATTCAGCGCACCAAGGCAAGCAAATTCATACACAAAAAAAAAACTAAAACAAAACCAACGAAGTTTTTTCTCCTATACCTACCTATCTATGTATATGACTTGGTGTTCAACTTCATCAAACGCACATTCGTTTTTCATTCGGCAACTCGATGCAAATTCATTTCCTCTCAAAGAAACGAAAATTCACCCATCTGCGTGTTCTCTTAACTTAAGCGCACCGTGGTAAAGCAAATCCATCATACAAAAATAAAAAAAACAGCGCAAAGTTCATTCTTCCCCATAGAAATTAAGATATCAAGGTGTTCAACTTCATCGAGCGCACCAAGGTCCTTCATTCATTCTGCACTTTGCTATGTAGAGAATTCTGTATCTGTTTCATTTTCGTTGCTGTGCGCCAGTGGTGGTGGATGGTTATATTCACATTACAGTGCTGGGGGATCATGACAAAAATTCCTTTCCTTGGGAATTTTTACAAAAATTAGAAAAAAAAGGAAAGTCTAGAGATTTTTGAACTATAATTTTTTATATATAAAAAAGGTGAATACACATTCTTTTTAGAGTTATAAAAAGAAAAGTAGCAAATAAAGTGGAAAATATCATAATTGCTTTAAAAATGTATTGAAATTTATTTAGACTTTTAACATTTTTAATTTTTTTTTTTTTTTTTCAATAAATTTGATGCTTATTTCAAGTAACAATATATGTAACTTGGTTAACACCTTCACAGTTGAATGTTTTAAGTCATAGTTTTCAATATATTAAAGTACCCAACATTTTTGAAAATTAATAGGCATAATATTGATGTGATTAAATTTAACACGACACGTACCTAGCCTAAATTTTAATTTAACGCGTGACTAAATTTGAGTTTAACACGTGACTAATTTTAACACGTAGAATTATTTATTGGCCCAAAATGTTAAGAATTATTTAAAACAAAATACTACTGACAAAACAATTATTAAAGAGGCTTAGAATAGCTTCAAACATTATTTTATTTTTTTGATTTTATGAAATGAAAAAAGTCCTCCTCCTCTAATAATTGAATTACAGTTCCAAGGTCTTTCACTTTCTTACAAAACAAACTATAAGTTGAAGCATTGGTTTCGTGGTAACCTATTCTCATTGGCGCTGTTGCTCTATTGTACTTAAGCTGATCTTGATTACTTTTTTTCAATAACCTAATAGTGAGAAAGTTTTGTAACCACTTAGAATTGTTGTTTGGAGTGTCTCCTTGTTTTTCGCAGTGACTAAGTGTCCGAAAACAGGTTCACTTTGGAACGCTGGTACTGTGTGCAAAGCTTAAAAAAATATGTTTTCATTACAAAATAATTTAGCACACACCTAACTGAAATCACCACGGCACGTCCCTGAGAGCCAGACATACTAAAATGACTTCTCGAAAACGTTGCAAACTCTTAGACCATTAAGGAAGGATTCAAAATTGCAGTTTTCATTCAAACAGATATAATGTATGTTAATGTTTATCTAAGAAAGAGAAAAGGCATAAGTGAATAGTGCAATAGAAGGAATTAAGAAGCTAAATCTTCTTGAATCGGAATTACATTCTTCTTAAATACTTTCTCACTCCGTCTTAAATAGGTTCTATGATTTGATTAGTCCTTCAAAAAGTTTTCTTTAATATTTCTTTGTACTCCATCTTTAAGGAATATGACGTTTCCAAAACGAAAAAATATTGTAAACATCTAAGATCTAAACATCTAAAATGTTGTCAACAAATGCAGGTTTTCCAAAAAAGTGGTTTTCGTCATAGCTACCGTCTGTTGTAGAGTTTGAGAATATAGCGGAATTTAACTAAAAAAAAATTGCTTAAAAAAATTGCTCTTTCTTGCAGTTAATTTGAATCTTTGTTCTCCATAACATGAGAGATTCTTTTTCTATTGATTTAAGGTTATTCGCTTGTACACATTATCTAACAGCCGTTTATTAATAAAGCAATCTTTAAGGCTATACAAACGTTTTTAACGAAATCGATTTTTATTTCATTCTCTAATGCAATTTTCGATGCAAAGCTATTATTTGGATTTCTCGAAATTTATTCTTACACGACACCAATGTTTTTCACTTGAGAGATACATATAGTTATGCATCCCTAAAGAAAACATTGGTGTTGTTTAAACTTTAAAAACAAAATTTGAGAAATCCAAATAATACCTATTGCATTCAATATCGAGAAAGATGCTAAATTCGCACATTTGCACACTACTTCCATCAAGGCTTCAAAGTAAACTCGATTTAAAATTATTTCCCCAAAAACATTTACAATTCCTTTTGGTCAAATTATCTTGAAGAATTTTCCATAAGAACATGTTCTTAAAATGCCTTTATAACTTGGTTACAACATAAACATTGAAAATTTATACCTAATGCCTCAAGTGCATATGTGTAGCATTGAATGGATCCAAACGGATTTTCAAAACTAAAAGGAGTCTTCTTGTTAGGTAGAAACCACAGATTTATGTTGCCTAGCTACTGGGTACTTCACAAAGCAAATTACATTTTGAATGTCTAGATAACAGAGCTACACATAGAAGATAAATTTAAAATCAATGTACCACCCACAAGGACAGTCGATATGCAAAATTTTTTGAAGCAGATCTACCTCATTCAGCAACATTTTCAATTTAACATATATTTTGACCAATTTTCATTCATTTTCCGATTTGTATTATTTCTTCTTCAAGTAAATAAATACCAGATTTAAAATCGACCAGGTACTAGAGGTTATTTTGATTTGCAAATTGTGGGAAACTCAAATTTTCTTGAGATTACATATATTCAACTGGACTCTAAGAAAAGATACTCAGTAAAATGACATGAAGGAGGTTTTCCCCTAAAATAATTAAGGGCTTATAAATCATGTCATGATATCCCAATTATTTATACTTCATCACAAATTTCTTGATTTTTTTTTTTTTTCAAATCTTAAAAATATATTTTTAGCATTTTAGCAAATGCGTGCGATTCACTTAATCATGCAACTGAATTTTTAATCCTAGTTCAGTTGCAGATATATACATTTTTAAAGTTTTAATGGCAGCAATATGACAATACCATTGATTTAAATTAAACTCCTTCCTCAGATTATAGAAGAAGGGGGATTAAATGACCACTGACCAGCCAAAAAATGTCAACTTGTAGTGAATTATTTGGTTTTATAATGACATTATTCTTATTTGACTGCCAAACCATTTAACTCGAAGCATATTAAATATCAGCGTGAGGTGCCTATTAAAAGCTGCCGACTTGTTGAGGTTTTCATTTTGACATCGAGTGATGGTTGGGATTTGGGAAGAGTTTGAGTATGAGTGAACAACAAATACAATCAAATTTTTTGATAATCGACTTTTATTTAATTCCCCAGAGGTTAAATACATACAACAATTTTCGTTGAAGCATGGCTTTAATGGCTACTATAATACATACATATATGTACATTAGGGTGGTTGTTAAAAAAATGTCACCTTTGATGGACCTTAATAATTAGATATAAATGAAAAATAAAACACCATTTTTTTCGGTTTTTAATTTTAAGGGCGAATCGCGTAAAATCTACAAAAAAAAATCAAGTAGGTTCGAAGTATACAATAAAAAAAAAGCCTATGAGATGGGGTTATATTTCCTCCCCACTTGGACAGAAGGGGAAATTTTATAAAAAGAATATATATATATATGAAAAATAAAAAACTCATTAAAAAACAACGCCAACACTTAACAGTATTATTTTGTAGCTTTTTAGGCAGCCAGAAGTCCATTCTTATTGTTTATTCTCAAATATAGGTACTTCCATAGAAAATACATAGTTTCAGCAAAAATTGTTTTTAAACTTAAAAATAAAAAGAAAATTAATTTTTTCTTAAAAATTTTGAGTTTATTTATCTTTTGCCAAAATTGTTCGTCAACAAAACTTAGTTTGAAAATAAACCATAAGAAAGAATTGTTGGCTTTCCAAAAGCTACAAAATAATGCTGTAAGGGTTGCCGCTGTTTTTTTTATAAAATTAAAATGTCCCGGAATTTGACAAATAACGAAATAGACCAATACCTTGAACAAATGGACGAGACAATCAAACGAACAATGGACAGAACGATACCAAAGTACAAACAACGAGACGCAACCGACATGTACCGGAATGCGACCATTGACGCATTACACAGACAAAAAAGTGGACTGCTGACAAGACTCAAACTTTTGTACCGACACGGTTTACTGACCCACACGATCTGGAGATTAGGACACTGAAGTCTTCGACTTCGATCAAGAACATCAACCAACTAATAAAGGAACTCTATCGATTGTCGATTAATTTGTATTGGGATAGCAAAATTCGGGCTGTTAATTCTAGCGACCCGAGTATGTTTCCCCAAATTAACAAAATATTAAGAGGGAATGATCAGAACGACCTTCTGTGTCTTAAGCTCCAGAAAACGACAAATAACAGAGACATATTCTGACAGTAGGAATTGATCCAGAGGACGCATCTTGGACGATGACCTCCTTACTGTCGAAGATCCACAGGAGAAGGTGGAGTCTGTGGGTGCTGCTTTCCAGCAAGTGTACAAGGTAAATGCATGCATTCGCCCGAACCATGACCTGGAAAACAGAGCCTTGCTCCTCCACTTCTACCTTCGGAATGACATCACGCAATGGCGATCAGAGAACCTCGGTTTCACCGGGTTCAATGAAGATCATTTGGCAAACGCCATAATTACCAAGCGAAATGAGCCCAGTTCTTTGTTAATTACGAAGGTGGATTTTCAGCTCATCTTCGATTTATTAAAGAAGAAGAAATCAGCAGGAGTCGATGGCGTATCCAACGTTGTACTTTGACATTTACCGCAAGAAGCAGTAGACATTTATACCACACAGTTTAACAACGCTCTGAATAATGCATATCCTCCAGTGCATTGGAAGACGGCTGTGGTGCATCCCTTCCCGAAAAAGGGAAAGGACAACTCCAATCCGGCGAATCTCCGGTCGATAAGTCTTCTTCAGAGTATCAACAAGGTATTCGAAAAAGTTATCAATAGAGCTCTGTCTAAGTTGGCAGAGGACAATAATATCTTACCGGATAATCAGCTCGGCTTTAAGGCGGGGCATGACACCATTCATGCCGCGTCAAAACTCGTTTCTGATGTCCAATGGAACAAATCTAAAAAGCAGTGGACGGGTGCCTGTCTGGTTGATTTGGAGAAGGCCTTTGAAACCGTATGGCTAGAGGGTCTTTATCTTAAGCTAACCAGACTTGGCATTAGTAAAACACTATTATATATATGCTTTATGTTATGCTCAACGGTAGAAAGTTTATTGTCAAGAGTGGCAATGTGACTTCTGCCACAACCTTTAATTATAGCCTATTGAATAGACCGGAAAATGAGGGGTATAAAGGAACAATTACGTGCAAGGGTTTTTATTATTGAATATGTTTGTTTGGCCGATAAGCATGCTTAAAACCGAAAATGCTACTAAATTCACCCATGCATTTCTGAGAGAATGGTCACACTGGCCACTTTTCAATATTTTTGGTGTAACTTGAAAACTAAGCCGAATTTGACAATTTTACGTATAATACTTTTTGTTTAAAATTAAATTTTCTATTGGAATGGATAAACTATCCATTTTATGAAAAAATTTAAGCAAGAAAAGCTAACAAAAACCAACCTAAGAAAAATAAAAAAATCAAGGATATCTAATTTTTTTCGTAAATTGGGCATAACTTTTTTTGAAGCAAAGATAGGGTCAAGTCATGCACGGACAAAATAAAGTAGAGACTAAAGACCTTAATATGGCATGTTCAAAAATTAATATTTGTTCAAAATTGACAGTGATATTCCCATTCAAACCTTTTCATTTCTTATAATTTTTCTCAGTTTTGGCCCGAAAGTCCCTTTTTCGGTACAATATGGCAAATTTCACTTTCGTAAAAATGTTCGAAATCAAAATTTTGTTATAATATGACATTAGAACTATAGAGAATTTATAAAAAGGATGTAAGTTCGCAATTTCGTTTTTCGGCTGTTTTTAAATGCTTTCAGACCTACAGACCGAACGGCTGGTCCGATTAACATAAGATTTGGTACTAGGTGCTGGGAACGTTAAATTTGTCATAAAGTACAAAAAAAAGGCTTTGTAGCAAAAACTGCGGAAAATGATAAGATATGGTAAAGTTTGAATGGCTATATCTCTGTCAATTTTCAAATAATATGGCTTTGTGTATCTTTGCTCCGAAAAAAGTTATGCGCAATTTAGAAAAAAATTTAAAAATCTTTGATTTTTCGATTTTTTAATGTTGGTTTTTGTTTACTTTTCCTGCTTAAATTTTTTTAAGAAATTTTTCAAACTATCCATTTCGATAGAAAATTTAATTTTAAACAAAAAGTATTAAGTGTAAAATTGTCAAATTCAGCTTAGTTTTCCAGTTATTCCAAAAATACTGAAAAGTGGCCAGTGTGACCATTCTCTCAGAAACGCATGGGTGAATTTAGTAGCATTTTCGGTTTTAAGCAAGCTTATGGACCAAACAAACATATTCAATAATAAAAACCCTTGCACTTAATTGTTCCTTTTTAAAAGGTCTATTCAATAGGCTATTATGGTCTTCAGCAGGGAGCGGTCAACTCACCGATTCTATTCAGCATTTACACCAGCAATCTGATAAGTAGTCTAACTCAGGCAATTGCGTATGCCGACGATCTGATTGCGTACAGAAAAGCTCCAAAAGTCGAGGTCATCAGAATTCTTTTGCAGCGTGACTTCGAGAAGATTCAGCGATATTGCGATGACTGGAAGTTGAAAATCAACTTTCGGAAATCAGAAACTATTTTGTTTAGGACTCCGTTGCGTGGAGCCACAAGGGATACGAGAAAGAACTGGCGTAAGCTGGTGATCGTAGGGCCAAATGGACAGCCACTGGCGAGTAAAAGTGTAGTAAAGTACCTTGGCATCTGGATGGATCAGTATTTATATTTCGACAGTTGTCAGGGCTAGGGGAGCTTTTGCCCTGACGAAACGGTTGTTTTATAGCAGCCGGCTTGATAGCAGGGTGAAGGTGATTTGCTACATGGCACTCATACGGCCTATGGGTGCCCGGTTTGGTTCAACGTTGCCCCATCTCAAAAGGAAATGATTCGGGTGTTTGAGAGGCCAGTGTCTTAGACGCTGCCTTGGGTTACACAGAACACCAGAGTCGGAGTACAAACATTATTACTCCAACCTGGTTCTATACAACGGCACCAACATAAACAGGATAGATAATTTCTTGCTGAAGCTTATTCGAGGTCACATTGCAAGAGCAATGTCCTCGACCAACAGCCTTACTTTTGGGGCTTATTACCCTAAGAACGATTACTACAAGAGTAGTCCTAAGCCTAAGCGGCTTTATTCCACCCAATGCATTCCTCCATTTAGACAGTCGAGGGCTGATCCAGGATAGAGCAGCCGGCGGTTCCGCTAATTTACCACGTCGGCCGTAGAATTATAGATCGGCGGCTCCTTTACAGTCGAGACGTCCTCGCACAAGACGGAGCTGAGCACCTTTGGTTCGGTAGGACTGTGTCCGATCGGGACCAAAGAGATAGGGTAAGGTGCCAGTTATAGCTATCATTGAAACTCGTCATTGAAAATTTTAATGATTGATTTTGAGACGTTTAAGAGTAAAATAAGTTATTATTTTGATGGACAGATAAAGCTCAAGACTTAGCTAATACTTTTAGCCAAAAAAATAATTCAAATAGGTCCACCTTTCTACATAAAAAGACTTTTCTTATTTCAATTATTGAACTACCTTACCAATGATCACAAACATATTATAAAACCAATAAAAACACAAAAACATTAGAAAAACCCGAAAATGCTTGTTGTGGCTGTTCTATGTACTGTGTTAGTAGCTTGTAAGTAGTTTTTAAGTAGTTTTATAGTAGTTTTATTTAGTTTTATTTAGTTTTAATTTAGTTTTATTTAGTTTGTAAGTTTTATATAAAACCAAAAAATGAAGATAAAGATACCAAGTTTTTTTTTTTGAATTCTTCTTGGTGAAAAATAAAACCAATGTGAATTTAAGAATTAATATAGTTCTTAGGCCGAAAGGCATTAGCATTAAGTTATTAGTTTAACTTAGAGCGCCCGAATGTGGCCAGTAAGTTAGTTGTAAGATATTGATAAGTAGGCTATTTTTTATGAATTTTTGTCCAGCTTTAAGATAGTTTTAAGAAATGGGAAAAATAAAAATTGAATTAAAAAAAAAAAACCCTTCCCATAGGATTTGATTCTTGTCTTCTTCCAATCAACATGCTCTAAATCGCCTAGTATATAAAAAAAAATTAATTAACCCCCTAAAGCGACTATAGGCGATGAAAATAAAAAAAAATGGGAGTTTTGTTTTCATTACTTAAAGCCGATTTAGGTCCATCCAAAAATGTTAACTAAAAAAAAACAAACCATAGAACGACCACCCTAATTTACCTACACACAATGGTTGTTATTTTATTTTTATTGTTATCGGAAACCAACTTAAGAACTTGTACCCTTCAAAGTATTGTATGAAAACAGTGCATGGACTTGGCATGTATTTTTATTGATACCATTTATTGTCTGGTTAAGTGTTGTTTCTTTCTTTAGAAAAAAAAAAAAACTCTGATACCGTTGGCCATTAAAGTTAAATCCTGCTTGTCTTCAATTACGGAGTGGAAGAATTAAAACAAAAAATAACTTGCAGACAGCTACGAGTACCATTTATTGAAAAATATTTTGAAAATTCAAAGAATGCAAAAGACTTCAAAAGTATTCAAGTGTTTAAAAGAATGCAAAAAATTCAAAGGATGCAAAAGAATTCAAAATACTTCAAAAAAACGCGAACAAAATGCAAGGAATGCATGAAGTCTCAAAAGATTGCAATCAGTTGATGGTGACAAAAGATTGGAAACAAAAAGACAGCAATCTTTTTAACAAAAAAAAAATGGCGATATGGCATTTTTTGAAGTCACATTCTTTAAAAAGAAATGTAAAAAATTAAATCTTTTTGTTGAATGCAATGAGGGATTTATATAGACTGCATTAGCAAAGATTGCAATCTTTTACAACTGCGGTGCGGATGGCCTGCCAGCCGAGCTATTCAAAGCAGGGCGAGATGACTTGGTAGGGAGTATACACAAACTTATCTCCAAAAAATAATAAACCCTCCTTCTATTAAAGAAGTTCCACTAACATTCTCAGACGAAGCTAAATACTTGGGTCTAATTTTAGATAAGAAGATGAGCTGGAAACCTATAACATGCCAGAAATAGTGAAAAAAGCCAAAGTGGCACTATTCTCTTGCATAAAAGCCGTTGGCAGTAAATGGGGCCTCCAACCGCGCATTACTCACTGGCTGTATACTTCGGTAATTAGACCGATTCTAACTTACGGCCTGGCAGTATGGTTGAGCAGGTTGACTGGCCTTGGTTAAAACGACAAACTAAGCAAAGTCCAAAGAACAGCATGCCTATGTACTCCTTCCGCTGCACTAGACGCTCTACTCACTACTCCGTATCTGACACCTACTGATATTTTCAGGAAACAAACGGCTGCGAGCATAGCTACTCGCATCAAAGCCTCTTCACAGTGGATCAATTATGAGACTGGTCACTCCGCTATTCTGAATTCATTCGGGTCACTTCCAAGTTATACTGACTACACAATCCGACTATTGAATTTCGATAAAAACTTTGAAGTAACCATACCTTCCAGATCCACCAGGGAGGATGTGGAATTCTTAGAAGATCATTCAATTTACCTCTTCACCGACGGATCAAAGTTCGAAAGAACGGGCCTCACACCACTTGTACTTAACCTAACCTAACCTGTTCAACTACTTGCTTATATGCAGATGATATTGACATCATTGACATCAACGCATAGTGAGCAGGTTTGCAAGTCTTAAATCAGAGTTAGCGAAAAACGGTTTGGCTATTAATGCGGAAAAGACGAATAATATGCTATCATCCAGAAAGGAATCTCAACATCGTCGACTCGGGCAAAACGTCACTATGGATAGATTCAACTTTGTCTACCTGGGCTCCACTATTACATCGCAAAATAACATCAGTGCAGAGATCAAACGAAGAATAACTCTTTTACCAACCGCTGCTGCTTCGGACTAAGAAGGCATTTGAGTAATAAAGCCCTCTCTCAAAGACCCTAATCATGTCGGTCTTGCTGTATGGGGCAGAAGAATAGACCCTGTCAAAAACAGATGAGAATCCGGAGTGCTTGGGTACTTTGAAAAGAAAATTCTTCGGGTGATATTCGGCCCAGTCTGTATCAATGGAATATGGGAGGAGTAGATTTAACAACGAGATTTACGGACTTTACAGTGACGCTTACCTGGTCAAAAAGCTAAAGACACAGCGGCTGAGATGGCTGGGATACATGCAGTGTATGGACATCGATGCATCATCCCAACGAGTTTTCAAATCCACTCCTGAGGGTCTGCGCAGCAGAGGAATCCCCCAACTCAGTTGGCGCACACAAGTGGAGAACGACCTCAACAAATTTGGAGTGCGTAGCTAGAGGCAGCTAGCTAGGGACCGAGCTGGTTGGAGGTGCTTGTTGGTTAAGGCCGTAGTCCAACCTGGACATAAAAGCTGCAACACACTGATTTTGGAGGTGGGCATATTTGCAGAACTTATAGATTTTCTTCAAGAAGATTGATTCGCGGAAAAACTGTTATAAATAAGCTTGTCTGTTTCTATTTTATAATTTCTGAAATGCCTTGCCACGTTAAAGCTACGAGTTATGCATTTTATTTTAATTGAGTAAAAAGAAAAACAAAAATAAACAAAATTATAAAATGCTCAAATCACGTCATTTGATGACAAATTAAGGTCTGAAATGATGATGTAATTAAAATAAACCAAACATTTCGGCCATGATTTTTGGGTAAAAAAAGAGAAGACAACCAAAAGCAAGTGAAAACATTGAGAAGAAGGTACTCAATAACCAATCTGGGCCAATTGAGATGTTGATTTCAATTCCATATTATCATCTTTGAATATTAAATTGAAAAATAAAATCCTTTTTTTATGTTGGTTGTATTGATATCATTGCTGTTTGTTTTTTTTTTTTTATTTTGTAGAGTGGTATCATACAGCATACATTTATTTGGCTTTAAGCAATTTTTCGTAGTTGAAACGAAAAACAAATACAGAAAATCCTTTAGGGTGTTTTTATTCTTGTTTTTTTTTTTTTAGGGTACTTAGACCTTTTCTTTATTTATGTAAGTGCTGACCATCCCTCACAGTCACAGTTCTGCAGAGCTATACTATTCCTACAAATGTAAAGTGGACTCCTCTTCCAAGGGAGCGACTATACTCTTTTTTTTTAAATTAAAGTTGAACCTTTTTCCCTGAATTATTCCCTTATTTTTTAAATTTGAGGACTCATAGCCTCAGTCTTTCTGCTTTAGAATAATAAAGAATTGAATAGGCACCATCAAACTGTAATGAGTTACCTCAAAAATGTATGGATATACAGGGTGATTCGCATAAAAGAGACAGAAGGCTAAAAAATATTCTTTGTCTAGAGACAATCAGCCCTTTTCTGCTAAAATTTTCCTAAATCGCGGCGGTACGCAATAAATCCAATTAAATGTGCAGAACAGACGTTGAATGGAGCCACTGCTCCTACGGGCCTGATAGAGGGATGAGTTCTCAAGTGGGGGCAAAGGAAGGATCACGCCTTTTAAAGGCGTTTTTCTTCTCAGCCAGGTGATTATAAAACGACAGACGTCCATCGAACTGACACATAAACCAACCACTGACCTATCATACCCATCTACCAGACGTTGCATGGAGCCACTGCTCCTACGAGCCTGATAGAGGGATGATTCCTCAAGTGGGGGCAAAGGAATGATCACGCCTTTGAAAAGCGTTTTTCTTCTCAGCCAGGTGATTATATAACAACAGACATTTCTTCAACGAACGGATGTCTATACCAACCACTGACCTATCATACCCATCTACCAGACGTTGCATGGAGCCACTGCTCCTACGGGCCTGATGGAGGGATGATTTCTCTAATGGGGGCAAAGGAAGGATCACGCTTTTGAAAGGCATTTTCCTCTCCTCAGCCTGGTGGTTATGTACCAACGGACACTCCTCCAACGACCAAGAAATACTCACCGACTTTTCAGGCTATAGCCTGCTGAAACTCTTCAACACCCTTAACGGGCTTGAATTAACATGGGATGTATCATAGGTTTCTTTTTCATAGGGTTCACAATCCCTAGGGTACCACAATGGATCTACATTGATCTAAGTGTGACGGTAACAAAACCAACTGTCAGGCCATTTACCTAACCTAACCTAACCTTAATGTGCAGAAAATAACGATAGCGTATTAAACCCTTTGGTATTGGTGTTAGACTGTCTCGCTGGAGGTCTGTGATCCAGCCCAAAGTAAAAATGTCGATATCGAGATATTAAAAAACTCTAAAAAAGTAAGAAATTTTAGAAGATTTTTTACTGCCCCGGAAAGATGGTAATTTTAGTGCTTTTGGGTGACATACACTATTTGTATTTCCGTCAAAATATAGTGCGTCTAACATGGTTGCGTTTAATTCGGCGGTTTAAATGGCTAAAACAAAGGAACAAGCTAGGTTCAGTGCCAGTATTTTTATAGTCGAGAGTCGAGAGTGTACTTAAAAGTTCTGTACACCGAAAACGATAGGAAATCAAATGAAACCACCCCTAAACGAAGTTAGCAAAAAAACAAAACCATCAACCCGAATGCAGTTTCGTAAGCGTCATGAGACTTGAAAGAACAAGTGGCGTAAAATGCATAGCTTTTCTAGTGAAGACCGGATAAAATTCGACAGAATAGATGGAATCAAATTGTATTCCATGACTGAGCGTTTTTTCCGAAATTTGATGTCCCATTGGTCCATGATCCTAAAAACTATAAATTCATGCGTACTCAACTGTGCCAAGAGCTTTTCCTCCACCCATTCTCCACTTTTTCTCAATTTTGTTGTGTCATGTCAAAGAAACCATGATAGAAAAGCCAAAAATAGCTTTTTTAGGTCTGACCTTCAACTAATTCAAAGTAAAGGAGTTAAAGGCGGTGTAGCTATTCAAATCAAAAAAAAAAAAATAAAAATGGCTACGATCTCCGCATGAATTTAAAGTAATCATAATAAAACGTGAAATGACGGTAAGTTTAAGATTGGGTGTTTTCTTATTCTCTCCTAAATTCGATGTTTTTTCTAATGGCATTTACAAAAATTAATTTATTCACCTTATGCCGGATTTACATGGTTGGAAAACTGCCAGTATAATGACAAAAGCAACAACAAAAGAATGGACAAATTCATTCTTTTTGTCATTATACTGGCAGCTTTCCATTCGTGTAAATCCGGCATTAGTTCGGAGTTATAACGGCGAATCGCACTCGAGAATTTTGTACCAATTCAAATGAACGAGAGATCAGTCCGAAAATTAAAAAAAAAAATGTTTGGGCACTTCCTAATTTCTTCATCAATACTTTTTTACTACGGTAATTAAAAAAATAACAAATGGCGAAACGAAACCTTGTCGTGGCAAATCGATTGCCATTTATTTATTCAAAATCAAAGTATTTTTACGGCGTTGGTGACAGTCAAAAATTTTCAAAGTTTTTTCTGTTGACACTTCCTTCTTTTTTCATCATAACTGTTTTGTTGATATCAATACAAATAATTAAAAATGGCGTATTGAGATTTTGTTGTGACAAATCTAGAGCCTTTTCATTTTTCAATCAGGGCCTCAACCAACAAACTTCCAGCCGGCTCGGTTTCTAGCTATCTGTCTCCAGTTTCGCACGCCAAGTTGGTTGAGGTCCTCTTCCACTTGCGTGTGCCACATTTTACTCTGTCCACCTCTACTGCGCTATCCCAGGGGGTGGGATTCAAAGACTTTTCGGGCCGGAGCATTGGTGTCCATTCGCTCTAGGTGACCCATCAGCCATCTCAGTCGCTGGCTTTTCACTTTTGTTGCTAGGTCGGTGTTGCTATACAGCCCGTACAGTTCGTTGTTGTATCTTCTTCTCTATTCCCCCCATCTATACAGATGTGACCAAAAATCACCCGGAGAATTATCCTCTCAAAGCAGCCTGACGCGTTTTCATCCACCGTTAGCAGTGTCCATGCCTCTGCACCATACATCAGAACCGGGATGATAAGCGTCTTATACAGGGACAGTTTAGTTGCTCGAGAGAGGGCTCGGTTTCTCAATTGCCTTCTTAGCCCAAGGAAACAGCGATTGGCAAGAGTAATCCTTACTTAGTTTGTTCTCAGCACTGGTCTCGTTCGCTGAGCTTACAGCGAATCCTAGGTAGACAAAGTCCTCAAAATTATAGCTGTATATAGTGACGTTCTGTCCGAGACGTCAATGTTGGGTGTCCTATCTTGTTGACAGCATATATTTCGTTTTGTTTTCATTCACCGTTAAACCCATCTTCTTGGCTTCCTTCTAAATATTCAAAAAAGCACCACTGACATCTAGCTTTGTTCGTCTGATTATGTCAATGTCGTCAGCGTAAGCGAGTAATTGGACGGACTTTTGAAAGATTGTGCCTCTAGTGTTGACGTGAGAGCTATGCACTATTCTTTCAAGAACGATGTTGAAGAAGTCGCATGACAGCGCGTCGCCGTCGCCTTGCCTAAAATCTTTTTTGACATCAAAGGTGTTGGTGAGGTCTTTGCTGACCTTGATGGAGCAGCATACATTCTCCATCGTCAGCCTGCACAAACCGACGAGTTTGGCAGAGGGATGCCAAAACTAGACATTAATCTATACCTATAGCTCGTCTCTATAGATGCTGTTATCCAGATCATTGGTTTCAGAGAAACCGAAGCAATATAAAAATGGGGCTGACAGTGGGTGGTTATAATTAAAATCATTGCCTTTACCTTCTCTCTGCTTAAGAGAAAAAACTGTGAAAATGTCATTTAAACCATTAGAGCCGTTTCCGAGAAACCAATTACAAGATTTGTTTGTTTGTAATAAATTAATATAATATCATTCAAAACGTGTTTTTTTCTACTACCTTAGGGTATCTTACTACCGAGGGTATCGGTAAATTTCGGTCCATAAAGTACGGTATTGGCTGGGTATTGTCTCGGTATCGTTTCAGATGCCTTGGAGCTGGTACCGTCTCGGTATCGTTTTGGTTTCCGATACCGACACCAAACGATACCGGGATATTTCTGGTATCACGATATATCGTGGCTAGCGTCAGCCACCATCTTGGAACACGCCATTTTTCAAATATCTCGTGAACCGTGCGTCGCGTCGTACGAAAAAATCGTTAATTTTCTTGATAGCTAATACTCCATTCTTTGTTGTTGTTTTCGTGAACATTTTTTGAAAAATTCAATTTTAAAGTCAATTTGAAAGAAGTTATGAATTTTTTTCAAACTGATTTTTGTCAAAAATATATTGAAAATCAAAGAATGGAATATTAGCTTTCAGAAAAGTTAATTAATTTTTTCGTTCAATGCACGGTTCACGAGATACTTGATAAAACGCGTTTTCCAAGACGGTAGCTGACGCTACTTACTTACTTACTTACTTAAGGTGGCGCTACAGTCTGGGGTGGACCAGGGCCTCAACCAACAAGCTTCTTCCAGCCGGCTCGGTTTTTAGCTAGCTGTCTCCAGTTTCGCACGCCAAGTTGGTTGAGGTCCTCTTCCACTTGCGTGCGCCACCTTTTACGCTGTCCACCTCTACTGCGTTGTCTCACAGGGTTGGATTGGATTCAAAGACTTTCCGGGCTGGAGCATTGGTGTCCATTCGATCGCTCTAGATGACCCAGCCATCTTAGTCGTTGGCGTTTCACTTTTGTGGCTAGGTCGGTGTCGCTGTACAGCCCATACAGTTCGTTGTTGTATCTTCTCCTCCATTCCCCATCTATGCAGACGGGACCAAAAATCACGCGGAGAATTTTCCTCTCAAAACAGCCTAACGCGTTCTCATCCACCGTTAGCAGTGTCCATGCCTCTGCACCATACATCAGGACCGGGATGATAAGCGTCTTATACAGGGACAGGTTAGTTGCTCGAGAGAGGGCTTTGCTTCTCAATTGCCTTCTTAGCCCGAAGAAACAGCGATTGGCAAGAGTAATTCTTCGTTTGATCTCAGCACTGGTATCGTTCGCTGAGTTTATAGCGGATCCCAGGTAGACAAAGTCTCTGACCACCTCAAAATTATAGCTGTCTATAGTGACGTTCTGTCCTAGACGTCGGTGTTGGGTGTCCTTTATTGTTGACAGCATATATTTCGTTTTGCTTTCATTCACCGTTAATCCCATCTTCTTGGCTTCCTTCTCAATGCTCACAAAAGCACCACTGACATCACGCTTTGTTCGTCCTATTATGTCAATGTCATCAGAGTAAAGCGAGTAATTGGACGGACTTTTGAAAGATTGTGCCTCTAGTGTTGACGTGAGAGTTTTGCACTATTCTTTCAAGAACGATGTTGATGAAGTCGCATGACAGCGCGTTGCCGTCGCCTTGCCTAAAACCTTTTTTGACATCAAAGGTGTCGGTGAGGTCTTTGCCGACCTTGATGGAGCAGCATACATTCTCCATTGTCATCCTGCACAAACGGACGAACACAAACTAGACATTGCTCTATACAGCTCATCTCTATAGATGCTGTCATACGCGGCCTTAAAATCTATGAAAAGGTGGTGGGTATCGATTTGAAACTTCTGGGTTTTCTCCAGGATCTGCCGTAGTGTGAATATTTGGTCGATGGTGGACTTCCCTGGCCTAAAGCCACACTGATATGGACCTATCAGGTTGTTGACAAATGGCTTCAGGCGTTCATAAAGTACGGCAGAGAAGATCTTGTAGGCGATATTAAGAAGACTGATGCCTCTGTAGTTGGTGCAGTCCAGAGGATCGCCTTTCTTGAGGATCGGGCAAACAATGCTGAGGTTCCATTCATCGGGCATGCTTTCCTCCGACCATATTTTACAGATGAGCTGGTGCATACTCCTAACCAATTCATCGCCAGCCGCTTTGAATAGTTCAGCCGCAAGGCCATCAGCTCCAGCAGCTTTATTGGACTTAAGTTTAGATATGGCTATCCTCACTTCGTCAAGATCGGGTGGACGGAATTGTTGGCCTACGTCGGCCAAGTTGAATGGTGTAATTTGCATGTTAGCGGAATTCGGTTCGTCATCGCCGTTATACAATTTGCAGAAATGATTTTTCCATATCCTCAGCACCGACTGCGATTCCACCACGATGTTCCCCTGATCGTCTTTGCAGGCTTCGGTTCGGGCCTTGTAACCTTGGGAGGTTCTTTTTACTTTTTGGTAAAACTTCCGAACTTCATTCCTGCAGTGGCATCTCTCTAACTCCTCGATCGCGCGCTTCTCATGCTCTTTCTTCTTGCTTCTAAGAAGCTTGTGTTCCTCTCTCCTCAGCTCTGGTCCTTCTATGCAGCGCCGCTTTGTATGCCTGTTGTTTGGCTGCATGTACTTGCCGGCATTCTTCGTCGAACCAGAGGTTTTGCTGTGGTGGTCGTGCAAAGCCTAGCACTTCAGAGGCGGCATCTCTGATGGCTTCCTGGCAGTTTTTCCGCTGGTTCTCGATGTTTGCAGTTGGCGGCAAAGGACTAGTTAAGAGGGCACGAGAGACTCGATCGGAAAAGGACCTGGTGATTTCTTGCGACTGTAGCCGTCCGACGTCAAACTTTCTCACAGTATTTCCCTGTTTTGGCTTTGGTCTGGATATCCGTAGCATTACCTTTGCTACAACGAGGTAGTGGTCCGAGTCAACGTTGGCTCCTCGGAACGTTCGGACATTCTTAATACTGGAGGAGTGCCTTGCGTCGATCGCAATGTGGTCAATTTGGTTGGTGGTTGATTGACCAGGAATTCGCCATGTCCCCTTGTGTATATCGAGATGCGGGAACTGCGTACTAGCTACCACAACGTTTCGCCCCGCAGCAAAGTCGATTAGCCTGAGTCCGTTATCAGAGGTGGTGTCGTGCAGGCTGTATCTTCCGATTGTGCCACCAAAGACATCTTCTCTTCCTAGTTTGGCATTAAAATCACCCAAGACAATTTTAATGTCATAGCTAGGGCATTACTCATATGTCTTGTCCAGGAGCTCGTAGAACTCGTCCTTGGTGTCGTCATCTTTCTCCTCTGTGGGGGCATGCGCGCATATCAGGCTGATGTTGACGAATTTAGCCTTGATGCGAATTGTCGTGAGGTGCTCGTTCACATAAAGTCACAAAGTCTGCCTCTAACGACGAATCCACATCCAAAGAGACGCTGCCCTTATGGTCGGTAACAGTCACCGTAGTAGATATCGCAGTCTTTCAGTTTTCTCTTGCCCGGCCCATCCCATCGCACTTCTTGGATGGCGGTGATGTCTGCTTTGTAGCAGTCTAGGGCCTCCGCTAAATGTTCGGCTGCACGTGGTCTATAGAGAGGCGGTAGCTGACGCTAGCGCCCTCTCGCTCCGACAACTTGGACTTACATCGAGGGGACACCCCTGAACATATTCCATCAAGAAAATAAGTTCTGTAATGCATAAATTGCAGAAAAAGTAGCCGGCTCTTGGCATATTAGTTTTTCAATACATTTTGAATGGATCATTATCCAATTTGATATGAAAGTTAAACAGTTATTTTATAAATAAAAAAAAGGTGAATTACGATGAAAAATACTGTTATAAATTTCAAGTTGGCTATGGTGGAGTTTTTATATTGAAAATTTGCATTGTGGGTTTTACTGGTTTTAGTGTTTATCAAAAATGTATGCATGGGGGGGGGGGAAAACTTTGGGCACACGATATTTTTTTGCCGTGTCCTAACCTACATGCATCGTGGTACTTTATGTTGTATCTATGCGAATCACCCTGTACATACATACATATCTAGCTTCAAAAATATTAAAATTTATTTTTCAAAAGGCAGTACAAATCTTCATATATACGTACCTACAAACATACATAATTTAACCCTTGTCTAATCCTTTCATGATCCTTGTCTCTTAAATTCCTTTGAAGTGATTGATTGATTCCTTGTCATTTTACTTTTCAGGAATCTTCCTCTTTTTATACGAAGTGATATTTTTGAGAAATTCCCTTTAAACACCTTCAATGTTATATGCAAATATTTTTCCCTCTATACCTTTTGATAATCTGTAGGCGTTTTGTCTTGTGAGTTAAATATTCTTAGGAACCTATAGGTAGATACCCCAAATCTTATGTTATAAACATTATTCTCAAATTTGTACTTTTGTTTCTTTTTTATTTAATTTTAAATAGATAAATTTCGTCAGAGACGGTCTTCGTTCTCACCCTTCGGTTCGGGAAAACAAGAACCCTTAATTGTGGTCGAAGAATCTGGTGCCACAGAAGAAGATGAACAAAGTAGTTCGGGAACGCCAACATATCGAGCAAGTTTGGACATTGATTCACCAGTAAATCCATACCTACTATCACCATGGAGAGATCCACGGGAAAGTCGAAAACATTCCTTACCCTCACAACAGGTAACAGAAGGCATCACAGCGAGTCAAGTGCGTCGACTTTCAGAAAGAGGCGGAGAAGGCTCCGGACCTTCGCCCAATGAAGCCGCATTTTTGGCTACCCTGTCACAGTCGAAAGCACCATCAGGCCGACGGCATTCGGTTGTTACAATATCAAAAATTCCTGCAGCTATTTTCGGCCGAAGTAGAAGGGAATCTGTAGCGGCATTTCCTTTACCAACCAGGTGAGTTGTATTTTGTTATCTCTAGAGAACAGGGTGATAACAATAATTATCTGTTTAAATTTTATTTGTATTTTCAAAAAGTGTCAAAATTTTTGTCTAAATATTAATTAATTCAACATTCACATTGCTCATTGCAACTGATTTCCAAGAAGAAAACAAAGATGTGATTAACATAAAATCTTATGAGACTTTCGTGAAAACAGGATTTGCATGATAATCCTATTTCCGCAAAAAGCCCCATTTGGTTTTATGTGATTCACATCTTTGTGGTTTAACTGTGGGAAATCTTATTTTCCATTAAATGTTTTCCATATTCAGAAAATTCATATCGTAATGTCTTCCCGAGTTGGTAATAAAATTCACTTTTTGTTTTTTATTTAAAAATTGCGTTAGTACTTTTTATGTATTAAAATGTTCCGACGGGAATGAAATTTGAATCAAAATTCTTTATTTTATCCATTATTAAGTATGATTCATTAAATTATATTTAAGTTCGATTAAAAGCATATGACATCCTTGGCTTCTATGCCATTTCTGGATGAAGCGCATCCTTTCAGACTCAACAGAGTCACTTTTTTCATGATTTCTTTCAAGGTCTGAATCGATTTTTTTTTAAGCGTGCAATTTACAGTCAAGGGATTTTGGCTACCTTCTGGCGGGCTTATAATGTTTTATCATATTGCGGGTGCTTAAGAGGGTTGAAAAGGATTTAAAAGAAGACACAGATGAATATAATAGAATTTGAGTTGAAATGGGTGGAAAATATCAAATTTGGTAGATTATTTCACATACGTGCTGTGCGGCTAAAGAAAAAACATCCATCATCCATATTTAAACATATGTACTAGAGCTCCCTATTACACGGATATCTAAGAACACGGATACACGTGTTCTTAGGAGATCCGGATTTGAATCCGTGTAATTATAAGAACACGGATAACCGTGTATCCGTGTATTCGTGTATTGGCGTATCCGTGTATCCGTGTATTCGTGTATCCGTGTATCCGTGTACCCGTGTATCCGTGTATTCGGATACCCGTGTATCCGTGTATCCGTGTATTTTAAAATCCGTGTTCCTATAGTTTCTATTTAATTTTAAACAATGCAAAAGGAAATAGATTTGAAGAAAACAGACATTTCTCATGGAATTATGGTGTACATACGATGTTTTTAAATGAAGTTCGTTAAGTTAATGTAAGTAAGTTGTATCCTATTCAATTTGAATTTTTTCAATAAAAGGAAGATAAGCTGATCTACAGACTATACCAGAACGAGAAACATGCGTAAATTCGAACCCTGACGAAATTATTTAAAATTTATCTGAGAGAAAATTTCCAAACTAAAAATTTTGAACAATAAATCATTTTCATATAGGTGTTAACAATAAATCATTGTTTTTTTTCAAAGTTATTTTTCTCAAAATACAGGGTGTCCTGTAAATAATGGATAACCTTATAACTGGTTGAAGCAGGCCTTATGACCTTTCCAGAAAAAAATATAAAAAAATATTTTCCCAGTGGTTACTATGTTATGATGTTTTTTCCAAAAGTTGTTAACAAGGGGTTGGGTACGAAATCCCGCATCACAAAATCCCGATTCACAAAATCCCGATTCACAAAATCCCGATTCACAAAATCCCGAATCACGAAATCCCGACTTTTCTACTACTTTGCGATGGAGCATACAATTGTATCTTTCCATACGAATTAGTGCCTTGATTGAATGAGAATCAACAGGAACGAAGTTTCCTACTATTTCGCTCATTTTTCAGTACGCAAACGACTTCCCATTATTTTGAATTTGATATTCTCTGTTTTGGTCCCTTGAAAAAATGAGAATCGACGAGAACGAAGCATACCTATAAGTCGACAGCAAGTAGTATATAAGGAAATGTGATTCCGCATTAAATTTCGCGACGGTGTTGGTGGTCTGTCTAAATCTGGACCGAGGACTATGGTCTGGATTTGGATGGACGACGATAGTAGGTATGCAGGAGGAGGGTTTGGAGGTGGGTCTGGAGCTGGGACAAAAGATAAATTTTTTTTTTTGAAAATTTCATTAAAAAAAAAACTTTTTGTAAATATTTTTTTACAAAACAAAAAAAAAAAAAAATACTTGCGCTGGCACTTCCTAGATCACAAATATGCATTTTATAAGTCGCTAGGATGCTTAGTTTAGCCGCAAATCAAGTTTAAAGATGTAAACTTTGATGCCTCTAGGACGCTTAGTTAAGCCGCAAATGGCGTTTAAATATTTAAGTTTTTGTATCGTATAATTGAGAGCCAATTTCAAGTTTTCTTGGGCAAAAGTACCTTGGTAGGCGAATAAACGCGATTAAACAGTAAGATATGTATGGGTACGGTGACCATCCGTCCCGGTTCTCCCGGGATTGTCCCGTATTTCTATAGCCTGTCCCGGTTTATTTTTTAAGAAACCCGGGACGTACAAGTGTCCCGTATTCAGGTACTTATAGATTATTTGTCCCGTATTAGCACATTCTCTATGCAACGTTACGTTAATCCTTATTCATAAAATATTTTCCGACTCATTTTATTTACAATACTCTTGTATCAAAAAGAGCACGATAAAGATAAATCTATTACGTTTAAATGTCTAACAAAAATATCCGTATGTAGTCACTATTCTATTTAACTCAGAGTTAACTCTGCACTGAAAAACTGGGCCTTATTTAAATAATGAAATTAAAAACTTTAAGTTTATTTTTTTTTTAAGTTTTTAGTTATAAGACATTATAATTTATGTTAATGTTCGTTTTTTTTCAGTTATTATGTTTTTCTTTAATATTTATTTTAGATGTTACATAAAAATGATTGAAAAGTCATGCTGCCTCCCTGCAACCCCCCTGTCTGAGCTCACTATAGCATTTGGGGTGGGGTCGAGGTTGGGTGCATACAAAGTTCTTTTGCATTTATAAGTCGCTAGGACGCTTAGTTTAACGTTTAACCGCAAATCAATTTTTAAGGGTGTCAACTTTGATACCTCTCGGACGCTTAGCTTAGCCGCAAATCGCGTTTAAAGATAAAAGTTGATTTTTCATATAATGCGATGCATCAAATGAAAGGTGGCCTTCTTAAATTATGAATATGACGCTCATAGCGAGTTTCTTTGCCAATGTCAATTTTTCTTGAGCAACAGTACCTTGCCTGGCCCGCTTCGCGGGTTCTCAGGATTTTAACCCTCCTTTTTGGGTCCTCTGTCCCGATCACGCAACTCCGTTGCTCCGCAACGGCAGGCGCCAATGTCAAGTTTTCTCGAGCAACAGTACCTATCATTCATATTTCGATGACAATTGAAAAACGAAAAATAAGCTGAGAAAAGTTTAATTTTTGATTGAAATTTTCAAAAAAAAAATATTTTCATTCATATTTCGAAGAAAAGTTGAAAAACGAAAAAAAAAGTTGAGAAAAGTTCAATTTTTCATTGAAATTTTCTTCAAAAAAATCTTGCTTTTTCAAAAAATTTCCAAAAAAAGTAGAAAAAGTTAATATTTTTTTATAAAATAAGATTAGAAAAAAAGTATTTTTTTTCTAAATTTTACAAAAAAAAAGTCGAAAATGTGCTTGCATGTAGTTGGCCCACCAACTATGGAGGTGAGCAAAACTGAAAATGGCAATCGTATGGACATCGTTTGTACACGTTTGTACAACTTTTAGAATAATTTGTACACTCACCGTTTTTTTTATAGAGACACTTCAAAAAATAAAACGGAAGTTGGCCCACCAACTATAACGCTAGAAAAATCTGAAAATGCAGTTCGATTTATAATCGTTTGTACACGTTTGTCTTTTTTTTGTTTAGTTTTTACACTTCGCAAAAAATTTTTACCAAAATTTTTTTTTGAAAAACTTTTTATAAAATTTTTGAAAAGTATGCAATCGTTTGTAAATTTTCTATAAAAATTTTCCACCGTGTTAATTTTTTTAAATTTTGCTTTATTTCTACTTTTAAATAATTATTCAAAATTTTGCGGCGAAAAAAAACATGTAGTTGGCCCACCAGCTATAACGCTCGAAAAACCTGGAAATGCAGTTCGATTGATAATCGTTTGTACAAGTTTGTCTTTTTTTTGTTTAGTTTTTACACTTCGCAAAAATGTTTTACCAAATTTTTTTTTTTGAAAAACTTTTTATAAAATTTTTGAAAAGTATGCAATCGTTTGTACATTTTCTATAAAAATTTTCCACCGTGTTAATTTTTTTAATTTTGCTTTATTTCTATTTTTAATTAATTATTCAAAATTTTGCGTCGAAAAAACATCTAGTTGGCCCACTATAACGCTCGAGGAAACCTGGAAATGCAGTTCGATATAATATATAATCGTTTGTGCACGTTTGTTTTTTTTTTTTTTAGTTTGCCATCATTTGTATACCTATTGTTTGTATTAATTATCCACCGTTCAAATCAAGTCAAGTCAAAAATAATCATACTATGTAGATGGTCACTTCTCCCTATATATTTATAGGTACCTACATATGTAGTATAAGTATGTATAGTTAAAATAGAACAATTCAATTTATTTTGGACAAAAAACTCATCCAGCAAAGAATTCAGTTACTATTAAAGTAATAAAATGTGTCTTATCCAAAAAATAATAAGTACATAAGTATTTAGTTATTCTTCTAGTTTTGTTTTGCATTCGGCAAAACGCTTTTCATTATTGAACTACCTACCTACCTACAATGAATCAATTTTATTAGTTTCCAATCTATTTATGCAGAAAAAACATTGAAGTGTCGGTGTGATCTGAGATCAAATGGTTCTTTATTGACCTTTATGAGGTTAGAGATCAAAGGACAAGGACTCTTTAAACAAAGAAAAAATGCATTAATTCTACCTATATATGTACATAGGTATTGTACAATGTACATACGAGTTTATTATTTATTAATAAATTTAGATTTTTTAACCTAGATAGGTACTTGTTTTGTGATCATTTGGACAAAATAATCAATATAATTATAATTGAGGCAGTGAGAGCCATAGTGGCCTAACTGCAATTTTATCGAAATTGAGTTTTTACAAAAATTGAATCTGTATACAGGGTGTCCCGTAATGAGTGGATAATACTGCAACGGGTGATAGCAGGCCTTATGACTGCTCAGAAAAAAAATATTTTTCTTGTGGTCTCCATGGTATAATTTATTTTGAAAAAATGTTAAAAAATTCAGGGTCTCCTAAAATACCTAATTACAACCGCCACCCATAAAAGATTCTTATTATTTTTTTATTTTTATAATATTCTTGAATAACCGTTCTAAATGATGGGTAGTAAATTTTAACACCAGCTGATGCATTTTTTGTGTTATAATTTTTTAAAATTATTTTTTTATTCAAAAATAATTCAATATTTTTTTTCACCAAAGTTTGAAAAATAATAAAGAGAAAAAAAATGTACGAGAACATAAATGGCAAATTTGATTAAAATTGGCCTGTTTAATGTACTTTCCAAAATAGTATAACACATGTTTGTGTCTACAACCATAACCAATAAAATTGGCATTTAATCTACTAAAGTAGTTTTTTAACATTTTATCAGATGAAATTAAGTTACAAAGTTAAGTAAACACTACGACGACGAATGAATAACTCATATTGTTTTTTTAATTTTTATTGCATTTAAAAATAACCGTTCTTAAATAAAGGCAGTAACATTTAGCACTAGTTGCTGGATTTTTTTTTATAATGTTTTTAAATATTTTTTTAATAAAAAAAATGATTAAATATTTATTTTCATCAAAGTTTGATGACAACAAAAATTGAGTTGTAAAGAAAAGTCAATAGATATACCAGTGTCACTATTATGTTTGGTAAATTCACTAACTAAAATAATAGTATGCACTTTCAAAAAGCTTTTGATTAAGGTATGGGAAATGCGATAAATAAAAACAATAGTATTCAAAATTATGATTTATTTGTATTTTTAAATAAATTTATATAAAGTGTTCAAACTGTCCCCCATTCACTGTGGTACAGGCTCTGCACCTTCTAATGAAGGACCTCTCAATAAAACGAGCATATTGGCGCTCATTTATTTTCATCACAGCGTCTTGAACACGACGACGCAGTTCCGTAATGGATGTAATTGGTTTAGTATTAACCATTTCTTTCAGGCACCCCCAGTAGAAAAAGTCCAAAGGGCGCAGACGGCCTATCCACCTGTTGGGAAACGTTCGATTCAAATACCCCCTTAAATTTACAGCATAATGAGCAGGACATCCATCGTTTTGAAGCCACATTGAATTCCTAAGCTCCTCGGGCACTTGCAGCTGCGTTAGCGCTTCCTCTGGCATTCCCCGTATATTAAATGCATATTTTATACGTTATGTAATGACAGAGAATTGACAATATTTGCAAATATTACTTCTTATGCATTTTAATGCCTATTTTATTACAAGTCAATTTTGATTTGAGAAAGTGTTAAAAATCTTATCTAGTAAATTAAAAGCCAATTTAATGTGTTATTGCAGTGCCTAGATAGAAGCTTGTGATTTACCATTTGGGAAAGTACATTAAAAGGAGATTTTTTTAACATTATTTGCCATGAAAGTTTTCAGTTTTTGTCTTTTTTATCAACTTACAAACTTTGATGAAAATAAATATTTAATCCTTTTTTTTATTAAAAAATTATTTAAAAACATTATAAAAAAAAAATCCAGCAACTAGTGCTAAATGTTACTGCCTTTATTTAAGAACAAGGCAATAAAAATTAAAAAAACAATATGAGTTATTCATTCGTCGTCGTAGTGTTTACTTAACTTTGTAACTTAATTTCATCTGATAAAATGTTAAAAAACTACTTTAGTAGATTAAATGCCAATTTTATTGGTTATGGTTGTAGACACAAACATGTGTTATACTATTTTGGAAAGTACATTAAACAGGCCAATTTTAATCAAATTTGCCATTTATGTTCTCGTACATTTTTTTTCTCTTTATTATTTTTCAAACTTTGGTGAAAAAAAATATTGAATTATTTTTGAATAAAAAAATAATTTTAAAAAATTATAACACAAAAAATGCATCAGCTGGTGTTAAAATTTACTACCCATCATTTAGAACGGTTATTCAAGAATATTATAAAAATAAAAAATAATAAGAATCTTTTATGGGTGGCGGTTGTAATTAGGTATTTTAGGAGACCCTGAATTTTTTAACATTTTTTCAAAATAAATTATACCATGGAGACCACAAGAAAAATATTTTTTTTCTGAGCAGTCATAAGGCCTGCTATCACCCGTTGCAGTATTATCCACTCATTACGGGACACCCTGTATACAGATTCAATTTTTGTAAAAACTCAATTTCGATAAAATTGCAGTTAGGCCACTATGGCTCTCACTGCCTCAATTATAATTATATTGATTATTTTGTCCAAATGATCACAAAACAAGTACCTATCTAGGTTAAAAAATCTAAATTTATTAATAAATAATAAACTCGTATGTACATTGTACAATACCTATGTACATATATAGGTAGAATTAATGCATTTTTTCTTTGTTTAAAGAGTCCTTGTCCTTTGATCTCTAACCTCATAAAGGTCAATAAAGAACCATTTGATCTCAGATCACACCGACACTTCAATGTTTTTTCTGCATAAATAGATTGGAAACTAATAAAATTGATTCATTGTAGGTAGGTAGGTAGTTCAATAATGAAAAGCGTTTTGCCGAATGCAAAACAAAACTAGAAGAATAACTAAATACTTATGTACTTATTATTTTTTGGATAAGACACATTTTATTACTTTAATAGTAACTGAATTCTTTGCTGGATGAGTTTTTTGTCCAAAATAAATTGAATTGTTCTATTTTAACTATACATACTTATACTACATATGTAGGTACCTATAAATATATAGGGAGAAGTGACCATCTACATAGTATGATTATTTTTGACTTGACTTGATTTGAACGGTGGATAATTAATACAAACAATAGGTATACAAATGATGGCAAACTAAAAAAAAAAAAAACAAACGTGCACAAACGATTATATATTATATCGAACTGCATTTCCAGGTTTCCTCGAGCGTTATAGTGGGCCAACTAGATGTTTTTTCGACGCAAAATTTTGAATAATTAATTAAAAATAGAAATAAAGCAAAATTAAAAAAATTAACACGGTGGAAAATTTTTATAGAAAATGTACAAACGATTGCATACTTTTCAAAAATTTTATAAAAAGTTTTTCAAAAAAAAAAATTTGGTAAAACATTTTTGCGAAGTGTAAAAACTAAACAAAAAAAAGACAAACTTGTACAAACGATTATCAATCGAACTGCATTTCCAGGTTTTTCGAGCGTTATAGCTGGTGGGCCAACTACATGTTTTTTTTCGCCGCAAAATTTTGAATAATTATTTAAAAGTAGAAATAAAGCAAAATTTAAAAAAATTAACACGGTGGAAAATTTTTATAGAAAATTTACAAACGATTGCATACTTTTCAAAAATTTTATAAAAAGTTTTTCAAAAAAAAATTTTGGTAAAAATTTTTTGCGAAGTGTAAAAACTAAACAAAAAAAAGACAAACGTGTACAAACGATTATCAATCGAACTGCATTTCCAGATTTTTCGAGCGTTATAGTTGGTGGGCCAACTTCCGTTTTATTTTTTGAAGTGTCTCTATAAAAAAAAACGGTGAGTGTACAAATTATTCTAAAAGTTGTACAAACGTGTACAAACGATGTACAAACGATTGCCATTTTCATTTTTGCTCAACTCCATAGTTGGTGGGCCAACTACATGCAAGCCGAAAATGTTTATATTTCTTTATAATTTTTTGAAAAAAACTATTTGCCAATAGTTTATACAAAACCAAAAACGAATCCGAGTGTATTAAGGATCCGTGTATTAAGATTCCATGTATTAAAAGTCCGTGTATTAAGAATCCGTGTATTAAGAATCCGTGTATTCGGAATCCGTGTATTAAGAATCCGTGTGTTAAGAATCCGGATATCCGGATACACGGATTTTTGTTTGCGAATAGTAAAAACACGGATTCCGTGTATCCGTGTTTTACAAATACACGTACAGAATCGTAGGCTCTAATATGTACAAAGTTGGGCTAAGGTCTTAACTGCTAAACATATTACTGGCCAAGGAGAGTTGCTTGCAAGAAAGAGAACACAAGAACACTGTTTGTAAACTTATTTAGAAAAGAAAAGACAGACATAATTTCATCGGCAGTTTGAGTCAGGATTTAAGCCATCCCTATTATAGCAGTTATAGCAGATTAAAGCAGATTTATATAATTCGTGATCTATTCGAAGCCATAGCTACGGTAGGGCATTGTGGGGCAATTACCTTAAAATACCAATGCCCTTCTTTAAAAATACCATCAACCGTCGGTACGATTTTCCACATTTTCTTACAAAAAAGAAATTAATTTGAAGGAAGGTCATCTTTTCGTCGCAAGTTGATATAACCGAGGAGTGTGTTTCTTAAAAAAGTGTTAGATAATGTAATTTGTAACAATTTTTCTATAAACAACTTTTTTCCAAGCCCACTTTTTGGGGCGTTTTTATCTTAAATATAGTTTTTTGACTAATTTGTATGAAAACAAAACGAATTGGCATATTAACAGGCTGAGAACACAACATGATGCTAAATATTTGCCCTGCCCACAAAATTTCTTTTTTTTTTATCGTTTCCTTAAAAAAATATTAAAGAGATCATCATCATTGTGTCCTGGATCTCCGGCTGGGGCATAGGGCGTCAACAAAACGGAAAGGTGTATTGGTATGAAGTTGTACCTATTAAAACTAACAAAATTTAACACTCTTTTTTGTAAGCGATAGTCAAGAAGGTGGATTGAAAATAGTACTGCAAAGATCTGGCTCAAAAAAAACATTCATGTAGGTTTTCCCGTAATTTGGGGCAAGGATTTGAAATCCCATACAAAAATGTCATTACATTTTTTTTTTTGCGGAGTCTTAAGACCAAATAGGTGTTTTTGAAGTTTCGCACGTATTTTTAGCAGCTAATTTGTATTGTATTCAATACACGATGGTTCAGTGTAAAATATGTATGACAGGGAAGAACAAGGGAACACAAAATTTTTTCTTAACTGAATTTATTATCTCACTTCAAAAGAGACCGATTTGAAAAATTCGCGCAAAAAAAAAAAGATTCCCAACGATCACAATTTGGGCAATTCCATGGTAAATCACATTACATTTGGGAAAGTTTTACGAGTTTTTTAATTAAAATTTTCATACTTGTATAAATATAAATGAAACAAAATATTTAATCCACAAATGGTAGTGATTTGGATTTCTGGGACAAAATGAAATTCTCGGGAAAAATAAATTCTTTCATAGTAAACAAAATACTAGAAACATGTTGGTAACTCATGTTACCATTTTCGGACACGGGTTTTGTTGCAGGACTCTGCACATTTTCTTAAAATTAAATAAACCAATAAAGCTTAACTGATGGTTTGTTAAATTAGGTACAAACATTTATCAGCATGTTTATAACTGTACAGAAAATATAAATTACTGACATTTTTGTAAACGAATTTAATAAAATACGTGGTAACTCACGTTACAAAAAGTCGGTAACTCATGTTATTTCACGTTTTCAATTTAAAAATTTAAATATAATAATAGGCCTTTTATCTTTTCATTTTGTTTTCAGCAATATGATTATATTACTTGCAGGAGATTTTGCAAATATTATTTTAAAACTTTCCAATAATAAACAATAAGCGAGTAAATTCTGTTTTTCTATCTTCATGTGACATGTCAATTTTTTCATGGAATTACCCATTTTTTTTTTTTTTTTCTAAAATTTAATTTGTTTTTATATGCTCAGAAGAAGAAGGAAGAGGAGGGCTAAGAATAATCATTTTTGAAGTATGCTCATTTTTTGCTTCAAAATTACTGAAATTTTATATCCAGAAACTAATTTCATAAAAAATCCTGATTCGTCTATTACTTGATCAAACTGCACTGTCAAAAATCGTGTTGAGAAAATGATTTTGGTGCACAGTGCACCGCGTATTTGCGTCTGTACACGTCTGTGCGTCAATGTGTCAACTGATGTACATCGATCTAGATGCTAGATCCTTATAGTGTTTATCAATTCAAATTTGGTAAAGAACATTTTAATGTCCTAGAGGAGAAACTCAAATATTTGTCGCACCTCATTTGGAAGCACAATTTTTTATATTTTCTCAAATATTCTCAAAGACTAGGATTTTGTTTAAAATTCGTACCTGTTGCAATTGTCTTATTTTCGGTTTGATTCTGCTATATATTTCTTTGATTATTACTCGAACAATTTTAGTCCTGTGAAGTTAGCAAAAAAATTGTTTAAAATTGAATAAGTGAGAGTTCCCGGTAGCAAACAAAGAGTTCTAGAGTTCCTCATACTTTTTTTCAATAGTTCTGGCGAATGAGTGTTCACGCAGCAAGGACTTTTTTGAGAAAAAGAGTTCTGAGCATGTTTTTCGCCTTCAAATCAAGAGTTCTAGAGTTCCTGATGGGTTTTAGAAAGAATTCTACAAAATTGGAAAAGTAAGGGCAATTTAAGGTGTCCATTGACATAGAACAAACATTTTCAAAATCATGACATAAAACCAAGACCATCCGGCGGTTACCAACCTGGAGGTATAGTAAGCACTTGATGTGTAGGAAAAGATACAGCTCGAGGCCCAATATAATTTAATATTGTGTGTTTTATTTAGGCTTATTTCATAGTTATTTTTTTAAAGCAATTAAAAGACTTATCCATTAATTAAAAAACTAATGATCTTATTTGAATTCATTTAAATAAAACACACACTATTAAAATTAATTAATTAAGCAGTTTTGTTTAAGTTTAAATCTCAATTAACCTTTCTGCGTATTTACATCATTGATAACTGTTTTCGTTAAGGAGCCGTACTCGTTTGAAGATTGAAGTTGTAAATTTGGGGTGGGTCAAATAAGCTGTGTATATAAATGTATGTGAAATGCACTTAATGTACCTTTGAATGTTTAAACTAATATTTTTGTATTCTTCTATTCTAGTTTTTAATGTTTTTATTACTAATTGTGTACTGAAATTAAAAAAAATGATATGTATCTTACTAATATTATAAATGTGAAAGTTTGTTTGTTTGTATGTTTGGTAGTCAATCACGCTCATATGGCTGGACAGATTTGTTTCAAATTTTGAGTGGACAGCTATTATGTATTGGAATAAGCTATAGGATACTTTTTTTAATGATATGAAACAAAAAAAAAAAAAAAACAAACAAATATTTGGTACCAAAACAACTTCGCGTTATACAAGAAAAATAATAAATCGGATGATTTTTAAACAAATCAATCAAACTTTGAATATTACTTTCAAAAATAAAATATAAAAAATTATTTTACAGTAAACTCCCTATTATCTGGAATTTAATCTAGGACCCGATTAACCGGGAAAAAGGCTCCTGTGGGGCTGACTATACCCTTAATTGAGCATCAGAGTTGAGTGAGGGGGTCGGACAGTGGTTCCAAAGAGGGAGTTCAAATCATTTGAAACGTCGAAGTGGGTTACCTATGGTCAGTGCCGTTCCCAGCCCGTAGAGCACCTGGGGCAAGCTCAGAGAACCCGCTTTTTCCCATACAAATGTTTAAACTTAAAAAAAAAAAAAATTGCATATTGTGAACCCGTCATTTTCGCCGTTTTTATACTGACTCCAATCACACTGAAAAAAGTTAGGGATTAGTTAAAGACTCGATTTATGTCTACTTTCTTGCCGAATTTTGAAAACCCGACATAAAATTGGAGAAAATATCGACTTTTATTGATATGTCGATATTTTTTCCAATTTACATACAAAAAAGTTGATACAAATCGACATTTTAAACAATTCACATTTTAACAGTCATCGTCTTTTTCGGTCGATTATTCTTGCGTGCCTTAAAGAACAACACTCTGCTTGAAACGATTGTACGGAATGAGAAAAATCGAATCAAAATCATAAATTCTTGACTGATTTTTCGACATGTGCTTATCAGTCATTGGATTTTGGAAATTGTAGACTCTGTTTTAAACACATGTTATTATTCAGCTTTAAACAGTTGCTTGGATTTTGATAGCCGGTGCTGAATGGTCATTGATGATAATCCAAAAGAAGTAAGTATTTTAATCAGATCAGAAGCGTGAGCTTGTAAACGTCATTCCGTTAAGTATGACGTGATCAAAATGTTCATGTAAAAATGTCGGTAAAATTTTGTTTGTATTTTTGGATCAGTCGGTCTTTTAACCAGTCAAAAATGGGTTTCAAGATTATAAAAATCGATCTTATGGAATCGATATACATATGTATATGGAGAATAGTAACATATATACATATATGTATATCGATGCGATATAAAGTCAACGTATCTTACCCAATCGATTTGAGTTGCTCGATAATGATAGGCAATAATAATTTTACTATTAAAGTTTTTAGTTATTTTACCTACTTGATAAGTTCGACGCACCAGCAGCCGGTGCGGCGACTTACATAGCATGGTGACACCTTTCACGGAACCACGCTCCCTTTGCGGTACGGCACCTTTTGTGGCAAGGCACCTGGGGCAACTGCCCCATTGACCCACCCCTTGGCACGGCCCTACAAAAAACTTGACAGCATATAATTTGTATGGTGATTTTGTAAAAAAATAATTATTGTAATGCTGTTTCGCGCCTTTAAAGAGTCTTAACACGCACAGAAAACCCAGTCCCGCTAACGCAACTTCGTTTCTCCGTTTAGGTTAGGGTATGCTTAATCCTTTGTATATAAACTTTATATACAAAGCTTAATCGTTGAGAAGGCGTCTATGTACAGATACTGGACAGAGCAAATGCTTTAAAGCGAAGTCTGAAAATAATGCTAAATGAATGTTGGATTTTTTTTTTTTTGTTATTTTTACAGGGCGAGTTTTATATTATTAATTTGTGATAGAAGATATTTTTTTTATAAAAGAAAGAGGTTGTGGTGGCCCAACGAAGTGGGTGGGAAACAGCTAGTTTTAAATAAAATAACAATGCAAAAAGATACATTTTTAATTCAAATATACTTATAGTCCAGTAAATAGAGAGGTTTTACCCTACAAAAGGTCGGGTAGTTCTAATTTTTTGATATGTTATATGGTATGGTTGGTAGATGAAAATTCCAAAATTCCTCAACCACGCCCCCTCCGCCCCCTTCAAAATCCTGGAAAAACTACAAAAAATCGGCACTTTTTCAGGTTTTTGCCTATAACTTCTTTCAGGAAAGAAGTTTGAGGAACATTTGTAGATAATAAGATTTCCTACAAATATGATCTGGAAAGTATTTTTGTAAAGCCACTACAAACGGCGCTATGAAGCTCCCAAAAAAGGCTAAAATTTTGTATTTTGTATAGGATTTTCAGTTTCTTCCCTCTTTACAGCACTATAACTCCTTAACCGTCATGCTTAGGGCAAAATTTTTCTTAATCAATCTTGTAGATAATTTAATTGGCTACCAATTACATGTAACTACAGTCAACATCCTCTAAGTCGAACTTCCCCGAAGTCGAATTTCCCTCTTACAAGAATTTTTTAACCATGTTTGTTGTATAGGTACTCCTCTCAAATTTAAAAATTTATTTATTTCTCTCTAAATCGAATTTTTGCAAAACTCTCTAACTCGAAATAATTTTGATATCCCATGAGAGTTTGACTTAAGGGAGTCGACTGTAATTTCATTTTGTGACCAATACAATCGGGAATCGGGTGAGTTTTGAGAAAGTGTTTTTATTCAAACGTTTTTACGAACTCTGTCTGTTTTATACAGTGTACTAGAGTCCCGTATAAATTTTATTACCGAATTTTATTACCATCAGAATCGACTGAAATATACATAGAGAGAGAGAGAGTCGGAAAACTTTAATAGACATCACGCATATTCTGAACCCGGTGTTTTAGTCGCTATTTTTTTTGAGGTAGTGCACAAAATTCCATAAAAACTAAACCACTATAGGTACTGGTTTGGATGAAATTTATAGACATGATAATTGACGAGATGAAAAACCAATACAATTAATTTCCACCCACTGCTGCTCCCACTTTTTCAAAACATAATATTTTCGGAAAAAATTATAAAAATTCGGGTGTTGTTCAGATGACCCATGAAGGGCCCAAACCACAAGTGCTCTGGTGATGGCTTACCCTCTAAACCAGAGGTGCAATCTTCTTAATTGCCTTCAACTTGGGATTCTGAAACTCAAAAGGCTGGAGAATTGTTTCCCACTCGCACAATCTATCTAAGCCATGTCGACGTATTTTGACTCTTTGGACTACATTGTCTTTTTGAGATCACGTTTGAGCCTTCTCCTCCAAAAATCCACCGAATAATACGAGTATTACCGAGAGTAGGAGTGTCTTGAGCTTAAGAAGAGTGTTGAACCTAATTGTTTGACAAACTGATTAATAGCAGTGGTTTCCAAAAGTATTTTTTTGTTGAATATACACATATGTATGTAGGTGTCATCCGTGGAGTAAATACGAGTAATGACCCCTAGATAAATGAAATTCTAAACTACTTCGAAGATGCTGCTAATAAAAGTGGTGTTTTGGCCTAGGTTATAAACATATGCTTTATATATTTCACCTGTTCTTCCATCACCATGAAGAAGTCCATAAAGACACAATGGAACACAAGATAGGACATTCTGTCTTCAGTGTTAACAGCTGCTGTATTCACTATCTGTTCCAGGTTCCAGGAGGTTAAAAAAGAGAAAAATGTTATCGGATTTCCTCGCCGAGTGCACTGTACATGTTTTGAACAGTTCGGGAAGCTATTCTCTAGTTGCACATTGCATTTGGCATATTGCACCTTGTGTTTTATAATGTCACGAGATAAATCTGGATCTTTTTTCTCGAGATCTCGAGCTCAGTTATCGCCATATAGAGCAATTGGCGATGAATATGCTTCCAAAAGCGGACTTGAAGCCAATGCAGAAGCTATGCGTCTCGACTTGAAGTTCATTGGTCATTTCCAGAATTTTCCTCAGGGTTTAGATTTTTGATCTTTTACTGGCTCATTTTAATGTCCTATATCATAAATACCTACAATTTGTATTCCAATGAGTAAGATGGATGACAAGACTTGCTCCGTATACAAACAACGTGGACATAATATGCATACATTCACCGATTGTATTGGTCACAAAATGAAAATACAGTCGACTCCCTCTAAGTCGAACTCTCACGGAATATCAAAATTATTTCGAGTTAGAGAGTTTGGCAATAAATCGATTTAGAGAGAAATAAAAAAGTTTGGAAATTTGAGAGGAGTATACAACAAACATGGTGAAAAAATTCTTGTTAGAGGGATATTCGACTTCGGGGGAGTTCGACTTAAAGGACGTTGACTGTAGTTGCATGAAATTGGTAGCCAATCAAATTATCTACAAGATTGATTATGAAAAATTTTGCCCTAAACTTGACGGTTAAGGAGTTATTGTACTGTAAAGAGGGAAGAAACTGAAAATCTTACAAAATACGAAATTTTAGCTTTTTTTGGGAGCTTCATAGCGCCGTTTGTAGTGGCTTTACAAAAATACTTTCAGATCATATTTGTAGGAAATCTTATTATCTACAAATGTTCTTCAAACTTCTTTCCGTAAAAATATACCGGAAAGAAGTTATAGGAAAAAAACTGAAAAAAGGGCCGATTTTTTGTAGTTTTTCCAGGATTTTGAAGGGGGCGGAGGGGGCGTGGTTGCGAAATTTTGGAATTTTCATCTACCAACCATACCATATAACATATCAAAAATTTTGAACTACCCGACCTTTTGTAGGGTAACCCCCCTATTTTGACCTCTGTTTACTTGACTATTACATGTGAAATATACAATGAGATAAAATGCTCCTGGGAATGATTATAAACTTCAGCAAAATGTCCGTATAAAAAATATATGTAGTATGTATATTTCTTATTTGTCTTTGTATAAACATTCAAATTGCGTAAAATAGCCGGAATAAAATAAAAAATAATGTTAACCAAGCTTATAAATAAGTAAATGGGGATGGCTTTGTTCATTTTTTGTCAAATTAAATGTTAGCTGTTTTTTTGTGATTATTATATCAAATGTCTCAAATTGCACAGTTCCTCTCATAAAGCGCAATAATAAATTTAACTTTCGTTGTTAAATTTAAATTCTTCAGACAAATACAAACAAATAAAAGAAGATATTTTTTTTTTGTCTAGCTTTTTCATCATCCTTGAGACCATACAGGATTTGAGGTCGATAGATTTTAAATTCCTGATGCCCAGCCACATACTCGTATATATTCTCCTTTCATGCTTTTTGTATTAAAAAGGATTGCTGCTATGTTTTAATTGCAAAAATTTAATTCGAGACACAAACCGCATTTTTTCTTACCGAAACATTCGACATACATAAACAAACTTGGATTAATACCCATCACACGTCAAAAGCATAGAAACATTTTTTTATAATATCTACCTATGTATATGTATTGTGTATATATGAATAGTATTGTGTAGATATAAAACTTATAATGTTGTGTGCGTGGTGTTTTATTTAACGAGAAGCTTTTAGAATAAAAAAAAAATAAATTAAATAACAAAATCCGCTTAGTTTCCTTATTTAATCCCTTTTGAGATAACATTTTACGAGAAAAAATAAATGTAGGTACCTTAGGTATACAATATCTACTCTTTTAACTTGAACTCAGATTTGGTTTTTTTTCTTGTTGAATGTTCCTTTAAAATCGGGATATGGTGGTGAGTTATAAAGGAAAGTTGGGAGATTGTATCTTGTTAAATTCATGTGATGTCGGTGGTGTTATACTTTCATATCGGATTATAAAAAATAAATAGTAGCGTAAATAAGTTGATATTTTGTTAAGAGAAACAAAATATTATTTTTTTTTTTCAGATAAGGGACACTCAGTTAATTAAGTTTAACAAATTTTAAGGTATATAAATCAAAACTCTACATACAAAAGTAAAAAAATCTTTATCCCTATCCAGGTGTTTTCTCTTTTAATTTAAATATTATCTCTTTTGAAAAAAGGGACGTAATAAGTTTAACACTCCAGTTAATGAATTTGGTAGAGTGGTAGAGTAAACGCTATAAATAAAGAATAATTGAGTGGTGAAATATTAGATGAAGGTCTAACTACAAGTCTTACATGGGAACAACATTTGCTATGCAAATAAATGAACCGCAGATATGTAGATAAATAACAGAAATAAATAAATAAATAAAAAAAAAAAGAAATAATAATAAGAAGAATGTAACAAAGTACATAAGTTGGAAACAACTAAATTAATTAAATACAATTATTCTGCTCTTTGTAACTGCTTTGTTGATCTGTTTTGATTCTGCTCATGACTGCTTTCCAACCAATATAACTAACCTTACATTACAGACATACCGAAATTTTATAATCATGTTAATTTGTATCTAATATTTCCTGCTAACGCAAACTAAAATTCTAATTTATATCCTGGAAGATTATTGCAAGAAACAGAGTTTTATTGTTCCTAAAAGATAAAGGATAATATTCATTTATTTTTATCTTTCAATAATTAAAAATAATCGTTTATTACCCTTAGTGTAGGTACATGGTATGCTGGATGCCGGTATTAATAATGCTAACGCTATACTGAATTTGATATGAAAATTTTGATAGTATCAATCATTAAATTGTGTCTTAGTTAAGGGGATGGTTTTTGTTTATATTTTAGTTACAGGTTTTTTTTCAAAAATCAAGAGAACTTTTTTAATTGCTTTTATTAACATTTCACCTTATTGGTCTTTACCTTTTTTTATTGTTACCTTCTTTCAGCCCATGAAATTATAAGACTTTCACTTTGAAAAAATTGCCTCACTGTGGAATTTTGATCGAGAGCTCTTATTTGACGTCGCGTGCTCGTCGTTAAACATTTTCTTTAAAGTAGGTAGGTAGGTAGAGGTACCCTAAATTTAAAATGGGACTTAAAAGGGGTGAAAGGATTTTCAAAATGTATTGATTATATGAAAAAAGGTATGTGAATCGGTTTTGAGTAGAATTACATTAACTTAAGCATCTTTCAATAGGACCACTAGAAGTTCTTTAAGGTTTTAGCGGCTATGTTATTTAGGCAATATCTGTCAAATTTGTAAAGAATTATTCAGAATAGTGTGTGAAAATTCACCATGGAAGGTTATAGGTGTGAACAATTTGTGACGATTGATGCTTGTGAATACGATCTGATTGCATTTACGGAAACTTGGATGCATGAACACATAATGACAGAAGAGTTGATAAATGTCTCCCGCTTTTCGGTATTTCGTCTTGATCGCTTTGATGTGGATAAAAAGCGTGGTGGCGGTGTGTTATTGGCTGTTCGACGTACTTTAATTGCTTCTGCTGTTGATATCGATATTAAATATGTTGAATCAAAATTAAATATTTATCAAATATGTGTGAAAATCCATTCGAACGATTCTTCAACTGATGATTTGCTAATTTTTCTCAGCTATATTCCACCTGGAAGTAGTTTATCTCTATATGAAAAACATTTGAATAATATTGAAAACACCATTTGTAAATACGAAAGCGAAAATTTGAATATTTGTGTACTTGGTGACTTCAATTTAGGTTCTTTAAACTGGATTCGTTGTAATGAAACTAAGATGCTTCCATTGCATTTATCATCTGACATCGAAACATCTGTTATTGATTATCTTTTTTCTATAAATTTAGTGCAAATTAATGACGTATTTAATTCCTTAAATAGATTGCTTGATCTTGTCTTCGTATCTGAAAATCTCAATGTAATCTTAGAGAATTGTTCTCCTTTTCTAAATAATTCAGTTCACCACAATGCTATTGGTTTTAGAGTAAAACATTACAATTTCAGAAATATTAATTCGTACATAAATGCAAACAATCAATATTATAAATTTAATGCAACCAATTTGAATAACTTGAACTTAGCTTTTAATAATGTAAATTGGGTCACTGAACTTCAGGAGATGTCGGTAAGTGAAATTTTTCATAAATTTTCGTTAATTTTTAAATGTAAACTGTATGAATATGTTCCACTTGTACGCAAACGTGTAAATTCCCATCCTCCTTGGTATAATTTTCGCCTCGTTAATTTAAAAAACGCAAAAACTAAAGCTCATAAGAAATACAAAAAGACACAGTCCTTGGAAAGCTATGCTGTTTTTAGTAGATTGCGTAAAGAATTTATGTTTCTTTCGAAATTTTTATATACTTCGCATATTCAATCCTTAGAACTTAATATGAAAAATAACCCAAAGTTATTCTGGAAGTTTGTAAACTCCAAACGCAGCAGTATCGGCTTTCCAACAACAATGAAATTCGGTGATCGGGTGTCTTCTGATCCAAAAATAATCGTGGATATGTTCGCGGAATATTTTCAAGGTACCTATCTACAATTCATCAAGTGCCTCTGCTCTAAATGATGATTACTTTAGCTCATTGAATTCCATAACAAATTGCAGCATGATTCAGTTCAATTTTGATGAAGTCCTTAATTCCCTGGTTTGCTTAAAACCTTCAGTTAAACCAGATATTTTGGGGTTTTATCCTAATGTCTTAAAAACTTGCGCTTTGTCTCTTTGTACTCCACTACAAATTTTGTTTAACAAGTCACTTTCAAGTGGAATATTTCTCGAAGAGTGGAAAGTTTCCTGTATTAACCCTGTCTTTAAAAATGGTATGAAAGATAATATCTCAAACTACAGACCAATTTCAAAGCTTTCAGTTATACCTAAGATCTTAGATAAACTTGTGAACGATAGACTCACAAAGGAAATTAGCTGTAGGATTACTGATTGCCAGCATGGTTTCTTGAAGGGCAGATCAACTTGCACTAATTTAGTAGAATTCACTAACTTTTGTATTAACTCTCTTGAACAGCATAAACAGGTTCATGTAGTTTACACTGATTTTGTAAAGGCATTTAGTAGAGTCAACTTTGCTGTTTTACTTAAAAAACTTAATTCCCTTGGTTTTTTTGGTTGCATCCTTAAGTGGTTAAAATCATACCTGTATGGGCGAAAGCAGCTTGTGTCTATTGGTGAAATTTTTTCAAAAGTGATAGTGGTAAGCTCAGGTGTTCCTGAGGGAAGTCATTTGGGCCCTATCCTTTTCTTACTCCTTGTCAATGACTTACCTAATATTCTTAGATTTTGTCATTGCTTAATGTTCGCAGATGATATTAAGTTCTATGCCGTGGTATCCAATCTGCAAGACTGTTTTCTTTTTCAAAATGATTTAGATAATTTTTCAAAATGGTGCTCTTTAAATGATCTACAGGTCAACATAGATAAGTGTGCATGTATGCTTTTTAATAGAACTCTTTTGCATATAATCCCTTCATACACCTTCTCAAATAAGTCTCTATTTGTGGTTAATGAGTTTAATGACCTAGGTGTGATTTTTGACGGTAAACTGTCTTTTGAGCTTCATATAAACTGGCTAGTATCGAGAGCTAGCTCAACGCTTGGCTTTTTAAAGAGAAATTCCCTGGAGTATAAGCATCCGTACACTCTTAAGGCTTTGTATTGTTCCCTGGTTCGACCAATGTTGGAATATTGTTGCATTGTATGGAACCCTTTTACTTCTAAAAGCATCTATAGAATTGAAAAAGTTCAAAAAAATTTTTTGCGCTTCGCTCTTCGTCGGTTTTTTGGTAATGATCGTAATGAACGTCATTCATATGTCTCGAAATGTTTATTGTTAGGTTTACAATCTTTAGAAACTAGACGTAAAATGTACAGCGTCATGTTCATTCGTGACATTTTTTGTTCTACCATTGACTGTGGGAATTTATTGTTTCATTTAAATATTTATGCGCCTCAGAGGTCGCTTAGATCTAGACCGTTCTTATGGGAACCTCCTCATAGTACCTCCTATGGTTCACGTGATCCAATATCAAGTTGTAGTAAAATATTTAACTTTATATATGATGATAATTTCGATTTAACTATGCCTCGTGAAGTTTTCAAATCAGAATTAAAAATAGCCTTAAGTCTTTTATAATCCCTTGTATATGTATTGTATAATATAGTTTTAAGCATATCAAGATCTGTAGATGTATAATCGTAGATGTGAATAAATAATAATAATAATAATAATGTGTGAAAATGATGAAGTTTTTACTTGCGACATAGGTACTACATAAAGGGGATGTTTTGGATTCGTGAAAAAAAAATTGAGATAACAATGAAACGTGACATTACGATGATAGAGAATACGAAAAAAGTGGGTGGCACAGTTTTGTCTGTCTGTATCTGTACCTTAACCTACAGCCCGAACCACTGAAGCTATTTTCTTCAAATTTCGAACTTAAGGTTTTTTTTAACTCTCCAGAGGGAAAATTGATTTTTTTTTAGCTCCAAAAATAACGGTACTTGCCATACAACCGTAAATAAAAAAATTAATTTATCTCGAAAACGGCTACAACGATTTTTATAAGAAAAAATCAGTGTATTGTTTACTTTTTGGTATACAAAAAAATTAAAAAAAAAACTGTTATTAACGGTACCTGCCATATAACGGTTTCTTGATTTTCTATTTTCTGTTTTGCGGCTCAACCTATTTCAATAAATTTTTATAGAAAAGCTCCTTAAAAATGTCAATAATATTGCATACCAAATTTTGAAAAAAGCAAATTTTGGAGTTTTTAATATTAAATTTAATATTACAATTATTTTTTTGAAAATTGAATATTTTGAAAACGGGTTGATGATTTTTTTTTGAAAATAATTGCGTAAATGTAAATTATTAAATACTCAAAACTGGTATTCCAAAATTTTGTTTTAAAAATATAATTAAAATTTTATACATAAAAAATTAATTTTTAAGAAAACCACTCCAACGATTTTTAATTTTTATTTTTCATATGTTCTATTCTTTTCAAGTAAAAACATGGTATATTTGATTTTGAACGCAAAGCTATTTTATTAGTTGTTTATACAATTTAAATAACTGTTTAAATGCTTTTTATGTATTTTTCTAAATTTTTGTATATTATTTATGTATTTTTTCTATATTGACTTGCATATTATAAAAGTTATTAAGTTTCAAGCAACTTAAACATAAGAGCAAGTGCGTGCGACCCAGTCGTGCATTTTTTTTTTGTTAATCAAAGCTCCTACTCCGTTCGAGAAATGTTAGTTTAAGGAAGACAAGTGCGTCATGCAGAAGCTCGGGGCCCAGAATACCACCCCTGCTTTTAACGACGGAAAGATGGGGAGCATCGTTGATAGGCCACAGAAAAAAAACCGAGCTAAAGTTCTATTAATGAAGAAGAGTATCCCAGCGATAATGGATTTCCAAGTAGGGCCCGAGGTACATATATATTAGGAGTGTTTTTTTTATCATCGGGATCTGGATCTGGATTAACTTTTACACGTGAAACAAGAACAACATAATGGGAAATATTCAAAACTGTTTTTGTAACACCTGTTAAAAAATAATCCAGATCCACATGATAAAAAAACACGCCTATTATGAGTGAGAATGTGTAAGTGGGTTAACAAAAACTTTTCAAGAACAAAATTCATGGAATTGCAGCCGTGGATCGTTCAGGGGGGGGGATAAATTTTCATGATCTTCCACAATGTTGATGAGGTCTACAGAAAATTGGAGTACCCTTAATACCGCTCTACACACGGTCACAAACTCACAACACAACAATGTTAGTGGATTAGTTTGAAATTTGAAGACAGCAATTACCTCTTTATAGCTGCCACAGTTTCTCGAACAGCGGGAATCTTGGAACTTTGTGAAATGAAGTTAAGCAGTTTGTTGCAGTAGCATGGTGTCTTTACACCTTCTGAATCTGCGTAACACAACATCGAATTTTGGAAAGCATAATGGCACATCAGTGTGTTGCTATTCCTACACATGACATTCTATTTCGAGTGAAAATTGAGATAATTTGGCCAATGACCTTGGCATTCTGCATTTGCAGAATGTTCTCAAACGCAAACTGCAAAAATCTTCTGGAAATATAAGTTTTACTAAATAAGCATTGTATTCCATAATCCAGGAGGCAGTTTGCTTTAAATATAAAGTCCCATGTTCGAAAACATCATCTGCGGTGCAATTTTGCAGTAAAAAATCGAGTTGACGAAAAAAATATTGAGAAAACAGGGAACGTGTTCGTAAACATCAGATGCGTTTGCAAGAAAATTGAATGACGTTGATAAAAGATTTTTTGTAATCAAAACTATTGTAGGAATGTATATATTTGAAAATAGTAATATTCGCGTTAAAAAATAATTCGATCATATGACAATCGAATCGACTGGACGTTTTTAAAAACGGGCAAAATCAGCTATCCTTATGTGTGGAATTTCCATCCAACTTCTCTTCGGCAGTGACTGCTGAAGTCGTTTCCAGTGTTTTAAGGGTATTTTTTAAGGGTGTTTTTTAAGGCCCAATCTTATTAAATCTGAATAAACTCGATACAACCACCTTCAAAAAAGTTATAGACTTTTTCATAAATGATGACTGAAATTTTGGTGAAACAAGTAAAATACTACCAAATTCCAACAGCATTGACATGAAACTTGGTCCACATATTTCATTTGTCATAAGAAATATGAATCAATAGAGTCTACAAAAATATTCACAGTTAAAGGGTGTTTTTTCATTGAAATGGAAAAATTTTGAACTAGTACCATGTCTCCCCTCCCGAAACTGGAACGTTAATGAAAATTGGTTAAAACATCTGACTTCTCATCAAGACCAAGAAACAAAAGAGATTAAACAAATATAAACTTACGAGGGTGTTTTTCAATGGGGAATGAGAAGCAGAGTTTTTGACTGAACATTTTTATCTTTTTGAAAGATACATAAATATAAAATGGTACATGATTTTAAGGTTTTTTTTTAACGCTGAATCCAATAATATTAAAATAAAGTAGATACAAGCTCACATAAAAAAGTTATCTTACTTTTAAAGAGTTAATGTCTGTAAATGATTGTATTAGAATAGGTATGACATTCCTTCTCAAAAAAGACCCTCAGACCATGGATATTTCAATGGTCTTTCTCAATTCTTGGTTCCGATGATTGAGCAAACATTATCACCAACTTTCATCAACGTACCAGTTTTGGAAGGGGTTTCATGGTAGTAGTTAATTTTGTTTCTAGTTCATTAAAAGAAACACCCTTTCGCTACAAATATTTTTGTAGACTCCTTTGATTGTTGTTGCTTATGACAAATGAAATATGCGGACCAGGTTTCGTGTCAATGCTGTTGAAATTTGGTAATATTTTACTAGTTTCACTAAAAATTCATTCATCATTTATGAAAAGGACAATCATTTTTTTTAAGGTGGTTGTATTGAGTTCATTCTGATTTAATAAGATGGGGCATTAAAAAATACCCTTAAAACATGTGTCATATGCTTATATTATCCCAAGATAAATATTTAAGTTTGTTAATCTTTCATAACCCCCTCCCAGCACTTTGAAAGTGGCTTTTAAAAAAAACCAAAGTAGGTTTTCAATCAACTCTGGATGTAATGTAGTAGATTTTGAAATTCTGCGTCGACACCATCTTTAAATTTGGCACGAGTACGATAACTCAGGCGCCAAGAAATTATAACGGTTTTTTGTAGAACAGTTTAACACAAGCATTTTTTTTATGGGAGGGGGGGTCTATCTCACCCCGTTTGGGTGGGAGGGGCAATTTCATAAAAACACTACCAAAAATTTAAAAAAATATTAAAAAATAACGGTAATACTTATAACAAAGTATTATACCTTTATTTAAAGCCAAGACTCTGTTCTATTAGCTAGTTTTTAAATCAAGTGAAATCTATGCATGGTTTTTGAAAAAAATGAATTTTAAATTCAAAATTTGCGAGAAAAAAGCATAAAAAAAGGTTTAAAGTGTAATTTCTCAAAACTGTAAAATTATATATCATTTTTTTTCTGAAATTCGTTGCTCTAATTAATTCTTAATCAAAAACTAGATGATTCTATGTCTTCTAGTTTTTGAAAAAATCGATAATTACTATACCTACTTTTGTATGGGATGTTTGTTTTTTGCTTGCTTACGTATTACGGCTGGCGTATAAACAGTGAGGTATGTATGCAACCCCCCTGCTTGAGCACATTATAGGATTTGGGGTTGGTGCGAGGTTGGGTGTATGCAAATTTTCTTTTGCATTTAAAGAATCTGGATTAAGGAAACATATTCAAAGCAGTTGTAATGTTCAAAGTATGCATACCCACTTAGATCATAAAAAACCGAGCAAACATCCGAGTTTTGTACGGTAGTAGTTTTAGTAATTTTCAATTTTCTCAAAAACTAGAAGACATAAAATCATCTAGTTTTAAGTTTTTGATTAATGAGAGCAACGAATTTCTGAAAAAAATGATATATAATTTTACATTTTTGAGAAATTACGCTTTAAACCTTTTTTGTATGCTTTTTGTCTCGCAAGTTTTGAGTTTAAGATTCATTTTTTCAAAAACCATGCATAGATTTCACTTGATTCAAAAAATTGCTAGTAGAACAGAGTATTGGCTTTAAATAAAGGTATAATACTTTGTTGTAAGTATTACCGTTATTTTTTAATATTTTTTTACATTTTTGGTAGTGTTTTTATGAAATTACCCCTCCCGCCCAAACGGGGTGAGATAGACCCCCCCTCCCATAGTAAAAAATTCTTGTATTAAACTGTTCTATAAAAAACCGTTATAATTTCTTGGCGTCTGAGTTATCGTACTCTCCCCTTAAATTTTTTTAATAAAAATATTTTTCTAACTTTCCTTGGCTTTTCAAATTTTGTTTCCAAAACGACTTTTTTCCACCCCCTTCGTGCAAGGGGAGGGGTGGGAGACAAACAATAATGTGGTCCTGTGGATTCAAGTGTGCTAAGTCCAACGGGAGTTCTCGGGTCATCGTCCGACCCTTGGTTCTCGATTTAAAAGCAACATTTCGGGATTGTGGCAACCCTTCTCTGGTCCTTCTGACAGTGTTGCCACCTTGGCAACACTTCTTAAAAGTAAAGTTAGGGCATGGACTATTTTTATACTAAAGCTCAACCCGTGAGGTCAAAATGAGAGGTTGGTCTCACTACCAGCCCCACTAAAACTAAGAAGTCGCTAAAAGTCGCCAGCAACAAAAGCTTACAAAATTTAACTTTTTGAACAACTTTTTATTTTTATAAGTAGGGAAACCTGGCCTAAAATTGCATACCAAGGTAAAATGGCACACTGGCTTAAAAACGTGTAAGCGAACAGAATAAAGGTAATTTGTGAACGCAGCCCTTTAGTTTTTCTGGCAACACTGCTCGAAACGAAAGTTTGGAAACTTCCAGCTGTTATATTTTAATTGGCAAGGTCAGTTAATGTTGAACCAGGACGTGCAAAAGTAAAGAGTAGAGGTTCAAAATAAAATTCCGTGCCTTAAAGTTGATTAATTTGCTGCACGAGGTGAGCGCATGAAAAGTTAAAAATCCAAAATATATGAAATCTAACTTAATGTGCGACGTTAAATAAAATGGTAATATGGCATACCATATTTTTGGGAAAAATGGCACAGTGCGCCATCTTAGACATGCACTGACATCTTTATTTTATTTCCAAGCAAAAATGGTTGGCCAGTGCCACCGACCGACAGTCGGAGCGGCAGTCATGAACGGATGAATCACTCTGCAACGCCCTTAAGGCTATTGAAAACATGGAAATGGTTGAAAAAATATGTTTGCGATATTTGAAAGTAATTTATTTTAAATTCCTTGTATTGACTGTTTTAATGAAAGTTCCTTTTATATTTAAGCAGAAACAGGAATGTTTATTTTGAGTTCTTTTTTGTTTTAAATAAGGTTTTTACTAAATAAGAACTGTGTGCCATTTTACCCCAGAATTTTCTGTATGTGTTATGTTACCTAAAACATTTTGGTTTCTTTTTAATCTGGAAATTTCAAAAACATAAGCATAATTGTTAATTCTATGCTAATAAAAATTATATTGTAGCTTTTCAGAACTTTGAATCCGAGATATGGACATATACCTCGTAGCATGTGTGGGTTGGATTCCCGTGCCACAGCCATCTTAAAACAGAAATTTTTTAGCCGAGGTACTGCCTCTTTTGAGGAACTGACAAATTCTCCAAGAGTATACTTGTCATGAAAAAGTGCTTCTCATTTATGGCCTTTTGTATTGGCAATCCGGAACACTGATTCGATACGTGTGAACGCTTCTGGTTTCGATTCTGAAATCAAATCCAGAACAATTTTCTCTTCTTTTTAGAACAAGAACTGTCATTCTCCTCCCAATCGAAAAGGCCATTAGCCGTTCGGACTAGTTCCCCTCCATTCCTGCCAAAAACACGCACACAGGAATGGTTGAGAGTTGTTAGTCACTAGGCCCCTGGTTCTCCACGAGCTGTTGCGCCACCCAATTTATTTATTTCTTACGAGTAGTATTCACTACTTAAATTTCAATATAATTAAACTCTCGATAAACTACCAAAATTGCATTATTTGCCAAATCAAGTTATTCAAAATTCAAACAAATTATTATTATCTCTAATGCAAATATGTAGATTATAGATTTTGCGTTACTAAAATCACAATCAAATTGGAAAATATCAACTCTTTAGCCGCAATTTCCTATAATAGCACTGAACGATGAATATCTCTATTTTTTTTTTTGTTGTTGTTGTTAAACACAAAATGCAAAATAGATTTGAGAGAACAAAGTCATACATGGACCGTGACCGTGGTTGTATTGCATTTTACTACATCATCAGCAAAACTTTTCAACAAAAATTTCCATAACGACAACTTTAACACGAATAAAATTCACCCCACCGCAAAATGTCCGGAAGCTGTTTGCGGTTGTGTTTTGCAAGGACCCAAAACCATTACTTTTCGACGTTATAGCTCGATGTCAAATTCACTTCAATTCAGCATCAGCTACCGTACAGATACTGATGGTGCTGCTGGTGTTGCTAAAATGCTGAGTATGTTCTATGTTGGTGTTTGTTAGTTTCCTATTTGCATTTAGAAATGTGTGGAAGTACTTGTACATGAATATTATGCAAAAACTGACGAAATAGGAGAGGGACACAAAAATTGTGTTGGATGTATAGTTTGACACAACACATAACCGCAAATATATTTTGTAGATTGATGGGAGTTGGTAGTAGACAAAGCGGGTTTTTCAACACGTGATGTGGACTTTTTGTCAAGTTACATAAAATGAAGTGTAGATATATGTTGGTATGTATACCTATGATTGCATATTGCCACTTTTTTACTTTTGGCTATCGTTTTGATAAGCAGCTGATGAATTTAAAAGACCATGAGGAGAGCAAAGGCAATAGACAAGCCTTTAGCACCACTAGTTGCATCAGATTCGCAAATAGAACACATTTGCCGCAAGAGCTCTGAGCTGAACTGAATTTCATGTATAGGTATTTAAGTATACCTATACAAACCAAAAGTTAAGCCAGATATGGAATTCACATTTTCTGTGCTCTTAAAACTTTCTTATTCTATTGGATTATTATGACTTCGCAATAATTAGCTCTTTGGAAAATAAGTTTACCATGGAAAAAGACCTTAGCGGATCTATAATGTTCCTGATTGTTATCCAGTGGCTCCATGGGCAATATTTAAGAGAAACACTTTGCCGTCGTCGTTCAATAGAAACTCTGTAAGTCCATTAATACTTGCCCTATTGAGCAGCCTAAGTTGGCTAATTGATTCATTTAAAATTTGCTTCAGATTATTTTTGTTTAACCTCATCTAGAACGGGCTGCCAAACAAATTATTATTTTTCGAATTTAAATTTAAGAATACGTACATAGGTATAAAGCTCAAAAAATTTTGATTTAACTTCGTACGATTATCTATAGGTACATTTGGGGTTTTTGTCAAAAAATGCACATTACCGAAATGGAATTATGACTTTCTATGAATGAAATAAGAAATATCAAAGGGCATGGTAGTGCCCAGCCAAGTTCGTGGCACTACACCCTTTTTACAGGAACAAACTCAGTCGATTTTCAACCCCCCTCTAACTTCAGTACCTTCAAACACAGGTGGCTCACCAAATCAACTCTTTGGCATTAGTAATTCCCGAGATAAAGGACTTCAAAAATCGCAAAAACCGTAACTGAATGACTCACTGACAGATCATCAAAATTTTGGAGCTCTTCCCGACATCGTAGAAACTTGAAATTCGCACAACGGTAGGCCTTGTGGTGCATACAAACGAAAAATCGAAAATCTGCAATTTTCTATTCAGGGGGCGTGGCATCCACCCACTTTCTTAAATATTCTTATAAATTATATGGAGCACTTCCGATTGTTGTAGAATAATGAAAATTGGTAAATCGGTAGGGCTTGAAGTGTTTAGAAAGATAAAAATGAAAATTGGAAGTTTCCGTTCAGGGGCGTGGCATCCACCCACATTCTCAAAAATGCTTTTTAATTATATGGAGCACTACCGATTGTTGCAGAACGATGAAAATTGGTAGGTCGGTAGAGCTTAAAGTATACTTAGAAAGAAACAAATTGAAAAATTGAAATTTTCCATTCAGGGGGCGTGGCATCCACCCACTTTCTCAAAATTCTAATAAATTATATGGAGCAATTCCTACTGCTGTAGAAAGAATAAAATTGGTACAGCCAGTGTTTTTATCGATTTTCTGCCCCCAACGGGTTTGAATAGACTTTTCCATTGACGTGCGCTGCAATTTATTTTATTAAAACTTCAAAAAGTTTTCGCAAGTCTATACGCTCATCTACGCAGATCTACGCATTTCTATGCAATTCTACGCATATAAACGCAGATCTACGCATGTAACTTTGGAAGCGTATATCTCGAGAACCAGACATCGTAGAAGGTTCTGGTTTTCAGTTTTGGAAAGCTTATGAAAATGTCTCTCGATTTTGATTTTTATTGCCTATAAGGTATAAATTCCGAAATATCACCATTCAAAGACAATAGGGTGGGTAGTTTGGGCAGAAAATCAGTAAAAAATAACTTTGGTTGCAAATATTTTCTCAATCAGACCATGAAAAAAAAAATTTGGTTGCATATGCTTATAGGGTTTGAATTTATTTCATTAACTTTGAAAAAAAAAGTTATTTTTGTTTGAAAAAAACGGCAAGGGGTTAGTGCATACTTTTCTTCGAAATCCATGAAAAATTTTCGTGATGAAATTTTTACATTTAACACACCTTTCCAAAAATTTCATCACGAAAATTTTTGATGGATTTCGAAGAAAAGCATGGACTCCCTTGCCGTTTTTTTTCAAACAAAAATGACTTTTTTTCAAAGTTAATGAAATAAATCGTGCCATACGTTTTTGGAAAGGTCTATTCAAACCCTATAAGCACTTGCAAGCAAAATTTTTTTTCATGGTCTGATTGAGAAAATATTTGCAACCAAAGTGATTTACCGATTGTCTGCCCCAACTACCCACCCTATTGCCTTTGAATGGTGATATTTCGGAATTTATGCCTTGTAGAAGGCAAAAAAAAGTCAAAAATCGAGAGACATTTTCATAAGCTGGTTCTCGAGATATACGCATCCAAAGTTGCATGCGTAGATCTGCGTTTATATGCTTAGAATTGCGTAGAATTGCGTAGAAATGCGTAGATCTGCGTAGATAAGCGTATAGACTTGCGAAATTTTTTGGTATTTTTAATAAAATAAATTGCAGCGCACGTCAATGGAAAAGTCTTTAGTCTAATAGTGTTTTTGTGACGGTTACATTTTGACCTGTTCTACGAAAATACGATTTCAAAAACTGATTTTAGCTTGAAAAGGACCATAACTTTGTTTAAGTTGCGTGTATCATTTTAGTTTTGCTTTTATTAGATTCAGCGTTAAAAAAAAACCTTAAATCATATACCATACTTTGTGTATATACCTCAATTACACCAAATAGGAATTTTGGCTCAAATCTTCCAACTTCCTCCCAGTATTTCCTTCTCTTTAAAGAAAAAGCCCCCCGAGCAAATATATTTATGTGGACGATATTGATTCTTGGTTGCCATGACAAATTTAATATTTTTGGCGAGTTTCATGAGTGTAAGAGTTTTTCGTGGGTGTTATGGTTAACATTCTACACTTGCCCGCCCCCTTAAATAAACACCCTTTCACCATGGATAATTTTAGGGACTATCTTGATTCTTAGTTTGTATTATAAATGGAACATTTAATCCAAGTTTCATTAACATACCTTTATTTTCAAAGGGTTTTCAGTAATATTTTACGTGTTGTACCTGAAAAAAAGTCATCATTTCATAAAAATTATTTAAAACATTTTCTTAGGTGGTTGTATCATTTTTAATTTGGTTTCATTAGATTCAACGTTAAAAACTACCCTTAAAGCATGTATCATATGGTTAGGTTGTACCAAAACAAATATTTTAGTTTGATAGACTATACAAGCTCTCCCCGTCTGCACCTTTTCAAATGCACCCACACAAAAAGCCAATAAGGGGATTTTGGGGGACTTTGGATATGTTATAGAGGTTGCAATTCTGCGTCGATTCCAATTTTAATATTTCATGAATTAATTTGTTCAAGGTTCGCCATACGATTTGTGCTATTTTTCCTGGTCTATACGAGTATTATTATCAAAAGAACTTACATCGGTTTTTATTTTTTCGAAACCATGTACAATGCCTTCGAAAGATATCCAAACAGCCTTTACTGTCTCAGCTCTAGCTGTCCATCGAGGTTTTGACAAATTTGGGCCAGTTCTTCTCCGTTTTTCTCGTTAGGATGACGTCCAATTTCAGAAGACGTTCAATAGGAATAAGTCCTCTCGTTTGCTTTCACTACGTATCGAACATTAATAGCAAGTCGATCTTGATGTGATGAGTCTGGAGTTGTGCCAACCATTACAGAAAAAATACCAGCTTTATTGATTTCATTTTCAATGGCTTTTCGAGTTCTAGTTCCCAAGAGATCAATGAATTCATTTTGGGCACCCGGACTAAGGTACGTCACATGACGTGGTCTTTTTGATGATTTATCCAACCATTTTTTCACTGACGGGCAATGTCGTGAAATCAAATGAAACAATCTGTCGAAAATTGCCATCGCTGTGCTCTAGTCCCTGCTCTAGCTAATCCCTGCCTCCCCAAAGTTCTCGCGACATCAATTATAACTTGCAAAACTCTCAAATGGTAAGCTTTTTCTTGTTCTTCTTGAATGATTTGTTCCCTTTCAGACTTGTCCAGCAAAACGTTGATATGATTTCCTCCATTAACGAAATTACAGTAATCACGCAGAGCTGCACGATGAGATTCAGAAGTGAAATTTAGAATCTTTTTCTTCTTTTTTTTACCTCGAATCCTCATTTTATGCCACTGACGAACACCTTCTAATACCCATTCCAGATTAGCGAAATGTCTATCAAATCCTTCTGAAAATAAAATGCAAACAAAGCAAAATGCTGCATCTTTAGAAGGACTGTATTTCAAAAATAAATACTCGGAATACCATGCTGGGTTGAATCGGGATTGCTTGTAAAGGTGGGTCCACACTATGCCGATCAACATTGTTGGTTAACATTGTCGATCAACATGCTAGTGTGTACGTGAAAAAACTTTCATTGCAAACATTGTGTGGTTTGGAATTTTCTGATCGATGCGTCAGGATGCAACCGAAGGGTTCAGGGTTCGAATCCTGGTGGTTCTCAACTTTTTTTTTTATTTTTTCTTGGGAACAATTAAGTTAAAACGATATTATTAAGATTAAATACTTATTCACAACAAATATTGCATTTTTCATCTAGTAAAAATGTGATTAATAACGGACAAAACCAATAAATTATGTTCATGAAATTAAAACCCTACAAATGTTTTTAATAAAATGAAATTTGTTGAACAACTTTGTCGATTGCTATCCATTTGAATCGGGTTACGTTCGGGTCAACAAATATTGAATGGCCTTGTCGATCAATACGTCTACATTTACTCAACACTGTTGATCAACGATGTTGATCTACACAATTCGACATAATGTGGACGCGGCTTAAGACGGTATGTCTGCATTGGTTGGATAAATGTCAAGTTTCGGCTGGTATGGCCCAAGAGAACTTAAATATTTACGTTCGTTGGCAGTGATATTTTTTTCCGTTTTCCAGGGTCATGGTCTATCAAAGCTTCACTACCAACGTGCAGATAGTGAGTTTTATTATGTGAAAGTTTTTCTTCTTCCTTTTTTGCAGTTTCCAACAACTCATCAGTCAGTAATATGGACAAAAAATTCTGTCAAATTTGGTACTGTTTCGTTTTTTTCTTTTTTTTTTCAAATTGAACAGCAGAAAGCCCAATGTGCTCCAGCTGATATATATTATACTTTGTACATTAATATGATTAATAAATACTAATAATAATAATAATTTTTTCAATTAAGATTCGTTGATTTGCCGACTCTTGAATTTGTCGGCATATTTGCGAAATCTGCAATCAGTAAAAATCCTCGTTTTATTAATTTTTTTTAAATGAAGCTTCGTTGATATGCCGACTTTTGAATTAGTCGGCAAATTTCCGACATCCGCAATCGGCAAAAAATACTTAGGCTCGTTTTATTCATAATTGTTTGCAAATGAAGCTTCGTTGATTTGCCGACTCTTTAATTATTCGGCATATTTCCAAAATCTTCAATCGGCAAAAATGTCGATTTGCATAGGTAAATTTAAAAGTTTAAAAACCTAAATATAATGAAAATACAAACTTACTTTTTTTTTACTTTTTCCGAAAAATATTGTAAAATTTCTGGTTTTGTTATTTTTTTTTAATTGCTTGAATTATTAAATCTAGCTTCCTGAATTTGCCGACTCTTGAAAAGCCCCTGGTTGGACGATGACCCGAGACCCGAGGTGAAAAAAGTCGTTTTGAAACAAAATTTGAAAAGCCAAGAAAAGTTAGTAAAATATTTGTAGTAATACAATTTAAAGATGGTGTCGACGCAGAATTTCAGAATCTACTATATTACATCCAGAAATGATTGAAAACCTACTTTGGTTTTTGTAAAAAGCCACTTTCAAAGTACTGGGGAGGGGGGATATGAAAGATTAACAAACTTAAATATTTATCTTGGAATAATATAAGCATATGACGCATGTTTTAAGGGTATTTTTTAATGCCCAATCTTACTAAATCAGAATAAACTTAATACAACTACCTTCAAAAAAGTTATAGCCTTCTGCATAAATGATGACCGAATTATTAGTGAAACACGTAAAATATTACCAAATTTCAACAGCATTGATACGAAACTTTGTCCACATATTTCATTTGTCATAAGCAACAAGAATCAAAGGAGTCTACCAAAATATTTGTAGCAAAAGGGTGTTCTTTCCATTAATTTGAACATTTTTGAACTACTACCATGAAACCCCTCCAAAACTGGTACGTTGATGAAAGTTGGTGAAAATGTTTGATTTATCATCGGAACCAAGAATCAAAAAAGACCATTCAAATATCCATGGTCTGAGGGTTTTTTTTGAGAGGTAATGTCGTACTTATTCTAGTCAAAAAATACAATCATTTTCAGACATTAACTCTTTAAAAGTAAGATAACTTTTTTATGTGAGCTTGTATCTTCTTTATTTTGATATTATTGGATTCAGCATTAAAAAAAAATACCTTAAAATCATGCACCATATGGTTTCAAAAACATAAAAATGTTCGGCCAAAAACTCTGCTTCTTATTCCGCATTGAAGAACACCCCCAGATAGTTTATCTTTTGTTTCTTGGTCTTGATGAAAAGTCAAATGTTTTAACCAATTTTCTTTAACGTTCCTGTTTAGGGAGGGGATTCATGGTAAAGTTCAAAATTTTTTAATTTCAATGAAAAAAACAGCCTTTCAATATAAACATTTTTAGGGACTCTTTTGATTCTTAGTTCGTATGACACATGAAACATTTTTTCCAAGTTACATTAACATACCTTTATTTTCAAAAGGTTTTCGGTAATATTTTACCTGTTGTACCTGAGAAAATATCATAATTACCTTAATTACCTTAAAAGGACTATAAATTTTTGTTTGAGCCGTTGTATCATTTTGAATTTGGTTTCATTAGATTCAGCATGTATGATATGGCTAGGTTTTACCCAAACAAATATTTTAGTTGGATTGAACTCCAAATTCTCCCCGTCCTGCGCCTCTTCAAATGCAACTACACAAATAGCCAATGCTGGGGTTTTGGGGGACTTTGGAAATGTTATAGAGGTTGCAATTCTGCGTCTATTCCAATTTAAATATTTCATGAATTAATTTTTTCAAGGCTCCCCATACGATTTGTGCTATTTTTCTGGTCTAATGGTATTGTTTCCAAGATCGATTTCAAACTAAAACTTCTTGGAAACTATTGAATTCGGTTTTATTTTCGAGACACAACTAACAAATTGGTAAATATTTTTTTCTGACTAACTGAGTATTTGAAATTAAAACGAAAATTATTTTAATAAGATTTGACACATTCATAAAAAATAAAAAAGGAAAATTTGTTTAAGATAACATTTGACATACAAAAAATATACATTAGTGATTCTCTGCCAACTGTGATTCTTTTTTAGAAAATTTTCAAAAATTAAAACTTCTTGGAAACTATTTTTGTTTTGTGTTTGTGGCTTCATTTAGTCAGAGTATCATATCAGTAAAAGCATTATGCTACAACTTTTAAAGAACAAAAAATATAGTGAAATGTACTAAAACTTGTATAGACGATAATGACACTCTTTTTCTATTTTTTTTTCTTTTTAACTTGTTCTCCCTCTTTTTGACCATACTTTTGCTGAAATTCTTATTTTCTAATACGTTTTGGCCTCTTGACATTTCTACTTCCCTTTTTTTCTTTAAAAAACTATCTCTCTTTCGTTTTTGAAGTCTGTTCTTCTGAATGGCAACCCTTTTGCTTGTGCTGGGTTATTACTTAGTTTTTATTGCACGGAATGATTTTTGTTTGCTCTTTTGAGGCATTGCTACAATTCTTACAGAGAAAATTGGTAGAAAAAATATTATTGCAAGATATATTTAAGTATATTTAATTAAAGCTCAAAAAGTATTTAAATGCCACGGTATTGACATCCATGGTACTGACATTTAGACAGTTTATGTGACCTAACTTCTCTATGCTTTTGAGAAAAATTATTTCCAGGACAATTTTAGCTTATGCCGTTAAAAGGAATACAAAATTCTGATAACCAGCCAAAAACATGTTATAACAAGCTTTAAAAATACTACCACGGTACTGACAAATAATTTGTGACATACTTTCATCCCATGAAAACATATCACTCTTAAAGTACAACAACGTACAAAAATTAAAACGACTGTTGTTAACTGTACATAACTAGTATATCTTTTAGAAAACCACAATACATACGTGTTAAAGCTAAAACAAAATGGCGGTTGAGTGGTAAATCTTTTAAATTCAAAAATAAAACTTAAACCTCGGACAACATTCATTCATGATTATTTTATTCAGCAATAAGTATTTTGACTTAATTTTTGTATTATATTGTCAAGCAAGTATTGCACTCAAACTTTTCTAAGGACAAAATTTCTATTCAATGAAGTATTTCATTAGAAAAAAAGTAGATTTAATCGGAAAAACAGGGAACGGACATGCCACGGTACTGACATTTTTACTACAATTTCCCAAGCCATGTCGAAGAAGTAGCAAATTTGGTCATGATATTGAATGTAGATTGTAGTAAACAGCCATTTACACAATCCAAACCAAAAATATATACGAACATTTTGCATTAAATAACAAAAAAAGGACTGGACACAAAGAATCACAGTTGGGACGGAATCACCCACATAGGAAATTAGTCCAGTAAATAGAGAGGTTTTACCCTACAAAAGGTCGGGTAGTTCTAAATTTTTGATATGTTATATGGTATGGTTGGTAAGAAAATTCCAAATTTCCACAACCACGCCCCCTCCGCCCCCTTCAAAATTCGGAAAAAAACTACAAAAAATCGGCACTTTTGTCAGTTTTTAGCTTATAACTTATTTCCGGTATATTTTTACGGAGAAAGGTATAAGGAACATTTGTAGATAATAAAATTTCCTACAAATATGATCCGAAAAGTATTTTTGCACAACTACTACAAACGGCGCTATGGGGCTGTCAAAAAAGGATAAAATTTCGTATTTTGTAAGATTTTCAGTTTCTTTCCTGTTTACAGCACAATAACTCCTTAACCGTCAAGTTTAGGGAAAATTTTTCATAATCAATCTTGTAGATAATTTAATTGGCTACCAATTTCATGTGACTACAGTCGACGCCCTCTAAGTCGAACTCCCCCTAAGTCGAATTTCCCTCTAACAAAAATTTGTTCACGATGTTTGTTGTACGAGTATACTCCTCTCAAATTTCCAAACTTATTTATTTCTCTCTAAATCGAATTTTTGCATAACTCTCTTCAACTCAAAATAATTTTGATATCCCGTGAAAATTCAACTTAAAGGGCTGTCGACTGTATTTTCATTGTGTGACCAATACAATCGGTAAATTTATGCAACTTTTGTCCACGTTTTTTGTATACGGAGCAAGTCTTGTCACCCATCTTACTCATTGGAATAAAAATTGTAGGTAGTTATGATAAAGGACATTAAAACAAAAAATATCAAAAATCTTAACCCTGAGGAAAATTCTGGAAATGACCAATGAACTTCAAGTCGAGACACAAAGTTTCTGCATTGGCTTCTGGAAGCATATTCATCGTCAATAGCAGTATAACGGCGATAACTGAGCTCAAGATCTCTATAGAAAAAAAGATCCAGCTGTGTCTTGTAACATTATAAAACACAAGATGCAATATGCCAAATGCAATGTTTAACTAGAGTATAGCTTCTCCGAACTGTTCAAAACATGTACAGTGCACTCGGCTAGGAAATGCGATAAAATTTTTGTCTTTTTTAATCTCCTTTTGGAACAGATAGTGCAAAGAGCAGCTGTTAACACAGAATGCCCTATCTTGTGTTCCATTGTGTCTTTATACAATTCTTTACATGGTGATTGAAGAACAGGTGAAATATATTGATTTTGAAGTAAACGAGTAAAAGTCCAACTAAATGCTGTCAAGAAAAAGCATATGCTTACAACCTAGGCCAAAACATCACTTTTGTTAGCAGCAGCTTCGAAGTAGTTTATAATTTCATTTACCTTGGAGTCAATACTCGTATTTACTCCACGGATGACACCTATGTGTATATTCAACGAAAAAATACTTTTGGAAACCACTGCTATTAATCAGTTTGTCAAACAATTAGGTTCAACACTCTTCTCACGCTCAAGACACTCTTACTCTCGGTAAGATGAAAATCAGAAAAGAAAACTGATACTGGGCTCTTTCGCAAGTAATACTCGTATTATTCGACGGATTTTTGGAAGAGAAAGCACAAACGAGAGCTCAATGAGTTGTTCTAAGACAATGAAGTCCAAAAAGTCAAAATACGTCTACTTGGCAAAGCTAGATTGTGCGAATGGGAAATAATGCTCCAGCCTTTTGAGTTTCTGAATCCCAAGTTGAAGGCAATAAAGAAGATCGAACCTCTGGTATAGAGGGTAAGCCATCACCAGAGGCTTTGTGGTTTTGACCCTTCATATGGGTCATCTGAACAACACCCGAATTTTTATATTTTTTTCTGAAAATATTATGTTTTAAAAAAGTGGGAGCGGCAGTGGGTGGAAATTAATTGTATTGGTTTTTCATTTCGTCAATTATCATGTCTATACATTTCATCAAGACCAGTACCTATACTGCCGTCATAAGAAAAAAGAGTGTATCTCCATTTTAATAGTTTTGAGATTGATTTTAATGGTTTTGCTTTTCTCGCCTTCAAATTGAATAAAACTGAATACTTTAAAGAACGATTTCTTATAAGACAAAATGATGTTTTTTACTATGCGTATAAATTATAGTTATTTTGGCGATGACTTAGAAAATTAAACCTTCGACTTTAAATATAGGCACATAAGCAACTTGCTTGAAACCTGAATTCAAATTTGCGTTCGTGACTTTTAGCCATTTGCAGTTGGAAACATGATTTTTTAAGTTTACACAAATATAATATTATATTATTTAATGGTTCCAATTTTGGTACTAACTCAATTCGTATTTCGAGTTGAAGAGAGTTTTGCAAAAATTCGATTTAGAGAGAAATAAATAAGTTTGGAAATTTGAGAGGAGTATACTCGTGCAACAAACATGGTGAACAAATTTTTGTTAGAGGGAAATTCGACTTAGGGGGAGTTTGACTTAGAGGGCGTCGACTGTAGTCACATGAAATTGGTAGCCAATTAAATTATCTACAAGATTGATTGTGAAAATTTTGCCCTAAACTTGACGGTTAAGGAGTTATTGTGGTGTAAAGAGGGAAGAAACTGAAAATCTTACAAAATACGTAATTTTATCCTTTTTTGGCGGCCCCATAGCGCAGTTTGTAGTGGTTGTACAAAAATACTTTTCGGATCATATTTGTAGGAAATTTTATTATCTACAAATGTTCCTTATACCTTTCTCCGTAAAAATATACCGGAAATAAGTTATAAGCAAAAAACTGACAAAAGTGCAGATTTTTTGTAGTTTTTTCCGGATTTTGAAGGGGGCGGAGGGGGCGTGGTTGTGGAAATTTGGAATTTTCATCTACCAACCATACCATATAACATATCAAAAATTTAGAACTACCCGACCTTTTGTAGGACAACCCCCCTATTTTTACCTCTATTTACTGGACTAAATGTCCAAAAGGGAAAAATATTACTGTTGGTTGACACATGACTCTTGGACTGTTCTCTTGAATTGCAAAATAATATTTAGTCCTTAAATTGTGCTAAAGAAATTTGCAATTTAAAATTGTGTCCTGTCAGACCCATCCAAAAGGACAACCAACGAATGTGCCTGTAAAAGTGTAAACCTACGAATATAATCATTTTTTTAGCTATTCAGCAGGAAATTGAAATTTATTGAAGTTTGAAATTTTATTCTGGGAAGATATTTTTTCTGTGTTATTTTATGTGTGCTCGAACATATTTTTTTTTTATTTTTATATTTTTTATTTTTTTTTTTTGGAAAAAAATCATATGGGGCTTTGAAATTCCTCTTATGTATATCGAAGTTTATTAAACCATAATAAAGAGTTATGAAGTTCGCATGAATAAACAATCTGCATGATAGTAAAGAATCAATGAACAGGGAAGTTTTTTCTGATGCAAAAAAAAATCTTATTTCAATTTACTTAAATGTAAATAACAAGAACAACATACCAAGCCTGACTCCACGGATGCTTTCAGTCATCTCAGTGGTTCCCACACTTTTTGGGCTGTGGAACCCTAAACATGGTCAACATATATTTTGGAACCCCAACAATTAACCAGAGCCAAAAATTAAAAACGAAACATTTAAAAATCTATTTATTTTTTATTCAAGATATTCCACCAAAGCCAGTGCGAAAAATGAAACAATTTCATTGCTTGATTAGTAAATTATTTTGAAGTTAAATTCTATGCCCGAAAGCTGTTTTCAAAGATATGGGGAGCAATCAATCGCGATCTTTATTAGATAAGTTAAGATTATAAAATAACGAATTTTAATGAAATAGAACTTTGCAGATCTATCAGAGATGATCCACGTTTTTTTTTTTTTTAATTTTCTGAAGTGCTCAACACATCGAAAAGGTGTGCAGATGAAGATATATTTTTCATACTAACTTATGGTATTATATCTTCACAGACTTTCTGAACAAATTTACTGGAGAGGACGCGTTTTCATGAAATTTACGATCTTTACAGCTCATCAAGAACAAATGCATAGCAATGCAAAATGCTGTAACTTCTGTTGTGTTTTTCAATTATACAAAAAAGAAACTAGGGTTCCGTGGAACACAGTTTGGAAACCGAGGATTCTAGAGCCAGTTTTCCAAAGTGGTGCAGGTGGACCCATAGGGGTCCACGGGAGATTCGACGGGGGTCTACGTTGACATAAAATAAAAATGGGGGGTTCACCAGTTGTAAGTGGGGGTCCACGAAAATGTATCTGGCTTCGATAGTAAAGAAAAAAAATGTAGTCTTGGCCTTATCTGCCAATGAAGGCAGATATTACCTACACTAATCAAAAAAATTAAGGGAACAAAAAAACTCCAAATTTCTCGGTGATTTTTAACGACAGGTATTTCAGTGAATAATGGTCGTATTGCGGCTTTGAAGCTTTAAGAATTAAGATTCTAATTTTCAAAATTGTTGGCTAAAATTTTTTAGGAGCTTCTAATGCTGTCCTATCAATAATATTGTAAAAATAATATTTTTAGTTTTTTGATTTTTCTTTGGTCCTTGGGCTTGACAAAAATTTATTCAGTTAGGCTGGCATGTCGGATCAGATAGCCTGTTTATGTAGCATTAATTCCCTTCTTTTAAAACCTTCCTTAATTTGTTTGAGGAGTATATTTTAAGAAGCGACTGTTACTTGTTAAAACGTGCGTATCATCGGCATTCTGTCAAAAGTCAAAACCTCTTAAATCTTAAAATGCTATTTCAACTTATTTCAGATAAAAAATAACAGAAATTCAAATATCAATATCTCGTAACTATGTTATGGTACCTTTTGGTGCTATCAACCAGTTTTAAAACCTTTTACGATCTAAGAATTCCATTTTATTACCTTTTAAATATGTTTTTGGGTCTTCTAAGCAATTTTTCAAAATAGACTTACGAGGCTTTGACATCAGAAAGCCGATGATATTCGACATTCACTGCAATGCCTGTCGAGACTTGCAAAGTAGCCCCTAAATTTAGGGTTGTAACTCAGCAGATTTCCATCTTTAGATCTAATCTACCCATTTTTTGACGAATTTGGGAATATGGTAAAAATGTTGCAGCAGGGGGTCTACCGAAACCAGGTTAATTTTTGAAATTGATGGTCTACGAGAAAAAAAGTTTGGGAATATCTGCTAGACCAAGCCTTCTGACATCTGCAATGTCTTGGTCTTTAAACAGGAGGTTCTGTCTTTCTCGTTCTATTTAACCTAGGGGCTGGCATTCAAAGACTCTCTTGGCTTGAGTATCATCCGCTCATTTTGCGGCAGGGACAATGTAGTCGACTTGTTTTGATTTTCTGGACTACATCATCATTTTGATACAGCACATGGAGCTCATGGTTGTATCTTCTCCTCCATTCGCCTTTCTCACAAATATCCGTCGAAGAATTTTTCTTTCGATGGAGCCAAGAATCAGCTCTCCCTTCTTGCTTATCACGTCACCCAACACTTAGACAAAAAAAACTGGCAGTATAAGGGTTTTATAGAGCGTGTACTTCAACTTTCGTGTGAGGAGTTTTGAATACATCTGTTGCGCCAACATGAAGTAGCACAGGTTTGCTTGGGTAATTCTTCCTCGGATCTCCTCTTAGATGTCGGTCGTGGGATAAATGTTAACTTATAGAGCCTTAAAATGATAGGCAATTCATCAATAACGCAGTCAATAACATCTCTGAAACACCGTCACAGTGTTTAATGTCTCTCATTATTTTATCGCTATTTTTATAAACAATGATCTGGTGAAATAGCCAGTTGCATTCCTCCCCTTAAACAATTCAACCGTAATACTCGCATTTTGGGAATGCTCATCAGTTTACCCTTGAGCCCAACTACGGACGTACTGTAAAGTTCAGAGATTCTTTCTTCAGACGCACAACAAGAATGTGGAATGCCTTAGAAGGCTCCATTCCCCCCCCCCCCCCATTTTAATATTCATTGCTTCAAAACCAATGTACATGGTTATCTCTTATTATATTATTATTATATTACAAGCAAATTGTTCTTATAATTGGTTTCTCGGAAACGGCTATAACGATTTGGATGAAATTTTCACAATTTCTTCTCCTAAGCAAGAAATGCTTGGTTTCTTGGAAATTATTCCAACGATCTTTCTTACAATTTTACAAAATAACAAAACCATTAACTACCGATACCGATTTCGGGACTTGACTATGTTTTTCAAAACCGAGACCGAGGTGAACCTAGTTATACGAGACTGAGACCGATACCGAGACAGTGCCGAACATTTTCAATTTTAACGATACCGAGACGATTCTTACAAAAATATCGTTGGGTTTGCTATCAATAGCGACGTTTTGTCCTAGCCAGCATATACATACATTTGGTTTTGTTCTGGTTTACTTCAAGACAAACAAATTTCGCCTGTTCTTTAATTGCCTTGAAAGACTGTATATTAGCCTGTTAAAAGAAGCCGATGATATCGATATCATCAGATTGAAGAAATCACATTATAGCTCATGACCTTGCCAAAACCCTGTGCATGTTTGGAATAATTCTAAATATCAAGATGTTTCTCTTTTTGCACATTGCATCGGATATTTTCTAATGTGACGTGACACAGCTGGATAAATTTTCTCCAATATCCCAAGTTCAAACATCGTCATATAGACCTCCTGACAATGAATGTTATCAAATGCGGCTTTGATAACATTCATTGCGGCAACGAAACTGAACGGAACTTCAGGCTGGGGCAAAGTTGGTCAGATACAGATTATCAACTTTGTGGCATGGTGCCGTGCGTTGAAATTTAGTTGTCGCTTATTGCGATATGGCTAATACAATTTCATACAAAAAATATTTTGAAATTCAGTTCCGCTGAAGTGTAGTTCCGTGGAGTGCGGTATTACCTTAGGAGTTAATATTTGGTTTGTGGTTGATCTGCCTTGGTGGAAGCCACGCTGGTATTTTTTGTGAATTATATTGTTGCCGAATCGCTTAAGACACTCACACAGAGCGTTAGATAGGATCTTGTATGCGACATAGTATCACCTTCTTTGTACATAGATGGAACGTATTAGAGCTTATAGATCAGACATTGGGCATACCACCTTTCATCAAACTTTGTTGATAAGAAGATGCAAGCACCTTTTTATCGAATCTCCTCATAAGAGCTCTGCTTATAAACCTGATCCGGAGGCCTTGTTGTTCTTAAGCTTCCTTAAAGCAATGCCTACCTCTTCTTTACTTGAAGGTGGAACTGAGTCTTCATTGACTGGGGGTGAGTTTTCTTCCTGTCCTATTTATTGCCCTACCTAATGCCCATTTAGCAGCTTTTGGAAATGTTGCTTGAATACATCTACTATTGCTTATGCTTTGGTGGCTGGGTTAAACCTTATTTGCTGTTTCGAAAAGCCCACGTTCCGGTTTTAAGGCTGAGGCCAGTTGCTTCTTGACTCTTTTATAAAACTTCCGGGTGTTGATTCGACCGCAAAAATCTTCGATCTCCTTGAGCTGGGAGTCTGCGTATACGCACTCTTCTTTCTACGCAGGGTTTTCTTCTCTTTTCTTGATACTGCTCTTTCGCTGCTCTTGTGATACGCTGCAGCGTATTCGCATATTCATCTTCTGTCATCTTTTAGAGCAGTCCGCATTCATCATCATACAACGGGTTCTTTTTCGAGGGTGCTTGGTTGCCTATTGTGGTTTCAACTAAATCTTTGATGATACTACTGGTTGTTGGCATCTGTTGCAGTTGAATCTACAGGGGAAAGCTTCTAGCTGAGGTTCTTTCTGTAGACTCTGGCGACTCCATGTATGCTAAGGCGACCAATGTCAAATTATTTCCTCAGGGTGATTCGTAGTTTCAATTCATTTGACAGCTATTATAAACGTTGCCCCTTTCCTAAGCGGTCAAGTTGTCACTTTACAGTATAAGAACTTCTCATTACAATTAAAACTTGTAAAGATAATAATAATAACTATTTACTAAATATAATTTTTAAACTTTCTTATTGCGTAATTTCCGAAAAATAATTAATTTATATTTTTTTTTTCTAATTATTTTTAGCGGACGTGTACTTAGCTCCCGCCGAGAAAGTAGTGCTTCCACAGGGCCACCATCCACAGATCCAATTGGAAGCATTCACAATTTGCAACTAGACATAATGGACGATATAGTTCAGTCACGGAAAGCCCGTTTGAAACTATGGACAACAAGCAATGAGAAGGTGTGTGAAGTTGAGACTGTTAATGAAACTGGAGCTAGCACCCAGCAAAGATACACAAACCGAAGATTTTCAGAAGTTATACCCGCCGGAGTGTCACCTACTCCAATTTATAGACGTGCATCTGAACATCCAGCAATAATCTCCCCATGCCTTCCTTCATCAAGCTCACGAGCTGCATCACAGCGAAAGAAAAAATCACCCGGTGTTGGCTTCCTGGGCAGCCGCACAGACTTAAGCTCAATTTTTAGTAATTTGACATCGTCCGCCATTGAGATACACAAATGTGACGATTCTCCAAGTTTTCCAAAGACTAAGGCCAGCCCTGGTGGGTCATCGAATCACAGTACAACCAGCAACACACTCGATCCAAATGTTGGCCGATCAACAAGATCTAATAGTTTCGATGTATCACTTCTGCAAAATGCTAAACAATTGGTGTCTGATGCCGAAGACAAAGGAGCCGCTCTGTCCGGCTGGTTTACCAACCGGCATCAGCCGATGGCCCGTAAGAAGAGCATCCGAAAGAAGAGCACAGCCATGTCAATGTCAAAAGATGTCCTAGAGAGATTGCAGACCAAAGACATCCTCAAGGAGAAACCAAAGCCAAAACCAAAGTCCAAATGGGACTCAAAAGGTGGCATGATGGACCCCACTGTCATTGGATCCGCCATCGAGGGTTTCCTGCGAAGAAGCACTGGCACCACATCTTCGTCGTCGAGCAAAGGCGCAGTACCCAAGGACAGAGGAGCACGCAGTAGAATTCCATCAACAGCACGAGCCACCATGAACTGGTTTAGCAGAACAGAAGAAGATGATAGCAAAGATACATGCGACACTTCCCTCTGTTCCACCCTCAAGGACCTCTTTGTCAAATAATTGTCAATGAACTTGAGTTTTAAAATATAAAAATGAGATTAAACGATATCAATCTTCTTCAAACAATCTGCATCCGGCAGCATCATAATAACGAAGATGAAATTCTTGGATTTATTGATAAAATTTTTCTAAGAAACAAAAGGGCGTGTGTGTCAGCGGCGGCGGCGGCGGGCGGCGTTGCGCGTAGGAAATAAGGATATTTGTTTTCAGTCAATAAACAAATAAAAAATATTTTATTGCGCTAACAAAGAATGTGATTAGGTAAATGCTACGAGTATCAGTCTTTTATTGCGGGGAAAATGATAGACGCCATAATAATAATAATTGTTTAGTTGATATAATGTATGTATGTATATTTTTTTACACATTTTTATTAGTATCCTTTGTCAAGAAATGATAATACAGATAACTTAACTAATCGCGTAATAGGTCTAAATTGATATTAACATAAACATAAAAAATAATATTCTATAATATTTGTTGTATAGAGAGTAGAGAGTAGTGAAAGAAATACGTTATATGTTTGTATGTTAATGTTGTGTGTGAAACTGTCTATTGAAAAAAAAAGATAATTTATCAATTCTATTTGTATAAAATAAATTGTAAGCTATTTTAGAGAGATGTGGTATTAAAAAAAAAAACAATAGCAAAGTATCAAAAACAAAATTAAGGTGCCATTTGTAAGGTACCTACATCTATTTATAAAAATAACAGACTTGTAATAAAACACCAACTTCCAATATCCAATGTCCTTCTACGTAACCTTTTAAATAATTAACGTTTTATTCATCTTGTTTGGGAGTCTTGATTTGTAAAATAATTTATTTAATGTGACGTTTCGAATGTGTTTACACCCTCGCGTGACCCTCATACGAATTAATGAATGATACAAAATTAAATGCTTATGTAGGTGTTAAAATATATAAATAAAATCACGGTTCACGGTCAGTTTTATATGTACGCATACGAGTTTAATTGTGTGTCATTTCATTTCTGTGAACAAGGGCGTAAAAACGCCCGAAACGTCTCATTATATATTTTTTTTAAATAAGCAATTTAATTTGATGAGGGAAATGCAATCAAAAAATATTAAAAAAAAGATCCAATCATGGCCTACAGCAAAATAAAATCGTGATGCGGACATTTTTCACGCTTACTTATTTAATTTTTTTTTTCTTTTTAATAAAATACTGTGTAGGAGAATAACGGGGGGAATATACATAGGACAGGGCAGAATCGAAATTAGCCAAAAAAAAATACATTACTTCCAAGTTATGTACATCATTTCCGTTGAAAAACATGTGGACACTTATCTCAGCAGCCTAAATAACTACTATAAAAGTTAAAGGTTTTCCAACGTTACTTTTGGTTAGATTCTTAGCTGTTCAATATATGGACTTCTTGCTTACAGGGGATTTTTATATTTTCAATTTCACTCACATCAAAATGCCGGAAGTCTCGGGGATAGAATCCAAGTCTGTACCATCCAAACACATAAAATATTTTTTTGAAGGAGTTTTGCGAGGAAGTGATAAATTCTAGAGTATTTATTTAATTTTAAATTGAGATCAGGACCATTTACTGGCGGGAAAAGTCCTTTTTCCAGAGTGAATGTTTCATTTTAGATTCTAAATCATCATCATCGTATCCTGTAACCCACGGTCTGCTGCGAGGTACTTTAGCTGCGACCACGTCTTTCTCTGGGATTCTGCTTCCGGTAAGACAGTTGATTTCTATGTTGTTCTTGGTCTTCATACCCGCTGTGCACCCTGAGGATTCCATTCAAAGGACTGTTTTGCAATTTCATCGTTTGGTTTCCTCAGTGTGTGACCAATCCAACGCCATTTACGCTTTCTTATGTCAACATCCAGCCGTTTTTGACATGTCCTGCGCAACAATTCCTCATTTGATATTATGTGTGGCCAGCGAATCTTTAGGATGTGGCGAAGACAACGACTCATAAAAGCCTGCATTTTCATCGAAATGGTAGACGTGACTTTCCAGGTTTCACAAGCATATAACAGCACGGATTTGACATTGGATTCGAAGAACCTCAACTTAGTGCGTAAGGAGATTTGACTGGATTTCCAAATTGGGGACAGAGTACCGAAGGCAGCACGAGCTTAATTTATTCTACTTTTGACGTCCAGATCCGTACCACCGTTTGCAGAAACAATGCTGCCAAGGTTGTTGAACTGTTCAACTTCTTCAACTGGCGTCTCCTGTTGAAAAATACGCTGCTGTCTGGAGCGGCCTGTGAGCATTATTTTTGTCTTTTTGCTGTTTATTCTTAGACCACTCGACTCGCCCTTCACTTGCAGTGTTTGGCACATTCCGTCAAACCCACTGATGTTATTTGCCAGTAGACATATGTCATCGGCATAGTCTAAATGACTGAGCCTTTCGAACGGTCTCCATTGAATGCCCTGTCGTTCAGCTGTACCAACACTGGCCGTCAATACGTCGTCCATCGCCAGCAGGAAAAGAATTGGCGATAAAACATCCCCTTGTCTCACACCCTGTTGCACTACGAAGGAGTCGGATAGCTGCCCATTGTGCAAAACAAAACACCTTGCGTTGTTGTAGGACTCTTTAATAATGGCAACAATTTTTGCGGAATTCCTCTACCAAGAAACGATCTCCATATACATTCTCGGTTGGCTCGATCAAAGGCCTTCTCAAAATCCACGAACATGAGGTAAAGCTGTGATTGAAATTCCATCGACTGCTCGAGGACGATACGCAGGGTATTAATATGGTCGACACACGATCGACCACTGCGGAAGCCAGCTTGATGCCTCTTGAGTGTAGACTCGATTCTATCCCTTATTCGATCGAGAATGATGGTTGCCATTAGTTTTGGGGGAACGGACAAAACGGTGATACCACGCCAATTGCTGCAATTCTTAAGGTCACCTTTCTTTGGCAACTTAAGAATCACACCATCCTTCCAGCGATAGACCATCTTATGTGCAATGCGGTACTCTCTTCGCAGTTCAGCCTTTCGTTGTACATCTGCTTCGGCGTTTATTTGGATTTTCAACGATTTGCCAAGTTCGATCTTACCCAGGTTCGCTTGGGTAGAGCTTTGGATCCAGCCACCATAAAAACACTTTTAATTTCACCCCACATCTCATCAATTGTTGAATGTTGAATTCCGTTTCAACATATGTTGGGGTCATTTAAAGCATTCGTAATGAATTTTGAGCTTCTTGCTGCATCCTGCGCTGGTTTTTGTACGGCAGTGGTTCGTAGTTTGAGACTCATCAGAACCAAATGGTGGTCGCTTCCCACATCGGCATTTCTTATATTCCGGACATCACACATAGACTTCCTCCATCGCTGCTGAATCATGATATGATCAATTTGGTTTTCGGTTTGACCATCCGGATGCACCCAGGTAATTTTGTTGCACGTCCTGTGCTTAAATACAGTCCCACCTATCACAAGACGATTCAAGTAACAAAATTCAACAAGCAAGTCACCATTTTCATTCCGTGACCCCAAGCCATTTCTTCCCATCACGCGTTCCAGCTCGTAATTGTCTGAACCGACTTGGGCATTAAGGTCTCCCATAAAGACTACGATATCGGCTCTCGGAACACTCCTGTAAACCGAGTTAAGATGAGTGTAGAACGTGGTTTTGTCTTCCTCGGTCGATTCATTTGTTGGGGCGTCATCATCGTGTCCTGTATCCCCGGCTGGGGCATAGGGCGTCAACAAAACGTCTCCATCCTTCACGGTCTGCTGCAAGGTACTTAAGCTGTGGCCACGTCTTTCTATGGGGTTCTGCTTCCGCTAAGACAGTTGATTTCCATGTTGTTCTTGGTCTTCCAACCCGCCGTGCACCCTGAGGATTCCATTCAAAGGACTGCTTGGCAATTTCATCGTTTGGTTTCCTCAGTGTGTGACCAATCCAACGCCATTTACGCTTTCTTATGTCGACGTCCAGCCGCTCTTGACTTGTCCTGCGCCACAATTCCCCATTTGATATTATTTGTGGCCAGCGAATCTTTAGGATGTGGCGAAGACAGCGATTCACAAAAGCCTGCAATTTCTTCGAAATGGTAGACGTGACTTTCCAGGTTTCACAAGCATATAACAGCACGGATTTGACATTGGATTCGAAGAATCTCAACTTAGTGCGTAAGGAGATTTGACTGGATTTCCAAACTGGGGACAGAGTACCGAAGGCAGCACGAGCTTTATTTATTCTACTTTTAACGTCCAGATCCGTACCACCGTTTGCAGAAACAATACTGCCAAGGTAGTTAAATTGTTCCACTACTTCAACTGGCGTCTGGCGTAAAATAATACGCTGCTGTGTGGAGCGGCCTGTGAGCATTATTTTTGTCTTTTTGCTGTTAATTCTTAGACCACTCGACTCTCCCTTCACTTGCAGTGCTTGGCACATCCCGTTCAGCCCACTGATGTTATTTGCCAGTAGACATATGTCATCGGCATAGTCTAAATGACTGAGCCTTTCGAACGGTCTCCATTGAATGCCCTGTCGCTCAGCTGTACCAACACTGGCCGTCAATACGTCGTCCATCGCCAGCAGGAAGAGAATTGGCGATAGAACATCCCCTTGTCTCACACCCTGTTGCACTACGAAGGAGTCGGATAGCTGCCCATTGTGCAAAACAAAACACCTCGCGTTGTTGTAGGACTCTTTAATAATGGCAACAATTTTTGGTGGAATTCCTCTACCAAGCAACGATCTCCATATACATTCTCGGTTAACTCGATCAAAGGCCTTTTCAAAATCCACGAACATGAGGTAAAGCGGTGATTGATATTCCATCGACTGCTCGAGGACGATACGCAGGGTGTTGATATGGTCGACACACGATCGACCACTGCGGAAGCCAGCTTGATGCCTCTTGAGTGTAGACTCGATTCTATCCTTTATTCGCTCGAGTATGATTGTTGCCATTAGTTTTGGGAAAACGGACAAAACGGTGATACCACGCCAATTGTTGCAATTCTTTAAGTCACCTTTCTTTGGCAACTTAACAATCACACCATCCTTCCAGTCCCTGGGATAGCTTTCGTTTTCCCAAATGTTTTGTATCAGCGGATGTAAAATACTAGCCGCTGCTACGGGATCGGCTTTCAGGAATTCAGCTGGTATTCCGTCCAGTCCAGCTGCCTTGTTGTTTTTGAGGAGATTTATTGATGTACGAATTTCCGATTCTGACGGGGGTTCGATGTCAATACCCCTATAGGACCTGCGCATCTCGTTTAGTTGGGGCACTTCAGCACTCTGCTCAACTGAATCCTCATTTAGCAGGGCACAAAAATGGTCCTTCCATCTACGTTGGGGCGTAGCACTGAATAATTGTGACGTTACGGATTTTTTACCGAAACCTTGCTGTCAGTAATCTCGCAGAAATGGGCGCCCAGGAGATCAAACTACGCCTCGCTTCTTTGTTCAACATAATCCCGACACCATGCAGTCTCTAGCCACATTCTCTTTTATCTTCCCCGGAATACAGCATTCTCGTCTGTCCAGTGTCTGATCTGTATTCAGCTCTTCCTCTCCACTTAGTTTCGCTTATGCCCAGGATACTGATCCTTAGGCGAAGCATTTCACACTCAACCTGCTCGAACCTACCATCGTTGTACAAGGATCGAACGTTCCATGCTCCAATTTTCGTACGTATGCGGTAGGCAAAAGTAACATTTGCGCTTCTTGAGTGACTTCTTCTATATGTCAACGATTCATTTATTATTATGGCGTCTTGATTGACGCTCGTGCATGAAAGATGCCGCAACCCAAATCCGATGTGCGGTTTACTGCAACCGAAGCTGCAGAAGGATTTTCCATAAAAGGATTACCTCTTGGTAGATGTCATAGTTCATGTATTTGCATCATATATATATCCTTCTACCATGGTGTTTTCCGAGATACGATTAATAACATACATAAGCTCAGATTTGACAGGCATACCCGCTTTTTGTATGGTCAAACACATAACTGCTCGAGGCCGCCCACTATGCGGGAAAATAGATGCCATTTGTAGCCGCCCAATATGGTTTACAGACGCTACCTGCTGCTGCCGTTGGCCTTTTAACAAAAAAAGGCTCCTCCGCCACCAGACTATCATGACATTGACCGCCACCTGCAGTTCATCCACCTTAAGGGGGCTTTTAACCATCCCAAGGACAAGTTTGTGTCCTGACCAGGATTCTCGGCTTATCCCGGCATCCATTCGGTTTCCCTGCACGTTAGCGTTACCCGCCCTCTACCACGCGGAGCTGTGCATAGGGATTTTAAATACATAAGCTAATATCCCTTAAATGAAGCGAAAAATTATATTCAAGGGTTTTTATTGTTGAATAAATGATTACTTGCGCCATAAAAAGGATGCTTAAAACCAAAAATGTTACTAAACTCACCATTGCTTTTTAGATGGTCACAGGACAGGATGTTTAGAATAACTCGGAAAAGAAGCTGAATTTGACAATTTAACACTTCAATCTTTTTGAAGAAAATTAAATTTCCCATAGAAATGGAAGGTTTAAAAGAAATAAAGCAGGAACAGTTAACGAAAATCAACCAAAATAAAATCGAAAAATCAAAGACTAGGTACTCAAAAATTTCAACAGTTTTTCGACAGTAGGTTTATGTCGGAAAGACATGTCAAAAATGTTTGTAAGCAAAAATGTTTTAGTAAAATCAAACAAATAATATACAGAGCTATGTACGTCTCATAAGATGCAAGAAATTCGCATTTTCAACGATATGTTGTGTTCAAAATCGTAGACAGCGCGTGTAGTTTTTGTGTTTTAACTTTAAAAACTTGAACTTTCTTTGCAAAAATAAAAACAATTGGTGCAGTATTTTTTGTGGATACATGTTTCGAATTATTTTGTTTAATTTTATTTGACTATTTTATCCTTTTGCTTTTCAACAAATACACTGCAAATCACTTCATTATCTTTGGATCCGCTTAAATGAAAAACCCATAAGGGTGATTTTCTGCCAACTGTGATTCTTTTTTTTTTATTTCCAAAATTAAACCTTATTGGAAACAATTTCTGTTTCGTTTTTGTGACTTCATTTAATCAGAGTATCAAATTTGTAAAGTATTTTGCTATAACTTTTAAAGAACAAAAAATATGGTGAATTGTACTAAAACAGGAATAGACGATAATGAAGCTCCTTTACTTTTTTTAACTTATATTTTGTTTTCTCTCTTGACCATATTTTTGTTGAGATTCTATAGATTAACTGTTATGTTTTGACCTCTTGACTTATTTTCTTCTTCACTTATTTTCTTTAAATATACATAACTTTTTCGTTTTTGTAGACTATTATTCTGAATAGCAACACATTTGATTGTGCTGGTTTATTACTTAGTTTTTCTTGCACGGAATAATTTTTGTTTGGTTCTTTCGAGGTATTGCTACAGTTTTAATAAAGAAAATTGGGTGAAAGTAAATATTATATTATTATAATAATTTAATTAAAGTTCACGGTGCCACGGTACTGACATTTAGACAGTTTATGTGACCTAACTTCTCTATACTAAAGATTAAATAGTTTCCAGGACAATTTTAACATATGTCGTTAAAAGGAATAAAAAACTCCGATAATCAACCAAAAACATGTTATAATATGCTGCTTTAAAAATACTACCACGGTACTGACAAATTAATTTGTGACACACTTTCTTCGAATGAAATACATATCACTCTTAAAGTAAGTACAACAGCGTTACAAAAATAAAATGATTGTTGTTATCTATACATAAATAATGCCTCTTTTCCATACAACCGTCTTGAAACTAAAACAAAATGGCGGTTCAGCGGGAACTCTTTTGAATTCAAAAATAAAAGTAAATCCTCGGACAACATTCATTCATGATTATTTTATTCAGCAATAGGTATTTCGACTTAATTTTTGCATAATTTTGTCAACCAAGTATTGCACTCAAACTTTTCTAAGGACAAAATTTTTATTCAATGAAGTATTTCATAAGAAAAATGAAGATTTAATCGGAAAAACAATGAACGGACATGCCACGGTACTGACATTTTTACTACATTTTTCCAAACCATGCGGAAGAAGTAGCAAGTTTGGTCATGATATCGAATGTAGATTGTAATAAATAGCCATTTACACAATTCAAACCAAAAATATATCCGAACATTTTGCATTCAATAACAAAAAAAGCAATGGACACAAAGAATCACAGTTGGGACAGAATCACCCATAAAGCAAAACAAATAGTCCGTTTGTTGAATTTCGGCAACAAAAATAATTTCACACGCCCGCCAGTTCTCGATAAAAATTAATAAAATTTGGTACGCTTAATGACACTGGTCAACAAGGTTTTTGTTACAGAAACCAAAATATACTTTTCCGTAGGTTTTTGGTGTGCTGAACTTGAATCTGAAGTCAGAAAAGTTCTATCGGGCCACGTTTTTGATATATTCCCGTTATAAAATCGAAAAAGACGTTTTTTTGCTGTTTTCAAAGTTGTATTATAACGTGAGGAAAATTGTTTTAACAAAATTTTTAATGGTTCCTGAAAGGTCTAATTTTCTTCTTTAAAATCATTTTAAATCATCCCGATACCTCATTTCTTCTCGGAGAAATCTTCAGTTAATTGTAGGCCTTCCATTTATGACATAAATATTATGTAAAGGAGAATGGGCAAAAATTTATGGGAAATGGTCCATTTTTCAATGCGCATGTGTCATATATCGTTGAAAAGGTTATTCTGAGTACATAATTTCATTATATAGCCGTTAAGCTCTAAACCATGGGACTCGCGAGATATTCGGTTTCAAAGCACCGAAAGAACAATAATGCAACTCCATATTTTGACATTGTGTTGCTAATCAACATTAGCCGAATATCTCCTGAACCCCATGGCTTAGAGCTTAACGGCCGTATAATGAAATGATGTACTCAGAATAACCTTTTCAACGATATATGACACATGCGCATTTAAAAAATGGACCATTTCCCATAAATTTTTGCCCATTCTCCTTTACATTATATTTATGTCATAAATGGAAGGCCTACAATTAACTGAAGATTTCTCCGAGAAGAAAAGAGGTATCGGGGTGATTTAAACTGATTTAAAAAAAAGAAAATTAGATCTTTCAGGAACCATTAAAAATTTTGTTGAAACAATTTTCCTCACGTTACAATACAACTTTAAAAACAGCAAAAAAACGGTTTTTTTCGATTTTATAACGGGAATATCTCAAAAACGTGGCCCGATAGAATTTTTCTGACTTCAGATTCAAGTTCAGCACACCAAAAACCTACGGAAAAGTATATTTTGGTTTCTGTAACAAAAAAATAATTTAATTTTGTTGACCAGTGTTATTTGGAGATCCTGAATTCAGTGGTACACTGCCTATTTTTTCTACATCAAATAGGGACATCACAATTAAAGTCAGAACATGGTCCCAAATTTCAAAAGTTTAAAGAAGTATTGTCGAAGTCAGGAACTGAATTATAGTCTAGTCAAATGGTGTTCAAAAGGGACCTGAAGTGGAAAGTTCTGGTGTAATTATTTTTAGTGGCTCCCTTTATGTTTTTGGGGTCGCTGAACACGAATCTGACAAAATTTCCAACAAAATTTTTCACGGCAAATATGAGAATTCGTCAAAAAACGTCAAATATTTCGACATTTTTTGTCTTTTTTCCTTATTGCTCAAAAATTATTTTTCTTTTGTAAAAAGCGCTTATGCAAAAATAAAAACAATGAGATTACCTACAATCTATGCTTATATCATTTTTACTTGCGATATACATAGGTACTATAGGGCAAGTTTTGGATTCGTGCAAAAAAAAAATTTCGAGATAACAATCAAACATGACATTACGATGATAGAGAACACGAAAAAAGTGGGTGGCACAATTCTGTCTGTCTACAGCCTAAGCTACTGAAGCGATTTTCTTCAAATTTTGAACTTAAGGTTTTTTTGTAACTCTCCAGAGGGGAAATTGAAATTTTTTTTTTAGCTCAAAAAATAACGGTACTTGCCATACAACCGTAAAGGAAAAGCTTATTTATCTCAAAAACGGCTCCAACGATTTTGATAAAAAAAAATCAGTGTATTATTGTAGATATTATGTATCTTTCAGTAAGAAAAAAAATCACCAAAAACATTTATTAACGGTACCTGCCATATAACGGTTTTTTTGATTTTTGGTTTTCTCATTAACCGCTCATCCGATTTCAATAAAATTTTTTGCACAAAAACTTTGTTAGAATATAAATAATACTGCATACCAAAATTTTTGAAAAAATAAATTTTGGATTTTTAAAAAAAGATTCAAAATTTTTTTTTGAAAATTCAATATTTCAAAAATGGGTTGATGAATTATTTTGAAATTTCAGTTTTAAATGTATATTAATATATATTCAAAATTGGCATACCAAATTTTTTTTTTAAAAATGTTACAAAAATTTTATATATAAAAAATTATTTTTTAAGAAAACGGCTCCAACGATTTTAAATTTTTTTTTGCATATATTCATATTTTTTCAAGTAATCAAATGGTATACTTTTTTTTGAGCTCTAAGTTATTTATCAGACTGTTTATACAATTAAAAAAACGATTTAAATATGCTTTTTATACTTTTTCTATAATTACTTAAGTTTTTTTTAAGTTCTTAAGTCCCACACAACTTGAATATAAGAGCAAGTACGTGCGATCCAGTCGTGCATTTTATTTTGTTAGACTTATCGTTTCTGCGGAAACAGTCGTTGAAAAACAGCAAAAAAACGTCATTTTTAAAAAATTGCATAAACGATTTTTGTTTGGATTGTTTTCTTCATTACATGAAAAGTAGGCCATGAGTTATTATGTTATTCGCATTTTCTAATTGTAATTGTCTAAAAGTATTATATTGCAGTGGTTAAGTGTCTAAGTTTCAGTATTCCAAACAGTCAAAATGTCAATTCAAAAGTGTCATATAACATCGACAAACTCATAAAGGTTCAAAGAACAGCTAGTGTTGGTACCACAGGGGCTCTTCGATCTTGCCCAACGGATGCCTTAAGCGTTTTTCTGCACCTTCTACCACTTGATCTACACATAAAATATCTAGTATCTTGCAGTGCCTTAAGACTTTAAGATAAAATTCTTGGGTTGCTAAACCTCTTATGGTCACAGCAATATCACAAATTTGATTCCCATCGATATATTTTCGACTCCCACTGACTACCGCGCTCCTACAATGAGCCTCAGTAAAGATTTTAAAGCCTTATTCCCATCCAGAGGGGACGGGGATGATGACGCCGTGACGAGAGACTTCGACAAAACTATCTACACTGATGGCTCAAAGATGGAGTGCGGTGTTGGCTCAGGAGTCTCTCAACATCTCTATGTCATTTCGGCTACTGAATTTTGCAAGTGTATCCATTTCAAGCTGAAATACTGAAAATTAGGTAGGCGTGCAGGATACTTAAAGCAGATCCAAACCAAAATCGTAATACAGCCATTCTTACAGTCAGGCGGCTGTGAAAGCCATTGATTCGGCTACATCATCCTCTAAATTGGTCCAACAATGCCGAGATGAGCTCGCAATTCTAAATATTAACCTCAAGGTCACTCTTATCTGGGCTCCTGGTCACAGTGGCATTGAGGGATATGAACGGGCAGATGAACTAGCCAGGCAAGGATCAGCCCTTCACATCTCACTTGCGGAAAGAGTCAATATTCCCCTTGGGGTTGTGAAGGGCAATATATAGAATATCTAATCGTAGGTGGAGCAGTTTAACCAACTGCAAAATATCCAGAACGATCTGGCCCGCCTTTAATAAATCCCGAACAATTGATCTCATATGTAGACCCAAGCGGGACATAGCCAGGGTCGTAGCAACCTGCACTGGTCACTGGTCAATTGGAGAACATGCGGCGAGGCTGAGTATTCCTTAGAATACTCACTGTCGCAGCTGTCAGAATGAGAGCACAATCGTTTGAAATGGCTTTTTTTGACGACCTAAACGAACTTTTCGAAATGAAGATCAAAGACTTTATCTCTTTTCAAAACGCCACGAAATGGATCTGAGACGAAAATCGGTTGCGTGTTCTATTGTCTTTTGTAATGACTCACAAGGTGCCTCATCCGTACTTCACAGCCGTCCTATTTCAAAGCAAGGAACGCTTTTCTGGTTTCTTGGGATCATCTCTCCAACCCGTACTGGAGGTAATCTCACATCCAACCCAGGGAAGGGGATACGGGACACCTGAGGAATAAGCCGCTCAGAGAATAAACCCGCAAATCCTCACTTTAATCTGTTTTCATACACAGGTCAAACGAGTTATGGTATCAAAACGGCGCAATCTAGTGCTGATTGGGCAAAGAGCGAGTGTTACGCTCTTGCCACCATTTCTACCTACCTATGGTGCAGTGAAAGTGGTGAATGAAAAAGCAATTGAAACGCTCCTTCAAGCCAGTAAGAAGAGAAAAGACAGAAAGGGAGCTTCTTTGGCATACAACCTGCCAAAAAAGCTATATAAATGATAGAATGATATCTGCTCACCTGAAGAAAGCTGGTAAACCATCAAGCACTCCGCTAAAATTGCGATCATGTTCAAATTCATGCTCCACTGAAGAGTTTTCATTCAGAACACTTTGTTTTGTCAGTGGGTACGAATTCCTGATGATTACCCGAGGATCGAGGTCGCAACAATGTTTATCTCCAGGTGAACGTTATTTGGTACATCAGGTAACAAAAATTGAAATTAAAGATACAGTTTTGATTCAAAATAGCTTTTTATGGCATTTAGTCCTACAAATTGACGTTTCGTCCGGCTTACTCATTTGGACTCAGCAGTGACTGTGAATGGACATTTTAACTGTTTGGAATACTGAAACTTAGACACTTAACCACTGCAATATAATACTTTTAGACAACTACAATTAGAAAAGGTGAATAACATAATAACTCATGGCCTACTTTTCATTTAATGAAGAAAACAATACAAAAAAAAATCGTTTATGCAATTTTTTAAAAATGACGGATTTTTGGCTGTTTTTCGACGACTGTTTCCGCTGAAACCATAAGTCTAACAAAAAAATGATTTGAGCATAGATTGTAGGTAATCTCATTGTCTTTATTTTTGCATAAGCGCTTTTTGCAAAAGAAAAATAATTTTTGAGCAATAAGGAAAAAAGACGAAAAATGTCGAAATTTTTGACGTTTTTTGACGAATTCTCATATTTGCCGTGAAAAATTTTGTTGGACAACTTCAGATTAGTGTTCAGCGACCCCAAAAACATAAAGGGAGCCCCTAAAAATAATTACACCAGAACTTTCCACTTCAAACTACCATTTGACCTGACTATTAAGTTTATGTTTGAAATTTCCTGAAATATTTATGTTTATGAATTTATACTTAAAAAAAAAATGGGTTCAATACTGATTGGTACAAAATTTGAAGAAGATAATCCAAATTATTGAGAAATGTTGCCAAAGGATTAGAAATAATTTTAGTGCTGGTTTTAAAACTGTTTGTACGGGAAATTATTCTTAGAACTAATTTGACCGAATTTTAAAGAAACTTGATAGTTTTGAAAAATCAAATCTAAGTCCCCTTTCACACGAAGAAAGAAGTTCCTGGAGATTTTTTGAAGTTTTCTTTTAATCTCCTTAAAAATCTCTTGTACCTTTCACATGAGGAAACAAATCTCCACGCAATTTTTGAAATTTCCTTTGAAAGTATATTGGTTGAACACACCTTAACCTAGATGTGAAAGGAAACGTCAAAAAATCTCTTCAAATCCTCGACCAGGGAAATTTTGTTCACCTCTATTTCCTCCTGCCCTTTTCACCATGGAACTGAAAGTTGCTGGTAACTCAGTTTCCTCGTGTAAAAGTAGACTTACATCAGGCTAAGATTTCTGATAGGTGACCGCTGAAAAAACAGTTGAATTACAATAATTTTTCTTATTTTAAGAGTATGTATTTTGATAAATAATGGAAGTTTAACGATTTAAATAAAGAAATATTAAAAAAAAACGACATTTTTACCTTAAATTTGATTGGAAACTTCCAGCTGTCCAAATTGTCAAGTTTCTTTCAGATAAGGTAGCGACAGTCCGATCGACAGTCTTCGCGACTGCCTCAATGTGAATGGCCCGCCTTAGGTATTTAAAACGAAAAATATTTTATTTTAACTTTAAGGTTTTATCTACTGTGCTCAGACAATACGCATTACTTTAAAAAATAATTTTAAATAAAATAAATAAAACAAGTATATTGAAAAAGTTCTTTTTTTAAAAAAATACTTTTTTACCTTCAAACAAATCGTTTGTTTTTTTTGATTCTATTACATTTAGTTACTGAAAAACTCAATCTGAAAAGCACATTCATAAGAAATCATTAAAAATAGGTACGTTTTTTTTTTATATATACCTATCACATATGTCTTATGTAGCAAGCTCCCAATTTCTGGAATTTTTTTTGGCAACACTGTTTAAAGCTAATTTTAGTGACTTGTCCTCACTTACAGATAATTTTTTTTTACATAAAATAAATACTTTTTTAAATATTTTTTTAGTGTCTGTTCGTCTGTTATTGGAGAGGACCTACATACATTTAAGTTTTATTGTAAGAAAAAAACCAAAATTTCGGCTCCAGAGCTTTAATTCAAGAGTCCTGAAACCATATCTACCAATATTACACCACTTACCATCATTTTTTTGGTGCCCCATATTTTCGATGAGGTTCAATTCAAGCGAACTTCCAAGCCATCCCAAAACTGTTTTTATTTATTATTTATAGACAGTTTCGCCTTTTTAGGAATGATAAGGAACATGCTGAAAAGGGTCTTAATATAAAAGGGTAGCTATACCTTTTAAAGCTCAGGAACCATACGTGTCTTTTCAGTATTTGCATAAAATGGTGTGACTTCTTTATCCCTTTGACTGGTAAAAGAGGTTGTATCTATAGGTATGTAGGGAAGGTAAACTATTCATTAAGATTCCCACGAGATTTATGAAAGGGTAAATACCTGAAATAGCGAGAAAGTCTCATTTACCTTTTTTCAGTCGCCAGACGGTTCCGATCAACAGGCTTTATATTCTAAAATATCTCAGATGTAAAATATTCCTTTACCCAAGAGTTTTAAGCACTTAAAAGATATAACATGCATATTATGTCAACAAAATTGGATTTACTATGTTGTCATGAACGGGAAAACCTCCACTTGTGGGCTCTGTGTGGTTTTTGCCGTCATCTTATGGAAAATATTTGGATTGCCATTGCAGAATCTTTAACTTTTCTTTACGTCGCGTCAGTTACTATAACACTGAATCATAATTAAAATTTTATTATAATTTTATAATTTTTCGAAAAAATATTTTTCCATTTAAGCTAAGTATACAGTTCTTTTGAGTAAAAAAAAAGCTTAGCATGGTGAAAAACATCGTACTCAAACAAAAAAATGTCCGTTCTGTGAACGATTTTTTTTTATATTAAAGCAAAATACAAATTCCAAATGCAAAATGACATTTTTGGCAAAAATAAATTCGCCGTTGTAAAGCCTAGCTTACAGTTCCCGTGCGAAAATGTATGCAAATATTTTCGCATGTCAAAAATTATTGAGGTGAAATACAAAATTACTTTTTTGTATGATTGGCTTACAGTTTCACGCAAAAAGGTACCCATTGCTGTCACAAAACTACAAAACAATTGGGCAATTGTTTCGCGTGAGATAAATTGTGGTAAATACAAACAAAAAAATATATTCACCTCACAGCATTATTAGCATGCAAATTGTTTTCCATTTTTAGGCTTATAATTTATTATTAAGTGGTTAATTAATGACTTCATGGGTAGCTTAGGCAAAGGCAAATATTTCCCGCCTATAATATTATACAAAATTAAGCACAGAATAGGTGGAAAATTGTTTAGAAAAATTTGATTTTTCTTTTGCATGGGAACTGTAAGCAATGCTTAATCGTCAAACATTTAATTTTTTGCGCAAAACTATCTCCTATGAAAAATAGATTCTTCCCATATGATAACTTCCTCAGTGTAGGTCTCAATTTTTCGATGAACTCACATTAACTCCAACCCTAAAAGTTGATCACCATCGGTAGAATCTCTTAGGAAAGTTCTTAGACGTTTCACTGTCAAAAAAGTTCTCTCCGGTGTGCCTTTTAAAACCGTTAGATTCTTGTGTATGTGAATCATGTTGTGTAAGACATTTCGTATACCATATCATGCATTCCACCTGTAAACTTAGAATTGTCACGATACGATCCAAAGTTTATTTTTAAAAATTGAAGTTTTCTTCTTTAAATTTTTGTTAATTTTTTCCAAGAATTGAAGGAATCAGAATACATGAATCTCATTTAAAGCTGAATTAAGAAATCATCAAAGTAGGTAGGCACCTAACTATTCATTAAAAACTATGTAGTACGTGATCTAAATTAATTTAAATTAAATTTATTAATAACTATCGCAGAAACCTGAGTAAAATTTCATATTAAAATGGAAAAGTATGATTTACAATAACAAATGCCTTTCTAAAAAAATTTGGGGGGGGGGGATCAAACCCCTGTGATCCGCCCCCTGGCTACGGCCACATGGTGAATAGCTACATATGTAGACCACTAAAATTTGACTTTTATACTCACAAAAATACGATTTTTGTGATTCTAGGGGTCAGTTTTTCAGTGCGCGATCTTCCTATTCTCATGCTTAAACATCAGTTAACTCCAGAAACGTTTTTTCAGTCAATTAAAATGCTTAGTTAGCTTCGAATTGACTCAGCTAATTCGGTGAGTTAACTTTAGGGACTAAACTGAGGGCAATTTCCCTTTTGGCACCAATTCGATTTCCGTATTGAAAAGTGTAAAAGTGTGATATCAATAGAGTCGCACATCGATTTCAATAGATTTTTGACAGCTGAAAGATAAAGTTAATCTTCAACTGAAAAACTGCTTCTGTTAGTCAGCTCAGGATTAATTTATTTTCAGGATTAGCTAACTCTGATTGAACTCAGAGTTACCTCTGCATTGAAAATTGGCCCTTAGGGACTTCCCTCTTCACTTTGGAGAGTTAAAACCCTGAAAGTTTGAATTAAAAAAGAACATGTATTGTTTGCCATTTTGAAAAATAGATTATTAGAAAACCTTAGTGCCATTTTCTCGGAAGAGAAATATTTTTTGTATATTTTGAAATATCAAAATATCCTATAAAATGTTGGCTAACAAACATTTTGAAATCTCTTTCCAATGAAAAGTTAATGTAGAAAAACAGCTGTCGAAACTTTTAATTAAAATATTGTTTTTAACGTTTATCTGGCTTACTGTTGATCAAAACGAAAACCTTTTTATGGCCAGTTTCACAGTCTGTTTTCAAAGTATAAGTTGGGGATTGAATAGCTTTTTGTAGAACACTTAATTTCTTACAATAATTGTGTAATGTGTAAAACAAAAAAGACTAAGTTACACATATACAAAGTTGGAAATAATTATATACCTATAGCAAATAATTATAAAGGGGAAATTACGATTCGTACAGTAAACAGTGGCCCTTTTGTTAAATTTTGTCGACTGCCATAATCAATCCTTGGTAAATATTTATGAAATTTAATACACTTTTATTGATTTGGGGAGGCTGAATTCAATGCTACTTCTTTTTTGTTTCTCCTCTAAGCTGGGGCTTCATAATTTTGTTGAGAACATGGTTCAAAACTTCAAAATTATAAAATAAAAATTATTTTTACCTTGAAAATTGTGGGGTAGCTTTGATTTGTTCGCTCCTTTATGTTTTCGGAGGTCCTGAATCCGAATCAGAGGTTTGCCAACAAAATTTCGTGACGCAACATGGAAAGAAATGAAAAAAATTATGCAAAAATGGATTTTTTGGGAGTGTTTCACTTATGGCTCGAAAACTACCAATTATTCGAAAATTCCATCAAAGTACCATTGAAGGTATACACAATTTCCAATAAATCTCTATTTAAGGTTTTTTTTCTGCGACAACCTATTTGGACTCAAGTGCTAGTCGAAAATTCACGTATTTTTACTGTTTTCGAAAATGCACTCGAAAGCACTGTCAAATTACTTTGTGTGACAAAATTTTAATTTTTGTTTGTAACATAAACCAAAATATACTTTTCTCATGGTCTTTGATGTTCCCGCATCTTGATATACATAAGGGGACATGGCGAATTCCTGGTCAATCAACCGCCAACCAGATTGACCATATTGCGATCGACGCAAGGCACTCCTCCAGTATCAAGGATGTCCGAACGTTCCGAGGAGCCAATGTTGACTCGGACCACTACCTCGTTGTAGCCAAGGTAATGCTACGGATATCCAGACCAAAGCCAAAGCAGGGAAATACTTTAAGGAAGTTTAAAGTCGGATGGCTACAGTCGCAAGAAATCGCCAGGTCCTTTTCCGATCGAGTCTCTCGCACCCTCTTAAATAGTCCTATGCCACCAACTGCAAGCATCGAGAATCAGTGGAAGAATTGCCAGGAAGCCATTAGAGATGCCGCCTCTGACGTGCTGGGCTTTGCTCGACCACCACAGCGAAACCCCTGGTTCGACGAAGAATGCCGGCAAGTACATGCAGCCAAACAACAGGCATACAAAGCGGCGCTGCATAGAAGGATCAGAGCTGCTCGCGAGCTCTACGAGCAGAAGAGGAGAGAGGAACACAAGCTTCTTAGAAGGAAAAAGAAAGAGCATGAGAAGCGCGCGATTGAGGAATTAGAGGGTTGCCACTGCAGGAATGAAGTTCGGAAGTTTTACCAAAAAGTAAAAAGAACCTCCCAAGGTTACAAGGCCCGAACCGAAGCCTGCAAGGACGATCAGGGGAACATAGTGGTGGAATCGCAATCGATGCTGAGGATATGGAAAAATCATTTCTGCAAATTGTATAACGGCGATGACGAACTGAATTCCGCTAACATGCAAATTGCACCATTCAACTTGGACGACGTAGGCCAACAATTCCGTCCACCCGATCTTGACGAAGTGAGGATAGCCATATCTAAACTTAAGTCCAATAAAGCTGCTGGAGCTGATGGCCTTGCGGCTGAGGTCTTCAAAGCGGCTGGCGATGAATTGGTTAGGAGTATGCACCAGCTCATCTGTAAAATATGGTCGGAGGAAAGCATGCTCGATGAATGGAACCTCAGCATTGTTTGCCCGATCCTCAAAAAAGGCGATCCTCTGGACTGCACCAACTACAGAGGCCTCAGTCTTTTAATGTCGTCTACAAGATCTTCTCTGCCGTACTTTGTGAATATGCCTGAAGCCATTCGTCAACAACCTGATAGGTTCATATCAGTGTGGCTTTAGGCCAGGGAAGTCGACCATCGACCAAATATTCGCACTACGGCAGATCTTGGAGAAAATCCAGGAGTTTCAAATCGATACCCACCACCTTTTCATCGATTTCAAGGCCGCGTATGACAGCATCTATAGAGACGAGCTATATAGAGCAATGTCTAGTTTTGACATCCCTGCCAAACTCGTCCGTTTGTGCAGGATGGCGATGGAGAATGCACGCTGCTCCATCAAGGTCGGCAAAGACCTCACCGACACCTTTGATGTCAAAGAAGGTTTTATGCAAGGCGACGCGCTGTCATGCGACTTCTTCAACATCGTTCTTGAAAGAATAGTACAAAACTCTCACGTCAACACTAGAGGCACAATCTTTCAAAAGTCCGTCCAATTACTGGCTTACGCTGACGACATTGACATAATCGGACGAAAAAAGCGTGATGTCAGTGGTGCTTTTGTGAGCATTGAGAAGGAAGGGTCTAACGGTGAATGAAAGCAAAACAAAATATATGCTGTCAACAAGAAAGGGCACCAAACAGCTACTAGGATCCGCTATAAACTCAGCGAACGATTCCACTGCTGAGATCAAACGAAGAATTACTCTTGCCAATCGCTGTTTCTTCGGGCTAAGAAGGCGATTGAGAAGCAAAGCCCTCTCTCGAGCGACTAAACTGTCCCTGTATAAGACGCTTATCATCCCGGTCCTGATGTATTGTGCAGAGGAATGGACGCTGTTAACGGTGGATGAGAACGCGTTAGGCTGTTTCGAGAGGAAAATTCTCCGATTGATTTTTGGTCACGTCTGCATAGATGGGGAATGGAGAAGAAGATACAACAGCAAACTGTATGGGCTGTACAGCGACACCGACCTAGCCACAAAAGTGAAAAGCCAACGACTGAGATGGTCAATGGACACCAATGCTCCGGCCCGGAAAGTCTTTGAATCCAACCCCGTGGGACATCGCAGGAGAGGTGGACAGCGTAAAAGGTAACGCACGCAAGTGGAAGAGGACCTCAACCAACTTGGCGTGCGAAACTGAAAACAGCTAGCTGGAAACCGAGCCGGCTGGAAGAAGCTTGTTGGTTGAGGCCCTGGTCCACCCCGGACTGTAGCGCCACCTTAATGAAGTAAAGTAAGGTCTTTGATGCACTGAATTTGAATCTGGCATTGGAATAATTGTAGCACGTCACGTTTTTGAGATATTCGAGTATAAAGATTAGAAAAAATGCATTTTTTTTGTTGCAAATTTTGGGTTATATTTTTTTCTCGAGGTAATTTTTTTGAAAAAATGTTTATGGTCATTCTGAAGTATGAACGTTAAACTTCAAAATTCTGCTTGAATCTTTGAAATACCTCCATTCGTCATCAATCAATCCTTAGTTTTCGTCTTAAATTACCTAATTTGAAAAATCCCACAATTTGCTCGCTAAGTGCCCTTTTGAGCACAAACTGACTGGATTTTTCGAATTATGGAGTTTAAGACGAAAACTATGGATTTCTTGAAGACGAAAGGAGGTATTTCAAAGATTCAAAAAAAAATTTGAAGTTTAATATTCATACTTCAGAATTACTATAAACATTTTTATTCGAAAAAAATTACCTCAAGAAAAAAATATAAACTCAAATTGGCATACAAAATGCTTTTTTTTATCTTTAGATTCGAATATCTCAAAAACGTGATGAGCTAGAGCAATTCCAAGTCCAGATTTGAACTCAGTGCATCAAAGATCACCAGTAAAGTATACATATCTTGGTTCATGTTACAAACAAAAATTCAAATTTTGTCACACAAAGTAGGTAATTTCTTAGTGCTTTCGAGTGGATTTTTGAAAACAGTAAAAATACGTGAATTTTCGACTTGCGCTTGAATCCAAATGGGTTTTCGCAGAAAAAAACCTTAAATAGACATTTATTGGAAATTGTATATACCTTCAATGGTAGTTTGATGGAATTTTCAAATAATTGGTAGTATTCGAGCCCTTATTAGTGAAAAAAAAATCCATTTTTGCATCTTTTATTGCATTTGTGTCCATGTTGCGTAACGAAATTTTGTTGGCAAACCTCAGATTCGGATTCAGCACCCCCGAAAACATAAAGGAGGGAAAAAATCAAAACTTCCCCAAAATTTGCTCGCAAAGAGCCTTTTTGAGCAAAAATTGACTGGACTATTGTCCAAGTCAGGAACTTAGTCAAGTTTACATTTTAAACTTCCCAAAATTGTGCTAGACAGTAGGTACAATTCCAAAATAGATCTGTTAAAAATTTAGAAAAACGGTCTTAAATTTTGAGCAATGTTCCTAAGGTATTAGAACTAATTTTATGGATATTCTTTTGAATTTTCTCATTAGAAATTATAAAGAGACATTATGGCCAATTTCACGAAAGGCTTTTAATTATTTAAAAAGCCACTAAGCCTTTAAGTGAGTTTCACTTAATGCTTTTAAATTTAAGGAGATTTTAAAAGCCCTCGTAAACTAAAAGCTCGTTTTTGTCTCATTAAATTCTAAAAGTCGTTTTTGTTAAGTAATTCCAGTCAACAACAGCTGATGATATGATGATATTGTCAGAATAATGCTTTTTCACGTTTTCCCATACACTTCGAATGTGCGACGGAAACAACCTCTTTTTTGTGTATCCAAGGATGAGAGTAAACTCAGTTTAATAAAAATATCCCTTTGGTGAAACTGAAAAAATGTTAATGTCTGGATAAAATTAATAAGGAGTTTAGATAAAAGGACCTATAGTGTTTGTTTATGAAATTTGCCAATAACCTGTTTGAATCCGAAACAAATTTTAAAATTTTGACAGTTAGAAGTTGCCAATCAAATTTAAGGTCATTTTTTTAAACACTCAAAATAATCAAATATATTCTTAAGTAATAGTTTTAATATTGTTGATATTTTTCTGTTTGCAGGCTGCTAAGAATTCTGATAGTTGTCAGTTGGAAATACCGTTAAATTACCATATTTACTAAATATAAGATTATTATTATAATTTTTTTTCATAAATAGTGGTAATTTAATAGGTTTTTCTATATTTAATGTAAAATTCAGCTGAACTGGGTGCTTATCGTATAAGACCAAAGCGTTCGCTCCACTAAACTTTTATGTCGTTTTGACAATTGCTCTCTCTCTCTCTCTCTCTCTCTTTTTATATTTCCCTATACAATACACATACATACGTATCTGAGATAGCTATAGTCAAAATGACAATCAAAATATTGACAATCATCTATAAACTTAGCGGATTCAACCCCTGGTTTTTGAATGAGCCCCACTCCTCCCATGCTCAAATTCCTCCGTGCGCTATTGTGTCTGCACGTATTTTTGACTCTTGGTTGATAAATGGATAAAATGTCCTTATCACAATATTAAGATTACTTAGCGTTTGTTGTATGTGCATGCTAATGGCCAAATATTTATCCAGGTGTATCCCAAAGTATTTGGCACTTCAATTCCATCCTGTCTGATGAATATACACGATAAACAGTCTGCTATAGTCAATAAAAAAAGGTTTTACTTTTTTTTGTAGAATAAAGAGCCTTTGAAATTCCGTAGAACGCAATTTATTTTTCATTTTACCAGAAATGAGTTAGTTTGAGTTTTAACTTAACAATTCCATTTGACATATACATTCTAAAAGACACTTCAATGTGTCCGGAAATCCTCTGTAGAAATCTTTTATCAATTTGCTCTTGACTGGTCTCGAACACGAATTTATTATCACTATTTTAAAATTCATTTTTCTTTCTATACGATACCTACGCCATTCATCAACATCACTGGTATTACGAACATAATCTATTAATAAAAAAACGATTTTACCAAACAACTCAATATTTGCCAAAATCAATCAATTTTGGTCGCCCACTTCGATGTGGTTTAGCTGAAATCCTTAACAAGGTCCTCATCCAAACTCATCACATCAAAATTTATTGCCAAAATAATAAATCCATTCAATCGAACAAACAAACCAAACTCACTGTAATAAATAAGTTAAAAAAGGACTCTTGAGTATATAAATGTACATAGTATAGTTTGAGGGATTTGAGTTGGATGACTTAATCTAAACGACAAAAGGGTACTTGACGTCAGGACTGAGGGTATATAAATGCTCTCTCACGAAGTAATTGGACGCAGATATGATTTTTCCTAAGGATGTTTTGCAACTTGAATTTTGTTTGTAGATAATACAAACTCAAGTAAAACGTTCTTCCCTTACCAATGCGCCTTTGTGTGTAGGATGTAGGTGTCCTGTGTTTTTCGATCCATAATATTATAGAAAACAAACATCAACTTTTATTTCGACATGGCACTCTGGTTTTTACTTAAAGAAAAAGGATATTTGGGTGGCCTTGAACAGTTTAATGCCCATTTTATAGTTGGTAATGGTTGAGAGTTTTGTTTTTTTTTGTTTTGCCTTTTTAAATCTTAAGCTACCTACTTGAAATCGATTGCTATTAGTTCAACGATGCGTTAACTATTTATAAATTATTGAACCGTATTCATATTTTAATTTAATTTGCTATTATGCCTTTAATAACAAAAAATTATAAAAACAAACTATGAACATTGTTGTGTTAAAAGAGATCAATAAACATAAACAAATTAACAAACCTTTTAGTACACGGAAAGAATTCTTGGATCATATCACGAAAAATGAGCTGCAAATTACAAAAAATGAATCCCGATTTATACCTTGGCACGGGATTTCGTAATTTACGACTATTTGTTTGCAATTTGCAAAACTGAGCAAAATGAAGATATTGATACTCAAAAATCGTAAATCATCCCTCTTTAAGTATCAACTATGCTATCGAGAGAAAACAAAAATTGCGAACAACAAATCGCAATTTGATCCTCAATTGCCCCATTTTTTAAATCTGCAAAAAAGATTTGTGATCACCACTTTTATTTCGTGATATTGCAACTTGGAAAGATCAATCCCTGCTCTACCCTTAATTTGCAGGTATACACATTTAATTTAATTTATTTGAAATAAAAACTTTACGCTTGACTCTACTTGGATTTGAACTCGCAACCCTCCAGTTGCGGAGCGAGCATGCAACCACCAGGCCAATTTGCATTGCAGATCTTTGGTGTCACACATTGATGATTAGATACCTGCCATGTTGTGGTGCTTTATTTCTTCGAGAAGTAAATTGCGACAAGAAAGTCGTGATTTAGGAATTTTTTGTTGGTGATTTGCAACTATTCTAATGGAGTTGCAAATTACGACAAAAAAAACGTAATTCAGTGATGGTGCAATGTTAATTACTAAATATTTATCTCAAATCAATATTTTTAAATGCTGTTTGTGAAATTATGCTTTTGGAGAGTAAATTACGCCAAAACAGTTGTATTTTGCTATGAAAAGTACAATCTTGAATCATGGATCTTAATTGCAAATCACGAAGAAACAAATTTTGTAAATTGCTGCGTTTTGACTGTTAAATTACCAGTTTTTGTATTAATTTGGGATTGAAATGTCTTCATTTACGAATTAAACATGATTCGTAAATTGCAACTGCAAATTTTTCAATTGGTGATTTTTCAATTCTTTCCGTGTACCTACTCCCTAGAACAGTAAAAACAAATTCATTATTTTGTGGTTTTAAAGCCTCAATTTTTATTTTCCAAAAATTTATAATAATTCTGTGCATAAGTAATTAATAGTAAAAATAATAATAATAATGTACCTAAGGACAATCCTAGTTCAAAAGAAAAGAAAATATATATGTAAATGTTTAAAATTTTATGTATACCTATATTTGAAACTTCTCAATTATTATTTCCAAAAAATATTTCATAAATAATGTAACATTGAACAATCATATCATGTAATAATATTTATTTCAAAACAAAAAAAAAACATCCCACCAATTATATAACTAGAATTTGTATTTAGTTACACTTGACATACGAAATGAAGTTCTATATTTAATGTACCAGCTTCATATAAAAATTTTTACAAAATAAAAAAAATTAAATATTTTTTCTCGGAGCATGCAAAAGAAAAATTACATGAACATAAAATTTAAGTAAAAAAAAAATTCAATGAAATATTGGTTTCCAGTAAAAAAAATATTCAAAACTAACCGCTACTTACACCACCTGACATAGATTGGAACGGTGCAAAATTCCGCACACTAAAATCTCGTATAACGAAATCTACCATTTTGTTTTCTGAATTTGGAAAAAACAACATCTTTGTAGTAAATTAATAATCCCGCTTTTCATAACCTCGCAATTACAAAATCTAGCTTTTAACAATCTCGCATTAACATCTCACATCAAAAAATCCCGCAAATATCAACGAAAATTTCGCAATTTAAATCTCGTATATCAAAATCTTGCTAAGCGAAATTTCGTAAATTCAAATTTCCAAAAATAAAAAGTCTGCGAAGCTGAAAAAAAAACTCGAAAAATAAACACTTTTCCTCGTCTGTTATTGTTTTCAAAAACGTGTTTTTAACAATTAAAACAAATAACCCGATATTACAACTGGATATTAAATTTCTATGTTCCCTTTCTTGCTCTCTTAATAACAATTGAAATATAAACAATAACAATTATGAACAACAATATCCTCTAAAAGTAGACAAGCTAAAGAAATTTTGAAAAATTTAATTGCATTCCCAAAAATTGATTTTTACTATCAAAATCTAGCAAATTATATCTCGCAAATAAATAAAATTTATTTGTTGCAAAATGCAATTAATTCTGCGAGAATTAATTAAAGTGTGTGTCCCACTTTTACAAAATATAATATTTTCAGAAAAAATATAAAAATTCCGGTGTTGTTCAGATAACCCATATGAAAGGCCGAAACCACAAGTGCTCTGGTGATGGCTTACCTTCTAAACCAGAGGTTGGATCTTCTTTACTTCCTTCAACTTGGGATTTAGAAACTCAAAAGGCTGGAGCATTGTTTCCCATTCGCACAATCTATAGCTTAGCCAAGTCAACGTATTTTGACTTTTTGGACTACATTGTCTTTGAGCAGCTCATTGAGCTCACATTTGTGCTTTCTCCTCCAAAAATCCAAATATTCCTTGCGAAAGAGCCCAGTATCAGTTTTCATTTCTGATTTTCATCTTACCGAGAGTAGAAGTGTCTTGAGCGGAAGAAGAGTGTCGAACCTAATTTTTTGACAAAGTGATTAATAGCAGTGGTTTGCAAAAGTATTTATTCGTTGAATATACGCATAGGTGTCATCCATGAAGTAAATACGAGTATTGACTTCAAAGTAAATGAAATTCTAAACTACTTCGAAGCTGCTGCTAACAAAAGTGATGTTTTGGCCTAGGTTGCATTTGGCATATTGCACCTTGTGTTTTATAATGTCACGAGATACCGCTGGATCTTTTTTTTCTCGAGATCTCCAGCTCAGTTTATTTACATAAATTTATCGATTGTTTTGTTCACAAAATGAAAATACAGTCGACTCCCTCTAAGTTGAATTCTCACGGGTTATCGAAATTATTTCAAGTTAGAGAGTTTTGCAAAATGTCGATTTAGAGAGAATTAAATAAGTTTGGATTTTTGTGCTGTAAGGAGGGAAGAAACTGAAAATCTTACAAATTACAAAAATTTAGCCTTTTTTGGGAGCTCCATAGCGCCGATTGTAGTAGGTGTACAAAAATACTTTCAAAGTTATGTATGCTGGAAATTTTATTGCCTACAAATTTCCATCATAATTTTTACCGTAAAAATATACCGGAAATAATTTTTAAGCAAAAAACTGAAAAAAGTGACTTTTTTTTTAGTTTTTCCAGGATTTTGAAGGCGGCGGAGAGGGCGTGGTTGTTGAATTTTGGAATTTTCATCTACCAACCATACTCCATACCATATAATATATCAAAAATTTAGAACTACCCAACCTTTTGTAGGGTAGCCCCCCTTTTTTTAACTCTATTTACTGGACTATTAGTTGTTTTGGAAATGTGCGTGAAGCTAGCACCGCAATTTTGAATTTTCGATAGAAAAAAGTGAGCGTAAATATTTGAAAATATATAATATTTGGTCTGTAAATATTTGAAAGAATTATGTGAATTTGCGATTTTAACAGATGAAATTTGCTTAAAAATTTAGCTTTTTTGTTAAAATGAAAGTTGTCCTAATTTGTGCTCAGTTTGTGCTGTGATATGCCGAAGAAAAAAGCCTCGCATATTTTCAACTTTTACACCATAATTTTTAACAAAAAAAAAGTTGAGCTGTACGTTCAACTTGTGCTGCCTTGTGACGTAGACAAAAAAAATGGCAATTTTTTTAAAATTTTGTATAAATGAAAGATGTGTTGCCATATGCCAATGATATACAAACAAAAAACTTAAACAGCCAAGAAACGATTTTTAGAAGCGTGAAGTTGGCACCACCATTTTCGATCTTCAAAAAATAAAAGAAGGTGCGCTGTATTGTGCTCATTGTCTTTGTACTGTCTTTAACCGTAAATATCGAAAAGAAAATCGTTTATTTCTTGGTTTTGTGCCCATCACTTTGTGCCGCCATGTGCTGATCGAATGTGCATATTTGTTTGCGCCCAAAGGCAACACAAGTTGAGCACAATATAGCACACTTTTTTTTATCGAAAATGAAAATGCTTACTTCTTGCTAAAACAAAATAAGTTCGCACTAAGAACCTTACCCTCAGTGCGATAATTTTTTAAATACGGCTCATGGCAGAAAAAGTTGTACGCGTAATTTTTCAACTAAAATCCGAAATGGCGATGCTAATTTCCGCCAAAAAATTCAGAGAATGTAGGATGAAAGTAGACATGACAAAAATCATATAAAAGGGGGGGTAATATTTTCCCCCGCTTCGACATGAGGGGCAATTTCTTTAAAAAAAATACATTATAGAAAAAAATTAATTAAAAAATAAGGGCAAGACTTACAGTATTATTTTTACTTGCGATTATAGGTACTATAAGGCAAGTTTTAGATTCGTGCAAAAAAAAATTTTGAGATAACAATCAAACATGATATTACGATGATAGAGAACATCAAAAAAGTGGGTGGCACAATTCTGTCTGTCTGTTCGTCTACAGCCTAAACGGCTTGATCGATTTTCTTCAAACTTGGTAAATAGTGGTTTTTGGTGATTATGCCCATACGTTTTTCTCATTTTTTTTAGAACCAAAAATAACGGTACCTGCCATACAATTTTTTTTAGCAATTTTTCATAATCGTATTTTTCTCAAATTCAGTAAATTTATTTTAATAAAGGCTTACTTTGGGTGGAAAACCATTTTTCAAAAATGGTTATTAATGGTACCTCCTAAAGTACCATTTTTCTAATTTTTGATTTTCTTCAAAACGATACGACCGATTTCAATTATTTTTTTTATACAGAAGCTTCCAAAAAATATAAACAGTTTTGCGTACCAACATTTTTGAAAAAATATTTTTTGGATTTTTAAAAAATGTTTCAAAAATTTTTTTGGAAAATAAAATATTTCGAAAACGACATGATCGATTTTTTTGAAACTCGATAGTTAAGAGTTATTTAGTATTTTCTACAATATTTTCAGAAAAAATTTACATTTATGAAAAAATAACGGTACCTTCCATACAAAAGTTAAAAAACCGCAATGGAAAATATTTTTTTGCTTAAAAACGACTCCTACGATTTTGATTAAACTTTTTTCATATACTAAAATTAGTACGATCTACTATTAAAAATTATAAAATTTCACACTTAGCAATTATTAATAGTACCTGTCATGGAACGTATTTTTTTATTTTGAATTTTCTCGTTTTTGGCTAAACGGATTAAGATGATTTTTTTATATACAAATTTCAGATAAGATTAAATAATATTGCATTTCAAAATTTTCAAAAAAAAAGTTTTTGGATTTTTAAAAAAAGTTACAATTTTGTTTTTTGAAAATTCGATATCTCAAAAACGGGTTGACAATTTTTTTTAATTTTGTTTGTATATACATATAAATATATACTTTAGATTTGCATACCAAAATTTGTTCATAAAAATGTTTTAAGGATTTATATACATATAAATATAATTTTTTTAAAAAACCGCTCCAACGACTTAAAATTTTGTTTTCTATAAAATCATATTCAATCAAGAATTAATATGGCATTCTTTTTTTCCACCTTAAACTGTCAAAAGAGTTGTTTAAGCCTATTTAAATGTCGTATTTCATGCTCCTCTTCATTTTTCTCTCATAGTTTCCATGTTTTTATATACAATTTTCTTGAGCCCGCAGTGTCTTGAACATAAGAGCAAGTAAGTGCGACTCAGTCGTGCATTTTATTTAATTTTGAGCTTTATTGTGCTCAACTTCGGGCGCTTTGCGCCGTAAATATTTGGAAAAATATGTTAGTTTCCAAATTTAACGGATGAATTTTTTTTTTTTTAATTTTGTTGTCCTAATTTGTGCTCAGTTTGTGCTGCCATATGCCGTAGAAAAAAAAATTGCATATTTTCAACTTTTACACCACAATTTTCAATTTTTTACTTGCGATATGGGTGATTCTCTGCCAACTGTGATTCTTTTTTTAGAAAATTTTCAAAAACTAAAACTTCTTGGAAACAATTTTTGTTTTGTGTTTGTGGCTTCATTTAGTCAGAGTATCATATGAGGCCATGAGCGCAATAGTGGCCTAACTGCATTTTTCAATATTTTCAGTAGAGCAAAAATAAGAAATGGGTTGCTTTCAAACACTTGTTGTTTTAAAATAAAGAAACATACGCTTGATTTTCTTTTTGCAATATGATCAAAAAATAAAAGGTTTTTGATTTTGTATCCATGATTCTTCAAAATACCGTTAAAACTGATTTTAAAGTCAGATAGGCCACTATTGCGCAGAGGAAAAAATATAAAAATTAAAATCCTGTAAAGATAGGCCAATCATTTGTAAGTAAAACTGATTTCTATGAGTTTTTTCTTTTTTGTTTTAATATGTACGTTGAAATTTAACATTTTTATTCGCTTTCAGATGTGTTAGAATCCATAAAAGCTTTTGTAGTATTTGTAAATGGTTATTCCTGTGATCGGTGTAAAAACTATGGTGCGGGTATTAGGATATAAAGTATCAAGGTTAAAGCTTGCTGGTAGAACGAGAACCCACAGCAGATTTTGAGTGTGAATGATACAAAAAAAGAAGTATAGGAGTTGACAGCTTGAGTAAAACTTATTCAAGAAATAAAGGTATTTGCAGTCCACAACCGGGACTTTAGTGATTAAACAGTGCATCGAAATCAAAATATGAATGCATCTCTCCCTAGATAATGATCAGATCACAGATCACGGAATCTGAGACCACTTGAGTCTATAGTAAGCCCTGCCAGATAATTTAAAAAACTTCAAAGTTCAAAGCGAAAAACGGGTTTTTGAAACGGTCTGGTAGGGCGAAATATACCCACAAATGATCAGAGTAGCATTACCCAGGAAGGGGTGAAAACCAACTTTGGTTAGCACAGTTATTACTCTCGATGTAGTGTTTAATCACTATATCCCCGGTTATGGACCGCAAGACTTTGATTTCTTGAATAAGTTTTACTCAAGCTGTCAACTCCAATATTTCTTTTCTTGATACCATTCACACCCAAAATCTGCTGTGGGCTCTAAGCCTATAGGCTTATACTTATTTTTATTTGTAAAACAAACATGTTGACAAAAAAATCAAAAAAATGTTAAAACAATATGTAGGGTTGGTCTTTGAAGCTCATGAATCTTGAGTCGGTTAACCTTTAGTCCTTCTCTAGAGATCATTCTATTTGAAATTTCCGATTTCAAAGTGGAGAAGAAGTGCTTTTTGGTAGTTTTTATGACATGGAATGGTTTTTTTTTGTCGCTGAGCCTATGAAACTCTAACTTTATGGCTAATCGAGGGTGGTTATCAGGGTACTGACTTATGTTTAGTTCATTGAATTGATGTCACCTGTGAGCAAATAGTTAATTAATTGGCCTAACTTAAAGTTTCAAACAATAAAATCAAATATGCGAGCGCAATAGCGGCCTTTAAGAAAGATAGGCCACTCTTGCACTTAAGCTTTTAATTTTTTTGTGTTTGGCCTAAGTACAAAAGTCCTATAACTTTGGCATGAAGCCGTCAATTTGAAAAATTAAAATGCAGAAATGTTGCTCAATGCATACAGATTCAATTTTCGTCGTAAACTGAATTTCGATAAAATTGCAGTTAGGCCACTATTGCGCTCACGGCCTGATATCTGTAAAAGCATTTTGCTACAGCTTTTAAAGAACAAAAAATATAGTGAAATGTACTAAAACTAGTATAGACGATAATGACACTCTTTTTCTTTTTTTTCTTTTTAATTTTTTCTCCCTCTTTTTGACCATATTTTTGTTGATATTCTTGATTTTCTAATACGTTTTGACCTCTTGACATTTCTTCTTCCCTTTTTTTCTTTAAAAAATTATCTCTTTTTAGTTTTTGAAGTCTGTTCTTCTGAAGGGCAACCCTTTTTCTTGTGCTGGGTTATTTCTCAGTTTTTATTGCACGGAATGATTTTTGTTTGGCTCGACTGAGGTATTGCTACCGTTCTCATAAGGAAAATTGGTAGAAGAAAATATTATTGCAAAGAATTATTTAATTATATTTATTTAAAGCTCAATAAGTATTTAAATGCCACGGTACTGACATCCACGGTACTGACATTTAGACAGTTTATGTGACCTCACTTCTCTCTGCTTATGAGAAAAATAATTTCCAGGACAATTTTAACTTTTGCCGTTAAAAGGAATACAAAATTCTGATAACCAACCAGAAACATGTTATAACATGCTTAAAAAATACTACCACGGTACTGAAAAATAAATTTGTGACATACTTTCATCGCATGCAAACATATCACTCTTAAAATACAACAACGTACCAAAAACAAAATTACTGTTGTTAAATATACATAAATAGTGTCTCTTTTAGAAAACTACAATATATACGTGTTACAGCTAAAACAAAACCTCGGACAACATTCATTCATGATTATTTTATTCAGCTACAAGTATTTTGACTTAATTTTTGCATTATTTTGTCAACCAAGTATTGCACTCAAACTTTTCCAAGGGCAACATTCTTATTCAATGAACTATTTCATTCGAAAACAGTAGACTTAATCGGAAAAACAAGGATCGGACATGCCACGGTACTGACATTTTGACCATACTTTTCCAAGCCATGTCGAAGAAGTTGCAAATTTGGTCATGATATTGAATGTAGATTGTAGTAAATAGCCATTTACACAATCCAAACCAAAAATATATACGAACATTTTACATTAAACAACAAAAAAACTACTGGACGCAGAGAATCACAGTTGGAACGGAATCACCCATATAGGTACTATAGGTACGGTGACCATATTTTAGAAAGCTGAATAATGAACAAAAGAAAAAAGAAACAAAATTCAACTCAATTTTCAATAATTTATTCCATTTAATAATAAATATATGGTCGGTTCAAAGGTAAAACTCACTAACTAACATTTTACACTTTTGAAGGAAATTAGACTGAAACATAGTTTTTGAAGCTGAAAATTCAATGTCCGAAAATTTTTAATAAAGTTCCAGGGTATACCTTTCAATGTCCTTATAAAAAACGTGCAAAATGAGGCTTTTTTGCATTCAAAAAATGCATTTCATTCTCATTTTCTTAAACTTTTTTTTCTGCACTAAGTGAGTTTTACCTTCGAACAGACGATATATTCTCTGAGGAAGAATGGCTCAACTTAAAATAGAATAAACTCTAATCAATTCAGTCTTTGCTTTAAGCTTAGTACGCTGCTGATGCGAAACGAAAAATCCCATACAGAAATGACAACGAAATCATAAACTATAAATTTAGTTCTACTTTTCGTTCTGCAGTACGCTGTTCGATGAGCGAAATTGATATTTGTAGCAGATTATTTGGAGAAGTCTACACTCTTTTTTCACACACAATTAATTACCCAGACCATAATTGTGTGCGAAAAAATTAAATTTGTGTTTTTTCATGTTTATTTTTGTTGTTTCTTTAATTACAGCATGGATGCTGGTAATATTTTTGTATTTGCATGTTTTAATTTTTTGAATGTTTGCAACTGTCAATGAATATTTTTCCGCTTCGTTTTCGTAAGCATTTAGTTGTCTTGTTGGAGAACAACTAAAAATTCCGTTTCGCAGCAGCATCGTATTAAGGGCCCAGCCCATAGAATCCGTTGCGTCCGTTGCGGCGACAGAGCCATTGATGTTGCCGGATGCGACGGATTGAGGTAGCCCAATGAATGCGTTGACGTTCGCATAATAACCAGTTGAAATTCAAACACACACACATAACCACTTGAAATTCAAACACACACACATAACAACCACTTGAAATTCAAACACACACATAACAACCACTTAAAATTCAAACACACACAAAAAAAGTTCCTGTCAACGCATCTGTCGGAGAGAAAAAGTTAAAAGTTCGGCTACTCTTTCCGTTGCATCCGACGCTTGCGTTGCTATTGGGCCAGTTCACATAAGAAAACATGTATTTTTATCGAGCTGTCAGTTGAATGCGTCGTCATAACGGATTCTATGGGTCGGGGCCTTTAGGCTTTAAATACAAACTTAGAAATAAAAAAAACTTAGGTCAAGAACTTGTACTGGTTTCAGGGTAAGCTAAAATAATTTTTAATATTGAATTTCTTTTTTATAAATAATTTCAAATAAAACTTACAAATCTCAATTCTTCAGCGCAGACGCAGACAACACATAGTTCACAGACAGCTGATGTGTTCATGAAATGAATAGTTTTTGACTTGCACATGACAGATGAGGCCAAAAGCGATAAAGGGCGGCAAGGAAAAATAAATTCGTACAAGATTTATTATTTCTTCGTTCACTAACTAAGGGCATGTAAGCCTCATCAGTTTCTTTCATTAAATTTGTACGTTCCCAATGTATGCGTTATTGTTTTTGAACAAAATTAAAAAAATACAGAACAAATAATGAACAACTAATAAAATACAGAACATTTATATGTTTTCGTGTACAAAATAATTAATAATGAACAATATCTTCAAATACAGAACAGTTCATTATTATAATGAACGGATGGTCACCGTAACTATAGGGCAAGTTTTGGATTCGTGCAAAAAAAAAAAATTTCGAGATAACAATCAAACATTACATTACGATGATAGAGAACACGAAAAAAGTGGGTGGCACAATTCTGTCTGTCTGTCTGTCTGTCCGTACCTCAACCTACAGCCTAAGCCACTGGAGCGATTTTGTTCAAATTTTGAACTTAAGGTTTTTTTGTAACTCTCCAAAGGGGAAATTAAAATTTCTTTTTTAGCTCAAAAAATAACGGTACTTGCCATACAACCGTAAAAGAAAAGCTTATTTATCTCAAAAACCGCTCCAACGATTTTTATAAAAAAAAAATCAATGTATTATTTTCAATATAATGTACATTTTAGCAAGAAAAAAAAAATCACCATAATCATTTATCAACGGTACCTGCCATATAACGTTTTTTTTTGATTTTTGGTTTTCTCATTAACCGCTAATCTGATTTCAATCAAATTTCTTGTACAAAAGCTTTGTTAGAATATAAATAATACTGCATACAAAAATTTTTGAAAAAATATAAATTTTGGATTTTTTAAAAAAGATTCAAAATTTTTTTTTTTGAAAATTCAATATTTCAAAAAGGGGGTGATGACTTATTTTGAAATTTCAGTTTTAAATGTATATTAATATATACTCAAAATTGGCATACCAATTTTTTTTTGAAAAATGTTACAAAAAATTAATTTTTAAGAAAACGGCTCCAACGATTTTAAATTTTTTTTGCATATATTCATATTTTTTTAAGTAATCAAATGGCATACTTTTTTTTGAGCTCTAAGTTATTTATCAGACTGTTTATACAATAAAAGGAACGATTTAAATATGCTTTTTATACTTTTTCTATAATTACTTGAATATTTTTTAAAGTTCTTAAGTCCCACAAAACTTGAACATAAGAGCAAGTACGTGCGATCCAGTCGTGCATTTTATTTTTTTTATTTTGTATAAATGAAAGATGTGCTGCCATATTCCAAGGATACAAAACAAATTCACATACTTGAAACTTTTACAGCTAAGAAACAATTTTGCGAAGCATGAAGTTGGCACCACCATTTTCGATTTTCGTAAAAAAAAGAAGGTGCGCTGTAGTGTGCTCAATTTCCTTTAGCCGAAAATATTGAAAAGATAATCGTATATTTGTTGGTTTTGTGCCCATCACTTTGTGCCGCCAGGTGCCGATCGAATGTTCATATTTAATTACGCCAAAAGGCAAAACAAGTTGAGCACAATATAGCACATTTTTTTTTATCAAAAATGAAAGTACTTACTTCTCGCTAAAAAAATAGGTACCCACTTAGAACCTTACCCTTAGTGTGATAATTTTCAATTTCATAAAAAAAAATACATTATAGAAAAAAATTAGTTAAAAATTAACGGCAAAACTTATAGTATTGTTTTTTTTTGGCTTTTTGAAAAGCTAAATTCTGCTGATTTATTTTCAAGCTAAGTCCTTTTATTAAAATATTTTCAGCAAAAATAGTTTTCAAACTTGAAATGTTGAAAAAAGAAAATTGAGGTTTACCTCAAAATGTGTGCCTCTATGAATTTTGGCATTTGAACTTTTGGGCGTTAACACTAAAAATGTTTATTATCAATACTTACACATTGTTTTTACCATTAATTTTTTGTTAAAAAGAAATAATGATGCATATTTGCTTAAATCATATGTTATCAATAAATAAATCACAGAAGAAGAGATCAACCCTTTCAATTGGATTCTGTTCAAACTTTAATTTTTTTAAGTTTTTATATTTAAAAATCACTCTGGTATAAGTTATATTATTATTATGTTAAGTTTATTAAAGAATCATAATTTCATTAAAAAAAAAACACTTTTAAAAATAAAATCATTATATAATAGTTAACACAAAAACTTAATGTTTAAAACTACAATATTTTTTTACCTATTTATGAGACTGGTACAAAAGAAAAAACTACATCTGTTTTGCATGCTTTTAATGTTTGATATTAAAAATTGTTATCTATATTTTTTGTATGCGCTTTTCTGTAAACTAATAAATTAATTTGTATGCCAATCAGTGAAAACTAAAGTTAACTACAATTTGTTAAACATTTATTATTAAATAAAAAAAAAATAAAAAAAAACAATTTAAGAAAAATTCTTACATATAACAAATCTTACACAATTATATAACCAAGTGTTTGCAAAATTTATCTACACATTATATACATACATATTTGTATTAAAAACCTGACAATATGCAAATGGTTATTACCTTCCTGTTATTAAAAAAAAATAAAATATTTATTTATAAGTTAATAGAAATATTTTTCTCAGCTAAAAATAAAAAAAAATAAATAAATAAAATAATTTGTAAATACTTTCTACGGATTTTTATCAATGTTGTAGGATTAAAATAGAAAAAAAAAGCTATTATACATAATATTTGTTGTACGCAGCTTGTTTGCATAAAAATTTAATGAGTCATGTCATATCACATAAAATTAAAAGATATATATATAATTGTTGCAATAAATACGTGTTAATGTTCTTATATATAAACAATGTATAAGTGTCTAAAATAACAATTGAACTTTAGATCAAAATAAAAAAAAATGTAAAAAACCTTAATTTTTATGTAGACAAAAATAATAAATTAATTCTTTGTCTTGAAAGATTTCGTTAAAAAAAATGTTTTAATATAATATTTCCAGATTTTTATTTGTGATGGTTTGTGCATATAAATCAAAATAAAAAACAAAATTTACCAGATAACTTACCTATAGGTATGTCTACAACATGTTAAAATCTTTGTATCTTGATTTTTTTTTTTATTTTTTTGTTTATGACTGTAATAAAAAAAAACACTTGTTGAAATTAAATTGAATTGAATTTTAGTTTCTCATGAAATAAAAAAAAGTCTCCTGCTATCAACAATTTATGTTCGACCGAATATATTACATATATTTTCGTTATCAGGAAAAGGGTTGACCACAGAAAAGTTTCCATCTCGTTTGATATTGATATGGGAAAGGGAAACGAAACCGAGACTATGCCAGCTCCAAAGCATGTGAATTGATACCGAGATGATACCGTATTTTCGACCCGAATCTTACCGATACCCTCGGTGGTATCGTTTAGTATTTTTGGTATTACAAGCAGGGTTGTCATGTATAAAAAAGAGAAATCGCCAAATGTAAAATATAATTCGCCAAAAAATCGCCAATTTTAAATTTTCTACTTCATAATAATGACCAAATTCAAAAATGATAAAAATGTTAAAAATTAATTTTGTGATGGGAAAGAAATCGATTTTTTGCTTTGGGTGTGTTCAGATTAAATAATTCGATTTCTTAAGGTGCCGTCACACCGTGCAAGTAAAGTACTTGCAGCAATTGTTTCAAAAGTTTCGATTTTGAAATATTCGTGCAAGTACTTGCAGAGAGTAGTCACACCAGGCAAGTAAATTGCTTGCTGAAACAACTTTTTACTTGCTTGCAAAACAAACTTGCTGCAAGTACTTTTCAGGTCGTCCTGAAATTACTTGCTGAAATTAGTTTTTGAAAGTACTTGCACGTGTAAACCGGTGTGGTTTTGCCATTTTCAGTTCAGTTTGGTTTATTGTTTCTTCAGAAATAGATTTAAATGGATATTCCAGATTTAGAAGAAGAATTTTTACGAGGAAATGGTTTTTGCACATGAAGATTTGTTAAAATCTAGGCAATTGATTCTTTAGAGTATTATTAGTAAAAAAAAAACATGCAATTGCTTGCATCAAGTGATTTGATTGTAAGCGAGTTGAACTTTCTGATACAAAATTTACTAAAAACTGTTATTAGCGGTACCTTCCACATACATACATTTCTTTTTACTTCGACTTTCTCATTAATTGCTCTACCGATTTCAATCAAAATACGTCGAGTTGTTTTTACAATTGAAAGAAAGAGCCACATGCTTCGTTGTATTTTTCTTTAATTATTCAAATATTTTTAAAAGATCTTGAGTTCCAAGCAAGTTGAAGCATAGGAGCAGTTACGTATGACGCAGTCGTTCATATTATTATTATTATCAAAAAACATGAATTTAAAAACACCACGAGAACCTGTTTTATGTTACAGCATTTGAATCAACAAAATGTGGCTGATCGAAGATAAATAAATTTGGTATGACCCTTTTTTGAAGGTGGTGCTGAAAACACGTACTTTACAATACTGCTGAGAGACTTCTGAGCAGAGGGAGATGATTTTTTCTGTAATTTTGATCGAAAAACATACGTTCGCTTGCAAGCAAGTAAAAAACTTGCTTGCGCAAATCCTGCAAGTGGCAAGTACTTGCGGCAAGTGATTTCAAGTGATTTACTTGCTTGCAAGCGCTTGCAGGACCTAGTCACACCGTGCAAGTATTGCTTGCGCAAGTACTTGCCAGCAAGTAAATCACTTGCAGCAATTAATTGCTTGCAAGTACTTTTTTGGGTCGTCACACCAGGCAAGTTTTACTTGCTGCAAGTACTTGCTCGCAAGTAAATCACTTGCAGCGATTACTTGCCGCAAGTACTTTTCGGGTCGTCACACCAGGCAAGTTTTACTTGCAGCAATCATTTTACTTGCTGCAAGTACTTTACTTGCACGGTGTGACGGCACCTTTAATTTTAGTAAACAGCAATAAAGAAGATGTAAGGTTTAATAGTAGGGGAGCCCACTAAGGGATTTCGGGATTTACTCGAGCGCGTCAGATTAGTATAAGGGGGGGTACCTTGCACCCTGCTGAGTACCTCCACCATATATCAGTCCTCTATGTAGGGCCGGGCGCCTAAGGCAGGTTGTCAGATTAGTACAAAAAAAAATCTATTGGCGAATGGAGTCACGGCACCTGGCAGTCAGCGCGTGAACCTTCAATTGGAGATAGATTTTTTTTCGATTTGACGTTCAATGTACTTCCCATAAGAAAAAACCAAAAAAGGGTTCGAAATACATTAATTTTACTAATAAAAATTATATGTAAGGATACCCATATTGTGATTGTAAGGGAATAATAATATGTGTTCATTTCTTAATCAAGTAGAAAATATATCAAACAAAATAATTAATCCTTTGCAATATGTTTTCAAAAAACGTAAACAAATCGTATGAGAATGACAGATGAAACCATTTTTTTTTCTTTTACAAGCAGCATTGTTGTTGTTTCACATCGTCTTCGGTCAAGGTGTCAAGAATAAATTAATTTTCAATCCAACTAATGTCGGCGTGCATCGTTTAGTTTCCTCGTGTGTGTTTTTTGTTATGTTTATAAAAGTTATTGACCAAAAATAACAAATTAAAAACAGAAAAATGTAAGGATTTTGGTTATTGTTGTCACTTTATGAAAATAATTCCTGTGTATCCATTTTTAGGTCAAGTGAAGTGCAAAATAAAAAAAATGATAAGCACATGTGTGGTGTACCTCAGTGCTCTCAAAGAAGACAAAAAGGAGTGTCATTACACAAAATACCCAATCTTGTGCTTGAGAATCGAAAGTTGCTGTTGTTATGGAAAGTCCTACTGAAAATAGGAAAGCCTTTGCCGACCTATTTTACCATTTGTTCTCGGCATTTTAGAGAAGACCAAATACTGCGTACCAACCGGGAAGAAGCAGGGAAACGGAGGTATGGAAGACTGCTGACCAAATACTGCGTACCAACCGGGAAGAAGCAGGGAAACGGAGGTATGGAAGCGCTTCCTTCTTTACATCTGCCTAAATCTTCAGTGATTATAAGAAAGGCAAACTTAATCAAGGCGAGAGAACGTCGATTGAGGCGTCAACGGAGGGAAAAAATTCCGTAAGTTTGTGTTTTTCTTTTGATTTGGAATAATGTACCTACCTACCTAATTCATTTATAATTCTTACCTATATAAATGTGTACACAAATTTAAGGCAATCCGTGCACCCATTTAAACTAAAATCTTATATGACTAGAGTATATTACAAAAAATCTTATTTTGATAAATGAAAACTCATTAGAAAAAAAGTTGAAATGTTAAATTTATAGGTAATCTCCTTTTGATCAAAAATCAAAATGTTGGAACGTACTTTGGCTGGTCCTTGCTATACTATTACACCTACAGGAATGGTTTATACCTTTTTTTAATCCTCTAACTATCTACTTGTCTGAAGACCATTTACTTCTTATCCAAAAGACGAAACCTTCTAAGGACGAACCGAAGTACGTTCCAACATTTTGATTTTTCATCATTGTGATGTAACTATCAAAATGTTGGAACGTACTTTGGCTGGTCCTTGCTATACTATTACACCTACAGGAATGGTTTATACCTTTTTTTAATCCTCTAACTATCTACTTGTCAGAAGACCATTTACTTCTTATCCAAAAGACGAAACCTTCTAAGGACGAACCGAAGTACGTTCCAACATTTTGATTTTTCATCATTGTGATGTAACTATCAAAATGTTGGAACGTACTTCGGTTCGTCCTTAGAAGGTTTCGTCTTTTGGATAAGAAGTAAATGGTCTTCTGACAAGTAGATAGTTAGAGGGTTAAAAAAAGGTATAAACCATTCCTGTAGGTGTAATAGTATAGCAAGGATCAGCCAAAGTAGGTTTCAATATTTTGATTTTTCATCATTTTGATATAAAAATCCATCTGATATGATTTCGATTCAAAAACATGTAATATAAAAACCTACCTATACCATTATATTTTCAAGTTCCTTAAGTGAAGTGACTTTTGAGATATAAAATTTTAAAGTCAAAGTTTAAGAAAAAAATGCGATGTTTTCCAATAAAATTTTTTACAAAAATGTTGAGTGCAGGGTGCGTTCATGTTGGAGCTGCGATGAACGATTCGAGCAGTGATGCGATCAACGATGACTTCAAAGCTTGAGTCACGGCTCTTATGTAGTGTTCACATTGGAGCTTCTTTAAGCGATTTTTGCCAATACAAATATTTTTTTTTCAAATTATTTTATTTCATCATAAAATGTTCAGCATTTATCCCCGATAAGAGCTTCGAAAATATAATCGATGATTTTTTTTGCTAGGATCAAGAAATTAAAAAAAAAAAATCATGGGAAATTCTTGTACGTGTAACATACAAAAAGCATTGTCATTTCAAAACCAATTGCCTGATTTGATGATTGAACTGTTTTTGAGTTTCAAGAGAAGTATACTAAGTAGGGTTACAAACCGTTTTCAATATGAACAAAAATTTCGAAAAATTTTCATACAAAAGTGGTTTCATTATTATTTTCAATTTTAAAGAAAATGATAAAACGGGTTCCATATGCAAATTTTTCTAATTTTTTATTTTTATTCAAAATGGTTTTTAAAACTAGTGAAAATACTTTAATTGCGACTCAAAACCGGTTCAGTCATCAAAATCAAGTCAGTAGTTTTGAAATGACAGTGCTTTGTATGTTACACTTACAAGAATTTCCTATGATTTCTCTTAAATTTCTTATAACTGTTACATACAAAACCTTTTCATTTCAAAACTACTGGCTTGATTTTGATGATTGAATCGGTTTTGAGTCGCAATTAAAGTATTTTCACTAGTTTTAAAAACCATTTTGAATAAAAATAAAAAATTAGAAAAATTTGCATATGGAACCCGTTTTATCATTTTCTTTAAAATTAAAAATAATGATGAAACTACTTTTGTATGAAAATTTTTCGAAATTTTGTTCATATTGAAAACGGTTTGTAAAAGTAGCTAGTATACTTCAATACAAATTCAAAAACACAAGAGCATCTTATATATTATTTGAAAGTTTATGAAAGAAGGAAATATTTCAAAATATTTTACCATTTGTAACATTAATTTCTTTCTTAATTGAATTTATTTGTTAATCTTAATCCATGTATTTTATATGCAAAGTTAAGTTTTTTTCATTTCAAATATTTGATTAATAAAGTAGTAAAATATTTTTTTTCCTTTTTGCAGTCAAAATCCTATCAGCTGCGAACATCTTGAACAAAACAATGAAATTGAAACATTATTTTCTTCAAATAATGATGTTTTGAAACATTATGTATCAACGGCTACGCAAACTACCGTCAACAAAGCAGATAAATGTACTCAAGTGGGCGAAAGAGAAGACAGACGTTTTGATTATTTACCATTCCAAATTTATCCTGATGATAAATTAAACACAATGACTGGAATTCCAACTAATCATTTTCTTCAGACATTAGTAAAATTTTGTTTGATTGTTCGCCCATCTGAGCAGATAAATGTTAAAGGATATTCAATCGAGAATAAAATTATTCTTACCATGTACAGGATAAAAAATAACGCTACAAACGCCCATGTTGCAGCTCTTTTTAAAATTAGCGTGAAAACAGCAAAAAATTATTTCACAGACTGTGTGCAACTGCTTTCAAAAGCCTTAAAATCGTTTATTTACTGGCCATCAAGTCAAGAATATGAAAAAAGCTTACCGAAATGTTTTCAAATGTTTCCAAACGTTGTCACCGTGCTTGATTGCACTGAAATAAAAACAGTGCAATTCCGTTGCCTTACTTGTAAGTGTTGCACCTACTCGCACTACAAAGGTACACACACAGTCAAAATATTAGTAGGAATAACTCCATCGGGGCTTGTTAATTTTATAAGCCCTCCAGTCTCCGGCAGGACTTCTGACAAAGCGATATTTAATCTTACCGGCTTGATTAAATATCTGAAACCAGGAGATGCTGTAATGGTTGATAAAGGGTTCATGATAGCAAATGAATTGTGCGAAGCTGGGATAGAGATGATTCGTCCACAGTTTATGAATCCTGACAGGGAAAAACATGATGTGGAAAGAGATAGACTGATAGCAGCTGCAAGAGTACATGTGGAAAGACGTTTCGCAAGAATCAAACAATACAAAATGCTTTCGGAAAAGGTAACTCAGTCAATGGCCACGTTCAAACACCGAACTAAAGCGATCTGGATAGGTTTGTGTTGTTGTAATCCCTTGTTAAAACACAGCTGATGACGAAACAGCTGTTGGCAGAAAAGAGATCCCAAGCTATCCTAAAAATTTTGGGATACAAAGCTATCCTATGAGAAATGTCAACAACAGCTGACTTGCGTTCAAACACATACATGGATACAAAGCTATCCTAGATAGGCTATCTATTCGAACATTGAACGCGCCCAATGCTTCCATATTTTGATGATATAATGACAATTGTATGTGCCATTTCAAATTTAAGCCAACCCATTCTGAGTGATGAAAGGTTTTAAAAAAGTTTTGTTAAAAGTTATAATTTTGTATTTATTACTAAAGCACCAGTTTTTGTTAGTATTATAAGACATTACAAACTAAATGTATTTACATATTATGATGAAATATACATATATTACATTAGAGCGTCCACTTGGGGCCAGTAAGTTAGTTCTAAGATAAGTGGGTTAGTTTTTGTATAGTAGTCTTAAGATAGTTATAAAAGTTATAGTTTTAAGATAGTTATAAAATTGAAAAAATAAAAATGAATTTAAATAAATACCAAATAACAAAGTTTTTTACATCGAAAAGAATAAAAAAGGATAAAAGATAATAGTTCATTGATAAAATTAGATCAATAAAAGCACTACCACAATTATTTGGAAAATAAAACAACAAAGACCGTATTTTGTTCATTTTTATCTCCGTTTAAAAAAAAGTTGCATGTTAAATACAACAACAATTTGGTATAATCCCGCATTGTTTTTGTATTTAACATGCTACTTTTTCCAAGCGATGGTAAAAATGGAGTAAAAAAGCAGGACTAATGAACATAATTAAAATATATACTAATTAAAGTAGTTATATAGCTTTCCAAGAAGTTATAATCTTTTTGGACATTTATAATAACTATATTACTTTTTAAATAGGAATTATATATTACAAAATCGCAGTTTTCTAGCCCTAGAACGAATAATCCAAGCTGGACTTGGCCATAATACTCGTGCTTTTCTTTTAAGTGGTACTCGCATCCATTATCAGTCCTTAAATATTTTAATTGTGCCAGAAGGTTTCTTGAACTTATACTCTTCCCATTTATTGGACTTTTAATTTCTACCAATTTCCATTCTTCCCCATTATAGGAAAGCCCATCAGGGCTAACAGCAAATAGGGAAAGTGTTGGTGATATAACAATACCACAATCAAAAAGTAAGTACAGCTTTCTATATTCAGTTTTTGCTTCGTTTTCAGATTGTTTCCCGTATCTTTAAAGAAAACCATAAAAATGTTCTAGTACATTAAAATATATTAAAATAAAACTCATGACCTCGTTGCTTCATTTCCCTTAAATCTATTGGAAAAAGTTGATTCTATTTTCTTAGGCCAATCTGGGTTTTTGTTTTTGGCGTAAGTAAAAAGTCCATATGATATACTCGCTGTTATCCTCAATTTGCGTTCTTGAAGCCAAGCAAATGAGGATTGAGTCATCGTTTTTTTGCATATGGCAATTGCTTCTTCCTTTGATTTTTTAATATTTTGGTCAAACTTTTTTTTTGTGTCTTGATGTATTAAATATTTTTCCATTTCTGGCAAAAATTTTTTTAAAAAAATGTCTTCACTGAATAGCAATTGATAGAAATCATTCATATCATTATTAATTTCTTCCGGTTGTACTGGTTGTTGTGCTACACAGGTGGACCTGTAGCACCTTTTCAGTCTACCAAACTCGGAATCTGGGAAAGCTTAACAAAAAGTAAGTATTATTTTGACTAACTATTTCTTTAATAATGTTTTAAGAGTTTAATGATCTATTTTATCACCGTCATAAACTATCACATATGATCTTATTTTGTACTTAAATATTTTGGTTTCATTTCAGTAAATGGCCCTAAGAGCTAGTTTGTTCACAGTTGATCATCTTTAATCCATGATTTTTGTGCTTTAATATATATATATTTTGTTCAGAGAATCCATAGTTTGAGTTGTCATTAGGATATAGCTAACCAACCGATTTCAGGTGATTAGCGTCATTTAACAAACTCTGAAAACTATGCTAGAAAATTAACCCGCTGTGAACGAACTAGACCTATTTTGTTTTTCAAAATATGACAAAAAGGGTATTTTTTCCTGTTACATTTCCACCTGTCACAGATGAACTAATTAAAGGGTTTTTGTTTCAAAAATCAATGTTTGTAGCAATATTATAATTTAAAATGAATATAATGTAGATAAGCTAGGTATCCTGTTTTGTTATACCTTAACATACCTTCAAGTCCAATTTCTAATATTTTCTTGGTAGCTTCGGAAGAAACAACTTCTTCATTATTTGAATTAATTTTTGCCAGTACATGACACATATTTTTAATTTCAACACCACCGTGTGCTGATGCCATCTCTTTCCCAATCTTGCCCCATTTTTGTTGTAGTTGTGTTGGGCTTAGCTCGTACAAACATGGATTTCTAAGGAGAGGGTGTGAAAATTAGGTAATTCAAATGAAATACAGAAAACTTTGATTTGGAACTAGACTACACTTTTCCGAAGTGTTTTAGTGCCCTGGAGTTCGAAAACAATTTCAAAACTGTTTCACCACTTCAGAATTTTGAGACAGTAAAAACCCTTAAATAAGAAAATGCTTTAAGGTACAAATTTTTCTCTTAAAAAAATATTACATTTTTTGAAATACCTTTATAATCTTTTGAATAAATCCTTAAATGATGCTTAAAACCGTTCTTATTTTGGATTTTTAGGTTTGTAATGTCTCGAAATTTGAGGGTTCAGAACAATATACATACAACTTTGGAAAGGCATTGTTTTACTTCCAGATGAAGGTCTTTATAAAAGAAATGTAAGAAATTGCATTTTTAATGGAAAAGTAGCAAATAAAGAACAAAACTAATAAGTAAAATTTATAAGAAAACTGAACTATTATGGGCCACTCCGGCGAAACCAATATCTAAAGCCTTAAGGTGAAGCATCGAAGCTTGAGAGTTGTTTTTCCAGTTGAAATCATAACAATTGTTGTTAAAGAAGAATATATTTTATTTTTCTATTTATTTCTTTTGAAAATATTAATTATGAATGCAATGTACAATGTGGACTTAAGTTATACATATACACTAGGGTGTTTCATTTTATAAGGCACAAAATAAAATGTTAAATTTTACCTGACTTTGATCATGCCCCGAGTCTCTTTGACAAAAAAGATATTTTTGCCAAATTCCAAGAAGATTGGAGAATATTTAGAGGTTGCGCATTTTGATCACTTTTTTAAAAGTAGGCAAAAAATAGGATTTTTACATTTTTTGCAGCTTTTAGAGAAAAGGTGTTTTTTTTATAAGAACACAAAAGTCTAGCTCCCATCACCCTTAACGGTGAGTTGATCTTCAAAAAAAAAAAAAATAGTTGCGTCAGTTAGGGCAGGGGTAAGGGGATAGGTGAACCCCATGCAGTCAATTCCGGTAATTTAATCAAAAGAGATCCCTACCAATAGAGGACAAGCAATTTCTTTTGTCCAAAATTGGATTATATGGATGTAATATGTGACATATTGTTTAGAAAGGACAGCACTGCGTATTACACAGTTATGTAACAAAAGACATTTTACATAGTAAACGATAACTGTAAGATAGGGTTATCTCTCGAGGAGGTGACGTGAATTGGCCACCAAGATCGTGAGATTTGCCCCCATTAAACTTTTCGTGGGGTTTTCTGATGTCGCAGGTCTATGCTCATGAGCCGCAATCAACTGATGCCCTCAAAGTCAAAATAATTTAGGCCATCGTTCAAATTCAGCCCGAACTATGCAACAAAGGCATTCAAATTTCGACGTCTCGGATCCTTGCCACCGTGCGCAGCCGTGGCAGATATTTTGAACAATGTCATATTCCATATTATATATTTACTATAGCATACTTATAGTCCCTTTAAAAAATAATAAGAGTTTCGTTAATACCACACACACAGCTTGTTTTATTCCATTTCAAAGTCGACCGGCCCTCTCTAATTGGTAAACCGTGTAGGCATAACGCTCGAAGTTTGAAGGTACAGCTCGAAGAGAAATTATTTTAAAAAGAATTGAAGGCAGGGATGTCACAAATTAACAAAATTTAGTTTAGATTGTACTTGTAGACACACACAACCTTCACAAGATGAAACAAGTGCATGAGAAGCCCTTTAATACAAAGGACTTCAATATTAGAAAACTCAATAGTTTCAGATAAAAGTGATCAAAATGCGCAACCTCTAAATATTATCCAATCTTCTTGAAATTTGGCATACATATCTTTGACATCACTTAGACTCGGGGCGTGAGCAAAGTCAGCCAAAAATCACACCTTTGGAAATATGAAACACCCTAATATACACGTTACTTAAATGTTACTTTGTACTTCTTTTCTTATGTAACTAGTCAATTAATACTTACTTTTGAATAGATATCAAACAGGCTGCAATATGTTTGAATTTTTGACCTATTCCAGCTTTACACGAACATAAACATTTCCATCTACAAACTTCGTTGGCAAGATTTTCCAACACAACTTCATGGGGTCGTTCAGTCATATGGGTTGTCTGAAATACATTGCCTTGGATTTTTTTTTTATTTGATCCAACGGTACCGATAGAATATATCCAGCCTGCATCGACGAGGTTTTCACCCTCACGTAGAGGCCGCACCGAGTTCTCGAAGTATTCTAAAATTTGGTGTATTTGAATTTTAAACATGGTACCACCATCACCTTGCTCATAGTCTTGAAGCAATTCACAATTATTTCTATAAATAATATTGAAAATATCATATAAATGTAATTAAGTTCTTGACAAATACTATTTGAGCCCTTTATTTTGAAAGCAGCCTAGGTCATGTAAAGTACCTAATTCATTAATTTTATGATACTAAAATTTCAAGCGGGACACACACGATAGAGCCATTTGATTTGGGTTAGTCGATATGGCTCGTGGGCTTTTGGTTTGATGAATGGCCAAATTCCTAAACGCATTTCTTGCGCAAAATATGCTAAGCTAAAATGTTCCCAAACGCAAACATAACAATCCCTGCTAAGCAGACTGTCCCAAAATGCAAGAGATTCTTTTTTCTTGTGCAAATGCAGCAGATGCAAAGGTATTTGTGCAAATGTTAAAATAATTTTACGCAATTCACTTGCATTTGCTTTGTCTGTGTTTTTAATCTGCTTTGAATGTGTTTTGCTTTGCAAATCTTGCGTTGAGGAATTTGGCCAATATCTAAGCCGTGCCTCACCGATCCATCAGAGTTTCCCGCACATGACAGATTTTAACTCGGCCCGATCTATTTGGCTCATTGGCTCGTTCGTGTATGGCCAGCTTGATACAATTATAGCCAAAATTGGAATAATGTTATTATTTAATTGCATTTCTTTGATTTTTTTAAATGGACGCAGACCACTTTCATTTGTTTTAGTTAACACAACACAACACAAGAGGGATAGTAAATTCACTTTTGATCATAAACAACTTACATATTTGCCTGTGCCATTGAAACTTTTTAATTATTCTTTTATTTATATTGCTTGATTTTCACATATAAAACAATTATTTTTGTTTAGGATTATCTTCAGCACAATCAGGGGCCTATTTCTCAGATCATACATCACATACATTTCATACAACATACAACATCCTCATACATCATACACATCATACAATTTTCTGTTTCTCAGATTTCATTGGAAGTGTTGTATGATACTTCTGTTTGTTGTATGAAATGTATGACTTTGACATTTCATTGTCATTCAATTTGTTTGTGATTTTTGTTTTCTTTTAGCATGTGAAAATAAAATGAAAGAGTGATTCGTAGGCTTTTATTTTTATAGTTCGTGTTCTTTGAGTTTTTTGACTTTGTATAGTAAAATAAAGTTTGGCTTCGTTCTCTGAATTGCTTAACAAAATTAGCGTTTATTTGTATCGATTTTCACCTCAAGCTAAATTTAAAAAAAAATATTTGTGAATACAAAAACTATATTAATACATTGTAATAATGCAGTAACTTGATGCCAAATAAAAAGAATAAATAGACAAAATGAAAAACAAATGTGGTTTTATAATGTTGTGAAGGGAAAACAGCAATTTTATTTGCTGTATGAAATGTATGATACATTTGAGGTTAATTTGTTGTATGATGTGTATGAAAAAATTCTGAGAAACAGAATCATACAATATTCCAATATTTCCAGTGTAATCTCCAGTCAGGATCATACAACAAATCTGAGAAACAGAAATCATACAACAGAACTGTCAAAATCATACAATGTATGTGATGTATGATCTGAGAAATAGGCCCCAGTTCACAAATATGACAGCTCAATCATACAGCATTTGTTATTTTCTTGCTTCAAATGCGTTTTGTTTACACTTTTTGAGGACAAACTACACAGGATTTATTATGTTATTTGGTATATTTTCCACCTGATTTAGAAATTAACACATATCACTATTCTTTTACAATTATAATATTAATACCCGTTCATATAAAATTATTAAGTAAAATAAATGTTTTTCGAGCTCTTTTTTGGGGTTTCCTTATGGGAAATACATTGAACGTCAAATCTAAAAAAAAAACTATCTCCAATTGTCAGTACACGCACTGACTTTCAGGTGGTGTGGAAAGCAACTTACCAGGTGTCAATAGCTCGAAATACTCGAGCGCGTCAGATTAAGATAGGGTAGGTTAATTACATGCTGAAAAGTGTGTATTTTAATAATCTGACAATTTGAGTGTGACCAAAGGTAGTGGGAGGGTTACAATCTTGCAAAAAGAAATTGTCACCTGGACATTCTCGAGCGCGGTTTAATTTTTTTTATCGGAAGCAACTAATTCTAGAAAAACGGGAAAAGTATAATCTGCCATTTTTCTCGTCCCGGTTTGGAGGTAGAGGTGATTTTCGAAAAAAAACGACTTAAGTGGAAAAATAAATATTAAAAATCAACGACAATACTTAGAATGCAAAAAAAAGCTTGAAATCTGTTCTTTAATCCTACATTTAAATTATATTATTTGTGTTAATAGTTTTCAAAATATTTGCATTTAAACTCAAAGATTTTATAAAAAAACGCAAAAAAAATGTTTGGATCAATTTTTCTCAATATTTTGTGGGATAAAAAACTAAATTTTCTTTTTGTGGTCAATGCTTGTATTAATTTTGAATCGAACACAAAAAACCGGAAGCTTTTATGTCTTCTAGTTTTTAAGAAAATTGTAAATTACTGATACTACTTTTTTATGAGATTATTATATTATATCATTTTGAAGCTTATCCCATTTGTAGCTATTGACATTGGAAACAGAGAATACATTCAAAGTTATTAAATGCAAACAAAATTTGGCAAACACCGAACCTCGCACATACTCCAAATCCTATAGTGAGCCCAAGCAGGGCGGTGGCATACATAATCTTACTTCTAAAACACAGCCGTAATGCTGGCAGTGCAAGCAAATTACAAATATCTCAAAAATGTAGTTTCAGTAACTTGCAATTTTTTCAAAAACTAGAAAAAACAAAACCTTCCGTTTTTTTGTGTTCGATTTTAAATTAGTATGAGCATTGACCACAAAAAGAAAATTTAGTTTTCACTTCACAATTTAAAAAAAAATTGATCCCAACATTTTGTTTGCGTTTTTTATCAAAATTTAGAGTTTGTATGCGAATATTTTGAAAACTATTGACATAAATAATTTAATTTAAATGTAGGATAAAAGACCAGATTTCTGGCTTATAAAACCGTAATTGTTTTGAATTTTAAGTATTGTCGCCGATTTTTAATATTTTTTTTTTCATTTAGGCCGTTTTTCTCGTAATTGCCTCTACCTCCTAAACGGGGCGACATAGATCCCCCCTCCCATAGTAAGAAATGCTTGTACATATTTGACCCTTCTAAAAAAAAAAACCGTTTTCAATTTCTGGCGCCCAAGTTACTATACTCTCCCCAGTGATTGAAAAAATCCTGAATAAAAATGTTTCTTCTTTTCAAATCGTCAGATTAAGAAAACCACTCCAGATAATCGTCAGATTAAGGTTCAGCACATGTAGGACATCAAGTTGAACCACATACCTATATCAAAATCTGACGCGCTCGAGTATTTCAAAATGGCGATTTTTTTTTGCATTTTCAAGAAGCTGCCGCAAGCTTGCGTCACATCCGAATCGTCAGTCTTTTGAATGTGAGCATCCTTGGGGGTCACTTAACATCCGCTATTAAAATCTGACGCGCTCGAGTAAATCCATTTGTTTTCCAATTTCTACACTCCCATACAGCCACCCCCACCACGCAAACCGGCAGATTAACATACCACCGTTATTAGAAAGACCCAGGCCATATACACTATCAATATCTGACGCGCTCAATTTGAAAACAAGCCGTAAGAATGGACGTCTGGGATTTCCAAAAAGCTACAAGACATTACTGTAAGTATTGCCGTTGTTTTTAAATTTTTTTTTTTCTATTTTATGCAAATATTTTATTAAGTTGCCCCTCCCGTCCAAGCGGGGGGAGATATTACGCCCCTTCTGTAGGATTTTGTTCTTGTCTAGTTCCCATCTACGTGCTCTGAATTTTGTTGGCAGATCTTACTCGAATTTTTTTAGTAATGCAAAAAAAAGGGGGAAATTTAATTTACCCCTACAGCGACTATAGGGGATGAAAATAAAAATCTGAAAAAATTAGAGATTTTTTTTTCTTCATTTAGAGCTGATTTATTAAAACTCAAAAATTTGGGAGTTTTTTTTTCTTCGTTTAGAGCTGATTTGGGCCCATCCGGAATGACGTTTTTTAACGACCACCTTAATGTACAGTTGTTGAGGATAGAGTCTTGATTTCAAATCCAGTCGCTTAGTAGTATTTTTTTCACCAGGGCTGGAGAAATGTAGTTGAAAACGGTAATTGTACAGATTTTTATGTAGGGGGTATAACCACATTTATATAAATTTAAGCTATTGAGAACTAGGCTTTGCTAATGAATTATGGGGTCCCAGACGTTCCAAGTAGTGTCGCCAAATCCAGCAAGACGCCCACAAAAAGTGTAAACAAAATTTTTGCAGTCAGGGGTATAATAAAGCAAATTATATTGCAAAAAATCAGGAAAAATTTCCTCATCCCAAAAAAAAGCGTGTTAGACGTTTTAAGTATCGGCACAACCAGCCAGACGGCCGTCCCAACAGCTCAAAAGTGACGAAAATTAGTTTTTGATGTCATGGGTATAACCAATAAATAAATGATAATGTCAAAAAATCATGAAAAATCTCCTCAACACTAAAATATGCATGCTAGGCGTTTTTTCGACATATCATTTTTTGTTTGGTTAATTAAAAAAAATTGCTAAGAGATCGTTAAAGAGGAATATAATTTTTTATTATTCACCTTAATATTTTTCCCTTTATGATTTGTATTAAAATTCAAAGTGACAATTTAGAATTATTGTAATAAAGGGTGCTTTTTAGACGTGTGGTTTTTAAGTAGAAATAAAACGCATAATTTAATGTTATGGTCAGGAATTTAGCTTTCTTATACAGATAAGGGTTTGTCATTATGTTTAAAAAATGATTTCGGGCAAATGCCACCGCAGCTTGCTTTGAATAAATTCCAGCCGAGAGGCCTAATTTTCGACCACGATTTTTCGACCACCAATTTTTGACGCGATGGCGGATGGACTCATTCGGGTCTTCTTCGATACTGTTTTCAACAACAAGAAATGTAGGTGTCTTAAGTTTCCCGGCTGCTATACAACTTTCTGTGTGGTGCGGATGCAACTCCACGTACCATGTATGTTAAATTGTTATCATTACTATGGACATCATTTTAAGAAATAGTTTTTTTGTACGATTCATCAGATAAACATTTTCGAAAAAAAATATATTTATGTTTTTCTCCTTACTCATAAAGTGTGATCCTATGAATTGGATAACTCGCACAATTCATGGCCGATGATATCGATTGACGGCTCATTTTATAGGTCGATACAAGAACTAAAAATGATTTCAAGAGCATCATCCAAAAAAATCAACGGTTACCAAGAAAACTCAAGAAAAGTCATACCACCCCCAAAACACAACCCATAGGCCATAGGGGAACATTGGTCCTTTATATCTCAAAAATGAAACCACCTACAGAGGTCGTTGATAGCTTATTTTATATGTTATTTTATCTTCTACAAGATTGTACTAGGACGTTTTGTTGTAAAATAAAATGCAAGCGAGTTATTGCATAAAAACAAAACCTATCTCTTTTTCTTCCCTAACCTCAAAAATCCCAAAAACTCGTTTTTATGATCAGGAGACGTAGCCAAACAGATTCCGTAAAAAAAATTTTGTCCATCGAAAAATGCGATTTGATTTCCTAATTTGACTGGGCTACTAACGATATTCTTATTTTGAATATTTCTTTTCAACTGAGTTGGAAGTTTTATTTTGCTTTAGATATAAATCTGTGAAGATTTAAGAGCTAACGAGATTAAAAACAGTCGTGCATTATTTTTGTTTGATATGTTTATTTGCTTAAATGCTTAATGTAGCTATACCATCATCAAAAATGTCTTCAGGCAAATTTTTACCTGCGTTTCTTAAGTCACATCAAGTTAAAGAAAACTCATTATAACAATCTGACAAATCCTCAAAGTTTTTTTCTTTATTTCCTGAAGCTTTTTTTTTTTTCTTGTGATTTATTAAATTGTGACACAAGAGTAGGAGTATTAAGGACATATTTCCGTTTACCTCATCAGTGACGTATTCATGATAATTGGACTCAAAGGTTGAAATGTTTTATAATAAGGGATTTGTGAATGTGAATTATGTGAGTCGAATAAGATCGAACGAAATAATTTTGATGATTTCTCTTCTTATCAGTTCCGTGGAAAAATTTCTGCTCTAAGCTTCAATTTCAATTGTCTTCACAGCTTTGAGATGGATGATTGTTTCGATGACTTTCGCGACCGCAAGTTCTTTTTTTTCTTACTTCAACGTCTAACTTTTCATTTTCCATGAAAATTATCTTCTACATGAGTTGTTCGATTGCTTAGTGCTGCAATCAATATTATAACAAGGTCTGATGCCATCGGAAGGTCGATTCTGCCAAACCCCATTTAGGGGCTGCGTTAATGATAAAATATCACACCTTGTGATAAGAAATGGGGGGGCATTGGAACTGATTGGGTTTCGGAAGCAATGGAAGAATTTCAAACGTTTCTTGAGAATGCGGATGATTGCCAGATTTCCTTAAATTGAGATCTGCGGTAATTGTAATATGGTCTTTGTATATAAAATCTATAGTACTATCATCAGCCAATTTTTTTTATTTTCATAAGCCTTCACCAGGCGGCGCTAATATGGAAATGTATTTGATATTTGAGAGTTGAAATAGAAGACAAATGTAAAAGCAACATGAAAAAGACGTAAGAGAGGGTTATATTATATTGATTCTCACAACAATAAGGGGAGCAAGGGAGACAAATGAATCAGTTGCTGGTGCCATACTAACGACAAGCATACATGAAAGGAAATTAAAATAAAACAAATTGCTTTCTATGACTCGATTGTGTTTGTATGTGAGCTTGAGGTAGATGTTATATGTATGTTTATAGATTTATACGTACATACATAATGTAGGTAGGCATGTAGATTATTGTCGTTTATTATTTTAATTTTGTTTTTCAAATCTTGGGTATTTGACTTGAAATTTTTAATCTTTGTAGCAATGTTGCTACTTTTCACCACATCTATGAAGGAATTATTTAAGGACATGTTGCGGTATTTTTATTTTTTGTATTTGCCTTAGGTAGGTAGTAGGTATTTTATCAGTTTTTTTTTCAAAATTTTATTATAACATTTTAATAACAGTCCTACGATAACGATTCATGGAATTTAAACCATCATCGCGTAAAATAAAGAGTATTGAGTTTGAGTATATTAAGTTTTGCATTAGGTTTTATTTTGAATAGTTTTGTTTTGATCTATTGCTATTGAATAAAACTTTTTTTTTATAACTATTGGGATGAAATTTGTATTTATTTGTTTGTTTAAATTTCATGCAACTCCAGAAATAATTTGTGTTTAATCACTTCCTACGGGAGGGGGTTTTATTTCCCCCCGCTTGGAAAAAAGGGGCAATTTTATAAAAAAAAAATAGGTAGGTACCTAGGTACTTAGAATGGAAAAAGTATACCTATTAACAAACAACCACTTACAGTATTGTTTTGTAGCTTTTTGGAAAACCAGAAGTCCATTGTTCATGGTTTATTTTCAAATGAAGTTCTTTTCGTAAACAGCTTCGACAAAAATTGTTTTCAGACTTAAAATTATGAAAAAAAAAGTTGTTTTTTAATATTCATAATGTACATATGTTTTTTCATTTTAAGTATTTTTTTTTATAAAATTGCCGCCCATCCAAGCGGGGGAAATATATTTTTTTTTCTTGACATTTTCAGAGAGACAGACAGACAGACAGACAGACAGGCAGACAGAATTGTGCCACCCTTTTTTTCGTGTTCTTTATTATCGTAATATCTTTGATTGTTGTCTCAAAAATGTTGTCTGCACGAATCCAAAACTTGCCCTATTAGTCCAGTAACCTTGTAATTTCATAGTACTGAGACCTTGCGTCAGGTCCGTTAGTTCTGATTTTTTGCTGAGTTATTTATGATGTTGGCCTAGTATTAAATCTGATTTTTCGACCTTGAGCGCCAAAAGCAACATTGGTAAAAATCCAAAAAACCGCGAATTTTTCGCGGTTTTTTCACTTATTTGCTATTTTAACCATTACGCCTTAGCTTCCGAATAAAACATTGCTCTACGATTTCAACCTTACTAAATTTGCTTCAATTTGATTCCAAGGCCGGTTCTGTAGACATAACAGTTTCCAAGGGACGGCATTTCACAATATAGCAATAAAAAATTTAAAACAACAAGTAGTATATAAAACAGTATAATAACAAAAACATGGCCTTTGACATATGCTGCATCAAAGCAATATTGCGTGTAGATTGGGCCAAAAGAAGAAAACAATAGTACCGGATGGGGGGTATTTATCCCCCCGTTTAGGCGGGAGGGGCAATTTTAAGAAAAGTTGACTTCAAATAGAAAAATAACCATAAAAATACAATGGTAATATCTGGACGAAAATCCATTCCTCATCTCAAAGCCAGAAATCCATTCTTTAATTTTTTTTTAAATAAAGTTTTTTTAGCTGATAGTTTTTGAAAAATTTACTTTCAAACTCAAAATTTTGAGAAAAAGACGATTTTTTTTCTATTTTATGGTATTACGCAAAAAACCGAGAAATTTTCGTGGTTTTTTCAGTTATTGGCTATTTTAACCTTTAAGGCCTGGTTTTCGATTATAACTTTGCTCTTCCATTTCAAAATAATTAAATGGGCTTCAATTTTAGCTAAAAATCAATTCAAATTTTGAATTTTTTCATCAACTTTTGAATTTAGAATGCTGCAAATCGAATTGAAGGGGGCTTATTCACCCCTTGTGTGAAATCGTTTGCCCCTTTTCAATGATTTTTGTATAATGTGTAGCCTGTCATGTTGGCTTTATTTTAAGATCTTAATCATGAAAATCGGATGAGTAGAAACGGAGTTATGATTTTTTAAAGTCAACCATATAAAACTCGAACTAAAACAGTACTCAGTTCAGTACCCACCAGTGAGTTATCTGAAGCGAATGTTTTAGTTCGAGTTTTTTTGGATTTTTACCAATGTTGCGTTCGGCGCTCGAGGTCGAAAAATCAGATTTAATACTAGGCCAACATCATAAACAACTCAGCAAAAAATCGGAACTACCGGACCTGACGCAAGGTCTAATGTATATAGTTACTGGACTATATAGTATGTACATTGTACATATATCGCAAGTAATAAAGGTTCGACCCAAACTGGTAGCTTCCCATTGGTGCCCTCGAAAGCTAGAGGCCCAATGTAATTTTATTATTATTTTTTATTTTTCTGGTGTTCAATATGCAAACAAGTGAATAGTGCAAAGATTGGTTTGCTTTCGAGATATAAGAGACAAGAATATTGTTGAATAATATGTTTGTAGCTTTTTCTTCAAAAAAAAACTGTTTGTAGACCAGAAAAAATAACTCAAATCGTATGGGGAACTTTGAAATAGCATATCCAAAGTCCCTCAAAATCCGAAATATTACCGAAAACCCTTTTAAAATAATGGGATGTCAGTGGAACTTGGAATAAATGTTTCATTAGTCAATAGAACCTGATAAATAATTGAAAACAAACAAATTAAAATTAAACGTATGCTATGTTTCCGCATAATTTTGTATAATTGCATTCTTATATAAAGGGTCTTTTTTAGTCCTTTATCAGAATATACGTCTTTTTTGTCCATAAAAGTCTTGATTCTGGAATCTTTACCAAATTCCTTTTATATCTGGAAATTAATAACCTTTTCAATATTTTTCCAATTCCACACTCTACGTGTTTTTTTCATAACTATTTAAATTTTTCTTTTATCGTCAACCTAACAAGGTGACCCAGAATCAATCATAAACTAAGTAACTGATAACAAAATAATGGAATTGCAAAACAAAAGAAATATATAGAGACAAAATGCGAAACAATATTTAACGAAATAACCTTAGTTTAAATAATCCGTAGATGTTTCAATGAAAATTCGAAACAAATAAAAAACAAAATAACAAAATCGAAGTAATCGTGAGATGGAATGATCCCAAAACTAACTAATAAAAAAAAACAAAGCTTTTGCGAAATGAACAGAAATTATTTCGACCAAAACGAAATAACAGTGAGCGAAATGAAAAAGACGAAACAATAGGCACCCCCTAAAAATATCTAAAACCATCTAGTTTTCAGTATTCGATTAAAAACTAATAAAAGCAAAAAAATAGTTAAAAAAAACTAGTATGTAGTCTCAAAATTTGGAATAAAGACAGTATAAACTAGTTTTTTGTTTTTATTTTTTGTTCTGAAATTTTTTAAACTAGTTTTTCCAAAACCTATTCATGGAATAAATCACTTGACTTAAAATCAAGATGATAGAACAGACTTTAAGCTTTAAAAAATGTGTAATTCTTAATTGAAAGTATTACCATTATTTCTAAATATTTTTTTTTATCTTAAGTGTTTTTTTAGAAAATTGCACCTCCCGCCCAAATGGGGTGAGATAGCCCCCCCCCCCTCTTTTATTGTAAAAATGCTTGTAAATAACTGTTCTATACAAATTTGTCAATAAACTTTGTCGTCCGAGTAATCGTAATCTCCCCTCATAGGTATTGTTTAATTATCGATAGATATTTCACTGATTGTTCAGGGCTCTTATTTTGCACTCCTTTTTCATTCCAACTGTGCCAAACTGGAAAAGTGCTGCAAAAGCAATGCTAAGAACATCCAAACGAAAACAGACCTAAAGCAACCAACCACCCCAAACAAAATTGGTTTTTTTACCTACCCCAGCACAAAAATATTCCGATCGTACGCTGAGCGGCGGCAGCAGCAGCCGAGCATGAGCAACAGCAGCTGTCAACGACAACCACCTACGTGCTTACCATATTCCAACAACAACCAATAAAAATAACAAAAAACGAAAGTAAACAAAACAACCCAAAAATATACACACTAAATGACAACGAAAATTATACCTAACAGCAGCAACATCCCCCCACCAAAGCATTTTTACGACTGAAAAATGTGAAATCTGATAAAAACAAAACACAAAAGTAAAATTAACAAATAAAAAGAATTAAAGTAACATGCTTACAAATACAATCTTACAATATAACTTGCAACTTGCAAGCGTATATTTTGTTGTTTGTTTCCAAATACATATTTTTTCTTTCCCAACGATAGAAAGAAAAACAATCATACTTTCATTTCAGCTCACATCAGAGCCAAATACGCATACGCACCCAACTCTCAACCTATTAATCATTGACAAAACCAATACCTTTGAAAAAAACTAAATTGCTTGATTTCTTGCCTCCCTCCAACTCTTATAAAAAAAGTATACAGCTCTCTCAATATTTTATTATTAAACTCTATAGCTGTACACACTTAGTTAGGCTCAGCACCAGTAATTTCATAAGCCGTCACTTGGTTCGTGCCAGTCGTTCGTCACTCATGATAGTACTATAGATTCTATATACAATGATATGGTGACAACGAACCAAACGATATGAAAAATGCTCGAAGAAAAATATGGCGATCGAATAATAAGAATGGAACGGTTTGCCTAAGAGTCTTAAAACTTTCTTGGAAACTCTTATAACACCGCTTCCACATTATACCGAAAAGGACAAATTTAATTCATTAACGTACATTACTTTTCTGGAAAAAATATGAATCCTGATCGATCAAAATATTACGATTTAATTGAACTGTTATTTTTACTATAAAAACCTCTTTTTAATACTTTTTAACTTTTTTTTAAGTTCTAAATAAAGTAAATATTATCGACTTTGCTGTTTTCCATAACTTGCTTTCAGACTTCTGAAATGGGACTTGGGTAAGTAGATGTTGGCTATTTAATATGGACATGTATTACATAATCTTAAGACACTTGTACAGAAAGAACTCTTAAAATTTAAGCACTAGGGCTAGAGCCGTATTTCATACGAAAAGGCTATTCTAAGCGCCAAATAACTGTTTAAATATAAAAGATATGGACAATTTGGTCATAATCGGTATTGAAGAGAATTTTATAAGCTATCTCTTGTTTTCAGAACATTTTTCGATAAGAAAAATAATAATTTCTAAGATATATAAACTCGAAAAATGAGAAAAATAAAAATTTTGCAGGTTTCTGCCGCTAGAGCTCGCCTCGGATTCATGGGACTTTATTATACTATTTTCATCACTAAGGCCGTGTGCCAATTGCGTTAAAATTCTGGTTAAATTTGATCCCAGTTAAATGTTATCCCTTTTTATAGGGGTGAGTAAAATTTAAGGTTTTTGCTGTGTCAATTGGATTAAATGGGATTTTTTTTTTATATTCACTTCCCATTAGTTTTGTTGTTGCATTTTTCTGAGTAATGATAGTTCGCAAACATATCAGTTTGCAAAATGAATGAATCATCTGAAAAAGTATTTTCAATAAATTTTATTGATTCTTTTACATTATCAAGGATTTATATCAAGTTATTCAAACTTCTTCTTGCGAGTGCATACTTAAATTTATTATAAGGTCTTTGTCTATATTTCTTAATCCTTTCATTTAATTGATAGGATTCATGACTTCTTGATAGCAAAATAAAATACTTATCTACATTCATCTCCCTCAGCAGTTTTTTTTATAAGGGTTTACAACAACACAAACAAATCCGGATCGCTTAAGATACGCAGCCGAACGCGCCCATAGACATGTCAAAAATTAACCACCGACTAAAATTTTAACGAGCTCCTGAGCAGGTTAAATTTTGAAGTCTATATTCACCTCGGTAATGTCAAAATTTAGCCATGGGATCAAATTTAACCAGGATTTTAACGCAATTGGCACACGGCCTAAGTGTGCCAAGTTTCAAAACTGTTGAATTTTTTGTTTTTGAGGGGAAAACCTTTATTGACTGGACTACCAGGACCCCCAGGAAAATTAATGATGAAAAAATGGCAACTGGCAACATTAGATTAAGTGGAAATGGAAACTGTATTTCTGCGTCAAACTTAACCTATTTTCTGATTTTTTCTACCTTTTCACCAATCAAACTAGACATTATTTCAAACTACCTACACTCACAATAACTTCTGTTAACTTTTTGTGAAACATCTTCAATTTGGGTCTATTTTCGATTGCAGGATTTTTCATATTGGGTATGTATTGTCTTTGTCAAGCATTGTCTATTAAATAATATAACATAAATAAAATTTGAAAAATGCTGAAATTCATTAAAAAGTCTTATTCTCTCGGTTACAAGATATCCATCTAAGTATGCGGTTTGTTTTCGTTTAACTCAAAAACTGGAGGAGCATCAAAATTAAATTTTGTTACCGGTTCAGAAAAACTGAAGATCCGAAGCTACATTCTGGGGTAAATATTGAATACTGAGCATGTTTTTCTCAAAGTTTGTTGCTGAGACGAAATAAATATTATAATTTAAATATTTTGAGGCTTTCGTAACAAGATAGTTTTTTGATAACCAGGGATAGGATTATACTTACTTTGCCTTTCTTTTTTTTGTGCGTTTTAGTATGCTTTGTTCCAAAGATTAACAAACACGGCCAATGTTACTATGTTACGATGTTACTAACTTGTCAGTGACACACAAAAAAAATATAAAATTCATTAAAAATTGCCAGACTGACAATTTTTGCCAAAAATCTCTTGAGCAAAACAATTATTTTCATCAAGGAATATTGGACAGGTGTTCTCAATTTAAAGAAAATTCAAAGAAAATTTTATTAAAGTGAAGGGCCGATTGCAAACGAAGTTTTAAAGAAGTTCACTGCTGTTTTAAATGCAAATAAGGCAGTTTAAAAGGCCCTTTAGCTCCTTCAAGACATTTTTGAGAGACAATCGTGTTGCCCGTGAGCTTTAAAAAGCTGTTCCTAGTTTAATGATTCTATAACTGAACGTTTAGTTTTGTTAATTTTCTCTTTATTTAATAAATGTTTTTTTTACCTTTTTCATGATTTTATTTCGCCTTTTTTTATTATGTAGGCCAACAAAATCCTTTCCCTGTTGATAACGGTAACAATCCGCTAACTTTGGTCTTATTTAAGCGGAAATTTTAATTCCAAAAAAATATTCGAGTTACAGATTAAGGGGTCACGCAATAAATATGTATCTACTCAATTACCTATAAATTTAGATATCAAAATTATTTGACTCCGCCAAAAGTGTCCTCCAATACAAGGCAAAGTGAAATTTTGATCTTTGACAAAATTTGTGATTTCATGTTGGACAGTTGAACATTTAGAATATCAGAATAATTGTCTACAGCCTAAACGGCTCGACCGATTTTCTTTAAACTTGATACATAGTGATTTTTGGTGATTACGCCCACATGTTTTTTTCATATTTTTCTTAGAACCAAAGATAACGGTATCTGCCATACAATCTTTTTTTTAGTATTCTTACACAAGCGTATTTTTCTCAAAAACGGCTTAACTCAATAAACTCATTTCAGTAAAGGCTTGCTTACTTACTTACTTACTTAAGGTGGCACTACAGTCCGGGGTGAACCAGGGCCTCAACCAACAAGCTTCTTCCAGCCGGCTCGGTTTCTAGCTAGCTGTCTCCAGTTTCGCACGCCAAGTTGGTTGAGGTCCTCTTCCACTTGCGTGCGCCACCTTTTACGCTGTCCACCTCTACTGCGTTGTCCCACGGGGTTGGATTCAAAGACTTTCCGGGCCGGAGCATTGGTGTCCATTCGCTCTAGGTGACCCAGCCATCTTAGTCGTTGGCTTTTCACTTTTGTGGCTAGGTCGGTGTCGCTGTACAGCCCATACAGTTCGTGGTTGTATCTTCTCCTCCATTCCCCATCTATGCAGACGGGACCAAAAATCACCCGGAGAATTTTCCTCTCGAAGCAGCCTAACGCGTTCTCTTCCACCGTTAGCAGTGTCCATGCCTCTGCACCATACATCAGGACTGGGATGATAAGCGTCTTAGGGACAGTTTAGTTGCTCGAGAGAGGGCTTTGCTTCTCAATTACCTTCTTAGCCCAAAGAAACAGCGATTGGCAAGATTAATTCTTCGTTTGATGTCAGCACTGGTATCGTTCGCTGAGTTTATAGCGGATCCTAGTAGCTGTTTGGTGCCCTTTCTTGTTGACAGCATATACTTCGTTTTGCTTTCATTCACCGTTAAACCCATCTTCTTGGCTTCCTTCTCAATACTCACAAAAGCACCACTGACATCACGCTTTGTTCGTCCGATTATGTCTATGTCGTCAGCGTAAGCAATTAATTGGACGGACTTTTGAAAGATTGTGCCTCTAGTGTTGACGTGAGAGTTTTATGCACTATTTTTTCAAGAACGATGTTGAAGAAGTCGCATGACAGCGCGTCGCCTTGCCTAAAACCTTTTTTGACATCATAGGTGTCGGTGAGGTCTTTGCTGACCTTGATGGAGCAGCGTGCATTCTCCATCGTCATCCTGCACAAACGGACGAGTTTAGCAGGGATGCCAAAGCTAGACATTACTCTATATAGCTCGCCTCTATAGATGCTGTCATACGCGGCCTTGAAATCGATGAAAAGGTGGTGGGTATCGATTTGAAACTCCTGGATTTTCTCCAAGATCTGCCGTAGTGCGAATATTTGGTCGATGGTGGACTTCTCTGGCCTTAGGCCACACTGATATGGATCTATCAGGTTGTTGATGAATGGCTTCAGGCATTCACAAAGTACGGCAGAGAAGATCCCGTAGGCGATATTAAGAAGACTGTTGCTCTGGACTATAGTTGGTGCAGTCCAGAGGATCGTCTTTCTTGACGATCAGGCAAACAATGCTGAGATACCATTAAAAGGGCATGCTTTTTTCCGACCATATTTTACAGATGAGCTGGTGCATACTCCTATATATATATACTAACCAATTCATCGCCAGCCACTTTGAATAGCTCAGCCGCAAGGCCATCAGCTCCAGCAACTTTATTGGACTTAAGTTTAGATATAGCTATCTTCACTTCGTCGAGATCGGGTGGACGGAATTGTTGGCCTATGTCGTCCAGGTTGAATGGTGCAATTTGCATAGTAGCGGAATTCGGTTCGTCATCACCGTTATAAAATTTGCAGAAATGATTTTTCCATATCCTCAGCACCGACAGAGATTCTACTACGATGTTCCCCTAATCATCCTTGCAGGCCTCGGTTCGGGCCTTTTAACCCTGGATGGATTCTTTTACTTTTTGGTAAAACTTCCGAACTTCATTCCTGCAATGGCATCCCTATATTTCCTTGATCTTACGCTTCTCATGCTCTTTTTTTTTTCTTTTTTAGAAGCTTTGCTTGTGTTCCTCATCTGCTCGTAGAGTTCGCGAGCAGCTCTAGTTCTTCTATGCAGCGCCGCTTTGTATGCCTGTTTTTTGGCTGCATGTACTTGCCGTCATTCTTCGTCGAACCAGGTGTTTCGATGTGGTGTTCGTGCGAGGCCCAGCACGTCAGAGACGGCATCTCTGATGGCTTCTTGGCAATTCTTCCACTGGTTCTCGATGCTCGAAAAAAACGACATCGGGGCTTAGCGACGCCGTTACAGAAAAAAACTGAGTTTCCATACAAACCATCGATAACATGTATAATTCGGCTCTGGAAAAGGTCCAGCACCTCATAATATGAGGGAAATTTGATAAAAAAATATCTCATATAATTGGTCAGAAAAGGTCAACTGGTCCCAGAAATTGGTCAGCCCTAGATAACTTTTAATCAAGGCTTAAACTTTCTCAAGGTCGCTCAAGGTCACGCGCGATTTTTGGCCCCTCATTTAAGGGAAACTTGCCAAAATTTAATACCTACCATCCGAAAAATTTCTAGACCGTAATAAAAGGTCAACTATTTTTAGTAATTGGTCAGCCATAGATTTTTTTCTATGAATTTTTGAAGTTCGTTTCAAAGTCACAAAAAAAAACTTTTGGCACCTCATTTGGGTCATAAAAAAAAAAGTATGCAATTTGAAAGGCCTCTTCGCGGTTGTAAAAGGTGAGCTATTTTCAGTAATTGGTCAGCCATTGATTTGTTTTTATGAATATTTAATGAATTTTAGAAAAAAATTCAATGTCAAAGCGATTTTAAGTTTTTTCTTAATTTCTCAAAAGCTAAGAAAGATTTTTACATTTGGTTTTCGGTAATGGGCTAAAAAGTAATGAGGGCATTGAATATTGAACACAAAAGAAGCACGTAAATACGTAAAATTTTGAAAAATATCGACTTAAGAAAAAAAATCACAATTTTTTTTTTAATTTTGACTTTGAAACTTAATTTCCCAAAAATGATTCGCTTAAAAAACTTAATTTAAAAATCAAATGCAAGAATGGAGTATTAGCTTTCAAAAAAACTATAGCACACTATTAGATGTGTTTTCATTGATTTTTAATGTTTTTATTTGCATTTAAAGGCAATGTTTCAGAAACTGCCCCCCTGCCTCAGGGAGGGGAGATACAACTTTCCCCCCTACAATTTTTTTCTTCAAATAACCCCAAGAAACACCCCCTTAAATACTTCCACTCAGGTCCGGGACACCCTATAGATTCTTTTAGGACTTTTTCTAAGGCCGTGTGCCAATTGCGTTAAAATCCTGGTTAAATTTGATCCCATGGCTAAATTTTGACATTACCGAGGTGAATATAAACTTCAAAATTTAACCTGCTCAGGAGCTCGTTAAAATTTTAGTCGGTGGTTAATTTTTGACATGTCTATGGGCGCGTTCGGCTGCGTATCTTAAGCGATCCGGATTTGTTTGTGTTGTTGTAAACCCTTATAAAAAAACTGCTGAGGGAGATGAATGCAGATAAATATTTTATTTTGCTATCAAGAAGTCATGAATCCTATCGGGAAAGATGAAAAATGAAAAAAAAAAACTAAATTTAAATGAAAGGATTAAGAAATATAGACAAAGACCTTATAATAAATTTAAGTATGCACTCAAGAAGAAGTTTGAATAACTTGTGAGAAATCCTTGTTCCTTGATAATGCAAAAGAATCAATAAAATTTATTGAAAATACTTTTTCAGATGATTCATTCATTTTGCAAACTGATATGTTTGCGAACTATCATCACTGAGAAAAATGCAACAACAAAACTAATGGGAAGTGAATGTAAAAAAAAAATCCCATTTAATTCAATTGACACAGCAAAAACCTTAAATTTTACTCACCCCTATAAAAAGGGATAACATTTAACTGGGATCAAATTTAACCAGAATTTAACGCAATTGGCACACGGCCTAAGTTTTTTTTTATAGGTCATGAACGGTTCGTGACCTGGAAAAAAAAAAATACTTTAAAAAATCGTATAAAAGTATCTATAACTGACCAATTACTGAAACAAGCTGACCTTTTATATAGATCTAGAGATCTTTTAGATGGTGCACTTTTTTGGCGAATTTACCTAAAATGATGTGCCAAAAATCGCTTTGACCTTGAATTTTTTTTTAATTTATTAAATATTCATAAAAAAGAATCTATGGCTGACCAATTACTGAAAATAGTTGACCTTTTATTGCGATCTAGAAATCTTTCGGATGGTATAAAATTTTGGCAAATTTCCCTTAAATGAGGTGCCAAAAATCGCGCGTGACCTTGAGCTACCTTGAGAAAGTTTAAGCCCTGATTAAAAGTTATCTAGGGCTGACCAATTTCTGGGACCAGTTGACCTTTTCTGACCAATTACTGACCAATTATATGGGATATTTTTTATCAAATTTCCCTCATATGAGGTGCCAAAGGTCCAGAGCCATGAAATTCATGTCGGTAACACAGTTTTTATCTGGGCTAAGGTTAAGCCCCAAAAATTCTCTGGGCTTAGCTAAGCCCGAACGGGCTAGTAGTTGTTGTTGCTTTTAACATGTAAATTGTTTAGCCCCGACTTCGCTTTTTTCGTCCAAGCCCATTCGACAAAGAAAAAAACACACCTAGTATTTCCCTGTTTTGCCTTTGGTCTGATGGATATCCGTAGCATTACCTTGGCTGCAACGAGGTAGCGGTCCGAGTCAACGTTGGCTCCTCGGAACGTTCGGACATCCTTGATACTGGAGGAGTGCCTTGCTTCAATCGCAATATAGTCAATCTGGTAGGCGGTTGATTGACCAGGAATTCATCATGTCCCTTTGTGTACAATCGAGATGCGGGAACTGCGTAAAAGCTACCACAACGTTTCACCCCGCAGCAAAGTCGATTAGCCTAAGTCCGTTATCGGAGGTGGTGTCGTGTAGAGGCTATATCTTCCGATTGTGCCACCGAAATCGTCTTCTTTTCCTAGCTTGGCATTTAAATCACCCAAGACAATTTTAATGTCATAGCTAGGGCATTTGCTCATTTTTATTTTTTGTTTTCATTTTTATCTTTAAGATAAAATCTATCCGAAGTCAATTCGTTCTTGAGCTATGGTGAACGAAAAAAAGTGAAGGAACGTAAGATAGTACATCTTTGGTTTAATTTCCCCAAAATCTGATTTAGTCGTCAGTAATCTCTTGTTTTATGATCGCAGAGACCCTATCGGCAGAGACGGTAAAGATTGCTTCTGGCAATCGTGAATCCTCTATACAGGGTGTCCCGCACCTGAGTGGAAGTATCTTAGGGTGTGGTTCCTGGGTATATTCTAAGATAAAAATTGTATGGGAGAAAGTTGTATCTCCCCTCCCTGAGGCAGGGGGGGCAGTTTCTGAAAAATTGACTTAAAATGCAAAAAAAAAACATTAAAAATCAACGAAAACACATCTTATAATGTGCTATATTTTTTTTGATAGCTAATACTCCATTCTTGCATTTGGTTTTCAAATCAATTTGTTTAAAAGAATAGTTTTTGAGAAATTAAATTTCAAAGTAAAATTTGTTTAAAAAAATTGTGATTTTTTTTCTTAAGTCGATATTTTTCAAAATTTTACGTAATTAAGTGCTATTTTTGTGTTCAATATTCATATTCAAAATAAATATAGCACATGTTTTTTAATGTTTTTTTTGGCATTTTAAGTCAATTTTTCAGAAACTGCCCCCTGAGATACAACTTTCCTCCCATACAATTTTTTTCTTAGAATCCAGGAACTACACCCTAAGATACTTCCACTCAAGTGCGGGACACCCTGTATAGAGAAACTCAATGGCCCTGAGTAATAGATCCGAATCTAGCCTAAAGTAGAATTTAACAAAGACATCCGTAGAAATAAAACACAAATTTCACCAATAAATGCTTACAAGCACCCCAAGCAAAGCTTAAAATGATCTAATCTAAGCATTTAGAAGTGAAATTTGTGTTTTATTTCTACGGATGTTTTTGTTAAAGTCGACTTAAGCTAGATTCGGATCTATTACTCAGGGCCAATGGCTATACATAGAACATAGGTATATATCTTCCCTACCAACTTAGCCTTCTTTTTTCAGTATATTAAAAATTTCTTACATTGTGTTAGATATAGCTACCTGCGTTTTAAAACGGCCCTGGTTTATTCATCTCCATGCTCTCGAAATTTTCAAATACGTACGCAAAAGTTCAAAAAGAAGTGTTTTTTTATATTACATTTGCCACCTGCAAAATGAATATATAAAAACGAAAATATTTGATATATATATCCATTTTAAGTATTAACAGTTATTTGTTTTGAAACACACACTAAAGAGAGATAAGAGCTATCGATTATTGTTCAGACAACAGAGCCTTTTGACTTTTATTATATAACCTTCATAAAGATCACTGAAGCGTTATATAAGATATAGACAACCAATTTACTAGCAAACAGGTATTTTAATTTGATTGAATAGAATTTTATAAGGTACCTTACCTTACCTACATACATACATAAATAAATACATATCCAACGTTACAAAACGACTACAAACAAAGAAAACATCCAAGGATATGCTCCATCATTGCTTAGGATCGGCATCGGCATCGGCATGATGTGAAAATAACTGTTGCGTCATTGAGTAGCCAAATTTGAATATTTTATCTTCAAACTCATTGGCATCTAATGTTGTGAAATACATTCACGTTTCAGATGGTGAATTGAAATGAAACATTTTCTCTTTTGCATCTTCCCCGCTAAACCTGATGATTCTGAAAAAATAAAATACAAAATAAAATAAACAGGTGGAAACGGATACGGAGATTGTTTGGCCGCACACAAAAAAATATTGCTAACTTTATTATTTTTAAGAAAAGGTCCTTGTGCTTGAGGGCACAAATAGAAATAAAGAAAAGAAAAAAAAAACATTAAAGCGGCCATTCCTGATGGAGCTTCTTTTTTTTTTAAATAATTTAAATGGTTCATCTTGATTTATAGCTCCTAAAATTGTACAGTTCTACCACCTACCACCCATCACACTCTGACGATTATACAATAATGGAATCCAATGAAATGTTTACGGGAGAGGAGGGAGGAGTAAATAATTTATGTGTTTTTCGGTAAGGAAACTGAAGAAGTTCACGTAAACTGTAATTGGGTTTCTCGGTAACAAATTCCAATTTTCATAGACGAGAGGCCGAAGAAAGAATGAATGTTAGAGTGTTGTCACTTTTGGCTAAGTTCATTGGCTGGGAGGATTATGTAAATCTTATACTTGGCTTTGCACTGCAGAAGATGTTGTTGGTACGTTTGGAGATTATCTATGGAAAACACAATGTGGGTTAATTTGACTTTATTACTGTAGGAATTATATAATATACAATTAAGAAACATAATTATTATTTTGTGGTGTAACAGGACATTCGGTTGATTGCGAGTAAGGCCCACACAATTATGAAGGATATAAAATTACAAAAAACTTTGAATTTATGGAAATATTATTGCATATTTTATATTACCCTTATAGCCAATCAAAATTATAACTGATGTTCAAAGGGTAGACACGGTGCATTCAAGAGGACACAAGCGTCCACAAGCTTTTTTTCAAAGCAAACCTCTGTCTATCAACTCCTACTCTCACCTCCAAGTGGTGAACATCGGGTGCCTAGTACCTTTAACTGAAGATGGGGTTCCAATCTCTGTGGACGGTTTTAGGGGGGCAGCAAACGAGAGAGGGGGGGAGGAGTGTTCCCACTAAGGCACTTCTCCTTCATCCAGGCGGCAGCGGAAGAATTCTCAAGATGGAATCAACGGTGGCGTCTACAGTTCCAGTTAGGCTGAACTACTTAGTGAACACCTTATACGGGCTACTACGACATATTCGGAGCTCAGGCCTATAAGGAGCGGTTAATCCGGCTCCCCGCCCTTGGAGTTATATTGTAAGGGTCTGGTCCTCCAGGTTGGGGGTCGTGTCGTCGGGGTGACTTCCCGGCCACGTAAAGCTATCTTAGTTGCGAAGCACCAACAAGCCCCGGATACGGACGGATTTACTGTTGACGAACCAAGCAAACGAAATAAGGACAACGAACTTCGGATCTGCACGTGGAATGTTCTGTCTCTCTATAGACCACGTGCAGCCCAACATTTAGCGGAGGCCCTAGACTGCTACAAAGCAGACATCACCGCCATCCAAGAAGTGCGATGGGATGGGCCGGGCAAGAGAAAACTGAAAGACTGCGATATCTACTACGGTGACTGTTACCGACCACAAGGGCAGCGTCTCTTTGGATGTGGATTCGTCATTAGAGGCAGACTTAGGCAAGAAGTCTTGAGTTTCAACTATGTGAACGAGCGCCTCACGACAATTCGCATCAAGGCTAAATTCTTGTATTAAGCTAAATAAATAAAAATATGACGACACCAAGGATGAGTTCTACGAGCACCTGGACAAGACATATGAGCAATGCCCTAGCTATGACATTAAAATTGTCTTGGGTGATTTTAATGCCAGGCTAGGAAAAGAAGACGTCTTTGGTGGCACAATCGGAAGATACAGCCTGCACGACACCACCTCCGATAACGGACTCAGGCTAATCGACTTTGCTGCGGGGCGAACTAATGTGGTAGCTAATAAGCAGTTACTGCATCTCGAAATACACAAGGGGACATGGCGAATTCCTGGTCAATCAAGCGCTAACCAGATTGACCACATTGCGATCGACGCAAGGCACTCCTCCAGTATCAAGGATGTCCGAACGTTCCGAGGAGCCAACGTTGACTCGGACCACTACCTCGTTGTAGCCAAGGTAATGCTACGGATATCCAGACTAAAGCCAAAACAGGGAAATACTGTGAGGAAGTTCGACGTTGGACGGCTACAGTCGCAAGAAATCGCCAGGTCCTTTTCCGATCGAGTCTCTCGCGCCCTCTTAACTGGTCCTTTGCCGCCAACTGCAAACATCGAGAACCAGTGGAAAAACTGCCAGGAAGCCATCAGAGATGCCGCCTCTGACGTGCTGGGCTTCGCACGACCACCACAGCGAAACCCCTGGTTCGACGAGGAATGCCGGCAAGTACATGCAGCCAAACAACAGGCATACAAAGCGGCGCTGCATAGAAGGACCAGAGCTGCTCGCGAGCTCTACGAGCAGAAGAGGAAAGAGGAACACAAGCTTCTCAGAAAGAAAAAGAAAGAGCATGAGAAGCGCGCGATCGAGGAATTAGAGGGATGCCACTGCAGGAATGAAGTTCGGAAGTTTTACCAAAAAGTAAAAAGAACCTCCCTAGGTTACAAACCCCGAACCGAAGCCTGCAAGGACGATCAGGGGAACATCGTGGTGGAAACGCAGTCGGTGCTGAGGATATGGAAAAATCATTTCTGCAAATTGTATAACGGCGATGACGAACCGAATTCCGCTACCAGGCAAATTGCACCATTCAACCTGGACGACGTAGGCCAACAATTCCGTCCACCCGATCTTGACGAAGTGAGGATAGCCATATCTAAACTTAAGTCCAATAAAGCTGCTGGAGCTGATGGCCTTGCGGCTGAGCTATTCAAAGCGGCTGGCGATGAATTGGTTAAGAGTATGCACCAGCTCATCTGTAAAATATGGTCGGAAGAAAGCATGCCCGATGAATGGAACCTCAGCATTGTTTGCCCGATCCTCAAGAAAGGCGATCCTCTGGACTGCACCAACTACAGAAGCATCAGCCTTCTTAATATCGCCTACAAGATCTTCTCTGCCGTACTTTGTGAACGCCTGAAGCCATTCGTCAACAACCTGATAGGTCCATATCAGTGTGGCTTTAGGCCAGGGAAGTCCACCATCGACCAAATATTCGCAATACGGCAGATCTTGGAGAAAACCCAGGAGTTTCAAATCGATACCCACCACCTTTTTTATCGATTTCAAGAGACGAGCTATATAGAGCAATGTCTAGTTTTGGTATCCCTGCCAAACTCGTCCGTTTGTGCAGGATGACGATGGAGAATGCACGCTGCTCCATCAAGGTCGGCAAAGACCTCACTGACACCTTTGATGTCAAAAAAGGTTTTAGGCAAGGCGACGCGCTGTCATGCGACTTCTTCAACATCGTTCTTGAAAGAATAGTGCAAAACTCTCACGTCAACACTAGAGGCACAATCTTTCAAAAGTCCGTCCAATTAATTGCTTACGCTGATGACATTGACATAATAGGACGAACAAAGCGTGATGTCAGTGGTGCTTTTGTGAGCATTGAGAAGGGAGCCAAGAAGATGGGTTTAACGGGGAATGAAAGCAAAACGAAGTATATGCTGTCAACAAGAAAGGACACCCAATACCGACGTCTAGGACAGAATGTCACTATAGACAGCTATAATTTTGAGGTGGTCAGAGACTTTGTCTACCTAGGATCCGCTATAAACTCAGTGAACGATACCAGTGCTGAGATCAAACGAAGAATTACTCTTGCCAATCGCTGTTTCTTCGGGCTAAGAAGGCAATTGAGAAGCAAAGCCCTCTCTCGAGCAACTAAACTGTCCCTGTATAAGCCGCTTATCATCCCGGTCCTGATGTATGGTGCAGAGGTATGGACACTGCTAACGGTGGATGAGAACGCGTTAGGCTGTTTCAAGAGGAAAATTCTCCGGGTGATTTTTGGTCCCGTCTGCATAGATGGGGAATGGAGGAGAAGATACAACCACGAACTGTATGGGCTGTACAGCGACACCGACCTAGCCACAAAAGTGAAAAGCCAACGACTAAGATGGCTGGGTCACCTAGAGCGAATGGACACCAATGCTCCGGCCCGGAAAGTCTTTGAATCCAACCCCGTGGGACAACGCAGTAGAGGTGGACAGCGTAAAAGGTGGCGCACGCAAGTGGAAGAGGACCTCAACCAACTTGGCGTGCGAAACTGGAAACAGCTAGCTAGAAACCGAGCCGGCTGGAAGAAGCTTGTTGGTTGAGGCCCTGGTCCACCCTGGACTGTAGCGCCACCTTAAGTAAGTAAGTAAGTATAACTGTTATCACTTTTCAAGTTAAACAAAGAAATGTAGTAATTAGTACTGTTTTTCACGGTCGATTGATGTCTTAAGAATTACATCACTGATCTTCATTTATATCTGTGAGATGACGAGTTTTTAACTATGTCTCTTTGAAATATTTGAGTATCAAAGTATCGAGTATCATATATCAAGGACATCCTAAAGATACTAAAAATAGATATTTTCAATAGCATCACGAGTCACGACTAGGAACCGAATATTTGCCAGCATTTAAGCTGGAAGTTACATTCGATTTAAGGACGAAAGTTTTTTCAACAGATATCACTGGAAATATTGTTTTGTGCCCGTGCCCTCGATATGCTTGAAATATAACTTAGATTCTTATTAAAAAAAAATTATTTGTGTTTGCATAAGTGAGACCCAAAAGACAGCCTCAGTTAAAAATCTTTCCAGGTATGGAGGTCGTGGCGTGTCGTTGTGACTTTCCAGCCACGTTAAGAAATTAAATTGAGAGGCTAAAACAATCCTCGGATACGCAAGGATTTACTGTTGACGAACATAGGAAACGAAATAAGGACAACGAACTTCGGATCTGCACGTGGATTGTTCTGTTCTATTCCTCTTAAGGAGGGAAGCCCTAGACTGGTACAAAGTAGACATCACCACTATCTAAGAAGTGCAATGGGATAGGCCGGGCAGAAGACAAATAAAAGACTGTGATATCTACTATACGACCGACGACTGTTACCGACAGTAAATGCAGCGTCTTTTTTGGTGTGTATTCTTCAATAGATGCAGTTCTATAGGCAAGAAGTTCTGAGTTTCAACTATGTGAACGAGTGCCTCACCGTCAATTCGCATCAAGGCTGAATTCACCAACATTTGCCTCATATGGGTGCATGCCCCCACAGAGAAGAAAGATGATGACACCAAGGACGAGTTCTACGAGCTCCTGGACAAGACATATGAGCAATGCCCTAGCTATAACATTAAAATTGTCTTGGGTGATTTTAATGCCAAAATAGGAAGAAAAGACGGTTTTGGTGGCACAATCAGAAGGTATAGCCTGCACGAAACCACCTCCGATAACGGACTCAGGTTAATCGGCTTTGCTGCGGGGCGAAACGATGTGGGATCTCGATATATACAAGGGGACATGGTGAGTTCCTGGTCAATCAACAGCCACCAAGATTGACCACATTGCGATCAACACAAGGCTCTCCTCCAGTATCAAGGATGTTCGAACGTTCTGAGGAGCTAACGTTTACTAGGATCACTACCTCGCTGTAGGCTAGATATTGCTTAGGATATCCAGACCAAAGCCAAAACAGGGAAATACTGTGACGAAGTTCGACGTCGGATGGCTACATTCACAAAAATCACCAGGTCCTGTACCTGTTCCGATCGAGTCTCTCACGCCTTCTTACAAAGTCCTATGCCGCCGACTTCAAGCACCAAGAACCAATAGAAGAACTGCCAGGAAGCCATCACAGATGCTACTCCTGACGTGCTGGGCCTCGCATCACCACTACACCACAGAGAAACCCATGGTTCGACCAAGAATGCTCCAAATACATGCAGCCAAACAACAACAATGTGGCGTTGCATAGAAGAACGAGACCTGCTCGTGAGCTCTACAAGCAGAAGAGGAGAGAGGAACATCGGCTTCTCAAAAGGAAAAACATAGGACGATGAGAAGCGTGTGATCGAGGAAATAGAGGGATGCCATTGCAGGAATGAAGTTCGCAAGTTTTGCCAAAAAGTAAAATGATCCTCCCATGTTCACAAGGCACGAACCGAGGCCTGCAACTGTGTTGTAAAGTTTCCAATCAAACTTACCAAAATGCAAATACATAATTTAATCGTGAGAAAATCAATTTGCAGATTCAACTTAAATAATTAAATGTTGATGTTCCCACGATGGGTTTGGTACTTCATTGAGACTTGACATCTCATTGACTTTTTACCCAGTTTGATCAAGCAGTCAGTTTCTAACCAACCAACAAAGCAACCAGTCCATTTTATTCTATATTTTTCACACAAGGACGATCAGGGGAACATCGTGGTAGAATCGCAGTCAGTGCTGAGGATATGGAAAAATCATTTCTGCAAATTATATAACCGTGATGTCGAACGGCCAACAATTCCGTCTGCCAGACTTCGACGAAGTGAAGATAGCATAATATCCAAACTTGAGTCCATTAAAGCTGCTGGAGCTGATGGCCTTGCAGCTGAGCTATTCAAAGCGGGCGCAATGAATTGGTTAGAAGTATGCACCAGCTCATCTGCATAATATTGCCGGAGGAAAGCGTGCCCGATGAATGGAACCTCAGTGTTGTTTTCCCAATCCTGAAGAAAGGTGATCCTCTGGACTGCACCAAAAATACAAGATATTTTCTGCCATACTTTGTGATGACCTGAAGCCATTTGTCAGCAACTTGATAGGCCCATATCAGTGTGGCCTTGGCCAGGAAAGTTCATCATCGCCCAAAAATTCACATAACGGCAGATCTTGGAAAAAAATCCTGGAGTTTCAAATCATTACCCACCACATTTTCATCGATTTCAGGGCCGCGTATGCATCTATAGAGATGATCTTGGAAGAGCAATTTCTGGTTTTGGCATCCCTCTCAAACTTGCCTGTTTGTGCAGGATGCACGCTGCTCCATCAAGTTCGATAAATAATACACGGATAACTTCGATTTCAAAAAGGTTTTTGACAAGACGACTCGCTGTCATGCGACTTCTACAACATCGTTCTTGAAAAATAGTGCAAAGCTCTAACGTCGACACTAGAGAGGTACGAACTTTCAAAAGTCCGTACAATTACTCGTTTACCCCCACGACACGATATTGCCATCATTGGACGAACTAAGCGTGATGTTAGTGGTGCTTTCGTGAGTATTGAGGAGGAAGCCAAGGAGATGGATTAAACGATGAATAAAGGCAAATACAATCTGTTAAGAAGGAAAGACCGTCAACACTGACTTCTTCGATAGAACTTCACTATGGACAGCTCTTGATACTTTGTCTACTTAGGCTCCGCTATCAGCTCAGCGAACAACACCAGTGTCAAGATCAAACGAAGAATTACTCTTGCCAATCGCTGTTTCTTTGGGCTAAGACGGTAATTGAGAAGAAAAGCCCTCTATCGACCAACTAAAGTGTACCTGCTTATCATCTCGGTGCTGATGTATGGTGCAGGTGCTTAGGCATGGACACTATTAATGGTGCGGTGGATGAGAACGCTTTATGCTGTTTTGGGAAGAAAATTCTCCAGGTGTTTTCTGGTCCCATCTGCATAGATAGGGAATGGAGAAAAAATACAACAAAGAACTCTACGGACTGTACAACACCGACCTAGTCACAAAAGTGAAAAGCCAACGACTGAAATGGCAGGATTACCTAGATTGATTGGACATCAATGCTCCGTCCCGGAAAGTTTTTGAATTTAACCCCGTGGGACAGCGTAACCAACTTGGAGTGCAAAACTGGAAACAAACTAGATAGAGACCAAGCCGGCTGGAAGAAGCTTGTTGGTTGAGGCCCTGGTCAACCCGATATAATAAAGGGGACTGTCCTGAATAATTTCCATCAAAATTCAGCTTGTTCAAAGTTTTGCGCGGGTAAAGGTTATTTTTTTTTTTTAATTCTGTTAATCCTTGGTCTTGTCTTTATAAGCGTAAATAAATTTAAAATAAATTACATTTTGTTTTATTAAATAATTATTTTTATTTCTAATCATTTAAAGAAAATAATTATTTACATTTTAATTTTCTAATATTTCATTTCTTAAACCTATAGCCAACAATTTTATATAATTTTTGTTATAATTTTAAACACATTATTAATCTTAGTAAAATAATAATTTTAAAAAATTAACTAAATATTTAAAAATTTAATGTTGCCATTAATGGCACATAATTAAACGTGTTAATCCACTATATTTTTCGCTATAATTTAAACTGAAATAACAAATAAATAATTTTGTCTAACAAATATATTTTTTTACAATTATTGTTTTTTTTTCTACGTTGACTTTTTTAATTCCACCAAAAATTTTGGAAGGCTATGATTACGTCGACTCATTTTAAGTTTATTGTTATCTCAAAGACACACGTACTTAAAATAGGCCAAGATATTCATAGTTGGACACTTCTATAATAACCAACACAAACAACAGTGCCAAAAACCTTTGTGAACAGTAAAATTATTGTTTTTGAATTCATTTTTGTTTGTTTAATAAATTATTTTGTTTTATAAATTATTTATTATAATATAACATATCATAAATATTGAATGAATAAATATAATTAATTGTGAACAATGAATTTTTTAAGATTTCTTTTTGTTGTTGTTTTATTTTCTACATGAAATTAATTAAGTAAAACTAGTAATATTGCTTTTTATTGTTTCTTTATAAATTTATGTTCTTGTTCTACATTAATGGTTATGACCATAGTTGGTCAGTAATGTCCGCCACTGTGTCGATGGTCTCGTCTTGCATTTGCCGATTGTTCACGGTACTCTCCACCTCGACTGCTACTCTTGTGATGGTGATGATGATGACGTTTCTTTTCACCTAAGATTTTTTAATACACAATTTTTAATTTTCTCTAAGCAATTAAAGTGAAGTTTAAAAACCTTTTATGCAAACATCAGAAACAACCAGTTCTGAATTGTCTCTCAAGCCATAGTCTCGCCCAACCCTTTTGATCAAAAAGCAGTATTTTTATTTATTGCAAAAAAAATCAAATCGTATAGCTTTGAGCTTACCTGTCTAAATTCTCGCGAGATCTTTGTATATTCTCTCGAATATTATCTCGTGACCGACCTTGACTTGGAGGCTCATGGTTTTCTTGTTGCGTCTTTTTTCTTAAAGCATTATGGGAGCTATTTTTTGAAGCAGACTCGTGTAGATTTTCCCACGCTTGACGATAGTATCTTAAAAAAAAACATATTTTAAATAAAGATCAAAAATATTTTGGCAAATATTCAAACCTATTTAATCCATTTCGTGAGCCTGAGGTAGAACTGTCAAATGAGGCTACAGTGTTACAATCTGGCGAAGCCCTATGACGATAGTGGTGAGTTGTACGATTTCTGAAAAATATATATTTTTTTGTATTGTTTTAAGAATGATCACTCAAAAATAATATACTTAAAAATAACTTTAATATTCCCAAAAAAAAATAGGTACAAAGGTGCGGTTCAGTGTGGGAAAACATGATATTTTCAACGGAGTGCAGATTAATTGTGTGTGTGTGTGTGATGTGTCTTGTGTCAGATGCATCAGGCAGCAACGAGTGAAATCTTTTTTTTTTTGTTATTATTAAATCTTACATTTCATTTGAATGGCACGTTTTGAGTGTATGGCAACTAATGGTGGAATCAACCTCACTTCATAATGGCGGATTGCTAAAATATCCCGCTCGATTACTATATGCAGCCCGTCCAAATGTACTAAAGTCACGTCTACCAAGTTTTTGATCGTGGAATGGCAACGCAAGGACATTGTATAGAAGTGTGGGTGTATTGCTATCATAAATGGCCGAACTAAGGTAGCCCGTTCTGACGCGAGAATTAGCTATTTCAAGACGCTGACACTTGCGACGATGAGGTGAGCCATTAGGTGAGCTAAATTCGATATATAATACACAGATATTAAATGGTGATTTGTACATTTTAAATCAAATTGAAATTCATTATAAATTAATCACTTATGAAAAAAAGTCGAAACCTTTGTTTAAAAAAAATGTAAAATTAGTGTAGAGTTTAGATACACAATGCATTCAATGAAATGTATTGTTGCTTTTTGAACATAAAATAACATCCAATGCATGCGAGAAATAAACTTAAATACAAGTAAACGAATGATGATAAAAAGAACGAATTTGTTCCATAAAATCACGACCACCATTACCACCACAAAAAAATTACCAATATCTCTGAATTTTGGTGCAATTTTGTTTGGAAAAGGAAATGTGAACTTCCAGCAAAAAATATTAAAACGCATGTCTGGTTTTGGGACACAACAAACCCAAAATCCAGTTGACAAATAACCGGTTGAATGCACCTACTAAATAAATATCAAAAAAAAAAAGTGTTTTTTGTTAAATTGATTGACTTTCGGATCGAAATACACTTTTGCGTCAAAATATAATTTGTCCCTCATTTGTTAAGCCAATGGACTAAAACACCCTTAAGAAATCGGAAATTTTGCTCCGGAAAAAGGTGATTTAAGGAAAATTGGGTGACATTTAAATCGAAATACACTTTTTGTGTCAAAAAATAGTTTGTTTTTATCTTTCAAGCAATCAACTATCAAATTGAAGGATGGATGTGATGGCGAAGGCGATGGATAAGAATTCCCGTACAAAAATTATATATGTTCACAGTTTTCATACTGCTACGGGAAACCAATTGAATTGACCAACTCGGTTTGAAACTAGCTTTGCTTTGGATACAAGACGAATCATTCAAAAACAACGCCGAAAAATGTTCAATGATTTAGCTTCAAACCGTGTTGACCAACATTATAGAATCGAGTTAATGGCTGATTGATTAAATAATTGAGTTTGGGATCGATTAAATGAAAATTTTAGATTTTAATCATCAAAACTTTTTTTAAATGAAGTGCACAAAAAATCATTCTCAACGTACTATACACAAAGTTCACAAGTAAGCGAAAAATATTGATAGTTTTTGAGAAATAAGTAAAATAAATAACCCCTTTAAGGCCAAATTTAAGGCTACTTTTTAGAAAATTTGTAAGACGTCAAAATAAACCTCTTCAGCAAAGTTCAGCTTTGTCGAAATTTGTTCGTAATTTAGTCACAAGCAAAGCACTTGAAAGCGGGTTATGCTATGTTTCCAACAAAGGTTTATCTCAGTTCAGATTTAATAAATCTATTTAGTGTTTCCACCGCACAAAAGATTTACTTTGACAGCACCTTCAAAAATGCAAATGGTGTTTAATTTTTCTTATGAAGAGGAAGTGAGATAGAATGTTTCCTTTGTGAAGAACGGAATTCAGCCATGAGTGAATTCTTCAGCGCCATACAAGAATAGGTTAGTTCGATTTGTAAAAGTATTTGTCCTAGAAAGATTGAACAAAATAAATTTATAATCTTCAAGATTTACGAAATATATTTGTATGGTAAATCTTAGAGATTTAAAGATTAGCATTAGGTGGAAAATGTAGCATTACCGGCAAAGCAAAGAATTGAAAAATTAAATTTGGTGAAAGCCGGTTGAAGTTTATTAAATCTGAAAGCTTCTTCATTTACGACTTTATATTGTATCAGCCTTTTATAATATCAGTTATACTATCTTTGATAATTTCTAAAGATAATATCCAGGCGGGAAGCGGAGGGGAAAGGGGAGTTTGGTGGTTTAAAGCTTTTGTCCCACCAAAAAAAGAAATGGAATACAATTATGAATTACAAAAAAAAAAAAGAAAAAAAGCTCAAGTTCTTCGATTCCATCTCAAAAATAGGTACATACAATATTTTTTTATTAGTTTCAAATGTTCGCGAATCTGAAAGAAAATCACTCTCAACACGTTTATATTTTGAAAGACTCCTTATTTATTAAATAGTCAGCATCCCAAAAGTATTAACCCAAGCGAAGAAAATCAATTGCTCCTTACGCGTTTCCTCCCCCCCCCCCCCCACGAAATTTTTGTCCGCCCTGCCCCTGAATATCTAAAAACGAATTACCAAGAAAGTGAACCATTTTCGGACATGTTTGTCAAATTTTTCCAAATCAAGAAACTTAACACCAATCAATTGCATTTTTACTCGATATTGAGTTGAAGAATATTTAAAAATCTCTAGATAGGCTTTGGCTAGCAAAAAAAAATTCTTATATTGAAATTATCGTAGATTGGATGATTATAGTGCAATATAAAAATATTGAAGTACCTCGTGGTTAGTGCGTTGGAATATCATGCCGAAGGACTGGGTTCGATTCCTAGCCGCTCCTACAAAAACAAATCTTTTTTTTCAATGTATTGCCTCTTGCTTGCGAAAAACTGACAAATTCTCTAAGTGCTTCACATCCAGCCGTTCGAACTCGGAAAAAAAATTGTACATAGGTCATCTCTATTCAGCCAACAACACGCACACAGGAGGAATGGTTGACAGTTGTAAGTCACTAGGCCCTGGCTCTCCACATTTTTTTTTTCTCAAAAATCTGTTCTTTTATCGCTCTGGCCTCTAGGAATGTTAGCAATAACAAATATATATGAACACCACTATAAGCAATACAAAAAAAAGCTTGTTGAACAAGTGAAATTCAACAACTTTCTAAAATTAATGTAACATGGAAAATCAGGGGGCCCAATTACGTAAAACGAAAACGATCGAACGATACCGTTTTGACTATTGCTATCCCTATCGTATCTGTAGAGGAAAATAAAGACAGACATTGTCAAAACGATATCGTTTGATCGTTTTCGTTTTAGGTAATAAGGCTCCATGTCTTGGAGAACTATAAGAATATTGTTCTGGCTTATTTCAATAAGTGGGAAATAGCATAAATTCTGCGTTTCGGTAACTGGAGGAAACAAGAGTGTAAAAATAGATATTAAACTTGTTGAATAGTTGAAATATTTTTGATATACACAAGGGAACATGGTGAATTTTGGGTCAATCAACCGCCAACCATATTGACAACATTGCACAAGCGTGCTTATTAGCTATTCTACCCAAGCAAGATGATGTAAAAAATTGATTACAGTAAAAAGCTCTTATAATATAAGGATTTTGCACGTTTTTCTCAAAATCTGTTGCTCTTACGAAAAGAAATTGAATATGTTGAGATATTTACAAAAAACTATTATTTGCCCCTTATACAGTACAAAATCAAAATTGACATGCTATAACTTCACGGCTATATAAGCTACTGAGAGCTTTTAATAGCTCATTTTTTAGATAATTTTACTCATAATTTAGCTGTAAAAAGATATTCAATGGAGATTTTGAATACAAACTAAATCACTTTCTTTTTCAAGATGGTGGCCTTCCTCTTACCCAGGGCATCCCAAAAACTTCGTTTTACATTGAGGAGATATAGCCAAACACAAATCGTACAAAAAATTTTGCCCATCGATTATTGAAATTTTATAATAAGTTTTTTGACAAATTTTATTCCACCATGAAGTTCTTGCACGATTTTCTCTGAATCTATTGATTGTATGAACAAAAGTATGTGTTAATCTTTTTTGTGTAGAATAACATAAAGCAAACACCTGCTCTGCGATTGTCCAAACCTCCAAACAAGCCGCCTCCGCTACTTGGGAAACAGGTTTGTTGGAGAACTGGACGATCTAGCACAGGTCTCAATGGTAAATATGAGGAAATTCATAGATAGCACAGGCTGGTTCGTAAATGAGCCAGTCTATCTGAATCATTAGCTTAGAAGCATCTCTGCTTTCTTATTGTAAGGGGATCACAATGGACTGACAGGCCCCCGTGTACGCAACAGCCCTGTGCTGTGCACACCCCTCCTTACCTAACCTAACCTAACATAAAGCTACAATTTGTACCTTGACATTTTTTTATCGAGTTTTCGAGAAATTAAGAAGAAAAGGGGCATTTCACGTGAAACGGACAACGAAAAAAAACTCAGTGCTGAGATTCAGCTAATTCGAAGCCGCAGGGAGTGAGTGAGATGAGTCACTTTTCGTCGAAAATCGATTCAGTTAGCAAAAGTGAGTGAGTGAGCGAGTGAAATGAAATGTTAGATTACTCGCCAGATATTTCCGCAGTGACTTGGTGTATGTGTTGGTAAATTTCCAGTTTTGGATAGGTATGTGTGCTTTTCTCAAGAATTCCTGTTCATGGATAGGAAAAGAAATAAAAAAAAACAACAACTTAGATAAAAACAACTACCCTTTTATTGATTGTAAAATCTTATTTTATTATCATATGCACATATGTATGTATAATAGAATTATATTTCTCAAGGGTGAAAACTCACATTCAATTTTAATTACGACAAAAACAATAATTGATTCAAAAGATACTCCATTTTTAATATTTCAATGTTTACGTTGTTGTTTTTGTTATTTCATTTCGCTCCATTAGTGGTGATGTGAAACAGAATATCAAACGTACGAGTGTGACAAGGAGGTTGAATTTGGCTCTATTATATTCATTATTTGTCTCATGTTCGAATCTAAGTTCGAACTTACTCATTTCACTTAAATAGCTGAATCACTCTTGCGAGTGAAGTGAGATGAGTCGGCGAGTAAGGCGAGTCATCTCATCTCACTCGCTGCAATAGCTGAATCTCGGCACTGGTGCTGGATTTATAAGCTTGTAAAGTATCGGCAAGCCATGGGATAAAGTTTGAAAGAAAAATGTTTATAAATTAAATGATGGGATAGGAAAATAATTTTAATACTGTAATAAATGGTAAATTAGATGCTCTTTTCTTTAATGAAATCTAAACCGGAAATCAATTTTTTTTGTAGGTAGAATACCGGAAGTTAACATTTCGAATCAGATTTTAAGAAACTTCGACCATTTTAATTTTATTTGTTAAGGTCTCAAAATTAAGCTAATACATCTCAACTAAAAAAAAAAAAAAAAAAAAACAAAAATTCAATTATCAATGGTACTTTTTTTTAATCATAGATAAACAAGAAATAAGAAAAAGTTCCTCTTGTTTTTTTAATTTCTCAAAAACTAAGAAACATTTTTACATTTGGTTTTCAGTATTTGACTAAGAATTAATGACAGCATTGAATACTAAATAGAAAAGTGGTGCTTAATAAGGCAACATTTTGAAAAAAATCATCTTGAAACAAAAATTTCAAAAATATTGACTTTAAAATTTAATTTCTCAAAAAGTTTTCACTAAAACAACTTGATTTAAAAAGTAAATAAGAGAATGGAATATAAGCTTTCGAAAAACTTTACTATCACATTCGTCCGATAAACGGTTTACGACATATTTAATAAAACGTGTTTTCCAAGATGGTGGCTGACGCTTGCGCCACCCTGTTCCGCCAACTTGGATTTACATGTGGAGGACATCCCTGAACATATTGCAACAAGATAATCAGTTCAGTAGAAAATTCAAGACAAAAAATACTCGGCTCCTGGTCTATATTTCCGGTTTTCTATACAAAAAATCAGTTTTTTGAATGAGAGCCACGCATTAAAAGCTTTGTATCTTCTAAACGAATTGAGATTCCACTCTGAAACTTAGCATGTAATTTTAATATTGTATTAGCTAAATTCTGAGACCTTAACAAAAAAAATTAAAATGGTCGAAGTTTCTTAAAATCTGATTCGAAATGTTAACTTCCGGTTTTCTACCTACAAAAAAAATCGATTTCCGGTTAAGATTTCACTAATGAAAAGGGCATCTAATTTACCATTTATTACAGTATTAAAATAATTTTCCTATCCCTTCATTTAATTTATAAACATTTTTCTTTCAAACTTTACACCATGGCTTGCCGAAACTTTACAAGCTTATAACTCCAGCACCAGGCCTCAAAATTCAAAATCCTTCTGCATTTATGTTAAGTATCAAAAGAAGTACAAGTGACCGAAAATTGAACGAATTTCAAGACCTGAGTTTTTTTTTCGTTGTCCGCTTCACGTGAAATGCCCCGAAATGAATTTAGCCCCCTACAAAATTTAACTCTGGCCCAAATTTACGGAACTTTTTTATGAAATGCTTTAAACGTAATACTTAAGCACTCCACCAAAATTCAGCTTTTTCCTATTTTTTTTAGAAGTGAGAGTCTAATTTTCCTGGGCTAGTCGTTTAGAATGTATTTATAGGCTATTGTTGATTACACAAAATATCGAAAAAAGGAGTTTTTTGTAATTTTCAATTTTATCAAAAAATAAAATAAAAACAACCATCTAGGTTTTAAACTTTTACTTAAAATTGGTGAAAGCATTGAATATTAAAAACAAAAAACTAACTGTTTCATGTAAAATTAAGAAAATTTTAATTTAAAAAAAAATAATAATAATGATTTTTTTTCAAAATTCTGAGTTTGAAAATTAACTAAAAAGAAAATTATTCATGCAAATTACTTAATTTAAAACTAAATCAAAGAATGGACTCCTATCTTAAAAAAAAAATATAACATGATCTTTTTGGTGTTGCCGTAGTTTTTTAATATTTGTTAATCCTCCTGCCCAAACAGGGGAACATCTCATATGTTTTTTTTTTTTTGTTCCGAACCAGCCTACACGTTCTAGCGTTTTGTTGTATCTTAGTCTTATATCTTAAAATATCTACATATTTTAACTGACTTTCATAGCACATTTTCATGAATTTTCAAATAATGTGCTCCTGACTACAAGAGCAAAGTTTTTCAAACAAGAATTTTTTTTTTGTTATTTAATAAATAATATGTAAGGAATAAGAAAATCATATGCAGAACCCAGGCACAAAATTAGTGTTGACCAGTTAATACAGTCCCTGTAGTGAAGTCCCGTAAAAATTTCCGTACTGATTTATCTAACCGCCAGAATCGATTAAAGTACATATAGCAGAGTCAGAAAAACTTGGGTAGACATCACCGTTTTCTGGAGGGGGTTTTTTAGACGCCATTTTCCAAAATGGCCGACAAATAGTAGTATAATTTGTATGGGAGAACGGAAAAATCTCCATAAAAACTAAACCACTAAACCGATTTGGATGAAATGATCAGACATGATAAAAAACAAGATGAGAAGCCAATATAATCAATTTCCGCCCACTACCACGCCCTCTTTTCTGAAAAAGTAATATTATTCGTCAAAATTACTACAAATTCGGATGTTGCTATAGTTATACTTATAAAAATATTTTTGTATGGAATATAAGCTGTAAAAAAATCTTACCACGCCTATTTTGTGGGCGTTTATTATTTTGTGACTTGTATGGAGATCGTTTTAGTAAGATAAAATCTGAACCACTTCACCCAGTGTAATGAAATTTTAGCACATGATAGCGAACAGTATAGGGAATGATTGCATTTCCGCCCATTGACACGCCCACAAAAGCCCATCTTATGCCGAAGGATACGATATCAATTAAGATGCTTTTTGAAGTTTCCTGATTGATATTAACTAAAGAAAATCTGTTCTTTTTGATTTTTAGTAAAAAAAATTTTAAAATTATAAAAAATACAATTACATTTATTCGCACATCATTTGTATACACATTTATCTCGTATATTGCTCACCACATTTGCAATACTATGTGCATGTCAAATACTTAAATTTACATTTACACCTTTAAGTAGAACATGTTGTAAAATTGCACGGAATTAATAGTTCAGAAGGCATTATGTTAAGGCACTGATCGTGCCTGAGCACACCATTTGCATCTTTGGAGAATCCATAATCTGTCAACTGCAGGCTTGAATCTGGAAAATAGCTCTGTGATAGGCTTAAGCATTCCCTTAAAACAAAAAAGCATTAAAACAAGAAAATTAAGCGAGTTGACTTTGACATTGACCAGTCACTTAACGAATGTGAAAGAGAAAGACAAAAAATTCTAGATCCAATCGAACTGATAAATATCAAACAGGAGACGCGTATTCCTAGACAGATGGATAGATTCAGGTCTTCAGGTATAACAAAGAGATGCTCCAACTAGCTGCTGGTTCTAGCTTCATTGAGAAGGCAAAAGTGACTGACTTCACTACAGCTCTAAGTGGAACCCTCACAGGTGACAATGATAGCAGGGATGCATTAATAATAAATAACAACAAAAACATAAATGTTAAAAAAGGAGCCAAGTTCTTATGTGCATAAGAAACCTGTGCGTAAAAAGTCAGCCAAAAAAAGTAATGAGATCTAAAATATATGCCAAGTTTTAAGTTCATGAAGTTCAATATCAAATATCTTAAGTAGAGTAATATCGAAACAATTCCAAATCATGACAGAAATTTGGTAATTAATGATTACTGATTAAAATTTGGTGGGTTCACTGGTCAAGTTTTCATACATTTTAAATTTGTGATTAAGTAAGTATTTAAGAGAAAACTTGCCAAGTAAATCCTCCAAATTTTAATCAGTAATTATTAATTACCAAATTTCTGTCATGAGTTTTGGAATTGTTTCGATATTACTCTACTTAAGATATTTGATATTGAACTTTATGAACTTAAAACTTGGCATATATTTTAGATCTCATTACTTTTTTTGACTGACTTTTTACGCACAGGTTTCTTATGCACATAAGAACTTGGCTCCTTTTTTAACATTTATGTTTTTGTTGTTATTTCACTCCTTTTTGCAAAGACTTATTTTGCCAGGTGAAAGTCAAGCCCTACCGCTCTTCAAAGTTTCATAATTCTACGACAACCGAAAATGCTCTATACAAATAATAGCAATTCTGATAAAGTGGGTGGATGGCACCCCCCCCTGAATGGACAATTCCAAATTTTCGATTTTTTCCTTTCTAAGTACTTCAAGTCCTACCGACCTACCAATTTTCATCGTTCTACAACAATCGGAAGTGCTCCATATAATTTATAAGAATTTTAAAGAATGTAGGTGGATGCCACGCCCCCTGAATGCAAAATTTCAATTTTTCAATTTTTTTCTTTCTAAGTACCTTAAGCCCTACCGACCTACCAATTTTCATCGTTCTACAACAATCGGAAGTGCTCCACATAATTTATAAGAATTTTTAAGAATGTGGGTGCATGCCACACCCCCTGTATGGAAAATTCCTATTTTTCAATTTTTTTCTTTCTAAGTACCTCACACCCTACCAACTTACCAATTTTCATTGTTCTAGAACAATCGGAAAAGCTCCATATAATTTATAGAATATTTAAGAAAGTGGGTGGATGCCACGCCCCCTGAATAGAAAATTGCGCATTTTCGATTTTTTCCTTTGTATGTACCACAAGGCCTACCGTTGTGCGAAATTTCAAGTTTCTACGATGTCGGGAAGTGCTCCATAATTTTGAAGATCTGTCAGTGAGTCAGTGAATCAGTCAGTAGTTACGGTTTTTGCGATTTTTTAAGTCCTATATCTTGGGAACTACTAGTGCTATAGAGTTGAAATTTGATGAGCCACCTGTGTTTGATCAGCCTAGCAAATACTGCGAATTTGAAGTTTCTGACTTTATTGGTACTGAAGTTAGAGGGGGGTTGAAAATCGCCTGAGTTTGTTCCTGTAAAAAGGGTGTAGTGCCGCAAACTTGGCTGGGCACTACCGTGCCCTTTGATAACAATAACAAAGAACTTCAAACGTGCTTGGACCTTCAAACCTTTGTTGAGGAAGCAGATAGCAGAATTATAATCCAACTGTTCAATGCCGTCCACTCATGCATAAAATGCCTTATAGTGTTATCAAATGACACTGATGTCGTTGTTCTCATCCTTCGATATATATTTGAACTATTCAGTGAGGGATTGCAAGAATTGTGGATCAAAGTGGCAGTGGGTGGCGCTATGGTGCCTCTGCACACTCTTGAGGAACAACTGGGAGCTGCTTTTTAAAACAATTTAATTAAGGCCCACATACTTATAGGGGGTCAATTCTCGATCCGTGAAACTGTGAAGTGATAGATATGATATATGTGAAAAAATAAAAACAAATGTTTTCATATGATGATTCTTTTGTCACAATCAATTCATTCTGCGAAAACCTGTGAAAAGAAAAATGATAAACAGAAACAAATTGTGCTCATTTGATACACCCAAGCCGCCATCTTGGTCTTTCTCTGACATCACAATCATCTTTTTCTATGAGCAAGTGGTAGATTTTTTTCATTTTAGTAATTTTTAGTACTTACTTTGACAAAGTAGAGAAATAGCTTGTTCAAGTTTTACATTCATCAGCAAAGTGTAAGACATTCGATGAGCTTCGTTATTTCTTACATAAACAGAAACATACATCAGAGTTACCACCCTTATCTTTTTCAATTAGAAATGGACATATCCGAAGATGCTTTTTTGTTTTTTAAGGTAATACTTAAGCCTATCACAGAGCTATTTTCCAGATTCAAGCCTGCAGCTGACAGATTGTGCCTTAACATAATCCCTTCTGGGGGTTAATTCTCGATCTGTGAAACTGTAAAGTGATAAATATCATAACGCCTTCACGCCAAATGCGATTTTCGAAGTGAAAAAATGAAAACAAATGCCAAAATGTTTTTATATGATGATTCGCTTATCACAACCATTTCATTCTGTGAAAACTGGTGAAAAGAAAAATGATAAACAAAGACAAATTGTGCTCATTTGATACACCCAACTCGCCACCTTGGTATTTCTATGGCGTCACAATCATCTTTTTCTATGAGCAAGTGCTCATTTGAGCATTTTTCATGTTAGCACTTCTTAGTACTCACTTTGACAGCTGTTTTTCATAAAGAGTTCGGGAATCGCCTTGCGCGTGTTTGTGAAGTGATAAAATGATAAGACTCTTTGAAAATGAAATGATAACTTTGTTTTCATTTCACAGTTTCACAGGGCAAGAATTGACCCTTTGATCTTTTAATTAAAAGTGTAAATTAAAGGTGTAAATATAAATTTAAGTATTTGACATGCACAGAGTACTGCAAATGTGGTGAGCAATGTACGAGATAAATGTGAATACAAATGATGTGCAAATATATGTAATTGTATTTTTTATACTTTTAAAATTTTGTTTACTAAAAATCAAAAAGAACAGATTTTCTTTAGTTAATATTAATTTCCTTTGGCTTTTAGCAGCTAATGACGAAGAGTGATAAGATGGGCTTTTGTGGGCGTGTCAATGGGCGGAAATGCAATCATTCCCTATACTGTTCGCTATCATGTGTGAAAATTTCATTATACTGGGTGAAGTGGTTCAGATTTTATCTTACTAAAACGAACTCCATATCAGTCACAAACGAATTAACGCCCACAAAATAGGCGTGGTAGGAACTTATTACAGCTTATATTCCATACAAAAATATTTTTATAAGTTTAACTAAAGCAACATCCGAATTTGTAGTAATTTTGACGAAAAATATTACTTTTTCAAAAAGGGGGCGTGGTAGTGGGCGGAAATTAATTATATTGGCTTCTCATCTTGTTTTTTATCATGTCTGATAATTTCATCCAAATCAGTTTAGTGGTTTAGTTTTTATGGAGATTTTTCCGTTCTCCCATACAAATTATACTACTATTTGTCGGCCATTTTGGAAAATGGCGTCTAAAAAACCCCGTCCAGAAAACGGTGATGTCTACCCAAGTTTTTCTGACTCTCCTATATGTACTTTAATCGATTCTGGCGGTTAGATAAATCAGTACCGAAATTTTTACGGGACTTCACTACAGGGACAGGAGTAAGTGTTATGTCGTATAAAATGGAACTAAGACGTTCATGGGATTTTATTGTAAAAATCTTCAAAGGGGTCACAGAAGATTAGAAAACCGCGGAGTGCTATCAAATTGGAGGGTCCATTTTTTAGAGGAGGGGGGGGATTGGTGCAAAAGCACCCTTTTTTGCATATAGCTCGAAAACGGAGCAAAATTCCGGGATAGTTTGGACAACCTTTTTTGTAGAGAATAAAATTTACCATCGAAATGGATTTTTAAAAAAAAATTTAAAAAATTTTCAGTTCGCTAAATTTAAAAAAAATCATTGCAAAAAAATATGAAAAATCGCATTTTTTTTTTTTTTTTTTTTACTTTCATATTTGCTTATAACTTTTTTACCAGCAAAGATAGGTATAGTCATTGCTCTATAAGAAAGAAAGATAATTGAATTTCCTCTAAAATGAATTACTCAAAAAATGGTTTGGATAAAAATTGACCGAGAAATAGTTGTTCAAACTAGGTTGATTTTAAGTTTTTAAAGCTTTATAAATGGCATTTTTGGTTATTTTGATGGACTTGTTAGATTATACGTTCAAACTGGATGTATTAGCGAGTCATGACAAGTTAAATCAAAAATAAAAGTCAAATTTCAAGATTTTCAGTCTTAGGGTTGCCATCTAGTCTTTTTTCAAAATTTAAAATAACTGCCAAAATCAACACACTTGCTCCTAAAAAGCCGGATTTTGAACATATGTTAGCTTATACCTTCTCGAACATGAAAAAGATTAGTGTCAGACCAGTTTTTGGATTGAAAGTCCTTGCCAGACGAGCTCAACATATTTTAAGTAGTAGCCTATACCTATCTTTACTGGTGAAAAAGTTATACCTAAGCAATTAAGTAAAAAATAAAACAAAAAATGTGATTTCTTTTATTTTTTTTTAAATGATTTTTTTAAATTTAGCTAACTAAAATTTTTTTAAATATTTTTTTCAAAAATCCATTTCGATGGTAAAATTTATTCTCTACAAAAAAGATTTTTAAAACTATCCCGAAATTTTGCTCCGTTCTCGAGTTAGCAAAAAACCAAAAAGGGTGCTTTTGCACACCCCCCGTCTCCAAAATGCACACTCTAATTTAATAGCACTCCGCGGTTTTCTCATCTTAAATGATCCCTTTGAAGATTGTTACAGTAAAATCCCATGAACGTCTTAGTTCCTTATTGCCCTGTTTTTTAGGACTTAATCAATAGCCTATTAATGGTGAAGAATTTGGTTAACAAAATGTTTTTATCCTGAATCCAACAGTGGTGGTGAGAATAAAGAACAGATACAAGTTTTCAAGAGAAGTGTTTACATACTCAGAAATAAGGCCCCATGGGTTTTCCGTACATGCCGCACACAAGTTGTAGATTTATCTTTATGAAAAGTCGCTCCCACAAATCACGTTCGCGGACTAATAAAAACAATTTTAGACAAAATTCTTTTTTTTTCGGAAACCTTACAACTCATCGTGGCAGAATTATATTTTCAACAGGTTCAACAAGTCGAGGAAAATGTTTCCTATATTCACAATTGTTACAGTTTTTATTGTGTACCTAAGAGAAATGTTATTTATTTGTTAAAAAAACATAGTTTAACAAGTACTATTGACTGCAAAGAAGGTTGCAATTTGTTTGTTTGGCATTCTGATGGAATCAGAGAGTTTCGGAGAATTCTTTCGGATTACCAAACGAAAACCAAAACGTTGTAAGTCCCTTTCATCTAGCTGCTCGAATTCAGCAGATAATAATTATAGACTCCCTCTCATTCCTACCGACTAACAACACGCAAATACGTGAATTTTTGAAAGTTTCACGGGGCCCTGGCTGTCAATTAGCTATTTATATATTTTGTATTATCAAATGAGCAACTTTAAGTTAACTGTTCATAAGGCTTAATGATAAAAACTGCATTTTGTACCACAATCGAATAAACACACTTTATCAAGATGTGGCATTCATAGTTTTCTATATAGGAACTGCAGTAACTTTTTAAATTAAAACAAAAATTGTTATGTGTGGTGTTAGAAAATATCACTTTTCACCATGTTATGCATTCATCGTAGAAAATCGACAAAAATATTATGAGAAAGTGTAGTGAGACAGAAGCTGTTCTGCGCCCCAACAAAACGTGCCGAATATCATATTAAAACATGCTACCCGCCGTTAATAAAAATTTTACCAAATTTTAATCTCACATTGAATACATGCAATTTACTTATTCAAACTTACCTCCTCACGAGAATGATGATAGTTGTTATAACTGCAGCTAAAAAGACAAATCCACCAAAAGCACCCAAAGCAACAATAGCACCCAAATTGAGCTTAGCTTCCTTTCCTTCTTTGCGTTCGGAATTCTCAACGGAGAAGGGAACATTAACATTTGGTGATTGATTTTGTTGAATATTGACACTATCTGATATTTCATTGTCTTGTGGATGAGCATTGAGGATGATGTTCTGGGTATTACGAGGGGTTGTTGTGTCATAAAGTGGTGACAATGGACGAACTTTTGTTGAAACTGTTGTTCCAACTGTGCTAAATGGTGGCATTGCAGTCGAAGTTGTGGTGGTGGTTGATGGTCTTGATGGAGCTGGAGATGACGATGGAGTTCTATTTTTGGACACGACAACTGGACGAAGTACTCTTTTGGGTGGGAATTCTTCACGAACCGTTCCGGGTACAACAAATGTGACATCTTCATCATCAGAATCATCTATTCGAGAAAATATTTTTTAATTAACTTGCAGATAAACCAGAAATCTAAAAACTTACGTTCACCATTTATTTCGACAATTGGTGTTGAACTTATGGATAGAGTGGTAGATATTGTTGGTCTTGTTGGTCTTCGGGTAGCAGTGGTTTTTGGTCTGAATGTTGTGGTGGAAGATGTCACAGGGATACTACTTGAAGTTTCCATTTTCATGCATCTAGGCAATGCACTACTCCATTGTCCAGTGCCGAGACAAGTAATGTGTCGTGGACCTTCCAAACGATATCCAGGTGGACATGATATTTCAGCTTTAGAGCCAAAGAAGGTTCCATTTGGTGCTGAGATGATTGTGTTGTAGTAATTTCCAGGAAGTGTGTCACATTCAACAACTAAAAAAGTGGAAATTAAGAAATGAAATAATTAGAAGCAAATATATGATGAACTGAGACTCAAATGGGAACATTTTTAACTTTCCAATCCTTTCAAAAGCAAACTTTGTCTTCCAAGAAATTAAACTGAGCTCGAATGATTGGCCTCAGCCTATCGGTACAGAAAACCTCTATTGGTGGTCTTTAATTCTTTTAAATTTAGAGTAGAGCTTGAATTACATTTCAACTTACTTTCACATCGAGGTGGAGGTCCATTCCAACGTTCATCAAAGTCGCAGGTCAATAAGGCACGTCCGAGCATTTCATATCCTTCTTGGCATTCATATTTAACCAGACTTAGATATCCAACAGTGCCATTAATGAGATCGTAAGAACCATGTGGTATGGATGCAGGAAGTCCACATTCAATATCTACACAAACAAAATACAAATTCAAGTGAAACAGTAAGAAAAAATTAAACTAATTTGCACTTACATTTACAAACTGGTGGGAATTCATTGTAGAAGCCAGTTTCCAGGCAGGTTCTTGTAGCAGGACCAACTAGCAAGTGGTTGCTGTCACATGTGTACTGCACTTGAGCACCTACTTCAAATCCATTGGGTGTGACCATTGTTGAATTCGGTGGCTGTTCTGGACGACCACAAGTTTTTGGTTGGTGCTGACATATAAAGTTCAGAAGAGTATTGCAATTGGTATCGCTCCATAGCCATCCCTTTGAACCATCAAACCGTGCACAGTCTTCATCACCTCCCGGATGATTCCAGAAGGATACAGTCACTTCTTCACCATCAGTCCATTTCCACAAGTTACGGTCTTCGGAATCACGAATAGCACCCATCCAATACTGTGAACTCACATCACTGCGGTGCCTCCGCCACAGCTCCCAGCTTATGAAGCCTTGCAATGCTGGATTACTCTCACTTATCAGTGTGCCACCTCGAGACCTACAGAAGGATAATGCATCAAGGAAGTTAAGTGGCTGGCGATTGTAGAAAATGTAGCATTTTCCATTGTATGATGCTAGAGCACCTGGTGGTTGGTCCCGAAATGTGGGACAGCGTTCGATGGGAAGCGCTTGATCAGTGTAGACAAATGCTTCACAGATTGATAGCTGATTTGGTGTACTATTTTCCAAGTGAACGGACACAAATGCTCCAGGCATTGGTGGATTGCATGGTAGGAAAAGGGGTTGACCCTCCTCAAGTGGTCCGGTAAATCGATTGCAAATTGGATTCGTGCCCAAATCTGGTCGATTATTGCCAACGCGGACAACTATCGTTGCTGGTTTATTATCTGAAAAGATAAGAACATGAATTTTAAACAAAATCGATTAGCTATTGGATTTAAGTTTATTTTATATTCTCCCAGATTGGTTTGGACCTATAAGCTATATTAATTCTAATGGAATTTGGTAGGTTAGGTTAGGTTAGAAGGGGTGCTAGTACGGCAAGCCGCATCATCTCACTCGGAACTCGGTGGATCTATTGCGCTCCCAGGGGTAACGGTAGTTAGTGAACTGTGTATGGAGGGGGCTAAAGGGGAGTTTAAGATGTGGGGGGCCTCCCTGAACCATCATGAGTTCTGAATGAATTTTAGTGCGTCGAAAAAGTATTGCCCCAGGCAGGGCTACTTTTCTGGGGCTGGGGCACTCACACAGAAAGTGAGGTGAGCCATTCCTTCCCTCTCCAATATGACACCCTCTCCATAAGTCCGATGAGCTGATGCCCATTCTACTCATGTGGGTTCCCATTGAGTTGTGGCCCGTATGGACGTCTACTATGAGTGATAATTGAGGCCTGCTTAACTAGAGTAACTACTCAGTTTTGTTGTGTTGTAACTCGAAATATTTGGCCATATTCCTTGAAACCCGACAAGTGTCGATGGATATTACTTCTTTTTTTCATTCTCGCTCCAGTGGTATCGTATGAGCACTGCGTTCGTTGCGATGAGTAGTTTGGACTTTACGGTGATTGAGGAAATGGCTTAAATTGCTGCTTGGCTATCTATGAAAATATAAATATTATTGTTGACTATTTCACGTGAAGCAAGATATTTTGCGGTTTCGCAAACTGCAAGCACTTCCGCTTCGAATGGCAAATATTTGGAAGCTTTATAGATCTATTTATTGGTGGGTTATCTGAGTAGTTGTCTGACCCAACCCTCTCCAAGGTACTGGAACCATCAGTAAAGACCGAACACCGAAATATAATTTGCATTTATGATCCTGTTTTCAGTCCAGAGTTCCCTGGTTCTATCTGTTATGGTTACTGCGTTGAAATCAATGTGCGGTGAAACGTAGTCTGTTTGAGTGTCTAAGTCTTTAAAATTTATTATAATTCTGTGACCTTAGTGGCCTCTTTTCCAATTTTTACCGTGTTGAAGTCTTAAAGCACTTTTGGCATCTTGAGGGCAGGGTTAACGGTAAAATAATGAGCCGAAATTTCACAGGAACTTTTTTTTATTTATTTGGAGGCGAAATAATGAGCTTTATAAGGACCACACTAATGTGTATGTAAGCTTATGCCGTCTTGTCTACGAAAAATAAAAACTTGACGAGTCGGACGGTTTTTTTCTCAAATTTTGAATAGCTGCTAGAATTGCAAACCTTCCTTTATAAAGCTGATTTTACTAATACCTACTTAATGCCTTCTTGCATATGAAAAAAAATTACCAGATCTTCAAAACAGCAAAAACTGTTAGTTTTTTTTATACGGGAATATCTCAAAAACTTAGTCCAATAGAATATTTTTGACTTTGGATTCAAGTTCAACACACTATAAAACCTTCGCAAAAGTATAATTTAGCCCAGGAATTTTGTGCAAAAGTCCTAAATTTTTTGATTGGAATTCTGTGGGGTTGTAGAGCTAGTTGAAAAAAAAGTATTTGGTGAAAAATCTCCACTTCTAGCTGTTGAGGAATTCGAGTAACCAACGTTATAGAAAAAAAGTGGGCGAAGCAAAACAAAAGTATAACAGAAACTACATTTCACAAACTCCTTCTAAAATTGAGAAAAAAAATGCAATATCCTTTTTATGAGGATGGATACTATTTTTTATATATATGTAGTACCTAAAAAGTATAAGTCTTTTCTTAAGTAAAGAGGAAATTTTATACATTGTTTTTTGTAGTTGTTTCTGTTAAAAATTAATTTTTATCAAACTTTAAAAAAACAACAAATGCAGTTTTGTTCACTTCCACATTCTGCGACGTTTGGTTTATTTTACAGAATTTTTCGTATCCCTTAGTAAAAAATATATTATTGAAAGAAAAATCGTGAAAGCAAATTTAACTCCATTATTAATAGTCTAGGATCCTGCCATAGGGATAGGACGACCCACCCTCATAAAGGTACCAGATGAGCGGTATACAGTTTTGTAGGCAGTGTCTTAAAAAACAATTTGCGCATGGGTTGCCTGTCGAAAAGTGGTCAAGGCATAGGGTTGCCTAGCAATTTCTCTCAAGTTTTGGGGTTTTTCAATTATTACCTTAAAAAAATACCATATAAAGAAAATTTCATTTAAAAATTATAAACTACGTGATATTTTGAAATTCGAAATTTCAGTTGGGTAAATGAGGGTAAACGCAGAGAAAAGTCTAGAACCTATTTTCCAAACGAAAAATGATAGACATTTTTTTCTTTTGCGATCGGTAGATTATTAAAATACAAGAAAATAATCATAAATGTAAAAAAAATTAAAAATTTGTGTCTCGATATAGGAACATTTGAAAGTCGAGAATAGCAAAAAAGAGGTTTCAGAAATAATTCACCAAAAATCAGAATGATGCACTATAAAAAAATATTTATATAGTTTTAGAAAGATAATTTAAAAAGCTATTACTTAAATTTGTCAAATTTTTTGTTTGTAATGGAAATCACCCGGCAAACTATAGAGGCTGCGAAGTAGCTAAAGAATTACAAAAGCGGCGATCAAAATCTGCCAAAACACAAAGAAACCCACAAAGACAAATAGAAACCGTAATTCCAAAGACTTCCAAATCTAGTAAAGCTCCAAAACCTAGTATCCGTAAGGAAAAGAAAACAGTGTCAATACCTTCGGAGAATATATCAAAGCAAGGAAATGCAGAAACATATGCCCAAATAGCGGCCAAAAATATACCCGCAAACAACGACACTGAAACAGACCCGGTTTCAAAAGTCTTTTCAATAATTCTGTCGAAACTTGAGGAACAATGTGACACAAATAAACTTATCTTTGATAGGTTAAGTAAGCTCGAAAATTGTTTTCGACCCAAATCTCTCTCAAAAAAATTATGATGGAAAAGTTTAAAATTCTTACGTGGAATGCCAACGGATTATGGCAAAAACTTGGAGAATTAGAGATGTATATGCAGGAAAATGATATCGACATATGCTTGATATCAGAAACGCATGCCAAAAATGAATCAAATCTTAAAATCCACGGGTTTCTTGACTACCACGCTGTTCATCCTTCAAATAAAGCAAGGGGTGGATCATCGTTATATATAAAAGAATGCATTGAACACTCAATAGGCCTGAAAATAGAGGTGGAATCGATGCAATTGAGTAGTGTTCAGGTTAGAACTAAAAACATTCTTCTCAATATCTCTTCGATATATGTATTGCCCTCCACGTTGCAAAATCGATAAGAGTGAGTTTACGACATTGATAAAGTCGCTAAGCCCAAACTTAATTGTTGGTGGCGACTTTAATGCAAAGCACACCTTTTGGGCTTCAAGATGCATATCTCAAAAGGGTCGAATGCTTTATGAGGCAGGAATGGAAAATAATTGCGATTTTCATTCGAGTGGAAAGCCAACTTACTGGCCAACTGATCCGTCAAAAATACCTGACTTAATCGATTTGTTTGTGGTAAAAGGAATACCCTCTAACCGTATTGAAATCTCAGAAGGCCATGATCTCTTCTCAGATCATTCTGCAGTCATACTCACTATGAGCGAAAGCCTTGTCAAAATTGAAAAACCACCCAGGTTAACAAACGGTAAAACCAACTGGGAAGGATTTAAGAAAGATATCGAGGACAACGTTGAATTAAGGGTATCATTACAAACGCCTCTTGAGCTTGAAGATGCAGTAGATACCTTTGTTGATATAATACAAAAGGCAGCGTGGAATAACACACCTTATCAAAGGGTTACGCCGCGCTATAAAGATATAAAATATCCGCAGGAAATAAAAGACTTAATAAAAGATAAACGAAAAGCACGTAAGAAATGGCAGCGAACCCGTGCTCCTCAACACAAAGCTCATTTAAATCGCTTGTGTAATATGCTAAAAACAGCGATATCAGATTTCAAAAACCGTGAAGTAGAAAATTACCTTGAAAGCTTGTCAGCTGGGAAAGAATCCAACTACTCACTTTGAAAAGCTATAAAAACAAAGAAAAAACCAAAGCTTCCAGTACCCCCGACTAAGAAAAGCCAAAACGAATGGGCTAAAAGTGACAAAGAGAAAGCGGCGGTATTCGCCAATTACCTGGAAGAAACATTTAAACCTTCTGATGGGCAGGCACTCAATGGAAATATTAATATGAGCTTTAGCTCAAGTGAGAACTACAGAACCAGAAATGCTACGCTCGCTGAATTGAACAGAGGGATAAAGAAGCTTTAGTCTAATAAAGCTCCGGGGTATGACTTAATAACAGCGGAAATATTAAAAATGCTTCCTAATAAAGGATTAATTAACCTCCTTTATATAATAAATGCCGCTCTAAGGCTAGAATATGTTCCAAGCCAATGGAAAGTTGCGGAAGTCATAATGGTTTTGAAGCCTGGCAAACCATCTCATGAAAAGAATTCTTACAGACCGATTTCGCTTCTTCCAATAATATCGAAAGTTTTTGAAAGAATACTACTCCTGCGCCTGCAGCCTATAATAGAAGAGAAACGATTAATACCTGAACATCAGTTCGGATTTAGAAGCAAGCATTCAACAATTGATCAAGTGCATAGAATAACTGACGTAATTGAGAGAGCTCTTGAAGAAAAGAAAATTTGTTCGACGGTCTTTTTGGATGTGTCGCAAGCGTTTGACAAGGTGTGGCACGAAGGCCTCAAATTCAAATTAAGACAAGTTCTGCCTGAAGGACTTTATAAAATTCTAAACGAATATCTAGAAAACAGACTTTTTCGTGTAAGACACGGAAATGAATATTCTAATTTCAAAGAAATAGTGGCTGGGGTACCACAAGGTAGTGTTTTAGGTCCAGTTCTGTACCTTCTATTTACACGTGATATACCTCAAACAGAAGACACTATCGTAGCAACGTTTGCTGATGATACTGCAATACTAGCAGTAGGCAAAACGATTAACGAAGCTACGATTAAATTACAAAATGCTCTTAATAACGTTAATGAGTGGACAAAAACATGGCGAATAGCGCTCAATGAACAAAAGTCAGTCCACGTAGACTTTACCTATAAAAAAATAAATAGATTGCCCGTTTTTTTAAATACCGGTCGTGTTCCATTTGCTATCTGGGAATGACTCTAGACGCGAAATTAAAATGGAAGCCGCACGTAAAAAAGAAATGCGAAGAATTAAAAAGTAAATTAAGAGACATGAACTGGCTACTCGGTAAATATTCTAAGCTTAGTATTGATAATAAGTTGATTTTATACAGGCAGGTACTTAAACCTGTCTGGACTTACGGTATACAACTCTGGGGTTGTACCTGCGATACAAATTTAAATAACTTACAAACGTTTGAAAATAAATTGCTTAGGTCATTTGTAAATGCACCATGGTATATAAGAAACGAAGATCTTCACAGGGATCTCGGGATTCCAACGGTTCGAGACGAAATAAAGAGTTTCGCGCGAAAACATAGAAATCGGCTATTAGATCACGCAAATCCAACGATTATTGAAATTCTTGATGAGTCGAATTTAGTACGCCGTCTGCAAAGAACAAAACCTTCCGACTTGGTGCGGTGAACACAAAACCGCTTTAAAATCGCGGAATAAGCAGAAACTTTCACCGGAAAGTTACCTGCAACACGTTACTTAACTTCGTTAAAAATAAATTGCTAGATAAGTTTCAACTTAGTTGCAATCAGGAAGTGGAGGTGGTTTTAGTGTAGTAAGAATCTCACACTTCTATGAGCACGCGTTTTTCGGTCCTCATAGAGCCTGATGCAGGTTTTGCACCTACCCACGGGAAAAAAAAAAAAATTTTTTTGTTTGGCATTCACTTTTAGTGAAGTGAATTTTTGAAATTTGCACTCTTATTGTTTCTTGGAACATTTTGTATGATGTTGGATTTTTAAATACAAGTACAAGAGCCGACAGCATATTTTGCAAGTGGATGTATAACCAAAATCTGGGTATGAGGGTTTATACAGGTACATCAATCGTGATATCGATTATTAAAGTCTGGAAGGTTTTTCAATCAGCCTTTGGGTGGAAGGTTAAAACCCACTTGGTGTCCTGTCTATGTGCTATGGTCAGTAACACTTCAATTCACTTTTTAAAAAAAGAAAATGATACTCTGTCATTTTTCTGAAGTTTAAAGACTTTAATCTTGATGATCCTATCAATAAGAGCCATGATTTTAGCTAAGCAAACCTTATCAGCCTTTTTTTTATGGAAGCTTAATTTTGTTGATTTTTATGTTGTTTTAAATCTCCAGAAAAGGAATGACAATGTTCACATTAAATGGTTATATCTTGAGTTCTATTGGTCGGCCCGTCAAGATTGAGATGTTTATGCTTAGGAAAAATGACAGAGCATCATATAAATTTGCTTTTTAAATTAATTAAAGTGGTCTTAACCATGACAGTAAAAATGTCAAGTTTAAAAAATTCACTCCACTAAAATAAAAAGTTAAACAGTAAAAGAAAACAAACATCGTTTGGAAAATAGATTCTAGACGTTTCTGTTTATTTACCTTCATTTACCCTACTGAAATTTTGAATTTCAAAAAATCACGTAGCTTATAATTTTTAAATACAATTTTCTTTATATGGTATTTTTTGTGTATCTTTAGGGCTTACCATCTAGCCTGGGGCAGATAATTTAAGAACCCCAAAAATTGAGAGTAAAACCTTATGCCTTAACCACTTTTCGACTGACAACCCATGCGCAAATTGTTTTTTAAAACACTGCCTATAAATCTGTATACCGCTTATGTGGCCTTTATTAGGGTAGGTTGTCCTATGCCAGGATCTTCTACTATAAGAAAGTATATAACGGTACATTTAAGATACTTGAGAAATACTTCAAACAAAGCGGAATTGTATTAAATATAAGATTATATGATTTTTGTAAAGGGTGTTTTTCTTAGACGTGTGGTTTTCAAGAGGAAATAAAACGCACATAATTTAATGTTATATGGCCAAGAATTTAGCTTTATTATAATTATAAAGATAAGGGTTTCCCATTGTGTTTTAAAAATGATTTCGGGCAAGTGGCCACCGCAGCTGGCTCGAATAAATTCCAGCCGAGAGGCACAATTTTCGACCACGAATTTATGACCACCAATTTTCGACGCGATATGGCGGATGGACTCATTTGGGTCTTCTTTGATACTCTGCTCCACAGCAGTAATTACATCTTCGGTGTGCACTGTACGGCGTCTCTGAGGATGCACATTATCCACTAGAGTAAACGTGCTGCGAAACCGATCCATAGTTCCTCGAATTACTGACTCTGCTGTGCGATTATGCCAACCGATTATTGGACGCAGTGCGCGATGCGCAAACCGAACCATTATTTTGGTAATAAATTTGCACGATTTCCAAACGTTGTTCTGGAGTAAGTCTCTTCATTATAAAATGGCAAACCGAACTGAGCATAAATCAAGTGACAGCTGTCAAAAGAACCAACTCCGAAAAAAGGACTGCCAGAATGAAAACCACACGGCTAAAAAAAACACCCTTTATATAGAATTTGTATTATAAAAAAAAACCTTTTTTAGGTACTTTTTGTAGTAGATTGCACTAGTTTTGGCCTGAAAAAAAAAGTAATCAAAATCGTAGAAGCCGTTTTTGAGAACAAATATTTTTCTTAACGGTTTTTATAACTTTTGTACGCCAAAAACACGCACACAGGAATGGTTGAGAGTTGTAAGTCACTAGGCCCTGGTTCTCCACGGCGGCGAGCTGTTGCGCTACCCAATTTATTTAATTTATGGAAGGTACCGTTAGTTTTGCACTAAAGTAACATTTTTCTCAAAATCTTTTAGAAAGTATTAAAAACACTCTCAAGAATCGAGTTTCAAAAAGATACACCATGTCGCATTCGAAATATATATTTGATTTCCAAAAAAAATTTGAAAGATTTTTTAAAAATCCAAAACATTTTGGTAGCAAAAACTGTTTATATTTTTTACAAGCTTCTGAATAAAAAAATTATTGAAATAATAAGTACCGTTTTGAAGATAATAAAAAAAAATGGAATTTTTGAAGGAACCATTAATAACCATTTTTTGAAAAATGATTTCCTATCCAAAGGCAGCCTTAACTAAAAGAAATTTATTGATTTCTTCTAGGATATGTTGTGGAGCCATTTTTGAGAAAAATCAGACTGTGTTAAATTAATAAGAAAAATTGTATGGCAGGTACCGTTATTTTTGGTTCTAAAGAAATGAAAAAGCGTATGGTTCAAATGACCAAATACCACTATCTACCAAGGTTTGAGAAAATCTATCCAGCCGTTTAGGCTCTAGCCGAAAGGACAGAGAGGCAGAATTATGCCACCCACTTTTTTCGTGTTATCTATCATCGTAATGTCATGTTTGATTGTTTTCTCGGAACTTCTTTTCTGCACGAAACCAAAACTTGCCCTATACGTATAGTCAGGGAGCCGACCGTAAGATTATATATCTCATCGTGGCCACGCAAAAATTGGATGCCAGCCCATAGCTTTACTCCAAGCATTTACAAAACTACTGGTCGGAAGGGCTTTAACCGGTCCTCTACGCGATACCAATGGTCGGAGAGACTTTTTTTGGCTGTTGCAACGAGTTCGACTATTTTCTTAAAAAATGGTCTTTTTTTTAACACTGCCTGCGTTTTACATTAGGGAAAACTGAGTAAAATCATATCAAATAGCTAGGAAAGTGGCCTTCACCACTTTTTTTTTTCATTTTCATCTAAGGATGCACAGAATCCCTAGTTTTAGAAAAGTGGTCGGACTCGTGGCAACAACCAAAAAAAGTTTGTCCAACCATTGGTATCGTGTAGATAGCAGTGTACAGCAGTTGCTTATATTATAGGTATACATTTAGCGGAAAATGCAACCTAAAAAGTGCATTTTCTTACCGTTGCGACCAGATAAAGCTTGTCCGACCAGTAGTTATGAAAATGTTTGGAGTATAGCTATCGGTTGGCATCGAATTCTGTTGGCTCAGTTATTTTATTCTGAGCTCATAGAGCGTGCTCTGAACAAGCTTCGAACACGCTCAGAACCAGCGTTGCCGATGTGGCACGATCGTGGCATTTTGACACGGAAATTTTCTCGTGGCACGGTGGCACGAAAAGTTTCAATATGGCACGTTTTTTTTTATTTTCATTATCTTACATAAATTTAAACTCATAGTATAAACACAGTGTCAATATTCATCAAAAGAACTGGACGTGTCTACTTTATCACCTCAACAGAACTGGATGCATCCATTCTAACTCATAGTATGAACACAATTATTTCATTACAATGTAGTAGAGCGTAGATCTTTCAATATTCAATACAAAGCTTTATTACGTCTTTATATTTTTAAATAATAATAATACTCATAATGTGATGAGAAATAGGTAGTTATGAACTTGCCAAAAACTCCTGTTTCTGGACAATCCCTACACGAATAGAGGAAGTGATTTTTGTTTTTGTAATAGTAATAGTATTGAATTAAAATTTATTTTTAAAGAACAAATTGAGTTTTTTTTCATATGGCACGAAAATTTCATAAATGGCACGTTTTTTCAAAAAAATGTGGCACGAAATTTTTTTTTTTGGCGGCAACGCTGCTCAGAACTCAGCTCAGGCCCTGCTCTGAACTAAAAAAGAAAAACGCCTGATGAGATAGGTAATCTTACGGTCGTCTCCCGTAGTAATAGTAACTACAGTAGACGCTCGATTTAGTAAATCTCGAAATAGTGAACTATCCAAAATAGTGAACACACAAAATCTTATATATAAAAATCAATCGTTGTGCGTTAGTCCTGTAAAAGCTCAAAAACGGCTGAACCAATTTGGATGATTCTTTTCAAAAAGTGTTTGGTATGAACCGGTGGGTGTTTAAATGAAGTTTGGTCTAAATCGGTTTTGCGGTTTGCCAGTAACATGCAAAAATGCAATTTGAGTGCCTGTTTTACATAAAAAAAATAAATAAATCAATTTGAGTTTGAAAACATCAACCAATCAATTATTATGAAATTTTTGTTTGACAAAATAAAATTAAAAAATTAATATTACAGTCGAGTCTCCCTTATCCGGAATTCCGTTAATCGAGGACCGGATTTTAAAAACGAGAATTTAAAGTGCGGCCAAAGTTATACTTAACCCATAAGAAAATGCCTTGGGATCGATTTGGTAAAATGCAAATAAACTGTTGATACGGGGTATTTTTACTATCCAAGATGTTTTTAGGGGGATCAAAGACTTACATTGTGAGTAGTGTAATTTAGTGCATTTTGCAAAATTTCTAAAAAAAGTCAAAAATGGTAAAGTCCATTGAACTACATTCATAGTTGAAGACCATGAACATGATATTACTTTTGGTAGCTAAGACGTACTAAATATCCGTGGCGGTCGTGAAGAACCAGGTAACTCAAACTCTTAAAAAGTTTATAAGGTCGGGGTTTATGTTGAATATCATACACAAATCAATGCTAATGTGGAAAAAAGTGTTCATAATGTATTTTCAGATGCATTAGGAAAATATTACATAAGGGTAAAACTAAATAAAATTTCGTAAAATGTTATCAACAATAATTCACTTCAGGTATCTCAACTTACCTGGTTCTTCACGACCGCCACGGATATATAAAGGTTTACTTCATGAGAAAATTTAAACTATGTTCTCAGGTGCTAAACGCGGTTTGGTTATGGAATTAGTCTAAAAGTTCAGAATCAAGGGATGAAGGTCTATATGCATATAATTTGTTTCGTTTGTTTTTTTCCTTTTGAAAAGTAAAAATAAGAAGAATAAGCTAGAAACATAGCGGGATGAATACGTATGTATACACCAAAAAAAGTAAGCGAGATGCACTTTGAGAAGCGAAAGGATGGTATAGCTTGAAGGTAAGTCGAATCTTGATCGCAAGGGCCAGAATATCAAAACGAGATTTTTAAGTGCGGTCTATTTCATTCACTTACAATATAAAATTACTAAGGATTAGGATCGGTTTGGTGTAACTAATGTAAATAAATTATTAATACAGAATATTTTGTATAGTCCAAGATGGTTCGTGGGGACAAAAATTGCATTTTGAAATCTCAGCGCATTATGCTAAATTAGCAAAAATTAAAAAATTATGAACCATTGAACTACAAAATATTGCAGACAGTGAAAAATGAATGGCCTTTTTGATTGGAAATCTAGAAGACCTTGACTTGACTAGAAGAGGAAGAAGATCTGTCATTCTGACTCCAATCGAAAAGGCCATATGTCTTCTTATTTCCATCAACAGCACACGGACACAATGGAAGAAGCAAAGGATCTGTTTTCTAAACAGTTTCGAATTTTTGTTTTCAATACAAAAGCAAATTTCTAATAACCAAACAGATTACTGTTGCTTTGAGAGCTAAGTACGGGATCTCCTGGGTAACTATAAGTTTACTTTAGTTTAGAGTGTGTCATTCCTATTTCTCCACCGCGTTTCGGCATTGTTAATTTTTTACAGCTCTTACTTAAAAAATATTCTATTACAAAGTGAGGTAACCACGATCTACTATACCTAATATATGAAAAAAAAAATGTTTGGTAGTGTGGCCATCGGGAGTGGAGTTGTTCAAAATTATATTCGGAGTTTGCCATAACTGTATTTTCTAATGCGATACAACGTCCGCTGGGCTTAGCCTATGGAGAGTTACACTCAATTTTTTTTAAATTAATTTATGGTGAAACGAAGCTCACCGGGTCATCTAGTTTTATATAAAAATATTTTGTATAAAAATTTCGCGCAAGATTTTTGCATAGTTTGAGAGCCCTGAGGAATTGTTTCTGTTTTTATTTTTAAACCTGAGTTAAGGCCTTGTTAAAGGCTTAATTAAAATTAAAAACATTCACATCGAACGAAATATGCATTTTGGATCAAATTCGCTTTAAGAAAGCCTTAGGAAACTCCCGCTTGAAAAAGTGAACAATCTCGAAACAGTGAACAGGCCTGGTTTTTATTACTTCACTATATCGAGCGTCTACTGTATGTACATTATATCGCAAGTAAAACGGAAATCGTGGAACAGCCTTTTAATATTAAGGAATGTATTAGTACTGCTTTACGTAAATTTTTGTTGGTATGACCCCCCGAAGAAGATAACATTTAGAATTTATAAAATAAGAATTATTTTTTTATTTCTAAGAATCGTCCGGTGTGGCTTGCCGAAGTTGTATAAAGACCCTTCCGCACGAACAAATAATCATCACCCTTTTAAATAAAATTCAAGTAAGCTTAGGTATCTGTTTTTTTATTTCTATAATTTAATGTCCAAGCAATATGCAGTATGCAGGTCTTTTTAAAACCTTTTATAATACTTAGTATTCCTGTATACATGTGTTTCTAAATTACTTTACTAATTTTTCGTTCGTACTTACAATTTAATGGTTTTTAATAAACCAACTTATTTTTATTTTTATATCCAAAAACTATAACCCATAATAATTTTAGCAATAAAAACAAATCATATTAAGTGAGAAAAACAAAAACCTTTAACACATTGTTTGTGTTTTGCAACAAATAAAAAAATAACGAATATATCAAGAAAAACAAAATAAAATTTCAGTTCACGCGAAACCATCATGATCCATCATAAAATTTAACGACATCCAAGCAAGATTGTGTCTCTGCTGATTTACGGTTGCAATGATGGTGAATTGTGATTTCCGTGTTACTTAATCTGTTTTGGTTGGGCCACCATTAGCTTTAAGGAAAAAATTCCCTTTCTATTTGCGCCACATCGCACACACACATTGTATCATTCCCATTTTCGTCTTTTCCTAAGGAAAAACAACTGACAATTTAATTATAAGAACTCTGAATTTACTAAATGAGCATTGGGGGGATTAATCCGACGAAATGAAATCGAACTCCCCATCATCAGCCCAACCACATCAACATCAACACTTCCTAGGAAATTGATTGAAAAAAAAAGGAATATATTTTTTTTCAACATAAATTCATGCATGTCTGGCACTTAATGGGATTTGGGTAAATGGAAAAAATTAAATAAATGTTTCAGTCGAACGACATCACATAGCCCCAAAGTGCGTAATCAAGTTGCACCTCCCCAGGTACCAACGTCAACATCAAATAAAGCAACCCAACTTTGAGACTTTTAAACAGGCATATACAGACAGATACAGGCATTATAGTGCCATTGCTATGGCTATGGCTATGGCGATGGCGAATCAATTTTCCCCCGAGACCTTTGGGAGCAAATGGAAAATCTGCTGCGAATAAGTTGTTGTCGTAGGACTGCTTTCACTTATGCCCAACACCACGAAAGTCATTGAATTATTATTCAATTGGTTTTTACTTTCACTTCGCTGTGACTCTGATGATGAAGCTTAACTAGAAGTCATGGGAGCTAGTTGTATGTACGTTCCACCATGATCCCACTACATATGTATTTAGTAGCACATCATTTTTTTTTTTTAAGATTTAGGAATATCAAATTTTATTATTTACTATTCTATTTCTTTATACCGATGGTCAAGTGATCAAACAGAGTAGATCTGAATCAGTGATCTTCCATTTATGTAAAATAAACTTACCACAACATGATTTTCCGAAATCTAGGCGAACAAGCTGTACCATGTACGGTTCAAGCAGGTTCACATACCACCATGGGGAGCGCTCTGATTTTGTAAGCGAACACGTTTCCGCACTGAAAAATGCGGATGTGGAGCCGTCGATTGCTTTTTGCGGTATGCCCGTTCCTTCTGTTGATATTTGCATTGGAGCTTTCCCGGCAGCCACATTGAGTACTAAAAAAAAAAAGAAAAATAAAAAGATGAAGATTAATTGATTTATCAAATTAGATTAAATAGTAAAGTGTTTGATGGAGATATAAAAAATAAACATGTTTTAGGAGTTCACCTAATTCTGGGCTACAAGAACAAGTTTCCAAGAATATATTGTGGCTTAAGGCCGACTTGGGGGAATAGAGATATGTACTTGTTTATGGTTTTTAAATTCAAAGAATAATAGATAAAAGAGACCTTTTTTAGGTCTTTAGGGCTTGTGCATTAAAGAAAGATAAACATAAAACTTGTATTTTCAACAAAAGCTATAAGTTTTACTTAGTTTTTAGCTTAAGCTATAGCAAACAAATGATGTATAACAAACACTGGTTTATGTAACTTTATGTTGTTTTTCCAGCTTTAAACTCGATTTGTGTGATTCAAAATAAGGTTTGAGCTAGAATATAAAAATATCAAGATTCTTACATTTCTGCCTAGAAAGCTCATAGTAGCTCTCATTTTTTTAAAATCCACTACGCACCTCAAGTTATTTAGTTGAGGTCCCATTCTATCTATGCGCACGGCGCGGGCGGTGGTGGCGCGGCGGGCGCACTCTAGACGAGGCATTCTTCACCTGCATTGTCACTCTCGTAGGCTCTACGAGTCGGATCTTATATGAAATACGTAGAAGACTATAAGTCCGTTTTCGAAAACGTCATTTGCGTCAAAAATGCAACTGCAAGAAGTTCTTAAGATGAACTGTTCGAAAACCCAAATGGAATTTTGTACGCAAAAGCATTATTTCCGAAAACATAGTTTGCTAAAGTGATAATGTTTGATAACACGATTTGCGGCGCAGCTCTGCAGCAATCTAAAGTGTGTGTGTATTCGTAAACGTATTTTCAAGGAAATTGACGGACGTTGATCAATCAGATTTTGGCAAGCAGATCAGAGGACATTGATTTGACGTTTTCAAAAACAGAATCATTCTTCTACAAATAGGTGCACTTAAGGTTATCCCATTTATCTACTGAGCAAACGGCTTCTAGCAATCTAGACCTAACTTTCTGGCATCCAAGATGGCTTGGTCTTTTAACCGGAACTCAGGTCTTCTTCGTTCTCTTGAACCTTTGGGCTGGGATTCAAAGACTTTCTAGGCTGGAATATTATTGTCCATTCGCTCGATGTGGCTGAGCCAATGATTTTCTGGACAACATTCATATATTGAAACAGCTCATAGAGTTTGCGATTTTATATTCTCCTCCCTTCGTCCTCCTCGTACACACGACTAAATGTCCGTCGAAAAATTTCTCTTTGGAAAGTACCCTGTGCTTATCACCCAATAATCGGCGCCATAATGCAGGACTAGAAATATAAGGGTTTAATTGATCGTGCACTTTGTCTTTCGTGTGAGGAGTTTTAAATTGCAATAAACAGTGAAGTTTTGTTCTAGCCAGTTAATAGGTTTTTCATTTTTGTTGATCTTGATAGTACATAATAATTGGTCTTGTCCTCACTCACTTCAAAGCCAACACATTTCGCCTGTTCTTAAATTGCCGCGAAAGACTCTATTACGGACTGTTGGGAGTGGCTGAAACAACTGTATCAGTTTTCTCGGCATCCAAAGTTCAGCCATTGGCATATAGCGCTCCTAACGATGAATGCTATCACATGCGGCTTTGAAGTCGATGAATAGATGGTGAGCCTTGATTTGAAATTAGTTAGTCTTTTCCAGGATTTGTCTGAGACTGAATATTTCGTCCACGGTCGATCTGCTTGTCCTGGAGCCACACTGATACTTGCCTATTAAAGTATTGCAGAACGGTGGCGTAAGACCCTCACGCAGTACGTTGTATATAAGATCTTGTATGCGACGTTTATCAGGGATAGGTATGGCTCAATAGTTCTTGCAGGACATAGGGTTACTTTCTGGTAGATGGGAAAAATGGGAAAAACAGTAATCGGGCATGCGTCCTTCCACCCAAACTTGGTTGATGAGTTTATGCGCATGCACCATTTGAATACTCATCCCCTCCGTGTTCAAAGAGCTCCGCTTGTAAACCATCAGATTCGGTGGCCTTGATATTCTTGAGCTTCTTTAAAGCTACATAAGTCCTCTTCTGTACTGTGTGGTGGTACAGGATCTTCATTGTCTGGTGGTGAATTCTCTTTTTGTCCTGTGTCCCGTTTAGCTTAATGTCCATCAATTTTGATAGTGTCGATTCTAAATGACTTCCCACAAAATCCAATGGAGGTGTCCCTATTAACATATTGAGCTTTTCCGAGCTGCAAATACTGCAATTTTACTTGTCTACACTTGGAAGGAAATGCTTGTCATCTGAAAAGATGACTGAGAAAATTACTTTCAATCTCAATTTTACTTTAAAAAGAGAAGTCAAATAGAGGAGCGCTAACGAACCGAGTGATAATTTTGCTTCAATTTGCTGAGTCAATTGGTCCTGATGCAAGTGAAAAAATCCTAAGTTCTTATCCAAAATTCTCCTCAAATCTGTGCGATCGATGGTTATAGTTGCTGACATTCTTGTCACGCTGAGGTTCTGAGGCTTAAGCGCACACTTTTCGTACCAGTTGCAACATTCTCAATTGAGCACACAAGACGAATATAATAGTATGTTTGATTATCACCAATCAGCAAACCAATCTCATGAACTTTCTTTACAAAGATGCACACAGCAGCTGCCTCGTGGCATAATGGTTACTGGTTAGTGCGTAGGACTATCATGCCGGTCTGAGTTCGATTCCCAGTCGGTGCTACTTAGATACAAATGTTTTTTCTAATTCCTCTTGTGAGGAATTGACAAATCCTTCAAGAGAATGCTTTTCATGAATAAGTGCTTCTCATCAAGCCGTTTGGACTCAGAAAAAAATTGTAGGTCCCCTCCATTCCTGTTAACAACACGCCACATAGGAACGGTTGAGAGTTGTAAATCACTAGGCCCTGGTTTTCAACGAGCTGTTGCGCCACCAAATGTATTTATTTTACACAACAGCTGCAGTGGGCGCATTATGTTGACAGAAATTTTTATTGAAAATACGCACTGTTGCAGGAACAGTATCCTCTTCAGAAATCTATGCAATATATTTCAAAATTTTCTAACAGTAGGTAAATTCTTTGAGCACATTGTCAGTGTCAAAAAAAAAATATAATTCAAAATCACAGTACACAAAATCTAAGGTACTATACTGCGCACATTGTCAAAAATGAAATAAAAAATGGCTGTGAACGCGATGACAAAAACACACGTAAAAACAACAACATATTAAAATTGAGATTGTCAGAAATAAAAAATGGATGTGAACGTGATGACAAAAACACACGTAAAACAACAACAAATATTGACATCTGACACAAATTTTGATAAGCGCAGAACTGAACAAAAATCAAAACTCTAATGATATTACCTTTATTACATATGTATGTATGTGTACTGTGATTCAAAATAAAATCAACAAATGAAAGGCAATTTATTATGCTCTCTGATAATTATTTATTCCCAGTTCAATATTAGCAGCTCTTCAAATAAGCAATCGGGGCTCGCTTGAATATCGCTAGTTTAACTTAATTTTTGTCCTTTGGATCAAAATTTTCGTTATAATCGTTAAGGTTACACTTTTCATTTTCCAGGTAATGGTATTTTAGTAGTCCGTGCTGCTAAAAAGTTTGCAGAAGTACATAGTTCTTCAGCTCAGCATAGTGGCACTTCTTCAATTTGCTTCTTCATCTCTGCCGATGTCTGTTTCGAGTTTGATGCCGTGACCCTTTCCATTTCGGTTAATCTTGGGAATATCATTCTCGACTGCATCTGGCATTTTCTCAATTGCATGCTTCTCGTAATCTTTCTTAATTCGTTCGTCAATATTCCTTCACAGCATTGCTTTGTATACTTTTTGATTTCATAGGATTGTTTAGCTTTAGAGAATACGGATTAGCAATTGGGTATTGGTATGGCTGCGAATGTAACTTTTTAACATTCTATTTTCTCACAATTATAATTATTGGGGTGTATAGATTATCCGGACTCGTAACAGACAATAGCTTGTCCTCTATTTATATTTGGACATCCAAAATACTACAGATGAGCCGTTTTTTTTTAAAGTGGAATAAGTCCACTTTTGGAAAAAAATGAGTTAATGACGAATTCAATAAAATAATTGTATCCTCTTTTTGTATTTAAAATCTTATACTCAATAGAGCACGATTTTTTTCCGGAATTCAACAAATAAAAAAAATTGTAAAATTTATTGAAAACATTTTTTTTTTTTTAAAGTGGAATAAGTCCTTCTTTTGTTATAAGCATAGTTTTGGAAAATGTATAATTACGATTATTATTGATTACAACGATTTTCAGCGTGCACTATCCCCTCATAGGAATCAGTTTGGACTCTAAGAACAACATCATAGACAAGATAACTGTATTTTTGCTCTAGAAACTCGAATGACAATTCGTTATACAAATTTTGATCAGTTTTCTTTTGCAAGCATAGCTGTTTATTAAGAGTAATTAGAATAAGGTGTAACAAAAGTATTGCTTTATTCTCTAGGTATATGTATATGAAATATTGTTCGTATAGAAGGGCAAGTTTTCGATTCGTGTAAAAAAATCAGACTTGACATTGACCCATAGTAAAAACACACAGAAAAGTGGACGCCGCAATTCTATTTGTCTGTTTCTCTGAATGTCAAGCTACAGCTTAGATTACTGAAGCGAAATTTTTGAGTTTAATGGTAGTTCCCTATAGAAGGCAAATTGATTTTTTTTAACTTTGAAAATACCGGCTCTATCGTTAAAGAAAAAAGTATATACATACATATTTAAGTATTTCGAAAACGACTCCAATGATTTTGATAAGTCTGGGAGTTAACATGGTGTACTTTTTGTTAAAAGTTAATTTTACCAGGAACTCTCTTAAACGTACCCATCAAATTGCATTTATTTTTACTTTCGATTTGCTCATCAGCTCCTCTACAGATTTCAATGTTTGTATGCGGATTGATAATTTTACATATCAAAATTTAAAAAAATGGAGTTTTAAAAAGCACTAAAATTTCTGTTTGAAAATTAAATTGATAAAAAAACGAGCTGATGAATTTTTTTTGGAACCAAGGTTTAACGTATATTAGTAAATAGTACTTAAAATAAGTTTACTATTTTTTATATTGTAATTGTTATATTTCATACCAACTTAAATAATTTCCTCATAAATTTTATTATTCACGAAATTAAGTTTTTCTTAATTCTATATTACTTTTAACTCTAAAATAACAATTCAGTTAAGCAATGTCTATATAAAAATATGGACTTAAATTTTCTTGATTTTATTTTTATAATTTGTTATTATTGAAAATGGAATAAGTCCATTTAGCGCTCAATTCTTGGAGAATTTTAATAAATATTTTTGCTTTTCAAAATTCAACATTTTTACAGCCTAAAATGCGTCACCTGAATTTATTAACTTTTGCCTATATTTGTGAACACATTGAAACGCAAAACTTTAAATATCTCGAAACCTGAAAAAATGGACTTATACCACTTTCAAAAACAACGACTCAGATATCTCTTGCATCGATTGTTATATGATCGATTTGTTTGATGATATGCTAATCAGGAGACCACTGATCAGCGTTGCCCCCCTACTACAGTTGTAGTGTTTTTACTACATTTAATTTTCTAAAAAAGTCACTACGTACAATCCTAAAATATTCACAAAACACTACAATTTTAGAATTTCAGAAAATATAAAAAAATTGATTATAGTTCTGTTCGCATACTTCCTAAAACTACCAATTTCTGCGAATCAAGTCCAGAGTTCGGTCAAAGTTCATATATAAAAAAAAAATTCTAAAATTCGTAGTTTGCGGAAGTAAACGAAAAGACTGATTGTTTGGAATAAAATAATATCTACGTAAGGATCATTTAAAATTGGGAAAAATTAAATTATGATTTGATTTGAAAATCGCAAAAAACAGTCAATTCCCTTTCGCTTCGCTAAAACACTAAGTAAGAATGGCTTTTTTTTATATTATAAACGATGTCAAACTCACTTTATATTTAAACATTTTCATTAAAGTTAAAATCGTCAAAGCCTGATTTTAATTTGTCAGTATAACTCTAGCTCGTATGACATCTGTCACATTTTTCTCAGGAACTGTCATTGATCAAGTTTAACTTAACTTGTTAAAAAAAATGGCTTTAACGCTCGTGTTTATAGTTAAGGAAAAGTAAGAGAGTGATGCAGCTCTCTAACTTTTCCTTGAGTTGAAAATTGTTAATTAGTGTCACGTTTATGTTCTTAAAATAGGGTGTTTATAATTTTGCGCCACTAATTCTAAAGAAATGATAAAAATCTGCAATATCTATCCTAATTTTGAAGTGATTTCATAGTTACATAGGCTATAAAAGTAAAAATTTTAAATTATTTGATATGTAATTTTTATTAAAATTTCTAAAATTCGATAGGTTTAAATAAATCAATTAGTGTATTTTTTACGTTCTCAAGTAAACTAAATCAGCCACGCTCACGCTACATTTTCAACCAGTTGGGGGGGCAACACTGCCACTGATAAACATTCAGCAGTAAAAACCTTTACGTTTCATCCCCAAGCAATATCAATTAGCTTAAACTTGGTTTCCAGGTTGCTATTATAATCAAACCCAATATGTCCTCCGTTTTCTATTTTGGCAGTGGACATTGCTCTAAGATTTTTTTGAGGAGCTCATAGTAACAGGTCAAGAAAGGCGATCTTCTGGACTGCACCAACTACAGAGGCATCAGTCTTCTTAATATCGCCTACAAGATCTTCTCTGCCGTACTTTGTGAACGCCTGAAGCCATTCGTCAACAACCTGATAGGTCCATATCAGTGTGGCTTTAGGCCAGGGAAGTCCACCATCGAACCAGTCTTGGAGAAAACCCAGGAGTTTCAAATCGATATCCACCACCTTTTCATCGATTTCAAGGCCGCGTATGACAGCATCTATAGAGACGAGCTATATAGAGCAATGTCTAGTTTTGGCATCCCTGACAAACTCGTCCGTTTGTGCAGGACGACGATGGAGAATGCAAGCTGCTCCATCAAGGTCGGCAAAGACCTCACCGACACCTTTGATGTCAAAAAAGGTTTTAGGCAAGGCGACGCGCTGTCATGCGACTTCTTCAACATCGTTCTTGAAAGAATAGTGCAAAACTCTCATGTCAACACTAGAGGCACAATCTTTCAAAAGTCCGTCCAATTACTTGCTTACGCTGACGACATAGACATAATCGGACGAACAAAGCGTGATGTCAGTGGTGCTTTCATGAGTATTGAGAAGGAAGCCAAGAAGATGGGTTTAACGGTGAATGAAAGCAAAACGAAATAATACCTATGCTGTCAACAAGAAAGGACACCCAACACCGACGTCTAGGACAGAACGTCACTATAGACAGCTATAATTTTGAGGTGGTCAGAAACTTTGTCTACCTAGGATCCGCTATAAACTCAGCGAACGATACCAGTGCTGGGATCAAACGAAGAATTAATCATGCCAATCGCTGTTTCTTCGGGCTTAGACCTTAGAAGGCAATTGAGAAGCAAAGCCCTCTCTCGAGCAAGTAAACTGTCCCTGTATAAGACGCTTATCATCCCAGTCCTGATGTATGGTGCAGAGGCATGGACACTGCTAACGGTGGATGAGAACGCGTTAGGCTGTTTTGAGAGGAAAATTCTACGGGTGATTTTTGGTCCCGTCTGCATAGATGGGGAATGGAGAAGAAGATACAACAACGAACTGTATGGGCTGTACACCGACACCGACCTAGCCACAAAAGTGAAAAGCCAAGGATTAAGATGGCTGGGTCATCTAGAGCGAATGGACACCAATGCTCCGGCCCGGAAAGTCTTTGAATCCAACCCCGTGGGACAACGCAGTAGAGGTGGACAGCGTTAAAGGTGGCACACACAAGTGGAAGAGGACCTCAACCAACTTGGCGTGTGAAACTGGAGACAGCTAGCTAGAAACCGAGCCGCCTGGAAGAAGCTTGTTGGTTGAGGCCCTGGTCCACCCCGGACTGTAGCGCCACCTTAAGTAAGTAAGTAAGTAACAGGTCTTGGTAGTCAGCTTCCTCCCACTGGGTGTGGGGTGCATATAGGATGATGTTAACCAATGTCACCTCAATTGGAATAGTTATAAGATGTTCTGTTACATGTCTAAAGTTGCCACCGATGTATCTATAGCAAATCCACATCCAAATAAACGCAGATTTTTGTTTAACCAGCTTCAGTCAACGTAGTTAATATCAGAAATGAGAACCTCTCATCTTCATTCTCCTATTGTATTTCCTGTAGGGCAGTGACCTGTTCAAGGTCGGAACATTCAAGGTATAGATCCAAAATTCGGTCTCCTTTTTCGTTTAGCAGGGTTGTCAACAATGAGCCCGTACTTATCTGAGGCTGATGTTGGTTGCTTCGGAACAAGGCTTTTATAACTGATTGGGTTATTATCATCCTCCAACCAGGATGGCTCAGCAGTTTGTTGTACGATTCACACGAAGGATGTACGAAAACCTATTCATTGTTGCAATAAATATTTTACCAAGAAGTTCCTAATACCTGCGGAACTAGAGATACCACCATTGATTTTTTCGGGAATTCTTCTGCTAACATCTATTCAAGAGTGCCCTTATGGGAATAAAGGAAGTAGTATATCTTACTCTCCTGTGACCCGTTAAGATTAGTAGTCTTTCTGCAGAAACGAGTTCAGCGATCGCACAGATCATTAAAGAGAAATTCAGAAACGCTTTCATGTAAGGACGGCACCCTTAATAAACATTAAATTTTTGCTGCATTTGAGAATAATAATAATAGGTCTTCTTTGCTACAATGAGTTTTATTTCCTTTTTTGAAAAGAAATACAAAATCATAATTGAAAAGTGAATTTAAAGCTACAGCTTCTGTTTTCACAAAGTATATTTTTATCATTTAAGTTCCATTTAATATTTTCACGGGACTTATTACTCTCCACCCATTATACAAAAACCTATAGTTCCAAGCACTTTCATTTCAAAGGATAAAACCCATACGTAGTTTATGTTCAACACATGTACATAATGCTAATAATAAATTAAACCCGTTTCCACAATGCTGTCACCATGGGTTATAAAGTTAACATTAAGTGGTATTTGGCCTTCGGTCAGGAAATGTTTTCATCAAGAGAAAACAAGACTTTACTCGAACTCATACACCCTTTTATAGTAAAATAATTCCTTAACAGCTTTTTTGATTCCACATCTATTCAATATAGAGCATCCTTTTGAGTTTCGAGGTAAATGCCTTTATTTTCTATCATATATATGTATGTATGTATGTATGTGTGTTTGAGTGTATGTGCTTTTTTGTTCAACAAAGAAAAGTAGACACGAATAAGGATTCTCTTTGATCCCTAATGCTTGTCATGATGTTAAAAGTCAATGTGGATTGTTTATGTTGTTCAGGGAACCATATGTATACAACACGAACCTTTAACAATAACAATATTTAAATGATTTTATTCATTCGGAATACAAATGTATAGAATCAACAACTTTTTTCTAGTCCACTGCTTTAAGGTTTAAACTTATTTGAATAACTAGAGTGAACGGAAGTAGTGTAGATTAGAGATGAATTGTGAAGAAGTTAATTAAGTATGGCAAAGACTAGTAATTAGAACAAATTTTTGTCTGGTATCTCTTTCAACTTTTATTTTGTTATTGTGTAAGAAATTAATTTGAAACATAAAGATGAAAAAAATAGGTAGGTGATATATTTATATTTTTACCAATGAATTTTCAAGAATATTACGACAAAATTGTAGGTACTTTGGCTTTGAATCAAAAATAACTTCTAAGACATATTTTTCATATATGTATTTTGACAATTGGAGTACCTATCACCTATGCTATACTCAAAATTCTCAGATGGTGAATGACACGACAGTTTGCTAAACATTGACACTTAGACATTCAAATGTAATTTATTATAACGCACCATGTCTACAGAATTAGTAAATTTTCTTAAAGCATAATATTGTCGGATACATATTTTACTAAACATTTTTTTAAGTCCTCAGCTTTCATGAGACATTGGGAAATTACAAAAACATCTGAAATATATTTAAGAAAATAATAAGAAAACCAGGTCCTAAATGAGTCCCCTGGGGACATCGGATATTACCTTTATGCCATCAAATAGACTGTTATCTATACGAACAAATTATTGTTAGATATGACGGAACTATTTTGCTTTTGAAGGGTACATGTGATGAACTCTATCTAATGCCTTCCCAAATCAATGTAAATCAAGTCACACTGAGCATATAGAAACATTTTTTTTAGTAGGTATGCCGCTCCCAAAACCATTTTGAGTTGGTAAAATTATTTTTTTAATAGAATGAATAAGATTTTTTATTAATTAATTGCCAAACCTGAAAACCATATATTTTTTTTTTTTTTTTTGCATAATACAAAGCCTTTGCTTTTTTTTCTTCAAAAAACGTCAAATGAAGAAAATCTCATTTTTCACGTGAATCGTATAAATCAAGCTACCGAAACTAACTAAGAAAACACGTACAAAATAAACTAGAGATTTTGAACAGACTTGTTATTCATTGCGATGATAGGGAAGACGAAAAAAGTGAGTCTCACAGTTCTGTCTGTCTGTCTATCTGTTTGTTGGGTTACAGCCTTAACGGCTGCATCGATTTTCTTCAAACTTGGTACACAAAGGTAATGGATTTTGGTGATTACTTCACAGGTTTTTTTATTTTATATCAAAACGAAAAACAAAATATGTAGGTACCTATGTATATATTTTAATAAAATAAAAAGTTAAACATTTTTTTGTTTGAAAATTCAATATCTCAAAAATGATTTGACAATTTTTTGTAGCGATTTTACAAAAGCTTGATTTTTTTAAAAACGACTCGACAGCTTTTCTCTAAAAAAATTAATAATTTTTTTTTTGTTAAAGCTGCTTTGGCTGGGAAACCATTTTTCAAAAAACGTTATTAATGGTAGCTCCCAAAAAACCATTTTTTATTTAAGAATTTCTTGAAAAAAGTGTGACTGACTATAAAATTTTGTTTGTTTACGCAGAAGCTCCTTAAAAGTTCCACTTGTATAAGGTACCCAAAATTTTCAAAAAAGTATTTTTTAGGTTTTTAACATTTGTTAAACCCAATTTTTCCAAAACGACTCATATAATGTTTTTGAAACTTGGCACTTAAAGGTTTTGTAGCACTTTTTAGAATATTTAAAAAAAAATTACTTTATGCAAAAAAAAAACGGTTTCTTCCATACAAATGTGAAAAAACCATTAAAAAAATTCTCGAAAACGAATCTTACAGTCTTGATATATTTGTTGATGTACTAAAATTAGAAAAATTACACTAACAACTATTAACAGTACCTCCCCAAGAGTTTGAGTTTGAAAACAAGATGGCAGCCCTAAAACTGTGAAAAATTTGAAATTTGACTTTTATTTTTGACTTAACTAGTCATGACTTACTAAAGCACTCAATTTGAGCGTTTCAAAAAATGGTTATTAATGGTATCTTCCAAGGAACCTTTTTTTTATTTTCGATTTTCTTCAAAACCGTATGACTGATTTCAATCATTTTTCTAATGCAGAAGCTTCCAAAAATATTTATAAATAGTTTTGTGTACCAAAATTTGAAAAATATATTTTTTGGATATCTTTAAAAAATGTTTCAATTTTTTTTTTAATATCAAATATTTCGAAAGCGATATGACCGATTTTATTGAAACTTGATTCTCAAGAGATTCTTATTCTAAGTACTCTCTAATATATTTTTAGAAATGATTTTACATTTATGTAAAAACTAGATGACCTTAAAAAATGTGAGTGTAACACTCCATAGGCTAAGCCCAGCGAACGTTTTAACGCCTTTGAAAATGCAGTTGTTGGCAAACTCCGAATATAATTTTGAACAACTTCATCACTCTCTATGGCCACACTACCAAAGATTTTTTTTTTTTTCTTGTTCATATATTAGGTATGGTAGACCGTGGTCACCTGACTTTGTAATAGAATATTTTTTTAAATAGGCTTATATAGAACTTCTGAGTCTTAGGAATACTTGGTAGCCTGGGTACAGTGAAAGCTATATAAAGGGAACACTCATTGTCCCCTCTTTTTTGTCCGGTTATCAGAGAATCCCGAAATGAAATGACTGTGAAATAAGAGCTGTAGAACATTTACAATGCCAAAACGCGGTGGAGAAATAACTTTAACTGAATTACCCGGGAAATCCCGAACTAAGCTAAGTTACAGTGATCTGTCTGGTTATTAGAGATATAAGATTTGCTTTTGAATTGAAAAAAAAAAAATCGAAACTGTTTTGAAAACAGATCCTTTGATTTTTCCATTGTGTCCAATTGTTGTGACGTTTTCTATTTGAAATGGGCTAAAATAAGTGCCCGAGTCCGTTTAAAGGAGTGTCCGTATATAGGAACGCAATTTGTATGAGAAATTCGAGAAAAAAGTTAATTCGCAAAAATAGGTGACGTGAAATAACGCCAAACGAAATAAAGCCGAAATTCAAAAATTTGGTCTTATTACGTTTTCAAAAACGAAATAAGACCAAATTTTAAATTTGGTTTTTTTCATTCATGAAACCGAAATAAGACCAATTTGGCTTTATTTCGTTTTCGACTTATTTCATATTTTCAAATAATTCTGCCGAAACTGAATTTCTTTTCCTGACATAGGGAGGGTAATGAGAAGAAGTTTAATGGTAGGGTAAATTCAAAGTTTCCAGATTGTTTAAATGCAAAAAAAACTTCGCATACACTCAACGTCGCACCCGCCCCAAATCCTATAGTGAGCCCAAGCAGGGGGTTGCAGGGGAGCAGCATGCCCCCCCCCCATGCATACCTCACTGTTTATTTGCAAATTTTTAAGTTTCAAAAACCTAATAAATCCTCTCCTTTATTTGGTTTGTGAAATTTAAAAATTCACGAATAAACAGTGAGGGATGTATGGGGGGATGTTGCCCCCCTGCTTGGGATCGCTATAGGATTTGGAGTGGGTGCGAGGTTGGGTGAATGCAAAGTTTCTTTAGCATTTAAAGAATCTGTATTTAATGAAACTTTGAATAATATAGACGAAATAACGATTCTCAAGAAATATTTGGGCTTAATTCTATTTTCGCATTGCAATAAAGCCGAAAAACTGGTTGAGATAGATTTGGTTTTATTTCGATTATTTTTTTGGTGTTATTTCCATCGGGCATAAGAAATAACACCAATTTGGCGTTATTTCGTTTTTGAGATGGAAATAAGGCCAAATTCAAAATTAGGCTATATATTTTTTTTTATTATTTTGAATTTTCTCACTATCGGCTAAACGGATTTAGACTAATTATTTGATATACAAATTTCAGTTAAGATTAAATAATATTTTATATCAAAATTTTCAATAAAAAGTTTTTGAATTTTTTAAAAAAGTTTCAATTTTTTTTTTTGGAATTCTATATCTCAAAAACGAGTTGACAAATTTCTTTGAAATTTTGTTTTTATATGCACATTATATACTTTAGATTTGCATACCAAAATTTGTCCTTAAAAAAGTCTTAAGAATTTTATATACAAGAAATTATTTTTTTAAAAAGCCGCTCCAACGATTTAAATTTTTTTCCATGCAATCAATCAAGAACTAAGATGGCATTCATTTTTTTACTTTAAACTGTCAAAGGAGTTGTTTTAGCTGATTTAAGTATCGTATTTTATGCTTCTCTACATTTTTCTCTCATAATTTCCATGTTTTTATATACAATTTTCTTAAGCCCGCAGTGTTTTGAAAATAAAAGCAAGTACGTGCGAATCAGTCGCAGTTTTTCCATAAAGTTGAAATATTTTCTTTTAATATTTTAAAGAGTGCAAAATCTTTGGGTATCTAACAAGTTTCACAAAAATTTACAATATCGTTTTCGAAATACTATGTTTTCAAAAAATAAAGTTTGAATATTTTTTAAAAGTCCAAAAAATATTTTTTTTGCACTCATTACAATGTATATTATTTAGGAGCTTTTGCATACAAAAAAACCTATAAAATCAGTCACTACCATTTTCAAGAAAATTGAAATTAAAAAAAAAAAATGTTTTTATAGGAAATAGCTACCATTTCTTGACAAATGGTTATCCACCCAAAGGTTACCTTTACTAAAAGTAATTTGAGAAAAATACGATTATGGAAAATTGCTAAAAAAAAAAATTTGCATGGCAGTTAGTAAAATATAATAATTGTCTTTCTTCTTCAGACTTATGGTTTCTTATTTAAGGGAAAATTAATTACTCATAGAGCAGCTTAAGACATGGCGAACTTTTTTTCCCTTGAATAATAATACAATGTTCTGCACAGGAAAGCTGGAAATTTTGATATTTTTTCGCATGGAACTTTGCTTTAAGCATGATTTCCGTGTCTCATAAATAAATTAATTAATAAATCTCTCAAAGACAATAATTACTCTTTTCCTCCCTTATTTTCTCCATAGAAAAAATTTCAGATTTTATAAATCATAATTTTTGAAAATCTACTCGTAATCAAACTTTTTAAGACACAAATCTCACATTGCCTGAAAATGACATATGTTGTTTTTCGACTTATTTTCTATTGTTATTTGACTCCTAGCAATAAGCACTCGTACGTTTGCAAGAACTGCTTCATTAATATCTAAAAATACACAAATTCGTTCGCATTGATACAATCTTGCTCTAACCATAGTTCTTAAGAAGAGTTCTTTCATTATATTATGAACACATACACTTTTCCATATAGCTACATATGTTTAACTCTTCTGGAATTCTCAACAACTACTGGATGAAAAACTTCATTTTTGCTGTCCATCAATTCAATACAATCTGAAGTGAATGGTTGCATGTTTAAGATTCACAAAATGAATGCTGTTGCATACCCTAGGGCCGCCTTTTGTCCTAACTATTATTATCTTTTTTAAATTCAACATTGATTCTTCGTTGGAATCTTCCAATCCAATCAATATTAAATTGTATTCCTTAGAAGACGACTACCAACGGAACCCTCAGTTCTTTATTTTCCTTTTTAGGGGTAAGTTATTATTCTTCGAATGTTGAACTACAAAAGGGATAGTACCTTCATACATACATTTCTATATCGTTCGCTCATTAATTTTCTGATTTCGACATCATAAGAATTTAAAACTACGTAGAATTAAATGCCACAAAAATACAATGCTCTCTACGTTAATTTAAGGCGAAATAATTCACTCTTTTTCACTGCCCACAGTACAAAGTACAATCATATGTATGAGTGGCAGTTGCATCAAGAAAACTGAATAGTTTTCAGTTCTAGGTTCGAGTATTGTATTACTAACCACCTCATCTATGAGATAACCACATAGACTAGTTGGTAGAGACAAAAGGGAATTTTTCATAATGGCAAAATATATGCTCCAAAAATCTTATTCATGGAATCAAACGCCAGGAAGGTATGAAGGCAAAAACTGAAGAAAAAAACATATCTAATTATTGGAACTTTTAACCAAATCCAATAAAAAGAAAAATGATTTAATTTCGACCAGCACTTGTTTTCGAGACATTGGTTAAAACTTTCCTTTTTTTTCAAATTGACGGCTAAATCACAATACTTACAGCCACGCCATTTTTAGTGGTGTGTAAACTCCAAATCGTATCCATCCGCCAAGTTTCAAGTAAAAAAATAGCTGAAAACACAGGTGTGTCCATTTCAAAACGATCTTATGTCAGGAGTTGAAGTTATCCAACACAACTTTTCTACCTGAAATTCTTGCTGATACGGACGTCAAAGACGTGTGGTGCACAGTGGTTTGAGAAGTGATTCTAGCGTGGCAAAAGTCGTTCCAAAAAGTGTCTGAGAAGCTCGTATTTTTTTCAGGGACTACTGTTGATACCTGTGCCTGAAAAACTATATTGCTAGTTTCGTAAAACTTCATGTATGAAGAAAAACGCAAATAATAGAAAGTTATTTTTGTTTATGTTTTGTGGACTATTGAATATAATTTAAATTTAAATTTTTTTGCGACATTTAGTCCCAACGCGTTTCGCCCCTGGAAAAATATAATTTACAGTGCTTACGTACTGTTTATTTTATTAGCTATCGGTATCTATCGATTGAAAATAATGCGTCTTGAAAGGTACAACATCAGCATCTAACTGATGATGATGAGCCCAACTGTTGTACCTGGGCGAAAGGCATTTGGACTAACGGTCGCAAAAAACTTTTAATTTGTAAAACTTCATGTACATTGCTGTACATGAAATGCTGAATCTAAATTATGATGGCGAATTCTTCTTTTTCAAAATATCAATATTGCTCTTATTAATAGATGAAAATCAGCTAAGAACACTTTTTCCACTTTCATCAATACTCCTGCGCCTGCAGCCGATAATAGAAGAGAAACGATTAAAACCTGAACATCAGTTCGGATCGGTTTTAGAAGCAAGCATTCGACATTGCTTGATCAGCACATGGAATAACTGACGTAATTGAGAGAGGTCTTGAAGAAAAGAGTGTTTTAAGGTGTGGCACAAAGGCCTCAAATTCAAATTAATACAAGTTCTGCTGGAAGGACTTTAGAAAATTCTAAACGAATATCTAGAAAACAGACTTTGCCTTGTAAGACCTAGAAATGAATATTCTTATTTCAAAGAAATATGGGGGTACCACAAGGAAGTGTCTTAGGTTCAGTTCTGTACCTTTTATTTACACGTGATATACCTCAAACAGAAGACATTATCGTAGCCACGTTTACTCATGATACTCCAATATTAGCAGTAGGCAAAACTATTAACGAAGCTTCTATTAAATTACAAAATGCTCTTAATAATGTTAATGAGTGGACAAAAACATGGCGAATAGCATTCAATGAACTAAAGTCAGTCCACGTAGACTTTACTTATAAACAAATAAATAGATTACCGGTCTTTTTTAATACAGCTCGGGTTCCATTTGCGAATGAGGCAAAATATCTGGGAATAACTCTAGCCGCACGTAAAAAAGAAATGCGAAGAATTAAAAAGTAAATTAAGAGATATGAACTGGCTACTCGGTAGACATACTGAGCTTATTATTGATAATAAGTTGATTTTATACAGGCAGGTACTTAAACCTGTTTGGACTTACGGCATATAACTCTGGGGTTGTACCTGCTGATTTTCAAAATTCTGTTTTTTTTTAAATCTACTTTTTTTTAATTCTGCCTGAAGTATATAATTCTGATTTTCTAAACTGTGTTTTTCAAAGTTCTGTCAATTTGTATTAAGAAAAAAAAAATCTGCTAATTCTATTTTTTCTTAAATAAAACATACAGTAGACGCTCGATTTAGAGAATCTCAAAATAGTGAACTATCTAGGGAGACGGACACAATCCCGAAATTCTGAATCCAGAAAACCCAAAATCCCGAAAATCCAAAATCCCGAAAACCCAGAAGCCTGAAAACCCAAAATCCCGAAAACCCAGAATCCCGAAAACCCAGATTCCCGAAAACCCAGAATACCGAAAACCCAGAATCCCGAAAACCCAAAATCCCGAAAACCTAAAATCCCGAAAACCCAAAATCCAGAAAGGCCAAAATCCCGAAATTTTACTTGAAAAAAAGGAAAAAGGTAAAAGGTTCAAGCCATTACTGTGACTTTTCTGACAAAGTTTTAGGCCAAATTCACATCAAAGTTCTGATATCGATACATCATAAAGTATTTTAAAACAGGACACAATGAGTACCTACACATTCACATTCACTAACGCTTTCACTCCTTTCAGTTTTTCTTATGTAAAAATATTTTATTGTAGCGATAGCGTATCGGTATCGGCCAAGTGGTGTGGATCTGGCCTTATTGAAACTTAATCAAATAGCTTTAACAAATTAATAACTGTTTTGTCCCACAAATCTGAATCTTAACTGAATTTCGATAATTAAATCGTTTTTAAACCCTCTTCCGAGCTTCAGCATGTTGTTTTGTATTTAATATTCCGAATAAAAAAAATAATTTTTAACTTTTATCATGCTTTGCTTGTTTTGTGCGCTAGGCACAGTATATTCCCAAAACTTTCGTACAGTAAGTTTTTTTATAAAAAATTGGTTTTAATTGATCATATAATTAAAATGGTTTTATTAAACAAATAAAGTAAAAAAGTACTTATTTTTGAAGTAAGTGCACTCCATCTTCATTTAAAATAAAACATATAAAAGGTATATGGAAAATCTATGAACAGGAAACGTCTTTAAAGTTCTGATTTATTTTCGTTTTCTTCTTTATCTCGTTATGTTTTACTTAGTTCTTAAAGCTTATTATTTTTCAGATGAAAATTCTTACACAGTTTTTGCCTTTCCCATATAGGTAAGATAGAACAGAAATTATGAACATCAAAAATCTAGAAATACTTTTCCTGAAATTGAAATCCCGAAAAATTATATAAAATGAAAAATTTGCGCAAATTTTTCATTTTATATAATTTTTCGGAATTTGCGCAAATTTTTCATTTTATATAATTTTTCGGGATTTCAATTTCGGGATTTCGGGATTCTGGGTTTTCGGGATTTTGGGTTTTCGGGATTTTGGGTTTTCAGGATTCTGGGTTTTCGGGATTCTGGGTTTTCGGGATTTTGGGTTTTCGGGATTCTGGGTTTTCGGGATTGTGGATTTTCGGGATTTTGGGTTTTCGGGATTTTGGATTTTCGGGATTTTGGGTTTTCGGGATTCTGGGTTTTCGGGATTGTGGATTTTCGGGATTTTGGGTTTTCGGGATTTTGGATTTTCGGGATTTTGGGTTCTCGGGATTTCGGTTTTCGGGATTCTGACCCCAACCCAACTATCTACAATAGTGAACACACAAAATTTTATAAAGGCCACGGTTACTCGAAGAAAAATGGCTCAATTATGCCTCTGGACCAAAATCCGCACCAAACAGTGACTCGTTTTGGGTGTATCGGCTTTTCAATGGCGTGCGGGTTTTCTATGCCCCAAACGCGACAATTTTGCTTGTTTACACATGCCCGCCAAGAACAAAATGAGCTTTATCTGAAAAGATGATTTTTTTGGCAAAATCGCCATCTTCTCTAAGTCGATCGCAGGCCCATTTAGCGAAGCAGCCATTTGAATGAAATTATTTTCCATTATTAACCGGAAGGATTGTACTTTCAAATAAAAAAAGAAATTTGAGAAAATATTCAGTAGTTTTTTATAGCATTTTCAACAAAAAAAAAAGTCATTTGGCGGACCTTTTATAAAAATGCCTCGCAAACATTTAAGATTGCTTGAGAACACTGATAGACCGAGAGCTGGTAGCAAATTTTATGGGTGAAGGTATAACCAAATTTGTCGAACGTTTATGTTGAGGTTATTGAGCCTTGATTTCAAATCCAGTCGTCTGGCAGGATTCTTTTGTCGCCAGGGCTGGAGATGGGGGGTTGAAAACGTGATTTTACGGATTTTTGGGTAGGAGGTATAACCACTTTTAGATAAGCTTAAACTATAGAGAACTACGCTTTGGTTATAAATTTTGGGGTCCCAGACGTTTTAAGTGTCGCCACACCCAGCCAGACGCCCACAAAAAGCCAGACGGCCCAAGCTCAAAGGGGCGAAAATTAGTTTTTGACCCCGTGGGTATAACCAAAAATGTGATAAGCCAAAATATCATGAAAAATCTCCTCATCACAAAAATATACATAAAAGATGTTTAAGTGACCAGCATGCGCTCAGATAATTTAGTTAGATATTTTTTTTTAATTAACGTGAAACCAAAAGTTATATTCCTCAACGCCATTTCATGATTATAAAGCCATAAGTTTTAAATCAATGGCAAATTAACCTCATGCTGAATATTCCTCACTTCCTCCAAATTAAGTATCAGCCCTTGATAAAATAATTTGTTGATTCCTTAACAGACTTTAAGTACCTCGAAGTATTAAGCAATGCGTTTGTTAAGATAGTTTGTACACATAATTGAAATACGTTGTTAACTTTTTTAATAATAAAAACTTAATTTAATTTCAACGAACAAAGCACACAAACACATAATTAAATTAAAATGTTCTATTGGATTAAGTGTATGCAGATTTTATAAATTATCTCTTTCAAGACATTTCTTAAATACAAAATTATACATTACATATAATGTTATAGCTATATACATTTGTATATCTAGTCTCGCTTTCATTAAAGGAGACTGAAAGCACATCTCTTAGTGATTAGTGATAACCTATGTATATTTACTTATACCCGTGACATAAAAATGGTTCTGGTCTATGGTGCGACACTTAAAACGTCTGGCATGTATATTTTTGTGATGAAGAGATTTTTCATGATTTTTTGGCATATCGCATTTTTGGTTATACTTACGGGGTCAAAACTAATTTTCGCCCCTTTGAGCTTGGGCCGTCTGGCTTGATGTGGCGACACTTAAAACGTCTGGCATGTATATTTTTGTGATGAGGAGATTTTTTATGATTTTTTGGCATATCACATTTTTGGTTATACCCACGGGGTCAAAACTAATTTTCGCCACTTTGAGCTTGGGCCGTCTGGCTAGATGTGGCGACACTTAAAACGTCTGGCATGTATATTTTTGTGATGAGGAAATTTTTCATGATTTTTTGGCATATCACATTGTTGGTTATACCCACGGGGTCAAAACTAATTTTCGCCCCTTTGAGCTTGGGCCGTCTGGCTTGATGTGGCGACACTTTAAACGTCTGGCATGTATATTTTTGTAATGAAGAGATTTTTCATGATTTTTTGGCATATCACATTTTTGGTTATACCCACGGGGTCCAAAACTAATTTTCGCCCCTTTTGAGCTTGGGCCGTCTGGCTTGTTGTGGCGACACTTAAAACGTCAGGCATGCATATTTTTATGACGAAACGATTTTGCATGATTTTTTGACATACCAAATTTTTAGTTATACCCACGACATAAAAAATAAATTTTCGCCCTCTTTTGAGCTGTTGGGCCGTCTGGCTGGTTGTGGCGACACTTAAAACGTCTGGCATGCATATTTTTGTGATGAGGAGATTTTTCATGATTTTTTGACATATCAATTTTTTTGTTATACCCCTGACCACAAAAAATGATTTTTTGACACTTTTTGTGGGCGTCTGGCTGGGTGTGGCGACACTTAAAACGTCTGGGACCCCAAAATTTATAACCAAAGCGTAGTTCTCTATAGTTTAAGCTTATCTAAAAGTGGTTATACCTCCTACCCAAAAATCCGTAAAATCACGTTTTCAACCCCCCATCTCCAGCCCTGGCGACAAAAGAATCCTGCCAGACGACTGGATTTGAAATCAAGGCTCAATAACCTCAACATAAACGTTCGACAAATTTGGTTATACCTTCACCCATAAAATTTGCTCTCAGCTCTTAGACTATGAGGAATTGTGTCTGTTTTTTTTATTAAACCTGAAAGAAGGCTTTGTTTAACGCTCACATAAATATATGTAAACCTGAAAGAAAGCTTTCTTTATCGCTTAAATAAATTTATGTATGTAAAATCATTCACATCGAACAAAATGTGCTTTTGAATCAAATTCACTTTTAGGAAGCCATTACAAATCCCGCTCAAAAAAGTGAATCTAGAAAGAGTGAACAGGTCGTACTGTGTTACCAAAGCAATCCAAACGCAGGAAAACAATTATCAAAATCGTAAATTCTTATGTTTTTCTTAACTCCATTCCAGCCAACAACAGACACACAGGAGTGATTGGGAGTTGTAAATCACTAGGGACTAGGCCCTGGTTCTCCGGCCATCGCGAGTTGTTTGCCCACTAAATGAAAAAAAATCTATGCAAATATTTTTGCATGTCAAAAATTATTGAGGTGAAATACAAAATTATTTTGTTGCATGATTGGTTTACAGTTTCATGCAAAAAAAGCCATTGCTGTATGGAATGTCATGGAAAACAATGGAACGGCAATTGTTTTGCATGTGAGAAAAAGTGTGGTGAACTAAACATATTTTTTTGGTCGGCTTACACTTAAAAAAAATACATATATTCACCTCAAGGCATTATTTGCATGCAAATACTTTTTGCATCCAAAAATAATTGGTTTCTATTTTTAGACCTATATGCCTAGTTAACAGTTCCCGTGCGCAGAAAAAAATGTATGCAAATATTCTTGAACTTCAAAAAAATTGAGGTGAAATGCAAAATTTATTGCTTGCATGATTAGTTTACAGTTTCATGCAAAAACAAAACCATTGCTGTCATGGAATGTCATGCAAGAAATGGACCAGCAATTGCTTTGCATGGGAAAAAAAGTGTGGCGCGTAAAATATTTTTTGTATGGTCGCCTTACACTTAAAAAAAAAAATATTTACACGTCAAGGAATTACTTGCATGCAAATGATTTTTGTATACAAACATTAATATTTTTCAATTTCAGGCATATAGCTTATTAATTAAGGGTAAATTTATGATTCAGTGGGTGGCTTAGGCCAAGGCAAATATTTTTCGAATTGAATGTTATTCAATTTGGTGCATAGAATAGGAGGAAAAGTGCCTTGAAAACTTTGATTTTTTTCGCATGGGGACTGTAAACTATTCGTAAGGCGACCTTCAATAATATGTAATGTTTTAACTGACTGAAAATTTAACAGAAGATTTTTCATTCCGATTTCTTAAAATTCACCATGACAGTTTCACTCAGTGTGGAATAAAAACCGCATAAATTTTGAGAGTTTAAGATTCAAGAACTCAATCTATTGTTACCACCGCGCCCGAGCCATAAACCATAAACCTCATGTGTTTTGAAGGAACTGAATTTGAATCGGTTTAAATTTTCTTTTTGATGAATTACTAATCATGATCCCTTTTTGTAAAACAATTAAATATTCTACTGCACAAAATAGAATAGATTTCTAGTACTCGAAATTTAGCCATCAATGCCCTTGTTTTTCTAGGTCTTGCACTTTGCTAATAATTTTAAAGGAAGTCAAAATCCGATTAGTGCCCATTCATTAAAGCAAAAATTTTTGAGATGACTACTACTTTTTACGAGTATCTATATTCTTATTTGATTCTTGTAGCATATCTCCGCATTTTCCTCATAATCCCCTTCCAATTTCTTCACCCAACTGACATAAATACAAGAACTTAAAAGTAACGAAACAAAAATTACATTTCTCAACCATTCACAAATGCGTCGGTCGGTAGCTAGTCAGTTTTATATCTTAAACCAACCTGGGAACCATGATATCTTTCTTAATATATAATAATATGTACCTAGTTAGTTTGAATCCATGGTCTGGTCTCTCGTAACTAACTGTGCAATAGCGCGCATACCAAAGACCTTGTGTCCGCCAGGTTCAACTTTGGCTACTATCATGATGCCAATAAACAACAACTAACAGTCTCTAAGTACCGCGTGCACACACAACCGCCAAACAGCTTATAACCCAACTTGAATGCGGCTAAACCGTGAGCATGGATCACCATCAACAAGCAAACAATAATTGTGTGCTGTGTCGCGGTGCAGTCAGCGTGGTTCAAACGGGGGCACCTCGCCGGAAAAAAACGGTCAAAGAGAATCAGAAAATTCAGGTCAAACGAAACAATAAGACGAAACAAATTAAAAGGAAAAAAAGTATATTGTAAGTTTGCCTTTTCCCATCGTGTACCAGTTTTCTGTGATCGCATCCACTGCCTTACCGGCAGTACCACAACATAACACAAAACACAATCCGCAATGGAATATTTTGCGAGAAAGTGAAACGCGAGAATTTTATCACTCCATTGTTTTGCCCTCGTGTTTTGATATTATTCTTCGTCGCATCTTTTTTTTTTCTTCCAAGTTTTCTTTTGGAGTGGTAAGGTTTTTCTTACAAACACTTTTGTCTCCATCACAATGAACCCCGTTACACACCTTTTTTAGAGTATTCGTCATCTTTGCTATTGATTTGAAAGTGAAACTCTTGATTTTGGTTTAGGTAGGTAGGTACCTACTTTGAGTTCAATGCGTGATTTTGAATGCCACCTGTATCACGTATCTAGACTATAACATTCTCTATTTATGATAATATCGTGGTTTAATCTTATTTTAAGATTGAAAATCAAGCTTGAGGTAGTGAAGAGTTAGAGCATGAACTTTTCTAGGAGTAGAATAATAATTTCTTAATTAGGTTGCTTTTATGACAAATTTCTTAAACACGATTGTCTAATTTTAAATTAACACTAAACAAATGGTTTATTTTATATGGAGAAGCTGCGCTATGATATACCTTACATTATGGAGAGCAAGTCCCTGAGATATTCTTTTTATATAGGTTGGTAGCTAGATACTTTCGGAATCGTGATAATCTCAATCGTATTAACGAACTATTGTCAAAATGCATCTACATTATTTGTGCCATGCATGCCACACACACGTGTGAAAAAGTCATTCCTATATTGAATGTTTATTTAAATCGTGATTTAAATTCCAGTTAACTTCCAGATATTTCAATGAAAATTTATGTTTGTTAGAAAGAGGCTGAAACTACTATACAAAAAAGGTAAAAAAAAACTTTCTTTAACTCGTACATTCGAATGTTTCGTCAATCTTCGTCTATAGTCCAGTGAATTTGTGCTCAACAGGGTTCTTAGCGAGCAAATTGTGGGGTACTACTACTAGGTAAAAGAACGAGTCATTGAACTGAACGACATATGAACGATTGAATCTTTTAAAATTAACGATATCACACCTTAGTAGTAGGTAGTTGGTAGTTTTTATTTGTTCGCTCCTATATGTTTTCGGGGTGCTGATCCGAATCTGTGGTTTGCGACTAAAATTTCGTTACGCAACATGGAATAAAAATGCAAAAATTGATGCGAAAATGCATTTGTTGGTAGTTTCTAACTATGCAGTTTAAGATGAAGGCTAACAGGTAAAGGTGTTTGGAAGATTCAAAACTAATTTCGAAGTAAAATGTTTATACTTCAGAATGATTATAAACATTAATTCGGAAAAAATTACCCCAAGAAATAACATAATCCCAAATTTGCACCAATAACGCATTTTTTTTATTTTTTAGATTCGAATATCTCAAAAATGTGAAATGCAAGGAAAATTTGAAGACCAGATTCGAACTCAGCGCATGAAAAACCACCAGAAAAAATATTTTGGTTAATGTTAAAGACAAAAATTAAATTTAGTGTTTTGGAGGGGATTTCCGGAAACAGTTAAAATTCGTCAATTTTCATCTAGCACTTGAGTCCTAATGGGTTGTAGCAGAAAAAAAAACCTTCAACAGAGATTTGTTGGAAGTTGTTTATACTTTCAATTGTACTTTGATGTAATTCACGAACAACTGATAGTTTTCGAGACATAAGTAAAAAATTCCAAAAAATGCATTTTTGCATATTTTTTTGTATTTTTGTCCATGTTGCACCACGAAATTTTAGTCGCAAACCTCAGATTTGGATTCAGCACCCCCGAAAACAGAAAGGAGGGAACAAATTAAAACAACCCCATAACTTGCATGGTAAAAACACAAAATGACAACTAGTAAAATGTAAAAGAATAAAAATTTCTTGCACTGTCAATATGGAAACCTAATGGTTTATGTCGCTTTTGATTGGACGTTCAGAGTACTTCTTTTCCACTCCATTTTTACTCCTAATACTCCAAAAGCCTTCAATTGGCTGTTCCGAGCAAGTTTTCGGAGTCTTTTTCTGTTCCCGATTTCAAGATGGAACACACGCATACATATACAGTTTTTTGTCGGACTACTTGTCAAAAGCGATAAATACTTGAAGAAGCCATTTTATAAAATGGTGTCATTCAGTAGTGTGTGTGTAAATTTGACAATACGTTATTTTCATGTTCGATTGGAATCAAAAAGGAGTAGGACAGGCAGAAAATCCAATCGAAAACGACATAGGTCAAAGTAGACAAAAACAAAATTCTATAATTGCGATTAATAGAAGATACGCTACAAGAAGACAGATTATTACAAATGATCGCCTGAAAAATAATATTACTTTGAAAAGGAGAGGGCAAAAAAAACCCAGAGTCGACAGAAAAAATTCGGGTATGGTTCGTTTCGGCTTTTTCATTTCGTTTTTTTGTTATTTCGTCTAGGTCGTTTCGCATTTTGTTGTTTCGAATTTCATTGTTTCACTTTTCATTTATTTCGTTTTTTATTGTTCAGAAAATTTTAATTTCGTTTTGCAATTAGTTCGGTCAAACTTTATTTCATCTTTGATTGTTTCTTTTTTCGATTATTTCATTTCTGAATTACTTCATCCTTAGTTTATTTCGTCTTTAATTGTTTCGTTTTCGATCATTTCGATTTTCATTGCAAAGTTTTTTGTTCATTTCGACTTTCAATTATTTCGCCATTGTTTGATTGGCTTTTTGATTTTTGTGCATGTAAAGAACCTAAAGGCGTTAAAATTCGGGCAAATTTGAACGCCTTTAGGTTCTTTACATGCACAAAAATCAAAATTCATGATTGAATATGATTGTATGGCAAAAAAAATTTTAAAATCGTTGGAGCGGTTTCTTAAAAAATTAATTTTTTATACATATATAAAATTCTTAAAACATTTTTAAGAACAAATTTTGGTATACAAATCTAAAGTATATATTTATGTGTATATAAAAACAAAATTTGAACAAAAATTGTCAACCCATTTTTGAGATATAGAATTTTCCAAAAAAAAATTGAAACGTTTTTTTTGAAAATTTTTATATGCAATATTATCTAAACATCGAGTTTCAAAAAAATCTATCATGTTGCTTTCGAAATACATATTTGATTCTCCAAAAAAAATTTTGAAACATTTTTTAAAAATCCAAAAAATATTTTTTCAAAAATTTTGGTACACAAAACTATTAACATTTTTTTTTTTGAAGCTTCCGTATGAAAAAAAAAATAAATGAAATCGGTCGTACCATTTTGAAGAAAATCAAAAATTCCTTGGGAGGTACCATTAATAACAATTTTTGAAAAATGGTTTTCCACTCAAAGAAAGCCTTTACTAAAATTAATTTATTGATTTTTTAAAGAAAAGTTGTTGAGCCGTTTTTGGGAACAGTACGATTATGTAAAATTGATAAAAAAAATTGTGTGGCAGGTACCGTTATTTTTTGTTCTAAAAAAATGAAAAAAAAAACTTGTGGGCACTGTCACCAAAACCACTATGTACCAAGTTTGAAGAAAATCGATCGAGTCGTTTAGGCTGTAGACGAACAGACAGACAGATAGACAGAATTGTGCCACCCACTTTTTTGGTGTTTTCTATCATCGTAATATAATGTTTGATTGTTATCTCGAAAATTTTTTTCTTGCACGAATCCAAAACTTGCCTCATAGTACCTACATATATCGCAAGTAAAAAACATGAAGGGGATTTTCATATATGGACCTAGTCGTATTTGGAGGCTCATAGCTCATATGGCGCCAGTTATAACGATCAGAAAAACCCATCCGAAAAACTTGAAACAGTATGAAATTGATTCTTTTTTCTGATGGTTGTTTATAGCAATCAGAAAAAATGTATCAGAAAAACTAGATTCTTCGCAAAACAAACAAACAACCGCCAAGATTTTTTCTGATTGAAATGTCAGAAAAACTTTTTCGGATGGCGTTCTTTCAGTGGAACAGAAAAAAATTGGAACACAAATCAGTGGAATGATTTGTTCCTTTTTCTGTCAAAAAGCAATCAGCTGATACGAAAAATGAAATTTCATCCGAAAAACAAATAAATCTATTTAAAAAATAAAACACTATTGTTTTGGCAATTTTTTTTTCGCAAAAAAAAATTCTACGCTGAGTTACGCGTCGATTGATATATCATTTGGCTATCAAATCGAATTGAAAAGTAATAAAAACTTCAATAATTTTTTTTTTCGGATGGTTTTTTCTGATCGCTATAACTGGTGCCTATACTAGATGGATTTCGGTGTTGCCCTTTTGGTGACGTCATTTGCTTATTATAATGTACCCATTGGTTGGTAACATTTCGTTCTTGTCGATTCTGGTTTTTTGTCCATACATTCCTTTACATCCTTTGTTACTTTTAAATTGTGATTACGTCAAAAAATGAAACAATGTTTTTTAGATAGAAGAATTTACTGCAGACTGCAGGCAATGTTTTGTAATTGTATACATGCCAGGAATTAGTAACAGGATTTTGCATTGTATTGGGTGTTTCAACAAGAGGTTTCATTTTAAATTATTTAAAAACAATGCTGTTTCTTTTAATGAAATTAAGCATTAAGTTTTCGCACAATTATGGCTGTATTTCATGAATAAAAGTTCTAATGTTTTCTTTAAGTTAAGTTCCAAATTTTTAAAAATATATTAATCAAAAAATAAACTCTTACATGACATGACATCCTTTTCTTAGCAACGGAGCTATAGGTATAAATTTGCACTTTTTATGCACTTGAAGAAAAGTGCCAGCTTTAATTTTGAAGTCAGTATAGTGCTCAAAATGTGACGTTAATTGTTCCAAAAATGCATAAAAATTGCATTTTTAAGGGGCGGGCTGGGCAAATACTGTGTTCCATCTACTGGAAACAAGATCTATAGAATACGAAAAATAGAAAAACTTACGCCATAGTTTTGAGATCGCAGGTTTAAAAATGCATCTTCAGATTGAGATACTAGATCAACGAGCCTGTGAACCTGAAGATCTGTAGAAACCCTTTAAATTTCAGATCCAATGAAGATTCATCGATAAAAAAATTTTGTGCACTTTTGACTATATAAAAATAAATAAATTGGATGGCGCAACAGTTCATCGAGAACCAGGGCCTAGTGATTAACAACTCTCAGCCATTCCTGTGTGCGTGTTGTTGGCAGGAATGGAGGGGACATACAGTTCTTTGCCGAGTCCGAACGGCTAAATGAGAAGCACTTTTTCATGACAAGTATACTCATGGAGGATTTGTCAGTTCCTCGCAAGAGGCAGTACCTCGGATAAAACATTTCTGTTTTTAGGTGGCACGGCTGGGAATCGAACCCACACCTTCGGCATGACAGTCCTACGCACTAACCATCATGCCACGAGGTACTACACTTTTGATTTTATAGACCTTGGTGGTAATATTTTCTTTTATAGTTCAATTAATACTTATTTTAAATGGTGGTCCTGTTTCCATGTAATAACAAAATGTTTTCAATATATAGGGACGATCCACTTCTGTTACTGGCTTTTTCATGTTATGTACATATTATCCTGAATTTTGCAGTTTTACTCTGGTTTATTTTGACATTTTAACTCGGCTATGGTTCAATATTCAATCAAGGAACCAAACACTTGCTTTAAAAATTTTTTACAATTTATCAATTTTTGTTTAGTCTAAACACTTTCGTCTATTTTCCTAACTTCGCTTCATTGGAACGACAAAGTTCAATTTTGGCTCAATGGATAATTTTCAAACCTAAGATTGCTATGGATTTTATCAGAGAGCTTTCATTCTCATCTGTCTATAATATTTTTTTAACGATATTGCATAATTCATTATGCATGATTGAAACCGGCTACTGCTAATTTTTAGAAGGAATTGGAAGAATTGGACTTGTGTGAGATGTGGTTTAAGTAAGACGGCTCAAAATACTAAAGAGATGGTCAAACAATAGTGAAATAGAAATAAAATTTTAGTAAAAAATTTTATTTTCCAGAATTGTAAAAATAGGCTATAGAGTACATATACCTTGGGGACCAAAGGACTAAATCGTCCGTTCCTGAAAAACTCATACTTACTTTTTTTAAGTGTGTTTTCGTTCTCTTTCACACATTTCTAATTGAGACGAAAATTAAGTGAGGAAAGCAGTAATAAAATATAAACTGTAAACATAGACCGATTTCGGATAAAATTGTTGTGGAAAAGTCAGGCAGTTTGTTAAGATAGTTAAAATTTCATTTATCAACTTCTGAAAAAAACTGCATTTGCATTATTAGAGCAGAAAATTGTAACGTATTTGTGAATAGCAAATTTTCCTTTTTCCTTTACAATTGGCCCAAATACCATTTTAATTTTGTTTCTGTGAACTTTATCGAAAGAAAATATTCGATTGCCTACAACTGGGACGCATGTGATATTATGATTACTATTTTTGGAAAAGAGCGCACCAATGAAGCTGAATGTCAAAAACTGACAGCATCGGTAAGAAAGTTCGGAAATCATAAGGTAGTTTTACGATTCGACAGTGAAGTTCTACCGGGAACGTGAATAGACTGCGAATCGAGTCGACTATCCGGGAGTTGAATTTTGCGGATTTTATAATCGACATGAATATATAGTTTCTATTTTTTTAATAAAAATTAATTTTTTTAGAGAAAAGTTCTCAAGACTTGCAAACACAAAATAAAGTAGTGGTTTAAGGCTTAAATATGGTATAGTCAAAAACTCATTTATATTTAAAATTTACAGAAATGTACCCATTGTTTTCCGACTGTTTTCAAATGCTTCCAGATATACAGACTAAATAGCTAGACTGTGTAAAAAATTTGCCATGCCTTACCAAAAAATAGGTTTTCGGACAAAAACTGCAAGGAATGAAATAAATGGTCCCCAGTCAGTTTTATATTAAAATGTGTGTTTTGAACATGTCATATTAAAGCCTTGAGCCTCTACGTTTTTTGCTCTGAAAAATAGCACAAATCATCTTGAAGAAATTAATTCATGAAAAATTAAAATTGGTATCGGCGCAGAATTGCACCCTCTTCTATGGCATATCCAAAGTCCCCAAAAATCCCCACATTGGCTTTATGTGTAGATACAATTTAAGAGGTGAAGACAGGGGGAAGTTGGAGGTCTATTAAACTAAAGTATAGTTTTTGGTATAACATCACAGTCCTTTATACAGATGATTTCATACAATTATGTCTTTTATATTTGTTCGTTATTTTTCTTAAGAGTGTTCTAGTGAATAGGTATAGTTTAATATTGCATTCCCCTTCTGAAACAAGTAAAAGCATCTGTTTTATTCACATCAGTGTAACTTAAAGCCAAATTTCTAACGTAAAGTACCTACATACATTTTTTTTTCTTTCATTTATTACTTTTTTTTTTTTGTGCACAATACCTATGCATCAATAAAAATTTCATTTAAATCCTACTCTCTTTTTTTTTTGCAAATGCTGTCACCGTATTTAACATGTTAGGGTAAGTCATAAGTCACAAGTTATCAAAAAAATGAAAAAAAGTAATGCGCCAAGTATACGAGATACGAAGTTAAATTTCTAATCCAAGTAGATGCACGCCATCAGAGATGTCCGATGGATCATGAAATCATTGTGTTTTACTATAAGGGCCTTATCTTGACCGTCTGCACTGTGCATTCATATCCAATTGATTAGGTATTGATGAACTCCTTTATTCTCATGATGCACCTGCATCCCTATTAAGAAAGAACCTAATTGAAAATTTACCTAATCTTAACTATTCCATAGCTACCTGTTTCTGTCTCTATCCCAACCACATTCAATTCCAATCCTATTGTTTACACTTTACTGTCCAAAATGACAGTTTTTTGAAGTTAATACCCACATTCAAGCCAATGCATTCCTCCACACACATATTGGAGGTGAAATTTTATATGCAACAAAAAACTAAATGACACTCCTGATTTTGTATCACAAACTTGCATACTTGCATTTATTTACGTTAACTAACGGATTGTGCGATTTCGCTAAACTCTTTTTTACAAGTGTAAAAGCTGTATGGGTATTAAAAACGCAGCTGTTTAAGTGTCATTGAGTACCTACGTTTGTATAACTTGAAGTCAGTCTATGCATGGTCTGGCTGATGGCTACAGAAAACTGCACCTTTTGTTAAAATATTCCTCTTCTATGGATGTCTGTATATCTTATCCCCTCAAAATGCTTTTACGCGCAGTTTTCAGGGAAAACTGTTACATGAATGAGTATATATTTTTACTTGCGATATAGGTACTATAGGGCAAGTTTTGGATTCGTGCAAAAAAAAAATTTCGAGATAACAATCAAACATGACATTACGATGATAGAGAACACGAAAAAAGTGGGTGGTACAATTCTGTCTGTCTGTCTGTCTGTCTGTCTGTCTGTCTGTCTGTCTGTCTGTCTGTCTGTCTGTCCGTACCTCAGCCTACAGCCTAAACCACTGAAGCGATTTTCTTCAAATTTTGAACTTAAGGTGTTTTTGTAACTCTCCAGAGGGGAAATTGAAATTTTTTTTTTAGCTCAAAAAATAACGGTACTTGCCATACAACCGTTAAGGAAAAGCTTATTTATCTCAAAAACGGCTCCAACGATTTTGATAAAAAAAAATCAGTGTATTATTGTAGATATGATATACCTTTAAGTAAGAAAAAAAATCACCAAAACCATTTATTAACGGTACCTGTCATATAACGGTTTTTTTTATTTTTGATTTTCTCATTAACCGCTCATCCGATTTCAATGAATTTTTTTTTCACAAAAGCTTTGTTAGAATATAAATATTACTGCATACCAAAGTTTTTGAAAAAATAAATTTTGGATTTTTAAAAAAAGATTCAAAATTTTTTTTTGAAAATTCAATATTTCAAAAACGGGTTGATGAATTATTTTGAAATTTCAGTTTTAAATGTATATTAATATATACTCAAAATTGGCATACCAAATTTTTTTTTGAAAAATGTTACAAAAATTTTATATATAAAAAATTAATTTTTAAGAAAACGGCTCCAACGATTTTAAATTTTTTTTTTGCATATATTGATATTTTTTTAAGTAATCAAATGGCATACTTTTTTTGGCGCTCTAAGTTATTTATCAGGCTGTTTAAACAATTAAAAGAACGATTTAAATGCTTTTTTATACTTTTTCTGTAATTACTTGAATATTTTTTAAAGTTCTTAAGTTCCACACAACTTGAACATAAGAGCAAGTACGTGCGATCCAGTCGTGCATTTTATTTCTTAAAGGTATGTATATGTATATGTACGTTCTTCTTTATTAACGTTATTTTATTTTGTTCTCTCTGGCTCTAAGATAGTACACTCTTGTATCCACTCTGTGTGCCTTTACCATGTCTTTGATACCCTTCACTGCTTCTTCTTTACAGACTTAGTAAATGATAAACTGAGTGATGGCTTAAAACCAAGTACTATTTTTCTTTAACAGTTGGTTTGGTTTTCCATTCAGGGCTGTACTGAAACTCTTAGAAACCCTCTTAGAGATTTTAGTAATTAAATTTAAATCAAGTTTTCAAACAATATATCCTTATTTAAGTATTTGAGAGATAGTTTTGTCATGAAATTAAATCAAGGAAGGCTATTTTTTAATACCTGAAAAAGAGGCTAGTAAGAAAATTAGTCAAGGTATTCGGGAAGCGATCACAGTAAGCCCGGGATGTGGTTAACGATTTGCTCAAAGTTATTTTCCGCTCCAAATTTTATGGACATACTATGTTCGAATGTCAGTGGAAACTACATGCCATATCAACCTGGATGCGTTTTAACCTAAGAAGCCAGTTATAGCGCTCAGGAAAATCCATCAGGAAAAGTTGAAACAGTATAAAATTGAATACTTTTTCCTGATGGTCGTTTATAGCGAACAGGAAAAATATGTCAGTTGGCAAGCTAAAAACATGTGAATATATGCACACATACAACCTACCGCAAAATTTTCCTGATTGAAAAGCATACGAAAAATATTTTCGTCCACAATTCTGTCAGGAAAAAATTGAAACTCAAATCATTGGAACGATTTGTTCCATTTTGTTTGATTTGTCAATCAGCTGGCACGAAATATGAATTTACATCAGGAAAATAGATACATTCATACATTCATTCATACATTCTTTGAGTTAATTGCCATTGATTAGTGTAGCATTTGTGTTTCAAATCGAATGACAACATCGTAAATAATCCATTCGAACATTTTTCCTGTTTCGTTTTCCTTGTCGCTATAACTGGCCCCTAAGACCGCCATGATGCATTTTCAAAAGGCAAACAAATGAAAGAAGGAAAAATGTTTGGTATCACTCCAAATTAAGCAAACAAATATCAACTTTATATTCGTGCAAACAAAAATGTTACATGCAATCCACCTGGCAGCACTACAATAGCTCTAAGAATATAAAAATGTACTGCAACAAATATCGGTCTTGGTTTAACTTAAAACCAAAATGCCAGCACTTTTCCGTTAGCAATATAATTGTTTCAAAAAAGTAATAGGCTTTCTATATTTTCAGTAAACCATAAGGACAGTTTGTGCGATCCAGTTGTTAGCAAGTGGATGATTGAAAAAATCATAAATTTATGAAATAGTGGTAATGAGTGCCAAACATCACGGTCTAATACAATCAGTAATACAGAAAAAAAAATTTCCTGTTGATAATGAAAAAGGATATCACATACACATCATTACATTAACTACATTTGATAGAAAAAAAATGACAGAAGAAATCATGTTTAACACTAATTAATAACATAGTCGATAAAAAGTACGTATACGCCACAGATTACCTTCTTAATAATTGGTAACAATTATCACTACTCACTAAAAAAAATTCTTTTGTGTCGAGTATATTTTATGATTTTTTTCATTCTCTATGCTCTAAAACGATGGAAACATAACTCCACCTCCCCTCAAGAATTTGTTTTTGTGGAGTTGATAGTTTAAATACAGTTCTCATCGCTTTCATGAAACAATAAATAATTTTGTTTGTATTTTATTTGAAAGAGCAGAGGGGAAGGGAACTGTTACCTCAATGAAGTTACTCTAGAGCATACTTGTGTCACAAGCTACACATATTTTTTTTTGTTTTTAAAGACGTTAAAGTGTTATTCAGAATGAATTAACGTAATGCTTACGCATTTGGTTTGGTGACTTTATTAAAATTCGCACCATTATCAATTTTGAAAATGTGCCAAAAAAAAACTTAAAAAACATGCACGATGTCTCTGAAATTGCATGATTTTGTAAATTGATTTAGAAAAATTCAAGAACAACAGGGTGGGGCGTACTCAGAACAACAAGCTAAATATTTCAACCCGGACGTTATGAATTTGAGCACCAGCGAGTTGTCTTCAATGTCAATTTAATGAAGCTGTTATGAGAGAATATACTTCAAGTTTAATTTAAAAACATAAAAATTAAAAATCGTTCGTTGATAAATGTTATGGTCCTCGGGTACCCAGATATTTCGGGTATTCGAATAACCAGGTATTTCGGTTACCCGGGTATTTCGGGTTATTGGGTACCCGAGTGTTTCTTTGGAAACTTGGATTTCAAGAGCACTATTTCAAACCAAGATGACCACGCTTTTTGGTGCATCTTCATCTTAAATATTCAAATACATATCCTGTAAAAATGATTCAATCATAGTAGATTTTTATGAATTTTCAAATAAAATGCTCCTCATCACAAAAGCAGAATATTTCAAGCAAAGTTAGGATCAAGAAAATCATAAGTTGAACCCAAGCACAAGATTTGTGTGTTACCATTGATTTTACGTCTGTGAAGTTAGCAGGGCAACTTTCACACATGCAAATGGGACCTTGACAGGAATTTGCAGTTTTTTTGCATTTTTTTTGCATTTCTATTCCCGATTTTGCAGTTCGCCAAATAAGGGTGTAATTTAGTGACCTGCTTACCTCACAGTGAAGTTAGCAGGTCACATGGTGTATCTCAGGAACCAAGCGTGCTAGGAACTTGTAGTAAGGCTCCAAATTTGCAGTTTTTTTGCATTTCAAGAATAGGCTATGTTCAAAATTTGAAGTCCGCAATTTGAAAAAAATTTCATACTGACCTGCTAACTTCACAGTGAAGTTAGCAGGTCACATGGTGTATCTCAGGAACCAAGCATGCTAGGAACTTGGAATAAGACTCCAAATTTGCAGTTTTTTTGCATTTCAAGAATAGGCTATGTTCAAAATTTGAAGTCCTCAATTTGAAAAAAATTTCATACTGACCTGCTAACTTCACAGTGAAGTTAGCAGGTCACATGGTGTATCTCAGGAACCAAGCATGCTAGGAACTTGGAATAAGACTCCAAATTTGCAGTTTTTTTGCATTTCAAGAATAGGCTATGTTCAAAATTTGAAGTCCTCAATTTGAAAAAAATTTCATACTGACCTGCTAACTTCACAGTGAAGTTAGCAGGTCACATGGTGAATCTCAGGAACCAAGCATGCTAGGAACTTGGAATAAGACTCCAAATTTGCAGTTTTTTTGCATTTCAAGAATAGGCTATGTTCAAAATTTGAAGTCCTCAATTTGAAAAAAATTTCATACTGACCTGCTAACTTCACTATGAAGTCAAATTTGGGAAATTTTTAAATTGAGGACTTCAAATTTTGAACATAGCCTATTCTTGAAATGCAAAAAAAACTGAAAATTTGGAGTCTTATTCCAAGTTCCTAGCATGCTTGGTTCCTGAGATAAACCATGTGACCTGCTAACTTCACTGTGAAGTTAGCGGGTCAGTATGAAATTTTTTTCAAATTGAGGACTTCAAATTTTGAACATAGCCTATTCTAGAAATGCAAAAAAACTGCAAATTTGGAGCCTTACTACAAGTTCCTAGCACGCTTGGTTCCTGAGATACACCATGTGACCTGCTAACTTCACTGTGAAGTTAGCAGGTCACTAAATTACACCCTTATTTGGCGAACTGCAAAATCGGGAATAGAAATGCAAAAAAACTGCAAATTCCTGTCTAGGTCCTAAATTTTTTTCAAATTGCGGACTTCAAATTTTGAACATAGCCTATTCTTGAAATGCAAAAAACTGCAAATTTGGAGCCTTATTCCAAGTTACTAGCATGCTTGGTTCCTGAGATACACCATGTGACCTGCTAACTTCACTGTGTAGTTAACAGGTCAGTATGAAATTTTTTTCAAATTGAGGACTTCAAATTTTGAACAAAGCCTATTCTTTAAATGCAAAAAAACTGCAAATTTGGAGCCTTATTTCAAGTTCCTAGCATGCTTGGTTCCTGAGATAAACCATGTGACCTGCTAACTTCACTGTGAAGTTAGCGGGTCAGTATGAAATTTTTTTCAAATTGAGGACTTCAAATTTTGAACATAGCCTATTCTAGAAATGCAAAAAAACTGCAAATTTGGAGCCTTACTACAAGTTCCTAGCACGCTTGGTTCCTGAGATACACCATGTGACCTGCTAACTTCACTGTGAAGTTAGCAGGTCACTAAATTACACCCTTATTTGGCGAACTGCAAAATCGGGAATAGAAATGCAAAAAAAATGCAAAAAAACTGCAAATTCCTGTCAAGGTCCTATTTGCGTGGGTGAAAGTTGCCCTGCTAACTTCACAGACGTATTGATTTTTCTATTTTACGTTTTGTATTTTAAATGAAATCAAAACGAAGCTCAAAAAAACAAGTTCTGAACGACTACTTTCTGAATGACAATAAGTTCTCAAAAAAATTAGTTCTTCAAGCTCGCTTCTGCACTTCATGTAAATGTATTAATGGTTTCCTCAAAGGCAGATCATTCGCAAACATATAAACATATTTTTTAGGTAAAATTTGTCTCTGGAGCTTTTTTTTAACTTGAGGAATGTTGGAAATTAATATTAATACTACAATTAAACTCAGTTAAGCCTTCGATAATAATTTTCATTCTTTGATAATTTAAACTTAACGCACTTTCTTTCAACCACTTCCAGTGATCATCACATGGATTTTATTAACAGATTTCTATCTAAGATTGTCTATCTATAGATCCATTGAACCTGACATATGACCAACAGCAACATCTGGTGTTTCACGGGGTGCCCATCTCAACCCATTTTTATTAGGAAGATTAATGATATCAATTGTGTCATAAAGAAGTCACTGATAGCAAATGTTGACACTAAAAATAAATAAGGGCACATCCTTTCCTGACATCCGTAAACTACTCTTAAATGATCTTGACGAATTTGTTTGCACTAATATTGCAAATAATTTTCAGCTAATAGCCTTCTGTAACGCATTTAATTTTTTCCTGGAACGTTTAGAATACTAGCCATTGTTTCTTGAAATTCCATTCATAATTAGAACAAAATGACATCAGGACTTAGCAGTGCCATTTAAGTTAAAAAAAAAAAACAATTATAAAATACTTCTTCAGCTATTTTCAATTGTTCACTCCTAAATCTTGACAACATTAAAAGGAAAATGTCAAAATCCAGCCGTTCAAATTTCAAAACTCAGTGACAGCACTGGTTCTGATTGTGTCTCTTGTGTTTTACATCGCTCGTGCTTATTTGTTTAATTTAGTTGAATTTTGATAGTTTTAAATAATTAATTTTGAATAAATCCATTCCCTTAGTGATTTTATTAGTTAATTTCAATTCATAATGTGTTTAGTTAGAGTAAATTGTGTTAAATTTTAACAAAAAAATGTTTGGTATGAATTCTTTGTTTTTTTTTCCATTTAAATTTTGAGTGATATTATCTACCTACTCCTTTCATAAATATATTTATAATATTGTATTAGTCTAAGCTTGTTTAGTTGTATTTTATTTAATTTGTATTCCTATATGCTTGTTTGAGTAGGTTAGTATATGTATTTGTATTCTATCTCACTTTCCCCTACTTTTCTTTTTGTTTCCTTTTTTCAAATCAAACTCTTAAGCTTGCGCAAAGTAGTTTCGTCTCTTTCATTTAATAAATTAAATTTCAATCCTATTTTATCTGTTTAACTTTAAAATTATTTAATATTTCCGATTTATAATAATTGTGGAACATAAATATTCATGAGCTCGGTAGCCTAGGTGATAGGTGGGCGGATTTCAAATCTTTGATGCGTGGGTTCGATTCCTGGTCATTACATTAACTTTTTTTTATTTTTATTTTTACATTTTTCATTACAAATTCATTTTTTTAATATTTCTTAAATTAATTTTCTAGCGTTTCTCTTTTTTGCATAGTTTTTTTTTTTTTTTTTTTAAATATGGCTTGTTCTGCAAAAACTTGCTCTGAAAGTTCTAACCCTACCCCACTTTTTGCCTGCTTCGGACCTTGTGGTAATCTTTACCACGCTAAATGCATTGGCTCAACAAATGCATTTATCGAAAAAATAACCCATTCAAAGTTTGCTTATTGGTATTGCACCGATTGCCGTAGCTTATCTTTGTCCCAACTCGCTTTTAAAATGTCCTCTTTTAAGACAGACATTAATAAAATTTCAAAAGGTTTCGAAGAACTTCTCATTAATTTCAACACTGCAGTCGCTAAAATGAATTCACTCACTTTTAGTAACAATTTAGTCGATATTTCCACATCAACTGACGACTTAGAACAGGAACCTATTGAGATCTTGCAAAATAATAAGGACCTACAAGCTCAATCTAGCTCAGCTGTACCAACCGATTTCGTACCTGTTGGGAATAAAAGTAATAAAAGGAGTCGTGATAACTCCAAAGTTGTTAAAAACTCTGGTCCACCCCCCAAACGCACAAATCTCAGGAATGATTCAGATCTGCAGCTACCTAGTTCTGTCGTTAGTGAGAATCAAAATTCAATGACGAGTCCATGTACAGTCTCCGATGAGAGTCCTGTGCTTATAGCTGACGCTAGCATTGATTCGAGGACTATAAAAGCTGTATCTAAACCTAAAACAATTTTTGTTTCTCGTCTAGAACCTGATATTATTCCTGATGATATTATATCTCATCTAGTGTCTAAAAATTGTATACCTAACAGTACTTCCATCAAATGCACCAAAATAAGTAAGGCAAATAGTTTCGTTTCATCTTTTAAAATAGTAACGCAGTCTTCGTACTTTGATTCAATTTGCGATAGGAGCAACTGGCCTAGTGAAGTTCTTGTTAAGGAATTTACTATCAAAAGAAAGAACATACTTAGACAATCCTTACCAAATGTTACACCATCAAAAAACTAGATAGAATTACCCTCTTTTATCAAAATGTAAGAGGGCTGCGCAGCAAAACTGCTGATATTTATATCAACTCTCAAGCGTTTCCACATGACATATTTGTTTTGACAGAAACTTGGCTTAATCCATGTTTCTTGGACACGGAACTCTTTTGTCAAGAGTTTTTAGTTTACAGAAAAGATCGTCATGTTGATAAGCCAAAAGAAATGGGAGGTGGTGTTTTGATTGCTGTGCGTAATAATTTTGTATCTTCTTTTGTTTCTTTTCCTTTCCAGTTGTCCATCGAATTAATCTGTATAAAAATAACTTTACAGTCAAAATATATTTATATTTTAAATGCATACATACCCCCTAAAAGCTCTGACGCAGTTTTTAATGAACTTTCTATGGCTATAGATTTTGTAATGGACTTATGTTGCTCTAACAGCAATATTTTACTTCTAGGTGATTTCAATCTACCGTTTATAGATTGGGTCCCTTCTGAAGATGAATCATGCCAAGAAGCTTCTTTAACTTCTGCACAATCAGACCTGTTTTTACTTGATAAAATTAGCACTACTGACTTACAGCAAATAAGCTGTATTAAAAATTCTAAAAATCGAATTCTCGATTTAGTATTTTCCTCGGACGCTATTAGTACTCTTGTTCGAAAATCTAGTTCTGGGATTACTAATATAGATATTTACCATCCTCCCCTGGATATTTTCCTTGACTTGAGTAGTCATCTCACAGTAAATAGTAATTCTTATGATTGCTCATATATATTTGACTTTAAAAAGGCTAATTATCAATTGCTCTCTGAAAAATTGGTTAATTCTGATATTGGTAAAATATCAGCATGTACTAATATTGATGAAGCAATTTCTATTTTTTATTCAATCTTTTATAACTGTATGAATGCTTCTTTACCCTTAAAAATATCAAAAAACTCGAACGTTTGCCATGCATGGTATACGAAAGAGCTCAGATCACTCCGTAACAAGAGAAATAGGGCATGGAAAACTTACTTAAAAACTAATTCACAAATTGATCATGGTTCTTATATTGCGCTTTTTGAAGAATTCAAAGTTCTTTCAAGGATGCTTTATACTAATTACGTAAATGAAATGGGAAACTTTTTAAAAGAAGATCCTAAGTCATTTTGGAAATTTGTCAACTCAAAGAAGAATTCGGACGGTTATCCGGCGAATTTCGTATACAAAAACTGTTCGTTACTTAATAATAGAGATATTTGCAACGCATTTGCGAATAATTTTTGTGATTCCTTCGTTGATACGCCCGTCGTTGTTGACGAAAATTATTTTAAAAATTTACATATTTATTCCCAAACGAATTGTAATAATATGCCTGTGCACCTGAACACTGTTTTAGAATATCTCTCATCTTTAAATGATGATTACTCGTCTGGTCCTGATGGAATTCCCCCAATAGTATTAAAAAGGTGTAGACATATATTAGTTCAGCCCCTTCAATCTTTATTTGAGCTTTCTATAAAATCAGGGAAGTTTCCTTGCTTATGGAAAAAATCATTTTTAACCCCAGTTTTCAAGAAGGGTGATAGGAACGATATAAAGAACTATAGGCCAATATCAAAACTGTCTTGTATACCGAAGCTCTTTGAAAAAGTTATTTGTGAAAGCTTGGCATTTCATAGTAAAAATTTAATATGCGAAAAACAGCATGGATTTATGCAAAGAAGATCAACGGTAACAAATCTTCTTACTTTCTTACACAAATGCACGAATGCTTTAGAGAACGGTATTGAAGTTGACTGCATTTACACTGACTTTTCTAAAGCATTTGATCAACTTAGTCATAATATCATTTTATTCAAACTTAAAGCTTTCGGCTTTCCACCTTTTTTTATATGTTGGATAAAATCGTACCTTGAAAATAGATCGTACCAGGTGAAATTTCGACACTCTCTTTCAAACCCATTTAACGCTCACTCGGGTGTACCTCAGGGAAGTCATCTGGGCCCTTTTCTATTCATTCTCGCTATAAATGATGTTGTGTCATGCATTCGTTCTAGTGAAATTCTTATATTTGCGGATGATATGAAGATTTTCAAAACAATAAGTGCTGACCATGACCACAGTCTCTTGCAGGCTGATATTGACAGCTTTACTTTATGGTGTGATAAAAACGGTCTTTCCCTAAACCCTGTTAAGTGCCAAACAATTACTTTCTCAAGAAAACGAGTAGCAAGCGCATTTAATTATTCTATTTCCCAGCACAAACTGTGCCGTGTATTTAGCTTCAAGGATTTGGGTGTTCAGTTTAGCTCTAATTTAGAATTCACAGAACACATAAATTTTATTGTTAAAAAAGCGAGCTCTATGCTTGGATTTATAAAACGTTGGGCAAAAGAATTTAACGATCCGTATGTTACTCTGTCTCTATATAACTGTTATGTACGACCTCATCTTGAGTATGCCTCTCAAGTTTGGTCTCCATTCTATGAAACTCATAAAAGTCGTATTGAATCAATACAACATAAATTCATTCGATTCGCTCTGAAGGGTCTCCCTTGGGCTGATCCATATAACCTCCCACCATATGAACATCGGATCCAGCTACTGCAGGTCCAAACTTTATATCAAAGGCGGGTTAATAATGACTTAATATTTCTTCATCAACTTATAAATGGCCAAATTGATGCCCCTGACTTGTTAGCCTATATTGGCATAAATTACCGCGCAGGATCCCACCACCTGCGAAGATTTGAACTTTTGCACGTCGATTTTCATCGAACTAACTACGGAATACATGAACCTCTAAGCCGTATGTGTAAGCTTTTTAATTTAAACGCTTCCTCGGTTGATTTTAACGTATGTAAAATGGGATTGAAAACATTGTTTCGAACCAGTGCTCCACGATCTTGACTGTCTTATCTACTCTTTAAGATACTTTAAATGTTTTTATTATTGTTAAATTTTGTATTTTAGGTATTGTTTTTATTTTTGTAATTTAGTTTAGTTTTGTATACTTTTTGTTTGTAAGCATGTGTTAGTTTGCATTATTTTACTATTTTACTTACCACTAACACATGCACTTATGATGAGCCTTTGTTTGTAGGTTGTAGCTTGATCTAAGCTCTCTACAACATAAAATCTGAAGTGTAAAACTCTGCGAGTTGAAATCCCGTCAATTAAAAATACTCATTATGTACACAAATCCAGCCAACGAAAATCCCGCCGCAAAAATCCCGCCAGTGCCCTACTATCGATTGGCGGGATTTTTCGAAAAAAGTACTTTTTTTACAGCCCTATTATTGAAACGATTCAAAACTAGTTTTAACATAAAACTAGTTTTGAATCGTGTCAATAATAGGGCTGTTAGTATTTTTGAAAAATATTTGCTGTTGATACTAACTTTTTCATCATTTTTATTTTTCGAAAATAGTATACATTTTATTGTGTAATTTTATCATAGATTCTTGTTGGTAATGGATCTGATGGAGTAGGGTCTTAAGTGAAGGAGGAGGTTCTGGAGGTTGGTCTGGAACTGAATATGGGAACAACTATTTTTTTTAATAACTTTCATAGATTTGTTTCCTAGATGAGTCCGATGGAGTAGTGTCTTACGGAAGAGATTCGAAAAATGTGCCTGGAACAGGGACAAATGAATATACTTTTTTTTAGGAAAAAGAATTCCAATCGGTAGTCCGATCAGAAAACCGAAACCTTTGCGCTTTTTGTGCGGTAAAGGACCTCATTTTTATATTTGTGATGCCTGAGAGTAATTGTTATAATCCTGTCGTTTGGATGCCATTTTGAAAAATGGCGCCCAAACTGGGCCAAATGGTAGAATTGAAAAAAAAAACTCGTGCATTACTTGGAAAATAACCATGTTTTAAATAACGGTTAATGTCTACGAAGATAGGTGTTGAGTAACCGCACCTTCGGGTTAAATTTCCATCGTGTCACTTTTTGGGAAAATGTTTTTTTTATGTCAAATGGTGGACCTCCACTTTTTGGCAATTTTTGATATTTTGAACACCTTCAGATGATGTCAAACGCATGTTGGCAAAATAAGCTGCAAGTCTGTAGTTTGTTCATGTTTAAAATATATAAATTTACCAAAAAAAATGAAGATCCCATCCTTTGACATCAAAGAAAAGTATTTTCCGATTCCAAGCCATCAGCCATTTTGTAAAAAACTAAAATTGTTTGATACAGTAGTTCGTAGTTTTTTTTTTGCGCAATTTTATTCGGGTTTTGGAAAAACCATACCTTTTTTACCAAAAAAACAATCCTAACGCTTTAACTCAAAGTTTAATTAGTAAACAGTCTAAAGCTTGTTGACACACAATCACTTCAATGGAGGCATTTTGAAGCTGAGATTATTTGTATCTTAAAATCTCTTAAATCTTTTTAAAAGGCCAGAAATATAATATGTATTGGTTATACCTATGGTAAAAATAAAGAAAAAATGTATTTAACTTACCTAGGATGAGTTTAGGAAGTAATACAGCTTACGGTGAAAGTTAAAAAAATGTCAACAAATCACTCTCATTATTTCGATAAAACTTTCATTTTCTCACAGAGATACATAGTTGAATAATACGTTTCTTCATTGAGCCCTGAAGTTACCCTGAAGCATTTTTTATTAAACGAGCCAATTTGCGTTTTTTGAAACCTGGCGTCGCCCTGAACTCGCCCTAAAGTAGAACTAGGCTTTTTCCTGAGGCGAGTTGAGGTAAAGAATAAACCGTCAAAGTGGCATGAGCTCTGAAGCAATTTGTTATTGTGGATTCACATGCTGGAGGTTATTATTTTGTTCTTGCAACAGAAATACAAGGAGTACACAAATTTAATTTAATAATAACAAATAGATGGAGAAAATAGAAAATGTTTTTTGATTCTGTTCAGTTTTAAAACAAATGTTGTTACTGGGCTTATCTCAACAACACAATTGAAAGCTTTTTGGTGTTTTTTTTTACAATTCTTAGTGTTGCCAAGAGAACCTGGATCAACCCTAAGTAAGCTTCAACGAACGAACCTAATATCTGTACTGTAAACCTAAGCAAATTGATGACAAATACGGGCCTGCTTAAATCCAACACAACCTAGTAACGCACATTCACATCAGTTTTTCTGTGCCGCTCACTGCATAGTGTCGATTCTAATGGTGAACGGTCAATTATGTACTCCAGCCTCTTCCACACATATTATTCTCCATCTTCATTGACTCGAGAAGAGAGAACAGTGAAAATCTTAAAAAAGAATCTATAAGACTAAAAGAAGTGCGCACAGGTGTAAGCTACGACTGTACAATAATTTATTAAGAATTAAAAGTGTTGGTCTGTAAAGCCACACATAAATCGCACATATGTATGCTTACCCATAAATCACACCATGTTTGTTTATGGTTAATTAATTATTCGCAAAACATGATGATGAATAGAATCTGGCAATGACAAACCTATTAATTTCCAACATACCATCTATTTATTCACTATGTAGGTATGAAGCATAGAAAAAAATATAAACTCAAAAAATTATTCACAAGATTCTCTTAGATAGATTTTCATAATAAATAAAAAATCTGGGTTAGGCATTCAAAAATACAAATAAAAAAAAAAAAACCCTACAAGGCATGAAATTGGTATCATCTCCGTCTATACATCTCCATCTCCGGGAACAACAACAAGAGGAGTGTTGTATTTGCCATTGCCATCAACAGTATATGACACATAACAATAAAGTCAATCTTTCGTTGCTCTTTAATGTCAAAAAAAAATCAATTCAACACGTCACACATAACTGCCCACTTTTGAGTATTATTTATTGTCAACATCAATCAAAAGTTTTGACAAAACCAACTTCCTCCTGATGATATGCTCATACCCTCTTGTCTAGAACCACCAGAGGAGCTCTAACCTCCAACGAAATATCCTTTTCGAATTCAGAATGATGTACCTTCCATCCAATCCATAGAGAATAATTTTAGAAAGGAAAAGCAAAAAGCGTTACGAAAAGATGAAGTCCTAGAAGGAATTGACAATAAACCGAATAGGAAGGATGAAAAGCATATTTTCAAAATAAAAATTCTATAATTTATTGCCTTAGGTATTATGTGCATAATATTGGAAGTTGGATACCTATAAAGATTGGAAGAAAGGTTGTTTTTTTTTCAAAGGGGTAAGAAAAAATGAGTAGGTGTATGAAGTATGAGTGACTTGGGATTGTCTAACAAATATTGATTTTACATCTCACGATACAATTTATTGTAAATTATTCTTTAATGAAACCAAATTTAAAGATGGTTTTTGCACGAGCAAGTAGACATAAATAAGTATTGTAAGCAAATATACGTACTTATGATGTATACATTAATATGTATCACAACAAAAACATAAATGTTAAAAAAGGAGCCAAGTTCTTATGTGTACAAGAAACCTGTGCGTAAAAAGTCAGCCAAAAAAAGTAATGAGATCTAAATTATATGCCAAGTTTTAAGTTCATGAAGTTTAATATCAAATATCTTAAGTAGAGTAATATCGAAACAATTCCAAATCATGACAGAAATTTGGTAGTTAATGATTACTGATTAAAATTTGGTGGGTTCACTGCTCAAGTTTTCATACATTTTAAATTTGTGATTAGGTAAGTATTTAAGAGAAAACTTGCCAAGTAAATCCACCAAATTTTAATCAGTAATCATTAATTACCAAATTTCTGTCATGATTTGGAATTGTTTCGATATTACTCTACTTAAGATATTTGATATTAAACTTCATGAACTTAAAACTTGGCATATAATTTAGATCTCATTACTTTTTTTGGCTGACTTTTTACGCACAGGTTTCTTGTACACATAAGAACTTGGCTCCTTTTTTAACATTTATGTTTTTGTTGTGATTTCACTCCTTTTTGAAAAGATTTATTTTGCCAGGTGAAATTCAAGCCCTACCGCTGTACAAAGTTTCATAATTCTACGACAACCGAAAGTGCTCCATACAAATAATAGCAATTCTGATAAAGTGGGTGGATGGCAACACCCCCCCCCCCCCTGCAAATGGACAATTCCAAATTTTCGATTTTTTTCTTTCTAAGTAGGTACTTCAAGTCCTACTGACCTACCAATTTTCATCGTTCTGCAACAATCGGAAGTGCTTCATATAGTTTATAAGAATTTTTAAGAATGTGGGTCGATGCCACGCCCCCTGAACTGAAACTCCCAATTTTTCGATTTTTTTCTTCTAAGTACTTCAAGGCATACCGACCTACCAATTTTCATCGTTCTACAACAATCGGAAGTGCTTCATATAATATATAAGAATTTTTGAGAATGTGGGTGGATGCCTCGCCCCCTGAACTGAAACTTCCAATTTTTCGATTTTTTTTTCTTCAAGTACTACCGACCTACCAATTTTCATCGTTCTGCAACAATCGGAAGTGCTCCATATAATTTATAAGAATTTTTAAGAATGTGGGTGGATACCACGCCCCCTGAATGCATAATTCCAATTTTTCAATTTTTTTCTTTCTAAGTACCTCAAGCCCTACCGACCTACCAATTTTCATCGTTCTACAACAATCGGAAGTGCTTAATATAATTTATAAGAATTTTTAAGAATGTGGGTGGATGCCACGCCCCCTGTGTGGAAAATTCCAATTTTTCACTTTTTTTCTTACTAAGTACCTCAAACCCTACCAACTTACCAATTTTCATTGTTCTACAACAATCGAAAAGGCTCCATATAATTTATAGAATATTTAAGAAAGTGGGTGGATGCCACGCCCCCTGAATAGAAAATTGCAGATTTTCGATTTTTTCCTTTGTATGTACCACAAGGCCTACCGTTGTGCGAAATTTCAAGTTTCTACTATGTCGGGAAGTGCTCCATAATTTTGATGATCTGTCAGTGAATCAGTCAGTCAGTGAGTCAGTGAGTCAGTGAGTCAGTCAGTCAGTGAGTCAGTGAGTCAGTGAGTCAGTGAGTCAGTCAGTTACGGTTTTTGCGATTTTTGAAGTCCTATATCCTGGGAACTACTAATGCTAAAGAGTTGAAATTTGGTGAGCCACCTGTGTTTGATCAGTTCAGCAAATACTCCGAATTTGAAGTTTCTGACTTTATTGGTACTGAAGTTAGAGGGGGGTTGAAAATCGCCTGAGTTTGTTCCTGTAAAAAGGGTGTAGTGCCGCGAACTTGGCTGGGCACTACCGTGCCCTTTGATGTATACGCGCTTAAGTTGTTGCAGTTTTCTTTAAAATGTTCAATAAATTTCCGAGGAATCTATCTTGGAAGGAATTTTTCTATTGAAAATGTAAGAAAAAGAAAATATGCTTATAAATTTGGAATTTAGTGTGTCAGTAGCTGTTGAGCTTGTGTAGGAGAAATTCATTGAAATCAATGTTAATTTAACTCTTCCATGTTGAACCACTCGTTTTGTGCAGAACAAAGGCATATTGATTAGGCTCATCTTCATAAAGAGAAATTAATTTATGAGTTATTGTTAGTCCTAAAAGAAAGTTTTCAAAGTGATTTTTTGCTAAATGCAAAGTTTTTAACTTTCTGCGATTTTAACTATCATCATAATGATTGGGGTTGTACAGCTGAGCAGTGGAATTTTACTAAGTTATGGTTTCTCATCTGAACTAGGCGGATTAGAAAATATAAGAAGGAATACTAAAACTAAGTCTGTAACAGTGAAAAGTAAAAAATATAATTTGCGACAAAAAAAAAATAATTCTTGATCAACTTGAATTCATGTGAGTTCGCCAAGCAGAAACCAACGTTCTTCTCTTACTCTCTTATTTATTTTCGCCCTTCAAACATCAAAAATAAAGAGTTTTGTTCTCTTCTTTTCGCTTTTCTTTGAAAATTTTGAAACATCTGATCTCCTTAACAAATCAAAACAAAATAAAATGCACAATACGATTGCAAGTACTTGCTCTTATGTTTAAGTTGTGTGGAACTTAAGAACTTTAAAAAATATTCAAGTAATTATAGAAAAAGTATAAAAAACATTCAAATCGTTCTTTTAACTGTGTAAAAAACCTGATTAATTATTTAGAGCTCAAAAAAAGTATGCTGTTTGATTAATTGAAACAATATATGAATATAAGCAAGAAAATTTAAAATCGTTGGAGCCGTTTTCTTAAAAATTAATTTCTTATATATAAAATGTTTGTAACATTTTTCAAAAAATATGCTAATGTAATGTAATGCTAATTTTGAGCATATTTTAATATACTTTTAAAACTGAAATTTCAAAATAATTCATCAACCTGTTTTTGAAATATTGAATTTTCAAAAAATAATTTATATTTATATTTTAAAAAAATTTTTGTGCAAAAAATGTTATTGAAATCGGATGAGCGGCTATTGAGAAAACCGAAAATAAAAAAAACCGTTATGTGGCAGGTACCGTTAGTAAATGTTTTTGGTAATTTTTTGTTCTTACCAGAAAATACACTATTTATCTAATTCTTTTGAATTCTCTAACAATCTTTTAAATATCATTTAATTGTTTTGTTTACCTAATTTTTTTAGTTGCTCCCTTATTTAGAGGTGAATTTGAGAGTGGTACCTATTAAGTTCAAACCACATAATAAATGAACTCAACACATACAACTCTCAAATATTCACCTTTGAATTTAAGAACAATTAATGAATTAATTAGATCACAGTTAGTTTAATTCACCCGTGCAATGAACTGCATTTCTGATACCTTCAGATAAATTAAATTCTTAAATTCAACACTTCATACCATAGTTATTTAGATACATAAATCACAAATCAAATTCAATTCCCATTACCAACTGGTATTCTCTTATCTAATTAACTTACTTGTAGCTCCTTATAAGTAATTATTTTTTGGTTGAGAAGGATCAAATTGTTGTTTCTATTAATCGTGTTTTTCTTACCATTTTTGTATTATTGACTGACATTATTTCTAACATATACATATGTATATTGTACTTTCACTTCTAAGAAAATGTCGTGTTTGACATTGGATGGCATAATTAGGCAAAAATAATGTTTTTGATTGAATCACAAATATCTGATACAAGTATTCAATATTATTTTGATTTAAAACATTTTGTGACGAATACAAAACTTGTTATGTTACACTTTTATTACTCGTACATACGACAAAACAAGAATAAAGTGGGTATTAGTTTCACTAATAACTTTTGTTGATACCTTTCATATGACATGTAATCTAATCATTGAGATCATAATTTCAGGAAATTGTTTTATATTTCAATTAAATGTAATACTTTATCTGACCATAAACTTGAAATCTAATACATATTCGTAATAGCCGGCAAGAGACCAAGAGTGATTTTAATGGCTGCACTTCATGTTTTTTGTGGTTTTTTTTTTTCAAACTTAAATAAAGTGTATGGATAAAATAAGATTGTTTTTCTGACTTCTTCATTTTAAATGAGATATTAATTTAATTAAACATAAATAAAATCAGGATTAAAAATACTGTCTGAACTCATATAACAACGGATGATTCATTTAGAGATCCTTTTTATTAAAAAAGAAAACTTTAATTCTATCTGGTTTTATAAATTAAAAAAACTAAAGATTTGTCAGTGCAGAAAAATAAAAATTTTAAAAGGTTTAAAATTAATAAAAAAAGGAGTACTTAAGTTTTTGTGTTAAGTGATGAGTTTTTGAGAGCAAAATAAGTTTATTTTGTAACCAAACTTTTAACATAACAAATAAACGTTCTGTATTATGTAAGAATATCATGAACACCTGTGATGAGATGCAATTCTTAGCAAGGCTTCAAACATGGTACATGGTACATGGTACATGGTACATGGTACATGGTACATGGTACATGGTACATGGTACATGGTACATGGTACATGGTACATGGTACATGGTACATGGTACATGGTACATGGTACATGGTACATGGTACATGGTACATGGTACATGGTACATGGTACATGGTACATGGTACATGGTACATGGTACATGGTACATGGTACATGGTACATGGTACATGGTACATGGTACATGGTACATGGTACATGGTACATGGTACATGGTACATGGTACATGGTACATGGTACATGGTACATGGTACATGGTACATGGTACATGGTACATGGTACATGGTACATGGTACATGGTACATGGTACATGGTACATGGTACATGGTACATGGTACATGGTACATGGTACATGGTACATGGTACATGGTACATGGTACATGGTACATGGTACATGGTATATGGTACATGGTACATGGTACATGGTACATGGTACATGGTACATGGTACATGGTACATGGTACATGGTACATGGTACATGGTACATGGTACATGGTACATGGTACATGGTACATGGTACATGGTACATGGTACACTTATTCTTACAAAAAAATGGAGATTATAATAATCAAACATAACATAACGATAATAGAGAACACAAAAAAAGTAGATGCTAAAATTCTCTGTCTGTCTGCCTCTACCTCGACATAAAATATGAGCTACTGAAGCGATTTTCTACAAAAAAAATGGTAATTTTTTAGTTCGAAAAATAATGGTGCTTGGAATACAAACATTAAGAAAAAGCTTTTTATCTCAAAACGGCTTTAATGAGTTTGAAAAAAGATCACTTCCTAATTGTAGATATGTATGTTGCACTTTTTGGGTAGACAAAATTACCAAAAAACTAGAATTAAAATTATCTATGTACATTAGGGTGGTCGTTACATGGGTTTTTATATGGGATGAGTTTTTAAATGAAGAAAAGTAAATTCTCTAAATGTTTCAGATTTTAATTTTCATCCCCTATAGTCGCTGTGTCGCTGTAGGGGTAAATTAAATTGTCAAACAAAATTCAGAGCATGTAGGTTGAAAGTAGAGAGTAAAAAAATCCTGCAAGACAGGGGTAATATTTTCGGCAACGGCAACATTTACAATATTGTCTTGTAACTTTTTGGAAAGCCAAAAGTTCACATTCTTGGCTAATTTTCAAATAAAGTTCTTTTAATAAATAATTTGTTTTCTAACTTAAAATTTTGAAAATAAAAATTGAATTTTTCTTCAAAATTTTGATTTTGAAAAATTTGTTTGCCAAAACTGTATATAAAAAAGCATAATTTGAAAATAGACCGTAATAATGGACTTCCAGCTTTCAAAAAGCTGCAAAATATTACTGTAAGTGTTGCCGTTGTTTTTTTGTATTAATTGTTTTTTTCTATTTAATGCAATTTTTCTTATAAAATTACCCCTCCTGTTCAAGCGTGGGGGAAATATTAACCCCCTCCACTAGTATTTTTGTTTTCTTGTTTATCTGAACGCTCTGAACTTTTCGGCAGGTTTTACGTGAATCACCTTAGGCAAACGAAAACTAAGCAATTAAATTTACCCCTACGGTGACTTTAGGAGATGAAATTAAAAATCTGAAAAAATTAGGCAATTTTTGTCTTCATTTACAGACGATTAAGGCCCATCTAAAGTGACCTTTCTTAACGACCACACTTATGTGTATATTATATCTAGGTACTTATAAATATCAAGTAAAACTTATCTTGAATATCCATTAAGAACCTACGCAAATGAACCTATTCCACACTTATCTAAAGGCCTTTAAATAGGTAAATATCACACTTGGAATTTAAGTTGTTAGGCTTAGAAAGAAGACGCAACGATCTAATATTTTTCGAATATTTTTGATGAAAAGCGGACACGCTATAGTCGTTGAAAAATATTGAACAATTTATTCAATTATTCTTCTCTTTTAATTCCTTTAATGCTGTGTTTAATTATTTAAATCAACTCAATTCAATTCAATTCAATTTCTTTTATTGAACATTATATATACAATCTGGCTTATAACTAATATGATACTATGATAAATTTACATTTGTTGGCACATAGGGGGCCTAACGTTATACAATGTCTTAAGTTTAACAAATTATAGATATATAAATTACATGTCAAAAAATGTATATTAAAAGTCGGCTGACTTAATCGTCCTCAGGGTGTTCATTCCCGGTTGTCAATGGTGTTTTTGGTGTAGGTTGGGGGAAGTTTTGGCGTTTAGCCACGGTAGAAGGCTGACCCAATGTCAGCGTAGAACGAGACTGCTTCCTCGTTGTCCATGATTATGTTGTCATCAAGTGTTTCCATTACACTGAGGTACCTTGGCTCCGGATGTCGTTGTTCAGTGGTCATCCTTCTCATTAGCTGATTCGGGTGGTCGATGATGTTCCGTACTAGTCTCTTCGCTGAAAGGACTAGGTATTTGTCCAACGGGATTATGTTGGCTTCGGAGTAGAGATGTTCGTTCCTGTAGTGTTTCCGCCGCTGCCGGTCGAAGTACAGTCCGGTGCAAATTCTGAGAATCTTCCTTTCGAATACTTGAAGCTCCTTCATGGCTGTCTTGGAGATTGAAAACCAGACTGGGAAGGAGTAGCTGATGATAGGTCGTAAGAGCTGCTTGTAGATCAGTAACTTCGTTGGTTGGCTTAGTCCTTTTCTTTTCTTCATCAATGGATGTAGACGGTGAAAGGCCCAGCTGGCTTTTTTGAGTACATTTCTTGAGTGCGGGTTGAACCTTAGCAACTCATTGAACTGGACTCCCAGGTACTTCACATTCTTTTTGGCAGCTATGATGGATCCGTCAGGGAGTCTCAAGATCAGATTTCTGCAGTTGGCTGCGGTGCGAAGACCTCTACCAGTTGAAGGCCTCCTGAAGCAGACAAGTTCCGACTTGGAAGTGTTGATTCGGATGCCCCATTTCGTGTAGAAATTGAAGAGTCTGTTGATGTGGGCCTCTACTTGTCGGACGGCGATAAACGGTGACCTTGATGATGCATAGGTGAGCGAGTCGTCGGCGTATAGCAGGTTCTCGCATCCAATTGGGGCAGGTTGGTCGGATGTCATCAGGCTGTAGAGGAAGGGGCCAAGTTTTGAACCTTGGGCGACTCCGGCTCTGATATTCTTCATGTTTGACTTACAATTGTCTAGTTGTACGAAAAATTTCCTGAAAGAAAGAAAAGAAAAAAGAATTTTTGTTAGTGGCGGTGGTACCTGTAATAGATGAAGTTTATGTATTAGGGCTTCTATCCAAACGCTATCAAATGCTTTCTCGACATCCAGAAAGCATCCGACGGTGACACGATGACTGTTGAGGGAGGTGGTGATATCGTGTTGGAACTTCAGCAGCGGATGCAGCGTTGAGTGCTTTTCTCGAAAGCCAAACTGCATGTCAGGGATGATTGAGTTTTCATTGCAGAATTTCTTCAGCCTCCGGAGGATTACTTCTTCCAGTAATTTGCTGATATTGTTGAGAAGTGATATTGGCCTGTAGTTGGATATTAGGTTGGAAGCACCTTTCTTCGGGATTGCCACAATCTTCGCTGTTTTCCACGTCTGGGGGAAGTAGCAGTTGTTGATGCAGTTGTTAAGGATGATTGTGAGGAAGATCATTACTGCTTGTGGAAACCTTTTCAGGATGTAATTGGAAACGCCATCTGGTCCAGATGATTTTTTTGGCTTTGCATTGCCGATGATCTCTGCTACCTCCTCTAGATTTAAATCAACTCACGCCAAAGTAATTCATTCTTGCTTTACTTTTTTTGTAATATAACACCCCACCATTTGAATATGTGTTTAAAAGCTTCAAAAATATTTGCATGTGTGTGCTTTTTGTTTCGAAACTAATTTATTATTCATCGTTGGCAAAATAATAACCTACCCGCAAAATTAATTAAATGTTTATTTTACACGCCTAGGAAAAACAATAATTTTAAATTCTATATGAACTTAGTCTATAAGCTATAGGCTCAGCCACTCAGGAAAAAAATAAAATCTATGCACAAGTAAGTTTTTTTTAACCCTATACACGTGTAAGTTGAAATAAAGCCCAATGCCTTGTTAAAATACATTTTAAAAAAAGTTTTAAATTTTTATTATTCCATTAAAATATTAATTGCATTAATTTACTGTTCAATTTGATATAGGATACCCACTAAACCATTGTTCCCTATTTGACACATTTTGTGAATTTTAACCAACTCTGGGGATGGTTAACCAACACACATAAATTGAGTTTCACACAGTAAAATACAGCACCCGCTGTCCATTATAGTTGGTCTAACCACAACATCCTGTTCTCAATTTCCGTTTCTCGGATTTCATTTCCTGTGCATAGAAATAAAAAAAAAAGACAAAAAGAGTAAAATACCCAGTGCACAGATATAAATTAATGAAAGCTTCCTCGTATATGTTTGGTCTCCGGTTATTCTTCAAAAAAGTCTTATTAAATTAGTTTTAATGTGTTTCAATTAGATATAAAGTAAAGCCAACTTCTTTTTAACAATGATTTATTGTCTTTTGATGGCATTTCATTCGAACATTTTGTTTAGATTTTTTTCTGTTAATTGATAAGAGTTGCTTTTAAATGATACGGTTCCTAAAGTTGTATGTGAAAAGGCAAATGCACTATGCGTACTACTTGTCATTGTGATGAACTCTTTTTCGAAATTTATAATTTAGCCACACTTTCAAATTGTACTCTAATTTTATCTGATTCCATTTCTGTTGTCACTTTTCATCAGACGTTATTTGTTTTTTTTGTTTGTAGCTTATCTTGGCATACACTTAACTTATTTACGTGATTTTCATAATAATTTTTTGTCATAAAATTCAGTTCATTGAACGAAAGTTATAGTGAAATGTAAGCCTATACATGAAAGTGTAAGCTTTCGTTAAGATGACCTACTTTTTGATTTTAAACAAAATTTAAAACCCAAAACTGTCTTGAATTTAAAATTCTAAGGTCGAATGCAAATGAAGTGAGCTCACTTGTTGGCTTCTTTTTTTAATAACAACTACTTTCATGAGATCGAAAATTAATATCACTTAGCTTATTTGAAAACACGTACATCAAACGTACAGTCAAATTTATGTATATATGTTACAGAACTCCATTACAAGAGAAGCATTTTATTCTGTACATTGCATTCTTGCATATTTATAGCTCATAAAATGGAAAAGGAAGAAGTGTCCTTTTCATGTTTTCATGTTGTTGGAACGTTCCTTTATTCCGCAACCGGAATTTTTTCAACTTTATTTTTTGGCTTCAATAGTGTGACCATTCCACTATAATTTAATATTAGGCTATTGATTATGTCTTATAATAAGGAACTAAGACGTTCATGGGATTTTATTGTAAAAATCATCAAAGGGGTAATTGAAGATAAGAAAACCGCAGAGTGCTATTAAATTGGAGGGTGCATTTTGGAGAGGGGGGTGCAGAAGCACCCTTTTTGTTTTTTTGCATATAACTCGAAAACGAAGCAAAATTTCGAGATAATTCTTAAATTCTTTTTTGTAGAAAATAAAATTTACCATCAAAATGGATTTTTGAAAAAAAAATTAAAAAATTTTTAGTTAGCTAAATTTTAAAAAGATAATTGCAAAAAAATGTGAAAAATCACATTTTTTGTTTTTTTTTTACGTATTTGCTTATAACTTTCTTACCAACAGAGATAGGTATAGGCATTGCTTCATATAAAAGAAAGATAATTAAATTTCCTTTAAAATAAATTAAAAAAAAAACAGTTTGGATAAAAATCGACCGAGAAATAGTCATTCAAACTAGGCTGATTTTAAGTTTTTAAAGCTTTATGAATGGCATTTTTGGCTATTTTTATGGACTTGTTAGATTATACGCTCAAACTGGGTGTATTAGGGAGCCATGACCAGTTAAGTCTAATATACAAATCAAATTCCAAATGATTCACAGTTTTAGGGTTGCCATATAATTTTTTCAAAATTTAAAATAATTGTCAAAATCAACACACTTGCTTTTACAAAGTCGGGTTTTGAACATATATTAGCTTTCTACCTTCTCGAACATGAAAACAAAATAGTTCCAGACAAGTTTTACGGTTGAAAGTCCTTGCCAGACGAGCTGAACATTTTCAAAGTAGGTATTATAAGAAATTACTTTTTTTTTTCAAATAACTGTCAAACCTTGTTTTACAAAGCCGGGTTTTCAATATATGTATGTTAGCTAATGTCTCCTTAAATAGAGACAAAATAGTGCCAGACGAGTTAGGTATTCTAAAATAAAAGAAAGTTATTTCTTTAATACCTACTTAGAAAATGTTGAGCTGGTCTGGCAAGGACCTTCAAACGTAAAATTGGTCTTACAGTATTTTTTTTCATGTTAGAGAAGATATACGCTAACATGTGCTCAAAATCCGGCTTTGTAAAGGCAAGTGTGTTGATTTTGACAATTATTTTAAATTTTGAAAAAAATAGATGGCGACCCTAAAACTGTGAAACATTTGAAATTTGATTTGTATATTAGACTTAACTGGTCATGGCTCACTAATACACCCAGTTTGAGCGTATAATCTAACAAGTCCATAAAAATAGCCAAAAATGCCATTCATAAAGCTTTAAAAACTTAAAATCAGCCTAGTTTGAATGACTATTTCTCGGTCGATTTTTATCCAAACTATTTTTTTTAAATTTATTTTAAAGAAAATTTAATTATCTTTCTTTTATATGAAACAATGCCTATACCTATCTCTGTTGGTAAGAAAGTTATAAGCAAATACGTAAAAAAAAAAACAAAAAATGCGATTTTTCACATTTTTTGGCAATTATCTTTTAAAAATTTAGCTAACTAAAAATTTTTTAAATTTTTTTTCAAAAATCCGTTTTGATGGTAAATTTTATTTTCTACAAAAAAGGATTTGAGAATTATCTCGAAATTTTGCCTCGTTTTCGAGTTATATGCAAAAAACCAAAAAGGGTGCTTTTGCACCCCCTCTCCAAAATGCACCCTCCAATTTAATAGCACTCCGCGGTTTTCTCATCTTCAATGACCCCTGTGATGATTTTTACAGTAAAATTCCATGAACGTCTTACTTCCTTATTGTCCTGTTTTTTAGGACATAATCAATAGCCTATATTGTAGGAAGTAACAGGTATGCCAAATTCGTTTAGTTTTTTTTTTTTTTTTTTTTAATGTATTGAAGATTCAGGTAATGAGCCAGTGCCAGAGAAGAAAAATTGGAATTACAGTGTTATGTAATTCTTATCGTGATTAAGGGCCTGTTTTTCAGATCAGCGAGATCATCTTTAGTGTTGGGGTTAAACCTGGGCTTAGGTACTCCAGAGAGATTTTTTTTAAATTTGTATCCTAAGTTAGCTCCAAGTTAACTTATTTCATCTGGTGAGCTAACTCCGAGATTTAACTGAGGGCAGTATCCGTTTTGGTACCATCTCTATTTCTATAGAGAAATTTATTGAAATCTTTGGAAATTGCAATTTTGGTAGTGGAGCCACGTCATATCTTGATTTTGATAGTGAAAGGTATGATATCCATACAGTCCCACATTGCTTTCGAAAGATTTTTGACAACTGAATGGTAAACTTATTCGCCAACTGAAAAACTGCTTCTTAGTTAACTCAAGGTTAATTTACTTTTAGGATTAACTCACTTTGATTTAACTTAGAGTTAAATCTGCACTGAAAAACTGGCCCTTAGTAAAGATAAACGTTTTTTGTTTGCTTTGAAAATTAAATCCAAACTGCTGACACCTTTATTTTGTTAACAATCTTTCAAGAAAAATTTAGTTATCATTCAAATTAAAATAAATATATAGGTACTATGGTCACACAACTCTGAACCATTCATTGTTTTCTGTATGTGAATAAGGGTCCAGTCATAGAAAGACCCACCAGTAATGATGTCTTCTTTGGAAGACTCCAAACGAAGAGAGTATACAAATGCAGATGTGTGTTTAAACCTTTCTTTTTGTAAAGAAGTGGAACAATGGGGTCAAGGTTATTCTACGATATATAAATGCTATCCTGCATATAGTATGTAGATACTTATTTCAAAACAGACAGGAAATTCAAAAGAAACGAAAGAAATGCGTTCACAACTAATTTCTCCTAACGAGGTTAATCCGTTGGTTCATCAATTTGCATTAATGTCAGAGTGGTTGTCGGTTTGGTCCTCACTGATTTTGCATGCACTAAGGGGAGAGTATTGGTTTCATTCGCTAACAAAATAGGTTTTCAGATTTTAGCTAAAATTATAAAAAAAAAAAAAAAATCCATACATACGTATCGAAAGTTAAAGTTCAACAGCACCTCTCGTTTTCGTAAGTGGCTTTACAACTTTTTAGGAAACCAAGAAAAATTAAAATGTTATGAGTTATTTCATATGAAATCGTTCAATCAAAAATCCCAGCTCATCGTAGATAAGACTAGTGGGATTTAAATTTGTTGGGAGTTAGTACGCGCAACTAACAATTTTGCCCTTATAATCATCCAAAGAAGCTTCTCATAATCATTTCTTGCAATCATATAAGCATTATATAATAGTAAATAGAATTAAAAAGGCGCACTTTTTAAGCTCCTATTGGATCTTTATGGAGTAAATTCAGTTGCCCCGAAAAACACTTACTGGTCTCAATTTAGAGGTCTTATAGAAGAAGGTGGAAATATAAAAAAAAAATATTTCACAATTGATTTATATTTATATACATATTTTTATTTTATTTTATTTTATTTATTTGCTGATATTTTATTTGAAAGTTTTTATCTGAAATGCAATCTTAGAATTTATTAGATATTATATAAGTTATAAAAATTACACCGTTTTTGTGGGATCGATCCATGGTCCTCTTCGTACTGAAAGTCCACCACGCTAACCGCTCGGCCATGAAAGAATATATCTACGATGAAAAAAAAACTTATGCACTTTCTCCACACTGCTGGTTTGTGGCCTTACTAGAAGTGGTTTGTGTGTTTACTAGTATATCAGAAATAGTGTGTGGCTGCACTTAGTAAGTAACAGAAACTAACATAGAGAAGGTATAATAATTTTATAGGATGACTATAAAAGCGAAAGCTGCGTCAACATTTCATAAGATCAATATAGAGAAATTAAAGAACCATTGGTATATCGCTTCTATCAAGCTGATATAATTTGCACCAGAAAATATTTAAGGAATCAGTAATGCTCCAATAAGGTATTTACTTCCAGTCAGAGGGGTAATAGGAGCGCTTCTTTCTTCCGAAGGCAAGTGGGGTTACCCATCACCCCACTACCTGAGAAAAGCCCTTATATCTATTGTTTCTGTACTTGTATTTTCCTGTAGATCGTTCTATTCTCTAATTATATTCTAGGCAGTAAGTTGCTTGTATTAACTTGTCGATATAAATTGTTATTTTGGTTTTATTAAATTATTAATTTAGTTGTGGGGTTATCAGTCACCTCCTTTGCCATTTACGTACACTTTATTTGTGCGTGATGCTTACTTTGAAGCTTGGTTCTTAGACCAAAATGACCTTGCCCTCGGATAATAAAAATTAAAATTACTTCCAAACAAGCTTTGAAGCAATTATTTATAGCTTGTTGGAACTACTGTTGTTAATAAAAAGACAAAACCAGATATTTTTGGTATAAAAGTTATAATTTATTCACTGCAAGCTAAAACACATCTACTTGTGGGAACGCAAAAAACTAGACAGACTAAAAACCAAGGAAGAGTTCGTTAATTCAAAAATAACATATGTTACAGCACGAGCGCCATCGTGTTTTTGAAACTTTAACTAAACTATTGCTACGGCGCATATACATTTTATAGTTTCAATATTAAGGCATATGCACATTTTATAATTTCAATAACTACAACTGGCAAAACACCATATGATGCTTGGACTGATTCCAAATTTTCCATGAAAATTTGGGCACACTTTATGGGGTATTCTTAATATGAACTAAGAGTACCCGGGAGATAAATCCTCGTCAGAATTTAAGAAGCAGGCATGATGAACACTGTATCCAAAAAACGATGCAAAAGAGTTTAAATTTCTTGGCTGAAATGTCAATTGCCCACATGCCCTAAAAATCGCAAAGATTTTTGCCTTTGCAAATATAATGTAAAAAATTATGAACTTAGATTTAAAAATACTTAAAAAAAAAAAACTTTTCTAAATGAGAACTTTTTTCACTTTAAGGGTTTGTTTCACAATGTCTGAGTAAAGTTCTGATTTGTTATTCGACAATTAAATTATCCGCAAATTAAATCCTCCCATTAACGAACTTTGCGTTTCACAATGATCGAAGTATTAAAATTTTTTGTCAATTAGCTATTCGTAAGTTATTCCAGTTTTCCAGACAAAATTATGTTTGACAGAATAAAAATATTCAAAAATAATTAATTATCATCAAATTAATGCTGAGAACTCGCAAAAGATTTTTGGGGGAAACCAGCTGAAGGTTATTTTAAAAACCAATACCTACGTCTGCCTGCCCCTGCACCCAATAAGAAGAATTTTCCTGAAAATTTAATACATAAATGAGGGTTACCGCTTAAAATTCATCAAACATTGACGCCCATGACGGAAGCTTAAGTGGGTCAAGACCACTAACAAACGTCCCCGAAAATGTATTATTTTGGTGTTTTAAGATATTTGGCTAATTACTTACAATATATCCTAAACGACAGGTCTTAACTGATAGAGTCAGAGTTGTGTATATGTACATATGTACATAGATATGCATACGAAAGACGTTAAAGTAGCCCTCAAACCACCGCGAGTTGCTTTGGCAGTTACATAAGTAGAACTCAAAGTCTTTTTGTTCGTAGGTACTCAAAAGTCTAAATTTGAGGTACATAAAGGAAAAAGAAAAGCACGAAAATATTGTATTTAGTTTCCATTTGTATCCGATCGTGAATATCCCTCATAATTTAATTCTAAAATTGGATCAAACCATGCAAACATTTATCAAATTCGTCCTCTTAAGCTGTATTTAGACCTTCGGTTTAATAATATCCGTGTACGATGTTCATTGTTCGTACGCTGAACAACGAAGGTGCAAATGATAACACCGAACACGAACAACGAAGAAATTTCAAGCCCTTTTTGAATTCTTGATGAAGTTTGTATCACGTTTACCGAATAAGGAGCGAAAGTCTAAATACAGCTTTGTTTCAAATACATTCAATAACAGTGCAACCATTACACTTATCTGTTTTGACGGTAGCACTTACAGGGGGTCAATTCTCGATCTGTGAAACTGTGAAATGAAAACAAAGTTATCATTTCAGTTTTCACAGCGTTTTATCATTTTATCACTTCACAAACACGCGCAAGCCGATTCCCGAACTCGTTATGAAAAGCAGCTGTCAAAGTGAGTACTAAAAAGTACTAACATGAAAAATGCTACCACTTGCTCATAGAAAAAGATGATTGTGACGTCACAGAAAGATCAAGATGGCGACTTGGGTATATCAAATGAGCACAATTTGTTCCTGTTTATCATTTTTCTTTTCACAGAATGAAATGATTGTGATAAACGAATTATCATATGAAAACATTTTGGCATTTGTTTTCATTTTTTCACACTTCGAGAATCGCATTTGGCGTGAAGGCGTTATCATATTTATCACTTCACAGTTTCACAGATCGAGAATTGACCCCCAGCTTTGAATGTTTGAATTGCCAGTTAAATTTGCAAATCAATACTTCATCTGATCATTAAAATACTCAGAACTTTAATTACTAGTTAGACGTATTCAGATATTGTTAAACTTAAATGAGATTGTTATTTGACGAATAAGTTCAAAGTAGCTTAATTGAAGCTTTAATCAGAGAATGCGAAACAAGCCCTAAATATTGTATTATTTACAACAAAAAGAGGTGGGTTGATGAACAACCCCAGTTGCTATTCACGTAGGTAAAAAAAGCCTTGCCTTCGGAAGGTTAAGAAACAAATAACACTATAGTGTCTGAAATGCGAAGCAATTTTGTTAGTACGAGGACCGTTTGACCACAATAAAGTTAGAATAAGATGCCATTGTATCCTTATAAGACGCGTAGTAATATTTATTCAATGGATATAGTAACATATTTTAAATAATCAGCACAGAAGTATTGTAAATTATATTTTCTAGTGGAATTTGGTTGAATAATTCGCTAACTATTAGCCATCAATAGTTCCCTCGAATTTTGAGGATGATGAAAGCTTGCAAAGTAAAATTATTGAAGAAGTGGTAATTTTTGTTTGTACAGGATACGATATCTTTTTACTCTATTGTCTGTGATTGGACTCTTCAATTTAAGCCTAAGATAGAGCTAAAACAATGTGGTGTAACACGTTTTATTCTGAATTTAGATTGTTGAAAGTTTGGCTTCTCTCCATACTTCTTATAACGTGTCATGTTGATTCCCATAAAAAAGGACATTCTTTCCTACTTTTCATGAAAACTATACATAAGCTTTTTCCTGGTGCGTTATGTGATGGTTAATATAAAGTGCCAGAAAAAAATCGTGTTGAGTGCACCCAACAGTTTCATACAAACTCTGACTAAAGGCTTCAATAATAAGGGTATTCCACAATGTAAAACATTAGATAAATTTAGGTACTATTCGGTTAAATTTATCATTAGTTAAATGAAATGTAAAATTTTGTATAAGAAATGATTTTAAAACTATTCAAGGAATTTGCTGCGGAAAATTAACCAAACTTGTTTGGTAACATTAACCAAATGTATTGTGATTTTTTGAATAAGACGTGTTCAGAAATATAATGTATCAAATATCTCAGAGAACTAAAAAAACTGTGCCCGTGTTTTGTAACTACAGCATTGAGTTTGATTAACGATTAGGAAAACTACTTTTCGTAAATTATTACCGCTGACATTACTTTGTAGTCAAAATCTCGAGCTTAGCAAAAGTACGACTGATTCAGCTGCGATCGAAAAAAAAAACAACAAAGCTTCATCAACATCATTAAATGGAATTCAACATTCAACAATTGATGAGATGTGAGGTGAAATAAAAGGTGTTCTTATGGAGGCTGGATCCGAAACTGTACCCAAGCGGACGACACCAATCGTCCTGAAATGGATGTAGATGGCAATTTTTTGGTAACAGTTGAGGAACTGGCACGCAGATGGAAGGACCATTTGTGTGTCTTGTTAAAAGAGGATTCCGTTGAGCAGAGTGCTGGAGTGCCCCGCCTTAATGAGATGTGCAGATCCTATAGGAGTATTAACAGCGAACCCCCTTCTGTATCGGAAATTCAAACATCAATCAATCTCCTCAAAACCAACAAGGCATCTGGACTTTACGGAATACTAGCTGAATTCCTGGGAGCCCATCCCGTAACAGCGGCTAGTACATCCGTTGATACAAATCATTTGGGGAAATGAAAGCTATCCCAAGGACTGGAAGGATGATGTGATTGTTAAGCTGTCAAAGAAAGGTGACCTTGAGAAATTGCAAAAATTGGCGTAGTATCAACGTTTTTTCAGTTTTCCCAAGACTATTGGCAACCATCATTCTCGAGCGGATAAAGGATAAGATCGAGTCTACACTTAGCGGCATCAAGCTGGTTTCGATCGTGTGCCGACCATACCAACACCCTATGTTGTATATGGAGATCGTTGCTTGATAGAAGAACTCTCCCAAAAATTGTTGCCATTATTGGGGAGTCCTACAACAGCGCAAGGTGTTTTGTTTTATACAAATGGGCAGCTATCCGACTTCTTCGTAGTGCAACAATGTGTGAGGCAAGGGGATGTTCTATCACCAATTGTCTTCCTGCTGGTCATGGACGATGTATTGATAGCCACCAGTGTTGATACAGCTGAGTGACAGGGCATTCAATGGAGATCGTTTGAAAGGTTCAGTCATTTAGACTATATGCCGGTGACATAATGCCTACTGGCAAATAACATCAGTGAACTAATCTGAATGAAGGGAGAGTCGAGTGGTCTAAGAATAAACAGTTAAAAGACAAAACTAATGCTCACAGGCCGCTCCACACATCAGCTTATTATTCTACAAGAGACGCCAGTCAGTGGAAGCAGGCACACAGTTTGCCTACTTTAGCTGTATTTTTCCTGCTATCGGTGCTACGGATCTGGACGTTAAAAGTAGAATTAATTAAGCTCGTACTGCTCTCAGCACCCTATCCCCAATTTGGAAATCCAGTCAGATCTCCTTACGCACTAAGTTGAGATTCTTCGAATCCAATGTCAAATCCGTGCTGTTATATGCTTGCGAAACATGAAAAGTCACGTCTACCATTTCGAAGAAATTGCAAGCTTTTGTTAATCGCTGTCTACGCCACATCCTAAAGATTTGCTGGCCAAAAATGATATCAAACGATGAATTTTGGCGCAGGACAAGTCAATAGCGGCTGGACGTCGACATAGGAAAGCGTTAAAGGCAATGGGTGCAGGTAACTATAGGTCCTCGGGAACTTAGTGCACCGAGGGACTTAGTTCTCATTAAATGGGAACTAAATCCACTTTAACGAAGTGGACTTAGTTCCCAGGCAAGGTGAGAAAGTAGTCCACTTCTATATGAGAACTTAGTACACATTTTGAAAATAAAGAGGGAACAAACTTTCAACGATAAAAATTACAAAAATGCAAAATTGCGCGAAAACTTTGCATTCACCCAGCCTCGTACCTATCCTTAATCCTATAGTGTTCCCAAGCAGGGGGATTGCATACCTCACTGTATATTCGCCGTAATGCTGGATGCAAGCACTGTTTTTATGTAAGACAACGCATTACGGAGATTTGGGATTTGGGGTAGGTGCGAGCCCGGGTGTATGCAAAGTTTATTTTGCATTTAAGGAATCTGGATTTAGGTAAAGTCATTTTGAGCTTATCCTATATCCAACAATTGTTAAAAGTATTTCTATTTTACTTATAAGATTGATTTTTTACTTGAAAGTGGGAATTAAATCCACATTTAAAGGGAAGTAAAACCACTCAGTTTTTGAGGAAATTAGTTCCCACTTTCTATGATAACTAAGTCCACTTTCTTTAAAGAAGATTTAGTTCCTATTTAATGAGAACTAAGTCCCTTGGTGGACTTAGTTTCCGGGGACTTAGTTCACTGTACCATGGCAATGGATTGGTCAAACACTGAGGAAACCAAACGCTGAATTTGCAAAGCAGTCCCTTGAGTGGAATTTTTAGGGTGCACCGCGGGTTGAAAGACCAAGAACAACATGGAAATCAACTTTATCAGCAGAAACAGAATCCCAGAGAAAGTCGTGGCCACAGCTAAAATAACTTGCTGCAGACCGTGAAGGATAGTTCTAGCCTTAGTGATTATATAATCGTGCAAATAACCGAAAGAGAGTGCATGGAAATAGTATTTTTTTATTGCAATGAAATATATAAAATAAGCGTTGCGTTTACTTTGAAGTATGTGCGTGTATTCGCATTAAAAGCTGTATGTTGAAGGTATTTCTTGCAATTTAAGATTTGTGCGACAGATAACCGCAGTAAGTTCCGAGAACCAAGTTTGACTGTGTGCGAACTATAGCCAAAAAATAAAATTGCTCGAACATGTTGTTTCAGTTTAAAGTTTATATAAAAAAATACAAAAACCATATTGAACATTCCAAAATAAGGAAATTGGCAACACATTTTTTGAATGCGTTACACCTACTGCTACTACTATGTTTGTTTAAGAAACAAAATTCAACCTAAATTTTGACTGAACCCGTTTTTCATGCCGCACCTGAACCAAATTCAGTGTACGTCCTTGAAAGGAATAGAAATCAATTGCAAAGAAAAACTTAATTAAATTTTACAAGGACGATATGCGTCATAAATGGAACGTGAGGCTGATTAATTTCAAAAACAACTACCTTAGCCATCGTCTAATAAATTTTAGTCAACAAGTACGTACGACCTAAAGGGTATTTTATTTTCGTTGCATACAAATTGGTAACATTAATGCGCGTTCTAGTTAACTGATGTGAGTTGAAAACAAAATAAGAACACTGACGACGCTAAGCAATTATATAATGTAGATGTTAGCTGCTGTTATTTTACCTACCTTCTCGCATTTGCTTTAGCGAAAATAATTTTATGATTTCATACTTGATTAGCATAGCTGAGGCTCCATGACGATTTATAATCTACTCTTTTTGAATAATGCTATTATAGCTACTTATCAAGTGAAGCGGATGCGTGAAGACATAACACTTTTGAAATTAGTATAAATTGCTTGTAAACTATTTTGCAGTCTTTAAACAACATAATTTAGAATAAATGCTTTAATAAGTTGCTTGGGAAAATGATATTATTTTATAGACTTGAACTTATTATATAACCAAAATGGAGCGTGGCATATAAACAATGTAGGTAGGTGGTACTGTTATGTAATTTATTTTATTTGAAGAAAATAGGTACTTACCACAGAATGGTATTCCTTCAGGCAACCATGTTCCCTTATCACATACTCTACGTGCCGGTCCAAGAAGTTCAAAACCTCTTTCACAAGAATACGATGCAACCGTGGAGTGAGTTAAATTTGCATTTGAAAACACAACCGTACTGTGAGCTGGTGAGCCTGGAAAACTGCAAACTGTCGAGACATCTAGAATTAAACAAACATAAACATGATTTTATTAAAACAATTATTAAATTTTATTGTTAAAAGTTAAACATATCTAATACGATAGAGTTAACATTAATAAAATAAAGTCATTGTTGCTATTAGTTGTAAATGTTTTTGTTTTCTTCAGAATTTACTTATATTACCTTAAAGTGATTACCGTCAGATACTGGTCTCAACGAAATGGACTTGACTTCCAAAACTAATAAGGAAAGGACGAGCGTTGAACAAAATACAAAAATAGAAACATTTTTATTATATTCTGTTTGAAATAAGGGATGTATAATTCGGTCGAAATCTTGGACAAGCCTATCAGAAGGATAGTTTGCGGTGGATTAATTCAAATTAATGTCAGCAAACAGTCTGGACGACAGAGACCTGACATGAGCTACGCTAGTACCTTGTGACATAATTATTAGTGCGTTGGAATGTCATACCGAAGGTCTGTGTTCGATTCCCAGCTGCTGCCACCTTAAAACAGAAATGTTTTTTTCTGAGGTACTACCTCTTGCGAAGAACTGATAATTCCTCCAAGAATATACTTGTCATGAATAAGTGCTTCTCATATAGCCGTTTGGACTCGGCAAAAAACTGTAAGTCCCCTCCATTCCTGCCAACAACTTGCATAGGGCTGGCCACGATACCAAACCAAAAAAGACTTTTATTGGTATCGTCTTGGTATCGTTTAAATTGAAGAATGTCGGTTTCGTCTCGGTATCGGTCTCGTATTACTAAGTCTCGTCTTGGTATCGTATGACTATGTTTGGTATCGGTATTGGTCTCTCTTACAAGCCGTTTAAGAAAATTATGAAAATTACATCCCAATCGTATAAGCAGTTCCCGAGAAACCAAGATATAATTAAAAATAGGCGTGGCAGTGAGTGCATTTTACTAAAATCGCTTCCTTAGCCTTCCTCTAGCTAAAAATAAGTAACTTTGAGATTATCATGCAAATCGTTACAGCCGTTTTCGAGACACCAAGAACAGTAATACTAATATTCAAAAATCCATTCCACCTGCCGATACCAAACAATACAACCGAGAGTCTCGGTAAATTTCGGTACTTAAGGTTCGGTATGGTCTCGGTATCGTTTTGAGTGTTTTGAAGCTTGTTTGGTTTTGGTATGGTTTCGGTTTCCGATACCTATACGAAACGATACCGAAACTTTTCTAGTATCGTGGCCAGCCCTAATACATGCACACAGGAATGGTTGAGAGTTGTAAGCCACTAGGCCTTGGTTCTCCCCGAGCTGTTGCACATAATCTACGCTAAAGGCATACTTTGCGATGAGGTCAGTAACGATTTACAGTAGGTACTTGCCAAAGTACTGCCAAAATACGCTGGCAAATGTACCCTTAACAGGCCAACGGCAGCGTTCATATCCCCAGAGAGGATGACTGGAATTGGATTATCTGGCCTGTTGTGCTAAGGCTTATTCATTTTATTTTAATCATTTCATTTATGAGAGAGACACAACAGTTGTCTGAGCGTATTTACTTAGAACGTAAGAGCCGTTTACATGCCAGGTCCAACTTAAAAACCTGAATCTGCCCTACGCGGTATAAAGCAGACGCACATTACCGCAATCCAGGAGATACAATAAATAGGATCAGGTCTGACAAAAAGAAAAGATTGCGACAAATTACAGCTGTGGTGAAAGACTGATGGACATAATGTTAGGATGCGGACTCGTCATGGAAAATTGGTTAAGAGGCAAAATTTTCGCCTTTCCGCCGATACGTGCCGAGACCAAAGCCACTTTCCAAAATACAAGCCTAATACCTGTGTGCAAAGGCCCCTGGCAATGGAGTTTAAAGTTCTTAAAAGGATTACTTTTATCACCTCCTGCACAGAACTTACGGAACTTGCCCTGAGTATGATGTAAGAAATTTGCCTGGGGACCTCAATGCTCAAATTGGAGTAGAAGACACCTTCTGCATATAAGTTGGCAGGCACACCCTCCAGAAAGAGACAAATAGATTTTTCAGAAGCTTGTAATACGGTAATTAGTAGCACTAGGTTTCCACGGCTGAGAATCCAAAAAGCAACCTGGCGTTCTCTAAATGGTCGATACGCATACGCTAATCAAATTGACAATGTGCTAATCAACAGAAGACACGCCTCTAATATCTTAGACGTGCGTACTTTTCGAGGGGTAAAGGTCAATTATGAGCATTTCCTTGTTTCGGCAAGGTTAAGTTAAGAGAGTTCAACCGAAACAACAATAAGCTACCAACTACCCCCTAAAAAGAACTCTTGGTATGATGATGAATGCGTACCAACTGGAAAATGTGACAGAAGATGCACATGTGAATATGCAGCAGCGGAAAACAATAGCAGCGAGAGAGGAGTATCAAGCTAGGAGCAGAAAGGAGAAGAGGTTATACGCAGCCCCCCAGCGTAAGGAGATCAAAGAGTCTCGCAATCGAAACAAAACCCGGCCAAGCAACTTGTTGCTGGCTTGAAACTAAAACCCAGGCTCTTCGAAACAGCGAGAGTAACCTAGTCACCGAAGCACAGGGAATTGAAGATATATTCCAGCAACTGCTGAATGGCCATCAGGAAGAGTAAGAAAGAGAACAAAAAGAGAACCAACCATCAGTCAATGAACACCTTGTTCCACCACACCAGTTTAAAAGAAATAGACTTTGCTACAAGGAAGCTCAAGAACAACAAGGGTGCCGGATTTGATGGTTTACCAGTGAAGCTATTCAAGGACGTATAGGAGATGTGTTAAAAAGATGCATAAACTTATCAACCAAGTTTGGGTGGAAGGAAGCATGCCCGATGACTGGTCTATCAGCTCCATATGTCGCATCAACGTTAAAGGTGATCCCATATCCTGCAAGCATATCCCTAATAAACGTCTCACACGAAATCCTATCTTTGAATGTCTAAAGCCATTCTGCATACACTATAAGCTGCAAGGAGCAGTGTTGCTTCTGGCTAGGCAGATCAACCATTGCCCAAATAATCACTCTCATTCAAATCCCTGAAAAACCATGCTTCATCATATATTCAAATTACTTCAAGGCCACATATGTGGCATTATCGTCCGGATCTCTATTTGGCGATAGCTGAACTAGAGATCGTAGGAAAACTGATCCAGTTGTGTCATGTGACATTGGAAAATAAGCGATGCAATGTGCAACTAGGAAAAAGCTCTTCCAAACTATTTCAAACACACACAGGCAGGGTCTCGGCAAGGAGATGCATGTGATTTTCTTCAACCTCGTTCTAGAGCCAAGAGGGCGTTGGGCAGGCGTTAACACCGAAGACACTATCTAGGGTATCATATCCACAACATCGACCGCTCCCAACACGCTGTTATAGAGTCTTTCATGGCAATTTAAGAACAGGTCTTCAATTTAACAATGACAAGGCCAAACACACAAACAAATGAAGATCTATCAATTGGCTAGGAAAAAACGTCACTGTTTATAGCAACAACCTTGAAGTGGTGAAAGAGTTCATCTAATTCTGAGTAAATATTAATCCCACGAAAGACATCTTAGTGGAGATCCGAAGAAGAATTACCCCAGCAAGTGGGTGCTACTTTGGTTTGGTGCAATAAATGCGTTCAAAACTACTCACACGTAAGACGAAGTGCGGATGCCTGAAGACTTGGCCGAGATATAGATAACTGGAAGCAGTGTGCTTAGGATCATACAGGATAGACGGCTGCAACTGTTCATGAATTGGATGCTGGATAGAAGTAATAATGATTTCCTAGAGAAATAAATCTAAGTTTTGTTTAAGATTGTCTTGAAAAGTTACGTGCTATATGACCGAACTGACGTGTCAAATGTCTGCTAATTGATTCCCAGCTTCAGGGACCTAAAAACATTTATTTTTTTGTCAATTCATTGGAGGAATTGATAGAAGCAATTCCTCCAATTTTTGGTATAGATATCTCTTGTCATTAAAAAGTGCTTCTTATTTAAGCAATTGTAGGTGACTAGCACTAGGCCCTGGTATTCAAAGCGCTGCTATTGGGCCACCAAAGAATTTTTGTATTCTACCTTAACAAACCATAAATACATAAATGTAGAAATGAAATTGAAATACATTTTTGTTATGGATTCCTGGAACTGCTGCCAAACCTTATAGAAACAAATTAATCTGTATGTAAACGACAACTTTATTTGTTTTCCGCCACACAACATCAGTCCTTACGTTCATAAATAAATTCAAGACAAACCCGTCTATTTAACAACATGGAACAAAAAGCAATAAATCGTATCTTTCAAGTTATTATTCCTTCAGATCTAATTACGATAAGACATTCATAAGCGTATACCTTCCTACCATCATGTGACGAGGTCGCATCATCACATTGACAGGAAGGTATTTTTAAGAGGATTGCCATTGCCTACTAGAACATTATTAAGTCGATGATTAGTCAAATAACAAGGCATCCAACGGGCTTTCAATTCTTTATGCAATATAAAAGCCTCCCATCAATCTACCTCTACCCCCCGCCATACATCTTTGACAAAAGCCTGCACTTCAGGTTCGAAAGAATCACTTGCATGAGCTATAAAAGATGGAAGTGCATTCTTACGTGTATGTTCATATAATGGACGCTGATTTACAATGCAAGATTTGAAATCGCTAGAAGCACTTGCGGACTTGCGGTGCCTGCGCCAATCCGTTGAGCACACATAGATTGCTAGTCGGAATAGCTATAGTGTTGAGTTGTTAGTGAATTGTTGGACATATAAAAACAGATCACACAGTCAGTATTGGTAAGGTAGGTGTATCTATGTTTGTAGGTATGGACTGGACGTATCCATCGGTGGCTGGCTATATAGCTTTCTGGGCTTGCTGATGGTGCTGGTGCTGGTGAATGGTGATCCTCTCTAGCAGACAAGGCGATAGACCGTTTGAATAAACTTGCTTGAACCGCATGCCAAGTGGTCGTTTGTGCCGATACAACAAAAAGATAGTTATTGTTATACAACCGACAATTTCATAACGGTCAAATGAAAATAGAAATTATATAGCCACTTTGTTGTTGTTTTTGTTTTTGCTGTTGGTGGTGGTGTTGTTGTTGTTTGTGCTTAAGGTTTGATATCCCATTAAAGGAGACCACACTGTTTCCTGGTATGACAGCTTTCAAACCTGCCAGGCCGGGTGGGGATGGATCCTCCTGCTTAATATTACCATCAGAAGAGGTGTTTTTTTTATCTACTGACAGTTAATAAAAATTTAATTCGAGAAGCTAACCAGTATTACAAAATAATTGGGTGTGTACACATAATAGCCTACTAAGCTCTTGTCTTACTAAGCTACAGCTTACAAAGGTCGAATGGCTTAATGTCAGTTAACTGCTAACTGTTTTACAAACACAGGATTTCTTTTAAATTATTTTAGACTTCAAATTGCTTTAAACATTGACATGCCAAATCATAGGAATGAAGAAATTAATCTCCAGAAAATTCAATCAATTTCACTGTTACTTAACAACAATTTAAAAATTATTTTGAATACACCTCAATATTTTGAGGTTGGCCTGATTACAAGGGCGACCACCATTAAAGGGGACAGTCAAATATTAAGTAATAAACAATTTAAAATTGAGAACTCAACCTACGTCCCTTATTACTGCACAATAGGTAGATCGTGGATACCTTCTTCTTTGTAAAATCAAATTGTTTTTCATAAATTATTGCAAATTAATTTCTTTCATTACATCATCAAGAATTGAAATTGTTTTGTTTTTATTGATGCAAAAAAAAAACTGACGTGATGATGGAGCAAGTCAGAGATTGTTGAGAGCGTCAACAATATTCCCATAAAGCTGCGTGAAATTTTGTCTCACTGATGCTACACATAGAAAATTAAGCCAGCAAAAAATTTATGGAAAAAACACCCAAAATCTTCATACAATATTATGGCTTTTTTTCTAGGAAACGAAGCCCAAAAAACTTGGCATGGATTTCGAAATTTTGTTTGTATTTTGCCAAGAATTAAGTTCTGAGAGAATAATGAACAAATACCTTAGCTTTTTTTCGGAAAGAAAGAAATAAAATTAAACTTTTAAAGCCCTGTCAGAGGGTCAAGGAAAAAGCATTATAAATTTCCGAATACTTTTTCAGCTAAGTTTCCGAACTCAGTTAGGCCAGAAAAATCAGGTTTTCTGATCTTGTTTCTACTATGAGTTTCGAAATAAGACCATACATTTATTTTGTTTGCCTAAAAAATTTTCATTTAAGCTTCTTAGCTCTTGTTCCAAGTCCGAATTAATTTCTACGTTTTTTGGTGGTTTTTCTTATCTAATTTTGGGCACTTTTCAAAAATGCGTATACCAACATTTTTTGGGTACTTTTTTCTAAAACACTTTTTGTTTTAATTTTCTATGGAGTACTTCATTTCAGGGAACAAAAATTTGTCGCCATTAAAAATGGGCCCAAGAAAAACATGAAAAATGGCCCCAAAATGTATTTAAGAAAAGCCACAACAACAAGATAGAGTTTTTTTGAATTGGGGTGATTTTTCATGGTTTTGGGGGCTTTTTTATTACAATATACAGACCGGGGACAAAAGCAACACGTCATGAAAGTAACAGACCTGAATTAATGTGTTGGACCATTTCCTTGTATGCAAAGTTGAAAAGAACTTAACACTTCTCCTTCCAAGCCAATTGTTGTCGATCGGTCGTGAAATGGGCACATGCCACATAGCAAAGTAAGAAAAAGTCCATAATTTAAAATTTGTTAAGCCGACGGTTTTTTAAGTAAATATAGGTGTGGTGACCTGTCGCTTCGAAGAATATCCGTCGACAGGAGCGGACGTGTCTCAACCAGTCTTAGGATATCCGCTGGACTGAACGGATGTGTCCAGGCCAGTCTAGGAGTGCCTGTCTACCTGAACGGACGTGTCGCTATCAGTCTGTCGTAGGACAGCCGTCTGATTGGGCGGACGCAGATGGATGAACCCCAGGCTACTACATTGGCGACGAGGATGGGATGTCCTATGACAAAGATAATCAAAGCAAAATACAACAAAGTGAAGTGAAGTTAAATAAAATAAAATATAATAAAGTGAAAGTTAAATAAAATAAAATAAAAACAAATGATATGAAGTAAAGTGATGTGAAATGACAAAGCAAAATAAAACGAAGTGAAATAGAATATGTAAATAAAATAAAATAAACTAAAAAAAAAAAAGAAAGTAAAGTGAAATAAAATAAATAAATTTAAATAAAGTTTAGTGAAATAAAACCAAATAAAATAAATTAAATTAAAGTGTGTAAAAAAAAAAAAGAAAGAGAGGCGCATTAAACTGTGCAGACAAGAAAAAGTACGCATTAAATTGTGTAGAAAGAAAAAGAAAGAGAGGCGCATTAAATTGTGCAGACAAGAAAAAGAAAAAGTACGCATTAAATTGTGTAGAAAGAAAAAGAAAGAGAGGCGCATTAAATTGTGCAGACAAGAAAAAGAAAAAGTACGCATTAAATTGTGTAGAAAGAAAAAGAAAGAAAAAGGAATATACAACAGAAACATACATTCTAAAATAAATAAAAAAAAAAAAAAAAAAAAAAAAAAAAAAGAAAGTGAAGGAAATGGAATTGTTAAAATAAAATAAAATAAATAAAAAAAAAAAAGAAAGTAAAGTGAAATAGAATAAATAAAATGAAATAAATAAAATAAAATAAATAAAAAAAAAAAAGAAAGTAAAGTGAAGTGAAGTGAAATAAACAAATAAAATAAAATAAATAAAAAAAAAAAAAAGAAAGTAAAGTGAAGTGAAGTGAAATAAACAAATAAAATAAAATAAATAAAAAAAAAGAAAGTGAAGTGAAGTGAAGTGAAATAGAGCAAATAAAATAAAATAAATAAAAAAAAAAAGAAAGTGAAGGAAATGGAATTGTTAAAATAAAATAAAATAAATAAAAAAAAAAAGAAAGTAAAGTGAAATAAAATAAATAAATTTAAATAAAGTTTAGTGAAATAAAACCAAATAAAATAAATTAAATTAAAGTGTGTAGAAAGAAAAAGAAAGAGAGGCGCATTAAATTGTGCAGACAAGAGAAAGAAAAAGTACGCATTAAATTGTGTAGAAAGAAAAAGAAAGAGAGGCGCATTAAATTGTGCAGACAAGAAAAGAAAAAGTACGCATTAAATTGTGTAGAAAGAAAAAGAAAGAGAGGCGCATTAAACTGTGCAGACAAGAAAAAGTACGCATTAAATTGTGTAGAAAGAAAAAGAAAGAGAGGCGCATTAAATTGTGCAGACAAGAAAAAGAAAAAGTACGCATTAAATTGTGTAGAAAGAAAAAGAAAGAGAGGCGCATTAAATTGTGCAGACAAGAAAAAGAAAAAGTACGCATTAAATTGTGTAGAAAGAAAAAGAAAGAAAAAGGAATATACAACAGAAACATACATTCTTAAATAAATAAATTTAAAAAAAAAAAAAAGAAAAAATTTGGAAAAAAGGGAAGGGATGTGGTGACCTGTCGCTTCGAAGAATATCCGTCGACAGGAGCGGACGTGTCTCAACCAGTCTTAGGATATCCGCTGGACTGAACGGATGTGTCCAGGCCAGTCTAGGAGTGCCTGTCTACCTGAACGGACGTGTCGCTATCAGTCTGTCGTAGGACAGCCGTCTGATTGGGCGGACGCAGATGGATGAACCCCAGGCTACTACATTGGCGACGAGGATGGGATGTCCTATGACAAAGATAATCAAAGCAAAATACAACAAAGTGAAGTGAAGTTAAATAAAATAAAATATAATAAAGTGAAAGTTAAATAAAATAAAATAAAAACAAATGATATGAAGTAAAGTGATGTGAAATGACAAAGCAAAATAAAACGAAGTGAAATAGAATATGTAAATAAAATAAAATAAACTAAAAAAAAAAAGAAAGTAAAGTGAAATAAAATAAATAAATTTAAATAAAGTTTAGTGAAATAAAACCAAATAAAATAAATTAAATTAAAGTGTGTAAAAAAAAAAAAGAAAGAGAGGCGCATTAAACTGTGCAGACAAGAAAAAGTACGCATTAAATTGTGTAGAAAGAAAAAGAAAGAGAGGCGCATTAAATTGTGAAGACAAGAAAAAGAAAAAGTACGCATTAAATTGTGTAGAAAGAAAAAGAAAGAGAGGCGCATTAAATTGTGCAGACAAGAAAAAGAAAAAGTACGCATTAAATTGTGTAGAAAGAAAAAGAAAGAAAAAGGAATATACAACAGAAACATACATTCTAAAATAAATAAAAAAAAAAAAAAAAAAAAAAAAAAAAAAAAAGAAAGTGAAGGAAATGGAATTGTTAAAATAAAATAAAATAAATAAAAAAAAAAAAGAAAGTAAAGTGAAATAGAATAAATAAAATGAAATAAATAAAATAAAATAAATAAAAAAAAAAAAGAAAGTAAAGTGAAGTGAAGTGAAATAAACAAATAAAATAAAATAAATAAAAAAAAAAAAAAGAAAGTAAAGTGAAGTGAAGTGAAATAAACAAATAAAATAAAATAAATAAAAAAAAAGAAAGTGAAGTGAAGTGAAGTGAAATAGAGCAAATAAAATAAAATAAATAAAAAAAAAAAGAAAGTGAAGGAAATGGAATTGTTAAAATAAAATAAAATAAATAAAAAAAAAAAAGAAAGTAAAGTGAAATAAAATAAATAAATTTAAATAAAGTTTAGTGAAATAAAACCAAATAAAATAAATTAAATTAAAGTGTGTAGAAAGAAAAAGAAAGAGAGGCGCATTAAATTGTGCAGACAAGAGAAAGAAAAAGTACGCATTAAATTGTGTAGAAAGAAAAAGAAAGAGAGGCGCATTAAATTGTGCAGACAAGAAAAGAAAAAGTACGCATTAAATTGTGTAGAAAGAAAAAGAAAGAGAGGCGCATTAAACTGTGCAGACAAGAAAAAGTACGCATTAAATTGTGTAGAAAGAAAAAGAAAGAGAGGCGCATTAAATTGTGCAGACAAGAAAAAGAAAAAGTACGCATTAAATTGTGTAGAAAGAAAAAGAAAGAGAGGCGCATTAAATTGTGCAGACAAGAAAAAGAAAAAGTACGCATTAAATTGTGTAGAAAGAAAAAGAAAGAAAAAGGAATATACAACAGAAACATACATTCTTAAATAAATAAATTTAAAAAAAAAAAAAAGAAAAAATTTGGAAAAAAGGGAAGGGATGTGGTGACCTGTCGCTTCGAAGAATATCCGTCGACAGGAGCGGACGTGTCTCAACCAGTCTTAGGATATCCGCTGGACTGAACGGATGTGTCCAGGCCAGTCTAGGAGTGCCTGTCTACCTGAACGGACGTGTCGCTATCAGTCTGTCGTAGGACAGCCGTCTGATTGGGCGGACGCAGATGGATGAACCCCAGGCTACTACAATAGGATTAAATTTGCCGCGAACGTCATCCACCATCTTGGAAAACGCGTTTTATCAAAAATCTCTTCAACCGTGCTTCATTCGAAAAAAAAATAGCAAATTTTTTTAAAAGCTATTATTCCATTCTTTTCATTGCCATTTCGAATCGAGTTGTTTTTGTGAAAAGTTTTTGAGAAAGTTAATTTTAAAATCAATATTAAAAAAAAAAAATTATATTGAGTTTAAAATTTAATTTCTCAAAAACTTTTCAAACAAAAAAGAGAATGGAATATTAGCTTTCAAAAAAGTTTATTGTTTTTTTCGTACGATGCATGGCTCACGAGATATTTGATTAAACACGTTTTCCAAGATCGTGACTGGAGCTCGCGCTCCCCGTCCCGCCAACTTGGATTAACATTCGTCGATCAAGAAAACAGTGTTGGTGGTTTTTTCAACGAAAATTATCTTAAAAAATCCTAAAATCTACTTAATTTGTTTTATTTGTCAATTAAAGTTGTGGAGCCATTTTAAAGAAAAATAAGATTATACAAAATAAAATTGTATTGGTCCAGTTATATTAGCCTTAAAATCAGCCAAATTACGGAATAAATGATGGAAAGCAGGATTTTGGTACAAAGCATCCCCATAGTATTCTTAGGAAACTGTAAGAAGTCCCCATCGATATGGGGTCAAAGGTCCCCAAACAATTTTAAATGAATATCTCCCGAACGATAAGTCTTACACAAAAAATGTTAAAGACTGGGTTTTAGCTTATAAAATATGTTTCAAGAGATAATTGAATCGGTAGAGTTACGGATTTAATTTTCCTGTATAAAATGTACTCTTTACACTACCTTTGAGGTTGAGTACAAGGTGATTTTTTTCAGAAAACAGTTCTTGAAATTAAATACAGAGACTTATTTAGTTAATTATTATTGGTTTTGGGAAAGTTCCCCATCGATTTGGGCTCCGCTATATTAATCAGGCGGGGTCGAAGGTTACCATACCTAAACTTTGTATTTCGTTTGTACAGGGTGATTCGTATAAGACTCGACAAAAATCCAGAGCGTGTAAGTTGGGTTGGAAAAAGAAAAAATCGTATAGGAGGGGGGTTCTATTCTCCCCCATTTAGCCAGAAATTGACTTAAAACAGACAAAAATATTAAAAAACGACGGTAACATTGACAATGTCCTATTATACCTTTTTGTAAGGCCAAAAATCCCTTCTTTTATTTTAACTTTAAATCAATTTGTTTGAGTGAACAGTTTTTGAAAACTTAATTTTCAAACTCAAAATTTTGAAAAAAAATTAAAGAAAATTTCAAACTTGATTTTACATAATTCAGTATTATATTTGTTTCAAAATTTAATGTTCTTATTATTTTTTAGTCAAAAACAGAAAACTTTTGAATTTTGAAAACAAAAAGAGCACTTAATTACCTACATAAAATGTTGAAAAAAAAAATATTTTATATTTTTCTTTTATTTATTTTTTCAAAATATAGAGTTTGAAAACTTAATTTTTAAAAATTGTTGACTCGAACATTAAAATTATTTAAAATTAAAATAAAAGAAGGAAATTTTTTGCTTAACAAAAAGGTATAATAGGCATTTTTAGTGCTACCGTAGTTTTTCATTTGTAAGTCAATTTCCAAGAAAATGGCCCCTCCTGGCTAAACGGGGGAGAATAGGACCCCCCTCCCATACGATTTTTTTTTTTCTCAGCCCACCCTACACGCTCTAGCTTATTGTCGTGTTTCGTCACCTTCGACCCCGTATGATTAATGCAGTGGAGCCTGAATCGATGGGAGCTTTCCCAAAACCATTAAAAAATTCCGTGCATATATGTTCAAGAACTGTTTTCTAAACTTTCTGGGGGATACCACCCATGAAAAACTCAATTTGAACTCAACCTCAAAGGTGGTGTAAGCAAGTACATTTTATACAGAAAAATAAAATCCATTCTTGCAATTGGTTTTTAAATCAAGTTGTTTAAGCGAATGGTTTTTCAGAAATTAAATTTCAAAGTCAAATTTGGTTAAAAAAAAATGTGATTTTTTTTCTTAAGTCGATATTTTTCAAAATTTTACGTAATTAAGTGCTATTTTTGTGTTCAATATTCACTGCCCTCATTATTTATGGATAATTATGGATAAATCATGAATAAATTATTTTTTTTTTTTACTTTTTTCGTAAAAGTACCTTTCGTTTTTTCTTAATTTCTCAAAAATTAAAATAGATTTTAACATTTGGTTTTCGGTAATGGACTAAAAATAAGTAAGGGCAATGAATATTGAACACAAAAATACTCATTTACGTAAAATTTTGAAAAATATCGACTTAAGAAAAAAAAATCACAATTTTTTTAAACAAATTTGACTTTGAAATTTAATTTCTCAAAAACTATTCGCTTAAACAACTTGATTTAAAAACTGTAAGAATGGAGTATTTGCTATAAAAAAAATTATAGCACATTATTAGATGTGTTTTCCTTGATTTAAAATTTTTTTTTGACATTTTAAGTCAATTTTTCAGAAACTGACCCCCCCCCCCCCTGTCTCAGGGAGGGGAGATACAACTATACCCCCATACAATTTTTTTCTCAGAATATACCCAGGAACCACACCCTAAGATACTTCCACTCAGGTGCGGGACACCCTGTATATCTCGAGAACGGTTACTTTTATGAAAAGATGCTACTTAACATTTCTTGTAGGAAATTTTCTAGGCTACAGCGCAGTCTGTGACATTTTTTCTGTAAGAGTTACCATTCGGGAGATAATTTTTCAAAAAGCGTTTGTGGGGGGGGGGGCTCATACTCTTCGTAATATTGTTACCGGCAGCCATATCAATGGTGAGTTTTAACAGTTTCCTTAACGGAATGCAATGTACCAAAATTCAGCTTTCCGCCAGTTATTCCGAAGTAAAAAGCTTAAATGACTAGACTGTTGCAGGTAGCTAAGGTTCCTTTACCTAGCTACTATTAGTTTTGAGTCTTATATGAAAAGAAAAGTGTGAGAGTGACTTAATGACTAAAAAACTCTATGTAGGTACTAAGTTTAGAGAAAAACAATCCAGTCCTTTAGACTGTGGTTCAACAGATAGACAGAAAAACCGACAAACAGACAGAATTGAGAGACCCGTTTTTTGCCGAAAATGAAAATTAAAAAAAAAAATCCTATTAATTTCACGAAGAAAAAATAACGCATATATAAATTTTTTTCCTCCAGCATTATTCCAGCCGACTAGCAAAATGCACTTATTAAGAATGTTTCAGAGTAACAATAGCCCAGGAAAATTAGACTTTCACTTCGAAAAAATTGCGACAAAATGAATTTTGGTGTAGTGGCTTATTATGACGTCTTAAGCATTTCCTGAAAAGTACCCTAAATCTGACCCGGGGCTAAATTTTGTAGGGGGGGTGGTGAAAGGGGCTGAAGTTCAGTTTTTTGGGAATTGCTCCTAAACTACTGGTTTTATTGAAAAAATGTGAAAATAAAAATTAAAGCTTATGCTATTCTACACAAAAAATGTTAACATACTTTTTTTCGTAGAACCAATAGTTTCAGAGATGGTGGGGATGAAATGACGTTTTTTAAGGTTTTTCGCTTATTTGTGAATTTTTTTGTTGATGTTTAGAATATATTTTGTACTGCTCTTGATTGTCTGTAAAATATGTCCTCTATTATGACTATAGACAACATCAAAAAAAAAATCACAAATAAGCGAAAAACCTTAAAAAAGATCATTTCATCCCCACCATATATGAGGCATTGGTGAACTTTGATCCGCTGTAACTTTGAGATTAATAAACTTACACAGCTGTTAAAGCTCATTTTTTAGATATTTTAACTGTCTAAAATCTGTCCTTTGCACACAGAAAAAAAACGCAATGTAAGATCAACATGACGAATTATTGATTTCGATAAAAAAGATGAATTTTTTAATCAATTGATTTCATTTCGTTTTCATTTTATTTTAACATTTCAAAGCGTTAATTTATGACTTAATCCTGTTAAGTTAAAATTGAAATACAAATAAACAGGAAATTTATTTTATATTAAACAGTTTTCGCTTTGTTTTAACTTTGAAGTTGTGTTAAAAAAAAATGATTCGTATATAAATTCCAAGTTAAAAGAAATTCATGTAAAAAAAAGCGTTTTCATGTTAAAACAAACGGGCAAACACTTAAACAAAGTTTTTTATTTTGATTCAACATGTTTTTTGTTCTAAGGGAAATATTATTAAATCATAACGGTTTCATATACAAATTAATTCATGTGTGAGACCATGTTGAAATAAAAGGATTGAACTCATTTTAACATTGAAATATAAGTAAAATAAAATGATTTACATATCGATACCCTTCCGTAAGAAAGTATTAATCGACCAACATTTGCAAAAAACTAAAGGCATCAACAAAAAACTCTTGTTCAGTTATTTATTTATTTATTTATACTCAAAATCCCTTCATAAATCTGTTTAATACAACAAAATACACAAATAAATAATTAAGCAAGAGGTTTTTAAAATTTTAATTTAAAATTTTGAAAATGTTGCTTAATACATTCTTACGGGAAGGTATTGATATTGATTCCAAGTTAAAAATACCTCAAGCTTACGTTTGGCACTAGTTTTTTGCCTAGCGAGTTGGCCCAGTGGATGAGTGTTATCTCCGTGTGTGGAAGGTTCCCAGTTCAATACTCAGTAAGTATCACAAAGTATTTTTAAAATAAAATAAATATATAATGTATTCCTATACTTTCAGATGGTGATTCAACATGATAATAGTAATGGCTTAACACAATGATAAATGATTAAACATGATGGTTGTAAAGATTTAATATGATAGTCATGGCGATTCAACATGATGATCGCATCACTTCAACATAATCGTATTGATTCAGCATTCATTTGCTATGGATTCCATTTTTATTTGCAGGTTTTTTCATATTACTTCAAAATGAAAACATATTGATTCAACAATAAAAACAATGTCATTGTAACATGATATAATATTGATTTCTCTTATAAGAAATCATGTTAAAATAAAGCGAATGCTCATTGGAGCAAAAACATTGGCAAAAAATGTTGAATAATTATTGTTTTTTTTGATTTTCCTTCGTTTTTTTTCTGTGTGTGGTCATTTTTTTGAAAAACGTAATTTCAACGAGTTATTAAACAAAAACAAAATCAACCTTGTTTTCAAGAGGATGGCCATTCCCTTTCCCCTACCACCCCAAAAACTTGATTTTACAATAAGGAGTTGTACTTAAACATAAATCACAAAACAAAATTTGCCCAGCGATAAGCAAACATTTTATAATTTTTTTGGACTAAAATCACTGCACCATGAAGTTCTTGAACGTTTTTCTCTGAAACTATTATAGTTCTACGAAAAAAAGTATGTTAACATTTTTTGTGTAGAATAGCATAGGCTTCAATAAAACCGATAGCTTAGGAGCAATTCCCAAAAAAGTGAGCTTCAGTCCTTTTCACCACCCTCCCCCCCCCCCCCCCCTCCTTCAAAATTTAGCTCCGGGCCAAATTTAGGGTACTTTTCAGGAAATGTTTAAGACGTCATAATAAGCCACTCCACCAAAATTCAGCTTTGTCGCAATTTTTTCGAAGTTTGGCCATTTTTTTGTCTAATTTTCCTGGGCTACAAGTAATTATAGGCCCCGCCCCGGTTATCCAGGAGCTGTTGTGCCACCAAATTTATTTTATTAAGTAATATGGTCTAGACTAATTTCCAGAAATGAATGTGTTTCCAACACTTCAATGATAGCTTACAACTTTACAATGAAATGACAAAAACAAATGGAAAACGCGCATAGTCTCAGTGAATATTGTGCATTTTTGTAAGTTGCATGTATTTTTTAGCTGTTTAGTTTCGATCTAAAAATATTTTTTTTCCATAACCGAATAACAAAATTTTTAAAGAAATTTCTTGGATTTTCAAAGTTTCTTATATATTGTATCTGTTTTGAACTGTATTATCTTTCTTTCCATCGATATAATCATAATCCTTGTCCTAATGGAAGAAACATTTCGAAACAAATTGAATCACTTCCTATCGTTGGAGATCTCTTTTCTGATTTCTCAAAATCTTATTCACCTGTCAACTCCATTTATGCAAACAAGATTACTTTTCTATCAAATAAAATTTCAATTCTATTCTACCTATTCCTACTTATTTATTTATCATTGATCACTTTTGAAAGATGAATCGTTGACATAAATAGTTGCTAATATTATATGCCTTAATGTTGAACATACAATATTATTTAGGTCACACCTGTTCCATTCCTCGCCCATACATCACATCTATTAATTTGATTTATAGTAAAAAACAAATATACAAAACTCCATATATGTATAGTCGAAATTCATTGATACAAGTAAAATAACTGGATTCTCCATCAACGAAAATTCCCAAACATATACAAAACATACATACTTACAGCAGAAATTCAACATCAAAAAATTCTTCTTTCCATCGCCGAACGCAAACATAAATACCTACCAAAACAACAGTTATTCTGTGTGTTCCACTTAAATTCCTGTTTCCTATTATCTAACCTGCTAGGAACAAAAAAATATATGTTCGTCATTTATATACGTACACGCTTGCGTTTTAATCCTAAGAACAGCATAAAATGTGGTGCCAAGGCCTCCTCGTTTGGCAGAGCCAGGCTCTAGTACACCGTCAAACCAACACGCAACCAAAAGTCTCACAAAATAAATATTATCTCAAAGCACTTGTTGTATACTTCTTTTAAAGATACAGCCTTATAATAGTCAGCGACGAAGAGTTGCATTTTTTTGGATAGAATTTAATTTATGATATTTTCTTTAAAAACTTGACGCCAAACAAGAAAATTAAGGGTGTCCACTAAGTATGAATCTAAATATACTATTAAAGGCTTTTATTTGCAAATTTTTACAGTACCAATGTTAAAATTAATTATCAAAGAAATATAGAGTGCCATAAGAGTGACAGATAGAGAGAGAGAGAGAGCGTATTCAAGACAGAGAAAGAAAATGATGTAATGAATTATATTTTCCGGCCGTTAAAGTACCATTTTGGCACCATCTTGATCGAGGGGCACCAACTAGATCCCTTTATCTGCCCCAATCTTTTGCCTTAGCTGTGACCAGGATCGAAATTCTAAGGCCTTAATTCTACCAATTTTGACCTGGTCAAAATCATCCAGCTTTATTGATTAGGAATTCAAATCTTGTTGGCTTAACTTAAAAATTGTCATATAAAACAAAGGTTCTCATTATTCACTGATGGTGAGTCAAAGTGAAATGGCCAAAACTAACCAAAGTCTGTTTGACTTAGTCCCGGTGCACACTTGCGTTTTTTTAACGCGCGGTGCCGTAGCAGCACTAAATTGAGTGGTGCATACACACCTACGATGACGCTGCGGCATGCATCGCACCATCACTCCTAAAGAGTGTGAAAGAATTGACTTATTTTATTTATTTTCGAAATATGTATTTATTTTTCAAAAAAAAAAAATGTTTGAAACCAATGAATATTATTTTATAATTTTCTTCAAATTCATAATCGTTTTTTAAACATAAAAAATATTTTTTTTTTGAAAATTTTGGTAGGTACACAATACTTTTAATATTTTTTTAGAAGCTTCTGTATTAAAACAAATTTAAATATTAAAATGGTTCTTTGGGAGGTTACATTAATAATATTTACTTTGAAAAATGGTTTGGCCAACTTTTCCAACTTCGTACCTATCATCTATAACAAGTTTGATCAAAATCTCGACTTCTTTTCATTACCGAATGCATTAATTGCCATATTATGTAGCACCTTTATATAGCAGCTTAAAATGGTTATACAAAAAAAAGGAAACACCCATAATACCATATTTTATCGAAAACGACAGTACTGATTTTAATAATTTGTACTTATCCAATTTTTTAAAAATGATGTAATATTATTGTGAATGTAACACAATTTTAATTTTTTTGATTAAAAAAAAAAAATGTCAAAAATCAATTTTTCAACACTATCTAGAAGATTTTAAAACAAGGTCTTGAGTCAAACCATAAATTTTCGAATTTTTAAATAAAAATTTTTTTAGAAACCATATTCTAAATTCATATTCAAGTTGTTTTTTATTTTTTTTTTAACTTTCTTAGCTTCGCTTGCAAAAAAAAAATGCTGACCGAATAAGATCTCATGTGGTGGGCTCGATCTCTTATTGAATATACCGGAACAATTACGTGCAACATTATTGAATATGTTTGTCTGGCTCAAAAGCATGCTTAAAACCGAAATGCTACTAAGCTGCGTTTGCGTTTCTAAGAGAATGACCACACTGGCCACTTCTCAATATTTTTGGTATAACTCGAAAACTAAGCCAAATTTTACAATTTTACATTTAAAACTATTGGCTCAAAATTAAATTTTCTATCGAAGTGAGTAGTTCAAAAAATTTAATAAAAAAAATTAAACAGGAAAAGTAAACAAAAACCAACCAACAAAATTAAAGATTTCTAAAATTTTTAATAAATGGTGCATACCTTTTTTGAAGCAAAGATAGGGTCAAGACATGCACATAGACAAAATAAAGCAGAGACTAAGGACTTAAGTATGGCATATTCAAAAAGTAATATATGTTCAACATGTGCGAAAAATGATAAGAAATGATAAAGTTTGAAAGGCTTTATATCTGTCAGTTTTCAAATAATATGGATTTCTTAACATTTAGTACCTTAAGACTCTACTTTACATTGTTTAAATACGTCTTCAGCGTATCTTAGCTCCGAAAAAAGTTATGCGCTATTAGAAAAAAAATTTAAAATTATTGATTTTTCAATTTTTATGTTGGTTTTTGTTAACTTTTCCTGCTCAAATTTTTCGATGAAATTTTCTAAACTATCCATTTCGGTATAAAATTTAATTTTGAACAAAAAGTTTTAAGTGTAAACTTGTCAAATTCAGCTTAGTTTCTGAGTTATACCAAAAATATGGAAAAGTGACTTTTAGAAAATAAAAGTAAACAATATGGAAAAACCGTTCAATAAATTAATATCAAAACTTACAGGAATATTAAAGGTAAGGTATGTTAATATGAAACTCTGCATACTAACACTAGGTAATCATTCACTAAATAAATATTTGCAAAGAAGGGAAAGAATTAGCCAAGAGACAGTTACAGTAAGAGGGCGAGGCATAGTAGAAAAAACTTAAAAAAAAATCACTTAAACAAACTTGTTTTTAAATCTTGATTTAAATTTTTTTCATTGGCTTATTTTGCTTTTTAAATGCAACTTCATACCTGGCCACTTTTCAATTATTTTTTTTTCGTTTATGTTTAAACCAAATCGGTTTTCATATACATACCTACATATTAGGCTAAAAAACAGGGCAATAAGGAAGTAAGACGTTCATGGAATTTTATTGTAAAAATCATCAAAGGGGTCATTGAAGATGAGAAAACCGCGGAGTGCTATTAAATTGGAGGGTGCATTTTTGAGAGGGGGGTGCAAAAGCACCCTTTTTGGTTTTTTGCATATAACTCGAAAACGAAGCAAAATTTAGAGATAATTCTCAAACCCTTTTTTGTAGAGAATAAAATTTACCGTCGAAATGGATTTTTGAAAAAAAAATAAAAAAACTTTTAGTTAGCTAACTTTTAAGAAGATCATTGCAAAAAATGTGAAAAATCGCATTTTTTGTTTTTTTTTTTTTACGTATTTGCTTACAACTTTCTTACAAGCAGAGATAGGTATAGGCATTGTTTCATATAAAAGAAAGATAATTAAATTTTCTTTTAAATAAATTAAAAAAAAAAAGATTATACACTCAAACTGGGTGTATTAGAGAGTCATGACCAGTTGAGTCAAAAATAAAAGTCAAGTTTCAAATTTTTCGCAGTTTTAGGGTTGCCATCTATTTTTTTCAAAAATTAAAGCTGGGTTTTGAGCACATGTAAGCTTATACCTTCTCGAACATGAAAAAAAATAGTTCCAGACAAGTTTTGCGGTTGAAAGTCCTTGCCAGACGAGCTCAACTTTTTCAAAGTAGGTATTATAAGAAACAACTTCTTTTTAAATTTCAAATAACTGTCAAACCTTGTTCTACAAAGCCGGGTTTTCAATATATGCTAGCTAATGTCTTCTTAATAGAGACAAAACTGTGCCAGACTAGTTTGGCTGTCGAAAATGCATGCCAGACGGCTGTTAATGTTATAATGTTGTTGATTTGTTTTCCTTTTGTTTTCTAATTTTTTAAATAATTATCAAAACTAACAAATCTACTTTCACAAACCGAGGTATTTGGTTGTTTATGCCTTTCGTTATATGGACAAAATAGTGCCAGACGAGTTAGGTATTCCAAAATAAAAAAAGTTATTTCTTTAAAACCTACTTAGAAAATGTTTAACTGGTCTGGCAAGGACCTTCAACCGTAAAACTGGTCTAACACAATTTTTTTTCATGTTCGAGAAGGTATACGCTAACATGTGGTCAAAACCCGGCTTTGTAAAAGCAAGTATATTGGTTTTGACAACTATTTTAAATTTTGAAAAAATTAGATGGCAACCCTAAAACTGCGAAAAATTTGAAACTTGACTTTTATTTTTGGCTCAACTGGTGTTGACTCTCTAATACACCCAGTTTGAGTGTATAATCTAACAAGTCCATCAAAATAGCCAAAAATGCCATTTATAAAGCTTTAAAAACTTTACATCAGCCTAGTTTGAACGACTATTTCTCGGTCGATTTTTATGCAAACCATTTTTTTTTTTTTAATTTATTTAAAAGAAAATTTAATTATCTTTCTTTTATATGGAGCAATGCCTATACCTATCTCTGCTGGTAAGAAAGTTATAAGCAAATACGTAAAAAAAAAACAAAAAATGCGATTTTTCACATTTTTTTGCAATGATCTTTTTAAAAATTAGCTAACTAAACATTTTTTTAAATTTTTTTTCAAAAATCCATTTCGACGGTAAATTTTATTCTCTACAAAAAAGGTTTCGAGAATTATCTCGAAATTTTGCTTCGTTTTCGAGTTATATGCAAAAAACCAAAAAGGGTGCTTTTGCACCCCCCTCTCAAAAATGCACCCTCCAATTTAATAGCACTCCGCGGTTTTCTCATCTTCAATGACCCCCCTGATGATTTTTACAATAAAATTCCGTGAACGTCTTAATTCCTTATTATATGACATAATCAATAACCTATATGTAGCATCTCACCTCATTGCTTTAAAAACTAGTAATTGAGAAATATAAAATATCCCGCAAAAATCCGATTGAATTTTTAAGCACTAATTTTTCATTTTCGAGTTCAGAAGAAGTTATTGTTTTTTCGTCTTCTACTCACTGCATCGAAAATACAGTCACAACTATTTAAGACGAAGAGCTTTGAGATCGATTGTATATTCATTGAAGCAGAGCTGTTGCGAATTAACTCAATTGTTTGTATATGAAACCGAGTCCGAGTTCCGCTCTACTCGATCGATTTCACATCTGAGTGCAAGCTAGTTAGCTTGGACTCAGAGATCTTGCTTTAGGAAAGACTGCTGACTTTTATTTTTGACTTAACTGATTATGAATGAATAACGTACCCAGTTTGAGTAAAAAATCTAATAAGTCCCTCAAAATAGCCAAAAATGCCATTTATTAAACTTCAAAAACTTAAAATCAGCCTAATTTGAACGACTGTTTCTAGGTCGATAACTATATAAAGGAAATTTAATCATCTTTTTTTTATATGGAGCAATAACTATATTTACCTATTTCTACTGATAAAAAATTATAGACAAATAAGTAAAAAAATTAAAAAAAAAAAAAAACAAAAATATGATTTTTAAATTTTTTTTGCAATCATTTTTTTTTTATTTAACCAACTAAAATATTTTTATTTTTACTTGCGATGTCGGTACTATAGGGCAAGTAGTGGATTCGTGCAAAAAAAAAATGAGAGAACAATCAAACATAACATTAGAACACGAAAAAAGTGGGTGGCACAATTCTGTCTGTTTGTCTGTCTCTCTGTTTGTATCTGGATCTACCAATGATATGCGATTTTCTTCAAATTTTGAACTTAAGGTTTTTTTGTAACTCTCCAGAAGGGAATTTGAATTTTGAATTTTTTTAGCTCTAAAAATAACAGAACTTGCCATTCAACCGTTAAATGAAGCTTATTTATCTCAAAAACGGCCTCAACGATTTTGATAAGAAAAAATCAGTGTATTATTGTTGATATGGTGGTACTTTCTGAGAAGAAAAAATTACCAAACACATTTATTAACGGTACCTGCCATATAACGGCTATTTTTGATATTCGGTTTTATCATTAACCGTTCATCTGATTTCAATAAAAATTTTTGCACAAAAGCTTTGTTAGAATATGAATAATACTGCGTACCAAATTTTGAAAAAATCAATTTTGGATTTTTAAAATAAGATTCAAAACTCTTTTTTTGAAAATTCAATATTTCAGAAATGGGTCGATGAATTATTTTGAAATTTCGGTTTTAAGTGTATGTTAATATATACTCAAAATTAGCATAACAAAAATTTTTTTTGAAAAATGTTACAAGAATTTTATATAAAAAAATTAATTTTAAGATTTAAGATTTAACATTTTTTTTTTTGCATATATTCATACTATTTAAAGTTCTTAAGTCCCACACAACTTGAACGCAAGAGCAAGTACGTGCGATCCAGTCGTGCATTTTATTTATTTTGACTAAGCTGAGCATGCCTGGAGGATTTTTTTGTTCCAAAGAAGTTATGTGCAATTTATAAAAAAAAAATCAACATTCGATTTTTTGTTGGATTTTGTTCTCTTTTCCTGCTTAAATGTTTTATAAAATTTCTAAGACCGTCAATTTCAATATGAAATTTAATTTTTAACAGAAAATTTTAGGGTTTAGTTTTAAATTTTCACACATACACGGTTCCTTTAAGGTTTTTATTCAAATATTTATTTGTAATTCTCAAAATATCAACAGCATTAGTTGTCAATTCCAAATAAAAACAAACAAAAAAACTTTATAGAACCGAATACATAATGGGTAATATTAATAAACCCGAGCAATTGCTTTTGCTAGCTAGAATTGTCAAATCTGAAGCAATTGCTTAGTTTCATAATTATAAAAAATTTATAGCAATTGCTTTTGCTTTCTCTATCTTCGAAAAACAATGCCACCACTCATTTATTTTATAAAACACAAAAAATATAGCAATTACTAGAAAATTTGAAGTCTGCTTTTTAGGTGACTTAGAACATTTGCTACGAATATTAACGTGAAATATTTTTTTTCTGACTTATAAAATAATTCAATTTAATTAATTTAAAAGAAAATACATTCAATTAAATGTTTGGTATTCTTGATCTTTTGCGTCAAGATGAATGAAATAGGTTTGCACATCATTCCACTCTTATCGGCAGTAGTAACAACAAATGTTCGTGAAAAAATTATAGACCAAGAACTTTTGGCGACGGTAAAAATGCTTAATAAACAATTATTGATCAATTTTATAACTATCATCCACAAAATAATGCATAAAAATGAAATAAACCTGAAATAAAACAATAAATATAGCTTGGTAGAATGTTTTTGACAAGAGTATCTCTTGTATTCTATTAAAAAAAATCTATGAAATTGCCGATCTATTTATGATTTTCGTTACATTATATCTACATGAAGAGTTAAGAGCCACAAACACCATGGCAAATGTAAAGTAATTGCTATGTTCGAATTTTCGAATTAACTTAAGCAAGGTAGATTTTTATTAATACTAATATAAAGCAATTGCTAAATGCTTTTACTTTGCTACGGAGTTTACTTCAAGCAATTGCTCTGTTTTATTAATACGACCCAATATGTATGTATGTCTGTTCGCGTACCTCCCAAAACTAAGAATTTCTAAGAATTTAGTCCAAAGTTCTGTCAAAACTCATATACAAAAATAAAATTCGTAGAAATTTTTATAGTTCTGGAAAGTACACGAACAGACATAATATGTGTGAACGCTACGATTGATTGGTTTGTGGCCCTAGACCCGCACCCGAATACGAGTAGTTTTGAAACCTAATAAAACCGATTCGTGTCGAGGGGACATTCGGTGCTATTCGGTTTATATTAGGTTTTTATTTTATTCTTGCCGTTTTCATCGCTTCACACTTATCAGGTCCGACCGAAAATGAACCGAATAAAGACCGAACCCAATGAAACCGAATATGTGTGAAATAAGAGTGAAAATTCAAAAACGAATTTATACTATTTCAATACACAGTACACAACTACGCACGTTGTCAAAACTGAAATAAAAATGGCTTAGAACGTGATAGCGTAGAACTCACAGTACACATAATTAAAGGTAATATCATTAGAGTTATGATTTTTGTTTAGTTCTTTGCATATATCAAAATGTTTGTCAAATGTCAATATTTGTTGTTGTTGTTCTACGTACGCCATAGTGTGTCCCTAATCTTATATTTAAATTGTTTAACAATTTTGTAAGAAACTAATTCATATAACATAATTATTACTAATATCTAGAGTGCATTATCGTACTATATCAGTTTTAAAGTCTAAAAATCATGATTCAAAATCCAAAAATCTAGATATATTTATTAGGAAAATAGGTTTCTTTTCAAAAAACTATATATGTATATATTTTTAAAACAATTTATGAATTTTTTAATAGAATTTAAAAAAAAATTTATTTCCCAATAAGAAAAAAGCTCTGATGTATTAAAAACTGCATAATATTTTTTACAAAACAAAAAACTACAAATATTTTGTTTATAACCCGAAGAGGATGTTATGTCAAAACACTTTAGTCCTAGATACTCGTAACTAGCACCGTCTTCTCTATATAGAATGACACTTATCGTTTTTACAAATCGTTGCCGTTTATAACTCGTTAACTGAAAACGCTACTTGTCGGGCTATTAAGTTTAAATAAAGATCTTAGGAATTTATGGCAATTTTCTTGTAACCACTAAACATCAAGTTTTGTCGACGTTTGTCGTCGTACGTCGTCGTCGTGGTCTGTCGGTTGGTTGGTCGATTAAAATCGGAATGCAACTATGTATATCTTATGACCAAACATTGTCAAGACCGGTTGATTATAAGCGAAACAACAATAATAACAACATGTGCGGATATAAAAGAACGTTAGTCCAAAGAAATACAATAACAAAAACTGACAAAAAAAAAAAAAAAAAACATAAATAAATATATGTAGCCTCAGGTGGGGTAAAAGAACGGACACCAAGCTCTCTATATAAAACATATATACGAGTATAAACCAAGACCAACCAAGCAACCAGCTAACACGTTTCAATCTTAACTAAAGCTAAAACTAGTTAGATTTACTCCGTTTCTCTATTAAAACTTATGGCCAAAACGAATGAAAACCCAAAGATAAGTTTTATAGCATCGCCTGAGAATATAGCAACGACAGTAAAATTATTGAATATACCTCTTACTGGGGAGATTATTTAATAAAAAAAAAAAAAAAAAACAAACCTGACCAAAAGTAGGTCAAATTTCAACGCACAGCTTTGTAGTACGCTAAAGTTATTTATACCTTTATGCAAATTAGAAAGATTCTTTGAATTCTATATAAGATTACTAATCTTAAGATGGGTACCTATACCTACAGAGAGGGGTACTCGCACTTTTGTTACTGTTTGGGAATTAATAAATGAAATATTAGTAGGGCTCTCTTAACATTCATAATTTCTACCTTCTATGATGCCTGAGTAAATTAAGTTTACGATTTGGAATCTATTAACTGACAGACCCAAACCTGAGCTTTATACATTTTTTTTTTTTTTTTTCTTTTTTTTTATGGAAAAAAGAAATCGGCAACCTTGACGAAAGATGGCAAATCCACAGGGCATAGTTTCTTATCTTACACTACTGATGGCTTCGTAGTCGAGTCGTGTAAGTGAAATTTCCAAATGCAACACTGCAAAATCTTTTCAATGAACAGTTTCCCTTTTGGTTGACTTGTTTGTATACGAAAGCACAGTGGGGCAAATTATATAGAAAAGTTTGAATAATTTAAAAAAAAGGATTGATTCCCTATACAGAAAGGGACTATGACATTAACTTTCATGAACAAAAATTGGCTAAATATTTGGTTGTATACACATCATGTACTTCCAAAATGCTTACTATAAGCTTATTTTTAAAGCCAACATGATAAAAACTCACAATCCTTTCTTCTAAATTTAGTCAAAAAATATCAGTCGTAGGCAAAAATTTACTATAGCCAAAGTTGTAAGGAATACAATTTTTAACAATTCTTCTAAAGTGTGTTTTGGTTAAAAGTTGAAAATAAGTCAATCATTTAAGAAAAACCAGTTTCCATTAATTTCAAAATGGCGCCCAACTAAATTTGTTTAATAGACTTCTCTACAATTAAAAAAAAAAAACAAACCTATTTGATACTTGCATTAAAGCCCTATTTTTTGCATTCGAAAACAATTATTTGCCAACAAAACCTTACACAAAAAGCTGTCAAAGGATTGTCAAAAATGACAGAATGGTTTCCTGCTGGAAAATCATATAAAAATTCATATTCATTATTAAAAATTCCTGAGTTGTGGAGTTTAATTCCAGATTTTAGGCTATTCCATCCCACTATAATGGGATAACTACAACTCGACGACACGCTGTGCATTGCGGGTACCTTATGTTGCAGTTGCAGGTGCATAAGCAAAGTAAAGATACACTTGTGTTCAGCTGCTGCCAGTCAAATTGAAATAATCCTAAAGAAAAGAGATACGTTAGTTGAATATTGTCCGTCATACCCTGATAGGTTTGAGCGCGCTAGCTAGCGAATGCAGCGTGCATTTAATCTTGGTATAGGTTAAGATATAATAATCTTTGTTTTGTATATATGTATGTACCTACCTATACTTAACTAAAAGTTATTTGAGTTGCGTTTGAAGTTTCTTTCAAAATTATTATATTATATCCACGATTGTCTTTCTTTATAACTTTTCTTTGAACTATGAAGTATGAAAGAAAATAATGTTAAGTTAGCTCATTGATTTTTTTGTTGTTGTTCTTTTGTTTTATTTTTTTAAATCTAAGAAATAATAAGTATAGGGAGTATCATTAACATATCCCCGTAATTTAGTTAAAGTTCCGATGTATAAGCATTTGCGGTGGTAATTTGACTAAATTACTATAATTCTCACCCACGGATGCGTATCGTAACGGAACGTGTGGCTATACCTATCAAATATTTACTTCTTTTTTCCTTTGGGCTTTAGACTAATATTGCTATAGACTATTTATGAAAGGTATTACCAACTTTTTCATTTGAATTTTTTATCTGACCCTCCATTTGAAGGCGTGGTATAGACGATCATAAGCTGCTACCTTTCTTTAAAATATTGTTACTTGTTGTTAGTTACTTTTCATCAGTAGCTGCCAATGTAAGTGATTGGTAAACTATTATGAACAAGTTAACTAATTTTCATTGAATATACAATTAAAAATTGCAACACGTTTGATCTACGATTAAACAGATCGCACCTTTTAAAGTTATAATTTTTAAAAAGTGATTTGTAACTACTCTTACATGATCCTCAGGGCAATTCTTTATAGGCTTTCACTTAAATGATTGACTGCAAAAGGTCACACAGACTCACTTTTATAGCTGCTTCAATATTTTAAATTGGATTTGAAGGTAGGTATATTGAATAATTGATACATAAGATACGCCACATCATTAGAAAGAGATATTGAGGGTATTAGTTAATAGTTATACAATGCTAACGAAAAAGTGTTAAAAAGAAGAAACAAATATTATTGCTTATTTGTAGATCGGCAGCTGGAAGGAGTTGAGTATGCAAAATTTGAGCATCGCATTTTGACAATCATTGATATATGAATACCAGAAATTCCTGTAGAATAAAATTTTGGATGTCTGCCAAAAAAAATGTATCGTTTATAAACACCCCTGCTATTCTATATCACATCGTGGCAAATTTTGATTCAGAAGTTCAAAAGAGTATCATCACACGAGCTGAAAGCTACATTTTGCGCAAGTGCTCCTCGGAGTCAATTCTTTATTTTTGAAACTGTGAAGTTATGGTCACGCTTCACGTCAAGAGGAGGCAATTGTCGTGAGTTTCCACAATCTTGATGAGATCTACAGCAAATTGGAGTACACTTCATACCGGTCTCCACCCTTAGTGACACAAAGCAATGTGAGTGGATGAGTTTGAAATTTGAGGAAAGCAACTACCAATTTCATAGCTGCCACAGAGTCTCGAACAGCGGGTACTTTGGGTTTTTGTGAAATGAAGCTAAGCAGTTTGTGGCTGTAGCATGGTTCTTTTTACAGCGTTTTTGAACCCTCGCTGTGGAACTGTGTAACACCACCTCAAGTTTCGAAAAGCATAATGGCACATAAGTATGTTCCTATTCCCGAACATGACGTTCGAGTTCAAGGGAAAAATTCAGCCTCCTTTTAGCTGGGAAAAAATAATTTGGGCCATGGCTTTTCCAGTTAAAAGCCGTTTTTGAAAATCTTCATCTGCGTCAAAAATTCATTTACAGAATATTCTCAAACGCAAACTACAATAGTGTTTTGTTCAAGAAGGCAAATACAAGTTTAACTGCATAAACATTGTATTCGATAGTGCAGTTTTCTAAATGTCCCACGTTCGAAAATATCATCTGCGGTGCCCGAGAAGCTAGAGAACTTATGTTCATATCATAAGTGTTTGCAAGAAAATTGAAACCACGAGCATTTGACATTCGAATTGATGTTGACTTGAGGTTTTCGTAAACGGCCAAAAACAGCAATCCTGGGTTTCTCTCCAATCTTCTAAATCAGATTCGTACTCTTCGCCAGTTTAATAATACGGATACATCCACGAAAGTAATTAAAACCTTACAAGTATTGCCTTCAGAAACGTATCCTTACGGCCAAAACAGATGTGCAGCACGTCAGCACACATTGCTGCGTTGCGTACAGTACTGCACTCGAAACACATGTGCATACTCTTAAGTTCAGTATCCATTTTAGAATAAAATGACGCCTAGCAGCTCTGAAACATCTCTAGAGAGTAAAACTCACAAGTAGAAACAGTCATAAAATTAGAAAAGAAGACATATATCTGAGAGTCGCTCTGGAGAGTTTCCTAGTGAAACTCTCAAATGGAAACGCACTTTTAAATATTTATAAAGTAAAAAGGACTCGAACCTCCGAATTGTTTGCCCGATCTTCAAGAAAGGTGATTCTCTGGACTGCCCCAACTACATAGAAATAAGTCTTTTTAATATCGCCTACAAGATCTTCATTGCCGTACTTTGTGAACGCCTGAAGCCATTCGTCAACAACCTGATAGGTCCATATCAATGTGGCTTTAGGCCAGGGAAGTCCACCATCGACCAAATATTCGCACTATGGCAGATCTTGGAAACAACCCAGGAGTTTCGAATCGATACCCACCACATTTTCATCTATTTAAAGGCCGCTTATGACAGCATCTATAGACACGAGCTATATAGAGCAATGTTTAGTTTTGGCATCCCTGCCAAACTCGTGGTTTGTGCAGTATGACGATGGAGAATGTACGCTGCTCCACCAAGGTCGGCAAAGACCTCACCGACACCTTTGATGTCAAAAAAAGCTTTAGGCAAAGCCACGCGCTGGCATGTGACTTCTTCAACATCGTTCTTGAAAGAATAGTGCAAAACTCTCACATCCAACACTAGAGGCAAAATCTTTTAAAAGTCCGTCCAATTACTCGCTTTCGCTGACGACATTGACATAATCAGACGAACAAAGCGTGATATGAGTGGTGCTTTTGTGAGTTTTGAGTATGAAGCCAAGAACATGGGTTTAACGGTTAATGAAAGCAAAACGAAATATATGCTGTCAACAAGAAAGGACACCCAACACCGACGTCTTGGACAGAACGTCATTATAGACAGCTATAATTTTAAGGTGGTCAGAGACTTTGTCTACCTATAGGATCTGCTATAAACTAAGCGAACGATACCAGTGCTGAGATCAAACGAAGGATTACTCTTTCCAATCACTGTTTCCTTGGGCTAAAAAGGAAACTGAGAAGCAAAGCACTCTCTCGAGCAAATAAACTGTCCCTGTACAAGACGCTTATCATCCCGGTCCTGATGTATGGTGCAGAGGCATGGACACTGTTAACGGTGGATGAAAACGCGTTGGGCTGTTTTTAGAGGAATATTCTCCGGGCGGTTTTTGGTCCCGCCTGCATAGATGGGGAATGGAGAAGAAGATACAAAAACAAGCTGTACGGGCTGTACAGCCACAAAAGTGAAAAGCCAAAGACTGAGACGGTTAGGTCACCTAGAGTGGACACCAACGCTCTGGCCCGGAAAGTCTTTGAATCCAACCACGTGGGACAGCGCAGTAGAGGTGGACAGCGTAAAAGGTGGCACACGCAAGTAGAAGAGGAGCTCAACCAACTTGGCGTGCAAAACTGGAGACAGCGAGCTAGAAACTTGGAAACTGGTTGAGACCCTGGCCAGACCCACCCCGGTCTGTAGCGCCACCTTGTGTAAGTAGTGTAGAAGAATATTTAATGTTATTTTGGTTTTATTCATATTATGAGAACAATTTTTTTAAATAATTCTTCGTAAAAAATGCCCAATAGGAGTTAGCTACTTTTCGCTCTGAAAAAATGACATCTGAATTCTTGAACAAATATAAATGAATCGGTCATTTCAAAAACCACTTAAGTCACACAATTATAATTTTTTAGTAAAAAATAAAGGAGTTTTAAAGGACTTTTTTGGCTCAATATAGTATTAGAGTTTTAAGAAATTGAAATATAAAAAAATATTCACAGTTTATCAATATTAATAATGAAAAAAGTCTGAAAAACCGTTCTTGACTAACGTTGTTTTAGCAAGCAACGGGTTCAGTGTTTTACAATTTAAATTAAATCAAAGGTTTTTATTGCTTTTTATTGAAAATTACACTTAAATATTAACTTATTAACATGTCACATGTTTAAATTTATCATGCTTCAATATATTTAACCCTTAGCTCACACGAGAGAGTACTGGCAAGCGAGTTGGGCACATACATTAAGTATAAAATTACTCGCCGTTTTACTTGCTTATCAACTGGCTTCAAAAAAGGCGAGTGAGTTTGAAAAAATTCTATGTATTAGTTACTCGATAGCGTGTAAGTATTCACTAGCTCGGTATGCCTCCGGATAGGGTATATAATTAATAAATCATAATATTCTCAATCATGTTATTCATGTGGTTTTTGAAATTACCGATTCAATTAGTAGTATATATTTATATACCTGCTTTTTAACTTTAGTATTTTCAATAACATTTCTGTTGTACGTTGACGGATTACACATTCTCTTATTTTTTGGCTCACTATTGCTCTGATTCACTTGAAAATATTTTTTAAAGATACAATTTCTTGTCTGTGGAACTACCTGTCTCAAAACACAACATTTTTTGAAAAAAGTATCGAATTTACAAACTATATTAACTGTAAAATTGAAGATTTGAATATTGATATCTAAACCAATCACAACAACGCAATTTGAAAACCACAAAACTAGATATAACTACTTCCGCCGTCTAGTAGTGCATGCAAAAACCATTTAAGTCAATTGACGTACGTTGTTTTTGCATGGAACGTCTATTTGTGAGGTATTATTTGAAGAGGAAGGAATGTTAGGACCGACGTAATTTATTCTCAGAATACGCATCTACGTCTAAGGAAGTATTTCCAGAAAAAAAAAGCATTTTTGAAAAAATATGACTTAAGTGGTTTTTGAAATGACCGATTCAAATAAGTATTCGAAACATAAATTTGAAAATCGTTGGGTAGATAGTTACCTATATAGACCGCTTATCTAGGGAGGGGTGAAAACCAATTTCGGCTAACACGATTTTCCTCGAAGTTGCATTCATATTTTTTTTTCGATGCACTGTTTCTCGCAAAGGCCCCAGTTGTGGACTGCAAGACTTTGATTTTTTTAATAGTCTTTAATGGAGCTTTCGACGCCTATACTTCTTTTTTTGCTATCGTTCACACCCAAAATCTGCTGTGGGCTCTTGGTCTAATAGATGTTTTTTTTCAAAGCATTTTTAAAGAAATTTTTTTGTAGCAAATTTAAAGTTTTTATGAATATGCATGCAAATATCAAATTTCAAAAAAAATATATCAATCAATATTTTTTGGAAAAATTTTAAATGCAATGTTATTAACACTTCTTAGAATATTATGTATAAGAAAATTTAATTATATTCGATCAAGTAAGAACTAAAATAAAATGCACGACTGGATAACACGTACTTGGTCTTATATGGTCAAGTTGCTTGAAACTTAAAAACTTTTTAGATAAAGAAAAATATATAAAGGGTCCGCCAAATAACTTTTTTTTGAAAATGCTATAAAAAAAAACTACTGAATATTTTCTAAAATTTCTTTTTTTATTTGAAAGTACAATCTTTCCGGTTAGTAATGGAAAATAATTTCATTCAAATGGCTGCTTCACTAAGTGGGCCTGCGATCGACTTAGAGAAGATGCCAATTTTGCCAAAAAAAATTATCTTTTCAGATGAAGCTCATTTTGATCTTGGCGGGTATGTAAACAAGCAAAATTGTCGCATTCGGGGCACAGAAAACCCGCACGCCATTGAAAAGCCGATACATCCAAAACGAGTCACTGTTTGGTGCGGATTTTGGTCCAGAGGCATAATTGGGCCATTTTTCTTCGAGTGCCCGTTACAGTCAATGGCGATCGTTATCGGGCCATGTTGAACGAATTTTTTTCACAAAAATTGAAGAGGAGGATATTGGCAACATTTGGTTTCAACAGGACGGCGGCGCTACGTGCCACACAGCCGAAGCTACACTCCATGTAGTAGTAGCATTTTCAAAAAAAAAAAAAGTTATTTGGCGGACCCTTTAGAAATTAAAAAAAAAAATATATAAAAAAGCATTTAAATAGTTCTTTAAATTGTATAAACAACAGTAGCTCAAAACCAAGTATGCCATTTTATTACTTGAAAAAAATAGGAATAAATGCAAAACAAAAAAATTAAAATCGTAGGAGCGGTTTTCTAAAAAAAATAATTTTGTATAGGTATCTAAAATTTTATTAATATTTTTTTAATTATGGGATGCCAATTTTGAGTATATATGAAATTACATTCTAAGACCTAGTTTCAAAAAAATCAACGCGTTTTAGAAATATTGAATTTTCAAAAACAAAAAATATTTGTTTTAAAAATCCAAAAAAAAAATAATTTTGATATGCAAAATTATTGACATTTCAAAAAAAATCTTGCATAAAATTTTGTATTGCAATCTGTTTACCCGTTAATAAGAAAATTGAAAATCAAAAAATTCGTTATATGGCAGGTACCGCATTATTAACAAATTTAGGTAATTTTTCGATCAAAAAATACACCATACATTTATTTTTTTAGTAAAATCCTTAGAGCTATTTTTGAAATAGATAAGCTTTTCCTTAATGGTTGTATGGCTAGTACCTTAGGATAGCGTGGTATGGCTATGAGGTGATCCACCCAGTGCGTGGGAGAGCGTTTATTTGAAATTAAAAAATAGAATCGAAATAATCGACATTCACTGGAACTATTAACCTTTCAATAACTAAATAAACAATACTTTTTTATGGAACTTTTACGTCATAAAATCTTCTAAGCCAAATATGAAAAGAAAAAAATTGATTTTTCTATCCCAACCTCTATCCATAAACAATAATTTAATCTTAAAAAAGCATAAGCAATACAAATCGAATTAAGTTGACGTTTTTGTTCATCTTTTCAACCATAATTGGTAAAATATACGATTTTAAAATAAATAAAAAAAACTTAATCAATTCATCACATCAACAGTCGTATAATCGAACCATTTTTAGCAAAAACTTCTGTTAATGAGAATAAATTTAAATCTAAATCATTAGTTACATGAAAAGTTTTTAAAATTAGCTGTAATCAAATAGTAACAATCTATTGAATATTTATGTTTATTCAAAAAAATCTATTTTGGTGCTAAACTTACTACAAACATGTTTGGAAAATACCAAAATGTGTATTGAGTTAAAAAAGTTGTTAAAATAGGACCAAAAATGACAATCACGCATAATCAAACTCATTATAGAATAATTATTCATCATCTTACAAGAACAGATATCCCAACAAAAAAAGTCACACATTCCGTTAGTCATAAGGCTTTGAATTCATTATTATTGTGTTAAGACAGTTTAAGAAAAAAAAAAATTAAAATAAAAATCAACTTAATCAACTAAGATAGACAAAACTTCACTTTTCTACCTAAATCAAATGAATATGCAATTAAAGTTCGGAGATCAGCTCTTTTGTTTGGTAGGTAATTCTTCTATGAATCAAATGGCATACTATTGACTGTCTTGTAATAAAAGAAAGAAATTATTACCGTTATTGGGTTAAATAAATACTTTTACTTCACGCTATTTATCATTCAAAGAATTAGTAAATCTTTGGTGACATATGAGCAATTTATGCAAATGAATTACCCCGTAAGTGTTTCAACGTATACAACAGTATAAAGCTTATTCTCTTGCTTATCTGCATTTTTTCGTTATTTTCTTCCTATTTTTTGTATTTCTTTTTCTTTATTTTCTGTTGTATTCTAATCTAAAGAAACATAAGTGAAGCACAAACACAATCTGATGTAAGAACGGTAGGCAAGGCGCATTCATGCAAGAAGTATAGTGTTACCAATTAGTGCGCACATTTAGAGTTCAATGTAAGTATTGCAGATGAGAAAAGAGAAAGATAAAAGGAGAATTAAAGTAAGTTAGAAAGAGAGAGGATGAGCAAGAAATAAATATAATATATAAATAAAAGAAAAATATATGTAGCTGCACCTCAAATTACGTTTTGTAGTTTTTGCTGCTCTGATTGAAATATGATACTGTTATAAAGATACAGATGATGTATTTATGTGTACTCGCATACAGTCTATGTGAGAATATGTACTGGGGAGCACATTCGATGTTAATGCTTAATGTGTGATGATGTGCATTTCAGATTGTGGCACCAACACTAGCGTTCATTTAATGTGTCTAAGATTTTATACTGTGTCGATAGCATATTGAAAAAAAATTCAGACGCTGAGGTGTTGGGGCTTAGAAGTTTTTATATTATTTAATAGTGACAGTTGCAAAATGAAAAGAAAAAAGTTGATTTTATTTAGGCCAAGTTGTACTCACTTCTACGCCAACATAAGAATCTTCACGTTGTATGCAAAATTCCTTATAGAATACTGGTTTAGTCATTATTGATTTATGAAATTGGTCGAATATGGGCCACAATTTTATTAAATTATGAATTTATTATATTTTTTGCAAAAAAAATCCAACGTATGACAGATCAGAAACAATTATTTTCATCATTAATCGTTGTGTGTTATTCATTTAGAAAATGTACAGACCCTATTCCATCGATAGCTGAAAAATTTGAAAATCAACTGAACCACTGTTAATATTTTGAGATTAACCAGCAAAAAGAAAAATGCAGAACTCTTACCTAAAATCATGTTTTATTTGATAGACATGACCTACCCTTAGAGCATTGGTTTTTTTTTAGTTTTATTTGGAACGATTTAAATCCTACATAGTCTTTATTTTTTTGACCTTCAGAGCCTTTTCTTATTTTCATCACGAATGTACTCCATATAATGGTATAAAGTTTAATGAACTCAATACAAACTTGTAACACAATTTGTGCAACTTATTTTTTTGTTTTTGTTTTTTTTTTTTTTTTTGAAACGTTGCATTGCGCAGTCATTTTATTTTAGCTAGTGGGACGAATAAATTGCATGTGCTGTAATGCGTGCAAACAATTTTTAATGTGATATTCAATTTCAAGCACGTATGTATTTTTAACAGTGCAAACTTGAATTGAATTGAAATTGGTTAAGGAGTACTTGTGTTTCTAAAGAGATAGATAGGCATATGTGTTTCTGTTATTTTTTTGTAAGCGTGACATGAGAGTATTTGCGCAATTCAGGGAATAAACGGCTTGGATGAACAATATATGTATGCAAAGCAAACACAAGTCTTCACTTTTAACTGTTTATTGCATTCCAAAAGATTTGCACGTTTTATTGGATGCATTTATTGATAAAATAAAAATATTTAAAGGAATTTCTATACAAAAATATTGCCTGCATTTGAGCAAATTGAGCCATTACCTCTTCCTAAAATACCAACCAACATTCAAATCGAATAAAAATAAATGTGTGATAAGATAAAAAATTCACAAAGTTCAGATTGGATATATGGTAAGATTAAAAAATGTACTAGCTAATAAAAGAGCACACTTCCTAATACTGTTCAATTTGTTACAGCCAAAATGAACTAATGGAATATATTAAGCACTCCAAAAGGGACAAAAATAAAAGCTTACGGTGAAATGAGCTTTCCTTCCTGACAGTCACTGACAAAATTAGAAGAATGTTGAAAACTATTGACATATTTTTGTATGCCTTTTTTGAAGAAGAAGAATTAGAACTTTGTATTAGAATTTTTAATTAAATTTTGAGGTAGTCAGAGACTTTGTCTACCTAGGATCCGCTATAAACTCAGCGAACGACACCAGCGCTGAGATCAAACGAAGAATTACTCTTGCCAATCGCTGTTTCTTTGGGCTAAGAAGGCAATTGAGAATCAAAGCCCTCTCTCGAGCAACTAAACTGTCCCTGTATAAGACGCTTATCATCCCGGTCCTGATGTATGGTGCAGAGGCATGGACACTGCTAACAGTGGATGAGAACGCGTTAGGCTGTTTTGAGAGGAAAATTCTCCGGGGGATTTTTGGTCCCGTCTGCATAGATGGGGAATGGAGAAGAAGATACAACAACGAACTGTATGGGCTGTACAGCGACACCGACCTAGCCACAAAAGTGAAAAGCCAACGACTGAGATGGCTGGGTCATCTAGAGCGAATGGACACCAATGCTCCGGCCCGGAAAGTCTTTGAATCCAACCCCGTGGGACAACGCAATAGAGGTGGACAGCGTAAAAGGTGGCGCACGCAAGTGGAAGAGGACCTCAACCAACTTGGCGTGCGAAACTGGAGACAGCTAGCTAGAAACCGAGCCGGCTGGAAGAAGCTTGTTGGTTGAGGCCCTGGTCCACCCCGGACTGTAGCGCCACCTTAAGTAAGTAAGTAAGTAAGTATTAGAATTTTTAATATACTGGATCATAAGGTTTTAACCTCAGCTCTTTTGTTTCTAGTGATATTCAAATTTTCCGAATTGGTTTCGTTCAAGTTTTTTTCTTGTTTATAAGGGCGTTCCATCAAAATAAGGATAGCATAATTTTAGGTGTCTCTTTTAATAGTTTACGATTTTAGGTGATGAAAGTGATGTGGTGGGAGTGTGAGCAAAATTGCATCGAAATTAGCACTCAATGGTAAAAACTGAATGGTTGCTTTTGAAAACTTATTATGTAGAACTACAGATTGTCTGGTGACCCGCACTTAACAAAGCATATAACATCGATAAACTTAAAAAGGTTCAAAGAACAGAGCTAGCGTTGGTACCACAGGGGCTCTTCGATCTTGTCCAACGGATGCCTTAAGCGCTCTTCTGCACCTTTTACCACTTGATGTACATATTAAATATCTAGTATCTTGCAGTGCACTAAGACTAAAAGAATCAGATTGCTGGGTTGCCAAACCTTATGGTCACAGCAATATTACCAATTTGATTCCCACTGAAATCTTTTCGACTCCCACTGACTACTGCGCCCCTTCAGGGAGCCTCAGTAGAGACTGGGATGATGACATCGTGACGAGAGATTTCGGCACAACTATTTATACTGATGGCTCAAAGATGGAGTGCGGTGTTGGTTCAGGAATCTTCTCCGAGACTCTAAACATCACTAGGTCCTTTCGGTTACCCAATTTTTCAAGTGTATTTCAAGCGGAACAACATGCAATTCAGGAGGCATGCAAGATACTTAAACTTGACCCAAACCAAAATCGTAATGCAGCTATCCTGACAGACAGTCAGGCAGCTATTAAAGCCATTGTTTCGACTACATCATCCTCTAAATTGGTCCAACAATTCCGTGATGAGCTCGCAAGCCTAAATATTGACCTCAAGGTCACTCTGATCCGGGTTCCTGGTCACAGTGGCATTGAGGGAAATGAACGGGCAGATGAGCTTGCCAGGCAAGGATCAGCCCTACATAGCTCACTTGCGGAAAGAGTCAATATTCCCCTTGGAGTTGTGAAGGGCAATATATTCTCAATTTTCCTAAGTGAATCCAATCGTAGGTGGAACAGTTTAACCAACTGCAAAATATCCAGGAAAATCTGGCCCGCCTACAATAAATCCCGAATAACCGATCTGATTTGTAGACCTAGGCATGACATAGCCAGGGTCGTTGCAACTTGTACTGGGCACTAGCCAGTAGGGGAACATGCAGTGAGACTGGGTATTCCGTACAATACTCACTGTCGTAGCTGTGGGGACCATCAAGAAAAGGAAACAGTCCTTCATTTCCTTTGCAAATGTCCTGCTCTGGCCAGAGTGAGAGCACAATCGTTTGGTTTGGCTTTTCTTGGCGACCTAAACCAATTTTCCGAAGTAAAGATCAGGGATTTGATCTACTTCCTCAACGTGACTAAATGGATCTAAGACGAAATTGGTTGCTTCTGTATCATGTTCTTGTGCGGACTCCCAAGACCGCGAGCCATCGGAATCCGGGTGTCTGCAGGGTTACGTGGTGCTCAATGACCTTAGGATCACACAGTTGGTTCGTTTGCGCTTCGGTGCCATTCTGCTACCTGCTTGGCATAATGTAGTTGGCCTCGGGGCGGGATGTGACCCAATTGCATGAGTGTCTTTTGACCCACCTCCTGTCGTTTTGTGCTGGCTCACAACACACCATATTCACACATCTTTTATGATTCAAATCAGGGAGTATATCTGATTTCGTGAGTGGTTGGTGAATTTCGCTGTTTGGGTCACCGAGCGAGATTAATGTTCGTGACCGCCATTCCTTCCTACCTGCCTAGAATTACAGAAAAATTATGAGGGGACGGTTAGAAAAGATTTTATCACTACACAGGCCTTCAATTACAGTGAGCTTTCAAGTGAAATCAAAGCTAAAAGTGGTATTAAAATGAGTTATTAAATACCATAAGGTATGCAGGGTGTCCATATACTCGTGCAGTATATTTTGGGGGATGATTCTTGCAATCGTTTTAAGATGAAAAAAGTATTGAGGGAAAATGTACTCTTTTTTACTGCAGCATCTCAATCGGACCCAATCCCAAACAAAATGAAATCCTGCTAAAAATAATACCCATGGAGATTTTTTTTGAAGAATTTGTAACTTTCATTTTTCAGATGAAATATATTTGTTTTCATGATGTTTTAAAATGGAAAGAGCCACAACCTGTGGTCAGCTCAAGGCTCTGTTTTTTAGGGAAGATTGTTGACACAAGTGCTTATCTGGCATTTTTAAGTAACGTCAATAGGCCAAAGAAGTTCCGTGAGCGGGAAAGAGGACCCGCGACGAAGTAAAATTCTTTCAACTAGCGAAGCGGTTGAAAATGTTGTCCAAGGAAACTGTGAATGACTGACATTTTCTATTTACCCCTTAGTGTTGTTGTCATTTTCAGAAGGGTCACAACCCAAATTTCAGGTTTTGATAGTTCCTGAAATGATAAATCGTTATTTTTTTAATGGGTGTTTCTGAGATTTGCTTCTTACATTTTCGATTTTCTTCAAAACGGTATGACTAACCTCAAAATCGTAAAAAACCTGTGACGACTAACATATAACTAACTGTACGAATCAAGGGACAACCTATTTAGTAAAGAGAACTAATCAAAATATTTTAAGCACCTTTTATAGGTTTTTCCAATAGGAATGGGTAGATTTTGATAGCCCCGCCATTATTTGTTGTTTCCTTGAACGTAATGGCTCCGTAATTTTTAGGTTCTATATTAAAAATTTCAAAACGAACATCTGTGAAGTTAGACAAAAAATGGGAGACTAATTAATATTACTTGTAACAAGTTGGATTTTGCATATTAATGTTCCTTAAAGTCTAACTCACAAAAGGAAATAATAAAGTGGCGTATTCATGCTGTTAACACTTCTCCCCCACCCTCTATTTTTCTATAATCGATTTATTTCAACACCTGTTGGTCGGACGTTGGAGAGAAAAAGTGTATATATTATATTATAAGGTTTGAATTTTGCACAATAATTGCTAACATAGGTGCGATTCTATGAAGTAAGTGGCTAAAACGGAAAAGTTTCCAGTTTCAGTTTGCAAAGTTTCCAAAAACAACTTATGTTTGAAAACTTTGCCACTTTCTATCTGCGTAGGTGAGGCGAGTATCCAGTTTACAATGCCAAATTTGTGTAACGCTCACACATGTCTCATTTTAAAGGTAGTCAAAGCTCATTGATCATGCGTGCAAATTATACATACAAGGACTAATAGTTTTCTCAACTACTATGATAAATCGTGTACAAATTTTTGTTGTTGACATTAAATTAATTGCTTATAATAGTGGAGTTTTTCGTTGTTTTTTTTTATGACAAATGGAATACGATTTCAGATTAATCTGATACATTATTTTTCTTTAATTTTGTGTTTGTGTTATTATATACAAAAATCTTCATCAATAAATTGATCTAGTTATTTGCATTTTGTCTTCTGAGAACAATTTTTCACAAGGGGGTAAGTATTCTGAAAAAGGTAAACCTGCTAATCTATATATATAAAAATGAATGTTTGTCTGTGTATGAATTATAGACTCAAGAACTACACGTCAGATTGAGCTTAAATTTATGGGTTCTATTCAAAAAATGACTGACAAGGTTTAAAAAGTTATTTGAGAAATTTTCAATAAGTGGCACTGCACTTTTATCATAAAAAAGAAAAATTGATATTTTTATGTGAAAAAATAAAGTTTATTTCAAAAACAAGTTCTGTTTTTTATTTCAATAAATATACAGTCATAATTGTTGCTTAAATCGTGATTGTAAGGATTTAAACAAATTTCATATAATCTGAGGTCGAAAGAAGAAATGAAGAACAAAGATTTCAATATTATTAAATAATGAAAGTGAAGTGCAGCTGAACAGTTCATTTATGTGTATGTAATGTACAACGCATGCAGGAATGGCTTCCAAACTGCAAAAGTGCAAGATCCCGTGCAAATGAAATCTTCGAAGAAAACGCATGTACTATCGGAAATGATCGTTTGGCCTTCAGGAACAATTTTGGACGCAATTAATACATATATGCAAGCGTAAGTACAAATGAAAGTGTTTTCCATAAGGACAATTCAAAATTAAAATGGAATAAAACAAGATTTGAGGTATGAACGAAACTCTTTTTTATTTGAAAGGCCCATGCACACATTTCAAATCGCACGACTTTGGTGGCCAATTCACTTCACCTCCGCGAATGGTAATGGTATAATTCCACTAAAGGCTCATCTCAGTTCAGATTAAATAAATCTGTTTGGGGCTTCCATGGTACAGAAAGATTTGAAGAAGATTTATTTTGACAGCACCTTTCAAAATGCAAATTGTGTTTTATTTTTTTTATGAAGTGGAAGTGAGATAGAATGTTTCATTTGTGTAAAACAATGACTAACTATATTCAGCCTCCATTGAACCCTTCAGCGCCATATAAGAATAGGTTCGTTTTGTAAAACTATTTCTCTTCTAGATTTACGAAATAAATTTGTATCGAAAATCTTCGAGATATAAAGAAGAATAGAGGTAGATCTTATTAATTCTCAGTTTCGTGTTTGGTGGAAAAGTAGCCTATAACTCTACCCTTAAATCGTTCAATCACAATATCCTTTATGCCACCAGCTATAAGCTGTATGACCCATAGTGCTGTGCATATACTCATCGGTAAATTCGGGCCAAAAGAAATTGTTTCGTTCGAAGTCTCTTTTAAATGAGTTGACGGAATTGGTTGCTTAGGGTTCCCCTGCACACTCTTATGGCCGATGCATTTGAATGTTTAATTCGCCCTGCCAGACTGTTTAAAAAAACCGTTTTTCTCTTAGAATTTTGAATTTTTCAAACAGTCAGGTAGAGCGAACTATACACTCAAATGGTCTCAGATTCCGTGATATATGATCCGAAGAGCTTATCTAGGCAGGAGTGAAAACAAATTTCGGCTAACACGATTATCCTCGAAGTTACATTAATATTTTTTTTTCGATGCACTATTTCTCGCAAAGGCCCCAGTTGCGGACTGCAAGACTTTGTTTTTTTGAATAGCCTTCAATTAAGCTTTCGACGCCTATACTTCTTTCTTTGCTATCAATCACACCCAAAATCTGCTTTGCGCTCTTAGTCTATTATTGCAAGAGTCTATTCGAAAAAAAAATTCACTTTTTTCCATTCTATTAAACTCTCAACTGGTATTGCCTTACACAGTAGAATATTGAAATAGAATCGACTTTCTAAAACAAAAATAAAAAGTTCTCGGCTGAAGCTTTCAATTGAAATGTCAAATCTGTGTTAATATCCTTCGAATTTTTGAAAAAAAAGTTTTGTAAAACGAATCTTGGGCAATTTTTTTTCGTTAAGCAGGTTGTACTAATAGTCTAGGAGGTGACCAGAAGATTATCTACATATCTCATCGCGGCCACACAAAAAAGGATGCCAACTGATATCTTTAGTCAAAACATTTAAAAAACTCCTGGTCGGAAAAGCTTTATATGGTGGCATTGGTTAGAAAATGCATTTTTCAGGTTGCATTTTTGGCTAAGTGTACCTAAAAGCAACTTCTATAAATGTAGTATCATATGCAAGCTAAGGCCAATGGTCGGACAGACTTTTTTTGGCTATTGTGACGGTTTCGATAATTTAAAAAAATTGTCTTTTTTTAATATTGCATTTTTTTCATAAGAAAAAAAAGAAAGTGGCATTAACTATTTTTCTTTGTTCATTTTCGTCTTAATACTAAAATAGTCCATAATTTTACAAAAATGGTCGGACTCGTGGCGAAACCAATAAAAGCCTGTCCGGACATTGGTATCGTGTAGAGGACAGTTTTAGCTTTCATTTGATACCACATTTATAGAAGTTGCTTATATCATAGATACACTTAGCAAAAAACGCAATCTGAAAAGTGCATTTTCTAACCATTGTGACTTGGTAATTCTATTCTGAATAAATTCTCGCAATAAGCCCCTAAAACAGGTTATACGTACAATAATATTTAGTGGTATTTTCTTATGTTAATTTTGTTAGAAACTAAATTCTGTCTATCCGTGCGAAGCCGGGGCGGGCTAGCTAGTTTAATTTATAAAAATAATAATTATTCAATTAAAAGTCCAAATGCGAGCTCAACACAATTAGTATATAAGTGAAATAGGATAAATAAAACAAAGAAATTCGTACGAGCATAAAACTTAGTGGAAACTTTTAAGATTCCAAAAGAGTTTTTACAAATATTTCACAAGGAAGGTTGTTTTTTTAGGGCGAGAGGGGGGAGTTATGTTATATCAAACGGAAATTCACCCTAACCATGCGACACATGTTTTTAAGGTATTTTTTAATTATTTATCAAATGGCATAAATAAAAAGGCGATTGCAGCCTCCGCGAAAAAAGTTATTGTCATATTAATGTAGGGATGACTACTTATATATTTTCAATTTCTTAAGTTAAATATTGTCATGAAACCAATAATTCCAAGAATCCATAAAAAATATCTGCTATGAAAGGGTGTTTTATTTTTGGGGGGGATTAGGGTAGTGATGGCATTATAACCATAAAACCTGTGATAAAAATGGTACCCTCATGAAACTTGGTAAAAATGTTTCATTTAATACGATAATGAAGAATCGGAAGAGTTTATACAAATATCTAGGTTAAAATGGTGTTTTAAGGGGTCTGAGTAAAGGGTATCATTTGTTTTTGTAGACAAAAATTTTAAGCTTTCTTTTCCCTCTTAAAAAACACCTTTTCATTCTTGAAATTTTTAATAGAGCGCTATCTGTTTGATTTGAATTGAATTACGTTATATCAAAACAGTTTTTTTCTATAAAAGAATGAGAAAGTTAGTAAAAATCCTGAGAATAACATAGACAAAATTAATTCATAAAATTTTAATATTGGTATCAACAAAGAATATTTGTTTACATCTTTACAGCATATCCGAAGTCCCCCGAAAATCCCCGCTTTGACTTTTTGTATAGACTTATTTAAAAAGGGGTTGAGGAGAGAAAGGTGGAAGTTTATCAAACTGAAAAATTTGTAATGGTATAATCTAGCTCCGTGACAGATGATTTTAAAGTACTTTTCAATGCTGAATCTAATGACACCAAAATCAAAACAATACGAATACTTTTAAGAAAGTTATATGTTTTTTCTGCAACAGGAAAACTATTACCAAGGACCCTTTTGAAATAACGGTATGTCAATGAAAATTAGAATAAATGCTTCATTTGTCAATAAACAGAGTGATTTTTCTAAGAATAAACAGTGCCAAAAATGTGTTCAATTTTCAATGTGCTTTGTTTTCAGAGAGTTGTTGAATTTTTAAATAGCAAACAGCATTACAGTTTGTATTTTAAATTGTCAATAATTTTACAAATCGATTTTTTCTTTAACTGTTACTCACTATTTCCATCTTCTCAGTTCAACTTATAGAAACAAAGTTTAAAATCCTATAGAGATGGTGAAACAGATGGTGAAACTGCATGAAGTGAATTTTGAAGACCTAGACCATTGCTAAAACACGGACGGTGGAACAACCATGGAGTAAATGATAACACTGAACATGAACAACGAAGAAATTCAAAGCCGTTTTGAATTTTCGATGAACTTTGCTCGTTGTTCGTTATTTGTGGAAGAACGTTCACCGAATGAAGAACGAAGGTCTAAATGCAGCTTAAGAAAGAATTCTTCAATTTTTCAAAGTGGTTTTGCTTTAACAAGAATAAAAAAACTATTTTCTTAATACCCAGCAAACATTTTACAAGATTTTATATTGACCCTTCTACTGTAAAAAGGAAAATTTTAAATTAATTATTCAATACAAATTTTAAATATTTTCCAGAATTTAAATTTGTTCTACCAATAATTAATATAATATTATCAAAGCTTCCGATAAACATATCAGCGGCTTAACAATGGTGGGCAAAGGGGGCAGTTGTCTTCCCCCACCCTCCACAGACCACTCAAAAAAATTAAAATGATCGATACAAAGCTCATCTACACGGGTTGATTTGTATAAGATGCATTAAGAAGCAAAAACTTGCAATAGTCATACAATAGAAAAACAGCGAGTGAGTGCCATCAGTGATTGAATGAACGAGTAACCACTTCAAATTTTGGTATACTATGTCTGCACATAATCTTAGTTGGGTTGGGATCGAAATTCTGGCAGGATCAAAATTCTCCTTTCAAAATTTAGCTTTTCAAAATTCTGGCTTACAAAAATCTGCCAATTATAAAAAGAAGGTTTGGAATATGTTAAAAAGGGCGCGCTTTTAATAAAAAGAAGTTTTGGAAAGTGTGTTGTAAGCAATTTTCTCAAGCTTGTCGCATCATAAAATAGGGAAAATTTCTTGTACCTATTTTGTTTTAAGGCGGCTCTTTTGTCTAAGACAGTAATTATCTAAACAATCTTCCACTTGTTCTGTGCATAATTTTGTAAAATATTCAACACGAAAACCTGGGCCTTAGCCACCCATTAAGTTTACCCTTAATTAATAAACTATAGGCCTTAATGGAAAACAAATATTTTTGGATGCAAAAACCTTTCACTTGCAAAAATTGCTGTGAGATGAATAGATTTTTTTTTTTTTGAAGTGTAAGCCAAAACAATTGCCGGTCAATTATTGTTTTGCATGAAATTCTATGACAGTATTGTTTTTTTTTGCATGAAACTGTAAACCAACAACCAAAAAAATTTTGTGTTTCACCTCAATTAAAGCATAACGCTGTCTTAGACTAAGAGCAGATTTTGGGTGTGATTGATAGCAAAAAAAGAAGAAATCAAAGTCTTGCAGTCCACAACTGGGGCCTTTGCGAGAAACAGTGCATTAAAAAAATATATGAATGCAACTTGGAGGATAATCGTGTTAGTCAAAATTGGTTTTCATCCCTCCTTAGATAAGCTCCGCGGATCCCATATCACGGAATCTGAGATCATTTGAGTGTTTAATTCGCCCTGCCAGATTGTTTAAAAAGACCGTTTTTCACTTAGAATTTTGAATTTTTCAAACGGTCAGGTAGATCGAACTATACACTCAAATGGTCTCAGTCCGTGATATGTGATCCGAGGAGCTTATCGAGGGAGGAGTGAAAACCAATTTCGGCTAACACGATTATCCTCCAAGTTGCATGCATATTTTTTTTCGATGCACTGTTTCTCGCAAAGGCCCCAGTTGTGGACTGCAAGACTTTGATTTTTTTTAATAGATTTTAATGAAGCTTTCGACGCCTATACTTCTTTGTTTGCTATCACTCACACCCAAAATCTGCTGTGGGCTCTCGGTCTATTTAGATTGGGAAGGCTGAGACCTGTCTCACGGCAATTTCTGGACAAGTGAAGTGGGGGGTCAGGGATGTCCTGAGGCATGAAGAAAACATAAACATCCGACTCATGAGTCTCATTTGTTGTTATTCCAATAATGCGCAAAACACTGATGTTGTTGTTTCTATGTGTTTTGAGTTTCTAATGTAGACACAATGAGACTCACGAGTCCAGACTCAATTTTTCCAATCTAAACAGGCTCCATAGTACGCAGCTGAAACGAAACGAAAATTCTATAGAGAAATTGACTAAACGAAATCGTAAACGAAAAATTTCGTAGTGTTTTTTGTTATGTAGTAGGTACGCAGCTTGACAGTGAAATGTCAATAAAACAGCAAATCATAGTCGATACTAGAACCAAGTCTCCACTTACTTTTCGTACACAATTAATTGACCGTATTATAAGGCGTGTTCAGGAAAATGAGATCTCAGAGCCCTCAGTACTCTCAGTCTCGTGAACAGGATTACTCAGAAACTTTGCTGTCAAATTACTGAGGAAACAAAATATTGGATTCGCTTGCTCAGATTTTGACACTCAGCCCTCTGAGATCTCATTTTCCTGAACACGCCTATTATTATTATTGACAGTTTCTTTTTTTTTTGCTGTTGGCTGTCTGTCGACGAAAGCGATATGATTCAGTTTAAGCAAATCAAGAACGCAGACCGCACTATAGGATTGGAACCCTTAACACCACAAAGGACGATACAAAAAAAATGATTTACATCAGACGAGAAAAAAATTGACGTCAGATTGTACTGCATTTTGGTTTTTTATTTATCTTTTGACATAAAACTCTCCATATTTTGCTTCCGCAATCTTTTCGTTTATGATTTTGTTTTCGAGATAAAGACCCCATAAATTTTCGTTCCACTTCAGCAGCCTACTAGGCTTAAGCTAGGGTTTACAAAACTTTTGCTTTTTTAACGCTTTAAGTATGAAATAAAGAAAAATATAAGTTGTGCTTGTTTTATTTTGAAAGAATAGATAAATGTTTAAACTATGATAATTGTATAGTTCGCTCACCCAGATCTTTTAAAAAACTCCAAGTGAAAATCGGTTTTCTTAAATAGTCTGGCAGGACGAACTACACACTAAAATAATCTTGGTTTCCGTGATTTGTGATCCAAGGAGCATAGGTATCTAGGAGGAGTGCTACGATTTCCCGCAAACCAAAATCTCGAATAACGAAATCTCGCATTTTTTTAAAAATCGCGAATAACGAAATCTCGTAAATTAAAAATCTTGTTTTTCATAATCTCGAAATTTCAAAATCTCGTTTTTAACAATCTCGCATTTACATCTCGAACCTAAAAATCTCGCAAATTTCAACCAAAATCTTGTTGTATCTCACAAATTATTGCATTGCAACAAATACCTTTTTTTAGTCTCACGCGATATTTAAAATTGCGAGATTTTGAATAAAAAAGGTATTTGCTGCAATGCAATTCAATTTTGCGAGATTTTGATATGCGAGATTTGAGTTTGCGGGATTTCATTATTGCGAGATTATGAAAAGCGGGATTTTGCAATTGCGGGATTATGAAATAAAAGATTTTGTAATTGCGAGATTTCGTTATGCGAGATTTCGAATGCGAGATTTTGATTTGCGAGATTTTGTAGCCGACCCGTATCTGGGGAGGGGTGAGACCTAATTTGGATTTATATTTTGTATTGATGAGCTGCTTTATCAATAAAGTCCCAGTTTTGGACTGCAAGACTTTGATTTTTTGAGTAGCCTTTACTCAAGCTTTTAACGCCTATAATTCTTTTTTTGCTATCACACTCACCCCCAAAATCTGCTGTGGGCTCTCTTAAGCTCGTAAGAACAGTGACCTGAACATGTGTGCTAAAACAAAATCTAATAGTCGCACTTATCAATTTTCAATCTATAGACATCGCATCTTAAAGCGATAAAGAAAATAATTGTGGAAGTCTAGATAGACATCACCTCTAAAACATCCATATCTGTATCTGCAATAGAATTACAAATGCTTGTTCATGGTTTTTGTTCGTTGACCTTTCTCTAACATGCCCTTACGCAACGTTCTGCCTTTGCCTGGCGTATATAAGAATAAAAACAACAAGACGGTTTATGATCCCATCATAACAATAATTCTTATTTATACACATCTCCACTGATTGTGGGTTAATTGCTTAAAGATTATTTCGCACTCGCACTTACCACTACTGCTTACGCCAACAATTGTATAGTATCCCAGTATAAGAGTTGCTAAAAGTGTATTCGAGTACACTTTACCAGCCATGATGCAGCTGAAATATTGTACCACTGTCTTCAACAGCATGTGTTGCCAGCACTCTTTTTTTTCTGTTTGCTAGAATATCCAACAACAACAATAACAGAAAAAAAAAACTAATATAGAATCCACTTTTCACACCACGAAGCTAAATGAATGAATGAATTTTAGGTCATCAACTGCAAAAACAACAAACACACTTGAACACACAAACAATATTCAAACACTTTTCATCTGTCACATAAAATTACGAGCATTTTTTGACAAAACCACCGCCGTCGTCGTCGTCGTATTCGTAGTTAAAACAACAAACTTTCTTTAAAAAATGTATGCCAGGTCTAGAAGCACCACGCGAGAAATAAAAAATGTGCCTAAGCCTCTCCTAAAGAGGTCCCACAAGTAGTATTATTTAAATTAAAAATTTTTGTTTGCTTCGTGTGTTAAACTTTCTAAGCAATTATTTTGCTTTCGATTTTTTCTCTCTCTTGCGTTCCGACGCGGTGCTTTTGAATGATGACTTAATACAAAAATTGTTCCCAGTGATGTCCTTGCGAAGTATCTCTCTTTAAGGTCGACCTCGATTCCAAAGGACTCAAATCGAAGGTGGACAGAAAGAAAACGCGCGCGATAAATTGTAACAAAAAAAAAGATACAATATCTATCTCGTGGTGTCGGTTAGTTTCTCTATACAGATTGAAAAGTATCTACAACAAACAGCTGTTGTGAGGAAAGATACACATTAACATCCGCACCGGATTGATTTCTACGAGCAACTAACTCGATGGTATCGTACGGCTAAACTTTTGATCGCTAAGGAAGTCTTAGGCTTTCATGCAACCAGGCATGACTATACTGTGACTAAGTCTCGAAACTCGAAAGTTGGAAAATGAGCGGCCACCGCAGCTACAGACTCTGAGCTTGGCTCTGACAGAAGAAGGTAACAACAATAATACAAAACGAATGAGCGGCAAGACGAAAAGCAATACACTACACTTAAGCCAAAGCCAAGTGTAGTATAGTCATAGTGGAGGGAAAAGTCTTTCGGTCTTTTAAGTCTTATACAGTCTTTCTCGTACCTGTTGTAATTTTTGGTCTTGTTGTTGTTGTTGGTTTTGTGTTTTATTATTGTGTGTTGATTTCTTCTTGGCTTGTCAATGAATTTCCGTAGAGTTGGCACAGTGCCACCGAGTTCATTGGTTGCTTCTTCTCTTCATAACACCATCCAAAGGCACTTTTTCGGCTCAATTGATGAAATTTGATCGCAGTGAAGAAGCAGCACACTGTGCGATGTAGTTGTTGATGAGGAATTTGGTAGGTTTTTGGGGTATCTTGTTGAGTGCAATTAGCGATTTAATTAGCACAGCTAAGTTATTGTAGGGAATAAATTAAATTTTAATGCGTTCATGATTGAGTGCTTAGTTTCTCAACTTCAAACAGAGAGTCAGTTTAAATTTTAAGAATTTTGTAATTATAGTTAATCTTCGTACAAAAGATTTTTGGCAAGAAAAAGTTATTAAACGAAAGTTTTGTATGTACTTACATACATTTACCTGTTGTTATGCATGTTTTCTAATATTTTGTATAATTGCGATGTTATATAGTTTTATTTTTATTGGCATAAGTAAATTAAAGAAAATAGTAATAGTGGTATGGAGCTGGAGTTGTTACGGTGACCATCTACCCTGTATTTTCGGGGACAGTCTTGGGGCCCAATTACGTAAAACGAAAACGATCGAACGATATCGTTTTGACTGTTGCTATCCCTATCGTTTCTGTAGAGGAAAATAAAGACAGCCATTGTCAAAACCTTATCGTTTGATCGTTTTCGTTTTACGTATTAAGGCCCCTGTATTTTAATTACCTATCCCGAGATGCTATTTAAGAAATAAGGAACGTATATATGTCCCGTATTTTATTTTTTGTCGCGTATTTTATTTTTTATTCCGTATTTGCCCCGTGTTTTTATATTATTATTTCTACAAAACTCACATTTGTACACTCCTTTGAAATTAAAAAAGCCCCTCATAGTCACGTCAGGAAACCGATTCCCGCTTTTTGGCCTAGACTTTTTTTATGACTGGAATTCAGTCCTTACACATTAGAGATATGATTAAGCTTGGGAGTCATTGTTGTAAATCTGTTGCTTGGACGCCATTTTCAAAAAGGACTCCTAGGGGACGCCTAGCGGAAACCTCAAGGATGCCTAGCGGATGCCTAACCTAGCGGACTCCTTGCGGATGCTTAGCAGATATCTGGATGATGCTTGTCGGATAGGGATACAACTTGTACACCTGGTCAACAAAATTGAGAACAACATTTTTTAAATCTGTGTTTTTTTTAGAGCTGTATCTCTGTGTTAAGTGGTCGTATTCATATAAAACTTCTTTGGCCTTGAGGGCCAGGTTAAAGGTGAATTAATGAACTAAAATCTTATTTTTAATTAATTTGAAAGCTATTAGCGGGATGCGTCATTTAAAATTAAACAATGACTTATATAAGGACTACCCTTATATAAGACATAGAACATTCTTAACACAATTAAAAAGAAAATGCACGACTGGATCGCACGTACTTGCTCTTATGTTCAAGACACTGCGAGTTTAAGAAAATTGTATATACAAACACGGAAATTATGAGAGAAAAAGTAGAGAAGCATGAAATACGACATTTAAATTAGCTAAAACAACTCTTTTGACAGTTTGAGGTGAAAAAAGTATGCCATCTTAATTCATGATGGAATATGATCGTATGGGAAAAAAAATTTAAAATCGTTGGAGCGGTTTTTTTTTAAATTAATTTCTTATATATAAAATTCTTAAAACATTTTTAAGAACAAATTTTGGTATGCAGATTTAAACTATATATTTATGTGTATATAAAAACAAAATTTAAAAAAAATTGTCAACCCGTTTTTGAGATATTGAATTTTCAAAAAAAAAAAGTTTGAAACTTTTTTTAAAAATCCAAAAACTTTTTTTTTTGAAAATTTTGATATGCAATATTATTTAATCTTATCTAAAATTTGAATGTAAAAAAATTCATTTAAATCAGTTAAGTCGATAACGAGATAACTCAAAATAAGAAAATACGTTCTATGACAGGTACTAAAAAAATATTTTCCTTTGCGGTTTTTCCACTTTTGTATGGAAGGTACCGTTATTTTTTCATTAATGTAAAATTTTTTCTAAAAATATTTATAGAGAGTACTAAGAAAGTCTTAAATATCGAGTTTCAAAAAAATCTATGATGCCGTTTTCGAAATATTTGATTTTCCAAACAAAATTTTGAAATATTTTTTAAAAATCCAAAAAATATTTTTTCAAAAATGTTGGTACACAAAACTATTAACATTTTTTGGAAGCTTCTGTATAAAAAAAATAATTGAAATTGGTCATACCATTTTGAAGAAAATCAAAAATTAAAAAAATGCTTCCTTGGGAGGTACCATTAATAACCATTTTTGAAAAATGGTTTCACACCCAAGGAAAGCCCTTACTAAAATAAATTTATTGAATTTTTTTTAAGAAAAGTTGTCGAGCCGTTTTTGAGAAAAATACGATTATGTAAATTTGCCAAAAAGAAATGTGTGGCAGGTACCGTTATTTTTGGTTCTAAAAAAAAAATGAAAAAAACGTGGGGGCATAATCACGAAAAACCACTTTGTACCAAGTTTGAAGAAAATCGATCGAGCCGTTTAGGCTGTAGACGAACAGACAGACAGACAGAATTGTGCCACCCACTTTTTTGGTGTTCTCTATCATCGTTATATCATGTTTGATTGTTATCTCAAAATTTTTTTTTCACGAATCCAAAACTTGCCTTATAGTACCTATAATCGCAAGTAGAAAAAACATAATAGACTAAGAGCCCACAGCAGATATTGGGTGTGAGTGAAAGCAAAAAAAAGAAGTATATGCGTTGAAAGCTTCATTAAAGGCTATTTAAAGGATCAAAGTCTTATGCAGTCCACAACTGGGGCCTTTGTGATTTAACAGTGCATCGAAAAAAATATGAATGCAACTTCGAGGGTAATCGTGTAAGCCGGAAATTGGTTTTAACCCCTCCCTAGATAAGCTCCGCGGATCCCATATCACGGAATTTGAGATAATTTGAATTTAAAGTCAGTAGATGTCAATAGAATTGTCACTTCTGCCTCCCTAATAACACAAGGCCATCTAGTAACAAAATTCGGAAACTCTTCCCAATGATTTCCATCTACCGCGTCGCACAGTGTTTCGCCTAGAACAAGCTAGGTGGACAAATCTCATTTTCTCCTTTCAATAAATAAGGAATCAGGTATTGTACAAAATACTCCCAAACTCCCGATTTCAAAAAATTTATGCGTCTTATATATATCGATGACGAGTGATCGGGTTCAAAAAACAGCTAAAAACGAAAATAAAATTTAAATGAAATTTATTTTTTAATTGGGGGTGGATTGGATTGCATATAACTGTAATTTTTTGTAGCCAGCTGGAATGTTTTAGTGATGGATTTAGTTAATAAAGGTATGAACTTTATTTATATATCAAAATAATTTATTTAACTTGTTTAATTAATACATAATAAGGATTAGATATTAGTTAAAAAAATTATAGTTTCAATTTTAGTAAGAACTTTAAGGGCATGTTAAGTACTTGTAACCTCATGTAGCCGCCACCCGGGCTAAAATTTGTATATGTGTTAGAAGCATCCTTCATAATTATAAGAACATGCATTTTTCACATGCACATTTGAGTTCATCTATTTTTATTTTTATTTTATTCAAAATACGTTCACTCTAAGTCGAAACATGAGTTTTTTTCAATAAGTCACGTAATACGAATAGATGAAAGGAACGCCAAACTTTTTGAATAAATTTCTTTGGAAAAATCAAGGAAAATTCGTGTGGGAAGTGGGTGGAGGTCTCTGTCCTGCCGTTAAGGTTTAATGCCGTTTTTTTTTAAACTGACTTAAGCTAAAATTAATATTAAAAAGCAGCGGCAGTACAATATCCTGCTATATTTTTTTTTAAGTTATGAATCGGCGTTTTTCATTAAAATCAAGTTATTTTAATGAGCATTTTTTGAAAAATTAGTTTTCATACCTACTATAATAAAAAAACAAAAAAAAAAAAAAAAAAACAAAAAAAAACACAAAACAAAAAACAAAAATTAAATTGATTTTATTTTTAATTTTTGCTTATTAAGTGACTGCTTTGGCTTTTTGAAATCCATTGCTCGTATTAATATTAATTGAAATTAGAATGTATTAAGGCTTTAAGTTTTTGAGCTCATTGAAATTTACAAAATCTACTTTTTTAGAAGAATCTCTTTTTTTTGGTATTAAGTATAAATTTAAAACACTACCATCGATAGATAAACCCAATTGTCATATTATATAGGTAGTTACTTTTCTCTCACACTTCTCCATATTGCTCTTAAACAAATGATTAATTTTGAATTATAATAGTCCGAAAGTAATGGTGGAACCGAAAAATTTCTAGAAAATATTTGGCATAAGGGTGTCCGTTATTTATTGAAATCATTTTTAAAAAGTGTTTGTCCTAAAAAAGGTTTAACCAACTAAAATTATCTATCGCACTCAGAGAAAAAAGCAGGTATTATCAACCAATTTCTGGCCAATCATATCTGATTTTCAGGTTGTTATTTTTCAACTCGGTAGATCAGGTTAACTGTTTAACCTGATGCCTGATTTGAAAATTTAACACTGTCTTCCTGTAAATTTTACCTGCAAATATAGTTAATTTAACCTGACAAAATATTCAATGCCCTGTAATTTTAACATGAAAATCTGGTTAGTTTAACCTGACAACCTATAGTTAATTTAACAGGTTTCAATGTTATATCAACCCTGTATCTAATGCCGGATTTACACGACTTGAACGCTGCCACTATAATGACAAAAATAATTAATTTGTCCATTCTTTTGTTGTTGCTTTTGTCATTATACTGGCAGTTTTCCAATCGAGTAAATCCGGCATAATTCATGAATTTATACGTCTAAGAGCCGTCTCTTGTGCTGTCTATCGCTCAACTCGTAATCATTATTCTGAAAGTACATATAGAAATTTATTATTTATTTATTTTAATTTAAAAATTATTTGTGATACTTACTTCAGTTTTGAACTGGGAACCTTTCACACACGGAGATAGCACTCATCCACTGGGCCAATTCACTACACAAAAAACTGGTGCCAAATATCAATACCTTAGTTGAAACTCATTGGATGGCTTGTGTGTGTGTTTTAGCACTAGTGTCACGTTTAAATGAACTGACAGAGTGCTACTTTAACTGGAGGCCAGGTAAGATTCAAATAATTTTCTTTGAATGGCCTGTGTGTGTGCGTTTCAACGCTAATGTCACGTTTAAATGAACTGGCAGATTGCTTCTTTAACAGGAGACCAGGTTAAATTCAAATCGTTTTACTTAAATTGTCAGTGTGTGTGCGTTTCAGCACTTGTGTCACGCTGGAATGAACTGGCAGAGTGCTTTTTTAACATGAGGTCAGGTAAAATACAACAGGTAAAAAAAAACACATTAAATGTTACTTCAACCTGATATGTAGTAAAACAGAAATTCATATCATACAGTGTTAGAAAAACACGACCTTGGTTAAAATTGACACTATATTCTTGTTAAAATTTCTTATTTACAAGAAATTAGTGTTAAAATTACAGGTCATCTTCTTAAATCAACCTGAATATGGCAAGAAAGTCCACCAGGTTGATTTTGCACTGAATAAAAGGTTACTAAAATCAGGTAAATTTCTGAAATGTCAGTAACTTTGTATGGGATTGTGCACCTCGTGAATTCAACAAGGCCCAGGTTAATTATTTACCTGACGTTTTTCTCTGAGTGCGGAGGTTACTATCCCGCGTCTCTAAGACCATACTTTATTACTTTTCCCATACAAATTGTAATGGGATTTGCTCTTTTTAAGTTTATTCTTTCGTTCAAGATACGGCAGTTGGGTTTGTATGATTTTAAGTACTAAGATTTAGGGTAAGCAACTTACTTAAGTAAATTTTTGAAAAAAACTTTTTGAATTTTTGTTCAAATTGATTACGAAATATTGAGTTTAAAAATATGTATATATTTTTAGAAAATCGCCCCTCCCGACTAAATGGGGATACATAAACACTTTATATCATACAAAGGACCCAACCTATATGCTCTAATTCTTTAATATATACATACAATAACATGTGCTATGGAAATCATCTTAAATAAATACCTATGTAGGTACACTAATTTGTAATGTTTTTTTGATAAATATATGTTAATTTAAACTTTATTTATTATAATTTACATTAATATAACGTAGCCACCCCATATCAATTCAAAAACACATTCAAAAATATTTTGTCCACCTAGCTTGTTCTACGCGAAACACTGTGCGTCGGTCAGCAGTTATTTAAAAAATAATGGTACCTATTAAAAAATATATATAATTTGAACTTTAGAATACAAGTTACAATTTTTCATGACTTTTTTCGAAATAAAATGAGTGCGAATGTGAGATATTAGATGATTTTTCGCGTTCTCACTATTTGAAGAATTGCACTAAGAGATTTTAATATTTTCATACTAATAGAAACATTTTTAGTTGAAAATCAATTATGAACAAAGTAAAGTAATCTGTTTAAAGGAAACCAACTCGCAAATACCTCTGTACGTAGAACGCATGGTTTTGGAAGAGCAAGCAAGTATCTTATTTAGACCAGGAGGTAAAACACTTATGTGGGTAGTTAGAAATGGCGGCGTTTGACCTGTGGATGAAAGCGGATTAAAGTGAGGGTTTGTGGGGTCACCCTCTGAGGATCATCTTCCCTCAGGGGGTCATGTCATCCCGATTACACGACTGGATGTGAGATTTTCTACGGGCCCTCCGTCTGCTCACTCCGCATGACAAGAAATTTTCAATGAAGATCAGTATCCTGCTATGAAACCAGATAAAACACTTAACTGTAAAAACACTATATCTGCATTGTAACTATTGGACTGAAGACTTTGTGCAGCTGGATGATTTACATGAATCCAATCTTTTGTTGTTGGGAGATTTTTAGGCACGGTGTAACGAAGTGTTACACAAACAAAGTAATTTTCCCTTAGTTAAGCCTTGGGCTGGAAACAGATTCCTACCGTAAACTCCCTTCTCAATCCTTCTGAGTGAGAGCTTAGGGAATCAAAGTAGTTCTCCCTTGGGTTAGCCTTGATGAGCTGGAATCAGATTCCTACCGTAAACTCCCTTCTGAGTGAGAGATTGGGCAACAAAAACAAAGTAATTCTCCCTTGGGTTAGCCTTGGGCTGGAATCAAATACCTACCGTTAACTCCCTTCTTGCTCCTTCTGAGTGAGAGATAAGGCAACAAAGTAATTCTTCTTGGGTTAGCCTTGGAGCACTGGAATCAGATCTCTACAATATTGTCCCTGTTTTACTTTTTCTAAGTGAATAGTATGGGCCGAGTCTACTCCTGGAGCTCTACCGAACCAAGCTTATATGAAATACCGTGTTATCTATATCTATACTCTATACCACATATATTATAAAGATGAAAAATTTATTTATTAGTTTGTTTGTTTGTACCTATGTAGGGGGTAATCTCTGGAACTATTTCACCGATCCTTAAAATTCTTTAACAAATGGAAAGACAAAATTCTTTTGGAGTTTGAAAGTTTATTCCGAGGGAAAGGCTTAAGGGTTAAAAACAAGCCGAGTGTAGCCGGGGTGGGCCAGCTAGTTTATAATAAGTTTAACAAACACTGAAAGATTGTAAGCCCCGCTTTCTATAGTCATAAATAAAAAGTATTAATTTAAAACTCTAATTCTAAATTTTTACCTTCTCAATCCGAGTTTTACATTTTTCTTCGGAAATACCTTGGACTACGACGAGCTTACCTCAGCCTCGATAAAAAAAAAACCATCACAACGAAAAGGAAGTGATCTTTGTTGGCCATCTTACTCTTCATTGACCTCATCATTTTAGAATTATTACCGGGCATCAAAAGACAAGCGAAATGATTGTAAAGGAAGCAATTCATTTTTGGAGTTCTGTGATTCCCTTAATTTTAAAGCGTAATTCAAAAAAATTTAGAAATTTCGGAACGAATGTGGACACTCTTAATCATTAATGTGACTCGCAGTGGAGATTTATTATTGAGTTTACATTCATATATGTAGGTATGATCAAGTAATTTATTTTTAATGTAACAACATGGCCTAATTCTTATGAATACGGTACTTTTACGTCTATAAAATCAATAAGGGCTCTGTGAAACAATCCCAAAATGAACCGAAATGTTCCATCACTATGATTCTATTTGAATTTATTTTTTATAAATTACGAGTAATTATCCAGAAATGGTCTCTGTATGAAATGTGGATATGATAACAAACTGTAAGCTTTTTAATAGTATCTTAATTATTTAAAGAAAAAAAGTATACAAAATTACTTTCCTGCTTAGATATTATGTAGGTGCACTAACATCATAAAAAAAATAAAACAAAAGTCATTTAACTCTTTTTATAATACGGTTAAGGTGATAAGTACGAGTAAAGTAAGTATAAAAGAGCAAAATATATATGTCAAATGACTTTTTGATGACAGGAAGGAAAGTTGTTGTAATTTTGCATATTTATGTAAGTGCAATAGGCAATGATAAATAATGAATAATAATTGCGCTAGACAAAAGGTGTCATTTGTTCATATGTAACATTCAACATTATAACTTTATCACTTTTCTTTTAAAGTTATTATAACAGTAAAGTTACTACGTTTGTAGATACACATATTAAAAAATAGTTAAGCAGTAGGTAATTAAAATTTTTATTTCTGATAGCTTGGCTGGACTTTTAATAGAACAAACCGTCACAAATTACTTATTGAAATTGTAAATATCCTATCAGAAACTAATTGCAAGTGAGTTCCTCTTCCTAATATGAAGGAAGTTAAATTTACCACGAAGTTTATTGAAATTTTCATTCCTTTGAAATCGAAATACATATTTCCGAAGAACTTAAGTCTTTGTGAAAATGACATTTTTATTTAGTTTTAACACAATTTTTATTTAAAGTCATCGACTTGTCTCTAAACCATTTTATAATCAAAAAGACAGCGTTCAGTGTTTTGTATGTAATTTCTTATGAGCTACAAGCTTCACTTGATCTAGTGGAAATTGGAGGAGACAAAAACAAATTAGTGATAAGAGGTGATGAGTTTTTTGAAGAAAAAAAAAACTGCGTTGAATTTGATTCACTCTTGTGTAGGAACAAATATAAAAATAAAATGCAAGACTGGGCCGCACGTACTTAAAATAATTAATTATATTTTTATAAATCAAATTCTTAAAATATTATTTTAAATAAAAGATATTATTTTGAATAACTTAAAAACACTTATTTTATTTATTTATTTACTTAAATGCATTTCGGAAGCTTCCATCGTCAGTAAGTTTTATATAAATAATACAAACAAAATTTTTGATTGATATTAAATACAAATAACTCAATACAAACAAAACAAACTACACAAACAAATTTATAGTGAATTAAGGATCTATTAAAAAAAATTTGAAAATTAAAACTTAACTACTCAATTAAACTACAACATTTTCAAAGCTTGTTTTTCAAATTTTCAAATTTTGTTTCTTCAAAAATAAACATTTCAAAAATAGTATAGGTAATTTTTTCCAACTATGTTATAAGCAGCGGGCAAGAATACCACGAACCCTTAAATTTCAAGGAAGGTTTAAAGCAATTGTTTAAATGCAAGCCAAGGCCAATAACTCGCTGTACAGCCCACACAGTTTGATTTTGTATCTTCTTCTCCATTCCCCATCTATGCAGACGGGACCAAAAATCACCCGGAGAATTTTCCACTCAAAACAGCCTAACGCGTTCTCATCCACCGTTAACATGCCTCTGCACCATAAATCAGGACCGGGATGATAAGCAGATACAGGGACAGTTTAGTTGCTCGAGAGAAGGCTTTGCTTCTCAACTACCTCCTAAGTCCAAGGAAACAGCGATTGGCAAGAGTAATTCTTCGTTTGATCTCAGCACTGGTATCGTTCGCTGAGTTTATAGCGGATTCAGGGTAGACAAAGTGTCTGACCACCTCAAAATTATAGCTGTCTATAGTGACGTCCTGTCCTAGACGTCGGTGTTGGGTGTCCTTTCTTGTTGACAGCATAAATTTCGCTTTGCTTTCATTCACCGTTAACCCCATCTTCATTCTCAATACTAATGAAAGCACCACTGAAATCTCACTTTGTTTGTCCGATTATGTCAATGTCGTCAGCGTAAGCGAGTAATTTGACGGACTTTTGAAAGATTGTGCCTCTAGTGTTGATGTGAGATTGTTGCACTATTCTTTCAAGAACGATGTTGAAGAAGTCGCATGACAGCGCCTAAAGCCTAAAGCCTAAAGCCTTTTTTTAAATCAAAAGTTTCAGTGAGGTCTTTGCCGACCTTAATGGAGCAGCGTGTATTCTCCATCGTCATCCTGCACAAACGGACGAGTTTGGCAGGGATGCCAAAACTAGACATTGCTCTGTATAGCTCGTCTCTATAGATGCTGTCATAAGCGGCCTTAAAATAGATGAAAATGTGGTGGGTATCGATTTGAAACTCCTGAATTTGTTCCAAAATCTGCCGTAGTTCGAATATTGGGACGATGGTGGGCTTGCCTGGTCTAAGGCCACACTGATATGGACCAATCAGATTGTTGACGAATGGCTTCAGGCGTTTACAAAGTACGGCAGAGAAGATCCCATAGGCGATATTAAGAAGACTGATTCCTCTGTAGTTTGTGCAGTCCTGAGGATCGGGCAAACAATGCTGAGGTTACATTCTCCGGGCATGCTTTCCACCGATCATATTTTGCAGATGAGCTGGTCTTCTAATCTAATAAACTCATCACCAGCCGCTTTGAATAGCTCGCTGCCACAAGCCCATCAGCTCCAGTAGCTTTATTGGACTTAAGTTTAGATATATCAATTTTTACTTCGTCGAGATCGGGTGGACGGAATTGTTGGCATACGTCGTCCAGGTTGTATGGTGCAATATGCATTGTACAATTTGTAGAAATGACTTTTCCATATCCCCAGCACCGACTACGATTCTACTACGATGTTTCCCTGATAATCCGTGCAGGCTTCGGTTTGGGCCCTGTAACCCTGGGAGGTTCCTTTTACTTTTTGGTAAAACATCCGAACTTCATTTCTGCAGTGGCATCCCTCTATTTCCTCGATCGCGGGCTTCTCATGCTCTTTCTTTTTCCTTCTTAGAAGCTTGTGTTTCTCTCTCCTCATCTGCTCGTAGAGCTCAAGAGCAGCTCTGGTCCTTCTATGCAGCACCGCTTTGTATGACTGTTGTTTGGCTGTATGCACTTGCCGGCATTCTTCGTCGAACTAGCGGTTTCGCTGTGGTGGTCGTGTGAGGCCCAGCACGTCAGAGACGGCATCTCCGATGGCTTCCTGGCAATTGTTCCACTGGTTCTCGATACTTGCAGTTAGCGGCAAAGGACTAATTCAGAGGACACGAGAGACTCGATCGGGAAAGGATGTGGCGATTTCTTGCGACTGTAGTCATCCGACATCGAACTTTCTCACAGTATTTCTGTTTTGGCTTTGGTCTGGATATCCGTAGCATTATCTTGGCTACAACGAGGTAGTGGTCCGAGTCAAATGTTGGCTCCTCGGAACTTTCGGACATCCTTGAGACTGGAAGAGTGCCTTGTGTCGATCGCAATGTGGTCAATCTGGTTGGCGGTTGATTGCCCAGAAATTCGAGATGCGGGACCTGTGTACTACCACAACGTTTCGGCCAGCACCAAGTCGATTAACCTGAGTCCGTTACCAGAGGTGGTGTCGTGCGGGCTATATCTTCCGATTGTGCCACCAAAGACGTCTTCTCTTCCTAGTTTGGCAGTAAAATCACCCGAGACAATTTTAATGTCATAGCTAGGGCATTGCGCATATGTCTTGTCTAGGAGGTCGTAGAACTCGTCCTCGGTATCATCATGTCTCTCCTCTGTTGGGGCATGCGCGTATATGAGGCTGATGTTGGCGAATTTAGCCTTGATGCGAATTGTCGTGAGGCACTCGTTCACATAGTTGAAACTCAAGACTTCTTGCCTAAGTCTGCCTCTAACAACAAATCCACATCCAAAAAGACGCTGCCCTTGTGGTCGATAACAGTCACCGTAGTATATATCGCAGTCTTTCAGTTTTCTTTTGCCCGGCCCATCCCATCGCACTTCTTGGATGGCGGTGATGTCTGCTTTGTAGCAGTCCAGGGCATCCGCTAAATGTTCGGCTGCATCCGAAGTTCATTGTCCTTATTTCGTTTGCTAGGTTCGTCAAGAGTAAATCCGTCCGTATCTGAGGCTTGTTGTTGCTTCGCAACTAAAATAGCTTTACGTGGCCGGGAAGTCACCCCGACGGCATGACCCCCAACCTGGAGGACCAGACACTTACAATATAACTCCAAGGGCGGGGAGCTGCATTAAACACTCCTTATAGGCCTGAGCTCCGAATATGTCGTAGTAGCCCGTATAAAGTGTTCACTAAGTAGTTCAGCCTAACTGGAACTGTAGATGCCACCGCTGATTCCATCTTGAAAGTTCTTCCGCTGCCGCCTGAATAAAGGAGAAGTGCCTTAGTGGGAAAACTCTTCAATCTCCTATTACCACGCAAAATGAAATAAGCGAGAGATCAAACAATCATTCTCGACAATCTTTGTTTCTTTGGACTTAGAAGGCATCTTAATAGTAATGCCTTCAATGTTCAAAAGTACCAAAGAGATCCCAAAACAAGACTGTGATCATGATCAACCCTGACCTTCTGTATGGGAACGGAAAGAGAAGCCTGGTGCACGTGTCTATTGATAGTAATGCACCAACCATGATATTTCTTCTAATCTATCCCGGATAGAACAATGCAAGAAACTAAAAGATTAAAATTTATAAGAATCAGCTTAAACCTTTCGCTGAATTTTCATGCACAAAATGGTTTGAAGCTTTTGTGCCAGTGATTCAGGTTTTTTTTTATCAGTCATTGGCTTGGCTTTGAATAGACGACATAAATGTAAAATTCCAAACAAATACTCAATATTGATAGGTAAGTCTGCTATTACACGATGACATTGGAATCATGACTTTTTTCGAAATTAAATGAGCTCGAGGATGAGATCAGATATTTCTGCTCGATCGTGCTCATTTAATTTCAAAAAAAGTCATATCAAGACTCAAAAGTCGTCATGTAATATCAGACGAATAAATACTCAATATTGATACCCAGGCATTTTTTCGTAACTTAAATTTTCTGTCGATTGTTCGAATTTCGGAAGTCGGCTTCAATTTGTTTATTAAAATTAATTTTCAAATATATATATATAAAGGCACAAGGTCATTTAAAGACCTTCTATATTTCACTTATACGATGCTGCAATACTGCTATTGCATGCAATGCATTATGAAATTACTTAACCTATTAGTATTCACCTTAACGGCTTTATGTATAAACAAAAAGCTCTTTAACACCCCAGTGACAAAGCTAGCTTTTGAATTCTTTCATTCACACAAATCCCAAAACTGTAGGTATATTTAACATAAAAATGATTGTTATGATTTTTGCATGCACATACTCCAACAAAAACATTTCACAATCGAATATCAATTTTAACACAATTAGACTCTTTTATTCATAAATTACCACACAAATGTATATAGGATTCCACCAGTGACATTTTTCTTTCAACATAATATTTTGTTTAGGCATATTCTTTCTCTTCCATCATCATCATCATCACTTTGGTGGGAAGTTTCTCTAAGAGAATTCAACAAAGAAACTTATTATGTTTTGTTGACTTTGGTGTAGGTAAGGTACCTTACGCAACATTCTTGTGAACTCTTTTCACTTTTTTCTGTTCAGTAATAAAAGAAAAAAAAAAAGAAAAAAACAAATACAAAAAGATTATAAAAAGAAGAAAACTGTCAAGTTGTAAAGACGGGTTCCCGCTTTGAAGTATACAATAGAATGCAGTTATTACCCTAACCCATCATCAACGGCGGCTTTAAATTTACATAACCCGAAATCAAAACAACACGACAAGTTGACTTCGTGGAAGTAAAGCATTTGGCTTATGCGTAAGGCCCTCAGATGACCCACACTTATTTTGCAAGCAATAAAGATACAATATTTATCTCCTTTTCCCTTCCCAACGCAATATAGAGTTGGTATGAAAAATACTAGGTATCGCTCCTTTGTGTACCTATGGAATACATTCATTAAAACGTTTTGTGCTATTACAATTCCTTTTGTAACCTTATATTGCCACTTTTTACAATAATTTTTGTAGGGGAGACCGGGGCATTTCTTAAGAAATTTATTTTTGTTTTGCTTCTCAATCTTTCGGGATTGATTTTATATTAAGTTTAATTTTAGTAAATATTCTAAGGAGAAAAAAGTACTAAGAAAATAAAATGGATGGCTGGGCCGCACGTACTTGCTCTTACATTCAAGGGGCTTGATGGAGTGTCGTCATCTTTCTCCTCTGTGGGGGCATGCGCGCATATGAGGCTGATGTTGGCGAATTTAGCCTTGATGCGAATTGTCGTGAGGCGTTCGTTCACATAATTGAAACTCAAGACCTCTTGCCTAAGTCTGCCTCTAACAACAAATCCACATCCAAAAAGACGCTGCCCTTGTGGTCGGTAACAGTCACCGTAGTATATATCGCAGTCTTTCAGTTTTCTTTTGCCCGGCCCATCCCATCGCACTTCTTGGATGGCGGTGATATCTGCTTTGTAGCAGTCTAGGGCCTCCGCTAAATGTTCGGCTGCACGTGGTCTATAGAGGGACAGAACATTCCACGTGCAGATCCGAAGTTCGTTGTCCTTATTTCGTTTGCTAGGCTCGTCAACAGTAAATCCGTCCATATCCGAGGCTTGTTGTTGCTTCGCAACTAAAAAAGCTTTACGTGGCCGGGAAGTCACCCCGATGGCACGATCCCCAACTTGGAGGAACAGACCCTATATATATAACTCCAAGGGCGGAGAGCCGGATTAACCGCTCCTTATAGGCCTGAGCTCCGAATATGTCGTAGTAGCCCGTATAAGGTGTTCACTAAGTAGTTCAGCCTAAACTGGAACTGTAGACGCCACCGTTGATTCCATCTTGAGAATTCTTCCACTGCCGCCTGGATGAAGGAGAAGTGCATTAGTGGGAACACTCCTCCCCCCCTCTCTCGTTTGCTGCCCCCTAAAACCGTCCCCATCTTCAGTTAAAGGTACTAGGCACCCGATGTTCACCACTTGGAGGTGAGAGTAGGAGTTGATAGACAGAGGTTCGCTTTAAAAAAAAAAGCTTGTGGACGCTTGTGTCATCTTGAATGCACCGTGTCTACCCTTTGAACATCTTTAAAAATTGTACGCAGGTATATAAAGATGTGTAAATTAAAAGAGAACAATGCTTAAAAGCTTGGAATTCAATATTAAAAGCCTCCATAAAAAAGAATGCCATCTTATTAATTTCTCACGGTTTTTCTCCCATCGTCGAAAACTATGAACTTGAATTGTGGTCCGCAGTTTCTCTCGGAATTTATTGGCATGGAAAATGAATATTCCATGGCCACAAGAATGCCATTTTGATCGACCAAATTTGAACCTGTAAGGAACAGTGGATCCAATTTTAGAAGTTGGGGGAAATTCCGTGGGAAATTTTATCCACGATAGCCCCCATGAGACCAAAAACTTTTATTAATAGATACATTGTCTTAAAATGCACTGCGAAAATTCGATTTTTTTATAAGTGTGGATTAAGTTCAATCTGTCCCAGTCTCCCCTATAAAACAAACACAAACTTCATATCAGCAACATTCAACATATAACTTTCACTTACAAAGCACTCGACAAATAATAAAATAAACAAAAAATATAAAAACCAAAGAAGAAAAAGAGAAATGGGGAATTTTCAGATCAGGAAAAATAAATTTCATGATATTGTTGTTTTTTTTTGTCTATTTATATTACTGTACGAAATTGTGTGATGCCACATTTGATAATCACTAAAATAAATTGATGTCTAGGTTTCTAATTGACAACAACAAAATATAAAATAAAAGAAAGGCTGGTTAAGCATAAGATGTTTTTTTGATTTTTGTGTGCAAAAAATGTACTGACATACTCACGCATTGCACTGCACCCATGACGCTGAATTTATTTTTAATATTATATCTTCTTTTTTTTTGTTGTGCTTGTTGTTGGTTTTGACAATCACAGTACCTATAAGATTAATTAACAGGAAGATTCCGATTACCAGGTAGTTTGGAATTTACGAGAGCTTCACAAGACGGGCAAGCAGGTGGCGTATACCTTGTGTTTTCACTTTCAAAATGGAATTTCTTGAATGAATTTCACCGGAGTAGAAGGAGGTGGTGGTAATGATTGATGTTTAAACATTCCTGGCATTAGGTTTCTTTTGATGAGTATTATAATAGTGGTACACAGACATACTGTTTGACTAATGCGTTGACCTGATGTAAATTAATGTTAAATTAATGTTTATTTTAATGGCAGTCATAATAATTTTATGGTCAATATGTAAGACTTTACGATGAGAAAAGTATGGTTATTAAATGTTTTGTATATTCACACATTTCTTAGACACTAAAAATTAACCACATCAAATTCCATTGTTAAGCCAACAAACAATTAACCCTGGGTAAAGTATTTTAGAGGTAATTTAACTTAATTTAATGACTTGTTTGTTCTTGTTTATTCTCACTTCTGTAGCTTTTCTTCCTAAATCAATAAACGTACCTACTTACGTTTCCACTTGCGATATAGGTACTATAAGGCATTTATTGGATTCGTGCAAAAAAAAATCGAGATAACAATAAAACATGACATTGTGATGATAGAGAAGAAAAAAAATTATATCCTATCTCCTTTCTGGAAAATTAACTTAAAATAAAAAAAAAAAACTATTCAAAATATCAACAATATACAATAATGTTTTATACGTTATTATGTTGTTAAAAACATTCGTAATTCTACTTCATCTTCGGTTCCAACGCTCGTCTTCTTCAATAACACTCCGTTAGCTCACTAGATAAAGGCAATTTGCTTGCAGCACAGTTTGCTGTTAATTTGACGCTGCCATAGAGTGTTATTATTCCTCCTGTACTTGAGAGCGCTAATGATTTCATGGGAAGAATCTTCTTTCGTACTGGTGCAGTTGCAAGAGTCCTTAAAGATCTTGATAAACACAAATCCGCTGGACCGGATAGTATCCCTCCTATTGTTCGAAGAGGTGTTCCTCTACGCTGGCAAAGCCACTGGCCCACTGCATAAGCTACAGATTTCTTTCCACGTGAATGAAAAACAACATTTGTCCCGCCTGTCCCCAAAAAAGGCAAATCTTTTCACCCACTTATTATCGTCCAATTGCATCACTTACGTCCCTTCTTTTCAAGGTCATGGAAACGCTGATAAATTATCAGATTGGAGGCCTCTAAATAACCAGTAGTACGGCTTTCGTAGCAATAGGTCCACTGGTGATCTGCTGATCATCTCACAGAGCAGTGGAACAAATCTTTACATCGTTTTGGCCAAATTAAGATTGTTGCACTTGATATTTCAAAAGCCCTCTCTCTCTCAAAAATGTGTGTATTAGGTATCGATGAATTTCTTCTTCGCTGGATAACAAACTACCTTTCGGGTGTCTCAATACAAGTTGTATTGGATGGTTTCAAATCTGATATTTATTATTAAATGCTGGTGTATCCCAGGGCTCCGTTTTGTCTCCGACTCTCTTTCTTATTTTCATTAACGATCTCTTGTCTAAGTCTTCTAATCCATTAAATTGTTTTGCTGACGACAGTACCCTCAGCTTTTCATATTCATTTTCAGATTCAAATCCTTGTCCTTCGGATGTGGAACGTTTAACGGCAGCGTATGATAAGCTCATTAAATTAAATTCTGATCTCGACAGCATTGTTCAATGAATCAAAAACCGCACAGAATTTAATGCTTCAAAAATTCAATGCTCTGTCTCCTGTAGTTAAAGTGGAACCCACTGTCAAGTTCAGAGATTTTTTTTAGCCGCACAGCAAGAATGTGGAATGCTTTACCAGGCTCCATTCCCAACCATTTTAACATTCAAAACTTCAAAAGCAATGTGCATCGGAATCATGAGTGTCAAGTTAGCAAAGCAACTTTGACGAGTCGAAAAATGGTTCTTTGGATAATTTGCCGTTAATTAGTTGTGACAATTTCGAATTTGTTGTTCAATGTTTTCTAAGTTTTTTTGGGTGCCTGTGGAAAATCAGTAAAAACTACTTATACCTGATGGTTTATGGCTTAATAATTTGCCGTTAATTAGTCGTTAATTAGTTAAGACAAATTCAATTTGATCGTGCAATGTTTTCTATGTTTTTTTTGGGTGCTTTGCTAACTTGATATCAGTTAGCAAAGCAACTCTCATGGATCGAAAAATGGATAAGTGCATAATTTGCTATTAATTAGTTGTGACAATATCGAATTTGTCGTTCTATGCTTTCTATGTTTTTTTGTTTTGAAAAGTGGTAAAAACTTCAAAAATTTAATATTTTAGTGCATAATAATTTGCCGTTAATTAGTCGTTCAATCAATTTTGTCGTGCGATGTTTTCTATGAATTTTTGAGTTATTTGTTTTCTATGAGTGTCAAGCTAGCAAAGCAACTTTGGCGAATCGAAAAATGGGTAGGTGGATAATTTTTCCGTTTATAAGTCATTAATTTAATAGTTGTGACGATTTCAAATTTGTCGTTCAATGTTTTCTATGTTTTTTTGGGTGCTTTGCTAAGTTGACACTACTCGAAAAGCGTGAAAAACTTCTTATACTTAATGTTTTATGGCTTAATAATTTGCCGTTAATTAGTCATTAATTAGTTGTGAAAAATTTAATCCAATCGTGCAATGTTTTCTATGTAGCACCTTTAAAAGGGATCTTATCTGCTTTACCAAACTGTTTATGGCTCAATAGTTTGCCACTAACTAGTCTTCAATTAGTTGTGACAATTTTAAATTTGTCGTGCAATGTTTTCTATGTTTTTTGGGTTATTTGGTAGCTTGACCTCAAGTTGGCAAAGTACTACCTAAAAATGGGGTAAAAACTGTATGTACCGAATGATTTATGGCTTAATAATTAACATTTGACTAGCCGTTAATTATTTGTGATATTTTTGAATTTTTTGTTCTATGTTTTCTATGTTTTTTTCGAAAAATGGTAAAAACTTCCAAAACTAAATATGTTATTCCTTGATAATTTTCCATTAAATAGTCGTTAATAAATTGTGAGAAATTCAATTTTGTCATGCGATGTTTTCTATGTAATTTTGGGTTATTTGTTTAATATTTGCATCAACGGAAAATTACTATTAATGGCAAATTATCCAAATTATTTTCGATTAGTGAACATTGATTTGGTGACCTGACGTTCCTAAAAAAAAAAACAACCTAAGTTACATAGAAAACATCGCATGTCAAGTTGAATTTTTCGCATCTAATTAACGACTAATTAATGGCAAATTATCGAGGAATAACATATTTAGTTTTGGAAGTTTTTACCGCTTTTCGAAAAAACATAGAAAACATAGAACGACAAATTCAAAATTATCACAAATAATTAATGGCTAGTCAATTATTAAGCCATAAACCATTTGGTATATACAGTTCTTACCCCATTTTTCAGGTAGTACTTTGCCAACTTCATGTCAAGCTACCAAAGAACCCAAAAAACATAGGAAACATTGCACGACAAATTCAAAATTGTCACAACTAATTGAAGACGACTAGTTAGTGTCAAACTATTAAGCCATAAACAGTTTGGTAAAGCAGATAAGATCCCTTTTAAAGGTGCTGCTTTGCTAACTTGATATGATGTTAACAAAGAATAAAAAAAACATAGAAAACATTGCACGATTGGATTAAATTTTTCACAACTAATTAATGACTAATTAACGGCAAATTATTAAGCCATAAAACATTAAGTATAAGAAGGTTTTAATGCTTTTCGAGTAGTGTCAACTTAGCAAAGCACCCAAAAAAACATAGAAAACATTGAACGACAAATTCGAAATTGTCACAACTAATTAACGACTTACTAACCCCCCGAGGTTTCACCTTGTCGTGGTGGGGGGGCTTACATTCGACCCTCCAGCAACCCAGCTGCAGGATCGAATAACTAAGTAAACCAGCAGAGATGTCAATCTAAAAATAACATAATGGAATTATGGAAAAAGTAAATAAAGAGGAGAAAATTCGAGTGGGGATATACACTCAAGTGTCGGCAGAGGTCACGGCTGCCGGCGAGGGCTTGGCTTCGAATGAAGCTAAGTCGCCAGTGACACAATTAAACAAGACCATAACAAATACAAATAATGAAGCAATAGACTGCATTCCTGCCTCTAGCAGCGGTGCCCGTAACGTCCATGAGGTGTTTTCTGAATACCTCATGGATTTTACTGACTCTGAGGACGGTGCTGTTGGGGCTGGCGAGGGAGAGATGGCGTCTGATGAGGAAAATCGAATCCTCAATGACGACGACTATCAATCCTTCGCCAGTTCGGACAGCTCGGACGCAGATGTCACTGTGGCTGAAAACCCTGCAAAACGTCGGAATAAAGAAACACCTCAAGGCGAGTCTTTGGCCAAAATCTTGGTACTACCAGGAGCCAAGATAACCTCTACTCCCAACAAAGGGTCTGGTGAAAGTGAACCCACCAAAGTCTGTGTGGATGGCCCAGGGTCCTCCGGGACCGTGATGGCAACCTCTTCCAAAAATCGATGCCCGTCTACCGATGGGCCAAAACCGATTCAGGAACGACTGGTACATCCGAAGAAACAGAATAAGGGGGGGGATCTGGATCCAGATCTCAGGAAGATAGAAAACGCCAAGAGAGCCGTGCGAAGGTATGGCCAAGGCGACACCAAAAAACTTTGTCTCAGGGAATGGAAGCGCCTGAGCTGGGCTCAGAAGCTTCTGGCCAAAACTGGGTACAAGAGCAAAACGGCGGTCGTATCTAAACCACATAATCCAATCGAAGACAAATCTGTGGAACAGGGTGCCTCCTCCTCTGATATGACTGGCAGCAACCCCAAAGTTAAACCTGCTAATGGTTCTAAGAACTTGAGGGTCGAACAAGGCTCAGCTAGTCAAAGAAAGAGAACGAGGCATAATGACTCGACACCCCCTACGATGTCCGTCAACAAAAAGCCTAAGACGGCCCATAGCGCAGGTACGCTAGCAGATGTGGTAACACAAAGCCTTCAGGTGGCCGTTATCGACGGGGGGAGCTCCGAAAAGCTACTGACCAATGAGCAGTGGGCTCAAGTGGAGGTGAAGATCCTGGAGTGCATTAACACCGAGATACTTGCCTCTACCGGTTTTGTACCTAAATTCGGGCCATTGTCGACGATTAAGGGTTTCAAAATTCTTTCATGTAGAGACGAACCCACCCTGCTATGGCTGAAAACCAAGATTAGCGAGATGAGTGGGTTACTTGAGGGGGTAACACTGGAAGTTGCCTCCAAAAGTGACCTTCCCACGAGACCTAAAGTCCGCATTCATGTGCCGGGCCCGCGCATCACAAAGGAACTGCTGGAGAACCTCCTCCGGGGGCAGAATTCCGACTTCCCTAGTGACGACTGGCAGGTTATGTCTGTTGAAGCGCCTACCAAAACAGGCCAAGAAGCGATTATAATGCTTAATCAGGAAACGATGGCATTGCTCCCATCCAGGGGCTTTAAACTTATGGTTGGCATTAATGAGGTTAAGGTGCGGCCGCTAGCGGCAGTCAACCTACAAAATAAATACAAAAACAAAAATGATGAAGGTGCTACAGATTAATTTGCAGCACAGTAAGTTGGCCTCTGCCACCTTAGCCTCATTGTTGTTAAAAGACGACATTGACATAGCCCTAATCCAAGAGCCCTGGATTAACAGCGGCAGGATCTGCGGACTTAGGTCCAAAGATTACATTATATTTTTTAATAAAGGGCCTACAGAAGGTAACTATCGGACATGCATAGTGGCGAAAAAAATCACCTCTTATCTTCCCATAGCAACGCAGACATGACGACAGTGAAGTGCGAAAGAAAAGGGGCCCCGCCCCTGATCTTAGCCTCCGCCTACATGCCAGGTGATTCACCGGGGCCTCCGCCGCCAGCTGCTCTCGATGACCTGGTTACAACAGCAGGTAAGAACCACTGGGACCTCCTAGTTGGTTGTGACGCTAATGCTCATCATTTGCAATGGGGGAGTACGGACACCAATACAAGAGGTGAGTCACTTTTCGAATTTATAATTAAGAACAACATGCTGATTTTAAATAGAGGTAACGAACCTACTTTTATCACAAGAAATAGAAAAGAAGTGCTCGATGTGACACTTTCCACTAACTCTGATTCCATTGTAATCAGTGACTGGAAGGTGTCAAGTAATGTAACATTCTCAGACCATAGAATGATAACATTCCAAATTGAGCATGACACAGTAATTCCAAAGCCCTATAGAAACCCCAGGAAAACAAACTGGGAAGCCTTCAGAATAAGATTGGCCTCATCTTTGGGCCAGTATGAAAATCGACCGTTGCTAAACTGCTCAGATATTGAAAGACATGTAAGTGAACTTTCGTTAGCCATTAGTAATGCTTACGACTGCTCCTGCCCCATTGCCAAAGGAAAAAGCAAACTCAACCCTGTATGGTGGTCAAATGAGTTGTCTATCCTGAGGAAAAATTCAAGGAGGCTTTTCAATAGAGCAAAGCACAGTAACGAACCTGCTGACTGGGATCTCTTCAAGATCAGCAAAAACGAATACAAAAATAGAACGACCTATGCAAAAAGAGCAGCCTGGCAAAAATTTTGTACTGACATTGAGTCTACAAATGATGCTGCTAGGCTCAGGAAAGTCTTATCAAAGGTCTACACTCCCCCGGGATTCCTTAAAAGACCCGATAAAACATGGACAGACTCCTGCTCCGAGACATTAGAATCACTTGTTACCACTCACTTCCCAGGATGTATCATCGATACATCTCCTGTGGACAGAGCCCCGAACACAAGTGTAATCTCTGACATAAGCAATCAAATCGTAGACAGTAGGAAGGTGGTTTGGGCCATTGACTCCTTCTCAGCATACAAATCTGCAGGGCCGGATGGAATAATTCCGATTATGCTCCAAAGCTCTAAAGATTTAATTGTTCCAATTCTAGTGGACATCTTTAGGGGATGTCTTAACATCACTTACATTCCTACTGGTTGGAGAGAAGTCAATGTCATCTTCATCCCGAAGGCTGGCAAGCCCACGCACACTGAACCGAAAGATTTCAGGCCAATAAGCCTGTCTTCCTTTCTCCTCAAGACCCTAGAAAGACTAATTGATACCCATATTCGCCTAAAACTGAATGATGGTGTGCTCTCGCAGGCCCAACATGCATACAGGAAGGGCAAATCTGTTGAGACAGCACTTCATGAAGTGGTCGGCACAATTGAAAACTCAATTCAGTTCAAGGAATTTACCCTAGCAGCATTCCTGGATATAGAAGGGGCCTTCAATAATGTTAATAACGATTCAATTCGACAAGCCCTTAACACCATTAACATCGATCCGATGGTGACAAACTGGATAGAATGTATGCTTCAAACAAGACTTATAAATGCAGAATTAGGTGACAGCAAGCTAAAAGCCAGGACGTGTAGAGGTACTCCACAAGGTGGAGTCTTATCTCCTCTGCTCTGGCTTCTCGTAGTTAACCAGATCTTAGTTAAGCTAAGTCCAAGTGGTGTCAAGGTCGTTGCATACGCCGATGACATCGTATTAATGGCCTCGGGAAAATTTTCTCCTACGCTGAGCGAACTCCTACAAACAGCCCTTGACAAGCTCAGTAACTGGGCCAGTAGCTGTGGACTTAACGTTAACCCACTAAAGACAGAACTGGTCTTGTTTACAAGGAAGCACAACGTTCCCAACATAAACCTGCCAACCATTAACGGAATTCCGCTAAAGGTTTCGGGAACTGCCAAGTATCTTGGTATTGTGCTTGACCGTAAACTGAACTGGAAAGACAACATTAAAGAAAGAGGGAAAAAAGCCTCAATTGCATTCTACACTTGCAGTAGAATCTTTGGAAAAAGATGGGGTCCCAGCCCCAGAACCATTCATTGGATGTACTCAGCCATAATAAGGCCTATTCTTACGTACGCATGCTTGGTCTGGTGACCAGCCTTGGACAAGAAAACCAATCTTACGACCATGACAAAAATTCAGAGACTAGCGTGCGTTGGCACAACTAGTGCTATTAGAACCACACCAACGGCAGCCCTTGAGACTTTCCTGTCACTAGCCCCACTCGATTTGTTTACAAAAGAGTTGGCGGCCAAAAGTGCTATAAGACTTAAACAGTGCAATAACTGGAAGAGGGGCCACTACGGTCATAGAACTATTATGAAATTCACAGACATAGACATTCAAACCGCCTACATCACACCGCACATAGATTTTAACCCAGTGGCCATAACAGATATCCCGACAAGGGAATCCTGGAATGAAAACCGGGTCATTAACGCTAATCATGTCTCGGTGTTTACGGACGGTTCCAAGACATGTGAGGGGGTAGGGGCTGGTATCTACTCAGCTAACCCACCTATTAACAAATCAATAAAGCTTCCAAATTTCTCCAGTGTATTCCAAGCGGAAGTACTTGCAGTATGCGAAGCCGCAAAGTATCTTGCTTCACGTAAAGTAGTTAATAGAAATATCGATATCTTTATTGATAGTCAGGCGGCAATAAAAGCCATTTCCTCAATTACTACAAAGTCCAAACTGGTAGATAGTTGCCGTTATGTGCTGAGGATTCTCAGTGCATCGAACACAGTCACCCTAAGATGGGTCCCAGGACACCGTGATATACACGGGAATGAAATGGCAGATGAGCTGGCCAAAAACGGATCATCTCTTGATCCGAGCCAAACCGATCACTCTGTACTCGTTCCACTGGAGCAAGAAAAAAGTAGAATTCACCAAAGCTTCCTCGAGGTTGCAGACGTTAGATGGTCAACCATCGACTCTTGCAGGGTTTCGAGGAATCTATGGCCGAATATCTCTAGGAAAAAGACAGAATATTTACTTAAGATAAGTAGGCCTCAACTTTCCACTCTAATTGGAGTCCTAACGGGTCACAACTCAATGGGAACCCACATGCACAGAATGGGCATTAGCTCGTCGGACTTGTGTAGAGGGTGTCAGGATGTAGAGGTGGAGGAGGGCTCATATCACTTTCTTTGTGAATGCCCCAGCCTAGCCAGAACCAGAAAAGCAGCCCTCGGAGAATATTTTTTCGACGAATTGGGCGACATCTCTAACTTGCCACTAAGAAACATCCTTAAATTCATCCAGAATTCAGGGTGGTTCAGGGAGGCATCCCATACCTAAACTCCACCCAATCCATCTTATCCTTTTCCCCAAACCTTCCTTACCAAAACCCTATGGGGAGCGCAATGGATCCATTGAGATCCGAGTGAGATGCGACGGCTTGCCGTAACATCACCCCTTCTAACCTAACCTACTAACGGCAAATTATCCACATACCCATTTTTCGATTCGCCAAAGTTGCTTTGCTAACTTGACACTCATAAAAAACAAATAACTCAAAAATTCATAGAAAACATCGCACAACAAAATTGATTTTTTCACAACTACATAATTATCGACTAAGTAATAACTAAGGCAAATTATTATGCACTAAAATATTAAATTTTTGAAGTTTTTACCACTTTTCAAAACAAAAAACATAGAAAACATAGAACGACAAATTCGATATTGTCATAACTAATTAACGACTAACTAACGGCAAATTATGCACCTATCCATTTTTCGATCCGTGAGAGTTGCTTTGCTAACTTGATATCAAATTACGCGACGTGCTAGGCCTTGCACGAGCACCACACATCGAAACCCCTAGTTCGACGAAAAATGCCGACTATTACATGCAGCCAAACAACAGGCATACAAAGTGGCACTACGTAGAGGGACCAGAGCTCTACGAGCAGAAGAAGAGAGAGGAACACAAGCTTTTAAGAAGGAAAAAGAAAGAGCATGAGAAGTGCGCGATCGAGGAATTAGAAGGATGCCATTGCAGGAATTAAGTTCGGAAGTCTTACTAAAAAGTAAAAAAAACCTCTTAAGGTTACAAGGCCTGACCCGAAGCCTGCAAGGACGATCAGGGGAACATCGTGGTGGAATCGCCGTCGGTGCTGAGGATATGGAAAAATCATTTCTGCAAATTGTATAACGGCGATGACGAACCACATTCCGCTACCATGCAGATTGCACCATTCAACCTGGACAACGTAGGCCAACAATTCCGTCCACCCGATCTCGACGAAGTAAAGATAGCTATATCTAAACTTAAGTCCAATAAAGCTGCTGGAGATGATGGCCTTGCGGCTGAGCTATTTAAAGCGGCTGGCGATGAATTGGTTGCACCAGCTCATCTGTCAAATATGGTCGGAGGAAAGCATGCCCGATGAATGGAACCTCAGCATTGTTTGCCCGATCCTCAAGAAAGGCGATCCTCAGGACTGCACAAACTACAGATGCATCAGTCTTCTTAATATCACCTACGAGATCTTTTCTGCCGTTTTTTGTGAACGCCTGAAGCCATTCGTCAACAACCTGACAGATCCATATCAGTGTGGCTTTAGGCCAAGGAAGTCTACCATCGACCAAATATTCGCACTACGGTAGATCTTGGAAAAAAACACAGGAGTTTCAAATCGATACCCACCACATTATTATCGATTTCAAGGCCGCGTATGACAGCATCTATAGAGACGAGTTATATAGAGCAATGTCTAGTTTTGGCATCCCTGCCAAACTCGTTCGTTTGTGCAGGATGACGATGGAGGATGCACGCTGCTCCATCAATGTCGGCAAAGACCTCACCGACACCTTTAATGTCAAAAAAGGTTTCAGGCAAGGCTACGCACTGTCATGCGACGTGTACAACATTGTTCTTGAAAGAATAGTGCAAAACTCAGACATCAACACTAGAGGCACAATCTTTCAAAAGTCCGCCCAATTCTTCGCTTACGCTGACGACATTGACATAATCGGACGAACAAAGCGTGATGTAAGTGGTGCTTTTGTGAGAAGAAAGCCAACAACATGGATTTAATTGTGAATGAAAGCAATACGAAATATATGCTGTCAACAAGAAAGGACAACCAACACCGACGTCTCGGACAGAACGTCACTATAGACAGCTATAATTTTTAAGTGGTCAGAGACTTTGTCGACCGCTATAAGCTCAGCGAACGATAGCACTGCTGAGACCAAACGAAGAATAACTCTTGCCAATCGCTGATTCTTTGGGCTTAGAAGGCAATTGAGAAGCCAAGCTTTTTCTCGAGCAACTAAACTGTCCCTGTATAAGACGCTTATCATCCCGGTCCTGGTGTATGGTGCAGAGGCATGGACACTGTTAACGGTGGATGAGAACACATTAGGCTGTTATGAGAGGAAAATTCTCCGGTGACTTTTGGTCCCGTCTGCATAGATGGGGAATGGAGAGGAAGATACAAAATTAAACTGTACGGGCTGTACAGCGACACCGACCCAGCCACAAAAGTGAAAAGCCAACGACTGAGATAGCTGGGTCACCTAGAGAGAATGGACACCAATGCTCCGGCCAGGAAAGTCTTTGAATCCAACCCCGTGGGAAAGCGCAGTAGAGGTAGACAGCGTAGAAGGTGGTGCACGCAAGTGGAAGAGGACCTCAGCCAAATTGGCGGGTGAAACTGGAGACACCTAGCTAGAAACCGAGCTGGCTGGAAGAAGCTTGTTGGTTGTTGCCCTGGTCCACCCCGGACTGTAGCGCCACCTCCGTATTAACATACAAAAATAATTTTTTTGTATGTTGATTTTTTTTTTTTTGAAAGTTTTGCGTTAAGTTAAGTAAGTAGGTTTTCTCTTGAGGGCTTAGCAAAATGCCATTTCGAATTAAAATAATAAATCCGCATGGTTCGTATCAAAGAATGATCACTCACTTTTTTTACTTCTTAGAATTAAATCAAAATTATTACAAAAGCAACTATAGGAACCATCATAAAATTCTTATTAAAGAAACTAATTTCGTGGTCCTATTGTCAAATGAGAATACAAATAAAACTCGCAGGTTCTATCAGTATTTCCTTTTTTTTTTTAATTAAACTTTGCGTACATTTTTCTTCTTTGGAATATTTTTTATTAAACAAAGGTCGTTGAACATTAATGATACATCTCTTACTAATTGATTTTCTATAAGTCTTACTCTATAATTTGTTGAACTCAAATTAAATTTTGTAATCTTCAACATAATATAAATTTTCCAACTACACAAAAAAAAAACACTATAATTTGATGTTTACGCAAATGTAACTATCTAAAAATACTGCGGAACTTGCAATGATTGGGAATACATAACAAAAGGAAGCCCGACAAAATTGCACCATACATTTCCTACTACCTGCTATCATTTTAAGCATTTTACCTTTTTTTTTTTGTTAAAGTTATTATTATAATACTAAATAAAAGACGCACATCTGCAACTTCAATACCAATCAGCTAAAACAACTTTAATGTTATTAAAGCCTACTTAAGACGATCACTCACCCATTTTCTGAGACAGAAAAAGATGGAAATCAAAAATGATTACATACGTTAATTTTCATGTGCATCATATGAAATGCAACTCCTACCGTCGCGTAGCGTCGTCGGTCGTCGTTTGGCCGGATCGTTGGTAATATTTTAGCTTAAAATAGAGCTTATTCTTGTCATTCATATTATAATGTAGTCAAAGTAATAGCGGCAAATATGAGTGTTCCTAATCGTTATAACCATGAAATTATTTTATATAGGGCTGAGAATAGATTGTAAATAGGTATCAGGCAGCTTAGTTTATATTTAGTATATATTTCTGTTTTTTGTAGAAATTGAACTTAGGTTTTACCTCTGTACCAAATTTGCGTTCGAAATTCCAATACTATGTTTTTTTTCGATTTCTTTCACGAAGCATTTAAATGATCCTTTAATTTTGATGAAACCAGAATATTTTAATCCTTTTCTAAGGAATAATTGTCTAAGTATTTTACAAAATATCAGCTTTCTGGAGGGCAGATTTCAAAAGAAAACACATTTTCTTTTGTTTTGAAATGGGCAATAAAAAATACTATTTAGGTACGATATTAAAAATATCATATTCACATAGCTGGTACCGGTTAACAAGCTAATTGTACGGCCTCACTATCCTACATGACTCTTGGTTTCAGTCTATGTAGATACACCTTGATCTTGTATGAATATCAATTTGGTCCAACATAAAAAACAACGGTACGTGTTGTATTTAAATGAGGACATTATGTACAAGGTCATAGGAATACAAATTGCTTTGTGCCCTACATTTCCCAAAACAAAAATAAAACAAGACAAAAAAAAAGTTTCGCAAAAAAACTTAACCTATACGTTCGATGAAAGTTCTTTAAGAACACACTGTTTCCGCTGCACTGAGTATTGAGTATTCATGACATCCCACTTAGTCTGACATTGTTACAAGACTTTGCACATCAGACACCGTTCGTCACCATTAATTTCACTTATGTGGTGGGTGTGCCAAATAACCCATTCTGTCCAAACACAATAGAAACTATTCAGTTTAGTGTACGCATTCCCCTTATTTGGTTTTGACCAAAAGTACCTACACACAATGTGTAGTTCCATTTTTGTATTCGAAAAGAAAGAAAAGAAAGTAAAATATATTCGCTTTTAATGAAAGCCCACTTGCAGCAAAGCGTTGATTAAATTGTATGTTGTAGTTTTTTTTTTACACTACTTCTGTTTAATTTGAATTAAAAAGAAGACAAATTATTAAAATATGTATAACACACGTGTGTGAAGTTGGCATAACATTATTGAGCTAGACCAATGGGACCATGGCAGGAATTTGCAGTTTTTTTGCATTTTTTATGCATTTCTATTCCTGATTTTGCAGTTCACCAAATAGTGGGTGTAATCGACTGTACTGCTAACTTCACTGTGAAGTTAGCAGTGCCTATGCTTTTCTCAGCAACCGGGCTAGCTAGGAATCTGAAATTAGGCTCTGAATTTGCAGTTTAATTTGCAGTTCCAGGAAAGGAAAAAACCAAATTTCTAAATCCTTACATAAAAAAAAATTCACTGTGAAGTTAGCATAAAGGCCTTTTCTCAGCAACGGTGATACTTAGAAATTTGCAGTTAGGCTCCAAATTTGCAGTTTAATTTGCAGTTCAAGAAAAATTAATGTGCAAATTTTTAAGTCCAAATTTGAAAAAAAAAATCGAATAAATTCATTTTTCACTGTTAACGTCACTGTGAAGTTAGCAGCACATACCCTTTTCTCAGCAACTGAGCCACCTAGAAAATTGCAGTTTAGGTCCAAATTTGCAGTTTCTTATGTACTTCAAGAAAAAACTAAGTTCAAGTTTGTACGTTCAAATTTGACAAAAAAATCGAAAAATTTAATTTGCACTGTTAACAACAGTGTGAAGTTAGCAGTACATACCCTTTTCTCAGCAACTGTGCTAGGTAGAAAAGTGCAGTTAGGGTTCAAATTTGCAGTTTTTCATTTACTTCACGAAAAAATGCAGTTCAAGTTTTGAAGTCAAAATATGGCATTAAAATCGAAAAATTCACTTTGCACTGTTAACGTCAGTGTGAAATTAGCAGTACATACCCTTTTCTCAAGAACTGAGCCAGCTACAAAATTGCAGTTAAAGTCCAAATTTGCAGTTTTTTATGCACTTCAAGAAAAAACTAAGTTCAAATTTTTAAGTCAAAATTTGACATAAAATCGATTAAATTCATTTTTCACTGTTAACATCACTGTAAAGTTAACAGTACATATCCTTTTCTCAGGAACTAAGCAATCTAGAAAATTGCAATTAGAGTCCAAATTTGCACTTTAATTTGCAGTTAAAGAAAAATTAATGTCCAAATTTTGAGGTGCAAATTTGAAAAAAAAATCGAATAAATTAATTTTTCACTGTTAACGTCAGTGTGAAGTTAGCACTACATACCCTTTTCTCAAGAACTTTTCTTAGGAACTGAGCCAGCTAGAAAATTGCAGTTGGTGTCCAAGTTTGCAGTTTTCCATGCACTTCAAGAAAAAACTAAGTTAAAATTTTAAAGTTCAAATTTGAAAAAAAAATCGATTAGATTCATATTTCACTGTTAACATCACTGTGAAGTTAGCAGTACATATCCTTGCAATCGAGAATCATTTCAAAATCTATGAGATTATCGTGGAAAATGTGAAACCAATCATACAAGAAGATATATATTTATGATACATTATTCAGATTCACGTTTAAGTGGAGCTTTTATTATTTGCAAATGAATATATAAAAATATAAAATATATAAACGTTTATATTTATTTATATGTAACTTAAAAAATTATATAAGCAGAACAAATAAATTACATACAGTCTCAAAATAAAATAAAAAGGAAATATTATAGCTTAGGGTTCCAGAAATCCATTTGCCATTCTTTTCAATTGATGATGTAACTGAGGGTGTGCCAGTGTAAGAGCTACTGCTGCATTTGCGCCTTCAACTACAGGCTTCTTACGTTTTCTTAAAGAGGTACTCCAAAGAGATAGACTGGCAGATGCTGCTAGGGTCCAACTACGATATGGACTGGTATATTTTTTGATACAACTGACTGCTCGCACGTCTACATATCTTTCAAGCAGGATAATCACACTAGGCTTCCAATGAAAGTTAATCTTTTTCTCTAAGTGCATAAAAAACTGCAATTTGGACCCTAACTGCAATTTTCTACCTAGCACAGTCGCTGAGAAATGAGTATGTACTGCTAACTTCACAGTGATGTTAACAGTGAAAAATTAATTTATTCGATTTTTTTTTTTCAAATTTGCACTTCAAAATTTGGACATTAATTTTTCTTGAACTGCAAATTAAACTGCAAATTTGGACTCTAATTGCAATTTTCTAGCTTGCTCAGTTCCTGAGAAAAGGATATGTACTGTTAACTTCACAGTGACGTTAACAGATTGCAAAGTGAATTTTTCGATTTTTTTTTTTCAAATTTGGACTTAATAATTTGAACTTAGTTTTTCTTGAAGTGCATGAAAAACTGCAAATTGCTGAAACTTAAATACATATGTCTAAGGCAGGGACGTGCCGTGGTAATTTCAGTTTGGTGTGCGCTAACTTATTTTGCAATGAAATTATATTTTTCTAAGCTTTGCACAGTGTACCAGCGTTCCAAAGCGAGCCTGTTTTCGGACACTTAGTCGCTGCAAAAAACCAGCAGATACTTCAAACAACAATTCTTAGCGGTTACAAAACTTTCTCACTATTAGTTTACTGAAAAAAGTAATCAAGGTCAGCAAAAGTACAGCAGAGCAAACGCGAGGTTACCACGAAGCCAATGCATCAACTTATAGTTTGTTTTGTAAAATAAATGAAGGACCTTAGAGCTGTAATTCAATTATTAGAGGAGGAGGACTTTTTTCATTCAGTAAAATAAAAAAAAAAATAATAATGCTTGAAATTATTCTAAAACTCTTTAATAATTGTTTTGTCAGTTGTATTTTGTTTTAAATAATTCTAAACATTTTGGGCCAGTAAATAATTCTTCGTGTTAAATTTAATCACTGGAAATATTATGCCAATTCATTTTCAAAAATGTTGGCTACTTTAATTTATTGAAAAAGAAAACTTAATACATTAATCTGTGAAGGTGTTAACCAAGCTATATAATTCCTTGAAATAGGCATCAAATTTATTGAAAAGAAAAATCAAAAGTGTTTGAAGTCTTAATAAATTTCAATATATTTTTGAATGCAATTATAATATTTTTCACTTCATTTCTTCATTTATTTGCTATTTTGCTTTCTTATAATTCTAAAAACAAAATGTGTATTCACCTTTTTTATATATACAAAATTAAAGTTCAAAATATCAGTAGGCTTCCCTTTTTTCTAATTTTTGTAAAAATTCCCAAGCAAAGGAATTGTTTTCATGATCCCCCAGCACTGTAATGAGGATATCACCATCCATCACGCAAATCAACGAAAATGAAACAGATACAGAATTCTCTGCGTAGCGAAGTGCTGTGCTGAATGACTGGCTGAACAGAATAGAGTGCTGCAACTGGAGCTGCAGCTGCAACTGGAATAGCTGTCAAAAAGTGTCGTACGTGATTTTTTTACGCGCCCACAATGCAGCTGTACAGCTTTCTAACATTTTAGTATCGAAAATAAAAATGAAAACAAAAATAAAAATTAATAATGATGAAAAAGAAGCTAAAATTGCTTTACGTCCTTATGAGACATTGAAAAGAGTTTAGAAATCACTTTAACCCACATGTAAACACTCTGTTTTGCTCACAATTTCAAAACGTCAAAAAAGCTGCAAGCAAAAGTTAAAAGTTGGCCAACTTGTCCAGTTGCGTCGTGTTCTGTTCGCATCATTGAATTTGTGGGTATTCAACATTTTGACAGCTATTCCAGTTGCAGCTCCGTCTCTATTCTGTTCAGCCAGTGAAGGACCGTGGTGCGCTCAATGAAGTTGAACACCTTGCTATCTAAATTTCTATAAGCAAGAATGAACTTTGTGTTGCTTTTTTTAAAATGTTTGTATGTGGATTTGCTTCACCTCGGTGCGCTTAAGCTGGCCATACACGACGGAGCCATCCGATCCATTTGGCTTGGTTGGATTTCAGATTGGCTGAAAATCCAAATGGATCGGCCGCCGATCCACCCCACACATGACCGATTTTGGATCGGCGCGGGGCCATTTGGCTCTTTGGCTCTGTCGTGTAGGGCCAGCTTTAAGTTAAGCGAACACCCTGATGGGTGAATTTTTCATTTCTTTGAGAGGAAATGAATTTGCGTCGAGTTGCCGAATAACTGCCTGAACAGAATGCAAGACGCAGCTGGAATGTATGTCAAAAATGCTGCAGTAGATGTCAAAAATGCTCCAGTAAAAGTTAAAAATTGTTCAACTCTTGCAGCTCTGGCTGCAGCATTTTTGACATCTATTCCAGCTCCGTCTTGCATTCTGTTCAGGCAGTAAGGAACGAATGTGCGCTTGATGAATTTGAACACCAAGGAGAAAAATTTTCGTGTTGGTTTTGTTTTAGGTTTTTTTGTGTGTGAATTTGCTTTGCCTTGGTGGGTAGTGCGCTGAATTTTGAGAACACCTTGTCTACATGGTGGTTTATTTGGTTTACTTTTACTACTACTGGGTGGAATGATTTTATTTTGAATTGGGTGTGTACCTACTTTTGTTTGGGATATTGATACAGGTAAAATATTAAAAAGAAAGACAAGTATGTATGTTAAGATTTTGGTAGGGTGTCACTGGTCTAAGGCAATAAGTTGAAAGAGCTTAAGTCGACTGAAGTGAAAATCGATTTTTTTTTAACTTAAAAAAAGCACAATTTGTACAACTTTTATTTTAGTCCAGGTCTCATTTCTCTATGCAAAATATTAAACAAATAGTTTAATAAAACATAATAGGTAATCGGTGCAGGGGAAAAAAGAAAGAAACCTACTGAACAATAGCAAGCTTTTGTGTATTAATAACAATGCTAGTCGTTGTTGCAATTGATAAACAACGAAACCTGCATAGGGATTGAGCTAAACATGTGGCTTCCTTGGTGCGGTGTGTAGTACATAGGCCTCTGAATTGCAAGGTTCATGGTTCACTTCCAGATGACGGCAAAGAGTTTTTCAATTTATACGAACATAACCATACTAAGCACCACTAAAGCAGTCTGATGATCGAGGTGGCACTCGTGAAATAGCTACACGGAAAGAATTCTTGGATCAGATCACGAAAAATGAGCTGCAAATTACGAGAAATTAATCCCGAATAATACCTTGGCTCGGGATTTCGTAATTTACGACTATTTGTTTGCAATTTGCAAAACTGGGCAAAATGAAGATATTGATACTCAAAAATCGTAAATCAACACTCTTTAAATATCAATTCTTATATCGAGATAAAACAAAAATTGCGAACAACAAATTGCAATTTAATCCTATTTTTCCTCAATTGCACAATTTGTAAATTTGAAAAAAGATTTGTGATCACCAATTTTATAATTTTATTTCGTGATATTGCCACTTGAAAGATCAATCTTGCATAACCCTTCATTTCGAAGGTATACGCATTTAATTTTTTTTTTTAATAAAACCTTACGTTGACTTTACTTGGATTTGAATTCGCAAACTTCCAGTTGCGGAGCTAGCATGCAACCACCAAGCCAAATTGCATTACAGATCGTTGGTGTCACACATTAATGATTAGATACATGCCAAGTTGTGGTGCTTTGTCTCTTCGAGAAGTAAATTGCCGCAAAAAAGTCGTGATTTAGGAATTTTTTGTTGGTGATTTGCAACTATTCTCATGGAGTTGAAAATTGCGACAAAAAAAAACGTTTATCAGTGATTGTGATGTAAATAACTAAATATTAATCGCAAATCAATATTTTTAAATGCTGTTTGTGAAATTATTATTCTTTTAGGGAGTAAATTACGCCAAAAAAGTTGTATTTTGCTAAGAAAAGTACAAGCTTGATTCATGGACTTTAAATGCCTTGATTTACGAATAAAACATGATTCACAAATTGCAACTGCAAATTTTTCAATTGGTAATTTTTCAATTCTTTCCGTGTATAACTCCAGCCAAATACTTGGTGGTAACACACACAAGTGTTGTTGATCATTCAAAACTATTCAATATAAATTGATGTATAATTCGCAGCATGCACTGCACTTGTGTGGATTTCCATTTACACACAAAATCCCCACTTAATAAGAAATAATTTTTTTAAAAAGAAAACTTTTCACAGTTAATTAAAAAAAAAAAAAAAACAAATTTAATCTATTTAATTTTGAAAAAGAAAGTGAATTTTGGCAAAACAACACTAACACCTCGCATCCACAAACTAAGCCCGTTGAAGGTTCTTTGATAACCAAAACGCGTCGCTTTAATCCTCAAAAAATTAATGTTGTGATACCATTAAAATTAAATAAATTAAAATTGTGTTTTTTTTGTTAAATTAACCTTGAAAAGTTTTCTTTTTTTAAATAATTGTAATTCGTATTGTTTTAATATTCTCATTTATATAAAACACAATATGGAGACCACACCACAAAAAAGGATTGTTTAAAACAGAAGGTATGGTCACCATTAAATTTTTACAAGCTAATTGCTGACTCAAATTTTCGATTCCATATAAGCCAGAGACATAACATACATACATATGTACATTAATGAAATTCTATTTAAAAATCAAAAACAAAAATTCGTTCGTGTCCAAAATTACTTCAAAATTGTGATTTGAATAATTAAGTAAAAAACATTTATGAAATACCACCAAGCCAAGAGTGTCATAAAGAATTCGAAATTTGTTTTTAAATAAAATTAAATGAGTTTGATGGACCCATAACTATGAAGAATGATTGGAATATAAACTTGAATTCGTTCTTACCATAAGCAATTTGTTTTCGTTTAGAAAATATTCATTATATTCCATTGTGTATCTTTATTTTGTTGGTCTTGCAAATTTAATTAATAAATAAATATAATTTTTCTTCGAACAATAATGCTAACCCGTTGAATATGTAGTTAAACAATTTTTTTTTAAATATTTAAATATCCTTACTTAAAATTTTAAATCCAATTAAAATACCCATCAATCATATGCTTCTATTTATGATAAGGCTAACACTGTTCTGCCTACTTTGAAGAGCTAAGGAAATGATATGTCATTATTTTCTATAATTTTAGATATTTAATCCATAAGACCATTAAAGCTTTGTTTTACGCATACAAGTAAATTAAAGTAAAAATATAAAGGGTATCCGGTAAGCACTGAATAATCCTGAAACGGCTAAAAGCAGGAGACATTATCGCTATAGCGTATAGCCCACTTACTTACTTTGTGTTTTTGAATACGATTTTCTTTTGGAGCTATTTGCTACACTATTGGTGCCAAAGCATTATCGGTAGAAAATTTAAATAGCTCTTAGGCTTTTTTTTTTAATTAAATATGTTTTTAATTCCAAAAATTGCAAAAAAAATAAATAAAAAGCAACTCTGGTTTAAAAAAAATCGTACGGAAGTGGTAAGCTTTTTAAAAAACGCAATAATTGTTGATTTCAGAATGGTATAATTTTTGTCAGTATCTAGAGTATATAGGATATAAGTGCTAATATGCAAAAAGGCGAATTTAATCCAGCCTATTTACTTGGTGGTAACACACCCAAGTTGTTATTGTTCATTCAAAATTATTCAATATAATCATCATCATCATCGTGTCCTGTAACCTCGGCTGGGGCATAAGGCATCAACAAAACGTCTCCATCCTTCACGGTCTGCTGCAAGGTACCTCAGCTGTGGCCACGTCTTTCTCTGAGATTCTGCTTCCACTAAGACAGTTGATTTCCATTCAATATAAATTGATGTATAACTCGCAGCTTGCACTGGATTTGTGTGGGTTTATATTTAAACATAAAAACCCCACTTAAAATATTTTACTTCTTTACACTAAGGGCCAGTTTTTCAGTTCAGGCTTTACTCTGAGTTAAATCAGAGTTAGCTAATCCTGAAAATAAATTAACCCTGAGTTAACTCAGGAACAGTTTTTCAGTTGAGGATTAACTTTATCTTTCAGCTTTAAAAATTCTGAGGCCAACGATGTGAGACACTATGGATATCACTCTTCTACGTCTTTTACGCTTGGGAATGGAGATGGCGCCACAACGAATTGCACTGACAATAACTTTCAATATCGAAATCGAGATGGCGCCACAACTAAAAAGACCCTCAATTTGGTGCCTGAGTTAACTCACCACATTAGACGAGTTAACTTGGAGTTAATTTTTGATTTCAATTGACTGAAAAACACGTTTTTGGAGTTAACTCCGGTTTAACCCCGAGACAAGAATGATCTCGCACTGAAAAACTGGCCCTAAGGGTATTCATGCAACAGCGTAAAGTCGTCGTAAACGTGGTAAAGTTTTAAGCTTCGTAAATCTGTCAAATTTTCCATACAAATTGCGACAGAATTACGAAGTTTAAAACTTTACAACGTTAATGATGACTTTACGCTGTTGCATGAATATCCATACTGTTTTATGTTTCTGAATATCACGACAAAAAATTAAAGAATTTGATCTTTTTTACCAATTGCACTGGCATTTGAAAATCAACAACCCATGACATATACAGTAAAAAAAATACAATTTCACCCATTCCATCTTACGCGGGTGCAAACTCTACAGTCAAGATATTTTGAAGCGAGGGTGAGTTTTTGCCAACAATTTTTAAGTTGATTACAAGAAGACCCACAATTTGTCGACCAAATTCTATGGAGCTATGAATTTACGTTTAAAAGGGATGGATACTCCAACTGGCACAACCTGCTTTCCTGGGCGCTTCAAAATCCTCATATTTTGAGAGAAGACTGATCACAGTACGAATTTAAAATCAATTATTGGACTGGGATTCTCAATGGAATAATAATTGGTCCCTTAGGGCTGCCGGGAAACCTAAATGGCCAAAGCTATTAATAAGAGTTTATCCAAAATAGCCTGCTAAGCTTATAAGAGCAAATACCTGAAGAGCTACGCCAATCCTATTGGCATTAAAATGATGGATGACCTGCATGTTACGCTGTGCCTGTGCGGGCATGTAATGATAGGTACCAAGGAAGACGTATAGGCTGCCTTGGGCCAATTATGTGGCCTCCAAGTTCACCGGATCTGAATCCACTACTTTTTTTTTATACCAGAGATGCTTAAACTTTTTCCTTTTTTTTTTTTCAATTTTTGGAATTAAAAATAATTTTTTTTATTAAAGTCCAAGAGCTAATAAAATTTTCTACCGATTATGTTTTGGCACCAATAGTGTAGAAAATTACTACAAGAGAAAATCTATGGAATTCATCCATTTACATCCGTGGTATTCAAAAACGTAAAGTAAGTAAAACAAAAATACACTGAACGAAAAAATGCACATATTTTGAGACCCTTTAAGATAGCCCCATTTTATTTCCGGTTTCAGAGCAGTCATAAAGTAGGCTATATGCTGTATTAGGATTATCAAATATTTACCGGACACCCTGTATATGTATATGTACATCCCTACACATATATAGGCATAACCGGATATGGAGACTCTATCCTGGAAATAAGTAAAAGAGGAAGAGTGTGAAGCAAGCTGTTTAGATAATTTATTAAATTAAGTTAAAATAAAATATAAGATAAAATATTCATCAAATAAATTTTTTAATAATTGAAATAAATCATAGTCTTTTCTGCTTAAAATATTTACAAGCATGCAGGGCAAGAAAATATGAAAATAATTATTTGTGTTTATAAGTTAAAACACATTTTTTTTAACTTTCACTATAGTAAACAAACTGTAATACACTCCTCGTCAACTGAATACGCACAAACATTTTTGAATATATTTTATCCATTTTTTCCAAACAGTGATGGTTATTATGCCATCTGTTGATGGTAAAAATTTTCGTAACATATAAATAACAGAATTTCAAAGTTTTATCCAAAAACAACCGTGAGTTTTTCCTTCAACTACTTCTTAAGTGTAACTTATGCAAAGTAGAAGTTTTTTTTTGAGTCAACTGAATAGGTACAAAAATTAAAATTGGTATTGGAATGGAATGAAACAAGTTTTTGTTTAAGTTTAGTAGTGGGTACTTCCACCTTTATTTTTAATTACTTCGTAAATTCGATCCGGCATGGAATCGTATAGCTTTTTAATGTAATTTAACGAAATTTCGCTCCACGCTAATTTGATTGCAGAAATTAAGGTTTCTTTGTCTTCGAACTGACGACCACCCTCATAAACTTTGCGTACTAACCATCCCCAGACATTTTCTATGATGTTAAGATCAGGTGAGTACGGCGGCCATTGAAGCAACTGCACTTGTTGCTCCTCTATCCATGTTTTTATTATGCGCGCTGAGTGAATAGGCGCATTATCATGTTGGTAGGTCCAGTTTATGGGTCCAAAGATGTTAGAAAATTTAGGAAAATTTCTTTCCAAAATTACTTTATACCCAGCTGCTGTCATTCTTGATGTTACAACCTCGAGCTCAACTGTTCCATAATAACTGACTGCTCCCCATATCATGACACCTCCTTCACGACTATGATGGCGCTTTAAAAATCTTTTTTCTTTTCTTAAGTCGTGAAAATAGAAGTTGAACCCATCAGGGCCATCGAAATTAAACTTTTTTTCATCTGAAAAAACCACGTGATACCATTCTTTTTTCCAACTCATGTGAAGTCTTGAAAAATCTGATCGCAACATTTTCCGTCTCTCGTCAAGTGGTGGTTTTTTCTTAAGTTTCATTCGTTTAAGATGGCTTGAGTTGTTGATTACTCTTAATACTGTTGAGCAACTTGCGTTTACGCCGACTTTTTGTTTTATTTTTGCCACAGAATCAGAAAAATTTGATGCATATCTTAAAATTCTTCGTCTCTCAGCTGCTGTTGTTGCTGTTTTCTTACCTCCCTTCATGTTTTTGCCGTATGCATCTTTATTTTTCAAGTAAGAATAAACTACATTAAAACTTCGGCCAACTTTATCAGCTATTGCACGTCCAGTTAGGCCTTGGTCTCTAAGTAAATCGATTTTAGCTTTTTCAACACTGTTAAGACACGTAGATCTACCCATTTTTCTTAAAATTTGAAATCAAGAATTAAATTTTACTGAAAATACTAAAATCGTTAATTTAAACTGTCAAGCACTCCAAAAAACTTATAAACAACGAAGAAAATGGAGTTGTACCTATTCAGTTGACTAAAAAAAAAACTCCTACTTTGCATATAAAACACTTTGCAAGTGGTTGAAAAAAAACTCACGGTTGTTTTTGGATAATTCTTTCGGAATTATCTGCTTAACATCTTAAGGGAATAGTTAGCATCAACAGATGGCATAATAACCATCACTGTTTGGAAAAAATGGATAAAGTATTTTAAAAAATGTTTGTGCGTATTCAGTTGACGAGGAGTGTATGTACAAATAAAACAATATTAAACGTGCCTTTCAGTTAAGAACTTTCCATTAACTCTATACCTTCCCTCTATAAATCTCAACAAACCACTTTAACAATTATTCTTGAATTAAATCTCAATTAAAACGTTATCCGATAATCCATAGATAGAAACACACACAAAATAATATTGAGTCAAGTATTGTACTACCATCAGTACCTACCAATCATTATTATCTTCCATAAAATTAACTATTAAACTTTCTTCAACAAAAAATTAAATTGAAAACCTGACATCTTTTAAATGTATTTGGACAGTATAACATGTGAATCATCTTCACATTAATGCGTCCACAGGGTCACTCGTTATATATGAGTGAAGTATATGGTACATAAAGGCGAAAGCATCATGTGCTTCATTAAATGCCAATACTAAGGAATTATTATGATTAATAAATTTTAGAAAATTTAATTTTGTACAAAAGTTTTAAGAGTTAAATTGTCGAATTATGCTTAGCTATACTTTAATACTGAAAAGTTAACAGTGTGACCACCATTCTCTCAGAAATACAATATAGACCGAGAGCTCACAGCAGATTTTGGGTGTGAGTGATAGCAAAAAAGAAAGCTTAATTAAAGGCTATTCAAAAAATCAAAGTCCATAACTGGGTCTTTGCAAGAAACAGTGCATCGAAAAAAAATATGAAAGCAGCTTCGAGGATAATCGTGTTAGCCGAAATTGGTTTTCACTCCTCCCTGGATAAGCTTCTCGGATCACATATGTATCACGGAGTCTGAGACCATTTGAGTGTATAGTTCGCTCGTTTAAAAAATTCGAAATTCTAAATGAAAAACAATATAAAAAAGAAAAAAAAATGAAAGTCATATCATTTTTCTGATTTCAGCAATATGGCTTTGTTGATTTTCTATATACATATATAATGCAACATATATCCACTTGGAAAATAACACGACACCCTACAAAACGTTTCACAAACAGGCACTTAGTTTGGTTAATACGGGCCTGGAGTTGTAAAAGGTATCGTTACTATAAAGAAATTCCTCATCGCATACCTCACATTATGAACATTTTAAGTGAAAGTTCCTGATGTCGTCAGCTGCAGTTCTGATCGGTGATTAAGATACAAGCGAGTCGTATGTATTTTTGTTTTTTTTTTTTTTTCTTATTTCACTGTGACTATCACCGTGATGTCATTTTTTTTAATGAATTTTATTTGTATTTTTTTATTTTTAGAAGTAATTATTTGAAATTCATAGTTTCTAATTTAATATATTTATGGTCGAATGAACTACAAAGCTACTTGACTTTTTTTATTATTATTATTGAATGCCTAATAAATTATTTATGCTAATAATTTTAAAATTATTTTGGCAAAGCGTTGACAGTATTAATTGAGGTTTCTGTCATGCCATAACCAATAATGGTTAGAGAAAATGAGAACCTACATCTTAATCGGGCCCTGACATGCGGCCATTAAAACTATTAGTGAAATGGTGTTAATTTATACATTAATTATGCGTAGCGGCCCTAAACGTTAGGGTATATTAAATATCATGCTCTGTATGTATATCAAGATACAAAATAAGAAAATATTATGTGGGACGTGCTTGATAACAAAGTGAAAAGTTATTACAATGTTTAAGAAAATCCAAATCCTTTGACTACGATAAATTTTAAACCACACGCCAATTTGGCTAACGAGTACATAATAATGTAAAAATTGTTGAAATTGGTTACTCGTTTTGAGTGTGATTTTTATTACAACAAAAATAGAACATTTTACACGAAATACGGAGAAAGGACACAGAATGCATCGATAAATTCATAAATAAAATAATTACAAGTTTGTAGCTCAGCTCTTTCATTTAGACGTCAATGCGTCACCCAATCATTCAAATTTCCTAAATTATTTGAATGACATGATTAATTATAGGAATATGAGAAACTGTATAGGCTCTGATTTGCAAGATTCATACATCGTTACGCTCCAAGCTTGGTCCATAGTAACAATTTGAGTAAGGGGGTTTAATAAAATGAAATCAACCTTTTGTTCTTGAAATCATGAAATTTTAACTTTTAGTTACAGTAATATTTTGTCCACAAACATGCGTATAGCCAGGAATGGAACAATAATGGCAAAAGAAGTTTGATTTTGCCCCGAGGAAAGCTTGATTTCAACCACAAGGTCTTTCATTAAGTGATCCTTATAGTCTAAGAGCCAACGATATGAAAAGTCAAGTCATTTCGGTAAAGTTATTAGTCATAACAATAATAGCCTTTGAGGTGTTGAACCACTAGCCGTTTATCTGCCTACCTAAACACGTGTCAAACAGGTGTAAAATTTGACGTACATTTTTTACATCGATTTATTTCAATGCCTATGGGCCAGAGGGAAAAAGTTTGCGAACAAGAAATATTTAGCTTGCGATCTTGAACAATTATTGTCATAGGTCCATCTCTCGGTAGTGAATCCCTAAAAATAGTGATGGGAACTATCGAATGATTTGAACTATCGATAGTTAGTAACTGAATGATTTCAACTATCGAACGAATTCATTCATTCATTTATTCGGTTGAAATAGAGTAAGATGTTGATTGTTTTTAGGAAAATGATACTTGTAGATACGTTTTTAAACTAAAATACGACCGGAGTTAGTCGTAAGAATATTTTTTTACTATTTAAAAGAAAATTGAAAACTATGAAAAAAGAAAAGAAAGCCAAAAAGTATCGGATTATTTTATTTATCGCTCAGAAAACAGTCCCTTTCTGTCAAGCCATAACCTGTCAAATTCAGCAAAGGATGGCTATGATGACAATAGATTAAAAACTTTTAAAAAAATACGAACAAATTGAGATCTTGTTGTTGTTGACCACAAAAAGAGAAATTTTCAAACTTTCCAGGTATTATTTTGAACAAAATACTCTGTGTGCGTCAAAGAAGAATAGTTCTTCTATTTTTAAAATCATAAACTGTCAGATTTCACAAACGGATGGCTGCAATGTCAATGGATTAAACAAACTCTTTAAAAATATGAAAATATAGTGATTTTATTTATTGCTCCGGAAAAGGGCAATTTTAGGGCTTTGGGTGAAACGTGAAACTCTTTCTGCATCAAAGAATAATTATTTGTCCATGAAAACTGTCAAATTATACCCAAAGATGGCGATGGATTAAAAAAACCTCAAAAAAATCGAAAAATTAGAATTTTATTATTATCTCCGGAAAAAAGCAATTTTAGGGATTTTGGGTGACATTTAAAAAAATACTTTTTGGGTGTCAAAGTAAAGTCTGTCTTCTATTCGCTAGACTATTAACTGACAAATTCCATCAAATGATGCCCACGATATCGATGAATTAATAAACTTCACTCAAATCTCAGATATCAAATTTACACTATTATTCCAAATTTTCAATGCATAGCGCATAGAAAATATACTAGAGTAAAACAACCCAAAACCATACCAGAAAGAGCAAGAATGCGAATGAAATTAATGAAAATAGTAACAGTAATATCTGAATAATAAGAACAACACAAAAAAAAGTAATATAAAATCGTTCAGTAATACTATCGGTCAAAAAAGTAATCGAACGAAAAGTCAATGAACGATTCCAGAATCGGAACTAGTAGTAGTAGTACTACTAGTCGAGTGAGAAAGTATACTTAAATCGTTCAAAGTTAATATCGAGTGAAAAAGCGATTGAACGAAAATTGCATTACTGAATGAACGAATGTATAACTAAATACTATCGAATAAATGAACATTTAGCTACTATCGAATAATTCGATAGTTTTTATTCAATAATTCCCATCACTGGTTTCATGTGCATGTTGCATGTTGCATGTCCATGTTGCATGTGCATGCTGCATGGGCATGTGCATGTTGCATGTGCATGTTGCATGTGCAAGTTGCATGTGCATGTTGCATGTGCAAGTTGCATGAGCAAATTGTATGTGCAAGTTGCATGTGCAAGTTGCATGAGCAAATTGTATGTGCAAGTTGCATGTGCAAGTTGCATGTGCAAGTTGCATGTGCAGGTTGCATGTGCAAGTTGCATGTGCAAGTTGCATGTGCATGTTGCATGTGCAAGTTGCATGTGCAAGTTGCATGTGCAAGTTGCATGTGCAAGTTGCATGTGCATGTTGCATGTGCAAATTGCATGTGCAAGTTGCATGTGCATGTTGCATGTGCAAGTTGCATGAGCAAATTGTATGTGCAAGTTGCATGTGCAAGTTGCATGAGCAAATTGTATGTGCAAGTTGCATGTGCAAGTTGCATGTGCATGTTGCATGTGCAAGTTGCATGTACAAGTTGCATAAACAAGTTGCATGTGCAAGTTGCATGTGCAAGTTGCATGTGCATGTTGCATGTGCATGTTGCATGTGCAAGTTGCATGTGCAGGTTGCATGTGCAAGTTGCATGTGCAAGTTGCATGAGCAAATTGTATGTGCAAGTTGCATGTGCAAGTTGCATGAGCAAATTGAATGTGCAAGTTGCATGTGCAAGTTGCATGAGCAAATTGTATGTGCAAGTTGCATGTGCAAGTTGCATGTGCAAGTTGCATGTGCAGGTTGCATGTGCAAGTTGCATGTGAAGGTTGCATGTGCATGTTGCATGTGCAAGTTGCATGTGCAAGTTGCATGTGCAAGTTGCATGTGCATGTTGCATGTGCAAATTGCATGTGCAAGTTGCATGTGCATGTTGCATGTGCAAGTTACATGTGCAAGTTGCATGTGCATGTTGCATGTGCATGTTGCATGTTGCATGTGCATGTTGCATGTGCAAGTTGCATGTGCAAGTTGCATGTGCATGTTGCATGTGCAAGTTGCATGTACAAGTTGCATAAACAAGTTGCATGTGCAAGTTGCATGTGCAAGTTGCATGTGCATGTTGCATGTGCAAGTTGCATGTGCAAGTTGCATGTGCAAGTTGCATGTGCAAGTTGCATGTGCAAGTTGCTTTTGCAAGTTGCATGTGCATGTTGCATGTTGCATGTTGCATGTTGCATGTTGCATGTTGCATGTTGCATGTTGCATGTTGCATGTTGCATGTTGCATGTTGCATGTTGCATGTTGCATGTTGCATGTTGCATGTTGCATGTTGCATGTTGCATGTTGCATGTTGCATGTTGCATGTTGCATGTTGCATGTTGCATGTTGCATGTTGCATGTTGCATGTTGCATGTTGCATGTTGCATGTTGCATGTTGCATGTTGCATGTTGCATGTTGCATGTTGCATGTTGCATGTTGCATGTTGCATGTTGCATGTTGCATGTTGCATGTTGCATGTTGCATGTTGCATGTTGCATGTTGCATGTTGCATGTTGCATGTTGCATGTTGCACATTGCATGTTGCATGTTGCATGTTGCATGTTGCATGTTGCATGTTGCATGTTGCATGTTGCATGTTGCATGTTGCATGTTGCATGTTGCATGTTGCATGTTGCATGTTGCATGTTGCATGTTGCATGTTGCATGTTGCATGTTGCATGTTGCATGTTGCATGTTGCATGTTGCATGTTGCATGTTGCATGTTGCATGTTGCATGTTGCATGTTGCATGTTGCATGTTGCATGTTGCATGTTGCATGTTGCATGTTGCATGTTGCATGTTGCATGTTGCATGTTGCATGTTGCATGTTGCATGTTGCATGTCAATATTGCATGTGCATAATGCATGTGCATGTGCATGTTGCATGTGCATGTTGCATGTGCAAGTTGCATGAGCAAATTGTATGTGCAAGTTGCATGTGCAAGTTGCATGTGCAAAATGCATGTGTAAGTTGCTTTTGCATGTTGCATGTTGCATGTGCAAGTTGCATGTACAAGTTGCATGTACAAGTTGCATGTGCAAGTTGCATGTGCAAGTTGCATGTGCATGTTGCATGTGCATGTTGAATGTGCGTGTTGCTTGTGCAAGTTGCATGTTCATGTTGCATGTGCATGTTGAATGTGCGTGTTGCTTGTGCAAGTTGCATGTGCAAGTTGCATGTGCAAGTTGCATGTGCAAGTTGCATGTGCAAGTTGCATGTGCAAGTTGCATGTGCAAGTTGCATGTTGCATGTTGCATGTGCAAATTGCATGTGCAAGTTGCTTGTGCAAGTTGCATGTACAAGTTGCATAAACAAGTTGCATGTGCAAGTTGCTTGTGCAAGTTGCATGTGCATGTTGCATGTGCAAGTTGCATGTTGCATGTTGCATGTTGCATGTTGCATGTTGCATGTTGCATGTTGCATGTTGCATGTTGCATGTTGCATGTTGCATGTTGCATGTTGCATGTTGCATGTTGCATGTTGCATGTTGCATGTTGCATGTTGCATGTTGCATGTTGCATGTTGCATGTTGCATGTTGCATGTTGCATGTTGCATGTTGCATGTTGCATGTGCATGTTGCATGTGCATATTGCATGTGCAAGTTGCATGTGCATGTTGCATGTGCATATTGCATGTGCAAGTTGCATGTGCAAGTTGCATGTGCAAGTTGCATGTGCATGTTGCATGTGCAAGTTGCATGTTGCATGTTGCATGTTGCATGTTGCATGTTGCATGTTGCATGTTGCATGTTGCATGTTGCATGTTGCATGTTGCATGTTGCATGTTGCATGTTGCATGTTGCATGTTGCATGTTGCATGTTGCATGTTGCATGTTGCATGTTGCATGTTGCATGTTGCATGTTGCATGTTGCATGTTGCATGTTGCATGTCCATATTGCATGTGCATAATGCATGTGCATGTGCATGTTGCATGTGCATGTTGCATGTGCAAGTTGCATGTGCATGTTGCATGTGCAAGTTGCATGAGCAAATTGTATGTGCAAGTTGCATGTGCAAGTTGCATGTGCAAAATGCATGTGTAAGTTGCTTTTGCATGTTGCATGTTGCATGTGCAAGTTGCATGTACAAGTTGCATGTACAAGTTGCATGTGCAAGTTGCATGTGCAAGTTGCATGTGCATGTTGCATGTGCATGTTGAATGTGCGTGTTGCTTGTGCAAGTTGCATGTTCATGTTGCATGTGCATGTTGAATGTGCGTGTTGCTTGTGCAAGTTGCATGTGCAAGTTGCATGTGCAAGTTGCATGTGCAAGTTGCATGTGCAAGTTGCATGTGCAAGTTGCATGTGCAAGTTGCATGTGCAAGTTGCATGTGCATGTTGCATGTGCAAATTGCATGTGCAAGTTGCTTGTGCAAGTTGCATGTGCATGTTGCATGTTGCATGTTGCATTTTGCATGTTGCATGTTGCATGTTGCATGTTGCATGTTGCATGTTGCATGTTGCATGTTGCATGTTGCATGTTGCATGTTGCATGTTGCATGTTGCATGTTGCATGTTGCATGTTGCATGTTGCATGTTGCATGTTGCATGTTGCATGTTGCATGTTGCATGTTGCATGTTGCATGTTGCATGTTGCATGTTGCATGTTGCATGTTGCATGTTGCATGTTGCATGTTGCATGTTGCATGTTGCATGTTGCATGTTGCATGTTGCATGTTGCATGTTGCATGTTGCATGTTGCATGTTGCATGTTGCATGTTGCATGTTGCATGTTGCATGTTGCATGTTGCATGTTGCATGTTGCATGTTGCATGTTGCATGTTGCATGTTGCATGTTGCATGTTGCATGTTGCATGTTGCATGTTGCATGTTGCATGTTGCATGTTGCATGTTGCATGTTGCATGTTGCATGTTGCATGTTGCATGTGCATGTTGCATGTGCATATTGCATGTGCAAGTTGCATGTGCAAGTTGCATGTGCAAGTTGCATGTGCATGTTGCATGTGCAAGTTGCATGTGCAAGTTGCATGTGCATGTTGAATGTGCATGTTGAATGTGCGTGTTGCTTGTGCAAGTTGCATGTGCAAGTTGCATGTGCAAGTTGCATGTGCAAGTTGCATGTGCAAGTTGCATGTGCAAGTTGCATGTGCATGTTGCATGTGCAAGTTGCATGTGCAAGTTGCATGTGCATGTTGCATGTGCATGTTGAATGTGCGTGCTGCTTGTGCAAGTTGCATGTGCAAGTTGCATGTGCAAGTTGCATGTGCATGTTGCATGTGCATGTTGCATGTGCATGTTGCATATGCAAGTTGCATGTGCATGTTGCATGTGCATGTTGCATGTGCATGTTGCATGTGCAAGTTGCATGTGCAAGTTGCATGTTCAAGTTGCATGTGCAAGTTGCATGTGCAAGTTGCATGTGCATGTTGCATGTGCCAGTTGCATGTGCATGTTGCATGTGCAAGTTGCATGTGCAAGTTGCATGTGCATGTTGCATGTGCATGTTGCATGTGCATATTGCATGTGCAAGTTGCATGTGCAAGTTGCATGTGCAAGTTGCATGTGCATGTTGCATGTGCAAGTTGCATGTGCATGTTGCATGTGCATGTTGCATGTGCAAGTTGCATGTGCATGTTGCATGTGCAAGGTGCATGTGCAAGTTGCTTTTGCAAGTTGCATGTTGCATGTTGCATGTTGCATGTTGCATGTTGCATGTTGCATGTTGCATGTTGCATGTTGCATGTTGCATGTTGCATGTTGCATGTTGCATGTTGCATGTTGCATGTTGCATGTTGCATGTTGCATGTTGCATGTTGCATGTTGCATGTTGCATGTTGCATGTTGCATGTTGCATGTTGCATGTTGCATGTTGCATGTTGCATGTTGCATGTTGCATGTTGCATGTTGCATGTTGCATGTTGCATGTTGCATGTTGCATGTTGCATGTTGCATGTTGCATGTTGCATGTTGCATGTTGCATGTTGCATGTTGCATGTTGCATGTTGCATGTTGCATGTTGCATGTTGCATGTTGCATGTTGCATGTTGCATGTTGCATGTTGCATGTTGCATGTTGCATGTTGCATGTTGCATGTTGCATGTTGCATGTTGCATGTTGCATGTTGCATGTTGCATGTTGCATGTTGCATGTTGCATGTTGCATGTTGCATGTTGCATGTTGCATGTTGCATGTTGCATGTTGCATGTTGCATGTTGCATGTTGCATGTTGCATGTTGCATGTTGCATGTTGCATGTTGCATGTTGCATGTTGCATGTTGCATGTTGCATGTTGCATGTTGCATGTTGCATGTTGCATGTTGCATGTTGCATGTTGCATGTTGCATGTTGCATGTTGCATGTTGCATGTTGCATGTGCAAGTTGCATGTGCAAGTTGCATGTGCAAGTTGCATGTGCAAGTTGCATGTGCAAGTTGCATGTGCATGTTGCATGTGCAAGTTGCATGTGCAAGTTGCATGTGCATGTTGCATGTGCATGTTGCATGTGCAAGGTGCATGTGCAAGTTGCATGTGCAAGTTGCATGTGCATGTTGCATGTGCATGTTGCATGTGCAAGTTGCATGTACAAGTTGCATGTACAAGTTGCATGTGCAAGTTGCATGTGCAAGTTGCATGTGCAAGTTGCATGTGCAAGTTGCATGTGCAAGTTGCATGTGCAAGTTGCATGTGCAAGTTGCTTTTGCAAGTTGCATGCGCATGTTGCATGTTGCATGTTGCATGTTGCATGTTGCATGTTGCATGTTGCATGTTGCATGTTGCATGTTGCATGTTGCATGTTGCATATGGCATGTTGCATGTTGCATGTTGCATGTTGCATGTTGCATGTTGCATGTTGCATGTTGCATGTTGCATGTTGCATGTTGCATGTTGCATGTTGCATGTTGCATGTTGCATGTTGCATGTTGCATGTTGCATGTTGCATGTTGCATGTTGCATGTTGCATGTTGCATGTTGCATGTTGCATGTTGCATGTTGCATGTTGCATGTTGCATGTTGCATGTTGCATGTTGCATGTTGCATGTTGCATGTTGCATGTTGCATGTTGCATGTTGCATGTTGCATGTTGCATGTTGCATGTTACATGTTGCATGTTGCATGTTGCATGTTGCATGTGCAAGTTGCATGTGCAAGTTTCATGTGCATGTTGCATGTGCATGTTGCATATGCAAGTTGCATGTGCAAATTGCATGTGCATGTTGCATGTGCAAATTGCATGTGCAAGTTGCATGTGCATGTTGCATGTGCAAGTTGCATGTGCAGGTTGCATGTGCAAGTTACATGTGCAAGTTTCATGTGCAAGTTGCATGTGCAAGTTGCTTTTGCAAGTTGCATGTGCATGTTGCATGTTGCATGTTGCATGTTGCATGTTGCATGTTGCATGTTGCATGTTGCATGTTGCATGTTGCATGTTGCATGTTGCATGTTGCATGTTGCATGTTGCATGTTGCATGTTGCATGTTGCATGTTGCATGTTGCATGTTGCATGTTGCATGTTGCATGTTGCATGTTGCATGTTGCATGTTGCATGTTGCATGTTGCATGTTGCATGTTGCATGTTGCATGTTGCATGTTGCATGTTGCATGTTGCATGTTGCATGTTGCATGTTGCATGTTGCATGTTGCATGTTGCATGTTGCATGTTGCATGTTGCATGTTGCATGTTGCATGTTGCATGTTGCATGTTGCATGTTGCATGTTGCATGTTGCATGTTGCATGTTGCATGTTGCATGTTGCATGTTGCATGTTGCATGTTGCATGTTGCATGTTGCATGTTGCATGTTGCATGTTGCATGTTGCATGTTGCATGTTGCATGTTGCATGTTGCATGTTGCATGTTGCATGTTGCATGTTGCATGTTGCATGTTGCATGTTGCATGTTGCATGTTGCATGTTGCATGTTGCATGTTGCATGTTGCATGTTGCATGTTGCATGTTGCATGTTGCATGTTGCATGTTGCATGTTGCATGTTGCATGTTGCATGTTGCATGTTGCATGTTGCATGTTGCATGTTGCATGTTGCATGTTGCATGTTGCATGTTGCATGTTGCATGTTGCATGTTGCATGTTGCATGTTGCATGTTGCATGTTGCATGTTACATGTTGCATGTTGCATGTTGCATGTTGCATGTGCAAGTTGCATGTGCAGGTTTCATGTGCAAGTTGCATGTGCATGTTGCATATGCAAGTTGCATGTGCAAGTTGCATGTGCAAGTTGCATGTGCATGTTGCATATGCAAGTTGCATGTGCAAGTTGCATGTGCATGTTGCATGTGCAAGTTGCATGTGCAAGTTGCATGTGCATGTTGCATGTGCAAGTTGCATGTGCATGTTGCATGTGCAAGTTGCATGTGCAGGTTGCATGTGCAAGTTACATGTGCAAGTTGCATATGCATGTTGCATGTGCAAGTTGCAAGTGCAAGTTGCATGTGCATGTTGCATGTGCATGTTGCATGTGCAAGTTGCATGTGCAGGTTGCATGTGCAAGTTGCATGTGCAAGTTTCATGTGCAAGTTGCATGTGCATGTTGCATATGCGAGTTGCATGTTGCATGTTGCATGTGCAAGTTGCATGTGCAAGTTGCATGTGCAAGTTTCATGTGCAAGTTGCATGTGCAAGTTGCTTTTGCAAGTTGCATGTGCATGTTGCATGTTGCATGTTGTATGGTGCATGTTGCATGTTGCATGTTGCATGTTGCATGTTGCATGTTGCATGTTGCATGTTGCATGTTGCATGTTGCATGTTGCATGTTGCATGTTGCATGTTGCATGTTGCATGTTGCATGTTGCATGTTGCATGTTGCATGTTGCATGTTGCATGTTGCATGTTGCATGTTGCATGTTGCATGTTGCATGTTGCATGTTGCATGTTGCATGTTGCATGTTGCATGTTGCATGTTGCATGTTGCATGTTGCATGTTGCATGTTGCATGTTGCATGTTGCATGTTGCATGTTGCATGTTGCATGTTGCATGTTGCATGTTGCATGTTGCATGTTGCATGTTGCATGTTGCATGTTGCATGTTGCATGTTGCATGTTGCATGTTGCATGTTGCATGTTGCATGTTGCATGTTGCATGTTGCATGTTGCATGTTGCATGTTGCATGTTGCATGTTGCATGTTGCATGTTGCATGTTGCATGTTGCATGTTGCATGTTGCATGTTGCATGTTGCATGTTGCATGTTGCATGTTGCATGTTGCATGTTGCATGTTGCATGTTGCATGTTGCATGTTGCATGTTGCATGTTGCATGTTGCATGTTGCATGTTGCATGTTGCATGTTGCATGTTGCATGTTGCATGTTGCATGTTGCATGTTGCATGTTGCATGTTGCATGTTGCATGTTGCATGTTGCATGTTGCATGTTGCATGTTGCATGTTGCATGTTGCATGTTGCATGTTGCATGTTGCATGTTGCATGTTGCATGTTGCATGTTGCATGTTGCATGTTGCATGTTGCATGTTGCATGTTGCATGTTGCATGTTGCATGTTGCATGTTGCATGTTGCATGTTGCATGTTGCATGTTGCATGTTGCATGTTGCATGTTGCATGTTGCATGTTGCATGTTGCATGTTGCATGTTGCATGTTGCATGTTGCATGTTGCATGTTGCATGTTGCATGTTGCATGTTGCATGTTGCATGTTGCATGTTGCATGTTGCATGTTGCATGTTGCATGTTGCATGTTGCATGTTGCATGTTGCATGTTGCATGTTGCTATGTTGCATGTTGCATGTTGCATGTTGCATGTTGCATGTTGCATGTTGCATGTTGCATGTTGCATGTTGCATGTTGCATGTTGCATGTTGCATGTTGCATGTTGCATGTTGCATGTTGCATGTTGCATGTTGCATGTTGCATGTTGCATGTTGCATGTTGCATGTTGCATGTTGCATGTTGCATGTTGCATGTTGCATGTTGCATGTTGCATGTTGCATGTTGCATGTTGCATGTTGCATGTTGCATGTTGCATGTTGCATGTTGCATGTTGCATGTTGCATGTTGCATGTTGCATGTTGCATGTTGCATGTTGCATGTTGCATGTTGCATGTTGCATGTTGCATGTTGCATGTTGCATGTTGCATGTTGCATGTTGCATGTTGCATGTTGCATGTTGCATGTTGCATGTTGCATGTTGCATGTTGCATGTTGCATGTTGCATGTTGCATGTTGCATGTTGCATGTTGCATGTTGCATGTTGCATGTTGCATGTTGCATGTTGCATGTGCAAGTTGCATGTGGCAAGTTGCATGTGCAAGTTTCATGTGCAAGTTGCATGTGCAAGTTGCTTTTGCAAGTTGCATGTGCATGTTGCATGTTGCATGTTGCATGTTGCATGTTGCATGTTGCATGTTGCATGTTGCATGTTGCATGTTGCATGTTGCATGTTGCATGTTGCATGTTGCATGTTGCATGTTGCATGTTGCATGTTGCATGTTGCATGTTGCATGTTGCATGTTGCATGTTGCATGTTGCATGTTGCATGTTGCATGTTGCATGTTGCATGTTGCATGTTGCATGTTGCATGTTGCATGTTGCATGTTGCATGTTGCATGTTGCATGTTGCATGTGCAAGTTGCATGTGCAAGTTGCATGTGCAAGTTGCATGTGCAAGTTGCATGTGCATGTTGCATGTGCAAGTTACATGTGAAAGTTGCATGTGCATGTTGCATGTGCATGTTGCATGTGCAAGGTGCATGTGCAAGTTGCATGTGCAAGTTGCATGTGCAAGTTGCATGTGCATGTTGCATGTGCAAGTTGCATGTACAAGTTGCATGTACAAGTTGCATGTGCAAGTTGCATGTGCAAGTTGCATGTGCAAGTTGCATGTGCAAAATGCATGTGCAAGTTGCTTTTGCAAGTTGCATGCGCATGTTGCATGTTGCATGTTGCATGTTGCATGTTGCATGTTGCATGTTGCATGTTGCATGTTGCATGTTGCATGTTGCATGTTGCATGTTGCATGTTGCATGTTGCATGTTGCATGTTGCATGTTGCATGTTGCATGTTGCATGTTGCATGTTGCATGTTGCATGTTGCATGTTGCATGTTGCATGTTGCATGTTGCATGTTGCATGTTGCATGTTGCATGTTGCATGTTGCATGTTGCATGTTGCATGTTGCATGTTGCATGTTGCATGTTGCATGTTGCATGTTGCATGTTGCATGTTGCATGTTGCATGTTGCATGTTGCATGTTGCATGTTGCATGTTGCATGTTACATGTTGCATGTTGCATGTTGCATGTTGCATGTGCAAGTTGCATGTGCAAGTTTCATGTGCAAGTTGCATGTGCATGTTGCATATGCAAGTTGCATGTGCAAGTTGCATGTGCATGTTGCATGTGCAAGTTGCATGTGCAAGTTGCATTTGCATGTTGCATGTGCAAGTTGCATGTGCAGGTTGCATGTTCAAGTTACATGTGCAAGTTTCATGTGCAAGTTGCTTTTGCATGTTGCATGTGCATGTTGCATGTTGCATGTTGCATGTTGCATGTTGCATGTTGCATGTTGCATGTTGCATGTTGCATGTTGCATGTTGCATGTTGCATGTTGCATGTTGCATGATGCATGTTGCATGTTGCATGTTGCATGTTGCATGTTGCATGTTGCATGTTGCATGTTGCATGTTGCATGTTGCATGTTGCATGTTGCATGTTGCATGTTGCATGTTGCATGTTGCATGTTGCATGTTGCATGTTGCATGTTGCATGTTGCATGTTGTATGTTGCATGTTGCATATTGCATGTTGCATGTTGCATGTTGCATGTTGCATGTTGCATGTTGCATGTTGCATGTTGCATGTTGCATGTCGCATGTTGCATGTTGCATGTTGCATGTTGCATGTTGCATGTTGCATGTTGCATGTTGCATGTTGCATGTTGCATGTTGCATGTTGCATGTTGCATGTTGCATGTTGCATGTTGCATGTTGCATGTTGCATGTTGCATGTTGCATGTTGCATGTTGCATGTTGCATGTTGCATGTTGCATGTTGCATGTTGCATGTTGCATGTTGCATGTTGCATGTTGCATGTTGCATGTTGCATGTTGCATGTTGCATGTTGCATGTTGCATGTTGCATGTTGCATGTTGCATGTTGCATGTTGCATGTTGCATGTTGCATGTTGCATGTTGCATGTTGCATGTTGCATGTTGCATGTTGCATGTTGCATGTTGCATGTTGCATGTTGCATGTTGCATGTTGCATGTTGCATGTTGCATGTTGCATGTTGCATGTTGCATGTTGCATGTTGCATGTTGCATGTTGCATGTTGCATGTTGCATGTTGCATGTTGCATGTTGCATGTTGCATGTTGCATGTTGCATGTTGCATGTTGCATGTTGCATGTTGCATGTTGCATGTTGCATGTTGCATGTTGCATGTTGCATGTTGCATGTTGCATGTTGCATGTTGCATGTTGCATGTTGCATGTTGCATGTTGCATGTTGCATGTTGCATGTTGCATGTTGCATGTTGCATGTTGCATGTTGCATGTTGCATGTTGCATGTTGCATGTTGCATGTTGCATGTTGCATGTTGCATGTTGCATGTTGCATGTTGCATGTTGCATGTTGCATGTTGCATGTTGCATGTTGCATGTTGCATGTTGCATGTTGCATGTTGCATGTTGCATGTTGCATGTTGCATGTTGCATGTTGCATGTTGCATGTTGCATGTTGCATGTTGCATGTTGCATGTTGCATGTTGCATGTTGCATGTTGCATGTTGCATGTTGCATGTTGCATGTTGCATGTTGCATGTTGCATGTTGCATGTTGCATGTTGCATGTTGCATGTTGCATGTTGCATGTTGCATGTTGCATGTTGCATGTTGCATGTTGCATGTTGCATGTTGCATGTTGCATGTTGCATGTTGCATGTTGCATGTTGCATGTTGCATGTTGCATGTTGCATGTTGCATGTTGCATGTTGCATGTTGCATGTTGCATGTTGCATGTTGCATGTTGCATGTTGCATGTTGCATGTTGCATGTTGCATGTTGCATGTTGCATGTTGCATGTTGCATGTTGCATGTTGCATGTTGCATGTTGCATGTTGCATGTTGCATGTTGCATGTTGCATGTTGCATGTTGCATGTTGCATGTTGCATGTTGCATGTTGCATGTTGCATGTTGCATGTTGCATGTTGCATGTTGCATGTTGCATGTTGCATGTTGCATGTTGCATGTTGCATGTTGCATGTTGCATGTTGCATGTTGCATGTTGCATGTTGCATGTTTCATGTTGCATGTTGCATGTTGCATGTTGCATGTTGCATGTTGCATGTTGCATGTTGCATGTTGCATGTTGCATGTTGGATGTTGCATGTTGCATGTTGCATGTTGCATGTGCAAGTTGCATGTGCAAGTTGCATGTGCAAGTTGCATGTGCAAGTTTCATGTGCAAGTTGCATGTGCATGTTGCATATGCAAGTTGCATGTGCAAGTTGCATGTGCATGTTGCATGTGCAAGTTGCATGTGCAAGTTGCATGTGCATGTTGCATGTGCAAGTTGCATGTGCAAGTTGCATGTGCATGTTGCATGTTGCATGTTGCATGTTGCATGTTGCATGTTGCATGTTGCATGTTGCATGTTGCATGTTGCATGTTGCATGTTGCATGTTGCATGTTGCATGTTGCATGTTGCATGTTGCATGTTGCATGTTGCATGTTGCATGTTGCATGTTGCATGTTGCATGTTGCATGTTGCATGTTGCATGTTGCATGTTGCATGTTGCATGTTGCATGTTGCATGTTGCATGTTGCATGTTGCATGTTGCATGTTGCATGTTGCATGTTGCATGTGCAAGTTGCATGTGCAAGTTGCATGTGCAAGTTGCATGTGCAAGTTGCATGTGCAAGTTGCATGTGCATGTTGCATGTGCAAGTTGCATGTGCAAGTTGCATGTGCATGTTGCATGTGCATGTTGCATGTGCAAGGTGCATGTGCAAGTTGCATGTGCAAGTTGCATGTGCAAGTTGCATGTGCATGTTGCATGTGCAAGTTGCATGTACAAGTTGCATGTACAAGTTGCATGTGCAAGTTGCATGTGCAAGTTGTATGTGCAAGTTGCATGTCCAAGTTGCATGTACAAGTTGCATGTGCAAGTTGCATGTGCAAGTTGCATGTGCATGTTGCATGTGCAAGGTGCATGTGCAAATTGCATGTGCAAGTTGCATGTGCAAGTTGCTTTTGCAAGTTGCATGTGCATGTTGCATGTTGCATGTTGCATGTTGCATGATGCATGTTGCATGTTGCATGTTGCATGTTGCATGTTGCATGTTGCATGTTGCATGTTGCATGTTGCATGTTGCATGTTGCATGTTGCATGTTGCATGTTGCATGTTGCATGTTGCATGTTGCATGTTACATGTTGCATGTTGCATGTTGCATGTTGCATGTTGCATGTTGCATGTTGCATGTTGCATTCACATGGAAGTTACATGTGCAAGTTGCATGTGCATTTTGCATGTTGCTTGTGCAAGTTGCATGTGCAAGTTGCATGTGCATGTGCATGTTTCATTAAAAATTAAAAAATGCCTACGTTAAATTTTACACCTGTTTGATGCGTCACATTTTTGCGTATGCAGACAAACGGTTATTGGTTCAACACCTCAAAGGCTGTTATTGATATGACTTACAACTTACAACACAAAAACCTTGACTTTTTATGTCGTTGCCTCTCAATCTATTATCTTTAAATTTGAATAAAACAAAGTACGTTAAATATTACTGAAATTTTGTAATCGTTTGAAAGACCTATTGATGCCATTATGTAAAGAATATAATATCATTCAAATATCCGCCGTGGCTTCTCTGGATTGTGCGCATGCAAAATGTCCCATTTTCAATTTCCAATGCGATGTGTGCTGTGTGGCACGTAGCGGGGCCGTCCTGCTGAAACCACAAGTCGTTGACTTTCTTGGAATCCATGAGGACGCCTTGAGAGATCAAGGCGTAAGACTTACATATATATTAGTTCAGTTTTTTGAGATTCAACCATTACCTAGTTAAGTTACATGCTGCTATTTGATTCGCAGAGTTTCCATAAGATTCATCAAAATAATTGTGCGTATGTTGTGTCATGACCTTAAAAAATTGTATGGATTGTATGGGAAGGGGGCATATATCCACCCGATTATGTAGGAAGATCAATTTTTGAAACTTAGAATTAAAAAAAATAACAAAAAACTATTTTTAATCTTCATAAATTACTTTTTCAAAAACGTGAACTAATTAATTTTGTTCATGCTGATGTTCAAATTCAGCGCATCAAAAACTATAAGAAAAGTTACTTTGCATCAACAATACCGTTACAAAGCCAAAATTTTCTGCCCAGTGTAATCGCTTATCTGAACTAAAATGCTTTAAGTGTTTGGTAACACTTAAGAAATTGCATATTAGCTCTGTAATATTTGTATTAACCTGGCACTAGCTCTCATAGGCAAGCGAGCAATAAAGTTTGGCGTAGGTATGTACATAAATTCAAATAATTTTTATAGAAAATTTATAAATAAGGAAGAGAAATTATGGATCCCTCATCTTCGCTGTACGTTCATATCCTACTCTCTCTAAAATAAGAAATTTCTCCTACAATGATTTTGTGATCTTGTAAACATAGACATATGTTGTCACGTATGCGCTATGATCTATGAGCAGAGGTCAAAGTGATTTAATCAGTTGAGAGGAAGCTACCTAGAGTCATGTGGCATCAAAAATTATGGCGTAAGTGTGTCAGTTTTTCCTGTTGGTAGAAACCTCATCATACTCTACCCTAGGAATTCAGAGTGTTGGCATCAACAATTCTTGCACAATGTACAAACACTTCCAGTTATTAGAATAGGTTCAATCATTTTCCCATACAACTCTTCTTCTTCCTCAATATTTATTAAAGGTACCCCTTGGTTTAACTTGTATTAGAGAACCATGTTGTATGAAAAACAATTGCAACTATCGATTGACAATCGAAACAGGACGATTGGCTTACTTAGTTTGTCGTAAACTAAACGAGTGTCAAGTTAACAGAGCAACTTTGTCGAATCGAAAAATGAATAGATGAATAGTTTGCCGTTGATTAGTAGTAAATTAATTACGACATTTTCGAATTTTTTGTTCAATGTTTTTTATGGTTTTTAGGTGATTTGCTAACTTGATATTATAAGTAGGCAAAGCAACACTCACGGATTGAAAAATGGCTAGGTTAATTAGTTGATCCATGTTTTTTTCGAAAAATTGTAAGAACTTGTAAAATTCAATATTTTACACTAACTTGTCGTTAATTAGTCGCTACTTCATCATCATCGTGTCCTGTAACCCCGGCTGGGGCATAGGGTGTCAACAAAACGTCTCCATCCTTCACGGTCTGCTGCAAGGTACTTTAGCTGTGGCCACGTCTTTCTCTGGGATTCTGCTTCCGCTAAGACAGTTGATTTCCATGTTGTTCTTGGTCTTCCAACCCGCCGTGCACCCTGAGGATTCCTTTCAAAGGACTGCTTTGCAATTTCATCGTTTGGTTTCCTCAGTGTGTGACCAATCCAACGCCATTTACGCTTTCTTATGTCGACGTCCAGCCGCTCTTGACTTGTGCTGCGCCACAATTCCTCATTTGATATTATTTGTGGCCAGTGAATCTTTAGGATGTGGCGAAGACAGCGATTCACAAAAGCCTGCAATTTCTTCGTAATGGTAGACGTGACTTTCCAGGTTTCACAAGCATATAACAGCACGGATTTGACATTGGATTCGAAGAATCTGAACTTAGTGCGTAAGGAGATTTGACTGGATTTCCAAATTGGGGCAGGGTACCGAAGGCAGCACGAGCTTTATTCATTCTACTTTTAACGTCCAGATCCGTACCACTTGCAGAAACAATACTGCCAAGGTAGTTGAACTGTTCCACTACTTCAACTGGCGTCTCCTGTAGAATAATACGCTGCTGTGTGGAGCAGCCTGTGAGCATTATTTTTGTCTTTTTGATGTTTATTCTTAGACCACTCGACTCTCCCTTCACTTGCAGTGCTTGGCACATCCCGTTCAGCCCACTGATGTTATTTGCCAGTAGACATAAATGTCATCGGCATAGTCTAAATGACTGAGCCTTTCGAACGGTCTCCATTGAATGCCCTGTCGCTCAGCTGTACCAACACTGGCCGTCAATACGTCGTCCATCGCCAGCAGGAAGAGAATTGGCGATAGAACATCCACATGTCTCACACCCTGGAGTCGGATAGCTGATGCCCATTGTGCAAAACAAAACACCTTGCGTTGTTGTAGGACTCTTTAATAATGGCAATAATTTTTGGTGGAATTCCTCTACCAAGCAACGATCTCCATATACATTCTCGGTTAACTCAAAGGCTTTCTCAAAATCCACGAACATGAGGTAAAGCGAGATTGAAATTCCATCGACTGCTCGAGGACGATACGCAGGGTGTTGATATGGTCGACACACGATCTACCAATGCGGAAGCCAGCTTGATGCCTCTTGAGTGTAGACTCGATTCTATCCTTTATTCGCTCGAAAATGATGGTTGCCATTAGTTTTGGGAAAACGGACAAAACGGTGATACCACGCCAGTTGTTGCAATTCTTTAAGTCACCTTTCTTTGGCAACTTAACAATCACACCATCCTTCCAATCCCTGGGATAGCATTCGTTTTCCCAAATGCTTTGTTGTTTTCCCATTACAGGATGATTGGTGTTGCTTTTTTTCCCGATCACATCTTTGACTATTTGGTACAATTCCCGGATATCTCCTCTTCTGGCAGCGCTTTCCGCATTATCTGCGAGCCCATCTAACCTCACCCACTTGTCACATCTCACACAACGATAGACCATCTTATGTGCAATGCGGTACTCTCTTCGCAAGTCAGCCTTTCGTTGAATATCTGCTTCGGCATTTATTTGGATTTTCAACGATTTGCGAAGTTCGATCTTATCCCAGGTGTCTTGGGATATCCAAGAGTCTCTACGTCTTGTTCGCTTGGGTACAGTTTCGGATCCAGCCTCCATAAAAACACTTTGTATATCACCCCACATCTCATCAATTGTTGAATGCTGGATTCCGTTTAATGACGAGGCTCTGTCGTTAAGGGTGGTGACATAGTTTCGACATATGTTGGGGTCATTTAAAGCATTAGTAATGAACTTTGAGCTCCTTGCTGCATCCTGCGCTGGTTTTTGTACGGCAGCGGTTCGTAGTTTGAGACTCATCAGAACCAAATGGTGGTCGTTTCCCACATCGGCATTTCTTATACTCCGGACATCACACATAGACTTCCTCCATCATCGCTGCTGAATCATGATATGATCAATTTGGTTTTCGGTTTGACCATCCGGATGCACCCAGGTAATTTTGTTGCACGTCTTATGCTTAAATACAGTCCCACCTATAACAAGATGATTCGCGTTACAAAAGTCGACAAGCAAGTCACCATTTTCATTCCGTGACCCCAAGCCATTTTTTCCCATCACGCCTTCCAGTCCGTAATTGTCTGAACCGACTTGGGCATTAAGGTCTCCCATAATGACTATGATGTCGGCTCTCGGAACACTACTGTAAACCGAGTTAAGATGAGTGTAGAACGCGGTTTTGTCTTCCTCTGTCGCTTCATTTGTGGGGGCGTAGCACTGAATAATTGTGACGTTACGGATTTTTGAACGAAACCTTGCAGTCATTAATCTCGCAGAAATGGGCGCCCAAGAGATCAAACTACACCTCGCTTCTTCGTTCAACATAATTCCGACACCATGCAGTCTTTGGCCACCCTCTCTTTCATCTTCCCCGGAATAAAGCATTCTCGTCTGTCCAGTGTCTGATCTGTATTCAGCTCTACCTCTCCACTTAGTTTCGCTTATGCCCAGGATACTGATCTTCAGGCGAAGCATTTCACGCTCAACTTGCTCGTATCTACCATCGCTGTACAAGGATCGAACGTGCCATGCTCCGATTTTCGTACGTATGCGGTAGCCAAAAGTAAGATTTGCGCTTCTTGAAAGATTTCTTCTATTTGTCAACGATTCATTTATTATAATGGCGTCTTGATTGACGCTCGTACATGAAAGATGCCGCACCCCCAAATCCGATGTGCGGTTTACTGCAACCGAAGCTGCAGAAGGATTTTCTATAAAAAGATTACCTCTTGTGGACTCATTTCCATTTGTTGTCATAGTTCATGTATTTGCATATATCCTTCCACCATGGTGTTTTCCGAGATATGATTAATAACATACGCTCAGATTTGACAGGCACACCCACCTTTTGTATGGTCAAACACATAACTGCTCGATGCCGCCCACTATGGGAAAACAGACGCCTTTTGTAGCCGCCCAATATGAGTTACAGACGCTACCTGCTGCTGCCATTGGCCTTTTAACAAAAAAGCTCCTCCGCCACCAGACTATCATACCGTTGACTGCCACCTGCAGTTCATCCGCCTTAAGGGGGCTATTAACCATCCCGAGGACAAGTTTGTGCCCTGACCAGCATCGCTGGGTTGTCTGCTTATCCCGGCATCCATTCGGTCCCTCTGCACGTTAGCGTTATCCGCCCTCTACCACGCGGAGGTGTGCATAGGGATTTTCCTATCATTGAGCCTAGGGCCATATGGCGTCCTAGCACTCTCAAGTACTCGCTACTCAAGTCGACGCTACTTAGTCGTGAAAAATTAAATTCAATCATGCAAAGTTTTCAACAATTTTCTTTTTTTTCGTTTCAAGGCTTCTGGCTTTCCAAAATGCTACAGTACAATACAGTAAATGGTGCCGTTGTTTTGGTAATTATTTTTTCTATTTTATGTAATTTTTTTATAAAATTGCCCCTCCTGTCCAGGCAAGAAGAAATATTTCCTCCCGTAGGATTTTTTTCTTCTCTGCTTCCAACCTACATGCTCTGAATTTTTTGGCAGATCTTACGCGAATCACCTTGTATGCAAAGAAAGGAATTTAATTAACTCCTACAGCGACTATAGGGAATAAAAATAAAAATCTGAAAAATTAGGCTAACTTTTTTTCTTCATTTGGAACTGATTAAGGCTCACCCAAACATGAAAACTAAAAAAAAACTAATAGTGTACATGTACATACGTACGCCCACTATTATGAGAATCTCATACATACATATTATTCATACTATAATGCTCGGAGGGGCACTTTAGTGGTTGGAAGAAAACAAGCGAATACACAGAAAGCATATGACGTGACTATAATTGCGGAGTGGATCGTTTCGTCTAGTTTCGTTCAATTTTGCTTTCCGAACTGAGGCGGGCTCCCGAGCGTACCTCACTCAACTAAAACTGACATTTGGTGAAATTAGAATGCCAAAAAAGATAGGTGATAAGTACAGTATGGGTGTGTTCCCCTTTTGACGATATGAAAAGCTAGTTATCGCTGATTTTTGACATTAGCTTCAGTGGCTCTCCGACCATTATAGTTCTACCCTAACGAAGTGAAAGTGAAGCTAAGTACCTTCCGATACGGCGACGAGTTTTGTGTAGTGGTCACAAGGTGTTTTATTATTTTTCTCAGGTACTTGAAGGCCACGGTACAAAAAATTATCTTCCAGAGCCATCGTAAAATTTTAAAAAAATGTACATAATATTTTTTTTAGAAGTACTATCCAATTACAAAATTTGAAAAAGAAAATAGCCATACTGCATATCTTAAAATATTTACAACATATGTACAATGTACATAATGTAAGTTTAGGGTTCAGCTGCTACGCATTGAGCCACAAGAATGACTAAAAGATAATTTAGTTTGGAATGAAGAGGGAGAGATATTTTAGTATCCTGGTGAGTTTTATTTTATTCATTTAAACAAAACATTTCTTCAAAATAATTTTGTATGGTCTAAAAATTGGCATTTCATCCGGCTTACTCACTTGGAGTCAGTAGTGACATGACGCAATCTGCCCCGGGTGACAAAAAAAAAATGATTAAGAATTCTAATCTTGTTGGATATAGTTTACAGTGGTTTTTTTGTCAGAAAATCTATGTAAGTTAAACTTAACTTAATACAAATTGTGTATGACAAAGGCCCTTACTTGTTAGCAAAGAAATTAAACCAGTGTTAAAAAGACAATCCAACGCTTTCAACCTTTCAGCGACTCTTCTTCCTGCACTAGATAGCTTGGCTATTGACGGTAGGGAGACCTTGGACAGACTTCCCTCTATAGGAAGTCAAACCGAGGACGAGTTACTGGAAGACTCGAGTCACGAAGAGACTACGCTGAAGCCTACTGCACCCCTCAATGCTTCGAGGCAACGCAGTAACTACAGATCCTCTAAGCGATTCGTGAGTGCTACGGAGAAAAAAGACCCATCTTCTTTCAGTCCGAGAGACAGGGCCCTACTAAAAAAGCATAGGAAGTTGGTGAGAAACTATGAACGGCAGTTGGCAGCGTCTGCCACTGCACCCTCTGTTTCCACCCAGCAGTTGAACGCTAAAAAGCCGGACAGCGAAAGAGTAAATGCTGCTACATCTAGGTCTATCCCTGAAAAGATAAACCGTGAACAGGCTGGCAACAGCTCTACTGCTCGTACCGGCTCAAATCCGAATCTGGCGTCCTCCAGTAAGAAACAGCAGACCAACGCTATATCAAACCTGAAAGGGAATGAGAAAGCACAGGTAGGCAGCTCTTCTGGGACGAAGCCAGGTTCAACCAAGAGAGCAAGATCGGAGGAGGCAACCAAAACTGAAGGCTCTAAAAAGCTTAAAACCAATAGTTTTGACACCACCCCGATCGATCTGCAGGTGGCCATAATAAGTCGAGACGACCCAGATGGGAAAATCACGGCAAAAAATTGGTTACTTGTGGAGAATGAAATCCTCAAAGCCATGATGGCGGCATCGGAGAGTGATAGTTCTGACGACTACACCTTTGATGGAGCTGGATGGCGGAAAGGCGTTAAAGTGGTATGCTGTGGGGACCAGAAACCCCGGGAGTTCCCCACTCACACAATCGCCAATATTGGCGAACTGTGGGAGGGATCTTCTCTCGGGATTTTTCCCGTCACATCTATTCCGCTTCGCCAACAGGTTAATATATGGATTCCTCCTCCTGCCACGCACGAGGACTCATCCATAATTAAACTGCTGGCGAAACAGAATAAGGAGTTCTCCATACTCGAATGGAAGCTCCTGCATTCCAGGAAGAGCTTTAGCGGGGAAGGGAAGGACCTCTTGTTCGTAATTGACAAGATATCTGACCTTCTCCTCAAAGAGAAAGGGGACGTGCTGAGATATGGTCTCGGAACCGTAAGGGTAAGGAGGCATGATGGCAAAGGGGAGTCAAAAGCTGCTAGTGGTGCAAATTAATTTGGGCTGTGATGCCAACGCACACCACACTCAATGGGGCGGTAAGGATATCAACAAAAGGGGTGAGTCAATTTTTGAATACATTCTCTGTTCTAACCTCATGTTATGTAATAAGGGTAATCACCCAACATTTCGAAACAAAAACAGGGAAGAAATTCTTGATCTGACTCTTATGAGTTATAATGATAAGATCTCTGTAGAAAACTGGAGAGTCTCACCTGAGGAATCCTTTTCGGATCACTTTAGGATACTTTTTACTTTAGACAGAAATCAAAATGATATTAAACCTTTTAGAAACCCAACTAGAACAAATTGGACAGAGTACACAAAATGGTTGAATGAACGTATCGACCCACCTGAGGAAGAAATGTTTTCGATAACCTCAACCATTGACACTGTTGTTCAAAACCTAATTAGTAAAATGAGAACGGCCTTTGAAAAAAACTGCCCTATATCTCGTAACATTAAACCCACTAACCCACTATGGTGGAACAGTGAACTTAAGAAACGAAGAACAGGGGTCAGAAAACTTTTCAATGTAGCTAAGCTGAGCAAATTAGAGAAAGACTGGATTTCATACAGAGCCGAACTTAACTTATACACCAAAGAGTTAAGAAGGGCCAAGAAAGATTCATGGACTAGGCACTGTGAATCCATTGAGAACACAAGTGAGGCGGCGAGACTTCGAAAGGTTCTTACCTTTAACCCCACGAATCCGGGATACATTAAGCATCCCGATGGATCATGGTCGAATTCGAGCCAAGAAACACTTGAACTCTTCATGGAAACACATTTCCCTGGGTGTAAGAGTCCTAAGATCTCAGGCTATTCACAACCAGTCTCCTTAGAAATTTTACAATCAACACCAGAATTGGAACAGGTTATCACAGAGCAGAAGATTATGTGGGCTATAAACTCGTTCAAACCCTATAAATCAGCTGGACCAGACGAGATTATTCCGGCATTTCTTCAACACGCTCTACAGATAATCACCCCATGGCTTAGGGTAATCTTCAAAAGTTGTGTCAAACTTAGATACGTCCCTACTAGCTGGAGAAAGGTTAAAGTTGTCTTTATTCCAAAAGCTGGAAAACCGACACACTCGACTGCAAAGGATTATAGACCTATAAGTCTCTCTTCGTTTCTCCTCAAGACACTGGAGAGAATTATTGATCTGCATGTCAGGGACCTTCTTAATCCAAACATTTTGTGCAGCTACCAACACGCTTACCTCAAAGGTAAGTCAGTGGAGACTGCATTGCACGAAGTCGTTACACAAATTGAGAAAAGTCTCGAACACAAAGAACACACCCTGGCAGCATTTTTGGACATTGAAGGAGCGTTTAACAACGTAAAAACGGAGTCCATTAAAGCTGCTCTGGAAGAGGTTGGAGTTGAGTCTGCCATTGTGGACTGGATTTATACTATGCTCAATGGTAGAATCATAAGCTCGCAACTTGGAGATACGATTGTTGAGAAAACAGTAACAAGAGGCACTCCACAGGGAGGGGTGATTTCGCCTCTTCTTTGGGTCCTGGTTGTTAACAAAATTCTTACAAGATTTAGGAATCAGGGCACTCAAATCGTGGCCTATGCAGATGACATAGTAATTTTGATATCGGGTAAGTACCTTACCACCATCAAAGATATTATGGAATCCGCACTCAAAGAACTATCTTCGTGGGCAGTACAAAACGGTCTTGGGGTTAACCCTTCAAAAACTGAGCTAGTTTTGTTCACGAATAAAAAGAAATTAGAGGACTTTACTCCTCCAAGGCTTAATGACATTCCTTTGAAACTTTCCAAAGAAGCTTAATATCTTGGCGTAATCCTTGATTCCAAGCTAACATGGAAACAGAACACAGAGGAAAGAATGAAAAGAGCACTATGCGCTTTCTATACATGCAAGAAAACCTTCGGTACACGGTGGGGTATGCGACCGCACGTCATCCAGTGGATGTACACGGCGATTGTTCGTCCCATACTAACCTATGGTTCTATCGTTTGGTGGAAGGCTGTTGAAAAAGTAAGCTATCTCAAAAACCTGAACAACGTACAGAGACTAGCCTGTATAGGAACAACGGGGGCTCAGAGGTCTACGCCACAAGCAGGGTTGGAAATTATTTTAAATCTTCCGGCACTTGACGAGTACATAAGATGCACAGCAGCCAAGAGCGCACTTCGACTCAAAGAACTGAGCTCTTGGAAGCAAAGCACCTATGGTCATGGGTCTATCCTCCAGAGGTATGACACAGTGGCCGCACTTGATGTGACGACTGACTACATACCACCTTTTATAGATTTTAATAAACACTTCTCTATTTTAATACCCCAAAGGCATGGCTGGGAACCCAACTCACTAACCAGGGAACAGGGTATCTCATTCTACACCGATGGGTCTAAAATGGAAGAAGGAACGGGAGCTGGGGTGTTTTGTGAAGCTCTGAATATTAGATATTCGTATAAACTCCCAGATGAGTGTAGTGTCTTTCAGGCTGAGATTTACGCTATTGAAAAAGCGGCAGAAATGGTACAAACGAAGAAACTGAACTCGTCGGAGATCACATTTTTCGTTGACAGCCAAGCTGCTATCAAAGCTTTAGCCAGTGAGACTATAAGATCCAAAACTGTAGCAAAATGCCGAGGCAAACTGAATGATATTTGTGACACTAACCGAGTGTTGGGTTCCTGGACATAGCGATATAGAAGGGAACGATATAGCAGATGAACTGGCAAGGAAAGGGTCATTATCAAATAGAAACAGTAGTAGCCAATTAGATATGGGACTTAACATCCCGATCGGCGTGATTAAAACGAAAATAGACCTAATAACAAAAGAGCAAATCAATAAATCCTGGAGGACTAGGAACGACTGTGTTATCTCTAGAAGTTTATGGCCTAGAATTAATGAAAAGGAATCTCGGTATATTTTATCACTGAGTAAAAAGAATATTAGAATCTTGATAGGTGTACTAACGGGCCATTACGCCATTGGCACAATGGCCATCAGACTAGGTGTATTTGCACCCGATTTCTGCAGAAGCTGTCAAGACGTAGAGGAAATAGAAACCATTAAACACCTGCTCTGTGATTGTCCAAACCTCCAAACAAATCGACTCCGTTATTTTGGAAACAGGTTTTTTGAAGAACTGGAAGATCTAGCGCAGGTCTCAATGGCAAACATGATAAAATTCATAGAAAGCACAGGCTGGTTCGCAAATGATCCAGTCTATGTGAACCATTAGTTCGGGTGCATCTCTGCCTTCTTTTATAAGGGGATCACAATGGACCAATAGGCCCCCGTGTACGCAACAGCCTCTGTGCTGTGCACACCCCTCTTAACCTAACCTAACCTAAGGCCCTTACTATGTTATTGATAAGTCCAAGTGAGTAAGCAGGACGAAACGCCAATTTGTAGGACTAAAGGCCATAAAAAGCTATTTTGAATCAATAATTCAACAAGTCTAATCCTTAATGCTAATGCTATGTTCCGACCAAAACGAAATCCGAGATTTTAGCATAAAAAAATCGAGATTTCAAAGTGGTGAACCAGAATTCCATTGAGATTTCGTTGAAATACCGAGTTTTTATTGAGATTTCGTTGAAATTTCTATGAAACCTTGTTCCATCAGCAGCGGTTGAAAATATCAAAAGTTTTTAACGGAAATCCAGGATTTCATTTTGGTGGGACCATAGCATAAGTCTTCAACGTGGCTGATTTATTTCAGTAATATCAAAGACCGTATAATACCAAGATACCGCATCTCAACCAACCACCAAAAATCAGCTTTAGATGCGGTCGGTCGGGGGAAGGGAAACATTCCCACGTATTGTATCACATCCTCATTCACATTCGAACTCACATAACACATACAGACATGCAAGCCTTTATTCGCCGCAGACCCACGACTCAGCGACCGCGCCACCGACGATTGTAAAACTTATACATAGACGGGGTTCTCACTCACACATCTATGGGGTCACCACTGGGGTCGTCACAGTACTAGCGCTTTAACTGCGAATTTTTACACTAGATGCAATATCTTGGTATTATACGGTCTTTGGTAGTACAGTGCATTCTCGATTATCGCAACTAATTAAAACAAGGGTGGTTGCAATGACCGAGGTTGTTGCAATAACCGAGTAAATATTTTTGTAGGCTCAATTCATTGTCTTCATAGATTTCCTCATTGTTATAACTGGTTTCGCGTACCCAATTTTCCGAAACACACAAACGACTGTTTACTGGACAAAATTCATTAAACTAACAAGAAAATCTTGCATTCTAGGTATAGATACATAATCATGTACATTCATACAATTTCACCGTATCATCACTCAAAAGTAGCGGTAAAATAACTGCCGAGACAAAATGTAACGCAACTGACAAAAACAAACATATCCAAGAACCTGAGCAAATAAAGATATGCATATAAAACCAAAAGTTGCACTTATCGAGTCAATTTTTTTTTAAGAGTTGCGATTACTGCGTCAACAATGATATAAATTCAGCTGTTGCGAAAATCGAGGAGTTGCATGAATCGAGAGTTGCGTTAATCGAGAACGTACTGTATATAGAATTTGTATTATAAAAAAAAATAAATTATAAAATAATTTTGTATTTATTTATATTTCTTTGATCGGAAGAGTAACGAAATCCCGCAGCACAGAATCCCGCGGCACAAAATCCCGCCGATTACAAATACACAAAAATTCCGCCGTCTAGTACTATAATATTATTCGGCGGGATTTTGAATACTTTTTAAACATTACTTTTGGAAGAATATTGTTGGTGATTTGCAATTAAGTATTATTTTTGGAACTTAATATATTTTTGAGAGAACAGAATTTTACGCGGGATTTCGTTACTCTCCCGATTTGGTTTTCAATTTTGGCGGGAGATTTTGTTAGTCTCACGATTGTAATTGGTTTTTAATAGGTATTTTGGGTTTGGATGACGGGGTGACGACGTGGTCTAAGCCTGGACAGATGTGGGTCTGGATCTGGACAGAGGTGGGTCTGGATTCTGGGCAGAGGTGGGATTTTTGTTTTTTCGGTTCGGGTAATGGGGTACGGTGTTCTAAACGTGGACAGAGGTGGGTCTGGATCTGGACAGAGGTGGGTCTGGATTCTGGACAGAGGTGGGATTTTTTTTTTTTGAAAAAATTATATTAAAATATAAACTTTTTCGACTTTTTTTTTTGAAAATTTTTGAAAAAAACAACCTTTTTTCTAAACTTTTTTTTTACATTTTTTGAAGGAAAAATGGCGTTCATAGAAATTTTGTTTGAAAATGTTAATCAAAAATTTTTGTTTTCTTCTTTTAATTTTTCTTCGAAATATGAATGAATTTATACGAAAAATTGACTTTTATCTTTAAACGCGATTTGCGGCCAAACTAAGCGTCCTAGGGGCATCAAAGTTGACAACTTCAAACTTGATTTTTGACTTAACTAAGCGTCCTAGTGACTTATAAGTACAGATTCTGTAAATGCAAAGAAACTTTGCATACACCCAACCTCGCACCCACCCCAATTCCTAAAGTGAGCCCAGACAGGGGGGTTGCAGGGGGCAGCATGCCCCCTATACATATTTCACTGTTTATTCGCGTATTCGCCACCCAAGGTACTTTTGCTCAAGAAAACTTGAAATTGGCGCTTAATTATACGATAAATAAACTTAAATCTTTAAACGCGATTTACGGCTAAACTAAGCGTCCTAGAGGCATCAAAGTCTGCATCTTTAAACTTGATTTGCGGCTAAACTATCCGTCCAAGCGACTTTAAATAAAGAAACTTTCCATACACCCAACCTCGCACCCACCCCAATTCCTATAGTGAGCCCAGACAGGGGGGTTGCAGGGGGGCAGCATGCCCCCCCATACATATTTCACTGTTTATTCGCGTATTCGCCACCCAAGAAAACTATTGTCATATATTACCGAACTTAAAATAAAAATATTGAAATCAAGTTCTATCTCTTAGCAATTTTTCGGTCGCCCTTAAAAGGACGGTGGACGACCGGCTTGAATTTAAAATTAAGCGATGTTTAGGCTGAAGGAGAGGTTAATCAGGAATTGGACCGGATTAGTGTTTGGTCTGGTGGTTAGAACTCTCTGAATCCTCTCGTTCTTCTTCACGATCTTGCTTCTAGGTGGTTCTTCGCCTCGCTTGATTTTATCAATTGTCATCTTGGCAACTATTGACTCCTTGCCTAAGTCAGAAACTAGCTTATAGATGCCAGTATGCCTTTGACCTACCACTACCTAAAATAGAGAAAAAGGAAAATAATAAGAAAGTTAAATATTTTGTTGGCTTTAAATTAAATTACTTTTAAGCGCCGATGCCATGCTTCCACGCTATTTTGGGTTCGTGGGAAGTTCAGCTCTGCAGCGGATGCTCCCGTTGTCCAGAAGTTCGGCACATAACGTGGCGCTGTCATAGCATTGCCGATTTAGTTCCTCTTGAACCATTCGTAAAGTGGCTTTGATTCCACGTTTACGAGGGAGGAATATGCGGCCTGGAAGTAGATGTTGACTTCTTCTGGTGGTATGAAGGCCATTGCTTTTAGCATTTTAACTTCTAGTGCAAACGCTTCATCTTGGCCATATTTTTGTGCTAGTCCAAAGCCTTGGACTCACCGCCAAATAATCTGGCCGAAATGAAAGAGGCAGCCGTGTGTTTGCGTTTGTGGGAAAAATGATGAGGCAGAGGCTATGATAGCTTGCTCAAAGTCCGACACAATAACCTCAGGTAGCAATTTGATGTTATTTGTTTGAGTGCATGTGAGAAGCTCTGTCCAGAAGTGATCATATGCTTCCCTGGACTTGCTGCTCATCAAACAATAAATGAGGGGGACTACAGTTCCTTCAATCTGCCCGTGTACTGAGAAGAGCTGCCCCATTATTGATGGTACTACGGCAAAAGTCCCATCTACTAACCAGCATTTGGCTTCAGATAGCATTTGCATGGTAGTTCGTGCTCCCAATAAAATGTTTTTGCCTGAAGAGGAAACCGTTTCTTTCAGCACGAAAAGCTCTCCATCAATATATTTGATGTGCTCTGGGATATTTATCTCTTCCAAACTTCGAGGCTCTTTCAAGGCATTTTCACGCACTCGAAAAATCTTCATTTTTTGGGCCGCTTTGGATGGTAGATGCGGCCGGGAAATTGGTTCAGTGCCAACAATGCTATCCCTTGCTATCACACTGGGAGCTAGTGCCTCTTTGGCTTTTGTCTTAACGAAATAGTTCGCTTTGGCAACTTCTTTTTCATACGCCAGTGGAGCGTGGCTGTGGTCATTCAAGGTATTTTGGATGCAATATTTTTCGTCGGCTTTCCATGTTTCCATGCGCGCTTTGCAGCGAAATGACTTGCGCTCAGCACAACACCAAAAATCTTTATTCCCTTTGTTTTTTCGTGGTGGAAAAGATAACCATCCTTATTTAGCTTGATTCCACCTTTATTGGATCTTATAATCTGTGTTTTATTTAAATAAAGAATTTATATAATATGAAGGAATAGAAAGAAGAAGAAAAACATACAATAATTGTGGAAATTATATACAATACGTGAACTAAACCAAAGTAAACTGCTTTTAAGCTCATTTTAAAAAAATTGAAATAAGTGCCCAGTTTCAATAAAAAAAAAAAACAATGTTATAAGTATTGACCAAAGGATATACGAGATAATTGAAAGAAAATTGCGTTCACTTTTTTTCTAAATTACTGAGCCACAATAAGAAAATCTCTCGTGAAATCACATTATTAAAAATTAAAAACACTGGATCAAGAACACACATAATATTTCACTGGGCTTATATATTATAAATAAAAATAAAAAAAATATAGTTTTTAAACATACCTGAGCAAAATTTGCCATTTTTATTGCTGTTTTCAAAAATTTGGGTTTTGACGTACTATTTAATTTTTAACAGAATTTAACACTTTTAATTTTAAACTGAATTTTTAAACACTTTGAATACACTGTTCTAAACTTGTAAACAAACATATGATAATATTTTTGGAATTTTCCTTTAACGTCACTTTGATGAGAATCAACAAGTACGAAGCAAACAAATTTGGATATTTTGGTCATTATTTGACAAAAAAATGCAATTAAAATAATACAAAATCAATTCTAATAGCTTATTAAGAAAAGATAAAAATAATATCTTGATGAGGCCTTCACATCCTTGAGAGTGAACAAAATTACGAAAATCTCAAAATAGACCAGTTTACGCTCCTTAGCTTAGGAAGAGAGTGATTTTATTTTTTAAAAAATACTTTTAATTGCGTCGTAGGAAAAATATTTGAATTTCGTATTTGTTCTTCTTTCTTCTATTTTTTTCTGAACATCTGGTCGTATTTTGCAATTGTATTTTAAAAAAAGGGACAAAGATGGCCTATTTCTTTGAAAGAAGGGACAGTCGCACGCACTAAGTCCGTCAAATATTATCAGGCTGTGTACTTTCATACAAAAACTGGTGAACTAGCCCCGCGGGGCCAAGATCTTCCACCAGACATCCAATTTTTTTTTTAAAGAAGCAAGTCAACCTCAACTAAAATGGATAACTACGCAGAACTTCAAGTAATTTCGTCGAAAAATCAATAACAAAATACACAATATAGTTTTTTTTTTCTTTATTTTATCTTAAAAAATATTTGGCCAAAAATAGTTCTTTTTTTTTGTGAACAAAATTTACAAAAAAATGGTTTTTTTAATGAAATTTTCAAAATATTTTTTTTTTAAGTTGTTTTTTCCATTAATTAGAAAAAAAAAAATCATCCTTTGTCCCAGTTCCAGACCCACCTCCAGACCCCTTGTCCGACCAACCACCGTGAGACACAACCCCGCCATACCTACCATCGTCGTCGTCGGAGGCGACATCGACGGAAGCGACATCACCGTCGTCATCCGCCTAGATCCAGACCATACCCATCCGTCCAGATCCATACCATAGTCGTCCGTCCAAATCCATACTATAGTCGTCCGTCCAGATCCAAACAGACCATCATTAGTCGACCCAAAATTAAAAAATCAGTTTTTATCCCTTTAAAATTTTTTTTGTTTTTATCTCCCACCACGAGCTGGAGGACCAACGTCCACCGATTTCAAATAAGAACTGAAATTTAATTACAAGATTTACAAGATTTACAAGATTTTTTATTGAACGATAAATATTTACAATTTGCTTAATGTTAGTTATCTTAAAGTATACATTGATTATTACATAAAATATGTTGGCACAATAGGGGACCTAACTGTTTACATTGAGATTTTTTTTTCAAAATTTATATATAATTGTCATTTATGTTTATTTCTATTCTTAATCTATTGGCTGCTTTATTTCTCGGATTGTTCAGGTCCGGTTGTCATTGTTGTGATTGGTTGGGGGGGGGGGGGGGGGTGAGGCTTTCAGCCACGTTCTCTTCGTCGGTGGTTGAGATAATATCCTCATCTAGCAGCTCCATCGCTTCGAGGTACCGCTGGTTGGGATGTCTTGGCTGGTTTACAATTCCCACTATTAGAGGGTTCGGGTGGTTCATAATATTTTGTAGACATCTTCTGCTGGATTGGATATGAGGTATCTGTCTATGTTGTACAATGTTGGCCTCTTCATAGAGTCTCTTGTTGCTGACGTGTTTTCTTCGTATCCTGTCGAAGTGTAGTCCTGTGCAGATCCGCAGAATCTTCCGCTCGAATATTGCCAGCTTCTTCATGTGTGATTTTGTCGTGGTGTACCAGATGGGAAAGCAGTATGTAATGACTGGTCTGATGAGCTGCTTGTAAAGAAGAAGCTTCGTCTTTTGGCTTAGTCCGTTCTGTTTTCGCATTAGCGGATGGATGCGATGGAAGGCGAAGTTGGCTTTTCTTAACACAGCTGCTGTGTGGGGATTGAAACGGCCTGAAATTTAATTCGGAATCACACCTCCTTAAATACTTTTTCGTGACGACTTATAGGTAAGCTTCGTTCTTGTTGATTCTCATTTCTTCAAAGCACCAAAACAGACAATACTAAATTTAAAATTAAGTACAGTCGCTTGCGTACTGAAAAATGAGAGAAATAGTAGGAAACTTCGTTCCTGTTGATTCTCATTCAATCAAGGCACTAATTCCTATGGAAAGAAAAATAATGAAAAATTTTAAGTGCCGTCGCATTGTAGTAAAAACGGCGGAATTTTGTGCGGCGGGATTTCGTGCTGCGGGATTTCGTGCTGCGGGATTTCGTGATACGGGATTTTGTGATGCGGGATTTCGTACCCAACCCCTTTGATCTTCCCCTTGAGTATTTCTTGCCACTACAGTGCTTTTCTTCAATATTAAAACATTATCACTGAAATATTTTTTCAACAGCACTGGCGCGAAGGAAAGTAACGTGTATGTGTTTGTCGTGCAGCACAATATCTAGCTATACGATAACACTGAGACAAATGCACGTAGCATTTGCCAGTGCATTAATCTTACCACTAGGGAATATTGTATTATGAAATTCAATGTTTTTCTTTTTTTAATTCTTGCTATGTCCTTCTGATGTAATTTATTGGTTTAACTGATCTATTCTAGAATTTTGAACAATCCATATGTCATCATAGTAACAATATTATGAGAAAATGTTTGGTATAAGAAATTTAGATTTTCATAGCCACAGTTATATAAAGGGTGTTTTTTTAGACGTATGGTTTTAAAGAAAAAATAAAACGCATATAATTTAATGTTATGGCCAAGAATTTAGCTTTATTATAAAGATAAGGGTTTGTCATTATGTTTTAAAAATGATTTCGGGCTGGCTCGAATAATTAAGAGAGCAATTGGGGCCGTATGTCAGCAATAGCGCGTTGTTGATTGCTTCGTTGGCTGTATGACATTTGTAGCGCCATCTTGTTGGGATCAAAGGTCGTCAACATCAACATTCTCCAATTCAGGCATGAAAGAGTCATTAATCATGGCTCTATATAGCGTTCCCCATTGACTCTAACATTATGGCCGGTTTCATTTTTCATCGTTTTTCATCTCAGCGTGCGAACCGAACCATTATTTTGATAGCAAATTTGAACGATTTGTAACCATTGCCCTAATTCAAGAACCCTGGATATCAGGCGGCAGAATTAGGGGGCTCCACTCAAAAGGACTTACACTGTTTAAATCCTCTAACACAGGTACCAACAGTAATTATAGAACATGTATTGTAGCTAGAAAACAGATTAATCTCTTTCTTCTATCCACATACAGTAACCTAGACCAAACTGCGATAAATTTGGAGCGCGATGGGCTTCCACCGCTTATCTTGGCATAATGCTATATGCCGTACGATGGGACGGAGGGACCTCCTGCAAATGTCACGTGCCAACTTGTTCAACGCGCAGCTGTGGAGAAATGGGACCTTGTGATAGGATGTGATTCTAACTCACATCATATTCAATGGGGCAGCACTGATATCAACGATCGGGGTGAGTCTCTTTTTGAATTTATCATAGAAAATAACATACTAGTAGCGAATAGAGGTAATGAACCAACATTTGTCACTACAAACCGCGAGGAAGTACTCGATATCACCCTTGTGAGCAACAATAGTTCAATAGAACAATGGAAGGTACTTAAGGAAGAATCTTTTTCCGATCACAGGTTAATTGAATTCTTTATACTTAGTACAACAAACTCTCGAAAACCTTTCAGAAACTTCAAAAAAACTAACTGAGATATTTTTAATGGGGAAGTAGAGAATGAAATCAAATTGCTTAATACCAATGCAACTTAGACAAAGCTGCCGAGAAATTCACAGAAATACTCAGCAATGCTTTTGTCAAAGGATGTCCATTAATACCAGGTAAAAAAGGCAACAAAAAACCACCTTGGTGGACAAAAGAACTGGGCGACATTAGGAAAGAAACGAGGCGACTTTTCAATGTCGCCAAGCGCACCAGATCAGACATCGACTGGGAGACCTACAAATCCAGTCAAAGAAAATTCAAAGCTGAGACACAGCGAGCGAAACGCAGCTCGTGGAGAACCTTTTGCGATGAAATAGAAGGCACCAATGAATCAGCTAGACTAAGGAAAATTCTCTCCAAAGAGCCATCTACCTTAGGTTCCTTAAAAGAACCAAGTGGTCGCTGGACAGAATCATGCAGTGAAACTCTAAAACTCTTAGTTAATGCTCACTTTCCCGGGTGTAGCTTTAACCCAAGCTATAACCGGGAAACTGAGATATTTACAGAGCACAGAACACCGTCGGACATTGTAACGGAAGACAAGATTAAATGGGCAATAAACTCTTTCTCCCCTTACAAATCCCCGGGACTAGATGGCATCTTTCCAATGATGTTACAAAAAAGTGAAAACCTCATTACTTCACACCTAAAAACATATTCTCAAGTAGCCTCAGATGGGGATATGTACCTCAAGCATGGCGTGAAGTCAAGGTTGTATTTATCCCGAAGGCTGGTAAGCCCAGCCACACGGAAGCTAAAGACTATAGACCAATCAGTCTCACGTCGTTTACTCTTAAAACTTTCGAGAGATTGTTGGACATCTATATTCGCAGCTCACTGAACCCGGAGGTGATTTCTCCAATGCAGCATGCCTATGCGAAAGGCAAAAGCGTAGAAACTGCACTTCACTGTGTTGTTAATACAATTTAAGAAACTCCCAAAGACAAGGAATACACTCTTGCTGCCTTTCTAGATATTGAAGGAGCTTTCAATAATGTGGAAAACGATGCAGTTAAGAGAGCCCTTGTAGAGCTGAATATAGAAAACTCAATTATAAATTGGACTATGTGTATGTTAAAAAACAGGCATATTAATACAGAACTTGAAGATTCACGTTTAAAAGTATCCACATCCAGAGGAACACCCCAGGGAGGGGTGCTTTCTCCGCTTCTTTGGATACTAGTTATGAACGAAATTCTTGTGAAATTAAAATATAGTGGAGTCAAAGTAGTAGCTTATGCAGATGACATAGTACTACTTGCGACAGGTAAATTCCCATCCACTATTATAGTGAACAAATAGAATATGCCCTGTCAAAGGTCAACACATGGGCAAAGAATTGTGGTCTAATGGTCAATCCATTGAAAACTGAATTGGTTCTCTTCACTAACAGAAGAAAAATACCAATGTTTAGATTACCATCAATTGCAGGGACTCCACTCAAAATCTCGGATCAGGCCAAATACTTGGGTGTGATCCTTGATAAGAAACTGAACTGGAGTCTCAACACTAAAGAGAGAGCAAAGAAAGCTATGGTTGCGTTCTATTCCTGCAACAGGATCTTTGGAAAATCCTGGGGAACCAATCCAAAAATTATCAGGTGGATGTACATGGCAATAGTTAGACCGATACTTACCTACGGTAATTTAGTTTGGTGGAACGCGACTGAGAAAGCAACAAACCTGAAAACCTTGACAAAAGTTCAAAGATTAGCATGCGTAGGTATTACGGGGGCGTTGAAAACCACTCCCACAGCGGGACTGGAAGCTATACTCAACTAGAGACCCCTAGATATATTCATGCAAGAATCTGCAGCATACAGTGCCCTGCGCCTAAGCCAGACTAAATGCTGGAAGCAAAGCACACCGGGCCATACTCAGATTCTGCAGAGATATGTGGGAAATAATGTTTGCACAGACTACACAACACCCCATTTAAACTTCAACAGACCCTTCACTACCTCTTTTCCTAATAGAGAGGAGTGGAAAAACAACCAACCTTTTAGTAATGCATCTACGATAACTGTCTTCACTGATGGTTCGAAGATGAACACTGGAGTTGGTGCAGGAATTTTCTCGGAAACTCTGGAACTAGCTAGCTCCTTCAGACTTCCGGACTTTTGCAGTGTCTTCCAAGCCGAGATCTTGGCAGTGACAAAAGCAGCTACGCAAATATCAATGATGGCGATACCACGAGCTGATATCACCCTCTTTATTGATAGCCAAGCAGCAATAAAAGCAATTTCTGCCACCGAGATACATTCGAAGCTTGTGACTTGCTGTCGCGAAGAGCTAAGGGTTCTTGGCATGCAGCATAACATTAGACTCTGCTGGGTTCCCGGTCACAGTGATGTACAGGGAAACGAGAGAGCTGATGAGCTGGCGAGAACGGGTTCGTCGCTTGATTCAAGTCAAGCCGAACAACACATCAAAGTACCAACCTGTAGCATCAAACAGGATATTGGTAACAAAATATTAGAAAAAACCAATGAAAGATGGAATCTGCTTGAAACATGCGCCACAACTAGAAAGTTATGGCCAAATTTCAATAAGCAGAGAACAGACAAAATTATGCAAATGGACAAGAAACATCTCCGTTCCCTTGTCAGCATAATCACCGGACACAACCTACTGAGATACCATAAAAAGAAAATGAGGCTCAGTACTGATGACCTTTGCAGAGGATGCAGTGACGAAGAAGCACATGAGGATACCTTACACTTCCTTTGCCACTGCCCAGCACTCTGTCATTTAAGAAAGAAACACCTGGGAAATTATTTCTATGATGACCTAGAGGAACTTTCTGGAACTTCGGCTAATAGCCTTCTGAATTTCATCAACGCCTCTAAATGGCTTGACTGCTAACAGAACACATAGGTTTTTACATTAAGTGGAATACAATTTCCTAGGGTATCACAACGGATCTACATAGATCTAAGTGTGACGGTAACGAGATCAATTGTCAGCCCTTCTACCTAACCTAACCTAAACATTGTTCAGGAGTAAGTCTATTCATTATGAAATGGCGAACCAAACTGAGCCATAAATAAAGTGACAGCTGTCAAAAAGACCAACTCAGAAAAAAAAAATGAAAACCACATGTCTAAGAAAAACACCCTTTATTATTTAACATTTAACCATTAGTTGTTTGTAGATATTTATCAAATGAACAGCACTCCAAGTTTTCAATATAAACAAATTTAAATTGCGTAAGTAATTCCTTTATTTTTTTTAAGCATTGTCGATCAGATATAATTAGATTTGTTTTTTTTTTTTACTTTTAATTTCATCATCATATTTTCATTTGGTACAGATTTCAATTTTTTTTATTTCTATAAATTTAGTTATTGAATAGTTGAATGAAGCTAACAATGTTGATGTATAGAAAGGGATTGAATGTTTTATTTTATTTTATTTTATTTTATTTTATTTTATTTTATTTTATTTTATTTTATTTTCGGCATCTTAAAGGTACAACAATCTTCATTTTTTTAAATATGTTTCCTAAAAAAAAAACTTATTATAAAATCAACAACAAAAAAAGATCTAAGGTAGGCAGGTACTAAATAAAATATTTAAATAAATTGTGTTAGAGTCTGTAAGTTCATTTAAATTTTGTTATTGCTAACAAAAAAAATAGAAAAAAAAATGAAAAAAATCAATTCAAGGAAAAGTTTTAAATACAAGGGTTTGTACAAAGTGTAGTAATATAAGAAAATCATTTCTTTTTAATTTAATTATATTTTACAGTCAAATACCAATACTAAGCAAACGGAATTAAAAATCAACTAATTTAAGGTAGTTTCAAAGGTTTAGAAAATTCATTTTTGTTTAACAATTTCAGCCAAGAATGAAACCATAAAGTATTTTTTTTTTTTTTTTTATTTTATCATGTTGAGTAAGGTTTCATTTAATAAAATTGAATTTGATCACATTTCACTTACAGAATCTTACCACACAGAGAAAAAATAAATGCAAAAGGTAATACAAATAGACAAACAATATGCATTCATTATAAATTACACAATTAAAAAACATGGACTTATTAATCATAAGACACACTAGAAGAAGGCAAATACCAGTATTATTAGTTCTTTTCTGCATTAAGTTTATCTATATGTTCTCTAAGCAGCAAAACTGCTTAACCAAAAAACAAAATCTCATAACAACATTAATAAATAACCTCAATGGACAATTCACTTATAGTTTTGCTAACTTGTTTTTTTTTTTTGCTATATATATGTATTTGCTTATTTATTGTTTTATCGGTTTGTATTTTATCTATATAAATTTGGTTTTTTAATGTTTTGCAAGTGAATGAATTTAATCTACTTTGCATAGTGGAATTGATTTGCTATCGCAATTTAATATTTTACAATTTTTTTTTGAATCGAATATTCACGTTTGATAGGTAAAAGATTTGTTTAAGTGCAAACTATTTTATATAAACAAAAATATTTGACTTAATGCAATAAATTTTAAACTAATTTGCAAAAGTGTCAATTTTTTACAAGCGTTATAAGCAAGGTTGCTGCATCTTAACAAATGTTTTCTCTATCAAATGTGAATATACCTTTAATATGTCAGGAGCGGTGCTGCAATATTGGAACCTAAAAAATGGTGATTTATAATTATTTTATTTTCTCTTGCTTATTTTGTTCTAGTTAAGAAATCAATCTCTGCCCACTAATGTTCTGTTTTTTTCCATATTTCTTATTTGTTTAAATATATATATAGGTATGTGTTTTCTTAAAATATGATGTGGCTATTAAATACAATTTTATATATATGTATATTTAATAACTTTAAATTATTATTATTTTTTTTTTTTTGTAAATTTTTATGTTTATTTTTAGCAAGCTTTCCATATCAAAACTATATAATGTATATCATAAGGAATCTTTATATATACTATAATGTGTACATATATATTTATTATACATCATGTATTTGTTTTTGTTTTTTTTTTATATATTCTCTTGGTTTTGTTTTTCCATATGTATATATAAACGCATTGATATAACACACTAATTGGTATATAATATTTTTGGACGATTTTGAAATTTGTTTGATGCTTTTGATGTTTAAAATTAATTTATATTTCATAACTATTTTTTTTTTAAGGGATGAATAAATACATTATGAGTTAAGGGGGGTTGTTATTTTTGTAAATAAAAATTTTCTTAATATCTTTTTGTTTTTAATTCTATATTTAATAAATATAAATATTTATGTGTATGGTGTGTTTATAATTTATTAAGATTTTATTTATTACTCAAATCTGTGTCTGTCATTGCTTTATATTATATACAGCGTTTCTTTTCTTTTTAATTTTGGCTACAAATGCCAGTAATTTAATAATATGTTGTTTTTTTTTTTTGTAAATACATTGTTATAGATAAAAAAAAATTTAAAATAAACGCGATTGTTTATATTTTTTTTTTTTTTAATAATGACATGTTGAGGATATTTTACGTAAGCATTCATTCATTTATAATTTGTTGTTGTAGTATAAGCATTTGAATTCAGAATTAGTGTTTGTTACATATTTGACTGGGAACCATACATTCTAGCCGAGGTAAGCATGATATGGTAGATATAAGTATTAGGAATATATACCTTCATTTATGCCTATACATGTTTGAATCAGCGTTGCCAATGTGCCACGATTGTGGTATGAAAAAATTTAATATGAAACGCTTTTCTTATTTCCAATGTTCAGGTTTCATCTACTTAAACAAAACCGAATTTTGAAGAAGTTTGATAAAAATTGTTCCAAATGACGTTCAAATTGGTACAATCTACAATTTTTAAACAGAAAAAAAAAGAGTTAATGCTTGTAATATGGCACATGGCACGGAAAAGGCCACGATCTTTCAGAAAATGTACTGTCAGTTTGGGTTACAAATCAGCAGTTTTAGCATTTTGTACGTTGTATTGCATGAAGGTTCTTAAATTAAATTCTCAAAAATATTCTAGTTTAATTTGCCAGCAAAGAAAAAATTGATTTGCCCCATATAAAATCGTTTTGAAATAAACTACTCAAAACAAAATAGGGCCCACTAAGTTTGTTGGCTTTCATTTGAAAAAAATTATGTAGATCCTTTGCTTAGTAGCGAGTGTGACCCCTTCTGCTCCTTATGCACTGTATTAGCCTATCTGGTACGCTTTCAATCAGATGAGTAACATTTTGTACGGGTATATACGCTCCCAATAGTGGGGCGGCTTAGCTATTCAATTGTGCACTTTATGATAAAAGCTAATAATTTTAATCATTGTTGGCACATTATAAAAGAATGATTTTAAGATATTGGGCCACTTCGTATCTCCGCCCATTTAGGTGGGCGGGGCAATTTTGTTTTGAAAATGATTTGAAATGGAAAAAAAATTATAAAAAAATAACGACAACACTTACAATATTTTGCTATATCTTTTTTGAAAGCCAAAACGCCATTCTTAAATTCTGTTTTTAAATTAAGTTATTTGAGTAAATAGTTTTCGAAAAAATAATTTTCAAACCCAAAGTTTTGAAAAAAAAATGTTGAAAAAAAATGTCCAGGAGTTATTGATTTGCCCTTAGGTTTATTCTACTTTTAATCACGCCGATTGAGACGTCTGGTCCCTTTTCTAATTGGCTACTACTATTTCTATTTGATACTGACCCTTTCCTTGCCAGTTCATCTTCTATTCCTTTCTTTATTGTTATGCCCAGGAACCCAGCAAAATTTGACTTGGTTATTGTTACAAATATTATTCGGTATTCCTTGGAATTTTTCTATTGTCTTGGATCTTATAGTCTCACTGGCAATTGCTTTGATAAATAAATAAATATATTGGGTGGCGCAACAGCTCGTGAAGAACCAGGGCCTAGTGGCTTACAATTCTCAACCATTCCTGAGTGCGTGTTGTTGGCAGGAATGGAGGGGACCTACAATTCCTTGTCGAGTCTGAACGGCTAGATGAGATGCACTTATTCATGACAAGTATACTCTTGGAGGATTTGTCAGTTCCTCGCAAGAGGCAGTGCCTCGGATAAAACATTCCTGTTTTTAGGTGGCACGGTGGGGAATCGAATTGCTTTGATAGCAGCTTGGCTTTCCACAAAAAATGTGATCTCCCAAGAGCTCAGTATCATTGCGTAACATTGGACATAATAGGAACTTTTTTAATTTGACATAGTAGCTACATTTTTACAAGCCGTTTGAGGAAATTATATCTTGTATCTTTGACTACATGTGTGGTTGCCCATGATTCATGAAAGCTGATCAAACTTAGGAACGCTGAAGGTTTAAAAGCCATGAAAGCGATATTTGGTCAGCGATTCAGCGATGTTCATTAAAGAGGAAAGATTAAATTCGTTCACTTGTAAGTTTGACCAAGACGACAAAAATCGACATACTAATGTGCAAATAAACCCAAACCAACTGTTTCACTGTCTCGCTTGCATTTTGAGAAGTAATGGTGAGCCTTCTACTTACATGAGGTACGAATTAGTTGCAAAACCCCCAACTCCCTCTCATGGTACGGTTCTGCGAAAAGGTACAAGAACAACTCATCTCACTGTTTTAAAAAAGTTTTCAGCCTGTGGGCAAACTTATTTGCCACAGGAAATTCAAGGTCGATAAAAGTTTTCATCTACTGATCTGTTTTGTTCTTGGTTTCTGTTCTTTGACCAGAGGACACCGATAAATACGACCTTCACGATATTTTTTAATATGAAGATAATTGATTAAAAAACATGCATGTGGCAGGGTAGAATTTCGATAAGGTTGCGCAAACTTGTACACAAGTGTTAACATGTATGCACATTATGTATTATTTATTAATTTCTAGTATAAGCCGGTCTTACAATATATTATTTTTAGTGGATTATGTATTATAATTTAGCATGTTTTAACCTAACTTGTAACAAAGTGTCTTTAAATTGAATTTTTGCTTTCTATTTCTTATTTGTGTTAAGTCATTAAATAAAAAGAATTGTCATATGAGGTTTCTTACTCTTTGATATATTTTTTTTGACGAGGGAGAGGATATGACAGTTACTGGTCTATATTGTTGTTTTTGTCAATAGGTACAAATTCAGGGTGTTTTTGATCAAAAATTACGTTTTGAACTAGACAAATACTCAAAAAAAAGTTTGTCTACGAAAAAAATGGTTTATAATTTTCAATTTTTTTTTTCAAAAACTAAGGGATTTAAGAGAAATTGGTTTTCAAAATTCGACCCAGAATTGATAGGAGCACTGAAAAATAAAAATCTTATTTTTATATAACTACGCAAAGTTTAAAAAAAATCAGTATACATTTTTTTTTCAACATTTTTTTTTCAAAACTTTGAGTTTGAAAATTATTTTTTCGAAAACTATCTACTCAAATAACTTAATTTAAAAACAGAATTTAAGAATGGCGTTTTGGCTTTCAAAAAAGATATAGCAAGATATTGTAAGTGTTGTCGTTATTTTGTTTACAATTTTTTTTCCATTTCAAGTCATTTTCAAAACAAAATTGCCCCGCCCACCTAAATGGGCGGAGATACGAAGTGGCCCAATATCTTAAAATCATTCTTTTATAATGTGCCAACAATGATTAAAATTATTTGCTTTTATCACAAAGTGCACAATCATGCTTCATATGGGCGCTAAGCCGCCTCACTACAACAGGCTTTTAACGAGTTTATGAGGTCCTGTTTAGTGTTAACGTGACTGTGGCTATCTTTAAGTCTTCTTTTTAATTGGTCACATGAATGCTCGATGGGATTGAGGTCTGGGCTCTTTGCTGGCCATGGCAAAGTTGTAATATTGGCGTCAGAAAGAGCTCATTGCGTAATACGGGACGTATGTGGGCGAGTATTGTCTTGCATAAGACAATCACCAACTCTTTGTGAAAATTTGATCACAATAGATCGTATTACCATTTCAACGTAACTGGTGGCGGTAACGGTACCTTCATCCAGAATTATCAGCTCGGTTCTACCTAGTAAACTTATTTCAACCCATACCATAACAATTGGGCCTCCAAAACGGTCACTTCCGTTAACTCATGGGTCAGTAAAACGTTCATATAATAAAGCACGCACTCTGGAACGTTGACCATCTTCGCGGAGTCGATTGCGAATGGTTTGATCACTGACCTGACTGCCGCAATTGAGTTTGTAAGGCCCGGGCGGTTACGGTATGCTCCCGAAGTGCAGTTATTCTAATGTACTGGTCCTCTTGTGGAGTTGTGGCTCTGATTCTTCCTGATCCAGATCTCCTTGCTACACTCCCGGTTTCCTGGAAGCGCTCCCACACGTTTCGGATAGCTCGCTTTGACACACCAATACGATTTGCAACAGCCCTTTAAGACTCTCCTTGCTGAAGCATATTCACCGCTTTTATTGCGTTTTCAGTATCCTATGATACTAGACATGGTAATCAAGTTTAATGACGAAGAAAGAAAGAAAACAATTTAAGAAAGTAACACTTACCAACAACGCTTAGAATCGGACTGAGAAAACTAGTGCAAGAATGATGGACTTTTTTTGCCCACTTACTTCTAGGTAACGGTAAAATTGTTGTCAAAAGAATTGTTGAGTGTTCTTACACATGAAATACAGTAAATTGCTTCGTTTCGAAAATGATTACCAATTTAGTAGTTTTTATGCAAATTTCAAGATAAATCTTGGGTGGGCCCTATTTGGTTTTGAGTAGTCATGTTCAACTAGCACTCTATGCCTTTTTATTTTCGTGGATTTTTATAAAAATTCTCGAGTAGTTAAGGAAAATCTAAGATTTCTGTCAGTTTTTATTTTTTTTTTTATTTCTTGTTAATCTTAATAATAATAGTAATTAAAAATTTTGAAAAATTTATTTTAGAAGAACCAAACCTTCATTACTATTTTAAAGATTCAGATAATTATACAATTTATTTAATTACTATGACACAAAACTTTAAACAGCCGCTTGTCAAAGGCTTAGCATGACACTAATTAACAATCTTCTAAATCTTTAGTAATTTACCAGCTCTTCCAAATTAAAAATTTTTTTTTTTCGTTTAAAGCCCGTATGACACTACATTTTTTCTTCATTGTATGTTTCATTTAATCTATCAAAGTGTCCCCAGAGCAAAAAAGGGATATAAGAAGTGTTTTTAAGAAAGGGATAGCATTTCTCTAAATTAAATTTCACATTTACAATGTGTCCCAAAAGAAATTATACATCATATCCTAGTGTTTTCTAGGGTCCAGTGTATATCTACTTTTGTAATTGAGTGAACCTTGAAATAATTTTTCATATTTAATTCTGAAATATCAAGAAAAGCTGCCAGAACCTGACAAATTTAATTTGAAAATCACATTTTTTTATAGATTTTATGTGACATTTTTACATTTATGGATATAGTGCGTACCCACTCACACCTATCAAAGTTTGAATAAGAAATTGTACGTTCCGCTTTAATTTCATTTTAAGTTTATTAAAGGGCCCTGGATACGCTCGAAATTGGTGCGAGTGAACATAGTTCGACTAAACTCCGCAGACACTGAAACCAAGTAGAAACCAAACTACTCGAACTTCATTATTCTTAAAGGGCCCTGGAGACGCTCGAACATGGTTCGAGTAGTTCGAGCTGATTTTACTTTTCTGCGGGCTGATTCTAGTACCAATTATTTGGTGTCACTAAACAAAAATTTGGTTTCACCAAAATCAAAAGGAGTTTGATATTTTTCGATGTTCGAGGGCGGGGCGGTGAAAACTGCCAGAACTGGAACCTTGATATTTCTCACTCACTAGTTCCACTTCAAAAGTAGGTGCAGGAATATTAGCCGCGTTTTACTATCGCTCATAAGCCCATATGGTTCACCTCGTAAAAATAAAACGATGCTGGTTAGTGCAAAAACAGTGCTGTATATCGTTCTCTTTTTTTCGTATGTTTATTTGTTTTTTTTTTTTTTATTTAAGCCTAGTACGCAGATCGAGACAAAATTTATCTCCCATATAAAATTTTTCCTAGGACAAATTTTATCTCGGATTTTTTTCCAAGCGGTACGCAGCTCAAACGCAAAATTTGACAGTTGTAACCGCTGTACGTGAAAAGGCAACAGAAAGTCTCCACTTAATTTTGCGCGGAAAAATAATGCTCGAAGCATTATTTTTCCGGACAAATTGTGATGTTTTATATATATTTCGCTGTTTAATAAACTAAAATCATCTCCCTGTTTCATTCTTTCCATTATTAAGACGTTGTGAGGACGAACGACGGAAATAAAATATAAAATGCGTACAGAAAATGATGATATGGAATGAAAATAAAATAAATAGAACAGCTGTTTTTAATCAGTCAGTGGCGTAGCTAATTGGAAAGGGTACAAAAGGGCCACATTCCGATACGGAAAATATTTTTTTCAATAACAAAATTAAATTGATTCCCAAACCGAGTTAAATCGAGATGGTTGGAATCAGCAAACAGAGTTGGTAAATTAAATTGGATTTTGGGAGCAGTAAAAAAAATGTGAACATACCTGATTTTGGCAGGGTTTTTTTAAACCATCGACAGAAAATCCATCCCTCAATGGAATTTGACAGTTGATTGAAAGATGAAAAAGATGAAGAATAAACTATATTTTGAACGAAAAAAATTATTTGATCCAAATGTCAAACAAGTGACCTAAATCACTTTTTCCAGGAGAAGTAAAAACCTCCAAAAATTTCGGAATTTTTAGTGGTTTTTTAATCCATTGATATCGCAGCGATTCTTCAATATAATTTGACATTTGATGGCTTGACAGACAAACTTTATTTTGACAGAAAAGTGTATATTGATCCAAATGTTACCAAATTGCCCTAGAACCGCCTTTTTCCAGAGAAGTAAAAGAAACTGAAAATTTCAGACCTTTTAAATGTATTTCATCCATCCACATTATATTGTTCAAGCGCATTCGATCAATTTTTCTTGCTCTACAAATGCTTTGAAGGAATCTGATTTCTGGTAAAAGCTTATGTGAAATGAAGGATATTTTATAATTTTTTAAATTTCTAACTACGCTACTGTTCTCATTTGACTTTTGTTTTTATCTCTACACCTTCAGAATTTGTCTCGAGAAAAAAAAAATGTAGAGATAAAGTTTGTCTTTTCTCGATCTGCGTACTAGGCTTTAAAGCCTATCTCTTTTCCTCTCTATTCCTAACACTGCTGACAAATCGCTGACATCATTCACAATGGTATATAGCCCTCTGTCGGTCAGAGTGAGAACCTGTATTATTATTATAATTTATTATATTATATATAAAATTTTATATTATATTTAAACAAAAAAATAAAAGAACGAAGCACGAATGCTCTATTTGAAGATATTAAACTAAGAACTATCTTTTTTAAATAAACATGAATGAAAGTATCAAGCAGCGATGCCAACTGAGGCTTTTTCATGCCTTTTAGGCATTTTTTCATTAGCTAAGGCCTTAAGGCTTGTTTTTTTCAAAAAGGCATCTTTTTTTATTTCAAATATTTTTATAAAAATGCTATGATCTGCAATTCAAACAAACACACATATCCTTGTTTCAAAAATTAATTCAAGGACCAAGACGATCTGATGGACTAAAACTATGTATGTTTTGTATTCAACACTTTGTACCTAGGTACTTTATGAAATTAAAATTACATGTATATTGTTCCTTTTAAGATTTTTTTTCTGTGATTTGATAATTAAATTATATTTTTTTTATATTTGTATTTAATTTTTTATTAATTGTTTCACTTTACCTACAAAAAAAATTATTGAAAAATGGCTTCTTTTTATTGAAAAAAGCATCTTTTTATTTCAAGTGAGGCATTTTTTTGTCAAAACTGGTTGGCAACGCTGGTATCAAGTTAATTTTTTTACGAAGCAACTTACCGAGCAGGATCGAGTCGAACGAAGCTCATTTCTGGTAGAATTTAAAAGTTCGTTTCTGAGTGAAGTCAAACTTAACCTCATACAAAAGTTTAAGAGCATTTTTTTTTTAAAACCGGTTTTTTCGTCCGATTAAAACCGGCAGGTTAAACCGGATAGAGAAAAAATCGGAATAACCAAAAACCGGTTATTTTGGAATAACCGCCATCCCAATTCTAAACTGTTCTCAGAAAACTGCATGGAACACAAAGTGACAGAATGTAAAACAGTTTGAGGCAGGGGTTTTACTCATTGAACACACAATCCTGTACTTTTCTGTAATTTTTTTCTGTTCGGAAAAGATTCAATAAATAGAGTTTGTGAGAAACTCGGCCTTGATTGTGCTTCCGCTGTTATTGGGTTTGAATTATATCAAGGCTCTTGTCGTCCACTCTTTGATGGTTTTGTTGTTTGTGAAGAATTTTTGCTGAGATTATTGGAGATGCTTAGAACATAGATCAAGAAGAAGCCAACCATAAAGAACAGGAAAATATAAAACTCATGTCTAGTCTATTATAACAATTGAATGAAACTTATACAAAAAGGCCCTTAATTCGTGAGTGTCCTAATAGACTATTAGTCCAGAAAATGAGGGACATAAAAGAACAATTACGTGCAAGGGATTTTAGTTTAGAATATGTTTACTTGGCCCATAAACATGCTTAAAACCGAAAATGCTATTAAATTCACCCTTGCGTTTTTGAAAGAATGGTCACACTGGTCACTTTTCAATATTTCTGGTATAACTCGGAAACTGAGCATAATTTGACAATTTTACACTTTAAACTCTTTGTTCAAAATTAAATTTTCTATTGAAATTGATAGTTTTAATTATTTAATAAAACCATTAAAGTAACAAAAGTTACCAAAAACCAACCAAAAATAAATTCAAAAAATCAAAAATTCTTTTAAGCGACAAATTGGAAATGAAAATCTGTAAATAGTAGATTGTAAGACATTTTGGTAAATTATTTATTCAAAATTTTCGTAAATCTAGATACATTTTATAAAAAACTTCAAGGACAAAATAAAACTTTTGTCGAAGCACTAACGAATAGTCTAAGAGCCGACAACAAATTTTGGGAGTGGAAGTATAACCAAAATTGGAGTATAAGGGATTATAGGCAAATGTATTATAGGTGTTAGTTATTTCCCAAAATCATTTTTAGATAGTAGACACCCCCCAAATCAAAAGTTTATGTCAAAAAAAAAAAATATTTGGCCAAAAAAATTTTGTCCGAGGTCATTTACACGTGGCTCTACCTAATCCCATACTTTTCCCATACAAATTTGTATGAGATATTCGATTTTTCATGACTTTTGTTTTCCATATCCTGGTACATGTAAGGTACCTATAATCCTTCATACTTCGATTTTGGTTATACCTCCGTTCCCAAAATCTGCTGTCAGCTCTTGGTCTAGGAGATATTTGATTTGGCTTTCCTTATTGATATGGCAGACAGCATAAACAGTTATTCAAGGACAAGTGTCGGCTTAAGCCACCAATTGAGTCATTAATTTACCCTTCTTAATTAATAAACTGTAGGCCTTAAAATGAAGAACAATTATTTTGGGATGCCAAAGCCATTCGCATGCAAATAATGCCTTCAGGTGAATAAATTTTTTGTTTTTAAGTCATCGAAAAAAAATATATTTTATTCTCCACGCACTCTTTTTCGCATGCAAAACAATGGTTTTTTTTTCTTGAAACTGTAAATGAATCATGCAAAAAATGATTTAGTATTTCTACTCAATAATTTTTGGCTTGCGAAAATATTTGCATATATTTTTTTTCGCACGGGAACTATAAACTAGGCTTTTGATAGATATTTTAGACTTTGGCAATTTGGCTTTAAATCTACATAAAATTGTCCATAGATTTAACATCAAATGAAATTATTAATCTTTGACTGCTTCGGGGCTTACAACAAACACCATCTTTGCTTCCATTCTGATTAATACAAGAAATTTGCTACCTGATTCGTTAATATCTACCTTCTCGTCGAAAATATGGTTCCCAAAAAATATACATAACTCTTAATATTCTTGAGTTCTGGACAAGGTGGTTTTTTTTGTAAATGTGTGTGTGTGTGTGTGTATAAATAAGTATTAGGATAATATTTTTTTTCATTATTTTTTTTTCTGACTTAAGCGGACGGAAAAGTTATGAGTTGATTTTGCACATGAAATATGTTGTTGGGGCACTGCTTGTTTGCTAAGTTTATAAAATGTTTATATAATAGGTATTTTCTTATAAATAAAAATAAACTAAATTATATTAAATGCTGAGAAACAATAACCTAAGTTAAATAGATACTATTTCAAAAAATTGTTAAATTCTATTTATGTAGGTATGCATATCAAAATAAATTATTTTTTAAGATTTTTGTTTCGCTAATCAAAGCAAATGCTTTTTTTTTGTAATACTAGTTCATCTATATAATTTTTTACGAGATTTATACATTTTTTTTTTAAGAAAATAATAATATATTTTAACTTAAGGTTATAGCAAGTACAAAAGAAAAATACTTATATATAGATAGGATTTTCTTGACCGGTTAGAAGTCGAAACATAGATGTTGGCATTGTTTTCATAAGAATCTAGAAAAAAAAATATATATTTATTTGCAAATGAAAAATTTAATAAGAAATATTAATTAAAATTTAAAACCTCTCCAACAGAAGTAGCCAGCAAATTTACTATCTTCTCATGTGGTACTGCAACTACACTTTGATTGTTAATTTCAATTATGCGATGTCCTACTCTGACACCACCTCTTTCTGCGATTCCTCCACGTAGAAGACTGCAAATCTGAAAAACGAATTATTAGTTATTTTGCTATATTTTATTAATACTATAAATATGTAAAACTAAATATTTAATGTCACTTCTTCACAATAGGTGAAAAATAATTGTTGTTTTTTTATAGGCAGAGCTCGTGACCTGTGAATCGATTGTCAGACGCACTGACTAGGGCTACCATGATACCAGAAAAGTCTCGGTATCGTTTGGTATCGGTATCGGAAACCGAAACCATACCGAGACCAAACCAGCTTCAAAACACCCAAAACAATACCGGGACCAAACCGAGACCATACCGAACCTTAAGTACCGAAATTTACCGAGACTCTCGGTGGTATCGTTTGGTATCGGCAGAAAAAATGGATTTTTGAATATTAGTATTAAGTAATAACTTTTTGTTCTTGGTGTCTCAAAAACGGCTCTAACGATTTGCATGATATTCTCAAAGTTACTTTAGGAAAGGAATTTTAGTAAAATGCACCCACTGCCACGCCTATTTTAAATTATATCTTGGTTTCTCGGGAACTGCTTATACGATTGGGATGAAATTTTCACGGCTTGTAAGGGAATTGGAAGATATGTTATAGGAGTTAGTTCTTATTAAAACTAAATGCGACGGAGATCGAGACCGATACCAATACCGATACCAAACTTAGTCATACGATACCGAGACGAGACTTAGTAATACGAGACCGATACCGAGACGATACCGACATTTTTCAATTTAAACGATACCGAGACGATACCAATAAGGACTCGTTTGGTTTGATATAATGGCCAGCCCTAGCACTGACCATTACGTCAGAGGTCGAAAATAAAACTCAACCTTTTGAAAATCTTTAAAATTTCGCTTGCTTGCCGGGATTTTTAAAAATGGTAAATTAATAACTATTCAACTGAAAAGAATTTTTGTCGGTTTCTCTCAGTGAGAAACTTTTATTTTGATTTTTTTAGGTTTCGGTTAACCACTGACCACTTATCGCTGAGAGAAAAAAATAAATCTCACTTGGAGATTTTTAATTTGTTTTGTTGATTAAATAGCTCTGCTTTTAGATTTTCAAAGATTTGTTTGTTCATTCATTGTTTAATACTCTTCAATAAAAGTTTAGTGGAAGTGCTGATCCTAATTAACTCTTTTTGGTCTTTGAGCTGACACGCGTCTATGAGGGTTGTGGTCAAAATATCGCACCTTAAAACCGCGTAAGTCAAAATACAACGTCACCGACGATGACAGACACAAAAACGATAACGACAACTGCACGATGGTGATAGTGACGATTTCTTGGCGTCATCTTGCCAATTGCGATTACACGTAGTTTTGTGTATTGTTGTCCCATGGCATACGCCTCGCCATGGCCGCTTACAAGTTGTTTTTTCATGCTAGTTAACGGGCTCTCATCTGGATTTGTACTCCTTCTTTGGGGCCTCTGTGCCACTCACGCAACTCCGTTGACTCACTTAGGGTATGTATGTTCAGTCGGAAGTAAGGTGTCAATTTTCATTGTTAACAGTTTTCTTTTGCCAGTAAGACACCATTGTCAGCAGCTTGAAAAATGTAGCTAAAATGAAACTATTACTGCTATAATAGTTGGACTTTGGTAACATGAAAGCGAGACCACAGCAATATGATGATAAGCGGTGAAAACCGACAAAAATCACGTGTAAATGTCATGGCGTGACTATAGCGAGACTATTGAGAGAAATCCAAGATACAGGTAGCCGTGTAAATGAAACATAAACCACGTTTGGAATTTCTAACCAGGGTTCAAGCTTATTGTAACCTATATTTGAAAAGTAATTTTGAAAAAAAAAGTTTTGGAGAAAAAAAGTTTTGGCGAGACTATAGCGAGACCAAAGCGATATGATGCAAAAACATTCTAAATGCCAAAAACCACGTGTAAATATCACAGCGAGACCAAACCGTGACTATAGCGAGAAAATCACGACACAGATAGCCTTTTAAACGGGCACGGCGAGACAAGAGCGAGATTAACACAATGACCACAATGGCACTGAAAGCCACGTTTTAACGGTATCTGCGGCATCATTAGCGTAATACCTCTTTTTTTATAAATGTTGATGACGATTTGAGTCTCCTGAGTTCTGAATTATCTGAAATATTTCAAACAACACAGATTTTGTATCTACTTTTTCTTAGAGACAAAATACCATTTTTAATTTATTTTCCATGTAAACAGTTTTTGGTTTATCGTTTCCCTTTTTTTATAAGAAAAAAAAGTGAACAGATAAGAGTTTTTCTGGAAGTTAAATGATAAATCTCACCAAAAGATCTAAAAAATTAATTTTTAAAAATAAATCTCATACCGAGACCAAAATGAAATTTGACGAATTAAATATCTCTCAGTGAGAAACTAATTGAAAAAAAAGGTCAACTGTTATTTTCGATTTCTACACGGGGTACTTCATTTCTTTTTAATGACATTTAACATTATTTAATAAACTTACCACGCCATTTTGAACGCTGAATCCCAATTGATATTTTGTGTTCGGCCTTTTAATTTTAACTTCTACAACAGGAGCACAGGGCACTACAGTAAATTTAACAACAGTTTGATTTTTCGTATTCTTGATGTAAGTCTGGCAAGTCGACAACGGCAGGCCAACTAAACTCAATCCATTTATAGCTATCAGCTGATCACCAATATTCAGTTGCCCACATCTTGCAGCCGCTCCAGATGACATCAAATTTGCAATCACAACTGTGGGCAACATTGACCCCCAACCGCTTTCAACTATAACCACCCCAAGAATTTCCCCCTTCGCTTTGGGTACAACGACTTCTTTTTGCAATTCCTTCTTTGCAAATATCTCCAATTCATCGCCAAATATCTCTTGACTATTCAGCACCTCTTGATAGTCCATTTCTTTGACAAAACTATGATCTTCAATTCCGTTAGCTTTTAAAAATTCCATATAGGCCACTTGGAATGCCTGACCAATTGATTGGGCAATAAATTGGGCTTCGTCACTTTCGAATACATGACATATCATTTTGGGAGTGCGATTTAATTTGGGTCCATCGTCAATGTCTTGAGAGACAAAACGTCGCCTGGCCATGAGGACGACCAAATCACCGATGTCAGCAATATATGAGATCGTTCGCAGAGCATGGTCCATCATAATTTCCTTAAGGTCAGTATTAAGGACCATGATCTTTTCGGTTGAAATGAAGAGGTCGACTTCAGTGCTAGGCTGGACATCACCATCGGGAGCCTGCAAAACAAAAATAAACATCGAATTTAACAAGGGTTTGGGACCATCAAAAGATTGTATAAATAAATGATTTGATGATTTGTGATTTTAAATAATTGAAAGGCGATTGCACAAAATTACTTATAATGACTTACCAATGTCTACAGGAGCATATATGGTAATGTTATGATGTTTTATCCAAATCCAAGTAAGAGCATATATGGAAATATAATGAAGGTAAAACAATTGTTTAATGAAATTTTTAAGTATGGTTAGCAATTTTGATAAAAATGAAAACAAAAATTAGACAACTATACAAGCAATATTGATGGTTTGAATGGAACAACAACTTGAGTGATTCGGGTTCAACTCCAATGAATATGAGACTCTTTTAGTGGTGCTTGATTTAGTACTATGTATATTATGGTAGTCGTTATAATGCTTTTTTTTTATTTTTATACATCTATGGATGGGGCTTAATCAGCTCTACATGAAAAAAACAAATTCCCTAATTTTTTCAGATTTTTATTTTCATTCCCTATAGTCGCTGTAGGGGTAAATTAAATGTCCCCCTTTTTTAGAAATTCGCGTAAAGTCTGATAAAAATGTTCAGAGCATCTAGGAACTCCATTTTTATAGTTAATTTTCAAATAAAGTTCTTTGAATAAACAACTTCAACAAAAAATGTTTTCAAACCTAAAATTTTGAAAGCAAAAAATAGTTTTTTTTTCAAAATCTTGAGTTTGAAACTATTTTTTGTCAAAACTGTTTATCAAAAAAAACTTAATTTACAAACAAATTATAAAACTGGACTTCTGGGTTTCCAAAAAACTACAAAACATTACTGCAAGTGTTGCCGTTGTTTTTTAATTATTTTTTTTCTATTTTATGTAATTCTTTTATTAAATTGCCCCTCACGTCCATGCGGGGGGAGATATCACTCCTCTCCTGTAGGGTTTTTTTCTTGTCTACTTCCCACTTAAATGCTCTAATTCTTTTGGTAGATTTAACGTGAATTTCCTAGCATGCAAAAAAGGGGGACATTTATTTTACCCCTACGGCGACTATAGGTGATGAAAATACAAATCTTAAAATTTGTGAATTTTTTGTCTTCATTAAAAGCCGATTTAGGCCCATCCGCAATAATCTTTTTTTTAACGACCACCCTAATGCACATACATATATTCACTTTAAGTTGAAAAATTGATGGAGCTTATCACGTAGCTTCGGTAGTACGATGCGTAATTGGCTCAGATCCGCCTGGGTGAGATCTGTAAAAACTCTTTTGATTAGAGATTGATGTAGGTTCTCTTCCAGACTAGACAATACCAAATGAGCCTAATAATATTATTCTCAAAATAACTATAACTCCATCCTATAATCTAAGAGCTTGAACACTTCAGTTGTGGATGCTTAATTCAAATCTCCAATATTAATATATGAAGGTGTGAGAAGCATTGCAGTCAATACTTCATGGCGCTCCGGCCCAGAGTGAACACTAATGAATTTGGTATCAAATGAAAGCTTATGTTGAGCCTGTTACATGAGTGCAATATTTTCAAAATCTGTTATGGGAGATCTGAAATATTTGAGCTTGAAATTGGCAACTGCAAATAAAGCCTTCTCAGCTTTTTGTCGATATCTTCCGATCTAGGATATGTAAGAAAATGATATTGGTGTGAAATGAAAGCCACATTTCTAGGCTTTTCAATATACCTAAAGTTATTTCGCTACTTTAAACAAATTTTGAGATATTTTTAAAAAACTACATTTTTTGCACTGCCCTTTGCACAACGATATCTCTAAAAATTCAGTGATGACATACATTTTTTTTGGCACCATTGGAAAGCTTAATTTGAAACCTTTAATTTAATATATAATTTAGTGGTCTTGTTCAAATAAATACTTACATATAAATAAAACTTAATTTAAAAGGCACTTAACAAAGCAAAGTGCTGAAAATGTGCGAAAATAAACATATTTCGTATTTCTTCTTTTAATTACAGCGTTACATAAAACTTATTTATTTCTTATAAATCTTCTTTTAAATTATTTTGTAAACCCATTTTCTGAATTCATAATGCTGTCATTAAGGAGGGTCCACACTATGCCGATCAACATTGTTGGTCAACATTGTCGATCAACATGCTAGTGTGTACGTGAAAAACTTTAGTAGCAAGCATTTGTGTGGTTTGGAATTTTCTGATCGATGCGTCAGGATACAACCGAAGGGTTCTGGGTTCGAGTTCTGGTGGTTCACAACTTTTTTTTATTTTTTATTTTGAACAATAAAGTAAAAACGATATTATAAACACTAAATACTTATTCACAACAAATATTGCATTTTTCATCTAGTAAAAATGTGATTAATAATGCACAAAACCAGTAAATTATGTTCATGAAATTAAAACCCTACAAATGTTTTGAATAAAATGAAATTTGTTGAACAGCTTTGTCGATTGCTATCCATTTGAATCGGGTTACGTTCGGGTCAACAAATGTTGATTGGCTTTGTCGATCAGCACGTCTACACTTACTTAACACTGTTGATCAACGATGTTGATTTACACAATTCGACATAATGTGGACGCGGCTTTACATTACATTATTTTCGTGCCCAATCCAGCTTAGATACCAAAATTATGGTCTTAATGGGAGCGATTTGAGTAAAGCAAATCACGGTTTTTAGACCTACAAGGCAATCGCAAAAATAGGCACTTAACTGTAGGCATCCGTAGGTGGGTAAGGAGGCCCAACAAGGGGCATTTTCCATCCTGCTGGAAAATACACACTACCAACATGTTTTAAATTTTGAAAAAAATCCTGTGGTCTCTTTATGAGCTCATTAATGGCTTATCGCTCTGTTGATAGTAAATATGTACAAATATTCACCACCATTTATAACTTAAAAGTGTTCAAAACTATCTTTACCAATAAGCACTTACATACTTTGCCCAGTTATACAAACGAACCTAGGGAAACCATTCCTAATGTTAAGGATCATTTTTTGCACTCACATCATGACCATAATAATTTGGTATCTAGGCTGGGTAGGGCACAAAAAAAAATGTAACGTCCCCTGTCTAGTTTTTAGATAATATTTTAATTGTCTATGATTTGGATTGGTTTTCATTTTATTTTCTTGCTAATAAATCAAACAGTATTGTGAATTAAGAAAATTGATTTACAAAATAATTTAAAAAAATGTTCTATAAGAAATAAATAAGTTTTATGTAACACTGTAATTAAAAAAAGAAATGCGAAATCTGTTTATTTTCGCACATTTTTAGCACTTTGCTTTGTTAAGTGCCTTTTAAATTAAGTTTTGTTTATAGGTAAGTATTTATTTGAACAATTCCACTAAATTATATATTAAATTAAAGGTTTAAAATCAAGCTTTTCAATGGTGCCAAAAAAAATGTATGTCATCACTGAATTCTTAGAGATATCGCTGTGCAAAATGCAGTGCAAAAAATTTAGTTTTTTAAAATATCTCAAAATATGTTTAAAGTAGGGAAATAATTTTAGGTATATTGAAAAGCCTTGAAATGTAGCTTTCATTTGACACCAATATCATTTTCTTACATATCCTAGATCGGAAGATATTGACAAAAAGCTGAAAAAGCTCTATTTGCAGTGGCCAACTTCAAGCTCAAATATCTCAGATCTCCCGTGACAGATTTTGAAAATATTTCACTTATATAACAAGCATAATATAATTTGATACCAAATTCATTAGTGTTCACTGTGGGCCGGAGCGCCATACAAAAATGAGCAATTCCCTTTCAATGACTTCGGAAAAATGTACAAAACAAGGAATAAGTATAAGACCAATTTTAACTCAGAGCTCAGACATATCAGAGCATAAAAAGTGTGTTTCTTTTTTCCATCGGAGCTAGCTCAGAGCTTGCTCAATTAGCTCAGGATTAAGTGACCGAGCGAATCGATCGAAACGCTGTGCGAAGCCAATTCACTTATTTTTTTAGTGATACATAATTAAAAATGGATTCCCTGGGCAGTTGCCTGTCAACTTCAGGTAAACAAATAATTTTGTGTTTTATTTTATGTCTTTATTTAGGATCAAATATAATTATTTCAATTTTTGTCTTATGTGTTTTGACAGCAAATGGTAAAAAATTGCAAGAAATTTTACGTTACTGAAAGCACCTATGAAATGACAGTTCAGTGCTCAAGTGTGTTTCATAATTAAATCTGAGGAATGTGATCATAATCTATGCTTGGAGCTCTGATCTGATCGCTCAGCCTCTGCTCAGAGCTTTGCTCATGCTCAGAGCCAAAAAAGTAAAACGCCAATAATAAGAATTTGAGAAAGATAATTTGTATGAAGTATTTTACCGTCATATATGAACATCATTAATTTCTGAATAAACTATTTTTATGAATTCAAATTACTTGCAAAATTCGAATCAAAGTGACACTCTTATCAAAAAGAATTCATTCTTAAACTAAAAAATACTTATTTTTTAATTTTAAATAAGAAAAGACTGATACATTCAAACTCTACTGAAAATCTTAATTCATTATGTTCAATTATTGTATTTTGGCTCTGAGAATTCCGGGCTGAGCCCCCAATTTTGTACTACACTAGTCAACGAAATTAAAGGAACAAATTTATTTTCAATTTTTGTTTGTGCTTTTGGAAGAGAGGTATCTTTGTGACGAGTGGTCGTATTGAGTTGAAACAAAAAGCATTCTACAGCTTTATGGTTTTTGTTTCGATATTTGTTTGCAATTTTTTTGTTGAAGTACCATTATTGCGTTACTGCAAAAAATTAAACGAGACAAAAAAGTTATTTTTTTTTTAAATATTTTTTGAAAGTTTTCATTTCTAGAGATAACTTTTTTTTGTGTCAATCAATTGTAATGATCAGATAGCTTGTTTATTCAGCTTCAATTCAATTTTTGTTTTGTTGTCGTACAATTTTTTTTTTGCATGGTGTATCTGATTTTGAATGAAAACAGATATTTTTAGCTTTGATTACCTATCTTAGCAAATAATGACGTTATACAAAATTTAAATATAGTTGCGGAAATTTGAGAAAGTGTTTTTCAAGATTTTTTAAGGTTTTGTAGAAATTATTTTTTTACCGTTCACCGTTAGTTTAAATAAAGTACTAAAAACCAACTTTTTGTGGTCTTTTCGTAAATCTTTTCTTTTTCTTTGCAAATATTGATTGCATGGCTATGCAAATTTGTAGACTTTTAAAGCATCAATTTTCTTGTAAATTTTCAAATTGATTCATCGAACCGTTTTTCCTCAACAAAACTTCAAAGTCTTAGAAACCAGGTAAAGGAACAAATTGTGTTGTTCCTAAACAATGCGTAGTCGTCATCAAAATGACAAGAAAACCGCAATTCCAGTAAATTTTTTTCACTGTTCTGCATTAGTTAGATACTTTTTTTACTTGAAATGAAATAAAAAGTACATTTTTCCAAAAAACAAAAATATAAAAAAAAACTCAAGTTTTTTTGTTTGAAAAAATTTTGAAATTAAATTTTTTCTGGCTGTTTTGTTTGTGCAAGGATTATGTTAAATTTGTCATGCACAGATAACGGCATGTCGGGCAAAAATGATTCGAAATGGTTGGGTTTGAATGGCAATATCTCTATTAATTTTAGATAAAATTTATAGTTTTTTCTAGTTTTTTAAAGTTGATTTTTGTTAATTTTTCTTGCTTAAACATTTTATAAAAATTTTTAAACCATCCATTTCAAAATTTAATTTAAATTTTGAACAAAAAGTTTTAAGTGTAAAACTGTCAAATTTGGCTTAGTTTTCGAGTAATACCAAAAATATGTATTTAAAAGCGGAAAGTGTGACCATTCTCTTAAGAACGCATGGGTGAATTTAATAGCAACTTCAATTTTAAGCATGCTTATGGGCCAAACAAACATATTCAATAAGAAAAACAATTTTAAAGGGTACTGTTGAAATTCAACTTTTTAAAATTCTGTAAATTAAAATTATAAATAATAAAACCCTTTGGATTTGGATTTTTCTTAAATAACTCCTATTTATAAACGAACATAAATTAACAAAAATAATTTTTTAGCTCGGTTTACAAATAATAACAATTAATTTTAAGAATCTAGGCCCGGATAATTGAAAGAGGAAGTAAAAAGAACGCCTGAGTTTGGTAAACAGAATTTGAACAATTAGAATTTTGAGGAGCAGAATTTTGAAAGTAAAAATTTGCCAAATAAATTTTGACTTGCCAACATTTCCACCCCATCCTTTTAAAATATAAGCTGTAAACGCCGCTGCACATATGTACAAGGCCGTAGCCAGGGGGGATCACAGAGGTTTGATCTTAAACTAAAGAGACTCTACCGATGAAGATAAACTTTTAGGGTTGGAGTTATTGTCAGCTCATCAACAAAATGAGACTAACACTGAAGAAGTTAATATATGTATCTCTCATAGGAGTGAGTTTTGGGTACGAAATTAAATGTTTGACGTTTAAGCAAAGTTTACAGTTCCCATGCAAAAGTAATATCAAATTTCTAAAATATTTGTTCATATATTCTGTGCTCAATTTTGTATAGTATTTTAGACTTAAAATGTTTGCCTTTGCTTAGGCCACCCATTGAGTCATTAATTAACTCCTTATTAACAAATTATAGGCCTAAAAATGGAAAACAATACATTTTGGATGCAAAAACAATTTGCATGGAAGTAATGCTGTGAGGTGAATATATTTTTTTTTTTTTGAAGTGTACATATTTTTTATTCACCACACTTTATCTCACGCGACACAATTGCCCAATGGCTTGGTAGTTCTATGACAGCATTGGTTCCTTTTTGCATGAATCTATGTATAAGCGAATCATGCAAAAAAGTAATTTTGTATTTCACCTCAATTATTCTTGACATGCAAAAATATTTGCATAGATTTTCGCACAGGAACTGTAAACTAGACTTTATAGCGACGTATCTATTTTCGCGCAAGGAATGAGTTTGGAATTTGTATTTTGCTTTAATATAAGAAAATCGTTTACAGCACGGACATTTTTTTTTTTTTCTTAGTATAATTTTTTTTCACCACCAACCTTTTATTTTTTACTCAAAAGAACTGTTAACTCAGCTTAAATGGTGAAATACTTTTTCGAAAATTATATCCCCCTCCGAAATAATTGTCTGGCTACGGCCTTGCATATGTACATACATTATATATGACAAATATCCAAAGATTATACTCACAACAAAATGGTGGGTTTTACGTTTGTTTTATCATAGGTACAACCATTAAAAATTATGACCCTGAACTTTGCAGACGATTTGAGTATCATATTTTGGACTGCCACCAGTGGCGTAAGCATGCTTTGAATTTAAAAAATAAAGCGGCATTCGATTTTTTATTTACCGTAGTAAAAAAAGTTATGATGAAAAACGTAGGAAGTGCCGAAAAAACCTTTAAAAATGTTTGGACTGTCACCAGCGCCGTAAAAATGCATTGATTTCAAAAATTGAAACTACAATCACTTTGTCACGACAAAATCTCGATATGCCATTTTTTATTTTTTTTTTATTTACCTACATATGTAATATTCAATCATTAAACATTTATAAAGAAAAACATGATACTCGTATATAGATATAGGTACCTATATGGTTTGTATAAAATACTCTCGGCAAACCTTATGTCTTTTTTATTTTTATTGACTTAGTTAAATAATAAACAACACAATTTGTCCATTTTGAAAGAAATAATTCTTTTAAATGAAATTAGTTTTGAACATTTTAAACGAGCACTTTATGCATCTCTCTGAGTAGAATTCTCTTGGGGTTGATTCTGACTGGATTGCATTTATTAATTAAAGAAAAAACTATGATGTTCTAACTTGATAACTTTTATTTTCAGAAATAATTTAAAATTTACGAAGCAATTTCACAAATTTAAATACTGAAATATGTATCCAAAAAACACAAACCGTGGGAATGCTAATTATAAGAACTTTACTTATTGAAAAAAAAAGAGTAAATCTATTCAAGTTAGAGTAATATTTTGAGCGTGAACTGTTTTTTACGACGAACCATTAAATACTAATTCCTTAAAAGAATATTTTTTGTTTTCAATTCACTTCCTCATGTGTTAAAAGTTAAATGTTTACATTATCAATACATAGTGAAAAATGCGTCATAACACGAACATAACACCTGTCAACAAATTAAAGTACTCACTTTACACTTGCATTCACCTAGAATAGCATTATAGAGCAGCCAACATTTGGTTAGAATATTTGGTTAATCGATTTTCTTCTCTTGCAGAAAGTTTCTTCAAATAAGTTAATTTTAAACAGTATCAAAAGGCAACGATAAAAAAAAAGAATATTTCCCATTAAGAAATTTATTTTTTAAAGGTGTTTCTTTAGGTTAACCGCCTCTCTGGATTGATTTGCGGAAACTGACGTAAGTCTTCAATAAGACAAATACGAAATGGGTTTACTAGTAAAAATCTATACAGTATGGTGTTTTATTTAGCATTGTTGTACTGGTACTGGATAATATTAATGTGAAACTTGGTGAATTCAGCTCAAACTGATAAAAATTTCACAAAAAAGCCTCCATGAATTGATTCTGTATGTTCCAAACTGACAAAATGCCATTAATAGCCTCCTTCCATTTTGCATAATATTGAACAAATTATAGTCGACATTAATTTTTCTTGAACTGCAAATTAAACTTCAAATTTGGAGCCCAACTGCAAACTTCTAAGTATCACCGTTGCTGAGAAAAGGACTTTTGTGTTAACTTCGCAGTGAGGTTAGCAGTACAGTATGAAAATTTTTTGATGTAAGGATTTAAAAATTTGTTTTTTTTCCTTTTCTTGAACTGCAAATTAAACTGCAAATTCAGAGCCTTATTTCAGATTCCTAGCAAGCCCGGTTGCTGAGAAAAGGACAGGCACTGCTAACTTCACAGTGAAGTTAGCAATACAGTCGGTTACACCCATTATTTGGTGAACTGCAAAATCCGGAATAGAAATGCATAAAAAATGCAAAAAAAAATGCAAGTTCCTGCCATGGTCCCATTGGTCTAGCTCAAAAATGTCATGCCAACTTCACACATTAAAAATTCGGCAAATCTAAATTTTTAAATATTTTCACTTAAAAGCAATAAAATTTAACAAGTAGTTTCTTCAATTTAGTATTGCAAGTCTTGGACTCGATTCGTTTAGAACGGTTCTTACCGATAGAACAGTTTTGTGTCTGAAATTAGCTTCATTTTTTTTTTTAGTTAAAAGGCACTACTGTAATAAATTATGCCAACAAAAATGCTTAACTTCAAGTACTGGTGATAAAGTAGCTTCACGAACTTGCCGTAAGCGGTTAGTTAATAGACAAACAAAAATAAGAATGATTGCTAAATGAATGTCATGTAAATGTAATGTAAAGCCATCTATTGCCAGAGGATATGCAGATCAAGTGGTGGCCCATTTAACTTTCAAACTGAATTCTTTTCTTTTTATTAATAATAAATATAACTTAAAAGCATTGACCTTGGTAAGAATTTGCAAATGTCACGACAGATACCTTAGGATGGATCGAAAAACCACAGTTGTGCGTTTGGAAGATTAAGGGCCAGTTTGTTCACAACTTGTCAACTTAAATCAATGATTATTCCAGTTGATTATCATTTAATGCGTTTGTTCAGCCAAATTTTAAACAGAGAATCCATGATTTGAGCACTTAATTGCAGAAATCACTAATTCGCCGATTCTGTCTGATTAGCACGATTTAATCAAAGATTTCCTGGAATTTTGTTTGTTCATCATTGGTTATTCCCAAAGCGTAGGTATAAAAAAGAAAAACAAAATCTATACAAGAACATTAAAAAACAGAAACTATGTATCGTTCATCTCGCAAAATAAAACAAACAATTTGTCAAGATTTTACTACTAGTTGTAGTTATTTTATTTATTACCCAAAAAGAAGTGCCTAATTATAAAATATGTATAGAAAAATTCCCATCACTAGATTACACAAAATGCCAGCACTACCTACACACTTCAACTATACATTTGGAACAAAAAAATCAAAACAGAAAGCAATATTAAAATAAAAACAAATTTCACGTGGGTAGTTATTTTGTATAGTAATATAACAGGAAATAATCGTAAATCGAACAAAAAATTAAATTTGAAGACGCTGATTGTTTTTGTACACAAAAATGTTTTTTTAGAAAGCTCACTTACACTAAACTAAGTTAATGGCAGAATACGTCTGACAATTGATTTGACAGATAGACTGGAAACTGGAAAGATTATTGGAAAAACTATGATTTATTAATCAAACAGAAAATTCAGTGAACAAACACTTTCTGATTATCACAGATTCATAACCATGGGTTTAACAGAATCTGTGATAATCTAATTGCTGATTTAACCCACTGTGAACAAACTGGCCCTAAGGATACAAAAAAAAAAGCAAATCGATTTAATCGGAAGGATTGGGTTGGTTATGAAATCTCGAAAATAAAATTCTCGCATACGAAGTCTCGCATAACGAAATCTCGCAAGTACAAAATTCCGCTTTTCATAATAACGCAATTACAAAACCACGCTTTTCATAAGCTCACAATAATGATATTCCGCCAACTAAAATCTCGCAAATCAAAATCTAGCAAAATTGTATTGCATTGCAACAAACAAATCAATTGTTGCTGTTGATGATGATTATAGAGGTTGTTAACAGTAATAAAGGTGGTAAAAAACTTCTTATTGACCTATACCCGACAGTAAGAAGTTTTTTACCACCTTTATTATTGTTAACAATCATATCACTTGGAAAGAAAAAAACTATGTAAAATTCTCTTGCGTGTTTTTTTTTTTAATAAAATTTTTGTAAAAGTCGTGTGCGATTCGTTGCTGTGAGATATGCGATATTTTGATTTGCGAGATTCTGAATTGCGTGATTTTGGTTGAAATTTGCGAGATTTTTGGATTCGAGAAGTGAATGCGAGATTTTATAATTGCGAGATTATGAAAAACAAGATTTTTAACTTGCGAAATTTCGTTATTCGAGATTATTAAAAAAATGCGATTTCAGATTTCGTTATTCGAGATTTTGGTTTGCGGGATATCGTAACACTCCCCTTTCCTATCGAGCATGAGCCCTGAATTTTTCCGAAAATTACACAAATCAACCTCTGCAATAAAGAAGAAAATATAGATGGCATTAGATACTGAAGGCTGGAGGGCCAGAAATAACTTTATCGAAATGTAACGTTTCTACTATTTTCATTTAAATAATATGAATTTGAAGAAAGCATTATTTTTCAATTCTCTCATCAACCTTATGTCAAACCAAAAGTGTACGCAGGATGTCGATCAGGGAGGCAGACTCATTCAAAACTTAGTATAAGACATTTTATTATTATTATTATAACTTTATTAAATGTAAGTAAATTATAATATTAACTTAATATCTATAGCACTAACTACCAGAGTCTGCAGCAATAAAAAAAATGTATGAAAAGTATTTTGATAAGGGAGAGGGGTGCCTGTTGCGTACGCCCTTGTGTAAAACACTTTAAATAATATCTGTAGAGTGTCCCTTAATTCGTCAATAATATTTAAGGGCATGATTCTTGGGTATGTTCTAATATATAAATCGTATAGCGGGAAAGTTCTATCTATCACACCCCCTCCCCCCTCTCTGATGCAGGAGGGAAATTTCTGAAAAATTGACTATAAATGCAAAAAAATAAGTTAAAAATCAACGAAAGCACATAACAATAATGTGGCTTAGCTATTTTGAAAGCTAATACCTAAAATTTGTGTCCAGGATAAAATTTTTAGGAAGGGAGGTTGGTAAACATCAGTTTTTTGCTTATTTCTTGAAAATTATCAGTTTTTTTTCTTAATGTGAAGGGAAAAATTGAGCCTCATGTAATTCGACAAAAAATTGCTACTTTTGTATCATAAAATCAATAGATTTTAGTGCAGTATGTTCAGTCATAGCTCCTATGGGAATTTAATAAAACGTTGTTGACATTTTTTCTTGTTATCATTAGAGTACTTTATAGGAAGCTTAAATCCATGTTTTCGACCATTAACCCTTCGCAGTGTTTCTGCCATTATGGTTTTAAGAGTGAACTCGGTTTTGGCTATTCTCTAAAACAGGGTAACGTAGAAAGATATTTTTTTCGGTATTCGAAAGATTTTGCAATGACAAGAAAGTTTAAGGTGTAATGAAAAATGCGAAAAAATAAAGGAATGGAGATATGAACGATTAAAAGTCAAGAACGGGGAAGAAGATGGCTAAGAAATAATTTGCAATAAATCAGGATGTTGTTGAAAAATTTTATATTTTGGGAAAGGTAAGAACAAATTATTTTACCCATGTTTGAGGAATTTTTAATTGATGTGTTAGTTTTTGGGGAAAAATTTGTTTTAAAATTGCAATTTTTTGATTTCAATTCAAGTACCTACATATTTCATTTTTATATTTTTAACGGAGGGGCCTAGAAATCGGAACTCATTAGAAATGATGTGGACTATCAATCTCTAGTTTTGATCAATAGATTCATAATGAGCGCAGAGAAGTCACGTTAAAATTTTTTTATATAGCAGCATATAAAAATAAAGTGCGAGCATGTAATAATTTGAGATTTCAAATATGTAAATGTTATTTTGCATATCATATACGTGATTATACTTGATCTGCAATGGATAATTCAGATTTTAAAGAATATATTTTTACGAGGAAATGGTTTTTGAACGTGAAGATTTGTTGAAATCGAGGCAATTGATTCTTGTAGATTATTATTAATAAAAATAACATGCGATGGATTGCAGCAAGTGATTTGATTGTAAGTGGGTTGAACTTTCTGATAAAAAATTTATTAAAAGCGGTACCCTCCTTATAGGTTTTCTTTATTTCGACTTTCTCATTAATTGCTATACCCATTTCTATCAAAATCTGGCGAGATATTTTTACAATTGATAGAAAGAGCTTCATGCTTCCTTGCATTTTTCTTTAATTACTCAAATATGTATTTTTAAAAGATCTGAAGTTCCAAGCAAGTTGAACTATAAGAGCATTTACGTACGATCCAGTCGTTCATATTATTATTATAAAAAAACATGTATACAAAAACAATACGAGACCCTGTTCTATGTTGGACATTTGAAACCAAAAAATTCGGGTCATCGATGATAAATCATTTTGGAATGAAAATCCGTACTTAAAAACACTGATGAGAGACATCTGGCCTAGGGAGACAATTTTTTCTGTAATTTTGATCGAAAAACATACGTTCGCTTGCAATCAAGTAAAAAACTTGCTTGCGCAAATTCTGCAAGTGGCAAGTACTTGCGGCAAGTGATTTCAAGTGTTTTACTTGCTTGCAAGCTCTTGCAGGAACTAGTCACACCGTGCAAGCATTGCTTGCGCAAGTACTTGCAAGCAAGTAAATCACTTGCAGCAATTAATTGCTTGCAAGTACTTTTTTGGGTCGTCACACCAGGCAAGTTTTACTTGCCGCAAGTACTTGCCGCAAGTAAATGACTTGCAGCAATTACTTGCTGCAAGTACTTTTCGGGTCGTCACACCAGGCAAGTTTTACTTGCAGCAATCATTTTACTTGCTGCAAGTACTTGCGGCAAGTAAAACTTGCCTGGTGTGACGGCACCTTTAGTTAACGATTTTTGAGAAACTTTTAGAAAAAAATTTTTACGTAGCACTGAACAAAAATTGAATAAAAAATATGTGAGCTCCATTTTTTGCTTATAATTGGTTATAGGTATAGGTCTTTAAATACTTAAAACATGAAAAAATACTACATAACAAATTTGTAGAAATTATTCTTCTTGTCAGCAATGCATATGTATTTTTTCGACAAAATTAAAAACACGGATTTTATTTGTGAAAAACAAGTTCACTCCTTAATTGAAGATAGCGGCAACCCTATTATGGATTGATGGTCAAAAATTTTGAAACTAGTAGGGGGGGTCAAAGTGTCAAATCAAAATATGTCTTCACAGTTTCCATACTGAGAAAAATCCACTCACACTTTTAAAACACTTAATTATTATGATATGCTGACACCTTTTAGGCAATACGGTTGGTAAGCAATTGGTTATAAACAGAAAATATTAAGTACAAAACTGCAGGATATACCTAGTGATAACTAAAAATTTCGTGTTCTACTGAAAGACAAAATTATTTGACTAAAAAAGTGCGACCTCCATTTTTTTGCTTTTAATTGGTTATAGATAACTTGTTGAATACACAAAATTTTAAGAAATATCATATGTTCAAATATGTAGAACTTACTCTTTTTGTTAGGAATGCATTTTTATTTTTTCGATAAATTTAAAACTATGGATATTATTTGTTTAAAACGAATTCACTCTTTAAATCAATATAGCGGCAACCCTGCAAAGGGTTGATGGCCGAAAATTTGGACCTAAGATTTCTGTATGGTACTTAAATGAAATCAAGAAAAAAATTGTTTCCCAAATCTTTTATTTAAAATAAGGCTAAATTGACTGACTAGGAAGTGCCGAAAAAACCTTTGTCAATAGCGCCATAAAAATGTATCGATTTTGAAAAATGTAACGGCAACCGGATCACCATGAAAAAAATTCAATACACCTTTTTTTGTATTAACCGGGATAAAAAGTTACGATAAAAAAGAAGGAATGCCTTTAAAAACCTCAATTTTTTTACTGACACCAGGGCCGTAAAAATGCAGTGATTTTGAAAAACGTAACGATAATTGATTTATCGTGAAAAATTCTCAATGCGTCATTTTTTGTTTTATTTTTTATTTACCCTAATAAAAAAAGATATGATAAAAAGTAGGAAGTGCCGAAAAAAAACTTTTGAAAATTGTTTGACTGTCACCAGCGCGGTAAAAATGCATCGATTTTAAAAAAGTTAACGGCAATCAAATTTTCATGACAAAATTTCGATATCCCAATTTTTATTTTTCTTATTTACCGTAGTAAAAAAGTTATGATAAAACAGTAGGAAGTGCTTAAAAAAAACATTGGAAATTTTTAGACCGTTACCATTGCCGTAAAATTGCAATTATTTTGAAAAACAACGGTAATCGATTTGTTGTGCTAAATTATCGATAAGCCATTTTTATATTTATCGTTATAGAAAATCTGTCACGAAAAAAGTGGAAGTGCCGACAAAAAAAACTTTGAATATTTTTAAACTGATACCAGTGCCGCGCCGCGCCGCCCGGAATTAATCAATTTTGAAAAATGTTACGGCAATCGTTTCGTAATATCAAAATTCCAATGCAGTATTTTTATTATCTGTTACTTACCGTAATAGAGAAGAAGTACCTCGTGGGATAATGGTTAGTGGTGTGGTGTGGGTTCGATTCCCAGCCCTGCTACTTAAAAACAAAAATGTTTTATCCAAGGTATTGCCTCCTGAGAGGAACTGACAAATCTTTGAAGAATATACTTGTCATGAATAAGTGCTTCTCATTTATCGGTTCGGACTTGGCAAAAAACTGTAGGTCCCCTCCATTCATGCCAGCAACACGCACACAGGAATGGTTGAGAATTGTAAGCCACTAGGCCCTGGTTCTCCATGAGTTGTTGCGCCACGCTACCCAAATTATTTATTTTTTTAATAGAAAAGTTATCATGAACAAATAAAAAATGGCGTATCGAGAATTTGTCACGTTTAATAAATTGCCGTTACGTTTTGTTTCATGAATAAAGTTATTTTTAATCCAAGATAAGAAGTTTAGCTATGTATGTATATCGTGAAATATGTACATTAGGGTGGTCGTTAAAAAAGGATGGGCTTAGATCGTAAATGAAAAAAAAACCATTCCCTAATTTTTCAGATTTTTATTTACATCCCCATAGTCGCTGTAGGGGTTAAGACGAAGGCAAAAAACTAATTAATGATTTTCTGAAAGACGATTGGAAGAATGTATTTGGAAGATTCAAAAAGAATTTTTAGGTAAAAATGCTTATACTTCAGAATGACTATAAAAATTAATCCGAACAAAATTACCTCGAGAAATAATATGACCCCAAACTTGCATCAAAAACACATTTTTTTAATCTTTAGATTCGAATATCTCAAAAACGTGACGTGCTATAGCATTTTCTTGGTCAGATTCGAACTCAACACATCAAAGACAATCAGAAAAGTATAATCTTGGTTCATGTTAAAGACAAAAAATCAAATTTTGTCACGCAAAGAAGTAAATTGGTGTTTTGGAGTGGATTTTTGGAAACAGTAAGAATAATCCAATTTTCAACTAGCGCTTGAGTCCAAATGGGTTGTCACAGAAAAAAACCTAAGACAGAGATTTGTTGGAAATTGTTTATACTTTCAATTGTACTCTGATGTAATTCTTGAATAATTGATAGTTTTCGAGCCATAAGTAAAAAACTTCCAAAAAATGCATTCTTGCACCTTTTTTTGCATTTTATTCCATGTTGCGTCACGAAATTTTATTTGCAAACCTCAGATTCGGATTCAGCACCTCCGAAAACATAAAGCAGGGAACAAATCAAAACTACCCCACAATTTGCTCGCAAATTTTTGAGTACAAATTGACATTTAAATGAAACAACTACGCTTCTAATGTACCTAATATTCCCTATTTAAAATCAATTTGGTCACAGTGCATTACAGAAATGAATAGCGATCCCAAATCTTACTACCATTCAATTTAATAAAAGTTATTTATTTAAATTTCGATTTTCGAAAGCCAAGCCGTAAGCAGTTACAAAAAGAAAAGCATAACTGAAGATTTTCTTTCCAGACTCACCTTAATCCTTGATACTGCTTCTTCTGCCTGCATCATTCGTGTTGACTTGGTCGGTTGACCTTCACACACCAACTGTGTTGATCCCAAATATCTCGCCCGAAATAATACCCCTTCGATTAGCACTGCTCCGCCTTAGAAACGCACAAGTGCACCACACAACAGCAAAAAATAAAGAAAACAAAAAAATTATTAATTCAAGCCGATTATGGTTCGAATTTAACGAACACTCTAGAAAAACAAATATCTTACAAATTAAATCAATGTGAAGGCAGCAATTTGATTTGAAAATTGAACGCATGCAAAAATAGAAACGTTAGCAATAGAAAAACCAAAATCAAACGTCTACACATATCTACCGCAACTGGAGAGGTCTCGTCGTCGACAGACGGACAGATATATGAAAACATCAATCGTAAAAGAAGGAAACCTAACAATTTACCTTCCTGATTCTTACTCTTTTTTACTTTTTTCTCGCCCGTAACGGAGTTCTGGTTGTCCTTTTTCTGGCTGCCATTGCCAGAACCATCGGATCCCGAGTCAGCACTGGGACTGCCTATGGTCACGACTGCACACTCTTCACGAGCTTCGGGGGATGTCTTTTCGGGTGACTTGTCACTGTGGTCCAACGAAGAGATCGAGCCTCCTCCAGCGTTATGGAGCAAACTGGCTGTGGAACTCTTTGGTGGAATTGGCGGTGGGATCTCGGGTGTGCTCGTTAGCAAGGAGTTGAAACCCTGCCTCAGTGAGAGTGTTCCATTGGAGTTCTTCGAGTTTTGTTGCTGGACTTTGGGTGAGAACTTGGATAAGGACGTAGCTAAAAGTGATATGGGCTTCCGATCCCACGAAGAGCTCTTAGTGTCATCATAAAAGCCTTGATCGTCAAGACGCTGATGTCCGAGTAGCCTATCAGTCTCCAAATCTGTATCGACATCATCTTCATCTCCACTTAGGTTCTTTCCTTGTCTGTCAGACGAATCCAACAGACTCTTGCCCACACTTGTGTCCAAATATCGTGGCACCCACACCGGAGAGCTGCTTGATGGCGACACATTGCTAAGCCGCTCTGGAATAGAAGGAGGTTGGTTGCAAACAAATGGCTTTTCCAAAGACTTGAGTGACTTTGTACGATTCAACAAATTTGATGAGCCCCCTCCACCCGTTAGACTCGTTGGTCTCTGTTCCTTAAGGTCAATTTGATTCTTCTGGAATATATCTGAACTTACTACGGTAGGCTTACGATGTGGAGCTGGGGCTGGAGGAGGTGGTGTAACATGAACCATGTCGGCACCCCGGTGAAATACGCCTGCAAAAAAAAACACATTAAATACAAAAATTTTCCAGAATCACAAAAATGTTTACTTATAGAGTAAAGGGAATCCAAATCGGGATCTATGTTTTGAAAAACTTTGCTGTTACTACTGCTGGGGCTCTGGCCTAAAATTTCATGATCACGTTTAGATCGCACAGAATCCCGTCCGGAATCGTCAAGCTGGCCATTAACAGGACTTTCATTAATCGTGGTAAAAGCATCAACATTGGGTGAGGCACGATTCGATTTAACATGATTGCTATTATCCTGGTTCCGTTTGACATCCATGAGCATTGAAATACCTGCCATTTGCACGGGTCTATTATTGTTTTCAGTGTCTGAGGTGTGACCACTTGAGAGACCATCTTCCAACACAGGCATGCTAGTCGTATAACACTTGGGATAGTTACAGTATGTTGATACTCCATTAAATTCTCCTGATAGACCTTAAATGAAAATTTTTAAAATATAATTTTTTAACATATAGCATTCGAAAATTAAATTAACCAAATCGCTAATAGGTTTAACCTAAGCGCAAATAAGTTTCACCCCAGGGCAAATAGATTTAACCCAAACGCAAATAGAACTAACCCAATCGCAATTCGATTTAAACAAAACGCAAATATTGTTAAACTATACGCAAATAATTTAAACTATTATCAAATCATTTTAACCAAAACGCAAATTAAATTAACCAAAGCTTGATTTATTGTTCCAGCTGTACTTTTTGGGTCTAATGGATATTGGTACCATCCATAATTTAAAAAGCCATGATTAAGGGATTGGCCTTTTATTTTTTCGGTGAGTTCTTGGAAAAATCCGCAGAACTAGTTGAATTGACAATTGGGGTTTCGTTAAAATCTCACGGTGAACTATTCCTACTGTTATAACCTTTCCATTTCTTCACCACACAGCTGGAACAACAAGTTGAGCCCGGGTTAATTCAATTTGCGTTTCGGTTAAAATAATTTGTTAATAGTTTAAATTATTTGCGTATAGTTTAACTATATTTGCGTTTTGTTTAATTCGAATTGCGATTGGGTTAATTCTATTTGCGTTTGGGTTAAATCTATTTCCGCTTGGGTGAAACTTATTTGCGTTTAGGTTAAACCTATTTGCGATTTGGTTAATTTAATTTGCGAATGCTATATGTATGTATGTAGGTACATATGCACCTACACTAGTAAAAACAAAATAAAGGAAGTAAATTTTTTTCAATTTTTGTTAGTGTTTTTTAAAGAGCTGTATCTTTGTGATGAGGTCTTATTGAGTTAAAACAAAAAGCATGCTATAGCTTTATGTTTTTTGTTTCGAGATTTGTTTGCCAAATTTTTTTGTTTGAAGTACCGTAATTGCGCTTTTGCAAGAAATAACAGGAGACAAATATAAATTTTTTTTAGTCAATCAAATGTAACGGTCAGATATCTTGTTTCTCCAGCTTCAAAGCGAGTTCAGGAAAATGAGATCTCAGAGCCATCAGCAATCTCAGTCTCGTGAACAGGATTTCTCAGAAATTTTGCTGTCAAATTACTGAGGAAACAAAATATTGGATTCTTTTGCTCAGTTTTTGACACTGAGCCCTCTGAGATCTCATTTTCCTGAACACGTCTAAGTTAATATCTTTTTTGTCGGACAGTTTTCATGGTTTATCTGACTTTGATTGAAGAAAGACACATTTGGCTTTGATTACCAACATCTCAGCAAATAATGACGTCCAAAAAAATTCAAGGATAGTTTTGAAAATTTGAGTAATAGTGCGCTTATTAACATATTTTTCATCGAAAAAAAGAAAAATTGTTAACAGCAGTTTAACGATTGGATATGGTAAAGGGGGTTATAAGGAATGTTAAAAAAATCTATTTTCCAGAAGCGGAGTTGGAGGGGGGTTTTGGGGGCTGAAAAAGAGGGGGGAAATTGTATTATTGCGTTTTCCGACTAAAGTTAACCCCAAAATGAAAAGTGTTCAATAGAAATGTTGTAGATCATACAAAAATCTAGCACATTCACGTAAATCACTTTTTAACGTAACGTCAAAATTTCTGAGATATTGGCGAAAACCCGTATTTTTTTCTGGTTTTTGTTTTTATTTTTCATTTTTCCAAAAATGGTTGAATTTAGATGAAACTTTGTGAAAATATATCTTGCCATTTTCCATCATACTTTGTCTGGTCGTTTATATCCTAAAACTATGAATTTCTACGAATTTTAGTATTATTTTATATAATGACCTATTGAGAGAATTTTGGGCGTAATTCGTAGAAACTCGTAGTGTTGGGAAGAAAATGAACAGACATAATAGGTCGGTTCCTATACTTTGAATTTCTGTGATTTTTTGTGCATTTCTGCTCATTATAGTCCAAAGCTGTGCCAAAGTTCATATAAAATTTTGACACAAGTTTGGTCTAAAAATCACAGAAACCCAAAGTAAAGGATCAGACCTAATATTGCTGATGAAAATTTGACAGCTGATTTTTTATTATTATTTTAATTTATAGGGCTGATCCTTTACTTTGAGTTTCTGTGATTTTCTGTGCATTTTTGCACATTTTAGTCCAAAGTTATGTCAAAGTTCATATAAAAAAGATTTTTTGACACAAGTTTGGACCAAAAATCACAGAAATTCAAAGTAAAGGATCAGACCTTATAAACAAAATTGAAGAAAATAGTTTTATAATAAGACAGTGTAGAAAATCGTTTAAAGGATCTCCCAAACCAACGCGAATTCGTAGAGAATCATTCGCAAAGACAGTTTTTTGTTGTTGTTTAGCATTGTGTATTTTTCATATTTTGTATTATTGTGAATGATTTCGCGTCGTCGGCGAATTTTTCGCGTTGGTTTGGGAGAGCCTTAATTTGATTGTATTTCTAGTGGAGGCAGCGATTGTGGCAAAGCGAAAAGACGTTCAGTTACTAACAAAACCAAACAAGAAGCTTAAGGCATGTACATAGGGGAATTCAGACAACATTTTAAAATGTCAATATTTTACTCAATGACAAATTATGATATTCTTTATTTTTATTTGTTTTGACACCTGAAATATAAAAAAAACTCTCCATATTATTCCGCAATCTTTTCGTTCATGTTTTCGCTGTCAATCCAAGATCTCCAAGATCACAGAAAATTAACGTTTCTATTCAGCAACTTATAAGATTTTCAAAATTTGCTATGAAAAATTGTATGGCAGGTAGATATCGTTATTTTTGATTCTAAAAAAAATGTTGGGGAATAACGAAAGAACGCTATGTACTACGTTTGATGAAAATCAATCAAGCCGTTTAGGCTAGTAGCTCAATGGACACACAGACAGAACTGTGAGACCCACTTTTTTTGTTTTCCCTATCATCGTAACAACAAAATTGATCAAAATCTCGATTTTTTTAAGAATGCACATTATGTACATATAACTTGCTATACAGTGCCTATTAATGAATACATATGTATACAATACATTTATACCGCAAGTAAAAATTGAACATCAAGTTGTCAACCAATGATTAATTCAATATCAGAAGTTTTATGAAGTTTTGTTGTTACGGGAATGATGAATTAATGTTACGCTTGTGACAACTGTATAAATATGATATGAAACTATAATATTGAAATCAAGAAGAGGGCACACGGCCCCGCACTTCGCGAGACTCCACCAAGACGAAAGGTCTTCGCGTTAAATTTAAAATGAAAAGTTTTCGTCATATTTGACAACCAAAACTCGTTTCTAAATTGTGTTCTTAAATTTCAAAAGATTTACACACAGTCATCCGAGCGGATCTCATCCAGCGATTTCCAACCCTATGAACTTATATAAAAAATTGCAAACTATTTCTGCAAATGAACCCGATTAAAAAAGATACGCTAAGCCTTTGCTGCGAATCCAGGTGATATTTAACCAAATAAGTCGTCTTAAACCGAGAGCCACAGACACAAAAAGTCAAGTGATTTGCGTAGCTTTGCGGGCTTCTAGAGTTCTTTCAAAACATTAATTTCACAGATAGAAGGTATGTATATACAAACCAATTGAGTGATTAATCAAAGACTTCTTAGATTAAGATTAAGAAGTCTTAAGAAACCGATAATGGTTTTTTTTTTGTAAATAAAAAGTCTACTGCGGAAAAATTGAATCTACTGCAGTTTTTTACAGAATCAACTGCGCTCAACTCTTCTTGAAGTGACAACCCTGACCAGGAGTGATTTGCGTAATATTTTCTTTGACTGCCATTCTTTTCGACATGTTTGCATAGGTCTCAGCTCAAAAAGGCAGCCCAAACTTCCTTGATGAACACCCTTTCTATGTTATTTCTAGCGTTTCTGCCTAAAACCCAAACCGGAAGTAGTTTTCGTATTATATTCTTGAATGCCATCTCTTTCCAGATGTCCTCCAAACTCTCAGTTTAAAAAAAGTAGGTGGAAATACCTTGACGAGCACCTTGGCAGAAGTGCTTAATTAGACATTGTGAAACAAGTCCTTAAAGGTTGCTTTTTAACCTTTCTTTTCGCAAATTGATCTCGCACACACCTCGTTTTGGCCTAGCGCCGGCCGCCTCTGGGGATTTGCAACCAAATCCCATTTGGAGAAGATTTTCGTTGAATTATAAATGTATAAATTCTAGAAGCAAGAAAACTCAAAATGATTTTTGGAAAACATTAAGATTAAGTTCGGAAATACTTATCTATGACGAGATTGACACAACTTTCGGAGTCAGCCTATTTTTATACAATGAAATATAATCTCCTGGGTAGGTGACAATATACTTTCGCAAATTATCAACTTGGTACAAAATTTCATTTAAATAGTAATGCCGGATTTACACGGTTGAAAAGCTGCCAGTATAATGACAAAAGCAACATCAAAAGAATGGACAAATTCATTCTTTTTGTCATTATACTGGCAGCTTTCCATTCGTGTAAATCCGGCATAAGAAGCTGATAATTTGCATATTTCCGTTACGGATATGACACTTTAGCAACATTATAAATCAACTGAACATAAACTTGAATTAATGGGCCTTGTGAATAAAAAAAAAAGTAAAAGCTATTTTTGAAAGAAGCTAAAGCTTACTAGTCATAGCTCACTAGTAGCTAAAGCTAGACACTTTTAGCTTAAACTTTGTTTTATGTGAATAAGCAGAAGATTACGCTAAATAGCTAGAAAATTCTAGCTTAATCTTAATATTTTAAGCTTTCGTTTGTTCGTTTAAAAGCTTCGTACGAAAAGCAAAGAAAATGAATTTTGGATCTTGCTTTATTAAAATGGATTACCTGCTCTATATGGCAAGTACTTTTTGATATAAAAAGAACATTTCGAAATTTTAATCAAAATTCACATTACGATGATTGATGGATAAGTTCAAAAAAATTGTATCTACCGTCCGTCAGTCTGTGCATCTGTACGTCGAGCTAGAGCCCAAATGGATGGATTTGCTTCAAATTTGTTACTGAGCATTTTTATATCAATCCCTAGAGGACAAGTTTGAACTGTTGTGCTAGATCATCTAGGAAAGCTGGCTAACGATTTTTACTAAACTGTAATAACCAGAGCAATATTAAGAAGACTTCTTTTCAGGTTTTTGGCAAAAAATCACGTGACGGAAATAGAGCGTTGAAGGTTTTTGACAATATTGGTTTATTTTTGGGTTGTTTTTATCCATTTTTTTTTTTTTAGAGAAATAACATCTCCGACAGTTCAGCGATCTCAGTCTCATGAACAGAATACCCCAGTAAAATTTTTCAGTTTTACTGTAAAATACAGAGAAAAAAAAACTTGCTCACTTTTTGATATGTGAGATCTCATTTCCCTAAAAATACCAAATAATATGTAAATGACATTTCCCACTTATCCATTAACGTTGTAATTGTTTTCATGCCATATATTATGAATGCAAAGCCACATTATGGCCTTACACGCACTATAATTGAAGAGAGTTCTAAAAAATAAGAACAAGTTAAAGCTTTCTAATCAGTAGTCCAGGAGTTTTGATATTTTTGTAGATTTTAGTATAATATTTTAGCTTAAACCTTTTTGGAGCTTAAGCTAGAAAAACAAGCTTAAGCTACATGAATTTAGATTTGACTATTTTAAAATAGCTGTTACTAAAAGATATCTTTTAATTGTTAGCTTTAGCTTGTTTTATTCACGCAAAGCCAAGCTTTAACTTAAGTCAAGTCTTAGCTACAGCTTTTCTTTTTCACTAGACCCAATGTTTGAATTTATTTCTGAAAAGACTTGATACAACCAATTTAGCTCTGCGTTTATATGTAGATAATGAAAGATACTTGACGGTCACATAATTAAATTACATACATGGCCTCCAAGTGACTTCTCGATCAATAAATTACCAAGTCGTTGTGACCACAAAAATAGTAATAACTTACAAATTTAATTAATAATCATGTACTCGTTGGAAATTATAAATGAAATGACGCCTTTTTAGCTATTTTTTTTTTTTTTTTTTCAATAAAGTCATATTTTGTGTTTGTTAGTTGAGAGAAATGGAATGTAAACATCCATAAACCTGCTAAGAGGTAATTTTAAAATAAGCCACGTACTCGTATAGTACTCAGCAAAATTTAATTTGGCGTGTTGAATTATTAATACATGGATGAACTTAATGAAAACATATTGCATATTGAAAAGCTGTCTCACTAATAAACTGATGATTCCAAGAAAAACGCTGCAAATTAAATCATTCTATGCACTTAAAGACACTTTAAAGTTATTCCGGATCCATTAAAATTACATGTGTGACAAACAATAACATACATACAAGCCGAAGGCTAAATAACTCGATCTCAATAAGTTTCAAGAATTAGTTTCCAATGACAAAACCAATCGAAAACTTCTTAAGCAACCTACTTTTTATTTGTGCTGTTTTTTTTTTTTTTTCTTAGCCATCAAAACTTACTTCCTCATATTCCCATTACTGTTCTTTCGAAATTGCAATCACCACACTTTTTAAATAGGAAAAAAAGTTTCAAGAAAACAAAAAAACATAAATGCACTTACTGTCCAAGTCACCACAATTCGAGTCATAATCTGTCGTTTCTGGCGAACATCGATAGCTTCTGGGTTGCACTGGATTATGATTAATTCCATCTTGACTATCCATCTGGTCACCACTGCTGCGACTTGCTGATTCCAAAAAGAAATCTATATCCCGTCGATATTGCACCAAATTGACATTGTCCCTTGTCAACGTCCGACGATTGTCCAGGACACCACCATTAGTGTTATAGAAATTGTTTTGTTGCTTAACCATCACATGATTCAGATTTTGTTGTGGCTTAACTGGTGAGCTGTTTGCAACAACAACTGGCATTGGTTGTGGGCTTTCAGAATCCACGTCATCATCATCATCATCGTCAACCTCACCATCATCGACAACAACTGATGGATGATAATTCTCATCCATGGATGGACTCTTGTTCGTGTGACCCGATTGCACAGAAAACATATGGTCCAATTGAGGTGGCAACGCAATCTCGTCCTCTTCCTCTCTGTTAACATTACTATGGAATTCATACTGAATGTCCTTTTGATGAGAAAGAAAATTGAATTAAATTTATAAAAAAAAAAACACAAAAAAAACATCCTTCATCCCTAAAGGAGTTCTTATTTTTTGTTAGATTTTATTTTTGAAAACAAAGAGGTGAACCTTACAATACTGTCAACGTCGCTTCCATTCTCAATTGGTTTCTCATCGGTCGATGGGCACTCGAAGAACTCCTCGAGCACCTTCCTTGTCTCGGAGAACTCGTACAGATAGTCAAAGGTTGACGACTTTGCCGTCGCCGCCACCGCCGTCGATACTAGTGTGTCTTCTTTTATCGTTGTTCCCGAGGAACAAAGGCCAACAGTTGAGGGGGCTGCCATCACCGCCTCGGATATCACCTCAGACACAGTCATATCGGATAAAGTTCCTATTTCGGAGACGTCATTGCTCGTGTCTTCGGTATTGTTGACGGGTGACATTTTCAAGTTCAACAATGGAGGAGGAGAATCCTGAGGTGTGGATACAATGCGCTACAGACAAAAAAAAAACAACAAAGATGAAAATGAATAAATACTCCTCATACTGGAAAGACAGAGTTCACGAACTATGATACCCTCTAGAAGGAACAAAAGACTTATAAACCTACATACCTGAGGAAAACCTGGTCGAATAGGGTGCATTTTGTGTGGTGAAGATGTTATTGCATTAAACTTGAAATTTTGTGATTGAACTTCTTCATCTTCTGGTATTCCTTGACCAAATCGACGAGGAGATCCTTCATATTCTTTGAGAAAAAAAAAAAATATTTTAAATTATTTATGTGATTTTATTGTTATAAATTCCTACCAATAATACCATTTCGCATCTCGATATTTATCGCAAAATTTTTATCTAAATACTTTTTGTAGTTCTTATAAGCTTCATTTTCACTTTTGCTTAATTCAAGATTTGATCCATCAACGTTTGATTCAATTAAGGGTGCGGCCGAAGCTGGTGGGGAGCCGGTAGTGACTCGAAGGCCTATAATATTAAATTTATATTCATTAGAATGAAATATTTCGCGCAGCCAAAAAAAAAATCAAACAATTTTTAAATTACGTAAAAAGCGCTTAGAACTTGAACATAAAATTTAGTAAGAATATGAATGACTACAACTTGATGAAATATAAAAATGGAAGAATAGCATACAATAGTGAAAAGAGAAGGAAAGAGAAAAAAAACCCTGCGCAGAAAGAAAAGAGCATCCGCAGCCTCTCAGCTCAATTATCTCGAAGAGTCTAGCACCGCCACCAACATCCGCCGGTTCTACAAAACAGCCCAGCAACTAGCATCTGGTTACAGGACTGGCACGCAAGCTCTTCGAAACAGCGAAGGTAACCTAGTCACTGAAGCACAGGGAATTGTAGACGTGTTTAAGCAGCATTTCCAGCAGCTGCTTAATGGGCATTATGTTGAGGAGGCAACAGAGGAACAAAGAAGCATTAGACCAGTCAATGAAGATCCAGTCCCAGCGCCCAGTACCGAAGAGGTTAAGAAAGCCATCCACAAGCTTAAGAACAACAAATCCGCGGGGTCGGATGGCCTACCTGCGGAACTCTTTAAGTATGGAGGAGATGTCCTGGTAGGGTGCATGCACCAGCTCATCAACCAAGTGTGGGAGGAGGAAAGTATGCCCGACGACTGGTCAAATAGCTCCATATGCCCAATCTACAAAAAAGGTGATCCTATGTCCTGCAAGAACTACAGAGGCATATCCCTGCTTAATGTTGCCTACAAGATCCTATCCAACGTACTATGTGAGCATCTGAAACCTTTCTGCAACACTATGATCGGCACTTACCAGTGTGGCTTCAGGCCACGCAAATCAACGATAGACCAAATCTTCACATTGAGACAAATCGTCAAAAGACCAACAAATTTCAAGTCGAGAGCCACCACCTATTCATCGACTTCAAAGCCGCATATGGTAGCATAAGTCGCTAAGAGCTTCTATTGGCGATGTCGGAACTCGGGATCCCGAAAAAACTGATGCACCTATGCCACATGACGTTACAAAATATGCGGTGCAACGTGCAAATGGGTAACAGCTCATCCGAGTTATTCCAGACGTGTACAGGGTTCAGACAAGGAGATGCGCTATCATGTGATTTCTTCAACATAGTCCAAGAGCAGATAGTGCGCAAGAGTGGTGTTAACATAGAAGGCACTATTTTCAACAGGTATTCTCAACTGCTTGGCTATGAGGACGACATCGACATCATCGGCCGCTCCAAGAGAGCTGTACTTGAAGCATTCACAGCTATTGATGAACAGGCGAAACGTATTGGTCTTGAAGTGAATGAGGACAAAACAAAGTATATGCTATCAACAAACAAAGCCTCATTTGTTCATCGCCTAGGACAAAACGTCACTGTTGTTAGCAGTAATTTCGAGGTAGTCAAGTAGTTCACCTACCTCGGAACAAACATCAATTCCACGAACGACACCTTAGTGGAAATCCGACGAAGAATGACCCCAGCGAACCGCTGCTACTGAGTTTCAAACTGTTTCGTACCGCCAGATTTAGTAATTTTTAGTACAGCCGTACTAAAAATTATTAAATCTGGAGGTATGAAACTGTTTAAAACTCGCTAGTAAACAGGGCTATTGTCTTCTGTCATCGGTGATATTGCCATAGACAAAAGCCCTGTTCCCAAGCGAGTTTCAAACAGTTTCATACGGCCAGATTTAGTCATTTTTAGTACAGCCGTACTAGGGAGCAGGGGCATTGTCCTCGGTGATTTGTATGCAAAACTAGGAAGATAAGATGGCTTTGGTGATACAATGGGATAATATAGCCTGTACGGACCACTACAGCGAACCCCCTGCTTAGACGAATAATAGCTACGTTTTATTATCTCCGGGTTTGATTCGAGGTTATCTTCTAACATGTATTACAAAAACAACATGGGATCCAGGTTTCTATCGAGGTTAATTTCAACTACCCAGAAATAGGTTTTCACTCTGACCGGCAGAGGGCTATTTACCATTGTGAATGATGTCAGCGATTTCTCAGCAGTGTTGGGAATAGAGAGGAAAAGAGACAAGATTTACATGAAAAACAAATACACATTACAAAAAAAGAGACTGATATACAGAATTGTTTTTGCACTAATTCGCATCGTTTTATTTTGCACGAGGTGAACCATTTGTGCCTGTCTACATTGTCTTCTTACTGAAAGTCGTTTTGATGAACAGCGTGTCTACATTAAGCAAACAAAATCCTTTCAGTTCGATATACCCTTCCTTATTTCACGCAATTAAGGTCCATACATCTCTCACTCGCACAAAAAAAAATCCGTCTTCGGAAACAGAAGGACCATGATCAAGGAAGCACAGCGATGCTATTGCAGGAATGAAGTTTGGAAGTTTTAACAAAAACTAAAGAGCATCTCACAAGGTTACAAGGCCTGCAAGGAAAAATCATTTCTGCAAATTGTATAGCGACGATGTCGAACCGAGTTCCACTGCCATAAAGATTGCACCATTCAACCTGGACGACTAGGGCCAACAATTCCGTCCACCCTATCTCGACGAGCAAAGAGCTATATACTAGTAGAGCAATGTCCGTCCGTTTGTGCAGGGTGACGATGGAGAATGTACGCTACTCCATCAAGGTCGGCATAGACCTCAGCGACGCATTTGATGTCAAAAAAGGCTTTAGGCAAGGCGACGCGCTGTAATGCAACTTCTTCAACATCGTTCTTGAAAGAATAGTGCAAAACTCTCACGTCAACACTAGGCACAATTTTTCAAAAGTCCATCCAATTACTCGGTTACGCTGACGACATTGACATAATCGGACGAACTAAGTGAGATGTCAGTGTCGCTTTCATGAGTATTGAGAAGGAAGCTAAGAAGATGGTGTTAACGGTGAAGAAAAGCAAAACGAAATATATGCTGTCAACAAGAAAGGACACCCAACATCGACGTCTCTGATAGAACGTCACTATAGACAGCTATAATTTTGAGGTGGTCAGAGACTTTGTCTACCTAGGATCCGCTATAAAGGCCTGGTCAAACAGAACGCGATCCGGCGATACGATCAATACTTCCCTGTGTAAAAAAGATCGCGGCGATCAAATTTTGTTTGTAATTTCTCACAAAGATCGCCGGATCGCGTCCTGTTTGACCAGACCTTAAACGCAGTGAACGATACCAGTAATGAGATCAAACGAAAGATAACTCTTTCTCTTGCCAATCGCTGTTTCTTTGGGCTAAGAAGGCAAAGCCCTCTCTCGAGCAACTAAACTGTCCCTGTATAAGACGCTTATCATCCCAGTCTTGATGTATGGTGCAGAGGCATGTACACTGCTAACGGTGGATGAGAACGCGTTAGGCTGTTTTGAGAGGAAAATTCTCCGGGTGAATTTTGGTCCCGTCTGCATAGATGGGGAATGGAGAAGAAGATACAGCCACGAACTGTACGGGCTGTACAGCGAAACAGACCTAGCCCCAAAAGTGAAAAGCCAACGACTGAGATGGCTGGGTCACCTACAGCGAATGGACACAAATGCTCCGGCCCGGAAAGTCTTTGAATCCAACCCCGTGGGACAGCGCAGTAGAGGTGGACAGCGTAAAAGGTGGCGCACGCAAGTGGAAGAGGACCTCAACCAACTTGGCGTGCGAAACTGGAGACAGCTAGCTAGAAACCGAGCCGGCTGGAAGAAGCTTGTTGTTTGAGGCCCTTGTCCACCTCGGACTGTAGCGCCACCTTAAGTAAGTAAGTATAGTTATAAATATTGAAGAGTATTTGTTCCGCAGCGCTGTAAAACCTTAACTAATGAATATATTTTAAAAAGTTAATACTGAAAATTATTCCTTAAAACACCATCTAAAGAAATGGTCTTAAGTTATTTTCTTGTAAAATGATTAGAAAAAAAGTTATATCGACCAATATCGACTCACAGAATAACGACAACAGAGGGATATAAATAAATAAAATAATATTTGATCTGATTTGTGGCAAAAATATTCAAAACGAAATTATTCACAATTCTGTCCTTAAATCGAAGAAAAAAGCAAACGAAAACAAAAAAAAAATATAAACAAAAGTCTCACAATTAAATAGAAAAAGTTTATGACACTTACTTTGCCAACTGTCAGAAATGTCATCGAAAACCACAACTCCACTACCGCTACCACTACCACCATTGGCAGCAATTGACGCATTTCTATTATAACTTTCATTATCACCACGATTTTGCACCTCATGCTCGCCCCGTTCATTTGTCTCCGCATTGTAATAATCATGAGTTGGATTCTGATGGCTGACAGGACTCCTTCCCAGCCTAATGTGTTGCGGCTTTTGCAGGTAATTGTGACCATGACGGCGGGAAGTATTCTCCGAAGTAAGCTCCGGCGAATTAAGGACGGTACCCGCTGGAGTCGTATTGTGACGTGTGTCCCAATAGTTGTGATTAATGAATGGATTTTGATTTCCTGAGCTCTTCATGGTTCGGTGAGTGCTCTGAATTGGTTGCTGCTGTTGCTGTTGTTGTTGTTGCTGCTGTTGCTGCTGATGTTGCTGTTGCTGTTGATGATAATGTTGTTGTTGGTATGGCTGCTGGTGTGGGGGTTGGTTATAGCCAGAGGACTTTCGTGGCATATCTAAAACTTCTTGTTCTTTATGGGAAGTGGTCTCGAATTTATTTACTTTAGTTTCGGTTCCACTGGGACTTGGAAGGCAGAGAAATGGATTCGTTGATATTCTAGCAGAGGACACTGATTCTGAAGAATACGAGGAGCCTGACGCACCAGCCGGGGGTGATTGTGCAAAATTGTTGCTTGAATTTTGTGAATTTGGTGTAGTGCTTGTGGCAGGGTTCGTATTAGCATCGCTTTTTGGCCGACACTTGGGGAATAAAATTGAAATTTGATCACTTAAAGGTGGTGATGTCGATTCCAATAGATTCACTTCATTTCTTAGTACATTCGAACTGGTACATGATGATGTTGGACTATTTAATAGAATATCAGGCCTTGGGCGAATAGTTGAAGTTGTTGATGGTATTGGAATAACGTTACTCGAAGAATGCTGAGTGCGAACAGTGTTCGTAAAATGTCCGTTGTATAAGCCACTTGTTGTGTCCTTGGACTCACTTCCACCGCCACCGTTATGAGTATAAGCTGAATCACTATTTAAATAGTAGCTTCCACGTATAGCTGATGACTGAAGAGTGGTGGAGTAATGAAGGGAATTATTATGGGGGCGTAACTGATGAACAGTTTGGTTGGAACCACTTGCCGTTGTTTGCTGTGAAACTGTTGTTGTCAATGTTGTACTAACCATTATTGATATCGGTAAGCTGTTGTAAATAAAATATTAATTTCTTTCAGTAAATTGTTTATAAATGCTACAAAATAATTAAGACAAAAATTTAATAAATAAAAATAAAAGACAAAAAAGCATTCAAAACTTCAACTCAAAATTACTCGAAAATGAGGTTTTTGCATGCATTTAGGCAAGTTTATTATATTTTTTTTAATACAATTCAGCACGCACATGTCTATGCTCCCAAACTAGTTTCATAAGTTACAAAGTAAGAACATTAAAAATAGACACTTATGCAGTTAATAATAATTTAAATGAATGCTTGAAAAGCAAAGGAGAGGGCCTGCCAAAAGAGTGTGTATTTGAGCTGCTAAGCCTGTGAGTTATTATTATTATCGAATAAAACTTAATTTTAAGCCCAATGAAGACCTATAAGTTATAATTTTTATTAAAATGTAAAAAAAAAATTCTAATGATGGAAGATTGCCAACAAATGGGACAGCTTTAAACGTAGGTGTTTATAATGGCTTTCAATATAAAACACATGTAATTTAAGGTTTTATCACCATAAAATGTATTTTAATTTAAAAATATAAAATAAAAAGCTTCGAAAAATTCTAAAATTACTTGCTCATACGAACCTTAAATAATTTGTATACAACTTAAATGTTTATGTCCTACTTTTTCCTCTGCGTAAACTGTCACATACGCTCTTATGTTGAACTTAAATATTTAATTTTCGTATCAGCAAATGGCCCTTAAATATTTAACATAAGCGCTTATGTGACAATTTACGCAGAGGAAAAAGTAGAATATTAAGCTCTTAGGTAGAACATAAAAACTAGAGTTTCGTATTAGCAGCAAACGGGTCTAGGACATTTAAATAAGTTTAGTTAAGATAATAAACTTGATATTTGTATAAAAATTATTGATAAATACCAACAAATTTCATACTGTGATGCTTTAACTTTGCAGCTGAGGTAAGCTCGGTGGTGTCCAGGATATTTCCCCAAGAAGCAACGAAACTTGGGGTTAGGAGGATCTAATCTCCAAATCAAACGGCTTTAATTCCTTTATTTAGTTATTTACAAAAAGGATCCCTTTACTTAAAGTTTTTTTTTTAAATTAGGAACTAACAAGTTATTTTATATAAATTATAATTTTAATTTCTTACAGTAAATAACATTGTACTTCATATATTTTTCAATGTTTTCTGGTCTTAAAAATAACTAGCACGGTACTTCATATAATATGTCCCTAGCCCGAAACCTAGGAAACAAAACGGTCTGAACCCTCTTAGGAGAACCTTGTCCAATGAACTTCGTGAAGATGAGCCCAAAGGAACAAAACGATTGTCCCTGGTACACAACCCTGGGAAAAAATATCGGAACTCTCGAAGGAGAACCTTGTCCAATGAAAGGTGCTCAGAGGAACAAAACAGGGTCAGGAATCCTTATCGGAAGCCCTATGTCCTCAGCAAATAAGGAACAAAGCGGTCAGAACCCTCGTAGGAGAACCTTGTCCAATGAGCTTATAGAAGAGTCTCCCAAAGGAACAAAACGATTGTCCGTTGCGCACAACCCAGGAAAAGAAACGGTCAGAACTCTTGAAGGAGAACCTTGTCCAGTGAACCTTTAGAAGAGGAGTCCAAAGGAACAAACCGGTTGTCCTTGGCACACACAACCCAGGGAAAGAAAAGGTCGGAACCTTCGAAGGAAAACTTTGTCCAATGAGCTTCTTGGAGAGGAGCTCAGAAGAACAAAATGGGGTCAAGAATCCTTATCGGAACTCGGAAGCCCTATGTCCTCAGCAAATAAGGAATAAAGTGGTTGGAACCCTCGTAGAAGAACCTTGTCCAAGAAGCTTCTAGAAGGGTCACTCAAAGGAACAAAACGATTGTCCCCGACACACAGCCCAGGGAAAGAAACGGGCGGAACTCTCGGCCCAATCTCTAACTCTCTATCAGAGAATATCAAATAAAGAAGCCAATCCTAAGTTGTCAGTTTGATTTGCCTACAAGCTGGAACGAACAGCTGTGATGATTAGATTTGCAAAGCATTAGTGAAAAGCAGTGCAAAATGCACACATAGAATCAACTAGTCATTCAGCTCAGGCCTTTTTGTTGTTGCAATTCACATCTATTCTTCGACACGAAATGAAATTACAAATACAACAATGTAGGTAAACAAATGAGTTTTGAAGGGTGAAACGTACGAAAGATTGGCTTCTTTATTTGATATTCTCTGCTCTCTATACTCTAGATTGGTATCCACCACTGGGCGAGAAGAAAGGACAATGTTACATTTTTCTTACTTCACCTTATTACATTTGCTGGAGTAAGTAAGATTGGGTTCTTTTTTTGATAAATATGACTGTGCACGTGTTTTGAGTGCGGTGCTGTACGCAGCGATGCTTGCAGACGCGCTACAAATCAGTTTAAGCCATAGGATAAGTTTGATGGTAATATTCATGCTGATTTGATTTTGTCACTTTTGGTGATGCATTTTAGGAACTTCCGTATTATTAAATTGGCGAGGAGTACAAATGCGATGGAGAAGATTGGAGAGAAACCGAAGAAAAGTTGGATGGAACTTTTACACACAAGGATAGCTGTTTTTGGCTGTTTTAGAAAATGGCAAATCAACGTCAGTTCGATTGTCAAATGATTGTATTTTTTTGTCGCGAATATTGCTATCGTCAAAGATATGCAATCGTTCTGTTTGCACAAAATCCTTAAGATCAACGTCAGTCAATTTTATTGCAAACGCATTTGACATTTACGAACACGTTCTGTGGATTCTCAATATTTTTGCTGTCAACTCGATTTTTTCAATTGCAGAATTGCTCCGCAGATGATGTTTTCGAACAGCAAACTGCATTATCGAAAACAATGCTAATGCAGTAAAACTTGTATTTGCCATTTCGAACAGAAGACTTTTTCAGTTTGCGTTTCAGAACATTCTGGAAAGCCATTTTAAGGCAGATTATGTTTTCGAAAATGGCCTTTAATTGGCACTGGCATTGGCCAAATTACATTGTCCCAGCTAAAGAAGATGCTGAAACTCTCACTCAAACTCGAAAGTCATGTGTGGGAATTAGAACACATGGATGTGCCATCATTGCTATGGTTTCCGAAATTCGAGATGGAGTTACGAAGATCCAGAGGAAATTAAAAAAAATGTTGTTAAGACACCATGCTACTGCCACAAATTACATAATTTCATTCCACGAAGTTCCAAAGTGTACCCGCTGTTCGAGACACTGTGGCAGTTATGAAAGAGGTAATTAAAAAAAAAAAAAAAAAAATTGGGTGGCGCAACAGCTCATGGAGAACCAGGGCCTAGTGACTTACAACTCACAACCATTCCTGTGTGCGTGTTTGTTGGCAGGAATGGAGGGGACCTACAGTTTTTTGCCGAGTCCGAACGGCTAAATGAGAAGCACTTTTTCATGACAAGTATACTCTTGGAGGATTTGTCAGTTCCTCGCAAGAGGCAGTACCTCGAATAAAACATTTCTGTTTTTAGGTGGCACGGCTGGGAAAAGAGGTAATTGCTTTCTTTAAATTTAAACTCATCCACTCACATTGCTTTGTGGGACCAGGTGTGTAGAGCGGTATGAAGTGTACCTACTCCAATATGTAGACCTCATCGAGATTGTGAAAACTCCGGAAACAATTTCGCAGTGGCGTGACCCCAGCACAGCTGGCAAGGCTACACGAAAGATGCATCTCCTGAACGAAATCGTGGATCCGCGCCTACCCGAGAAGGGCTATGATGATTTAAAAACATCGAAAAGTAGGAACATATAAAATATGAAATTAAATTCTCACAAATTGCCGATTGCATAAAACGGCTTAGTAATTTTCTTAGTTGTAAAAGTTTTTTTTAATTAAAGTGCGATAGAGAGAGACGGATTAACATGTGTAAGAAAAACGATAAAGTATGGCGAATAAATAAAACAAATATTTATTATTCTCATATTAAACGAAACATGTAACATTAGCGTTTTTATTTGTACTCCATTCCACGCAGCTATCAAAATTGGTGAAAATGGCGTATCCAGAGGGGTGCAGGGAACTAAGTCCCCGGGAACCAAGTCCACCGAGGGACTTAGTTCCCATTTAATGGGAACTAAGTCCACTTCAGCAAAGTGAACTTAGTTCTCATAGAAGGTGGGAACTAAATTCCTCAAAAACTGAGTGGTTTTACTTCCCTTTAAATGTGAATTAAGTTCCCACTTCCAAGTAAAAAATCAATTTTATTAATAAAACAGAAGTACTTTTCACAATATTGTTGGATATATGTATATAGGATAAATTCAAAGTTTCTTTAAATCCAGATTCTCTAAATGCAAAAGAAACTTTGCATACACCCAGGTGGGTTGCAGGGGGGCACCATGCCCCCCATACAATCCTCACTGTTTATTCGCCGTAATGCTTTGCTTTGTAGGTGCGAGGCTGTATGCAAAGGCTTTCACGCAATTTTGAATGTTTGTAATTTTTATCGTTGAAAGTTATAGTTCCCTCTTCATATTTCAAAATGTGTACTTAGTTCTCATAAAGAAGTGAACTACTTTCTCACCTTACCTGGTAACTAAGTCCTCCTCGTTAAAGTGGATTTAGTTCCCATTAAATAAAAACTAAGTCCCTCGGTGGACTTGGTTCCCGGGGACTTAGTTCCCTGCACCATCCAGAGGTCAGTTTGCTTGTCAAATGTCATTATTTATTGTTGTATTTACGTAATTTTTAAGGGGTTTAAATTACTGACAATGTCATTTGTGACACCCTGCGACTTACCTAAGATTTGTATACTGTGGCGAATACTTACTATTTATAACAAACACACCGAATTTTAACAATTTTTGGTTTTTCATTGATTATTTTTTTAACAACTTGGACTGGCATTAAGCGCGATAAACCACCATTGGATTAACTACGGCCGTTCACTGGAACAAAGACAGCATCATATTGTGTCTCGAGAACTGTGTGCAAGTAACATAGTAGAGGAAAATAATGTTATTCTATTAGATAAAGGGTTTCCAGTAGGTTTTTGAAGAATGCGGTTATGTTGCGCATATTCCACCATCAAAGGTGAGTTACTAAAGTCAGTAAGCACTGGGATTAATAATAAAATGTGGCTATGGACAGGTGGAAGTTCAAAATTATACGACTTACGAACGTGCTCCATTTAAGTGGGTGGATGCTACGCCCCTTGAATGGATATTCTCAATTTTTATTCTTCTCTATTTATGCTTTTCAAGCCCTACCGTTCTACTAGTTTCCATTACTCTAGAACAATCGGAAATGCACTATATAATTGATAATAATTTAAAAAAAAGTCGCGCATGCCAAATTTCCTGAGGAGAAAATCTCAAATGTTGGGTTTTTATTTTTGTATGCACTTCAAGCTTCCTACCTCTACCAATTCTCATCATTTTACGATAACTGTTGATTGAGGTCCTCTTCCACTTGCGTGCGCTACTGTTACGCTGTCCTCCTCTACTCCACCGCCGCCGCCGCCATCCTGAGATGGTGTTGGACTCAAACATTTTCCGGGTCGTAGCATTGATTTCCACTCGCTCTAGATGACCCAGCCATATCAGACGTTGGATTTTGGCTTTTGTGACTGGGTCAGTATCACTGTCGGCCTTTACAGTTCATTTTTATTTCTTTTTACACCATCTATACAGATGGGAACAAAACTCACCCGAAGAATTTTCCTCTCAAAACAGCCTAAAGAATTCTCATCCACTGTTAAAAGTTTCCATGCCTCTTCACCAAACATCAGGACCGGGATGATATGCGGCTTATACAGGCTAACTATAATTGACTTCTTAGCCCAAAGAAACAGTGATTGGCAAGAGTAATTCTTCGTTTGATCTCAGCACTGGTATTATTTGCTAAGTTGAAAGCGGAGTCTAGGAAGACAAAGTCTCTGACCACCTCAAAACTAAAGCTGCATAAGGGGATGTTCTGTCTGAGACATCGGTGTCCTTTCTTGTTGACAGTATATATTTGGTCTTGTCTTCATTCACCGTTAAACTTATCTTCTTAGCTTCCTCCTCAATACTCACAAATGCACATCTGACATCACGCTTAAGCAAGTACGGACTTTTGAAAGATCGTGCCTCTAGCGATGGCATGGGAGTACTGCACTATTCTTCCAAGAACGATGTTTAGGTAGTCACCTGCCAACGCGTCGCCTTAACTAAAACCTATTTTGACATCAAAGGTATCGGTGAAGGTCGGCAAAGAGACCTTGATGGATCAGTGTGCGTTCTCAATCGTCATCCTGCACAAACGGCCGAGTTGGGAGGGATGTCAAAACTAGATATTGCTCAATCTAACGCGTCTCTATAGGTGTTGTCATACGCGACCTTGAAATCGATGAAAATGTGGTGGGTATCGATTTGAAACTCCTGGGATTTTTTCCAAGATCTGCCGTAGTGCGAATATTTGGTTAATGGTGGACTTCCCGGGCCTTAAGCCACACTGATATAGACCAATCAGGTTGTTGACGAATGGCTTCAAGCATTTACAAAGTATGGCAGAAAAGATCTTGCATGCGATGTTAAGAAGATTAATCATCTGTAGTTGGTGCAGTCCAGAGGATCACATTTCTTTAGGAACGGGCAAACAATGCTGAGGTTCCATTCCTCGAACATCCTCTCCTCTGATGACCATATTTTGCAGATGAGATGGTGCATACTCCTAACCAATTCATCGCCAGCCACTTTGAAAAGCTCAGGCTCAAGGCCATCAGCTCCAGCAACTTTATTGGACTTAAGTTTAGATATAGCTATTTTCACTTCGTCGAGATCCAGTGGGCAGCATTGTTGGCCTACGTCATCCAGGTTGAATGGAGCAATCTACCTGGAAGTGGAATTCAAGTCCTCATCGCTGTTATAAAATTTGCAGAAATGATTTTTCCATATCCTCAGCACCAACTGATGTTCTACCACTCCTCCTTGCAGGCTTCGGTTCGGGCCTTGTAACCCTGGGAAATGCTTTTTTACTTTTTGATAAAACTTCCGAGCTTCATTCCTGCAATGGCATCCCTGTTTTTCCTCGATCACGCATCTCATGCTATCTCTTTGAATTGCTTTTTAATTCAGCATTTAGTTACGGTTTTAGCGATTTTTGAGGAGCCTGTGTTTGGTCAGCTTAGCAAAATGCTGCAAATTTCTAGTTTCCGATTTTATTGGTACTGAAGTTATAGCGGTTCGAAAATCGCCTGATTTTTGTTCCTGTGAATGGAGTTTAGGAATGAATGTATGGAGAGTGAACTTGGCTTAGCCAAACGTAAATTATTATTATTATTTAATGTGGAGATTATATAAGAAATAAGAATTTGTGTAAGATCCAAGGTCTCAATCAATAAATACTTTGTACCAACATATTTGAAGATATGAACTTAAACCTTGTGAACTCGATTAATGTCCTAACTCAAATCAGACCTTTCTTTAGCTTTGACGTTACTATCCGCAAAGTTCTCGGCTTCGTCCTGTTCATTCCTTTCATATGCGTCATATACGCATACGGTATACGGCATACAGCATACCTCAAGATGACAACATACATAGTAGGTACTCAGCTACATTTGGGAATGTAAAGGGTATACCCATTTATCTTAATTTACTTTCTGCTAAAGAAGCAAAGTATCTAGGAACACGTGACATACGGCTTTAATCGGGAAATTAGGTTAAAAAGAAACGGAGATAAGCCCTTCCCCTTACATTAAATTACAAGAATTTAATTTGCTATTTGGAAGATATTTCAAAGTAAGCATCTTTTACAAACTGCTTATTAAAATCTAAATTGAAATACATACCTTCACAAAAATTGATCTAAAACAAATAAGTATTGGAGGCAAATTAGATTATCTAGGCCGAAACAGTATTTTTTTTTTACCAAATTCAATACACAAATGTTTTATTCTTCGTGATTACAAATACACAAACATTATAATATTAATGTATGAGTATTAAGGTACTTTGGTCATTGTAATAATTTTCTACGATTATTTTGCCTGCAGTGAATTAAGTTAGTTATCCAATTTTGTATGTGTGTCTCGTACAATGTTATACAAAAACATTATCCAAGAATTCGAGTAATTTATCTTTTTGGCTTTCATTTAATTGTATCATTTAATTAAGTAATTGGGTCAAAATCACAAAATTTAATGCATCACATGAACTTTATATCGATCTTTGCATAACACAGTGTTCTAAACATTTCATAAACCAAATCACGTCCCAATCAAATCCAACCAGCTAGCAATCAAAATGTCACTGGGAATAAAAACTGGCACTGATGGTGCCTAATAGTTCTTTGAAATATGTAGACACAAAAAAAAAAATAGAAAACAAAAAACCCGGTAGAGGGAGAAAATCAATTTTGGTAGTTCACCCAACAATGTTAAGGAAGAAGAAATCCTTAAAGCCTTGCTTTTAATTTACAAGGCTGTTTTTTTTTATACTTTAATACAACTTGCCACGTCGCGTCACGTCGCTCACCACCGCATCAAGTCGACGATAGTTTATAGTCAACTAACATAATGTATTCGACGATAAACGTAAAACAAAAGCCGGAAACTCTCAAATGTGGAACAATTTTTGGGAAATTTTGCATTGAATGAAATGTCGGGGGCAGAATGCATGAAATACGAAAGGACATGCAATTGTTGGAAGAATTTTAAAAGCAGACAATACAATATCGAGGTTAAATATTTCAGCTTGGAAATGAAACGAGCAACATAAATCAAATGAAAGGCATTTATGTACACAATCGTATAATTACACATATACGTCTGTATGTAAGCATGTATGTGGGTATACCACAATCAACTTTGATTTCTATTTTATTTAAAATAAGATTATTATTCTATTAAATATAAACAGTTTGAACTACAAACATTAGAGCTAAGGGAAATTAACTTTATATAAAAAAGAACCGTAATTATTGTTTTATTTATAATTCACAAGGTGATTTTGCAAAATCAAAGTTTGAAACCACTTCTCTGCAGTGCCTACGTTTCAATAAAAATAATCATGCCAAAAACTTTGGGATCAAGTTTTGTAAAGGTTTTAAAAGTTCCACAGTTTCAGTGAACCCCACTTCCGAAAGTAAAAGTGAACGAAACTAAACAATGGTCCCGTTCAGCAATTATAGCCGCGTCAGAGATATATAATTTTGCCTTTAAAGCCCTGTCAAACAGAGCCGGTCTTTGTGAAAATATACAAACGAAATTTGACCTCGACGTTCTTTCTGACCCAGTAAAGTATTGACCTAACCTTCGGCCCACGCTGCGCTCTTGATCAGGCCTGTAGGTTCTATTAGAGAGATTTTTAAGTATGTCATTTCCGATTGATTGGTCGGATTTTACTCCATTTGCACTCGTACAACTCCTAAAAGCATTGATTGGTTGTCCTGAGAAATATTTTCGAGATATTTTTCTGTTCCCAATTTCAAGAACGAGTAGACATATGGAACCTCTGCAAACTTATAAAGTTTTTCGTCGATTACCTACTTGTCTACTACAACTACAAAATACAGAAGGTACCAGGAGGAGCTCCGTGAAATAACTCCCCCATGAAATAACTCCCCAAAAAAAAAATGAAATAACTCCCCAAAGTTTGTATGAAGTAGGGAAGTTCTTTCAAATGAAAGAAGTCCCCAAAATTGGGGATTTATTTCATCGATTTTTGGGGACTTCATATTCTTCTTCAAGTTGGGGTGTGATTTCACAATGAAATATATCCCCAAAAGTATGCAATGAAACAAGTCCCCAATCGTGGGAATCGTGGAAACAGGCGTTATTTAATGTATGGAACTTTTAAAGTTGTGCCACAAGGTGGCGCGTGGCGGCGCGTTCCGCCCGACGCGGCCGCCACGCGTGCCATTCTTTGGGGACTTATTTCATTTTTGGTTTGGGGACTTATTTCATTCGTTTTTGGGGATTTATTTCAGCTTCGAATTTGGGACTTATTTCAAAATGAATTAAGGCCCCAATTTGGGGAGTTATTTCATTGGGGAGTTATTTCACGGAGCCACTAGGAGGGACATAGCTACCACGGTATCACGGGGCACAGTGGTTCAAGATGTATGGAGAGGAGGTTGGAGGTCTTTAACCTGTAAAATCTGAAGCAGCTAACCGATTTAGATGAAATTTTCAGGAAGGATAAGGGATATCATAGAACGTCATCGGACGAAAATTTCCACCCACTTTATAAAATAGGTCATCTAACCGTCAAAAGTTGATGTTAATGGGGTGTTTACTTTTGAAAAGTTGTAGATAATGTAATTTATAATAACTCTTCCATACAAATTTTTTTTCCACGCCCACTTTTGGTGACATTTTTGACAAAAACAATTTTGCTGGCTAATTTCTGTGAAATTAAAATGAATTGTCTACATAACAGTTTACGAACAAAAAACGATGCAAAATGTTTGCCCCTCCCACTTTTGAGGGTGTTTTTGATAAAATTTCTTTTTTTTAATCGTATTCATAAATAAAATGCATACTTGCTCTTATGTTTTAGACACTGCAGTTTAAGAAAATTGTAAATAAAAACATGGAACTTATGAGAGAAAAATGTAGAGAAGCATGAAATACTATATTTAACTTAGCTAAAAATACTCCATTGATATTTTGAGATGAAAAAAAAAAGAATTCCATCTTAATTCTTCATTGAATATAACTGTACGGAAAAAATTTAAAATTGTTGGAGCGGTTTTTTTTTAATTATATTTTTATATATAAAATTCTTAAAAAATTTTTAAGGGCAAATTTTGGAATGCAAATCTAAAGTATATATTTATATCCCGATAAAAACAAAATTTCAAAAAATATTGTCAACTCGTTTTTGAGATATCGAATTTTCAAAAAAAAAATTGAAACTTTTTTTAAAAATTCAAAAACCTTTTTTTTGAAAACTTTGCGGTATGCACTATTATTAAATTTTATCTTAAATTTGTATATAAAAATATTTATTTAAATCCGTTTATCCAATAATGAAAAAATTCAAAATAAAAAATAACCTTCTATGACAGGTTCTATTAATAGTTGCTAAGTGCAAAATCTTATAATTTTTGGTAGTACTAATTAAAGTACATAGAAAAAGTTTAATCAAAATCGTAAGAGTCGTTTTAAAGAAAAAAAATTTGAGCAACGGTTTTTTAACTTTTGTATGGAAGGTACCGTTTTTTTTTCATAAATAAAAAATGTTTTCTAAAAATATTTTAGAAAGTACTAAAAAACACTTAAATGTCAAGTTTCAAGAAAATCAATCATATCGTTTTCGAAATACATATTAGATTTTCAAAAGAAAAGTTGAAACGTTTCTTAAAAATCCAAAAAATATTTTTTTTTTTAATTATAGTACACAAAACTGTTTATATTTTTTGGAAGCTTTTGTGTGAAAAAATTATTGAAATCAGTCAAACCGTTTTGAAAAAAATCGAAAATTAAGTAAGAAATTATAATGGATAAATAAATAAATTGTATGAGAATAAGAATAAATCTTTCAATTTATCCATTATAATTTGAACTCGTACATTAGTTCCATCAATAAATATTTAACAAAATATTTACGAATTTATAATTTAAGTAAGAAAATTAATTTATTGATTTTTTTTAAGAAAAGTTGTCGAGCCGTTTTTGAAAAAAATACGATTATGTAAAATTGTTAACAAAACTTGTATGGCAGATGCCGTTACTTTTAGTTCTAAAAAAAAATCAAAAACCCTGTGGGCATAATCACCAAGAACCACTATGTACCAAATTTGAAGAAAATCGATCCAAAACTTGCCTTATAGTACCTATATCTAAAGTAAAAATTTGGAAATAAGTTACATATCGTCACCTGATTGCAAGAACTAGGTAACTCAATTTCATACATTTTGGAGATAGCAACGTTCATATTGATACCTAGCTATTTGAGAACGTGGCACAGTGGTTCAAGATGTATGGGAGAGGCGGTCTTAAATCTATAAAATCTGAGGCAGCAAACCGATGAAATTTCCAATAATGATAAAGGATATCATAAGACATCATCAGAGAAAATTTCCACCCACTGACACGCCCACTTTTTAAAAAGGTTATCTTAACGTCGAAAATTGATGTAATTGAGGGGTGTGTTCTTAAGGAAAGTTGTAGATAATGTAATTTATAACAACTCTTCCATACACAACTTTTTTCCCTGCCTTCTTTTGGGGACGTTTTTTGACAAAAAAAAATGTTTTTTGACAAATTTAATTTTGTATGGCGCATTAAAAATTTTCAGAAGAAGTTGGATTAAAAATGATTTTTAAATTTAGAATTATAGCCCGATTCTCCCCCTTGTGAGGAATCACAAGTCACAAGCTCTTGTGACTACTCCTTGTGAGGATTGTTGTGATTCGATAACATTTTGGTATTCTCCCCCTAATAGTCACAAGAAAACTCACAACAAAACTCACCACAGCATTTTTTTGGTAGCTACTTGACTGATTAGCGCATACATCAACAACTCTACAAGTAATCGCAACAAACTAAACCAACATACCCACAATATGTATTCATGTTTTTCTGTCTCATAAATACAAAGCAAAAGAATTTCGCTCCTTTGTCCTATTCTTTAGCTAAAGAAATGAAAGAACACATACATTTTGTTCTTTTTTGCACAGAGAACATAAACATAATGCAAGAATATAATTCAATGATTTGTAGAAACTCAAGTGAATTTTGAGTTGTGACTTGCTCTGGAGAAGATCACAGTTTTGGTTGTTTTTATGACTTTCACAAGTTGTGACTTTAGGGAGAGAATACGAAACGAAAAAGTCACAAAATCAGTTTCACCACTTCTTGTGACTTGTGAGGTATCAGTGATGATGGGGAGAATAGGGCTGTTAGCTCCACAAATAACAAACATATAGGGTTTTCCACAATTTAGGGCAAGGATTTGAAATCTCATAAGAAAAAAGTGAAAGACAGTGTTTTACTTCGGGTTAAAAAATTACGATTTGCGCAAGTTTGCGCAAAAAAAACATATATACATATATATATGTATTCTTAAAGAGGAAAAATAATTCTAAATTATTCTACAGAAAAACACGAAATATGAAAAAACACAAATTACGCACCATTTTCAATAGAAGTCAAAATAAAAATATATTTTTTTTCTTTAAGAAATTTTTTTAAAAGCTATCGTTATACATTAATACATGATCACATCACCTTTTTTCAAAATTAACTTTAAACAAAAGATCAAAAACGGTTGAACCGCAATGCCGTATTTTCAGATTAACGTTTTTATTATAAAACTGCGAAATCTACTTCGTGACACGACTGACTGCCAACAACTTATTTTAGAGGAAAAACCTTACTGCCACGCCACTGTATTGTCCCCTTAGATAATTATTGCATACACAAAAATTAGTTTGTTTAACCTTGAAATTTTTACTTTTGGCCTATGGGAGAAACCACTGTGCGTGGGAAGGTTCAATTTTTATGTTTCTTACACTTAACAAATATAAGATTTGACAAAATGTCTTGAAAAGTGTATAAAATAATACCGGTTTTGCTGAGATATTGTAAAAATAGAAAATTGAGTTACCTAGTTCTTGCAATCAGGGGACGATATAATAATATGTTTAGGAAGTGCCTTTTTTAAAAATTAGGTCATACAAAGTTTCTTGCCACGCCCACTGTTAAGAGGTGTATTGGAGAGAAGTAATACACTAAAATTAAAGAGATTAAACACTCTTTTTCGTAATGGGTAATCTAGGGCGTTAAGGAGGTCATAAATTTGATTTTTTATGGTCCCTTCAAAATTTTCATAAGAAGGTAGATGGAAAATGGTACTAATGCAAAGATTTAGCTCCACAGATAACATACATATGGGTGATTCTCTGCCAACTATGATTCTTTTTTTGAATAAATTTCAAAAATTAAAACTTATTGGAAACAATTTTTGTTTCGTTTTTGTGGCTTCATTTAGTCAGAGTTTCAAATCTATAAAAGCATTTTACTACAACTTTTAAAGAACAAAAAATATGGTGAAATGTACTAAAACTGGAATAGACGATATGAAGCTCTTTTACTTTTTTATTTGTATTTTGTTTTCTCTCTTTTTGACCATATTTTCGTTGAGATTCTAGATTAACTGTTATGTTAAGACCTCTTGACATTTCTACTTCCCTTATTTTCTTTAAATATGTATATTCTTCTGAATGGCAACCCTTTTCATTGTACATTACTTAGTTTTCATTGCACGGACTAATTTTTGTTTGGTTCTTTCGAGGTATTGCTACTGTTTCAATAAAGAAAATTGGTAGAAAGTAAATATTATTGCAAGAAATAATTTAATTAAAGTTCAAGGTGCCACGGTTCTGACATCCACGGTACCGACATTTAGACAGTTTATGTGACCAAACTTCTCTATTCTGATGAGACTAATAATTTCCAGGACAATTTTAACATTTATTGTTAAAAGGAATACAAAAATCTGATAATCAACCAAAAACATGTTATAACATGCTTACAAAATACTTCCACGGTACTTTCAAATTAATTTGTGACACACTTTCTTCGAATGAAAAATATCACTCTTGAAGTACAACAACGTTAAAAAAAAATAAGACGACTATTGTTATCTATACATAAATAGTGCCTCTTTTAGAAAACCACCATACAAACGTCTTGAAACTAAAACAAAATGGCGGTTCAGCGATAAATCTTTTGAATTCAAAAATAAAAGTAAATCCTCGGACAACATTCATTCATGATTATTTTATTCAGCAATAAGTATTTTTATTTAATTTTGTCAAGCAAGTATTGCACTCAAACTTTTTGAAGGGCAACATTTCTTTTTCATTAGAAAAAAGTAGATTTAATCGGAAAAACAAGGAACGGGCATGCTACGGTACTGACATTTTTACAATACTTTTCCAAGCCATGTGGAAGAAGTAGCTAGTTTTGATATGATATCAAATATAGATTGTAGTAAATAGCCATTTACACAATTCAAACCAAAAATATATCCGAACATTTTATATTAACTAACAAAAAAAGCCCTGGACGCAAAGGAATCACAGTTGGGACGGAATCACCCATATAATGATTTTCTTGTGTTTCAAAAATCTACCGATCACAAAAGAGAAAAACTTTCTATCATTTTTCGTTTGGAAAATAGATTCTAGTCTAGACTTTTCTCTTTGTTAAGCCTCATTTACCCTACTGAAATTTCGAATTTCAAAAAATAACGTAGTTTATAATTTTTAAATTAAATTTTCTTTATATGGTATTTTTTGTATTTCTTTAAGGCTTACGATCTAAGCTGGGGCTGATAATTGAAAAACCCCAAAAATTGAGAATAATTGCTTGGCAATCCTATCCCTTGACCACTTTTCGACAGGCAAACCATGCGCAAATTGTTTTTTAGGACACTGCCCAGGCTACAAAACTGCATACAGCTCATCTGGTACCTTTATGAAGGTAGGTTGTCCTATATGGCGGGATCTTCTACTATCAGTAGCGCATAGCTACTAGAACTCGAATTTGTGTAGACACAAATTTGATTCTTGATGGTTTGATACAAATTATGTATTTGGTACATAAAGGGGCTCTTTAATAAATGTTTCCAAAAAAAAACTAATTGTAATTAAAAAAGATAAAAATCTAAATCGACTATTTAGTTAACTTAATATTCCGGGAGCCGCCCGTAAGATTACCTACATATCTCATCGCAGCCACGCTAAAATTGAATGCCAACCGATAGCTTTATAGTCAAAACATTCACAAAACTACTGGTGGGACAAGCTTAACATGGTCGCAAGGGTTAGAAAACACACTTTTCATGTGGCATTTTTCGCTAAATGTACCAATAATATTTATAAGCAACTTCTATAAATGGGGTATCAATTGAAAGGTAAGACTATCCTTTACAGGATACCAATGGTCTGACAGACTTTTTTTGGCTGTTACGACCAGTCCGACCATTTTTTTAAAAAAATGTATTTTTTTAGCACTGCATTTTACATTGGGGAAGACTGAGTAAAATCATATCAAATAGCTAAGAAAGTGACCCAAACCACTTTTTTTTAATTTTCATCCAAGGATGCACAAAATCCCTAATTTTAGAAAAGTGGTCGGACTCGTGGGCACAGCCAAAAAATTTTGTCCAACCATTTGTATCGTGTGGAGGACAGTCTTAGCTTTCATTTGATAGCCCATTTATAGAAGTTGTTAATATTATTTAGCATAAACATTTAGCGGAAAATGCAACCTGAAAAGTGCGTTTTCTAACCATTGCTACCAGAAAAACTTGTCTGACCAGTAGTTTTGTGAATGTTTTGAATAAAGCTTTCGGTTAGCATTCAATTTTTGCGTAGTCGCGATAAGATAGGTAATCTTACAGTCGGCTCCCAGACTATAAAATAAATTCTTACAACTTCTTTTATAAGTCGAGTCTTTGAAAATAATGTATTGAAATAAATATCGAGCTACTTATAAATAGTATTGATAAAGCGATAAATATAACCATCCAGAAAGTGTGACTGATTGAAAAATCAATTTGATTCTTGGCATATCTATATCCAATATCCACGATTTTTTTTTTAAATAAAATTTGAAGAGTTACGCTATAACCTTCCATTGTGATTTGCAATATGCATTATTAAATAATTTACAAAAAAAAAAAAACACGGAAGCTGCTTCAACAACATGATCGTTGCAAACCTTATTTTTACTTGCGGTAGTAGGTAGGTATTGTATAGGGCAAATTTTGGATTCGTATAACACAAACAATTGTGAGATGATAAATCAAACATGATAATAGAGAACACAAAAAAGTTGTAGACTCTACTTTTTCTCCCTGACTGTTTGTCTGTTATTACCTCAACCTACCAAAGTCCCTGAAATGATTTTCTACTAATTTTAAACTTAAAGGACAATCGTCAAAAATGTATATGGAAGGTGGTCTAGGAACCAATAACAACGAGACGTATGTCGTTGGAAAGGTGTTTTCATACGCTACAATAGTCACTACGGCAGCTCATTGCAAATTACTGTGTGAAAAAAGTTATTCGCAAACCAAGGTATTGTTTTGGTACATTTATGTAAGTGTGGAAAAAATGTATACAAACTGGTCTTAACAATACCATTAAGATGTATGTCGTTGAAAAGGTATTTCTATGAAAAATAATATTTACCGTAACAACTTATTCAAAATCACTATGTGGAAAAAGTTATTCAGAAAAAATATACGGGGCAAAGATAACAATTAGCAAATAACTTTTTTCACACAGTGATTTGAAGTAAGCCCCATAGTTTCGTAACTATTGTAGTACAAAAAAATACCTTCCTAACGACATATATGTTTCGTCGTTATGGGTCTTGTAGACCGTTTTGCCCTATTCTCCTTTGTTTGGTAATTTCTTTGAGGGAATTTGAATTTTTGCACCTCCAAAAATAACGGTACTCACCATACAATTTTTACTGAAAGGATTATTTATCTTAATAACGGCTCTAACGATTCGAATAAAAGAAAATTATGAAATTATTGTAAGAAAACTATCTACTTTTTGGTAAAAAAAAGTTTATCAACGGTAAATTCCATGCAACGCTTTTTTGATTTTCGATTTTTTTCATTAACGACTCTACCGATTTAAATCAAATATCTAATGCTAAGGCTCCTCTTAATAATTAATTTTATTATTATCATTTCGTTGTCGTTCTATCTCTATGAAAACTCCCAAGTTCATTTTGTTTTATTTTAAGGCACTTTGTATGACTTTGTATGGACTTTTACTTATCAAAATTTGAAAAGGTTTGATTTTGGGAATTTATTCCATTAGGCATTGACCAACATAAAATTAAGAGACTTTCTACATAACTAAAATGTTTATATTTTTTTTAAGGGAGCTTTCATTCAACGACGACAATTTATTGGATTTATTGTTGCATATCAAAATTTTGAAAATGTGAATAACGGAATATCGGATTAGGAACAAAAACAGGGAAGAGATTATAGATCTCACTCTTATGAGCAATAACGATAAAATTTCTGTAGGGAATTGGAGAGTCTCACCTGAGGAATCTTTCTCAGATCACTTTAGGATACTCTTTACTCTAGACAGGAATAAAAATGAGATTAAGCCCTTTAGAAACCCAACTAGAACAAATTGGACAGAGTACACAAAATGGTTGAACGATAAGAAGGTTTTATAATACAAATTCTATATACTACTGAAATAAATCAGCCAAGTAGAAGACTTAGCATTAAGGATTGGACTTGTTGAATTATTGATTCAAAATAGCTTTTTATGGCCTTTAGTCGGTTGAACGATCGTATCAACCCAACAGAGGACGAAACGCTTTCGGCAACCTCAACCATAGATACTGTTGTTCAAAACCTTACTAGTGAAATGAGAACGGCCTTCGAAAGACACTGCCCTATATCTCGTAACATTAAACTCACTTGCCCACCATGGTGGAACAGTGAACTTAAGAAACGAAGAACAGGGGTCAGAAAACTTTTCAATAAAGCCAAACTGAGTAAATTAGAGGTAGACTGGAATTCTTATAGAGCTGAACTTAACTCATACACCAAGGAGTTAAGAAGGGCCAAAAAGGATTCATGGGCTAGACACTGTGAATCTATTGAGAGTACAAGTGAGGCAGCGAGACTTCGATAGTCCTTGCCCATAATCCCACGATTCCGGGATATATTAAACATCCCGATGTATCGTGGTCGAACTCGAGCCAAGAAACACTTGAACTCTTTATGGAAACGCATTTTCCTGACTGTAAGAGCACAGAGGACTCAGGTTATAAACAACCAGACTCCTTAGAAGCTCTACAAGCAGCACCAGAATTGGATTAGGTTATCACAGAGCAGAAGATTATGTGGGCAATAAACTCGTTCAAACCCTTTAAATCAGCTGGACCAGAGAGATAATTTCGGCATTTCTTCAACATGCTCTACAGATAATCACCCCCATGGCTTTAGGTAATCTTCAAAAGTTGTGTTAAACTCTGATACGTCCCTACCAGCTGGAGAAAGGTTAAAGTTGTCTTTATTCCAAAAGCTGGGAAACCGACACACTCGACAGCAAAAGATTACAGACCAATAAGTCTCTCTTCGTTCCTCCTCAAGACATTGGAGAGAATTATTGATCTGCATGTTAGAGACCTTCTCAATCCAAACATTTTATCCAACTACCAACACGCTTACCTTAAGGGTAAGTCAATGGAGACTGCGTTGCACGAGGTCGTTTCACAAATTGAGAAAAGTATCGAGCACAAAGAACATACCCTGGCAGCATTTTTGGACATTGAGGGAGTGTTTAACAACGTAAGGACGGAGTCCATTAAATCTGCTCTGGAAGAGGTTTGAGTTGAGCCTGCCATTTTAGACTGGATTTATACAATGCTCAATGGTAGAATCATAAACTCGTGACTTGGAGATACTATTGTTGAGAAAACAATTACAAGAGGCACGCCACAAGGAGGGGTGATTTCACATCTCCTTTGGATCCTAGTTGTTAATAAAATTCTTACAAGACTTAGGAATTGTGGCCTATGCAGACGACATAGTAATTTTGATATCGGGAAAGTATCTTACCACCATCAAAGATATTATGGAATCCGCACTTAAAGAACTATCTTCTTGGGCAACACAAAACGGTCTCGGGGTTAACCCTACAAAAACCGAACTAGTTCTGTTCACGAATAAAAAGAAACTAGGGGATTTTACTCCTCCCAGGCTTAATGACATTCCTCTGAAACTCTCCAAGGAAGTTAAATATTTTGGAGTTATCCTTGATTCCAAGCTAACATGGAAACGTAACACAGAGGAAAGAATGAAAAAAGCACTATGCGCTTTCTACACAAGCAAAAAGACCTTTGGTACACGGTGGGGTATGCGACCGCAGGTTATCCAGTGCATGTACACGACGATAGTTCGCCCCATACTTACCTATGGTTCTATAGTGTGGTGGAAGGCTGTTGAAAAAGTAAGCTATCTCAAAAACCTGAATAAGGTACAGAGACTAGTCTGTAGAGGAATAACGGGGCACAGAGGTCTAGGCCACAGGCAGGTTTGGAAATTATTTTAAATCTTCCAGCCTTAGACGAGTACATTAGATGCACAGCAGCCAAAAGCGCATTTCGACTCAAAGAACTGGGCTCTTGGAAGCACAGCACCTATGGTCGGGTCTATCCTACAAAGGTACGACACAGTGGCTGGACTTGATGTGAAGACTGATTATATATTCCACCTTTAATGGATTTTAACAAACACTTCTCTATTTCAATACCCGAAAGACATGGATGGGAACCCAACTCACTAATTAGTGAACAGGGTATCCCCTTCTATACTGACGGGTCAAAAATGGAAGAAGGAATAGGTGCGGGGGTGTTCTGTGAAGCCCTTAATATTAGAAAGTCATATATAAACTCCCAGATGAGTGTAGTGTCTTTCAGGCTGTGATTTATGCTATCCAAGCAGCGGCAGAATTGGTACACAAGAAAAAACTGATCTTGTCGGAGATCACATTTTTCGTGGACAGCCAAGCTACGATCAAAGCAATAGCCAGTGAGACCATAAGATCCAAAACAGTGGCAAAATGTCGAGGCATACTGAACAAAATTTGCAACACTAACAGTGTCAAACTCTGCTGGGTTACTGGACATAGCAATATAGAAGGGAATGATATAGCAGATGAACTAGCAAGGAAGGGGTCATTATCCAATGGAAACAGTAGTAGCCAATTAGACATGGGACTATAGACATCCCGATCGGCGTAATTAAAACGAAAATCGACCTAATAACGAAGGAGCAAATCAATAAATCCTGGATTACCAGGAACGATTGCGTTATCTCTAGAAGACTATGGCCTAGAATTAATGAAAAGGAAACTCAGTATATTCTATCGCTGAGTAAAAAGAACATTAGAATCTTGATAGGTGTACTAACGGGTCACTGCGCCATTGGCACAATGGCCACCAGATTTGGTGCACTCGCACCCGACTGTTGTAGGAGCTGCCAGGATGTAGAAGAAATAGAAACCATTAAACACCTGCTCTGCGATTGTCCAAACCTCCAAACAAGCCGCCTCCGTTACTTGGGAAATAGGTTTGTTGGAGAATTGGACGATCTAGCGCAGGTCTCAATGTTAAATATGAGGAAATTCATATAGAGCACAGGCTGGTTCGTAAATGAGCCAGTCTATCTGAATCATTAGTTTAGGAGCATCTCTGCTTTCTTTTTGTTAGGGGATCACAATGGACCAACAGGCCCCCGTGTACGCAACAGCCTCTGTGCTGTGCACACCCCTCCTAACCTAACCTTACCATATTGGAGGATTTGTCAGTTCCTAGCAAGAGGCAATACCTCGGATAAAGTATTTCTGTTTTTAGGTGGTACGGTGCGGCGGGGAATCGAACCCACACCTTTGGCATGACAGACCAACGCACTAACCATTATGCCACGAGGTACTGCATTATTTCAAAGATGGGTTGATGTGAATGTTTTTGAAATTAGATTTAAAAACGTTTATTTATAAATATGCTCTTAAAATTTGCATTCCAATATTTTTCATATTTTGTCAAGTAATGAAATGGCATTATGGTCTTATAGCTCTAAGCCATTTTACGAATATTTTATAGAGTTGAAAGAACAAGTTTCATGCTTCGTTAATTTTTTCTATAATTACTTGTATATTTTTAAATGTTTTTAAATTTCAAGTAACTTGAACTATGCCTACTAAAAAGTACAACTTCGGTCTATTTCTACTGTTAATACAGTGCGTTTCATAATTATAACCCACTTTTCCATTTGAGATTTAACCTCCAATGAAATTGACAAAAACTCTAAATAACAAAGGGAAAATTTACAAGTGAAATCGTTTGTAGTCTTCGATTGTTCGATAGTACCGCAATTTCTTGCTTGATTTTTCTCTCAAGAGAATTCCGTTATATTTGAACTGAGCTACGTTGTTCGGTCGATTTGATGTGGTTCATATTTATAACCCACTTCACAATGCTCCCTATTAACATCCAGTTCAGTGTGTTAAATAAAAGTGTTTTGGCTCAGTTATTTAAGACTTTTTTTTTTGCAAAATATGCCGCGCGGTAAGGTACTATCTGGTGTCGAAAAAGGTCAAATTTTGGCTCTAAATGAAGAGAATGTGAGCATAAGTGCAATTTCGAGGAGAATTAGGCGAAGTCGTCGGGTTATTGCTAATTTTTTAAAAAATCCAGAAAGTAATGGTACTGTGACACGATCAGGAAGAAAAAAAAAGCTCAGTGACCGCGAGGAGCGAATATAATCGGTCGTGCCGCCAGCAATTCAACCGTAAGTTGCGCCAAATTAGCAGCGCTGATTCAGACAAGAGTGTCAAAAACAACGGTTTGGAGAGCTATTCAGCGAAATCCACACTTGTGTCGGTCTATAATGAATCGGGCACCACGTCTTTTAGATCGTCACAAGGTCGCTAGGCTGGAGTTCGCCAAGAATAATATGGACACTAATTGGACATCTGTATATTTGAATTAAAAGTTGTCATTGAATCTTCATTAACGTGTTTTTTTTTCATTTACCTACATATGTTGTTTAAAGGTTATTTTTTCTGATGAGAAAAAATGGAATTTAGATGGTCCTGATGGTTTGCACTCTTATTGGCGTGACTTACGGAAGGAACCGAAATATTTCCATAGGCGAAATTTTGGTGGCGGCTCGGTGATGATGTGGGGTGCTTTCTCATCAAAGGGGTGTCTAGAAATGCAATTCACTTGATCGAAAATGAACAGCAGAGATTATATTCAAGTTCTTCGACGCAGTTTGGTACCTTTTTTGGCAGATAACCATGAGAGATCTTGGATTTTTCAGCAGGATAATGCCAGAATCCATACCAGCAGAGAAACAACTTATTGGTTGGGAATAAATAATATTGATGTAATGAATTGGCACGCATGCTCTCCCGATGTAAACCCTATTGAAAATCTTTGGGGAGTTCTTGTCAGGAGAATACACGCGGAAGGAAAGACATATGAGACAATTTCAGAGCTTAAACACGCTCTTCGTGAGGAATGGCTTAAAATCGAGCCAGAGCCTTTGGATAACTTGATTAAATCAATGAGAAGAAGAGTTTTTGACTTGATTCTTGCCAAAGGTTCTCAAATAAATTATTAGTTTCCGTTTTTCATTTAGTTTTATTAACTATTGAAGCTATGGGTTATAAATATGAAACACTTGAATTTTGTTATTTTCGTATTACTAAGAAATAAAAATACACTTGTTACGTTTTTGAAATTAATTTGTTGTTTGAATTAACTGCCATGACCATTACTTTTATTCCCTATCATTTTTTTTTTTAATTGTTTATAAACGACACAAAAATTCACGATTTTTAAAGTGGGTTATAAATATGAACCGCACTGTATATAATCATGTACATAATGTATTTTTCCTGAAACTATATTTATATTTTTGTTATTCAAGTTTTTTTTATCATACTTAATGCTTCAAAATCAAAATAAGCAACAAAAAGAACATGATTATATATTTTCATGTGCCTTTTTTTGGTTCACATTCAATTATTCTGTGGAAAATCATCATTTTTTATTAATTCAAATCGCTATACCTATTCAGAATAATGTTGCCTCAAGCTTATACGGCATATAACCATGTATGGTACATAGTATATATGTAAATGTATTTACTCATCATAGTTTGAAATTTGGGTACAAGATAGATTGAAAACACTTAACGAAGCTACTTTGGATTACGCCCGCAATTTCAATAAACGCTTCACCCCTACAGGCACAACTTATACTATCCTATCCGTATAACCACCATTTAGAGGAAAAATCCTCCCAAATGAAGCTTATGACGTGTTCTTAGGTAATGATTTTTCTTTACGGTGATTTAGCGTTGAATCATCCTCATTGAATGTTTTCATGAAACTTTCAAGAAGACAATTTAAGAAATCCTTGTGAGGAGATTCTTTTTTTTTTTTTTGTTCTTTGTTTATGGAACGCAAATTTAAATAGAAATAGAAATACATTAGATTTTGATGTTGTTTATGAAAACTTTGTTTGTATCAAAAAGTAATTACGAAAACATCGCAGGTGTGACGGAATAAAACAAAATTATTTCGAGATGATGTAATAATTTAAATTGAAAGTTTTATTTTTTATGAAAACTTTCATTTAGGATTTTGAATTATTAAATAAGTAGGTATATGTAAAATGATTGGACCGACAAATGCAAAATGGTAAATTTAATTAAAACTTTATCAAATTCGTATTATGGTTGGTATGTGCACACCTGTTTTCTTTTTCTTTGTTTTCCCTATAAATACGAGCATTAAAATCGAATTAAAAAAAAACACAGTTTAACTCCTTTATGAAAATCCCATAAAGTAATGATGCAGATTTTTGCAAACGATCTATGGATTCTAAATTTGGAGACCCCAAAATCGTATACCTGATCCTTTTTTGAGTTATAGGCATATCTACACATTTATGTAATATAAGCGTGAAGGCATTTTGACGTGGCTGGGAATGACCTATATTTTTTAGAAAGCTAAAATTCTGTTCTTCATGTTTAGTTCAAGTTGATTGAGAGAATAGTTTTTGAAAAATTAAACTTCAAATTCAAAATTTAAGTTAAAATAAAATGCATGACTGGATCGCAAGTACTTGCTCTTATGTTCAAGACACTGTGGGTTTAAGAAAATTGTATATAAAAACATTGAAATTATGAGAGAAAAAAGTACAGAAGCATGAAATAAGACATTTAAATTGGATAAAACAACTCTCTTGACAGTTTGAAGTGGAAAAAACGAATGCCATCTTAATTCTTGATTGAATATGATTGTATGTGAAAAAAAATTTTAAATCGTTGGAGCGGTTTTTAAAAAAATTAATTTTGTATGTATAAAATTCTCAAAACATTTTTAAGAACAAATTTTGGTATGCGAATCTAAAGTATATATTTATGTGTATATAAAAACAAAATTTGAAAAATAATTGTCAATCCGTTTTTGAGATATCGAATTTTCAAAAAAAAAATTTGAAATTTTTATTAAAAATCCAAAAACTTTTTTTTTGAAAATTTTAATATGCAATATTATTAAATCTTATCTGAATTTTGTACATAAAAAAATTCATCTAAATCCGTTAAGCCGATAACGAGAAAATTCAAAACAAAAAAATACGTTCTATGACAGGTACTATTAATAGTTGCTAAGTGTAAAATTTTATAATTTTTAGTAGTAGATCGTACTTATTTTAGTATATAGAAAAAGTTTAATCAAAATCGAAGAAGTCGTTTTTGAGAAAAAAAATATTTTCCTTGACGGTTTTTTAACTTTTGTATGGAAGGAACGGTTATTTTTTCGTAAATGTAAAATTTTTTCTAAAAATATTTGAGAGAGTACTAAAAAGTCTTAAATATCGAGTTTCAAACAAATCGATCATGTCGTTTTCGAAATATTTGATTTTCCAAAAAAAATTTTGAAACATTTTTTAAAAATCCAAAAAATATTTTTTCAAAAATTTTGGTACACAAAACTGTTCATATTTTTGGAAGCTTTTGTGTAAAAAAAAATAATTGAAATCGGTCGTACCGTTTTGAAGAAAATCAAAAAAATGGTTCTTTGGGAGGTACCATTAATAACCATTTCTGAAAAATGGTTTTCCACCCTAAGGAAGCCTTTATTAAAATAAATGTATAGATTTTTTTTTAAGAAAAGTTGTCGAGCTGTTTTTGAGAAAAATACGATTATGTAAAATTGCTAAAAAAAATTGTATGGCAGGTACCGTTATTTTTGATTCTAAAAAAAAAATGAAAAAACCGTGTGGGAATAATCACCAAAAACCACTATGTACCAGGTTTGAAGAAAATCGATCGAGCCGTTTAGGCTAGACAGACAGACAGACAGAATTGTGCCACCCACTTTTTTGGTGTTCTCTATCATCGTAATATCATGTTTTTTTGCACGAATCCAAAACTTGCCTTATAGTACCTATAATCGCAAGTTAAAATGAGGTACCCAAAAAACCGGCTCCGTCAAATATCTCCCCAGTAAAATAACTCCCCAAAATAAAAGTGAAATAACTCCCCAAATTTTGTATGCGGAGTTGGGAAGTTTTTTTCAAATGAAAGAACTCCCCATAATCGAGGATTTACATCATGGTTTTTGGAGACTTTTTTTGATTTTTAGATTGGGGAGTTATTTCATGATGAAATAAGTCCCCAAAATATGCAATGAAAAAAGTCCCCTAAGATATTCTATCCAATGTATAGTGTGTTTTTTTTTTAAGACGTGTGGTTTTCAATCTGGCAATACTTTTTTCGGAGTTGGTCTTTTTGACAGCTGTCACTTGATTTATGCTTAATTTGGTTTGTCATTTTATAATGAATAGACTTACTCCTAAACAACGTTTGTAAATCATGCAAATTTATTACCAAAATAATGGTTCGGTTCAAGCGTTGTAAAATGAAGCCGGCCATAATATTACAGTCAATGCGGAACGCCATTGAGCCATGTTCAATGACTTTTTCGTGCCTGAATTGGAGGATGTTGATGTTGACGACCTTTGGTTCCAACAAGACGGCGCGCGCTACATACCACACAGCCATCGAAACAATCAACAACGCGTTATTGCTGACATTCGGCCCCAATTTCTGCAAAAAGTAGTCGAAAATTGGGCCTCTTGGTTGGAATTTACTCCAGCCAGCCGCAGCGGCCACTTGACCGAAATCATTTTTAAAACATATAATGGCAAAATTCTTGGCCATAACGTTAAATTATATGCGTTTTATTTCTTCTTGAAAACCACACGTCTAAAAAAACACCCTTTATTAGATTTCTCTTCGATTTGTGTATCATCAATACAAAAAACAATAACAAAAATCTAAAGTCAGGAGTACGGGAAAATTAGTTTCAAAGAAACTGCGCAGGGTCGGGGGAGGGTGATGCAGCGGCGGCGCGGAGTCGTGCGTGCGGCGGCCCAGTGGAACGCACCGGGCCAAACGCGAAATTGCAAGCACAAAGCGTAAAAGTAATAATTTATTTTTTATATTTAAAATGTTAATATATGTAGTAAGTATATATCTACATATCTAGTTTTTTTATTCATGACCTTAATTAGCTAGGCTAAATAAGAAAAATCTTAAGAAATCTTTGGGGTTTCATTTCATTTTTGGTTTGGGGACTTATTTCATGCCTTTTTGGGGATTCATTTCATCAACCAATTTGGGGACTTATTTCAAAATGCAAAAACTCCCCAATTAGGGGATTTATTTTTGAAAAATCAGTTTTAAAACTCAAAATTTAAAAAAAAATTGCCGTTCTTACCAATGTTTCATTGGCCCTCAAGGTCAAAAGTTTGGATTAATTTCTAGACCAATATTATAAAAAAAAACTACTCAACAAAAATCAGATTCAACGGATCTGACCCAAGGTCTGATGTACCTACTGTGAACAGACCAGTAGCGTAGCTACCGCGGTATCAGCCGTATCAATGATACGGGGCCCCCGAGATATAGGGGCCCCCGAGATACAAAGCACTCAGCGTCTATAAGAAAATGTTCATTGATATGCAACCGACATAAAGTGCCAATTACATATTAGGGCATATTCATAGATGTTGCTTAAGCTGTTGCTAGACAAAACTGGAATTTACCTGATGAAGTTTCAATAAGATAGAGTCCAGATTTGCCTAGCAACAGCCAAAACAATATCTATGAATATGCCCCATTTTAGTTAATGTATAGGTACCTATTGGCAATTTTGTTTTAAATGTGTCTTTTCTATAGTTATCTTCCTATTATCTCATTCTAAAATCTAAATCCTACCAACAAACGCAACCGCAACTGGAACGTGCAGCCATTTTTTTGTTATTGGAACACACACTTTCAGTAGGTATAGCCAAGGAAATTTAGACAAAAAATGGCAAGATTAGAAAAAAACTTTTATAAAACTGAATTTTGATGGAGAACTTCGATTTAACGTCTAACTTTAGGTATCTGCAAGAACTTCATGGCCAGTTTAGTTGAAAAACTTATTAAAAATTCATGTATCTATGGGTAAAATGTTTGTGCAATTTGTATTCAAGTACATCCCCTTATTATAAAACCTGGGGTCGAATCGGCTAAGGTGATTGGTGATTTTCACATTTATGATAATCAAATGTGTAAGGTGATCACCAAAAATTATTATCGAATTGGCATCACTTTGAAAGACAAGTACTGAGACCTGTCAAAAATTCATTTATTTTTATTTTGAAACATTAAGAAGTTGCCTCAGACATTATAATTTGGCCCATTTTAGCTGTCCATTCCGAACTGAATTGCATTTGGCTTCCATCAGATCCAAGAAAATTGCATTTGGAAATAACTCGAATTGGACAATAGGAGAAATGTGGGATAGTCAAATTCCAGGTGGCAAATTTATGAACCGAAAAATGTGTGTAGCAAATGTGTTTCTACTAGCCGAATGTCTTAAGAAGCTATGTACTTGCGGGTACCCGGCGTGTGCTACTTCGATAAAAAAGAAATATGTACATTTTGTTGATTTGTTGAAAAAAAATGAAGTTTTTGTATTGTATGGAAAAATTCGAAATCAATTTCATGAAACCCAATGTGTAGGAATTTTTTAGTGGTCTAAGACCATCTTCGCCTATTTGAACGTCACTTTAGAACTTATATGTGCATATATACAAACATATGTGTGTGGTGGACAGAATAATGTGCTCGGGTTTGCTTCTAATGTTAATCCTCAAAAGTCGCATATTTTCGTTGTAGGTACATTAATGTTTTTCATTTTCCACATTTTGGTTTGGTAAAACTGATTTCACAGGCACTAACAGATTAGTGTTTTCTTTTTCAACCTCAGAAATTCAAAATACAATATTTGGATTTAATATGAAAATGACAACAAAATAGCTGTCACAAGAAAAAGTCACAAAAATATGATTATCACATGTGACAATCACCTTACGCAGACCGAATTTGATTATTGTGACTGTTAACTATCACAAATCACCTTAGCCGATTCCACCCCTGGTCTTTGGGTGGAACAGGTAAGGAGAAGCCTGCTATATCAAAAAAGGGTGTGAGCCGCGAATTTGTTTTCAAATAACTCATTCGAATATAATTTTACAACAAATTGACGAAGCAGTATTTCAGACAGTATTATTATCTGAACTGTTAACGAAGCCTACGTTGGTTTGCCTAAAAGATATAGGGTTTCAAAATTTACCTTTTGATTTGGTGCCATTAAGAGACATTAAATTTTTTTTGCAAATATCTAGAAAACCGTTAATTGTTCAAAAATCTAGCTGGTTAAATTTTTAGCTCATAGGGTTCTACACAAAATTACAATTTTTCGTTAGAGCAACATATTTTGGGAGAAACGTGCACTCACATTACAATACGTTGATTGATATCTTTTCCACCACAACCACTGCAGGGGGGCCCTAAAAAATGTTTGATATACGGGGCCCCCGAAGTGCTCGCTACGCCACTAGAACAGACTATTAAGAAAACGTGAAAAAAAGTGTTTGTTTCTGGGATATAGATACCTTCTTTCTTGAATCTCAGAAACTAAGGCACTTATTGGCATGCGATTTCTTGTATTCGACTAAGAATTCATTAGAGCATTGAATTTTGGAAAAAAAAATTGTTTCCTATGCATAAATTTTGTTTGTAGAATAAAATTAGAGGAAAAAATGTTATCTGTTTTCCAAAATTTTGAAATTAAATTTCTCAAAAACTATTCTCTCAATCAACTTGAACTAAACATGCCATTCAAGAATAGAATTGTAGCTTTCTAAAAGTTTATAGGACATTATAGTATGATCTTTCTTTGATTTATATGTGCCTATAACTCAAAAAAAGGATCAGGTACGATTTCGTGTTTTCAAAATTTAGTATCCTGAGATCATTTCCAACAAACCTGCATCGATACTTTTGGGATTCATTTTAGTGAACCCTGCCTCGTCCTTAAACCACGGTGATGCATTGCATGTATCAAAAAACCAGCCATACTAAAATTACTTCTCGAAAACTTTGCTAGCTTTCAGATTATATCAGATCACCAGTGGACTAATCCTTACTGCAAGTCATTACGAAGCTTTTTTTCTTCGAAATAGTATCTGACAATTTGACTCAAATAACCTAAAAGTACCAAAAAAGGTGGGAAGACTTTATCTTTGACATTCAATTTCAATTTCAATTCAATTCATAACCATAACCTCAAAGAAAAATGGAATGGTGTTAAATCGAATGATCTGGGCTTTATAGTCACCATTTGGCGAAATCACTCGTTCAGAGCCATTTTTTCACAATGACAGTTTTATAATAGCATTTGAAAAATTACGGAAAATAAAAATTAAACCTTTTGTTGAAAGACCTTGTAAATGCCTTCTGTTTGTCCTATAGTGGACACTTATCATAAGCGAACTAAATTCTCGGTTCTGTCACCAGTGTCCGCTTATGAGAAAGTGCACTGTATTAAGGTGCTTTAATTTTTGCAGATATTGACAATACTTTTTTTAACTCTAAAGGTAAAAACAATTTTAAAATAAAAGCGGTAATTTCTAATAGAAGAAGGATATTAATAGAAGATTGCATGCATTTATTTATGAGTATGTGCTGTGTTTTTCTGTTAAGTCTTAGATAATAAAATGCAATTATGTGAGATTTGATAAGTGCAATGCAATATAAGAATACAAATTATTATATGAATTTTGAAAACAAAAAATAAAAATCTTACATTTTAATTTTGCTTATAGGTTTGTAGAAATTTTAAATCGATTTCAGTTAACACATACTAGGTGTACATATGTGAACCCTCAAACATAGAAATAGTTTTCTGAAAAAATTGTATTTTTGTTTATCAAAAAATGTTGTTTTGTGTTTTCAAATTATAGTTCTCAAAAAGTAGCAAAAATTAGAGCATAGGTATTAAAAAAAAACTAATGCCCAATTCCGCAAATGTGAGTTATCCCTGTGTACGCAGAAAATCCTGTACAAAGATGGCAGATATTGTGTACAAAATCAGTCAAATTTATTCACACATGTTTGGAACTTGAATAGGATGTTTTCACGGAATATCATTAACGCTTGCCAAACTGGTCCCCAGAATAATAAAAACTGAAAACCTCTATTCATCCATGCAAAATTAGAAAAATGTATACCTACAAATAAGAAACACACAAAAATTTGACTCTTAATAAGATGGGGCAACTCCTCATATACAACTCATGAGATAGAGAACTTGTTGCGAAAACAATTTCCAAAACATTCAATCACAAAAAACCGCAATTTTGAATTGCCTGCGAGATCGCCTGATCTATCGATTTCTGACCTTTTTGGGGCTTTCTATAATGCTATGTTTCCACCAAAGGTTAACGGCGCGGCGTATACTAGGGGGTAGGCATCACGGGGTCATGAATGACCTCCTCAAAGAGCTACGCAAAGTAATTCTAAGAAAAGCAAGATGCATATATTTTGCAATTTTAAAATATGATTTCGAAAATTTTCTGTTTATAGGTTTGGAATTGACTCCTACCAACATTTAGCAGCCATAGACCAATTAATATTACTAACTTGATAAAAGTTTATGACGGATTTTCATGATTGAAGAAATTGTACTTTTGATGCGTTTTTTCTCGGTTTCCACCAAAAATCTTTTGCGAGCTCTCAGTCTTAATTTGATGATTATTATTAATTATTTTTTGAATATTTTTATAAGTCAAAAATATTTAGACTGGAAAACTCGAATAACTAACTTACATCGATCATTGTGAAACACAAAGTTCGTTAGCCAGAGGATTTAATTTGCGGATAATTTTACTGACGGCTAACAAATCAGAATTTTACTCAGACATTGGCTCAAGATTGCGTCTCTAGAGAAACATAAATGCAGTTTGCATATATGGTTGAAAAAATATATATAACTTTGTTAAGCCATTATAGAAAATTAAACTTTTACTTAGGGTAAAGTCGGGTGATATGGCACCCATTTTCAGTTTTCTTTATAACTCACAAAGTAAAAATGGTTTTTATTTTAAACTTTTATATATGTGTTCTGTAAAATACCTTAAAAAAACACATGTGAAAAAATAGCGGTTGATATGGCACCTGGCTAGAGGGTGATATGAAACTTAACTTTTCGTATGGATTTTTGCCACACTCAATGCAGTTTAATGTCAAATTCAATGAGAAAAGTCAAATAATGCACTTTTTGGCTCAAATGTAATAAAAAAAAACGGTCCTAGAAAGTCAATCAAAAATTACCAAAATGTAGTAGTGGGTGAAATGGCACCATTGCAATTTGTACTAAAGTTAAGGGGTGCCATATCTCCCTTTTGATATTACCACTATTTTTTTCAAATTACAGACAAAACTAGTATGCTTACAGATTGCGATAATTAAAAACAAATAAACACGCATCACTCTTCTTTTTTTCGTTAAGGCGAGGACCTGGTGCCAAATAATTCCGTTGCTGCACTTTGTTATGTTATGCACAAAAAAAAAATTGACTTAAATATAGTCACTATTATTTTACTTTCGGTTGTGGTTTTAAAGTTAAAAAAGATACTTCAGTTTTAACAGCATCAATTGAGAGCTAAAGTTAAACTTGATGATATTCTGATATTTTTGTTTTAAAAATAATTAATTAAGTAGGAAATATTTAAAGGGTGCCATATCTCCCGTGGTGCCATATCACCCGACTTTACCCTACAAAAAAAAATTCCGACAAAGCCGAATTTTTTCAAAATCTTTTGCTCCTACGGGAAAAAGTGTTATAATTTTTTGTGTAGAAATTTATGAGCTGTAATATAAATTCACCAATTTCTGAAAAAAATATGGTTGTTGAGATATTAACAAAAAACTGATGTTTGCCTATTTTACAGTACAAAATCAAAAGTCTAACTTTGACACGTTATAACTTCAAGCAGCCCTAGATCAATGGGGGGCAAACCGGGGCCTGTGCCCTAGACGGCAGCTTCCAGGGCCGCCAAATCCATATGCCTAAAAACAATAGGTATAAAGAATTGCCAACGCTTAATGAAATGATATAAGGAAATGGAATCTCAAATTGTATTTCTTCGTCTGCCCTTAGCTGTTTTTTTCTACCATTTCACCATTTGAACTAAAAATTATTTCAAACTTCCTACTTCCTGGGTCTAATTTTCGAATTTCAGAATGTTTCTAATTGGGGTTTCCTTGCTATTAAAAAATCTGGAAAAAATTGACGAGGTGAGCAATACCCATCTTAGAAAATGAATTGCCCACCTTAGAAAGGGACTCACCAAAAAATCGTAAAATTTAAAAATGTCCACTCCATTAATAACCAAATTCAAAAATCATAGAAATCTAAAGCAAAGGATGGGAAAGAAATCGATTTTCAATTTTTGGGTGCGCTTAGATTCAGTATTTTGATGGGGCCATTCAGCAAAAATCAATTAAAAAATGTAAAATTTCAATGAAATCTAGAAACTAGAAGGATTTCTTGACTAAAATAAATTAAATCGCTAAAAGCTAAAAAAAAACTCGCCTTTTTTGGGGAACGGATTTTCGTGTCGCCAAATGAAATTTAAAATCGTCTATTTAGCGATTAGTCACCACATGTGAAAAGCCTGGAACATGGACCGGAAGGTAATTCAGTTCGGTTTGTATAAAATGAATGCTTGCGCTTCTGTTTCAGTATGTATCAAATCGATTTGGCATCGGCTCGGACTAAAAGTGCCTACTGTTTGTTCTCTAACAGTCGAACCAAACCAAATAATTGGAACCTAATAAAAATCTTAAACGACTTGTCTTCACCTAACGCCTGTGTTTGATGGGGTTTAATATAATGCGGATGGATTAAAAAACTTCAAAAAAATCTGAAATAAGTAAGTAAGTAAATTGGTTGATTTTCGGATCGAAATACCTACAATTTCTCCGTCAAAATAAAGTTCGTCCCCATTTGCCGAGCCATCAACAACTGTCAAACTCTATTGAAGGGTGGCTCCGATGCCGACGAATTAAAAGACCTTTAAAAGTTCAAACATTTTTGAAGTTTTCTTACTGCTCTGGAAAAAAGTGATTGTAGTGACATTGTCTATTGAGTAATCTAATGTCGTTTTTCTTTTGCCAGTAGGTATTTTGATCCGAAATTGCTAATTTTTCTTGCAAAATAGAACACACATTGGGATTGATATTTTGTTGTACTTGTATGTGTAGCATATCAAATTTTCCGTCATTTCGTCCACGTGACCAGTGATAGAATGCGTAGGGAAAAATTCCCATGAGTAGGTATTTTATGTAAGAATTCATGTGATTGACGGTGTTCATACCAGCTTCACGTGAGGCGACTCATTTTGACGTCTCTCATTTTTATTTCACTCGAACGATGGCTCAGTGAGGTAGAACTTTTAAATTTTTTGAAAAAATTTGGCTCACCTCACCATCTCTTTTTTCCCAATAAATAGGAATGAGATAAAAAAGAGAGACGTCAAAATGAGTCACCTCACGTGAAGCTGGTATAAACACCGTCAATAGTTCAAAAGATTTTAACAGAAAAGTTAAAAAACTTGCCAACCATCGAAACTCATATTAAAGGAGTCTAAACTAATCTTTTATCAAAAACCAACGAAAAGTATCTTTCCAATTCGGCATAAGGAGAAGTCATCTATTTATAATGCACTTTAATGAAATGAATCATCCATCTTTGTTCTATTCATTTTACCCAAATGTGTCATTTACAGGGAATGCGCTCAGTGCACACTCTTCACTTACGAAAGCAAAAGTGAACGAAATAAAAAGAAACAATTAACAATTATGAGCGCGTCATATAATTTGCTTGGGTTTTCGTATGACAATTTCAGTACCCCTCCTGCCATGAAAGTTTTACATACATAACAATCAAAAATGAAATCCAATTTAGCGATTTTTTTTATCTTTAGTGGGAATTTTATTTTTACCATATATTAACACTGAAGCTATTTCAATTATTTTATAAAAAAAACAAACTTAAAAGCCATCACTTTATCTGGCCGGATTTTTGTTAATAATGCAATTCAATGCATGTGGGTTTTGTAAATCCAACCATTTGTCCATGTAAAGACACTTGTAATACCTCCGAGTAGGTATTAGGCATCCCTGAAGGCGTTTGGTAGCCACCACGCAAAGAAAAACTCTTGGACCACTTCACTGGTGAAAATAATTTTTCTACCAAGAGTCCAGTGCACCAAACACATAAATCACATCACACCCGATCGAAAGCACATTGAATTGTTTCGAATATAATTAGTTGAATAATTGAATAATTTTAATTTATTGCACAAAAAACAATTTACAAAATTCCGAGTTTTAAAATAAACAAACTCAATGATAAATCTAATGAAATGAAGTTTCCACAATTGTCACTTTACTTTGGTGTGTGTGCAAATACGTCTAAATCCCTCTTAAAACAAGGATCGCAGAGATTGATCCCTGACACACAGAAATCGACTTTTTTTTCTACCGGTGACAAAAAATCCAACTAAGTATGCCATTTTGAAGTTTTTGCCCCGGTTAAGAAAAACTGTTATTTAATTTAATGCTTTCATGATGTTGATTTAAAGGAAATACGAGTTGTTGAATAAAAACCAAATCACCTTCTTTTGGGACATCCCAAAAACTTGGTATAATAATGAGGAGATATAGCCAAACACAAGTCGTATAAAAAATATTGCCCATCAATTGATGAAATTTTAATAAAATTGACTTAATTTACTACATTATGAAGTTCTTGCACGATTTTCTCTAAATCTATTGATTGTATGAACAAAGTATGCAAATCTTTTTTGATTAAAATTACATAAGCTACAATTTCTACATTCACATTTTTACAAAAAAAATTGATAGTTTTCGATAAATGAAGAAAAAAACTGAACTTAAACCACTTGATTTTAATATCTTGAATTTTGTCTGCCTAATAGGCTGATATGAGTCAAAAGGACTTTCGACGTTGGAACCAACGCCTCGAATTCTTTATTTTAAACTGTCTTCTGAACAATCCGAACATGATTATTAGAAACAGTTTTTGCTTCTTATTCAGATATCTCTAGATTTTCAAAATATGGTTTGAAAATAAAATAATTTTCACAAGCACGACATTGGACCGTTTTTGAAATTTAATTTGTTTTGACAGGACTTCAACAGGAAGTATAAAGAATATCGGATGAGCTATATAGAGCAATGTCTAGTTTTGGCATCCCTGCCAAACTCATCCGTTTGTGCAGGATGACGATATAGAATGCACGTTTTCCATCAAGGTCAGCAAAGACCTCACCGACAACTTTGATGTCAAAAAAGGCTTAAGGCAAGGCGACGCGCTGTCATGCGACTTCTTTAACATCGTTCTTAAAAGAATAGTGCAAAACTCTCACGTCAACACTAGAGGCACAATCTTTTAAAAGTCCGTCCAATTGACATAATCGGACGAACAAAGCGAGATGTAAGTGTTGCTTTCGTGAGTATTGAGAAGGAAGCCAAGAAGATGGGTCTTAAAGTGAATGAAAGCAAAATGAAATGTATGTATGCTGTCAACAAGAAAGGACACAAAATATCGACGTCTCGGACAGAACGTCACTATAGATAGTTATAATTTTGAGGTGGTAATAGACTTTGTCTACCTAGGATCCGCTATATCTAACCTTAGCGAACGATACCAGTGCTGAGATCAAACGAAGGATTACTCTTGCCAATCGCTGTTTATTTGGGCTGAGATGGCTATTGAGAAGCAAAGTCCCCTTTCACACGAGGAAACTGAGTTGTCAGCAACTTTCAGTTCTATGGTGAGAAGGGCAGGAGGAAAGAGGGGTGAATAAAATCTCCCCGGTCGAGGTTTTGAAGAAATTTTTTTGACAATTGCTTTCACATCTAGGTTAAGGTCTGTTCAACCAATAGACTTTCAAAGGAGATTTCAGAAATTGCCTGGAGATTTGTTTCCTCGTGTGAAAGGTACAAGAGATTTTAAGGATAACGGAAACCTCAAAAAATCTCCAGCAACTTGTTACTTCGCGTGAAAGGAGACAAAGCCCTCTCTCGAGCAACTAAACTGTCCCTGTATTAGACGCATATCATCCCGGTCCTGATGTATGGTGCAGAGGCATGGACACTGTTATTGGTGGATGAGAACGCGTTAGGCTGTTTTGAGAGGAAAATTCCGCCGTGTGATTTTTGGTCCCGTCTGCATAGATGGGGAATGGAGAAGAAGATACAACAACGAATTGCACGGGCTGTACAGCGACAGCGACCTAGCCACAAAAGTAAAAAGCCAACGACTGAGATGGCTACGTCACTTAGAGCGAATGGACACCAATGCTCCGGCCCGGAAAGTCTTTGATGAGTAGAAGTGGAACCTTGTTGGTTGAGGACCTGGTTCACCCCGGACTGTAGCGCCACCTTAAGTAAGTAAGTATGTTAGTATTTAGAATATCATATTTTTTTTTAATTATTTAGTTGATATGTCGCTTAGTCTAGGCACAAAATTTTCCTCTTTTAAATCTCGCTTTTTTCACTTTATGGAGCAAAAAACAAAAATTTTGAAAAAAAAAAGTTTTTAAAAAAGTGTGCCATTTTGCGAGTTTTCAAAGTCCTTTGTGAAGAGAGCTTTACTATTTACATCGGATAGTACTCATAAAAACCTACAAGATATCATCAGCCGTTTTTCCCCTGGGGGTCTCAATCTGTGAAACTGTGAAATGAAAACAAAGTTATCATTTCAGTTATTTTCACAGAGTTTTATCATTTTATCACTTCACAAACACGCGAAAGGCGATTCCCAAACTCGTTATGAAGAACAGCTGTCCAAGTGAGTACTAAAAAGTTCTTACATGAAAAATGCTACCACTTGCTCATAGAAAAAGATGATTGTGACGCCATGGAAAGACCAAGATGGCGACTTGGGTGTATCAAATGAGCACAATCTGTTTCTGTTTATCATTTTTCTTTTCACAGGTTTTCACAGAGTGAAATGATTGTGATTAACGAATTATCATATGAAAACATTTTGGCATTTGTTTTAATTTGTTCACACTTCGAGAATCGCATTTGGCGTGAAGGCGTTATCACATTTATCACTTGACATCACACTTTCACAGATCGAGAATAGACCCCCGGGACCCTTCATATGTAAACATATAACGCAAAACTTAAAAAAGTATATATCCTTAATCCTTTCATAAAATGTCCTATTCAAAAAAAGAAAGCTTATTGAATACGATGAACCGTTATCGAGATACTGATTATAACATGTTTTTTTTTTTTAAATGGTGGCTGATGCACAACACTTACAGAAGCACCATTTCGTGTATTCTCAGGAACGACTAACCTTCAAAATCCTATTAAAAACTTTGATCAAATTACAAGAAAGCTTGGAAGGTGCTTTGAGAGGAATGTTAATCGATTTCGATTCAGTTCGTTTGAAGGTAATTGTATATCGTTGGAATGAGAAAAAGATTCAAGATCCGACCAAGATTGCTGGGGCAGCATGGAGCATATTAAAAGTACTGAACCAGCTCGAAGAGAAGGCAAAACTTCTTGGTTTGGACCGTAACTTAGTAAGTAATAAAAGCCATGTAAGTTGTTGTCTTTTTTAACCAGCAAAAATAATTAATATTTCCCAGGAAGACCATAGGTATAAGGTAACTATAGGAAAATCCTTTATTTTTTAGAGATTGTTAACATTTTGATTTTGACAGCTAACCTAACTTATAAATGCCTAGGTACATACTTTTATCAGCTAGGAGCATGGTTTTTTTGTCTGTGACTGGAAAAAACTAAAGGACTTACTCCTAAACAAATTATTATTTTCAATAAGGCCACGTCATGTAAAGAAAAAACAGTTCAATTGAATAAATTAGACCGACAAAACTATTAAAATATTAGCTCATATGCCTACTAAATAAAACTTAAGAAATTATGGCTTGTTCCACAGTATGTTTCAAATTCATAAAATCCATTGCAAAAAAAAAGAACGTACAACGCAGACTGGGTCATGATTCATTAAAATAAAATACCTACACAAGCATATATATATAGCTAGTCATATGATACATTTTCATATAAGTGCATACAAATGCTGCTAAAAAAAAACAACAACAAAAATTCAAAAAAAAACTTCAGTCCCTGACCCCAAGTTATTAAAACAAAGCATTTTATATCACCAAAGACTCGAACCAACCATCATAATATCAGATTTTATTCTTTTTGGCTTGCATTTTTTCCACCCCAACGAACCCAACTACGATAAAACTTCACCACATAAAAATATACTAGATACGTAAATTTCACTGTTCCCTCTTTTGTGTGTGATATGATTTGGTTAGGGGTTTCATTTGGGGTTGGGGTTGGGGTTAGGTTAGTGAAACGAATAACAGGAAACAGAAAAAAAAAACCATAACACACAATCTACGACCAGCCAGAGCCAAGGAACATCTAAAGGGTGGGTGTACTGTGCACCCCCATCGGCAGTAAAATAGGCGACAAATATTTGCACAAAATGAAGTCTAACAAATTTACTTAAATTAAAAATTAAATCTACTTAATTTATTTTAACAACATAATTATGCAAACAAAAAACAATAGAATACAAAAAACTGCATACATCAATAAATCTTTCCTTTTGTTTCAATGTGTGTATAGGAACGTGTGTGTAGGTATACTTTATGATGGGCTGTGACGTTTACAAAATAAAAAAAGTTTAAAGTTCTTTTCTTTAAATTTAAATCAAATTTTTTTTTTGTTGAAGTCTTTGTGTTGGTGTTGAAAAATTTGGATTCGTTATGTCCTTGAACAGTTCATGCAGGATTTTAGAGAATGCGTTAGCAGCATTATATATATTTTTTTTTTTTTGTAGAAAAATTAGATTTTTTTTCTTGGTTTCCAATTAGCTTGTAACTGTAGAAAGTAGGTATAGAGGTATATTCATAAATTATTACAGTAACGAATGCATAAAACAATATAATGTATATAACTTCAAAAAAGGTTTCAAAGTTGACTGAGGAACAAGGAATTCTCACGTTGTATAGAGCACATTGTCAAGCTTTATTGAAACTCGAGGGGGATGGCACAATACACAATATTGATTTTTTTTTTTCTGCTTAATTAGCGATTAATTTATTTTAGCAAGAATTAAAATGAAAATTATTTTTATTTTCTTCACATATGTATACACAAAATCCGAACGTACATTGAGTGTCACACTTTTTATTGAACTTTTTTTTTTAATTTACTTTTTCTTGTAGTCGGACAGGATAAAAGCTAAATGATTTTTAGTTACAAATAATTCAGAGTGGTGATTTTGTTCGAAAACATTTCTTTTTACGATTATTGAAGAAAAAAAATGTTACAAATTGGACTAGAACTATTTTTTTTTTTTTTTTCAATATTATCTGTCTCTCTTTTAAATATATATATTTTTTTTTATTAATTTAAGTTTATCCTTGATAAAACGGAAAATAACATACGAAGCGCACAACACCGATTCGCAAGACGAATTAATCCAGAAACACAACGAAAACGAAAGGATATTCGTTGAAATTTTGGAAATACATTATTTTTCCCTCTGTCTTATTTTCGTTGTGGTTTGTTCGTTTTCGTATTTGTCCTTCTCTTTGGATGCATCATGTTTTCCTTGTTTGCGAAGATAGGTAGTTTGAGCAATAACCAAAAAAAGAGAGACAGATTCCTTATTTGTTGCACACACTTTCCCCCCGACAAAATTACAAGAAATAAACTTGGTTTAAAGCCTCCCTTATTGTGCGAGGGCGATGAATTTTGTTACTTATGAGTTCTTCGTACGTACATAGATTGTCTGTTTCTGAACCGGATAGATTTGCCTTTTTGTCGTTTCTTTTTTTTTTTTGTTGGATTAAAACCACAGAGGGTAACACACTCACTTCGTCGTCGTTGTCGTTGTTACCGTTGCCTTTGAAGGGATGATTTGTGGGGGTGGAATGGAAAAATTCAAAAGAGAAAGTTCAACATTTATTGATTACTTTCTCCCATATAAAGATTTTAAATGTTATCAGAGAAAAACATGCAGAGTTTGATTCAAAAATTTGTACTCTTTTTTGTACTTATTTGCAGCTTTTTGAGTGAATCACTGAAAGCTTGATAAATATTGAAGTTAATAAAGATTGAAATCACATTCTTACCTCATGGTGAGTTTTCAATTTGATAAGTATTCATTTACAGAGTGATTCGACAAAAGGATGAACATTTAGTAGGCAGAGCAACTTTGAAGAAACGAAAAATTAATAGTTGGATTGTTTACCGTTAATTAGTTATAACAATTTTGAATTTATCGTTTTGGGTGCTCTGCTTACTTGTTATTTGTTTTATTAGCAAAAAGCTCTGGAAAAGTTCTAAGAACCCATTACCTACATATATTGAAATTTTAATTGATTAATAATTTATTTGTCTCCAACTAGCCATTCAATATTGTATTTGACAATTTTAACATTCTCGTGCAATGTTTAATGTTACATTCTAAAAGGGTTTAAAATTGATTATAATGAACTGTTAATTGCCTTATTACTTTTTCACTAGGTAAGATGAGGAAATTTCGTAGAAGAATACATAGAAAACATCACATGAAAAAATTAAATTTACTAACAACTAATTAACAGCAAATTGGTAAGCAATAAAATGTTAAGTTTTCGAAGTTTTTACCACTTTTAGAAAAAAAAAAACATAGAAAACATAGAACGACAAATTAGTAATTGTCAAAACTATTTAACGACTAATTAACCATGAATTATTTAGCCATAAATTATGCTAACACGATGCCAAGCTAGAAGAAAGGAATCCAAGAAAACGTAGAAAACAGAAAACAAAACGACAAATTTAAAATTGTCACAACTAATTAAGAGCTAGTTGATGACAAATTACTAAGCCATAAACCATTGAGCTTAAGCAGTTTGTACTCCTTTTTTAGGTGATGCTTTGCTAGCTCAAGCTAGCATAGGAACCCCAAAAAACATTGCAAACATTGCACGATTCAATTAAATTTTCCACAACTGATTAAAGACCAACGAAAGGCTAATTATTAAGCCTTAAAACGTTTAGTATAAGAAGTTATTACCGCTTTTCGAGTAATCTCAAGTTAGCAAAGCACCCAAAAAACATAGAAAAAATTGAACGACAAATTAGAAACCATCACTACTAATTAACATCGAATTAACGGTAAATTATCCACTTACCCATTTTAAGATTCGTTAAAGTTGTTTTGCTAACTTGACAGTCATAGAAAACAAATAACTCAAAAAACGCATAGAAAACATCGCACGACAAAATAAATTTTTCACGACTAATTAAAGTTAAATAATTATTACTACTGCTCTTATGTTCAAGACACTGCGGATTTAAGAAAATTGTATATAAGAATATAGAAATTATTAGAGAAAAATGTAGAGAAGCATGATATACATTTAAATTGGCTAAAACAACTCTTTTGACAGTTTGAGATGAAAAAAAGAATGCCATCTTAATTCTTGATTGAATATGACTGTATGGAAAAAAATTCAAATCGTTGGAGCGGTTTTTAAAAAAAGTAATTTGTTATATATAAAATTCTTAAAACATTTTTAAGAACAAATTTTGGTATGCAAATCTAAAGTATATATTTATGTGTATATAAGAACAAAATTGAAAAAAAAATTGTCAACCCGTTTTTGAGATATCGAATTTTCAAAAAAAAAATTTGAAACTTTTTTTTAAAAATCCAAAAACTTTTTATTTGAATATTTTGATATGCAATATTGTTAACTCTTATCTGACATTTGTATATAAAAAAATTCATCTTAATCCGTTTAGCCGATAATGATAAAATTCAAAATAAATAAAATGCACGACTGGATCGCACGTACTTGCTCTTATGTTCAAGTTGTGTGGGGCTTAAGAACTTTAAAAAATATTCAACTAATTATAGAAAAAGTATAAAAAGCATTTAAATCGTTCTTTTAATTGTATAAACAGCCTGATAAATAACTTAGAGCTAAAGAAAAAGTATGCCATTTGATTACTTGAAAAAATATGAATATCTGCAAAAAAAAATTTAAAATCGTTGGAGCCGTTTTCTTAAAAATTAATTTTGTATATATAAAATGTTTGTAACATTTTTCAAAAAAAAATTTGGTATGCCAATTTTGAGTATATATTAATATACATTTAAAACTCAAATTTCAAAACAATTCATCAACCCGTTTTTAAAATATTGAATTTTCAAACAAAAAGTTTGAATCTTTTTTTAAAAATCCAAAATTAATTTTTTCAAAAATTTTGGTATGCAGTATTATTTATATTTTAACAAAGCTTTTGTGCAAAAAAATTTCATTGAAATCGGATGAGCGGTTAATGAGAAAATTAAAAATCAAAAAAACCGTTATATGGCAGGTACCGTTAATAAATGTTTCTGGTGATTTTTTTTCTTATTAGTAGGTACATCATATCTACAATAATACACTGATTTTTTTTTATCAAAATCGTTGGAGCCGTTCTTGAGATAAATAAGCTTTTCATTAACGGTTGTATGGCAAGTACCGTTATTTTTTGAGCTAAAAAAAAATTTCAATTTCCCCTCTGGAGAGTTACAAAAAAACCTTAAGTTCAAAATTTGAAGAAAATCGCTTCAGTGGTTTAGGCTGTTGGTTGAGGTACGGACAGACAGACAGACAGACAGACAGACAGAATTTTGCCACCCACTTTTTTCGTGTTCTCTATCATCGTAATGTCATGTTTGATTGTTATCTCGAAATTTTTTTTTGCACGAATCCTAAACTTGCCCTATAGTTACGGTGACCATCCGTTCATTATAATAATGAACTGTTCTGTATTTGAAGATGTTGTTCATTATTAATTATTTTGTACACGAAAACATATAAATGTTCTGTATTTTATTAGTTGTTCATTATTTATTCTGTATTTCTTTAATTTTGTTCAAAAATAATAACGAACTCATTGGGAACGTAAAAACTTAATGAAAGAAACTGATGATGCTAACGTGCCCTTAGTTAGTGAAAGAAGAATTAATAAATCTAGTACGAATTTATTTTTCCTTGCCCCCCTCTATCGCTTTTGGCCTCATCTGTCATGTGCAAGTCAAAAACTATTAATTTCATGAACACATCAGCTGTCGGTGAACTATGTGTTGTCTGCGTCTGCTCTGAAGAATTGAGATTTGTAAGTTTTATTTGAAATTATTTATAAAAAAGCAATTCAATATTGAAAATTATTTTAGCTTACCCTGATATCACTCAGGAGGAAGTGTGTATTTAATAATGATTTGAAAAACCAGTACAAGCTCTTGACCTACTAAGTTTTTAAATTTTTTTTATTTCTAAGTTTGTATGTAAAGCCTAATACGATGCTGATACGAAACGAAATGTTTAGTTGTTCTCCAACAAGACAACGAAATGCTTACGAAAACGAAGCGGAAAAATATTCATTGACAGTTGCCCAAATTCAAAAAATTAAAACAAATGCAAATGCAAAAATTACAAGCAGCCATGCTGTAATGAAAGAAACAACAAAAATAAACACAAATTTCATTTTTTCGCCAACAATTATGGCCTGGGTAATTAATTGTGTGCGAAAAAAGAGTGTAGACTTCTCCTAATAATCTGCTACAACTATCAATTTCGCGCTTTGTATGGGATTTTTCGTTTCGCATCAGCAGCGTACTTAGCTTAAAGCCAAGACTGAATTGATTAGAGTTTATTCTATTTTAAGTTGAGCCATTCTTCCTCAGAGAATATTTATTATTAAATGGAATAAATGATTGAAAATTGAGTTGAATTTTTTTTTTCTTTTGTTCATTATTCAGCTTTCTAAAATATGGTCACCGTACCTATAGTACCTATATCGCAAGTAAAAAATACGTTCTATGACAGGTACTATTAATAGTGTTGCTAAGTGTTAAATTTTATAATTTTTGGTAGTAGATCGCACTAATTTTAGTATATGAAAAAAGTTTAATCAAAATCGTAGGAGTCGTTTTTAAGCAAGAAAATATTTTCCTTTGCGGTTTTCTAACTTTTGTATGGAAGGTACCGTTATTTTTTTCATAAATGTAAAATTTTTTCTTAAAATATTTTAGAAAGTACTTAAAAACTCTTAAATATCGAGTTTGAAAAAAATCGATCATGTCATTTTCGAAATATTTCATTTTCCAAAAAAAAGTTTGAAACATTTCTTACAAATCCAAAAAATATGTTTTCAAAAATTTTGGTACACAAAACTGTTTATATTTTCTGGAAGCTTGTATAAAAAATTAATTGGAATCGGTTGTACCGTTTTGAAGTAAATCAAAAATTAAAAAATGGTTCTTTGGGAGGTACCATTGATAACCATTTTTGAAAAATGGTTTTTCACCCAAAGAAAGCCTTTACTAAAATAAATTTATTGAATTGTTTTTTAAGAAAAGTTGTCGAGCCGTTTTTGAGAAAAATCGATAATGTAAAATTGCTAAAAAAATTGTAAGGAAGGTACCGTTATTTTTGGTTCTAAGAAAAAATTAAAAAAAATGTGTGAGCATAATCACCAAAAGCCACTATGTACCAAGTTTGAAGAAAATCGATCGAGTCGTTTAGATTGTAGATGAACAGACAGACAGAATTGTGCCACTCACTTTTTTGGTGTTCTCTATCATCGTAATATCATGTTTGATTGTTGTCTCAAAATTTTTTGTTTGCACGAATCCAAAACTTGCCTTATAGTACCTATATCGCAGGTAAAAATGCACGATTTGTTCACACGTATTCTGCCTTATGTTCAAAACGCTAAGAATTTAAAAAAAATGCTCTCAAATAAAACATGGATATGAGAGAAATATATTTAAGCCATGGAATTCGTTCATTAAATTTCTAAAACAACTCTTTTAATAGCTTTAGCTGTAGCAAAGAAATTCCAGCTGAATTTTTGAACAAATATGCATTTATGGGAAAAAAGTTTTGAAAATCGTTGGAGCGGTGTTCTAAAAAAAGATTTGTTTAAATATACAATTTTCAAAACTGTTTTATGGAAAAATTTTAGTACCTATGCTAATTTCAATTTTTTTCACATGTAGACAAAAATTAGATTTCAGGAGAAATTATCAACCCGATTTTGAAATATCTAATTTTCAAAGAACTATTTTGATTTTTTTTTTATTTACAAAATATTTTCTGAAAATGTATACTTTTTGAAAGTTTTTGTATAAAAAAAAGTTATTAAAACCCGATCAGAAAAATCAAAAATAGCGTGCGTTTTAGGGGAAGTAGAAAATGTTAATAGTTGCTTAGTGTATTTTTTTTTTATATTAAAGGCATAGTAAACCGTTCAGAGAGAAAAGTTTATCAAAATCGTAGGAGTCGTTTTCGAGAAAAATGAGATTTTTTTAACGATTTATTAATATGTGTATAGAAGATACCATTATTTTTGCATAAAAAAAAAGTATTTTTTAAACATTTTTGAAAAACAAAAAACATAAATATCTCATTATACCTACCTATTACTGCATAATATTGTAAAAATTTAATAAGGTACACTTGCATCATTTTAAATAATTAAGCGAGGTTATATTCATGAATCTTGATACTTTCGCCATTTATAAATTACCTCTTCGTGATCAACCTCAATACATACGTTACGTTGGGTCCAGAGAAGAAAAAATTGTATTCAATAGTATTGTATCGCTAAGACGATATAGACCAGGAAAAATAGCACAAATCGTATGGGGAACCTTGAAAAAATTAATTCATGAAATATTAAAATTGGAATCGACGCAGAATTGCAACCTCTATAACATATCCAAAGTCCCCCAAAATCCCCGCATTGGCTTTTTGTGTAGATGCATTTGAAGAGGTGCAGACGTGGAGAACCTGGAGGTCTATCAAACTAAAATATTTGTTTTGGTACAACCTAACCATATGATACATAATTTAAGGGTAGTTTTTAACGCTGAATCTAATGAAACCAAATTCAAAATGATACAACCACCCAATCAAAAGTTATAGTCCATTTTATGTAATGATGACTTTTTTTTCAGGTACAACAGGTAAAATATTACCGAAAACCCTTTGAAAATAACAGTATGTTAATGAAACTTGGAATGAATGTTCCATTTGCCATAGGAACTAAGAATCAAGAGAGTCCCTAAAAATATCCATGGTGAAAGGGTGTTTTTTTAAGGGGGAGGGGCATTAAAGAATGTTAGCCATAACACCCACGTAAAAACTCTTACACTCATGAAACTCGCCAAAAATATTAAACGCTTCATGGCAACCAAGAATCAAAATAGTCCATACAAATATCTTTGTTCCAATACTGTTTTTGGTGACTGTTAACTTTTGAGTTGTTCTACGGAAAATACGATTTCAAAAATTAATTTTTGCTTGAAAAGGCCCATAACTTTGTTAAGGGTGCTTGTTTTATTTTAGTTTTGCTTTTTTTAGATTCAGCGTTAAAAAATACCCTTAAATCATATACCATACTTTGTGTATATACCTCAAATACACCAAACCGGAATTTTGGTTCAAATCTTCCAACTTCTTCCCAGACTTTCCCTCTCTTTAATAAAAAAACCCCAGAACAAATATATTTATGAGGACTATTTTGATTGTTGGTTGCCATGACAAATTATATATTTTTGGCGAATTTCATGAGTGTAAAGCCGCGTCCACATTATGTCGAACTGTATAGATCAACATCGTTGATCAACAGTGTTGAATAAGTGTAGACGTGTTGATCGACAAAGCCAATCAACATTTGTTGAACCGAACGTAACCCGATTCAAATGGATAGCAATCGACAGAGCTGTTCAACAAATCTCATTTTATTAAAAACATTTGTAGGGTTTTAATTTCATGAACATAATTTATTGGTTTTATGCGTTATTAATCACATTTTTACTGGATGAAAAATGCAACATTTGTTGTGAATAAGTATTAAATGTTAATAATATCGTTTTAGCTTTATTGTTCATAAGAAAAAATAAAAAGAAGTTGGGTACCACCAGGACTCGAACCCTGAACCCTTCGGTTGGATCCTGACGCATCTATCAGAAAATTCCAAACCACACAAATGTTTGCTTCGAAAGGTTTTCACGTACACACTAGCATGTTGTTCGACAATGTTAACCAACAATGTTGATCGGCATAGTGTGGACCCACCTTAAGAGTTTTTTCGTGGGTGTTATGGTTAACATTCTACACTTGCCCCTCCCCCTTAAAAAAACACCCTTTCACCATGGATATTTTTAGAGACTCTCTTGATTCTTAGTTCCTATAACAAATGAAACATTCATTCCAAGTTTCATTAACATACCGTTATTTTCAAAGGGTTTTCGGTCATATTTTACCTGTTGTACCTGGAAAAAAAGTCATCATTACATAAAAAGGACTATAACTTTTGTTTGGGTGGTTGTATCATTTTGAATTTGGTTTCATTAGATTCAGCGTTAAAAACTACCCTTAAAGCATGTATCATATGATTAGGTTTTACCCAAACAAATATTTTAGTTTGATAGACCTCCAAATTCTCCCCGTCTGCACCTTTTCAAATGCATCTATACAAAAAGCCAATGCGGGGATTTTGGGGGACTTTGGATATGTTATAGAGGTTGCAATTCTACGTCGATTTCAATTTTAATATTTCATGAATTAATTTTTTCAACCTCGGAACCCATTTTTCCTGGCCTAATAGGGGCAATTTTTTTTAAGGACTCAATAAATAGTTTTGGAAAAAATAGTTTTTTTTGTATTTTACAAGGAACAATATTAGATTTTAGTATTCAATACTTCTATTAATATGTAATCAAACACTAAAAACCGTGAAGTGCACGAAAAACTGCAAATTTGGGACCTAACAGAAATTTTCTAGGTCACTCAGTTGCTGAGAAAAGGGTATGTACTGCTAACTTCACAGTGACGTTAACAGTGAAAAATTAATTTTTCGATTTTGTTGTCAAATTTGGACTTCAAAATTTGGAAATTAATTTTTCTTGAACTGCAAATTTGGAGCCTAACTGCAAATTTCTATGTTGCTGAGAAAAGGACTTTTATGCTAACTTCACAGTTAAGTTAGCAGTACAGTCGGTTACACGCACTATTTGGTGAACTGCAAAATCCGGAATAGAAATGTATAAGAAATGCAAAAACAAATGCAAATTCCGGCCATGGTCCCATTGGTCTAGTTAAAAAATATTATGCCAACTTTACACACGTATTTTACTGACCAGAATTAGGGTAATATTCCCTTTAGAAATTGGCCAACATAATATTTAGATACCTTTTATAGAGCTAGAATGTTTTTATTTTTTCAAATATATCGTACTAGCTGATGCCCGCGACTTTGTCCGCGTTTACATTTTGAAAAAGTCAAGATAATGATGAAGGCACCTACATATGTACATTCATATTTTGTAATATTCTTTAAAAAAGAAAATTAATACTTATGTTCTACCTCATCGATTCCACTTAAACAGTATACTTCTTCCGCGGTCCTACCAGATATCTATAAAACAATTCTTATCTATAGAATTGCTTTCTAGTATAAAATCTCAAAACAAAATCTAAGATTCAAAAAATCTAGAGAGTATAATCTCGAACTAAAATAACGAAAAAAGAAATCTCGAGCATTAATCTCGGCACAAAAAAAAATTGGTGGCGTAACAGCTGGAGGAAAACCAGGTCCTAGTGACTTACAACTCTCAACCATTCCTATGTGCGTGTTGTTGGCAGGAATGGAGTAGTCCAGTGATTAGGTCATTTGACCTTGCGCGCAGAGGCACTGTCTGATTTTTTTTCATGGATCGATAGAGGCTCATTTAAAAAGCTTAAATCCAAATTTGCACCACCTGACAACTTTTTTTACCAAAGTTATTGGTAAAAATGTGTTTTTTGCCATTTTTGCGTCTTTTGTGAATATCTCGGCTGCAGTATGTCGCACAGAAAAAAATAAAATATGGATTTATTTATAATAAGATTAGCTATTATGTTATAAAAAATTTAATTTGTTTAAACAAATAAAAAAAAGTTATGGTTAGTATAAGTAAGTTTTTACTGTTTGAAAATCACTCTTTCGTGATTATTGAGAAAAAAGCTCATTTAACGATGAAGTTTTTATTTTTTACTTTTAAAGTCTTTGTAATTACCTACAATTTAAAAAAAAATTCAGCCCTTAACTACTAACACAAGCCGAGAAATAAATTTATGAACATAGGTAAGTCAGCGCACCCACGCAATTTTATGGTTTTAGGTTTTATTTTATATCTCAGCCCCAGAGTGTCGCAAAGTTAAAATTAAAAAGTTTTATTGTTTATAATAGTTTTTTCTACCAACTTGCATTAAATTCAATTTGTTTAAACAAATAGAAAAAAAGTTACAGTTCATTAAAAGGTTTTTTTGCCTTGATTTTATACCTTTTTTCATAACTATTGAGAAAAAAGCTGTATATAGCGGTACTTTTTTTCAGGTCTACTTTTTTTTGTAGTCCTATAAATTTTCTATAAATTAAAAAAAAAAATTAGTCCATTACGACAAACAGGAGCCAAGTTATTCATGAATTAAAAATGACGCGTCAGTTTACTAACGCATAACAATATTCTTTGTTTTTTTTTGTGAATATCTCGACCTCTGTGTATGGGTATGGAACAGGGCTGTCGTTTCACTTTTTCAGAAAGCAGTACTTCGAGGAAAAAAATAGCAGTACACAGCAGTACGGCAGTAAAATATATATTTACAAACATAATTGTTAATGCATTTTATTTTGCTTAAATGCATATAGTGCTCATTAAAAAATATCACATACGTGCCCATTACCTATTTAACTCTAGCGCACTGCAATGGTGGTATTAAAAAGTTTTTGTTACATAAAAACTTTTGCTATGTTTGTGCACGTTTTTCTCAATATCTGTTGCTTTTAGGAAAAAAGTTAATATTTTCGCGTAGAATTTTATAAGCTACATACAATATTTATTGTAATTATTTTGTTTCCTTTCACTTGCTTTATAGACCAAATTTGACCCGCTGTAACTTCATTAGTACATAGGTACCTATAGGTTTAGATAATTTTACTGCCTAAAAGTTAATTTTGGTCATTTTTTTCGTAAAATGAAATTCCATAAGGTTATTAAATAAATTGAAACCACTCCTTTTTCCAGATGGTGGCGTTACTTAGCCTGAACACCACAATAACTTGGTTTATAATGAGAAAACGTAACCAAACGCATATACTCACATAGTACAAAAAATTTTGCTGATCGATTAATGCTATTCTAATAAATTTTTTGACTAAATTTGCTACTCCATAAAAATCCTGCATGATTTACTTTTAATCTATTGGTTGTATGAAGAAAAAGCATGGTCATTTTTTTTATAGAATTGAATAAGCTACAATTTTACCTTAAGTATCATACGAAAAAATTGATAGTTTTCGTGAAAGTAGCAAGAAACTGAATTTACACTCTTTTGCTTCTCCTAAAATTCTTTCTTCAGCCAAAATTTAGGGTGGTTTTGGAAATTGCACAGGAAGTCAAAACAAAAATTCAGCTTTGTAGGAGTTTTGTTGAAGAACATAAAAGTCTAAATTTCCTGGGCTAGAGATCCATTAATATAATTTAATATTGCTTGATGCTGATGGGTGAAAAACTACATTTCGACGTGTGTGGAATATTTCATTTCAAATGACATCAAAGTGTCCATAAACTTCTTTTTTTCGGATACTAAAAGAAAATCTGAAAAGTTCCAGAATTTTCATTTTTTTACCTGCAATATACAGGCAATGCCTAAACTACAAACTATGCACCCGTAAAAAAATGTAACGCGAGATTTTGGTCAGTAAATCTACGACTTTTTTAATTATTTATTTTAAAAAATTTTGGATAGGATTATGGTTTTCAAATGTTTTCAAAAAAGCAGTACTTTGGTCGTATTAGCAGTACGGCAGTACGGAGTTTCAAAAAGCAGTACAAATACTTCAACTGCAGTACTTCGACAGCCCTGGTATGGAATGAAACTGTATTATTTTTAATAATATTCATTATGGACTTAAAGGATTTTTTTTTCTCTAAGCAGATATCTACATACCTACAAAAGTTAAAGTTAGTAGTAACTATAAGTTAATTTTTTCTTATTCCGCCCATGCTAACTCTTTTCGCACCACCCAAGGGGTAGAGTATGAGGCGCGTTTTTTTAAATCTTGTGGTATCCCCTGTAGGCCTAATCCACTGCAAAGATCAATTAAATTGGTCTTATTCTCAACCATTTTGGGTGTGAGGGTATTTCGTTTTCACTCTCTTCATTAGTGTTATGACATTCAAGGTTTGGTCTCTGTTCTGTTTCATTTTCGTTAAAAAAAGCTGTTGTCGTGAGATCAAGGTCGTAGTTTTCTTCGTCTTCGGATTCATCAGCAATATCAACTACGTTGTAGCAGCTTTTCCCGCAGCAGATCTTGCAGATGACTGAACACTTCAGTCCGGCTTTTCGACACCAGCAGGCTGCACCGAATTGTTTCGTACACGTGCAGGAAATCATGTCGATGAGTGTAGGTGGGATCGTCGGCCCTGAAGCCAACACCGGCTCCAATCCTCTTGAATTTCGTTTCCAGCCCAACCCCTCTGGGTCTAAAGTATTTCCCAGCCAAGCTTGTACTTGATGGAATGTCTGGAATGAGTGTTGTTCTGCTGCTGATTCTGTAGGTGGGAAAGAAGCAAGATCGGACTTGATTTTAACACTCGCGCGTGAGAAAAAATTGAATCTCAAGTGGTCCAGCGATGTTTCCTTACTGCCTCCTCCATATAGACACGATATCACTTTGACTGGCTTCTTCGGATTTAAAAATCTTCACGGTTTTCAAAAAGTTTGGAGCTTTCTTCAGCGAAGAGATTAGCTTACTTTTTCCAAATTTGAAAATGGCAGAGGTTTTGTCACAGCCTGTGAAGGAATGGAGAAAAAGAATATGTTTGGAAAGAGTTTTGTTTAGGAAACTTTTTGACGAATACAGGACCGTTTTCGTAGATCCTCGACCAGGTTTTTTGAAGAAAACGTTTGTAACACTTTCCCCGTATCCCGAAAAAATCACCATCAGTAAATCAATATCTTCTCCCACAATGAATACCGAGTTAAATTCAAAACACATAGAAATGGCTGTTTGTACTATAAGGATGTCTGCATCTTCTGAGGCCTGGGAAACTGAAAAACCACGATTTTCAAGATATTTTTTAAGCAGAACGATAAATCGTTTTTTATTTTTTTCGTTGGCCAAAAATGTCTCTTTCTTCAATGCTCGAAAAATTGTATTTTCATCAAAGATGAAATCAGCTGCTTGTTGAACTGCAGATCGTCGGCTTCTTTCAGCTAATTTTGTTCCAGTTTTAGATGGATCATCTGGGTAGCCATCAAAAACCACTTTTATACAAGGTTTAAAATGGTTCCGCAAATACGCCACATAATTTTCACAAATATTTCCAAAACTGACGTCTCGTTGCCAAATAACTCTGTGTAAGATTTTTATGGATTGCTCGACTCTCATGAATCATACAAGGCTCAATTTTTTGTAGATAGAAGGTAGAGTACTGTACCCGCTTAATTGCACCGACTATTTTGTCTAATTTTTCGATCAATTAACCGGGCAGTTCAATTGAACGAAACATTAACTACGACCTTGAGCTCACGACAACAGCTTTTTCTAACGAAAATGAAACAGAGCAGAGACCAAACCTTGAATGTCATAACACTAATGAAGAGAGTGAAAACGAAATACCCTCACACCCAAAATGGTTGTGAATAAGACCAATTTAATTGATCTTTGCAGTGGATTAGGCCTACAGGGGATACCACAAGATTTAAAAAAACGCGCCTCATACTCTACCCCTTGGGTGGTGCGAAAAGAGTTAGCATGGGCGGAATAAGAAAAAATTAACTTATAGTTACTACTAACTTTAACTTTTGTAGGTATGTAGATATCTGCTTAGAGAAAAAAATTCCTTTAAGTCCATAATGAATATTATTAAAAATAATACAGTTTCATTCCATACCCATACACAGAGGTCGAGATATTCACAAAAAAAAACAAAGAATATTGTTATGCGTTAGTAAACTGACGCGTCATTTTTAATTCATGAATAACTTGGCTCCTGTTTGTCGTAATGGACTTATTTTTTTTTTTATTTATAGAAAATTTATAGGACTACAAAAAAAAGTAGACCTGAAAAAAGTACCGCTAAATACAGCTTTTTTCTCAATAGTTATGAAAAAAGGTATAAAATCAAGGCAAAAAAACCTTTTAATGAACTGTAACTTTTTTTCTATTTGTTTAAACAAATTGAATTTAATGCAAATTGGTAGAAAAAATCATTATAAACAATAAAACTTTTTAATTTTAACTTTGCGACACTCTGGGGCTGAGATATAAAATTAAACCTAAAACCATGTTCATAAATTTATTTCTCGGCTTGTGTTGGTAGTTAAGGGCTGAATTTTTTTTTAAATTGTAGGTAATTACAAAGACTTAGACAAAGTAAAAAATAAAAACTTCATCGTTAAATGAGCTTTTTTCTTAATAATCACAAGAGTGATTTTCAAACAATAAAAACTTACTTTAACTAACCATAACTTTTTTTTTATTTGTTTAAACAAATTATTTTTTTTAAAACATAATAGCTAATCTTATTGTAAATAAATCCATATTTTATTTTTTTCTGTGCGACATACTGCAGCCGAGATATTCACAAAAGACGCAAAAATGGCAAAAAACACATTTTTACCAATAACTTTGGTAAAAAAAGTTGTCAGGTGGTGCAAATTTGGATTTAAGCTTTTTAAATGAGCCTCTATCGATCCATGAAAAAAAATCAGACAGTGCCTCTGCGCGCAAGGTCCGGCCCTTTTTCACGACGTGATGACTGGACTAGAGGGGACCTACAATGTTTTGTAGAGTCCGAACGGCACTTTTCCTTGGAAGAGGCAGTACCTCGGAAAAAAAATGTATTTGTTTTTAGATGGTAGCGGCTGGGAATCGAACCCGAAACTTTGGCATGACAGTCCAACGCACTAACCATTACACTACCAGGTACAAAGAACGTGTGCATTGCGTTGACCTTGAGTAGGCTCTCTTTGTGATGATTTTTACCACGCTCAGAGAGGAGAATCATGTGGGAATCGATAGTCCCATCGTTAAGTGAAGATTATTATAGAAAATCAGGGTTGTACATCACCTGGATGTATTTACACCAAATAACTTTTCCCGTTTGCGTCAACAAACCCAGCTCGGAAATGTTGACCTTGATCATAGTACTCTTGGTCATGACACCAAGTTGAGTGAAAATCATGGAGCTATGATTCTGCCTATGAATGCTGCCTTCAGTTCAGGATGTGTGACATAAGCGTTTTTCATAAGTTAGGCCATGAAACGTTCGAAATTCGGGGACTTCCTTTTTAAACCAACAAATGCGACTTTCAATCGCTTCCATGCTTTGCGCTTGGTCTTGTCAGTTTTTTTACCTTGAATACCTAACCTACGCGTCAGACTGGGAACTTACTTTTGGTATACATATGTATGTATCAGCATCATATTTACCACTTTTGAACACCACGATCCAGAATATAATGTTGCAAAGCACCAAAGAGATCTCCTTTAATGATTGCCTCAAGCTCCAGTAGTAATCGCTGGGAATTCTGGTTCATCATCAGTCATCACCTTCAGAACCAGATTGACAATTTGGAGCTCTTCAAGCCTCTCTTGCATATATTTTCGCTTCGTAAAATGTATGTACATTATGTACCTTATGTTATGTACATACATACATAAATATGTACATACATAACGAATTTTTGAAATTTAAAATTTTTAGAACTAAAATTTATATACAGAAATACATACATATTTGACAATGTAGCAAAAATTATTTATTTTTATTTTCTTTGTTGAGTGAATATTTTGTCATAATATTGCATTTGGCAACCTTCTTGTGCTTGAATTTTTATAAAATACATCCTATAATGACCGCTGACCCAATAAAACTAAGTTACAAAAAACCGCATCTCAGTATACCCAATAGTTTCGGCGTGATGCGAGGACAACGCGTATATCGAGTTACGATTTTATTTATATGATGATTTACGAGTGGTTTCTCGGTTTCGAAAAAAATTGACTTAGGGAGTTTTCATAGAACGACGTGGATATCTGGTTTTTTCAACTAATTTTTTTTTTTTAACATTAAATTAAAATTTTTCCAAGTCTGATGAATATAATTTTTTTAGTATCGTATAGGTAAGTATAATATGTATTTTATTGAATCGCACTAATGGGGTTTTCTTTTGGTAAATTCAGATTTTGATCTGAAAATTGATTTTTTTCGTCGCGAATGGTATACGAATTCAGATTGATTTTTCTTTTTCATTGTATTGGTGTATCATTTGTGTCTGTGAAGCTATAGCGATCCAGACATGTCAAACCGATGGCTTTCAATTGTTCTGGTGTGTAATGGTGTTAGTAAAAGAGGGATAAATCTGCCGAAAAATCCAGATCTGCAAAATTGATTTTCGATCAAAAAAAAAATTGATTTTTTTGCCCATTGGAAGGCTTTTATTGCCAAATCTGTGATTTGACAGATCTGAAGGGGAAAAAATCAATTTTTGTTACCAAAAGAAAACCCCATAACTTTCATTGATTTTGATGTGTTCAACCTTAATCTCTAAGTAAAGGTAAGACCCTTAAGGTAGAACTAGAATAGTCGGAAGCCAACTTATTTGCCGTCGGACGTAAGAGCGCTCACCGACCGTTCCTTCGTATAAGTGGGCGAATGCAAAATCGAAATGGTGGAGGCAAACTAAAAAGAATTTGGCGCTTGGTGCATAGTTTTTCAACTCTTTTTTTTTTTATGTTTTGGGTATGAGTGAAGTAATATCTTAAATTTTCTTTAAATTAATTTATATATATAACATCGAATTTTAGTGGTTTCACAAAATAAATAATTAAAAGCCTGTCACTCTGTGATGTGAATAAGTAAGTATGAGAAAATTAACATAGAACAAAAAATTATTTACATTTTTTGTTTTCCACTTTCAACCACTTAAGTGCATTTTGGGTAACTTATGAAATTGATGTTTCGGAAAGCTACTTTTCGGTCGGTTTTGACATAAGCTTCCGACAGCTTCCGCCTATTCTAGTTCTACATTTAAAATAAACAATTTATAGTTTTCGTCAATTGTGTTTATATCTTAAGGTATAAGTGAACGCATTCCAACTGGTTTGCTGTTTTCACTTATTTTTCCAGTCAGCAGATAGGGTAGTTAGGGTGCTTAAAAGAACTTATAACATATACAAATTATGTACATTTACACATGTTTTTGGCTAAAAAGCACAGCAGTGCGCTTAAATATATTTTGCATGCAACAATTTCTCTTATTTGTTTTTTTTTTTATTCGTTATTATTATTATTATTTGAAATATTCAATAGCCAAACACAAATTTATTACTATTTGGCTCTCCTTCTTTTAAAGCGCATGCTTCGAAATAATCTGATGATAAGAGAACACACTCTTAACTACTTTTTCTACCCTTCTATTTTCATTTTTTTTTTCTTTCATTGTAATGTCAAAAAATTTTGACACTTGTATGTTGTTTGAAAATTCCTCAGATTCTCTGAATCATACTTGGAGAAACAATTTACAGCCTATTGTTCGTTGAATAATAGCTGAAAAGTTTTTGATGAGTTTTCACCTAGTTTTTATAGTGCATAAGTACTTAAGCACTTAAGATATATAAGATGCTAGTTTCTTCGCAATCGGAAACTCGTTAGATAAATTTGGGTCGACACCTGTTGGAAGCATACATATAACCTTAGCATAGAACTTAAGAAATTTCAAAGATAACTTTAACAGATCCAGAAAATCATTTCTAATATTATTTCATCGATTAAAATTGAACAAAAATTACTTTTGAATAATAATAAAATATACATATACATACATATGTATGTACATTAGGGTTAGGGCCTAAATCGGCTCTAAATGAAGAAAAAAAAATCCCTAATTTTTTCAGATTTTTATTTTCATCTCCTTTAGTTGCTGTAGCGGTAAAATAAATGTCCCTTTTCTTGCATACTAGGAAATTCACGTAAGATCTGCCAAAATATTCAGAGCATGTAGGAGGGAAGAAGACAAGAAATATATTCTATGGGAGGGGGGTAATATCTCCCCTCTCTTATTGGACGGGAGGGGAAATATATGAAATAATTGCATAAAATAGAAACAAGAATATTAAAAAAACAACGGCAACACTTACAGCAATGTTTTGTAGCTTTTTAGAAAGCCAGAAGTCCATTTTTATAGTTTATTTTTAAATAAATTTCTTTGAAGAAATAATTTCAGCAAAAACTGTTTTCAAACCTAAAATTTTGAAAAAAAATGTTATTTTTTCTTCAAAATGTTGAGTTTAAAACAATTTTTTCCAAAACTGTTCATCAAAAAAAACTTAATTTTAACACAAACCGTAAGAATGGACTTTTGGCTTTCCATAAAGCTACAAAACATTACTGCAAGTGTTGTCGTTGTTTTGTAATTATTTTTTTTTTTTTCTATTTAATGCAATTATTTTACTAAATTGTCCCTCCTTAATACTATATGACTTTTTGAACATGCTATTAAAGCCTTGAGTCTCTTCTTTATTTTGTTTGAACATGTCTTGAGCCTATCTTTGCCCCAAAAAAATGCATGCGCAATTTATAAACAAAATTAGAAATCTATGATTTTTCTTTTTTTATGTAACCTTTTCCCTTAGAAATGTTCTTATAAAATTTTTTAACCATCCATTTCGATAGGAAATTTAATTTTGAACAAAAAGATTTAAGTGTTAAATTGTCAAATTCGGCCTAGCTTCCAAGTTATACCAACCATATTGAAAACGGGCCAGTGTGACCATTCTTTCAGAAACGCAAGGGTGGTTTTAAGCATTGTGATTTCCCAAACAAACATATTCAATGATAAAACCGTTGAACGTAATTGTTCCTTTATTTTCCGATGTATATGTACATTAGGGTCTTGGATGGGCCTAAATCGGCTCAAAATGAAGACAAAAATATTCCCTAGTTTTTTTTTTAGATTTTTATTTCCATCCCCTATAGTCGCTGAAGGCGTAAATTAAATTGAGTTTTTTTTTACAAAGGTGATTCCCGTTAAATCTGTCAAAAAATTCAGAGCATGTAGGTTGAGAGTAGACAAGAGAAAATCCTAGGAGAGGTGTGATACTTCCCCCAGCTTGGACGTGAGGGGCAATTTTATAAAAAAAAATACATAAAATAGTCAAAACTAATTAAAAAACAACGGCAACACTTACAGTTTTTTTTTTTGTAGCTTTTTGGAAAACAAGAAGTCCATTCTTATGATATATTTTCAAATTAAGTTTCTTTCATGAAAAATTACGACAGAAATTTGTTTTCAAACTCAACATTTTGACGATAAATTCAATTTTGTATTTCAAAATTATAGGTTTGAACACAGTTTTTGCTGAAACTGTTTAAAAAAATGGGTTTCACAATTCTTTCTGTTGTTTGGTTCGATTTTGTTCAAATTTGGTCATTCCCCCACACATTTTTCTTTTTTTTTGAGAATTTTACAAAATCTTATCTTTTTTCCTAAAAATTAAATAAATTACTTTTATAAAACCTTATTACCTGACAAAGAACCTTTTTTTATTTTCTTGAAATCGGTGACTGATTTCAATAAATCTTATACAGAAGCTCCCAAAAAGCCTTAATAGTGCTGTATGTATACAAAAATTATTAAAAAAAAAACTAGTTTTTTTTTTTGAAAAATCTATATTTCGAAAAACCTAGCTGATTTTTTACACAAAGCTTCCAAAGAGTGTTAATAATATTGCGTATCGCAATTTTCAAAAAAAATACGAGTTTTTAATAAAAACTTCATAATATGGTTAATATTTTTTTTAATTTAATTTGTACCTGCATAGTGCATATTAATAAAAACTTAAGCATACCAAAATTTTCCTTAATTTTTTTTTTTGAAAATTTTATATTTTAATATAAAAATAATATTTTAATAAACCACTCCAACAGCCTAGAGTATTCTATGTAAAGTGAACCGTAGGCGTGAAGAAGCAAGTTAATTTTTGGACAGATTAAAAAAATATTGGTGTGTGACTCTGGATAGAATTTGAATGAATTTAAGAACTGACTTTTTGATTTGCAATGGTCAATTGTTTTAAAGAAAATTGCACATAGGTATTGTGATTGATTTTTCTATTTATAGACAAAAATTTCCTATACTGCGTCTTTTTTTTCGCTTTAAAATCCTCAGTGGCAACACTGTCACCTAGTATGTATTAAAAAAAAAAACAGGGAAATTAATTCACTACTCACCCCTGCATTGGCTATAGGTACGGTGACCATCCGTTCATTATTATAATGAACAGTTCTGTATTTGAAGACATTGTTCATTATGAATTATTTTGTATAAAAAAACATATAAATGTTCAGTATTTTAGAAGTTGTTCATTATTATGTTCTGTATTCCAAATAAATTCCTAAAAACAATAACGTTAACAGCTCAAAATCAAAATTTAATAATAAAAATTGATAATACTTGTGTGCACTTAACCACAGAACAAAGGAATAAAATATCTAGTATAAATTTATTTTAAACTGGACTTGAATTTTGTGTAGGCCAAAAATCATTCAACATTCAAAAAACGTATCGGCTGCCTGCGGTGTGTTAAAATTGAAATGTGTAAGTTTTACTTGCAGTTATCAACACTAGTCAACGAAATTAAAGGAACAAATACTTTTTCAATTTTTTTTTAGCGTTTTTTGAAGAGCTGTATCTTTGTGACAAGTGGTCGTATTGAGTTGAAATAAAAAGCATTTTACAGCTTTATGTTTTTTGTTTCGAGATTTGTTTGCAAACAAATTTTTTTGAAGTACCGTTATTGCGTAATGGCAAAAAATGAGACAACAAAAAAACTGAATTGAAGCTGAATAAGCAAGGTATCTGATCATGACATTTAATTGACTCAACAAAATTTATCCATAGAAATGAGGACCTTCAAGAAAAATAAAAAAAAAATTTTGTTGTCGTCTCATTTTTTGCCATTACGCAATAACGGTACTTCAAAAAAAATTATTTGCAAACAAATCTCGAAACAAAAAACATAAAGCTGTAAAATGCTTTTTATTTCAACTCAATACGACCACTCGTCACAAAGATACAGCTCTTCAAAAAACGCTAACAAAAATTGAAAAAATATTTGTTCCTTTAATTTCGTTTTAGTGTATAAAAATGTAAAAAAATAAGTTAACCCTGATGCCACCTAGAGGCGAGACAATACTTATATAATGTCGACTTGCAAAAAAAGTACAAATTCTTGAAGAAAACGACTGGCGATGTGAGCTGCAACAAATTCATGATTTTTTTCCATAACCAATTTGGAAAATTCAATCTTAAAAAACACTTGAAAACAGTAAAGTGCAAAAAACAACTTAATCTAGATTTAAAGTAAAGCAAAGACATAATTTCTTACAGCTTTAAATTATGTTCTATTTTAAGTAAAGTTATTTTACTTGAAAATTGAGAAAAATTTTGTCCATTATTCGGCATCCTAAATATGGTCACCGTAGCTATAGGGGATAAAAATAAAAATCTGAAAAAATTAGAGATTTTTTTTTTCATTTCGTGTTGAAGGCAATTATTTAAAAATGTGTGAATGAAAGTTTTGATTTCAGCATATTTTCCAGAGCAGTGAATGTTTTTTTTTTTTCGTTTTATTTTAACCTGGGTTGACTCAAACCGGATTGAGCATATTACAATGCAATGAAAAATGGCAGAGCTTACTTCAAGCACATCACTTTCTTTTAGTTTTTTAATAAATTAAATCCAATAAACCATAAGTTTGATTTATTGTAACGTAAATGATAGGCCTCAGACTAAATAGAACAGGTTAAGATAATTTTAACACCGTTAATTTATTTATTTGAAATAAAAGTAACACTGGGCAACAGTGAAAAAGTATCACGAACAATTTCAACCAATTTTTACTCGTCTATAGTCATCCTGAATACAGACCCATGCGTTAGACCCACAGTACACATATTATAGGTAATATGTTTCTTTTTTATTTTATATCAATATTTGTTGTTGGTTTACGTATATTTAACAACACAGACCTATTATCTTAGTTCAGTTTTTCGAGATTTAACCGTTTACTTAAATGCTCCTATGGCTCACACTTTGATTCGCAGAGTTTGCATAAGATACATCAAAATAATCGCGCGTGTGTTGTTTCATAACCTGGAAGTTTGTATCGGAAGGGGGCTTACCTCCACCTGATTATGTGGGGTGATCAATTTCAGAAACTTAAAATAAAAACAAAAATAGTAAAAACTATATTTGTTACTTTATTTTATTTTTGTGAAAAAAATTTCATAAATCATTTTTTTCAAAAACCTGAACTAATCTATTTTTTTCAATCTGATTTTCGAATTCAGCGCATCAAAAACTACATATAAGAAAAGTTACTGTACATCAACAATACCGTGACAAAGCCAAAATTTGCTGTCCAGTGTAATTTAAAACTTAAAAAAAAATAAATAAATAAAAACCAAATCTTAAAATCAGCCTAGTTTTGCTCTTATACAAACAGTTTTCTTGATAAATAGTATCAGCTTGGCCCGATGTGCGGTTTCATATAATTTGTACACCCAAGTGAGACGAGCTCAACGTTTTTAAGGTAGGTCTTATAAGAAATGACTTTTTATTTGTTTCTAATATGTCAAATAACTGTCAAATCTTCTTTTACAAAGCCGGGTTTTCAATATATATGTTAGCTTATGTCATCTTAAATATAGGCAACATAGTGCTAGACAAGTTAGGCATTCCAAAAATAAAAAAAATATTTCTTTACTTTATCAGCTTAAGGCTCGTCTGGCAAGCGTTTTCGACCACCAAATCTGTGTGGCACTATTTTTCCACATTATTAAATACTTAAGCTAACAAACGTTTAAAATTTGGCCTAGATTTGTTAGTTATGACTTATAGAATGTCGATACCTATTTCAAATTTTGAAAATATGTAAATGAAAAAAGGCATTTCTTAAAATACTTACTTTATCAACTTAAGGTGCGTCTGGCAAGCACTTTTGACAACCAAACTCATCTGGCACTATTTGTTCCATATTTACTAAGACATAACGATATTTGATATTTGTAAAAACAAAACTTAACAGTTATTTGAAATTTTGGAAAAAATATTTAATTTCTTATATGTAGGTACATAATACCAATTTTTAAAATGTTAAGCTCGTCTGATAAGGACTTTTTTTTCATTTTCAAGTAGTTGTAAGATAACATGTATTTAAAAACCGCCTTTGTAAGAGCAAGTGTGTTTATTTTGGCAATTATTTTAAATTTTGAAAAATAAGATAGCAATCCTATTATTTTTGACTTAACTGGACATAAATAAATACTACATCCAGTTTGAGCGTATCATCTAACAAGTCCCTCAAAATAATCAAAAATACTATATATATTAAACTTAATAAGCTAAAAATCAGCTTAGTTTGAGCGTCTCTTTCTCGGTCGAATTGTATCTAGGTAAACCGTTCTTTTGAATAATTCATTTTATCTTTCTTTTATATTCTGCAATACTAAAAGTTATAGGCAAATACATAATTTAAACAAAAAACAAAAACTGTGATTTTTCAATGCAATGATTTTTTATTTTAATGTACTTAACTTTTTTTTTTTAGTTTTTTTGAATAATTGTTTTTGATAATAAATGTTATCCTGTACCAAAAAGGGCTTAAACGTTATCTCGAAATTGTTCTTCGTTTTGGATTTATATGCAAACAAACAAAAAAAGGTGCACTCCCCGCAGTGGCGTAGATAGGGGGGGATCAGAGGGATATATCCCCCCCCCCCATTGGGATCGATAATTGTTCAACATAACCAGTCATAAACCAAATAAGTTAAAGAAACGCACTCAAAGAATGAATTTAGACTTGGTCCAAGCTATGAATCTCGTCAAAGATTTAAGGGATCAACTAAAAATTAAACGGGCAGAAGACGACTCATTTTCGAAAGTGTTTGAAGATGCAAAAAAAATAGCTGATGTCCTTGACATAGACGTTAAACATAAGAGAATAGTGAACCGACAAAAGAATCGTTCGAACCCTTCGGTTCAAAGTACAGAAGAATATTTTCGTGTTACTGTTTTCAATCCTTTTCTCGATTTCTATGTGATGGACCTTGGAGAAAAATTTACAAACCATGAAAACATACTAGAAGGGTTTTCGGTTCTTTTAAAGGATTCTTCGTCTGAAATAGTCAAAGCAGCTAAAAAATCTAATGAAACTGTTGAGTTTTACCAAACATATTTGACTGTCGGACCATCTTCTATTCTTGAAGAATAAAAAACTTGGAAGAGATATTTGATCCGAAGGAATAATACTTCCTCTAAAAACTCATTGGAAGCGCTCGATAGCTGCCCCGAAAGAAAGCTTTCCTATATTTATATATTTTATTAAAGATATTAGCTACACTACCGGTTTCAACGTCAACTCCCGAAAGAACTTTCTCCAGTTTAAAGAGAATAAAAACAATACAAAGAAGTATGACCAACGAAGTGAGATTATTAAAAATATGTCTATTTTAATAACAGTGTGATAAGATTTGGATGTTTACTTATTTGCAGGATCGTTTGGATGGTTTGGCTGCTCTAGCTATTCATCGCGAAATACCGATAACAGCAGACGAGGTTATAAGTGTCTTATCTAAAAAGAACAGAAAACTGGATTTTATTTTGTGATTTATTTTTAAAATTAATATTATTTTACTTACTTTACCAATATTTATTCTAGTTCATATTCAAATTAATGCGTATAATCATTAAAAAATATAATTTTCTTATGGCATACATAATGAATTCAATGAATTCTTGTTATTAGTTTTTTTTTTAATAACACTAGTTTACAAAATTTTGGGTCATGGTAGGGTCCTTCGAAAAAATATATTTTCTAGACTAATTTTGGGTCACTAAACACGAAAATCAAAATTACTTTTTTCCAAAGAAGCGTTTGCGAGATATGCGCAAAAATCATTTTCTCAACCATTTTTTCAGATATTCCCATAAATCTCGCTAACGGCATAGCTAATTTACATAAAATGTGTATTTTCTGAATTATGTGATCTGTCTCCTTCCGACGATGTACTGCATGTATAAGTCGGACTGAAATGTTATAAGTTACAGGCATTCAAAGTTTCAAAAACGAGTATTTTTGAAAAATTTCTATTTTTGGTTGCTCCATATGGATAGAAAAAAATATTTAAAATAATTTTAAAGACTCAAGTGAAACACAATCTTTTTAACAAAGATTTAAGCCAAAGTTTTTTAAAATCGGACGATAAATGTAAAAGTTATTAAATAATTAGTGAAAAAAAGCAATTTAATTTTTTTCAATAAAAGTCATATAAATTTATATTAGGGTGTCTGTTATTTCCCAAAATCATTTTTTTAAATCAGAAACCCCTAAAATCAAAATTCTATGTCCCTAAATAAAGTTTTTGACCAAAAAATTTTTGTCTAAGGTTATAAATCGTTGCCTCTTAAGCCATTCTCTTTTCCATTTAAAGGACAATTGAACACACCAAACTCCAAGACCAATAATGACGGAGAATTGAACACACCAAACTCCAAGACCATATAATGACGTGATATATATCGTTGGAAAGGTATTTTTTTGAACTACAATAGTTGCTTAAAGAGTTCATTTCAAATCTCTATGTGAAAAAAGTTATTTGCTAGTTAGGGATAGTTTTTTTCGCACCAAATGCGCTGAAACACAAGTTTGGCCAGCGAATAACTTTTTTCACATAGGGATTTGAAATTAATTCTTTTAGCAACTATTGTAGTTCATAAAAATACCTTTCCAACGATATATATCACGTCATTATATGGTCTTGGAGTTTGGTGTGTTCAATTCTCCTTCGTATGGAAAAGAGAATGGCTTAAGAGGCAACGATTTATCACCTTAGACAAACATTTTTTGGTCAAAAACTTTAATTAAGGACATAGAATTTTGATTTTAGGTGTTTCTGATTTTAAAAAATGATTTTGGGAAATAACAGACACCCAAATATACATTTATGTGACTTTTATTGAAAAAAAAATTAAATTGCCTTTTTTCACTAATTATTTAATAACTTCTACATTTATCGTCCGATTTTGAAAAACTTTGGCTCAAATTTTTGTTAAAAAGATTGTGTTTCACTTAAGTCCTTAAAATTATTTTAAATATTTTTTTTTCTATCCATATGGAGCAACCAAAAATAGAAATTTTTCAAAAATACTCGTTTTTGAAACTTTGAATGCCTGTAACTTATAACATTTCAGTCCGACTTATACATGCAGTACATCGTCGGAAGGAGACAGATCACATAATTCAGAAAATACACATTTTATGTAAATTAGCTATGCCGTTAGCGAGATTTATGGGAATATCTGAAAAAATTGTTAGGAAAATGATTTTTGCGCATATCTCGCAAACGCTTCTTTGGAAAAAAATAATTTTGATTTTCGTGTTTAGTGACCTAAAATTAGTCTAGAAAATATATTTTTTCGAAGGACCCTACCATGACCCAAAATTTTGTAAACTAATGTTATTAAAACTTTAAAAAAAAATGAGCGAACTAGATCCATCCCCATACCTATGATTTTATATTGCTGACATCTATAAAAAAAGAGGAAAAAAGCTATACGCTTTCTTTGTAGATTTTCGAGCAGCTTTTGACTCAATCCCAAGACAAGCACTTTTTTATAAATTATATAGATATGGAATTCCAACAAAAATTATAAATGTCATAAGTGCTATGTACGAAGATAATGTTGCACGCGTATGGGATGGAAAAGTCCTTTCGGATGAGTTTGATACAAAAATGGGTGTTAAGCAAGGATGTGTTCTAGGTACGCTATTTTTTATATTATAAATACATAAACGACATAATCGATTGTGTAAAAGGTGGAATTGTTTTGAGCGGGAAACACATCCCTGGTCTGATGTACGCAGACGATATAGTCTTTCTAGCAGAAACTGTAGACGGTATGCAACTGATGATAAGCAGACTCGAACTCTATTGTAAAACTTGGAACTTATCGGTAAATCTGTCTAAGTCAAAAATGATGATAATAAGAAGCGGTGGAGGCAGATACTCGAGAAATGAAAAGTGGACGTTTGAAGGGGCGCCGATAGAAATAGTTAAGGAATATAAGTATCTAGGAGTCTTAATTAGCTCTAACCTTAACCTTAACAAGCATCTACATTTCAAATTAGCGGAAGCTAAACGTGCTCTGTGTTCTGTGCGGAGAAGTTGTATAGACCAGAAAAACATTTCGCATGTGGCTAAGTATAAGATCTTCCGATCAGCTGTGGTCTCGATTCTTTTTTATGGAGCCCAAGTCTAGGGATACCTTGCTTTTGAACTTGTGGAAAAGTTTCTTCGTTTTTTCATTCGGAGTACCTTCAGATTGCCTAGTTGCTCGCCAAATTACATGTTATATCTCGAAACAGGCATATCTCCACTATTTTTGGACACCTTGAAAATACATTTCGATTACGTGGCAAAAATCATGTCGATGGGTCAAGAAAGGATTCCAAGTCTGGTGCTTTCACATTTGTTAAACTCTGGAGGATCCTGCGTAAGAGAGTGGAACAATCTGGCCAATGAATGTTCATCAACTTTATCAATAACAGCAAATGAAAATCCTGAGGAACTTAAGTTTAAATTCAACGATTTGCTAAAGAAAACTGGGAATATGATTTACGATAAGTTAATGAAGGAAGCTGAATCGTCACAATATAGAGCATATTACAGTAAATTGAACCATTTTTTGAACAACAACACGTACTTCTTAGCCCAAAATTCTTCTGAAAAAATCAGTATGATATTTAAAATAAGAGGAGAAGTCATTGGTCTCAATTTTATTCCGCATCGACCAGAATTACCAATATTGTGTGATCTATGCAATTTGAAAGTGCGTGAAGATGTGTTCCATTTCCTTGGAATCTGTCCCATACTCAAGGAGTTCCGATTGCGTTTCTTTGGAGTAGAATGTCTCGAGTTAGATGAGGTGATCAACATATTGAACGGAGAACTAGGCTGGGACCTTCTCTTTGAGTACATTACTAAGGCTTTTCGATACAGAACCTTAATTGTTCACGAAATGTTCTACAACTTTTTTTTTTTTTTTTTCTTCTATTAACATGTAAATATTTGTTTATAAAAACAGTGGAAAATCAACTTAATGTATTTAAGTTATCTTAGTTATTTTTCTTATAATAAATGTATAAATTAAATTCAATTGTCAGTCTGGTAGACGGCCTTCGGCCAAGCCATACAAAGACTTAGTATTACCAAAAAACAGTGCAATGTATTCTGTTTATATTTATGAAGTCAATAAAAACTAAAACTAACTAAACTACCTATGATTTTCGTACACCTATTTGAATTAAAATGTATCAATTGAAAATCGACTCAAGTATCTCAATTAATAAAAAAAGATTAAAAATTGGAATACCTATATGCTAGTGCAAAAAACACATTAAATTCAAATTTAAATTAAGTCATCAGGTGTACTCGTACACCTTTTTTATATTTTTTGATTTCAAACAACATCTACAAGTGTGAGAATAAGCTAAGGAAAAACAGGATTCTTGCTTATTTTTTAATTGATAGGGACTGTTATTTTTGGACCTCAAAAATGATTGTTTATTTGCATAACTATAAGTTTTAAAGCGTGTAACTTTAATATTGTTCCTTAACTTCTCTTGGAAGGATAGAAAATGCAGTAGGTGCGTTGCCATAGGTGCCCGGAGGGGGGGCAAGGGGGGGCAGTTGCCCCCCTGGCTCTGGACAATACCTCACAACTAAGACATTTTTCATTTTTTCTTTGAATATTAACAAATACTTAGCCATCTCTCCATGATTTGCCCCCCCCTAGCTCTGGATCATGCCAAATGTATCTGAAAATATCCTTAGTTTCGATATTCTTGGAAAATATGGATATTTTCTTTACAGCTTCCTTATTGAGTTCATGGTTTGCCCCCCCTGGCATTACCACGCAACTTGCATTTTTTACTTTGAATTTTAACAATGCATGTACATATATAGAATAATGTATTTACATAAAAATCTTGTAAAAGAACAAAAAAACTTTTTCAATGAAGTAATTGATCATTTTGGTAGAGAGCCAAGGCTTATGCAATTCCTTTTCTCTAAAGAATAAATTAAAAAAAACAATATGGTGCTTCTTGTAATTGTTATTTTATAACACAAAAACGTAAGTTTGTTTAATACGTAAGTAAGTTCAATATTTACCTACACCGTAGTCCTTAGGAATGATATGCATAATATTTTTATTGCGTAAGCATACAATTCTAATTTAAAGCTTGCTTTTTAGGCTATTAGGTCAGGTTGTTTAAACGGATATTAATATTTTTAATTGATCATCAGCCCTATCACGAATTCCATTGTAATCGGATTTGTTTAAAAATTCCGAAAAAAACTATCACCGAATGTTTTCTTAATGGCAATTTGTGTGAAGTTTTGCACCACGATGGATTCTGTGATAGTTTTTTTTTGGGATTCGATTCAAGTGTCCGATAACAATGACGTACGTGATGAGGCTGAATAATGAAGTTGAAGTTAATATTTGAATTTTGTTTACAAGTAAAAAGTGGAGATTTTCTTATTTAAAAAAAAAAAGTTTGATTTAGAATTCGAAATTTTTGTTTTGAATTTTCAAATCTTATTTTTTTCTTATTTTTTTAATATATAAAACATAACATATATGTAACTCAAGAACGGCTGGGCCTATTTTATTGATAACTGATTTGTTGGAATCGTCTCGAATAGTAGAATAACTTATAAAATATCGGAAAATTATATGCACTTTGGGTACCTGTTTTATATATATACAAAATAATAAATCAATTGAGTTTGAAAGCAAATGAATCAATAACTATCAAATTTTGATCTGAAAAACTAAAATAAAAAATTGAATACAGTCTATTATCCGGAGTTCAATTTATATATTTATAGAAAATAATTAAACGTTGAACAATTTGCTAACAGTACGTCCAAAGTTGTTTGGGATTTTGTCATTGGCTGAACGGATTTAAATAAGGATCTGAAAAGGTCCTTAAAATAAATCTTCTTCATCAAGTATCCATTCACTGCGGCTGTGAAACAATTTATTAAAAAAATACATGTAGACCAGAAAAAATGGGTCCCGAGGTTGAAATAATTATTTCATGAAATATTAAAATTGGTATCGACGCAAAATTGTACCCTCTATAGCATATCTATAGTCCTCCAAAATCCCCGCATTGGCTTTTTGTGTAGATGCATTTGAAAAGATGGAGGGGAAAAAGTTGGAGGCCTATCAAACTGAAATATTTGTTTTGCTACAACCTAATCATATGATACATTTTTTAAGGGTACCTTTTAACGCTGAATTTAATGAGACTAAATGCAAAATAATACGACTATCCACAAAAATGTTATTGTCATTTTTATGTAACAATGTTTTTTTTTTAAGTACAACAGGTAAAATATTACCGAAAACCTTTTGAATATAATGGTATGTCAATGGAACTTGGAGTTAATGTTTCATTAGTCAATAGGACCGAGAATCGAAAGGGTCCCTAAAATATCTTTTGTGAAAGGGTGCTTGCTTTTAAAAGTAGGGGCAACTGTAGAATTTGTATCATAACATCCACGAAAAAACTCTTATACTTATGAAACTCGCCAAAAGTGTTTAACTTGCCATGGCAACCAAGAATAAAAATAGTCCTAACAAATATCTTTGTTCCAAGGATTTTTATTAAGGTGAGGAAAACTCTAGAAAGAAGTTGGAAAATTTTACCCGAAATTCCGATTTGGTGTAATCGAGGTATGTACACAAAGTATGGTAGATGATTTGAGGGTTTTCTTAAACGCTTAATCTATTAAAAGCAAAGCTAAGATTATACAAGCTCTATTAAGAAAGTTTTGGTGCTTTTAAAGCGAAAACTTATATTTTAAATATGTTTTTCCGTTGAACAGGTCAAACTTTAACTCTAAAAAAAACCTATTAAAACAAAGATATTTGTATGGATAATTTTAGTTTATGGTTGCCATGACAAATTTTTAGTCTCATTAGATTCAGCGGTACCCTTAAAAAATGTATCAAATGATTAGGTTGTAACAAAAGAAATATTTCAGTTTGATAGACCTCCATCTTTTTCTCCTCTCCATCTTTTCAAATGCATCTACACAAAAAGCCAATGCGAAGATTTTAGGGGACTTTGGATATGCTAAAGAGGGTCCAATTTTGTGTCTATACCAATTTTAATATTTATGAATTAATTATTACAAGGTTCCCCATACGATTTGAGCTATTTTTTCTGTCAAAAAGGTGATTTTATGGCCTTTTCGAATGGGGATAGAATGACAGTTCTTGTTCTGAAAAGGAGAGAAAATTGTTCCGGATTTGATTTCAGAATCGTTCACACGTATCGAATCGGTCTTCCGGATTGCCAATCGAAAAGGCCAATAGGGAAATTCGTTGACATTTGGATAGTTTCAAAAACATGCCAACATTTTGCAACTTCGTTGTTCCTTGAAAGATTTCAATGAAATTGACACAGGTGATGGCTTATACAGAATTGAAAAAGAAAAAATATTTTCAAAACAGGGTGCTTTAAAAAAAAGTCAACATCGTTGTTCCTATTTCAATAAAATTGACAGGATAGCTGAGACAGAATTATAACAGAAACGAATATTTTCAAAACGGTGTTTCAAAAAATGGCACCATCATCACCATGACCTGTGGCGATTTCATTGAAATCACTCAATTCGATTCCATTGAAATCTATCAAGGTCAAAAGATCTCGAAACTGTCCTTTTTCCTTTTGTAAAATTACATTTTTATTTCTTATTTCAAAGGTTCTTGAATGGATCTTCAATAGTTCTCACATAATAAATTCAGAACGAACCATATTTTATAAATCCAAATCCTAGCATTTTTGGTTCGATCGTGAAAATAAATTTTGTTTTAATCGAATCAAAAATAACATTCCCTTTTGATTTTTTCACGAGTAAAGAATGAAATTATATTGTTCTACGAACCTTGCTTTTTATACAAAAACTTCCAAAAAAATGTCTGTGTGGTTAATTTTAATTTTATTTAATTAAATATAAAATAATTTTACGCTGGATAACTATTAACAGTTCATTATTGACTGAAACATTAAAATGAAATTATTTATAAAAACTTCCAAAAAGCTCAAATTATATTGCATATTAAAATTTAAAAACAAATTTTGAATACCCATTTTTTTCGAAAATTCGATATCTCAAAATTGGTTTGGTGTCTGCCCCCCCCTGGACAAAATCCTGCGGGCGCCTATGTGCGTTGCATATGTATAAGGAAAAAGAAAAACATTCCTTTTGTTATAAAAGAATTTTAAAAACATTCCAAATTCTTTCTAAAAAGGATTTAAACAAAATTAAAGCTGTTCATTTTGAATTCTTCCCAAAATCTACTACGTACAGTTAACAAAACTTCGTCGACATAAAAAACGATGTCTTTTAAGCTTTCGGCAAGCTTTATCACTTTCTCTTACCACAACAAATTCGTCCAAACATCCATTCCATATTTACTCTACTCACATACAAGGACACACAATTCCAATTTTCTCTCGCTCATATCCTATCGCATCATTTTTTCTCTTCATCTTAAGTCCACACACACACACACACTCGCCAATTGCCAAATTGATGGCTACACCATAAACTACACAGGATTTATGACCAATACAAACAAGAATAATAAACATTCCGAAAGGATACCAACATAAAACACGGAAAAGCGGCTGAGCACCAGGAGCAAATGGCCAACATAGATGAGGAAACTGAAAGGAACGCACACAGAAAAACACGACAAAGAAAAAGAACGAGATGTGCAAAGCAGGACGAAGACGGGTGGCAAAAACTTTCGTTCTGACAGCAACTTTTGTCCAACATAAATAAAAGTTTTATACCTACCGACTTTGCAAGTGGCACCAGAAAAAAAGAAAGAAATTCCATTGAATTAAATTCTTCCCATAAATAATGTATCCTTAAATTTTGTATAAAAGTGATTGAATTAATAAACAAAAACAAGTACCGCAGAAATAACCGTGCTGTCCAATATTGATTTAAGGATATTTTCGCGAACGTATATTCGGACTGAAGACTTTTTTCTTTTTTTTTCACTTCGCTGGACTCGCTGGAATCCATTATTCTCCATTCTGTACAGACTGTGCATCCGGATTTTTCTCCTGAAGAAAAAAAATTTCCACAGGACGATATAATTTAGAGTTAACATATTTTATTAAAAAAAATGCTCCAGGAAAAAACCTTCGCTGGCCTGGCCCATCCCTTCCGATTGGGAATGGCTGGGTAGGTGGAAGGTGCAATTCTGTACAGACATTTTTTCGTCGCGAGTGCGTTTTTGTTAAATGTGTGTCCAATCCTTGAGATGTGTTTCGGTCGGGCCTAGCCAACGTTAAGTATTTTAGAGCTCCGGAAAACCCCGAAAAAAGTTCGAAGCATTAAAAAAAATATGGAAGGCGAAGGCGCTATACGAAGAAGGACAGCATCCTAAATATGAGAGATGAAAAGTCATCACCTATAAATAAAATGTGATTGTGAATCGGCGCGCAGTGAATGTATGTGGCGGGTTCCATACGTGTAGACAAGAACAAGCTAAAGGACCAAAATATAGAGGCGAAGAAGGCAGGAGCCAGGCAGCATTATGTCTAAATCAAACGCGGACTTTAGTGCATTCGACTTTAATGATAGCTCCGAGAACAGTTTGAATTCGCGCAGCATTTTCCTGAATCGCGGCGGGCTCGATTCGGTGACAAACAGTGGTGTCGGAGAGGGGGGCGGGAGTATAAACGGGGGTTGCTCCTCGTCGCAAGCAACCTCCGAGATAGGTGGCGGCGGTGGCTGCGGCGGTGACGGTGACACAAACATAAATGGCAACAACGAGGGTAGTAACGCATTAGATGCAGTTTCGGGTGCGATAGGTAGCACAAGTAGTGGTGCGGGCACATCTGCAGCCGGAATTGCAACTAACGGTGGTGGTAGCGGTGTTGGTGGCGGGGCTAGTTGCAGTGATGTGTTGGTGAATAATTTTAACGATGTTCGCAGTGGCAGTGCGAGTCTAAGTAATAATAGTGCGGCAACCACAGGTGGATTGGGGGGTGGTGGTGGCAGTGCTGGCGATGGTAGTGGTAATGGCAGTAACAGCAAAAAGTATCGCCACCAAAATTACAGTAAAAATATTTACATTGGCACAAAAAATGCTGAAAAATGGGAGTTAACCAGAACCAGGTTGGCCTTTAAGAATGACGTTGAATTCGTTGCATATCTCTTAAATTTGGCAGAACATGATACCGAAAGGAGTTCAAGGTGAGTAGATAAGATATAGGTTTCATCTTATATGTACATACCTATCTACTTAATTGTATTGTAAATTTAAATAAAGAGAGGGTGTTGATGGTTGAGTGATATACTACCTACATGTTTTAAGTAATTTTTGGAATTATTTTTTGTTTTGCTCAAAAAAATAAATTTGTAAATTCAACTTCACTTTGACTTAAAGGTTAGTCTTTAAACTACCTACACAGACACCTCCTTCATAGTAAAGATAGCAATAGCTGCGAGTACTTCAAGGGATGTTTAAAAATATGATTAATTTGAAGAAGCTTATTTTACTACCAACTCGATCAGAAGACTGAATTCCGAAACGCACATTAGTGTATCTTAAATGGAATTCAAATTGTATTGGAATTCAACATTTACTGTTGTAATGTTGGTATTAAAGTATATGAGAAATGCGCATCTTTTTATGTTAATTCAAATACGCAAGAAAGATTATAAGTAGGTGCCAATATCTACTCGTGGTCACGTAATCAAGCCACAAAGGGATTATACACTGTAAATTTCAATAATATTTCCCTTTATCACTTTATATCTACTTTATTTCACGGACTCACGGTCACTAACTTTGATTTTCTCTGTATTGAAACCACATGCCAATCGAAGAAGAAAGTTCGTAGGATTTTCGCAAAGAAGATCCGCGTAAAACGATTTCACCTGAAGATAGGAAACTTAAAAGATCTGGCAAATCGAATCCTTTCCTTATGTCGTCGGGGCATTCATAAAAAAATCGAATCATAAAACATTAGAAGTTCATTAATAAACATAGCTTTTGTACCTACTAATCATGTTAACCCTCGGAAATTGCTCTGGTAACTTTAAATCAAGTTACCTACATATCTAATTGTTTACCAAAAGTACCTTTATTTTAAATTTTAATGTTTGGTATGTACCTACCTACTTACCTTTTTATTATGATGAGCATTTAATATGCACTTCAAGATACCATCATAAAAAAGAATCTGATGTCCTTTGCACTGTTAACTTGAGTGACATAAGAACCTTTATAAAGCATAAACCATCCAAAGGTGGGAATTCTTTCAAATTTTAAGCTTAAAAAAAGAACTATACTTGCATGCAAAGCTGACAGATTTACCACAAATTTTCAACCATTATATCGTGCAGCACAAGGGTGTATACAGCTTCACTTCTTGGGGGGGGGGGGGGGTCATACCGACAAAAATTTACCAAATCAGTATAGGTATATTTATTAATTAAATGACTGGTCCACGATTTAATTTTGTTCGATTTAAGGCTTTACTTGGAAATAAGTTTCGCTGGTCTGCATATACAGGGTGTCCTGTAAATAATGGATAACCTTGCAACTGGTTGTAGCAGGCCTTATGACCTTTCCAGAAAAAATATAAAAAAAATATTTTCCCTGTGGTTACTATGTTATGATGTTTTTTCCAAAAGTTGTTAACAAGTACTACTTTCCTCGAATACGTGAACGCTACGACCATGGATGAACATTTTTTACTATTTTTATATTTTTGTAAAATTCTAGAATAACTGTTGTAATAGATGGGTGGTAAAATTTAACAGTAGTTATTGCATTTTTTGTATTATAGGTATTTTTTTTAAATATTTTTTTCAGTACAAAAATTTATTTTCGAAAAAGTTTTACCACCTCTAATAAATTAAAATTGTATGAGAACATGAGTGGCCAATTGCTTAAAAAAGTTGTCTATTTAATGCACTTTTCAAAATGGTATAACACATGCTTGTGTATTAACGAAATAACCAAGAAAATTTGTCAATCATCTAATAAAGCTGCTTTTAACATTTTGGCAAAATGTCTATCAAAATGTTACAATAACCTCCAAATTTGGGTTGGACAAAGATTTTCTCTTTTGATGTAGAAGGGGGTTCAGTGCAAGTATAAAACTTGATTTTAGGTGTTGAAAGCCCAACCATTTGGCCACCATATTGAAAAACGAGCTCTGCAAAGTTTTCCATGGCAACTTAAATTTTATTAGTCCTAGAAAAAAAACTTTGGTACAAATTTGTAGCAAATTCAATTCTCTTCAATTTATGTTAACATACTTTTAAACCTAAAGTTATAAATAAAAAAGTTATAATCAAAATTTAAACATTGAAAAAATTCATATGTTTTTCGCTTCAGATAACTCACTGGCGGGTACTGAACTGAGTACTGTTTTAGTTCGAGTTTTATATGGTTGACTTTAAAAAATCATAACTCCGTTTCTACTCATCCGATCTTCATGATTAAGATCTTAAAATAAAGCCAACATGACACGCTACACAGTATAAAAAAATCATTGAAAAGGGGCAAACGATTTCACACAAGGGGTAAATAAGCCCCCTTCAATTCGATTTGCAGCATTCTAAATTCAAAAGTTGATGAAAAAATTCACAATTTGAATTGATTTTTAGCTCAAATTGAAGCCCATTTAATTATTTTGAAATGGTAGAGCAAAGTTATAATCGAAAACCAGGCCTGTAAGGTTGAAATAGCCAATAACTGAAAACACCGCGAAAAATTCTCGGTTTTTTGCGTATTTCACAAAGTTGCGTTCGGCGCTCGAGGTCGAAAACTTGGATTATTGCGAAGGCCAACATCATAAACAACTCATCTAAAAATCAGAACTACCGCACCTGAGGCAGAGCCCTCTCACCCCGAAGAAAAAGGATACTAGACTGAAAACAGTGAAGTTGATCATGTTAATTTCAGTTTTCTCATAAACTAGAAGTCATTTTAGCATTTGGTTTTCAGTTTTTTACCAAGAATTAATAAGGGCATTGAAAATCAAAATCAAAAATAGTACTTAATTCCATAAAATAAAAAAAAAAAATAGATTAACAAAAAAAATCGTCTTTTTCTCAAAATTTTGAGTTTGAAAGTAAATTTTTCAAAAACTATCAGCTAAAAAAACTCTATTTAAAAAAAAATTAAAGAATGGATTTCTGGCTTTGAGATGAGGAATGGATTTTCGTCCAGATATTACCATTGTATTTTTATGGTTATTTTTCTATTTGAAGTCAACTTTTCTTAAAATTGCCCCTCCCGCCTAAACGGGGGGATATATACCCCCCATCCGGTACTATTGTTTTCTTCTTTTGGCCCAATCTACACGCTCTATTGCTTTGATGCAGCATATGTCAAAGACCATGTTTTTGTTATTATATTGTTTTATATACTACTTGTTGTTTTAAATTTTTTATTGCTATATTTTGAAATGCCGTCCCCTGGAAACCGTTATGTCTACAGAACCGGCTTTGGACTCAAATTGAAGCAAATTTAGTAAGGTTGAAATCGTAGAGCAATGTTTTATTCGGAAGTTAAGGCGTAATGGTTAAAATAGCCAATAAGTGAAAAAACCGCGAAAAATTCGCGGTTTTTTGGATTTTTACCAATGTTGCGTTCGGCGCTCGAGGTCGAAAAATCAGATTTAATACTAGGCCAACATCATAAACAACTCAGCAAAAAATCAGAACTACCGGACCTGACGCAAGGTCTCAGTACTATGAAACTACAAGGTTACTGGACTATGTGCTGCAAAACGAAACTTGTTTATTTTCTGTATTTAGTTATATTTTTTGTAAACACAATTAATAGCCTATTGAATAGACCGGAACATGAGGGGTACAAAGGAACAATTACGTGCAAGGGTTTTTATTATTAAATATGCTTGTTTGGCCCATAAGAATGCTTAAAACCAAAAAAGCTACTAAATTTACCCATGCGTTTCTGAGAGAATGTCACACTGGCCACTTTTCAAAATTTTTGGTGTAACTTGAAAACTAAGCCGAATTTGACAATTTTACGTTTAATACTTTTTGTTCAAAATTAAATTTTCTATTGGAATAAATAGTTCAAAAAATTTTACCAAAAAAAATTAAGCAGGAAAAGTTAACAAAAACCAACCTAAAAAAAATTAAAAAAAAATAATATCTAAATTTTTTAATAAATTGTGCATAACTTTTCTTGAAGCAAAGGTAGGGTCAAGAAATGCTTTGACAAAATAAATTAGAGACTAAAGGCTTCAATATGGCATGTTCAAAAATTAATATTTGTTCAAAATTGACAGAGATATTCCCATTCAAACCTTGTTATTTCTTATAATTTTTCGCAGTTTTTGCCCGAAAGTCCTTTTTTCGGTACAATATGGCAAATTTAACTTTCGTAAAATAGTTCGAAATCAAAATTTTGATATAATATGATATTACAACTGTAGAGAATTTTCAAAAAAGGATATAAGTTGGCAATTTCGTTTTTCGGCTGTTTTTAAATGCTTTAAAACCTACAGACCGATCGACTGGTCCGATTAACATAAGATTTGGTTCTAGGTGCTAGGAACGTTAAATTTGTCATGAAGTACCAAAAAATAGGCTTTCGGGCAAAAATTGCGAAAAATTATACGAAATGGTAAAGTTTGAATGGCTATATCTCTGTCAATTTTCAAATAATATGGCTTTTTTAACATGTCACATTAAGGCCTTAAGACTCCAGTTTACTTTTTTTATTCATGTTTTGAGCGTATCTTTGCTCTGAAAAAAGTTATGCTCGGTTTAGAAAAAAATTTAAAAATCTTCGATTTTTCTATTTTTTTTATGTTGGTTTTTGTTTACTTTTCCTGTTTAAATTTTTTTAAGAAAGTTTCCAAACTATCCATTTCTATAGAAAATTTAATTTCGAACAAAAAGTATTATATGTAAAATTGTCAAATTCAGCTTAGTTTTCGATTTATACCAGAAATACTGAAAAGTGTCCAGTGTGACCATTCTCTCAGAAACGCATGGGTGAATTTAGTAGCGTTATCGGTTTTAAGCATGCTTATGGGCCAAACAAACATATTCAATAATAAAAACCCTTGCACGTAATTGTTCCTTTTTAAAAGGTCTATTCAATAGGCTATAATTCATAAGAAAACAAGATACTGCTGTTGTCATATTAACGTTGTTTTTGACGTTTTTTGCGCTTACGATATTTTTGGTGTTCACTTCTTTTCAAATTATGACCTTATTTTGGCGTTTACGATAAAAATAAAAAAACCTTTTAAAAAGTTGTATTAGAATAATAAATTCACTAAGGGTATTCATGCAACAGCACAAAGTCTTCGTAAACGTTGTAAAATTTTAAACTTCGTAATTCTGTCACAATTTTTATGGAAAATTTGACAGATTTACGCAGTTTACAATTTACGCTGTTGCGTGAATGCCCTTTCTATATTTCTTTATTTTTAATGGAAATGACAATTAAATATTTTGAAAAAAAAAAACAAATTAAAATACAACAAAAATCATAAGTAATACAAAATAAAGAAAAATAGATGGTTAAATCTAACTTAGTTTTGTTCCTCGTCGGTTTCATCTAAAACATCTTTGATCGTTGTGATATATCGCAAAGATAAGTAGGTACTCGTTGATTAATATTTTTTTTCACGAAGCCCTTTCAAACCAAAATACTTTGCTCGGGATATTTGTAACTTACTTTGATAACATAATTCGGGTTGCTGATAACTAGCTGATGCATAAATGCGGTTTGCCCTTGTATGAACGGTGTTATACTCCTTCACCTCGCAGTCATCCGCGAATCCATATTTAAGAAGAATTATTGAGCTGTTTTGTTCAAAGGACGCAGATCCAAACGTCTGTGAAGTTAGCAGGACAACTTTTACAATGGGACCTTGACAGGAATTTGCAGTTTTTTTTTTTTTATTTTTTTTTTTGCATTTCACCAAATAAGAGTACCATCGATTGACCTACTTACTTCACAGATAACTTAGCAAGTCACATCGTGTATCTCAGTAACTAGGCTTTCAAGGCACTTGCATCAGTAAGGCTCCAAATTTGCAGCGTTTTTGCATTTCAACAAGGCTAGGTTCAGAATTTGAAGTCCTTAATTTCAAAAATTTCACAAGATTGACTTCAATATGAAGTTAGCAGGCACATTGTGTATTTTAGGAACCGAACATGCTCGGAACTTTCAGTAAGGCTTCAAATTTGTAGTTTCTTGCATTCACAGTAAAGTTAGTAGGTCAGTACGATTTTTTTTTTTTCAAAATAAGGATTTCAAAATTTGGACCTAGCCTAGAGGTTAATAGTATGTTGAACTTTTCGCTGATCCCCCGGCTGGAAAAACAATCTAGTTTTTGGCGCGGTGCTAGAAAGTTTTACATAGATACTAGCAAGGGCCCAGCAAGGGTAACTCTAGAAATTCTCTAGGGCCTTGCAAGTGAAGTAACCTTTTTTCTCGAGAGACAGCAAAAAAAAAAAGTTGTCTTTACTGGTAATCGATCTTGCAATCTTCTGATTGCCAGTCCTATACCTTTTTTTTTTTAATTCATTTTTATTTTTCCATCATCTCAAAACTATCTTAAAGCTAGACAAAAATTCATAAAAACTAGCCTACTTATCAATATCTTACAAGTAACTTACTTGCCCCATTCGGACGCTCTAAGTTAAACTAATAACTTAATGCTAATGCCTTTCGGCCTATGTCTACCTTAACTACTGAGCTATTTCGCATTACAGTTGCGCAATGTTAAAAATGAAAAAGTATATACTTTAATTTTTCTTACTATTCTATGATGGGTATACAATATTTATTTTTTGTTTTTGTCATAATATGGGGTATTTGTGATGGGATAACAAGACCTATCCAAGTTTTTACTAGCGAGGCCCTCGCGAGTATTTGACAAGTTTGCCTTGTCTATATTTTCCCTACCAAAGCCTTTCCAGTGCCTCGATTAAACTTGACATAAGCTTGCCTTTTTTCCAGGCGGGCCACCAAAGTCTAATATTGAACATATGTAGTTTTTAGCGACAGTTTGCATTACTTTTTTTCCTTATCTGATTCTGATGTTTCAGAACAATAGTGATTAAGACGAGGTAATTTTCATCTTAATCGATCAAAAATTATGGGAGTTAGAATTTTAGTCCCATTAAAGCTATATTTCCTCATTAGCTTAGTTCTAATTTTAGAGAAAACTTCATAGCTACCACAATTTATTTATTTTTTATTGAAGAACGAAACGCAAATACTTTTGAAAAGGGGAAAATTCTTCTTTTTAAACCCGTAAAAATTTTAAAACTGACTACAAAATAAATTCGTTGAGTATTAAGTAAAATATTTTGTATCTTTTTTAGAACAAACTCATAAAATTGAAATCAATTCTTTTTCTGACAAATTATGAAAAAAAGTTTTCCTCATGTTAAATTTAACATAAAAATAATTCTAAAATAGCAATGTATGTATTTGTGTATATTTTTGTAGTTAAATTGATGAATTGATTGTTAATTTTAGTAATCTACAAAAAAAAAATGGTAAAAAATTAATTCTAAGGTAAGTTCAAAATCCTTTGATAAATTCTGATTTCATTTTTAAAATGTTTTTCCTTAGCTGAATACGAGTTCAACTTGAATTTTATTTCGTATAGTTCGTATCGGAATATCTTCGGCTTTCTGTCAAAACCTGATAAGTCCTAGAATGCCATTTTATTGTATTTCAGATCAAAACAAATCACTGAATTCCAATATGAATGTCTCGTAACGGCGTTATGGTTTTGGTTCCTTTTGGTTCTATCATCCAATTTTAAAACCTTTTACGACCTAAAATTCCATTTTTTACATTTTAAACCGGTTGTTTTGTCTTCTAAGCTTTTTTTTTCAAAACAGACTTACGAGGTTTTGCAATTAGGCCGACGATATACAGATTAATTTTAAAGACAATTTTTTTAATGGAGACGATTTCCTTCATATTTCGATTACATTCTAACGGCAATTTCTTAAAAACCCGAGCTGACAGCCACAAACGGATGACGGATTTGAATTCTGCATCCAAAAGTATACTAAAAAAACAATTCTTACTACCTGTACTACAAATTTAACCGGTAATTGCAAGCCTTTTTGATTTTATCAAAATACTTTTTCCACCATACGTTTTTGAAATACAGTTTTTATTTTCAAAACTATAATAATGAAACTAACTTTTGAATGTTTATTGGAAGCTTATCTTGATACCATTATGATATATTTTTTCAGATTTTTTCTGTTAATAAAATGAAAGATATAAAGAAAATTGCGAAATTTTTCATTTTACCAAAATACTTTTTCCGACTATTCATGTATGTATACATTATGTAGGTCCTATAGGGCAAGTTTTGGATTCGTGAAAAAAAATTCGGGATAATAATCAAACATGACATTGCGATGATAGAGAACACCAAAAAGTGGATGGGAAAAACTTGGCCTGTCTGTCTGTTTGTATCTCGATCTGCAGCCTACACAGATGATGCGATCTAGGTACTTGCCATACAACCTTTAAGGCAAGGCTTATTTATCCCAAAAATGGCTCCAACGATTTTGATAAAAAAAAAATCAGTATATTATTGTAGTTATTGTGTACATATTAATAAACAAAAATGACCAAAAACTGTGAGTTACTAACGGTACCTTCCGTATAACGGTTTTTTCTAATTTTGAGTTTCTCATAAACGGTTTAGACGATTTCAATCAAAATTTTAATGAAAAAGCTCCTTTGAAATATCAATAATATTGAATATCAAAATTTAAAAAAAAAATTAATTTTGGATTTTAAAAACAAATCATTTTTTTTTTAAATTTAATATTTCAAAAATATGGTTCATGATTTTTTTTAGACTAGGTTTATAAATGTTCATGTATTAATAATTACTCAAAATAGGCATACCATGTTTTTTTTTTTTTAATTATAAATTTTTTATATAGGTACCTATACAATAAAATGCACGACTGGGTCGCACGTACTTGCTCTTATGTTCAAGACACTGCGAGTTTAAGAAAATTGTATATACAAACATGGAAATTATGAGAGAAAAATGTAGAGAAGCATGAAATACGATATTTAACTTAGCTAAAACAACTCTTTTGACAGTTTGAGGTGAAAAAAAAGTATGCCATCTTAATTCATGATGGAATATGATTGTATGGGAAAAAAAATTTTAAAATCATTGGAGCGGTTTTTTTTTAATTAATTTTTTATATATTAAATTCTTAAAACATTTTTAAGAACAAATTTTGGTATGCAGATTTAAACTATATATTTATGTGTATATAAAAACAAAATTTGAAAAAAAATTGTCAACCCGTTTTTGAGATATCGAATTTTCAAAAAAAAAGTTTGAAACTTTTTTTAAAAATCCAAAAACATTTTTTTTTGAAAATTTTGATATGCAATATTATTTGATTTTTTCTGAAATTTTTACATAAAAAAATTCATCTAAATCCGTTCAGCCGATAACGAGAAAATTCAAAATAAAAAAATACGTTCTATGACAGGTACTATTAATAGTTGCAAAGTGTAAAATTTTATAATTTTTGGTAGTAGATCGTACTAATTTTAGTATATACAAAGAGTTTAATCAAAATCGTAAGAGTAGTTTTTAAGCAAAAAAATATTTTCCTTTGCGGTTTTTTAACTTTTGTATGGAAGGTACCGTTATTTTTTCATAAATGTAAAATTTTTTCTAAAAATATTTAAGAAAGTACTAAAAAAGTCTTAAATATCGAGTTTCAAATAAATCTATAATGTCGTTTTCGAAATATTTGATTTTCAAACAAAAAATTTGAAACATTTTTTAAAAATCCAATAAACATTTTTTCAAAAATTTTGGTAAACAAAACAATTTATATTTTTTTAGAGCTTCTGTGTAAAAAAAATAATTGAAATCGGTCGTACCGTTTTGAAGAAAATCAAAAATCAAAAAAATGGTTCTTTGGGAGGTACCATTAATAACCATTTTTGAAAAATGGTTTTCCACCCAAAGAAAGCCTTTACTAAAATAAATTTATTGAATTTTTTTTAAGAAAAGTTGTCGAGCCGTTTTTGAGAAAAATACTATTATGTAAATTTGCCAAAAAAAAATGTATGACAGGTACCGTTGTTTTTGGTTCTAAAAAAAAAATGAAAAAAACATGTCGGCAGAATCACCAAAAACTACTATGTACCAAGTTTGAATAAAATCAATCGAGCTGTTTAGGCTGTAGACGAACAGACGGACAGACAGACAGAATTGTGCCACCCACTTTTTTGGTGTTCTCTATCATCGTAATATCATGTTTGATTGTTATCTCAAATTTTTTTTTTTGCACGAATCCAAAACTTGCCTTATAGTACCTATAATCGCAAGTAAAAATAGTTTTTAAGTAAACCACTCTAACTTTTTTCTTGTATACTCATATGTATTCACATCTTCTTAAGTAATCAAATACAAATAAAAGAATGATTTAAATGTTTTTTTTTAATACTTTTCCTTTAATTACTTGCATATTTTAAAAGTTCTTCAGTTCCAAGCCACTTGAACATATAAGAGCAAGTACATGCGATCCAGCCGTGCATTTTATTTGACTTTAGGCTTTATCGTTATTAGCTCTACCAGTTTCAACAAGGCTAGGTTCAGAATTTGAAGTCCTTAATTTCAAAAATTTCACAAGATTGACTTCAATATGAAGTTAGCAGGCACATTGTGTATTTTAGGAACCGAACATGCTCGGAACTTTCAGTAAGGCTTCAAATTTGTAGTTTCTTGCATTCACAGTAAAGTTAGTAGGTCAGTACGATTTTTTTTTTTTTCAAAATAAGGATTTCAAAATTTGGACCTAGCCTAGAGGTTAATAGTATGTTGAACTTTTCGCTGATCCCCCGGCTGGAAAAACAATCTAGTTTTTGGCGCGGTGCTAGAAAGTTTTACATAGATACTAGCAAGGGCCCAGCAAGGGTAACTCTAGAAATTCTCTAGGGCCTTGCAAGTGAAGTAACCTTTTTTCTCGAGAGACAGCAAAAAAAAAAAGTTGTCTTTACTGGTAATCGATCTTGCAATCTTCTGATTGCCAGTCCTATACCTTTTTTTTTTTAATTCATTTTTATTTTTCCATCATCTCAAAACTATCTTAAAGCTAGACAAAAATTCATAAAAACTAGCCTACTTATCAATATCTTACAAGTAACTTACTTGCCCCATTCGGACGCTCTAAGTTAAACTAATAACTTAATGCTAATGCCTTTCGGCCTATGTCTACCTTAACTACTGAGCTATTTCGCATTACAGTTGCGCAATGTTAAAAATGAAAAAGTATATACTTTAATTTTTCTTACTATTCTATGATGGGTATACAATATTTATTTTTTGTTTTTGTCATAATATGGGGTATTTGTGATGGGATAACAAGACCTATCCAAGTTTTTACTAGCGAGGCCCTCGCGAGTATTTGACAAGTTTGCCTTGTCTATATTTTCCCTACCAAAGCCTTTCCAGTGCCTCGATTAAACTTGACATAAGCTTGCCTTTTTTCCAGGCGGGCCACCAAAGTCTAATATTGAACATATGTAGTTTTTAGCGACAGTTTGCATTACTTTTTTTCCTTATCTGATTCTGATGTTTCAGAACAATAGTGATTAAGACGAGGTAATTTTCATCTTAATCGATCAAAAATTATGGGAGTTAGAATTTTAGTCCCATTAAAGCTATATTTCCTCATTAGCTTAGTTCTAATTTTAGAGAAAACTTCATAGCTACCACAATTTATTTATTTTTTATTGAAGAACGAAACGCAAATACTTTTGAAAAGGGGAAAATTCTTCTTTTTAAACCCGTAAAAATTTTAAAACTGACTACAAAATAAATTCGTTGAGTATTAAGTAAAATATTTTGTATCTTTTTTAGAACAAACTCATAAAATTGAAATCAATTCTTTTTCTGACAAATTATGAAAAAAAGTTTTCCTCATGTTAAATTTAACATAAAAATAATTCTAAAATAGCAATGTATGTATTTGTGTATATTTTTGTAGTTAAATTGATGAATTGATTGTTAATTTTAGTAATCTACAAAAAAAAAATGGTAAAAAATTAATTCTAAGGTAAGTTCAAAATCCTTTGATAAATTCTGATTTCATTTTTAAAATGTTTTTCCTTAGCTGAATACGAGTTCAACTTGAATTTTATTTCGTATAGTTCGTATCGGAATATCTTCGGCTTTCTGTCAAAACCTGATAAGTCCTAGAATGCCATTTTATTGTATTTCAGATCAAAACAAATCACTGAATTCCAATATGAATGTCTCGTAACGGCGTTATGGTTTTGGTTCCTTTTGGTTCTATCATCCAATTTTAAAACCTTTTACGACCTAAAATTCCATTTTTTACATTTTAAACCGGTTGTTTTGTCTTCTAAGCTTTTTTTTTCAAAACAGACTTACGAGGTTTTGCAATTAGGCCGACGATATACAGATTAATTTTAAAGACAATTTTTTTAATGGAGACGATTTCCTTCATATTTCGATTACATTCTAACGGCAATTTCTTAAAAACCCGAGCTGACAGCCACAAACGGATGACGGATTTGAATTCTGCATCCAAAAGTATACTAAAAAAACAATTCTTACTACCTGTACTACAAATTTAACCGGTAATTGCAAGCCTTTTTGATTTTATCAAAATACTTTTTCCACCATACGTTTTTGAAATACAGTTTTTATTTTCAAAACTATAATAATGAAACTAACTTTTGAATGTTTATTGGAAGCTTATCTTGATACCATTATGATATATTTTTTCAGATTTTTTCTGTTAATAAAATGAAAGATATAAAGAAAATTGCGAAATTTTTCATTTTACCAAAATACTTTTTCCGACTATTCATGTATGTATACATTATGTAGGTCCTATAGGGCAAGTTTTGGATTCGTGAAAAAAAATTCGGGATAATAATCAAACATGACATTGCGATGATAGAGAACACCAAAAAGTGGATGGGAAAAACTTGGCCTGTCTGTCTGTTTGTATCTCGATCTGCAGCCTACACAGATGATGCGATCTAGGTACTTGCCATACAACCTTTAAGGCAAGGCTTATTTATCCCAAAAATGGCTCCAACGATTTTGATAAAAAAAAAATCAGTATATTATTGTAGTTATTGTGTACATATTAATAAACAAAAATGACCAAAAACTGTGAGTTACTAACGGTACCTTCCGTATAACGGTTTTTTCTAATTTTGAGTTTCTCATAAACGGTTTAGACGATTTCAATCAAAATTTTAATGAAAAAGCTCCTTTGAAATATCAATAATATTGAATATCAAAATTTAAAAAAAAAATTAATTTTGGATTTTAAAAACAAATCATTTTTTTTTTAAATTTAATATTTCAAAAATATGGTTCATGATTTTTTTTAGACTAGGTTTATAAATGTTCATGTATTAATAATTACTCAAAATAGGCATACCATGTTTTTTTTTTTTTAATTATAAATTTTTTATATAGGTACCTATACAATAAAATGCACGACTGGGTCGCACGTACTTGCTCTTATGTTCAAGACACTGCGAGTTTAAGAAAATTGTATATACAAACATGGAAATTATGAGAGAAAAATGTAGAGAAGCATGAAATACGATATTTAACTTAGCTAAAACAACTCTTTTGACAGTTTGAGGTGAAAAAAAAGTATGCCATCTTAATTCATGATGGAATATGATTGTATGGGAAAAAAAATTTTAAAATCATTGGAGCGGTTTTTTTTTAATTAATTTTTTATATATTAAATTCTTAAAACATTTTTAAGAACAAATTTTGGTATGCAGATTTAAACTATATATTTATGTGTATATAAAAACAAAATTTGAAAAAAAATTGTCAACCCGTTTTTGAGATATCGAATTTTCAAAAAAAAAGTTTGAAACTTTTTTTAAAAATCCAAAAACATTTTTTTTTGAAAATTTTGATATGCAATATTATTTGATTTTTTCTGAAATTTTTACATAAAAAAATTCATCTAAATCCGTTCAGCCGATAACGAGAAAATTCAAAATAAAAAAATACGTTCTATGACAGGTACTATTAATAGTTGCAAAGTGTAAAATTTTATAATTTTTGGTAGTAGATCGTACTAATTTTAGTATATACAAAGAGTTTAATCAAAATCGTAAGAGTAGTTTTTAAGCAAAAAAATATTTTCCTTTGCGGTTTTTTAACTTTTGTATGGAAGGTACCGTTATTTTTTCATAAATGTAAAATTTTTTCTAAAAATATTTAAGAAAGTACTAAAAAAGTCTTAAATATCGAGTTTCAAATAAATCTATAATGTCGTTTTCGAAATATTTGATTTTCAAACAAAAAATTTGAAACATTTTTTAAAAATCCAATAAACATTTTTTCAAAAATTTTGGTAAACAAAACAATTTATATTTTTTTAGAGCTTCTGTGTAAAAAAAATAATTGAAATCGGTCGTACCGTTTTGAAGAAAATCAAAAATCAAAAAAATGGTTCTTTGGGAGGTACCATTAATAACCATTTTTGAAAAATGGTTTTCCACCCAAAGAAAGCCTTTACTAAAATAAATTTATTGAATTTTTTTTAAGAAAAGTTGTCGAGCCGTTTTTGAGAAAAATACTATTATGTAAATTTGCCAAAAAAAAATGTATGACAGGTACCGTTGTTTTTGGTTCTAAAAAAAAAATGAAAAAAACATGTCGGCAGAATCACCAAAAACTACTATGTACCAAGTTTGAATAAAATCAATCGAGCTGTTTAGGCTGTAGACGAACAGACGGACAGACAGACAGAATTGTGCCACCCACTTTTTTGGTGTTCTCTATCATCGTAATATCATGTTTGATTGTTATCTCAAATTTTTTTTTTTGCACGAATCCAAAACTTGCCTTATAGTACCTATAATCGCAAGTAAAAATAGTTTTTAAGTAAACCACTCTAACTTTTTTCTTGTATACTCATATGTATTCACATCTTCTTAAGTAATCAAATACAAATAAAAGAATGATTTAAATGTTTTTTTTTAATACTTTTCCTTTAATTACTTGCATATTTTAAAAGTTCTTCAGTTCCAAGCCACTTGAACATATAAGAGCAAGTACATGCGATCCAGCCGTGCATTTTATTTGACTTTAGGCTTTATCGTTATTAGCTCTACCAGTTTCAACAAGGCTAGGTTCAGAATTTGAAGTCCTTAATTTCAAAAATTTCACAAGATTGACTTCAATATGAAGTTAGCAGGCACATTGTGTATTTTAGGAACCGAACATGCTCGGAACTTTCAGTAAGGCTTCAAATTTGTAGTTTCTTGCATTCACAGTAAAGTTAGTAGGTCAGTACGATTTTTTTTTTTTTCAAAATAAGGATTTCAAAATTTGGACCTAGCCTAGAGGTTAATAGTATGTTGAACTTTTCGCTGATCCCCCGGCTGGAAAAACAATCTAGTTTTTGGCGCGGTGCTAGAAAGTTTTACATAGATACTAGCAAGGGCCCAGCAAGGGTAACTCTAGAAATTCTCTAGGGCCTTGCAAGTGAAGTAACCTTTTTTCTCGAGAGACAGCAAAAAAAAAAAGTTGTCTTTACTGGTAATCGATCTTGCAATCTTCTGATTGCCAGTCCTATACCTTTTTTTTTTTAATTCATTTTTATTTTTCCATCATCTCAAAACTATCTTAAAGCTAGACAAAAATTCATAAAAACTAGCCTACTTATCAATATCTTACAAGTAACTTACTTGCCCCATTCGGACGCTCTAAGTTAAACTAATAACTTAATGCTAATGCCTTTCGGCCTATGTCTACCTTAACTACTGAGCTATTTCGCATTACAGTTGCGCAATGTTAAAAATGAAAAAGTATATACTTTAATTTTTCTTACTATTCTATGATGGGTATACAATATTTATTTTTTGTTTTTGTCATAATATGGGGTATTTGTGATGGGATAACAAGACCTATCCAAGTTTTTACTAGCGAGGCCCTCGCGAGTATTTGACAAGTTTGCCTTGTCTATATTTTCCCTACCAAAGCCTTTCCAGTGCCTCGATTAAACTTGACATAAGCTTGCCTTTTTTCCAGGCGGGCCACCAAAGTCTAATATTGAACATATGTAGTTTTTAGCGACAGTTTGCATTACTTTTTTTCCTTATCTGATTCTGATGTTTCAGAACAATAGTGATTAAGACGAGGTAATTTTCATCTTAATCGATCAAAAATTATGGGAGTTAGAATTTTAGTCCCATTAAAGCTATATTTCCTCATTAGCTTAGTTCTAATTTTAGAGAAAACTTCATAGCTACCACAATTTATTTATTTTTTATTGAAGAACGAAACGCAAATACTTTTGAAAAGGGGAAAATTCTTCTTTTTAAACCCGTAAAAATTTTAAAACTGACTACAAAATAAATTCGTTGAGTATTAAGTAAAATATTTTGTATCTTTTTTAGAACAAACTCATAAAATTGAAATCAATTCTTTTTCTGACAAATTATGAAAAAAAGTTTTCCTCATGTTAAATTTAACATAAAAATAATTCTAAAATAGCAATGTATGTATTTGTGTATATTTTTGTAGTTAAATTGATGAATTGATTGTTAATTTTAGTAATCTACAAAAAAAAAATGGTAAAAAATTAATTCTAAGGTAAGTTCAAAATCCTTTGATAAATTCTGATTTCATTTTTAAAATGTTTTTCCTTAGCTGAATACGAGTTCAACTTGAATTTTATTTCGTATAGTTCGTATCGGAATATCTTCGGCTTTCTGTCAAAACCTGATAAGTCCTAGAATGCCATTTTATTGTATTTCAGATCAAAACAAATCACTGAATTCCAATATGAATGTCTCGTAACGGCGTTATGGTTTTGGTTCCTTTTGGTTCTATCATCCAATTTTAAAACCTTTTACGACCTAAAATTCCATTTTTTACATTTTAAACCGGTTGTTTTGTCTTCTAAGCTTTTTTTTTCAAAACAGACTTACGAGGTTTTGCAATTAGGCCGACGATATACAGATTAATTTTAAAGACAATTTTTTTAATGGAGACGATTTCCTTCATATTTCGATTACATTCTAACGGCAATTTCTTAAAAACCCGAGCTGACAGCCACAAACGGATGACGGATTTGAATTCTGCATCCAAAAGTATACTAAAAAAACAATTCTTACTACCTGTACTACAAATTTAACCGGTAATTGCAAGCCTTTTTGATTTTATCAAAATACTTTTTCCACCATACGTTTTTGAAATACAGTTTTTATTTTCAAAACTATAATAATGAAACTAACTTTTGAATGTTTATTGGAAGCTTATCTTGATACCATTATGATATATTTTTTCAGATTTTTTCTGTTAATAAAATGAAAGATATAAAGAAAATTGCGAAATTTTTCATTTTACCAAAATACTTTTTCCGACTATTCATGTATGTATACATTATGTAGGTCCTATAGGGCAAGTTTTGGATTCGTGAAAAAAAATTCGGGATAATAATCAAACATGACATTGCGATGATAGAGAACACCAAAAAGTGGATGGGAAAAACTTGGCCTGTCTGTCTGTTTGTATCTCGATCTGCAGCCTACACAGATGATGCGATCTAGGTACTTGCCATACAACCTTTAAGGCAAGGCTTATTTATCCCAAAAATGGCTCCAACGATTTTGATAAAAAAAAAATCAGTATATTATTGTAGTTATTGTGTACATATTAATAAACAAAAATGACCAAAAACTGTGAGTTACTAACGGTACCTTCCGTATAACGGTTTTTTCTAATTTTGAGTTTCTCATAAACGGTTTAGACGATTTCAATCAAAATTTTAATGAAAAAGCTCCTTTGAAATATCAATAATATTGAATATCAAAATTTAAAAAAAAAATTAATTTTGGATTTTAAAAACAAATCATTTTTTTTTTAAATTTAATATTTCAAAAATATGGTTCATGATTTTTTTTAGACTAGGTTTATAAATGTTCATGTATTAATAATTACTCAAAATAGGCATACCATGTTTTTTTTTTTTTAATTATAAATTTTTTATATAGGTACCTATACAATAAAATGCACGACTGGGTCGCACGTACTTGCTCTTATGTTCAAGACACTGCGAGTTTAAGAAAATTGTATATACAAACATGGAAATTATGAGAGAAAAATGTAGAGAAGCATGAAATACGATATTTAACTTAGCTAAAACAACTCTTTTGACAGTTTGAGGTGAAAAAAAAGTATGCCATCTTAATTCATGATGGAATATGATTGTATGGGAAAAAAAATTTTAAAATCATTGGAGCGGTTTTTTTTTAATTAATTTTTTATATATTAAATTCTTAAAACATTTTTAAGAACAAATTTTGGTATGCAGATTTAAACTATATATTTATGTGTATATAAAAACAAAATTTGAAAAAAAATTGTCAACCCGTTTTTGAGATATCGAATTTTCAAAAAAAAAGTTTGAAACTTTTTTTAAAAATCCAAAAACATTTTTTTTTGAAAATTTTGATATGCAATATTATTTGATTTTTTCTGAAATTTTTACATAAAAAAATTCATCTAAATCCGTTCAGCCGATAACGAGAAAATTCAAAATAAAAAAATACGTTCTATGACAGGTACTATTAATAGTTGCAAAGTGTAAAATTTTATAATTTTTGGTAGTAGATCGTACTAATTTTAGTATATACAAAGAGTTTAATCAAAATCGTAAGAGTAGTTTTTAAGCAAAAAAATATTTTCCTTTGCGGTTTTTTAACTTTTGTATGGAAGGTACCGTTATTTTTTCATAAATGTAAAATTTTTTCTAAAAATATTTAAGAAAGTACTAAAAAAGTCTTAAATATCGAGTTTCAAATAAATCTATAATGTCGTTTTCGAAATATTTGATTTTCAAACAAAAAATTTGAAACATTTTTTAAAAATCCAATAAACATTTTTTCAAAAATTTTGGTAAACAAAACAATTTATATTTTTTTAGAGCTTCTGTGTAAAAAAAATAATTGAAATCGGTCGTACCGTTTTGAAGAAAATCAAAAATCAAAAAAATGGTTCTTTGGGAGGTACCATTAATAACCATTTTTGAAAAATGGTTTTCCACCCAAAGAAAGCCTTTACTAAAATAAATTTATTGAATTTTTTTTAAGAAAAGTTGTCGAGCCGTTTTTGAGAAAAATACTATTATGTAAATTTGCCAAAAAAAAATGTATGACAGGTACCGTTGTTTTTGGTTCTAAAAAAAAAATGAAAAAAACATGTCGGCAGAATCACCAAAAACTACTATGTACCAAGTTTGAATAAAATCAATCGAGCTGTTTAGGCTGTAGACGAACAGACGGACAGACAGACAGAATTGTGCCACCCACTTTTTTGGTGTTCTCTATCATCGTAATATCATGTTTGATTGTTATCTCAAATTTTTTTTTTTGCACGAATCCAAAACTTGCCTTATAGTACCTATAATCGCAAGTAAAAATAGTTTTTAAGTAAACCACTCTAACTTTTTTCTTGTATACTCATATGTATTCACATCTTCTTAAGTAATCAAATACAAATAAAAGAATGATTTAAATGTTTTTTTTTAATACTTTTCCTTTAATTACTTGCATATTTTAAAAGTTCTTCAGTTCCAAGCCACTTGAACATATAAGAGCAAGTACATGCGATCCAGCCGTGCATTTTATTTGACTTTAGGCTTTATCGTTATTAGCTCTACCAGTTTCCAGTCAAAATTTGAATGCCGAAGCTTCTTTAAAATATTTTAAATATTGTGTCTGTTTTTACTTCCTTAAAATTCGAATTTCTACGAATTTTATTTTTTACTTGCGATTATAGGTACTATAAGGCAAGTTTTGGATTCGTGCAAAAAAAAACTTTTGAGATAACAATCAAACATGATATTACGATGATAGAGAACACCAAAAAAGTGGGTGGCACAATTCTGTCTGTCTGTCTGTCTGTCTGTTCGTCTACAGCCTAAACAGCTCGATTGATTTTATTCAAACTTGGTACATAGTGGTTTTTGGCGATTATGCCCACACGTTTTTTTTTAATTCTTGATTTTCTTCAAAATGGTATGACCGATTTCAATTATTTTTTTAAACAGAAACTTCCAAAAAATGTTAATAGTTTTGTGTACCAATATTTTTGAAAAAATACTTTTTGGATTTTTAAAAAAAATTTCAAATTTTTTTTTGGAAAATCAAATATTTCGAAAACGGCATCATAGATTTTTTGAAAGTCGAAATTTAAGACTTTTGTAGTACTCTCTAAAATATTTTTACAAAAAAATTTACATTTATGAAAAAATAACGGTATCTTCCATACAAAAGTGAAAAAACCGCAAAGGAAAATAATTTTTTACTTGAAAACGACTCCTACGATTTTGATTAAACTTTTTTCATATACTAAAATAAGTTCGATCTACCATCAAAAATTATAAAATCTTACACATAGCAACTATTAGTAGTACCTGTCATAGAACGTGTTTTATTTTATTTTGAGTTTTCTCGTTATCAGCTTAACGGATTTAAATGATTTTTTTTATATATAAATTTCAGATAAGAATAAATAATATTGCATATCAAAATTTTCAAAAAAAAAGTTTTTGGATTTTTAAAAAAAGTTTCAAACTTTTTTTTTGAAAATTCGATATCTCAAAAACGGATTGACAATTTTGTTTTCAAATTTTGTTTTTATATACACATAAATATATAGTTTAAATCTGCATACCAAAATTTGTTCTTAAAAGTGTTTTAAGAATTTTATATATACAAAATTAATTTAAAAAAAAACCGCTTCAACGATTTTAAAATTTTTTTTCCCATACAATCATATTCCATCATGAATTATGATGGCATACTTTTTTTCACCTCAAACTGTCAAAAGAGTTGTTTTAGCTAATTTAAATGTCGTATTTCATGCTTCTCTACATTTTTCTCTCATAATTTCCATGTTTGTATATACAATTTTCTTAAACTCATAAGAGCAAGTACGTGCGACCCAGTCGTGCATTTTATTTATATGAGCTTTGACAGAACTTTGGTAAAAAAAATCTTATTATGGTCAAAATCGGGTATAACGAACTCGATGGGACTGAGAATTTAGTTATAACCGATTCTCCAATATTTTGTCCTTTATTAAAAAAAAGAAACTTTTTTATATTAGTAAAACTTTTATTGGAATTAGAGTCTTGAAATTTTTATAGATTTTTCTTCAATAGAAAAAATCCACGTTTGGAACTAGTTTCCAAAAGAACTTACACTTCAAATGCCTTTCTTGGTTACAGTCCCTCCCAAAAACAGAAATATAAATTCGGGTATAAAAACAGCAAAAGGGAAATCCACATAATTTATTATTTTAAATGCACGAAACTTGCAATTTGTAATAATATTTTTATTACTACTCATTATAAGCTATAGATTTTTAAAATTTTTACTAAAAACTGTTCGTTATAAGCGATTATTCGTTTACAGGCGATATCGTTAAAAGCTATATTTGGTTTTAGTACAATTTGTATGAACCTCTGCCTGGTTTTCAAGATAAGTTCGCAATCGCCGATATTTCGTTATAGCCGATACCGTTATAACCGATTTTGACTGTATTTAAAAAAAAATTGAACTTTGTTCCTTTTAAAGTAAAAAGTTGGTACGCTATAACATCGAGATTAATTAACTTACAAAATTCGTTAATAGCTCATTTTTTTAGATAATTTTACTGTCTATATGAAATTATCTCATGACTTTGTTGTAAAATCAAATTCAATCGAGTTATCAAATCACCTTCTTCTTCAAGATGTTGGCCTTCCCCTTGGCACCTCAAAAACTTGGTTCTATGATGAGGGGATGTAACCACAAATCGTACAAAAACTGTTACCCATCAAAAAAAAAAAATTTGTTGGACTAAATTTTGCTAGAACATACATTCTTGCAGGATTTTCTCTAAATTTATTGATTGTATGAAGAAAAGTAAGTGAATCTATTGGGTATGGTTCGTTTCGTCTTTTTCATCTCGGTTTTTTGTTGTTTCTAACGCCCATATTATTCACTCGTTTAATCCAGATTAAAACTTAAATCTAGATTAAAAGTATTTTAAATCCAAACATTAAATCCAATCCCATATTATTCACTCGTTTAATCCAAACTTAAATCCAATTTTTTTAATCCAATATCAATTAATCCAATTGGATTTAAACTGCCCTCCGGAGGTCAGTTTAAGTACTTAAATCCAGATTAAAACACAATTTCATATAATTCACTTTTTCTTGACATTTCAGTTTTCTGATTGTTTGTGCGCTCACAGAATCTTACCGACATAGTGAAATAAATTAATTAAAGTAAACATAGAGCCTGATTACACGATTCGTTTCTCGTTCGTTTTGTCTTTCGTCTTTTTGACAGGTACGTACCTTCGTCATTGTATATAAATTCTATAGTAGTCTCATGAAGAAAAAAAGCTCGTGGCCATCTATGCGTCCAAATGTAATACTAATTTTTGTTAAGGGATCTCCGTAAGGCGATCACAGCGAACCTATCGACCAAATGTCTACCTACAAAATCGTGTTTCATGAGAATACTATAGATTGGATATACAATGCCTTCGTGATTACACACAACGAAAAAAGTTCATTCGTGGTCTTGACGTTCAAAAAATTTGAGGTTAATTAATTGGAAAATAGACAGTAGTAATAATTAAAAATATTTTTACATCACTTCTTGTTCAAATTTATACCCATTTAATTATGAAAAACAATTTTTAATCTCACTACTGAAATTTTTTACGCATCCCCCGCCTCAACTCGTTTGTCAAATCATAAACGTCAAAGTTCAACCGGAAAAATCTTAAAACTTTCATACGTGCTTTCGGTACTTCATTCTCCCTAAATTTCTACACCCCTCACCCAATGTGTCAAAAAGACAAAACACGAAACAATCGATAAAACTAATCGTGTAATCAGGCTCAAAAAGTTTCACGGGAGAAATTTGACATTTCGCAAATTTGACATTTGGATTAAACGATCTTAATCTGGATTTAAATACATTTTACATCTGGATTAAGGGCATTTTAAATCCATTGGATTTAAGGCATGTTCAGAGTGAATAATATGGACATGGATTTAAATTTTCGGATTTAATAAATCTGGATTTAGTTGTTGGATTAAAAACTTCCTTAAATCCAATTTAAATCCAGAGTGAATAATATGGCGGTAAGTCATTTTGCATTTCATCGTTTCACTTTTCATTTATTTGTTTTTGTTTTATTTTCGTTTTCTAATTGGTATACGGTCGAACTTCATTTCGTCTTTGATTGTTTCTTTTTTCGATTATTTAATTTCTGAATTATTTAGCCTTTAGTTTATTTCGTCTTGAATTGTATCGTTTTCAATTATTTCGATTTTATTTTGAAAGTTTTTTGTTCAGTTCGACTATCAATTATCTCGCCATCGTTTGTTTGGGCTTTTCGATTTGGCTGCACGTACAGAACCTAAATTCTCGCGAATTTTTAAGCTTGAAAAAAATAGCATATGTATTATAAATACAACAACAATACGGAATTATACCAAATTGTTGTTGTATTTAACATGCTACGTTTTTTTTAAGTAGAGATAAAAATACACTTAAAAACACGCTATAATATTTAATAAATTATTATTAAAAACAAAATAAATTATTCAAAATAAACATTTTATGTCCGCGCACAAATTTATATAATTGTATACATGAATATATGAAGGGGCCTTTTAACCATTTGTCCGAAATATCTTTTTTCAAGAAAAGTCCTGATTCTGGAATGTTTGATATCCGTCAAGTTAGCATTACCACTTCAAAATTTTTAAAATCTAATAATGGGATTATTTGTCGTAAATTTGTCGTAAATTTGTCGTGGAAGACAAAAACTGTCGCGCTTGTTTTTTAAAAATTAACCCCTGGTAATGCTAACTTGACAGTCAAGTTAGCACTACCACCCCACAAAATAGAGTAAAATGAAACCAAAAAAGAAAAAGGAATATGTGAGAATTTGTCGTAAATATATCGTAAAAAAAAAAAATTGTCGCACTTATTTTTAAAAAATAACCCAAAATCGATTTTTTTTTCATTTTATTTTAATAATTCCAGCACTACCATATGAAAACTTTTTGTTCTTTGTGTTTTTGGTATGGAATTTGTTTAAACAATTGTCGTAATTATGTCTTTAAAAAAGTTGTGCCAAAAAATAATTTTTCGCGCCATTTTTTCTATAAAAATTTCCTTGATTATGACAAAAAGCCCCAAAATCGATTTTTTTCCCTTTTTTTCATTAAATCCAGCACTTCCATATGAAAACTTTTTATTCTTTGTGTTATTGGTATGGAATTTCTAAGACAAATAAAATTTAAGTTGCCACGGAAAACTTTTTAATATTCGTTTTTCAATATGGTGGCCAAATGGTGGGGCTTTCAACACCTAAAATCGAGTTTTATACTTGCACTGCACCCCCTTACACATCAAATGAAAAAATCTTTGTCCAACCCAAATTTGGAGGTAATTGTAATATTTTGATAGACATTTTGCGAAAATGTTAAAAACTGCTTTATTAGATGATTGACAAATTTTCTTGGTTTTTTTGTTTATACACAAGCATATGTTATACCATTTTGGAAAGTGCATTAAATAGACAACTTTTTTAAGCAATTGGCCATTCATGTTCTCATTCAATTTTAATTTAATAGAGGTGGTCAAACTTTTTTGAAAATAAATGTTTGTCCTGAAAGAAATATTTTAAAAAATTATAATAAAAAAATTCAATAACTACTATTAAATTTTACCACCCATCTATTACAACAATTATTCTAGAATATTACAAAAATAAAAAAATAGTAAACATTTTTCATCCATGGTCGTAGCGTTCACGTATTTGAGGAAAGTAGTACTTGTTAACAACTTTTGGAAAAAATATCATAACATAGTAACCACTGGGAAAATATTTTTTTATATTTTTTTCTGAAAAGGTCATAAGGCCTGCTACAACCAGTTGCAAGGTTATCCATCATTTACAGGACACCCTGTATATGACATGCTAAGGATGAAATTTAGCTTGGGAATCATTTTTTTAATCCTGTCGTTTGGAAGCCTTTTTGAAAATTGGCGCCCAATGTGGGCCGAATGGTAAAATAAAGTGAAACTCGTAAGTTACTTGGAAAATTTCCATATGGCTAAGATAACGGTTGATGTCTCAAAAGTTAGGTGGAGGTTCCGCCCAAAAATTTCCAAGGCACGGTTGACGCCCAGAGGTGTTTCCGAAACTTCTTTCACGTTAAAGCAACCAAAAAAAGGGGAAGTGTTTTATTTTATTTAAAAATCACGCAATTTCTTGTAAGATTATTTTAACAGATATTTCAAAATCTTAAAGGATTAATCTGAGTTGAACGATGTACGCCGTACATATAGATTTATTGCCAATCACGTAATTTTCGTATACGATTTTTATCAGATATATTTGTATGAATACAAATCTATAAAAGTCACGTGATTTTCATGTAGGTACGACTATCACAGTGATAATTGATATAAAATAATCGAACAAAAAATCGCACAAATCACACGTTTTGGGGCCTTTTTACGTTTGATTTGGGGCTATATTTCCATTTTGGAATTGGGGCCGATTTCAATAATGAAATTTTATCCAAATAAAAAAAAAATCACCCCAGTTTACAAAATTTAATATGTTTGTTGTTGTTGCTTTTCATTCAATTTTGGGGCCATTTTTCATTGAGGAACACTTCAACTCCAACCTAATGAACAGACTGATGTTCTTATTTATCCACACAAGTTTGTTATTATTTTTTGGTAAAGAGGGACATTCAACGTTAATATTGATGTTTGCTACAAAACCCCCTTTATTAACATCCCTCTTTTAAACATACATAAATCTCACTCGTAACCATTTCTTTTACTAACCATTAAAACTTTTTTATTTTTAGTCTTCCGTCGATATCATCTACCACGAAAAATTTTCCAAATTTCAAATTGGAATCGAATCTTACTGTCAAGGATTTCAGCAATAGCCAAACCGAAAATTGCAATGATCCTCTGCCGTTGACAAAGCCTGCTCCCAAACTAAAAAAAAGAGTTCAGTTCCATGATCCACTTAACGGTTTCGCCAAGACGAAAGATTTTCCAAATTTTTCAATGAAAGTTCCGAAACACGATGCACAGGATAAAGCAATTAGCAGTAGTTTGGATAATGATGTTGTTCCGGAAGTGTTGGATTGCAGAATTGCCGAAAAGATCAAGAGTGAATTAGCTGAAAAATCTGCAAGCATTCAACCTGACACCTTCAAGGGAGCTCTATGTTTGAAAAAAACCACCGCCGAAACTTACCAGATATTCAATCACAGTGATGCAGAAGACGACGATGATTTTGATGATGATGAGGATAATGATGAGGAAGACACTGGCACTCTCAATCCTGCCGATAAGAACTTTCGAATACGAGATCGGTCAAAAATCAAGAAACCTCCAAAAGTATCGTTGTTTAATGGCAAAATCAAACAGGAGCAACAACCTCAGCTTCCGAATGATCCATCAGAACTTCAAAGTGACGATGACTTTGATGATGACGGGGATGATGCTGACGATGGAGATGAAGGAATGCTGGCGACTGAAATTAAAAATGAGCAAAACTTCATCGAGGAGGATGACGAGCACAATGAGCATAACGGTGGATACGGAACGCGCTCCTGTCGAGAGTGTACGGTTATGCATGACTACGAACACTGCCCCTTGCGAAACTCAGTTTGCTACATCAAGGATAGCGTTGATCTGTCCACTTGGATTGAGAGAAAGAATATTGAGGCATTAGAAAAACTGAAATCTGACTCCCAAAGACTTGATGACGGTGCTGATGCCAACGACCTGGATGAGGACAACTGCTCCCAGACATCAGATGACTTAAGAAGGTTGACTGTAACTTTTGCTGAAGCTTCAATACCTAATGAATTTGAACTTCGAAACATCGATGGCAATACTTTTGGGATTTTCGCGAAATCTGATATTCCTCTCTTAACAAAGCTCGGTCCTATTATAGGAAAGCCTGTCCAAGTCAACGATATACCCGATGATAGCAATATGAAAACTATCTTTGAGATATGTGAAGGTGACCGTAAGTCAGACCTGATATCCTGCGATGACCCAAATACTTCAAATTGGTTACGGTTCATTCGGCCAGCCCTATCTTATGAAGAGCGGACCGCAAACTTGGTGTCATTAGATCGTCAGGCTTATCTAGTTACGTGTAGGGAATTGAAAGCGGGCTTCGAACTGCTTTACTGGAGTGACGATTGTAACACAATGTGGAGAAAAAAACACACCGAAAAAACAAGTAGGTTTATACTCTTTCTATATCCAATTCATTTTTGGTAATAAACGTTTGATTTCCATTTCAGACTGTGGCGGCTGTAATCTCAAGTTTGAACACCCTCTCTTTTATCGCACGCATTGTTCGGTATTTCATGATCCTTCGTTTAGTCTGACGATTCGTAAATACCACTGTAAGGTTTGCGGTGAGGCAGTGTTGGGTAAGGATAACATAATGAAACATGCGGCAGAGATGCATGAAGGTAAAGGCGCCTATCAGTGCCAATTTTGTAATAAATTTTTCTTGCGTCTCAATTATTTGGAGATGCATCGCACCTACGGCTGCAGTGCGAATCCGCAACGTGCTAGACCGCTTTGCGATTTTTGTGGGAGAAAATTCTGTCAACCGCAGAAACTTAAAGTGCACATTAAACGAATGCATAGCGGTAAGTATAGAGCTTAGGAAAATTGTGTGTGTTGATCGTTGTGTGAAAGAGTCCGTTTCGTTTTTATTTCAACATTAAACATTTCAAGCCATAGCCATTGTATATTTTTGTTTACTATTTGTTTGTTTTTTTTTTTATGGATTATCTGTGAAGCGTTATCTTCAAATACAGTGCACTAAATAGATTTTTCTTGGTCACCAATAATCTTAACGTTGAGATTTTGAAAAACTATTTGGCTTGTATTTCCTTTATTCCTTTACTTTACCACGGGGTACTGTCCATTTTGCAACTCTGAGCAAATCAGAGTTAGTTATTACTGCAAACAAATTAAACCCGTTTTTACTACGAAGTAGTTTAATCGTTTTCAGGAGCAAACTCGTGCTTAACTAACTATGAAATCAAGCTCAAATGTAGAAAATTTCATAAAATTTTATAAGAACTCGTCCGAGATTTTTGCCATTGTTCAACATAGGCACCACTGTGTGCCAGTGGGAAATTTTTCCCTAATTTGGAGTGGCTCTTACATATAATTTTTTTCTTCCAATTTGAATTTCAAATAACTTAACATACATTTCGAAGATTAACACAAAACAGCTTGAGTCCAGTTTTTGATTATATGGGTATTCATGCAACAGCGTAAAGTTGTCGTAAACGTTGTAAAGTTTAAAACATCGCAATTCTGTCACCATTTGTATTGAAAATTTGACAGATTTACGAAGTTCACAACTTTACCATGAATACCCTTTATATTTTTAATTTTTTCTCAAAATTTTTCATCAACAAAATTTGAAATTAATTTAACTTATCATTGTACATTACCAAAAAAAATCCATTTCATTTTTCATTAAAAATCACCAAAAAGCAATTTATTTCTTCATAATTTCATTTTAGATATGGCTGAAGTTTTACGAGATTTTCAGTGTAAATTATGTTCAAAACTTCTAGGATCACGGGCAGCATTGCAACGCCATTCTAAGGAGGTGCATAGCCGGAATTCAGCTGTAGTTAGTTGTCCAAGATGTCAAAAGCTATTCCAAAATCGAAGCAATTTGAAAATTCACATGCTTACTCATTCGGGTGTCAGACCATTCAAGTATTTATACAAAATTACACAATTTTTGGTTAAAAGAAATTAATATTGATATTTTGTTTTTAAATTAAGGTGTGCGGAAACGGAATGTACAGCAGCTTTTACAACAAAACAGTGTCTTCAATTCCATTACAAGAAAGTTCATAATTACAGCCAGGAACAAATGCCAAAGATAGAACGTAGTGTGGCTTATACATTTGATGCTTACTCAGGGGGCATGAAAGTTGACTTTTTGGGTAAGGATATTATAGAAAATTTTAAACTAATTTAAGAAAAAGGAAAATAATGTTTGTGTCAGGCAATGGACTATAGTTAATCTAGGTAAACTCTACAAAACTACTGAAATGGGGCCCATTGCAAGTTCTTTTTATAAAACTTGTCCAGTTCTGAGGGAGATTAAAAGAAACCTCATAGGGAATGGTTACATATTAAGTGATAAATTATCAAGCTTTTGAATGCATTGGATGTATCAAAAATAATTCAATTTTGCAAAATTAAACTTGCGTACAAAGAACAAATCCCTTCAGAAGCAAAGTGGCTTAGGTATTTCAAAACTGGACTTGTAACCTATTGAATAGACCGGAAAAATGAGGGGTATAAAGGAACAATTACGTGCAAGGGTTTTTATTTTTGATTATGTTTGTTTGGCCCAAAAGCATGCTTAGAACCAAAATTGCTACTAAATTCACCCATGCTTTTCTGAGAGAATAGTCACACTGGCCACTTTTCAATATTTTTGGTATAACTCGAAAACTAAGCCGAATTCGAAAATTTAACATTCAAAACTTTTTGTTCAGAATTAAATTTTCTATTGAAATGGATAATTCAAAAAAATTTATAAAAAAAAATTTAAGCAGGTTAAGTTAACAAAAACCATTCTACAAAAAAAATTAAAAATTAAAGATTTTTAATTTTTTTTAATAAATTGTGTTAACTTTATTTGAAGCAAAGATAGAGACTTGCAAAGACAAAATAAAGTATTAGAGACTAAAGGCTTTAATAGGGCACGTTCAAAAAGTAAAATTTGTTCAAAGTTGACATAGATAAGCCCATTCAAACTTTACCACTTCTTATAATTTTTCGCAGTTTTGTTTGTTTCTCGGCTGTTTTAAATGCTTTCAGACCTACAGACCGAATGGCTGGTCCAATTGATATAAGATTTGGTACTAGGTGCTAGGAATCTTAAATTTGTTATAAGGTACCAAAACATAGGCATTCGGGCAAAAACTGCGAAAAATGATAAGATAATATAAATAAATAATAAATAATATGGCTTTTCTAACATGTCATATTAAGGCCTTAAAACTCTACTTTATTTTGTTTAAATACCTATGTCTTAAGTGTATCTTTGCAAAAGGTTATGCACTTATTAGTAAAAAAATTTAAAATTATTGATTTTTCGATTTTTTTTATGTTGGTTTTTGTACAAAAGTGAACAAAAAGTTTTGAGTGCAAAGTTCTCAGACCATTCTCTCAGAAACGCATGGGTGAATTTAGTAGCACTTTCGGTTTTAGGAATGATTATGTCTCAAACAAACATATTCAATAATAAAAACCCTTGATAGTGGAGAACCAGGGCCTAGTGACTTACAACTCTCAACCATTTCTGTGTGCGTGTTGTTGTCAAGAATGGAAGGGACCTACAGTTCTTTGCCGAGTCCGAACGGCTAAATGAGAAGCACTTTTTTCATGACAAGTATACTCTTGGAGGATTTGTCAGTTCCTTGCTAGAGGCAGTAACTCGGATAAAACATTTCTGTTTTTAGGTGGCACGGCTGGGAATCGAACCCACACCTTCGGCATGACAGTCCTACGCACTAACCATCATGTCTATGTTTCTGTAACTTCTGATGAAGTTTGCTTGTTTATGCTGTTAAAGCACTCGGCATTTCTCAAAATATATTTCTTTTACGTAAAAAAAAGTGTCAGGGTCTTTTTTGAGTAGAATTTCATGAGCTATAATACTAATGTCGTTTTCCATTGGTTTCACTCAAGAACAGCCCCGGATCTATGGGGGGGGCAAACCGGGGCCTGTGCCCCGGGCGGAAGCTTACAGGGGCGCCAAATTCATTTGACTGAAATAACTAAGAATTGCGATGCTTATTGAAAATGAATTGAGATGCGGCAATGGAATATAAAATTATATTTCTCCGTCAACATTTAGCAGTTTTTTCTATCATTATTTCTCCATTTAAAATAATTTGAAAAAAAAACTATTGACAAATAAAAGAAACGAGCTATTATACATTGTTGAAAGTTTTTCTGATGTTTTTTAACAGTTGTTTCTTGCGTTAAGTGTAAGTGTATTTTTACAAAACTTCCCCTCTTCCGTTAACTGAAGGATATAGATCCCCCTTCTTTAATAATAAAACACTTGAACTTTGTCCCTCTACAATAGTCGCACCACGCTGAACAAATCCTAGTGTTGCCTAAGAAATTATTTACTGAATACTGGCAACTTTATTATACTGTATTTTAGATATTTTTTAGTTCACAAAAAAATTAAATACAAACAAATGTAGGAAATCTGGTGATCTACAAAATACTGTTTAGTAAAAAATTTTTCGTTCAGATGAACAAAAAGTGAGATAAACTAAACACTATTTTTACAGTTTTTGACAAACAATTTTTCAAGATCTCGAAAATATTTGGAAACAAAAAATCTATAAGATATTTTAACCTACAAGATCAAATAAAAAATTTTACTCAGTTCTCCGAGAAAATTGGTTTTACCATTTTCAACACCATTTTTCAAAATGACGGATAATACAAAATTTCCGACCAGCCAGAGACAGCTCTCACGCGTATCAAAAAACCAACCAATCTTAAATGATTTGTATTTTGACGTTGCTTATATGTTGACATTTTTAAAAAAAATCCTGTTGTGAAATATTTTTTCTGTTACAATTCTGTATCAGCTTTCACCTATGTAAATTTCATTGCAATCTCTCAAGGAAGAACGAAGTTATAAAATGTTTACATATTTTTGAAACATTCTATTTTGAAAATATTTTTTCAACTATAACTCTGTCTCAGCTATTCCCTCTGTCCATTTCATTGAAATCGCTCAAGGAACAACGAAGTCCCGAGGATTTAAAATTTTTTTTCGGAGCTTTGCGCGTCGATACTTTATCTTGCGTAACTTTAGCTTTTCGAAATTGTGTCGTAAAATTTCATTTTCCTTTCTTATTTGAACGGTTCGTGAATGGATCTTCAATAGTTCGCCCATTATAAATTCGGGAACGAACAATATTTTGCAGATCCTTGCAGATTTGATTCGTATGAAAACTAGTTTAAGTTGGGTTATGTGTGCAGTGCATATGCTGCATGTTATACATCAATTTATATTGAATAATTTTGAATGAACAACAACAACTTGCGTGTGTTATCACACGCTCTCGTGAAATAGAGGAAACTAATTTAATTAGGAACCAAAAAATAAGATTCGTGATCGAATCAAAAATGAAATTCTTTTGAATTGTTCAGGAGAAAACGAATCATATTTTATCGTTCTATGAATCTTGGTTGTGGATCGTGTTTGTTTAGGTATTGTCAATTTTCTTATTTATAGTAAAAAGTTGCTGAATAGGTTTGGGCTGCATATCCATTGAAAAATCCAATACCAAGTAGTTATATGTTTTTTTTTTTTTCATTTTTATAAAAAACGGCGGGGGCGCCAAAATCAAGTTTTTGCCCCAGTTCGAAAAAATCGTAGATCCGGGGCTGCTCAAGAAGACACTCATTCTGAATCCAATGGAACAGTGCTTGTTACTTCTACTCAATTTTGAAGTTTCGTCTCTGTATTAGTGAATCATTAAATAACGGGTGATTTTTTAAGAGGTTTAGAACTTTTAAAAAAAAAAAAAACACAAAAAATTCGAAAAAAATGAATGAAATATTTATTTGAATCGATAGTTTGAACCTTGCAATTTAATGTTTAAAGATAATTTCATGCAAATGTTGATCGCGGCTGCGTCTCAAGTAGCCCATCCGCTGAGTCCAATTTTGGCATACTCTTTCACACATATCGGCCGGTATCTCACGAATGAATGCATGGATGTTGGCTTCCAGTGCGTCAATCGAAGCGGGCTTGTCCCTATAGACATTAGCCTTGACATACCCCCACAAAAAATAATCTAATGGTGTCAAATCGCACGATCTAGGCGGCCAATTGACCGGCCCGAAACGTGAAATTAACTGTTCACCAAACTCGCCTCGCAATTGCGCCATTGTTTCGCGTGCTGTGTGGCATGTGGCACCGTCTTGTTGAAACCACATATCATGCAAGTCAAGAACTTCCATTTCGGGCAAAAAAAAGTTTGTTATCATCGCTGTAACAAAGGCCTAACTGCTGGGAACGGCGCCGAATCGACATTTCGCGGTCTTCTGTCACACTAGCTGATACGGCCGCAATATTTTCTTCACTACGCACAGTACGTAAACGTGTTGGTGGTTTAATGTCCAACAAAGTAAATTTGGTGCGAAATTTGGTCACAATCTTCCGAATAGACTGCTCAGAAGGTCGAGAATGCCGACCATAAAATGGAAGCAGCGCGCGATGAACATTTCGAACCGAGCACGAATTTTGATAGTAAAATTCAATAATTTGCAAGCGTTGTTCATTTGTAAGACGATCCATGGTTAAATTGCAAACCAAACTGAAGCTGTTTGACAGTGACACAAGGTACTAAACACACGTCAGCTGTCAAAACCAGTGTTGCCAAAACCAAACCAGCTAAAAAATCACCCGTTAGAAACTTTTTGCTGGCACACAAAAAGTGAAATTGAAAACAATAGTAGGCGTGTTTTTTAAAAGAGTTTATAGGCAGCTCAGCAAATTTTTACACACAAACAACAACACAATGAAGAGTGGATATAATTTTGGTCAGTAATCGGAGTGCACATAATAGTGAATATAAATGTTGTAATCGTGAAATGAATGAGGGCGCTCAACTCAGTTGTAGAGTAAATATTCCTATCCTAAAAGTAGACAATACCAAAAATGGTGCTCAACTCGGTTGGTGAGTAAAGGTAGAACTAGAATAGTCGGAAGCCAACTTAAGTGGTCGTACGAAATCGAGCGAAAACAAGAAATTTATATGACGCGCACATAATTGCGAAGTGGAACTTTTCGTTTAGTTTTCGTTAACTTTTGCCGTCGGACGTGAGAGCGCTCAACGACCGCTCTTTCGTAAGTGGGCGAATGCAAAATCAAAATGGTGGAAGCAAACTAACAAAAACTTGGCGCTTGTGTGCATAGTTTTCAACTTTTTTTCTGTTCTATGAATGAATGAGTGAAGTCAAATCAATTTTCTTTTAAATAATTTATATCACATCGAATTTTAGTGGTTTCACAAAATAAATAATTAAAAGCATATCACTCTGTGCTGTGAAAAAGTATGAGAAAATAAACATTGAATAAACAACTATGTATTTTTGTTTTTTTTTTTCACTTCCAACCACTAAGTGCATTATGGGTCACTTGTGAAATTGACGTTTCGGATAGCTACTTTTCGATCGGTTTTGACATAAGCTTCCGACAGCTTCCGCCTATTCTAGTTCTACCTTAAATATTCCTACATAAGGTAGGCTATACCATCCAAAAGGTAGGCTATTCCATCCAAAAGGTAGGCTATACTATCCAAATAGTAGGCTAAACCAGGGTTCCCAGATTGAGGGGAAAAGCACCACTTTAGCTGATTTTATAATGAAAAAGGGGAAATCGAGGGACAAGCTTAAAAAAGGGGAAAAAATTCATAAAGAAAAACTTATTACATGAAGCATTTTAAATACATTTTTTATAAAAATTAAATATTCAAACGTATTCTCATTATAAAATATTTTCAAACTTCATTCAAAAGGAAAAAGTTCAATCTAAACATTCTCTTCTAAATTTTAATCTCGCAAGTTAAAAACCCATGTAATGTCCCATTTACAAGTTTTGAGTTTCTGAAGGTTTTCCTTGTACAAAAAGTACATAATATTACTAATGTTTTGTTACTAAAATTAAATCTGTTAAGAAATATGTATATAATTTTAATTTTTGTTTCTATGCATATTCATGAACATTTTATTTAGGGGAAAAAAAGGGAAATTTTTTTGGAGATTAGGGGAACAAAATTGGGTTTGCTGATAAATACAGGGGAAAAAGGTTATGAAAGTCTGGGGACACTGGGCTAAACCACCTAAAGGTAGGCTACACGAAAGCCGGCTATACTAACTCTGAAGTGTATACAAAAGTGCATAAAAGCGTTTTGTTCAGATTTTATTGCTGCGCTGCTCATCACTTTCACCAAAACACGGCTAGTGTATCCACCCCTTACTTACAAATAATAATTTTTCTTTTTGTTTTTCTTAATTTGTTAATTAAATTTTATTAAATTCAGTGTTTTCGAGTGCACAATTAATTCGAATGGGATGAACAAAAAATATGAAGTTGCATTGCAGTTTGTTTTGACGTTTGAGAGAATTTTTGTTGAAGTTTCGTGTTGCATGTATTAGTGCTTCTGAGTGTCTTCTGAATTCAAATCAAGAATCAATTTTATCTCCTCAGAATCGTCAGAAGAGTATTTTTTGTGCCAATGAAACGGTTTCAGAAGCGTTCCGGACGATTCTGGACGGGTTTCTAGATATGTATTTAGATAATTTCATTTTCTTAAAGGTATTCTTTCGTTATTTAGTGGCAAAAAAAAATGCGATCGAGCTATAATAAAAACAAAATCAACAAAATCAAAATGGTGGTGTTCTCCTTATCTTGGGCACCTCAAAAACTTGGTTTTATAGTGAGGAGAGATAGCCAATCACATATCGTATACAAAATAAAGCTCATCGATTTACATATGTAGTTTTAATAAGTTATTTAACTAAACTTTGCTAAATCTATTCAGCCTTATTGCCAATTCCGAGGGAGATATGTTATGTAGCTCTTTCTCCGATTTTATTTTTCCCTGGAATTGAATACTCTCATCGCCAATCTCCCCCAAATATAATTTCCCCCGGAAATAACTTCGAACCAGTTTTGAAATATTTTGAGAGAATTATTTAATTTACATATAGCTATTATTAAGCTTTCAAAAGTTTGTGCATATTATTCAAATCCGTTAGACCCAGGGTTGTCAGATTGGGCTATTTACCTATATCATAAATTGGGCGATCTTTTTTCCTAAATTTGCGACAAGAATTTGTAAAAAAGAAGCCCAATTTGATATTACTTGTTATTATTTTTAAGAAAATTCGTTAAACAAGGTCAGGAATATATTTAAATTCATCCAGATTTTGAGGTTTCGCACTTAGAAATTATTCCAAAAAACAAGAAGAACGTGGAATATGCAAGAAATTTTAGATTTTTTAAATGAGATTGGGCTAGTTTTTGGGCTACATTTAGGGCAGCGATTTTGGGCTAATAGAATGCTGAAATTGGGCTAAAAAAGCGCTTCTTGACCTGGTAACCCTGATTAAACCTACAACAGGCGTGGTAATTGTAATGGCATTTTCGATTGACAACAGAATTACCGTTCTTATTCTGAAAAGAAGAGAAAATCGTTCTGGATTTGATTTCAGATTGAAATGAAAAGCGTTCGCACGTATCGAAGCGGTCTTCCGGATTGCCAATCGAAAAGGCCATTAGTACCTACATAGGTACTGGTTATGTAAAATGTATTTTTTCTTTTACTAAAAATTACATACATTAGGGTGTCTGTTATTTCCGAAACTCAATTTTTAATACCAGACACCCCTAAAATCTAAATTGTGTGCCCTAAAATAACTTTTTGCCAACAAAATGTTGTCTAAGGTGATTATATCGGTGCCTCTTAGGCCGTCCATTTCCTTTTCCATACAAAGGAGAATTGGACACTCCAATCTCCAAGACCAATAATGACGAGACATACATATATCGTTAAGAAGTTATTTTTATGAACTACAATAGTTACTATAAGAGCTCATTTCAAATCACTATGTGAAAAAAGTTATAATAATAATTTTATGTTTTCCCTTTTTTGCAGAACAAGCTCCTCGTCGACGTCGCAAGAGCCTTGAAGATCAGAACTCATTGCTGAGTTCGAGCATGATGGATAGTAAAAGTGACACCGAATTCTCAGACGATTTGTTTGAGAATATTAAAAAATCGGGAAAATCCATAAAAGACCTTTGTCGAAATGAAACAAATTTGTCATTACTCTCTTCCAAAATTAACAATATATTCACCAAAGAAGTTGGAAGAAAACGAAAGAAAAAACAAAGACCAATAAGTCCAAAAGAAGACGCAAATGAATTGAACGATGAAGATGAACGCATGGAGCTGGTCCGTCGAAAACAAAATGCCCAGTTAAGTTTGGTGGAAACTTTTCTTTCGAAGACTGCCCAAAGAATATCAGAACAACAACAAGCATCTGCAGCAGCGGTAGCTGCAATTGTAGAAGGCACCGATGTTGTCGATAAGCTACATAATATGGCAACAACTGGAAATTCTGATATTCCTGGAGATCATGAGAATAGCTTTAGACATCAGGACCACATGGTAAATGCCCCACAAACACCTACCTATAAGCACTCGCCTACACATTCCATGATGCAACGTCAAAATCTAGTCGTCAGCAAGGGAAGTAAAAAGTGGATCAGTAATGATGATAGGCATTTATCGAGGGATTGCCCGTCGACTAGTGGTGTTGGGGTAGCAGGTTCTTTTGTCTCAGGGAATCAAGGAAATAACATTGCCATGGGAGTTCCTCCAGGTGGTGTAGATGATCCAAGTAAGCTTTTGCCTAATAGAGATTTCTTAGCTCGCTTGATGGGTTCTTCGACCTCTGACCATCATAATCATCCCATTACGCACGAAGAAGATGAGAATTCATCATTTTTGGACGTTGTTGATTCAAACAATCCTGGTGCAGTGAATACTGGTCAAATGAACCAGTTCCATCACAATGGGGTTGGATCAGAAGCGTCACATCATCAGCAACAAATGCAGCATATGAATTCCATTGCACACTCCCAATCCTTTATGAACTCATTCTATAACAACTCCAATGCAAGACTGACAAGTGGCGGTGGAGGAGCTTCTTCTTCAGCAAGTATGCTTGTAGAAGCGGCTCTCAACTCAGTTGGAAGTATTATGGACAATGATAGCGGTGAAATGAAGGTATTTTATTATTTTATCAATTTTGTGCATTTAAAAATTTCATTCATTCTAGTCACAAGTCAACTCAAACCTCGATAACGGTAATCAAATGAACTCACAAATTGAAGTTGAATCGGATCGATTTGGTGGAGGGAATATGTCTAATATGGACAATTTAGAAAACGAGATTAAATTGATGAAGAATCTCAATAATTTCCCTATGCAAATTCCACCGCTGCCAATGTATCCGGCCAGTGGGAATTCATTGAATTCATGCAACATCTCCCCAGACACATCCACACCAACTGATCCGCAAAGTAATCAAAATAACAATGACATCGATGTGGATGCTGGGTCAACTCCTCGTGGCCAACATATGGGTGGTGCTGGTGGAGGAGATTCCGAGAGTTTCTCGAACCATCATCAAACACCTCCTTCACCTCAAGCCATATCACCCGGACGGGACTACTCTATCTTTGGCTCCAATGATAATGCGGCTAATGGTGGTGGGCCAAGTATATCCGCATCTTCACCTCTCCCTTCAATGCAACAACGACGAAACGCTTCAAGTGTCGGTGCGAGTGGAGGCTCTGGGTACACCGATCATGAGCTTATCTCTCCAGCGTCCTCACCATCGATTCCAAGATATAATTTTAGTGGAAACGACATTTGCCGTAAAAGAGACGAGGATATTGAGAGACCGCACAATATGTCAGGACATAATCAACTATCCAGTGACGACGAGAACAGTATTCTCCCCCAAAATAGGTAAGTCTTTAGCCTTTCCAATCAACTATAATCTTCCATTAATGTATTAATTTATTTTTAAGTGGGCAAGATATGCGAATGAAATTCACCCAATCTCAAATGGATCTGGTATATTCAAAGTACGAGAGTATGGCTAGTGCCGCAAACCTCAAGTATACCAACAACCAAGACCTGGAAGTTCCATCAGACTACCGAAATAGTTCGAACAATGATCTCTCTGATCTGCAAGGTCTCGATATGACATCTCGATCGAATGTAGGCTCAAATTATCATCACAACTTCCAGTTGCCTCCTGGTGGCTCCAATTTGGGACTTGGAAGATATCACCATCACATATACGATATTCTTTCCGAACGAGAACAACAACAGCAGCAACAGCAACAACAACAACATCATCATCAACAACAACAAGAAGAGCACTCAAGTCAGTTGTCTATGCAGCAGCACCAATCTATGCACAATCATAATTTACTACCTGATCAACTTAGCGATCAAGACCACGATCAAACCACCTCTGTTGATCTCAGTCGGACAGCAAACTACGTTGTGTCTTCCCCGCCGCAAATTCCATACAATCATCCACACCACGATGTCCTTCGTATGGTATCGTTAGACCTTACACCGAATGGCAATATGGGCGTAGGCAACAATCGATCTTTCCTGCCATCACAAATCCAACACAACAACCGTGACAGCATCGACCATCATCGCTTGTTGTCAACAGCGGAACAACATCGTATACTCGCAGCTTCCAATGCGGACCAGCATCGTTTGCTCGTCGACCCTACTGCTCACTTGCTGATGGAACAAAATAATCGACTTCTAAGCTCAGATCAATCGAGATTGCTTGGAGAGACTGCAGCAGCACAGAACAGACACATGGTATCGGCGCGAGGTTTTGGAGCCTATCATCAAGTAGCTTCTGGTAACTACCATCCATCAGTTAGACCAGTGCTGCCATCACCCAACCATCATGCGTCCAATCCATCGAACTACCATCCATTCCCAGCATACTACTGAGATTGGTCTTAATTTATTTGTTCACTTGATTTTGTGATATTTTTCGAGAAGATATCTTGTGGAACAAATTGTCTTTGTATTGTGATACTACAGTCATTAGTAAAAGTTGAAATCGTAACTGGAAGGTTCAAAAAAGTTTGTGAATTAGTTGATTGCTCAAACCTTAAAAATGTACCCAAGTAAAGACCGACACTACTTATGGCTAGGCAAATAATAAGTACACTGTTGACCAGTTAACTCCAAATGAAATATGTAATCATATAATGACAATTTGTTGAAACTTAAGCTTCTTGATTATTTTTTTTTTTAATTAAGTTAAACACATCTTAATATTGGCTCTATAATATTTAAAAAAAACGCTCTTTAATGATAAAAATATATTTTTTTTTAAATAATACATGAATGTATAGTATTCCTTTAAAGTTTCCTAAATTGTGCACAACAGTAAGTTATTGTTGTTATAGTTTTTATCTAGTTTTATTGATTCTCTTAATCTTATACCTATTTATTACTGTATTATACCTATAATACTTTAAATCAATGAAAATACTTCTTATTTCTATAAACAAATATTTTGTATTCTTAAATTTAATGGAAAACAAAAATATTTTGATGAATTATTTTTTATTGAACTGTAAGTAATCAGAATGTATTTAAATTATCGGAACTCTTATAAAAAAAAACTAATAATAACAATCCATGTATGATAGTTTGGAAATATATTATTTATAAATAATTATTATTATAAATAAAACAAGTAAATGTGCCAATAAACGCTACCCAACGGTTAAAAGTGAAAGATTTAAAAAAATAAAATACATACAGTATAAATATATAATTTTATAACAGAAACTTAGACATTATATTATAATAAACTTATAGTATACAATAAAAACTAGTTAGAAGTTAGGTAACGATAACTGTTTAATAAAATGAAGTTATTTTTTTCTTTCAAGATTTCTAATAAAAAACAATTTTTTTTAAACCTTATTGTAACCATTTGTCGTATAAAAAATAAAAATATTAAAACCGTATACAATACAATAATAATTTTACAAAAAAAAAGTAACTTAATTGTTAACATGAATCCCAGACATCCCAAGGTAGTTTACTATTTTTACACCTGACGCCCACAGAAATAAAAATATTCAAGTACAAAAAATAATAATAATAATTGTAATAAAACAAACGCGCATAAAATTAACGCAGAAAATAGATCTTGAACTTTATATTCGAATAGATGGTAAAAAAAATTACTCATGATGTCTTAGCATTTTGGTTTTGCTTAAATTATTAAGTATTTAAAAAAAAAAATAAAAATAATTTTTGTGTAAGATAAAAATCACCATGCATAATGAAAACATAGATGGTCAGCAGCACCATTTGTAAAATTTGTTTATGTACTTATATACTTAGAAGTTTATGTTTTCAAGTGAAAAGTAAAAGTAACAACTTTTGTTAATAAACTATGTAATTTTCATGAGAGAATTGAATGTAAAATATATTTCTTATTTAATACCAATATATATAACAAAATACTAATGGAAATTGTTTTTTATTTCATTTAGTTTTAAGTCACCCAACGAGATTTTTGATTCCGGAAACTTTTGTTTAATGACATAATGATCCATTTGGAAGAATGGATAATTTTGAAGACCCTGATAATGGAATTAAAACCTTATTAGTGCGGCATCATAATTTTGTGGTATGAGGAGCAGTAAGCTGCTATGGCACTTTTGAATTCGAGTTCCAAACATTAAAAATTACTGCAATAACTTATAAACAATCTTTGAAGATAATTTTCTTAAATTTTCGTCTATTTTTTTTACCCATAAACGGGGTTTTTCATTAGGACAACATGTATGTTGCCTTTTTTCTTTTCATTGCTGAGGCAATAACAATATTTAATAGCCTCCTACCTGCCAGAATAAAAATTTATTTTTGGACCATTGAAATAGATCCAGTAAAAAATTTCTCCGGATCAGATCATGTGGATAATAAAATGCGGCTATTATATTCCGGTTTTTCATTTTGACGTCAAAATTATCATGAGAATAACCGTCGTTTTCAAAAAAAAGTAACTAGGTACGCTTTAAATCATTTTTTTTTAATGAATATTTTTTGTGTCGAAATTATCATACTTAAACGCAACCTCTCAAAATTACCGCTAAACTTATTTATTAAATGTTAAAAATGTTTCTCTTTTCACAAAGAAAAAAATTAAATAAATTAAAAACATAAAAAGTATTGATTTTTTCAACTGATCTTTTTTTTACCAATTTCATATTTTTGTTTCCAGTTTTTAAAAGAATAATGTTAGCCCTTTTCGAAAATATTTACATTTTTGTCCACTCTTAAAAAAAACATTAATATTTTGTAAAATTAAGTAATATTTTTCGCAGTTTTGAACTTTTGAAAAACATTTTTGGCAGCAGTTATTCAATTCTTTTTGGCAGGTGTACTGTTTACGATTTGTGTGATTAATACTGATTATAAGAAGATATTTTTCATCCAAATCGATACAAAATTGTGGAAGTTATGAATTATTATATGGGGGAATATTTCAAAATATTAATATATAAGTCTCCTTCATTTTAAACAGAAATAAAAGATTATATTATAGGTTTGTTAGTTGGATGGCCTAAACCAAACGGGTTCCAGCATTCGCTCTAAAAAAAAAAAAGTTAAAAAAAATTATCCTACACACTATCTCCATCTAAACACCCAAAATGTCATTCCCCTGACGTGTCCCCAGGCCTATTTACCACACTGCAATACATTTTAGCAACGAAACTAAAAATGATATAAAAAATCTAATGATGCAGTCTTTTTAATAATATATGGGGCATTTCACGTGAAGCGGACTACGAAAAAAAAAGGTCGGGTCTTGAAATTCGTTCAATTTTGGGTCACTTGTACTTCTTTTGATACTTAACATAAATGCAAAAGGATTTTGAGTTTTGAGGCCTGGTGATGGAATTATGGGCTTGTAAGGTTTCGGCAAGCCATGGGGTAGAGTTTGAAAGAAAAATATTTATAAATTAAATGAAGGGATAGGAAAATTATTTGAGTACTGGAGTAAATGGTAAATTAGATGTTCTTTTCATTAATGAAATCTAAACCGGAAATCGATTTTTTTCTTAGGTAGAAAACCGGAAGTTAACACTTCAAATCAGATTTCAAGAATCTTGGACCATTTTAATTTTTTTTGTTAAGGTCTCAAAATTTAGCGTATACAATATAGAAACTACATGTCAAGTTTCAGAGTGGGATCTCAATTCGTTTAGAAGATACATAATTTTAAGTGCGTGGCTCTCATTAAAAAAACTGATTTTTTGTATAGAAAACCGGAAATATAGGCCAGGAGCCGAGTATTTTTTGTCTTCAATTTTCTACTGAACTGATTTTCTTGTTGCAATGTGTTCAGGGGTGTCTTCCATACGTAAATCCAAGTTGGCGGACCGGGGTGGTGCAAGCGTCAGCCGCCATCTTGAAAAACACGTTTTATCAAATATGTCGTGAACCGTACATATGACGAATGTAGTAGTTAGCTTTTTCGAAAGCTTATATTCCATTCTCTTATTTACTTTTTAAATCAAGTTGTTTTAGTGAAAACTTTTTGAGCAATTAAATTTTAAAGTCATTATTTGTGAACTTTTTTGTTTTAATTCGATTTTTTTCAAAATTTTGCCTTGTTTAGCATCACTTTTCTATTTAGTATTCAATGCTCTCATTAATTCTAAGTCAAATACTGAAAACCAAATGTAAAAATATTTCTTAGTTTTTGAGAAATTAAAAAAAAAACAAAGTTCAATTTATCAATGGTACTTTTTTTGCCTCATAGACAAATAAGAAATAAGAAAAAGTACCTTTTGTTTTTTTAGTTTCTCAAAAACTAAGAAATATTTTTACATTTGGTTTTCAGTATTTGACTTAGAATTAATGAGAGCATTGAATACTAAATAGAAAAGTGATGCTAAACAAGGCAAAATTTTGAAAAAAATCGAATTAAAACAAAAAATTTCACAAATAATGACTTTAAAATTTAATTGCTCAAAAAGTTTTCACTAAAACAACTTGATTTAAAAAGTAAATAAGAGAATGGAATATAAGCTTTCGAAAAAGCTAACTACTACATTCGTCATATGTACGGTTCACGACATATTTAATAAAACGTGTTTTTCAAGATGGCGGCTGACGCTTGCACCACCCCGGTCCGCCAACTTGGATTTACGTATGGAAGACACCCCTGAACACATTGCAACAAGAAAATCAGTTCAGTAGAAAATTGAAGACAAAAAATACTCGGCTCCTGGCCTATATTTCCGGTTTTCTATACAAAAAATCAGTTTTTTTAATGAGAGCCACGCACTTAAAATTATGTATCTTCTAAACGAATTGAGATCCCACTCTGAAACTTGACATGTAGTTTCTATATTGTATAAGCTAAATTTTGAGACCTTAACAAAAAAAATTAAAATGGTCCAAGATTCTTGAAATCTGATTTGAAGTGTTAACTTCCGGTTTTCTACCTAAGAAAAAAATCGATTTCCGGTTTAGATTTCATTAATGAAAAGAACATCTAATTTACCATTTACTCCAGTACTCAAATAATTTTCCTATCCCTTCATTTATTTATTTCATATACAGCTTCATTAAAAAGTGGTTCGCTTATTTTTACATGTTTTACTTTGTTAAATAGCAGCTATTGAGTAAGTGTCCCCCATAAAATGATCATTTCCATCCCACCAATGGAAATTAAAAAATACATGTACTCAAAAAAGAAAACTGATTTTTTTGTTGTTAAACGGTGCAGGATTGCTACTTATAAAAATTGAAGCAAGAGTTTGAGCAAAACTTGGTTATCTTTTATATTTCAAGTTAAGGCAACGCCTTTTTTTTCGTCCAGCGAATATTTCTTTCCTCTAACGCGTGTTTTTACTAAACCCTGTAGTATAAAAATTATACAAGTTTACTCGTCTGTGTCTTTTACAAGGATCTACACGTTAAATAATACAAAACATCTAATTTTCTAACAACTTCGATTAAATTCTCATAAAACACCCTTCGGAGTCATTCCCCTAACATAATTTTTTGTGTCACTCCCCTGACTTTTAAGTTTTCATTATAATGCTTGATTGCGTTTTGGTACTGTAATACTGTATGGGTCATAATACTGTATTTAAAATACTGTATCTCAAAATACTGTATTTCAAAATACTGTATGAACAAAATACTGTATGATCAAAATACTGTAAGTCAAAATTCTGTATTTCAAAATTCTGGTTGGTCGAAATTCTGCATTTAAAAATTCTGTATCTCAAAATTCTGTATTTGAAAATGCTGTAAATAGGCTGAAAATAAAAATTGCGCACTTTCTTACATTACCAAAACGATTTTTATTTTTCAGTCTATTTACAGCATTTTCAAATACAGAATTTTGAAAACAGAATATTTTTTTTAAGAATATACAGGGTGTCCCGTACCTGAGTGGAAGTATTTTAGCATGTGATTCTTGGTGTTATTCTAAGAAAAAAATTGTATGGAGGGAAAGTTGTATCTCCCCTCCCTGAGGGAGGGGGGGGCAGTTTCTTAAACATTGACTTTAAATGCAAAAAAAAACATTTAAAATCAACGAAAACACATCTAATAATGTGCTATAGTTTTTTTGAAAGCTAAAATTAAATTTCGAATTCAAAATTAAAAAAAAAAATATGATTTTTTTTTTCTTAAGTCAATATTTTTCAAAATTTTACGTAATTAAGTACATTTTTTGTGTTCAATATTCAATGCCCTCATTATTTTTTAGTCCATTACCGAAAACCAAACGTAAGAATCTTTCTTAGTTTTTGAGAAATAAAGAAAAAACAAAACAAAAAAGCCCGAAAAAAGGGTTAAATTATGGATAATTCAGGAATAAATTACTTAATTTTTTCGGGCTATTTTGGTACATGTACCTTCAGTTTTTTTTTAATTTCCCAAAAACTAAGAAAGATATTTACATTTAGTTTTCGGTAATGGACTAAAAAATAATGAGGGTATTGAATATTAAACACAAAAAATGCACTTAATTACGTAAAATTTTGAAAAATATCGACTAAAAGATATCCCTGCCTCAGGGAGGGGAGATACAACTTTCCACCCGTACAATTTTTTTTCTTAGAATAACCCCAAGAATCACATCCTAAAATACTTCCACTCAGGTACGGGACACCCTGTATAGTAATAATTTTTCGTAAGCATATAATTCTGACCAGAGAATATCAAATAAAGAAGCCAATCCTTCGTACGTTTCACCCCCCAAAACCCATTTGTTTACATTGTTGTATTTGTAATTTCATTTCGTGTCGAAGAAAAAGATGTGAATTGCAACAACAATAAGACCCGTGCTGAATGATGTGCTGAATGACTAGTTGATTCTATGTGTGCGTTTTGCACTGCTTTTCACTAATACTTTGCAAATCTACAGCTGTTCGCTTCCAGCTTGTAGGCAAATCAAATTGACAGCTGAGGATTGACTTCTTTATTTCATATTCTCTGATTCTGACTAACATTTACTAAAACAAAAACAAAATAAATGCTATCTTGTTCTTATTTTCTCTCTCTCATTTTCTTCTTCTTAATTCTTTGTATCTCTCTCACATTTTTACATGAATTGTTTTGATCATAATCAACAATTCCATAAACAATTGCAAAAGCGCAAGTGGAAAAAGGTATAAATGGTGAACATATTCGTTAACAGAAGAAAACTGTTCTTAAAAATAAAAAAATGCACATGTAATGAGAAAGATTAATGTTTAAACCATATTGATTACTTAAAAAGAATAGCAAAAAATCTAGGTTTATTTACACATTTTGCTTATAATCGTAAGTTAATTCCTTTGGTTATCATTAATGTACAAGGAATTTTGTGATTTTGATTTGTTTTGTTGTAATTTTTCGTTACTTTGTTTTTGTTAATGCATTTCTGCATACAATATATGTAGGTATAGTTACTTAAATAATATAGCCTATTATCTATTTACTTATTTATGACTTATTAATGTATGTATTCTGGTTTTACATTTGTTCGTATTTTCAATAAATTATATACATACATATTCATAAATCGAATTCTGCTTTTTGTTTATTTTTTTTTATAATGGAAGTTTAAGAACGGAATTATGCAAAACAAATTTACAGATACAGTGTTTGTTGCTCAACAGCATTTTGAGATGAATAATTTTGAGATACAGTATTATGAGATACAGGGGGCAGATTCTGTAAAAAACGAAACGAAAGCGAAGGTTCGTTTTTCAAAAACGAAAGAAATCGTGCGAAAGCGAAAGTTGGCATTCCATATCGCATTTCGTTTAATTTATTTGGTTCGCTCAAGTTTGAGAGCCTCTGTTTTTCATTGCCTACTTTTAGGTGCTTTGAATTTGGTTAGAGATGACATAGATGCAGATGGTGAATAGTCAAACACAGAAAAGTGGTGGAAAAGTATAAATAAACATATAATTTAGGATACAAAATTATATATAACTTGAACGAAAGCCTCTACAATTAATTAAGGAGAATATAAGTATCATTTTTAGCCATAGTCGTCTTGATTCAAAACAAAGTAGTTCTTTTTTTATATGGTGGATTTTCATAAATGGTAAAATGTGGTGAAAAACAAGGCACCCATCTCTAGCCCTGAGAAAAGAAACGAAAAGAATAAATAAAAAAAAAAAATAGTTCTGTTGCAATTTGTAGGGAAGTCATAATTTAGCCAAATAACACTTATCATGGCTTAATTGTTATAAAACTATTGACAAATCATTTCTTCTTGGTGTAAAATCTTTATTTATATATTTCATATTATTTGAGGATGGGTATTCAATGATGTTTGATATTAATCTTGATGAATATTTGAGACCGTGAGTGAAGGTTTTTTGTTCGTAGACGATTTTTTTTGTTTTGCTAAAGTGATACATACTTTTATATCTCATTATTGTTAGCTAAATGCATCAGAAGCCATCATGATTGTAAATTCGCTAAAGCTTTCCAAAATATACCGAACTAAATTATTTTTAATCTTAGAAACGTGAAGTAAATAGCTGTCGTTTAAGTTCTTTCGCACGCACGATCGAATTCTTTCGTTTTTAAAGTTACATGAAGCAAATTGTTCGCACAAACGAAAACGTTTGTTCGTTTTTGCCATACAGAATGTCACCCCAGTATTTTGATCATACCTACATTATTTTGTACATACAGTATTTTGAAATACAGTATTTTGAAAAACAGAATATTAACCATACAGTACTATGACCATACAGTATCATACAGAATTTTGACCATACAGGATTTTAAAATACAGCATTTCGACCCACTCACTGATCAATAATATTGCATTTAAACATACTTTCAGTATTTTTAGTAGTTTTCAATTTTTTCTCATTCAAAATATTATAAAATGAACTTTTAACTTTGAATTATATATTCGGTCACTCCACTTAAACAGAAGAATTTCTTTTCAAATTTTCTTCATATTCAATTATAAAATGATATGGTTATTACTAAAAAATGTCTAGTTACACAAAAACCTTGAACCATAAGAGCAAGTTCGTGCGACATTCGTGAATGCTATTTTGAATTAAAGTATGTATTTGTTCTCTTTTCTGTTTATCCTCCTGAAACCACCCGCAAAATTTAATATCTATCTAATCACCGGATTCATTGCCCTGACTTAAAAAACCGTTAGAATTAATCAAATACTATGATCCCATGTTTTAAAGTGGTTATTTAAGAGTTATTAAGAGATATAATTGTTATTCTAATTCCAATTTGGATTACAAAATATTAATGTTTTGAAATATTTACCCATACCTATACCATTATAAGTCCAATGAATTTTAGGGAATTTTCGAAGAAGAATACTAACTACACTAGTCAACAAAATTAAAGGAACAAATTTTTTTTCAATTTTTGTAAGCGTTTTTTGAAGAGCTGTATCTTTGTGACGAGCAGTCGTATTGAGTTGAAATAAAAAGCATTTTACAGCTTTATGTTTTTTGTTTCGAGATTTGTTTGCAAATAAATTTTTTTGAAGTACCGTTATTGCGTTATTGCAAAAAATGAGACGAGACAACAAATTTTTTTTTTTTATTTTTTTTGAAGGTCCTCATTTCTATGGATAAATTTTTTTGAGTCAATTAAATGTCATGATCAGATACCTTGTTTATTCAGCTTCAATTCAGTTTTTTTGTTGTTGTCGTACGATTTTTTTTGACATGGTTTATCTGACTTTGAATGAAATAAGATACTTTTAGCCTTGATTACCAATATCTCAGCAAATAATGATGTTATAAAAAATTCAAAGACAGTTTTGGAAAGGACAATCGGCAAAAATGTATGGAAGGTGGTCTAGGAACTAATAACAACGAGACGTATGTCGTTGGAAAGGTATTTTTATGCGCTACAATAGTCACTATGGTGGCTCATTTCAAATCACTGTGTGAAATAAGTTATTCGTTAAACAACGTTTGGTTTTGGTACCATTAAGTGTGGACAAAATGTATACAAACTGGTCTTACCAGTACTAATAAGATGCATGTCGTTGAAAAGGTATTTTTATGAACAATAATAGTTACCATAACAACTTATTTAAAATCACTGTGTGGAAATAGTTATTCGCTGTTTTAGGGAATTTTAGCACAGATAAAATGTATGGAGCATGAGTAGCAATTAGCGATTAACTTTTTTCACACAGTGATTTGAGTTAAGCTGCCGTATTGACTATTGTAGTACAGGGTAATTCCATGAAAACGTGGACATGAAGATAGAAAAATGGAAAATTTCTCTCGCCCCCTGTCTATTGTTCGCTAGTTCTAAAATTAGAATTACAAAATATCCTACAAGTAATAAGCATACGGCTAAAAATAAAATAAAATTATGAAAGGCTTAGCCCTAAATTTTTAAATTAAAAACTAAAAATAACGTGAGTTACCGACTTTTTGTAACGTGAGTTACCACGTATTTTATTAAATTTGTATAAAATATTTTCAATAATTTAAAATTTGTGTACAGATATAAAAAGGCTAATAAATTCTGATATCTAATTCAATGAACCTATTAACATTTATTGGTTTGTTTAGTTTTTAGAAAATATGCATAGTACTGCTACAAAACCCGTGTCCGAATATGGTAACGTGAGTTACCAACATGTTTTAGTATTTTTTACTAAGAAAGAATTTATTTTTCCCAAATATTTTATTTTTTCCTAGAAGTCGAAATCATTACCATGTATAGAGTTTATATTTTGTTTTATTTATATTTATATAAGTATGGAAATTTTAATGAAAGAGAACGTGAAACTCTCCCAAATGTAACGTGAGTTACCATGGAATTGCCCTACATAAAAATTTCCTTTCCAACGACATATCGATACCTTCCCGTAAGAATGTATTAAGCGACATTTCGAAAATTTTAAAGGCATCGAAAAAAACCTCTGGTCCAGTTATTTATTTATGTATTTAAGAAAATAAAAAGATTTGGAACGGGATTTTCAACTCAAAATGCCTCGAAAAATCTGTTTACTACAACAAAATACCCAAATAAATAATTCAATAAGAGGTATTTTTTAAATTTAATTTAAAATTTTTAAAATGTCGCTTAGTACATTCTTACGGGAAGGTATCGATATGTCCCGTTGTTATTGGTTGAACTTGTCATTACACTTTTTGCCCATACTAAAAAAAACACATTTTTTTCACACTAAAATGAACCACAATATTTCATTAGTTTACGAATAACTTTTTTCACACAGTAATTTGAACTGAACTAATATAAAAGATATTGTAGGTAATGGAAATACCTTTCCAATGATATATATATTGTCGTTTTTTGTTACACCAGTTTTCATAAATTGTCCCCATACTAAATATATTTTATTTATACTAAAATGCACCAGAGCACAATCCTATTTAGCGAATAACTTTTTTCACACAGTGATTTGAAGTAAGCCCCCATAGTAACTATTGTAGTACATAAAAATACCTTTCCGACGACATATGTCTCGTCGTTATTGGTCTTGTAGACCGTTTTGTCCTATTCTCCTTTGAGAAAGCGTTTTACAAGATTTTTTTAAGGTTTTGTAGAAATTATTTTTTTTTACCGTTCACCGTTAGTTTAAGAAAAGTACTAAAAACCGACGTTTTGTGGTCTTTTCGTTAATCTTTTTTTTTTTCTTTGCAAACATAGATTGCATGGCTTGCGTTGGTATGCAAATTTATAGACTTTTAAATCATCAATATTCTTGTAAATTTTCAAATTGATTCATCGAACCGTTTTTCCTCACCAAAACTTCAAAGTCTTACAAACCAGGTAAAGGAACAAATTGTGTTGTTCCTAAACAATGCGTAGTCGTCATCAAAATGACAAGAAAACTGTAATTCCAGTGGATTTTTTTCACAACTTTGCATTAGTTAGATACTTTTTTGAATTGAAATGAAATAAAAAATACATTTTTCCAAAACAAAAATTTAAAAAAATCAAGTTTTTTTGTTTGAAAAATTTTTGAAATAATTTTTTTTTTTGGAAAAATGTACTTTTTATTTCATTTCAATTCAAAAAAGTATCTAACTAATGCAAAGTTGTGAAAAAAATCCACTGGAATTACAGTTTTCTTGTCATTTTGATGACGACTACGCATTGTTTAGGAACAACACAATTTGTTCCTTTACCTGGTTTGTAAGACTTTGAAGTTTTGGTGAGGAAAAACGGTTCGATGAATCAATTTGAAAATTTACAAGAATATTGATGATTTAAAAGTCTATAAATTTGCATACCAACGCAAGCCATGCAATCTATATTTGCAAAGAAAAAAAAAGATTTACGAAAAGACCACAAAACGTCGGTTTTTAATACTTTTCTTAAACTAACGGTGAACGGTAAAAAAAAATAATTTCTACAAAACTTTAAAAAAATCTTGTAAAACGCTTCCTCAAATTTCCAAAACTGTCTTTGAATTTTTTATAACATCATTATTTGCTGAGATATTGGTAATCAAGGCTAAAAGTATCTTATTTCATTCAAAGTCAGATAAACCATGTCAAAAAAAATCGTACGACAACAACAAAAAAACTGAATTGAAGCTGAATAAACAAGTTATCTGAGCATGACATTTAATTGACTCAAAAAAATCTATCCATAGAAATGAGGACCTTCAAAAAAATTAAAAAAAAAAAAAATTGTTGTCTCGTCTCATTTTTTGCAATAACGCAATAACGGTACTTCAAAAAATTTGTTTGCAAACAAATCTCGAAACAAAAAACATAAAGCTGTAAAATGCTTTTTATTTCAACTCAATACGACCACTCGTCACAAAGATACAGCTCTTCATAAAATGCTAACAAAAATTGAAAAAAAAAATTGTTCCTTTAATTTCGTTGACTAGTGTACATTATGTACAACAATTCTGATCGATTTAGATGAAAAATATCAGTAAAAATATTAAAGAAATAAGCCGCCCTTTGAAACATCAGATAACATAAAAATGGAATGCAAAAAACGGTATTCGAACGTTGAAAAATGTAAATAATAAAACAAATTTCATGTTTCACTTCCGTAAGAGCGGTCGATAAGTTCTTCACTTCCGATGGCAAAAGCTAACGTTGACTAGATGAAAAGTACCAAATCGCAATTATGGGCTCGTCATATGAATTACTTTTATTCGCTCAGATTCGTATGAACACGTTCGCGGCCTTCCGACTAGTTCTACCCTTATTACTTTTCGTGAAATTTCAAGCAAAACATTCATGTATGAAGATGAAGATACAGAATACCCCACTGTGAAATACACCTTCTCCAACTCTCCTATCAAAAATAAGTATTCCAGTTTCCAGCCGATGAATACATACAAAAAACATATGAAGCACTGGAAAACCAATTGAAATTCAAAGAAAATTTTGTTAAGAAAAGATAAGAGTGAAGTCTCTTCCAGAAAAACATGATGGATATGGATTGTTTGTTATCATTTCGGGTTTTTATTTTTGTAAATGAAAAATGAAATGCCAGAAACTGAATTTTTGGTTTTTGTGTTACACCAACACCAGTATGTTTTTGTTTTTGTTTTTGTTCTAAAGTTTGAGCTGAAGAAAAAAATAAATAAATCCATATCTGCCAGTTCTCAATTACACTCCAATTTCTCTTTATTGTTGTTCGCAATTTGTTTTATTTGTAAAGCAAATATTTACCAAAAATGTGTATAAAGTTTTTGCTGGCCATGATTTCTGTGATACGAGAGCGCTTTGGCACAAACCAAACATCATGTGCGCTATCTATGCCACTGTCAGTAAGTAATCAGTCAGTAATATTTAGTTCATTTCATCGTTAAAGTGAATAGAGAACGATTAGCTCCTCTTATCATTGAAATAAAAATTTCTTTAAATTAGCGAAAATTTTGGTCAACAAAATGAAAGGAAGTGGATCGGAAAATAATTTCAAAACAGGTGCCATTGACTTTACGGCAGGTTCGCTAGGTAAGTTAAGAACTTCTTCAGTCAGTTTTTTTTGTCGGAATGGATGTGGGGAAGCTAGTTATCAAGGGCCAACATCTGCAACTTGATTATTTCGTAACTGGTACTAAAAATTCCTACATTTGATTGTTATCTTTTTTTAGTATATGTAGTTTCTATTGTATCATTATGTCTGAGTATAATTTAAATATAAATTTATATAGGTATGTACAAACATTATTTATGTACCTTTGTAGATAGGTACACAAATAATAATCGGTCATATTCTGCCTCACTCGTCCATCGAACTTTTCGATTCACGTGTTTAATAATTATTTGGATCAGTTTGATAATAGCTTTAGCATTCCGGGTGTATTTATGTTCTTCCTATCAGTTGTAGGTACTGCGGCCACTTTTGATTTTTGATTCCATCTTTTTGTTTTGTTTTAATGCTAACGTTATACCTACCTGCCGGGCTTACAAGACTGATAATGATAAGCTATCATAACATTAAACGGTCAAATGATTCAATCTTAACACTTAGTGTAAATTGATCACAGCCAATTCAGTGTACCTATCAACGTTTTTTTCTGTGCCTGCAAAGTTCCTGGGATCCCAGGAAATCGGTTTGATTAAACTATTTGATGAGCGGTGATAGTGTGAATCATTAGTTTTTCGAACATCTATTAGAGTCGTGGGCAGATATATCAGGAAACTGTAAAGCCGATGAACTCGCCAGGATGGGAACTACAAGGTGAATATTGGAATACCCATTGCTACTTGTAAACTTATGCTTAAGCATGATTCCATGATGATGACAAACAGCAGATGGACAGGTATCACTACTTGTCTGGCGACAAAACAAATCTGGCCAACACTGGATCCGAAGCGATCGATATGTTTGTTATCTCTAAGTAGATTGCATATTAGCTCCACAATTGGTGTCATTACTGGACACTGCCTCATAGGCAAACACGCCAATAGCCTCGGCGTTTTCTCAAATGATTTCTGCAGAAGCTGCATGGACGAGGAGGAAGAAACTATCCCACACCTTCTTTGCACATGTCCGGCTCTTTTTCAAAGACGTAAAATACACTTAGGAAATTTTTTCTTTGACGATCCAAGTGATTTAAATAAAATCGACATTCACAGTCTACATCGCTTTATTAAAAGCTCCAATTGGTTTAATTAGCGAGGATCACCTCGCAGTCTTTATGTAGTATCACAATGGGCCTATTCTGGCCTAGGTATGTCAGCAGCTTTCCTAGCAGCCACCTTAACCTTATCTAACCTAACCTAGAGTCGTGGGCATTCATCATGGGTTCACATCTCATTTTTTTACCATTTAGCAGTAGTTATGTTCAAAAATAAATCGTTCCTCAATAATAGTCAGCTTTTCCCAAAAAAAAATCTGTTTTAAGATTAAAAACTTGAAATTATTGAAAACGATTAAAATAGAGAGCATGAAATTCGATAGAAATCGAAAATCGTTTTCGTTTAACATTACATTTAGATCATGGGTGGTTAACGGTGGAGCAAGCAAAGTAATGAAATACCTATAATAAACTAAACTAAAATTTGCTTACGGTAGTTGTTATGTTCATATCAAGCAGACATTAAACCTCAACTTTTCACAGATGGCAATTAATACCGAAATAGATTTAAAAACAACACTTTGCAAATTTGTTTGACTACCTATGTATGTATATCTACATAAAAATGTATTATTAGATATCAAGATACATAGAACTATGTATATACATAAGTACGTATAAGTATGTTAAATTTTTTGTTTACTTAAAATGTTGATTTGTTAATAAAATAAATATAAAAAGACGGAATCATAACTTGCTCCTTTTTCAAAAGTTGATTTTAAAAACGGTGTAAAATTGAATGCTTCAAAAACTCAAGGCTGTCCCACTTTTGAGGAGACTGAAGCTGAGCAGCTTACAGCTCTCGGTATGTGCATCACTGACCACCTACTGTGGAATGATTACATACTCGAAGCAACGTTGCAGATCATGCTTTTTTGACACCTCAAATTCATCGTGGCACGGTGCCACGAAAAATCAGAATGGTTCACTTTTTGTATTATCTATTATTTACCTAGTTTTGACGAAATTTGATGAAAATTGATTAAAATAGCAGAAAAATTGGCATAACCTCCCAATGGCGGTGATGCAGAAAATTTACAAAAATTTACAAAATTAAAAGCCCAACTTTGACGCGCTATAACTTCAAAACTAATTAACTTACAGAATTCGTTAACAGCTAAATTTGTATCTAAATCTAAATGTTTTTATCATTTTGTTGTAAAATAAAATTCGATGGAGTAAATGAATAAAAACCGAGCACCCCAAAATCTTTATTTTATAATGAAAAGATGTAAGTAGTAAAAGAAGGAAAGTTGCCCATCGATTAATGCTATTTTAATAAATTTGTTGATCAATTATTTTAAACATACTCGTAATTCTTTTATGGCTTTGATTTTATTTTAGAATGACCCATATTGGCACTCTTTTGATAGTTTATCTCAAAAATTTCAAAATTCAAATTTTGTATTTTCTTTATCAAGGTGGTGTGGCGCAGGTGTATGTCTCGCAACCTATGGATACTGTTAAGGTGAAACTTCAAACATTTCCTAAACTATACAAGAACATGATAGATTGTTTTATTCAAACATATCGTAAAGATGGCATTTTCCGTGGACTCTATGCTGGTAGTATTCCAGCAGTTGCTGCCAATGTGGCTGAGAATTCAGTTCTGTTTGCAGCCTATGGGGGTTGTCAAAAGTTTATAGCTTACACACAAGGATTGGAAAGCACAAAAGAACTATCGGTGCTGGGTAATGCGTTTGCAGGCTTTTTGGCTGCTTTTTTCTCAACATTCACATTATGCCCTACAGAATTGGTAAAATGTAAATTACAAGCAATGCGAGAGGTAAAGAATTGAAAAAAAGTTATACATTTTTGTTTTTTACTCACATTACATTTCTTATTTTTCAAGACTGGAGGGGCAGTAGTGAAAGATACAAAGGCGCACAATATAACACCATTCCAGCTTACGCGTCAAATATTTAGAACAGAAGGTTAGTTATGAGAATTCTCGTGTATGTTCTATGTTTTAGTTTGTATGCAAATTTTGGAATCCACAGGCATTTCGGGCTTCTATCGGGGTCTTACATCAACGTTCATGAGGGAGATGCCGGGTTATTTCTTCTTTTTCGGTGGATACGAAGGAACTCGAGAGTTTCTCGCAAAGTAAGCAAATCTTTAACTGCAATTTACATTTGTATATTAATCATATCTGATATTTTCAGACCTGGCCAGTCTAAGGAAGACATTGGAGCTTTGAATACAATGATAGCAGGCGCTGTGGGTGGTGTAACTCTGTGGGTGATGGTTTTTCCTGCAGATGTCATCAAAAGCCGCATTCAAGTTAATAACTCTAAACGCAGTATGACCTCAGTAGGTTTACATATTATAAAAACGGAAGGGTTTGCTGCACTGTATAACGGACTTCTGCCATCTGTGTTAAGGACAATACCAGCAACAGCGACGCTGTTTATAGTTTATGAATATACAAAAAAGGTACTCGATGGTAGGCACTAGATGACTAGATTTTAATAAAATTGATTTTTTTTTTAATAACTTTATAACAATGAAATTTTTTGTATTATCAAGAGGAACCAATGTTTGCTATTAGGAGCAAGCACCAGTTAATTTTCGTTTCATGTAGTCTTGACGGTCCTTATGGTTTTCTAATAGGCGCCATTCATGCCAATATATCTGAAAAGAAAATCAAATTATAGAAAATAACAAGGTTTAAAAGGATCATTTATATAGGTATGAATTTACAAAGCGAAGAAATTTAAAAATACTGACCTAGGATATTTTTGCAGAAGCTGTATGGAGTACGAGGAGGAGAAAGAAACGATTGTTCACCTTCTCTGTACATGCCCTGCTCTTTCCCACAGACTTAGGCTCCACTTAGGTGATTACTTCTATAACGATCCTAGTGATCTTAGGCAAACACAGACATTAATAGTCTCGTACGCTTCGTCAGGAGCTCTAAGTGGTTTAACGGGTGAGGCAGGAGTTTTCTAGATTCATGTGGTATAACAACGGACCAACTTTGAACAGGGGCCCAACTATGTAATTCGATTCTACTTTCAATTCTACTCAAAATAATACTCATTGCAAACAAAAAAAATCTTAGTCATATATTATGACTTGCATTCGAACTCAAGAATCTCGAGAATGAACGAAAATTTACGGTAATTGGTCCAAATTTCCACCACGAGCGAACTCTATGCAGTTGAATAGTCGAATAAATATGGAATAGTTTTTACTATGGCTCTTAAGAAAAAACAATGGGAGTTAAAAGTGACAGCCAAAAATCAAGAACATGTAAACAGTACTGAGAAAAAAATCTTAATAGAAGAAATTTTAATATCACTAGCTGCGTTTTATTATCTCCGGGTCTGGGTCGAGGTTATCTTTTAACATGTATTACAAAAACAACATCGGATCGAGGTTAATTTCAATAACCCAAATACAGGTTTTCACTCTGACCGGCAGGTGGCTAATTTACCATTAATAGAGAGTAAAAGATACGTGCTTTAATTGCAATAATTACAATAACGCATGAATTCTAAGGTTAAAGGAAGCATAGATGTGTTGACCCATGGTCATACAAATAATGGATATTATATGGACTTCTGGGGAGATAGATGACTGTTACTTTTGACTCCCATTATTTTTTACTCACGATATAGGGTAAGTTTTGCATTGTTTTCATCTGGATCTACAGCCTAAACCAATGATGCGATTTGCTTAAAATTTTGAACGTAAGGTTTTTTGTAACTCTCCAGAGGGAAAATTGAATTTTTTTTTAGAAAATCTAATTTATCTCAAAAAAGGCACCAACGATTTTGATAAAAAAAAATCAGTGTTTTATTGTAGATATGCTGTACTTTCTGGTAAGAAAAAAATTGCCAAAAACGTTTATTAACGGTACCAGCCATATAATGGTTTTCCTGATTTTCAGTTTTCTCATTAACAGCTCATCCGATTTTAATACAAATTTTTGCACGAAAGCTTTCTTCGAATATAAATAATACTGCATACCAAAATTTTGGAATTTTAAAAAAAGATTCATTATTTCAAAAACGGGTTGATGAATTATTTTGAAATTTCAGTTTTGAATGTATATTAATATATACTCAAAATTGGCATACCAAATTTTTTTTTAAAAAATGTTACAAAAATTTTATATACATACAACAAATTAATTTTTTTTAGCGCTAAGTTATTTATCAGGCTGCTTATACAATTGAAAGAACAATTTAAATGCTTTTTTATACTTTTTCTATAATTACTTGAATATTTTTTAAAGTTCATGGTGAAAATTACTCCTTATATAGCGTGCTATTCAAATACATACATAGGTCTCGTTCGTGGTGGATATTTGGACCAATCTGCCCTTTGATGAAAATTTAAAACATTGCCCATCAACAAGGAAGTAGGAAATTGACAAAAAAAAAATACCTTACATGGTTGGTACCGATTACAATCCAAATGTTTGAATACAGAAACTTTCTTGTTACGTTGCTGTGGAGAAGAAGGCTTTATGTTTATTGATGAAACGGCAGCCCTCATACCACCATTGTGTGTTAGTGACAGCGGATTAACCGGCTGCCTGCCCGAGGGTTAATCATGGACCTGGTTCTATGGATTCTGGCGTAGTGAGAACTTTATCACATACAAAAGTTCGGATATAGTAATCGGAAATATTAGATAATGATGACTTGATGACACTCAAATGGCAAGACTAATCATATACCTGGAACCTAACATTACTTTAACCGCAGGTGCTACTCAAAAAAATTGAGTCTATCGTCATGCTGTATATGGTAGATTTAACAGCAAAATTATAAATTGCGATATTTATTACAGCTGCGATAAAATATTTTTTTAGTGTTAAAATTTGGATTCGTCGTGGGGAATCGGTTTAGAAGCTGAAGACTTTATTGAGGAGGGGTTTAATTACTTTGTTGTAAGCACAGCCTCAGACAATGGGGACTATCGTGGATAAAATTTCCCACGGAATTTCTACTATCTTCAAAAATTGGAAGTGCCAACAATTTTCCACTGTTTCTTGCAGGTTCAAATTTGGTCGCCCAACGGCCATGGAATAATTATTTTCGATTCCATTAAATTCCGAGAGAAACTGCGACCAAAATTCACGTTCCCAGTTTTCGACGATGGGAAAAATTCCGTGAGAAATTTTATTCACGATCGCTCGCAATGGCTTCAGACTGATCGAATTTTCAGCAGCTCATAATATGATGATAAGTAACTCTTAGCTTACAATGCTAAAGATGCCTGAGCAATTGTCGTAGAACACTTTAGCGTTCATCCACCAATATCAACAAGCAAATAAACATTCAAAAAACTTACGACGCATGATTTGTGTCCCAGTAAATTCAACTGCTTTATTTTCATTTCAAAAGATCCTGTAGGTCTGTTCTTTTCTCGAACTGCATTATTCCATCCGCCAACAGATATGGCAACGGTTACAATATTCGAGTCACCCGATAAGTCTCCTAACATATCTTCTCTAGTCAAAATGGCACCTTAAAATACAAAACCTTACTGTCATCGAAATTTCTCTAGAATAGAATTTTAACAAATCAAACCTATATAATCCTCCGGACAATGAGGGGACAGCGGAATAGCTTTCCTTTTAACTGTATCATAGCACAAGACCACATCAGGTCGTTCGTAGTGTGGAAGAATATGTTTAAAGGTGCTTGTTTTCATTAGGCTATCGGTTGCTTCTTTGATTTCCAATAAAATCCGATCTGTGGTGCTCAACTTAAACTTTGAACTTCTTTCGGGGATGTAGTGTGTCATTAAACGACCCATTGTTTTGCGGTATTTGTCTGGCAGTTTATTACCCGTGTAGGTGTCCTTCAGGTTTATTTTTGCAAATGCATCCAAACAGAATAATTCTCTGCCAAGTCTTATGTTTGTGTGGTAAGCATGTTTAATGAACTTAACATCCAGCACAGAACTGATCATCTCTTCATCATGGAAACCACACAAAGTCAGATAATGCACTAGGTTTGAGAAGCACCGTGGATACTGAACGCATTCCGATACATTATCTTTTGCTTTTTGCTGAATTTTTGAACATAGTTGCTTCTCTAAGCCATCGGGGCTTTTGAAGTTGTACAACGATATCACATGGCATATCCTTTCCATGTCCTTAAGTCTCGTTGAATCTATTTCGCAAAGGAAGCGTTTAATTATGAGTTCTACTATTTCCTCATGACATGTCTGGATATCACTGCCCAGTAGAGCTACATGCAAGCAGCTGAGCAGCGATATTCGGTCGATTTGCGGTACAAGACTGTCCAACAATTCAGTCAACAAGTCAACTTGTGGCAGTTTGGAAGAGTATCGTAGAATTTTCAGAATTGCAACAAGCGTTATGTCCTTCACTGTGGCCGCTGAGTGAATCGTCTTGCGTATAATCTTATCTATCAGATCTGGATTTCGTATGGGAGTTTGTGTCTTAAAAAATCCCATAGACATCACACCGATCTCATCGATGCTCATGCCTTCAATGAGCCTGTAGAAATTGACTTCATAGTCAAACATCTCGATAACTGGTCTGCGGACAATATTGCAGAAAAACATTGAATGGATCATCTCATCGCGAGACATTTTCGGTACTTTTCGTCCAATTTTACGCAAAGCAATAAGCACGAATTTACTTATCCTGGCCACACCAAGTTGATACCATGCATCTGATATGTGAAGGAGTTCTTTCATACTCCATCGCTCGACACGATTAAGACAGACTTTATCAAGCTCATTCCAAATTTCACAAAAGTTCTTCGTCCGAGTGGTTGGTGTAGGGGGATGAATACGCAAATAAGAGAGACAATCGATGATTTGTTCATCTGAGAACTTTTGACATTGCGAACAAAACAAATCTACGAATTTGTCAAACTTATCTTCGGAGACGCACACGTTTTTGTCGTGGCAATACAACATGAGGCTTTTGAAATTATCAACAATATCACTTGTATCACAGTTAATGCTTTCAGGTGGATTTAAGACACCATCTGGGAGGGACTCCATTAGCGAACTGCGGGAATTGACCATGATCGGCTGGAAAATTGGGAAACTTTTTATTGTATTTACCAGAACTTCGTGGGCATGATGATTCTCATTGTCGTGGAATACTTTTGATCCCAAGTTACAACTTGAAAAGAAGTTATTCCTCTTTGTCCAAGTGGTGTTGATTACTGATAAAAATGGTAGGTTCTCAGCACGAAGCAGGCGAAATGTCTGGAGTAGTTTGGTGGGTAGCATCATTTTATTTATGTATGATTTTTTGGCTTAATTTAAGAAAATCAAAGAGTGTTTATCAATTAAACGTTAGTTAATTAATCCGTGCGTTCAAGGATTCAGATATCTGAATTTTTGGAGCTTGTGATTGGTCAGCTGTCATAAAAATTCTGAAAATTCAGATGACTTTTAGTTACGTTTGCTTCACTGATCTCTATAATACACTGGATAGTGTATTCCTTATAATGTATAACAGTTTTTTTGCTTCCATTTGAAGATGACAATTAGGTGGTCGGCTTCATAATTTGACGTCTGAATTACACAAAAAAAAAGTATTTTCCAGATAGGGATGTGCGATATTGAAACAATATCGATTTCAACATCGAAGACCAAACATCGATGTCAGTTAATATCGAACCGAAAACATCGTTGCTACTTAACATCGATGTTTTTTTCAGGTGTTTTTGTTTAAGTTTTTTGTTTGCCCAAAGCAAAAAATGCATCATGCTATGCTCTAATTTATTTTTGCTTTCAAAATTTCTGGTGCCGGCTATTTTTTCTTAAGTTTTTTAAAATCGATTTAAGTTTTTATACAAATGAAAAATATGAAGTCATAAGCAAGGTATTTCAACTTTAAACTCGATATTGCAAAATAATGATGCCCAGAAGCTTGTGTGCTAAAACGGCGTGTAAGCGGTATCTTTCTAGGCGTCAATGATTTTAATGGATGAAATGTGAAAATCGATGTTAAAATATGTATTTTGCACTAATGAATATCAAAAAATTTAATAAAATCAATATTGCAAGGCAATTCATGTTGTTAAGCTGTTTTGTTTGCCCTTTTTGAAATCCGATATTTCCAAATCTTGTTTCACACGAACGTGTGCGCAAGAACTTGCATGGTGTAAACTACGTGTTGCTGACCATCGATAATTTAAATTCGTGAAAATCGATATTAAATATGTATTTTGCAGTAATATTTCAAGGAATTTTGTGTAAACTGTTTTCTGTGGCTTTTTGGAATATATCGATATTGCAAGACACGAAGTTGTGTGCAAAAACTTGCATTGGTGTAAATTGGGTCTTTCTGAACATCTATTATTTCAATGCGTGGAAATCGATGCTAAAATTTGTATTTTGCAAAATATATAGTCCACAGATTTTATAGAAGCAATACTGCAAGTATTTCATGTGTACATTGTTATCTAACGAATATTGCAAGATATTTTTACTTACAAAAGTGTGTACAAATACGTATGGTTTAAAATGCGTCTTGCTGAGCATCGATGATATTAATGCATGAAGATCGATGTAAAAATATTTCTTTTGCAGAAATAAACACAAAACAAATTTTATGGAAACAAAATTGATAGGCACTTCATGTGTAGACTTATATATCTGTGCCTTTTTGCACATCGGAAGTTTCGTTGTGGTTCCGAATTTTTCAATTTGGTTTGAAAGATCCTTTGATAATTTCCTTTTTCAAAAAATTCCAAATGTTACAGATTACTTAAAAACAATGAAAGTCACTCCATCTAGATTTTACTAGCAGAATCAATCATTTTCGTACTAACTTTTTGTTTGTTTTTTAAGCCGATGTTTTGGATGTTAATATCGATGTTGCAAAACATCGAAATCTTTATAATCGATTTTCTAATATCGATTAAAATCGCTCATCCCTATTTCCAGATGTGTATCTGAAGAAAGGGAAACAGACCATGATATGAAAATATAAGCTTTTGTGGAAGTTTGTTTTATTATTTATTATCTTTAAGTTATTCACTGTGTGCATGTGGTATATTTTTTTGTTAGTATAATTACATAGTGGAATGAGATAAATCATTGAATAATTATGATGAGGAGGATGCGATTGCATATTCTGCGTTTTTTTTTTTTAAATGATTTTACCTCCTTGTCACACTCTTTACGTTTGTTACTCCGTTTCATTCCTCGCGTTCCAATGTTTATTCGCTATGCTATCTAGCTATCCCAAAAATTTTGAGATAACTTGAGTTGTTGTTGCGTCAGCTGTTATCAGCTGTTTTTTAACAAGGGATTACAACAACACAAAGCTATCCGGATAACTGAGAATAACCAGCGGAACGTGCCCATTTACTAATTAGGAATGAATTTTAATTATGAACACAACAAATGTTAGCAAACAGATCTCGGGGGGTGAAACGAACGGAGATTTGATGTCTGTTTAGTGGATTATCTTTGTATTACATGTTATAAAGTTATACTGGTATACAAAAAAGTGGTCAGCTTCATAATATAACAATTCTTCAAATGGAAGCAATATTTTTGTATCGATACACTATCCAGTGTATTATAGAGATCAGTGGTTTGCTTACGTTTTTCAGATAAAAATTGGGCGCATTCACCGCAAGATCTGAAAATTCAGATATGAAAATTCAGAAATTGGGCGCATTCACCGCAAGATCTGAAAATTCAGATATGAAAATTCAGAAATTTTATTACGTTGAATGCAAAAAAATCTGAATTTTCAGTCGAAAGTCAGCTGTTTTAGTTTTTTTCAAAATATTGCATTTACTTTTGATTTTTACATTGGAGAGTGCTAAATTAGAACTTTTGTTTTATTCGAAAATTAAAAATTCAGGATGAATGAAGTTATCAGTAACTTAAACAAGTAAAACATAACTTCACCAGTAAATTTTGAGTAATATTTTTCCGATAACAGTCCAAAGTAGCTCTCTTCACATAAAACAATTTGTTGGGTAGTTCGAATCTTCCGGCAAAACATATACAACACTTGCAATTTAAATTAGAATGGCTTTTCAGTTACCGCCATATTATTCACTCTGGATTTAAATTGGATTTAAGGAAGTTTTTAATCCAACAACTAAATCCGGATTTATTAAATCCAAAAATTTAAATCCATGTCCATATTATTCACTCTGAACATGCGTTAAATCCAATGGATTTAAAATGCCCTTAATCCAGATGTAAAATGTAATTAAATCCAGGTTAAAATCGTTTAATCCAAATGTCAAATTTGTGAAAAGTCAAATTTCTCCCGTGGAACTTTTTGTTTACTTTAATTAATTTATTTCACTATGTTGGAGCCTGATTACACGATTCGTTTTTTCGTTCGTTTCGTCTTTTTGACAGGTACGTTCCTTCATGATTACACACAACGAAAAAATCCATTCGTGACTTTGACGTTCAAAAAATTTGAGGTTCATTTATTGGAAAATAGGCAGTAATAATAATTAAAAATATTTTTACATCACTTCTTGTTCAAATTTATACCTATTTAATTTATTATAAGAAACAATTTTTAATTTAACTATTTAAATTTTTTAAGAAGCTTGAAATGTCAAGAAAAAGTGAATTATATGAAATTGTGTTTTAATCTGGATTTAAGTACTTAAACTGACCTCCGGAGGGCAGTTTAAATCCAATTGGATTAATCGATATTGGATTTAAAAAATTGGATTTAAGTTTGGATTAAACGAATGAATAGTATGGGATTGGATTTATTGTTTGGATTTAAAATACTTTTAATCTGGATTTAAGTTTTAATCTGGATTAAGTGAGTCAATAATATGGGCGTTAATAAATTTCACTTTTCGCAGTATAAGCCCACTTCCATCAGTCATCAAACAGTAAAGTTCAATTCCCATTTGAATATGTTTGCGCTTTTTTTGGCAGAACGTATCTTCCATCTCTTTCATCTGAATTTTCAGATGAAAATTCTCATCTGAAAGTTCAGAATAAAACGTAACCAAACGTAACCAAAAGTCATCTGAATTTTCAGATATTTTTTGACAGTTGACCAATCAGAAGTCAGATATCTGAAACTTTGAATGCCCCCATTTTCATCTGAAAATTCAGATGACAGCTAAAAATCAAGACAAACAAAAAGATCTGCACATAGAAATTGAACTTTATAGTCATTGCAGTTATTTTTGTGGTCTGTTGTCGGCTTGGTACGACGTGTTTGCTTTTTGTTTTTTTTTTCGTAAGTGAATAAAATAAATTTACTGTTAAAAATACTGTTTCTTTTACACGGTGTTTTGGCTTTATTTAACAAAATAACAAGAAATGATAGCTTTCACCGCTTTTATTAATAATAAATTGGGATTGGTGGAAGAGCCCGAAGAATACTTCATTTGGGAGTAATACGTGTTAAGATTTATTGGTTGACTTCAACTATTTTCGAAAGTATTAATTCAAATAAAAACAAAGAACAAAAGTTTTCCCAGTCAACTTACATATAACCATTTCAGAGTCATTAATATGTGGTTTATACTATGTTCCCACCAAAACGAAATCTGAGATTTCAGCTGAAGAATTTGGAGTTCTCGACTTGGTGGAGCGGGATTTCATTAAGATTTCGATGAAATCCAGAGTTTTCATTGAAATTTCCATGAAATCTTGTTCCATCAACTTGAAATACCAAATGTTTTCAACCGAAATCTCGGATTTCATTTTGGTGGGAACATAGCATTAAACGTAATTTCAATTTTTGATTTCCGACAAAAAAGTATTTTTTATATTCGCTTCCAGTAAAATCAGAAGGTAAACACAATATTTTGACAGAAAAAAAATATGACATTTGGCTGAAATTTCAGATTTTTTGTGCGTTCAACGTTACGTTTCAGTACTGAATTTTCAGATTTCTGTGGATGAACACGGGCAATTTAAACAAAAAATATTAAGGCCTGGTCAAACAGAGCGCGGTCCGACGATCTTTGTAAAAATTTAAGGCCTGGTCAAACAGAACGCGGTCCGGCGATCTTTGTAAAAATTTATAGCCGTTCCACACTATCCCATTGAGTATTAATACATGTCAAAAAAGTCTGAAGAAAGTCATGTATAATAGTGTGGAAGCAAAATATGAAATTTCATCACACACAACTTGACATCGCATCCTACACGATTTGACATGTGTTTATACCTGAAAATATTTAAGATCGGTTCTAAAACCATCATTACAAAGAAAAATTGACCGTCGCGTTCTTTCTCTCCCAGTAAAGTATTGACCGTCCCGTCGGATCGCGCTCCGTTTGACCAAGCCTTTACAAAGAAAATTTGACCGTCGCGTTCTTACTTTCCCAGTAAAGTATTGACCGTCCCGTCGGACCGCGCTCTGTTTGACCAAGCCCTTAAAGTCCGTGCGTTCAAGGATTCAGATATCTGAATTTTTAGAGCTTGTGATTGGTCAGCTGTCATAAAAATTCTGAAAATTCAGATGACTTTTAGTTACGTTTGCTTACGTTTTTCAGATAAAAACCATGGTATAAAAATAAATTAAATAGCTATAAATTTGAACAAGAAGTGATGTAAAAGTATTTTTAATTATTATTACTGCCTATTTTTCAATGAGCCTGATTACACGATTCGTTTTTTCGGACGTTTCGTTTTTCGTTTTTTTGACAGATACGTACCTTCGTGATTACACACAACGAAAAAAATCCACTCGTGATTTTGACGTTCAGAACATTTGAGGTTCATTTATTGAAAAATAGGCAGTTAAAAATACTTTTACATCACTTTTTGTTCAAATTTATAGCTATTTAATTAAGAAAAACAATTTTAAATCTCACTATTTACATTTTTTAAGCATCCCCCGCCTCTACTCGTTTGTCAAATCATAAACGTCAAAGTTCAACCAGAAACGTAGTACCTCGTGGCTTGATGGTTAGTGCGTAGGACTGTCATGCCGAAGGTGTGGGTTCGATTCCCAGCCGTGCCACCTAAAAACAGAAATGTTTTATTCGAGGTACTGCCTCTTCCGAGGAACTGACAAATCCTCCAAGAGTATACTTGTCATGAAAAAGTGCTTCTCATTTAGCCGTTCGGACTCGGCAAAAAAACTGTAGGTCCCCTCCATTCCTGCCCAACAAACACGCACACAGGAATGGTTGTGAGTTGTAAGTCACTAGGCCCTGGTTCTCCTCGAGCTGTTGCGCCACCCAATTTATTTATTTTTTAATTAAGAAAAACAATTTTAAATCTCACTATTTACATTTTTAAGCATCCCCCGCCTCTACTTGTTTGTCAAATCATAAACGTCAAAGTTCAACCAGAAAAAGTCTTGAAATTTTCATATGTGCTTTCGTCTTTCCGTTCCCCCTATGTTTCTACACCCCTCACCCAATGTGTCAAAAAGACGAAACACGTAACGTCCGAAAAAACGAATCGTGTAATCAGGCTCAATAAATGAACCTCAAATTTTCTGAACGTCAAAATCACGAATGGATTATTTTCGTTGTGTGTAATCACGAAGGTACGTACCTGTCAAAAAAACGAAAAACGAAACGTCCGAAAAAACGAATCGTGTAATCAGGCTCAAACAGTTTTAAACAGTTTCAGACCGCCAGATTAGGTGCGGACCAGTACAATTTTTCAAGTGTGGAACGACTTCGGACTAAATCTGGCGGTTTCAAACTGTTTGAAAGTCGGCAAGGAACACACCTAAAAAGGTAGAACTAGAATAGACGGTGTTCACATTGGACTGACTCCTCCGACTTTTTTTGACGTCTCTGTACTTTATCTCACTCTCACTTGATGGTGAGAAAGAGATGGGAAGGACTGGCAGAATATTTCAAATTTCTTGAAAATCTATGGATTTTTTTTGACGTTTTCTTTTGTGACAACTGCTTTCTCTCTCTGTACTTTTTCTTTGGCAAACAAATACTACACAATTCAGTTTTATTTCATTTGAAAAGATTTTAAATAAAAGAAATTAAAATTTTGGAACGAAAAACAAATTAATTAATCCCTCAACGAGCTCGGATTTGTGTTTTCTCTAAACGACTTCTCAACTTCAAAGTGAGCCTGTTGGTGTTCACATTAGTTTGTGTCTGAACAAAACAAGTTGGATGAATGTCAAAGTTAATCCAATGTAATAGTCCAATGTGAACACCGTCTAACAATTCGGCACGTTTGACAGACGCTATTACCAAAAAAACAAGATCCAAATATTAATGTAATGTGGTTTTCCATTCAACCATTTCAGATTTGGTGGTCAGATCATAATTTTTTAGTGGTAAATAGAACACAAAATGAGATTTGATTTGCTTTTGCAATTGTGTTAGTGACTATTTTTCTATTGATGAATTTGTCCAACAAACACCACCTTCTTATCGAAAGTAAACAACACTGCGAAATGCCGAATGCAAACTAATACGTTCAGATTTATGTCAGTTTATTTTGGTGTGTGTGCAAATGCGTGTAAAGGCTCTCCCAAACCAACGCGAAACATTCACCGACGGCGCGAAATCATTCACAATAATACAAAATATGAAAGATACACAATGCTACACAACAACAAAAAATCGTCTTTGCGAATGATTCGCTACGAATTCGCGTTGGTTTGGGAGAGCCTTAAATCTTGATAAAAATTGAGATTTGAAGAATCGACCTGAGATCGAAAAAAAAATCGATTTTTTTGGTTAAATGGAAAGCAAAAGTTGATCTCAGGTCGAAAAAATCAAAAAAAGTCGACTTTTTTGGTCGAAAGGAAAACCACATTAAATTCCTTACAATAAGGGAAAATGCAGTCCTTTTGTGTCAACTGAATAAGCCCAAATATTGAAACTGGTAATAAAAGTTAATGGATAGAAGTAAAACTAATTTTGTTGAAATAGTTTTTATTGTTTATATTTATTCTCGGACAATGCACTATGTTTGAAAAAAAATTGACAAACCAACTATGAAAATCCATGTGCTCATTCTGTTGAATTGGAGTGTATTTGCCTCCGAAATAAAAAAGAAGATGGGTGTTACCTAGATGTCATTTGTGCCGAGGTCCTGAGTTTGACATTTCGAAATGAACATTGGTATTTGCTAAACAGCCCTATGCCGGAAGCTTATATCAAAACCGACCGAAAAGTAGCTTCCCGAAACGTCACTTTTATAAGTGGCCCATAATGCACTTAAGTGGTTGGAAGTGAACAAAAAAAAAATAATTGTTTATTCAATATGGATATTCATGCAACAGCATAAAGTCATCGTAAACGTTGTAAAGTTTTAAACTTCGTAATCCTGTCACAATTTGTATGGAAAATTTGACATATTTACGAAGTTTAAAACTTTACCACGTTTACGACGACTTTACGCTGTTGCATGAGTACCCATATTGTTTATTTTCTCATTATACTTAATCACAGCGCAGAGTGATAGCTTTTAATTATTTATTTTGCAAAACCACTAAAATTCTATGTGATAGGTATATATTAATTAGAAGAAAATTGTTTTGACTTCTCTTATTCATTCATCAAACAGAAAAAAAAGTTGAAAACTTTGCACCAAGCACCAAGTTCTTGTTAGTTTGCTTCCACCATTTTGATTTTGCATTAGCCCACTTACGAAAGAGCGGTCGTTGAGCGCTCTCACGTCCGACGGCGAAAGTTAACGAAAACTAAACGAAAAGTTTCACGTCGCAATTATGTGCGTGTCATATAAATTTCTTGTTTTCGCTCGGTTTCGTACGACCACTTAAGTTGGCTTCCGACTATTCTAGTTCTACCTTTACACTATAGAATAGGTGGAAGCTTATATCAAAACCGGCCGCAAAGTAGCGCTCGTTGAGCGCTCTCACTTCCGACGGCAAAAGTTAACGAAAACTAAACGAAAAGTTCCACTTCGCAATTATGTGCGCGTCATATAAATTTCTTGCTTTCGCTCGGTTTCGTACGACCACTTAAGTTGGCTTCCGACTATTCTAGTTCTACCATTAAGACACACACAAACAAAAATACTCACAGACGAGGATTTGACAGTTTCTTACTTCCTGCACACAGACATTTGTGTAGCAGAAATTCGCAAGATTTTTCATGGAGGGGAAATGTCTTGCTCTCTCATTTCAGTAGCCAAACAGACCTATTGTAAGCAAATGGGTTTTGGAGGGTGAAACGTACGAAGGATTGGCATCTTTATTTGATATTCTCTGTTTTGGAGGATGAAACGTACGAAGGATTGGCTTCTTTATTTGATATTCTCTGGTCACAACTTGTGAGAGTCACATGCAGCGTTGCCATTAGTGCAGATTTATCTGCATTTTGCAGATTTTCATCTCATCCACAGACTTTTGAAATTCGAAAATCTGCAACGCGGATTATATCTGCACTGGTGCTTTCTTTAATATTTTGTTCTCTTTAAAGAAAATCTTCAATAACTTTGCTGTATGCTGTCATCTTTATAAAAACTTCTATTCCATAAAATCAAATAATAATAACTGCACTGACTTTAAAGTAATGTATGAAATGCCTTAAGCATGTACATTATAAAAGAAACAATGTTATTTTTATTTGAATTAATTTTTTTATTTTTTTTGTCATTGGTATCTAATTAAAAATATTTGTTTGTATGAATACATTTTTCCTTTAGAAATCTGCATTGCAGATTTTTTTTCGTCATTTTTGCAGATTTTTTAAAAAAATTTAATGGCAACACTGGTCACATGATGGCTCCATTTGACATGAGCGATGCCCAACACCCAAACCACAATCCAATCAGTAGACTGATTTGTATGTGCCTGTCTACTGTCTTCTTACTGAAAGGTGGATCCAGTGAGATAGGTAGAATTTATGTGCGAAAGAAAGAGAAAGAAGATTTTAGTCAAAATACACCGATGTGCCAGCTTTGAAAATAATTCATGGATTCAAGAAGACGGATTTTTTTTGTGCGAGTGAGAGATGTATGGGCCTTAATTGCGTGAAATAAGGAATAGTAGGGTCGCTTAGCAAGAAAATCTGTTTTTGCCGGACAAAAGCACCAAATTTTTTTTAGGTACTACTTAGTCCAATAGCTTGAGATTTAGGGTAGGACCCATCTCGGCGGTCAGCCATCTTGGATTTTATAGCCGCCATTTTGAAATTTAGGTATATTATTAATATCTCGGCTTCTAAATCACTTAGGATCCCAAATTTTGGTGTCTAGGTATACATTTTTGGGGTCAGGGAATACAACCACATACTTTTCAAATGTTAAAGTTTGCAAATATACGCCCGGGGCATGGGGGTCATGGCCCCCTTGCTTCAAGACAATAATATATAATATTAAGGGTCGGATAATATATACACAAGTTTAAAATGTATCTGACTAAACTTATTCAAGGAGGAAATGGGGGGTCATGACACCCCCCCCTCTCCAGAGCCCAAGAAAAAGTATAAATAAAAAAAAAACTTCATTTAACCACAAAGAAAAACTGACGCGACGTACGGCTAGCCCAAATTATTTCATAGCCATAATGTTACCTTTTATGAGACCATGGTAATATTATTCGCGAACGCTGTATGTTTTGTCGTATCGAGTTTTTCTGAAAGGAAAATGAATAAGTTAAATGCAAATACAAAATGCAGATTTTCATCATCTTGGACTCCATTCAATATGAAAACAGAAATAGAAAAAATCTTAAAACTTCATATAGATGATCATAAATAAAATTTAAATGAATTTCTTTGTCAGCTGTTTTAAGCAATATCTATGTTTTGGTTAGTTGTCCATTTACGCAAGATTTTTCTAAGTCCCCTATTACACGCTGATTTTTTGTCTCTGACTCTTTTCGAACATAATGAAAAATGGCTGTAGTAGGTGTATGGTACGTACTGTTGACACGGACGTGGTGGTAATCCTCATTGGCAAGTTCCATCACCTGATGACCTTGTTTACAAATTTGAAGATTTCTGTTGCCTTTGGTACGGCAGATCATTTAATTATAAAGACATCAATGCTATTAACGAGAAACTGGGCGTAGAAAAATCCTTGGCCTCCCCGTATTTCACAGTTTTACGGGTTGCGATACAACATCTTCATTTTTCGGACGATTCAAGAATCAGCGTGGGAGGCATGGAATTGTTATCATGAGGTGACACATACCTTAACATGCATAGCATTACATCCTTACACAGAGCTTGATGGTGAACATTTAAAAGGCTAAAACGCTTCACGGTTATATTAAATGATATACATATATATTAAGGGTATTCATGAAACAGCGTAAAGTCGTCGTAAACGTGGTAAAGTTTTAAACTTCGTAAATCTGTCAAATTTTCCATACAAATTGTGACAGAATTACGAAGTTTTAATCTTTACAACATTTACGATGAGTTTACGCTGTTGTATGAATACCCATATTATATAGTAATTCGGACAGTGTGAATAATGTCAGCAAGGAGCTGTTTTGTCAGAAGAGTAAGACAATGGAGAAACTTCCACCAACAAAAGATGCACTACTTCAACACTCAAAGCGGGTTGTATACATCAGGCAGGGGTATGGTGTACCAGTGAACACATTCAACAGTGCGCTCCTAGTCCGGAAGGCTGGGGCTGGACTCAGAAAGAAGAAGGTGGATCATGGGTTCCTGTATGGAACACATTACCTATAGCTTCAAAGGCATGTACTGAATTGGTGAAATGTAATTGTAAGAGTCAAAAAGGATACACTGGTGGATATGCTTGCAAAGCTGCTCGTTGGAATTGTACTGACCTTTGTAAATGTCAATGCTTGAAGACGACATAAGCAATCCATATAGATAAATGCTATTCAACATCTTTCATATGTGATTTCTCTTGTATTTAAATTTTATATATTAATATGTGTGTACATGTAATAAATAAATGAATTAATTGGGTGGCGCAACAGCTCGTGAAGAACAAGGGCCTAGTGACTTACAACTCACAACTATTCCTGTGTGCGTGTAGTTGGCAGGAATAGAGGAGGATTTGTCAGTTCCTCGCAAGAGGCAGTACCTCGGATAAAACATTTCTGTTTTTAGGTGGCACGGCTGGGACTCGAACCCACACTTTCGGCATGAGAGTCCTACGCACAAACCATCATGCCACGAGGTACTACATGTAGTACATGTATGTATGTACATTAGGGTGGTCCTTATATTGGGTTTTTTGAAATCCCAAATAGAGAACAAAATTTTCCCTAATTTTTTCAGATTTTTATTTCACCCCCCTGGTCTCCCTTTTTTCACTTCAAGGTACAAATAATGGAGTTAGGGTGATTCTTATAACACACGAAAAAAAAAATCAGAATTTATAGATTAGATTCAGACACAAAAAAAATCGCATCAGAGGGGGAGTCTATTTCCCCCCGTTCATGCAGGAGGTAAAATTTTCTAAAAATTTGACCTGGAATTAAAAAAAATTATTAAAAAAACAACGGGACCACTAACAGTGGCATGCTTAAGCTTATTTCAAAGCCATGAATCCAGTCTCTAATATGTTTTTTAAATCAAGTTTTTATTGTCAATAGTTTCTGAAAAAAATAGTTTTGAAACGTAAGAAATTATTACTTTTGTTTTTATTTTTAAGCTTGAAAATTATTTTTTCAAAAACTATTTACAATAAAAACTTTATTTAAAAAGTGTATTAGAGAGTGGATTTATGGTTTCAAAAAAAGCTATAGCATGTTATTGTAGGTAGTCCCGTTGATTTTTAATATTTTTTTTCTAATTTAAGGTCAAATTTTTAGAAAATTACCCCTCCCGCCTGAACGGGGGAAAATAGACCCCCCCTCCAATACGATTTTTTTCTCGTCTGATTCTAATCTATAAGTTTTGATTTTTTTTCGCGTGTTACATGAATCACCCTAACTCCATCATTTGTACCTTGAAGTGAAAAAAGGGAGACCAGGGGGGTGAAATAAAAATCTGAAAAAATTAGGGAAATTGTTTTTCAATGTTTTGAATCAAATGAGGGCTATCCAAGACAATGTCCAATTTAAGGACCACCCTAATGTACATGTACATATATCTTATTTCATTTTTAACCTTATATCTTAGAATTTAATATTTTTTTCACTCGATTTAATAATTGGATAGTTTATAATTCATATATACTTATACAACTCGATGTATAAGTGTGTTCGCGAATAATATTACCATATGGTCTCATAAAAGGTAACATTATGGCTATGAAATAATTTGGGCTAGCCGTACGTCGCGGTCGCGTCAGTTTTTGCACTTCTGTGTGGTTAAATGAAGTTTGTTTTTTATTTATACTTTTTCTTGGGCTCTGGAGGGGGGGGATGTCAAAACCTCCCATTTCCCTCCTTGAATAAGTTTAGTCAGATACATTTTAAACTTGTGTATATATATTATCCGACCCTAAATATTATATATGATTGTCTTGAAGCAAGGGGGCCATAACCCCCATGCCCCCTTCGTATATTTGCAAACTTTAACATTTGAAAAGTATGTGGTTGTATTCCCTGACCCCAAAAATGTATACCTAGACACCAAAATTTGGGATCCTAAGTGATTTAGAAGCCGAGATATTAATAATATACCTAAATTTCAAAATGGTGGCTATAAAATCCAAGATGGCTGACCGCCGAGATGGGTCCTACCCTAAATCTCAAGCTATTGACCTAAGTAGTACCTAAAAAAAATTTGGTGCTTTTGTCCGGCAAAAACACATCATCTCGAAATTTGACGCTAAGCGACCCCACTAAAGGGTATATTGAACTGAGAGGATCTTGTTTGCATAATGTAGACACGCTGTTTATTTATTTTATTATTGATTGATTAACATTTTATTTCTTAAAATCCAAATAAGTACATTATTTAATGAAAGAAAAGAAATGTGTGACAAAAATATTTTTATAAAAAAAAATAGAGTTATTGCCACTCTCAAAGTAATTTAACATGAATTATTTTGAATGGGTGGGGTGACCCTTAAAAAAGAAATATTAATAAAATTTTGTATGGTAAAGGATGGTGATGATGACTGCGGCTGTTACCACTGATTCTGGAATTATTGGCATGGTTATTTGTTCCTGGACATTGTTGTTGTTAACCACTGTTTCAGGTTTGCTCTGGCTTTTTCCCATAATGCTGCTTCTTTAGTGTTTTTAACTTGTTTCTTAGTGTGTTTTTTTGTTTTTTTTTTTCAGTGGTGAGGATGATAATACGATGGAGATCGGCAATTTCCCTTCGTGCCCTTACTTGTTTTCCTCCACGGATTCAGTTTCGTTTTGGTTTTAATTGCTCTGTCTGTTGGTGTTCCCTTATTTGCCTTAGAGCTTGTTTTCGGTTTTGTTGCCTCTCTTGATATTGATGGATAGTAATGGGTTTTGGTTCAGCAGTCTTTAGTGTCGGTGTGTATTTTATTGGCGGTGTTGGCCCTTCGGGAATGTATTCTTCGACCTTCTTTTTCTTCAATTCTTCCAGGTATTTTTCCCACTTGTTTACTATAGTGTCTATTTCTAGCTGCGACATTTGGTATTTTGCAGGATCGCCATGTGGTGGTAAAGGTCCCTTATTTGTTTAGGTAATTTAAGCGTACCACGCTATCGGTATAAGAGCGTACCACGCTGTGTTGGTTAAAGCGATTACTGGCCGCCAGATTGAAACAATAAATTTAAAACGTTTATTTCCGTGTTCAAAACCAGTCTGGTCTTTATAGAATCTTAATATTCCTTATATACTAATTTGTCTAGCTGTTATAATACTTTTCTATCTTACTTCTACACATTCAATTTCACATTCAAAAGTTATTCTATTTTCTTATTGGCTACAATATCTTAATAAGGAACTTATTACTATTGAGTGACAATCAATGAAATCGAGTAGAATGCTGATGTTATGCTATGACTAACATACTCGATTTCACTTTACATGTTTTTGTTACTCATTTGTTAAATGGGCAGTGGCGGCGCATATGTGGATACACTACAGTTTTTATAAAATGATAGTAGCAAACTTTTATAAATGGTTGCCTTCTTTCATGAGCTATTTCGTTTTGCTTCTGACAGATGCATAGATATTGTCCTCTGTGTAAGGAAATATATAGTTTTTATAAAATGTGAGTAGCAAATGAATTCAAATAATTGCTTTCTTTTGTGAGCTATTTAGTTTTGCTGGTGACAGATGTTAAATGTTAAACACGAATGAATCGCACGTACTTGCTGTTGAATTCAAGTTGTTTTTAAACCTTACTTTATATTTATAAACAAATATTTACCCAAAACTTAATAACGAGAGGTAAGATTAAAAGATTGACAACCCAGCTTTGCTGGTCAGGGCACAAACTTGTCCTTGGGATGGTTAAAAGCCCCCTTAAGACGGATGAACTGCAGGTGGCGGTCAACGGCATGATAGTCTGGTGGCGGAGGAGCGTTTTTTTTTTTTTGTTAAAAGGCCAACGGCAGCAGCAGGTAGCGTCTGTAACCCATATTGGGCGGCTACAAAAGGCGTCTGTTTTCCCATAGTGGGCGGCCTCGAGCAGTTATGTGTTTGACCATACAAAAGGCGGGTGTGCCTGTCAAATCTGAGCTTATGTATGTTATTAATCGTATCTCGGAAAACACCATGGTGGAAGGATACATGCTATTACATGAAATATGACAACAATTGGAAATGAGTCCCCAAGAGGTAACCATTTTATGGAGAATCCTTCTGCAGCTTCGGCTGCTGTAAACCGCACATCGGATTTGGGGGTGCGGCATCTTTCGTGTACCAGCGTCAATCAAGACGCCATAACAATAAATGAATCGTTAACAAATAGAAGAAATCTTTTAAGAAGAGCAAATGATACTTTTGGCTACCGCATACGTACGAAAATCGGAGCATGGAACGTTCGATCCTTGTACGGCGAAGGTAGATACGAGCAGGTTGAGCGTGAAATGCTTCACCTTAAGATCAGTATCCTGGGCATCAGTGAAACTAGGTGGAGAGGAAGAGCCGAATACAGAGCTGACTCTGGGCAAACGAGAATGCTGTATTCCGGGGAGGATGAAAGAGAGGGTGGCCAAAGGCTGCATGGTGTCGGAATTATGTTGAACGAAGAAGCAAGGTGTAGTCTTATATCCTGGGCGCCCATTTCTGCAAGAATAATGACAGCAAGGTTCCGTTCAAAAATTCGCAACGTCACAATAATTCAGTGCTACGCCCCCACAAATGAAGCGACCGAGGAAGACAAAACCGCTTTCTACACTCATCTTAACTCAGTTTACAGTGGTGTTCCAAGAGCCGACATCATAATTGTCATGGGAGATCTCAATGCCCAAGTCGGATCAGACAACTACGGTCTGGAACGCGTCATGGGGAAAAATGGCTTGGGATCAAGAAATGAAAATGGCGATTTGCTGGTCGATTTTTGTAACGCTAATCGTCTTGTACTGGGTGAAGCTTGCAACAAAATCACCTGGGTACATCCGGATGGTCAAACTGAAAACCAAATTGACCACATCATGATTCAGCAGCGATGGAGGAAGTCAATGTGCGATGTTCGGAGCATAAGAAATGCCGACATTGGAAGCGACCATCATTTGGTTCTCATGAGTCTCAAGCTACGAACGGCAGCTGTACAACGTCAATCACAGGGTGCAGCAAGGAATTCGAAGTTCAATACAAATGCTTTAAGTGATCCCAACATATGTCGTAACTATGTCACCAACCTTAACGACAGAGCTTCGTCATTAAATGGAATACAACATTCAACAATTGATGAGATGTGGGGTGATATAAAAAGTGTTTTTATGGATGCTGGATCCGAAACTGTACCCAAGCAGTCGAGAGTTAGAGACTCTTGGATATCCCAAGACACCTGGGATAAAATCGAGCTTCGCAAATCGTTGAAGAAAACGCTGCAAGAAGAGGAGACATGAGGGAATTGTACCAAATATCCAAGGAAGTTGTCGGGAAGAAAACAAACACCAATCATCCTGTAATGGATGAGGATGGTACACTTTTGGTATCAATCGAGGATCAGCTGCGCAGGTGGAAGGAGCACTTTTGTGCCTTGCTTAATGAGGATTCTGTCGAGCAGAGTGCTGAAGTGCCCCAGCTTAACGAGATGCGTAGATCATATAGGGGTATTGACATCGAGCCCCCTACAGTACTGGAAATTCAATCTTCGATAAATCTTCTCAAAAACAACAAAGCAGCTGGACTTGATGGTATACCAGCCGAGTTCCTGAAAGCTGACCCTGTCAGAACGGCTAGTATTCTACACCCGTTGATACAAGCTGTGTGGGAAAATGAAATCTATCCCAGCGACTGGAAGGATGGTGTAATTGTTAAGTTGCCAAAGAAAGGTGATCTTAAGAATTGCAACAATTGGCGAGGTATTACAGTTTTGTCCGTTTTTCCAAAATTAATGGCAACCATCATTCTGGAGCGGATAAAGGTTAGAATCGAGTCTACACTCAAGAGGCATCAAGCTGGTTTCCGCAGTGGGCGGTCTTGTGTCGACCATATCAACACTCTGCGTATCGTTCTTGAGCAGTCTGCGGAGTTTCAATCACCGCTTTACCTCATGTTCGTGGATTTTGAGAAGGCCTTTGACCGAGTCAACCGTGAATGTATATGGAGATCACTTCTTGGTAAAGGAATTCCCCCAAAAATTGTTGCCATTATAAGAGAGCCCTATAACAACGCAAGATGCTTTGTTTTACACAATGGGCAGCTATCCGACTCTTTCGAAGTGCGGCAGGGTGTGAGACAGGGAGATGTTCTATCGCCAATTCTCTTTCTACTGGCGATTGACGATGTCTTGACGGCCAGCGTTGGAACATCAGAGAGGCAGGGCATTCAATGGAGACCGTTTGAAAGGCTTAGCCACTTAGACTATGCCGATGATATATGTCTCTTGGCAAATAACATCAGCGGGCTGAACGGGATGTGTCAAGCTCTGAAGTTAAAAGGAGAGACGAGTGGTCTTAAAATAAATAGCTAAAAGACAAAAATAATGCTCACAGGCCGCTCCACACATCAGCGTATTTTAATACAGGAGACGCCAGTTGAAGAGGTTGAACAATTTAACTACCTTGGAAGTATTGTTTCAGCAAATGGTGGTACTGATCTGGACGTTCAAAGTAGAATAAATAAAGCTCGCGCAGCCTTCGGTTCTCTCTCTCCCAAATTTGGAACTCATGTCAAATTTCCTTGCGCACAAAGTTGAGATTCTTCGAATCCAATGCCAAATCCGTGCTGTTATATGCTTGCGAAACCTGGAAAGTCACGACTACCATCTCAAAGAAATTGCAGGCTTTTGTGAACCGTTGTCTACGCCATATTCTAAAAATTCGCTGGCCACAAATTATATCAAACGAGGAATTGTGGCGCAGGACAAGCCAGGAGCGGCTGGACGTTGACATAAGAAAGCGTAAATGGCAATGGATTGGTCACACACTGAGGAAACCAAACGATGAAATTGCAAAGCAGTCATTTGAATGGAATCCTCAGGGTGCACGGCGGGTTGGAAGACCAAGAACAACATGGAAATCAACAGTTCTAGCAGAAGCAGACTCCCAGAGAAAGACGTGGCCACAGTTAAAATATCTATCTGCAGACCGAGAAGGATGGAAACGATTTGTTGGTGCCCTATGCCCCAACCGGGGTTACAGGACTTGATGATGATGAAGATTAAAAGGATTTAAGTTTTGTCTTTCTAATGACCAGAAAATTTAATATCAAAATTTTGGTTCAATAGAAATCGAAGTATTTGTAGGTAACATGTGATCTCTTAAATCATTCATTCATTTGAAAATATCAAAGTTTTTGTCATTGAATATGGAAAAAAATGTTAAAGATTTAAACATAACCGCGTATGTTCTTGTATACTCAAACTTCAATCTAAAAAAAATAGTAGGTACCTACTGCGATTCAGAGATTCAAGAAAATCGCCCCAGTACCTACGGTATAGTCTAGTCCGAGGTACAGACAATAAAGAAGTTAACTTATCTTTAAACGTATAGTGGGTTTAAGTGTTCTCTAATAGGTATATCGTAATATAAGAATTGATTAAAATCTCGTGTCAATTTTTTTTATAAATCCAAACATGGCCTTTACTACTCATATATTGCTGGCAAATTGTTCAGGGTGTGAACTAAGCGTGAAGTGTATCAACTCATTAAAATTTGTACATGACTTTTCTGAATTGGAGATGGCCTAGTGGGTAGCGCGCTGGATCGGTAACCGGAAGGACGAGAGTTCAAACCTTGGAAAAGTCATGTAGGTAAAGTAACATTTTTTCATATAAAATAAAATTCTTCACATTTCATATCAAAGAAAAATGCAGTTCAGTGGAGAAAATAAACCGATAAAATTAATAAATACCTATTAAATTAAATAATTGAAAGCAAACAAATTTTGTTTCAATACAACTGCATTGGGGGGCTTTTATAAGGCCTTAATGCAAAGTCTATATATGGCCTTTCAAAGGTCTTATTATACAAGCCATTTGCTTTCGTATAATAACATGTTTAGTAGAGCAATATTTTGCCTTTTTAAGGCTTTATTACACCGTTGATAGGAAGCTATTTAATTGTATAGCACTTTTGATGACAGGTTTCAAGGGAATCAAATAGCTTGTTTAATGTCAGCCAAAATGATTTGCATAAGGTCTGTTTAAGTTACTATACAAGCCAGAAAATAGCTTGTATTAACACTTAAACAAGTTAAATTGTTAGTTGGGATACGATAGATCGTAATCCTGCAATCTGGTTGGTGCCTTAACTGTTCGGCCGGAGCGTTTCCTAACTGGTGTAAGTGTTCGATCATGTGCTGCTTCTTCATAGTTTTCATCCGGTGAGTGAAGAATTTCCCGTTCTGAACATTCTTGAAAACTTTCTTCAGTTTCACTTTCAACTTCAACACTTTCAGTTTCATATTTGTCGGTTTCGATCTCAGTTTTAATGCTCTCATCTTCGTTGTTATCTGCATTGTTGTTATTGTCATCCATTTCCACTGTAACACTTTCCAGTTCTTCACGTACTTCATGAAAGATGACATTCCTTGCCGTAACAATCTTCTTGGTAGCTGGATTCCAGAGCCGATATCCACTCGGTTCGTATCCAACCATCACACATTTTTGTGATTTTGCGTCCAGTTTGATTCTCAGTTGCTGGGGAACATGTACATAAGCAGTGCATCCGAATATTCTGAGATTTGAAAGGTCTGGTCGCTTGCCATACCATATTTCCGCTGGCGTTCTATTCGACTGCTGTGTATTGTTGAAAGCAGCTGTTGGGCTTCGATTTGCCAAGTAAACTGAGCATAAAACAGCTTCTCCCAGAAAGACTTTTCCAGTTTCGATTCAATGAGCATCGTCCTTGCCTTTTCTATCACGACTCGGTTGAATATCTCTCGGCAGCCCCATTTTGCTCCGGACAGTATGGTGAAGTGTATTCTAAACGGATTCCATGTGAAGTGCAAAATTGCTTAAATTTAATCGAAGTGTACTCACCACCATTGTCGACGCGAAGCCTTGATATTTTCCGTTCAAATTGAGCAGTACATAAAGCATTGTACTTCCTTTAACTTTTCCAGAACTTCGTCTTTACTTTTTAGTAGATAAGCCATCGCAAAATGTGAGCAATCGTCCATGAATGTCACGACGTATCTCATTCCAGTGTGTGATTCGGGTGTTATGGGTCCCATAACATCGATGTGGATCAGCTCCAGCACTCGTTTTGACTTGCTTTGCCTCACACTTTTGAATGGCTTTTGACACTGTTTTCCAAAAGTACATGGTTCACAGAAGAAAGAATTAGGCTCACTGTTCCTTTTTATTTGTATACCGCTTACCATATTATTTTTCGCAAGTTTAAGTACATCCTTATTGTTTAAGTGACCAAGGCGCTTGTGCCATAATTCCAGGTCATCAAATCTTTTGCAAATTCCTGCATAGTTTATGTGTGGATTTTTTGATTTAATATATGCTACATTTCCACCTAGCGCTAATCTGAGATTTAATGAGATTAACCTTAAATCTCCTTAAAATCTTGTAGATTTACCATACAAATTTATTTCGTAAATCTTGAAGATTAGAAATTAATCTTGTTAAATCTTCCTAGGACAAATAGTTTTACAAATCGAACTAACCTATTTTTACATGGTGCTGAACGATTCATTCGAGACTCGCATTCAGTTCTTCATTGTTTCACACGAATCAAACATTCTGTCTCATTCGCACTTCATAAGAAACATTGGAACGCCATTTGCATTTTTGAAGGTGCTCTCAAATTTAATCTTTTTAAATCTTTTTGTGCGGTGGAAACACCTTTGGTGGAAACATAGCAATACATGCTGACTTCGTACAATTTTCCATTTGACTTTTCTTGCAGAACAATTTCATCTCTTTGGTAAACTTTTACCGTTTTGTTGTTGAAGATTAGCTGCGTTTTATTATCTCTGGGTCTGGGTCGAGGTTATCTTTTAACATTCATTACAAAAACAACATGGGATCTAGGTTTCTATCGAGGTTAATTTCAATAACCCAGATAGAGGTTTTCACTCTGATCGGCAGAGGGCTATTTACCATTGTGAATGGATGTCAGCGATTTGTCAGCAGTATTAGGAATAGAGAGGAAAAGAGGCAAGTGCTTACATGAAAAACAAATAAACATAAGAAAAAAAGAGACTGATATACAGCACTACTTTTGCACTAACCCACATCGTTTTATTTTCACGAGGTGAACCATATGGGTTATGAGCGATAATAAAACGCGGCTATTATCTTCATTCCCTTTTGCTCGAGTTTTCTTATGGATAACAGATTATTTGACAAGTCTTTCACATAAAGAACATTCTCCATGGTAAATGCAATTTCTGCCCCGTTCACAATGGTTTTGCCTTTTATTTTTACATTAGTTTTTATTGAACGGAAATTAATATTTACAATTGGTTCTTAATTCTATTTGTATATTATTATTACATTGACATTTTAATTTGTTTTGGCACATAAGGGGCCTAATTTTATACATTGTTTTATTTTTATAAAAATTATTTAAAAGATTGTGATTGATGGTTATAACTCATCGTAAACGTTATAAAGATTAAAACTTCGTAATTCTGTCACAATTTGTATGGAAAATTTGACAGATTTACGAAGTTTAAAACTTTACCACGTTTACGACGACTTTACGCTGTTTCATGAATACCCTTACTATATTTCTTTTACGATGATTCATCTCGGGTTGTTCAAATCCGGTTGTCTTTTGGAAGGATGTGGGGTTTCGGTGGCTTCTAGCCACGGTGATGGTTTTGCCTTTTAGTTTCCCAATTTTGGTGGCAAATAAATTGATTCCATCTTTTGCCACGGCAATTTTAATTGGAGTATCGAGAACTTTTATATCAATTAAATTGTTTTCATTAGGCATTTTCCTTTGGAGGTGGCGAAGTACTTGCAAGTATTTTTCCAGCTTTTTTCAATGGAACACATCAAACTGCTTTCCAATGTAAAATGTATCTACTCGCGCATGAGAGCATCCCAACTAACATTTCAGTTTCTATTAGCTTAGAAATATCGATATGCTGCAAGTCTGGATATGTATAAAGCTTCTATAAAGCTTTCATCAAAAATAAATTTCTAATAGAAGTCATGATTTCAATAACTGTTTCTTTAAAGTCGTTTGAAAGCTTGATATAGAAAATTAAACGAGACTATCGTCTTTGTTTCGGATAGACCTCTGTTAATAACATTAACGAAGAAACATGAAGCTGTCACTTTATAAAGATTGTATAGAGTAATTTAATTGAAGCTCCTGTCACTTTGTCTTTAAAAGCTTTCGGTTACAATTTGCTGGAAGCCTTATCGAATACTTCGCAGAGTCTTCTCAGACTTTATTAACGAACCATAATAGAAAATGTCAGTCTATGCTAAAGAGACACAAATCTGTCAAAGTCATTTTAATGAAGTCATTGATAAATTTTCGTGAAATTTTTTTGTGTGAATATGTCTACTTCGTGGAAAAAATTTAAAAGTCGGGAAATTATTATAGATCTCTTGCGGTGAGACGTTTCTTAATACTCCAGAGACCTCGTAACTTAGATCTTCAAAAGAGTGCAAATGAAAGACAACGACGTGACGGCAAGAAAGTTCAGATTTAATAAGTCTTTCATCGATTAATCAAATATCTCCAGAGGCAGAAGATTTAAGGTGTTTCATTGTTTCTATGTTTATAATTTTCTTTCAAATATAAATATTCATTCTGTACTTAGATATGAACCCCACTACCAGTATGAGAGGCGAAACTTTTATGAGAGATAACACACACGAGTTTAATGATTAATGTTTTCAAGAAAGCGATGACGAAGATGAAAAAATCAAAAGCTTAGACTTAACCTCAGGCAATGGGCGATTGTATTTAAGAACAACCACTCAGCTCATCAGATTTTAATTTCAATAATAAACAAGCGATTTGAAAAAAAAAATCTTGTACATCTTGTTTCTTTGTGTGAATGGGTTACAAATTTGTTATTAACATGGTGGCTCCACTGGGCATAAGCCATGGATTGGAACATGTTTAAAAAAAAAAACAATGGAGTCTCAAAAATCCATGTCCGTGCAGTGACATATCCATACAAATCAATTTGCTGATTGGATTGTGGCTTGGATGTTGGACATCGTTCATGTCTAGTGGAGCCAGCATGTAGGACTGGAAAATACTGATTAAGTTTTTGGATCTTCCATTTTATATCTAAGATGGCTGAGTGGGTAGAGTGATGGACTCTTACGCAGGAGTTCCGTGTTCGATTCCTAGACGGGTAAGAAAAATCTTTGTGTTTTATAATTATTTCCAATTCATTAATTTACAAATAATTGAAAACAAATAATAGTTTCAGGTTTAACAAACATTAAATGCGGTAAAAATCACTCAAAAGAAATTGAAAGTAAAAAGAATTATATTTTTTCCCCCATTTTCCTACAACCTCTGTAAGAGCTGTATTGTCGGCTTCTAATAGCTATTATAAGACTTTCTATTACACTTGCGTGTTAACTTTTATAGAAACATTTCTGAAGCTATCTGTCAAAACCATAATTTCACTAAGATTTCGAATAGCGCTCGTTAAAACTTCTTATGGATCGTATAGAATTTGAAGCTTTTAAAAGATCTGCGTACGGGGCCTCCAAGAAGATTTTCCGAAATCATCTTCGAAGTTCTATAATATTCTCCTTTTTATGCTTAACGAAATTTTACAAATGTCTTAAGGAAATCAGAAAGCCTATTCAGTTAGGCCGAACCGAAGCTGAAATGTTAGTTGGGATGTGCAGTTGGTAGTACTAGATTAGGGTTTTCATCTACTCGTAAGTACTTCGCCACCTCCAAAGGAAAACGGCTATTATTAACCATGTGATCCGTGGCACCAGAATCCATAAAGAAGTTCATTTTATTTTTAGATTCCTGACATGAATACTTTTCCGAATCAGCTAGAAACGCAAATTCTCTGTCCATTGTTTTTTTGGTTATGTTTGCACTGGAGTGTGATTGTGAACTGTCACGTTTCTTTAGGGGATTTTTCGATTTTGCTTTACACTCACTTCTTTTATGACCCAGTTTACCGCAATTGTAGCACTTGAATTTAAAAGACGATTTTGCATTCATAGCTATGTTTCTATGCTCCGCACTGCTTCCACTATTTATATTTCTTTTACTCGATTCTTCTAGCAGCCTACCTTTAACAAATTCTAAAGAAAGTTTGTCTTGCTCTACTGTTTCCAGAGCGGTGACAAGGGATTCATAAGACTTGGGGAGAGATAAAAGAAGACGACATACTATGTCTGTACTTTCTAACTTCGCACCTACGGATTTTAGTTCCCTAACTGTTTTGTCAAACATGAGCAAGTGTTGCTCCATGCTGTCAGACTCAGAACACTTCATAGTAAGAAGTCTTTTTCGAAGGCACAACTGTGACGCGATGCTTTTCCTCTCAAACACTGCTTTCAGACAATCGAATGTATCCTTAGCACGGGTTTTGTCTTTAATATATTTGAGTTGATCATCTGCAATTCTGTGCACAATAATAGCTTTGTAACGCTTCTCCTGCTTTTTAATTTTTTCGGCAATATCAGGTTTATCTATTCCACTTAAAAGATTTTCCAAGCTTTCAAGTATGTAATCTGATAAGCCCCGCTCCTCAAGATTAACCTCTAGCCTAAAACTCCAATTGCTAAAATTGGTTCCGTCAAACAAAGGCACTTTATATTTGTCTTCCTCCATTATTGATTTACTGGGCCCATAACCTGTTGAAACTTGAAAAAAAATGATGTTGATAGTCTGGCGGTCGCAGAAAGAAGAAAGACATTTGCAGCCGGAAATAAGTAATACTACGTTCCCACCAGAGTGAAATCTCGGATTTCAGAGATTTCAGTCCAAATCTTCACATTTCCCCATACAGTTTTGAGATTTCGAAATGCGAGATTTCGTTGAAATCTCAATGAAATCTTGTATCAAATGCGAACATATCTTTATGAACAGACCCATTTTAAGCTTTCACCACACAATGGTGAAAAGCTTTTTGATACAAATTGTGATCTTTCACTCCAACGCCAAGCAGGCAAAAAGAGAGAGTATGATATTGTATTTGACATTTGGGTGGAGAGAAATACAAACACATAGGAACACAAAGGTAGTAGTTTGTGTTTATATGAGACGAAATCTTGGTTTTGGCAGTGTGAACACTAATTTGAAATCTCGAAAGTTTTCAGCTGAAAACCCAGATTTCGCTTTGGTGGGAACATAGTATAAGAGTTCATTGTCCGTGAATATGGACGGTTACGCTAGAGGTCGTTAGTTATGTTGAGTTGCTATGTGAAGGTGTTGCCAAACCACATTTCAACATATGTACACACTTCCTTTACTTCTTCTTCTATGAGGATAATAAAGGTACGATATTCTTTTTCTTTGTATTTATAGCATAGTTTACAGTTCCGATAAGAAAAAAAAAAAAAATAAAAATTTTCAAAACGATTTTCCACCATTCTGCGCAACAAGTTGAATAATATTCAAGGCGAAAAACGTTTTCTCTGGCCTAAACCACCCATTGAGTCATTAATTTACCCTTAATTGACAAACTATAGGCCTAAAAATCGAAAATAATTATTTTTGGATGCGAAAACCATTTGCATGCAAATAATGCCTTGAGGTGAATATATTTTTTTTCGGAAGTATAAACCGACCATAAAAAAAAAATTATTTTATTCACCACACTTTTTTTCGCATGCAAATCAATTTTCGGTCCATTGTTTTGCATGACATTCCATGACAGCATAGTTTTTCTTTTTGCATGAAACTGTAAACCAATCATACAAACAATTAATTTTACATTTCACCTCAATTATTTTTGACATGCGAGAATATTTGCATAGATTTTTTTTTGCGCACGAGAACTGTAAACTAGGCTTATGAGACAGAAAAACTGATTAAATAAGGTCTGATCCTTTTCTTTGGGTTTCTGTGATTCTAGTCCAAACTCACAGAAATTCAAAGTAAAGGAACAGACCTATATTGTTGAAGTGTTGGTCTATCTCGTTGCGATTGCTTGTAGGGTTGCTGAGGTGTGTGCTCATTGGTCAAGAAGTTTACCAACAAAGTGCTGTGGTGAGTTTCGTTGCGAGTTTTTTTTGTGACGATTCGAAGGAGGATACCAAAATATTATCGAATCACAACAATCCTCACAAGGAATAGTCACAAGAGCATGTGACTTTTGACTCCTCACCAGGGGGAGAAACGGGCTGTAAGTTGTCCAGTGGGCGCCAGGCCTAAAATGTTGGTGAAATGGATATATTGTTGAAGTAGACTTGGGTCGGGTCTACGTCCCGTGCGGTATTGTGTATCCCACTTAATCATTTTAATAAGAACTGAACGCTTTCATTGTCGCAAGCAACTCTTCCTCGCACTCACACAAGCAAGTTTGAAAGCCAAATGCATTTTTCACCATTTTTCTTTTCAGTTTTTGACGTTTCGTCACAAAGTCCCAAGTTGAGTTGAATAAATTGCTCGTAATCTACAATTTTCTAGTATTTGGAAGGAAATTAATTTATAAATAATTTGGTCAAATAAGAGATTCCAATTCCAACGATTTTATAGAAAAACAACAATCTCTTGTGATACAATATAATCTTAAAATCCATAGATTTTTTCTATCTATTGTGAGTTTGTATTATTGCTTGAAGTTGTACGTACATACCCACGTATTTTTTTCTTTACCAAAATGGCAAATATGTTTTATTTTTTCATAGGTTTAGGTTCCCGCCCGCTTTGATATTCTTCGGCAAACGATCTGCATCTGTTTCTGGCACCCGAGTTGATGGCGACCGCGACATCGAAATTGAAAGCTCGAAGATGTGTGCTGAAGTGCACAGAAACCACACACACATATGGATTTCCAAAGGATGAGATTGGGTGAGAAAAATGACTGGAAATTTAGCTTGTTTAGGTGAAGTCTGTTTGGTATAACTTGGAATTTCTACATTATTTTCGCAATAGGTAGCTAGTTTTTTTTTCCTGTAGATTTTTTTCAGCAAATTGTTAACATTATTGTAAGGAATTTTAAGTTACGAAATGCTAGACCTATTATGATTTTGAGGTATCTTTGTAATGCGAATCGGACGATGGGAGACAAACTTGTGAACGAGCTTAGCTTTGAGCTGGCTAAACCAAAGTAAAGAAACGCCGCGCCATGCATTCTTGTTTGTATATTTTTGTAAACAGTGCAGCGTACCTACAAAAGTTTGGTTATTTGAAATAGAACAGCATTTTGTTTATTAGGTACATACTTTTTAATATTTCCCCTGAGAGGTCTAGCACGTAACTTCATTCGATCGAGTTTAGTCTATACACTCGAACATAGGTATAGGTAATTCCTCGATTGTATTAAGTTACATGCTGGAAGGCTGGCACCCTGCTTTTAAGGGTGGTCATATCTATGTATAAATGTATATGTATAGAGTTTCTGCGTACCATCTCGGCTAAGTCCAAGATTCAAGAGAAGGTACTCATCTAGGGATGCCAGGTTTGAAAAATTTCTTTGCGGAACAGATTCTGAAAACTAACCCACCTTTCCGAAAAACTGAATTGTTGTGCAGAAAATTAATTTCATGTTATTTAGGACATTAATGCGTTCAAGTTGAGCGAAGAAAGCGACTTCAAGAGATTTTTGATGTTATATGCAACAAAAGTGAGATGAAACTAGAACCAGAAGAACACCAGCTTATGGTGTATATACAGTTTTGTGATTCATTGTCATCAATCAATTGCTTGGTCTAGCGATTAATAGCTGTGCCCTAAAACCAACCCATTTGCTCAAATTTCCTTGAGCGATCTGTCGCTTAAAATCACTTGATCACGCGATTTAAAAAAAGAAAATTAAAAAGGTACTTCAAGTATAAATTATATTGAAAACTAAAAACTAGAAGAAATATGTAATTGTTTTTGTTGATTCAAAACATAAAACAGTCCTTTGATACATAAGGAGTAGATCATAGAACTAGAAAATCTTTCAGAGCAGAAGACAGGTAACGAAAAAAAAAAAACAGAACAAAATGAGGCTCTGAAACTTTTTTAAGAGTTTACCCAAATATTGAGAGATTTTTCATTTTTAATATTGCTGTATACATTTCCAAGATAATGTAGGGTTCAAAGATTCTTAGTGAATCTTACATTTTAATTTGAAAAGCACAATAATTCTAAGATATTTTTTAACTGGCGGGACGTCTGGCATCCCTATAACTCTCTAAACGTCAAGCTCAGGCAAGAACCGAAAGCAAGCTTTGGGAGTGGATACAAATGCAACGCGAATATAAGAAAGTATGAAAGTTCCAGAAATGTTTTTTTCTTCTGTCCTAGTTTTTCTTATTACGGATATTATGAAAAGAAGGACCCTTTATTAAATTTTTGTTCGATTTTTTTTTGTATATGAGTGGGTATTACCTACATATGTATATCACACGCCATTTATAGAACCTAACCAACCAAGTTTATGAAACCAGCGATTTTGTATATATTTGGATTTAAATCTGTCAATTGGTATCCTGTTTTTGAAAAGCCACCGACCGACCGTGGGATAGGAAATCTTGTAGTCGCCTCTCAGACTATAATTCACAAATAATTTATTTGGCTTGTAGTTTCATGAAAAAGGCCTCAAGTTGTTCTTCAATTAATAAATTATTGTCCTCCTAGTAGGTATGTAGTTCTAAAATAAAAAAAGTGTGTGTGTCAGCTCCGACGAACGACTGGAGTTTCCTCCTTCAGATCGATTGTCTAAATAGGCACAGAAAAGGCTTACTAAACCTATATATTTTATACAGTAATACATACATATCCCTCATGTCACGAAGTGACGTAACTCGCAAATTGTCGTTTTTGAGATTTGGGCATTCTAGGTAAACTTGATTGCAATGTCTGGAACATGGTTAAATGCGTTATGACATAGTTGGCATAGCTGCAATTATAGTTGAAAAATTTCTCACGAACAGAGTAGCAGTTTTCTGTTATATTGCTAACTATTGTGTAAATACAGTCGTTTTAAAGACTAGGTGCATTTATCGGTGAGTAGAAATAAAACGCCTTAAGTTTAATTTAAGATGAAAACCTATTGTTGCTATTCACCAAAAACATTTAAATGGCATTCGGTTCTCCTGTTTACTATACTCTGTCAAACAAAAATTGTCAGTACAAGGCTTATGGGCGAGTTTTTTTCAAAACAGTGATACCTGTCACGACACTAAAATGTCTCACTAATAAGCTTTTTTCTAAACAGTGGTGCCTGTGTATACTGTCACGACACTTAAACTTCTTACTAAAATTTCTCACGAACTGACGTATCTGGTTGATAGATTATTTTTAACTGTTTTTAGTATAGTGTTTATTTACATTGAATCTCATATGTATCATTTGAAACTTTAACAAATTCTTGTAATTTTACAAAAAAAATATCAAAACCGTTATAAAACACAGAAGAAACGACTATAGAAGGAGGACACAAAACTAAAAACTTCTCTCCTCAAAAATATTGAAAAAGCAGATACGTCAGCTAGGGCCTGGCGCCCACTAGGCAACTTTTAGTTGCTCGCCCCAGCAACTTTTTGTTGCTCCCGATCCAATTACATTGGGTTAAATGGTTAAATGGTTAGTTGCCACTAGGCAACTAAGTTGCCGGCAACTTTAAGTTGCTCGAAGTTGCTTGCGGAACTTTTTGCCGGCAACTTTAAGTTTCTTGTCCCCGCCCACTGAGCAACTTTGTTGCCGGCAACTTTATCTGTCAAAAATGGCCGTGTTCAAAGATTAAATCTTTTGTATTGATTTTCAGATTTCTGATTATTCTAATCTGTTAGATGTCATATATCTTTTTATGGAAGCTGGCCAGTAGAAATCGTGGACAATTGATAAATCTGACTGAAATTGCATGCATGACAAAATGACTTCCTGAAGGAATGAGACAAAGCCCTTTTAGCAGCGTAAAATGAAATAACATGCTGTCTTCAAAAAGACTGATTCAAAATAAATTAAATTAAAATTCAAAGCGAACGGACCTCCTTATAAAGTTTTTGTTTGTTTATAAATATTATAAATTTATATAAATATTTTAAATTTATAAGTTAATACATCTCAATTCATTTATTTATGAAATAAAAAGGTTTTAATTTTAAATAATTTTAAAAAACGTTTTATTGTAAAAATTTTCCAACTTATTACACAATTTGAAAAGTTAAAATTAAAAATTAATAGCAACTTATTTATTTATTTGAATAAGTTTTTAAATACGCCCGACAATGGAATTTATTCCGAAACGCGTTGCGATTAATTTTTAATTTTAACTTTTCAAATTGTGTAATAAGTTGGAAAATTTTTACAATAAAACGTTTTTTAAAATTATTTAAAATTAAAACCTTTTTATTTCATAAATAAATATATCTACACAATTGGAGACAACATACCATAAAATGTACTCAATTAATTTATTTTGCTATTTATTGACGTTGCGTTGAATTTGGGATCAGGCATTAAAAAAAAAAAGAAAATGGTGGCAAAAGTCAACATTGAAAAAAAAACACAAATGGCAAAAAGTTGCTCGGAAGTTGCCTAGTGGGCGATGGCGAGCAACTTTAGTTGCTCGGAATTGCCGGCAACTCCGAGCAACTAAAAGTTGCCGGCAACTAAGTTGCCCAGTGGGCGCTAGGCCTAATGAGAAGAGGGACGATATAATGTTGGTATACATATCTTAATCAGAGAATATCAAATAAAGAGACCAATCTTTCGTACGTTTCACCCAACAAAACTTATTTGTTTACATTGTTGTATTTATTTCATTTCGTGTCGAAAAATGGATGTGAATTGCAACAACAAGACCTACCTATGCTGAACGACGAGTTGATTCTATGTGTGCGTTTTTCACTGCTTTTCACAAATACTTTGCAAATCTAATACATCAGCTGTTGGCTTCAGCTCGTAGGCAAATCAAATTGACAGCTGAGGATTGGCTTCTTTATTTGATAATCTCTGATCAGAACGATACTAATGTCGTTTTCGATTGGATTTTCTGCCTGTCCTACTCCTTTATGATTCCAATCGAACATGAGAATATCGTATTGTCAAATTTACACACACACTACTGAATGACGCCATTTTATAAAATGGCTTCTTCAAGCATTTATCGCCTTTGACAAGTAGTCCGACGAAAAACTGTATGTGTATGCGTGTGTTCCAAATCTACTCCATCTTGAAATCGGGAACAGAAAAAGATTCCGAAAACATTGCTCGGAACAGCCAATCGAAGGCTTTTGGAGTAGTAGGAGTTAAGGTAGAACTATAATAGTCGGAAGGGCACTGAAGCTAATGTCAAAAACCAACGAAAAGTAGCTTTCTGTACCGAAAAAAGGGGAACACACCCATAATGTAACTATCATCTTTCTCTTTTTGGCATTCCTATTTCACCAACTGTCAGTTTTACTTAAGTGAGGTGCGCTCGGGAGCGCACCTCACTTCCGTAACCAAAGTTGAACGAAACTTGACGAAACGCTCCACTTCGCAATTATAGTCGCGTCAAATGCTTTCCGTGTATTCGCTTGTTTTCTTCCGACCACTTAAGTGCCCCTCCGAGCATTATAGTTCTAGCTTTAAAATGGAGTGGAAAAGGAGTACTCCGAACGTCCAATCAAAAACGACATAAAGAAGATTCACTTCGTACTTTTTTAAGCGAGTGCGAGTGGGAAAAAAAATGTATTGCAATTTCTTTTTCTGGTGCAGTGTTGCCAATTTACTGCAATTGCAGTAGATCAATGCATTTTTTCTCCAAATCAATCTACTGCGTTAAAATAAAATCTATTGCACTTGATTTTCATCAACATCATCAAGTCCTGTAACCCCGGTTGGGGCATAGGGCGCCAACAAATCGTTTCCATCCTTCAGGGTCTGCAGATAGATATTATAACTGTGGCCACGTCTTTCTCTGGGAGTCTGCTTCTGCTAGAACTGTTGATTTCCATGTTCGTAAAATCAAACCTCCTATTAGGGACAGCTCCCTTAAACGAACAGATCTCGCGACCGGGAATCTGGGATTAAAATTCAATACATTTTATGTTCCTTTAAGCGGACACTCCCGTGATCGGACGCGGACAAGAGCCATAATTTGTTAAATTTAATTATCTAAAGCGGGCAAAAACTTTCTGCTATATGAAATTTCTAACAAACAATCGCATAATGGATTTTTTCTGCAGCTGTGGTCTGTAATGGTTTCTTCTTGTTCAATATTTCCCGGTTGTTAATTTATTTTATCGCACCATCTTTTAAATTCCTTATTGAAATCAATAATTTTTTTTTTTCTGAAATAATGTTTGTTGAATGTCTTAAGGATAGTTACTTTAATAATTTTTTTTAATTTTTGATATATTTTAGCGCTAAGAATACTTTCTTTACAAAAATTATATTTTTAAAATTATTTTTTTGATTTTTCTCTTGGACATAGTATGAGCTCAATATTCCTTTATATGAAACAGAAGTCAAAAGTGAGAGCATCGTGCGCAAAATCGAAATAAAATTTGTTGAACATTTTCTACGTAACTTCAATTTTTTTTAAATATATGTGAAACATGTTGTTCTAATTTGGTAAAAATATTTTTTAATATTTTACTGACCTCCATTTGATGCCAATATTTTTAAAATATCTTTGTATTCACCACGAATTAATTTTTTTTCGAATTTTAAATTGACCAACAACTGCGCAATGGATTTTAGAATTTACATGAATTGCTACTTTTATAGCTAATTTAATATTACCCTTCTGTTCACAAAACTTCAAAACTTGACGTATCTATTGATAAACAGTCATATCAACTTTGAATCCACATTCCAATTTTATACGAAACCTCTAGTTTCAATTTTGCATTTTGAGCGCCTTCTCCATACAAGAGGTCCCAGTGTGCGTCGCTATCCGCCAAAAGGAGGCTTCACTGTATTAATATTTGATATAGTCAGTATTAAAAGTAATTTATTGATTTTTTTAGGAAAAGTTGTGAAGCCATTTTTGAGAAAATAACGATCAAGTAAAATTGCTAAAAAAAAAGGTACGGTTATTTTTGGTTCTAAAAAAGAAGAGGCTGGGGGCCCCCACCTGTAACTTCCCATTGTTTTGATGCCCTCGAAAGCTAGAGTGAAGACCAAAGATTAGTTTGCCTTCAAGATATTAGAGACAAAAACATAGTGTTATAATATGTTTGTAGCCTTTTTCTTAAAAAAAAACTGTTTTTTTATTTACAAATCTTACATATCAACAATGAACGAGATATGAAGATATTCGGACAAAAAGAAATGTTTAAACAATTTTTGGTTAATTTCGTGTAGATTTTTTCAATAAAAAAAGAAATTATTGAATTTTTTTTACAAACCCTATCAAGTATAAACTATAATTCAGTGTGTAGAAAATTATCCCAATGCTACTAGTATCATTGTTCGCCCCGAATATATTTGAGACGAAAAAAAAATTAAAACAATTTTTGGAAAGGTTTCTTGCAGTCTTTTCGCTTAAAAAAATGTATTGAATATTTTTACAAATTTTATCAATTATTAATCATAAACTAATGTATAGAGTAAAATTACCCCGAAGCCAATATCATTAGGTCTGTTTCTTTACTTTTGGGATAAAGTTTGGGAAAAAGTTCGGGAAAAAGTTTGGGATTGAGCTTTTTGATGTTGTTGTTGTACTGTTTAACCAGAAATGAAAAGTAAAGAAACGCATTTGGGATGTTTCTGGTTTGTTGCGGTTTAAATTACCTATTTAACTTCATTGCTTGTAGACTCACCGCATACAAAACTATGAAATTTTAATTCTTTTTACATGCACTTTATCATTTTAGGCTCTATTAAAAGAACAAGGAGAAACATTTTACTTTATATTTGTCTCCATTGTATCATTTTCATTTAATTTAATTAAATTAAACCATTTTATGTACGCTACTTAAAAATTTAATTTTCAAATTTTTCGATCAGCTGATTTCTTGTTTGACAAGCAAGAAAGTGCAGTAAATAAATTGTTCGGGTAGATTCTTGCTAGAGGGGAAATGAAAAAAGTCAAAAGCTCTGGCATTTTCGTGCCAGAAAATAGTAAAGAAACACGTTTTGGGTAGATTTGGGATACTTTGGGATCCCGCGGGCGAGTAAAGAAACAGACCTATTGTTTGTTCTCAAGATATTCGAGCCAAAATTTTTTCAACAATTTTCAGCACTTTTTTTTATTTGGATAAAATTGTATTTTGATTTGTTTTTATAAGAAAGTAGAGTAAGTAACAAACTCATTTATTTACAGTAAGTTTTTGCATATCTACAAAATACATGAATTTAAAAGCTATGGCTAAGCCGTCAGCCTGGTTAGCAAATTTAATTTCAATACAATAATATTTGTTTACAAAAGATTTGTTTTTATATTTTTGCAAATTCTTTACTACGCCAATATTGCATTTTGCGTATGCAAAGAATAAAATGAACCCGAATACGATAGCATTATTTACTCTCGAGATATTCGAGAATAATAAAATTTAACAACGGTTTTTTACAAATGCTATAGTAAAAATCCGCTTATTTAATCTGTTTGAAAGTCCTTTCTACACGTAACGACATTATTATCTATAAAATAAAATCAATTCGAAGTCGATATGTGCCTTATTCGTTCTTGAGATATGGTGAACGAAAAAAAAAATAAATTAACGTACGAACGTACATATACATACGTACCCACACAGACATCTCTCTAAAAATGATGAATTTCGATTCTAGGGAGGTTGAAACGTAAAGATATGTCAAAATGTTCGATTCGACAAATTGGACCAATTAAATCACAGTACACATATCTAAGTGCTTGCTTACACGTGAAGAACGAAAGTGTTCAGATGTCAAGAAAATTATTCTGCAGATTTTGTTCTCCTCTTTGTGTTTTTCGTATTTTCATAATGAAAGACACGATTTGATTGGCTGAATTGGATAGGAAAAGCAACACAAAAGAGAACGTCAATTTTCTACACTGAATATTTTCAAATATTTATAAATATTTCATCCCCCTCCCTCTTCTGCAAGTTACCCCGCTCACCATCACAAATCGCAGAAAATGATTGAATTTCTTCACGTGTGATCAGGGACTAAGGTATTATCTTGCGCATGTTGTCCGAAATGAGAACTGTCAAAGAAAGAAAAGATGGCGGCCCTACGTGACCCCGTCCGCTGTATTACAACAACAACAAAAGGATAATTTAAATAACACTAAAAACTAGGAAGGAATGTTGTTTGCATGACAAAATAATAGGTTTGTTCGCTGTTCGTTGCCCCAGGGCGCACTGGGGAATGTCATTCAAATGTCAAAAAACTGGGGCTGCCCGGGTTTTGATTTCACATCGAACACCTCAGTGTTACTTTTGTATGATAAAAATGTTGAGGTGCTTGGATACTATTTTGTGCAGCTTCAAAATCTTTATGCAAGCACTAGATATACATATATTTTCTCTAGCATTGTATTTATTAATATATAAATTAATAAAAAGTAACAAAATAGTATACAAAATATTTCACATTTATTATTTATATCGTCATAAAAATTCGCAAAGTTAATCCTTTCCCTTTGACGTTCAACTTTTACAAACAGCTGATTTCAATTTCGCAGCTCTGATTCCTCGCGTTCCAATGTTTATTCGCTATGCTATCTAGTTATCCCAAAAATTTTGAGATAACTTGAGTTGTTGTTGCGTCAGCTGTTATCAGCTGTTTTTTAACAAGGGATTACAACAACACAAAGCTATCCGGATAACTGAGAATAGCCAGCGGAACGTGCCCATTTCTTTCCCTGAGAAAAAACCTGGGGTGCGTAAGAGCGAGTTCAGTGCTCGCCCCGAACACACATCGAACAAAGCTCAAATAAACTGGGGTGAAAAAAGTGTCACATAAAACACATTAGAGCGAGTTCAGGGCGACCCAGTGCGCCCCAGTGCTTACATCGAACAAACCTAATGTTAATAAACACTTAAAAGCTTGAAACAATATTGTATTTGCTTATAAATACTTACTTACTTACTTAAGGTGGCGCTACAGTCCGGGGTGGACCAGGGCCTCAACCAACAAGCTTCTTCCAGCCGGCTCGGTTTCTAGCTAGCTGTCTCCAGTTTCGCACGCCAAGTTGGTTGAGGTCCTCTTCCACTTGCGTGCGCCACCTTTTACGCTGTCCACCTCTACTGCGTTGTCCCACGGGGTTGGATTTAAAGACTTTCCGGGCCGGAGCATTGGTGTCCATTCGCTCTAGATGACCCAGCCATCTCAGTCGTTGGCTTTTCACTTTTGTGGCTAGGTCGGTGTCGCTGTACAGCCCATACAGTTCGTTGTTGTATCTTCTTCTCCATTCCCCATCTATGCAGACGGGACCAAAAATCACCCGGAGAATTTTCCTCTCAAAACAGCCTAACGCGTTCTCATCCACTGTTAGCAGTGTCCATGCCTCTGCACCATACATCAGGACCGGGATGATAAGCGTCTTATACAGGGACAGTTTAGTTGCTCGAGAGAGGGCTTTGCTTCTCAATTGCCTTCTTAGCCCAAAGAAACAGCGATTGGCAAGAGTAATTCTTCGTTTGATCTCAGCGCTGGTGTCGTTTGCTGAGTTTATAGCGGATCCTAGGTAGACAAAGTCTCTGACTACCTCAAAATTATAGCTGTCTATAGTGACGTTCTGTCCGAGACGTCGGTGTTGGGTGTCCTTTCTTGTGGACAGCATATATTTTGTTTTGCTTTCATTCACCGTTAAACCCATCTTCTTGGCTTCCTTCTCAATGCTCACAAAAGCACCACTGACATCACGCTTTGTTCGTCCGATTATGTCAATGTCGTCAGCGTAAGCGAGTAATTGGACGGACTTTTGAAAGATTGTGCCTCTGGTGTTGACGTGAGAGTTTTGCACTATTCTTTCAAGAACGATGTTGAAGAAGTCGCATGACAGCGCGTCGCCTTGCCTAAAACCTTTTTTGACCTCAAAGGTGTCGGTGAGGTCTTTGCCGACCTTGATGGAGCAGCGTGCATTCTCCATCGTCATCCTGCACAAACGGACGAGTTTGGCAGGGATGCCAAAACTAGACATTGCTCTATATAGCTCGTCTCTATAGATGCTGTCATACGCGGCCTTGAAATCGATAAAAAGGTGGTGGGTATCGATTTGGAACTCCTGGGTTTTCTCCAAGATCTGCCGTAGTGCGAATATTTGGTCGATGGTGGACTTCCCTGGCCTAAAGCCACACTGATATGGACCTATCAGGTTGTTGACGAATGGCTTCAGGCGTTCACAAAGTACGGCAGAGAAGATCTTGTAGGCGATATTAAGAAGACTGATGCCTCTGTAGTTGGTGCAGTCCAGAGGATCGCCTTTCTTGAGGATCGGGCAAACAATACTGAGGTTCCATTCATCGGGCATGCTTTCCTCCGACCATATTTTACAGATGAGCTGGTGCATACTCCTAACCAATTCATCGCCAGCCGCTTTGAATAGCTCAGCCGCAAGGCCATCAGCTCCAGCAGCTTTATTGGACTTAAGTTTAGATATGGCTATCCTCACTTCGTCAAGATCGGGTGGACGGAATTGTTGGCCTACGTCGTCCAGGTTGAATGGTGCAATTTGCATGGTAGCGGAATTCGGTTCGTCATCGCCGTTATACAATTTGCAGAAATGATTTTTCCATATCCTCAGCACCGACTGCGTTTCCACCACGATGTTCCCCTGATCGTCCTTGCAGGCTTCGGTTCGGGGTTTGTAACCTTGGGAGGTTCTTTTTACTTTTTGGTAAAACTTCCGAACTTCATTCCTGCAGTGGCATCCCTCTAATTCCTCGATCGCGCGCTTCTCATGTTCTTTCTTTTTCTTTCTGAGAAGCTTGTGTTCCTCTTTCCTCTTCTGCTCGTAGAGCTCGCGAGCAGCTCTGGTCCTTCTATGCAGCGCCGCTTTGTATGCCTGTTGTTTGGCTGCATGTACTTGCCGGCATTCCTCGTCGAACCAGGGGTTTCGCTGTGGTGGTCGTGCGAAGCCCAGCACGTCAGAGGCGGCATCTCTGATGGCTTCCTGGCAGTTTTTCCACTGGTTCTCGATGTTTGCAGTTGGCGGCAAAGGACTAGTTAAGAGGGCGCGAGAGACTCGATCGGAAAAGGACCTGGCGATTTCTTGCGACTGTAGCCGTCCGACGTTGAACTTCCTGACAGTATTTCCCTGTTTTGGCTTTGGTCTGGATATCCGTAGCATTACCTTTGCTACAACGAGGTAGTGGTCCGAGTCAACGTTGGCTCCTCGGAACGTTCGGACATCCTTGATACTGGAGGAGTGCCTTGCGTCGATCGCAATGTGGTCAATTTGGTTGGCGGTTGATTGACCAGGAATTCGCCATGTCCCCTTATGAATATCGAGATGCGGGAACTGCGTACTAGCTACCACAACGTTTCGCCCCGCAGCAAAGTCGATTAGCCTGAGTCCGTTATCGGAGGTGGTGTCGTGCAGGCTGTATCTTCCGATTGTGCCACCAAAGACGTCTTCTCTTCCTAGTTTGGCATTAAAATCACCCAAGACAATTTTAATGTCATAGCTAGGGCATTGCTCATATGTCTTGTCCAGGAGCTCGTAGAACTCGTCCTTGGTGTCGTCATCTTTCTCCTCTGTGGGTGCATGCGCGCATATCAGGCTGATGTTGGCGAATTTAGCCTTGATGCGAATTGTCGTGAGGCGCTCGTTCACATAATTGAAACTCAAGACCTCTTGCCTCAGTCTGCCTCTAACAACAAATCCACATCCAAAAAGACGCTGCCCTTGTGGTCGGTAACAGTCACCGTAGTATACATCGCAGTCTTTCAGTTTTCTTTTGCCCGGCCCATCCCATCGCACTTCTTGGATGGCGGTGATGTCTGCTTTGTAGCAGTCTAGGGCCTCTGCTAAATGTTCGGCTGCACGTGGTCTATAGAGAGACAGAACATTCCACGTGCAGATCCGAAGTTCGTTGTCCTTATTTCGTTTGCTAGGTTCGTCAACAGTAAATCCGTCCGTATCCGAGGCTTGTTGATGCTTCGCAACTAAAAATTTGCTTATAAATAAGTAACAAATGAACACATAACACACAACAAATTTTGATGTTTAACGAGTGGGGGTCACGGGATTCGCCATTTTCCACTGATTTTGATAGATGCGCAGAACTGAACAAAAATGAAAACGCTAATGATATTACCTTTAATATGTGTACTGTGCAATTAAATAACTAAGTTTGACTTTAAAACCTGGATAAAAGTCGAATTTTCAAATGTTTAAATTGAAAAGAACTTTTTCTAGACAAATAGCTAAAATCTCATGGAACAATAGGTAACAATATTTTTTTTTAAATATTTGTTTCATTTTATTGAATTATTTGCTAAAAAATGTGTCGTGTTGATGATGTTTTTAGTATGTATAAATCAACTGAAGATGTGTATTGAACTTTTTTTAGGACAAATATTTTAGAATTTATATTTGTTTGCGAATTGTTGGTTCTTGGACTGGGAAGTAATTTTTGTATAAAAGTTGGTATAATTGGGTTCTTATTTGTATATGGTCTGATAAAATAAACCATCAAGACTCGTTTTCAGAAAAAATGGCTTTGGATTTCTGCGGATAGTTTTTTCGGTCATATCGTATTCCCACCAGAGAACTGTAGCAAGTAGCTCGTTTACGAGCCACTCACAAAATTCATTGCCTTACACAGTATTCACACCAGAGAATATGAAATAAAGAAGCCAATCCTTCGTACGTTTCACCCCCCAAAACCCATTTGTTTACATTGTTGTATTTGTAAATTAATTTCGTGTCGAAGAAATAGATGTGAATTGCAACAGCAACAAGACCCTGTGCTGAATGATGTGCTGAATGACTAGTTGATTCTATGTGTGCGTTTTGCACTGCTTTTCACTAATACTTTGCAAATCTTATACATCAGCTGTTCGCTTCCAGCTTGTAGGCAAATCAAATTGACAGCCGAGGATTGACTTCTTTATTTCATGTTCTCTGATTCACACACATTCATTTTCAATTCCAATCTACACTTACATTGTATTGCTTTTCATAAACGAATCTGAATGGAGCTCACATTCATGAGAAAATGATTCACTTAAACATGATTCATTGTATGAATGCATTGTGAGCTGCTACAAAACCTGTTTTCGTTGGAGTGTGAATGTGTCTGAATACTGAACAAGACAATGAATATTTGGAGCTTCATCAAAAATTATTTCTATTTCATTCTGTCTCCACTGGCGAGACCAAAACGGATGCGACAGATGGTTTGTGACAAGCGCATGCGCCCTCTTTTTTCATTCTTTGCTCTTATTTCTGTTTAATGCTATGAATTTATTGTAAGTGTAGAGAACATGTTATGTTTTGTTAGCCACTTACAACTTATGAGCCACTCATAAATTTCAATGCTGTTATGAATCACCTGATTCATTGCATGGTTTGAGTGTGAGCCCCTCAAACATTCAGAGATTCATGAATGCAAGCAAGATAACGATTCGCATTCGGTTGTGTAACGTACAACGAACCTTAGAAAGAAATGAATATGAATCACATTCGTTTCACTTCCATGAATGTGAGACTGTCAAAAGGCTCGTATTTTTGGGAATGATTCAGAAATGCGAATGAATGGATTCATGCAGCTCTCTGATTCCCACTCCTTTGCGAATAGAACTGACTTTTTCTTTTTATGGCAATTATTTGTATACGAAATGGTTAAAAAAAAGCTTCAAACTTCGCTAAAAAAATGTAGGTGCAACTTTGTTGCTTTTTAGCTATTTTAGTCATATCGTATGTCCGATTGTATGCATATTTTTCTTGTGTCTAACAGATAAATTGAATAAAAAACATGAAATTTTGATTTGTTTTAAAAGAGTGAAAATTTATTTAAAGCGGTTTTCATTTCTATGAAATGAAGAGATGAAATAGGACAATCAAAATTAATTTTGTCCAGTTTTTGGATACAAATACTGATACTCCTATGTGTGACAGTTAGTTCACAGAGATGGAATTCAAATGTACCCAAATGTGAGAGCGAAATATGAACCGATTTGTTATCAATTTCACACCATAATTCTCATTTTTAAACGAGCGACCACCAGGAAAATAATATGCACAACTGGGTCGCTCGTACTTCTCTTATGTTCCAGACACTGCTGGTTTAAGAAAATTCTATATACAAAATGGAAATTATGAGAGAAAATCAAAATCGTAGGAGTCGTTTTTGAAAAAAAAAATATTTTCCTTGCGGTTTTTTAACATTTGTTATTTTTTCATAAATATATGTTTTTATTTTAGGGAGAACTAAAAATTTCTTAAATATCAAGTTTCAAAAAAATCGATCATATCGTTTTTGAATACATATTTGATTTTCAAAAAAAAAATTGAAACATTTTTTAAAAATCCATTTTTTTTTTTAATTTTGGTACACAAAACTATTTATATATTTTTTGTATAAAACAAGTTATTGACATCAGTCATACCTTTTTGAAGAAAATCGAAAGTTAAAAAAATGGTTCTTTTGGAGGTACCATTAATAACTATTTTTTGAAAAATTGTTTTCCACTCAAAGGCAGTTTTTACTAATATTAATTTATTGATTTTTTTTTTAAAGAAAAGTTGTGGAGCCGTGTTCGAGAAAAATACTATTATGTAAAATTGCTAAAACAAAATGTATTGCAGATACCGTTGTTTTTGATTCTAAAAAAAAATGAAAAAAACGTATAGCCTTAATCAGCAAAAACCACTATGTACCAAGTTTGAAGAAAATCGATCGAGCCGTTTAGGCTGTAGACGAACAGACATACAGAATAGTGCCACCCACTTTTTTGGTGTTCTCTATCATCGTAATGTCATGTTTGATTGTTATCTCAAATTTTTTTTTACACGAATCCAAAACTTGCCTTATACATAGTTAGTACCTATGTATGTATGTATATCGCAAGTAAAAATAAGGATATAAAAATGGGGGTGTTATATGCCGTAGCCTTTTCTTTTTTTAGTCTTTGCAAGTGAATACTGAGCCATGTATTATTTTCACTTTACTTCGCCAATTTGTCTACTGTTAATGCTTTACAACATTAATTTTAGTCTAATATCGTCAAACATCCATCCAAATAAAAATCTTAGTCGATTATTCTTCCAGGAGTACGAGAATAAGCTAACTATTATTTTATTCTATTTCCAGACGAAATGTATGGTTAAAACAGTTAGGATTAAAGGATGTACATAAAACAGCAGCTGTATGCGATCGGCATTTTTCAGCACAGATGAAACCGCCAAATTGTAAAAATAAACTAACGGCCTGGGCGATTCCTGACAAAAACTTACCCAAGCCACCCGGCGAAGATAATTTCTCTGACGAATATTACTTAGATGGAGATGAAGGCAAAGAAATAAGCGAAAGCATATTAAATGGATTCGCCAAAAATAATAGTAAAAAACAGGAAACTTCTAATTTGGATGTTTCTAAAGCTCCGGTAATTGTTTTTAATTTTGTTCCTTTTATTATTTTTATTTTAATCTAATGGTTGCTTCGTTTTGCAGATTGAATCTATAATCCATGATGATCCTCTTGATTTTGAAGATATGATAGACTCACAAAACAATAACAATAACGATAAAGCTGTATCAGTTGATGACGCAGAGGTCGGTCTTATTTCGTATTTATTGGTATTTTAAATCAAACTAATTTCTCTTATAAATAATTTTTAAGTTTGAAGCAATTTTTGGAGAATTTGAAGACCAAGATTTAAATGAGTCGAATCCCTCAGCCAGATCTAGTCCCATTTTGGAAAATGGAAATGAAGTTTCCGATGAAGATGTAAGTATATCTTATATTCGAATAAAAATTAACTTGCTCCGGAACTGTATTTCCTTGAAAATATCATTAGGACAAGTCACATTTTGTTAAAAACTAAAATTGAATACAAAAATCCACTTTGAAAGAAAGGCAAAGAATTTTCGATATAAATTATGTCGGTTGCATCGTCCCCTGATTGCAAGAACTAGGTTACTTTTTCAATTATTATTGAAAAACTTTTGTGGTAAGTCGGATAAAAGAACCGACTTCTATTACCACCAGATTTGACTGGGGCCTTGGTTGTCATTTTAAATCAAGGAAATATCTGTTATTAGTCGTGTTTCGGTGAAAGTTTATAAGCTGCTAAGCAAACAAATGTATTCTCAAAATAATAACAAACTCAAGTGATTTATAAATAATTGGTTATTGTTTGTATACAAAACAAAATGTGAATACAAATAATTTGTTATTGTTTTTCCTGTACAAATTTGCTGAACTATCTATGCACTCACCCAAACACGGCTATTATTATTATTTTCTTTTATTTTTTGCTATCTTATTTTAAGCATTTATGCTGCGTATCAATTTAACTGTTTTTTAATTTCATTATGCTATTTAAAAGACCATTTCAGTTGCGCCAGAGCCTGTGGAAATAAATAGTAGATTCAAAAGAAAACTGATTGCTTGTGTAAGAAGACGTCGTATATTGTATGATCCAGCACATCCATATTTTGGAAATATTAAAAAAAAGACCAGGGCTTGGGAGAGAATAGGAAAAATTCAAAAATTGGATGGTATTTCGAAATCACATCAATCAAATATTTATTTTTAAACTCAAAACGAAAACATCTTGTTCTTTAAAGGTTCTGCATGTCGAGAATTGTGGCTTAATTTGCGGTTTGATTATCAGAACTACGCGCGAAATCTTCGGATATGGCTGGCAGGTGATAGTAATCAACGCGAAAGACCAAGAATTCAATTCGAAAACGATCTCATATTTCTGTGGCGCTTCATAGCAGACAAGTTAGTTGTAAAATTTAGTTTCCCTTTTGGATTGTAACGAAAATATTCGTATACTTTCTTTCAGAAGTACTTGTGATGACATTGATGATGTTTATACTCCACCTTCGGGCGTTATATGTCATAACATAACAGAAGTTGATAAATCGGTTGTAACCGAGTCAGTAGATGAAATAGAAAAATCTCAACATTTTGTTGGTAATCTAATCGATGCTGTTCAGTCTTATTCGGAAATATACGATTCGAATCATGCCAACTATGGAAATGCCAAAAGAAGGAGTATAATTTGGGATGCCATTTCAAATGAACTAAAGGAAAGAGGTATTTGGATTACATTTACTGTTGTTAAAAAAATATAATTAATTACTACTTACTCTAAGCTACAAAATGTTTGTTCTCTTGGATTCAACTTATGTTGCGCTACGAGTTTGAATTGACGCTTAATAAACAATCTTATCTTGTGGTCAAAATGAAATTCATGGAAAAACATATCATTGTGAAGTAACTTTAATTGTTCCTTTTATATAATAGTGCTTATCAATTTATGTGTTTTTTGTTTTTGATTAAGTGAAAAATCTCCCTTTAAAAGGGCAACAATGCTCAAAGATGAATGGCTTGACCCTATATATTCAACTGAACAACAACATTTGCTGATTGCGGCCATGATAACATGCAAAAAAATTCGACCATACTTTGCCAACATAGACTGTCCGTTTGCAACAAATGATTTACTAAAGGTTCCACACTGGCATATAATAGGGAAAGCAAGAAGTAAGCAAATATAGATATTTTTTTCTAATAATATAGGTGGTTTAAAGTTTACTATTTGTTTGTTTTTATTAAATAAGAATTAAAGCCTGCGCAGTGTGAGGTAACGTGGATCATCATCCAGATAATGTATTGTGAACTTAGCGAATATCGTCGTAATGACTGTCGTTTGCGTGACGAATGGGAGTTAGAATCAATCATCACAAACTTGCGAGACACTATTGTCAAAAACAAACCAAAAGACTTTATGCACGTAACAGTGCCGCCAGAGCCTAAAGCACAATTACCAAACACAAAATTACCGACTAAAAACAAAAATATTGTTTATAGTAGTACTTTGGATAATCCAGAAGGCATCGCAATGGATGATGATGCACTATTTACTCCTCCACCACCGACGCCACCACCTCCAGCCCCACCTAAAAATGAAGTCATATTCAAAGTTCCCGGTACCAACCCCGGTGATGAGGAGAGAGTTGTGCACTATGAACTGGATACTCCCCTGTCCGAGCTACCTGAAAGTGTTGTCATTGATATTGCTTCAGTCTTGGAAAATGCACATATCGTTATTACAACTCGATGCAAAATGGAATCGAAAGTTAGTTTATTTACATTGGAAAAGCGACGAGAACTAATTGGTGAAGTAATGGCCAGACCAATAATTTTCAATGAACCCTGCAAGACTTCTAGAATTTCTAGATTATTTATGGGTGAAATTGCCACCGATATTGGATATCCAGGTAAATTACATACAACTTAAACAAACAAGTTTTTTTTTACTATGCCTCAATGCCATATAGCTTACAAATTGGAAATAAGCCGATATGCATATTACCCTATGCAAAATGTAATTTAAAAAATAAGATCGATTTATCCATTACATTCTATGTTGGAAAAACTACTTCGAAAGCTTAACTTTCTACCCTATTTTTGTAGAAAGATGAAAAACAGCATTTGCCCAAGCGAATCCTTAAAAACGGCGGATTTTTTTCTCCCTCTGTTTATAGCACTTTCGTCCTTTCTTTCAAAGAAGAAGAAGAACACTCAAAGATGAAGAAGAAGAACGAAATCTTCTTAGCTACTAGAGGCAGTACGACTTTCGTAGCAGTAGGTCCACCGCTGATTTGAAGGCATGCTTACTGAAAAGTGGGTACAATCTCAACATCGCTTTAGAAAGTAAGATTCTTTGGCTTGTTGTCTGAAACAACATACTAATCCCTTTAACTGTTTTGCTGACGATTGTACCCTCAGCGTTTCGATCGCTTTGTCCGATAAATGAGGTATTAATAATCGTGTGGAGATAAATGCTTCCGAGCACATCAGCTCCATTAAAAGTGGATTAACCGGGCACTGTCTTAGGCAACTGAAAGTTTTAATACTTGGTATATGTACATTACTGACAACGTTTTGTGAAATGACCACTTATTGAATATTGCTAGTAATGCAATATAAAGCGAATGCTTAATTTGTAGGAACCGTAGTAAGAAATGTGTTACTCCTTTTGATCTAGCTATAATTTATAAGGCAATTATACGCCCGAAGCTAGTGACACCTAAATTTCGAAAACATTTAGTTTCGTTAGAACATTATCGAAATTTCTTTTCCCTATTAAGGGCCTAGGATAACATTTCTAGACCCGCTACACGATTAGAAACTTTTGTTTTGCCTTTCTGGTTGGAATCAGTTCATTTATTGGTCCTGACATCAGCATTTTTTCAATCTTAAAGCAAAGAGCTTGAGCTAAAAGCATTTTTTGGTGGAGTGCAGTTTGTTTTTCATTTCGCTAGTTTTTGTCCTCTTAAATATAATTTCTTTTTATAGTGGACGCTTGCTTGACATTCTGGGAGTATATTGTTGAAAAATCATTCTTTGTTGATTATGATCCTGCTTGGAAGAAAACTAAAGAATCAAAATGGATTCCAGCTCCTTATCCAATATTTGACAAATTCCAAAAATATGCTGGTAAGTAGTAAAAGTAAATAAGTAGTAAAAAAGTATGATAGCCTACAGTTTACAATTTTTCTTTTGTTAAATTATAATCGTATACAAATACATTTTTTCTTTTTTAGAATCAAAGAATTGGAATGAATACATTTCTGTTCTGGCAGATTTTATGCAAGAAATTGGGAATTTTCCACTTATTTATTCTGATTTGAAAATCAATTCAAGCTGGAATCGAAGGCAATGCTATATTAGAGATATATCTGAAGTATGGGCAATACTTGCTAGAAAGTTTGTCATATTAGGTAGATTTTGAATTTTTAAATTAAGTAATCGTTTATCGAACAATTTATATTATTTCAGAAAACCACAAATTGATATGGGATAAGTTTAAGCAAATATTTCTGCTTTATATGTCCGAAATAGAACTTAGTATGTATAATCCATGGCCACCATTCTGGGCACCTGTATTTGAAAAAATGAAATTCCTTTTTGATTACAAGTATAGTCCAAAGAATCCCATCTACTATGTTCTTCGGTACAAAATCAATGAGGAGATAAACATATTGAGAATAAATTCTAGTTCAACATTGGGGCAACTAGATGCAGTCACCAACGCAAAGGTTATCTTTCGATTGCTAAAGGAAAACGAGTACTTGGAAGATTTTACGTGGGTAAATCGGGCCCGCTTCATATCGAAACTGAAGTATTTTCCAATGCTGTATGACATCAACCATCCGGATTTTGGAAACAAAGAAGCCAAATTGGATGCATGGCAAGAGATGGCACTTTTATTTCATTGTACAGTCGGAGAGTGTCATTTGATCTTCCAACATCTTATGAAAAGTTTCCTTATTTTTCGAGCCAGGGATCCCAATCAAGTGTGTCGAGTTAATGCTAAATACTGGGAAAACATGACTTACATATATTCCTGTGCTATTCCAAATGCTATTGATCCCAAATCAATAAGAGGCCGTTCGTTTAGGTCGTCCTCAAATGGCAGCACAATTAAATTAGCAGAAGAATATCAAGCGGAAATCTCACTGGTCGACGCGAAACCAAGGCTTATATTAAAAAATTTCGCTTCTGCAATCAACTCGCTGCCAACGCAACTCCAGACATCTGTGACGAACCACCTAAAATATATTTTTACGGAATATACGCGTATTCAAAACGAAGAAATTGTTGTAGATGTGTAATATTTAAGATATTTTATCTTGTAGTTATGTAAAAAGAAAATTAGATTTACTTATTGTGTAAAACTCGGAAATATATGAGGCTGTGAGTGCAAAAGTAGTGTAACCCACTTTTTTTTAGATCATATTTTTCATCTTTAATCGATCTTTAATACTATTTATTTGTGATTTAAGGAGTTACATAATTTGAAAGCTTAGATATTTAAGAATTTAAAATTTTGGCTTTGATAACTTTTGATGCATAAATGTAAAAATACGAAACAAAAATATCAAAAATGCCAAAATATGGGTTACACCACTTTTGCACTCACGGCCTCATTATGCTTTTCTTTTCATCGCATTTTAAAGGCCTTACAAAATGAGATCAATTCAAAATGGTACCTACTTTCATTTTCCTTCAATCTTTCAACTACAATATCATGAGAATTTATACATAAATACACGCCATGTAGAAAATTTTCTTGATTTATTTAAACAAATCCGTTAAATCCGATTGTCTTTTTGCTGTACCGCTACCCGGAAAAATTAAAAGTATAATTGCCTAGCGACGTTTTTGAAAAATCATTTTAGTTTGATTGAGATAGCTATCGTCAAAACGACTATCAAATTATGGACAATACACTATCAGCTAAGCCAATTCCATCCCTGATGCATGAAGCACAAGTCCGAGTTTTCGAATGGGGGCAATGTTTATAAAATACAAAATTCATTTTCGATGATTTATTATTTCATTTACGCGAAAATAATTGTTCTCGCAAAAACTCGTTGAGATATACTTCACTTTTAACTTTTGCAATTATTTTTTTCTTGCGAAATCCGAGATCTTTTGAGTATATAGTTTACCCTTTCGGCTAACACGGTTACCCTCAAAGTTGCATTCTGATTTTGTTTTCGATGCACTGTTTCATCACTAAATCCCCGGTTATGGACTGCAAGACTTTGTGGTTTTGAATAACAAATTTAAATTCAAATTTAAAGTTCTTGCGACCTTTAGTCCAAATGCGTTTCGCCCAGGTACAACAATTATGCTCATCAGTTAGATGTTGTTGTACCCTTCTAAGACGCATAATTTTTAGTCCATGGTTACCGACACCTATAAAATAAACAGCACAAAAGCACTGTAAATTATATAATGTTCTAGTGGAATTTGGTTAAATTCAGACGCCTAGAAAAATATGATGGTAAAGCCCGTGGTCTGGCTGGTATAAGATTAAGAAGGTTTTGAATAACCTTAACTCAAGCTTTTGACACCTATACTTCTTTTTTTTTACTATCATTCACTCATGTAGGTTGAAAAGTAGACCACAAAAAATTCTATAGGAGGGTGGTTATATTTCAACACGCTTGAACAGAAGGGCCAATTTTATAAATCAAAATACTTAGAAACCTTTTATGACTTGCGACTCACAACAATAAATGGGAAGGGTACAAAATAACGAATTCCAAAATCCCGAAAAGCAAAAAATCCCGAATGAAAATACCGAATGGACAAAATCCTGAAAGTCAAAATTCCGAATGGACTAAATCCCGAATGACAAAAAATCCCGAAAACATTCGGGATTGAATCCCGAAATTCAATACTATTTTAGTACTATTTCAGTACTTTCAATGAAATCAAACTGTTTTGTATGGCTTTTGACTTCTGCTGGAGACTTGTGTTATTGCTGGAGAGTGAGTGTTTGTATAGTAATACATGGCAAGAATACGCCAGAAGAGACTTGAAAGAAAAAGTATGGGCAGCAAATTGCAAAACAAATGCAATGGTCAGATGAATTTAATAAATAAAAAGATTGATATCTTTAATACAAATGACATGAAATGCAAAATCAAATAGATTTTTGCAAAAAATATTTTTTGAAGATGTCGATACGCTTCGTGTGCAGAAGATTGGGCGTAGACAAGTCGTCGCTGCATGACGAATCTTGTACACGTCTATGACGCGACGTGTCGTGTGCAGAAGGCTTTAGAAATGCAAATGGCGTTTAATAGGCTTTTCACACCAAACCCCAAAACCGGTTTTCGGCGAAAACTTTTCAAAAACTCGAAAACCAGTCCCAACAGAACTGATAAGTGTGTACGCGAAACTTTTCACGCAGGTTTGATATCCAACACGGGTGACACTCAGGTTTGATAATGTGTACCACGCTTGAGGTTCTCCACTGGTGGTTACTGGGGCCCTACTATGTAACTTTATGATTCTACCTTCGAATCCATTCGAAAGTTGTTTTCAATGCTTATTATAATTGGTAATATGTATGAAAGTGTGATAAAATTTTAGTGCTTCCGACTTTGTGCCAAAGAATCTTGAATTAGCGCTGTTCTATTTCCGTTTATAAGCCCCTGGTCTTAAGAATTAGCGAGCTAAGATTTTGCGAATTCGAACGTTTTTATTGTAGAATCGAGTTACATAGTTGGTCGGCAATCAAATACATTCTTTCTCGCATTTATCTATCCCTTCAATAGAGCCAACCTGTGTGGTTATTTTTGTGGGCCTGTTCTTAAAGAAAGAATGAGAGAGTACATCGGGAATAATAGTGTAGTTTGTATAAGATTTGGTGGCGCAGAATTTAAAGCCAACACAGACCAATATTGAAAACAAAAATATTCAGGAGATATTATAGCACGGAGGGGTTGCATTGAATGGCTCGATTTAAATAGGTTTTGCTGGTTTTATAATGATTTAAACATATTAGGAGGTTATGTTTTTTATCAATATAAAAAGATATTATGTTCTCAAGTTTAATACAAACAAATTGTTTGTTACGTATATTTAAGTCGAAATTTTAGCCAACTGAAAGAAATCGCCACTGGGTGAGGATATCGTCGTCGTTCTATCAAGACTCCCTAAGTCCATTTCTCTCGAAAACGAGAAACCTCTCTTGAATACGATATATTTATCAAAATATAAATATTCATTTTTTTATTGCAAACAAGTAGATTATAAGAACCGTAATTTTTGGCCTTAAAACCATAGCCCTTAAAAAAATATATTTTTCTCTTTTGTATAGTAATACGAAGGAACTTCAGTACTTAAGTACTACTACTTTCTTAAATGACACAAAGCAGAGGTATGCCGTCATATAAAAATAAAATGCACGACTGGGTCGCACGTACTGCACTGCGAGTTTAAGAAATTATGGAAATTATGAGAGAAAAATGTAGAGAAGCATGAAATACGACATTTAAATTAGCTAAAACAACTCTTTTGACAGTTTGAGGTGAAAAAAAAGTATGCCATCTTAATTCATGATGGAATATGATTGTATGGGAAAAAATTTTTAAAATCGTTGGTGTGGTTTTTTTTTAAATTAATTTTTTATAAATAAAATTCTTAAAACATTTTTAAGAACAAATTTTCGTATGCAGATTTAAACTATATATTTATGTGTATATAAAAACAAAATTTAAAAAAAAAATTGTCAACCCGTTTTTGAGATATCGAATTTTCAAAAAAAAAGTTTGAAACTTTTTTTTAAAAATCCAAAAACTTTTTTTTTGAAAATTTTGAAATGCAATATTATTTAATCTTATCTGAAATTTGTAAATAAAAAAATCATTTAAATCCGTTAAGCTGATAACGAGAAAACTCAAAATAAAAAAATACGTTCTATGACAGGTACTACTAATAGTTGCTATATGTAAAATTTTATAATTTTTGATGGTAGATCGTACTAATTTTAGTATATGAAAAAAGTTTAATCAAAATCGTAGGAGTCGTTTTTAAGCAAACAAATATTTTCCTTTGCGGTTTTTTCACTTTTGTATGGAAGGTACCGTTATTTTTTCATAAATGTAAAATTTTTTCTAAAAATATTTTAGAGAGTACTAAAAAAGTCTTAAATATCGAGTTTCAAAAAAATCTATGATGTCATTTTCGAAATATTTGATTTTCCAAAAAAATTTTTCAAATATTTTTTAAAAATCCAAAAAAATTTTTTTCAAAAATGTTGGTACACAAAACTATTAACATTTCTTGGAAGCTTCTGTATAAAAAAACTAATTGAAATCGGTCATATCATTTTGATGAAAATCAAAAATTAAAAAAATGGTTCCTTGGGAGGTACCATTAATAACCATTTTTGAAAAATGGTTTTCCACCCAAAGAAAGCCTTTACTAAAATAAATTTATTGAATTTTTTTTAAAGACAAGTTGTCGAGCCGTTTTTGAGAAAAATACGATTATGTAAATTTGCCAAAAAAAAATGTATGACAGGTACCGTTATTTTTGGTTCTAAAAAAAAAATTTTAAAAATCGTCACGTGAATTCTTATTTGTCCTACAGACCCAGCTCTTAACTTTTCAGGAGAGCGTTTTTTAACTTCAAAGTAGTACTTTGCTTATCTTTTTGAATGCAATCACATGTTTTTATTTTACTTTTTGAAAGTTTGGATATTTGTCCATCCACCCAAATCACAGTTTTCATTTTAAGTTGTTTGAGCATTGATTAAATTGAGTTTGAAAAAAAAGTAGCAAAAAGGATATAGGACACCTCTCTATACGTTTGCAAAACTTGAAAAAGTGAATTCAAGATTCTTGTCCTATCTCCCAATTCTATTAGAATTCGTATTGGATATAGGACACAATAAAACACAAGAATTAAAAAAAAAAACTGAAGGAAGTTAAATGCACTGTAAATTCACCTTTCAAGTTCAGCTTGTAAATAGGTGGTGGAGAGAACGACATAATTTTATTGTATTAACTTAAATGCCATTTAATTTTAAACCAAAATATTTTTATTACGTAGCTTAGTTATAGGTTGAAATGACGCGATGGCACGGTTTTAATACCATAACTCTTGTTACCTATGCACAAAATTGGGTTATAGTTGTGGTATGGTACGTACATATGTTCGAAGAATCTTTAGGAGATGGATCTAAGGACTCACTCAGTTGAATTGCAATTAATTAAAACCATCTACGCTTTACCAAACCAAACAGCTTGCATATTACTGGTAGAACGGTATGAGACGCAGTCAAGCCAACAATTTTCATCCGTTCACTGTTCAGTTCACCACGAACTCCTTTACAAAAATGGTAGTCTGCTAAGGAAATTGAGGAAGAGCACGATTCTGAAACAACTAATGTTCGTTAAGAGAGATAAATTCTTTGATCTTCAGTTCGTAACATTGGTAAAAGTTCGCAAAAAAAGCATTTTCAAGAAATAATGCTTTAATTTTAATTATGGACATAGTATGACTTTTACAAAGGGGAATATATGACTGATCTCTTTTTTTGCTAGTCCCCATACCTACGACATTTAGTGTTTGTGAGGAATACGCAACTTTACCTCATGTTCTCCTACTGGCCAATGTTCAATTCAATTCAATTTTTGTTTTATTGAACATTTCTATTTACAATTGGCTTAAAAGATAATTTATAACTAGATACATTGACAAATAATAAGATTTTGTTGGCACATAAGGGGCCTAACGCTATACATTGATTCAATATAAAATACAAATTAGATTTATAATATATGTAAAAACTTAACATAAAAGTCGGCTTGGCTTTGTCGTCCTCGGGTTGTTCAATCCCGGTTGTCCAGTGGCGGTATATTTGTTTAGGGTGGGGGTAGAGCTGGTGTTTCTGGCCAATGTTCAGTACAAGTTGCAATGACCCTGATGGCTATGTCTTACCTGGGTCTCCATATCATATCAATTTCTCGGCATATTATAGGTGGCCCAAATTTTCCTGGATATACTCAAGTTGGTGAAAATGTTCCTTAGGAAAAACATGCCCTTCACAACTTTAAACGGAATGGTGACTCTTTCTGAATGAAAGTAAGTTATGAATGGCTGATTCTTGCCTGACCAGTTCGTCCTACCTTTCATTTCCCTCAATGGCACTTTGATCCGATAAGAGTGAGTTTATTGTGATACACATTCAGACTTGCGAGCTTATCTCGGCATTGCTGGATGAATTCCGAGGATGTCTGATAAGATAGCTGTATTTGGATTCTGATGGTGTTGGTTTTGTTTTGCATGCTTCTCCAACTGTCAGTAATTCACCTTTAAAAACACTAGGAAAGCTGGGTAGCTTAAAAGACCTAGACTCAGAAAAGATTAATTCCTGCGCCAATACCACACACTATCTTTAAACCATCGGTAAAAATAGTTGTCTCAAATCTCTCTTCACAGCGTTGGTGTGGGTTCGACTCCCCGCCGTTCCACCTAAAAACAAAAATGTTTTATTCGAGGTACTGCCTCTTGCAAGGGACTGACAAATCCTCCAAGGGTATACTTGTCGTGAATAAGTGCTTCTCATCTAGCCTTTCGGACTCGGAAAAAAACTGTAGGTATCTTCCATTCCTACCAACAATACCTACACGCACTCAGAAATGGTTGAGAGTTATAAGTCACTAGGCCCTGGTTCTCCACGAGCTGTTGCGCCACCCAATTTATAATGTTATTTTCACTGTACCTAATCATCAAAAAATTTATTGGCTAGCCTCTAAAGTACGTCGTCATAGCGAATGTTGTTGTTTTGTATGCAAAATAAAGTTCTGCCCCTTGATATAGAACAAACAAGCAAAAACTTGCTGATATTAAAATTTCCCTATATATTTTGTCATATATCCAATTTCATTTGATAAAGGACATTTCAGCACAAATCTTTTATAAATTCGAAAGCCAGTACCTATAGAAATTGTCCTACTGCATACTGAAAGTGTTTATAGGACAAATAAGCATAAAAATCATCGAAAAAATAGTGGTCTGTAGGCCAAAAGTGCAATTTCTATCTCGATAAATAAAAGAGATAGAACAATTTGGATTGCACCAATCGAAAGAGCGTGGCCGAAAATATACGATGGCATATATAACTCATTTTCAGCCAAAATGGTCTGTAGGACAAATAAGAATTCACGAGACGAAATGTGTCGGCAGAATCACCAAAAACCACTAAGTACCAAGTTTGAAGAAAATCCATCGAGCCGTTTAGGCTGTAGACGAACAGACAGACAGATAGAATTGTGCCATCACCCACTTTTTTGGTGTTCTCTATCATCGTAATATCATGTTTGATTGTTATCTCAAAATTTTTTTTTGCACGAATCCAAAACTTGCCTTATAGTACCTATAATCGCAAGTAAAAAGTTGAATTCCCAATAGTTTCTGTCAAGTTTCTCTTTCTAGGTGAGCGACTGCAAGTGATCAAATCCTCCGGCAAATCGAAGCATAATGCGGTGGTAATTGCAATCGAAAAATGAATTTGCTACCGAAATTTGCCTTTCAATGTCACCCACCGTTTTTGGCACCTGTTTGTGAGATATTTCCAAAAAATGGGTAACATCTGAAAATGAAAAGCCAGGAACCTTATACCAAATAACGGAAACCAACATCTTGAGCTACGAAGTATGTATCACATTTTCGCAAAAATCTCAAAAAATCCCATTTTTAACAATTTTGCATTTCCATTTCGCAGCAAAAAATTTCGAAAATAAACCGAAATCTCGAAAATAAAAGTCTCCAATATCAAAATCTCGCATTTCCAATAACATTCGCTCCGAGTTTTGGACTGAAAAAAAAAAAAAAAAAAACTTGAAGACAATCTCCAACATTTGCAAAATTTTTATTAAAAAGTGTATTTTCTGGGATATTTTTCGAGATTTTAATCTGTGGGATTTAAGTTTGCGAGATTTTTTAAGTGCGGTATTGTGGTGCGATTTTGTAATTGCAACGCTAGTTAATTTTCAAGATTTCTTTCCCATTCAGATAAGCTACTATAGATCGTGATAAAAGGTCTACTAGTTTCAGTAATCGGTTATAGACTAAGAGCCCACAGCAGATTTTGGGTGTGATCGATGGCAAAAAAAGAAGTATAGGCGTCGAAAGCTCTATTAAAAGCTATTCAAAAAATCGAAGTCTTGCAGTCCACAACTGGGGCCTTTGCGAGAAATAGTGCATCGAAAAAAAAAATATAAATGCAACTTCGAGGATAATCGTGTTAGCCGAAATTTGTTTTCACCCCTCCCTAGATAAGCTCCGCGGATCCCATATCACGGAATCTGAGATCATTTGAGTGTTTAATTCGCCCTACCAGACTGTTTAAAAAAACCGTTTTTCACTTAGAATTTAGAATTTTTTTTTTTATTTTTATTTGCACATAAATAAAAAATTAGGATTTGCATGCACAAATATTTCCTTATACAGGGTGTCACGAACCTGAGTGGAAGTATCTTAGGGTGTGATTCCTGAGGTTATTCTAAGAAAAAAATTGTATGGGGGGAAAGTTGTATCTCCCCTCCCTGAGGCAGGGGGGCAGTTTCTGAAAAATTGACTTAACATGTCAAAAAAAACATTAAAAATCAACGAAAACACATCTAATAATGTGTTATAGTTTTTTTGAAAGTTAATACTCCATTCTTGCATTTGGTTTTTAAATCAAGTTGTTTAAGCGAATAGTTTTTGAGAAATTAAATTTTAAAGTCAAATTTCTTTAAAAAAATTGTGATTTTTTTTTCTCAAGTCGATATTTGTCAAAATTTTACGTAATTAAGTGCTATTTTTGTGTTCAATATTCATTGCCCTAATTATTTTGTAGTCCATTCCCGAAAATTTAATGTAAAAATCTTACTTAGTTTTTGAGAAATTAAGAAAAACAAAAAGGTACTTTTCCAAAAAATACCCGAAAAAATGAATTTATTCATGAATTATCCATGCTTTAACCCTTATTTCGGGCTTTTTTGGTAAAAGTACCTTTCGTTTCTTCTTAATTTCTCAAAAAAAAGATAGATTTTAACATTTGGTTTTCGGTAATAGACTAAAAAATAATGAGGGCAATGAATATTGAACACAAAAATAGCACTTAATTACATAAAATTTTGAAAAATATAGACTTAAGAAAAAAAAAAATCACAATTTTTTTTTTTAATTTTGACTTCGAAATTTAGTTTCTCAAAAACTATTCGAATTAACAACTTGATTTAAAAACCAAATGTAAGAATGGAGTATAAGCTTTCAAAAAAACTATAGCACATTATTAGATGTGTTTTCGTTGATATTTAATGTTTTTTTGGCATGTTAAGTCAATTTTTCAGAAACTGCCCCCCCCCTGCCTCAGGGAGGGGAGATACAACTTTCTCTCTATACAATTTTTTTCTTAGAATAACTCCAGGAACCACATCCTAAGATACTTCCACTCAGGTGCGGGACACCCTGTATACAAAATTAACCGCTCCAACGATTTTATTTTTTTTTATAAAATCAGATTCATTCAAGAATTAAAATTACACCTCAAACTATCAAAAAAGTTGTTTTAGCTTATTTAAATATTGTATTTTAAGCATTTTTTAAACATTTTTCTCTCATAATTTCCACGCTTTCTTAATCCCTTAGCGTCTTGATATAAGAGCAAGTACGTACGACCCAGTCGTGCATTTTATTTCAAAAAAAATTCAAGGCTTTATTAATATCATAGTGGTTTTTTGGCACCTGATTTATGGGGTTTCGCTAAAATATTCCAGTCAAAATAGACACTTGACCTAGCCAAAATTCCGATAAGGCTGAAAATTGGTATAGTGTCGAAATAAATGGTTTTTCACCTATAACTTTCAAACGGTAAATGCTATTGAAAAGTAGTTTAGTAAATTTTTTAGATCAGGCAATTTTCTACACAAAATATTAAAAACCATTTTTTCGTAAGACAGATGGTTTAGGAAATAGAGCTGTTTTAAAAATGCTAAATTGACGAAAATATCGGTTTTTCGGGTATAACTCCTTAACGGTAAATAATTTCGGGAAGTGTTTCAAGTAACGTTTGTGGAACATTTGACTCTTTACCAGAAAATATTTAGAAAAAAAATCCAAAAATATACCGTTAAAAAGATATAATTATATTAAGAATTTGGTCAAAAGCCAAAGATAACGGTTTTCTGATTATTACTCGTAAATGACGAAATTTTTTAAAATTAATGTATGTCCAATTTTTAGACGTTAAAATATTCTGCTTAAAAGATTGTTACACTTTTTCCTTACGAGTAGTCGGTTACAAGATATTGCGATTTCGAAATGGCCAAATGTCGAAAATATAGAATTTTCACGTATTACTCTTAAACGGTAAACGCTATCATAAAATACTTAATGCAGATTTTGTGCATAATGTGGTGTTCTACAAGAAAACATTTTTTTTCTAAAATGTGTCAATCAATAGATATAGTTATTTTAAGAATTTGGTCAAAATTCAAAAATAACGGTTTTTTTATTTTTACTTTTAAATGGCTATAAGTCATTCAAAAAATTTTAGATTGAGCTTCTAAATATTGAAATGTACGACCTAATAAAAAGTAAAATTTTGTCTCATACGAGTGGTTGGTCAAAAAATATTGCGATTTAAAAAGGGCAAAATGTCGAAAATATAGGATTTTCATCTACAACTCCTAAACGGTGAATGTTATCAAAAAGTAATTCGAGCTAAGTTTGAAGGTAATGTAATACTCTACAAGAAAACAAAAAACTTTTTTTTTAAACTTAACTTTAAAAAAATTTTCTTTTCCACACCATATCATGCAGAAAATGGTTATTTTTCATTTTTTAAAATTCAATACCTTGTGCATTATTGCTTGGGTAGAATTAATTTTGCAGGCAGTTTTATAGTCTTCAAACTGAGCATATATTGATTTTAGACAATTTCGTCATTTTCGAGTAAAAGGGAATAAATCAGTGTTATTAACTTTTTATAAAAACTTAAAATAATTTTATCGTTTAAATTCTAAGTTTTAGAAAAAAAAATTTTAGAAAAAAAAATGAAGAAGCTAAATGCCACATTTCAAAGGCAGTTCCGTAGCAAAAGCTTTTAAAGAAGCGGTGCTAATCATTTGGGATGAATGTACTATGACCATAGCCGAGAGTCGAATTTAAGGTAGGGAGCGATGGAAACAGGTACGGCAGAATTACAAATTTTACTTTATGTATGTCTGGCAAAAATTTTGACTTATGACTGGGTCGCACGAAATTGCTCTAAGGTGGATATTGTGAACGGATAAGTTTTAAAAACATACTAACAAAATTAAATTTTTCATTGACTGTCACTGACATTCTTTTAGGAAAACAAATTTTTGCTTGGCATTTGTGTATTCATATAGAACTTAGAACTGTCTCATGGCGATTTTGTTCTTTGTAAATTGTAAGCCTGAGGAATAAAATATTTCTCACCACTAAGTTAGGATCAAGCGTCTTGCTCGGTGTACAGTGGACGAAAAGAGGTACAGACGCAAAATCAAATTTCATCAAGTAATAAATAAATAAACATATTTCTGATGACTTTTTTTGTTAGTTTTCCTTTAGTGGACATATTAAAAAAACAAATAAAATTCTAGAAAATAAAGTTATGATAGTTGGAAATTTTTTTTGCTCAATGTTCAAAATCGGTACTTTTCTTAAGTCAAATTCAACTAAGAATAAGTTAATGCTCACTGGTCTTTCCCGGTCGGACTTAAAGAACATATTTTACACTGAACCATCATGTTTTATATACCCACACAAAATTTATGCTAATATCTGCGAACCTTAAAAACACCAAGTTTATGTCTTAAGACACTCGAAAATAAAGAATTCTTGAATTATTACGTTTTTCTATGGGATTTCAAATCTTTGCTCTAAATTATGGAAAAAGCTATACGACCTATCCAATATGTCCCTTACAAATGGGAGTGGTAAAAACCTTTGTATGACCTAATTTTTAAAAATGGCATTTCCTACACTTTTTTTCTAGGCATCATTTTTCATATTTTTTAGGAAACGATAAAAAAGATTTTTTTGTTCAAAAACGCCCTCAAAAGTGGGCGGATCAAATATTTTGCAGTATGTTTGTTCCTAACCTGTTAAAGGGAAATTTTTATTTGCTTTCATACAAATTATTCAAAATACTATAAATTTTTACCAAAAATGCCTATCCAAAAGTGGGCGGGGAAAAAAGCTCTACTAAAACATTATCTTCAAACTTTTTTAAAGAACACACCCCTAATTTACATATATCATCTTTGTAACGATTTGGTGACCTATTTTAAAAAACAACGTGTAAGTGGGCTGAAATTTTCGTTTATGACCTCTTATGATATTCTTTATCATGCCATAAAATAGGGCATTTCCCCACAATGCCCTACCATAGCTACGGCCCTGACTATGACATGAGTGATAATGCGCATATTGATGTCGTAAATAGAGTTTTAAAATATTTAAGATCTTCATCGAAGCTTATGGGTGAAGTAACAATGGTTTTTTCTTTAGATTTTCGTCAAACAATGCCAGTTATTCTCAAAAGGGCACTCGGGCTGATATTATCAAAGCTTGCCTTAAGCCATCTTCTATAAAGGCCCCGACCCATAGAATCCGTTGCGTCCGTTGTGGAGACGCATTCAACTGACAGCTCGATAAAATACATGTTTTCTTATGGGAACTGGCCCAATAGCAACGCAAGCGTCGGACGCAACGGACAAAGTAGCCGAACTTTTAACTTTTTCTCTCCGGCAGATGCGTTGACAGGAACTTTTTTTGTGTGTGTTTGAATTTTAAGTGGTTGTTATGTGTGTGTGTTTGAATCTCAAGTGGTTGTTATGTGTGTGTGTTTGAATTTCAAGTGGTTATGTGTGTGTGTTTGAATTTCAAATGGTTATTATGTGAACGTCAACGCATTCATTGGGCTACCTCAATCCGTCGCATCCGGCAACATCAATGGCTCCGTCGTCGCAACGGACGCAACGGATTCTATGGGCTGGGCCCTATATGGCAGGATGTCCAAAAAATTCAACTTCAAACCAATATGAAAACACAGCTTACTAAAAATACTGACAATGCTGAGTTCGCATCTCTTCTGCTAAAAGTTGGTGGTGGAAAATGTACTCCCACAGGTTCAAATAATTTAATTGAACTAAACCAGCCATACTCAACCTTTTCTTCATAAGGGCCACAAAGACGTTTTATGTATGTTGCCTCGGGCCGCAAAATGAATTGTTTTTTGCACTTATGTGGTAAGTAGTTTAAATTGAATTCATTTTAATAAAAAAATTAATTTGATTTCTGAAATTTAGAACACTTTTTCAATATCTGGCTTGATCTTGCGTGCTAACCTAATTCGTTTATTTCTTTACACATTTTTTGTAGGATTAAAAATGCTAGTTCCCAAACAAACGCATATAGAACCAAGATGTTAATTTTGCAATCCATCGAATTTTTGACTATATTTTCTGTAAGGAACATTATCTATTACCTGAAGTGGAAGGAGGAAAATGTATGTTGTGGTGACTCATTTCACAGTCTTATTGTTTTTTTATTTAATTAGTGTCTTCACTTTTGAGAGCAAAACCGGTCAAACTTCTCAAAATAACTTGTTATTAAAGTTAAATCAGCTGCAAAATCAGTGTCTTTAACACGTTAGCAAAATATTTGCTTTGTCATAGCTTTTTCGTTTGGTAATCTGGAAGAACCCTCCGGAGCTCGTCGATCCAAATTCCAGAATGCCAACGAACAAGTTGAAGCCCTTTTCTTGATTCTAAAGTTTGGATTTGGTTGTATTTGTGCACTTAGTTGTTGCATTTGGGTGATGAAACGTTCACACAGCCGTTCTCTTAATATTGACATTCCTCAATAACAGCAACGAATGTCTCCACCTTGGGTTTTTATTTTGAGTAAACTTTTTACCTAAGCAAAAATTCTACAACAAGTTATGAAGATGACGATAATGCAGAGGATGAAATGTTTGGCCTATCCATTTTTTCCATAATTGTTTCCTTTTGACTCCAAATCTGAGTACAATGAAAATGCACAATGGCAATTCCAAAATTAAATAACAAATAACATTTGACAATTTTGACTTTTCAATTGTGCGCATGTATGCGTGCTTCTGGTTTTGATTATTTCCTCAAATCCACAATCATTGATTTCTTCTTTTTAGAAGAAGAACTGTCGTCTAGTGCCAAATGAACTTTCTTAGAAGCATTAATTTGAAAAGCTTCCGGACGCTACGGGAGGACCAAACGAAAACGCTTTCAGTCATTCGAGAAAACGGAAAAACAAAGTGACATTTCGTTTGTCGATGAAGCTATTTCAACTTATCTTTCAAATTTGATGTCTTCCACTGGCAACACTCTTTGTTTGAAAATGCTTCCTATGTTGGGCTTTATTTTCAATTTGATTTATTATTTCGGGCATTGTTTCATTTTAAGAAAGAAAGCAACGAAATCAAGAAATTGCATCCAAAATTTTTGGGTGCTATTTTCACATTAATTTAGGCGCTTTTTCCAAACGGCTGTAAATTTTGATTTATGGTGAGTTTTTCTATGAAATCACATACCTATTTATGTAAGTTTGCCAGGTGGGCCACTCAAAAAGCTCAACGGGACACATGCGGCCCGCGGGCCGCAGGTTGAGTATAGCTGAACTAAACGAACGTTTCGGAGAAATCGTTCACAACACACAACAACTAATTCAGTGCTTCTATGGATACTTGAACCATAGATAAAAAATATAAAGATGGGAATCTTCGGCTTTCAAACTGATTTGCCTACAAGCTCAAACCGTGGTGAATGTCATAAAGTTGCACTAGTAACCTTAACCACACGCACACTAGTGCAACTTTATGATTTTCACCACAAATCGTCGGTATTTTTTAAATTTGTCAGTTATTTTAAAAATCTCATGGACATGTTCGTAAAGTATAAAAGCGGGTGAACTGAACTTTTAAGTGTTCACTTCCCCTTATTTCATTTTACTTTAAAATTGATAGTAATAAATAATTAAATAATAAATGTAGGTTAATTGAATCGAAGTGGGAGAAAATTTGTTTGTGAAATATGAAGTTACATATTACATCAATTTTTCTTTAAATTTGTATTTTTTGCTTGTATATAAAGTAGTTTTCACTATTTTCAATTTTCTCAAAAACTAAAAACACTACAACCATCTGGTTTTCAGCATTCGAATCAAGGCTAACAACAACACTAAATAATGAAAGACAATTTACTACTTTATAGTATGGGTATTCATGCAACAGCGTAAAATCGTCGTAAACGTTGTAAAGTTTAAAACTTTAATTTGTATGGAAAATTTGTCAGATTTACGAAGTTTAAAACTTTACCACGTTTACGACGACTTTACGCTGTTACATGAATACCCTTAGTATAAAATAAAAATGAAAAATCACTTAAAAAAAATTTCAATTTCAAACGAATTTTTCAAAAACTGTTGACTTGATTTGACTATATAATAAAAGAATCTGTTTTAAGCTATTGATTGTTTTTAAAAAGCTATTTTTCTATTTTCAGTCAATGTTTAGGGAATTTGTTCCCCCTTATAGAAATGAGGGGGAAATATACCTCCCCTTCTATAGAATTTATTTTTTAGGATTTGTCCAAAGATGTTTTCATAAAGTATTGGCCTGTAACTTGGAAAAATTCTGTGCACTTCACACCTTTGAAAAAACAGTGTTTCTCTTATAAAAATAAACACTATATCAAAAAAAGATAAATAAGGACATTTTAAACACAACCAGCTTCTGTACACTTCAAAACTGATCAAAAACCATTGTTTTGTAAGACAATAACATTGTTTTTCAATTTTTTGAATATTCTACTCCCCGTATCTTTCTTAACCTTGCTCCTACCGAAAAAATGAATGAGACTATTTTTGTAAGAAATTTATTATTCTTTCATTTTGTAGTGTACACTTTTCCGCTTAAACAATTAGTTTTCAAAATATTCCCGAAAAATTACAAAAGAGGACCTTTACCCCCCCCCCCCCTCATGGCTAAAGCTCGCGGCCCTGGGCTGGGGACTTTTAGTATTTTATACCTGGGGGTCACCCCTACCACATAAAATAATAACCCAGAGAGCATGATTAAAAGCATTTATTTTTCCTTCTGTGACTGGACTAACATTGACACATTAAGGTCTTCTAAGTTATTTTAAAAACAATTTCCAATTCGAGCAAAGATTTCAAAAAATTGTCTCAAAAAACTATTTTCGTCTTTTTTCGAATTTCAAGAATATGATGATACTAGTTCTATGGGCAAATTTTTCGAAATTTTTGTTTAAATTAGAAATGTTTTTAAAATAACTTAGAAGGCTTAAATTAAGGCTAAAAACCGCTTCAACTATCAAAATCCAGCATGTAGTTTTGAAATGACAACGCTTTGTATCCAGCACTTGCAAGAATTTCATATAAATTTATTGCAACGTTGGCCAAATGTGATGAACTTCTGTGGTTGTTGTTTTATCTGGCTTCAGAATTATCTTTGTTCGTTCGGTGTTTTACGTGCGAGGCTCTGGTGATCAAAATAAATCGACTGAAAGCTGTGTAGGACGAAATGGTTTTCAGTTAATCATCGTAAAGATTGAACAACATCATTGGAGGTTCGGTTGCCTTCAAAATAAGATCACTAAACTTCTTTACACGCCTGGAAAGGCAATTGTATTTCAGAACATTTGATTTCAATGTTGGGGAAATCCAACAAATAAACTTCCAATGGATCCTTCTTCAGCAGTTTTCCACTTGGCCAGCTACCCCAAACGTTTCTGTCCAGCCCTTCCTTTCCTGATGCGCTCCTTCAACACAAACAATGCTGGATTTGCCTGATCTTAGCCATTGCCTGTTGGATGAGCGTCTTGCATCCAGGGAACCAGTTTCCATAGGCTGAATTCAAATTATACGCCGAATAAATCATTGGCAATCAGGACACCAGTAGACGAAGGATAATTAGACATTTTATTTATTATTTTAACATATTATTTGTGTTTTTTAGACGCACTGAAGAAAAATATCACCGAGTTTGGAAAAAAAAAATCGAACTGTCAAAACAAAACAAACTCACCGCGTTAAATTGTTGTTGCAATTCACATCTATTCATCGACACGAGTGAAATTACAAAAACAACAATGTAAACAAATGGGTTTTGGGGGGTGAAACGTACGAAAGTTTCCCATCTTTATTTGTTTATCTATGACTTGAACTCTTTACAATCACGACCGTTTTCTTGGTTTTGCAAAAGAGCAACTGTGTCACCAAAAAGAGTTCAGTGGATGAAATAAATAACCATGTGCTTTTAAGTTTAAAAAAAGAGTCATATCAACACAAAGCAATTGACAATGTAGTATGTAGTCATCAATGACGATGAAAGTGTGAATTTCCCTCAAGAATTTCTTAATTCTCTTAACCCAGCAGGTCTTCCGCCATACCAATTGAGAATTGAATTTAAAAGTTGGCGCACCGATTATGTTAATAAGAAATCTCAGTCCTCCAAACCTATGCAATGGAACACGACTCCAAGTGGAAAAGCTTTGTAAAAATATAATTCAAGTTCAAATTCTTACCGGACCTGCAGTAGGAACGCATGCACTTATTTCCAGGATACCCATGATCCCAACGGATCTCCCCTTTCAATTCAGACGGCTACAGTTTCCAGCAAAAACCATGCTTCTGAAGGAGAATCAATAAAGCTCAGAGTCAATCATTTCAATTTATTGGGGTAGATCTCAGAGAAAATGTTTTTTGCCATGGTCAACTTTATGTTGCACTTTCAAGGGTAGGCTCAAAATCTCCAATTTTCTATTCAGGGGGCGTGGCATCCACCCACTTTATTAAAAATTCTTATAAATTATATGGATCACTTCCGATTGTTGTAGAACGATGAAAATTGGTTGGTTGGTAGGGCTTGAAGTAGGTACTTAGAAAGAAAAAAAATTAAAAATTGGAATTTCCCATTCAGGGGGCGTGGCATCTACCCACATTCTTGAAAATTGTTTTAAATTATATGCAGCACTTCCGATTGTTGCAGAACGATGAAAATTGGTAGGTCGGTAGGGCTTAAAATAATTAGAAAGAAAAAAATTGAAAAACTGAAATTTTCCATTTAGGGGGCGTGGCATCCAACAATTTCTGTCACAATTTGTATGGAGAACTTGACAGATTTAATAAGTTTATAACTTTACGATATTTACGACGAGTTTACGCTGTTGCATGAATACCCTTAATATTTTAATTGTATTCTAAAGTTAATGACAACGAATATTGTATTTGGACCTCGCATTATGATTTTAATTTAAAAAAAACAAATTCTCTGGAAATTAGCTGTCAATTATCTGGAAATCTTGGAATTATAATTTACGACTCGCTTCGTATTCGATAATAATTGATCAAATAGAGGCGAGTCGAAAAGGAGACATACTTCCTGAAAATACTAAAACTGCCAACATTGTTTATCCAGAAGCCTTGAAATAAAAAAATTGAATATGTGGAAATATCAATCTATTTTTGATTTAAGGAATTCACATGGGAGAACATCAACTTATTTATTTGGCTATACGGTAAGCACAACTATATGATAAACTTTTTATTAAAAATATGAAATCGCTGAAAACTTCACTGTGCTGCGTTTTGATTTACTTATGTTTATAGTAAAACAAAATAGTTTTAATACTTTGCGAAGCAACGCGAGCACGGGTCGGCTAGTTTTTTTTATAAAATTTATTAAACCGAGGGTAAAAAGATTTTTCATTATTTGTAACGCCAGCTCCCGGACTATAGAAAGTACATAATGTATCTGAAAGATTACAAGATTCAAAAAAAGCGATGGCATCCGAGCCAAAGTGAAGTAGATTGTGTGCCGTCGCGACTGTTGCTGGTGGTAGTTTTTTTTCGAAAATTGATAGAAGCGCAGGCGTATTTCGTTATTGCATTGATTTTGTTTCCTCTTATTTACTTCGGTGACGAGTGCTATTGCGATGAATTTGAGGGAATTGAAACGATGCAATTGGTCCATGATTCGGAATGTGGATGGAAAGATAAGTATATAAGAACTGGAAATTCAAGATTGGAAACCACCAATTGAGATGAAAAAGTGATGGAGATGCCACACCCAATAATTACCAATCGGGTAAAACTGCACTGATTTTGGTTTAGGTATGTATGTATGTACATATATTATGTATAATGTATTGTATATTATACTGATACATAATAACCACCATATATTATTCACTCTGGATTTAAAATTTATTTGAGTGAATTTTAAATCCAACAATTTAAATCGGATTTATCAAATGCGCAAACATTTAAATCTATGCCAATGTTATTCATTACAAAAAAAACATCGAATAGATTTAAAATATTAAATTCAATTGCGGATTTAGCGAGTGAATAATATGAAATTGGATTTTATTTTCGGATAAAAATTACCTACTTTAAATCGAGATTTAAGTTTTAATCTGGATCAAACGAGTAAAGAATATGGGCGTTGTACTCGAATGTTCGATGTTCCTTCCTTAGGCTATGGAAAATAGTGTTTTATTATTGCTATGCCTACCTAAATGTTCTATAGTTTTCCAGTAAAATTAAGTTCTTATACCTATTTGAAAAAAATACTGTGGATTTTTTTTTTATGTTTTCGTAAATTGGACTTCTTTGAGGGTCTGAATTCATAAAGTTCCAACAAAAAAGAACATCCGTTGTTCGCCATTTCGAAAGAGGGCCTTGCAAAAAGTAATTGCTACTTTCTCGGGCCCTACCGCCCGCCGTAAACGTAATAAAGTTTTAGGTGCCAGTTATAGCTATCATTGAAACTCATCATTGAAAATTTTAATGATTGATTTTGAGACGTTTAGGAAGTAAAATGAAAATCATTTATTCTTTTGATGGAAAAATAAAGCTAAGGACCTAATTAATATTTTTAGCCAAAAAAATTGTTCAAATAGGCCCAACTTTCCACATAAAAAGACTTTTCTTATTTCAATGATTGAACTACCTTACCAATGATCATTGAAAAATTAAAAGTCAATTTTTGTGGAAAGTTGGGCCTATTTGAAATTTTTTTTGACTAGAAATATTAATTAAGTCTTAAGCTTTGATAGTCCATCAAAATAATAAATGATTTTGATTTCTAAACGTCTCAAAACCAATCATTAAAATTTTCAATGATGAGTTTCAATGATAGCTATAACTGGGGCCTTAAACTTCGTAATTCTGTTTTCTGATGTATGTAAAGTTAGCAGGGCACTTTTGGAAATTCATGTTAAAAACTATCCTATCATTAGTTGCTAATTAATTGCGAATTAGTTACGCAAAAAAAAATTAATTGCTTTTTTGGTTTGCGAGAAAATGGGTGTCCTGCCAACTTCATATGAACTTAGCAGGACAACTTCTCAAAAAGGTGTATAAACGATTAAAAAAAAAAATGATTTTGAGAACTAATTAATTGCGAATTAGTTACGCAAAAAAATAAATTATAGCATTTTTGGTTTGCGAAAAAATGGGTGTCCTGCTAACTTCATATGAACTTAGCAGGACAACTTTCTCAAAAATAAAGATAATTGAGCTGAAAAAATTTGATTATTGAGAGCTAATTAATTGCGAATTAGTTACGCAAAAAAAAAATAATTTTTTGTTCGTTTGTGAAAAATAGGCGTATTGCGAACTTCATGTGAAATTAGCAGGCCAACTTTCCCAAAAATGAAGATTAATGATTTGAAGAAAGGCTGTTTTTGAGATCTGATTAATTGCGAATTAGTTACGCAAAAAAAAATTTTATTGCATTTTTGGTTTGCGAAAAAATGGGTGTCCTGCTAACTTCATATGAACTTAGCAGGACAACTTTCTCAAAAATAAAGATAATCGAGCTGAAAAAAATTGACAATTAAGAACTAATTAATTGCGAATTAGTTACGCAAAAAAAAAATTTAATTGCATTTTTGGTTTGCGAGAAAATGGGTGTCCTGCCAACTTCATATGAACTTAGCAGGACATTTTTTTCAAAAATAAAGATAATCGAGCTGAAAAAATTTGATTATTGAGAGCTAATTAATTGCGAATTAGTTACGCAAAAAAAAATTTTATTGCATTTTTGGTTTGCGAAAAAATGGGTGTCCTGCTAACTTCATATGAACTTAGCAGGGCAACTTTCTCAAAAATAAAGATAATCGAGCCAAAAAAAAGCTTATCATTGAGAACTAATTAATTGCGAATTAGTTACGCAAACAAAATTTTTATTGCATTTTTGGTTTGCGAAAAAATAGGTGTCCTGCTAACTTCATATGAACTTAGCAGGACAACTTTCTCAAAAATAAAGATAATCGAGCTGAAAAAATTTGATTATTGAGAGCTAATTAATTGCGAATTAGTTACGCAAAAAAAAAAATTATTGCATTTTTGGTTTGCGAAAAAATGGGTGTCCTGCTAACTTCATATGAACTTAGCAGGACAACTTTCTCAAAAATAAAGATAATCGAGCTAAAAAAAATTTATTATTGAGAGCTAATTAATTGCAAATTAGTTACGCAAAAAAAAATTTTATAGCATTTTTGGTTTGCGAAAAAATGGGTGTCCTGCTAACTTCATATGAACTTAGCAGGACACCCAATTTTTCGCAAACCAAAAATGCAATACAATTTTTTTTTGCGTAACTAATTCGCAATTAATTAGCCCTCAATAATCAAATTTTTTCAGCTCGATTATCTTTATTTTTGAGAAAGTTGTCCTGCTAAGTTCATATGAAGTTAGCAGGGCACCCATTTTTTCGCAAACCAAAAATGCAATACAATTTTTTTTTGCGTAACTAATTCGCAATTAATTAGCTCTCAATAATCAAATTTTTTCAGCTCGATTATCTTTATTTTTGAGAAAGTTGTCCTGCTAAGTTCATATGAAGTTAGCAGGACACCCATTTTTTCGCAAACAAAAAATGCAATAAAATTTTTGTTTGCGTAACTAATTCGCAATTAATTAGCTCTCAATAATCAACTTTTTTCAGCTCGATTATCTTTATTTTTGAGAAAGTTGTCCTGCTAAGTTCATATGAAGTTAGCAGGACACCCATTTTTTCGCAAACCAAAAATGCAATAAAATTTTTTTTTGCGTAACTAATTCGCAATTAATTAGCTCTCAATAATAAACTTTTTTCACCTCGATTATCTCTATTTTGAGAAAGTTGTCCTGCTAAGTTCATATGAAGTTAGCAGGACACCCATTTTTTCCTAAACCAAAAAAGCAATTAATTTTTTTTTTGCGTAACTAATTCGCAATTAATTAGCAACTAATGATAGGATAGTTCTTAACATGAATTTCCAAAAGTGTCCTGCTAACTTTATATACATTGTTTTCTGTCACATTTTGTATTGAAGATTTGACATATTATTTACGCAGTTTTCAACTTTACTACGATTACGGCGATTCTTATGGTGGTAGCGCAAAATAAAAATGAATTGTTGTAGACGTAGACAAAGCCAGAAGTCTTATCTATAAAATTCATGCAACTTCGTAAACACTAAAGCGCAGAGTTAAAAGTCCACAAGCTCCCTTGGGTGTGTTAAAAGTCCATAAATGCACTATGACTTTATAACCCACCCAAGTGGGCCAAAAGTCCAGAAGCAAGTGGATCGTAAGCTCATAGTTTTTTTAAGAAAGTGGGTCAAAAGTCCAAACATAAGGCAAAAAAAAAAATGTATTCCTTAAATGCAAAAGATACTTTGCATACACCCAACCCAAATTGGTGTGGGTGCGAGGTTGGGTGTATGCAAAGTTTCTTTTGCGTTTAAAGAATCTGGATTTAATGAAATTTTGAATTTATCCTATATCCAACATTAATTAACTGTCTTCTAAGTGGGCCAGAATTCCATAAACGATGGGCCAGAAGTGCATAAGATTTTTTCTGGGCTTTTTATCCTTTTGGATAGGTTATAAGTTCAAAATGGATTTATGGACTTTTAACCCACCTATAAGGGAGCCAAAAGTGCATTATGGACTTTTGGTTTATGGACTTTTAACCCTGCGCCGATAAGTTAGCGATTTGGTTAAGTTTATCATGAATGAACTGTCAAATTTTGTATGGGAAATGGTTTACACAATGGGGCATATTCATAAATGTTGTTTAAGGTGTTGCTTGACAAAACTGGAGTTCTCCTGATGAAGTCTCAATAAGATAGACTCCCAGATTTGCCTAGCAATAGCCAAAACAACATCTATGAATATGCCCCAGTTTGTTTAAAATTAACCAAGGATTTTGCGGCGAAAAATTAACCAAATTTATTTGGATAAACTTATCCGAACGTCATTGTGACTTTTATAAATATGATTTTATATCTCAGAGAACTAAAAAAAGTCTCTGAAATTGTTCTGTAACTATCGTATCGCGATTGGTTGGCGAATTGTGAATTAAAACGTAGTTTAGGTATACAAACAAAAAATTACTAAGACGTTAACATTAACTTAACTATTAAGAAAGCTACTTTTCGGCTCTCCCAAACCAACGCGAATCATTCGTTAACGACGACGACGAAACTACACCCACAACGTGTTATTTTCATTGACAACAATGTTATTGTTGTTTTTTTGGTTTTCGTCGTTCGTCAACGAATGATCCACATTGGTTTGGGAGATCCTTAACAAACGGAAGCTGTCGTTTGTATTGTCGTGGTTCATAGGCGCCCGCAGGATTTTGTCCAGGGGGGGGCAGACACCAACACAATTCTGAGATATCGTATTTTAAAAATAAAAATTATTTTTGAAAATTTTTAAATGCACTATTATTTGAACTTTTCAGAAGTTTTTTATAAATATTTTTCTATTTAAATCCGTTCAGCCAATTGTAAGAAAATTCAAAATTCTAAATAAATTTCTATTGAATAGTAATTGTAGAGCGTAATACTATTTTATATGTAATAGTAGACCGTATACTCAGTTTTTCTTTCATCAAAATGAGATTTTTCTGGTAGGTATCTTTATTTTTGCATAAAAGTAAAACATTTTTTCTTTAAGTGTGTTAAAAATCTTTACGTACCAAGTTACAAAGCAAGTTTAATAATACCTAGTCTTAGAAGTACATAATGTATTGAATTTTCAAAAACAAAATTAAATATTTCTTAAAAACAAGCACAATACTTGAACTTTTTGTAAGCTTTTGCATACAAAAATTATCAACGAGGCTCTTACCGTTGTCGAAAAAATCTAAAGAAAAACAAAAAATATCTACTATTGAAACCAATTTTTCGGAAAAAAGGTTTATCACTCAAATAATGTGGTCACTAAAAGTAATTTATTGAATTTATTTTTAATCTGTGGGCCCATTTTTCAGAATATTTAACTGGTGAAAAAATTATATTGCAAGAACTGTTAAATTTGGTTCTAAAAAAATGAAAAATAAAACTTATGTGGATTGACTAAAAAACGCTATGCGCATAAGGTGACCATATGTCCCGATTTCACCGGGACAGTCCCGCTTTTGAGCTCCGGTTCCCGCTGTCCCCAACAAACGCAAAATGTTCCACTTTGCGTTCCGAAGCTTAGATTTTTGATAGGTGACCCCAACGAAAGTGCCTGACGACCTATTAATTAAACAGGACTTATTAGATGCAATCAAAAGATACAGGAGTTTTCGATGAGTTTTCACTCCAATGTAATCTTGCTTATCATATTGCCATTTTTGCAAAAGCAGAATTGTAGATGAAAAACTTTTGGAACCTCTAGACAGATATTTGTCAGCAAAAGGCATGACAAGAGAAATAAAAAATTATGAATTTTGCAATAAGAGAAAAACATAATCTTTCCCAGGAGATTTCCTGTGTGGGAGTAAATCTTAGTATCACAGGTTCACAGGTTCTTGAAATGAAGCCATATAAATATCTTCAAAATTAAAGGAAGAACAGCTGCTACAGATCGCTCGCTAACAACACACAAAACAATTTAGTTCGTTTGGAAACTGGATCTTTTTCATTGGTACCTACACGAAATTGCTAAAAGAACCTTGAATTTCTAAACGAAACTCTTAAATTTCATCGCCTGAACATTATCAAAAAGCGTTATAATGAAATTTTGAAGGTCCAAGTCCTCAACGACCACACCGAGCACTAAAAATCAAGGATTTTTTAATGAATATTTTGTATTGCAATTGCGATATGGGACAGCAAAACCTAAGAAATATGCAAGAATCGTACGTTAGCATTCTCGAAGACAAAAAGCGAGTCCTCTTGGATGAAGATTTCAGAAAAGCATCCACCTCAACCTCTTACTGTTAAATAAAAATCTTGCTTAACTAAGACACAGGAGCAAGAATATTAGACGGATCCTTACTTGAATGTTGCTTCCAAGCTGTTCGTTCATAAAGACTGGCACAAATTAGGTGTGCTAACATTGAATTTCGCACGGCGATAGACATACTTTCGACCCAACAATAACAAACGTTCGATTTGCAATATAAATATGGGACAGTAAAAAAGAATTCCTGTTTTCAATGCAGTGACAAACAATTCCCTGTGTTATAGCAACTTGACTGATCTAAACATTATGATATTACTTTAAAAAATATTTTTAAATTAAATTCCTCATTCAAAAATAATCCAAAGCTCTTTGGATAGGTTTGTGTTGTTGTGAAAAAACTGCTGATGACAGCTGATATACAAAAGCAACTCAAGATAACTGAATTTTTAAAGGCACCAGTTATAGCGATCAGAAAAACCCATCCGAAAAACTTGGAACAGTATGAAATTGTTTTTTTTTTTCTGATGGTTGTTTATAGCAATCAGAAAAAATGTTACAGAAAAACTGTAAAAAAAGCTATAGACTCTACGCAAAACAAAAAAAAAACAAATAGCCGCCAAGATTTTTTCTGATTGAAATGTCAGAAAAACTTTTTCGGATGAAATTCTTTCAGTAGAACAGAACAAAACTGAACACAATCAGAAGAATGATTTGTTCCTTTTTCTGTCAAAAAGCAATCAGCTGATACGAAAAATAAAATTTCATCCGAAAAACAAATAAATCCATTTAAAACATGAAAAGTTATTTCTTTGGCAATTTTGTTTCGCGAAAAAAATTCTATGCTGAATTACACGTCGATTGATATATCATTTGGCTAATTGAAAATTATTAAAAACTTCAATAATTTTTTTTTCGGATGGTTTTTTTCTGATCGCTATAACTGGCGCCTAAGGTAGCTAGATAGTGAAATGGTGGGTACTGAAAAGCAAGGAAAGGTTCTCAATTTGATGTCAGAAATCAGAAAACCACTCACAAAAAAAGCTGTGAATAGTTTTAGTCAGACAACAACTAGCAATTTACTTGTCCATTTTCGTGAGAAGCAATATCCTTCTCATGCATTTTTGCATGTGCCTCAAACATTTGGAAATATCAATTACCTATAACTTCCTTATCTATTGATGGTAAATGCCAGTAGGGGGCAAACCATGAGAATCGAAAAGAAGCGGTCAAGAAAATAACCATATTTTGAAAACAATATCGAATATATGGATATTTTCAGATATAATCGGCCTGGTCCTGAGCCAGGGGGGGGCAATTATGGACTCCAACAAAAAAATAAGAAGTATTTTATAAAATTAACTATACCAAATTAAAAAAATATGTTGGTTGTGTGGTATTTCCCAGAGCCAGGGGGGGGCAAGTGCCCCCCCTTGCCCCCCCCCCCTCCGGGCGCCTATGTCGTGGTTGAACTATTATAGTCGATAGCTCACTGAAAAAGAGCGAATACATGAAAATCATATGGCACGCCCATAACTGCTTTTTGCTACTTTTTGAAGAGTGATCTGGAGCGCACCCCAAAAGTGAAACTGACATTTGGTGAAGTAGGAACGAAAAAAAGAGAAAGATGATTAATTTTACTTAAGTGGAATATAGCTCTCTTCACCTTTTCATTGTTTGGAAAGCCACTTTTCGTTGATTTTTGACTTTATCTTCCAACAGCTTGCTACTGTTATAGTTCTACCTTTAAATTTATTTATCGTTCCGAGACTCCAATTTGGCGGTGGTGGTTCGGGAGATATTCTCCATTTAAAAATAACTTCGAAATCTGAACACGTCTAATCGGTCACGTTTTTGACGTTTAATATTAAACGTTTATCGAACAGCTGATTCAATTACACAGCATTTAACCAAATGAATAAAACGGTCGCTTATTTACAAACGTTTGCGTAAACTTATCTCTTTACAAAATTTGTAAACTTAGATACGAAGCTGCATGAATACCCTTATTATAACATATTTCAACCTATTTATTTAAATGTTTGTCAATAGTTTTCAGAATTGTGCTACTCAAAAGCTTGAGACTGTCCTCTTCCGCCGCATAAGCCAGTGGTTTGCAATTGCCTTAACATCCACAAAAAACCGTAGTGCCTGTACTCCAGACAGGCGCGGATACAGGGGGAGGGCAATGGGTGCAATTGCCCCCCCCCTGGGCAGGTACGAACGAAGCATAAAATATTAATTTAATAAAATGCAATTAAAAAAAAAAAAATATTACTGTATATTATTTTTAGAGAAAAGTCAAATTATTTCATACTTGAGAGCAGATTGAGTCCCAAATCGATTTGATTTTCACTTTTCAAAATGCAAATGTTAGTGAAAACTTTCACAATTTTGTAAAAAAATGTTTAAAAAGTTATTGCCTTAACCCTCCTCCGCAAATTTGTTACTGGTTTTTTATAGTTAAGTGTAAAGGGAGAGGTGGCAGGGGCAGGGGCACGTATCTAAATTTTCCACTTTACAATTATGATTTTAAAGAAAATTAAAAATAATATTCTTCTGGTTTAGTGGAGCGAAACTTTACCTTAAAATTGATTTTAATTTAAAAAATAACAATAGCGCACAATAATTTAAAACAGCCTTTTGCTAAGGGCTTAAAATGATTTTAATTAACAATCTTCCAAATATTTAGTAATTTACATGCTCTTCCCAATTTTTAAAACTTTTCTTTTCTAATAAAAATAGTTCATCTGAACACGTCCAAACAGTGACAGTTCGTATAAAAAAGCAAGCATTTTTTTATAATTATAAATGTCAAAACCTGCAAATTGTTTAAATTTACAAAACGATGTTCACTTTAAAATTGAAATTAATACTTTTTTTGGTTGTAGTGCCTGGTTTAAATAGAGTTTGTAATGGGGTTTTCCAATGGTAATTTCAATCTAAAAATTGATTTTTTTCGTTGCCCATGGAATGCGATTTCAAATGCCAATGCTTTTGTGTAATTTCACGTGTATCTCATTATTCGTAATAATTTGCATCTATTGGTTCACTTTTCGGAGAGTAATATTAGCTTCATGAATTAACCTATTCATTTAAAACAGCTTCCTTTTTCTTTTGAAAGTTATTTTCTTCGTATCGTGTTTTGAGCCCAATTTTAACAACAGAAATAAAATAAACACATCAAAAATCACATTAGCAAACTAACAGCTCAAAATTATTTTGGTATTAGTACATCATCATCATCATCGTGTCCTGTAACCCCGGCTGGGGCATAGGGCGTCAACAAAACGTCTCCATCCTTCACGGTCTGCTGCAAGGTACTTTAGCTGTGGCCACGTCTTTCTCTGGGATTCTGCTTCCGCTAAGACAGTTGATTTCCATGTTGTTCTTGGTCTTCCAACCCGCCGTGCACCCTGAGGATTCCATTCAAAGGACTGCTTTGCAATTTCATTGTTTGGATTCCTCAGTGTGTGACCAATCCAACGCCATTTACGCTTTCTTATGTCGACGTCCAGCCGCTCTTGACTTGTCCTGCGCCACAATTCCTCATTTGATATTATTTGTGGCCAGCGAATCTTTAGGATGTGGCGAAGACAGCGATTCACAAAAGCCTGCAATTTCTTCGAAATGATAGACGTGACTTTCCAGGTTTCACAAGCATATAACAGCACGGATTTGACATTGGATTCGAAGAATCTCAACTTAGTGCGTAAGGAGATTTGACTTGATTTCCAGATTGGGGACAGAGTACCGAAGGCAGCACGAGCTTTATTTATTCTACTTTTAACGTCCAGATCCGTACCACCGTTTGCAGAGACAATACTGCCAAGGTAGTTGAACTGTTCCACTACTTCAACTGGCGTCTCCTGTAGAATAATACGCTGCTATGTGGAGCGGCCTGTGAGCATTATTTTTGTCTTTTTGCTGTTTATTCTTAGACCACTCGACTCTCCCTTCACTTGCAGTGTTTGGCACATCCCGTTCAGCCCACTGATGTTATTTGCCAGTAGACATATGTCATCGGCATAGTCTAAATGACTGAGCCTTTCGAACGGTCTCCATTGAATGCCCTGTCGCTCTGCTGTACCTACACTGGCCGTCAATACGTCGTCCATCGCCAGCAGGAAGAGAATTGGCGATAGAACATCCCCTTGTCTCACACCCTGTTGCACTACAAAGGAGTCGGATAGCTGCCCATTGTGCAAAACAAAACACCTTGCGTTGTTGTAGGACTCTTTAATAATGGCAACTATTTTTGGTGGAATTCCTCTACCAAGCAACGATCTCCATATACATTCTCGGTTAACTCGATCAAAGGCTTTCTCAAAATCCACGAACATGAGGTAAAGCGGTGATTGAAATTCCATCGACTGCTCGAGGACGATACGCAGGGTGTTGATATGGTCGACACACGATCGACCACTGCGGAAGCCAGCTTGATGCCTCTTGAGTGTAGACTCGATTCTCTCCTTTATTCGCTCGAGAATGATGGTTGCCATTAGTTTTGGGAAAACGGACAAAACGGTGATACCACGCCAATTGTTGCAATTCTTTAAGTCACCTTTCTTTGGCAACTTAACAATCACACCATCCTTCCAATCCCTGGGATAGCTTTCGTTTTCCCAAATGTTTTTTATCAACGGATGTAAAATACTAGCCGCTGTTACGGGATCGGCTTTCAGGAATTCAGCTGGTATTTCGTCCAGTCCAGCTACCTTGTTGTTTTTGAGGAGATTTATTGATGTCTGGATTTCCGATTCTGACGGGGGTTCGATGTCAATACCCCTATAGGACCTGCGCATCTCGTTTAGTTGGGGCACTTCAGCACTCTGCTCAACTGAATCCTCATTTAGCAGGGCACAAAAATGGTCCTTCCATCTACGAAGCTGATCCTCAATTGATACCAAAAGTGTGCCATCCACATCCATTACAGGATGATTGGTGTTGCTTTTTTTCCCGATAACATCTTTGGCTATTTGGTACAATTCCCGGATATCTCCTCTTCTGGCAGCGATTACCGCATTATCTGCGAGTCCATCTACCTTCACCCTCTTGTCACGTCTCACACAGCGATAGACCATCTTATGTGCAATGCGGTACTCTCTTCGCAAGTCAGCCTTTCGTTAAACATCTGCTTCAGCATTTATTTGGATTTTCAACGATTTGCGAAGTTCGATCTTATCCCAGGTGTCTTGGGATATCCAAGAGTCTCTACGTCTCGTTCGCTTGGGTACAGTTTCGGATCCAGCCTCCATAAAAACACTTTTAATTTCACCCCACATCTCATCAATTGTTGAATTCTGGATTCCGTTTAATGACGAGGCTCTGTCGTTAAGGGTGGTGACATAGTTTCGACATATGTTGGGGTCATTTAAAGCATTCGTAATGAATTTTGAGCTCCTTGCTGCATCCTGCGCTGGTTTTTGTACGGCAGCGGTTCGTAGTTTGAGACTCATCAGAACCAAATGGTGGTCGCTTCCCACATCGGCAGTTCTTATACTCCGGACATCACACATAGACTTCCTCCATCGCTGCTGAATCATGATATGATCAATTTGGTTTTCGGTTTGACCATCCGGATGCACCCAGGTTATTTTGTTGCACGTCTTATGCTTAAATACAGTCCCACCTATCACAAGACGATTCGCGTTACAAAAGTCGACAAGCAAGTCACCATTTTCATTCCGTGACCCCAAGCCATTTCTTCCCATCACGCGTTCCAGTCCGTAATTGTCTGAACCGACTTGGGCATTGAGGTCTCCCATAACGACTATGATGTCGGCTCTCGGAACACTACTGTAAACCGAGTTAAGATGAGTGTAGAACGCGGTTTTGTCTTCCTCGGTCGCTTCATTTGTGGGGGCGTAGCACTGAATAATTGTGACGTTACGAATTTTTGAACGAAACCTTGCTGTCATTAATCTCGCAGAAATGGGCGCCCAGGAGATCAAACTACGCCTCGCTTCTTCGTTCAACATAATTCCGACACCATGCAGTCTTTGGCCACCCTCTCTTTCATCTTCCCCGGAATACAGCATTCTCGTCTGTCCAGTGTCTGATCTGTATTCAGCTCTTCCTCTCTACTTAGTTTCGCTTATGCCCAGGATACTGATGTTTAGACGAAGCATTTCACGCTCAACCTGCTCGTATCTACCATCGCTGTACAAGGATCGAACGTTCCATGCTCCGATTTTCGTACGTATGCGGTAGCCAAAAGTAACATTTGCGTTTCTTGAAAGACTTCTTCTATTTGTTTGTCAACGATTCACTTATTATTATGGCGTCTTGATTGACGCTCGTACATGAAAGATGCCGCACCCCCAAATCCGATGTGCGGTTTACTGCAACCGAAGCTACAGAAGGATTTTCTATAAAAAGATTACCTCTTGGGGACTCATTTCCATTTGTTGTCATAATTCATGTATTTGCATATATCCTTCCACTATGGTGTTTTCCGAGATATGATTAATAACATACATGAGCTCAGATTTGACAGGCACACCCGCCTTTTGTATGGTCAAACACATAACTGCTCGAGGCCGCCCACTATGGGAAAACAGACGCCTTTTGTAGCCGCCCAATATGGGTTACAGACGCTACCTGCTGCTGCCGTTGGCCCTTTTACCAAAAAAGCTCCTCCGCCACCAGACTATCATGCCGTTGACCGCTACCTGCAGTTCATCCGTCTTAAGGGGGCTTTTAACCATCCCAAGGACAAGTTTGTGCCCTGACCAGCAACGCTGGGTTGTCTGCTTATCCCGGCATCCATTCGGTCCCCCTGCACGTTAGCGTTACCCGCCCTCTACCACGCGGAGATGTGCATAGGGATTTTTCTATCATTGAGCCTAGGGCCATATGGCGTCCTAGCACTCTCAAGTAGTTTTAGAGGGCAAAGGTATTAGTACAGGGAGGAGTAAATCTGCCAAAAAATTTAGATCTGTAAGATTGATTTTAAATCAAAAAAAAATAAATTAAGTTTTTCGTCAAATGGAAAGCAAAACTTGATTTGGATCTCTCAAAAAGCTGATTTTGGCAGATCCAAATCAAAAAATAAATTGATTTACTTTATCAATGGCAATTGGAAGAAACTTTTATAAAAGGGCTCTTAAGTCTTGATTCTTGAGCATTCTTAGCTAAAGTACAATTTATTAAGAAAATAAACAAAGACAATTCAATTCTGGAACTACAATTATTCTCAAGAATTTTTTTTTTTGGGGAAAATGACAGATGTCATGAATTTAACATGCAAAAATTTAAATAGCCATTTAATGATTTCAACTTTAGTTAAATGTTAAGAGATAGTACGATTCTTAAATCGTATAAGATTAACAAAATTATCTTTTTAACTGAGTATCATGCGTTAAAATTGCCTAAAAATCGTTGCTTTCTTAACCGTTTAAAATTTTGCGCCAATATATGTTAAATACGTCAATTTAATTAGCTTCAAATAATATTTACTTTGCTTCAAATGCTCGGATCTTCAAGATTTAAATATTTAAATAAAGTTTAAATAATCAACTACATTTGTGCATAAAAATTATTTTGAAATACCTCAAAAATTTCATACTAAAAGGGTGATTGAGTCCTTTTTATGATAAATATTTTAATTTGCGTTTCTATTTGAGAGAGTACTTTCTCTTAAAAACTCTCGAGAGTGACTCTTGGATATCTGTCTTCCCCTCTGGTGAGCTAATTTCATGACTGTGTCCACTTGCGAGTTTTACTCTCGAGAGCATCTTCAGAGCTGCTCACCATCTTTCCACTTTCAAATTGATATGCACCTGTGTTTCGAGTGCGGCGCTGTACGCAGCGATGCGCGCAGACATGCTGCACATCTGTTTTAGCTATAAGATACGTTTCCGATGGTAGTATTCCTGAGGATTTTGTCACTTCCGTGTTTAATATTATTAAACTGGCGAAGAGTACGAACCCGATGAAGAAGATTGAAGGGAAACTAGGAAACGACAACAGCAGCCACAAAGAGAAGTTGGATAGAACTTCTACACCTAAGGATCGTTGTTTTTTGGCATTTTTTTAAACGTCAAGTAAACATCAAATCGATTGTCAAATGATCGTCATTTCTTGACGCAAGTATTGCTTTTTTTAAATATGTACATGCAATAGTTTTGTTTGCAAAAAATCTTTTCTACCAACGTCATTTAATTTTCTTGCTAACGCATTTGACACTTAAGAACACGTTCTCTTTTTTTGTCTCAATATTTTTGTCGTCAACTCGATTTCTTACTGCAGAATTGCACCGCAGATGATGTTTTCAATCAAATTTTTCAAATTTAAAAATCATCTCATGCAGAGCGGTAGGAAGTGTACTCCAATTTTCTGTAGACCTCATCAAAATTGTGGAAACTCACGAAAATTGCACCCCCCCCCCCCCCCCTGAACGAAATCCTGGATCCGCACCTGACTCCAGACGGTCAAAGGCCATCCAAATTCACTATGTACGTACAAATACCATATTAGGTAGATATATCCACGCAAGGCACGTATCTTACATCTAATTATGTCCGTGAACTTAACATATCAAATGCCAGCATATCAATTTTGTTTGAAGTTCGTTTGTCGCATGCACCTGAGTTGTACAGTTGCTGATAGTTTTTGATAGTTTTCCAAAAGTTCTGTTCGATTCAACCAAAAAAATCTATTTTTAAAAATGGGATGCTAACTTAACGAAGCAATTATCAATAAATAGTATATACAAATGTTTTTTTTTGTGGAGACAAGCACCACTAAGGGTTCCTTAGGTATCCCTTAAATAATAGTTCTGCTTCCTTCAAGCCTAGAAAAAATAAAAACCGTAAGTAAAGTGTTATAGATAAAACTTGGAACTTGTACCGGAAAAACCCTGAATTTCAAATAAATTTGAATGTTACAACATTTGAACGATCTTAAAAAATAAATATAATGTAATGTGTATTTAATATATTCCGAGGAGTTCCCGTTTCTAACACTCTTCCAACAAAAATTAAGATTTTTTTCATATAATAAGAGTTATTTTTCACGAATTTTGTTAAACGACCTTGATAAGCTGGCATTTTTGGGAGTTCCAGCCCATCACTTGTGAATCTCAACATATAGATGCAATGTGTTTATAATTTAGAGGTATAGAACTTTAAGTTGGCAATACTACTTTTACTGGCGGCCATTTTGTCAGCTGTCAACTGATATATTTTTAGTTTGGTTTGGCATTTCAACATGAATAGACTGACGCCTGAACAACGCTTCTAAATTGTGCCCAAATGGGTCCAAAACAAGATTGCCGTTGATCCCAATTTTCATGAGCGAATTTTGTTTAGCGATGAAGCTCACTTTTGGTTGAATGGATACGTCAATAAAAAAACTGCTGCGTATTTGGAGTGATGATAATCCTCAAAGGTAGGTTGAGACATACCGTTACATCCACAAAAACTGACTGTTCGGTGTGCTTTATGGGTTGGTGGAATAATTGGTCCGTATACTTATTTAAGACCGATGCTATTGACGACTAGAAAAGTCAAAATGCGATACCTGGTGGCAAATAAAAACAACTGGATAACCACATTATGAAGTGGCCGCCATAAACAAATGCATGTTTTTACATACATTCTGGTAAAATACCTAATTGTTTTATAAATAAAAATTGATTTTATTTCAATCAAAATATACTTAAATGATTTTACTAACATATTTCTTTCTATTTAATTTCAGTTCTCGAAAGAAAAAAACCAACAGAAGAAAACAAGGAAAAAAAGAAAACATTCATAACCAGCCGACAGCCGTAAGTAACTACAGTATTTTATCTAAAACACTAAAAACACTATCTTAAAATATATTTAAAAATTCTTCTTTTTCTAATCAATTGTACAACAGCGGTAGCTGCTCCTAAAATTATTCTCCGGGGTCCAAATGATTTCTACTGCGACGAAATGCAAAGATTTAAGTGCGATGTGCGTTGTGATCAAGGCCGTAGTCAGGGGAGGGATCACAGGGGTTTGATCTCCCCCCGAAATTTTTGAGAAAGGCATTTGTAAATCATAATTTTCCACCTTAGTGTGAAATTTGTAATCAAATATCTGCGATAGTTATTAATTAATCTACTACCTACACACTTTGATGATTTCTTAAGTCAGTGTATTCTGATGCCCTCAATTCTTGGAAAAAATTAACAAAAATTTAAAGAAGAAAACTTTAATTTTAAAAAAATTTTGGATCGTTACAACTTAATGTATAAAGGCTGAATGCATGATATGGTAGACAAAATGCCATACACAACATGATTCACATAGACAAGTTTCTTAAAATTTTGGCGACTGTAACGTGCACCCCGAAAAGGAATTTTTCGACAGTGAAACGTCTATAAACTTACCTAAGAGATTCTACAGATGAAGATAAACTTTTGGGATTGAAGTTAAAAATATGCACAAATATTTTGCATGCAAGTAATGCAGTGAAATTATTTTTTTTTTTTTGAAGTGCAAATATTTTTTATTCACCACACTTTATCTCACGTGAAACATATTCCTAAATTGTTTTGTAGTTCGCAATGGCAATTGTAGTGAGCAATGGCTCGTTTTGCATGAAACTGTAAACCAATCATGCAAAAAGTAATTTTTAATTTCACCTCAATAATTTTTGACATGCGAAAATATTTGCATAGATTTTCGCACAGGAAATGTAAACTGGGCTTTATAACGATGAATTTATTTCCACGCAAAAAATGTCATTGATATTTGTTCACTTATAGCTCGAATGGTGAAATATTTTTTCGAAAAATTATATCCCCCCCCCGAATTAATTGTCTGGCTACGGCCTTGGTTGTGATGTGTTGGAAATCAAAAAAGTTGTCGCTGGTGGATGATGTGTTGAAGCTGCACTCAATTGCGGCATCATTGAGTAACAGTTAAGGAAACAATTGGCGTAGACCTTCCTAGAGCACAAAAGCAATAAAAGATTCACGGACAATCCCAATCGCTTTCTTAAAAGCCGGTGAAGTTCGTGAGTGCACGATGTTGAATTCTATGTTACTTCAGTGACATTCAAAGTAATCAAGGGCAATAGACCAGTATACATCCTTGGCCAGAATCTTAAGACTGACACGATCACCAAGGAGGAATACCTAATCGTTACTAATTATATTCTTATTTATTAATTATTATTATTAAATAAACACGAATAATTTACGGGCGAGAGCGCCTACGAAATCACTGTCACTTTGGTTATACTTTAGGAAACACTTGGTTCGATTTTCGGCACAAATTTATGTGTAATTGCAAGTTTTACTTTATTATTCAATAAAAATACAGTTTTTATATTTATTAGAATAGGTTTTCTTCTTTTAATAAATAATTTCGGAAAAAAACACTTCACAAATCATATATGATTTGCAACAAATTTTGACATCTTATGTAGTTATCCAGTTGCAAGGTTTTCCCGGTAGAGTACAGCCTCCAGTCGTCAATAGAGCCATGATTACTGACTTTTTCGTTCATCAATTGAACAACCAAGATGTGCATTAGCTGTCTGTTTCAACAAGACGGCGCAACATGTCACACAGCTCGTGCCACAATTGATTTATTGAAGGAAACGTTTGGTAACCGCATAGTTTCACGTTACAGACCCGTGAATTGGCCTCCAATATCGTGCGATTAAGCGCCGCTTGACTATTTTCTGTGGGATATGTGAAGTCGCTAGTCTACGCCGATAAGCCCGAAACGATTGACCACTTAGAGGACAACATTCGCCGCGTTATTGCCGATATATATATATATACGGTGTTGGAAAAAGTCATCGAAAATTGGATCTCCAGTTTAGACTACGTCCGAATCAGACGTGGCGGTAGTATGCCAGAAATCGTATTTAAATTATAATGCCAGAAAATTATCTTTCGAATAACGTAAATTTCATGTCAATTTAAAAAAATCATCTTTGTTTTATTCCATTTCAAAGTTCTATACCTCTAAAAAACAAAAACACCCTTTATAATCCGAGGAATTCCCATTTATAACACTTTTCAAGCAAAAGTTATGATTCTTTTTCATATCATTTTTGTAAACGACCTTGATAAGTTGGCATTTTTTGGGAGTGCTTACAATATAATCCGAAAAGTTCCTGTTTCTTACACTTTTATTACAAAAATTATGATTATATCTACGTAGAGATGATAAAGCGAAATGGTGCTTATGACGTAGGTTATTTCCTATTACTGAGATTGGGTACTGCTCGCGCAGGCCAATCCTAGGAATAATCTTATGTATCAAGGGCCACTCCGGTAAATTGGAGGTTGACCCTATGGGTAAATAGCAGATTTCTTTTCTATAGATTACGGATTTCTCTCGAAAATCGCAGATTGAACCTTATATGTAAATCGTAGATTATTCTGGTACCTAAATCATGGATTTCTGGGGAATAATCTCAGGTTAACCGAATCATGGATTCCTTCAGCAAATCTCAGTTTAGCCCGAAACTCACAGATTTTTCATGAATTTACCTGGTAAATCAGAGCCTGGTGAATCGTAGATTTCTCTGGTACTTTTGTCAGTTTGACCATGGTAAATTACAAATTTCTCTGGTAAATCATGGACTACTCTGATAAATCAGTGGTTGATCCGGGTAAATCGCAGGTTTCTTTGGAAAACCTTGCAGATCTTCGTCAAATTTCAGCTTGACTCAGGTAAATCACTGATTGTGCGAGAAAGTTTTTTATTTCGAAATCTAACATTACAGTGCTAACTTAACTCTAAGGACCTGTTGTACAAACGTGGTTTAAATTTTGATCCGTGGCTCAAATATTTTTACTGGCTGATTTCGGTGAAATTATTGGGGTTCAGCGATGGTTCAAGGCTCAAGTATGTTAAAGTAGCCAATTTAATGCCTGAACCATCGTTGAACTTCAGTTAATTCGCCAAAGTCAGTGAGTTAAAATTGCTGAGCCACGAGTTAAATATTTGTACAACTGGACCTAAGTGACTTCGCAAAAGTTATTTTCGTTAGTTAAAGTTGCAAACTTTATATTGTTTTTGGCGCATGGCGCATATAGACAAAGCTGATCACAAAACGGCTAAACTTATGTTTTTTCAACAAAATAGAAAATATCAGAATAAATTGCTATAAATTGCGGCTCATGGCAATACAAGTTCAGCACACAATATTATTTTTGTTTTTAATATTGAATATGACGGTGCGTATTTCACTAAAAAAAATACGATGGTACATCGTACATGGCAGCACAACCTTTCTCTGTGCCCATCGAAATATAAACTAATAATTGTGTCGATATGGGCAGTCGGAAGTATTTTTTTTAGATTATTATGAAGCCTAATTTCAATAAAAGATTACACGTATTAAGTACCATAATTGATATGATGTTATCGTAATAAAGGAATCCTGGAATTTCAAAACCTTATTTAGGTAAATGAAAACTCTTTGATTCATGAGATTAATAACAGTTTCTTTCAAAAATAAAAAAAATTGTGAATCTTTTCATCCCCAACACTGCTTTGTTACTTAGGGTTCAGATAGTTCGTTAACCCCCATGTATGCGGCTTTTTATTTAAGAACAGAATGACAAATTTCTTTTACTACCATCAATAACGATGAGGAAATAACTAAAGTGATAATAATCATTTCTGCATAAAATAATAATTTTACTGTTTTAATGCCCCTCCGATTTTAACGATCATCATTGTCAACGGCTATATCCGCCAAAGTCCAATGGTGGATCACGTTGTATAATAGGCACAGTATCTAAGAGTCTCCACCACCATCACGCACCATCATGGTAGGTACATATATATATTACGTCGGTTGGTCGGTCGAGCACATTATGCTGCTTCGACACGGAGTACCTACTACTGGCATCCAACAAACTATCGCGTATCTGTGCGACTATGTAGCTATAGTAAGTATCCATCAAATGTATCTCGTTGAAGCAGCTCGCTGCACATATCGGGATTTTTTTACCTCCGATGGTTCTTCTCGTGCGCTGCTGTCGTGGTTGTCTTTTCAACTCAAAGCCTTTTGCGTTAGCGTTTGAAACTTCTTGATACAAAATTTCCTTTTCCCTCTGTCGCTCTCGCTCACTCTGCTTGCCATCCGTCATTCAAGACAACCGCAAGATCGTTCTAAGAATTCCAATGAACCTGTGATTATTGAATTTTTATTAAGTACCAGCGAACGTGAGCAATCGAAGATGAAATGAGGAAGCCATCGAGGAGATCTTCTGGGCTTAGCACAGCTCGATGGCGATACCTTGGAATGTCGTCTGTATCTATACACATCGTTCCATCTTTAGTTAACCAATACACAAGACACAACAAGCTGAGCCCAGCCTGCCCCATCCAGAAGTGTGTATACCTATTTCGTTGGATGTTACCACAGTGCTGTATGCTGATGGCCGCCACATTGGTGGGCACTTGATATGGGGAGAGTGTCGTCTTTGCAACGTTAGCCTCCGGAAGATAGGTGAAGAAATTTTCTATATACAATGGCTCGAACAACCATTTTAGACGGATGACCATCTTGAACGGTCAAGTCAACGGATTGATTCGAAGTGCCAAAAAGGAATGCGCACGCTAAGATTGTTTTAACGTAGATCGATTGATGATCGTCAGTTGGATTTTTTTTTGTTTTATTTGTCTGGAACTTTCTCTATATCTCGATGAAGCAGCAGATACTTAGTGTGTGTGGTTCCAAGAAGCATAAATGACACATAAAATTATGACAAACTGAATTTGACATCAAGTCGCTTAATAATCCAGTATAGAGAATAGGCTTTAAATTGTGATGTAGAAAAGCGAAATCAACAGTGTGAAATCTTTGATTCTCTGCCTATATTTGAATGGAGGTTTCATAAATGATGAATCGATAGGAGAATAACAAATAATATTAGGCTTTGCGTCACGTATTAATATTTTGGGAGTTAACCACACCTCATATAAACTTATCAATATAAAGGTTAATAATCACCTTAAAAAAGCTTTCATAAATCTATTCACATATATGGAAACTGAATCGTTGAAATAAAAAGATTTTGCTATTAAAATATGGAGTTTGGAGACTAAAGAAAGGAGACTGAAATCACGCTATTTAAGGGCAGAATGTAAGGCCTCATTTTTTTAAACTTGCCTTGCTACATCGCCTTCCGTTGTCCAGAGCTGAGCTTTACACTTTGATTCGTGAATTTCTTGATACAATCATTTTTTTAAACTTGCCTTGCTACATCGCCTTCCGTTGTCCAGAGCTGAGTAGCTTTGCACTTCGATTCGTCAAATAATATTGTCTTGACTCTTCTGATGCTCAAAGCTTGTCAAAAAATAAATTCGCTGTATGCATACTGCTTTGCTTATGTCCCACAAAGTTCTAGTCGTTGTCAAGAAAGTTTATAGCAAAAAACAAAAAATCAATAAATTGCCTTCAAAACTTTCTGGAAGGACAAAGGTGAGGTCCGAAAGGTACACCAATCTACGTGAGGACAAATATTTCCTACAATACCATTGCAACCATCATCACAGGTCTCTTGCCTCAGTGAAGCTACTGTTGTCACCGTAGAACTAGGAAGAGACGAGACCCTCACGGCCTCACTTTAAGTGCAAATCCAACACGAGTTACATCCAGATTAGCTCTCACGTTCTTAGTAGCATTCTCAAGAGAAGGGCTGCCTCCGTCTGCTCACTCCGCATGGCAAGAGGTTTCCAGTGGATATCTTTCCCAAGAAATCAGAACTGTGTTCTTTGGTTTGAAATAAGACGGCTATGGGGTATGGTTGAGGTACATTGTGAGTCAGCACAAACGACAGGAGGTGGGTCATAAGGCACTCACTCGATTGGATCGCATCTCGCCCGAGCTGGCTACATTATGCCAGGCTCGGCAGATTGCAGAATAGCACCGAACCGCGGTCGATTCAACCGTATGATCATCATTGCCATTGAGCATCATGATTCATGAAACCCCGCAGAAGCCCAGATTCTGATTACTTACGGTCTTTGGTTCTAGAAGGGAACATGCTGCGAAACGCAACCGATTTTCGTCTCAAACCCATTTGATCTTCATTTCGGAAAGTTCATTTAAGTCGTAAAAAAATGCCACTCCAAACGTTTGTGATTTCATTCTGGCTAGATAAATTGAGAGGATGATGTAGCCGAGTTAAAGGCTTTAACAGCTGCCTAACTGTCTGTAAGGTTGCTTGTATTACGATTTTGGTTTGGATCTGCTTTAAGTATCTTGCATGCCTCCCTAATTGCCAATATTTCAGCTTGAAATACACCAGCAAGATTCGGTAGCCGAAATGACTAGAAATGTTAAGAGACTCAGAGAAGACTCCTGAGCCGACACCGCACTCCATCTTTGAGCCATCAGTATAGATAGTTGTGTCGAAGTCTCTCGTCACGTTGCGGCGTCATCATCCCAGTCCCTTCTGGATGGGAGTAAAACTTTAAAATCCTTACTGAGGCTCATTGTAGGAGCGCGGTAGTCAGTGGAAGTCGAAAAAATGTCAGTGGGAATCAAGTTTGTGATATTGCGGTGACCATAAGGCTTAGCAAGCCAACCATTTGATTCTTAAAGTCTTAAAGCACTACGAGATACTGGCTATTTAATGTATAGATCAAGTAGTAGAAGATGCAGAAAAACGCTTAAGGCATCCGTTGGGCAAGATCGAAGAGCCCCTGTGGTACCAACGCTAGCTGTTCCTTGAACCTATGATTTTATCCATGTTATATGCCTTGTTAAGTGCGGGCCACCAGACAATCGAACCATATGGTAGAATCGGCCATACCACTGCAGTATACGTCGATAAGATCATCTTTGATTGAAAGGCCCCACTTTTTAATAACGGTTTTACTACAGGAATAGAAAGCTATGCAGGCCTTTCTGACCCGTTCTTCGATGTTTATTTTCCAGTTAAGCTTAGGGCCAAGGATGACACCCAGATATTTTGCACTGGTTGATAGTGAGAGAAGTTGGCGTGAAGGGTTGTATTTAAGTTTTGGTAGTAAAAAGCATCAGTTCAGTTTTGCTCTGGTTAACTCCAAAACCACAGCTCGTAGCCCTGTTGCTAACTTTTCTCAAAGTCATCTCTGTGATTTCGCTTATCACAGGATTAAGCTTTCCCGAAACTAATATTACCAAGTCGTCCTCATACGCAACCGTCTTCACACCACATCTCTCCAGTTTAACGAGAATTTTGTTCATGGCTAAAAGACATATAAGTGGTGAAAGAACACCGCCCTGGGGTGTTCCTCTACTTACGTGCTTTGTCGAGTTTGTATTACCTAACGTGCCATGAATCTTTCTATCCTTGAGCATGGATATTATCCCATTCTCTGATGTTGTCCTTAACTGCAAAGTCAACGAGTGACTTAAGAATAGATTCGGTTAGCACGTAGTTGGAGGCCCTTTCTATATCTAAGAAGGAAGCGAGGGTTTATTCTTTAAAGTTGACGGTTTTCTCAATTGTGCACACTACCTTCTCCGTGGAGTTACCTTTGAGATATACATGCTGAAATTTTACGAGAGGACATTCCACAAGTATGTATGTCTCTAATATGGGTGTCTAAAATACGCTCCAGAGTTTAAAGCACAAAAGAGGTTAGGCTAATAATTGGTTGAAAATCCTTCGCGGATTCATGCCCTCAATTTCCTCCTTTCGGGATAAAAGCCACTCTTACATGTCCCCAAGACTCTGGCACATGGTTGAGCAAGAGACATCCTTTAAAAATCATCTCTAGCCGTGGGATTACCACATCTTACAGCTTTTGGAGCATGATTGGTGGAATTTCATCTCGGCCAGGAGATTTGTACGGGGAAAAAGTATTAATAGCCCAGGCTATCCTTTCTTTTATTATAACGGTATTGATATGCTCTACAGCAGCTACAGGTTATCATGAGTTAATTTCTATGCGTTTCGGGGTTGATTTTCTCGCATCCCGGAAAGTGTGTCATCAACAGCAATTCCAAGGAGAAACTGTCCAAGATCCATCAGGCTTTTTCAAGTACGAAGAATTACAATGTTCCTTAGAAAGAACTTTGATAAGCCTTGCAGAATCTTTTAAGCTCTCAATAGAATGGCAGTATTCTCTCCAACCTAGTTTCTTCGCTGATGCGCGAGAGGAGCATGCTTGTAGACTTTCAAACAATCTTTATAAGGTTGGTAAAACTTATGTCTGCGTATTTTCATCTATTTCAATGCCGCGTATGACAGCATCTATAGAGTTGAGCAATACCAAGTTTTGACATCTGTCCGTTTGTTTAGGGATGATGGAGAGTGCACGGCGGCGCTGCTCTGTCAAGGTTGGCAAAGATGTCACCGATACCTTAGATTGCAAAAAAGGTTTAAGGCAAGACGACGCACTGTCATTTAAATTTTTCAACAGCGTTCTTGAAAGAATAGTGCCAAATAAGGATCAAATAAGCGCTCTCTTTAACAACTTAAGTATCCCTGTAAAAAATGAAGAAGATGCAATAGCGAACTGAACGGGCTCTACACAGTACAGTGACACCGACCTAGCCACAAAAATGAAAAGCCAATGACTGAGACTGAGGTGGCTGGGCAATATAGAGCACATATCAAACTCCGGTACGGAAAGTCTTTGAATACCTTTGAATACAACCCTTTGGAAGCACACAAGTCGTGGAAGAGGTACTCAACGAACTTGGCGTGTGAAACAGGAAACAGCTGGCTGGAAGCAGCTTGTTGGTTTTGAAGCCCTGGTCCAACCTGAACTGTAGAGTTACCTTAAGTAAGAATGTAATGAAGTGACGCATGTGTTGATCAAGCCAATAGACCCTGCTGCGTACCTAACTTGTAAAGAACAATGTTCAGTAACTCCAACCATGCGAGTGATTTAGTCTTTAGATCAAACCTGATCATCACACAAGAGTTAACTGATACAATTAACAACTCCGGGGAGCACAGTTGATGTTGCATTGATGACACCTACTTCCCGCAAAAATCTGGCAGATCTTGGAAGAGCTGAATCTCAAGAAGCTCTGCAGTGAAAACAATATCATTCCCGACATGCAATTCAGCTTTCAGAAGAAGCACTCCGTATACATTCTCTTCTGATGCTTCAAGAACATATCCCTAAATATCCATCGAGTTAAGGTGGTTGTTTTATGGATGTCAAGACGGTATTTGTCAGTAGGCATAGATAAAGACCGTAGTACCTCGTGTCATAACGGTTACTGCGTTTAACTGTCATACCGAACGTCTGGGTTCGATTCCCAGCCGCTAACACAAATGTTTTTCTCCGAGGTACTACCCCTTACGAGACTCTGACAAATTTTCCAAGGGTAGGTACCTGTTGTCATGAATAAGTGCATCTCATCTAGCCGTTCGGAATCGGCAAAAAATTATAGGTTCCCTCCATTCCTGCCAGTGCTAACAACACGCCGACAGAAATAGTTGAGAGTTATAAGTTACTACGCCCTGGTTCCCCACGAGCTATCGTGCCACCAAATTTATTTGTTGAACATAAAAGCCCTTATCTACAACACAAAATTCTTTCACTAGGCATTGCACTTAACAAAATTATATTTTTTTTTGCATCCAGAAATTTTTTTGGGCAGCTGATGAGAAACTGTAAATCACCAATGAAGAGCAACAGAGCTGAAGTTGCCCAAGGTGCAAAAACTGATCCACTTCCCTACAACTCCATAACTTCCCAGTTCTAATCAAACTTTTTTAAGCTAATTCAACAACCTTCTCTTTGCTGATGGCTGATAACTGTACGGAAAGTCGATGCCCAAATCCCCAAACTCATGAGTTTTATAGCAAATGCGGTATCCGGATTAACTCTTTCAAGTCGGAATTCTCCAGCTTCAAAAATCCAGGAGATCGACGCGGTCGCTCAGTACAAAAGAAAGTATAAAGCATCACCATATCACTCCTAGACGGAACCAGATTGCCAGCCAAACGAAGTGCCAAGTACGTTAGCATTAACTTCAATAAGATGCTGAGAATCAACAGACTAATAAATACACTATTAGTATATTAACGCCCTTAGGCACATCAGACCATTGTGTCATATCTGCAAATTTCTCGTCCCAACGAAATCCAACTAAAGAACAAAGCCCAAAGAGAACCGTTTGGCAATACGAGAAAGCCAACTGGAACGGTCTCAATGATTTCTTCAGAAACTTTAACTGGTCACTATGCTTCCTCGATAGTGACGTAGACTCCAGCGCAGATATGATTACAAATTTAATTCTTCACGGGATGAGAAATTTTATTCCGAATATAGGAAAAAGTCTATCAAACCGAAAGAAAATTCATGGCTTGATCCGAGCTGTACAGATGTTATCAGGGTTAGAGATTTAAGTTTGCGTTGTTATGAGGCCAACCCTATACTGAGGAAAACCGGAATTAGTTCAAACAAGCTAGGAAGACCTGTAACGTCCATATTCAAAGAACCAAGTTTTTGCATGACCAAAAACTAGGGCAAAAAATACTACAATGTCCCAAAGGTAGTAAAAATTTTTGGTCATTTGGTTAAAAACATTCGTAATACTACTTCATCTTCGGCTCCAACGCTAGTCTTCAATAACACTCCCTACGTCAGCGGCTTAGAAACTACCTTTCGGACCGCTCAATACAAGTTGTATTGGATGGTTTCAAGTCTGATATTCATAAAATAAATGCTGGTGTGCCCCAGGGCTACGTTTTGTCTCCAAATCTCTTTCTTATTTTCATCAACGATCTTTTGTCTGAAACTTCTTATCCATTAAATTGTTTTGCTGAAGACAGTACCCTCAGCTTTTCATATTCGTTTTCAGATTCACATCCTTGTCCTTCGGATGTGGAATTTCAACGGCAGCGTATGATAAGCTCATTAAATTCAGATCTCGACAGCATTGTTCACTGGGGAATCAAAAATCGCATAGAATTTAATGCTTTAAAAACTCAATGCTGTCTCCTATCGTTAAAGTGGAACCCACCCCCTTTGCTGCTATCCATGAGTGGCACTTGCATCGAAGAAATCGAACATCTTTCAGTCCTCGGTATGTGCATCACAGATCACCTTCTGTGGAGTGACCACATATTTGACGTCGCTGAAAACGCTGCTAAGTGTTTGGGTCTCCTTCGACGATGCAAGAAATTTGTCTCCCCTTCTGATCTGGCTACAATCTGTAGGTAAAGCCTTCATCCGACCTAAGCTTGAGTACAACTCCCACATTTGGGCAGCTGCTCCTATAACTCACTTGAATCTTTTGTATAGAATCCAAAATAGAGCCTTAAAAATAATAGGTGGTTCAACAACAACGTCTCTGAAACACCGTCGCAGTGTTTCATGTCTTTCATTATTTTATCGCTATTTTTATAAACAGTGTTCTAGTGGAATAGCCAGTTGCATTTCTACCCTTAAACAATTCAACCGTAATACTCGCGCTTTTGGGAATGCTCATCAGTTTACACTGAGCCCAATATCGGACGTATACTGTCAAGTTCAGAGATTCTTTCTTTAGCCGCACAACAAGAATGTGGAATGCTTTACCAGGCTCCATTTTACCCCCCCCCCCCATTTTAATATTCAAAACTTCAAAACCAATGTGCATCGGTATCTCCTGTTAAATCCTTCCTCATTTTCCTAACGCTCGTAGTGTGTATACTATAATCATCTTAAGGGTAGTCATAACCCCTTTAGTGCCCGCAAAATATTTATACAAACAAAAAAAATTACACACTTTCCTCAATTTTACCTTCCCTAATCTATGCTGATAAAAAAGAAAACTAGGCTAAGCACGCAATCTACACGCAACTCCTGGGACAAGTTATCAATTACAGCTTCCCAGTTGGGTTCACCATGGACTTGTTTGTTTAGTCTTTAGTAAGTAGCAAAGGAGCTTGCACAAATAGCTTGAAACTTTCAATGAAATTTCGAGCCATTTGCACTTGGCCTTTTTTTAGCTTCCCACAAAAAATAAGGCCACTTGTTTAACGGTTCCAACTATGAATGAATGAATGAATTAATAGGGGATAAGCGCACTGCGACCTAAAGATCTATTATGCCCCCTTTAAGAGGAGAGTGAGGCTGCTCATTCTATAACTCTCCCTCCAGATTGGTTCCTTTTAGGAACTCAAGTATGTTGGGTATTTTCAGAGAGGGAAACTCTCTCTCGTCTATCTGGTAGTGTCTTTGATGCGCGAGCGCATCACATTTTCCTAATATGTGGTCCGGTGTTTCCTCGTAGGTGTTGCAGAATCTGCAAGTTGCACTACTTGCTAAACCGAGCAGACTGAGATGTTTTTTTTAGCTTACAGTGCCCTGTGAGGATACCCGTTATTATTCTAAGGTTGTTCCTACTTAGGTTTATGCAGGATGTGTAACGCACTTGGTTATAATTCCCAAGCAATAGTTTGGCCTGACTCAATTTTGGGAGTTCTTCCCAGATTTTTGATCTTTTAGTCTCCTCTTCTGATTTGATTTTGTATTTGATCACGTTTTCACCTACACCGCAATAGGGCTCAGGTCCCATAAGGTGGTCTGTTGCTCCTCTTTTGGCTAGGGTGTCTGCTTCCTCGTTACCATGAATACCAACGTGTCCTGGTACCCAATAGAGTGAGACAGTGTTTTTTTCGCCGAGTTCATTCAGCTAACCCACGCATTTCCAAACTAATTTGGAGTCGATTGTGTAAGAGCCTAGTGCCTTAAGCGCAGCTTGGCTGTCTGTCATGATGGCGATGTTCTGATTACGGTATTTTCTTTCGAGGTTCTTTTCCGCGCATTTTCCTATCACGTTAACTTCCGCCTGGAAAATGCTAGCAGACTGTCCCATCGGTACAGAAAGTTTGGTTCTTGGCCCAAAAATTCCTGCACCAGTCCCTAAAGACGTTCTCGAGCCGTCGGTGTACCATTTGATGGCATTCTCTTTGAGGGTGTAGTTTGTCGTTTCTCCTATCCACTCTTTCTTGTTACTCAACTCCGTTTTTAAATTTTTCACGAAGGTTTGTTACTGTGGACTGGGTAAAGTTTTCTTTTTCCCTAATGCCTATACATTTACTTTTCCCAGTTCCCTCTTTGGCGAATCTCATGATAGCTCCCTGAGCAACACTTTCAATAACCACGTGTAGTGGAGAAAGGTGGAGTATGACCTCCATTGCTGCTGTAGGGCAAGTTCTCATTGCACCAGTGATGCTGATGCATGCAAGCCTTTGGATTTTGTCTAGTGCTTTACTAGTAGTAGTTACTAATTCGGTGCCATGCCACTGCACCATAGGTAATGATGGGTCTTACCATCATGGTGTACATCCATCTAAAAATGTTAGGCTTACACCCCCATGTTCTTCCTGCAAGTCTTTTGCATATCATTAGAGCCTTTGTGGCTTTCCCGACTGTTAATTCAATGTGTTTGTTCCAGAGGAGTTTGTTGTCTAGTGTGATTCCTAGATATTTTACCTCCCTCTTCGTTTCTATGACTTGGCAAGCTAACCTTATAGGTTTCATTCGTGGTAGAAGCCTTTTCTGTGTAAATGGTATGACCGTTGTCTTTGTAGGGTTTATATTTAGTCCTACCGACAGACACCATTTTGTTGTAATTGTTAGTCCTCTTTGTACTATGTCACAAAGAGTTTCTTCGAGCTTCTCAAGGGCTGTTATGACGATATCGTCCGCGAAACCTAAACAGCGTATGCCTTGAGAAGTCAGACTTTCTAGTAGCTCATCCACAACGAGACTCCACAACAAGGGTGACAGTACCCCTCCCTGAGGACAGCCTCTTGTTGTGGTGATTTTCTGAACACTTTGCCCTGTGTGTACCTCTGCCGTTCTTGTGCTCAGCATTTGATTGATCTATCTGGTTAAAGTGATGGGTACTTTCTTCCTAATCAAAGCTTTATTTACTGCCTCGTGAGAGGTGCTATTGAAAGCGCCTTCAATGTCTAAGAAGGCACATAAAGCGATTTCTTTTCCATTGAAGGCAGTTTGAATGGCGTTAGTTAGGTTGTATAAGGCAGTGTCCGTAGATCTACCTACCCTGTAAGCATGCTGGCGACTGTTAAGAGGCAACTTGATAAGAACTTCTGATCTTAGGAAGTTATCAATTTTTTTTTTCCAAAGTCTTCAGTAGAAAATATGTTAAACTTATTGGCCTGAATGACTTTGGATGGGTTGTATCTTTCTTCCCTACCTTGGGAATGAAAATGACTTCTTCTCCATAGACTTGATATATACCCAAGTGCTATACTACTACGAAGTATGCTAATTAAATGAGGCATAAGTTCCTCTTTCCCTTGCTGTAAAAGGGATGGGAAAATACCATCCACCCCTGGAGATTTAAAAGGTTGAAAGTTGCTTAGTGCCCAATCAAGTCTTTTGTCTGAGCAGATAGTTTTCGCTATCTTCCAGTCTTCTCGTTTGGGTTTGGGAGGTACTCTCTCTATGGTATTTTCTACTGTCGGTAAACTACCTGGAAAATGAATGTTTAGCATTAGTGTAGACCTCTGCTCCTCATTTTCAGTGAAGCTACCATCGGGGTTTCAAAGTGCTACCGATGTTAATGACTTCTCTCTTGCTAGAGCTTTATGTAGTCTTGCAGCCGCAGGAGTAGAGGAAATTCCCTCACAGAAGATTGCAAAACTATTTCTCTTAGTTTTCCTTATTTCCCCATTGTATTTTGTTAGCTCTGCTGAGTAGTTAAGCCACTCACCAGTTCTCTTTGCCTCATTAAAGAGTTTTCTTACCTTGGATCTTAGTTTAGACAGATAATTGTTCCACTATGAAGCATCTTTCTGCATCTTTTTGGTTTTAAGGGGGCAGCTGAGTTCGTAAGCCTCATTTATTGCCCCACTAACATCATTCACTATTACTTCTAATTCCAGGTAACTACTTGTTGTTCTAACTGGGCCTATTTGCTCAAGGTTAGTCCTGAGGGTATTTCTATAGAGATTCCAGTTTGTTCTCTTAGGATTCTTTCCAGAGGTAATCTCTGTTAACGGTTCCAACTACCTCAATTTTTGAATTATGGCGCCTTTTTTCTTAGAACATCAGTATAGCTCTTAGGTTATTCAAACAAATATTTAACGTGCCTGACCTTAATTTCCGGTGTGGATGTAAGCCGTTAACAATTATCCATTGACAAAAAAAAACAACTAAGCTATTTTAAATGTACCTATAAACAGAGGCACCTACATAGGTAATGAAATTTAAACACTTATGTCTTTTGGAAAACTTAAAATACCATAAGACATTATTATAATGAACGTTATCACTCCTTCGTTATAAAATTACTCTTTCTTTGTCCTATTGTTCACCATCATTTTTCTTCCTTGCTGTGTGTTGTTACCATAGTGCCAGATGACAAATTTACTGAACCGTTAAGAACACAGACCCTATTCGGAAGTCATCATTAACATCAATCCACTCGACTGAAGATGGCTGTAAAGGTATAAGAAAACGTGTTTCATATACCTACATTCTTTTTCTTAGCCCACATCATCTCAAAGGAAGTAAACGAAATAAAAATACATTACGAGATGCACTGACGCAGCCTGGAATCAACTGAATCGCTCAACCGAATTCATCAGATACACACAGGGGAGTATAGGTACACCGGTGTACCGGGATCGGGTAAGCCATCAGTAGATACACACACTGAGACCGACACCGGCAGGCAATATTGAACCAAAAAGTCAATTGTGAAACAATGAACGCGCATCTCAACGGTCAAACAACAAGAGTGCCACTTGCTATGACAACGACAAGAAAGAAGACCAAGAAGAGGGAAACCCTGCCTGAGTCGCGGACTGACAGATAAAAAAAAAAAACAAGAAACATAAAAACCCATCTTGGAGAAAAAGGTTGAAGAATTGTTACAAATGTCATGTGGGCACGTGACTTACGTTTTTCCTAACTCCAAGAGTTTAAAAAAAACAACTTTATTCTTTGAAGTTCTATAATCAAATGCACAGTGTCAAAGTTTTATTTTCATAACCTGGATAAAATAGATACATACATACATATTGAGTTTAAGGTGTGAGAACGGAAACCAAAAGAGTATCTCACACCTGAATTTAAGGTTTTAATTTACATTAGTTGAAAAATATTTAAATGAAAATAATTATTTGATGACGATGAAAATAATATTTGATTACAATTGAAAGGTTATGATTACATTAATGTATTAATATATATTTATATTATATATAGATATACAGATATATAGATACATAACTAAAAATATTTAAATGAAAATAATTATTTGATGACGATGAAAATAATATTTGATTACAATTGAAAGGTTATGATTACATTAATGTATTAATATATATTTATATTATATATAGATATACAGATATATAGATACATAACTCCTCCCCCCTTAGTGAAGCGACTGCCAGAGGATGTTTGTCCTTGAAGGAGCGATTGGTGTATTGCTTTGTGGATTTGATTCTTCATCGATCTTGTTAACGTCTTGTGTATTGGTAAGTTTTGGTGATTGGTATTTATCTCGATAAAAGTAAAGTACTGCAGCTATCAATGCGAAGAGTACTGTTATTGATACTATGGTATAGATGTTGTAAGTGGATTTTGTAGTCAAGAGTGTTATTTCTTCTCTGTTCTGCAGTTGGTTTGATAACAAGTTTTCCAGTGTTAGGTGGTATGTTGTTGTTTTGGACTTTATTTCTCTACGTGTTGGAGGATGAATCACAATTTGGTCAAAAAAGGTGTTTACTCTGGAATCATAGATAATATTATTTATTGTTATGGTACAGTTTGAAAAATGAATAAGAACTGTTCCGTAGATTATATAATTTTGGATGCTGCATGTTGTGTTCAATGAGACATTTTGGACATTGACGAGAAGTATGTAGTTTGGTTCGGGTTGAGTTATGGAAGTGTGTTCTGTGTCATTTATCAATTTACAGCTAGCTGGTTGATTTTTGATGATCTCTGGTATGCAATTTGGATAATCGGTTTGTTAACCGTGTCTTTTACAGTAGTAGATTCCTTCCAGTTGACTGCATTCTTTATTGTAGTATTGTGCCTCAAGTTCGTTTAAAGCGGTATATGGGTAGGTGGAAATAGTAAGAGTTTTGTTAATGGGTAAAGGGATTAAATGGTAAAAGGAATACATATTGTTAGAAATAACTGGTATACTAATGCTAAATATTATATTAGTATTGTTGTAGTAAGCTTTTAAATTCAAAAATTCATATATCTGTTCATCTGATGTTAAATGAATAAATTGATTTTCTAGGAAGAACCTTATTTCTTTTAATTCAGATTTACTTAATATTTGTTTAGATATGATATCTAGGCGGGCTAAAGTAATAGCTTCTCCAATATCATTTAAGTGATTTTGGAGTAGGTCAATGTTAAAGTTGATTCTGTGAATATACTGCAGTTGAATGAGTGCTGCTTGAGTTGTTGTGATTGAATTATTTATATTTTTCTGTTGAAGACTTAAGAATGCTTTGATTAAATTTTGTTGGTTATTGACATGACGAGTGATATTTTCAAATCTTTCTATCATCCTTTGATTAATTCCTATTTGTTTGTTAGATTCGGTTTTAAGGATATTCTGATTAAGTTCTATTGTTTCTAGCTCTTGGTTTAGTTTTAATGCATCATTGTCATCCATATTACCTGTGATAGTTTTTATGAGTGTACCCAAACCATTGATTATGCCTCGTTTTTGTCGTTGAAGAGGTACAATGGTTTCTAATTTGCGTTCTAGTTCTTTAAGTTTCATTTCTGTTATGTCTATTGTTTCGCTATTAAGGTCTTGTTTATTTAGAATTGTTATAGATTTTTTTATTTCATTTACGCTTTCGACGTAATTTTGTAATTTAACTATATGTATATACTTTTTTTCAGTTTCAATAATTCGTGCGGCTCCTAGTCTGAGTGGTAAGAGTCCATAGCTGTCAGTTAAATTATGGATCTCCAGGTGGTATGCTTGTGCACCCATTAGTAGTATTGTTGTCAGGAATCTGAAATTTACGTTTTTTCTTAATACGGCATTTATGTAATTTCTTATTGTCGTTAGTAATAACTGTCAATCTATTGTTAGCTTGGACTTTTTGTTTCTTATATCGTGGAGTAATTTTATTTCTTCTACATTCTTTTCGATAAATAACTTCTCCTATCTCAAGATTAGTTGGGGTTTCCCTATCCTTGTTTATTTTTTCTATATTTTTATCTCTTTTGGTTTCTAGGGATTTTTTAATGGACTCGAAAAGTTCTCTTTGAAAGGCATTGAGTTTTTGTAGGTAATCGTGTTTGTCGCTGTATGTCAGGGTTCGATTGAAGTCGTATGTTCGACCATAGAAAAGTTCGTACGGTGTGTAATTCGTCGAAGAGTGAATCGCATTATTGTAGGTAATAATGGTTTCGTAAAGTATGTCTTCATGTTCTTTGTCTTTATGTTTTTCTTTAATAATTCTATATATCTCGGTTAATGTTGAATGCATCCTTTCTACAGGAGCATTACTTGTAGTTTGTTGGAAAGAAGTGACATGAACTTCGATATTGAATTGTTTGCAAAAATCTTGGAAAATATTTGATGTGAACTCTGATCCTTGGTCACATATAATTTTCCTTGGTATACCGTGAAGGCTTATAAAATGTTGAATTTGTTTTACTATGTTTACGCTATTGCGGCTTGGTAAGGTATAAGCTGCCCCGAATTTAGAAAATTTGTCAATGAGAGTAAGGACACTTTTGTTGTTGATGGAATATACGTCTGTGTGTACTATGTCAAGTGGTTTTAATGGTATTTCTGTTTTTCCAAAGGTAACTATGGGAGGTCTTCTTTCGTATTTTTGTGTCTGGCATGTGGTACAATTATTAATTGTCTTCATTATTTTATCCTTCATATGAGGAAAATAGTAATCTCGTTGTAGGTGTTGGTATGTTTCGGTGATACCTCTATGGTTGGATTTGGTATGGTAATCGGAAATAATTCTGTCTTGTTCATCACTTTCGATGATGTCAAGCAAAAGTTTCTTACATCTCAATAACCGGAAAGTTTTGCTTCTAGCAAAAAATTTTGAATAGACCTGTTGTATCAATTTAAATGTTTCGTCATCTGTCATTATTGCAACGAGTTTATTTGCAGGAAGGTATTCTTTGAAAAATGAAATAATATCATTTTCAGAAAATGATTTTCGTCTAAAAATTCGCCTTTGCTTTTTTCTAAATAAAATTTTTAATAAATTTTGGGATTGGTTATCTGATGATTTCTGTAATATTATTTGCGAATTAAATTCATTAAGAGATTTTTCTGCTATAGGGATACCATCGTCTAGATTTTCTTCAGCTGAATGTATGGTGGCAGCTGTTGTATCATTCAGATTTAATTCTATTGTATAACAGCTTTGAAAACCACCGAGATTTGTAGGTTCTGTTGGGACATAATTATTTAGATCGTCTGTACTTTCTATTTGATTATTTATCTCGTCAATATTATGGAACTGAGCGTTTTGCCGAAAAGTGTTCGTTTGTCCAGATGGGGATTTCTTTACTAATGTTTGAGCCGAAAGTGTGTCCATTGGTTCTGTTTTAGTGGACGTTGGTTTTGGTTGGTGAACATTATTTGTGTATTGTGTACTAATTGGTTTTTGATAATAAGGTTGTTGTTGAGGTCTATATTGTTGGAATTGTTGGGGTCTGTATTGTTGTGGTTGTTGAGGTGTGTATTGTAGTTGAGGTTGATACTGTTCTTGTAATCTGTACTGTTGTTGGAAAATTGGTGGTCTCGTGCTCGACTGAGCGAATTTCTGATTATTAAACATTGGCTGTACGGGGTTCGAGGTGGTTTGTTTGAAAGGAATATTTTTTATTGGGAAGTAAGATGGATGGATGGATGGTTTTGGCAAAGGTTTGTGTTCGTATCTAAAATAAGCCATGTTTTGTTCTTTGATACAATTAGCAAACGCTTCTGCTAAGGAATTAGGTTTCATGGATCTTATTGTAGAACCTATCGGTTCTTTTAATCCAGTTAAAAATATGTTTAGGCACATTTCACTATATAAGTCTCCTTTCGCTTTCACAACATTAGGATCATTATTATGGATTTGGATGTGATTCCTTATTGTAGAATAAATTTCTATAACTTCGCTATAAAACTGTTCTATAGACTTATTGTGTTGGCGTAAATTATGTAGATCTTTGATTAATGAAGTTTCATTACGCTTATCGGCGTAGTGAAGAATAAGGTTAGCCTTAATTTGAGACCACTCTAAAGGTGTTCCATACATATTGAGGACTTCGTTAGCCGGTCCATCTATTTTATTTCGTATGGCTCTGAGCAATAATTTTCCATAATTGATATCCGGAACTGTCGTTACTAACAACAGAATTTCCTCGACATTAGTCAAAAACTCGTAAAGAAGCCTTGGATTGCCGTCAAATCGTGGAAGATCTTTGATGGCATCAGGTATTCTTAATGAGTTGAATAATTCGGTAATAGGGTTAGCCATGTTAATGTGAGTAATTAGTTCAGGATTATTTGTTTCGGTTTCCAAATTGTTACCAACCGAAGGATTAAATACTTCAGAAAGATTCTCTATTTCACTCGTAATACCTATTTCACTTGGATCAACGTTTAAAACTACCTTCTCCAATTCACTATTATTTTGAGTACTATCATCTAATAAAATATTATCACTATTTATTCTATAATACGGTCTAGATCTTAATTTATTAATATATTTATTTGGCATTAGTTCAGTTAAATTTAATGATTAGGAAGGGAAAAAAAAATTAGGAAAAATATTAACGAACTTGACTTACAATATCGCCATTGGTCGATGAATTCAGTATTCTCCCGGATTCTATGATGACCTTGTTTGATGAGTTCGGTATTCTGCCGTACTATTTAAATGATGACACGTAGGTTTCTGGAACCAAAGAGTTGAAACTCAGCCAAACTACTGTTTGTGTTCCTTGCACTTTATTAATTATATATCGTAACTTTTCGTCACTTATATCAATAAGCCGTTGATATTGAATTGTTTATTTAACCGGTGTTTAAAACATTCACGACGTTTAGGATACGAATTAATTATTGTATCTGTTTGTCACTTATATCAATAAACCGTTGATATTGAATTGTTTATTTGCACCAATATTTAAAACATTCACGACGTTTAGATTACGAATAGGATTTATTTTGCAATCCTACCGACTGCGCCACTTACGTTTTTCCTAACTCCAAGAGTTTAAAAAAAACAACTTTATTCTTTGAAGTTCTATAATCAAATGCACAGTGTCAAAGTTTTATTTTCATAACCTGGATAAAATAGATACATACATACATATTGAGTTTAAGGTGTGAGAACGGAAACCAAAAGAGTATCTCACACCTGAATTTAAGGTTTTAATTTACATTAGTTGAAAAATATTTAAATGAAAATAATTATTTGATGACGATGAAAATAATATTTGATTACAATTGAAAGGTTATGATTACATTAATGTATTAATATATATTTATATTATATATAGATATACAGATATATAGATACATAACTAAAAATATTTAAATGAAAATAATTATTTGATGACGATGAAAATAATATTTGATTACAATTGAAAGGTTATGATTACATTAATGTATTAATATATATTTATATTATATATAGATATACAGATATATAGATACATAACTCGTGTTCCTTCATGCGAAGTACATTCAGTTTTCAGTTTGCGCGCCAAGAATTATAAAAGCAAGATGAAGCGCATTTTGTGCAACTGCTTGGCTTTTCTTCTCCTGGGTGCATCCAACTGGAGAGAAGTTTACCCTTATTTCTTTAATAGTTTTTACTTGGAGATTAAGGCAAAGGCACCTACAATAAGGGCAAGGTACCTATGCATTTGAGCAGCTCGCGATTTCAATGGAAACATGACATCACAATTTATTTTAGAGAAGTTACATAAAATTGATTCAAAAATTCCTTGGCGAATATTCCTAGATGTTTAAGCTATTGCTAGGCAAAAGTGGAGTTTATCTTATTGCAATTTCATAACTTCAGTTTTGCCTATCTATAACAAGCTTAAACAACAGAAATAAATATGCCCCCCTGTGTCTAAAATGAATTTTCAGCCTCAACGGGTGGACCGATTTTCGCAAAATCTATTGTAGAGAAATGGACCTTTAAGTCAATTGGTTTAAATGAAAGATCTATTAATGGACCTCGAACATTGTTATATTAGAACGCTTCATGCTTATTGCTACAATATCAAAGAAAAAAAGTCCCATAACTCGACCTTAACTCAAACTAAATCAAGCTCATTAGCTCAATTCACATTTGAAATCCCAAAATAAAATTAATCTGCAGTCTGATCTTATAGGCATTTTTGATCTTTCAAGCCAAAACACTGCAACACAACGTCACAGAACAAAAAAAAAAGAACTGAAGATCATCATCTGCCAGCTTGTGGTTAAACTGTCGATTTCGAAACAGCAACCAAAGAGCATCATCTCATCTCTGATGTTGTTGCATGTTTCTTTTTAGCTCCATTACCTTTTCATGGCACATGGGGTAAAATGTATCTTTGTTAAAAAGAAAAAAAAAGTCAAAACAGGGAATACCGCGCAGATCGCTGAATAGTTATTTGGTTAGTTGTGAGGGTAGGTAAAGGTAGAAGTATACCTAAGACAACTAAATGATCACCAGACGTTGAGCCAAGCCCCAAAAAGGGACCCTTGCGGACGATCGACGGATCGGAAAGCCACAAGCGGACAACAGTTGCATTGGGTAATTACAGGCACGACTCGTGCGCTGCGTTGATGTTGACTTCACGTTTTTTTTATCCCAAGAGATCTTCTTTGTTGCGCGGATGATGGTGATAATCGAATGCAGATGCAACATTGCTGCTGTCCAGAGCTGCAGCAATAACTCCAATTTGTTGAGGGCTACCCTTCTTATTTTGGCTTCCCCTAAACTCACAAAAGGGATGTTTTTTTTTGATGTTGTTGTTAGTCTTCTTGGTTGCATTTATCTTAACTTGGATACCAACTATAGAGCAGTTACAGAAAAGCAGCACGTGCCCTTGGTCAGATTTTTTTTTAATAATGTTTGAACGTCCGCGCCTCGAAAGCTGGAAAGTATAGTTGCATTCAAGAACACCTGCCTCCCGCAAGGATCTCAATCTAATAAATAATTTCAGTTTCAGGATTGCCGTATGTTTCGGTTGAGTGGTTGTTTTTTATTTTTTTTTTGTCGGCTTCAGTTTGTGCCGTTCGTTTACTCTCGATTAATGCGGATGATAAATGTGTATCAGCGAGGTCGATGCACTTTCTGACGAGGGTGTCTACTGTATACCTAGCTAAAGTTTGTGTTTGATTAGAAATCAAAATATGTAGGTACCTACTGTGTTTGTTTAATTATAAAGATTGGTTGCGTAGTGATACTATCGCCTGAAGGAAAATACTTTTAATAATTATTCCATGAAGGTGTAGGTTTATACCCATCTTACCTAGATATAAAGAGAACTTTAGATAAGGAAATATGCATACAGTTAAAGTTGTATGAGGATGTGTGACACAGCAAAAATTACAGGTAAGCTATTAGGTCAGATTCTTTACTTTGAATTGCTGGGATTTTTTGTCCAAATTTCTGTCCGTAATTTTTTTTATATGAACTTTGACAGGACTTTGGATTAAAATGCGAAGAAATGTACAGAAATGCACAGAAATTCAAAGTAAATGAATGTGGACCTATTGTTTCGGATGAAATGAATACACGGAAATAATTCTGTTCTTAGAGAATTGGAAAATTGAAGTACCTATCTGATTGTACAAGCATCTGTTCCACTTGAGAATAAATAATCTTAAGTGCTTTTTCCGTGGTTTTTGTCAAAGAGTTGAGAGGTAAGCGTCCCTTCTTTCCGTTTCGTGAACTGACAATTTTTGTTGGACAGAGTAAATAATCAACTATCGCTTTGAATAGCTCAACACTAAAGCCGTCAAAAATCCAACAACTCTATTGGATTTGGAGTTAATTTTTGAAAAACTGACTTCACTTCATCGAGATCAGGTGGATGGAGTCTTTTAGGTTGAATGGTACAAACTGTCTGAAGTCGGGATGCAATTCCACATCGCAGTTGTAACGTGTGGGGGATTGGCTCTAATCCTCAATTCTAACTGCGATTCTACTACTATGCTCATTTTTAAAATTAAAAAAACGTTATTTTTGACGGTACATTTTTGGATTTTTTTTTATATTTTCGTGTAGAAAGTCAAATGTTCTAGAAACGTTACTTGAAATACTTTCCGAAATTATTTTCCGTTAAGAAGTTATACCCGAAAAAACGATATTTTCGTCAATTTAATATTTTTAAAACAGCTCTATTTCCATAGCTATCTGTCTTACGAAAAAATACGTGCTAATATTTTTTTAGAAAATTACCTGATCTTCAAAATTTACTCATACTACTTTTCAATAGTATTTACCATTTGAAAGTTATAGGTGAAAACCCATTTTTTTCGATACTTGACCTTCAATAACTTTGTATGCTTTTCACAGTTGATTTATTTATTTATTTCGTCTATAACTACAAACTACTTTCTTACACATACCTAGGTACATAATATGTATAAAAGGAATTCTAATGCTTAAAACTAATAATATAAAAATTAACTAACCAATTGAATCAATTACAATAGAATTCATAATAGTTTTTTTGAATACATCTTTTGAACATTCAAATTCGATTATATCGGCATATTTGTTGAATAGGAGGCAAGCTTTTGTAACCGGTTCATTGATTCCGTAATAAGTCGAGTGTTGTGCAGTGAAGACAAAATAATTAACCCTTGGTCTCAAACAACGTGTCGGAGTGTACTTGATAAATAATTCGCATAATGAACCACAATCAATATGGCCTATTAGAACGTCTCTTGCAAGAGAAATTAAGAAATAAATTCTCCTGGTTTCGAGGGGTTTTATATCTATCAACGCGCACCGAGATTGATATGGCGGTAAGGGCTGGGTCCAATTTAATTTTTGAAGCGAGTATCTTGTGAATCTTTTCTGAATTCTTTCGATTCTGTTGGAGGCGTTTTTGTAATGTGGTGACCAAACTACACAACAGTATTCCAAAATAGGACGTACAAAGCTGACAAAAAGAGATTTGACTGTGTAAGGACATTTAAATTCTTTTGAATTCCTAAACAAAAATCCAAGCATAGAATTACCTCTAGATACGACATAGTCTACATGCATTCTGAAGTCTAGTTTGGAATCAAATATAACTCCCAAGTCTTTATGATGAAATACTCTTTGGAGGGTACTTCCAGACAAACTGTACTCAAAGACAATTGGATTTATAGCTCTTGCAGACGTGAGGAAACAGCATTTTTTGATATTCAAAAAAATCATTCAAAATGCACCATTCTTATAGTTGTTTTAAATCATTTTGGAGTTGAAAACAGTCTGAAATTGAATTGATTTGTCTGTATATCTTAACATCATAAATAAAGTTTGGTAAGTCATTAACAAAGAGTAAGAACAATAGGGGGCCCAGGTGACTACCTTGAGGAACACATGAGCTGTTTGAGATATGCACTGATTTCATTGAACCAATTTTTACAATTTGAATTCTATTCCATAAATAGCTCTTGATCCAACTTAACATCTGAGAATGAAATCCAAAAGATTTTAGTTTATTCAATAGTAATTCATGGCTAACTCTATCAAATGCCTTTGAAAAATCAGTATGAATGACATCAACTTGGCTTCTATTTTCGATCGCATTAATACAATAATTTGTAAACAGCGTAAGGTTAGTTGCAGTGGATTTTCCACTTACAAATCCATGTTGAAAGTGTGACATATGGGTTTTAACTGCGTCATACATTTTACTTTTTACCAAAGATTCGAAGACTTTAGGAATCAATTGAAGTTTGGCGATCGGTCTGTAGTTTTCAATAGATTGTTTTGAACCTGATTTATGAATTGGTGTAATGTATGAGCATTTCCAGATATCTAGAAATACACCATTGTTGAGAGATAAATTGAAAATTGTATGAAGTGGTTTAGAAAGGCTTGAACTGCATTTTCTTAGAAATACTGCAGGAATATTATCAGGAGGCAAACTCAAGTCATTATCTAAGAATTAAGCAAGAATTTCCTCTTCAGATAAGGACATGTTACCAATATTAGTAATAGCAGTAATATCGTAGCTTATCTCAGTTTGAACTGGATTTGTTAAAAAATTAGACTGAAAGAATGATGCGAACGAGTCACATATCTGTTTGATATCATTACTTTTCCAACACCTTTGTAAGTCATGTAGGCAGGAATTCCTAAAGATTTGCGCTAAGAGTTTATATACTGCCAAAAACACTTTGAATCGGTCTTAATATTTGATTCTAATGACCACACATACTGCCTATGCAAGCATTTTTTCAAATACTCGTATTTGCGACGTAAACGGCAAAACTCGCTTCAAAAATTCATATCGGCCCTGCTCTTACTTTGCATTTTAAGCATAGCATTTTTTAAACGTGATAAACTTTTCGTGTATACCAAACGGGTTTATCATTTTCCTTCACTAGTTTAATAGGAACAAAATAAGAATATGAATTATAAATTATATCCAAAAAAGCCTCATAATTTGTTTCTACATTTTGAAAACACAAGATTGAGTTGCAATCCATAGTCATTAAAAAGTTATTGATGCCGATATAATCGGCCTTGTTAAAATCGTATTTCTATTCAAGATATTCTTTTGAATAATTATAATTGTTATGTCTAAAGGAAGGTCTGTACCAATTTTCAGCCTTATCGGAATTTTGGCGGTTGTTCGGTTCAACCTCGGAATAGTTAAACTAAGTCGAATTACAAACTCTATCTTTACGCCACATCAATCAAATCCTTATTAATAAATTATTTTTTGAGCAGTTTTAACTAAATATAAACAAACCCCAGCTAATTTCCAAAATTATCTATTTCAATTAGTTATTATTGGTGGAAAGAAAAGTAATTAGTAAATCGTAAAATTTCTACACTCATATTAGCTCGGTTTACAAGAGAGTTCCGAGAGCCGACATCATAAGCCGCGTTTTACTTCGCTCATGGTTCATCTCGTGAAAATAAAACAATATGGGTTAGTGCAAAAACAGTTTTGTGTATCAGTCTCTTTTTTTCTTATGTTTATTTGTTTTTCATAAAAAGCCTCCCTATTTTCATCTCTGTTCCTAAAACTGCTGACAAATCGCTGACATCATTCACAATGGTTATAGCCCTCTGCCGGTCAGAGTGAAAACCTGTATCTGGGTTATTGAAATTAACCTCGATAGAAACCTAGATCCCATGTTGTTGGGGTCACGGAACGAAAATGGCGACTTGCCTGTCGACTTTTGTAACGCGAATCGTTTTGTGATAGGTGGGACCGTGTTCAAGCATAATACGTGCAACAAAAACACCTGGGTGCACCCGGATGGTCAAACCGAAACCCAAATTGATCATTTCATGATTCAGCAGCGATGGAGAAAATCAATGTGTGATGATAAGGAATGACGATTTGGGAGTGACCACCATTTGGTTCTGATGAGTCTCAAACCACAAGCCACACTGCCGTACAAAAACCAGCGCAGGATGCAGCAATGAGCTCAAAATTCAATACGAATGCTTTAAATGACCCCAAAATATGTCAAAACTATGTCACCACCCATAAAGACAGAGCTTCGTCATTAACCGGAATCGAACATTCAACAATTGATGAGGTGTGGGTTGAAATAAAATGTGTTTTTTATGGAGACTGGATCCGAAGCCGTACCCAAGCGGACAAGAGTAAGAGACTCTTGGATATCCCAAGACACCTGGGATAACATCTAACTTCGCAAATCGTTGACAATGCAAATAAATGCCGAAGCAGATGTTCAACGAAAGGCTGAATTGCGAAGCGAGTATCGCATTGTAGAGGTACATAAGATGGTCTATCGATGTGTGAGACGTGACAAGAGGGTGGGGTTAGATGGACTCGCAGATAATGCGGATAACGCTGCAAGAAGAGGAGATATCAGGGAATTGTACCAAATAGCCAAAGATGTTATTGGCTAAAAACGGAACACCAATCATCCTGTAATTGTCGTGGATGGCCCACTTTTGGTATCAATTGAGGATCTGCTACGCAGATGGAAAGACCATTTTTGTGCCCTGCTAAGTGAGGATTCAGTTGAGAAGAGTGCTGAAGTGCCCCAACTAAACGAGATAGGCAGGTCCTATAAGGGTATTGACATCGAACTCCCGTCAGAATCGGGAATCCAACCATCAAGAAATCTCCTCAGAAACAACAAAACAGCGGGACTTGACAAAATACCAGCTGAATTCCTGGAAGCCCATCCCGTAACAGCGGCTAGTGTTCAAAATTTGTTGATACAAATCATAAGGGAAAATGAAAGCTATCCCAAGGACGGAAGGATGGTGTGATTGTTAATCTGCCAAAGAAAGTTGACCTTAAGAATTGCAACAATTGGCGTGGTATCACTGTTCTGTCCGTTTTCCCAAAAACTAATGGTAACCAACATTCTCAAGCGAATAAGGGATGGAATCGACTCTACACTCAAAAGGCACGTGAAGCTGGCTTCCGCAGTGGTCGATCCGGTGTCGACCATAACAACACCCTGCGTATCGTCCTCGAGCAGTCGATGGAGTTTCAATCACCGTTTTACCTTATGGATTTTGAGAAGGCCTTCGATCGAGTTAACCGAGAATGTATATGGAGATCGTTGCCAGGTAGAGGAATTCCGCCAAAAATTGTTGCCATTATTAAAGAGTCCTTCAACAACGCAAGGTGTTTTGTTTTACACAATGGGCAGCTATCCGATCCCCTTGTTAGTGCAACAGGGTGTGAGACAAGGGGATATGTTCTATCGCCAACTCTCTTCCTGCTGGTAATGGACGACGTATTGATGGCCAGTGTTGGTACAACGGAGCGATAGGACATTCAATGGAGACCGTTTGAAAGGCTTAGTCACTTAGATTATGCCGATGACATATGTCTCCCGGCAAATAACATCAATGGGCTAAACGGGATGTGCCAAACTCTGCAAGTGAAGGGAGAGTCGAGTGGTCCAAGAATAAACAGCAAAAATACAAAAATAATGCTCACAGGCCGGTCCACACAGCAGCGTATTATTCTACAAGAGACGCCAGTTGAAGAAGTCGAACAGTTTAACTACCTTGGCAGTATTGTTTCTGCATATGGCGGTACAGATCTGGACGTTAAAAGTAGAATTAATAGGGCTCGTGCTGCCTTCGGTACTCTGTCCCCAATTTGGAAATCAAGTCAAATCTTCTTACGCACTAATTTGAGATTTTTCGAATCCAATGTCAAATCCGTGCTGTTATGTGCTTTTGAAACCTGGAAAGTCACGTCTACCATTTCGAAGAAATTGCAGGCTTTTGTGAATCGCTGTCTTCGGCACATCCTAAAGATTCGCTGGAATCAAACAATATCAAATGAGGAATTGTGGCGCAGCACAAGTCAAGAGCTGCTGGACGTCGTCGACATAAAGAAGCGTAAATGGCAGTGGATTGGTCACAGACAAAGGGAACCAAACGATGAAATTGCAAAGCAGTCTTTTAAATGGAATCCTCAGGTTGTACGCGGATTGGAAGACCAAGAACAACATGGAAATCAACTGTCTTAGCAGAAGCAGAATCCCAGAGGAAAACGTGGCCACAGCTAAAGTACCTTGCAGCAGACCGTGAAGATGGAGACGTTTTGTTGACGCCCTATGCCCTAATCAGAGTTACAGGACACGATGAAAAAAGTAAGTATACGCCACAGTACACAGATCTAAAGTTACAGTACACAGATCTAAATTTAAAATGGCTATTCGAGAGCCCCACAAATAAAAATAACATGAAAACACAACAACAAGTTTCGACATTTGACATGCATACGGACCTCTTTATCCGCCATTTTCACCAATTATGATATATGCGCAGAATTTATTGAAAATTAAAACGCTAAAAATATTACCTGATTAATATTAGTACTGTGAGTATTTGCTACATGACCAATTTACGATTTAAAAATAGAGCTTAAAGTTAACTCCCTAAATTCGATGAGTTGATCCAGGATCTCAATTGACTGAAAAACATGTTTTTGGAGTTACATAACTATATGGTTTATCTTCGAAGCTATGATGACCTCACATTGTAAAACTATACCTACTAGGCAGGCAACTATGGTCATTGCAAAAAACAGGAAGAGACATGCATTTTGAAAGTTATTGTTAGTTAGCCAACTTGCCCCGGTTATCCCTGAGTTGTGTGAAGTCAAATAAGAATTCGCTTGTTTTGAATGATATATCTACTGTGTCTAAGTCCAACTAACGGTCCACATCAATTAAAAGTACACACACAATCCGATATATTTGTTAAAACAGGCATCTTAAGACTAAATTTATAAGGTTAATAAATTAAATAAAAATACTATACATAGATCCGGGACTGAATACTGAAGTGGGACATTGGCATCTAAAGGCATCACAAAAAACCAAATGCAGATAAATCCACACAGATGAGCCACATATCACCTTTCAATTTAAATCGTTTTATTACATTGACCAGAGAGCCATCCTACCTTCGTTTTTGTGTCGCTGCTGCGCTATACGCTGTAGCTGGCTGTGGGTCGATACTCTGAATACTAATTTTTATTTTCTTATGGACATGGATAAATGATGCTTCTGATGCCATCACACAACGCACAATTTCCACACATAAAATAAAACTAAATTACGCCAAATGCAAACGAAAAAAAGCCTCTTTCGAAGTTATCGAGTTGGCATTTAGGTACGCGTTAGGCCTAACAGCTTCTAAATTTACATAAATCTTCTGTTGAAATCCAAAAAAAAAAAAATGGCATAAGTAGGGATACAAAAAATAGAAAACAAACAAAGCGTTTATAAACGCATGTTTATGTTGAGGTAATGTAGACAGAAAGGCTGCACGATTTTGAAGACATTTATGCATTTGATTTGGAAACATCTAACTCGTCTTTTTTTTTCTTTCAATGCGCTTTCGACAACCACAATTTTTGTTGTGTTGTAGGCAAAGACAAACTAGAAATATACGTGTTTGGAATCACTTAGTCATCCACCTGAATTAGTCTTTTAATTCAATAAACTGCATGATAATGATCTCAATATAAAAGATAATCAGTTGAGAAAATTTAAAATTATTTATCTTGAGACTAATTTTATTTTTATGTGTTAGTAAATAGGAAGCTAAATACAGCACAAAATTCAGGAGTCGAATGATTTGGTCAAAACTAAAAAATAAATTGGTTATATCACTATCAAGTTGTGGACAGTTCTTTGAGTCCTTTTCGTGGCCGCTAGAAACCTAAAAGCACTACTAAAAAGAATCCTATAGCTCATTTTACGCCATAACCAATTTGTATGCCAAATTTCATTAGAATCCGTCCAACCGTTCGAGTGTGGTTGAAGAACAAACATCCAAGCAGACTTATATTTTGTATATATAAAAATTAGGATTTTAAAAATATGCAGTAAAAAGAACTTTTCTTCGAAGCTTGATCAAAACATATGCAAATATTTTATGAGGAACTCAACCTCCATGGATAAAACATTATTACAATTATTATTGAATTGCAAAGTATGTCAAGAACGAATTTCCCATTTACTGCTTTTCCATGCATAAAACCTGTTGAGAAAATATTACTTTACACTAATTCAATATATAGATTGCAAGTTTTATGGAATGTGTCTTAAAAAATAATTATTATCTCTTCTTAGAAGCTTTTCTTAAGTATGAGGTAGGTACCTATATCACAGACGTTTATTTTTCAAATCATTTTACCAATAAGCTTAGCCTTAGTCATAAAATGATTGATAAGTTTTAGATCACACCAAAAATAATAAAATGGTATTTATTTTTCTCGAAAAAAATAAAAAAAAATACAAATATGAAAAGATTATCGATAACATTGGAGCCATTATTGCACAATGAACGATCTTTGTTCAAAAGCACAATTTGCTCTTCAATCATAGACGTTCGTTATCTTTGCCATAACTCGATTGGTTTGGTATTTGGTTTGTTTAGCTTCATGTATGTATGTGTAGTGTATAGGAGGAATAGGAACCTATTAATAAATGATATCATTTAAGCTAACCTGCTGCTATTTGCGTTGTTTGTACCTTTAACTGGCACGCAGATAAGATTTTTCTAAATATTTAGTTCTATAGGTCACCTAGTCTATATGGGAGTATGAGATAAACAACTGAGGCGTCTAGTTCGAGAGGGCGGTTATTGAAGTAATAATGCTGATGTAATATGTTAAGGGCCATGGCAGTATAATACAAAGACTAAAAATAGATTTAGACGCGGCTGTAAAAAAATATAAAGATCTTTTTTTTGAGAAAAGAGTTACTCAAGCTTGGCTCTAGAAATAATTTTGAACTGGACACTAAAAGTCGTCACCTATTTCTTAAGATAAAAAAAACAGGAATCTGTCTACATACCTCCATAGGTACATATGCATATCCAGTGGCGAGGCATATGTTAAGCAAATTTCTTCAGAAGCTTAAAACAATACTACGAGATTACTTTTTTATGATGGTCTGTTTATTTTCGAAAAAAACCTTACGGTTTCAAATAGCTGTAAGAACTTGGGAAAATTTCTCTTCAAAATTTTGCTCTAGGAAGCGAAGCGAAAAAGCCCACAAATTTGAAAATTTTCAATATAACTCAGCCCAGGTTGATAACTTTCCAATTTCCCAATCTCAAAACATAAAAATAACCACAGTTAATAAACAACAGCGTCCAGCCGCTCTTGACTCATCGTGTGCCACAGTTCCTCGTTTGATAGAATTCGACACCTGCGAATCTTTAGGATGTGGTGTAGAAAGCGATTCACAAAAGCCAGCGATTTCCTCGAAATGGTACAGGTGATTTTCCAGGTTTCGCAAGCATATAACAGCACGGATTTTATATTGGATTCCAAGAATCTCAACTTAGTGCGTAAGGAGATTTGACTGGTTTTCCAAATTGGGTACAGAGTACCGAAGGCAGCTCGAGCCTAATTAATTCTGCTTTTAACGTCCAGATTTGTACCACCATTTGGAGAAACAATACTGCCGAGATAGTCAAACTGTTCGACTTCTTCAACTGTCGTCTCCCGTAGAATAATAAGCTGCTGTGTGGCGCGGCCTGTGAGCATTATTTTTGTCTTTTTGCTATTTATTCTTAGACCACTCGACTCTTCCTTCACTTGCAGTGTTTGGCTCATCCCGTTTAGCCCACTGACTGATGTAATTTGCCAGTAGACATTATGTCATCGGCATAGTCTAAATGACTGAGCCTTTTAAACGGTCTTCATTGAATACCCTGTCGCTCAGCTGTACCAACACTGGCCGTTAATACGTCGTCCATTGCCAGCAGGAAGAGAATTAGTAATAGAACATCCCCTTGTCTCACACCCTGTTGCACTACAAAGGAGTCGAATAGCTGCCCATTGTGTAAAGCAAAACACCTTGCGTTGTTGTAGGACTCTTTAATAATTGCAACAATTTTTGGCGGAATTCCACTACCAAGCAACGATCTCCATAAACATTCTCGGTTAAATCGATCGAAGGCCTTCTCAAAATCCACGAAGATGAGGTAAATTGGTCGACACACGATTGACAACTGCGAAAGCCAGCTTGATGCCTCTTGAGTGTAGACTCGATTATCCTTTATTCGCTCGAGAATGATGGTTGTCATTAGTTTTGGGAAAACGGACAAAACGGTGATACCACGCTGCAATTGTAATTCTTAAGGTCACCTTTCTTTGGTAGCTTAACAATCACACCATCCTCCCAGTCCTTGGGATAGCTTTCATTTTCCCAAACGATTTGTATCAACGGATATAAAATACTAGCCGCTATTAAGGGATTGCCTTTCAGGAATTCAGCCGGTATTCCGTCAAGTCCAGCCTTCTTGTTGTTTTTGAGGAGATTTATTGATGTTTGGATTTCCGATTCTGACGGGGGTTCAATGACAATATCCCTATAGGACCTGCCCATCTCGTTTAGTTGGGGGACTTCAGCACTCTGCTCAACTGAATACTCATTTAGCAGGGCACAAAAATGGTCCTTCCATCTGCGTAGCTGATCCTCAATTGATACCAAAAGTGCGCAATCCACATCCATTACAGGATAATTGGTGTTGCTTTTTTCCCAATAACATCTTTGGCTATTTGGTACAATTCCCGGATATCTCCTCTTTTGGCAGCGATTTTCGCATTATCTGCGAGTCCATCTAACCTCACCCTCTTGTCACGTCTCACACAGCGATAGACTATCTTATTTGCAATGCGATACTCGCTTTGCAATTCAGCTTTTAGTTAAACATCTGCTTCGGCAATTATTTGCATTTTCAACGATTTGTGAAGTTCGATTTTATCCCAGTTGTCTTGGGATATCCAAGAGTCTCTTACTCTCGTTCGCTTGGGTACAGTTTCGGATCCTGCCTCCATAAAAACACTTTAAATTTCATCCCACATCTCATCAATTGTTGAATGCTGGATTCCGTTCAATGACGAGGCTCTGTCGTTAAGGGTGGTGAGATAGTTTCGACATATTTTGGGGTCATTTAAAGCAATCGTATTGAATTTTGAGATCCTTGCTGCATCCTGCGCTGGTTTTTGTACGGCAGCGTTTCATCAAAATGGTGGTTGCTTCCCACATCGGCATTTCTTACACTTCAGACATCACATATTGACTTCCCCCACCGCTGCTGCCAGGTGACTTTGTTGCACGTCTTCTGCTTAAATATGGTCCCACCTATCACAAGACGATTCACGTTACAAAAGGTCAAAAAGCATGTCACCACTTTCGATCCGTGACCCCAAGCCATATTTTCCCATCACGCGTTCCAGCCCGTAATTTTCTGAACCGACTTGGGTATTGAGGTCTTCCATGACGACTATGATGTCGGCTCTCGGAACACTCCTGTGGACCGAGTTAAGATGAGTGAGGAACACGGTTTTGTCTTCCTCGGTCGCTTCATTTGTGGGGGCATAGCACTGAATTATTGTGATGTTACGACATTTTGAACGAAGCCTTGCTGTCATTTACCTCGCAGAAATGGTTGCCCATAAAATCAGACTACGCCTCGCTTCTTCGCTCAACATAATCCCAACACCATGCAGTCTTTGGCCACCCTCTCGCTCTCCTTCAACTTCCTCGGAATACAGCATTCTCGTTTGTCCAGTATAAGATCTGTATTCAGCTTTTCCTCTTCTTCTGCACATAGTTTCGCTTATGCCCATTGCCCAGAATACTGATCTTGAGGGGAAGCATTTTACGCTCAACCTGCTCGTATCTACCTTCGCTGTATAAGGATCGAACGTTCCATGCTCTGATTTTCGTACGTATGCGGTAGCCAAAAGTAACATTTGGGCTTCTTGAAAAACTTCTTCTACTTGTCAACGATTCATTTATTATTATGGCGTCTTGATCGAAGCTCATACATGAAAGATGCCGCACCCCCAAATCCAATGTGCGGTTTACTGCAACCGAAGCTGCAGAAGGATTTTCCATAAAAAAGATTACCTCTTTGGGACTCATTTCTATTTGTTGTCATAGTCCATGTATTTTGATATATCCTTCCACTATTGTGTTTTCTGAGATACGATTAATAACATACATAAGTTCAGATTTGACAAGCACACCCGCCTTTTGTATGGTCAAACACATAACTGCTCGAGCCCACTATGAGAAAACAGATGCCTTTTGCAGTGGCCCAATATGGGTTACAGACACTCCATTGCTGCTGCCGTTGGCCTTTTGAAAAAAAGGCTCTTCTACCACCAGACTGTAGTGCCGTTGACCGGCACCTGCAGTTCATCCGCCTTTAGGGGGCTTTTTACCAACCCGAGGACAAGTTTGTGTCCTGATCAGCAGTGCTGGCTTGTCTACTTATCCCGGCATCCATTCTCCCTGCACGTTAGTGTTCCCCGCACTCTACCACGTGGAAGTGTGTATGGGGATTTTCCTTTCATTGAGCCTAGGTACGAAGTGGCAACCTAGCGCTCTCCAGTACTTTTAGAGAGCAAGTCGACATCAAGGTGCCAGTTATAGCTATCATTGAACCTCATTATTGAACATTTTAATGATTGATTTTGAGTGGTTTAGGAAGTAAAATCATTTTTTATTTTGATGGACAGATAAAGGTTAAGACTTAATTAATACTAGCCGACCCGCCCAGCTCCGCTCGGGCACAAATCTTAGTTTGGTTTATATTGAATGTAATAATTATTGTTTGTTTGTAACTGAGCGCTGATCTCAAGATTGTCTAAAAATCCAAATGCGGGGCCACTTGTCTCTTTGGCTCTGTCGTGTATGGCCAGCTGTAAGAAACTACAAAACTGAATTTTCAAACCCATTTGGTGTTAGACAGGTTATTATTTCAATAATTTTGTATGAAAAATAGCAACTTGTGTGTGTTACCACCAAGTATATAGGCTGGAGTTATAGCTATTTAGTTATTATTTAAGGATGGCTTTAGTAGTAAAATTTTATCAACATTGTTGCAAATAAAGGGGTGAAAGAAAACTGATATTTTAATTTAAAAAAAATGAATTTAGATGAGGGTATCTATCCGAAAAAAGAAAACTCTAAGATTAGTATCGAGTCCACTATTGTGAGTTTAATAGTTGGCATATAAGGCGATTTTCTTTTTTAGTTCAGAATAGAGCTCTGAATAGAGTAGTGAAAAAAGCTTATTAAAATGATTAAAAAAGTTAGATATGTATAGTGAAAACTTTGCAATACTTTATTTACGAACAAAAATATAAAACGACATGCGATGATGCATTAAATCCTGTAAAAATGCCTAGGTATAATACGGAGCGATATTTTTCATTTCACATGTAAGTTTTTTTTTCATATTTAAGATATGGGTAGTGATATTTTTTAGGTAAATACACTATCGTAGAATACTTTTAAACTGATATAAATACTTCTTGACAAAGATACAAAACCGACATGATAGAAAGGAGCAACAGCAGAAAGAACTACGGGCGCTTAACGGATTTGAGCGCCTTGCAATCACCAACAGAAGCGAACCCGCCCTGGAGTCCAATTTTTCATTTGACAGTTCAATTTCAACTTAATCCCTGGATTAAATTACATTTTTATTTCCAGCTAATTTTCTTTTTTTTTAAAGCCAAATGCCATGAAATACCACATTAAAAGTATTCTACGATAATTTATTTACCTTAAAACATCACTTCACATTACTTTATGTGGAATTATCAGACACAACTCACTTGTGAAATTAAATGTTTGTACACTCCTTATAATAGGCGTTTTTACGGGATTTAACGTACCACCACAAATTGCTTTATATTTGGCTTAGTAGCTACAAGTATTCACTATACTTATTTTGTTTCACTTTTTTATTTATTTTAATAAACTTTTTCACTTGTTTTTGTTTATTGATTTGAAATCTCAATGCACTTCCCTTTAAAATGACAGATGAACCTCGATTTTTGTTTTTATTTTTTGAGATCTTGCTGCCTCACTCACGTACACTATACAACGCTTCCTTTATTCAAAGAGTCGGCATGACTCTTTCTCTTTCTTAAATAGGTTGATAAAAAACTGGACGAAACATTTGTGTATCCTAAAGCAGCGTCCACATTATGTTGAATTGTGTAGGCCTACATCTTTCATCTACAATAGGTGTGTTCTTTTTCTTGCCCGAATGGGCTTGGACAAAAATAACGACGTCGGGCTTGGCGATTTACATGTTAAATGCAACAACAAACCAAGCCCCTTTGGGCTTAGCTATTCCCAGAGTATTTTCAGGACTTAACATAAGTCCAGATAAAAACTGTGTTACCGGCACGAATTTCATACTTGTTATCGATAGTGTGTATGGAAACTCCATTTTTGTTTCTGTGTTGGCATAGCTAAGCGCCGATGCCTTTTTGTTCGTCCAAGCCCATTCAGGGAAGTAAAAAAACACACCTAATGTTGAATAAATGAATTGTCACTAAGTGAAAGAAGAAAAGGAGAGAAAGAAGAAAAACCCAAGTTTGGGAAACTTGGTGAATATTTCACGTTACCAAACAGGCATATTAGCTGTGTTTTTTTGCATGTCCAAATAAAATTGTGTGAAAAAAACGACAACAAAGCAAAACAATTTACATGTTAAATACAACAACAACTATGTCCATATAGAGTTAGCTAAGTCCAGATAATTAACTGGAGTTAACTTTTGTCTCGATAAAAACGGTGTTGCCAGACTACCATTGTCGTTGTGTTATCGATAATTTGTATAGAAATGTCAAATGTTTGTTGGTAAGATAGTTCAGAACAAAATGGCAGACCAAGGCAAATGTTGAAATGTCCCGATGTCGTTTTTTTCACCAAACTCCATATGGACATACAAAAAAACGCAGCTATTATTAGCAAAATCGTGTCACTGCGTTTATACATACGTCGTCTTAATGACAATACTTAATGACAATCAGCTCTCCCATTTATTTTATGACGAAAATATTGGCGAATATTAAAACCCATGTCATTAATGGAAAGTAAAAGTCAGTTTGTTCACAGCTTATCATCTTTAAGCAATGATTATTACAACTGGTAAATCATCGATATCGTTATCTAACAATACTTTGCTACATGAATCCATAGTTTCATTTGTTTATTATCGAAAGCGCTAATCAGCTGATTTTACTTTATTACCGCTATTAAATCAAAGACTTTTAAATTCATATTAAAATTAGAAGTAACTGTAACAAACTGGCCATTAGAGCCAGTTGTACAATCTTGGTTCAAATTTTGATCCGTGGTTCAGCTATTTTAACTCCGATTTCGGTGGATATGTATGTGATAAAGTCGAGTTGTACAATAGTTGAACGTCAGTTAATCCGTCAAAATCGTTGAGTTAAAATTACTGAACCACGGGTCAAAATGTACACCTTGCTCTTAACGGAAGAAATAACGGCAAATTTTCGCTCGTGAAAAAAACATGGGTTGAAGAGTTGTTTAAAAATTTTTTTTTGGCATTTTCAATACATGTAGAATACAAACGAAACATAAAAATTATTTTCCTTATACAAATAAATCACCTTAATTTTTACATTCATTTAACCAAAAAGAATCAGAGGCAAACGCCGTGTTTTTTAGGGTATTTTTATCTTCGCTTAAACAAAATTTTCATGTTAAATACAACAAAAATAAAGAATTATACCAAATTTTTGTTGTATTTTTAGTAAGTATTTTTTTAAGTGGAGATAAAAATGCTGTAAAAAACACGGCTAAAGAGTCACTATGTAATTCGGTCGTCCAACTTGATGTTTCGACCAGCCCTGTAAAAGAATAGTTATGCAGACATGTTAAATCTAAAATGAAGAGTGAAAAGAAATCTCGCTGAACTAAATTTTTTCTTTCAATTCTATAAAGTGAAATCCGGCACAGATTCATTAACAGTAACATTTATTGTTTTGGTATTAGTTTTAGTTTTTTACCCCGCCGTGAATTTTTGTATTGAAATTATTCAAGCAAATTTGAAAATTTAAATTTATCTACTTAAAATCTGTGCAAATTTGTATAAAATTTCAAGCTACCAATTTCATGTAAAAAAAGAAAAAAGTTCACCGATGTACACAATTCAACAGTGTGTACGCCGCTTTAAAGATACACAAATGTTTCGTCCACTTTCCTGTCATTTAAGAAAGAGAAAGAGTCATGCCGGTTATTAAACTCTCAATAGTGGGTTCGCTGCGAATCATAGAGTGTTCTCTTTTTTTCCGTCAAAATGTAAATAGATTCATATAAATTCAATTTTCAAAAATACATTTTTAAAGTTTTTCATATTTAAATTGCGGAGTTTCAACAAAATTTTAACCCTAAAACGATCCTCATATTATAAACTTTCAACCATCAAAAGAAAGTTTTGGAATCAGGTATGTAGTTTCTGAGATTAGCCCTCACAAACAAACAAACAAACAAAGCAAGATTAGAGCTTTATTAATATAGATTTCTAACCAAAAAAAATTATTCAAATAGGCCCAACTTTCCACATAAAAAGACTTTTTCTTATATCAATGATTGAACTACCTTACCAATGATCATTGAAAAATTCAAAGTCAATTTTTGTGGAAAGTTGAGCCTATTTGAATTTTTTTTTTACTAGAAATGTTAATTAAGTCTTGAGCTTTAATCGTCCATCAAAATAATAAATGATTTTGCTTTATAAACCTTCCCCATTAAGTCCCAATTTAATTTTTACTCTCCATTAAATTTAAAGTCGCAATTAAAATTAAGGAAATCATACAAAATCATAGAGAATTTACTTTAAATTTAACGTAGAGTTAATAAATTGGGACAAAGTATTATGCATTTATTTTATTCCCAGGTTTTTGACATATTTTTAAACTCTGGGAGATATCTGTGGAAGAATTTTAAGAGGGGGCCCAGAGAAGTAAGTTTCAGTAGGCCGGCTATGTGATTTTCATAAATGGTTAAAGATATTTGCACCGCCAATTTTTTTTTTAGAAGAGATTTACCAAAGGTGCTGCGCCTTATAAATTCAAGTAAACAATGTCATAATAATATCAAGTGTCACTTAGATAACATGGTTTTGAAAAAAAAAACACATTTCCGAATCATCGATGACGAAGGGTGATTTTTCTTTATTTTTATAACTTTTATTTGGAAAAAGTTATTTCATCATGTGGATGTGACTAACAAACAAAAAAAAAAAACTCTTATTTTCAAATGCAAACTAACCAAACCAAACCATCATCCGCCATCCATTTATCCATCGATCAAGCAACGCAGCAAGGCACACGTCCTTGTGTACCTTTGTGGGGTTAAAAGGGAAATAGTGACGCCATGTTCGCGACCGCACCTTTATAAAAACGATGCTTGTTTGATTATCATCTCTTTAGAGCGAAAAAATACAAAAAATAAAAGATATGACACGCGGAAAGAAGTCTTCTATTATTTTATCCTTCCTATGATAGAGGGTGAAATTTCATTTCATCACGCACCTTGTTTAGCTTGTACATATAGCTAACCTTCTATACAGAATACTTACGCGATTGTTAAACGTTTTGGGGGTGCAGTTCATCGTAACGGTGTATCTTGGTTAGAGCAAAAAAAAAAAAATCCTTTCTCTAGAATTATAGAGACTGAAATTCAAGAAGAAACGACTTTTACAAAAACAAAGAAGTGACTTTATCATCTGGGGATAATGGACGCAGGACGCAGCACGCAGATACACCCTCATATATAATTCCATAGAGAGTTTTAAGGATGAAGACCAAGTACAAGTAAGGTATACCACAGCAAGAGGGGATGTTATTCAAGCCCTTTTCTTTATTACAACACCTTTGGGTGGGTGCGGCAGAATCTTCAGCGGCTGTTTAATGTCTGGGGCATCTCATAAAATATATGGTCCTCTAATTGAAGGTCTTTAAGTGCGGGGTTTATTCGTGAGCGCATTAGGTTATTGTAGTGGTTAAAAAACTTGTGGGTTTAGTGTGTATGTATTATGATTTTACAGAGAGTTGGATGATTATAAGGAATAATTTATGTTTCATATACATTCACTAGAAAAAATAAAATAAAAAAAATAATGTGCAAAAGAAGGTTTAATTTAATGAGTGTGAGTGATAGATTTGATCTGCAAAATAATGTATAGTGGCTATAAGAAGGCAATCTCCTTAATGAAAGTTTCAAATATTAGAATATTTAAACAACAAAACAAAAATGTAGGTACTCGTATGAGAAAACCCCTTCCTTCCTGTATTGTGGAAAATAAATTCTTTTTGCTTGTTATTGATGGTTAAAAAAACTGTAAAAGGTAAACTGCAACTTTAATGCTTTTTTTTCTGGTAACTTTAGAAAAGAAAAGAAAGAAAAAGAAAAGAAGAAAAGCCGGTACTGGGCTCTTTCGAAAGAAAAAATCTTTGACGTTTACTTGATGTTTATTTGGTCCTGTGTGCAAGGAAGGTGAATGGAGAAGAAGTACCTTCATAAACCCTATGAGCTGTTCCAAGATGTCAATGAAGTCAAAAGTGTCAATAAAATATTGGTTTCATTTTCCGGTCATATCGAGCATATAGACAATAATTATCCAGCCACGAAACTCTTTGTTCTTAAATTACTAAGGGACAGTTGTATAATCTTGGTTCAAATTACTGATCCGTGGCTCAGCAATTTTTCTCTTAGGACCCAGTTGTACAAACGTGGTTCAAATTTGTTTCCTTGGTTCAGCAATTTTAATTCATCGATTTTGACGGTTTGAAGTTTGTAAAAATAGCCAATAAGTTTCTTAAACCACCGTTTAACCTCAGTTTACTCTAACTAACTTAGAACGAATAATATTTTTTAATATCCTAGGCTACAGCCCAGACAGCCAGCTGCATCGGTTTTCTTCAAGTTTGGTACTTAGTTGTTTTCGGTAATTACCCTCACATATTTGTTCACTTTTTTTTTGAATCCATAAATAATGGTACCTATTATAGGGTAGGGTGGGGTGGATATGACACATTTTCTGAAGATAGCGTATAACTTTTTTTAAAATGATTATTTGATACATGTTTCATTTTAATTTGAAACCTTAACCTATTTTTTGTTACAGGAAATAGCTTAATTTAATAAAATAATTCGGTCTTATATCTGTAAAATTATATTAGATTCTTCAGATATAATTTTTGAAATTAAACAAAAGTCACACCAAAGATTTATTGCATGCTGCTGTAAATTTCTCCAAAAAAATTGTTTCGTCGTTTTCATATTGATTATTATTAATTTAATGATAGTTACGAACCATTTTGAAGAAACTTATACAAAATAATATTTTACTTTGTTGTAAATGCCCCATGCGCCCTCGTCGAAAGTGCCCCATGCATTATTTTTATAAACAAATAATTGTTTTACTTGCGATATACATAGGTACTATAAGGTAAGTTTTGGATTCGTACAAAAAAAAATCGAGAAAACAATCAAACATGAAATTACAATAATAGAGAACACCAAAAAAGTGGGTGGCACAATTCTGTCCGTCTGTCTGTTCGTCTACAGCCTAAACGGCTGAATTGATTTTCTTCAAACTTGATACATAGTGGTTTTTGGCGTTTTTTTATTTTTCTTAGAACCAAAAATAACGGTACCAGCCATACAATTTTTTTAGCAATCTTACATAATCTTATTTTTCTCAAAAACGGCTTCACAGCTTTTCTTAAACAAAAAAATCAATAAATTAATTTTACTAAAGGCTTCTTTTGGTTGGAACACCATTTTCAAAAAATGGTTATTAATGGTGCCTCCCAAGGAACCATTTTCTTAATCTTCGATTTTCTTCAAAACGGTTTGACTGATTTCAATAACTTTTTATATAGAAGCTTTCAAAGAATATAAATAGTTTTGTGTACTAAAATTAAAAAAAATATTTTTTGGATTTTTCATTTTTTTTTTAAATCAAATTTTTCGAAAACGAAATAATCGATTTTTTTGAAACTCGATGCTTAAGAGTATTTAAGTACTCTCTAAAAAATTTTTAGAAACAATTTTACATTTGGGAAAAATGACGGCACCTTTCATACAAAAGTTAAAAAACCACAAAGGAAAATACTTTTTTTTTCTCAAAAACGACTCCTGCGATTTTGATTTAACTTTTTTTATATACTAAAATTAGTACGATCTACTACCAAAACTTATAAAATTTTGCACTTAGCAATTATTATTAATAGTACCTCTCATTTGACGTTTTTTTTTTATTTTAAATTTTCTCATTATCGGCTAAATGGATTTGAATAAATTTTTTTATATACAAATTTTAGATAAAAAAAAATAATATTGCATATCAAAATATTAAATAAAAAGTTTTTAAATTTTTAAAAAAAGTTTCAATTTTTTTTTTTTGAAAATCGATATCTCAAAAACGGGCTGACAATTTTCTTTTAAATTTTGTTTTATCTGCACATAAATATATACTTTAGATTTGCGTTCCAAAATTTGTCCTTAAAAATGTTTTGAGAATTTTATATATAAAAAGTTAATTTAAAAAAAAACCGCTCCAACGATTTTAAACTTTTTTTTCATACAAACATTACACTAGTTTACAAAATTTTCGGTCATGGTAGGGTCCTTTGAAAAAATATATTTTCTAGACTATTTTTGGGTCACTGAACACGAAAATCAAAATTATTTTTTCTTCTAAAGAAGCGTTTTCGAAATATGCACAAAAATCATTTTCTCAGCTATTTTTTCAGATATTGCCATAAATCTTGCTAACGGGGCGTAGCTAATTTACATGAAATGTGTATTTCCTAAATCTTCTGATCTGTCTCCTTCCGACGATGTACTGCTTGTATAAGTCGGACTGAAATTTTATAAGTTACAGGCATTCAAAGTTTCAAAAACGATTATTTTTGAAAAATTTCTAGTTTTTGGTTGCTCCATATGGATACAAAAAAATATTTTAAATAATTTTAAGTACACAATTGAAAGGCAATCTTTTTAACAAAGATCTGAGCCAAAGATTTTTAAAATCGGACGATGAATGTAGAAGTTATTAAATTATTAGTGAAAGATGGCAATTTCAATTTTTTCAATAAAAGTCATATACATGTATATTAGGGTGTCTGTTAGTTCCCAAAATCATTTTTTAAAGTCAGAAACCCCTTAAATGAAAATTCTATGCACTAAAATAAAGGCTTTCACCAAAAAATGTTTGTCTAAGATGATAAATCGGTTCCTCTTAGGCCATTGGACACACTAAACTCCAAGACCAAAAATTACGTGATATATGTATATCGTTGGAAAGGTATTTTTATGAACGACGATAGTTACTGAGAGAGTTTATTTCAAATCTCTATGTGAAAAATGTTATTCGCTGGTCAAAATTGTGTTTCAGCGCATTTTGGTGTGAAAAAAGCTACCCTTAACTAGCGAATAACTTTTTTCACATAGAGATTTGAAATGAATTCTTTGAGTAACTATTGTAGTTCATAAAAATACCTTTCCAACGATATATATCACGTCATTATTGGTCTTGGAGTTTGGTGTGTCCAATTTTCCTTTTTATGGAAAAGAGAATGGCCTAAGAGGCACCGATTTATCACCTTAGACAAACATTTTTTGGTGAAAGCCTTTATTTTAGTGCATAGAATTTTCATTTAAGGGGTTTCTGACTTTAAAAAATGATTTTGGGAACTAACAGACACCCTAATATACATGTATATGACTTTTATTGAAAAAATTGAAATTGCCATCTTTCACTAATAATTTAATAACTTCTACATTCATCGTCCGATTTTAAAAATCTTTGGCTCAGATCTTTGTTAAAAAGATTGCCTTTCAATTGTGTACTTAAAATTATTTAAAATATTTTTTTGTATCCATATGGAGCAACCAAAAACTAGAGATTTTTCAAAAATAATCGTTTTTGAAACTTTGAATGCCTGTAACTTATAAAATTTCAGTCCGACTTATACAAGCAGTACATCGTCGGAAGGAGACAGATCAGAAGATTTAGGAAATACACATTTCATGTAAATTAGCTACGCCCCGTTAGCAAGATTTATGGCAATATCTGAAAAAATAGCTGAGAAAATGATTTCTGCGCATATCTCGAAAACGCCTCTTTGGAAAAAAAAATAATATTGATTTTCGTGTTCAGTGACCCAAAATGAAACTAGAAAATATATTTTTTCTAAGGACCCTACCATGACCCAAAATTTTGTAAACTAGTGTAATCAAGAATTAAGATGGCATTCTTTTTTCCACCTCAAACTGTCGAGTTGGAGTTGGCTTAGCTAATTTAAATATCTTATTTCATGCTTCTCTACATTTTTCTCTCAAAATTTCCATGTTTTATATACAAGTTTCTTAAACAATTTTCTTAAAAACCAACTGTCTTTCAAAAATCGCCAGAGTCAAAAGTCTAAATTGGCCCAACCTACCCTAAGATTTTAAAGCAATTTTACAAAATTTATTTTTCTCAAAAATGGCTCCACAATTTTTTTTAAACAATTCAATAAATTAAGGAAAGGCTATCTTCGGGTGGAAAACCATCTTCCAAAAATTGTTATTAATGTTACCTCCCAAAGAACTATTTTTTAATTTTTGATTTTCTTGAAAATGGTGTTTTTGGGTTTTTTAAGAAATATTTAAATTTTGTTTTTTGAAAAAACAATATTTCGATTTTTTTAAACTTTTTATATTTAACATTTTTTAAACACTTGTAGAATATTTAAAAAAAAACTATTTTAGTTTTATGCAAAAATAACGGTACCTTCCATGCTAATGTTACAAAACCATCAAAGATTATCTCATTTTTCTCGAAAACTACTGCTAAGATTTTGATAAAATTTGTTCTGTGTGCTTAAATTACATACGTTTTACTATAAAAACAAAAATTACACTTAGCTACTATCAACAGTATCTACCTCCCCTAGAATGATATTTTTCATTTAAATTACTTCATTATTGGTTATAAATATTTTTTTATACAAAAACCTTCAAAAAACAAAAATAATAGTGCATATAAAAGTTTTAGGAAAAATATTTCAAAATATTTTTTTCGAAATTTCAGTATTTCAAAATTGGGTTGATATTTTGTTATTTAATTTTTATCTGCATATTAATAAAACTTAAAATAAATTCAAAATTAAAGTTTTTTGCGTTTGGCCCTGGTACAACAATTGGGCTCATCAGTTAGATGTTGCTGTACCCTTCTAAGACGCATAATTGACAGAAAAGAAAAAAAATTATGGAAGCAAATTCTTTAATGTAAAATTCTTTCAGCTTGTAGATTTGATATTTTCTCCACAAAAAAAGACAAAAATAATCGTGACGATACTCAAGCTACTTACAAATAGCCCAGGCAAAATGTACTTTCACTGCGGAATAAATCCAAGTGAAGGTTTTTAAATGCAATAATCTTTATTTTGGTATAAGGAATACTCACTCAAAAGTCCATTGACAAATCTCGTGCGCGTTAGAAGTTTGATATTCAAGGTCAAATGTGAAAAAAATTGGGTTTTCGCTTATAACTTTGAAACGGTAAATGCTGTCAAAAAGGACTTCATACAAATCTTTGTAGATCATATAATATTCTATAAGAAATATTAACGCACTTTTTTTCTCCGACTGATCTTTTAGGAGATATTACCATTTAAAAAAACGTTATATGACGAAAATCTCTGTTTTTCACCTGTAACACATGAACACTGATTGCTATCGAAAACAACTTCATTCAAAGTTTTTACACTATTAAATTCTCTACAAGAAAATTAATTGAAGCTGTAGTAAATAGATCGTTCGATATCATAGATACAAGTTTGATTGAAGTGAATGAGAATTTTGTATCTATAAACGATATAAAAACTATACTATCTACTTTAAAAATAAGAAAAGCTGTAGGGTTTGATAGCCTTAAAAACATGTATTTGAAAAATCTTCCACGGTGTTGCATAATATTTTTAAAACAATTATTCAATTGTTGTTTCAAAATTGGATATTTTCCATTGGAATGGAAAACAGCAAAAGTAATACCAATCTTGAAACCAGGTAAAAGTGCTAGTGAACCTTCCAATTACAGGCCAATTAGTCTACTAAGCTCTTTAAGCAAATGCTTCGAGAAAATTATTAAAACTAAGCTCATAGCTCATATAGATCAAAATAGTCTGCTACCTCCAGAACAATTTGGTTTCAGAGCTTACCATAGTACTGTACATCAAGTACACAGAATTTCGAGGGATGTAAAAAATAACTTTAGGCTAGGGAAAAGTACTGGAATGGTATTACTTGATATCGAAAAGGCGTTCGATACTGTATGGCATAGAGGCCTTCTACACAAACTTTTGACTTTTAACTTTCCACTGTACCTTATAAAAATTATAAAATCATTTCTTCTCTCAAGAAGATTTAAAGTATTTGTCAATAATTGTTTGTCTGAAACGTATAACATTGAAGCAGGTGTACCTCAAGGATCTGTTCTTGGACCAATATTGTATATACTATTTACCTCAGACTTCCCAGGCTTAATGTATTGTGAAAAGGGTATTTTTGCAGATGATACCTGTATTTATACATCAGATTCAGTTGGTTCCATAATAGAAACTAACCTGCAATATGATCTAAATACAATATTGACTTATTTCAATGATTGGAAAATCAAATTGAATGCTTCTAAGACGCAGGCTCTGTTCTTTACACGAAAAAGGAAAGCTTGCCTCTTACCAAGCAACAGCCTTCAAGTCGGTGGTCTTAGAGTGAATTGGGATAAGAGTGCTAAATATCTTGGTGTACAACTTGATGCGAAAATGACATTTGGATTGCATATCCAACATATATTACAAAAAGTCAATGTCACAATAAAGATTCTTTATCCTTTTATAAATCGACGGTCAAAGCTTAGTATGGAAAATAAACTCCTAATTTTCAAATCAATTTTTCAATCAATAATCTTTTACGGTTCACCATCTTGGGGTGAATGTGCTAAAACCCATATTAGAAGACTTCAAATAAGCCAAAACAAAATTTTGAAAATGATGTTAAGATTACCGTGGCATTTTTCTACTGAAGAACTGCACAACTTGGCAAATATTGAAAATGTACAATCTAGAATTCTGAAGTTAAATGAAAAATACAAATTTGGCTGTGAATCATCAGACAATATGCTAATTTCTAGTTTGGTTTCATAGCAAGTTCATATGTTCTCGTATATATTATTATTATTTAGCATCTTTTGTTTGAATTTGTTGGTATTATGATTGATGTTATTAATTGTTAATTTATTATATTATTATCTATTTATTTATTTACTTATTTATTTATTTATTTATTTATTTGTTGTCCTATTATTTATTTATTTATTTATTTATTTATTTATGTATTTATTTAATTATTTATTTATTTATTAACCAATTTATTTATTTATTTATTTATTTAATTATTTATTTTTTATTTAACTATTTAGTTATTTAAAGTGATAGATCCAAACTGTGATATTAGTTTAGGTGGTATTAAGACTGATTTTTGTTATTATTTATTTTGTTACTATTAATTTGTATGTTATTAATTTATTCACTTTTTGTTAATTTATATCTTATACTACAGTAATGTAAAATATTTATTGGAACATAATTTCCTTGCAATGAATCTGAATAAGATCAAGCAGCTCATCTCACCCCTTCTCTCATCTTATCTCTGACAAGATTTAAATTATAGTCTAAGATATTTTTTTTTTTTTTTCTCATTTTGAATGAAGGTTTTGTTAGTAGTTTTTCCTTCGAATTAAATTAAATTTTTAAAAAACATTTATTATTTCGAAAACTGTAATTATAATTGACATTAGTAAGGTAGAATATAACCATATCTATGTAAATTGTGCAATGCAGCAATGTTGAAAAAAAAAAGAATGTACATTTTTGCTACAATAAACATAATAATAAATAAATCTCTACAAGAAAATATAACTTTTTTTTTCTAATAGTGATAGTTCCAAAGATATCACTATATTAAAAACTTCGTTAAAAGTTAAAAAATCTGTTTTTTGCTTTTTACTCTCAAATGACGAAGTTGTCAAAGATAAATTTATACCTACCTTATGTGTTATTATATTGTCTACAAAAAAAAACTGTTCAACTGTTTTCATAGGAGTGATCAGTTAGAAGATATTAGTACTTCAAAAAGGTGAAAAGTTCAAAATATGGGTTTTTCGCCTACAACTTTTAAACAACAAATTTTGTCAAAAAAATTTGTAAACAATTTACAGATTATATGACTCTCTACAAGAAAACATTTTCATATTTGTTGTAAAATTGATCATTTAAATCATATTACTATTTCTAAAATTGGTCAAAAATACCGGTTCTTACGTCTTTTCTCTTAAATGACAAAGTTGTCGAAAAATAATGCTCATTGTTAAGATAGTCATATTTCCAACAAGAAGTATCATCATAACTTTTTTGATACGAGTGCTCAATTACGAGATATTGCTGTTTTAAAAATGTTCGAATTTCGAAATACAAGTTTTTCTGTGTGTATATCTTGAAAAATGATCCTAAACGATCAATCGGAGAAAAAATTGCGTTAACATTTCTTATAGAAAATTATATGATCTATAAGATTTTTATGAAGAACTTTTTGACAGCATTTACCGTTTTAAAGTTATAAGCAAAAAAACAATTTTTTTGACATTTGACCTTGAATAACTTCTAACGCGCACATGATTTTTCAATGAATCTTTGGGTGAGTATTCCTAATACCAAAATAAAGATTATTGCATTTCAAAACCTTCACTTGCATTTTTTCCGCAATTAGGCCTTTTTTTTTGTATATTTTTCCTGGGCTAAAAAGTCTGCCTAGTGTCGTTTCGCTGACAGCCCTACTTTTAAATACCACTAGTCGGTATTTAAATTGTTCGTTTATACTAAGTGATTAGGAATGTAAAACTTATTTACTCTCTGTTTATTGGTTGTATAGGCAAATAAGAAAAAAAAATACAGTTGGAATGATTTTAATAAAATGATTTTAGTTTTATACGATCAAGAACATGCATAAATATTGTACTTACATTTTATTCGATTTTATTATTTGTTTATGTAGTCATTATTCATATTCATGAGCTTTTATTTTGAAAACTTTGTATGAAGGTTAGGAACCTACTCCATGCATTCTAGCAGATTTTTTTCAAAAATACCAACAGCAACACAGATATTTGGTTTAAATAATTCTAAAAGCTATTTCCAAAAGCATAAAATCGATACTTAACACCTTAAATAATAAGCCAAGTTGCCAAGACAAAACAATAAAATATTAAAATGACATAACTTAACTTTAATTAATAACAAACTTGCTAATTAAAAGTTTATTGGTATGGTCTTAATATTTAACCAATATTTAAAGATTAAAGCCTCTTTATGTCTTAATTTGCGTAGGTTGTTTATGAAATTAATTTGAATTATTTATAAACCCAACTGGCATTTTTCTAGTCTATGTTCTTTAAGGTAAACTGACCTATATTTTGAATAGTTCTATAAAGAAGAACTTGTTTCACAACGAACAAAAATTAACATAAAACAATTTGTGACCTAAAAGATACGAACTTATAAAAGATGAAACTTTTAACAAAACGGTTTCAGTTTAATCAATTCATCGCTATTATTCGGATCAAGAAATTATTATGAAACTCTGGACAATAGGAATATTACTTTTTGTTGGCAGCTGTAAGAACTAATTCTTGAATATGTGTACTTCGAGTCTTTACTAACGAATTATAATACATATATTCCCCAGGTGCAAGTTCAAATGATGGTTATGAAATAAAACGTTTTCACATTCAAAGTCGGCAATTGGATGGCGAACCTCAATGTATTGTGACGCGACGTAAGAGGTCTACCCGTGAAGCTGATTATATTAAAAAAATCGATGCCCAAGTGTCTTCAAGTGATCATCAAGCTGTCATTCCCGCAGAACAGGCGTCGAAAATGGATGAATTAACTGTTGGTGATTACCCGGCTGAAATTGTGATTAAAAAATCAGATTTAATTAAAAGTTCGGGAATTTTAATCGTTCCGAATCCTTCATCGCCAAATGTTCCTCTGGTGTTTGCAGTGCGACCAGTTTTGGGCAATTCTAACAATAATAAGTATTTAAAAATGCAAATTTTTGACGATTCAAGCTTCAGTGCTGCTGATGGTAGTAATGATGATAATGATGATGATGATGATATAAATCAAGACTTCAGAGATATAAGTATTGAGGTTAATGATGATGACTTTGAAGATTATTCAGAAGACACAATTGATCCACCTAAGTGGCAAGCTCAGGCAAGTAAGAAAACAAAACGAAAACAATTGGTCCGTTCACAAATCGAAGAGTCTGATGAGGCAGATTCATTATTGTCGTATAATGAGAAACGAAAAAAACAATCAATCAAACGCAAGGAAAATCTAAGGAAACTAATGATTCGGGTACTAGAAGACCAATTATCTACCCAAAATAAGAAAACGGAAAATTATAAAAAAATTATTCAAGACTTAAAAAACGTTCAGAATATTGATTATGAAAGAAGTTTGTCATTGTCACCATCAGCTAACTGCATTATAATAGAAAAAGAAACAGATTTTCAGCCAACTGGCAGTGAAAGATCATCGGAAGGTTTATTGGGTTTAGATTCATCGGGAGGCAGGCTGCCAAATAAGAGTTATGGATTAAGGAAGCGATATAAGGGAAAGAGAAGGCAAATTTAATAAAATCTAATTATTCAAATTCTTAACTAGTTTTTATAAATAAAATAAATACAAACGAAATGAATTTAGTTTTCTTTTTGCATTTTCATTCCCGATTTTGCATTTCACCAAATAAGGTTGCAATCGAGTGACCTTCACCATGAAGTTAGCAGGTCACATCGTGTATCTCAAAAACAATCAAGCATGCTAGGAACTTGTAGTACACTTCTTCAATGAAGTAAGCAAGTCACATAGTGCATCTCAAGAACCAAGCATGCTAGGAACTTGCAATAAGGCTCCAAACTTGCTGTTTTCTTAGATCCAAATTTGAGGCCCTTAATTTTAAATAATTTTATACTGATCTGCCAACTTCACAGTGAAGTCAATTTGTGAAAATTTTTAAATTATTGACTTCAATATTTGAACCAAGTCTATCGTTGAAATCTTGAAAATAAAATAAAATAAAATAAAATAAAAATATAAATAAAATAAAAATATAAATAAAATAAAATAAAATAAAATAAAATAAAATAAAATAAAATAAACCGTAATTTGGAGTCTTACTGTAAGTCCCTAGCATACTCAATTCCTGAGACAAACGATGTGACCCGCTAACTTTACTGTGATGCTAGCAGGTCACCCTAACTTACTTACTAAAGGTGGCGCTACAGTCCGGGGTGGACCAGGGGCCTATTTCAGCGATACTACAACAGAGCTACATCAGCTACATCAACTACATCGTACATCTTAATGCTACAACTACATCAGTTAAATGTGTCTAATTCAAACATACAACTGGAGTTATGAAATAAGAGACAAAAAAGTTTAACAAATTATAATTGTAACTGATGTAATTGTGCGATGAAGTTGTAAAATGTAGTTGATGTAATTGGTGTAGTAGCGCAGAAATAGGCCCCAGGGCCTTGACCAACAAGCTTCTTTCAGCCAGCTCGGTTTCTAGCTAGGTTAGATAAGGTTGAAGTGGCTGCCAGTCATGAAGACTGACACACTTACACCAGGAGTTGGTCCATTGTGACACCACATGAATCTAGAAAGCCCTTTTCCTCACTCGTTGAACCATTTGGAGCTTCTTATGACTGCCTATGTCTAAGTCTGTTAGATCACGAGGATCGTTGAAGTAAAAATCAACAAGGTGAAGTCTTCGTCTATGAGATAGAGCAGGGCACGTGCATAGGAGGTGAGGGATTGATTCTATCTCTTCCTCATCAGAACAGCTTCTGCAAAAATCATTAGAGAACACGCCAAGACTCGTTGCGTGCTTTCCTATAAGACAGTGTCCGGTCCAGTTTCGCACGCCAAGTTGTTTGAGGTCCTCTTCCACTTGCGTGCGCCACTTTTTACGCTGTCCACCTCTACTGTGGTGTCCCACGGGGTTGGACACCGGAGCATTGGTTCGAGCCGGAGCACTGATGTCTATTCGCTCTAGCTGGCCCAGCTATCTCAGTCGTTGGCTTTTCACTTTTGTGGCTAGGTCGGTGTCACTGTACAGCCCGTACAGTTCGTTGTTGTATCTTATTCTCCATTCCCCATCTATGCAGACGGGACCAAAAGTCACCCGTAGAATTTTCCTCTCCAAACAGCATAACGCGTTTTCATCCACCGTTAACAGTGTCCATGCCTCTGCACCATACATCATCGAACCGGGATGATGGGCGTCTTATACAGGGACAGTTTAGTTGCTCGACAGTGGGCTTTGCTTCTCAATTGCCTTCTTAGCCCAAAGAAACAGCAATTGGAAAGAGAAATTCTTCGTTTGATCTCAGCATTGGTATTATTTGCTGGGCTTATAGCGAAAAGGGTAGACAAAGTCTCTGACTACCTCAAAATTATAGCTGTCTATAGTGACGTTCTGTCCGAGATGTCGCGTCGATGTTAGGTGTCCTTTCTTGTTGACAGCATATATTTCGTTTTGCTTTCATTCACAGTTAAACCCATCTTCATGGCTTCTTTCTCAATACTCACAAAAGCACCACTGACATCTCACTTTGTTCGTCCGATTGTGTCATTGTCGTCAGCGTAAGCGAGTAATTGGACGGACATATGCACGCATGCCCCCACAGAGAAGAAAAATGACGACACCAAGGATGAGTTCTACGAGCTCCTGGACAAGACATATGAGCAATGCCCTAGCTATGACATTAAAATTGTCTTGCGTTATTTTAATGTCAAGACAGGAAAAGATGACGTGCCTCTAGTGTTGACGTGAGAGTTTTGCACTATTCTTTCAAGAACGATTTTGAAGAAGTCGCATGACAGCGCGTCGCCGTGCCCAAAACCTTTTTTGACATCAAAGGTGTCGGTGAGGTCTTTGCCGACCTTGATGGAGCAGCGTGCATTCTCCATCGTCATCCTGCACAAACGGACGAGTTTGGCAGGGATGCCAAAACTAGACATTGCTCTATATAGCTCATCTCTATAGATGCTGTCATACGCGGCCTTGAAATCGATAAAAAGGTGGTGGGTATCGATTTGAAACTCCTGGGTTTTCTCCAAGATCTGCCGTAGTGCGAATATTTAGTCGGTGGTGGACTTCCCTGGCCTAAAGCCACACTTATCAGGTCGTTGACGAATGGCTTCAGGCGTTCACAAAGTATGGCAGAGAATATTTTGTAAGTGATATCTAGAAGACTTATGCCTCTGTAGTTGTTGCAGTCCAGAAGATCGCCTTTCTTGAGGATCGGGCAAACAATGCTGAGGTTCCATTCTTCGGGCATGCTTTCCTCCGACAAAATGATGAGCTGGTGCATACTCCTAACCAATTCATCGTCAGCCACTTTGAATAGCTCAGCCGCAAGGCCATCAGCTGCAGCAGCTTTATTGGATTTAAGTTTAAATATAGTTATGTTTACTTGGTCGGGTGAACGGAATTGTTCGCCTACGTCGTCCAAGTTGAATGGTGCAATCTGCATGGTAGCGGAACTCGGTTCGTTATCGCCATTATACAATTTGCAGAAATGATTTTTCCATGTCCTCAGCACCGACTGCGATTCTACTACGATGTTCCCTTGATCATACTTGCAGGCTTCGGTATGGGCCTTGTAACCCTGGGAGGTTCTCTTTACTTTTTGATAAAACTTCCGAACTTCATTCCTGCAATGGCTTATCTCTATTTCCTCGATCGCATGCTTCTCATGCTCTTTCTTTTTCCTTCTTAGAAGATTGTGTTCCTCTCTCCTCTTCTGCTCATAGAGCTCGCGAGCAGCTCTGGTCCTTCTATGCAGAGCCGCTTTGTATGCCTGTTGTTTGGCTGCATGTACTTGCCGACATTCTTCCTCGAACCAGGGGTTTTGCTGTGGTGGTTGTGCAAGTCCCAGCACGTCAGAGGCGGCATCTCTGATGGCTTCCTGGCAATTCTTCCACTGGTTCTCGATACTTGGAGTTGGTGGCATAAGACTATTTAAGAGGGTGCGAGAGACTCGATCGGAGAAGGACCTGGCGATTTCTTGCGTTAAACTTCCTCACAGTGTTTCCCTGCTTTGGTTTTGGTCTGGAATCTGGATATCTGTATAGCATTTCCTTGGCTACAACGAGGTAGTGGTCCAATCAACAACGAGGTAGTGGTCCAGTCAACGTTGGCTCCTCGGAACATCCTTGATATACACTATCAGATCTTTGCCGAAGAGAGCTTAGTACAAGCAACATCTTGCGACCAAAGAATTGCCAAACACAAATTAAGTGCTTATCAGGCTCATCACTTAGTGTAGTGTTAGTAGTTAGTAAGCAACAAACTACTTAAAACATACACTTTACAAAATAAAATTAAAAACAATAATTATAAAGTAACAAATAAAATGACATTGAAAAAATTAACAATTACAAACATTTAAGAGCGTGGTACACTGGTCTTCAATGAAGCTTTGAGTCTATTCTTACTTATATTAAAATCAAAAAAATTAGAGTTCAAATTCAGAATGTTGCACATGCGGGTAAAAGGCTCATGCATTCCATAATTGGTACGGTGTTGAGATATATGCATTAGTTCTAGACTACGAGTGTTGTGACCTCCACCACGGTAGTTAAGGCTAGTACAAGATAATAAATCAGGTGCATCAATAACGCCCGTTAAAAGTTGATGAATAAATACAATATCATTAATAATTCTCCTTTGTGCCAAAGTTTGAATCTGAAGAAGCTTAATCCGGTGTTCGTAAGGAGGAAGATTATAAGGATCGGATCACGGTAGTCCTTTCAAGGCGAAACGTATAAAATTACGCTGTACTGCTTCTAGTCTATTCTTATGGACATCGTAAAAAGGAGTCCATACCTGTGATGCGTATTCAAGATGAGGGCGAACAAGACTGTTGTAGAGAGCGAGGGTAACATAAGGATCCTGAAATTCCTTAGACCAACGTTTAACAAACCCTAACATAGAGTTTGCTTGATACTGGAGGAGTGCCTTACGTCAATCGCAATGAGGTCAATCTGGTTGGCGGTTGATTGGCCAGGCATTCGCCATGTCCCCTTGTGTATATCGAGATGCAGGAACGGCGTACTAGCTACCACAACGTTTTGCCCCACAGCAAAGTTGATTAGCCTGAGTCCGTTATCGGAGGTGGTGTCGTGCAGGCTATATCTTCCGATTGTGCCACCAAAGACGTCATCTTTTCCTAGCTTGGCATTCAAATAGCCCAAGACAATTTTAGTGTCATAGCTAGGGCATTGCTCATATGTTTTATCCAGGAGCTCATAGAACTCATCCTTGGTGTCGTCATGTTTCTCCTCTGTGGGGGCATGAGTGCATATGAGGCTTATGTTGGCGAATTTGTCGTGAGGCACTCGTTCACATAGTTCAAACTCAAGACTTCTTGCCTAAATCTGCCTTTAACGACGAATCCACATCCAAAGAGACGCAGTCTTTCAGTTGCACCCTTATTTGGTGTCAAGATCTCATTTGCCTAGGTGAAAGTTGCCCTGCTAACTTCACAGATGTCTTTTAAATAAATAATTTTATCTCTTCTACACTGGGTGTTGGAATTGGGTCTTCATTGACTGGAAGTGAGTTATCAAATTGCCTCTTTTACTCGCAAAAACAATGAATAATAATAATTCATGTAATGTCCAGTAAGAATCTCCCTTAAGACCCAAGAAAAGAAGGCATAGAAGCCGTAAACATCATATAACAAAATATGCCTTTTTAGTTTATTATAGCTTTACAACAATCGACATTATTTTGAAAAATTACACAAAAAATAAAAATCTGCAAGAAAAGAGAAGACAAAAAAAACAAAAGTGAAAACGCAGTCAACGAATCGTTCACTCTTAAGATTTTTACCTACTTTTTGTTATTGCTGTATGCCTATGATACATAGCAGCTTGTGATGTGATGGCCATGCATTGCGCACGGATTATGGCTCGTGCGGCCATCTTCGATATTTTTTCTTCTCCTTCCTCTGTATCTATATCTATTACCACTTCAATGCAGCATTACAATTTGTAACTGCTTTGTGCAGTTTTAATTATCCAAGAAACATGTTTTAATTGCATGCAATTAATTAACGGATTTACCCGGTCGTTGGTATAGAGAGTGGAAGTTGTAACTTTGCCAGTTGCCAGCTAACATTGGCTGGCCTAGCTGCATAGTAGGCATACTGTGGTGATGGTGATGGCGGCATTGCGGGCTGCAGTTTCCTACTTCTCGCTAGGTAAGCTTTAGATACTTATGATATGAGTGTCTGTCTGTTGTTGTCTTGTCTTCTCTGCATGGCAGCCCTGTCTGCTTGTCTGCCTGGCCTATAGCTATATTGATTTGGCAAACTCTTATGCCTGCGTGTTTTTTAGCTTTTAGGAACGGTTATGAGGAGAAATCGAGTGTCAATAAGCGCATATATGTATAAGAGTTAACCAGATTGTTTTAGATGGTGTTACATTATGTGTTGTTGTTTTTGTATTTGTTGTTGTTTTAGAAATATTAATTTTTTTTTCGTAGTTATTTAGCGCAGATGAAAGTGATCCATCTGCACTTGCACTGTTTGTACCTTGCACCAGTCTACTAAGCGTTTTAATTGCAAGTATTACGTATTCCAATCTTGCACATGATGGCGGATGCAACTTCCTTGTGCATTACATTATTAAATTAATAAATTTTCAGATTGAATGCATTATCTTCCTATCCATCTTTTGATAAATAAAATTGAATGAATGAACTCACTTTATGCGCCAACACATTGTATTGGGGCAGCCTCGTTTTCTTAAAATAATATGATTTCTTCTTTTGTGTTTTTTCCCTTTTTTTTTTGTTTGATTTCAGATTGTGCTTTTATTGCACTGAAACGGATAGTGTTAGCTTAGATGTAGGTACATATATACATATTTTGAATGTCTGCATTTAATGTGATGGTAGAATGGTCACGGCCGGTCTTATAGATTTGATATTTATTTCGTCGATCCAATGAACAAAGTTCATGATAGATTGTAGTATAATACCCGTGAAAATTTAAATAAATGTAGGCATTTATGAAAGGGCGGGGTATACGCCAATTTTGTTGCCTGTTTACTGAGGCCTTAAATTGTTATATAATGAATACATACATATATGCATGTAAATATTACCTTAAAAAATAAATATAAAATTGAAATTCACGCAAAATTTATGTTTTTAAGTCAGAAATGCAGGTATCAAAAGTTTGAAGTTTTCTGATAGATGGCGCTCAAAAAGAATTTATCCATTAGAATGAATTGAAACTTAACAAGTTTTCCTATGGATGGCTATAAAGATCAAAATCCCAAAATACCAAATACTGACTTAAACTTAAAACCTAACGACCGGATTGAGTTGATATTCACAAAACGTTTTTTTTTTTTATGAAATTGCAAGTGCATGTAAATCAAAACTTCCATACTTTTCTTATAAAGAGCATACAGATTAATTATAGAATTAGTTGATTATTGACACCTGGTAAGTTGCTTTCCACACCTACTAGTAGTCAGCGCAGGTAGCTTACTTGTGAGATAGATTTTTTTTCGATTTGACGTTCAATGTATTTCCCATAAGAGAAATGCAAAACATGGTCTTATTAACATTAGGTCTGTTCCTTTACTTTGAATTTCTGTGATTTTCTGTGCATTTCTGCGCATTTCAGTCCAAAGTTGTGTCAAAGTTCATATAAAAAAAATATTTTGACACTACTTTGGACTAAAAATCACAGAAACCCAAAGTAAAGGATCAGACCTATTATTTTTCCTAAAAACTATTATATGAATGGGTATTCATATTATGAATGCAATAGAATGACAAAACATATGAGTTTATAAATCAAACGTAAAATATATAAAATCTGATTGCTAAAGCACTGAAATTTTTGTACGAAAAATGTAAACAAACTACCTCTACAACTAGAAGCAACAACAACATTGCTCGATTGAGAAAAAAGCCACACAGGGACGTAGTCAGAATTATTTAAAACATGAATTGTTCTTTTTTCTTCGTTAAATATACTTATTTGTTTTTAAAACAAAGTTTATTTTTAATTTTGTTTTCATTTGTTGTTGTTTTTAAACTTGAATTGAAAAATTAAGCTCAGACATGCAAATATAAAGTTCTTAAAATATGCAGCAAATTTTTGTTGTTGTAAAATCGAGTAGGTAGTGCCAAAGATAAGAAAAACTTATTAAGATATTTTATCAATTTTTAAAACTCTTTATAAAATTTATTTAAAAAAAGAAGCTGGGTTAATAGCCTAAGAGAAAAAACCAAAATTTTAACTCCATGTATACATAATAAAAAAATAAAATCCTCTATATTATATTCAATCAGGGTTGTCACTAGCCCCAAGGTTTTACTAGTTTCTTAACATAAAATACATTTCATTAATTTATTTCACAAACGGGGCCAAAAGATTTCAATCCCCTTTCTGTAAGGAGAGTACACGAACGCAATGCATAAATAGATGCAAATATTACATAAGTACATTCATCCTTATAAAAAAATTACCACGAAACTTACCCAGTGAGCTTTTTCTAATAATAATAAAACAATAAAATTATATAAACTTTCTTAATAATTGACCCTAATTTCTTAAACCTCCTTCCCTGACTACGCACATGATATCATTTTGGCTGACGACATGAATCCATTTTGGAATGCAACAACAACAATACAGGTTTGTTTACATTTTTCATCTGCAAAATAAAGGAAATTATTCATAAGTTTGGATACATATTCTTTTTGATTTACAAAGTAACATTATTTGTTATTGCATTGCAACTATAATATAGATAAGTGTTCATATAAAATTAATTAGTAAAATTAAAGTTTTCAACACAATTTTTTGGTTTTCTCTTATGGGAAATACATTGAATGTCAAATCGGAAAAAAATCTATCTCACAAGTAGGCTACACACGCTGACTGCTAGGTGCCGTGACTCCATTCGCCAATAAACTGAATCTGTAAAATATAAAAATTTAAGAACTAAAAATTCTATTCATCTATTCAGACTAGTGAATACACCTTTTTATAAGGATCAACTACGTTCAAGGAATTCTATTATTGAATTTGTTTGTTTGAGGCATAAGTAGGTATGCTTAAAACCGAAAATGTTACTAATTTAACCTTTGAGTTACAGAGAGAATTGTCATTCTGGCCAATTTTCAATATGTTTGCTATAATTCGGAAGCCAAACTGAATTTCACAACTTAACAATTACAACTTTTTATTCAAAATTAAATTTCCTATCGAAATGGATGGTTTAAAAAAAATGTATAAGCAAATTTTAGCTGGAAAAGTTAGGTAAGCCCATAATTTCGTTTTCCGACTATTTTTAAATGCTTTCAGACCTCCCTCACATTTACCGATACCTTTGTATGTATGTATGTTGTATATTCAATAAGCTAGCAGCACATAAATATGCATTTGATTTGAAGTGAGTGAAACATACAAATCGAAAGTTTTCAAGTTTTCCAGTATTGTGTCAAACACATACATATTTGAGTTCAATAAAGTGGTATTCGAATCTCTATCTGTAACTGCAAATGCAAATACATAATTGAAAATAATTATCAGCGACAACGGACAAAAAAGTTATTTGACTTTTATTAAAATGGTACACTGTGGCGTATGCGTAATTTTACTAAAAACTATAAAACAGGTACATTTTTGTCTGCAAGTAGAAGATACCTAGTATTGATATTAAGAATGATTAGATTTGGGTTAAAATCGGTCAAAGCAAACATATATGTATGTTCATAATACATACATACTACAGGGTGGCCTATTTATGTAAACCTTCGGGATGTTCTTTGGTAAAGCCTAGTATGCAGATCGAGCTAAGACAAATTTTAGCTCTACATTTTTTTTCTCAAGACAAATTCTGAAGGTATAGAGATAAAAATAAAAGTAAAATGAGAACAGTAGCGTAGTAAGAAACTAGAAACTAAAAAATTATTAAATTTCCTTAAATTGACATAAAGGACAATGGCAATTTTTTTATGGGAGCTGGCCCTCAGACCAATAAGGACGAGTCATGTATCATTGAAAAGGTATTTTTGCGTAGATCTATTGTTTATATAGCGGCAAGTCTCAATTCGCTGTGAGAAAAAAGTTATAGGTATAATAGTAGAACAGAGCAAGAAAAGGTACGAAAGACTCTACAAACGCAGCGGAACTCAAAAATATGTGAAGAGAGACGGGTGGAGGAGGTATAAATATATATATATATATTTTATATAATAGATCAATCGCTAGTTGGCTCCTGTGTTGTGTAGATTGCGTTTTAAGAGTTGACCTTGAAGGCTCTATTAAATCTTTTTTCATACGGTTATCTATTTCCTTTTTGTTTTTGCTCGGCTGTAATGTTAAATGGAAAGGCATTATAATTTGTGTGTTATTTTTCGACGTGGGCTTCTTAATCGAAGGTATCAAAGTCACCTTTAGACCGATGATATGCTTCAAGTTCAACCTGCGCTGGTTGATTATGTGCGTGAACACGCCATTGTAGAGGTTTGTGTTTTGATTTATTTTTGACCTTAACATTCCAGGATTTTCACGACTCAGAGAAACTGATGTGAAAAAGTTATCTTTAGGTTCCTGCCAAATTAAACTTGCCAAATCTTATTGTGGGGAACATTTACGAAATGGTCTTTACACAATTGAAATATATTAAGATAATACCATATTAAATCTTAGCTTTGTGACCGCAATGTTTGGTTGTTAAGAGGACGTATCCAGTCACGGCATGTCAGGGGAAGAATCTATTTCTGTTTCATATTACCCGTGTTTTTTTGGGATTTTATAAATAGTACAGTGAGAAATTCCCAATAAAACGCATCGGCAGTTTTTTTTTGTTTTGTATTTCAAATATGGTATCCCTGAATAGCTGTCGCAACACAAAAATGTGAACTTTATGAGAGTTAAAAGTAGAAATAAACCAAAAATTTTAACAAAAACTAACTTATGTTGACGTTAAATATTATAGTAAGTAAGTAAGTAAGAATGTTTATTTCAAATTAATCCAATAGTACATTTTTACAATTGATTGATAAATTTTCTTTAACCAAATTATACTTCAATCTAAGTAAGGCAACACAAAATGATTTTTTAATTCTTTAAACAAAATTTCAACAATGACTTTCGTCGTCTGTCGTGATCAAATTAGCTTTTTATAGTACTACCCTGAGGCTAAGAAAAATTTACATAGGTAAAATATTAATACTGTGTTTTATGTAAATCAAAATAGAAAAAACTTCTAGCTATTAAATTCAATAATAAGTTCTTGTCGATAATTCAGTCCTATTCTAAGATATTTGACAAGAAGATTCCAGTCGTTTGCTCTGTTCAAGTAATCAGTTATCGTGGGCAGATCAAGTGAGGGACTTCCAAATATCCCGCGGCGTATGCTTCTTAGAATTGGACAGGTTCCCAGAAAATGCACAAGCGTCTCTTCCTCATTCATGTTGCAGAGAGTGCAGTTTGGATTTTGACTCGGTGTCCTTCGTGTCGCGTTGAGGATTATAAGTCCTGATCTCGCCTTTAATATCCAACGGATTTTGGAGATATCCCAGTCGTCCGAGACGTAGGTTTTCCCAGCGGAAAAATCAAGCAAGTGATATAAACTATGTGTCCTCGTTTGTTGTGCTCTTTGCAGTGACTCTTGGTTCTCTTTTTCAACAATTTTGTTTGCTACACCTTCAACAACCAGTTTAAACAGATTTTTGTTTGCCACGATTTCACCCAGTTGCAGAATGTCTTCGTGATTGAGGCAATTTTCCCAGCTCCTAAACCAAAATATTTTCTTTTCAATTATAAGTTTGGCTAGAAAATTTGGCAGCCTATTATTTCCATAGGAGGTGACAGCTCTTGCTACATAATTCATGTGGCATCTCATTGTGTATTCGAAAACCGGTTTCATTTGGCATTCAAGATTAAGAACATAATTCGGAGTTGTTCTTGGTAAGCGCAGAACTTTTTTGAAGAAGTACCGCTGTAGCTTTTCTACCTCATCGTGTTGTGCATCTCCCCAGACTTGGGCTCCATATCCAAGAATAGATCTGGCGACCGCGTTGAAAATATCGATTTTAGATGATAATTTGACTTCTTTATTGGAGATAAACTCATTCCACGTGAAATTTAAGCTCTGCCTGGCTTGTTTTGCGTAAAATATTATATATAACTATATATTTATATAATCTATGACTTAAATTGAATGTGTGTGTCCCTTTCTTCTTTGTTTCCCATTTTCTGAATCGCAAATTGATTTTCAGCATTAAAATAGAAAAAAAATGTGTGAGTACCGGGACTCGCGGGGAAGATGTGTAAACATTCGTTTTCACCTGAAGGTAAGGGATCGGGTCATTACCACGTATGGCAAAAATTAGGAATCTGTAATACAAGCGCTAAAGCAAAATGGTTGCACGACACAAATTATACTGAATTTACCCATTAAAAAACACCTTCCGAGAAAAATTTATGACGTCACAAAGTTGTTCCATTCAAAGTTAAAGTGTCAAAAAGTAACTTTGAGTACATTTTTCCTACTCATCTCTTTGATACTGAGTTGAAATGGTTAATCCGTCAAAAGCACCTGAAATCACGATGTTTTCATTTTGAGTTATCTTTTGTTTGCTTCTCGATCGTTCGGTTTGGAATTGATCTCATTTTTGAAATATGTAATAGTTTAATTTTATTATCCCCTAGATCTGATCCGGATTACATTATTATCATAATAAAACAAACAGGATCCCAGTGCGACAAGAGTGTTATATACCTATCCGATCCCCGTTTATCCTTTTGTTTCTGTATTTTCTCTCTACTCTATTCTCTATTTTCTCCCTATCTTCAACACAAAAAGCCATCTACCTGTGAGAGAAAAAACTCATTTTTGCAAAAAAGTACAAAGGGTGTATGGTCAGAATTAATTTGCAAATCGAAATCCAAAAGCAAGGTCGGATTTTGTGTTGTTTTTGTAATACACGTATGCATATACAATCCAGATCAGATCTGGGGGAAAATATAAAGCTAAAATATTTTTTGATTTTACCGCCGATAGTGAGTTTGGAATTTTTTTCCAGGTTTTACGAGATTTTTTTATCTGATTTGATCGATTTGTAGTAAAGAAATTTGTGCAAGTAATGAATGATACAAAAAATGGAAATATTTTTGCTTAAATATTCAATTTTGTGCTAGAATGAGGTTAAATGAAATTTAATTTGAAAAATGTATGCATTTTCGAAGTGCTGATAAAAGTTCTTTTCAAAAATGAAATCACAATTTCTTCTTGAATTTTAATTCCAAATTTATTTCGACTTTTTTCACCCAATTTGTTTGACAGATCAGCCATATTTTTAGCTTTTGTCGTTCCTAAATGCAAAGTAACTCAACGTAACTTTTTTAAAAATGACATAACAACACTTCTTTTTGACACATTAACCACAGCCAACTAGAGAAACAGAAAAGAATGCGCCACTTGGCAAATCATGTTATGACATTTCAAATCAAGAAATTGCAAATAACACTTAATATCACAAACCAAAATTGCCACCCACTATTGCAGAGATTAACATCAAAAGCAGCATATGGATAAAAAATAATGAAATAAAAAATTACATTTCTAAAAAAAAGCAACAAAATCTTCACCTGCCCAAATGTATGTCAAATATCTCTGTCAAGATATGATTGCATCTTGACATCCAATCAATATATGAAACGGAGTGACTCCATTAGATATTTAATGTCAAGACGAACATTCTGAGAGAAATTATCTACTGTGGAGTCGGGGTGTAAGGAATTCACTCCACTTAGCAAATACCAAAACCAATTAGGTATAAAATGAAAACTACCTTACCTATTCGAGTTTACACAGTTCTACTTACCTACAACAAACAAAATGGTTCCAAACGGAACCGTGTACCCATATCCGTTACAGCCGATTTTCAATTTTACCCATACCGAGCGCTAAGATGTTTACACATCAAAAGGTGTAGGGGTTTGTTGGTAGACTATGGTCAAAGTAAAAAAGTCGTCATTTAGTCTGTTATAACACGAAGAGTTTTTAGTCAACTTTTTTTCGAAATTGAATGAGTGCGAGGTGAAATCAGATATTTTAATTATGACTTACGTTAAAAGGCTGCGAATAGCGAACTGCGAATTGCATGAGTAATTTGTTTGATTGTCAATAGATGTGAACTGCCATAAAATATAAACCCAGTAAAATGGGTGCCAAGAAAATATGAAGTTTAATTCGAGCGAATTTTTCATTCGCTCCCAAAATCCAATTAAATTTGCCAACTCTGTATACCCTTTTCCATTAGCAACGCCACTGGCTGATTTTAAACAGCTTCTATTTATTCTATTCCATGTCATCATTTTCTGTACGCAATTTATATTTTATTTCAGTCGTGCGTCCTCACAACGTATTTATAATGGAAAGAGTGTAACAGGGAGATGATTTTAGTTTATAAAAAGCTAATTGTATATAAAACGTCACAATTTGTCCGGAAAAATAATGCTTCAAGCATTCTTTTTCCGCGCAAAAATAAGTGGAGACTTTCTTTTACCTTTTCACGTACAGCGGTTACAACAACTGTCAAATTTTGCGCTGGAGCTGCGTACCGCTTGGCAAACAATCCGAAATAAAATTTGTCCTGGCAAAAATTTTATATGGGGGATAAATTTTGTTTCGATCTGCGTACTAGGCTAAATGATGTACAAATAACACAAATAAGGCTAGGAACGAACTTGCGATTTTGCGATAGAACACGTGAGCCACATCATGAATGAATGCACATGCGACCAAGAAATTGTATTGAGTTGCCTGACGTGTCAGGCTTTTTAGGTCTCTGTGAGACTCACAATCCAGGCCTTGTACTCTGTCTGACTTTTTCTTTGATTTATGTTCTTTATCTATCCCTCATAAAGTAATCCTATTGAAACAAAAAAATAAAATTCATAACTAGGTCACACGTACTTGCTCTTATGTTCAAGTTTTTTTTGTTTAATTTTAAAAGTTATATATCGTCGGCTTTCTGTCAAAACCTCCCAAGTCTCAATTGAAATATCGATTAGAAGACACAAAAATCCATTAAATCCAAATAATAAAATAGAATTCTAAGACACTAATGGCCAATTTCATAAACAAATACTAAAATTACTTTTATCTAAACTGCTTCTAAATTTTATCATACATTTCAAATTGCTCAGTTTCACCAATGTAGAAAAGGGATATTTTAAGGATATTTTAATTTGACTGAGTTTGCTAACATAGTAACATCCCTGGATTCAAAAAAAGAGGTTGTTTCCCTTGCACATGCGAAGTCTATGAGAAAAAGTGAAAAAGCATTATGGATGAGGGACAATTATTCTGGCAGCAAAATATCATCTGTCGTTGACTGGAATGGCTTAACAAAAAAGACTTTTAAAATTTAATGAGACAAAAACGAGCTTTAAGCTAACAAGGATATTTAAAATCTTTTTAAATATAAAAGCATTTGGTGAAACCAGAAAAACATCATTTAAAGGCTTAAAGGCTTTTTTAATAATTAAAAGCCTTTCGTGAAATCGGCCATAAAAGGCTTAAAAACTGGTTGAAAGATTTGAAAAAAAAAACACAAAACACTTGCGATGCATTGATATTTCAATTCAGTGATTTATCATGAATTAAAATAAAATGCAAATGTAAAAACAAGATAGAAGAAAATCTCAATTGACTCCTACGATTCTGGTAAAATTTTGTTTGTATGTGGGCTAAAATTAGAGAAATCTACATTATAAAATAAAAAAATACACTAAACAACTATAAACAGTACCTACCACCCGCAGAAAAGTCTTTTTTGTTAAGCCATTCTAGTCAATAACAGTTGATATTTTGCGGTCAGAATAATTGTCCCTAATCCATAATGCTTTTTAAAAACCTCTTTTTTTGAATCCAGGGATGTGAGCAAATTCAGCCAAATTAAAATATTCCTTTTCTACATTGGTGAAACTGAAAAATTTTAAATGTGTGGTAAAATTTAGAAGGAATTTAGATAAAAGTAATTTTAGTATTTGTTTATGAAATTGGCCATAAAAGGCTTTAAAATAATTAAAAGCCTTTCGTGAAATCCACCATTAGTGTTTGTTTATGAAATTGGCCATTAGTATCTAAAAATGCCATGTTTTGTCAAAGTTCATATAAAAAGTTGTACTAAAATTCATAGAAATTCGTTGTTTTGCGAAGTAAACGTACATATTAAGGGTATTCATGCTACTTTGTAAAACACTTCTAGATTAGTTTACGATTTGGTTAAGTTTATAATTTGGTTAATGAGCTGTGAAATTTTGCTTGAGAAATGGTTTACAGTTAACACAATTTGGTTAAAATTATCCAAGGATTTTTCTGCGGAAAATTAACCAAATTTATTTATTTATTTATACTTATTGTGACCTTTAGAATTAGGCGTGTTCAGAAATATGATATACCTATTATGATAACTCAGAGAATTAAACAAAATTCTGACCACATTATGTAATTATCGTATCACAATTGGCAGCTGATAGAAGTTGTGAATTAAAACGTGTTTGATACAAAAAAAAAATTGGACGTCTACATTTACTCAAAGATTAGAAAAGCAACTATTCGGCTCTCCCAAACCAATGTGAATCATTAATTGACGATGACAAAACAACACCAACAACATATTGTTTTCATAGACAACAACGTTATTGCTATTTTTGTTTTCGTCGTCATAAACGAATGAATCACACTAGGCATGTTTAGGAAAATGAGATCTCGAAGGGCTCATCTAATATTTCTGCATCAAAAAGTGCTCAAGCAGATCCAATATTTTTTTCCTCAGTAAATTGACAGAAAAACTGAGAAGTTTAGTTGAGAAGTCTTGTTCACGAGACTAATGTCGTTTTTCATTGAAATCTGAAGGATTTGATTTTAAAATCAAGAATTGCTGTCTTGAATGAAACATCTGGGCGTACTTTTGAGTAGATTGAATTACACACATAGCACACACACACGCATACAAATAAACATCACGTACGATGTCATACAAAAATAATGCAAAATAAAAAAATGCCCAACTGCGATTTGCTGTTTGACAGGAAAATGTTTGCATGTATTAGTGAATGCAGATCAAATCTCCCTAACTAGAAAGATCGCATCTTTCTTCATCAGATCTCATCTTTTGTTTAATAAAACATGAAAAAGTAGAATAATTGAAAATCTTTTCGCAAAAAGATTAAATTTTTTGAAGAATGAAAAACGACATAAGATTGCTGAGGGCTCGGAGATCTAATTTTCCTGAACATGCCTAATGGTTTGGGTGATCTTTAATAGACGGAAGCTGTGGTTTGTATTGCCCTGGTGGAACTATTATAGTCGAAAGCTCACTGTAGTGGTCGAATGAAAATGAGAGATTATATATGAAAACCACATCGTGAGGTTTCGTTTACTTTTGCTCTCGGAATGGAAGAGTGATCCCATTGCGCACCCCACAAAAGTGAATCTGACACTTGGTGAAGTAAAAACGAAAAAAAAGAGAGAGATGATTCATTTAACTTAAATGGAATATAGCTCACTTCTCCTTTTGACTGTTTGGAAAGCTTGTTTCATTGGTTTTTGACTTTAGCTTCCAACAGCTTGCTATATTTATTTATGGTTACAAGACTCCGCTTTTGCGTTGTTTCGGGAGAGGTTCTCCATTTAAAAATAACTCCGAAATCTAAACGCGTCTAATCTGTCATGTTTTTGACGTTTAATATTTGACGTTTAACGAACAGCTGATTCAATTACACAGCATTTAAACAAATTAATAAAAAGGTCGTTCGTGGAAACTTTTGCGTAAACTTATCATTTTACACAATTTGTAAACTTACGACGTTGCATGAATACCCTTCATAAAAAGGTCGTTCATGCAAACGTTTGCGTAAACTTATCATGTTACACAATTTTTTGCATAAATATCCTTATTATCTTGTTTAAGGAGAAAGTAATTAGAAGCAAACAAAAATATAAAATGGTAATGCCAAATCACAAGTGTTACTTTTTAGTTGTGTTGTGACCTCCTTTGAAGGAGATCACAGTTTCGATAGTTTTTGTGAGGATCACAAGTTGTGAGGTTGCTGCCATAATACAAAAACCTCACAAAATCTAATTGTAATTTGTGAGATATAAAAAGGGCTGTAAAATCGAAAACGGAACGGTTTTTGAAATTCTGTATGAGTCTATTTTCAAAATTCTTGATACCGTGCTGAAAGTTCAATATTTCGAAATTCTGTAGGTTTTTAAAAAAGTTGTAAATAAGTTGTAAAATAAAAATCGTTTTGACAGTTTAATAAAATAAGCACTTTGTTCATATTCCGTCGTTAATACTGAAGTCTTTGGTACCTATAGGAAAATCACTATTCTGATAATTTTCTGGAGAACAAAATAAACTGTTTTATTTTAAACTTGTATTTTATTTTGTATGTTTTAGTTAAGTTAAAAATAATTAATACATAGTATTAACTAATTGTTTTCAAGTATAGAATAGAAGTTCAAATAAAAGTGATTGTTCTGTTCTCTTAACAGTTATCAGAAAAGTGACAGAATACGACTTCCTGCAGTATCAACGAACGGATGGTCACGATTTGATATTCAACTCTGTTAAACACACAAAATATAAGTTTAAAAATGTCAAAAATCTTAACAATTTGTCAACACATTAAATCCAGTATTATTTTAATCTGCCACCACAAAGATAATCAACTTTCTGATGAAATTCTCTATTGTTGAAGCTGAAGCGTGATGGTGACCTCATGATTTGCACCCTTACAAAAATACTAACAAATATACATACATATATGGTAAAGTTCATCTTAAATGATTAAATGAGATTTTAAATGGCATAAGTATAAACAGTATAAGGGTGCGATGAGCAGACAAAAGAACAATACATATGTTTCATCCCCCGATTGTTGTATAGTCAATAAAGGCTTTTAGTTGGTATGTTGGCAGTTATTTTCATTTTGTTAGATCTCTAGTGAGAATATACAAAACAACAACAATAACACAAAAAAAAAAGGTACTTCACGCATTTTCAACTTCATATTGGATGTAATTTAATGTCATTATGAGATGAATGCCAAATTAAATCCTCAAATTGAATGTTTGTTTTGTGGGTTGCGGGTTTGAGGGATGATGATGAGAATTTAAAAGTCAAGGGCGTATTTTTCACCCACTTCAATGTCATGTTGTTGGCCTTTTGTAAAATAGATTGCGTGAAATTGAGTTATTAAATTGGTAGATAAGTAGGTTTGGTTTGTTTTTTTTTTTTGAATAATTGCAATTGGGGTTGAAATAATGATGATGCTTGGTAGAAATGATGATGATACTTAGTACACATGTGTATGTGTAGGAGCATGTAGTTAAAATTAGATTAAAATAATTGGAGGTGAGTGTAAGGTGAAAAATAATAGTTACATTGGAAAGAGGATGCTGGAGTTTTTGGTTAGGCAACATCATTGATTAAAAATGCTTAGTGTTACAAAATTTCACGTTCCCAGTTAATCTTATAAATGTAATTTTTTCTTTGTTTTTAGCTTAACCGAAAGAATTTTAACTTTTTGTTGAAACATAATAAATAAATCAGTACTAAGCTGCCTGTCATCACGCGGGATAAGTCCAGACATTACCGCAATCCAGGCGAGGCGATGGATACGATCAGGTACGGTGATAAGAAAAGATTCGTCGTGGGAAATCGTATATCGCCGATAAGTGAACGCCTGAAGGCACACGCCCCTCACAATGATTGAGTTGAAAGCTCTTTAAAGGATGAGTTTTATGACATTATGACCTTCTGGACAGAACTTACGGAACCTCAACGGTGTACAAATTTAGCTCGGGAACCTCAAAGCCTGAATTCGAAAGGAAGACACTTTAGGTGGATTGGTTGTTAGTAACAGCCTCCACGAAGACACAAATGATAACGGCCTACAACCGATAGACTTTTCAGAAGCTCGTAATACGGTGGTAAGTAGCAATTGGTTTCCACGGCTTAGATTCCACTATGCAACTTGTTGCTCTCTAAATGGTCGATACGCCAACGAAATCGGCTATGTACAAATCAACGGAAAACACGACTCTGAAATCATAGATGTGCGTACTTTTCGAGGAGCAAACGTTGACTCTGACCACTTCCTCCATGTTGTGGCAAGGCTTTACAGCTCGATACTTTCAAATGAAGAACAACACCTGAGCAAGAAGCTCTCTGCTGTGCACTCACCTGCCACAAACGCCAACAATCAGTGGTCTCAGTATCGCGAAATCATCAGAAAGGCAACCAATAGCACAAGGCTACCAACCACTGTAGCTAAGAAGGTGAACTGGCCAAAAGTGGGTCATCTCTTGATCCGAGCCAAATCGAAGCCTCTGTATGCTCATGCCACTGGAGCAAGAAAAAAGTAGAATACACCGCAGTTTATTAGAAGCTGCAAGTGTCAGTTGGTCATCCTCATCCATCGACACTTGTCGGGTTTCAAGGAATCTATGGCCAATTATTTCAAAGAAAAAGACTGAATACTTACTCAAGTTAAGCAGGTCTCAATTATATCTCATTGTTGGCGTCCTTATACGAGCCACAACTCAATGGGAACCCACATGAGCAGAATGGGAATCAGCTCATCGGACTTATTTAGATGGTGTCATGATGTAGAGGCAGAGGAGGGCTCCTTTCACTTCCTTTGCGAATGCCACAGCCTAGCAAAAACCGAAAAAGAGGCCCGTGGAGAATACTTCTTCGATGAACTGGGTGACATCTCTGTCTTGACACCAAAGAACATCCTAAAATTCATTCAGAGCTCAGGATGGTTCAGGGAGGCCCCCCACACCTAAAACTTCCCTTAGCTGGGAGAGCAATGGATCCACTCAGATCCGAGTGAGATGGTGCGGCTAGCCGTATTATCACCCCTTCCAACCTAACCTTACCTAGCTAAAAAGGTGACACAAGATGCACATGCAAGTACGCTGCGTAGAGTTAAAAAAGCAGTGAGAGAGGAGTATCGAGAAAGGAAAAGAGAGGAGACCCTGTGTAGAAAAAAGAGGACGCATGCAGCCTCCCAGCAGAAAAGTTGGTCCTATATCCTCCAAGAATTATCGAGGCATATTCCCGATGAACTTTGCTCTAAAGATCCTATCCAATATTCTATGTGAGTGTTTTAAACCACTCTGCAACACTATAAACGGCATAAGTACCAGTGTGGCTTCAAAACAGGCAGATCGACCGTGGACCAACTACTCACTCTCAACTCTTAAGCAAGTCCTGGAAAAGACCAATGAACTTCAAGTCGACACTCACCATCTACTCATCGACATCAAAGCCACGAATGATAGCATTCATCGTCAGGAGCTCCTTTATGGCGGGAAAACTGATACAGCTATGTTACGTGCAGGAGAAGAAACTGTCAAGATATAAATGCATCAAGAGGGTCGAATTCTAGCCCCTTCTATAACCCCAATATACAAAAGGGATACCTATTTAAAACTACTGTCTTCTCATGGCTAAACTTTCACATATGCTGCATCCTGCATGTCTCTTAATTCCTCTTGAAAAACCCAGCTTCCTCTAACAAAGGCCTACAAGGTGTGAAGGTGTGTCTTTCATCCACTCAGCCTTAGAGAATGCTAGTTGAAGTCATCTCAACTGATTTTAGCTGGCCCTTAAAAAATTGCAAAGAAATCAATACTTTTCAAACTGTGAATCTTCGGCTTTGAACTTGCATAAAATTCTTCAAATGGATTTCCTCTCTTACCTCTGATCTGTTATTTCAATTTTTGTTTCAAATTAGCTGTATTCTCGCCCTTCTTAACTAACTCCGGAGTCCCACAAGGTAGCCTCGTACGCCCTCTTCTTTTCATTTTTACCATTAACGATATTTATTGGGTTATCAATACTAAGACTTTCGAGGCCATATCTTCGACACATGACTCTAGTTTTTTGCAATTTGATCTCGACATTTTTCCAGATGTATCAAACATTTCTTGGAAATGTTGCTAAATGCTAATCATTTACTTTTACGTCGTTAACTAGGCAAGTACTAAGCTACTGCGCTAACTCAAGATAAGCTTATTCTTAGTACCTACCTTTATTGTATCTTTTTTTAAACTATAAATTATGGTTTTGTTTGTTTAAAAATAATCATATTCATGAAACTTGCTTCAAAATTCCTTTAAAGAGATGAACCAAATATTCAAATTATGATACCTCTTTGCTCAGATAGAGAACGTTATCATCCATATACTGGTAAAATATTCGTCAAACTTCCTATGTGTGACCTTTGAATTTATTAATTTAACCAGGGGAATCCAAATGTATAGTCTAAGAAGGTATATCTCAACCCTTTTCGTTATATTTTGGCAGTTACGCAAGGGTTCGTGATTTATTGGTATCTTGTTCTCAACCTTTTGTATTTTACGTACAGTGATTATACCATCATCATAGGCGCAAAGCAGTACAAAGGTGTGATGTAAGTGGACCTTCGATTCACCTTAGGGGATGACCTTCAATAGCCTTTATAAACTAAGAGCAGAAGACGTAGAATCTTTCTATTCTATATACTCGTTTAATAAGGCTCAAGGGATAAAATTGAATAAATATTGACCCGTAGAGATTTGTGAATTTTCAGAGAGAAGGGATGCTATAAAGTGCTGTTGCTGAAAAGTATTCTGCGTGTTAGAGATTTACCGTGAGATAGAATATAATAGTTAATTAGAATTGCTTGGCGATTTTTCAACAAAAAGAGTTCACGGAAGAGGAAGTAATTGCTGGACCAACTATTGTTCGTTTTTTCGTTGGTCTTATATTTTCTTTGTTTGTTTGCTTTTGGCTATGCGGAAGTAAATGAAGAAATTGCATCAAGTGATAAATCACAGTCATTTAGGTATATGGAGTAGAGGGTCAGATTTTCGTCTGCTGGTATTAAAAATGATGCCATGCTAAGCAGCAGATGCAGAGTATTAATTAAGAGGTGAAACAAACAGGTAAGCATCAGTAGGTATAGGTATTTGATGTTGGGCACAATCATGCATTATAAATACCTTAAGTGTTCTTAGTGTTTCTGAAAATATGGCAGAGTTTTCCCGCCAATTTTACTATCCAACAATAATTCGATAATAATTCCCCCCAATATATGGTATATGGTATGCTGTTGCACAAAAGCCCAGATGTTTCTTACTGCGTTGTACAATCGTATATGGAATGGAGCTTTTGTGGTGTTATATTTTGTCTTTTTTCTGATATTTAATTGCAGAGTTGCACAATGTGATCGTTTTAAATGTCTTTTTGTCGTTTGAGAAAGTTGAAAATAACAAAAAATAGTTTTCCGGTTGTATGATACCTGATGCGACTATTTCCACTTGATAAGCAGTAAAATAAGGCTCTGATGGGATCTTGGCACCTCATTATGTGGGATATTCAGAAAAGAAATATGCCATCTAATTATTCCGTAATTGTTCAAAAAAGTTCAACTAGTTTTAAAAATGGGTCATTTTTGATCAATGGGACAGGTTTCACAAGGTCACGCAAGGTCAGACGTGGCACGTCAGTTGTGAGAAATTCTCAAGCAAACTTATACCATCTGAAAGACCACTAGACCGTGATAAAAGGTCAACTACTCTAGCCAACATAAGTTTAGGCAACAAGACATTCGTCTGTTTTTTGAAGCCAGCTGTCTCTTTTGGGTTGCCTTCCCAGGAACTAGGAGCAGGAGAAAAGATACGCTCTGAATATCCAACCTCAACGATCTACACACGTCTTGCACAAGCCTCACGAGCCGGTCATGAAAGGGAAAAATGATTGTGATGAAAAATGCCTCGGATGAACAAACCAAAAATGTTGACGACCCCCCCCCCCCCCCCTTGCAAACGAAAAACTGACAATGATTTACGTGTATGTACGTGGAACGTGCGTACATTGAACAGGCCACGCAAAGCCGAACAGCTGGCCGAGGCCCTAGCCAGCCTCAAAGCTGATGTGACAGCTCTGCAGGAGATGCGATGGGATGGACCGGGCCTGAGAAAGGAAGAAAACTGTGATTTTTACTACGGGAACTGCCACCTCGATGGGAGGTTGCGCTTGTTTGGATGCGGATTCGCTGTCAGAGGAAGACTTAGGCAAAGTGTCTTGAGTTTTCGTGAAATCAGCGAGAGAGTGACGACGATTCGTATCAAGGCCAAATTCCACCATATAAGCCTTATAAGCACACATGCCCCTACAGAAGAGAAAGACGACGCTACCAAGGAAAGTTTCTACGAGCTCCTCGCCAAAACATACGAGCAATGCCCCAAACATGACGTCAAAACTCTTTTGGGAGACTTTAATGCCAAAATTGGGAGAGAGGACATCTTTGGTAGGACGATCGGAAGGCACAAATCGATCATGTCGCGATTGACGGAAGACACTCCTCAAGCATTCTGAATGTTCGCACATACCGAGGAGCCAACATCGATTCGGATCACTACCTTGTTGGTGCCAAACTTCGAGTGTGGATATCCATGGAAGCTCTATGGCGATCAACGACCACGTAGAGGAAATCCAATGTTGGACAACTACAATCGGAAGTGACCGCTACAGCCTATGCCAACGACATATCCCTTCAGCTTGCGAGAAATCCCACGACTGTAAATATGAACCCGGAAGACCAATGGCAGCTATGTCAACAAGCCATAAGAGCCGCAGCGTCAGAAGTGTTGGGTTTCTAACAACCACCTCCGAGAAACCCCTGGTTCGACTCCGAATGTGCTCAGGCAAACAAAGCTAAAATGAAGGCTTACAGGTCGTGAAACGACAGGGACACTAGAGCGTCCAAAAATCTCTACGTCCAACGAAGGAAACATGAGAAACGCTTGCTAAGGAGAAAGAAAAAAGACCACCAACAACGTGAAGTCGAGGAGATGCAGAGATGCTATAGCAGGAAAGAGGTGCGAAATTTCTACAGAAGAGTGAAACAATAAACATCAGGTTTCACAAGCCGCCCTGGGCCCTGCAAAGATGGAGATGGAAACACGGTAGTAGATACCCAGTCGATGTTAGCCATCTGGAGAGATTACTTTAACCGGTTGTTGAATGGCGATGACATCCAAGATCCCGCCAATCATCGACTCGAACCAGTCAATCTAGATGACAACCAAGAGTTACATCCGCCCGACCAAAATGAGATAAAAGTAGCCATACCAGACTAAAATCAAATAAAGCAGCTGGAGCCGATGGTCTACAAGCGGAACTTTTTAAATACGCTGGAGATGACCTGGTCAGGAGTATACACCAACTCATCTGCAAAATATAGTCGGAGGAAAGTATGCCCGACGATTGGATTCTCAGTACCATCTGCCCGATCCACAAAAGAGGAGACCGCCTACTCTGCACCAATTATAGAGGCATAAGCCTTTTAAATATCGCCTATAAGATCTTATCTAGCGTATTATGTGACCGTCTTAAGCCGTTTGCTGACGATCTAATAGGTCCTTGCCAAAGCGGCTTCAGACCTGGCAAATCTACAACCGACCAAATCTTCACACTTCGCCAGATCCTGGAGAAAACCCAAGAATTTAACATCGATACCCATTACCTGTTCGTCGATTTTACAGCAGCATACGACAGTGTCAATAGAGACGAACTATATCGTGCCATGTCCATGTCCAGCTTTAGAATTCCTGCTAAACTGATACGTCTTATCAGGATGACGTTGGAGAATGCTCGCTATTCCGTCAAGATTGGTAGGGATTCTACCGAAACCTTCGACACCACCAGAGGGTTAAGACAAGGTGACGCACTGTCATGCAGCTGTTTCAATATTGAGCTTGAAAAGGTAGTTCGCAACACCCAGGCCAGTACATCAGGCACTATCTTTAATAAATCAATACAATTACTTGGGTTTGCTGACGACATTGATGTGATAGGAAGAACAAAGCGAGCAGTAACCGGTGCTTTCACTACAATGGAGTTAGCTGCTGGTAGAATGGGACTGACCATAAATGAGGACAAGACGAAGTATATGCACCGACTTGGTCAGAACGTGACAATTGACAGTGATTTTGTCTACCTGGGCACTGCTGTAAACGCGGAAAACAACATCAGCGCGGAGATCACACATAGAATAACTCTTGTTAATCGCTGTTTCTTTGGGCTAAGTAAGCAATTGAGGAATAAAGCCCTATCGAGAAGAACCAAGGAGACGCTTTACAAAACACTCATCATCCCGGTCCTGCTGTATGGTACAGAGGCATGGACACTTTCCCAGTCGGATGAAAGCTCCCTTGCTGTATTCGAGAGAAAAGTACAACGAACGATTTATGGTCCTGTTTGCGTAGATCGAAAAACAATGTCTGGCGAAGAAGATACAAAAACGGTATCCAGCGGTTAAGATGGCTGGGCCATGTAGAGCGGATGGATATCGATGCTCCAGCGGAGTTAGAAGCCAAGATAGATCTCATCTTCGATGAAAAGATCAGGTAGAAGGAGATTTCCGACTGCTTGGAGTGCGAAATTGGAGACGGCAGGCTAGAGATCGAGCCGGCTGGAGGGCATGCTTTCCTCCGACCATATTTTACAGATGAACTGGTGCATACTCCTAACCAGTTCATCGCCAGCCGCTTTGAATAGTTCAGCCACAAGGCTATCAGCTCCAGCAGCTTTATTGGACTTAAGTTTAGATATGGCTATCCTCACTTCATCAAGATCAGGTGGACGAAATTGTTGGCCTACGTCGTCCAAGTTGAATGGTGCAATTTGCATGTAAGCGGAATTCGGTTCGTCATCGCCGTTATACAATTTGCAGAAATGATTTTTCCATATCCTCAGCACCGACTGCGATTCGACCACGATGTTCCCCTGATCGTCTTTGCAGGCTTCGGTTCGGGCCTTGTAACCTTGGGAGGTTCCTTTTACTTTTTGGTAAGACTTCCGAACTTCATTCCTGCAGTGGCATCCCTCTAACTCCTCGATCGAGTGCTTCTCATGCTCTTTCTTCTTCCTTCTAAGAAGCTTGTGTTCCTCTCTCCTCTTCTGCTCGTAGAGCTCGCGAGCAGCTCTAGTCCTTCTATGCAGCGCCGATTTGTATGACTGTTGTTTGGCTGCATGTACTTGTTGGCATTCTTCGTCGAACCAGGGGCTTCGCTGTGGTAGTCGTGCAAAGCCCAGCACGTCAGAGGCGGCATCTCTGATGGCTTCCTGGCAATTCTTCCACTGGTTCTCGATGCTTGCAATTGGTGGTATAGAACTATTTAAGAGGGTGCGAGAGACTCGATCGGAAAAGGACCTGGCGATTTCATGCGACTGTAGCCGTCCGACATCGAACTTCCTCACAGTATTTCCCTAATTTGGCTTTGGTCTAGATATCCGTAGCATTACCTTGGCTACAACGAGGTAGTGGTCCGAGTCAACGTTGGTTCCTCGGAACGTTCGGACATCCTTGATACTGGAGGAGTGCCTTGCGTCGATCACAATGTGGTCAATTTGGTTGGCGGTTGATTGACCAGGAATTCACCATGTCCCCTTATGTATATCGAGATGCGGGAACTGCGTACTAGCTACCACAACGTTTCGCCCCGCAGCAAAGTCGATTAGCCTGAGTCCGTTATCGGAGGTGGTGTCGTGCAGGCTGTATCTTCCGATTGTGCCACCAAAGACGTCTTCTCTTCCTAGTTTGGCATTAAAATCACCCAAGACAATTTTAATGTCATAGCTAGGGCATTGCTCATATGTCTTGTCCAGGAGCTCGTAGAACTCGTCCTTGGTGTCGTCATCTTTCTCCTCTGTGGGGCCATGCGCGCATATCAGGCTGATGTTGGCGAATTTAGCCTTGATGCGAATTGTCGTGAGGCACTCGTTCACATAGTTGAAACTCAAGACTTCTTGCCTAAGTCTGCCTCTAACGAATGACGAATCCACATCCAAAGAGAATCTGCCCTTGTGGTCGGTAACAGTCAACGTAGTAGATATCGCAGTCTTTTATTTTCTTGCCCGGCCCATCCCATCGCACTTCTTGGATGGCGGTGATGTCTGCTTTGTAGCAGTCTAGGGCCTCCGCTAAATGTTCGGCTGCACGTGGTCTATAGAGAGACAGAGCATTCCACGTGCAGATCCGAAGTTCGTTGTCCTTATTTCGTTTGCTTGGTTCGTCAACAGTAAATCCGTCCGTATCCGAGGATTGTTGTTGCTTCGCAACTAAGATAGCTTTACGTGGCCGGGAAGTCACCCCGGACGGCACGACCCCCAACCTGGAGGACCAGACCCTTAAAATATAACTCCAAGGGCGGGGAGCCGGATTAACCGCTCCTTATAGGCCTGAGCTCCGAATACGTAGTAGTAGCCCGTATAAGGTGTTCACTAAGTAGTTCAGCCTAACTGGAACTGTAGACGCCACCGTTGATTCCATCTTGAGAATTCTTCTGCTGCCGCCTGGATGAAGGAGAAGTGCCTTAGTGGGAACACTCCTCCCCCCGCTCTCTCGTTTGCTGCCCCCTAAAACCGTCCACAGGGATTGGAACCCCATCTTCAGTTAAAGGTACTAGGCACCCGATGTTCACCACTTGGAGGTGAGAGTAGGAGTTGATAGACAGAGGTTTGCTTTGAAAAAAAGGTTGGGGACGCTTGTGTCCTCTTGAATGCACCGTGTCTACCCTTTGCACATCGCCTATAACTACAGCTTGACTTCTCCCACTGAGATATGAGAAAATCATATCTGTAGCTGTGTTCGAAAGCATAAATTGTTGCCTTAGCATAAATAAATTGCGTTGAACATTTCTATGAACATTGCGACTGTCTTAACGTGAATGGCTAGCTTAACTGACAAAAATCGATCAAAACTCGCTCCTTAATGAAGTCTCTTTAGCAAATAGTTTTTGAAAGATCAACATTAAACTTCAAAATTGTGACAGTGAAATTAAAACAAAGTTCAAAATAATTTGTTTCTACATTTATCGTTCCTTCAAAAAATATAGTGCCGTATCCCTTTCCCCACTATAAAGTCTGTTAATTGGTGAAAGAAACCCCCACAAAATGTTCAGGATGAATTTTCTAGCATTTCTTATAAGCTTTTAAAAAATTGTTTTTTTTTTTTTCTTAGAGATACGGCCTCTTACAAGGAACTGATAAATCCTCCGAGATTAACTACATATTTCTAATGTTATAAAAAAGTTCCTTGTATTCCTGCTAGAAACGCGTACACAGGAATGGCTGAGAGTTGCAAGTCATAAGGGCTTGGTTCTACTCGAGCTGTTGTGCCACCAAAATTTTATTTATCAAACCTTGAACTATTTGCAGCCCAAAACGAACAAGAGTAGAAAAACGATTTTTTTTTAAAAGACAGAAAAACAGTATAGATGCCATATTATTTCAATTGCCCTTAATATTTCATGAACGAAGTTTAATCAAAATCTTTATAGTCGTTTTCGAAAACATTTGAAAAAAAAACAATCTATTAACAATTAAAAAATAACTGCTACTTACTTATTACTTGAAACATCCTGAATGACTTCACCATGAGAACAAATCTTAAAATTCTAATTCCCAGGCAAATATCTTCAAGTAAATATCATATAATTATGTATGTATGTACAGACACAAACATTAGTGAAAACGTTGCCTGCCGCACATGAAATTTGTATTCAGATTTGTTTCAAATGACAAAACCAAGGGACCTATCAAATAATCATCCATTCCATTGTACCAAATTCAATAACAACATCAATCCGACAGATTTATCTACCTGTTTCTTTGTAATTTATTTGTTTTTGTTTTTTGATTTTTTTTTTGTTCAAGATGACCGTTGATGTTTAAAAAATCCATTAGTATTCCAGTAGCTTGTTGCATCCTGTAGGCAAACGGCAAACCATATACACCCACATAACCCGAGATCGACAGTGTCGATCTTCACGGCGCTCATCTTTGTCATCATTATGGTGATAACGTGGTGTTGCATCCAAATAGTCGCATACATTCAAAGAGTTTTATACACGTTTATTCCTACAACCAGATTGATGGATCTTAAAAGTATATCCATCGTATTGGAGACTCAACTCTCTGGGATATAATATAAGAGTACCTACTCGGGCGGATGAACAAATTGCTGCTACTAGAATTCAATGCACACAAACACCAGATTAAAAGGTTTTTTTTATAATGGGTCATGAATGATAAACAGAAAGAGTGAAACAACGATGAGAACGTGGTACTCATCACTGATTTGCGGATGTTGTGTCGAATAATGGATGCTCCTTTTCATCTGCGGGCGTTTGATTCAAACCTGAGGCGACTATAATATTCTATCGCATAACTACCATACCTAATGATTGTTATCAGTTTTATTGACCTAAACTGTAAGTAACTTCACTTCCGATGCTGTGGACGTGGTTTTAAAAAGCAGCATGTAAACAGCTTTGATCTAACAGGTTGAGAGAAGTTAAAAAAGATTTGTTTGCTTGAAGCTTAAAAGCCCTTTAGATATTCAATGATTCAGAAAAATTGCAAATTTGTTTAGTGAAATCGCCTCTGCCAAACTTAGATCGGAAAAGTATTAGACACCGACCGTACAAAAATCTATACAGGGCACTCGAGTTATAAATTCATGAGTTGTTCAAAAAACGTCTTAGAACTTCATATGGATTCCAGAAGGTTTGTTTTCATTTATTGACCAGTTCAAATCACTTAACCCTTACCAAGGCGCATGGAGTCATCAGAACTTTAAATCAAAAATAAATGTTTTAATATCAAACGCAGCGTGTCTGCGTCTTGCCTAGCTTCTAGATCCTCTCGATGTCTTTCAATCAGATGAAAGCACGTGCCGCTGCTCCTTAGTGTAGTGACCCCACGAGTAACTTTTTTTGTACCAGGAAAAGTAATGACAAAATTTTAAAAAAATTCAAAATTTTCAAAATTTGCTTGCGTTTAATAATGCAGCATTTTTTTGCAATGAATGTGCAAAAACTGTAAAACATGGGTCAAAAAGTCTCACAGAGAAAAGATTTTTTCCAAACTAGGTAGGTTAGGTTAGGTTGATGGGCTGACGGTGGATCTTGTTCCCGTCACACTTAGATCAATGTTGATCCATTGTGGTACCCTGATGGATTGGACCATCCCTTTAAAAATATAACCTATGAAATCCTATGGAGCATCGAACCATTTAGAGGCGTTGATGAAGTTCATTAAACTTGAGATGTTATTTCCTGTTTACTTAGAGATTTCTGCTAGATCATTGAAGAAATAGCTACCCAAAAATTTTTTCCTTATATTGCATAGTGCCGGACATTGACCTAGGAAGTGAAGGGTGTCTTCCTCTACTTCTACGTCACCGCAACCTCTGCATAGGTCTTCAGTACTTAGTCTCATCTTTTTCTTGTGGTAACCTAAGAGATTATGTCCCGTGATAATTCCTTTCAAAAGATTCAGGGATCTCTTTTTCAGGTTTATGACATTGTGCGTTTTTTTCTTATTGTAGCTAGGCCACAAATTCTTTGTAGTGGTACAAGTTGCGAGTGAGTTCCATCTGTCATTGGTAAGTTCCACTATCTTCTTACCAATTGTCTGTGTAATGGCACAGGATGGAATTTTAACACCGGAGTCCGTTAGGCTTTGATCTAACGATGAACCAATCCTTGCCGGTTCATCTGCTTTTTCATTTCCCAGAATTCCACAGTGCCCAGGAACCCAGCAGAGTCTGATGTTGTGCTGTGTGGCAAGAATCTTTAGCTCTTCACGACAGCATGAAACCAGCTTGGATTTTATTTCTGTTGCAGATATAGCTTTAATCGCTGCCTGGCTATCAATGTAAAAGGTGATATCAGCCCGTGGTATCGCCAACATTGAGATCTGTTCAGCAGCCTTAATCACTGCCAGAACCTCCGCTTGGAAGACACTGCTATAATCAGGGAGTCTATAAGAGTTCGCTAAATTAAGGGATTCTGAAAAGAAACCAGCACCTACTCTCGTATCCATCTTTGAACCGTCTGTGTAAATTTCTACCATCGGTGTATCTGATTGTTGTAAACCAGCTTCCCATTCTTCTCTTGTGGGGATGGATACAGAAAACGGTTTTTCAAAATTTGTACGGGGTGTTGTGTAGTCTGTGCATACAGAGTTCTTTTTCCAGCTATCGGTCTGGCTTAATCTTAGAGCACCATAGGCTGCAGTTTCTTGTACGAATAGATCTAGGGGTCATAGATTGAGTATGGCTTCCATTCCCGCAGTGGGAGTGGACCTCATTGCCCCTGTGATTCCTATGCACGCTAGTCTTTGAACTTTGTTAAGCGTTTTATAGTTACATTCTTTGTCCATCGCGCTCCACCAAACCAGGCTACCATATGTGAGGATCGGTCTTATAATGGCCGTGTACATCCACATTATGATTTTAGGGTTTGGACCCCAGGTCTTACCGAAGATCCTGTTGCAGGAGTAAAAAGCGATCATGGCCTTCTTGGCTCTTTCTTTGATGTTCATACCACAGTTTAGCTTTTTGTCAAGAATTACGCCTAAATATTTGGCATGATCTGATAGTCTGATAGATAGAAGTTGGGTTCCTTCTATTGACGGTAGGACAAATTCTGGTATTTTCCTTTTGTTAGTAAAAAGAACCAGTTCGGTTTTTTGTGGGTTTACCGAAAGTCCACATTTCCCCGCCCAGGTACAAACTTTTGACAAAACGTAATTAATCTGTTCGCTGGTTGTGGAAATAAATTTTCCGGTCGCTAGCAGCGCCAGGTCGTCTGCGTAGGCTACTACTTTGACACCGCTATTTTTCAGCTCAATCAGGATTTCGTTCATAACTAGTATCCACAATAGTGGTGAGAGAACTCCTCCTTGTGGAGTCCCCCTAGATGTGGATACTTTGATCCGTGCGTCCCCTAGTTCTGAGTTAATCCGTCTGTGTTTTAACATACAGATAATCCAGTTTACGAGGGAATTATCCACTTCAAGGTCTACAAGTGCTCTTTTTACCGCATCATTTTGTACATTATTGAAGGCGCCTTCAATGTCCAGAAAAGCTGCTAGAGTGTACTCTTTGTCCTTGAGTGATTTTTCTACTATACTTACTAAGTTGTGAAGGGCTGTTTCAACACCTTTTCTTTTCGTGTAAGCTTGTTGGGCAGGTGACAACACATTCGGTTTTATATTACTTCGTATGTGTATATCTATTAGTCTTTCGAAGGTTTTTAAAACAAACGATGTAAGACTAATGGGTCTATAGTCTTTAGCTTCCGTGTGGCTTGGTTTCCCAGCTTTTGGTATAAAGACTACTTTAACTTCACGCCACGCCAAAGGAATATATCCCCACTTAAGGCTGCTTGCAAAGAAGCTCTTGAGATGTTGGGTAACGTGTTTAGTGTTCTTCTGTAGCATCATGGGGAAGATGCCATCTGTTCCTGGAGATTTGAAGGGTGAAAACGAGTTTACCGCCCAGTTAATTTTCTCCTCCGTTATAATATCTGGTGGCACCGTGTGCCCTGTTTGTACTGCATCCTCCAAGTTGTTAACGTCAAAGTTACAACCAGGAAAATGAGTTTTGATAAGGAGCTCCAGTGATTCTCCACATGATTCAGTCCATTGATTATTAGGATCTTTAAGAGACCCTAAGGGAACTGATTCTTTTGTTAAAACTTTTCTAAGTCTCGCTGATTCATTAGTTCCTTCAATTTGGTTGCAGAAGGTTAACCACGAGCTGCGTTTCGCCCGTTGAGTTTCGGCTTTGAATTTCCTTTGACTGTTTTTGTACGCTTCCCAGTCTAATTCGTTTCTAGTTCTTTTGGTTGTATTGAAAAGTCTTCTTGTTTCTTTTCTAATAATGCCAACTTCGTGTGTCCACCAAGGTGGTTTCTTATTACCTATCCCTACCTGTTAAAGGGGGCATGCTTTTTCGAAAGCCTTATTTAGAATTTCTGTGAATTCTGTGGTGGCACTATCTAGGAGTTCAGGTCCATTTAGTGAATTATTTTCAAAGGATTTAATCCTTGTTTCTAATTCCCTATTGAAAGTATCCCAGTTAGTATTTCGAAGATTTCTAAACGGTTTCTCGGGGGCTATTGTGTCTGGTATGAGAAATTCAATGATTTTGTGATCAGAGAAAGATTGCTCATCCGACACCCTCCATTGTTTTATTGGTACTGTACTTGAGTTACTTGTTATGGTAATGTCAAGCACCTCCTTACAATTTTTTGTGACAAAAGTTGGTTCTCTACTCTACCTATTTGCTACTAATAAATTGTTCTCAATAAGAAATTCAAAAAGAGACTCACCTCTAGTATTGATGTTAGTGCTACCCCACTGAGATTGATGCGCATTAGCATCGCATCCTAGCACTAGATCGAGTTTCAGCTCCGCAGCATGTTTAACTAACTGGCTTGTTAGGTCAGCTGGTGGTCCTTCCGTCCCGTTCGTGAGGCATATAGCATGATGCTATAATGAGCGGTGGTAACCCATCTCTCTCCAACTTGACGGCCGTCTGATCTAAATTACTGTATTTGGATAGAAGAAAAAGGTTAAACTGTTTTCTAGCTACGATACAGGTTCTAAAGCTACTGTTTGTTCCCACCTGAGCAGTTTTGTACAGTATAGTTCCTTTTGTATTCAGCCCTCTAATTTTTCCACCTGCTAACCAGGGTTCTTGCACGAGAGCGACGTCAATTTGTCTATTCTCCATGAGATAGACTAGGTTGGCACTGGCAGCTTTACTGTGATGAAGATTTATTTGAACGAATTTCATGATTAGTTTTTAACTACCGACCCCCTATTTACCTTTTTATTCTGATTGGCTATTAGCCTGAGTCTGCATCGGTTTGTACCAATGCGAACCTTGAAGCCAATTTTTCGCAGAAGTGGCAGAGATTTCTGGCTGAGTAGCACCGTCACTTCTGTACCTTCGGCGGTCTGCTCTCCCACATCGATAAAATCCCAGTTTTGACTGAGCTGGTCGGTGTTTAGGGATCTAAGGTATCTTTCGATACGGTCCCTCGGGATTACAGGTCCTCTTATCACCAATTTCGCCTTAGGCCGTGTGATGTTTCTGATATCCTCCTTATTAATAAGGCGGAGATCAGCATTCTGCCAAGGAACACTGGTGTTTTTTACAAAATCTTGGAGCCATGCATAGGTATATTTATCCTCGCATGCTAGAAGCTTGAAACCTTGCACGGTTGCGAGGGTACCGAAGAGGGGCAGTGGCCCATTCTTAACGATAGCCTCGTTTACCGCGTCAAGGATTCTAGACTCCAAGAGCTTCCATTGGTCTTCCGTCAGCTTCCGCGATGGGTTTCCAAAGTCAGCAATTACCGCCTGTTGGCCCTCCACGTTCACTTTCGAAAGCCTAGCTTTTTTCCTCTTATTTTCCGGTGAGGAATTCTTCGTCGAAATCGTGTCGTCATTCCTTACTCTTTTGGATGACCCTGCAGTAGGGTGTGAGTCAGAGTGGGGCGGGAGGCCCAGCTGCTCTTTCCCCAACACCGTCCTTTGGGTTACCTTGGAGTTCGGTTCGTTGTGTCCGTCCTTTGTCGTGTCCTGTACTCGCTGATACGATCTATCCAGGGCTTCCTTTTCTTTTTTCGTTAAGGACTCCGGATTTCTTTTACTTAGCCGCCGAATGATCTTCTCAGCAAACAAGGTATTTTTGATAAAAATAGATTCGATATGGAAAATCGGAAAAGGATCAAAGTTATTGACCTTAAGCTGATGAGTATAATTTTCCACAATATAAGCCTAATATTCGCACAGCCTAATATGGCGATGAAGCTGAATACCAATACAGGAAGATTTTTTTTTATTTTTTGAGGTATTATTGGATCAAATAGAATGCCAGTTTGCAGTACTTACGCGTTGCACGAAACTGGGTGCGGGTTTGATACATTTACAAAAATTTTACTGAATATGTATATAGTCCAATCAAATTAGTATTTTATATCTACAAAAAATACTGCGTCGAATTTTTTTTTTGTTTCTTAAAGAGTACCTATTGGAGAGTGTAAATCCAAAAAGTTCGAACAAAAACCGCCCATGCGTTGTCCGCCATTTTGAAAAAGGCTTTGGAAAACGTGAACTCGATTTTCTCGGCTCCTATCATATATAGAGCTGTATTTTTTTTTAGGTTTGTACGTTAAAATATCTTTTTTAACTTTTGTTGAGAAAAAAATTTGAAACCTCTTTCCAAAAAAAAGTTATCGACGAAAAACTGTCGAGATTTTGAAGTAAAAAATGGTTTTTATCGATTATCTCGCCTCATGTTCATCTAATCGAAAAAAAACTTAAGTTGTTTTTTATAGATCACTTTATTTCCTACATTTTGGTATATTTACATTTTATGTGCAACAAAAACTGTAGGAAATATAACCTGTCAAAGTGGCCAATATCCTGCGAAAACTATATAAAAAAGAAATTTAGTCACGTTTGAAAATTTTATGTTTATTATGAAATTTAAAGAAACAGTTCAAACTCTTTTCCACACCACCACCGAGGTAGAGTTACGGGGCATTTTTTTTAATGTGGTGTCCCCAGGAGGTATAATCCACGATTCAATCGTTTTCGTTTCTATATAAGCCTATCGATAGCTCAATGTGGCATAGTTTTTTCATGTCGTTCTCCTTTTTTTTTTTGGGCTCGGCGTGCGAACATCAATGATCATATTAACGTTGTTAGTACTGCTGGGATCGTCATGGGTAGTTTCTTCAATGTTTTCACATGCGTCTTCATCTTCCAGTAAATTTAGCAAGGAATGAACATTCTCGCATGTTTTTCCACTGCAGTAGAAACATATTAAGGAACAATTCAGACCAGATTTCCGATAGCCACAAGCTCGACCACACTGGCCCTTGCATTTGCAGGATATAGTTTGCAATATGCTTTGTGGAGCTGGATCCTGAGTGGTTGTAACTGGCTCTAATCCTCTCGGAGTTCTTTTCCAACCCCATTTTAGTGGGTCATGGTGAACATCGATCCAAGTCTGTACTTGATGGTAGGTATGGAATGTGTGTTGCCGAGCAGCTGCCGAGCAGGAGGCAATGAAGATAGATTAAACTTAGTTTTTTTTTGACGTTTTAACAAAGTTGCTATATCGCAAAGAATCCAGTGACTCATTTTCCTTCCCATTGAACAACTCAATAAAAACTTTTTTTCCCTGCGGCTCCCAAAACGTTGCTATCAACATCGTTGGATCTGAATAAATGAACAAGGTTTTTCAGTTCATCATTTTTTCTAGAATGCCTATCAATTTAGTTTTACCGATGTTATACGATGTTGCACTCAGAAAATGCGTGAATAAACATTATGTGGTCAGTTAAATGTAGATAATTGAAACTTAATGGCGAATATAGTGCTTCTTGAAATCGTCCTTTGCCTGGTTTACGGAAAAATACATTAGATGTTTTGTTTCCTAGGCCTGTGAGAAGAACAAGTAGGTCGATGTCTTCTCCGATGATATTAACATAGTCATATGAGGGTGCCTTTTCTATTGCTGTTTTAACAGTCAACGTATCTAATAACCATCAAAAAATGGTTTCGCACGAAAGAAACATACTTTGGCATACACATTCGAGTGTTGAATGAGTGTCCCAAGCCACCTTGTGCAATAAAAAAAAGCCATTCGTTCATTTACGTAATTTTTCCAGCAATTAACATGAACCGTTATACTATCAAGGTTTTCAAGCATACGCGCATGTTAAATATTACCTCTTTTAACTGCAAACCATTGTAATGTACTTACATCTTTTTTTTCACCACCGAATCTTTTTCGTTACTAAATAGCTTTTCACATATAAAACAATCACCCATAGCTATTTAAAACTTTTTTACTCCGAAGCATATGAGATATGATAAAAAACTGACAGGTATTTAATAATGCGCTTAAAAAAAGATTTGAAATAAAATAAAATCAAATATATTTTTGCGGGACCAAAGTTATATTTCTTTCCGATTATAAGAAATTTTTCGCAGGCTATTGGCTATTTTGTCAGGTTATATTTCCTACAGTTTTTGTTGCACATAAAATGTAAATATACCAAAATGTAGGAAATAAAGTGATCTATAAAAAACAACTTAAGTTTTTTTTCGATTAGATGAACATGAGGCGAGATAATCGATAAAAACCATTTTTTACTTCAAAATCTCGATAGTTTTTCGTCGATAACTTTTTTTTGGAAAGAGGTTTCAAATTTTTTTCTCAACAAAAGTTAAAGAAGATATTTTAACGTACAAACCTAAAAAAAAATACAGCTCTATATATGATAGGAGCCGAGAAAATCGAGTTCACGCTTTCCAAAGCCTTTTTCAAAATGGCGGACAACGCATGGGCGGTTTTTGTTCGAACTTTTTGGATTTACACTCTCCAATAGGTACTCTTTAACAAACGAAAAAAAAAATTCGACGCAGTATTTTTTGTAGATATTTCGAATTAATTAATTTAATTTTACTGGACTAATATTAAGATATCGTTTACTACAATCGTTTGAACGCAAATTGTTCTCAAAGTTACGCGATGAGAGCCATGTACGCTTATAGACCATATTATAAGAAGGTAAAAAAGGGAAGAAGAAAATGATCGGGAAAAAATTGAGCCCTCAAGTGAAACATGACAATCCCCATAAACCATTTCTCCCGCTTCCCTAAAAGTAAAAGAAAATACCGCAAACTACATAATGTACGTTGAACACCTGTTTTTATAGGTATATTATGCATCTACGTATATGTGCATACAGGTAGCGTACATGTTTTTCTCTAGATTTTATTTTCAATGTTCTTAAAGTTATTAGACCAAGAACATGCAACACACTCACATTCCTTATTTCCTCTTGAATTCGTACCAACAAATGGTCAAGATTTACATTGTCTTACTTAAAGTCCTTAACGTATAAAATGTCTTCTCCTTCCTTTAAACATATCCTGCCGTGTGAAATTGTCTGAAAGTAAATAAGAAAACTGACCTTATTGCTATTGTTACTCTTATACACATGCATATTGAGTAACCTTTTTTAAGTTGAAAAAAAAAAAAATCGTTGAATTAAGCAGGCCGCAAAACTGCCCAAAACTAGATCACGTATACCTTTACTTATGCCTATTACGCGATTGTATACGTTAAATTTGCATCTTAATACCCAAATGCGTTATAAAAAATATTCCCACAAGCAAGTACACTTTTTTATATCTTATCCTTTTCCTCAGGTAAAATTATCAAAACGGACTTATTTCACTGCATAGGATGTCAATTGAATATAGGGTTATTTTCCTTCGGACATATACACCTATGGGTGGTGCAGGTAAATAAATATATAAAAATCAGAGCAGCATCTTTTTTTTTTAACTTTGGTAGTTTGGTTTGCTTTCAGCGGGACTGTTAGCTTCTGAATAAAAAATGTATCTTCTTTGTTTTATTTAAATTTGATTACAAAAAAAAGTAAAAGAGTTTGAATTTTATATCATTTTTTTCCTTTAGGTTTTTAATATATTTAGAAGGTGTAATTGACTATACAGGGACAGATGAAGCTGAAAAAAGCTTCCCGTAGGTTTATCAGCTTGAATTCTTTTCGGAAATTAGTCCTCAAGCAATTTTTTTCTTTAGCATCAGCGAAAAATAAAAAAATTTACATGAACTGATACGAGTATAACACAGAAAGAAAAAGGAAATAATTTGATTATTAGGTATATAATAATATTGCACTAGAAGATTCTATATTTGAATGTCAAGATTTTGTAGCCAATCGGTAATAGCTGGGAGGTGCTTTAATAGAATCGGCAAGGTACATTTTAAGTGCACAATCAGTATCAGTAGTCTCGTGTTTGATGACACATAGTTTCACGTGTGTGAAGTTGGCATAGCAATTTTAAGCTAGACCAATGGGAACATGACAGGAATTTGCAGTTTTCTTGCATTTCTCATGTACTTCTATTCCGGATTTTGAAGTTCACCAAATAGTGGGTGTAACCCACTGTACTGCAGTACATGTCCTTTTCTCAGCAACGTACTTCATGAAAAGCTTATTTCAAATATTCAAGTCCACATCCACTTTTTCGATTTTGTTGCCAAGTTTGAAGTACATAAAACCCCCAAATTTGGGCCTTAACTGCAATTTTCTAACCAGCTCGGTTGCTGAGAAAAGGATATGTACTACTAACTTCACAGTGAAGTTAAAAATTAATTTATTCGATTTTTTTTTTTCAAATTTGGACTTTAATTTTTTTTGAAATGCAAATAAAGCTGCCAATTTGGACCTTAACTGAAAGTTTCTACCTAGCTCCCTTGCTGAGAAAAGGACTGTTATGTTTCCTACACAGTGGATAAGTTAGCAGTGAGGACTTCAAAAAATGGGGTGATCCTTTTCTGGAAATGCAAATTATACTGCAAATTCAGAGCCTTATTTCAGATTCATAGCTGGCCCGGTTGCTGAGAAAAGGACATTTCCTGCTAACTTCACAGTGAAGTAAGCAGCACAGTGGGACGTGGGACACCCACCATATGGTGAACTGAAAAATCCGGAAGAGAGATGCATACGAAATGCAAACAAAAGCAAATTCCTTTCATGGTCCCATTGGTCTAGCTTAAAATAATTGTTATGCCAACTTCACACATGTCATAGTTTCCGCAGTCCAAAATGGTGTTTCAGCTGCTCCCCCCCCCCCATATTTATAGAGTGTTGCGGCACATCTTGCGTGGTTTGTTCGCACTACGTTGAGGCTAACCCGCATTTTCCTATAGGGAGGTCGGGATCGGGACCAGCAGGTATGGTTGTCGGGTCTTCGATACAAAACAGATCCAGAGAACTGGAATGCTTCTCTCTCTTCTCTTACTCCAATGCTTCATAGTTGGTAGTGTTAAGTTCTCGGACTGGTTTAAGCGGTGGGCGTCGAGATTAAAGGCGGGAAATCTAAATATCTTCTTGAATGGGGAGAAGTTGTTGGCGTTCATTGTCCCATATTCTTGAAGAAGAGCTTTTCGATGCATCTTAACTTTGCAGCCTGTAAGTAGGTATATTGCTTATTACGGGGAAAAATCTGGTTGGTGTTGAGCTGAATTTTCCTGAGAATATGCGCATTAAAGGATTAAGTTGATAATCTATCTTATTTGTGTGTTTACTATTGAGCCAGGCCGGGGTTTAGTATTTCGCAGCGGAGAAAACCAAGCCCAGACTAAAGAACGAAGTGTTTTTGCAGGTGTTCCCCATGTTGTTGACGCTAACTTCTAGATGCTGTTATTTCGGGTCTTAAGTTTTGTTGTAGAATTTGTAAGGTTGTCCTTAAATGACAGCGTTCGGTGCAGAGTGACTCCCAGTAATATGTGGTGTTGTGAGTTAGGTTCACCTTTTTGAATCTAATCCTGAGTTTTGTTTTCGTGAGTTAGTTGTTAAGATGGAAAAAGATGGACAAAGTAATTTCCGTTTTGCTCCTGCTTGGACATAACCTCCATTTAATTAATTTTGCTTTGAAAGATCTTTAGTAAGAGTTTTTTGCGTTTGTTCTATGCTTTACGTAGCTATAGCAAAGTTGTCAGCATATATGCAAACTTTTTTGATGTCGTGTGTGGGAGATCGTAGGCGTAGAGGTTGAATAGAAGGTGTGCAAACACTGATCCCTGGGTAATCCGTCGTTGAGTTTTATTGGCCGGCTCTTTGCATTTGTATTATCAAGAAAGATTTGGAATTTGGACTCGTTGCTATTTCGATGCAGGGTATGATCTGAAGAAGTTTGTAGGTAATACCGTTCCTCCAGACTTAGTTGTACGCATCTGTGAGATCGAAAAATGCCACAGATATTTTGATCTTGGCACAACAACTGCACCCACATCTAAATCCTGCTTACTCCACGGATACTACTGCGTTGATGTGGTAGGTTCGATTCTGTTGTAAATCAATCTTTCAAAAAGCTTGTTTATGATACTTAGCAGTGCAATCGGCCGGTAAATTTCTGGTTTGTCCTTGGGTTTCCCAGGCCTAAGCAAGCCGATGACTTTCGATTTGTCTGAATAAAAGCGTGCGAGCTAACTTTTGAAACGCGTTCCACTATGGATGAGAAGCTTGGGAAAGATGTTAGTACAGCTTAAACTTCCTCGAGGGTAAAAGGTCTTGAAAACTCGATCATCTGTTGAAGGTTTCTTTTCAGCATTTTGAAGCTCTGCTGGAAGGGGCCTTGGAGACCTTCATAATTCGGCTAGAAATTGTATTAGGGTTAAATTAGGCTTTTGTTGTGGCTATTGATGTGCTGCTCCCCAGTTTTTATGTTTACCCACTTTGCCCTCCGTGGTTTGTCGTGAGCCTTGCAAATCATTTGAGGTTTCGGGGATTCCATTTGTCCCGAAGTCTTTATATAACAGATCGCTTTCTTCTGTAAGCCAGTTTCGATCACGCGACAGGTCAGTTCTGGCTATGGGGGAGGCTAAGTATAGGACTCAATTTCGCAGGATTGTTGAAGTAGTTTTGCGTTTAAAACACCGTTTATTATGAATACTCGTAAGTGGCAGATCCGTTTGCGTGTGGTACAGAGCTCCGATAACCTACATACATTTACATACATAGGTAGAGGTATCTATAAAAATGGCTTCTTAAGACTCAACGGATTTCATAATTCTCGCTTTACATCTTATGAAAATGTTTGCCCTCAAAACGATGCAAATCCAATCCCATAAATTTAAATCAAACACATCTACAAATTTAAATTTTATAATTCAGCCCAGAGAAAGATATTACCCATCTAACATCCATAAAACCCAACCCCATCTGTTATAACTTATAAGTAACGGAGGTCATGCGTGTAATACTTAAGATGCGTGAATAACATCATATCTATAAAACAAAACTCCAAAGATTGCCAACAGATGACCGCTCTCAGTCAAATGCCATGCACAAAGCACAGATCATCAACCCCTAATGAAGTCTCATGCATTTATCAAGCAACAAAATTCTCATCCGACAGCGCAGTAAAAAAATAAACAACTGACCCTTTTGCATCGCCATGAACCCTTATATCACAAAAGGTCCAGGTCCAGCACGGCAATCAGAACAAGAGCATTTCATTTTAACCCAAATCCAGGAGGCTCTACAATTATAATATGCAAATAAGAACTCGATCTTGATTAACCCGCCAATTTTCCATGACACAGTGGTCAAGCTCAAGATTTGGATCTTATAGGCTCGGGCAGGTATTAATTCAAGAAAATTGTCTATTTGACACTGGCGCACATATACAATTAAGAAGCGCGCAAAAGAAACGAAACGGGCCATCCGAAAAGGGGTCAGCGGGGTAATGGGATGATATGGTCAGTCCTTAATTTGCATATTATTATTTATATCCTTGCACAAATGGGTATATTCCTATTGTATATAAGTTTTTTGTACTCGTACATCTTTAAGAATCTAAGTTAACTGACCGCTAGGCCTTGGGTCAGTTGACAGGATAACATGTATTCCTTTCTTTTCTTTAATTTATAAATTCTTTACTGGGCCCTTTGGCTTCTTTTCTTCAAGGACGAGTGGACATGTACATCTACAGTATAGGACAGAAGGTTGATGTTTTAAGGGTGCCTATGTTATTCCAACATGTATCTGTCCAAGTAACTATGTGTAATTCTCACAAAATAAAAGCACTTCAAACTGTTGGATTAAAAAAAAATATAGGTATTTCTTACGAGTATATACCCTCCTTTAGCAAATGTGATACAATTTGAGCGGGGATTTTAAATTGGACTATTTACTATCCCATATATGGATTTTGGTATTTCTATATCTTATGTAAAAGATACTTTAAAATGTAACGGTCAAATCAAAGCATATACGTAATTATGTCCATCTAAACATTCAGGTCAAAAAACTGAATGTTCTGATTTTAATATTGGACATAAAAAAGTCTAGGTAAAAGGTACCTATTGGACCTTTTTAAGAAAAAAACTAGATTTGACAGAAGATCAGTTAGAATTCTGAATACGAAGCCATAGAAAGTATTGTCTAAAATTATAAACAATAGTTGTTCAATGTAACTGGTAGCACCGGTCATCTTATAACTGAATAAGATTAAGGAACAATAGCTCAATTTTAAGAAAAAATGTATATTAAAGATCTTTCTCTGATTTAATGTAACCATCCTTTTTTAACGGTTTTTTTTAGCACACAAAATTCAACAATTTATTCAGAATAGAATTTTATCTTTATTTTGTTCATTTTAACTTTATATAATTTGACTCTTTTTTTTTAAATGAACGGTACCCGAAACTGAAACAGTAAAATGCACGACTGGCAGTGGCGGATCCAGAGGGGGGGCTATAGGGGCTGAGTCCCCCCACAGTCAATTCATACAATTAATTTAATAGCAAAATACAATACATTACAATGTTTCAATTTTGTGTTCGTTTTAAAACCTAAAATTTTTAAAAACACTTGATGAAACAAAGAATTATCCTTAAAATCATAAATATAATATTTGTGATTTTTGTTTGTAGTATTTATTAAAACAAGGTTGGGGCTGAAAAATTTGCATGAAAGTATTTGTTTTTAAGCCCCTAAGGGAATTAAATGAAAAAACGAAGATGAGACTAAGCAATTTGAATATAAAAACGTAGGCTCTATTTATTCCAAGCCCTACAAGAGGGACAACAAATCAGATTTGGGGCGAACTAATTTACTCCTAAAATTTGTTTTTCCAAGCCCAAAGGGAATTGGAAAACATTGAGAATGGGGCTAGCAAATTTGCATGTTGGCTTTGTTTTTTCACAAGCATTAAGGAAATTCTACGAAGTTGGGGTCTTACAAATGCACATGTATACATGTAAAGCTAGAACTATAATGCTCGGAGGGGCACTTAAGTGGTCGGAAGAAAACAAGCGAATACACGGAAAGCATTTGACGCGACTATAATTGCGAAGTGGAGCGTTTCGTCAAGTTTCGTTCAACTTTGGTTACGGAAGTGAGGTGCGCTCCCGAGCGCACCTCACTTAAGTAAAACTGACATTTGGTGAAATAGGAATGCCAAAAAGAGAAAGATGATAGTTACATTATGGGTGTGTTTCCCTTTTTTCGGTACGGAAAGCTACTTTTCGTTGGTTTTTGACATTAGCTTCAGTGCCCTTCCGACTATTATAGTTCTACCTTAAGATTGTAAGCTCTTCACCCAAAAAAATTTGTTGTAAAAATGTTAATAACCGCTGTAGATTCGACTGCATTAATTGTCATAATCGACCCGACATCCAATGTTTTCAATTTTACAGAGACATGCTTGTTGATTTCAAAACCTAATGTTGAAAATCACAATATCTGTTGTAGATCTTACAACTAAAAGACTTGTGGATACAAAAGCATTCATTGTTGGATGTACTGCACATTTTGCAAAAAACACAATACTTACGTGTTGATACTACATGTTTTTGTTGTAATATTCACAACATTTCGTTGTCAAAATGCAATTTGTATCGTCGAACCTACAGCTTTGATTTGTAGAAACTACAGGCTTTTGTTGTATTATTCACAACAAATCCTTGTAAAAATACAATTTTTATCGTCGAACCTACAGCTCCGTTTTGTAGAAACTACAGGTTTTTTTTTGTATTATTACAACAAATCCTTGTCAAAATACAATTTTTATCTTCGAACCTACAGCTCCGATTTGTAAAAACAACAGTTTTTTGTTTGTTTCACAGCATTTTGTTGTCATTTTGCTGAAAATATAATAAGTAGATATTTACAATTTTTTTATTTCCGAGCTTACCAAACTTTCATCAACGAACCAAATTGTTTTAACACTGTTCTTCTTGGTTGTAGCTGTTTTTTTTTTTTTTTGAGTGTACACAACTTTTTTCTTAAGCCTATACTCCAAAATAAAAGTCCAAAGTTTTATTTTGTTTGTATTTACTTTTTATTATACAAAAAATTAAATAGACTTATCTATTTCTAAAAACTTTCGTACTATCAATTAATGAATTTAAATTAATTGGTGGACTTGTAAACTTATAAATGTTTAAAATGATATAATTTTTAAGTACTTGCGATAAATCCACCACATAGGAACTGTAATGAAAGTTAAAATACACAATTTCGTATTCATGACAAACAATAAATACTTTTTTCTCATCTATAATTACATTCAAAATCTTAAAAAAGTGTTTTTCATCATTATTAATTATACTTATGTAGATACATGTATAGTTTTGATTCTTATATTTAGTTCCCTTGAAAAAATAAAAATTGCAGTAGGGTCTATAGTACTTACGATAAATGGTAAGTTTCATTAACAATCGTCAAATAAAATACTAAAACCTTGATCACTTTTAGGAGGGGTGGGGGGTGATGAAAGAAATTCCAACTTTGCCAAATTAAGCGCCTATGTAGGTAAATAAATTTATTAAATTAGTTTTCTCTTGTGAAATTTTAAATGAAAAGAATAAGGAATATACATATCTTTCGCGTTTGATAAAAACATGATAACTTTATTTGACGAAAATCGGTCAACTCGGTCAGGCTCTAGCTCTGTAAAGTGGACGTAAGGACGTAATGATTATACAATTATTTTATGGAGTTATCATGTCTCTAACAAACACCATAGATATACAGTGTTGTGCAAGTAATTAAAGACGATTTCAAAGCACCTATTCTTCCTTCCGTATTTTCTGTTTCTGCAGTAAACCTCTTCATTTGTTTGTCCTGGCTTAGTGTTCTACCAACCCATAAATTGTCTAAATGGACAAAGTTGATCGTGCAAATAATTAGAAACTGGTCATAAATTATGTTTGTTTTCAAAATTCAAGCGGCTTAAAAGGTTGTAGGCAAGAGTTTTAATATCTACGCATTCAAAATATTGAAAATGGGCTGTTTCCGGAGTTTTGTATGCTGAGTAAAATTAATCCTGCGATGTAAAAGCTCGGCACCTCATTGTCAATCGTCATGCAGATGGAAAATCATACGACGAAATATGTGAAATATAAAAATGCTTTTCAACGATGGTATTTAATGCTGTTCAATATATTAAGAACAATTTAACTTTAGAAAAGGGACAACGCAGGCCAAAAGCAAGGTCAACTTCTCAACGGGAATATTGGATTTTTGTCGACAAAGCTCAATTAGAGCAGCATTCTTGGTAAAAAAGAATGTGGACCATCTCCTGATTATTTTAACAAAATATTGCTAATATTTGGACGAATAGTAAGGAAAAAGCCCTTTACTGACTGAGCAATATAGGAAATATGCATGTATTTTTGTTCGAATTTCAAGCGTTTTTTTCTATTGGTGCTCAGTCAGTAAGGGACTTCTTCTTTACTTTGCGTCCAAAGATGCTAGCCACATGCAAATCTTTTTTAACATAATCTGGAGATGCTCCACCCTCTGTTTTGCCAAAAACTGCAGCTCTAGTTTCTCTCGGAAATATAGTTTGCTTTCCCGATCAGCGCTTGTGCATTTAGACAATTTATGGGTTTATAGAAAATTACGGAACTCTACGTCAATTTATTTTGTTTGGTACAACATTAAGTCAAGACAAAAAAAATGGAGAGGTTTTTTGGAGAAACACAGAAGATACGGAAGGAAGAAAAGTGCTTTGAAATCGTTTGTAATTATGTGCACGGCATTGTAGGTATTTGCATATTAAAGATCTATAACAACTTACCTGCTAAAAATGGCACAACACTCTTTGATAACTCAAAATTGGTTACAATTCCGAATACGTCCACCGTCCAGGTCCAACAAGTTATTACTTTGGATAATAGGTATTTCACCGCTGATTTCGTTTAAATCACATTCAGATTCAGCGTCTTTAACTTTATCACTTTAATCAGTGTTATTCATGAAAAATACAAAACACCGGCTAACACTTTGACGCTTTGCTATAGAATGAATGGAAACAAGGAAAAAGACATGAAACCCATGAAAATATCCCAGCAATGTACATAATGTGTGTGGATCCTACGGCAAATTAGCTGTCATATTCACGATTCAACGTAGTTTCAACATAATGGTTGTAGAATTGAATGCATGTGTTGTGCATTTTACAAGTTTTGACGTAGGTTCTACAGTTTTTTGTACATTTAACATTTTGGTTGTAGATTTTACAATTTTGTTTAGGTAGATACCTATTTGGAGATTATTTATGCATTAAATATACATATGTCTGTATATTCTAATATGTGTAGATGTTCTGGCTGGGTGAATGGAAGATAGTAAATTAGCTGTCATATTCACAACTCAACGCAGTTTCAACATAAAATGGTTGTAGATTTGAATGCTTGTGTTGTGCATTTTACAAGTTTTGGCGTGAATTCTGCAGCTTTTTGTAGCTGTTATTCATTTGGGTTAAGGATTTTAAAATTTGTATATGCACAATGCACATATTTCGATATTGTTCATATTGATCTACTTCCTATCGTTGCACCTTGTCTTCACAAAAAAAATTTATAACCGTACTACTTGTACAGTACTACAAGAAGTTTAAGAAATGTTATATATAATTATATCCGTTGGTATGTTAAACTTTTCTTTTTAGGGTTATAGAACTTATTGTAGTTTTCACAGCCTGGTGTAATAACTACAAAAAGTAGATGTTGATTTCACATTTTTTCGATGTTGATTTAATAATTTTAAATGTGTTAATTTAACAAATTAAATTGACAACGCGCTGTTAATTTTACAACAAAAATTTGTGATCATTTTGACAATTTGATTGCAAAAATGAAAGCAAATGCTGTTAAACTTGCAATTAATTGTGAATGTGAACGCATTTGCTGTTAAATGCACAAATTTGCACTTAATTGTAAATTTGACTGCCACATTTTGTAAAATTAACAGCGAGGATTTTTTTGGGTGTTGTTCTCCCAAGCTTCAAGGAAACTGAACGAAAGCACGATGTAGGGGCTAAACAATTTACATGTTAGCTGTGTTTTCTTTATGCCCCTAGGGAATTGGCCGAAATAATCGAAAAAATGCTGCGTTTTTGTTCCAGCCCGTATAGGAGCATTGGACAAAGCAAACGAGGTGGCTCGGCAAATTTACATGTTCAATGCAATTGAGAAGCTTAAGAACAACACCTGATATTTTCATTTAATATTTTTTTTTAGAAGTTAAAGACCAAAATTCAGATATGTAGGTGTCTGTATTAAAAGAAAAATATTACCTTTTGCCTTGAAATTTCCTTTTCAAGTACAATTTTGAGGAGAGCATGCTATTTCTTTTAGCTGAATGAACGAAAGCTAAGGATATCGATAGAGTTCATCATTAAGGATCCGATTGAATTTGATCAGAAGAGAATTTGCCCACAAGAGTCACCTTTTTTCCTAAACTCTTCAGGTGATATCTTTCGAGCTTAGCTCACCCCCTAGAAATTTAAGAGCTTAAACTATAAAAACTGTGTTTCCGGTGCAAAAAAATAACGTTTTATGAAATTTTTTCAACAACCGGATCAAACAATTATTGTTTATTACAATTATAGGTGTGTTCAATGAATCTGTTCCGAACAGAAAATTACAGAATAGATCAGAAAAATACAGGATTGTGTGTTCCATGAGTAAAAACCTTGCCCCAAACTACTCTCCATTCTGTTACTTTGTGTTCAATGACGTTTTTTCAGAACAGTTAAGAACAATATTTCCTGCACTTACTTTTGAGGTAGAGCAAGTGAGTGAGAAATGTCAAACTACCAGCTGATTTGTTTGTTTGGAATTATTATTCTAAAATTTATCACAGGAGTACTTTTCTTATATTTTTGTACTTAACATGAATTGAAAATTAATGCAAACAAATAACAATTGAAATATTTTTAAATTTGAATTTGGACAGCTGAAAGCCAACAGTCAGTCCCGTCAATACAAAGTTGAACTTTTCTGTTCGTTCTTGTTCTGACAGTTTTCACACACTTGTGCTGTTCTACCCTGTTCTGATCCAGTTTTTCTTCATTAAAAGGTCCTTGAAATTGAAACTTAAGATTTGGTATTCGAAAATATTTTGACGATTTCATATACGTTTCCTTAAAACGATGCAATTTTTCAAGTTTCTCTTTTGGTTTTCTTTAAAATATTAAATAAATAAAATTAAATAAATTGATAAATTTACAAATATTCATTAAATATTTATGATAAGAAATGGTAGGATCATTCAAACAAAATGGCGTGGCTGTAAATGGTTGCTTAAGCCAATATCAATAACATGTTTTAATTAAATTTTAACAACTTCAATTATTCATGAGATTTAAATCACAACAAAAACATAAATGTTAAAAAAAGAGCCAAGTTCTTATGTGCACAAGAAACCTGTGCGTAAAAAGTCGGCCAAAAAAAGTAATGAGATCTAAAATATATGCCAAGTTTTAAGTTCATGAAGTTCTATATCAAATATCTTAAGTAGAGTAATATCGAAACAATTCCAAATCATGACAGAAATTTGATAATTAATGATTACTGATTAAAATTTAGTGGGTTCACTGGTCAAGTTTTCATATATTTTAAATTTGTGATTAAGTAAGTATTTAAGAGAAAACTTGCCAAGTAAATCCACCAACTTTTAATCAGTAATCATTAATTACCAAATTTCTGTCATGATTTGGAATTGTTTCGATATTACTCTACTTAAGATATTTGATATAGAACTTCATGAACTTAAAACTTGGCATATATTTTAGATCTCATTACTTTTTTTGGCTGACTTTTTACGCACAGGTTTTTTGTACACATAAGAACTTGGCTCCTTTTTTAACACTTATGTTTTTGTTGTGATTGCACTCCTTTTTGCAAAGATTTATTTTGCCAGGTGAAAGTCAAGCCCTACCGCTCTACAAAGTTTCATAATTCTAAGACAACCGAAAGTGTCCATACAAATAATAGCAATTCTGATAAAGTGGGTGGATGGCACCTCCCCTGAATGGACAATTCCAAATTTTCGATTTTTCTCCTTTCTAAGTACTTCAAATCCTACTGACCTACCAATTTTCATCGTTCTACAACAAACGGAAGTGCTTCATATAATTTATAAGAATGTGGGTGCATGCCACGCCCCCTGTATGGAAAATTCCTATTTTTCAATTTTTTTCTTTCGAAGTACCTCAAACCCTACCAACTTACCAATTTTCATTGTTCTAGAACAATCGGAAAAGCTCCATATAATCTATAAAATATTTAAGAATGTGGGTGGATGCCACGCCCCCTGAATAGAAAATTGCACATTTTCGATTTTTTCCTTTGTATGTACCACAAGGCCTACCGTTGTGGGAAATTTCAAGTTTCTACGATGTCGGGAAGAGCTCCATAATTTTGATGATCTGTCAGTGAGTCAGTGAGTCAGTGAATCAGTCAGTCAGTTACGGTTTTTGCGATTTTTGAAGTCCTATATCTTGGGAACTACTAGTGCTATAGAGTTGAAATTTGGTGAGCCACCTGTGTTTGATCATGAAGTTTCTGACTTTATTGGTACTGAAGTTAGAGGGGGGTTGAAAATCGCCTGAGTTTGTTCCTGTAAAAAGGGTGTAGTGCCGCGAACTTGGCTGGGCACTACCGTGCCCTTTGATAGACTTTACTTTGTTAAAATGAAAATCGAAACCGAGAAATATTCGATATAGATATAGAAAAAAAAATTCTTTGAAATGGTTGAGCAAATTTTTTATTCAGAGAACAGATGTTTTATGTGATATGCTCTACAAAAATGTTGTGTTAAAATAGAGCTAGCATTTTAGCTGGTGTTTTGAGAGAAATGTGGGAGCTAGAGAATTCAGTGCGATCTGCGTACTGCCCAAATGTATAAATTCTACAAAAAACATTTAGTACAAAAAGACATATAAGACATTTGAATTGTCCTAACAACTTCTGGTACAGTGTGACGTGCTTGACATCTTTTAATCATCTACAGCAGCTTCTTTTCCAATCATAAAATTTTTAATTTTTGTTTGCATTTAGAAGACTCTGCCAACTTGCCTACATTCTGAGAAAAGAAAATTAGGATTGAGAGAGATCGTGCCTTTCTTTAAATGATATGTCTAAAATAAGAGCCTCGAGCTCCCCCCCCCCCCCACAGCCAAATCCTGGATCCGCTACTGACGATTGGGTCGCATGTACTTGCTCTTATAATCAAGAGGCTAAGGGTTTAATAAAATTGTATATAAAGACATGGAAATTATGAGAGAAAAATGTTTAAAGCATTATAAAAGCCGATATTTAAATTAGCTAAAACAACTCTTTTAATACTTTTAGGCGAAAAAAGAACGTCATTTTAATTCTTGATTGAATATGATTGTATGGAAAAACTATTTTAAATCGTTTTTCGGTTTCGATTTTAAAAAAAATAATTTTTTATATATAAAATTCTTAAAACAATTGCAAAGATACATTTTGGTATGCGAAATTTGAGTATTTACTTATGTGCATCTAAAAATAAGATTTCAAAAATAATTAACAGCCCGTTTGGAGATATCGAAATTTCAAAACAAAAAATAAATAATTTGAAACTTTTTTTTTAATTCAAAAATCTGTGTTTTGAAAATTTTGAAATGCAATCATATTTGAAATTATTTGAAATTTCTATAAAAAAAATTAATCCCAATCCGTTGAGCTGATAATGAGAAAATTCAAAATAAAAAAAAAAAACATCCTATGAGAGGTACTACCAAGTGTAATTTTTTCTAATTTTTAGTATTAGATTGCACTAATTTTAGCATACATAAAAGTTTTATCAAAATCGTATGAGCCGTTTTTGAGAAAAAAAAAATGTTTTCTTTAACGGCTTTAACGGGTACTGTTATTTTTGCATAAAAGTAAATTTGTTCCATAAAATATCTTACAAAGTATTAAAAAACTCTAAGGTATCGAGTTTAAAAAAATCGATGGTTCCACTTTCGAAACATTTGATTTTCAAAAAAAAAAACATTGAAACATTTTTTAAAAATATTTTTTTTTTAAATATTGGTACACAATAATTTTATATTTTTTGGAAGCCTCAGTATAAAAAAATATTGAAATCAATCATACCGTTCTGAAGAAAATCGAAAATAAAAAAATGGTTCATTGGGAGGTACCTACCATTAATATACCTTTCTTTTTAGACATCAACCATTATTTTAAAGGGTCGGCCAAAATGAAAATGCTATAAGAAAACTACTGAATATTTTCTCAAATTTCTGTTTTTATTTGAAAGTACAATCCTTCCGGTTAATAATGGAAAATAGTTTCATTCAAATGGCTGCTTCGCTATATAAGTGGGCCTGCGATCGACTTAGAGAAGATGCCGATTTTGCCGAAAAATCATCTTTTCAGATGAAGCTCATTTTGATCTTGGCGGGTATGTAAACAAGCAAAATTGTCGCATTTGGGGCACAGAAAACCCGCACGCCATTCAAAAAGCCGATACACCCAAAACGAGTCACTGTTTGGTGCGGATTTCGCTCCAGAGGAATAATTGGGCCATTTTTCTTCGAGTGGCCGTTACAGTCAATGGCGATCGTTATCGGGCCATGTTGAACGAATTTTTATTCACAAAAAATGAAGAGGAGGATATTGGCAACATTTGGTTTCAACAGAACGGCGGCGCTACGTGCCACACAGCCGAAGCTACACTCCATGTAGTAGTAGCATTTAAAAAAAAAAAAAGTTATTTGGCGGACCCTTTATCCTAGAAATTTTCTACTAGTAATGTAATTAACGAGTTGTTTTTATTTAACCATTTGGCCCAGATTAGGTGCCATTTTTATAAATGGCACCCAAGCGACAGGATTACAACAATGACAATACAATTCCTTTAAAGACTGGGTTAAAGATAACATGTCACTTAAATACAATACTGAGACAATGAACTGTGTTTTAAGCTGGCAGTCCACACACGACCGAACCATCCGAACCATTTGGCTCGGTTGGATTTCAAATTGGGCACGTTCCGCTGGCTATTCTCAGTTATCCGGATAGCTTTGTGTTGTTGTAATCCCTTGTTAAAAAACAGCTGATAACAGCTGACGCAACAACAACTCAAGTTATCTCAAAATTTTTAGGATAGCTAGATAGCATAGCGAATAAACATTGGAACGCGAGGATTGGCTGAAAGTCCAAATAGATCGGCAGCGGCCGATCCACCCCACACACGATGGATATTGGATCGGCCGGAGGCATGGGACCATATGGCTCGTTGGCTCTGTCGTGTGTGGCTAGCCTTACCATAAAGTTGTGACATAAGATGAATTCTTGCCAGTTGTACTCAGTTCCTACGTTCTGTAACTCTCGCATCGAGAAATTTCTCGCATGGAACACGTGAATCAAAACAAATATGACGTGAATTGGCATTAAAATTGTTTTCTCGCATTCGCCTGGTTCTGTAACTAGATTTTCTCGACTTGGAACTTTTCGGAATAAAATTTCTGTGAGAGCCTGGAAAAATATGAGTAAAACTGTGAGAGCCTGAAAAAATGTGAGTTAAACTGTTTCTGTAAGAAAAAAGTCGAGATAATTTCTCGATTTACCTGCTAAAATTACTCGACAAGTAAAACGCACGTGAGAAGAAAATTAAAGCGATTAAAAGTAGAGAAATTGTAAATATTTTGTATTTGTAATTTGTATTATTTCAAAACAAAAACAAAAGAACACTCTCCCTTTGGATTTAACAAAGAGGGTAGTTTGGAAATGTAAATGTAAGCGTTAAAAACAAATATAGAAATACCTACTTATCAATCATTTTCTTCTTTGGTTCAACTTAAGTGAGGTGCGCTTGAGAACTTACCTCACTTCAAAAGCAAAATTGAATGAAAGTAGATACGTAACAGACCCTAAATAGGGGCGATCATAACTATAATTCACTTAAGTGAAATTAGTAATTTTGTCTATTTTGTGCTTCAGTGTTGTCAGTTTCACTTAAGTGAGGTTTACCTAAGATTTTTCATTTTCACTTAAGTTCAATTAAGTGAGGTGCACTCGAGAGCCCTCATAACTTCTGAAGCAAGAGTAAATTCAACTAGACTAAAAGTAGCAAACAGTTATTATGGGCAGATTCACTTAAGTGAAATTAATAATCTTTCTTTTTTTGTGCTCAGTGTCTTCAGTTTCAATTAAGTGTTGTATACTTCAGATTCTTCTGTTTCATTTAAGTGAAGTATGCTTTTGAAAGCTTAAAAAATTGAAACTAGACCAAAAGTATCGAATCAAAATTATGGGAACGTCATTATATAGATTATATTTGCATAATTGTATGGTTATATATACATATACATGCATAGATATATCCATATACCTATATTATCAATGTGTTTAGATTGATATTTTTTCAATAAATGACTTAAAAACCCTAAAAAAAAAAAAAAAACAATTTATGTAGGTATATACAGGGTGTCCTGTAAATAATGGATAACCTTGCAACTGGGTTATAGCAGGCCTTATGACCTTTCCAGAAAAAAATATAAAACAAATATTTTCCCGTGGTTACTTTGTTATGATGTTTTTTCCAAAAGTTGTTAACAAGTACTACTTTCCTCAAATACGACCATGGATGAACAATTTTAATACTTTTTTATTTTTGTAATATTCTAGAATAACTGTTGTAATAGATAGATGGTAAAATTTAATAGTAGTTATTGCATTTTTCTTATTATGATTTTTTTAAATATTTTTTTAGATACAAAAATTTATTTTCAAAAAAGTTTGACCACCTCTAATAAATAAAAATTGTATGAGAACATGAATGGCCAGTTACTTAAAAAAGTTGTCTATTCAATGCACTTTCCAAAATGGTATAACACATGCTTGTGTATTAACAAAATAACCAAGAAAATTTGTCAATCATCTAATAAGGCAGCTTTTAACATTTTCGCAAAATGTCTATTAAAATGTTACAGTAACCTCCAAATTTGTGTAGCAAATTCAATTCTCTTCAATCTATGTTAATGCACTTTTTACCCTAAAGTTATAAATAAAAAAGTTATAATCAAAAACATATGAATTTTGTTAATGTTTAAATTTTGATTATAACTTTTTTATTTATAACTTTAGGATAAAAAGTGCATTAACATAAATTGAAGAGAATTGAATTTGCTACAAATTTGTACCAAAGTTTTTTTTCTAAGACTAATTAAATTTAAGTTGCCACGGAAAACTTTTCAGAACTCGTTTTTCAATATGGTGGCCAAATGGTGAGGCTTTCAACACCTAGAATCGAGTTTTATACACATCAAAAGAGAAAATCTTTGTCCAACCCAAATTTGGAGGTTACTGTAACATTTTAATAGAAAATGCGAAAATGTTAAAAGCTGCTTTATTAGATGATTGACAAATTTTCTTGGTTATTTTGTTAATACACAAGCATGTGTTATACCATTTTGGAAAGTGCATTGAATAGACAACTTTTTTAAGTAACTGGCCATTCATGTTCTCATACAATTTTTATTTATTAGAGGTGGTCAAACTTTTTTGAAAATAAATTTTTGTATCTAAAAAAATATTTAAAAAAATCATAATAAGAAAAATGCAATAACTACTATTAAATTTTACCATCTATCTATTACAACAGTTATTCTAGAATATTACAAAAATAAAAAAATATTAAAAATTGTTCATCCATGGTCGTAGCGTTCACGTATTTGAGGAAAGTAGTACTTGTTAACAACTTTTGGAAAAAACATCATAACAAAGTAACCACTGGGAAAATATTTTTTTTATATTTTTTTCTGGAAAGGTCATAAGGCCTGCTATAACCAGTTGCAAGGTTATCCATTATTTACAGGACACCCTGTATATTAATACGTAAACACTTTTCTACCTATATCTCCCTTTTAAACTGACTTAATGGCAATTTAGTTCAATATTTTTTTATTTCAAAGGTAAAGCCAATCGCTCGGGCACAAGTTTTTATATTTATATATTGCCGTTAAGACATTAATAGAGTCAGGTCGAATTTCGACTACTTGGCGATACTAGCTTACATAAATGCGTATTTACTTATTGCATTAAGCCGGCGGATCTACATAAGACATTTGATAAAAATACAAATATTTTTAATTATTTGAATTTTAACTGCCAATAACATTGTTTCCGGTAGATATTCCAATGGAAAGACAAATCAAAAGAGATGTTTCTCACATTGAGATACAGACACAGTTTATTTTTCCAAGTCGAGAAACGTTGGGATTTTGTGTTCCATGTTTTCTCGATGCGAGAAGTTCTCGCCTAAGTAACAGAACGTAGGCACACGTCACGCCACTGCACAATAATTGTTTTCCTCAATAATATTTCTTGAAATATTCACTAAGCATCATTCTGCTAAAATTCGAAGGGAATCTGAATACTTGTCTTTGTGGGTAATGTTTAAATATTGTTGTTTAAAATTAAACTTTATTTTAGAAAAAAATATAATACTATAGCTAATAATGATGACTTGTGTGTAAAATTGAAACAAAAATTATGTTGAACAATTATTAACGAAATACATTTTATTATTTTTTTTTTTGTATTTATTTTATTTATTTATTTATTTATTATTTATTTATAAATTGATTCTTAAAGATAACTAATTACAACAATAATATGAAATGCTAATTTATAAATAAATAAAGAGCTGCAATCTATAGAACACAAGGAACTACACTGAGAAAACTGAACTATGAGTTATTTAAACAGAAGCATGTTTAACTATATGTTTAAATTAGTACAAATAGAATTCAATTTAAATCTACCTCTTATCTATTCAGATTCAAAAATACTATTATTTTGGGTAAAATCTATTTAAATCAAAGTAAATCATGTTTAATTATTACATTTGAAGGTACACGTCACTTCTTACATGCATTTAAGCCTACTTGAGTTTGATTTTTAAAAGACCTGTTAAATTATTTTATTCACTTAAAAATTTTTAACATACAATTAACATGCACGAGTTTGATTCAAATATAAATTCACTTTAAATATTAAGAAGAGTAAGGGATTGAACAGAAATGTTTAATTTAAACTCGAATCAATTTGAATTGAACTCAAAGGAATACAAAACATAACTGTAACTGTCTTATGATTCTAACAGGCACTTGGCGTAAAATAGAAAGATATTCAAATAGTTCCAAAATTAATGCCACCACCGTAGTATAGTCAGTCCAAAGGTAAAACTCACTAAAACACTAAAATTCAATAAAACTCAGTTCAAACAGTGTATAATTTTGCAAAGTTTTTATAGACATTGAAAGCTATGCCCAGAAACTTAATTTAAAATTTCCGAAAAGTGGCTTTTTAGCATCAATCTAATTTTTTAAAAAAATATAATTTGTTAGTAAGTGAGTTTTAACTTTGAACCGACACGATATGTATGTGTGTAGCATGTATTATAGCTAAAGGAAACACTCCCATCATAACAAATAGCATAAATTCGTATTAAATTCAAAGGATCTAGCATCTATTTGGAAAAACTAACATTGAAATCATTTGTTTTAAACAGAAAACATAGTTGACTCGAACACGGATATATTCAAAAAAATTAATATGATTCTATTTGAAACAACATCAAATGAAGTTAATTAGAACAAACAGAAATATCCTTATGTTAAATAGAAAGCATAGTTAATTTGAACAAAATCATGTTCAAATCGTTTCAACGATGAGTTAATACGTTTCTATTTAAATTAAATAGAAATCGCTTCCATGCCAAATCATATGTGTTTGAGTTTGATTTAAATACGAATATGTTTAATATTTTTCCCAGTGTAGAGTCGAAAGCAGCAAACAAAAACAAAAAAAAAAGCATTTGAGATTAACAATACTATTTATAAAAATATAAAGTGATGTGGGGTCACGACAAGATACTCATACATATATCATACAAATAAATAGGTACTTAATTAAATTTAAAAGTTTTTTTTTTTTTTTTCTTATATCTCATAAGTTACTACAGTAATTTAAGCAGGTTTATATTAGAAAAAATAGTACACTTAAATGATTACAGATAAAAGATTATTAACATCTTGATAATTATGGTCTAAGAGCCAAAGTTTCACTTTTTTTTAGAAATATGGATTCTTATACTACTAGTAGAGTCTTGGAGCAATTGATGTAAAAAAGTTAAGGAAAATTTGGAGATTGTGATGTGGCAATACAGCAAGCATTTGATTGTTTATTCTCAGATTATAGTTGGAAGAACATCTATTTAATGAATACCCAGATCTGGCAAAAAATATCTTCAAAACTTTATAAAAATAAAGGTGTTTAAGAGGCAATATTTTGAGCATTTTGAAAAGGATCAAGCTGCTACTTCTACGACGCTTGTTACAAATAAGACGAATGACGTGTTTTTGAGAAACTAGAAGCGGGTTCATTTTGTTATTATGTGTGCCACCCCAAGACACTAGGCCATATTCAAGTTTAGAGTGGACTAAGCCATAATAAATGCACCTAAGAAGAACCTGTGAGCAGTATGACTTTAAAAAATATATTTGTCTTGTAGCAGCCATTAAATACTTTTTAAGTGCATCAGTATGAACAGACCAACTCATCTTCCAGTCAACCAAAACCCCCAGATATTTAAAAGACTGAACACTCTCAATTTCAAAACAATTTGCAGAGCATGTTTTCGACCCGTAAAATGTCTGAGAGTCAAATACAGAATTACAAATATATTTCCTGTACTTGTGTTTATTGCAATTTGCACAATGGAAACAAAAATGACCGAAGTCAACATCTTTACCAGCAACATTAAAAAACATAATTTTTGTTTTTTCACTTATAACCATTTTATGCATTTGGAACAAATGGCTTAAAATCTGCAAGTCATGGTTAATGTCAGCAGAAAGATTAAGAGGAGAATCACTTTGGAAAGAACACGTCATATCATTAGCAAATGCATTTACCTTGCTGCGGTATTTTTGTAAAAGGAGTGAGTTAATAAAAATTAAGAAAAGGATCGGGCCAAGTACTGAACCTTGAGGGACTCCTAAGCTAATGATACTATTGGAACTAAATTGGCCATTAATCTTAACCCTTTGTCCTCTATCAGTTAAATACGATATAAACCAATTATGTATAGAACCCCTAAAACCACACTTATAAAGTTTGTCCAAAAGTATTTTATGATTCACGGTATCAAAAGCTTTAGTAATATCTATAAAAGAGTTATTAAAACTATCATAAATATTTGAACAAAAATTTAAAAGGGCTCCTTCAGTAGAAAAACCGCTACGAAAGCCAAACTGAGACTTACTAAAAAACTGGATCTTCTCCAGAAAACCGATCATTCTGTTTTTTACAGCCTTTTCAAATATCTTTGAAAAAACCGAAAGAAGCGAGATTGGCCTGTAATTGTTTAATAATGTTGTATCCCCTTTTTTAAATAACGGAATTACCTCAGCTTGTTTCAAGTCATCAGGGAATACACCTTTGAGAATACTTTTGTTGAATACATGGCATAGAACATCGCAAATGTTCAAAGCTATTTTTTTAACAAAATTATTTGAGAAACAGTTTGAAGTTTTAGAATTAGAATTTTTAAGGGATATAATAATTTTATATATGTAGCTCATAAGACGTTATTGGGTCGAAAAAGAAGCTTTGAGAAGATGATGTTTCATAAGATAAGCATTCACAATTTGTGAAGGTAGCACAAGGCACAACACTACTTTTGTGCCGGCAGAAGCAAAATAGTCATTGAAAATATTAGATAAACTTTCGGGATTGGAAATAACTGATCCATCAACTTTCAAGTTTCTTATATTTTCGGTTTGAGTTGATTTATTAAGTATATCGTTTACCAATTTCCATTCTTTTTTTGAGTCACCTTTGAACTCACAGAATTTGTTTAAATAAAAATTATTTTTAATTTGACGACTAAAATATTTGAATCACTACTAACTGAATTTATAGAGTGCTTTATATTTTTAACAAAACAATTGTCAATATCAGCTTCAGATATATCTACGGAGACACCCTTTGAAAAAACTTTAAGAACACAATCAAGAGCATTGTTATTGTTTACATTTGGCACACCCACTATTTCAACAATTTTTTCTCTTTTTTCTTGGTGCAAAACTTTTAATTCACTTTCCAGATCTCCGACTTTTTGCGAGAGTTTATTTTTTTCTTCTTGCAAGGAGCTTATTTAAGAGAGAGTATACGCATTTTCAGATCTAAGAGCAACAATTTCATTGAACACAGTTTCTAAAGTAATAACTTTGTTAATATGGGTAGCACTTTGTTGATGTTGGTCTTGTTGCTGAATAAAAACAGGTACTTGAACTTGCTGGTGATGTTGTTGTTGTGATTGTTGGTGATGACTAGTGTGAACTCCTATGGTCTTAGCTTCCAGCGAAGAACCAAGCTGTGTAGATGAAAAGGATTTGTTTGATAAATCTGCTGAGAAGCAAGGCGCATGTTCATCTTGGAGCTGTAACTGTTGGTGTTGTTGTTGTTGGATATTTAGCTGGATCTGATGCTGCTGTTGATCATGATTATGAAGGTGTGGTGAAAGAGTCTGTTCTGCATCAGTATGTGTTGCGAGCGGCGAATTTGGCTTTGGAGCTGACGTAGAATTGTTTAGCAATTCGGCTGAAGAAAGAGGTACATGGTCTTCTCCGAACTGAGACAGTTGGTGGTGATTTTGTTGTATATTTTGCTGGTGTTGTTGTTGTTGATTTTCTTGTCGTTTTTTATTCTGTCGATGCTGTTGATTGTTAAGGTGCGTCCTTCATTACTTTGTATTGTGAGCGGGGAAGTTAGCTGAAGAGTCTCATCATCACTTATGTGTTGATGTTGTAGATCTCTTTGATTTTTCATGGAGCTTGAAGAGGGAGGAGTACGAAGGGAATTTCTACGTACAACAGAACAACCATTGCAACGAAATTTCTTGTTGGATTTTTGGAAAAACTCCACGTCTTCCAGCCCAATATTTACGCAACTATAGTGAAAATATTGTGTATAATTCACACATTGAATTTTAGGCTGATTTCGAACAGCTTTTTTACAAACACAAGGCATTTTATGTTATAATTTAAGATTTTAGACTTTTAATTTAAAGAAACAAAAGTTAAAACTTAGGACTGAATACAAAGTACGTGTTGACCCCACGACACCACGAACGAAAATATGACCTACAGATGATGATGAGATGACCTACAGCTATGTACAGCGTACATACATATACATTACATATGTATGTAAATGGAAATAACCAAAAAAGCAGATTTTGTGTGTGGAATAAAGAGAAAGAATATTTCAGGTTAAGGTTCCAACCAGAGAATATGAAAGAAAGAAGTCAATCCTCAGCTGTCAATTTGATTTGCCTACAAGCTGGAAGCGAACAGCTGATGTATTAGATTTGCAAAGTATTAGTGAAAAGCAGTGCAAAACGCACACATAGAATCAACTAGTCATTCAGCACATCATTCAGCACAGGTCTTGTTGTTGTTGCAATTCACATCTATTTCTTCGACACGAAATGAAATTACAAATACAACAATGTAAACAAATGGGTTTTGGGGGGTGAAACGTACGAAGGATTGGCTTCTTTATTTCATATTCTCTGGTTCCAACAAGTCGTGCCACGTGCCACATAGATGATACCACAATAGACTTTTGAACGAACATTTTGAGGGAGTTGGTCAAATCACGACCGAGAGATGGTGCAACTTTACCCCGTAAGCTGTATGTCACAGGTCAATGCCAATAAGACGCAAATGATCGGTGCCCACAAAGTGAACATAACCCATGCCATAGCTCAAATTTATTCCTATCAATGCCCTGGTATCATCGATATTTGGGGCACTCGGGTGTCGGATGAGCACTACCCAACGAAGCCCCGGCAGTCCTTTGAACGATGTCATATTTCTCACATAATGTCACTGAAAGGCCTTTCAAAATAAATACATATTTGATTGATATCGTACAAAACTTGTTATTCAGTCTTAACATCTAGCCGTCCCTTTTGGAGAATCCCAATAAAAAATATTTACAATTTTCACTCGTTACCAAGGACTCCGATTTTTCAATTGAAAACGGTGGTGTTTTATCTCACAAAAAAGTGATCAAGTAAAAAAAAAACATTGTGTTTCTTATTAAATTTTATTAATTGAGGTCACCAACTCAACTGCTTTTTAAGCTTTGTCACTTTTGACAAGCCGCAATAAATTATATTCTTTTCCATAAAATTTCAAGCAATTTGATTAATAGAATATCGCAGACACTATAACATTATTTACCAAACCAATGTTCTCTTCAATAAAATTAAAGTGTGCACAAGGTACAGGTATACCAACTCCTATCGAATATTATGTTTTATCTATTACTACCAACATCATTATCAGCTTCATTTGGCCAAAGTATAATTGCGTATTCAATAAGCGTTTGCAATATTGTCCATCCATCTATCCCATCCATCCGTTCAATTGGAATTTTAAAGACATAATCATGAAGATGGTGAGACATTCACCCAACCCAGAAGCGAGAACTCAAGAGAGTGCAACACCGCGATAACGCTTGCTAGCGCGCATTATGTTTCCTGGAGTTTTTTGTATAAGAAGAAACAAAGAGCTGTCTGAAGAAGGCATTGATATAGGTACATACATTTAAAGATACTCGTAAAAGTTGTAACATTACTATATACCTACCTTCATTCTTCATACAGTGTACCATTTATGTATAGTCTTAATTATCTTACCATATTTGTATGCTTTATTGAAATTACCATCAGTTAGAAGTAGATAATACTCCTATGTATACAAATAGGTACAAATATATTTTTATTACTATATTCTTTCAACAGGAAACAAACGAAGATTTCAACAATAAATCTATAAATCAAAAATCTCTTCATATTGTTAGTAAATGTTTTAATCGGTCTAGTAAATTTGGCATTGATTTAATTTAAGCTGCAACTAAGTCGAGGTCTTACAAAGTAAAACATTTTATAATTGGCGGTACCTTTTCACTAAAATCATTGATCTATCTTAAGAACATTAAGTTGAAATAAAAGAAAACAGCAATAAGCATGATTAGATCGTTTTGCTTGATTAAAGCGTTTCCATTAATAAGTTGTATATAAGATTACGAAAAGTTTTTAGTCATCTATTGCTTTTTTCATCAGAAGATACTTCAAGGACAAATAATGCCTATAAGCGTGTACCTACCGAATTATATGGAAGATTCAAGATTTGGAGTCAAAATTCAATTTGTTTTGTTTGTTTTTACATAATGTGTGCAATGGCAGCCCTAAGCCAATTGGCACATTTTCTATTAAAAAAAATTATGAAAACTGAAACTGACATCAGAGTTAACATAAGAAAGTACATTTCTGAGCACACAACAGGACGTTTTTGGATATTCAGATTCAAAAGTATCACGTTATTAGTTACTAATTAATTGCGAATTAGTTGCGTATTTGAAAAAGTGGAAGTTTGTTAAAAGGTCTCTAATTTTTTGTAAACCAAAAAAAGCTATTATTTTTTTTTCGTAACTATATAATTTCCATTTTATTAGCAACTAATAATGCGATACTTTTTAATCTGAGTTTTCAAAAATGTCCTGCTTAATTCATACACACCAAAAGTTTTCGTTTTAATTAGTAATTTGCTACTGTCGGCAACAATGTAATTGAGCATTAGCAGCTACTTGCGTTATACATAGGTTCTATAAGGCAAGTTTTGAATTCGTGCAAAGAAAAAAAATTTGAGATAACAATCAAACATGATATTACGATGATGGAGAACACCAAAAAAGTGGGTGGCACAATTCTGTCTGTCTGCCTGTCTGTCTGTCTGTCTGTCTGTCTGTCTGTTCGTCTACAGCCTAAACGGCTCGATTGATTTTCTTCAAACTTGGTACATAGTGGTTTTTGGTGATTTTGCCCACACGTTTTTTTTGTTCATTTCTTTTTAGTAACAAAAATAACGGTACCTGCCATACGATTTTGTTTAGCAATTTTACATAATTGTAATTTTCTCAAAAACGGCTCGACAACTTTTCTTAAAAAAATTCAATACATTTATTTTAGTAAAGGCTTTCTTTGGGTGGAAAACCATTTTTCAAAAATGGTTATTAATGGTACCGCCCAAAGAATCATTTTTTAAATTTTTGATTTTCTTCAAAACAGTACGACCGATTTAAATTATTTTTTTTTATACAAAAGCTTCCAAAAAATATAAATACCTAGTTTTGTGTACCAAAATTTAAAAAAAAAAAAATTTTTTTTGGAAAATCAAATATTTCGAAAACGACATTATCGATTTTTTTGAAACTCGATATTTGAGACTTTTTTAGTACTCTCTAAAATATTTTTAGAAAAAAATTTACATTTGTGAAAAAATAACGGTACCTTCCATACAAAAGTTAAAAAATCGTAAAGGAAAATATTTTTTTGCTTAAAAACGATTTTATTAAAATTTTTTCATATACTAAAATTAGTACGATCTAAACTATCTAAAATTTCAATTTTTTTTTTTAATTCGATATCTCAAAAACGGGTTGACAGTTTTTTTTTCAAATTTTGTGTTAATATACACATAAATATATACTGGGCAATTCCATGGTAACTCACGTTACATTTGGGAGAGTTTCACGCTCTCTTTCATTAAAATTTCCATACTTATATAAATATAAATAAAACAAAATATAAATTCTATACATGGCAATGATTTCAACTTCTAGGAAAAAATAAAATTTTTGGGAAAAATAAATTCTTTCTTAGTACAAAATACTAAAACATGTTGGTAACTCACGTTACCATATTCGGACACGGGTTTTGTAGCAGTACTATGCATATTTTCTAAAAATTAAACAAACCATTAAAGGTAAACTGGTTTGTTGAATTAGATATAAGAACTTATCAGCCTGATTATATCTGTACACAAATTTTAAATTATTGAAAATATTTAATACAAATTTATTAAAATACATGGTAACTCACGTTACAAAAAGTCGGTAACTCACGTTATTTCACGTTTTTAATTTAAAAATTTAGGGTTAAGCCTTTTATAATTTTATTTTATTTTTAGCCGTATGCTTATTACTTGTAGGATATTTTGTAATTCTAGTTTTAAAACTAGCGAACAATAGACAGGGGGCGAGATAAATTTTCCATTTTTCTATCTTCATGTCCACTTTTTCATGGAATTACCCTACTTCAGATTTGCATACCAAAATTTGTTCTTTTAAATGCAGCATGACAAAGTTACAAAAATCCAGCGAACAATTCTTTACGGGATATGACGATTCAGGACCGGATCCAGGATTTCGTTCACGGGGGGGGGGGGGGTGTCAATTTCATGAGTTTCCACAATCTTGATGAGGTCTACAGACAATTTTAGTACATTTTATACCGCTCTACACGTCTGGTCACACAAAGCGATCTGAGTTTGAAATTTGAAGAAAGCAATAACCTCTTTCATAACTACTATACAGTGTCTCTAACAGCGGTTACTTTGGAACTTTTTAAAATGAAATTTAACAGTTTGTAGCTGTAGCATGACTGTTTCCGAAAATGTCATCTACGTCAAAAAAACATTTGCAAAATGTTCTTAAACGCAAACTGCAAAAGTCTTCAGTTCGAAAAGGCAAATACAAGTTTTACATAAAGGAATTTATTGGTGACCTCTTCGATTTGTACAAATAGAAGTTCTTTAGTAGGCTCCAGGTCAATAAAAAATAAACTCATTATAATATTAAGAGAGATAAATAGAACAACAACGAAAAGTATAGTGCTAAATTAAAACTACACTTAGTTTTGTGAAAAAAATTTTCTCTATAATCTCCTTTCTTAAAAATGTGTAAATCCTGTGATACATTAATTTATTAAATTGTGCTGCCTGATGAAGAGTGTATTCATGCTCGAAACGTTGCTTATTAAGTAACACCGTTTTTTTTTATTGACCTGGAGCCTACTAAAGAACTTCTATTAATACAAGTTTTACTGCATAAGCATTGTGTTTGGTTAGGAAGTTTGCAAAAGTCACATATTCGAAAACATTGCTTGCAAAAAAGCTGAATGACGTTGATAAAAAAGACTTTTGTGCTTACAAAGGCAATATTCACGTCAAAAAATAACGATCATTTGACAAACGAATTTACGTTTGCCGTTCTCGAAAACGTCAAATCGAAGTCAAATTAATCGCCAAATGATCATCATTTTTTTGTGAAAATGAAACCTGATCCATTTGCTATTTCATTTGTTAAAAAGGCATTTGTGCTACAGGCTTCAGTTCATGGATTGTCCGTTCAGTTTCTCAGTCCCCTGATGAGTATTTACAGGAAAAAATTCTATATAAGTGAACACAGTTTTTAGTATTATTATATGAATTGGCTAAGTAAAACCTATAATTATAAAAATTTTTTATTTTTTCGTACAATGCGATATGTTTTTGGTACAGAAACTATGAAAACACTCAGTCACCTGGCCTCAGGCCTCTTGCACTTTAATGGCTAATTTGCTATCTAGAGACCTCATAAGTGTTCAGTTCATGCCCTTTTTCCTTGTAAATACATATGTACTTGTTAATACAAATTAGGACTCTGTCGCACGAACTTGCTCTTATTAACAAAGGGGCTTAGATTTAAAAAAAAATATTTATACAGGGTGTTTTAAATTAAATACATGAAACGCTTGAGCATACAGGTTGGATCAAAACAAGAAAATATTATGTGACAGAGGTGATTATATCTCTCCCCTTAAGAAAGGGGTACGATTTTATTAAGAAATAACTTAATATAAAAATAAAAAAACAAATCTTAGTCATTAAGCACCTGTTTTAAGAAAAATGTCGATAAAATTGCTATTTTTTATTTTTCTGACTGGCCGTTTTAAAGTTTGTGAAAAGAAGCTCTATAATCTATATCTCTAGTAACTAGAGATCAGATAGGTTTTACGTCCATTTGCTTTAAAAAATGTTATGTCGAAAATATTTTCATTTTCTTCCACTTTTAGTAGAATGACCCTCAAATTTAAACTATGAAGAAAATCGGCGCACCCATTTACAATAGTCGGAAAAAGTATTTTGACATACAAAAATTCGCATTTTTCTTCATATCTTTCTTTTTATTGATAAGACAAATCCGAAAAAAGTATATTATAATGGTATTAAAATGAGCTTTAAAAAAAACATACAAAAAAATATAGTTATAGTTTTAAGAATAAAAATTGTTTTTCAAAAACGTATAGGGAAAAAAGTATTTTGACAAAATTAAAAAGGCTCGCAAATATCGGCCAACTTTTTAGTAGGTACAGGCAGTTAGGATTTTTTTTTGTTAGTATGCTTTTGGATGCTGAATTCAAATCCGTCATCCATTTGTGCCTATCAGCTCGGGTTTTCCAGAAATTCCCGTTAGAAAATGACCAAAATCGTTTTATGTGCTATTTTTTTGGAGACCCTGTAATATCTAGAAATAATTATTTTTCAACCAAATTTGCGAAACTATCTGAAAGCACTAACCTTCTCGTTCAAATATCAGTTTATATCTTTCTTTTTTTCTGTTAAGAGACGAATTGGTGCTGTGGCGATAAAAACAACAATAACAAGCTTTTATAAATTAAAAAAGTAACTGATGTTATTATCAGTTGAAGTTGAAGCTGATGTACTTGATGAAGTAGCGTTAAAATAGGTCCCCCATTTTATTTCGTTAATAAAATCCCCAATTCAATAGAACAAAGATCGAAAAACCTTATACCTGTGCAATATGCAATTTAGTGAAGATCAAGACAAAATCAATGTTCAATCATTTTTTGTCGATTTTTTCTATGAAATTTTTAGCAAACCTTATCAATTCTTAATATGCATTTTTCTGCGGCAGAATAAAATAAGCCTGAAGTCAATAAAGTTGTTTGTAGTTTTTTGTAAGGATTTGTTTTTCCTTTCGAAAAACTGTCCATCTTGTATTTTTACAAACCCTTTCAGTTGTTGACTACGTCATTGTGTAGAGAACAAAATTAACCCGGAATCGAAATCACTGTTCGTTTTCAAAATATTTGTGACGAAAAACATTTCCCAACCATTTTTTGTATTCGTTTGTTGTTTTTTTTATACAAACGCCGTGAATTATTTTTTTTTATGTGTACAACAAAAAATGACTGTCAATTGATCTGTACTTTTTTATCATATCACTACGTCAATATGTTTAAAATTAAATTTAGCCGAAGTCAAAGCCTTATTTTTGTTCTCGGCCCTTCCAAAAATTTCGAAACCAAGCAACTCAATTTCAAATTAAGGATACAAATATATTTAAATATGCCAATATTTAGAGTATATATTAGAGTTAACGAAAAAATTGTAAATATAAAATTTTACTTGTTGTTGTAAAATAAGCAAGTAGTCAAAAAAGCTCATACTTTATCTTTCGTACCTGGGCATTTTTCGGCATTTTTGCCGCTATCAATTCTCTTTAAATTGTGATGCAAATGGCGATGTGCAGTTAGGTTTTTATAAGTGTTTTCAATACACTACTTGAATTCGGAACTATTTTCTTGATAAGAGTGCTTTAAACATAGTATTACGCCTCAAAATGACTGAACATTTCATGTCTTCTTCGTTACCGAAAAATGACAAAAGTTGGTATAAATGGTGAACTATATTAGTGTTTGTAAAATTATTTCGCATACAAAGCAAGACTTAAAAAATGATTATGGTGGATTTTTTATAGATTTTTAAATCATGTCTTACTGTCTTAAACAGGGTAACGGAGAAGACAAAATTGCACTTTCTCATCCAAATTTCAACGACTCACAGGTCACAGGCACTTTTTTTTTAAGTCTGAATTTCTTTGACCCCCTTGCTTAAAATGGATCAAGGTAACTAAAAAAAAATATGTGTTAAATTTCATTGAAATCGGTTGACGTTTACACGTGCTAGCGAGCACTTGAAGTTTTTCATATACAAAATATGGTGTTTTGACAGTCTTTTACTCAAAGGGCCCGTAAAAGTGTAAACGTTGATGGAAAAACTTTAAACTTGGCACATATACTAAATTTCGTAAGGAGTATACAAATATATTTTTTTTATTTTTGTAAACAACAGTTACTCCATTTAAAATAGCAACAAATGCACAAAAACAACGATTTTTAAGTAAATTTTTTGATGGGGTTAATATTATGCAAAACTATTGAAAATATTTTTTTTGATGCCTACTCCTAACAGTAGTTAATTTATGTGCCAAGTTTAAAGATTTTCCATCAACTTTTACAATTTTGCTGATATTTTGAGTAAAAATTGTGAAAACCCCATGTGTTTTGAATGAAAAATTTCAAGTGCTCGCTAGCACGTGTTAACGTTAACCGATTTCAATGAAATTTTACACACATTTTTTAATTGCCTGAATCACTTTTATCATTGATGAGAATAATTTAAAAATACGAATTACAATATAACTGAAAAAAAAAGAAATCTTTAATCGTCCGTGTATTCTCCGTTACCATTGTCTTCTCCGTTACCTTCTTTCATATTTTTTTCTGTTAGTAAAATGAAACTTGGCATTAAACCAAGGATGGTTTTTGATAAATGTTGGTTTTATGGAAGTGTGCAAAAAAAATTTACTTCATATCTTAATGGACGGCGCAGAATTTTAAACTTCAAAGCAATGGTCGAAATCTCTAAATCGTACGTGTCTTCTCCGTTACCGTCTATTTTTTTGAATAAACTTACTAAATTTCATTATTTTTTGGTGAAACTTCTGTGTGGTGTACTTTGTGATGAATTCTTAAAAACCACTGAGTTTCATAAAAAAATATTAATTTCTTAACGAGAAAAACCTTACTACAAGCGTCCGATTGTCTTCTCCGTTACTTTGGAATGGCCGTGGTGCTTTATTTCCTGGAGAAGTAAATTGCGATAAGAAAGTCGTAATTTGGGAAAAAAACATTTTGTGATTTGCAACAATTCTAATAGAGTTTCAAATTGCGACAAAATAAAACCTGATTTGCTAAAATAAATATTTGGTGGTTTGCAAATCAGTGATTGTGCAATATAAATTACTAAAAAGTGATCGCAAATCAATATTTAAGTTGATGCTTTCGTGAAATCATCATTTTCGAGAATAAATTACGCCAAAAAAGTAGTTTTTTACTATGAACAATGCAAGCTTGGATCATGGATTTTAATTGTAAACCTTCATGAGACAAATTGTGTAGTTTGCTATGTTTTGAATGTAAAATTACCAATTTTTGTATCAATCTGGCATAAAAACACTATAATTTACGAATAAAACATGTTTTGCAAATTGCAACTGACAATTTTGCAATTGTTGATTTTTCAATAATTCTCCGTGTGCCATCTTCAGCACTTCTTTTTACTGACTAAAATAAATACTAATTATAATAAAGCTTTTGATCTGCATTTAACAAACAGTTTGAAAGAAAAACAATAACCCAAAGCATTTGATTAGTTCCTTCTAATGGTGTTTAAAAGAGAAGACTTGATCGGTGCATCCATCGTATGAGATCGATATTTTAATATTTGATTTTATTTAAAATAATATCTTTTAAATTATCTCTATTAAATAATGCATGATGCTAATGATTTCTTGTATGAGGTCATATAAGCTACAAATTGTTTGAAGAATTGTTTGCGAAGTCTTTTTCTGTAGCGTTTCGTTTACCCTTAAAAAATAAAAATAACATACATATGTATATACATATGTGTATACATGTATATACATATATAATATATACATATAAGAATAACAATTTTTTTACGTCTGACCCAGCATAACTTTTTATGCGCACACGATTCGCACGATTTGGCGATAGACTATATGAGTATTCCTTATACAAGCTTCCAAATTAAAGATTTTCGCATTTAAAAACCTTCACTTTGGGTTTTCTCCCGTAAGGATCATTATGCCTGGGCTATAAGGGTGGACAACCGATTATAATGATGATTGAACAAACGTGGACCACCGACCACCAGCTATATTTCTTTGTGAAATATTTCCCGAAACATAAGCTTTCATTGGACTCTAAAACAAATGATGATTTATTAATAGTTTGACGTCACCAATCAACATTTTACTCAAGGATAATAAATTAAATAAAAATAATGATCTCTTATAAGCGGTTTTTAGCTCATAAATAGTTCCAATAATCGTATTTGTTTTTTGTTGGTTGTTACTGCTGTATCATGCAGAAATACTATACCAACTCCTACATACATGAACATTGGACATTCTCTCATTGCTTCAATTGAGAGTTCATCATTTTGTTTGTTCAGTCAGATCACGTTCAATTGACGATCGCTGATATGTTTCTCTTACTGCAGATAATCCACTAGCTCCAAGAATTGCATCACATATGAATTACAACACGGAATATTTTAATGTGACTATGTTATAGTAGGTATTGCAAGAAGACTTTTGTTGATAAATCTCTTGAAAGAAAAATGGCCGGCGCGGTCGCAACTACTAAGTCATCAATTGATTTCATTCTTTTGTTAAAATTTTGTTCAATGATTTTGTAACCCTGAGTAAAAAAAAAAAAAAAGAAGAAGAAATATTTAACAAGTGACCTCAACTCAAATTCAAATACACAAAACAATTGTTATTTTATAAACGTGTGCAATTTTGATTTTTAATTTTTGCTCACAACACACGGTACAATACACCTCCAAGAAAGACATCAATGGGCGAGATATCAAATCAGTCATCTATATAAATATTTTAAAATTTCTGATAAATTATGATTCAAAAATCGTGAGGAAAGAACATTTAGGTATAGAAGACTATTAATATAAATGATTAACACAGTAAATATTTTGTATAGGAATGTTTTAAACCAAGGTATTATTTACTGAAAATTCATCTTTTTTTTTGTTAATATGTATGTATTGTGCAAAATGTTTTTAAACAGAGACTCTGATTGGAACAGCCATCAAGGTAAAGTACTCGAGTTATTGCTTTTTAATTCGAATAATCGGTTGCTTATCTCATACGATTGAATAAAAAACCTAAGGAAATACATAAGGGTCAAAATCGTAATTTCGTAATTTTATCTTTTACCAGAAAGTAGGTACACCATATTTACAATAATATACAGATTTTTAATATCAAAATCATTGGAGCCGTTTTTGAGATAAATGAGCTTTTCCCTAACGGTTTTATGGCAAGTACCGTTATTTTTAGAGCTAAAAAAAAGTTCAATTTCCCCTCTGGAGATAGTTACAAAAAAACCTTAAATTCAAAATTTGACGAAAATCGCATCATTGGTTTGGATGTAGATCCAGATACAAATAGACAGACAGACAGGCAGAATTGTTCCACCCACTTTTTTCGTGTTCGCTATCATCGTAATGTTATCAGTGGCGTATTTAAAGATTCGGCGCCCCGGGTCAGTAAGATTTGGCGCCCCATTACCTAACGAAAAAAGCTTATATCTCTTTATAATGAAAAAAGGCATACAAAACAAACACAATTTTAATATTTTTGATAACACACAAATTGGTTGACCCATTCATCAATGGCACTGTTATAATTGAACGATTTTGCTCAGTCAAGCCTTATTCACAATGCGACGGGAAAACGAGACGAGAGCGTGACGTGATTCGCTGTCATCTTTTTCTAGTTATAAAATCGTTTCCCAATTCACAATGCGGCGAGATTCTTTACAACGAAAACTCTTTTGTTAAAAATAAAAAATAATAAAAATTATCCAAAAAAGCTTTAAAGACAACAGATTAGGAACCACTTGATCTTTTAATTTCAAGTTATCGTATTTTTCTTAAAAAAAATACTTCCATTATGTAAATAACTTGTCAAAAAATAAAATCGTTGTCTCGTCGCGTCTTTTTTTCAATTTTTCGAATTCTTGGCGTGACGTGACGACGAGAAACGCTTCATTGTGTATATCCTCATATACTTTCATTGTTTGAAATTCGTTTGACAGCAACGACGGGATCTCGTCACGCTCACGTCTCGTTTCCTCGTCGCATTGTGAATCAGGCTTCAGAATGATGACTTTAAAGGAATGGCTTAACTGACGACCTTTATTTTGGCGAACATTTTTCGGAGGAATCAAATGAATTTAATATCTTTATTTGTATAATTAAATGCACATTTTTTGCGCAGGCCATACATTTGTAGCCTGAGAACTTTCTTATTTTTAAAATTTCCGCTAAAGTAAGTCTAATATAAACCGAAAATAATCTTGTTTTTGTCATATAAAGCAAATTAAACGCTTACTTGTAAGCACACACCCCGATCTTACAGCTCCAAAGTTTTTGAATACCTAAGTTTCTGTTAAACAACAATGAAGTTATCGAACAAAATAAAAAGAACTACGATTCCCTTAGTGCACAAAATTGCTAGGTAAACTAAAGGTTTTTATTCAAAAATGAGCTTTGTAGCTCAAATGGATCGTTATTTTCAATTTTATCATTTTTTTTTATTTTTCCTGTGGGTAGGTTAGTGTAAAACCTCCAAAAGGCTCTAGGAGGACCGAAAAACACGTGCTCATAAGTGTGTGAGATTCTTACTGCACTAAAAGCACCTCCACTTCCTGATTGCAACGAAATTGAAACTTATCTAGCTATTTATTTTTAACGAAGTCAATAAACGTGATGGAGGTAACTTTCGGTGAAAATTCCTGCTTATTCCGCGATTCTAAAGTGATTTTCCGTTCACTCCTGCTCGTCTGCAGGGAGCGTACTAAGTTCAATTCATGAAGAATGTCAATAATCGTTGAGTTAGCGTGTTCTACTAACCGATTTCTATTTTTTCGGGCGAAACTCCGTAAGAATGTTTTAAATGAAATTCACATTAATAATGCACATTTTTAAATAAATAAAATACAAATTTAGATAGGTATCAAAGGAGATGGCCAAAAAAAAACCAGAGTCGACAGAAAAAATTCATATGTTATTTCAGAAGGCTGAATAAGGACATGAAAAATATAAAACCGTTAGGTCGAAAAACCATCAGGGATCATTTATATTTAGAGACTAAAAGTTCGAATTTACATAAATACACAATGTGTTCAAAACAGTATTTTATGAATAGTTTGTGGGAGATAATGTTTAAGAAAGTTTGGTTTTTATTGTTAAATATAAACAAAAAACTAAACAATGAAATGGAGTTAGCAAAAACTATTATAACTAGGTATAGCAAAAATCTACGATTTCAAGCTATATCTAGATACCTACATGTATTATTAGCTATGTGAAGTAGGAACAAATAATTTTAGCCTTAGTAGATTATTTTTTAAATTATTTTCAGTGTTATTTTTTATTCTGTTTTCTGTTTCTGTTTCTTTGCATTGTGATCTAAAAGCTTTGTTAGTTTTTGGATTTTTTTAACTTGATCTCTGGTTTTTGCATCTTGACTACCATTTTTTTTTAAACTACCATTTTCTTTTTGTTTAAATGGCTAAAAACGACCATTTTCTAAAACAGAAAAATCGTTGATATCTCACATACAACTTCTTTTATACCATTTTATTAGCTTTCTTTTATACAAACAAAAAAACATGAAGGGGATTTTCATATACCTAGCCGTATTTGGTGGCTTATAGCTCCTTTACTAGATGGATTTCGGGGTTGCTCTTTTGGTGACGTCAATTGCTTATTATAAGGTACCCATTGGCTTACATTTCGTTCTTGTCGATTCTGGGTTTTTTTGTCCATACATTTTTGGCCACCTCCTTTATTTGACTTTGCAAAATAAGGGACGTGCTTATCAGTTCAAATGTGCTTCGCTTATCCGGGAGCGTTATAATTTGTCTGTTTTTGAATACGGGAAAATGACTGTTCACTGCAATTTATCACTCTAATCTTCAGAAACATACGCAGGGTAAGGCCTGTGAACAGTGAAACACTTGTTTTTTTTAAACTTAAAACATCTCAGAATGCTTTCAAGCAATCTATAATAGTATTTTAAGACATATGTATATTTACTGGGCTGTGCTGAAAAATCGAAAGGTATTTGTTTTGTATACTCCTTAAATTTGAGCTTTTTCATACTAGGCCAGTCTCACTAAATAATATCTCACTGAGCACTTAATGTAAATTTGGCGGATGCGGGTTGATTTGGTGGAACCAGATTCTCCATTCAATGGTCCAAAAAATATGTGTGATAATTCTCGTACTGCACTTCCGTACGTTAACAAAATTTCAACTTTACTTAAAATATTTAACTGTTAAAGCACAAATTTTTATAAACTGAATGAAAAATAAAAGCATGTTCAATTAATGTATTTTAATTTGTCTAAACATTCAGTCGTTTTCTATTTACATATTTATCGTTTTCGAATTTGCGCACTGTGAGCGCTCAGAAATTTTTTTTGATGAGACGCGCCTATTGATATTTAGAGGTAGCTCATCGCAATTTAATGTTTTTCCTGTGTTGCGTTCCTACTTTGATATCTTTAAGGCTGATTAGTGCAATTGAAAGTCATTATAGATAAATATAAATTGGGTGTTGCAACCAGTGGTGCCACATCGAGGGATTTCTCCCTTTTTGTGGGATTTTCTCACATAAAATAAGCTAAAAGCGTTAAAGGGATTTTTCAAACTTCACAGTGCAAAAAAGTGGGATTTTACTATTTGGTCACTTTTTGTTCTAAATTTTTTAGTTTCATTAAGAATAAAAAAAATTGTCAACCTACGATCAAATAAATTTGTTTCATGTTTAGAAAAAAATCATTTTTAATTATCTGAATGCATTCATTTTCTTTTTTTATTGCCCTGTTTCATAAACTAACATATCTGTGGTGAAAATCTCAACTCACCATACTGATGAGATGAAATTTCAAATTCGATAACAACAATTTGACACTACTCGATTTCGAGAATATATGTATGTGTGTGGTTTGTTTTTATTACGGTGATTTGTTTTTAGAATACAAAATTGAATTTATAAAATATTTGTTCCAGATTAATGTCAGAACAAGGGCATAAGACAAAATTCCAGACTAGATGGATGGAGGAACCCAAAATTGCTGCTTGGTTGAGGCGTGCTAAAACCGACGAATACAAAGCATTTTGCAAGGCCTGTGGAAATTGTGGAACACCTCATTCCCTTGTTAAAGAACATATTTCTTGACTCGGAAATTTTATCTTGCGTTAAGCTCGGGAGAACAAAGTGCTCCCAGTTAATAAGAAATGTGCTTGCCGCTGTAGAAGAAAAGGAGCTTGTTAGCATACTTAAAAATAATAAGTTTTCTATTCTAGCGGACGAAACCACAGACATAACGAATACCAAACATATGTGTTTGCTTTTGCTTGGTCCGATTTCTTCATCCAGAAGATGGAAAAGTGACGACAAGACTTCTGGAAATGATAAACATTAATTTAGTAGATTCGGGCGCAGATGCATTATACGATCAATTCTCGAAGATGATGGCTGAAAAGGATATACCTTTAAATAATATAGTAGCTATGGCGTCAGATAACGCATCAATTATGGTAGGTAAGAATTCTTTTTTCTATAGGTACTAAATTGAAGATATGAAGGATAGATAGGTGGTCTATCAGATTGTGAGACGTGACAAAAGTGCAAGATCTTACGGACTGAAAGATAATAAAGAAAATGCTGCAAGAAGTGGAGATATCCGAGAATTGTACAAAATATCCAAAGATATTGTTGGGAAAAAAGCAACACCAATCATCCTGTAATGGATGTGGATGGCACGCTTTTGGCAACAGTTGAGGAGCAGATACGCAGATGGAACGATCACTTTTGTGCCCTACTAAATGAGGATTCCGCTAAGCAGAGTGCTGAAGTGTCCCAACTTAACGAGATGCACAGGTCCTATAGGATATTGAAAGCAAACTTTCTTCAGTATCAGAAATTTGTACTTCAATAAATCTCCACAAAAACAACAAAGCAGCTAGACTTGATGGAATACAAGCTGAATTCCTGAAGGCTGATCCCGTAAGAACGGCTAGTTTTCTACATCCGTTGATACACTGGATGGTGTGCTTGTGAAGCTGTAAAAGAAAGTTGACGTTAATAATTGCAAGTATTGGCTTGGTGGCCAGTGTTGGTGTAGTGGAGAGACAGGGTATTCAATGGAGACCGTTGGAAAGGCTTAGCCATTTAAACTATGCCGATGAAAAATGTCTCCTGGCAAATATCATCAGTGGGCTGAACGATATGTACCAAACACTGCAGTCAAATGGTCTAAAAATTAATAGCAAAACATTAAAATAATGCCCACAGGCCATAGTAAACACATCAGCGTATTATTCTGCAGAAGACGCCAGTTGAACAGTTTAACTAACTAACTCGGCACTTGGCATTATTGTTTCTGCAAAGGGCGGTACGGATCAAGACGTTACAAGTAGAAATAATAAAGCTCGTGCTGTCTACGATACCCAGACACAATTTTGAATTCCAGTCAAATCTCTTAAGGCACTAAGTTGAGATTTTTCGAATCCAATGTCAAATCCGTGCTCTTATATGCTTTGCGAAACCAGGAAAGTCACGGCTACCAGGAAATTACAGACTTTTGTGAATCGCTATCTACACCACATCCTAAAGATTCGCTGGCCAAAAATTATATATAAACGGGAATTATGGCGCAGAACTAGCCAAGAGCGGCTGGACATGGACATAAGAACGCGAAAATGGCAATGGATCAGTCACACCCTGCGGAACCCAAACGATGATATTGCAAAGCCTGATTTAGTGCGGATCAGAACAATTTTTCACTTGGGAAACGGGTTCACAATAAATCTGCTGGTCTGAAACTATTTGAAACCCTGCAAGGAACACTGCTAAAATTTGTTGTAGTGGTCCCACAACGTTGGTGGTGATAGTAAGTAATACCCCCTTCTAAATCGATTGGCATACTCGGTTTTTAAAAATATTGATGTTGACATTTTTACTTTATACAAACTCATTTGACAATCGTGTCCTACCCATCACTACTACGAATCATTCAAAATAAAATTGGGTGGTGCAACAAGCTCGTGGAGATCCAGGGCCTAGTGACTTACAACTCTCAACCATTCCTGTGTGCGTGTTGTTGGCAGGAATGAAGGGGACCTACAGTTTTTTTTGCCGAGTCCGAACGGCTAAGAGAAGCACTTTTTCATGACAAGTATACTCTTGGAGGTTTTGTCACCTCGGATAAAACATTTCTGTTTTTAGGTGGCACGGCTGGGAATCGAACCCACCCTTACGGCATGACCATGAATCATGCCCTAAAATATTATTGACGTAGTTTAACGATTTTAACAAAAAAAATTCAGTCTTGAATATATAAGGCAACATCATCCAAATAGATGCTCAAAACTATTTTAAATCAAGAATGAAAAAAAATAAGTTAATTTAGTTAGAGCGTAGAGCTGATACGATCTATGCTTAAAAGGATAGCAAGAGTCTTAAAAGCCAAATATGCCCACACTAAATACTTATGTATTTGATAAAAATTTTATTTCTAACCTCTCTTCTTTATATTGACTTCCTGTTTAAACAATGGCTTTTGGCCAAGGCTGTATTGTATATGTTTGTACGTAGTAAAAGTACACTATTTACAAACAAAATGTATCGCCATCGAAAGTCTATCCAGAAGTGATGAGATAGGATCAATATAATCAGTCCAGCTTAAATCTGTCTGCAGAATCTTTTATTTAGCATACTCATACCTTCTCATCTTAAATATTATTAGTCTCGTCAAATGTCTCCCCTAAAGCAATTTAGTAACCATTTGCAATTTTAACAACTTGTCTGTCTACCAAAGGTATTTCGTAAAGATGAAAAGAAACTAATACCAGGTACCTAGACCTAACCTAGACTACAAATATTTTTTCCCACTATATAGTAATAGTAGTTTCATCTGGAGACGGAATTCTGTGACGCGAAAGAAGACAATTCGGTGATGAAATTAAACGAGAAGTGTTAATTACCTACCAAAAAAGAAAAAAACAAATACCAAACGACTTGAAAAGTAAGTTAATGAGTGCATTTAGGAAGAGCTACGGTGGTGGCTGGTAGCTCATTAAAAGAAATCTTGTTTTCTACATGATATATGTATGTAGGCAAATGTAACTAGTTTTTTGAGATTTCTTTAATGACAGAGAGAGAATTTATCTGCACAGGTTGGATACTATTTGTATTAAGAAGATTATTTGTTACTTCTTAATTTTCTATTGATAAGTAGGAGCTTTTTCTTTGTACAAAAAATAGTTTTTAATCAGTTAATGAACAATTTTGAATTATACGTATTTTTTGTTTTTCAAAATATTGTTCAAGAAGTACTTAAACATTTTTAACCCAAAAAATATTTTGTTGAGAAAAGATCATTGTTTTTTAAAAAAACGATTTTCTACGGAAAATTCTGTACTGTTGCAATAAATATTTTTCATAAAATCCTTTTGGCCAACTCTCTCGCTAATTGACCTTTTCGATTTTAATCCAAAAACGTTCATATTTCACCATATTTATAGATTTATTACCTTATTTAGGGCTTTCTTGTGAGGAGAAGGAGGCCTTTTATAACCAGCTGAGTGCTTCTTTTGATAGTACCTATACACCACGCCATCGGCCCTACGAACTTACTTCGAAATGATTTAACTCCCAATGAGCAATGAACTAACTCCCGAAAAAAGGGGGCTTTGTTCTTATGTACTGACTCCCAGTTTTTTAGAACAAAATCCCAACCGTGAAACACACTAAATCCCAAGATGAAAATTAACTAAGTCTCTGCAATGGAAATTAGTTCACTATGAACTAAGGCCCATTTGCCGATTCGAAACTTAAATATTTAAGTAGAACATAAGGGCTTATGTGACAGTTTATGCAGAGGAAAAAGTAGAACATAAGCTTTTTAAGTAGAACATTAATGCTTAAGTATCGTATGAGCAAACGGCTCTAAGTCCCAAACGAAAAAAGTATCAATTGTTTTTTTAAATAAAGCATAAATAAAATCTATCAAATGAACTAAGTCCCAAAAGCGTAGTACCTCGTGGCATAATTGTTAGTGCGTTAGACTGACATGCCGAAGGCGTGGGTTCGATTGCAAGCCGTGCCACCTTAAAACAGAAATGTTTTATCCGAGGTACTGCCTCTTGCGATGAACTGACAAATCCTCCAAGAGTATACTTGTCATAAGTGCTTCTCATCAAGCCATTCGGACTCAGCAAAAAACTGTAGATCCCCTCCATTCCTGCCAACAACATGCACACAGGAATGGTTGAGAGTTGTAAGTCACTAGGCCCTGCTTCTCCACGAGCTGTTGCGCCACCCAATTTATTTATTATAAGTCCCAAAAGGAGTTACTTCCGTCCACTTGAGGTACCTCTCTTGCATCCTTTCCATCTCTTGTCTCTCCTCAAATCCCCATACTTCCGCCCCATATCCCATCACCGTCTACACCAGAGTGTCGAAAAGCCACATCTTCCTCTCCCAATTCTTCTCGAATTTATTCCTTCTAACCCCCCATGCTTCCTTCATGACCGCTGCTGCCTGCTTTATTCTGTCCTTTTAATGGGCTTCCTGTGCCTACGTTCTGTAACTCTCGCATCGAAAAAACTGGTCGAGAAACGATGGAAACTGAAACAAAATGCATGAGTTTTGTCCCATTTTTCAACGTTTCTCGACTGATTTTATCGATGCGAGAGTAACAGAACGTAGGTACTGCTCTCCATTCTTTTTGAACACATACCCCAGTTATTTAAATTCTTTTACTTCTTCTATCTTCTTTCCCCATAATCTCCAGTTTTCTGTCGTGTTCTTCCCTCCTTCTTTCCTGAACCTCATCACTTTCGTCTTTCCCACGTTTACTTCCAGTCTTTTCCTCTCGAAGTACGTCTCCAATCTTCTTATCATGCTTTGCATATCTTCTTCTAGAGCTGTGTAAATCGTTCATTTCAAATGATCGAATCGTTCAAAAATCGATCACCAAAATGATTCGATCATTTCAATCAATCGGTCTTTCGGTCATTTTCATTTCACTGAATGGAATTAAGTTTCTCCGATTTTAACGAATTCAATTCAATACTCTTCCGATTTTGATTGAATCTGAAACAATACAATTTTGATGGATTAAAAAGCTCAAAATATATGGAATTGTCACAATTTTGTACTGCTCCGAAAAAAGGAGATTTTATGCCAGTTGGTTGAAATTTGAATAAATATACTCTTTATGTGAACAAATATTTCGGCCCCTATCCATCAAGACATCATCTGTCAAATTCCATTGATGGATGGCTACAATGTCAATGGATTAAAAAACCTCTTAAAAATCTGAAATTTTTGAATATTTTTTTCTGACTTTAGGGTAATTGGGTGACGTTTGGATCAAAATACACCTTTTCTCTCAAAGTACAGAAATCTGAAATTTTTCCGAATTTTTAGTGGTCAAAGCAATTGGATTACGCCTTTTGTGTCAAAATATAGTTCAACCCCTATCTGACAAGCAATCAACAGTCAAATTCAATTGAAGAATGGCAACGGTGTCGATGGATTAAAAAACATCTTAGAAATCACAAGTTTTTGAAGAGAAAATCGAGATTCATCGAAATATTTGAGATTGAGATTGGGATGGAAATCGAGAATTTCAATCATCAATACTTTTCGATGATCGGATTCAAAAAATCGAATCGATCATGATTGACACAGCCCTATCTTCTTCATTTGTCGCCATTACCACCACATCATCTGCGTATGCCAGCGAGCAAATTCTTTTCCTCTCAATTTTACCCCTCCTCAGCTCCCTTTGCCCAGTTCATCTTCTATATCTGGCGTCAACAAGTTGATCTGGTTGAACCCCTGCTTTACTCCCTTTCCCGTCCAAAATGTTTCCCCCATTACTCCAGCTGATTTCACTGTACTCGTCGTTTCTTCGTAGACCTCCCCTATTCTTTCTCTGAGCCCATCTCTAATTCCTCTTTCCTCCAACGTCTCCATCATATTTTTCCTGTCTTCTGAGTCAAACGCAGCTTTTAAATCTATAAACAGTGCTACTAGCTTGCCCCTCTCCTGCAACTCCTCTGTTCCATAATAGTTCAGCACATACAATCGTTGCTACTCCTCTTCTGAAACCCGTTTGATCACTGATTATATTTATCTCTGGTTGACATCTGAGCTCCGTTACAATAACTAAAAACTAACAATCGAGCTTACTCCCACTTTTACCTTAGTTGCTGTTTTGTAGGAAAAATACAAGTTAACTAACTCCCACTTTTTCTTAAGATGGGGCTTAGTTCATTGGGATTTAGTTCATAATGAACTAAATTAAATCCCAACTTTATGAATTTAGTTCCAGTAGGAAATTTGGTAGGAGTTAGTTAATTTTGACTAGTGGGAGTTATCTCTTTTGGGAGTTAGTCATCATAATGGTATTCGGAGAGTTCCAAGGTTGGCAAAGTCAATGAAAAGCTCAAGCATGTAAGGAAAGGAAAAAGCAACGATAATGGTGAATGTTTTGTCGATTTTTGCAACGCTAATGGCCTTGTAATAGGAGGAACCATGTTTAAGCACAAGACGTACCTGAAAGTCAATTGGGGGTCGACGAACAAACGAGCATCTTCTAAGCAGATTCATCGTTTCGCGATCAGTCGGCATTTTAGAAGCAATCTCCAAGACGTTCGTAACAGAAGATGTGCAGACGTGGGAATGGCCGGGGACCACCATCTGATGGTTGCTACAGATGCAGTTTGGAAATCCCAAGAAAACCCCCAAATGTTTAGTACTGATTGACATAAGGATTCCGCGGTTCGCCAACAACTAGGGGGCCTCTTTCTCAAAGATTAAGAGCATATTAGAAGCACGTAAACCACCTCTATTGCAAACCATTGGTGCTATGAAAAATGTTTTCGGTTAGTCGGTTGCATAGAAAAAACAGTGCCTGGCTTTCCGAAGAAACTTGGATCGAGAAAGGAAAACAGCTCAAAGTTGCTCCAGCAGCAGGGAGAAATGAACTAGAACATTACCTGTGTATCGCATGAAAGTGAGAGAAGTTCACCCTAGCGTGGGACGACGTGATAAACGTAGCTATATATGAACGCATTGGCAGAAGAGCCCGTAATTAGGTGTGACAGAAGGACCTCTGCTGGTATCTAATGAGGACCAACTCAAAAGATGGATGAAAGCACTTTTCTACGCTCTTGAACCGCATTTTTGCGAGTGAAGTGATCCCAACGTCCAACGCCCCGTCCGTAGTGATAAGTTTCCGCATACGCCCCCATTAGAGAAGATATCTTAACCGCAATCGGACATCAGAGCACTTTAGAACAACAAAGCTATTAGACTTGTTGGTATTCCCACAGAACTCTTAAAAGCATCACCAACTTACACCCTCTCATTGAGAGAACTTGACAAACAGATAGTTTTCCTGAAGAATGGTAAAAGGTAATGATTGTCTAGCTCCCACAGAAAGAAGACCTTTGGCAGCGCTAAAACCAGAGAGGAATTTGCTTGCTGCCTCCTGTAACCAAGGAAATAGAAAATATCGTCCTGGAATGAATAAATGCAGGATTCCGCACTGGACCACATCAATACCTTGCAGGTGATCATCGAACAAAGCGTCGCAGTTCGATCACCACGTTACCTGCTGTTCATCGACTTCAAAAAGGCATTTGACAGTGTCAATAGAGACTTTGTCTTTCTTGCGCTTTGCACAGGAAGGGCATCCCAGTGAAATTGATTGAGATTATTATTAGGGCTATATTTTGATGGATCCAAATGTCACGTTCTGCATAAAGGAAGGTTGTCAGAGAACTTTGAAATCCAAAGTGGGGTTACGCAAAGCAAAGGCTGTATACTATCACCAATACTGTTCCTGTTGCGGATAAGTGATGTACTGCATATGGCTTTGTCGATTGGAAATGAAGGAATTCAATGGGCTGTGCAATCACACCTCAAAAATCTTTACTACGCGGATGATGCTTATGCTTTTTCTATCATGGCATCATAAATCTCCATTAAATCAGCCTCAAAACTACCTCATCTACCCAAGTATATACTTAAGTCTGGACAACCAATAGAGATGGTAAAGAGTGGGAGTATATTGTTTATATTGATAGCGGGACCGAGCTAGATACATATAACTAGCTGAATCATAAAAGCAAAGGTTGCGTTCGGAATGCTGTCTGCAGTTAGGGGATACAAAGCTATAAGCCTAAAGACCAAGCTACGACTGTTCTTCCAATGTTTAATCTGTGCTTTTGGAAAGTAACACAAAAAGCAGCCTAACCTTATCTCCAATTATGAGTAGTACCTCGTGGCATAATGGTCAGTGCGTCAGACTGTCATACCGAAGATCTTGGTTCGATTCCCAGCTTTTTTTGTCCGGTTTACTGTCTCTTGCGAGGAACTGACAAATCCACCAAGAGTATATTTGTTATGAAAAAGTGCTTCTCAACTATGCGTTCGGACATTCCTGCAAACAACACGCACACAGGAATTGTTGAGAGCACTAGGCCCTGGTTCTCCACGAACTGTTGCGTCACCGAATTTATTTTTTATTTAATTTATGTCCAATAATGAACTCCATGCGAGAATACTTAAGTTGCAGTGCCTTGTACATACTCTTCCTTAGTGTACTTCGAGTCAAGTGAGGCAATGGCACCCTCTGACACAGGAAGGCAGAATAATGGACCGACCTAGTACTAGAATATTTACTAGAAGTACTTGGCGAAGAACAATTTATACATACCTTATTTATGAGCTGTAGAGGAATTCAGACTCTGACAATGCCAAGTTCATACCTTTACTTACTGTTAAGTATTTACTATACTACTATAAACCCTTCTTACAATTTTTTTTTTTGGTTTACTAAAATTCAATTCGCAAATTACTCCCACACTTTTCAGATCTTCGTTTCAACATCCAAAACCTGAGAAAATCTATGACTGTAGCTGTAGGTCAAGCAATTATTCTAAGAGTCTTGTCATATGATATTACAAAAATAAAAAATAAAAAAATAACAATAGGTAAGGCTTGTGTATATTTAGTGTAGGCCAACTGAAAAATCGTGAGACGGTCAATAACATTTTTATCATTGTTGCCAGAACAACCACACGAACTAGAGAAAAAGTTGAATGACCCAAACAATGATATGTTTTTTTATAAATGTGCAACGCTTTAGGTTTTTTTTTTTTTGTTTTCAAATAAATTTGAGCCGTAACGTGCATTATAATATACTCGGAAGTTCACGATGAAAATCTGAATTCATCATAAAATCTCAAGTTTGTCATTCAAATTTTCTAATGGGAGAAAATGATGTGGAGCAACAATATTTGTTTGCCAATTTGTTGGCCCAATAAAACAAACAAACAAGTTTAGATGCTATGTGAGCAGCTGCGTTATTGTCAATTATTAAAAACGTGTTTAAAGGTGATAAGAAGAAGTATGTACTTGGTATAGTTTGGGAGGTGCTCTTCATTGTAGGTTCGAGTATTTTATTTATTTTTGTTTTTAAAGTCACTTTTACTCACTGGAATATCATACAATGCTAATTTTTTGTGCAAATTGAAAATTGATATTGATCCCGGAACTTTTTATCTAACAATATTTTGTTTAAAACGTAAAATGAGATGAAACATTTAAGTGAATATGTTTTGAATTTTGAAATTCAATCTGCCAAACAACTTCATTCTTGGGTTTTAGCCAACGGCGCTGGTTTTCTTGATATACCCTTTCTCTTCGGTCCCGATCAGACACAGTCCTACTGAACCGAATGTGCTCAGCTCCGTCGTAGATTCGTGGTAGATAAGCGTAATCGCCGCCCTATCCTGGATAAGCCCTCGGCTGTCTGAATAGAAATGCATCGGGCGGAATGAAGCTGCTTCGACGCACACTCTCTTAAGGCCCCGACTCTTAGAATCCGGTGCTTCCATAGCGGTGACGGATCCAATAACGTTTGCCGGATGCGACAGATTGATTGACCCAATGAATACCTTGACATTCACGTAACACGTTTGATGGATGTTTGATGGATGTTTGATGGATGTTTGATGGACGTTTAATGGATGTTTGATGGATGTTTGATGAATGTTTGACAGATGTTTGATGGATGTTTGACGGATGTTTGATGGACGTTTGATGGATGTTTGATGGATGTTTGATGGATGTTTGATGGATGTTTGATGGATGTTTGATGGATGTTAGATGCATGTTTGACGGATGTTTGATGGATGTTTGATTGATGTTTGATGGATGTTTGATGGATGTTTGATGGATTATGATTTGCCACCGTGAATGTATTCGATTCCTCATCTTCTATGCACTTGTCCTGCTCTATCTCATAGGCGAAGACTCCATCTTGGAGATTTCTACTTCAATGATCCTAGTGATTTAGTAAATGTTGACATAGGTAGTCTGTTACGCTTCATAAGAAGCTCCAAATGGTTCATCGAGTAGGGAAAAAGGCTTCCCAGATTCTTGTGGTATCACAATGGGCCAACTTATGGTCTAAGTGTGTCAGTTTTCATGACTGACAGCCACTTCAACCTAACCTAACCATGTATTCGATTTTTTAAAATGTCCCTCAGAGGGCATTTAGTTAGGCTTTTGGACACTTTAAACAGCAAAAAATGCCATGTTTTTTAGTGAATTTTTATCTTCCAAATACCAAATTTGTGTTGTATTTAACATTCTACTTTTTTAAGTGAAGATAAAAATGCTCTTAAGAATAGGGCTAAAGTAAATATGCTCATCTTATACACCCAATTCACCATATTGGGGTTTTGTGACGTCACAGTCTTTTTTACCAATTTTAATTATTATTTTGTAAACGTGAATCTATAATTAATAATTAATTAATCAAACGATGATCAAACAGAGATGATTTTAACAATAACAACACACATCGAGACAAAATCAAACGCAAATAAGCAGTGAATTCTGCTCATCAGAGAGAAAGAGAAGCAAACTGGATGCAGCATAATTATGACAGATGAAAGGGTAAGCATAATTTAATTATAAAAGTTGTGAAACAAGGCTCCATTTTGGTGTGTGGTGTTTTTATTTTTTTAGTGCAGAAGTTCGTTTGTTTGATTAATATCCGCTTTGGAGTTTTGATGAATCATATTACAACTCCATTTAAAATATCACAAATCTTTCATTCAAACTAACTTAATTTAAGAATATTTTTTGTTTTTATTTTAATAAACTTAATATACTTTTTGTTTGTATTAATTTTTTTTTCTTGAGTTGTTATCCTTGATTGGGATTTATATGATTAATGTACGGCAACTCTAGCCGAGTATGTCATTGGACGTTTAGTCTGAGTTATTGCAAATAAGTGCCCAAGTCGTTCCACACATTTTGACAATTTTTCTCCTGTCTGAGAGAATTTCATTTCCACTTGTCAAAATTTGACATTTAGTCCGAAACAATGCGAAGAATCCAAGGAACAAACCTAATGTCAACTGCTTTTTGCGGTAAAAGTGGAAGTACAACGTTGGATTTACAATAGACTCCTGCTGACTTCTACTTAACTAATGAATCAAAAATGAGCAGGAGCTCCACCTTCGTAATGAACAGGGAACTATGTAGGTCCATTTTGGTCTGCGATTAAGGCGTTTGCCAAATGATCTTCATTGAACTCGGTGAAAACGAGGACCTTTGATCGCCATTGCGTGATGTGATTCTAAGGGTAGAAGTGGTGGAGCACATCTGTGTTTTTTGCAGGTTATGGTCCAGACGAATGCACGCATTCACCTTGTACACTTGCTGGAAAGCAATCCATAAAGCCTTCACTTTCTCCTGCGAATCTTCGTTGTGAAGCTGCATTACGGTGATTACTATCGTAATCAATCGTTCGTAAACAGTTTCTTGGTCTGTGACCCACAGTATCAGTAATTGTCATAGTCTTGCATCTATTACTAATAGATCCAGATAGGCATGGCTCTTGGAAAATATCGATGGCCGATCCGTTGTCAGGAAGTCGTCACTATATTCAGCGTTACGGTCAAGTTATTGCCCGATATGTCATCGAAAATTTTACTTGTCAGTCATGCAAGGACTCCCGTGAAGAGTATTTGAATGATGATATAATCCATTCATAATGGCAAGATCCAAACAATTTACTGAAATAAAATTAGTATTAATATCAAAATTATAAATGTGCTTTATTTTAATTTTTGTTCAAAACCTCAGAATGGATGACTGTTTTATCGTAGAAAAATAGGCCCCAGATCAGTAGCGTAGCTACCGCGGTATCAGCCGAATCAATGACACGGGGCCCCCGACATAAGGGGGCCCCCACCATACAGAGGACTCGATGTGTGCAAAATGTTTCATTGAGATGAAAAATAGATTTATTTTTGTTTTATGTGTTTTTCGATAGTTTTCCTACCTATCCTATGTATCTCTATCTACATCCTACCAAATAAAGCAGCCGTAACTGTTACGTGCTACCACATTGATTTTTTATTGGAAGGCGTGCCAGAAGCCCAGAAAAATTAGACGAAGATTTATGGCAAAACTAGGAAAAAATTCTTACAAAACTGAATTAAGAAAAATTGCAAGAACATCATTACCAGATAAGTAAATGTATTAAAATTTCGTTAAAACATCAGATTTTTAAAGAAAAAGGTGCCACACTGCGATACACTGGGGTAATTCTAAATACTGAGCACACTGAGCGTTTTACCGTGTTTTTTTCAAAATCTGTTGATCTGTCGAAAAAACTTGTATAATCTTTTTTGTGTAGAGCTTTATGCGCTACAATTTAAATCTTTTGATAAAATAGACAGTTTTAAAAATAAAATAAAAGACAGTCATTGAACCGCCATTACTTTAAGACCTAAGCTTAGATTAGACGGTCAACGTTAATGGTCAACGCATTTACTCCTTGACGTCACCAGAAACATCGTGAATATTCTGTCAACGTAGACCACATCAAGGTATGAAACGTTAACGACCACACAAATAGTGTTATAAAACAATACAATGTGGATGGATGAAAAACCTCTAAAAAATCAGAAATTGACGGAAAAAAGTGATTTTAGGGCACTCTAATGACGTTTGGATCGAAATATACCTTTGCCGTTAAAATATAGTTCGTTCAAGCCGTCAGAAGTCAAATTCCATCAAAGGATGGCTAAGATTTCGATGGACTAAAAAGCCTGTAAGAATCTGAAATTTTTGAAGATTTCTTACTGCTCCGAAAAAAGCGATTTTAGGGCAATTCGTGGCTTTCGGATCGAAATATACCTTTGCCGTCAAAATATAGTTTGTCTTTCATCTGTTAAGCCATTAACTGTCAAATTCCATAAAAGAATGGCTAAAACCTGCAAGATGCCAAGCAGGAGGCTTGAAAATTTGCTTTAGTTTTTTCTATGCTTATACGATGTCGATGGATTAAAAAAACCTCAAAAATCAGACATTTTTGAAGTTTTGTTACTGCTCCGGAAAAAAGTGTTTTTATAGGTTTATCGGGTGTTATTTAGATTAAAATATACTTTTGATGTCAAAATATATATCGTCCCCCATCGGTGAAGCTATGTATTTTAATTGTTAATGTATTAAAAACCCTCAAAAAATGCCAAATTTTCTAAATAGATATGAAGGTCAACGCAACGTTGATATGGCAGAAAATTCTGCTGTGTCAACGTAAGAATACAATCAGTTGAGTCAATGCGTTGGTGAACGTTTCCTAACTTCGTTTAAAGAGTGATTACACGGCCAACGAAAATAATTATCGCATTGACCCTTAAATTTGTATCAACGAGATTGTCAACGCAGCCGTCAACGCCTTGAAAGTATTCCGCGTTGATGATCAAGCGACAAGACAACTCTGGGACAGAGTTTGACATCACCTTGACGTCAGAGAATCAATGCCTCTTGACCATGATGTAATGTAATGATAGCAATAGGCGTTTCTCTTTTTTAGCTCCGAGCAAAGTACTGAGCTCTCAAAAAACATCTGCGTCTCTTTTTTAGTTCAGACCACTCAGAGTGCTCAACATGTTTCTTTTCTAGATCAGAGCTAGCTTGGAGTACGCTCCATGTGCTCAGAATAAAAAGACCAAGCGAATGTTGCAAATAGTTGAGCGCAGCCAAGTTCATCCTTTTTTCACTCATTTCAAATGGGCGCGTTCAACACGTCAATTTCAGTTCACATTTTTTAATCTTTCGAGTTTTTGATTGGCCATCTGTCAGATCAAAATAAAAAGTCAGTAACAAATTTTATTGCGTTGAACGTATCGCAATCGTATAACTGTTCAGTGATCAGATGTGTTTCAAAATTATATCGGAGAGCTAATACTCTTCTCAGAGCAGAGAATATCAAATAAAGAAGCAAATCCTTCGTACGTTTCACCCTCCAAAACCCATTTGTTTACATTGTTGTATTTGTAATTTCATTTCGTGTCGAAGAATAGATTTGAATTGCAACAACAACAAGACCTGTGCTAATTGATGTGCTGGATGACGAGATGATTCTATGTGTGCGTTTTTCACAGCTTTTCACTAATACTTTGCAAATCTTATCATCACAGCTGTTCGTTTCAGCTTGTAGGCAAATCAAATGGACAGCTGAGGATTGACTTCTTTATTTGATATTCTCTGGCTCAGAGCTAACTCCGATTTATCGAGGTCTTCTCCATGCACTGCTCAGAACTTAAGCTAGAACTATAATGCTCGGAGGGGCACTTAAGTGGTCGGGAGAAAATAAGCGAATACACGGAAAGCATTTGATGCGGCGATAATTGCGGAGTGGAACTTTTCGTTAAGTTTCATTCAACTTTGGCTACGGAAGTGAGGTGCGCTCGAGAGTAAAACTGACATTTGGTGAAATAGGAATGCCAAAAAAAGGTAGATAATAATTACATTATGGGTGTGTTCCCCTTTCGACTGTACGGAAAGCTACTTTTCGTTGATTTTCGACGTTAGCTTCAGTGCCTATTATAGTTCTACCTTAAGAAATAATCACGTTTCACGCCTAATGAGTGATCCCATTGACATACGCATACATAACTGGCAAAGAAAAAAATATCAACGGCCTTCTGATTGCAACGTCACCTTTCGTACTATAAGATAAGAGTATTGACAAAATTCTCAGTTTCAAATGCCATTTTTATATCACAGAAACATCAAAAGGAAACACAAGGTTATCTCTTGATTAGATGTACATATCTTGTGTATTCTCGAGAAAGTTGTTATATATATTTTTGTGTTGCAGTTATATATAAACCTGCAAACTTATGTCAACAAAAATAAAAATCACATCAAGCTGAATTGCATTTTAAGGGGCGCGTCGTGCCAATCCCTATAAGGTGTATATTCTTCTATTTTAAGACATTTACCTAATAATTCCCAAGGTTATTTCTCAGAATAGTTTAATGCACCTTTTAAAATGTATCATTTTCATTTCTCATTTGTCATCAAAGTGGATCCACTGAAATCTAGTTTTCCTCTGAATATCCATATCCAATTCGAAATGGGGAAACAGTTAGTATAGGTATGGGTTTGGCGAGTCTGTGGAAAAAGCTGAAAATTGTATAGCATTTTACAAACAAGACCTGAAATGTCATGAGAACCATCGGGGCCCATAAGAATCATATTTATCTGACATTGCATTTTAGTGTACAAAGATCATAAAGTATATTGTGAAAAGTTTTTTGAAATAAATCACGGTTCATTTTAGAGGATCACCTATAGGTTTCGGCAGAAACGAGACATCCAGAAGGGATAGATCACGGGGTAGAAACATTAAACCTTTAAAAATGTATTCACTCGGCTTATGGGCTTGTGATTTTGCTCCACTATCCGTAACGATGAATAAGACTCGCTTATCAAGAATTTATTTTTGTTTGAAACATGACCAGCATCTTTTTTTGTCGGTCAGTAGATAATTTCACATAAAATTTTATTTCAAAACAAAAGCTTTTTTTATTTCGCTAGCATGTGTGAGTCATTCAGCTAAAAGTATTAAAGATATATGTTATTGTATTTGAACTTGAACTTGAAGATAAAGATTTAGAAAATTTGAGTTATTTTCTGTGTGATTCATTCGAATTTTGAGAAAAATATTACTAGAACTGGACCTAAGAATACCATAAGAAGTACATTGTTTTGAAATACGAGTATTATACAAAAATTATTTATAATGTACTGAACGTCTACGTTATCAGCCAGATCTTAAGATAAAATATCTGTAAGTAAGTCCAGGGGCCTATTTCAGCGCTACTACAACAGAGCTACATCAACTACATCAACTACATCGTACATTAAAATCTTTTAACTACATTATTTATATTTGTCTAATTCAAACATACAACTGGAGTTATGAAATAAAAGATAAGAAAGTTTAATAAATTACAAACGTAACTCGTGTAGTTGAAGGATGAAGCTGTAAAATGTAGTTGATGTAATTGATGTAGTAGCGCAGAAATAGGCCCCAGGTCGTATCGGGAAAGCATCCTACTGTCTTAAAAGCACTTTAACAAAATGCTTTAAAAAAGCGAACCAATTGGGCTGATCAGTGCCAGCATTCTTCGTCGAACAAGGGATTTCACTGTGGTGGTCGTGCAAGGGCCAGCACCTCAGAAGCGGCATCTCTGATGGCTTCATGGCAATTATTTCAATGGTTCTCGATTTTTGAAGTTGGCGCCTAGGGACTATTTAAGAGGGCGTGATCGATCGGAAAATTACCTGGCTATTTCTGGCGACTGTAGCCATCCATTCCTGCATCTCGATATACACAAGGGAACATGGCGAGTTCCTAGTCAATCAACCGCTAACCAGATTGACCACATTGTAATCGACGCAAGGCACTCCTCCAGTATCAAGAATGTCCGAGCGTTCTGAGGAGCCAACGTTGACTCGGACCACTACCTCATTGTAGCCAAGGTAATGCTATGGATATCCAGACCAAAGCCAAAGCAGGGAAATACTGTGAGGAAGTTTAACGTCGGACGGCTACAGTCGCAAGAAATCACCAGGTCCTTTTCCGGTCGAGTCTCTCGCACCCTCTTAAAAATTCCTATGCCATCAACTGCAAGTATCGAGAACCAGTGGAAGAATTGCCAGGATGCCATCAGAGATCTCGCCTCTGACGTGCTGGGCATTGTACGACCACCACAGCGAAACACCTGTTTCGACGAAGAATGCCGACAAGTACATGCAGCCAAACAACAGGCATACAAAGCGGCGCTGCGAAGAAGGACCAGAGCTGCTCGCGAGCTCTACGCGCAGAAGAGGAGAGAAGAACACAAGCTTCTAAGAAGGAAAAAGAAAGAGCATGAGGAGCTTGCGATCGAGGAATCCCTCTATGCCATTGCAGGAATGAAGTTCAGAACTTTTACCAAAAGGTAAAGAGAACCTCCCAGGGTTACAAAGGCCCGGTCCGAAGCCTGAAAGGATGATCAGGGGAACATCGTAGTAAAATCGCAGTCGGTGCTGAGGATATGGAAAAATCATTTCTGTAAATTGTATTACGGCGATGACGAGCTGAATTCCACTACCATGAAGATTGCACCATTCAACCTAGACGACGTAGGCCAACAATTCCGTCCACCCGACCTCGACGAAGTAAAAATAGCTACATCTAAACTTATGTCCAATAAAGCTGCTGGAGCTGATGGCTGATCCTCTGGACTGCACCAACTACAGAGGCATCAGTCTTCTTAATATCGCCTACAAGATCTTCTCTGCCGTTCACAAAAAAACGCCTAAAGCCATTCGTTAACAACCTGATAAGTCCATATCCATATTAGGCCGAGAAGTCCACCATCGACCAAATATTCGCACTACGGCAGATCTTGGAGAAAACCCAGGAGTTTCAAGTAGATACCCAGCACTTTTTAATCGATTTCAAGGCCGCGTATGACAGCATCTACGGAGACGAGCTATACAGAGCAATTTCTAGCTAAGGCATCCCTGCCAAACTCGTTCGTTTGTGCAGGATGACGATGGAGTATGCACGCTGCTCCATCAAGGTCGGCAAAGACCTGACTGACAACTTTGATGTCAAAAAAGGTTTTAGGCAAGGCGACTTGCTGTCATGCGCCTTATTCAACATCGGTCTTGAAAGAATAGTGCAAAACTCTCACGTCAACACTAGAGGCACAATCTTTTAAAAGTCCGTCCAATTACTCACTTACCCTGACGACATTGACATTATCGGACAAACATAGGGAGATATCAATGGTGCTTTTGTGAGTATTGAGAAGGAAGCCAAGAAGATGGGGTTAACGGTGTATGAAAGCAAAACGAAATACATGCTGTCAACAAGAAAAGGCACCCAACATCAACGTCTCGGGACAGAACATCACTATAGACAGCTATAATTTTGAGGTGGTCAGAGACTTTTTTTTACCTAGGATCCGCTATAAACTCAGCGAATGATACCAGTGCTGAGATCAAACTAAGAATTACTCTCGCCAATTAATGTTTCCTTGGGCTAAGAAGGCAATTGAGAAGTAAATTGAGCAGCTAAACTGTCCCTGAACGCTCATCATCCCAGTCCTAATGTATGGTGCATAGACATGGACACTGTCAACGGTGGATGACTATGCGTTAGGCTGTTTTGAGAGGAAAATTCTCCGGGTGATTTTCGGTCCCTTCTGCATAGATGGGGAATGGAGAAGAAGATACAACAACAAACTGTACGGGCTGTACAGTGACACTGACCTAGCCACAAAAGTGAAAGCCAACGACTGAGATGGCTGGGTCACCTAGAACGAATGGGCACCAATGCTCCGACCCGGAAAGTCTTTGAATCAAGCCCCGTTTGACAGCGCAGTAGAGGTGGACAGCCTAAAAGGTGGCGCACGCAATTGGAAGAGGACCTCAACTAACTTGCCGTGCAAAACTGGAGACAGCTAGCTAGAAACCGAGCCGGCTGGAAGAAGCTTGTTGGTTGAGACCCTGGTCCACCCCGGACTGTAGCGCCAAGTTAAGTAAGTAAGTAAGTAAAACCATTAAGGTATAGTTTTTAACATTTGAATAAATCAGTTCAGTGATGAACCTGACCTGACCAACAACTAGGCTATTTGAAAAGTTCAAAACCATTGTAACAGTATTTACATTAAAATGCTAGCAATAAGAAAAGTGTCATTATCACTGTAGCACAGCAGTGATAATGATGCCAAACTTAATGTAAAAATGACCAGCATTTATGTTAGGAAAAAAAACTCAGTGTTCCTTCTCCTTCATGTTGAAAAATTGTTTCATTCTTAGGTGTAGGGCAGCATTAATTGTAATAAATGAAATTAAAGATATATTTTAATATTTTCGTTAGGTCCTACTAAAATAAAATTGAGGAAAACATTTTAGAATTGGATGAATTTAATTAAGAACAAGGAAATAGGAAATAATCATGAAATTAATTCAAAACAGTTTCCTCACTTTTAGACTTTATCTGTTTTCAAAACAAAAAAAAACAAAAACTATTAATGTAACATTCTATGTTCACTAGGTATTGAATAAATTCTAATTATTGACTTTATTTGATATTTATTAAGACAAAAAAAAAAACATTCCCAAGGTAAGTGTTTTGTCAACAACTGGTATTATATTAGCCTCTTGATCTCTTTATCACACGCAGCTGAAAGCGGTCAAAATCCTTAAGGTTTCATTATAAACGATTCTCCAGTCGAATGTTATGAAATTAAATCCACAATTAACGATCAGCACAGCAGCAGCTACCTGGTTGATCATCAATATTCATCGCGATTGCTATAGCGAGTCTACTGTTTATGCTGATTTTGACCCAATTGAACTCATGAGACAATCGCACCTCACCGTCACCACCACTACGCTCTACGCCATCGCAGAAAATCCAACCAAAACACTTATTATTGGATGCGTTCAGAGAGACTTTACTGATCAATTCGAAGCTAAAAGTAAATTGAGCTCTGCACCGTTTTTATTAATACAAATCAGACTAAAAGCAAAAGGCAAGGACAATGCACAATCACAATATTATAATATGTATAATAATGATATAAGGAGAGGAAAGAGGAAATCGTCAATGAAGAAATAAATAAACGAATGAGAAAAACTGAAAAACAAATAAAACTTTTAAGAGTACCTAGCGATATAGGCAAAGGCATGCACGTGAGCTTTGTACGCTGCGCTGCTGCCCCCTCAGGGTCGCAGTAAATTAACAATTCGAATAAATTTTCCATCAACACGGGGAGGGTAACTTTGATCTCTGGCAGAGTCGCAGAGTGTTTCTGTTTAAACAAAATGAATTCGATCGTTGGCGTCGTCGTCGTGGAATGATCAGGGTCAGAGGGGTGAATAAAAAACACCCATGTTTTTATTATTTTTTTGCCTTCAATATATCTATGTGAATCTGAAAAACTGTAAACATATAGAGCTAGTGTATTAGATATATAACGTATGATTCCAAAATAAGTTGGCCTTTTTGAAAGTGATAGATTGAAAGGACATTTAAAATTACGAATTCAATATTTTCTTCAGTTTTTACACTACAAATTTGGGGTAAAACAAATAAGGTATGAGGATATAGATATATGCAACTTCAACAAGTAGAGTTTATAGTCAGAATGTACCTACATATATATACAAAAAATCTCACATCAAAAATTAAATAGATCTTTTGTCTATCCAATTGTAAGGGCTGATTTCAATCATTGTTATCGGGATTCTAGCTTATTTGCGTTGGGCGCCATTTTAAATCTTATGAAAATTGTTTTTTATGGAATAAGTTCTCCATTTTCGGCTTACGACTAATAATGTAGTATACATATAATTAATGTTGTGAAAATAACACTGGGAGATTTCAACGCCAGATTCGGAAAGGAGCGCATCTTTTATTTGACAGTCGGAGGGGAGGACACAGCCTGCACGACGAAATTTTCAATAACGGACACAGGATGGTGGACTTCGCATCGGATCAAAATTTCATCATGGCTAGCACTTGCTTCCCACACCTTGATATACACAAAATGACTTGGTGTTCTTATGATCAAAACAATTTTCAACCAAATTGATGCATCGCGAAAGATACCAAGCATGCTTCCAGTATCTAGTATCTTGGATGTCCGAAAGTTCTGAGGGCAAACATAGACTCGGGCTACTACTTGGAAATATCTCAAGTGCGTATGCGGATTGCAGATTACTACGACAACGCCACCAAGCCAATGCTGTGAAAAGACTTGATGTCAAAAAGCTTAAATTGCAAGAGATCGCCAGAGCTGCTGAGGGAGCAACCGTACAAAAAGGAGGGAGGAACACCGACTTCTCGAGAACAAAAAGAAACAACACGAGTAGCGGGAGGTGGATTCTGTGGAGGATTTAACCAGCAAGGCTGATGTTCAAAAGGGTGCAACGATCTATCCAAGGCTACAAGACCAGAACGGAAGCCTGTCGAAGTGTCGAGATGAGAACGTGAAAGTGGTAGTAGATACACAGTCAGTGCTAAGGATCTGCAAGGAACACTTTTCAAGATTGCTAAATGGCGAAGATATCAGCTAACATTCCACTGCTAGACAAGGCATACCATTCAACTTGGATGATGATTGCCAATATTTCTGTCCGCCCGACCTTCATGAAGTGTGGTGAACGATATTCAAGCATACATCGTACAAGGCTGGTAGAGCAGCCGAAATATTGAAACCCAGCGGGAGATTATTCCGTAAGAAGCATGCAACAACTCATCTGCTAAATTTGCTGGGATGAAAGTATGCCCAATGAATGGAACCTTGGCATAGTGTGCCTCACTACATAGGAGATGCTCTAACTAGTTCCAACTGTGGAGAGAAACATCTCCTAAGAGTCACGTACAAAATCTTGTTGGCTGTACTATGTGATCGCCCAAAATCTCTAAACCTCTTGTTAATGATCTGATCAACCCCCCCCCCCTCTATCAGTGTGCCTTTCAGCCAAGCAACCGTCAATCAAATGCTTACACCAACCCATTTTGGAAAAAAAAACAGGAATTCTAGATCGATACACACCACCTCTTTATTGATTTTAAAGTCACATTTGATAGCGTGGAATTATACCGAAGGCAGCATGAGCTTTATTTATCTACTTTTAACGTCCAGATCCGTACCACCGTTTGCAGAAACAATACTGCCAAACTGTGAGCATTATTTCTGTCTTTTTGCTGTTTATTCTTAGACCACTCGACTCTACCTTCACTTGCAGTGTTTGGCACATCCCGTTCATCCCACTGATGTTATTTGCCAGTAGACATATGTCATCGGCATAGTCTAAATGACTGAGCCTATCAAACGGTCTCCATTGAATGCCCTGTCGCTCAGCTGTACCAACACTGGCCGTCAATACGTCGTCCATCGCCAGCAGGAAGAGAATTGGCGATCCGATAGAACATCCCCTTGTCTCACACCCTGTTGCACTACGAAGGAGTCGGATAGCTGCCCACTGTGTAAAACAAAACACCTTGCGTTGTTGTAGGACTCTTTAATGATGGCAACAATTTTTGGCGGAATTCCCCTACCAAGCAACGATCTCCATGAACATTCTCGGTTAACTCGATCAAAGGCCTTCTCAAAAGCCACGAACATGAGGTAAAGCGGTGATTGAAATTCCATCGACTGCTCGAGGACGATACGCAGGGTGTTGATATGGTCGACACACGATCGACCACAGCGGAAGCCAGCTTTATGCCCCTTGAGTGTAGACTCGATTCTATCCTTTATTCGCTCGAGAATGATAGTTGCCATTAGTTTTGGGAAAACGGTCAAAACGGTGATACCACGCCTATTGTTGCAATTCTTTAGGTCACCTTTCTTTGGCAACTTAACAATCACACCATCCATAGCTCTCGTATTCCCAAATGTTTTGTATCAGTGGATGTAAAATACTAGCTGCTGTTACGGGATCGGCTCACAGGAATTCAGCTATTATTCCGTCCAGTCCAGCTGCCTTGTTGCTTTTGAGGAGATTTAGGCTTGTTTCACACATATACGGTTTCATTCGGTTCGGTCTGTATTCGGTTCGTTTTCGGTTTCAGTTTTTTATTTTCACACATATACGGTTCCTATAAGGTTTGTATTCAAATATCAATTTTTAATTCCAAAAATAACAACATACTTCAGCACTAGTTGTCAATTCCAAATAAAAACGAACAAAAAAAACCTTATAGAACCGAATATGTGTGAACGCTACGATAAGTTTGTGTGCCCTTGAAACCGAATGAAACCGATTCGTGTCGAGGGGACGTTCGGTGCTATTCGGTTTCTATTAGGTTTTTATTCCTGCCGTTTTCATCGGTTCACACTTATCAGGTCCGACCGAAAACGAACCGAATACAGACCGAACCGAATGAAACCGTATATGTGTGAAACAAGCCTTATAGATGTCTGGATTTCCGATTCTGACGGGGTTTCGATGTCAATACCCCTATAGGACCTGCGCATCTCGTTCAGTTGGGGCACTTCAGCACTCTGCTCAACTGAATCCTCATTTAGCAGGGCACAAAAATGGTCCTTCCATCTACGAAGCTGATCCTCAATTGATACCCAAAGTGTGCCATCCACATCCATTACAGGATGATTGGTGTTGCTTTTTTGCCCGATAACATCTTTGGCTATTTGGTACAATTCCCGGATATCTCCTCTTCTGGCAGTGATTTCCGCATTATCTGCGAGTCCATCTAACCACATCCTCTTGTCACGTCTCACACAGCGATAGAACATCTTATGTGCAATGCGGTACTCTCTTCGCAAGTCAGCCTTTCGTTGAACATCTGCTTCGGCATTTATTTGGATTTTCAAAGATCTGCGAAGTTCGATCTTATCCTAGGTGTCTTGGGATATCCAAGAGTCTCTACGTCTCGTTCGCTTGGGTACAGTTTCGGATCCAGCCTCCATAAAAACACTTTTAATTTCACCCCACATCTCATCAATTATTGAATGCTGGATTCCGTTTAATGACGAGGCTCTGTCGTTAAGGGTGGTGACATAGTTTCGACATATGTTGGGGTCATTTAAATCATTCGTAATGAATTTTAAGCTCCCTGCTGCATCCTGCGCTGGTTTTTGTACGGCAGCGGTTCGTAGTTTGAGACTCATCAGAACCAAATGGTGGTCACTTCCCACATCGACATTTCTTATACTCTGGACATCACACATAGACTTCCTCTATCGCTGCTGAATCATGATATGATCAATTTGGTTTATCGGTTTGACCATTCGGATGCACCCAGGTAATTTTGTTGCACGTCTTATGCTTAAATACAGTTCCACCTATCACAAGACGATTCGCGTTACAAAAATCGACAAGCAAGTTACCATTTTCATTCCGTGACCCCAAGCCATTTCTTCCCATCACGCGTTCCAGTCCGTAATTGTTTGAACCGACTTGGGCATTAAGATCTCCCATAACGACTATGATGTCGGCTCTCGGAACACTACTGTAAACCGAGTTAAGATGAGTGTAGATCGCGGATTTGTCTTCCTCGGTCACTTAATTTGTGGGGGCGAAGCACTGAATAATGGAAATCAAGTCAAATCTCCTTACGCACTATGTTGAGATTCTTCGAATCCAATGCCAAATCCGTGCTGTTATATGCTTGTGAAACCTGGAAAGTCACGTCTATCATTTCGAAGAAACTGCAGGCTTTTGTGAATCGCTGTCTTCGCTACATCCTAAAGATTCGCTGGCCACAAATAATATCAAATGAGGAATTGTGGCGCAGGACAAGTCAAGAGCGGCTGGACGTCGACATAAGAAAGCGTAAATGGCGTTAGATTGGTCACACACTGAGGAAACCAAACGATGAAATTGCAAAGCAGTCCTTTGAATGGAATGCTCAGGGTGCACGGTGGGTTGGAAGACCAAGAACAATATGGAAATCAACTGTCTTGGCGAAGGCAGAATCCCAGAGAAAGACGTGGTCACAGCTAAAGTACCTTGCAACAGACCGTGAAGGATGGAGACATTTTGTTGACGCCCTATGCCCCAGCCGGGGTTACCGGACACGATGATGATGATGATGTCTTTTCTTGGCATCCCTGACAACCTTGTCCGCTTTGGCAGGGTGACAATGAAAAAATTTTGCTTCGCCGTCAAAGTCAGTAAGAATACCAGTGAACCGTTTGATGTGAAGAAAGGTCTAAGGCAAGGTGACGCGTTGTCCAATTGTACGCAAATCGAAAGTCAACACGAACGGAAAAATTTATCAAAAGTATTGAATCGGAGGAGGAAAAAATGGAATTGGATGTCAATGAAGACTAGACAAAATATATGCCATCAACGAGTAAAGGATCTCAACATCATCGACTTGGGCAAAACGTCACGATAAGTAGATATAACTTCGAATTTGTCAAGGACTTTGTCTTGCTGAAATCCACTATTACCTCGCAAAATAATCTCAGTGCGGAGATCAAACGAAGAATTATTCTTACCAACAGCTGTTTCTTTTGTCATTTGAGTAGCAATGTTCTCTCTCATAGAACAAAGGAGACTTATATTTATAAGACCTTAATGAACTCTGTCCTGCTGAATGAAGCAGAACCATGGACCCTGAAAGAATCGGATGAAAATTTGCTTAGGTGCTTTTAGAGGAAGATTGTTTGAGTGATTTTTGGTCATATTTGTATCGAAGGAGTCTAGAGAAGAAGATTCAATGAAGAGCGGCTATCCAACTGACATGTCGACCTATTCACAAAGCTGAAACTACAGCAACTGGGATGGCGATACGTGGAACATATAAACAGCAACGCACCAGCCTGATGAATCTTCGAATCCAATCCTGATCCCTGATGGTGTACGAAGTAGAGGAAAATTCTCAAACAGGTGGCGCACACTAATGGAAAACGACCTAAACCAACTTGATGTGATTAACTGGAGGCAAATAGCTGGCGACAAAGCTGGTTGGAGAGGCATTTTGGATGAGTAGTCCATCCTGGGGTGTGACGCTGTGAGTACCATCAAAAAAAAGTAAGCATCTAGAAAATTCAACCCTAGTAACCAATGTTGTAACAAAATAACATCGGCAGCGAAGCTTAATGTCACGCGAGAAAACTATCATGGTTAAAAACTATTATGGGAGGAATCTTAAGTATCATGCAAGAAAACTATCATGTGAGAAACTATCATCCGAGAAAACTATCTTTTGAGAAAACAAAACATATGATAGAAAATCATCATGTGGGAAAACTTTCTGCGAGAAACTAACACGAGAAGTTCATAAATTCATTTAACATTTCCCGCATGATATAGCCGTCTCTTTATCAAGTTAGCAAAAGCATAATTTACAGTTCCCATGCAAAAAAAATCAAAACGATTTTTCACCTATTCTGTGCACCAAATTGTATAATATTCAAGGCGAAAAACGTTTGCCGTAACCTAAGCCACCCATTGAGTGATTAATTTACTCTTAATTAATAAACTATAGACCTAAAAATGGAAAATTAATATTTTTGACCGCAAAAACCATTTGTATGCAAATAATGCCTTGAGGTGAATATATTTTTTTTTTTTTGGAAGTGTAAACCGACTATCAAAAAAAAATATTTTATTCACCACACTTTTTTTCGCATGCAAAACTATTACCAGTCCATTGTTTTGCATGACATTTCATGACAGCAATGTTTATTTTATTTGCATGAAACTGTAAACAAATCATGCAAACAATAAATTTTTCATTTTACCTCAATTATTTTTGACATGCGAGACTATTTGCATAGGTTTTTTTTGCGCACGGGAACTGTAAGCTAGGCTAAAAGCGGCAAATAAAACAGATAAAATTAAATAACAAATTTAAAATCTTTACAACTAATTAACTGCCAACTAATGGTTAACCATCCACTAAATTTAATCGGTGAATAAATAAATAAATTTGGTGGCGAGACAGCTTGAGAAGAACCCAGGGCATAGTGACTTACAATTCTCAGCCATTCCTGTGTGCGTGCTTTTGGCAGGAAGGGAGGTGAACTACAGTTTTTTTCCGAGTCTAAACAGCTTGATGAGAAGCATTTATTTCATGACAACAAAGACTCTTGGAGGATTTATCAGTTCCTCGCAAGAGGCAATAGCTCGGAAATAATTTTTGCTGGTAGCGGTTGGGAGTCGAACCCAGACCTTTGGCATGACAGTCCAACGCACTAACCATAATGCCACGGGATACTACTTTATCGGCGTATGCTGCCTTGCTAAACTGACATTTATCATTTCTAAAAATACATGCTTAAAGTTTTGTTTCTTTGAAAGCTGTAAAACTAGTTTTACTAAGGGTATTCATACAACAGCGTATAAAGTCGTCGTAAACGTAGTAAAGTTTTAAACTTTGTAAATCTATTACAATTTATTTGGAAAATTAGACAGATTCACGCAGTTTACAACCTTACCACGTTTACGACGAACTTACGCATTTCGATGAATATTCTTACATGCTGGCTACACTAGACATGAGCAATGCTTGGACTATGAACATGTCCAGAAAAAAGCCATTGAAGGCAGAAAAATCCATGTCTTGTCCGCGACATGTCGAAGAAAACAAACTTTTGAACACGACATGAACGCTGTTCAAAGCTTGGCCATGAGAATTGACGTTTCATGTGGAAGAAGAAATGGAAGAATTGCCAGGAAGCCATCAAAGATGCCGCCTCTGACGTGCTGGGCCTGCACGAACACCACAGAATGCCGACAAGTACATGCAGCCAAACAACAGGCATACAAAGCGACGCTGCATAGAAGGACCAGATCTGATCGCGAGCTCTACTAGCAGAAGAGGAGAGAGGAACACAAGCTTCTAAGAAGGAAAAAGAAAGAGCATGAGAAGTGCGCAATCGAGGAAATAGAGGGATGCCATTGCAGGAATGATGTTCGGAAGTTTTACCAAAAGGTAAAGAGAACCTCCCAGGGTTACAAAGCCCGGACCGAAGCCTGCAAGGATGAACAGGGGAACATCGTAGTAGAATCGCAGTCGGTGCTGAGGATATGGAAAAATCATTTCTGCAAATTGTATAACGGCGATGACGAACCGAATTGGGCTACCTTGCAGATAGCACCATTCAACCTGGACGACGAAGGCCAACAATTCCGTCCACCCCATCTGGACGAAGTGAAGATAGCTATAAACTTAAGTCTAATAAAGCTGCTGAAGCTGATGGCCTTGCGGCTGAGCAATTCAAAATGGCTGACGATGAATTGGTTAGGAGTATGCACCAGCTCATCTATAAAATATGGTCGGAGGAAAGCATGCCCAAGCCCAATGAATGGAACCTCAGCATTGTTTGCCCGATCCTCAAGAAAGGCGATCCTCTGGACTGATCCAACTACAGAGGCATCAGTCTTCTTAATATCGCCTACAAGATCTTCTCTGCCGTACTTTGTGAACGCCTGCAGCCATTCGTCAACAACCTGATAGGTCCATATCAGTGTGGCCTTATGCCAGGGAAGTCCACCATCGACCAAATATTTGCACTACGGCATATCTAGGAGAAAACCCAGGAGTTTCAAATCGATACCCACCACCTTTTCATCGATTTCAAGGCCGCGTATGACAGCATCTATAGAGACGAGCTATATAGAGCAATGGCTAGTTTTGGCATCCCTGCCAAACTCGTCCGTTTGTGCAGGATGACGATGGAGAATGCTGCTGCTCCATCAAGGTCGGCAAAGACCTCACCGACACCTTTGATGTCAAAAAAGGTTTTAGGCAAGGCGACGACGCGCTGTCATGCGACTTTTTCAACATCGTTCTTGAAAAATTAGTGCAAAACTCTCACGTCAACACTAGAGGCACAATCTTTCAAAAGTCCGTCCAATTACTCACTTACGCCGACGACATTGACATAATCGGACGAACAAAGGGTGATGTCAGTGGTGCTTTTGTGAGTATTGAGAAGGATGCCAAGAAGATGGGTTTAACGGTGAATCAAAGCAAAACGAAATATATGCTGTCAACAAGAAAGGACACCCAACGCGGACGTCTCGGACAGAACGTCACTATAGACAGCTATAATTTTGAGGTGGTCAGAGACTTTGTCTACCTAGGATCCGCTATAAACTCAGCGAATGATACCACTGCTGAGATCAAACGAAGAATTACTCTTGCCAATCGCTGTTTCTTTGGGCTAACAAGGCAATTGAGAAGCAAAGCCCTCTATCGAGCAACTTAACTGTCCCTGTATAAGGCGCTCATCATCCCAGTCCTGATGTATGGTGCAGAGGCATGGACACTGCTAACGGTGGATGAGGGCGCGTTAGCCTGTTTTGAGAGGAAAATTCTCCGGGTGATTTTTGGTCCCTTCTGCATAGATGGGGAATGGAGAAGAAGATACAACAACGTACTGTATGGGCTGTACAGCAACACCGACCTAGCCACAAAAGTGAAAAGCCAACGACTAAGATGGCTGGGTCACCTAGAGGGAATGGACACCAATGCTGGGGCCTAAAAAGTCTTTGAATCCAACCCCGTGGGACAACGCAGTAGAGGTGGACAGCGTAAAAAGTGGCGGACGTAAGTAGAACAGGACCTCAACCAACTTGGCGTGCGAAACTAGACACAGCTAGCTAGAAACCGAGCCGGCTGGAAGAAGCTTGTTGGTTGAGACCGTGGTCCACCCCGGACTATAGCCCCACCTTAGGTAAGTAAGTACTTAAATAAACACTTCAATTTTCGACAGTCCATCAATAAACACACTCCTTTCGCATTTTTTTTAAGGAATCAGACCTTTTTTGTATCCCAATTGGATCCTACATCTACACTGGGTTAGTTACTCTTTTTAAAGGTTTTTACTCCTCAGTCCTTATTTTATCATAAATTATCGTTCAAAATAAGAACATTATGTCAAAATACATCTTCTATTGAATAAAAAAACCCACAGTATTAACATATTGCTTGCATTAATATAAGAAATTAGTCATTCTATTCCTGACTTGCCTTGCCTTTCCTTCATTTCTTCCCCAAAACAGTTACCTTTAAAAATATGCTCCGATAAAAATTTCATGATTTTGTTTAGACTTAGCTCACAAATTGCGTCATATTGTGTAAGAAAAATAAGCACTTACAAATAATATTAACCATTTACTGTTCTAGGAGATAATTATAGCAACTCTGTCTTAGTCTTATCACCGAATTGCCTAACCGCTGCTGTGGCTGTGAGTTTGAGTACAATAATTGTACCATGAATTGATAGCGTCTAAACAGTCTGTCTGAAGAATATATTTGTATTTTTGCGCTCCATGTGGCATATCACTATGGCTATGGAAAATAGAACACTTATCCCAGAATACCACAAATGTCAACTTCTCAAAAAGGTGGTTACACACTGAGACGGGTGTAAAACACTGTTTGGCGATAAGGATTGAATTCATTTCTTTAAATTACGCGCTGATAATAAAAAAACCGCTGATGGCTGGGCAAAAGTTTTTGTTTTTATAATAAGACTGCACAATAATGTAGAAGAACAATTCATTACAAGTCTATCTGGGATCTGGGCTGCTATGTGGTGGGTTTGTGTTGATGGATGTGGGAATGATTCGGGAAAAAAGTACTGCACTCCATATCAAATACAACTGACGGCAATGGTTTTACATAGATATCGCTGCGGTGACGACGACGACGACACACAGTGGAACAACCCAAAGGCAAAGAAGACTCAGAATTGCATGTATAGATTATGTATTTTGACGTAGAATTTATGGCCTATCCGTTACAATATTTACCGTAAATTAACATTAAGCGGGGTGGAAACGACTGCAGCTAGTTTTTTTTATTAAGATAATCTCAAAACGATTGCAACTCTTAAAATTATTCTCTCGAAATTATTCGCTCAAAAGTTGAACGATAAATGGCTACCATTTTAAGAATTTACTTTTTTACATTTTTTTATATTTTTTGTACTATACCTAAATAATTTTATGTTGCAAAATTTCTCACAAAAATTTCTAGTTAAAAAAAGGCTTGCTACTACCTTTTTACATTAAGGCTTAACAAATTTTTGTGTTGTTTCTATTTTTGGTGAATTTTTTTCCCATTTCTAAGCAATTTTGTTCCACTGTTCGACGGTGTGGTAATTTGTTTAAAGTTTAGCCTTCTTAGCTGCGTGGGAAAATTTAAAATTAATTTGTGGATTTCTTATCAGTGAGAAAGGGGATGACAAGGCTTAGCTCTATAAAAGTCTTGTTCCGATTGAGAAGGTTGCAAGTGAATTCGCATTTAAGAACATCATTATGCGTGCAATCAATCAAACAGTTAGGTGTTCAAATGATAACACATTTAGGGCAAGGTATATAGATTTGGAGCTCCTGGTATGTATAGGTGTATATTGGGTTTCACCATTTGCCACAATGGATATGTACGAAACGAATTTATTAAAATATTTCGAGATAAGAAGGCTCAGCAGCTCTACATTTATTTCATGCTTGAGTTCTGTAGGATGTAATATCCGTATATAACGTGTTAGATACTTATTAAACCCTTGGAATCTAAGAATTAACAGTTAAAACTTTAAATTTTCCTTTCGAAAATTTGTAGTTCCTTCATAGCTGTTTTGGAAATAGTGAACCTGCTGATGACTGATGGTCTCAGGACAGGAGTTGCTTGTAGATTAGAAGCAATGGAAGGCAAAATTAACTTTTTTGTGGACAGTCCCTGAATGTGGGTTGAGTCTCACCAAGCTCGCTCGTTGAAGTTTATGCCTAGGTACTTAGCTCTGTGTTTGGTAATCAGTTTCCGTATGAATTGCATGGGTGATGCTTCGGCAGCTTCCAGCTGAGCAACCTCGTCTGCCTCTTGAGGCCTTATTACGTAAAACGAAAACAGTTTAACCTTGACTTCTCGGACAGCTGTTAATGGAGATAATGTTGAGTAATATGCATGTGAGCGAGTCATCAGCGAGCAGAAGGTTCTCGTATTCACTTGAGACTGGTTGGTCAGAGGTCATGATGTTGTAGAGGAGTGGCCCAGGACTTGAGCCTTGGGCAACTCCAGCTCTGATACTCTTCACTGTCAATTTGCAGTTCTCCAGTTGCACGATAAAGTTCCTGGAAGAAATAAAAGAGAAAACAATTTGAATTAGTGCTAAAGAAAAGTAAGTGGAGTTTATGGATAAGCGATTTAATTCATACAATGTCTAATGGTTTTTCGATATCCAGGAAGCATCCGACGGTAACTCGATGGTTGTTTAAAGCTGTAGTGAGAGGATGCAAAGTGGAATGCTTTTCCCGAAAACTGAACTTCATGTCTAGGATGATGTTGTCCTCGCCGCAGAGCTTCTTGATCTTCCTGAGTATCAGCTCTTCCAAGATCTCGCCAAGAGTGATATTCCTGTAGTTGGTAACAATGTTCCTTGCATCTTTCTTAGGAATCGCCACGATTTTTGCAGTTTTTAATTTCTGGGGGAGATAACTGTTGTTGATGCATTTATTTAGGATGATCACCAAGAAAATCATTACGGTTTGTGGAAGTTTCTTTACGATGAAGTTGGATACCCCATCTGGCCCTACTGACTTCTTTGGTTTGGAGTTACTAATTATCTTAGCTATCTCTTCTGGGGTGCTCAAATTCGCGTTGTCGGCTGGATCACTCGTAGGATTTTTATCACTAAACTCTATAGCTCTATTCAAGTTGGTCACCAATATCTGCTAGATACCGCAATTTTGTCAAGGAAATCTGGATCATCAGATACGTTTGGCCTGAAGTTTGCTTTAAAATGGGTAGCAAAATCTTCAACTTTATCCTGTATCCATTGTTGGTGATTATCTTCTCAGGCATTGGTGATTTTTGACCCTGATTGTTGATATTCTTGAAGGCATCAGGTCCAGGTTTTATTGACTGCAGTCTTTTCTGGAATTGGTTGGTGTTGGAACATAATTTTGACGCATTGAAGCTCACTCCACACTGTCTGATAGTTGCTGTTGGTTTTTTGTTTAGTTCTCGCTGGTGGTTCCTTTGCAGACGTTTTCTAAGTCGTTGCCTATGGGCACATATAGATTTTCGATATACTGGGGAAGGTTTGGATATCTATAATTGAACTTGTCTTGGGCTGCTTTTGTCCAAAACGCTTGCAACAGCCAGTTCCCGACAGTCGATGGCTGTGTCAATTTTAATGTTGTCCAGATTCCTGTTTTTGGGTGCGAACGTTATGGTGTCTTCAGCGTCTCCTATAGTTGAAGAAATTTGCCACTTGTTCTGTTGCTAGGAAGATGGGAGCTACTGGGTACTATTGTGCAGATGAAGTTGATGATTTCTGGAAGAATATGAATAAAATTAGATGAAGAAATGAAAAAATCTAACATTGATAGTGTTCTGGGGAAGATTGGTTTTGGTTGTGAAATAACAACTAATGAATGCTGATCACTGTTGGTATCCAGCCAGTCAGCAATCGCCTTGCCTTCGTCGGTGACAGCAGTATCCATATCCAGCCAAAGGTGATGTCTTGCGTTAAATCACCACTGATGAGCTCATTAGTGTTTCTTCGAAGCATGCTGTTGGGAATGTGAAGATCGCATTTAAAGTACACGCTGATGAAAGTGAGAGTCTCCCTTCCTAGTTCTATGGTGATAACGGTGGTTTCGCTGGTCTCAAGACCTGTGATGATGATTTTGCTGGTGTTGGGGCAGATGTTCTTCCCTACGTAGATTGCCGTCCCTCTGCTGCCTTCACCCTTGTCCTTATGGAAGGTTTTGAAGTCAATGATGTCGATGTTGTTGCATTTAGTTGATCAAGGCAATACCCGCGCGGGTTATTGCTTTTCACGAACAAGTTAAATGACGTCCTCTTCTCCAGACATGAATTCACTTAATACGTCACATACATTAAGTAGATTGATGTCTCTATAGTTGGTTCAGAGCAGAGGATCCCCTTCTCGAAGATCGGGCAAACAAAATGCTGGGGTTCCGGACATCCTTTCCCCCGACCATATTTTGCAGATAAGCTGGTATGTACTCCTAACCAATTGTTTACCTACCACTTGAATAGCTCCGGCCATCCGTCAGCTCTTTAAAGATTTATTTGCTGGAAATATCCTGCTGTAAAAGACAGCTTTCTTATACTAAATGTTTCCTTTCTGCGTGACTTTTTTGATCATTAAAGTCCTCTAGGGGGCTATAGGTCAAAATTTGATAATTGTTGTTAAGCTGTTACGTTTCGGGTGTGGGTAAACCAGACATGTACTTTCGAAATTTTGTATTTAACATAAAATCCAAATAAATTATAGGAAATCGTTATCGTTACAAGTATAGCTATCGTTAATGTTATCGTTATCGCTATAGTTATCGTTATCGCTAACGTTATCGTTATTGTTATCGTTATCGTTAATGCCAATAGAAGCCGAGAAAATTGCACTAACATTTTTCAACGCCTTTTTCCAAAATGGAGGACAACGCACCAGACTGTCCTCATGCAGATCTAAGGAGTTGGATATTTTTAATAATACTGACGTTGCTAGCTCTTGTACTCTATAATCAATGCTTGAAGGTGGTGACAGAAGACTTGCTAAGAGGTTGTTAGAGACTCGATCAGAAAACATCGACCAATTGTCGAATTTCCTCCTCCCTCTTTTGGTTAAAGTCTGAATGTCTCCCGCATTATTTTGGCAGCGAAGTGCGAAGGTAGTGGCCCATGTTAGTATTGATCCTTGAGAATGGTTGATTGATCCGAAGATATCCATGTTCCCTTATGAATGTTAAAAAGTGGGAATTGCGTAAGACTGTCTTGCCTAGGTCTATATCCAATGAGAAATTCCCACTAAAAGGACTTAGTCTTTGCTCTCTATAAAAGATGCAGTTTTTCAATTTTTGTTTGCCTGGCTCATCCCATCGCACTTCTTTGATGATGGCGATATCTGTTTTGTAGTAGTCTTGGGCCTCTGCATTTGGTCTATTAAGGGACATTCCACGTGCAGATCACAAGCTCATTGCTTTTCTTTCATTTACTAGGTCTTCAAAACATTAAATCCGTCACTATCCGAGGCTTGTTTTTGTTTCGCAACTTAATAATTTTACGTCGAAGAAGTATTCTGCGATGAGGGCTGCTTTTTACGTTCTAGCTAGACTGGGACATTCACAAAGAAAGTGAGCTGATTCCTTCCCCACCTCTTCTTCCGAACACCCTCTGCATAGGTCCAGATAATCTTATTCCTATTCTGTGTATATGGGTTCCCATTAAGTTGTGGCCCGTTAGTATTCCAACCAAGAGAGACAGTTGAGGTCTTTGTTTTTTCTTTGGAAATGTCTGGCCATGGGGAATCCTAAATTTTTTTTTGTTCCAATGGCTCAGTTTTTGGCCAGTTCTTCTGCCATTTAATTTCCGTAAATAACACTGTGTCCTTGGGCCCATCGAAGAGGAATTGAATTTGTCTCACCGAGCGATCTCATTTCATTGCGACAACGATTAACCAGATTTAATTTCGTGATGATTGACGAAATGGCTATGATTGCCACCTGGCTGTCTACAAAGATATCAATTTTCCTATTTATCTATTCACTTTGCGGCCTCACAAACTGCAAGTACTTCCGGCTGACCCTTATTCAGCTTCCGTTTTGGAACCGTTTATAAAGACCGAAACAAGATGACTCGGTTTTCCTTCCAAAGTTCCCTTGTATGGAACTATTAGTGCGACTGTATTAATATCTGCGTCAGTGATGTTCATTATGGTTCTATAACCACAGTGGACCTTTTTCCAATTTTTACACTCCTTAAGCCGTAGAGCACTTTTGGCCGCCAACTCGTTAGTGGATATAGATCAAGTGGGGATAGTGCAAGGAAAGCTTCCAGGGATGCGGTTGGAATGATTCTCATGGCACTGGTTATGCCGATACATGTCAGCCTCTATATTGTGCCATAGTCTTAAGATTGGTTGCCTAATCCAAGGCTGACGACTAAAATAGGTCTTATAATGGCTGTGTGGCTGTGTTGTACACATCCAATGAATGGTTTGGGGCTTGGTTCTCATCTCTGCTACTGCTAGTGAAGAGGTCTTTTGAAGCTTTTGAAGGGAGATAAGATCCCTGCCTGTGGCGTACCCCTACACGTCCTTACTTTAAGCTTGCTATATCACCCATCTCTGCAACAATTCTAGTCCAAAAGGAATGATGTAATCAATCCAATTTGACAGCATCGGATCGATGCTACTAGAATCTAGGACTCTGCGTATTGTGCTATTTTCAATATTGTTGAAAGGCCCCTTCTATGTCAAGGAATACTCCCAATGTGTATTCCTTGAAATGAGCTGATTTCTCAAAGTGCTGTCTCAACAGATTTGGCCTTTATATATGCGTGTTGCGTGTTTGGTCATGAGAGAGAACACAATCATTTAGTTTATGTGCGTAGTGTGCGTTTTTATTAGCCTTTCTAAGGTCTTTAGAAGAAACGAGTACAGACAAATCGGTCTGAAATCTTTCGGTTCAGTGTGGGTGGCCTTGCCAGCTTTTAGAATAAATATGGCATTAACTTCTCTCCAGCTACATATTTTGAATATAGGTGACATCTAAGCATCCACTGAATATTTCCACCAGAATCGATACAATTACGTCTTAAGACCTTTGGAGCCTAATTGGAATTATTCTATCAGGCTCTGCAGACTTGTATGCTGAGAAGGAGTCTCACTTTTGCAACTAAGAAATATCCTAAGATTCATTCAGAGTTCAGGATGGTTCAGTGAGGCACCCAATACCTTATATTTCCACTAGCTTCCTCCTTTTACCCTCCCCATACCCCCATTACTCATATCCATTTTCTTACGATTATTTTCAATTCTAAAAAAAATATGGAAATTGTTTTTCAATTTTTCGAATTTAGTTTGCATTTGGGACTTGATATGATATGAGTATAAGCAAATGTCTGCCACATCCTATTTCTCGAGCCAAAAAATAAGAATAACTTATCAAGACTCATCTAACATTCCCCGAATAACCATCACCATGATTGTCATTGTATAAGTATGCTGTCTTAATTTAGGCACAAGGTCATCAATTAGTATGTTTATGTGTCATCAATAATCATTAAGAGACCACAGAACAAGAAAAATACACCCAATAGTACAATTTCCGATTTCCTACCGTAAACGACCCAATCCGCCTGCCTGGTCTCATTCCGGAACCATAAATCTGTCCCTTTGCATTTTTATCTCAGAGTTGATTTCAGAGCTGTGCATCAACTAAACGATCTCATTACCGAGTTGATTTCCCTTTCCTTCTTCCTTTCGTGTACCTCTATGGACAATAAATTGGCGTCTTCTTCCCAAAACCAATTTTGAATTCCGTCACTTAAAGACAGTCACAGTCGCATTGTTTACGGAAACGAATGACTTTCTAATGGATGCGATCCAAAATCATTCGGTAGCCGCTGCTGGCATTCCACAAATATTGTGACATAATCTATGAGGTTACCTTGTTTCTTTCTTCTGCTTTTTTTTTTGCATGATGATGCACTGGTTTAAAGTCTGGGCACTTATAGGTATATAGCAGGTAGATTGCATTTTGTAAAGAGGTTCGGTATAGGGCAATCAGATAATGGAACATAATAAAATGTGATTTTGATTGCTTCCTCCGGTAAGGATATGCTATTTATTGACTCGCAGAAGGAATTTCTGAAAAGGTTAAGAAAAATCCTTAAACAAAAAAGTTAAATTTGCATCACATCCTAACCGGAAGGATACATTTTTTGTTTAGTGTTGCTGGTGACTAATGAGGGCAGATTGGATTGACGTTTCATTTAGTCACAATCTTAAGGCTGTTTCTCTGTATTCTCTTCTTCATGTTCAAAAAATTTGAGGCTATAAGGAGCAGAGTGGTCAAATTGATTTTTTAATATTTTTTTTTTTTAAAGCGAACTTAATATTTATTGGGAAACTGAATCTTGTGCATTAAACGTAGTGACCCCAGCAGAAAAACAAAAAGGTGATGCACCTGTAAATGCAAGAAGTACAAAAGTAGTCAACGTTCGGTGTACGAAATGAGTCATATTATGTACACAAATATCTTAATGAAAAGCACAGGAGTAAATATATGAAAATAAGAGAACATAAATCATTATGCAAAACACTCTTAATCTTACCATACTTTATTCAATAAAAAATGTTTGCACAACAGGAACTTGCCTCTTAGTCTGATGGTTGCATTGCGTTTTCGTAGTTGGCATTCATCCCTCATATAATAATCGAATTCATAAACTTGTTCTGAGCACTTTTTGAGTGCAACAAAACTCTCCAAGCTGCTTGATAAAAACCAATGAATGCAAGTAATTGTAAGGAGTAAAAGTAACGATTATATGTAACGAGTTTGCGTTAAAGTAATGAGTAAAAGTAACGTGTTAAAGTAACGAGTGAAAGTAAAGCTATGATTAGACGGTCAACGCAAGTGGTCAACATGTTGATTTTCTGACCTCAAAATGGCGTAAAATTCTGTCTCAAAGTTGTTTTTTCGTGTGATCGTCAACGCAGAATACTGTACATGCGTTGACGGCTGCGTTGACACTCTCGTTGACTCGAATTTAAGCGTCAATGCGTTGATTATGTTCACAGCTAGGACACTATGACAGACTACTCACCAACGCGATGTCTGTATCATAACGTTGAGACAGCGGATTTTTCTGCCATGTCAACGTACGCAGCGTTGACCTTCGTCTCAATCTCGGAAATTTGGCATTTTTGAGGCATTTACATCGACAGTTGATAGCTTGACAGATGAGGGGGACAAACTATATTTTGACGGCAAAAATAAATTGCAATTCAAATGTCACCTAATTTTTTAGATGTTTTTTAATCCATCGACATCGTAGCCATCTATCAATGAAACTTGAAAGTTGATGGCTTAGCAGATGGAAGACAAACTATATTTTGGCGGTAAAAGTTTATTTCGATGCAAATGTCACCCAATTGTCCTCAAATCACTTTTTCCCTGCGCAGTGCAAACAATTCAAAAATTCTGATTTTGTAGGTGTTTTTTAATCCACCGCCATTGTAGCCATCTTTGAATGGAACTAGACAGTTGATGGCTTGACAGATGAGGGATGAACTATATTTTGGCGGAAAAAGCTTATTTTGATCTAAATGTTTCCCACTTGCCCTAAAATCACCTTTTTCCTGAGCAGTAAAAAACTTTAAAAAAATCTGATTTCTTAGAGTTTTTTTAATCCCTTCACATTGTATTGTTTTATAATACCGCAATAATTGTCGTGTGATCGTCAACGTACAAAATGATTCAATTTTGCTCTTGACAACTCCACGTCGACATCCATATGTTTGGATGCGGTCAAGTAGTGTAATTGTCAACGTTTCATGTGTCAATAATATGACACCAGAGGGTACCAATTGCGTTGACACAGATAAAACGTCACACGTCAATGCATGTTGGGACAGCATTGACTGAGTGCCGTCATTCGTGTGATCGTCAACGTTTCATGCTTTACTTACTTTAGATGGCGCTTACAGTCCAGGGTGGACTACGGCCTAAACCAACAAGCTTCTCCAGGCAGCTCGGTCCCTAGCTAGCTGCATCCAGTTACGCTCTCCAAGTTGGTTGAGGTCGTTCTCCACTTGGGTGCGCCACCTAAGGTGGGGTCTTCCTCTGCTGCGTAGACCATCAGGGGTAGATTTGAAGACTCGTCGGGCTGGTGCGTCGGTGTCCATACGCTCCATGTGTCCCAGCCATCTCAGCCGCTGTATTTTCAGCTTTTTGACTAGTTCGACGTCGCTGAAAAGCCCATAAAGCTCGTTGTTAAATCTTCTCCTCCATACTCCATCGATACATGCTGGACCGAAGATCACCCGAAAAATTTTCCTTTCAAAGCACCCAAGCAGATTCTCATCCGTTTTTGACAGGGTCCATGCTTCTGCCCCATATAGCAGAACCGGGATGATGAGGGTCTTATATAAGGTCTCCTTGGTTCTTTGAGAGAGGGCCTTACTACTCAAATGCCTTTTTAGCCCGAAGAAACAGCGGTTGGCAAGAGTAATTCTTCGTTTGATATCTGCACTGATGTAATTTTGTAATAGTGGAGCCCAGGTAGACAAAGTCCTTGACGACTTCGAAGTTGTACCTATCCATCGTAACGTTTTGGCCGAGTCGACGATATTGAGATTCTTTTCTCGATGATAGCATATACTTCGTCTTGCCCTCATTAACAGCCAAACCCATTTTCGCCGCTTCCGATTCAATACTTGCAAATGCACCGGTAACAGCTCGTTTCGTTCTCCCAATTATGTCAATATCATCTGCATAAGCAAGTAGTTGAACTGACTTTTGATAAATTGTACCTCGAGTTGCGTACAATTGCTTCAAGTACGATGTTAAACAGGTTGCATGATAACGCATCGCCTTGCCTCAAACCTTTCTTGACATCAAATGGTTCGGTGGTGTTCTTGCCTACTTTGACGGAGCAGCGAGATTTCTCCATCGTCATCCTGCACAAGCAGACGAGTTTGGCAGGGATGCCGAGATGCGACATGGCTCTGTATAGCTCGTCTCTGTCTACGCTATCACACGCGACTTTGAAATCGATAAAGAGATGGTGTGTATCGATTTGGAACTCCTGGGTTTTTTCCAGAATCTGTCGTAGTGTGAACATTTGATCGCGACGGTTGATTTGCTGGGCCCAAAACCATACTGATAAGGGCCGATCAGGTCGTTGACAAACGGTTTTAAGCGATCACACAGCACAGATGACAGGATTTTGTATGCGACGTTGAGGAGACTTATACCTCTGTAGTTGGCGCAAGTCAGAGCATCTCCTTTCTTGTGGATGGGGCACACTATACCGAGGTTCCATTCATCGGGCATACTTTCATCCGACCAAATTTTGGAGATAAGTTGGTGTATACTCCCTACCAAAACATCTCCTCCTGCTTTGAATAGCTCGGCTGGAAGGCCATCTGCACCAGCAGCTAACTGCACTTCATTTAGGTCGGGTGGACGGAAATTTTGAGCATCATCGTCCAGGTTGAATTGATTATTCTGTCTAACAGCGGAATTTTGGTCATCTTCGCCGTTTAGCAGTCTAGAAAAGTGTTGTTTCCAGATCCTCAGCACTGACTGTGTGTCTACTACCATATTCCCACTCTCGTCTCGGCAGACTTCTGTTCTGGCCTTGTAGCCCTGGGTAGTTTGCCTCACCCTTCGGTAGAACTTTCGAACATCCCCCCTACCGCAACAGTCCTCAATAGACTCGACCGCCCGCTTCGCATGCTCTCTCTTTTTCCTCCTGAGAAGTCGGCGCTCCTCCCTTCGTTTTTGCCCGTAGAGATCCCGGGCTGTTCTCTCAGCAGCTCTGGTTCTAGTTTGCAGCATTGATTGGTAGGCCTCGTTCTTGGCTGCATGCGCCAACCGGGATTCTTCATCGAACATGGAGTTTCGTTGTGGTCGCCTAGTGAAACCCAGCACATCAGTGGCGGCACTTCTGATGGCTTGTTGGCAGTGCTTCCACTGGTCCTCTGCAGTTGGTGCTGGTGGCGGAGTTGCTGAAAGGTTCAGAGAGACTTGATCAGCAACGTTTCATGCGTTAACAGTATATTGAAGATGTTTCTGATGACGTCAAGGTGTCAAGCGTTGACCATTTACTTTGACCGTCTAATCTAAGCTTAACGAGTAAACGTAACGAATAAAAGTAAAGAGTGAAAGTAATGAGTAACACTAACGATTGAAAGTAACGAATAAAAGTAACGAGTAAAAGCAACGAGTATAATATTCAGATAATTGGAGCCGTTGGGGTACTCACCGTTCCTTGGTGCCTTCTTAGTTATGACCAAAATCTCATCCAAATCGTTTAACGTTCGAGCCTTGGTAACATTTAGCTCCTCTTTCGACAACTCCTTCTACGAGATTTTAGCACACAATATGTGGGATATTCCAAGAAAAAAGTATGCTATCTGGAGGTCCAGTAATTGGTCACAAAAGGTCAATTAGTTTCAGTATTTTGGTCAGAATCTTCCATTTACTGCAAAACAAATGTCAAGTATTATAGTCTTGAAACTTGGTTTGGTAGGACTTCAAAGGTGCCACAATATAGAAAAGGATTTTTGCAAGGAGATAAAACCAAAGCATTTTTCTATTTCCTTCCGTTTAAGTGGAGAACTTTTAAGAGAACTTAAATATTTAAATTTAAGGATATTGGTCTTCATAATCAATAGTCCTAGGCTAAAGCATCTTAAGAAATTCATCACTTTTAAAGCAGGTAATAGTTAGACACACAATATACAACAATAATTTCAAGCACTGTCATTCATCTTTTAGTTCACTGGATTTCGAAAATAACATCACATACGCAGGGACCACACACCGGATGTTTGTCGCTAAGATAAATATGTGGTTAGACTTTATACCTTTTCATTCACCTTTCTCACACTTGAAATTACACTCGGTGTCTGACCTATAAACTATACCGAAAAGAAAAGACAATTCAACAAAATTAACCAGAAAAAAAAAAATGAAGACAAAACGAAAATCTCTCAAAAGTCTTATAGCAAGATTTGGCAAGATGAGAAATCAACCTTACATCAAAAGTTTAAACACCAGAAGTCGGTTTAATATAAACATTATACTCATTCTTAGATGGTGTAGCCTGTGTAGCATGTTTATGTATAGGTACACTGTGTATTCACATCAGACAAAATGTCATATTGAATGGGAACTGCTCTGGATTCACCCTGATGCGGATCACAGTTAACAACAACGAGTTTGATGTCCAAAAGATCAAACCCATTTGACTTTGAAGCTAATGGCCTCCGTCCATAGCCGGTCCTATTCATTTCTGAAACTGTGACATTATGTCATCTGGCTTCTCTGGAGGGTAATGTACCTAATAGTCTGTGCTTTAGTTCACATTGGTGATTCTGTTGCTTAAAAGAGCGTATCTGGAGAGGCCTTGCTTGTTTTATGATCTTGTTTAGGCTGTGAGGGGCATATTTCTTTTTTTTTTGTTAATTTTTACTCATTTTGCTGTGAACTTAATTTTCTGAGATTTTACTTTTAAGATGCTGTTGTTACAGAACATACATTTTATGAACACTATGTTTTCTCAGTTTAATGGTCTTGTTTTCATGTTGAAGTTATTTGATTGCGATGAGACTCGTTACTGTGCACAATGATATGACTTCTGAAATAAAATGCACGACTTGGTCGCACGTACTTGCTCTTATGTTTAAGAGGCATAGAAATTATCAGAAAAATATATTTAAAAACGTGAAATTCTATAAAAATAATTATTCCTTTTATTATTTGAGGAGAAGAAATAGGTCTGAATAAACTTGATCAAATATGAATATGAAAAATTTTAAAAATTGTTGGAGTGAATTTAAAAAAAAAATAGTTTTTTGTAGGTATATAAAATTCTTAAAATGATTGTAAGGGAAACATTTTCGTTTGCAAATCTTAAGTGTTTATTAATATGTTTTTTTTTTTTAAGTATTCTACAGAATTTAAAAATTCGTAAGGTTCCAAGTTTCAAAAAAATCAAGCTTAACATTTTCCAAATATCATATTAAGTTTTTTGACCATTTTTTAGTATCAGCTTCTTTTTCGTGTTCAAACCCCCCAGTTAAAGAAATAAAATGCACGACTGGATCGCACGTACTTGCTCTTATGTTCAAGTTGTGTGGGGCTTAAGAACTTTAAAAAATATTCAAGTAATTACAGAAAAAGTATAAAAAGCATTTAAATCGTTCTTTTAATTGTATAAACAGCCTGATAAATAACTTAGAGCTCAAAAAAAAGTATGCCATTTGATTACTTGAAAAAAATATTAATATATGCAACAAAAAAAATTTAAAATCGTTGGAGCCGTTTTCTTAAAAATTAATTTTTTATATATAAAATTTTTATAACATTTTTCAAAAAAAAAATTGGTATGCCAATTTTGAGTATATATTAATATACATTTAAACTGAAATTTCAAAATAATTCATCAACCCGTTTTTGAAATATTGAATTTTCAAAAAAAAAATTTGAATCTTTTTTTAAAAATCCAAAATTTATTTTTTCAAAAATTTTGGTATGCAGTTTTATTTATGTTTAGTATTTATATTTCAACAAAGCTTTTGTGCTAAAAATTTCATTGAAATCGGATGAGCGGTTAATGAGAAAATCAAAAATAAAAAAAAACCGTTATATGGCAGGTACCGTTAATAAATGTTTTTGGTGATTTTTTTTCTTACTAAAAGGTACATCATATCTACAATAATACGCTGATTTTTTTTTATCAAAATCGTTGGAGCCGTTCTTGAGATAAATAAGCTTTTCCTTAACGGTTGTATGGCAAGTACCGTTATTTTTTGAGCCAAAAAAAAATTTCAATTTCCCCTCTGGAGAGTTACAAAAAAACCTTAAGTTCAAAATTTGAAGAAAATCGCTTCAGTGGTTTAGGCTGTAGGTTGAGGTACGGACAGACAGACAGGCAGACAGAATTGTGCCACCCACTTTTTTCGTGTTGTCTATCATCGTAATGTCATGTTTGATTGTTATCTCGAAATTTTTTTTTTGCACGAATCCAAAACTTGCCCTATAGTACCTATATCGCAAGTAAAAATTACCGAAAGAACAGTTTGGCAATACGAAAAAAACCAACTGGGAAGGACTCAACAACTTTGGTCAAGTTTTTAGCTGGTCAGTTTGTTTTTAGATGGACACGTTAATGCTTTTGCAGACATGATAACTACTGTAATCTTTTATTGTTTGAAACTCTTTGTTCCTCACAGAACAAAGAGTATCAAACCTTAAGAATACTCTTAGTTTGACTCCAGTTGCAAGGAAAGTTTTCAAATTGAGATAATCATTTTTTCGCTTATAAAAAATCATTCCTTCAGAGGAAAATCGAGCAAAATTAAAATAATCCAGTAATTTCTTTGATTTCTAAGAACTAAATTCTTACATGAGCAAAAAATTTTGCTAAAAATAATGCAACATCCCAAGAGCAGTAAAAACTTTTGGTCATTCGCTAAGAATATTAATGATTTATTCAACATCTTCGCTGGTTCCCACGCTCATCTTCAATGATAAACCTCTCTTGTTAGTTCTATAGACAAGGCCAATGTGTTTGTAGAACAGTTCACCGAAAACTGTACGCTGCCATATAACGACAGGATGCCACCTGTCCTTGAGAACGTCCATTGGGACCATTACACTTTCGTACCCATACTGTTGCCAGAGTATTGGAAGATCTCGATATTGAGAAATCCGCCAGCCTTGATGGTATATCTCCTATTGTCTTGGAGATATGTTTTTCTACCTAAGCAAAACCGTTGCAAAAGCTTTCAAAGTCTGAAATTTACAAAATAAGTGCTGGTGTGCCTCAAGGCTCCGTATTGTCTCCGACATCATTTCTTATTTTCATAAATGATCTCTTTTCTGAAGCTACTAATCCAATTAACTGTTTCGCTGATGACAGCGACCCTTAGTTTTTCATACTCCTTTCCTGATACACCTCCCTGTTCATCAAACTTGGAGCTGCAACGGCAGAATATGTTGAACTCATTAGTTTCAGATTTACTGCCTGAACTGAATGCAGGACGGAGCTGGAATAGATGACAAAAATTCTGCAGCCGGAACTGCAAGAGTTGAACAATTTTTAACTTTTACTGCAGCGTTTTTGACATCTACTGCAGCATTTTTGACATCTATTCCAGCTGCGTCTTGCATTCTGTTCAGGCAGTTGAACAGCATCGTCAAATGGGGTATCAATAATCATGTGGTATTTAATGCATCCAAAACTCAAAGCTGTCTTCAGTCAATAATGCGGAATATACACATGAATGGGACCTGCATCGAGGAAACTGATCAACTCTTGTGGAACGACCACATACAAGGTATTGCTAAAAATGCACTGAAATGCCTAGGTTTCCTTAAACAATGTAAGAACTTTTTTCCCTATTTGCTCTGCCGACTATAATAAAACATATACGCCCAAAGTTAGAGTTCAACTCTCATATCTGGTCAGGTGCTTCCAAAACATCACTGTACCTACAGGATAGAATCCAAAATAGAGCCTTAAAACTGATAGGCGAAACATCAATTTCGGCAACATTGGTTTCGGTGGAATATCATCGAAGTGTTTCTTCCTTTTCACTGTCTTATCGCTATTTTTTCGAACGTTGTTCTATTGAAATAGCTAGCTGCATTCCTCCCATTTAAAAAATTCAGCTTAGTACTCGCTCTGCTGGGAATGCTCATCCTGTATAAGCTTTTGCCTAACTTCGGACGTACCTTCAAGAATAGACATTATTTCCTTAGCCGTACCACACGAATGTGGAATTCCTTAACCAACTCTGTTTTCCCTTCCCATTTCAATATTCAGACATTTAAAACAAATGTACAGTACATCCCGTTACATAAAATTCTGCATAAAAAGTTTATTTAAACCAGTCGTACCGTTTTCAGGAAAGTCCAAAGTCAAAAAATTGTTCATTGAGAGGTAACATAAATAACCATTTCTTGAAAAATTTGAAAAAAAAAACAAAATTTTGAAAAATTGGAATACAAATTGTATAACAGGTACATACTGATGTTTTTGGTTCTAAAAATCAAAATTAAAAATGAATGACCAATAAAAGTAAATCCGGGGAGCTGTTTCTTGTGAGGAACTGAAAAATCCTCCAAGAGTATCCTTGTCATGAGTAAGTTCTTCTCATTTAGCCGTTCGGACTCAGCAAAAAATTGTAGTTCCCCTCCATTCCTTCCAACAACACGCACACAGGAATGGTTGAGAGTTGTAAGTCACTAAGCTCTGGTTCTCCACGAGCTGTTGCGCCAACGAATTTATTTAAAAAATCGGGATATATTGTATTTTCTGGATCTTGTACCCAATACCTCAAGTAACCTGTTTTGTGTTAACGCCTTGAGGGAAAAAGGAAAACTCAAGTTTTTGGGTTGCATCTGGGGTGTAATGAGCTTCCACGATTCAAGTCATTATCCATTGACTTTTAAAATTTAAAAAGAAACGACGCACTATTACATAAATGCAATATACAAAGGACGTCTTTATTTTAAAAACTAATAAAATCATGACATGTATTTTATGAAAAAAAGAACTACAAATTTCCTCAACCATATTCAAATAAAGAAAAGAGTTGAAGTAAAATAAAAGCAAATCTAGGAATAAAAATATGTAATGCATATTATCTAATCTTAAAAAAATAGAGCAACACTCAGAAAAACTAACCAAGCTTAGGTACTGGCCTGCATGTGCACATAGGTAAATGTATATTCCCATAATGATCAACTTTTTGAGTGCATCATATAGATTTCTATTTTAATCTCCATCTGCTCTATATTACTCCTAACACACCATAGTTATAAGCTTGTCTTATCAATATTAAACAAAAAAAAAAATATGAATTACTCCATCACGAGAAGAGTGAGTATACAGTTTCAAGCAATAATATCTTTGATCTGTTTCAAATAGTATCTCAAACTCATTCCACATATTACCTATACCGAACAGATAAGTCAACAACAACACCAATCGAGGATAGTTTTATTGACATTTCGACAAAAAGATTGATGATTATGATGGCTAGCAATAATTGTATAAAGAGCGCCATAAAACTTGCCACTCTCATCTAATAGGGTTGACGGATTGAGTTGAGACTTGAGGGTAGATATAAAATAATAAAAAAAAAAAGAATAAATCGAAATGGTTGTGTTTGCTTAACACCGAATGGATTTGGTGTGATGTATCCATCCATATTCCATATGCTGCTTGCACACGGTTATTCCCGAAGAGATAAACGCCTGTTACACGTTAAACACTTAAGCTAAAGATCCCAGCTGCCAAGTGACACGTTTGGCGTTATCGCATTTGACGATGTGAAATGACGTTCGGTTCTAATAGCGAAGGCGATCAGTATGTGATAATTCTCAGGTGACACAAATAACTATTGAGGTGTTTTTTTTTGTATCTTTAAAAAAATACTAGGGCGTTAGGTGTGTTCATGGTTCATCCCCGAGCAATGAGTGATAAAATAAACAGTCATATGACGTTTATCTCAACGGAAATACTAATAAAGGCAAAACAGTAAACTAATATCGGTATACAACAAAAAAAAATAACATACACATTCGTTAATGTTCGAGGTTTTACCTTTTTCTTTAGAAGGTGCCACTTTGACAATTTGATCTTGTCGATGCTGTCATTTTAGATAAGAAAGTCAAAGTATTAAGAATTCGGAAAAATAAGATTATTTTGTTTTGATTAATTGGAAATTATAATGGATGTCACGTAAATGAACGTGAACGGTACCTAAATTATATACAATTGTGTCACACCAGGGAAAGAAATATTTCTCAATATTAAAAAGAACCGAAACCTTGTAAAATAAATATTTCTTTGAAACTTTGTCAATTGAATTACAACTCACCGGTAAAGAGGGCCAAGTTTTTGCCAAGTTTAGTTTCGTAGGGGAAATTTAATCAATGAAAACTTGTCAAGTATTCGTTAAGCATTTGTTAGTAAAAACTTGTTTTTTTTAATAACGAGCGCTCACTAAAGGGGCTGTGACTACCCTTAAAATGATTAAACACAGTGCGGGCATTAGGGAAATAGGGAAGAGGAGATCGATGCACATTGGCTTTGTAGTACCTACTGATTATTAAAATGGGAGGGAAGTACAGAGTTGGATAAAGTATTCCACATTCGTGTAGTACGGCTAAGAAAAGAATCTCTATATACTTGACAGTACCGCCAAAATTGGGCTCAAGGGCTAACTGATGTGCTGTGCATTTCTATAGAGCTACGAGGAATTGTTTAAGGGGAGAAATGCAACTGGCTATTTCACTAGGTCATTGTTTGTAAAAACAGTTATAAAATAATGAGAGGCACGAAACATTGTTGCGGTGCTGGATAGATGCAAATGTTTCCGAACAGTTCCATCACCTATCATTTTTAAAGCTCTTTTTTTAATTCTATCCAAGCGACTTAAATGGGTTTTAGGAGCACTTGCCCAAATATGGGCATTGTACTCAGGTTTTGGACGAATGAAGGCTTATAGGTTACAGTCAGATCAGAAGGGGAGACAAATTTCTTGCATCTTCGAAGAAAACCTAAACATTTCGAAAGTATTTTTAGCGACGTCGAATTTTTGATCATTCCACAGATGGTGGTCTGTGATGCACACACCCAGAACTTAAAGCTGTTCGGTTTCTTCGATGCAAGCGCAACTCATGGATAGCGGCATAAGAGGTGGATTTCGCTTTAACAACAGAAGACAGCATTGAGAAGCATTCAATTCAACATTGTTTCTTACTCCCGATTGAACAATTGCTGTTGAGATCAGAGTTAAATGAGCTTATCAAACGCTTCCGTTCAAGTTCAAAATCCAAAAAATGAAGAAGTAAATCTTGAAACGAATATGAAAAGCTGAGGGTACTTTCGTCTGCAAAACTTTTTAATGAATTAGAAGTTTCAGACAAAAGATCAATTATGAAAATAAGGAAGAGTATCGGAGACAAAGCGTATCCCTGGGGCACACCAACATTTATTTATGAATATGAGACTTGCAACCATCCAACACAACTTGTATTGAACGGTCCGAAAGGTAATTTCCAATCCAATGAAGAAATTATTCATCGATACCAAATGCATGCATATTCTTTAACAGAGCTTGATGCCAAACGCTTTTAAAATATCAAGTGCAATAATCTTACTTTCTCTTCAAAGGCCGTACTGCCGGTCATTAAGAAGCTTCCAATCTTCAAGATATTTCTTGAGCTGATGATTGATCAGCGTTTCCATGACCTCTTGGGAAGAAGGGACGTAAGTACAATCGGATGGTAGTTAGAGAGGAACATCCAAAGTGACCTGCATGTCCTTAACGACATTCTGAGGCGAAGCACCTTCGGAATCATTGGTCATGATTTCAACGCGAGACATCTAGTTTGGCTGGACGATGGACACAACAATCAACAAGAAAGGCAAGGCAATTGTGGACTGGATGGAAGTCAACAGTGACCATCATTCCCTGGTGGTTATATCCCAACCTAAGCCCGTCTTTCCCAGAATACCATCAACGTTGGACTTTTTCCTGGCTTCTTCGAACCTGGTGCATATTCTTTCGGAGATCCGGAACTATATCTGCACAACATTGCCCAGTGATTCGGAATGAAGTTTAGTTATAGAATTTAGAGCCACCCAGAGAACTTCATCAACTACAGACGGTTGGATTGTGGAAAGGCTTCATAGGGGACATCGAAAACAACCTAACGCTTCCGGCTTCTAATATAAATTTGCTGGACTACGAAATCGACGCAGCTATAGATGGTTAGGAACAGGCTGTATCTAATGCACTGAACAACCAAAAGTAGCCTATACGACGTCAAGGGATAGGTACCAGCACCTTCCCGAGTACGTGCAAAATCTGTATGCACACAGACAACGGCTGAGAAAACGTTTCGAAAGGATCCATCAAAGAGATTTCAATACGTCCAACAACAATTACAGAGTAGTTTGGAGCGAATTGCAATGTGTCAAAATAATGTTCCAGAATTCCATAAAACACCACAAAAACATCCAGTTCCAGAAGAGACTGAAAGCGATTAAACCAGGGCCCGATGCCTTCAAAAACATCAATAGGATTATTGGAAAGCAGCCACCAATCCCGGAAATTATTAACAGCAACAACATTGAAGCGACATCAGCACAAGAAAAAGTGGATGCGTTTGCCAATTACTTCGCAGAAAACTTCAAACCGAACCCATCTGCTGATCCCGCATTTTTGGACGAAGTTGAGGCATCCATCAACAGACCCTGCAACCTAATCCAGATGAAGTCATATTCGATGACACTAATCCAGCAAGTGACCCAATCGACAGCCCACATCTATGCAATCTGGAGGAGATAGCAGAGATGATTTGATTTAAGGTCAAAAAATCAGCTGGACCAGATGGAGTCTCCAACTACGTCCTAAAAAGGCATCCAGATATTTTGATGATCCTCCTCATAATCATCCTAAATAACTGCATCAATAACTGTTACTTTCCTCAGAAGTGGAAAACAGCGAAGATAGTGGTGATTCCGAAGAAAGGAAGATTTAACTTGGTGTCCAACTACAGGCCTATATCGCTCCTCAACAACATCAGCTAAATACTGGAGGAAGTAATCCTCTGGAGGCTCAAGAGTTTCTGATGCAGTAAAAACGTGATTATCCCTGACATGCAGTTCGGCTTTCGTGAAAAAACACTCGACGCTACATCTGTGTCACCGATGGATGATTCGTGGATGTCGAGAAAGCATTCGACAGCGTATGGATAGAAGCTTTCAAAAAAAATTTCGTTCAACTGGACAACTGTAAATCAAACATAAAAGACCATCAGAGCCGGAGTCGCTCAAGGATCGAAACTTGGCCCCTTTCTCTACAACTTGATGACATCTGACCAATCTCTCGCAACTGGATGTGAGAACCTTCTGAATGCTGATAACTCGCTCACCTCAACGTCACCGTTACTTGCCGTGTGGAAAGTAGATGCTCACATCAACAGACTCTTTGAATTATACAGAAAATGGGGCATCCGGAACTTGTCTGTTTCAGGAGACCCTCAACAGCGGAGGCAGTTACACTGCAGTGAAGTGCAGAAACATTTTTTCACTCCCAGATGGATCCACCATAGCTGCCAAACGGAACGTAAAGTATTTAGGAATCCACTTCAATGAGGTCCTAAGGTTTAACCCTGATGAGAAGATGAACCGGACTAAGTCAACAGACGAAAATACTGATGTACAAGCAACTCCTGCGGCCAGTCAAAGCCTATTGCTCCCCCAGTCTGGTTCTCAATTTCCAATACAGCCATGAAGGAACTTCAAGTGTTCGAAAGGATAATTCATTAAGCTGGCCATACACGACAGAGCCAACGAGCCGATTGGTCCCGTGCCTATCCAAAATCGGTCATGTGTGGGGTGGATCGGCCACCGATCTATTTGGATTTTCAGCCCATCCGAAATCCAACCGAGCCAAATGGATCGGATGGCTTAGTCGTGTATGGCCAGCTTTAGAATTTGCACCAGACTAAATTGTATTGTATCTTATTAGTTGTTAGCCTAATTGAATATATTATGTTCAATAAATAAAATTGAATTGAATTGATAGTTAGAGGAACAAAGATGATTTTAGGGACAAGCTCGACAAATGCTGTTTTTTCATCCACTCGGAAAGAGACCAGAAGAGTTGGACAGATGCAAAAGCTTACACAAAAGCTTTAGAGCTCTCAAGTAGTGGGGGAGTCATTACACTCTCAGGCACCGCCTTGCTAGGCCCTTGCAAGCATCCATGTTAATTTTTCTTGGGCCTCCGTTTTCCAGGTGGGAATTTGGGGGCAACTTTAGGATTGAAACATAGTTGTTTGCGCAAAGTATTTAAAATCAAACTTCCTTGGGCTCGTAGAGGTCAAAATTTCAAGGGGTTATTTTAGCCATTACAAAAAAAAGGGAAACATTGACATTATTTTGTGCTGGACTGACACGACTGACAAATAGCAGTTAAGTCAAAAAAGCTGTCAAAAGAATGTAAAAAATCATTCTTTTTGGTCATTAAAGGTACCAGCAGTTTCCCAGTTATGTAAATCCAGCATAAATATGGGTGGGGTAATAGAGTAAATGTTATCTTCATTTTGGCTAATTTATTTTGTATTTTATTATTTTATTTATTTTTTATCAAAGGGCACGGTAGTGCCCAGCCAAGTTCGCGGCACTACACCCTTTTTTACAGGAACAAACTCAGGCGATTTTCAACCCCCCTCTAACTTCAGTACCAATTAAGTCAGAAACTTCAAATTCGCAGTACTTGCTAAGCTGAGCAAGCACAGATGGCTCACCAAATTTCAACTCTTTAGCATTAGTGATTCCCGAGATATAGGACTTCAAAAATCGCAAAAACCGTAACTGACTGACTGACTCACTGACTCACTGACTCACTGACTCACTGACAGATCATCAAAATTATGGAGCACTTCCCGACATCGTAGAAACTTGAAATTTCGCACAACGGTAGGCCTTGTGGTGCATACAAAGGAAAAAAATCGAAAATCTGCAATTTTCTATTCAGGGGGCGTGGCATCCACCCACTTTCATTAAAATTCTTATGAATTATATGGAGCACTTCTGATTGTTGTAGAACGATGGAAATTGGTAGATCGGTAGGGCTTGAAGTACTTAGAAAGAGAAAAAATAGAAAAATTGGAATTTTTCATTCAGGGGGCGTGGCATCCACCCACATTCATTAAAATTCATATAAATTATATGGATCACTTCCGATTGTTGTAGAACGATGAAAATTGGTAGATTGGTAGGGCTTGAAGTACTTCGAAAGAGAAAAATTGAAAAATTGAAATCTTCCATTCAGGGGGCGTGGCATCCACCCACATCCTTAAAAATTCTTTAAAATAATATGGAGCACTTTCGATTGTTATAGAACGATAAAAATTGGTAGGTCGTTAGAGCTTCAAATATTTTGAAAAGA